>JASDDO010000012.1:208158046-211041214 GCA_030015575.1 Agapanthus africanus
CTGTCTTCAAAACCTTGCTATTTCTCAGCCACTGCATAGAATTGCAAATGTGAGAACCTGAATCGGTATCTAATACCCAGGAAGCAGAGTTTATTGAAAAACAGTTTTATGTCACAAACACACCTGAAGCGGAAGCATCCCCATGCTTCTTCTTGAGATTTAAGTACTCCGTGCAGTTGCGCTTCCAATGTCCTGTTTTGTGGCAGTGATAACATTCCCCTTTCCCCGATTCTCCAGCTTTGGACTTGTCCTTCCCCTTAACCATTTTAACTCCACCCCTAGGCTTGTTGGGCTTCTTCTTCATCTTTCCCTTAGCCTTAGCATTTGGGCGAGAAGAGGAAGATTGCCCAACACTCAAAACGGGAGTTTTCACTGATTTCAGTGTGCTCTCTGCACTCCTTAACAAATTAAGGAGTTCAGGTAGTTCCTTCTCCATGTTTTGCATGTTGAAGTTAACTATAAATTGAGCAAAGGTGGAGGGGAGGGACTGCAGAATAATATCCGTATATTGTTCATTGTCCATCGTCCATCCAAGGTCCTCAAGCTCTTCTATAAGAGCTATCATCTTCAGAACATGGTCTCCTACTGGTGTGCCAGGGGCCATTCGCATCTGAAACAGTTTCTTTGATGCTTCGTATCATAATACGAGGGATTGCTCTCCATACAACTCCTTTGTATGGAGGAATATGGCGTGAATGTCCAGATTCTCGTGCTGCTTTTGATGTGTGTTATCCATCGATTCAAGCGCGAGGCATTTGGCCGTGGCACATTCAGCGTCCCATGTCTTGCGGACTTCAATATCCGCAACTGAGGATTTTGGACCTGGGACGGGCGGGGCTGGAGCCGTGAGGACATATAATACTTTATCATAAGTCAAGGCAATGTTCAGATTCCTCAGCCAGTCTTTATAATTGGTCCCATTCAGTTTATTTTTATCTAGTAGAAGCTTGAGTCCTGTCATTGGTATCTACCATTAAGAGAGAGAAAAGAATACACTCAGCGAAAGCTCTTGCAAAGATCAGATTGGTTATTATCTTGTCTAATCGATGTCTCCCACTGCTTTAATCAAGTTTTTCTTTCAAACCTTAAAAAGAAAACTAGCCATGATTAATTACAGTCTACAACTTCGCTAACCGTTCAGCCAGGCCAGTGTCGGTACTTGAGGGAGGTTCCCCGTGCTTTCGCACGGACCTAATTAAAGTAAACCTTGTCTTCCCAGAGGCGTAGCCCCGTTAACACCTTTCTAGACACCTAATGGGTTAGCAAATTGTAAACTGCAAAACTCTCCTGGGAGCAACTATTTCCCACAGTGGGATCGGGATCCAACCATTATATGGAAGGTATGCAATCTCATTGCAAATTTCAACTATTGAAATTCCCGATGTGGTTTTTACCCCTAGTACCTATGATATTAACTATGGTCAACAAATCATAAGTACTAGTCAAGTTCTACCCGTCATTTCTTGATTAATTAGACCCACTCACATGACCCTTAACTATGGTCAACAAAGTCGCATGAATGTCCTAATTAATCTGCATCATATTCAGTGTAGGAAGACATCACTTAACTACCGTACACTACGCCTTAACTATAGTCAACAAACGTAGCACGAATACTAAGTACTCTACTTCCTAAAATGATGGAGGGTTGCAGATGATTTTTTTAAAGAAAATTTTTAACGCTTTGAACTTGATATCGTCGTAGAATCAAATGGTTTTCAAAAGGAGTGGCTTGAGCTCCGCAGTTTTGAAATATAGCTTTTTCATAAAGAGCCGAGTGGTTTTCAAATCTGATTCTAAACATCTTTTTAGGTTTATTTTCTTTACATTAATCATATTAATGTAGCCCCATCATTTATGTCCTTAAGCAAATCACAGAAAAGAAACGAAAATACAACGTACGCTTATGCCATCCGCATTCGCCGCAATGTTTCGTTATGCACCGTTAGGTTACTTAACTAACGGCATACCGGGACGGGACTAGCACGGGTGTAAAACATAAGCAACGTCTACTATATATCTCATATATAATATATCATTCGTCTCAGATATCACATCACAGTATACAGGCAGCAGAAACACAGATATGATAATATAGGATATACTAGGACGTCCGTATTTAGTATTTAGCCAATAATAGAAAATACGGATTCCACAGTCGCGATGAATAGCCAAGCCCACACCCCTAGACCCCTACGAGAGCGGCAAGCGACCCTACCAATTCTGGAGTTTAGGAGACCCGGTCACGACTCCTCGAGATGGCCTCCCATTGAACCCCAGAACCCGGTCACTTGTGCTCCCCTCCTTGGGTCTATCCTAATGCGGAAAAGTAAATAATATACAACACTGGTGACAACAACCTCAACCCGGAAGTGCCCCAAATAAAAGAATATTACATTACAATTGAATTTTACATTAATGAAAAGAAAACTCTCATCTCACATAAAAAAAAACCCGGCTATTCAATCGCGATAATCCTGCACATCATATCTCAGCAACACATAATATCATATATCATCAACGTAAGTAAGTATGCGTACCCCGATTGTCGTTGATGTATAGCAACGAAACCGGCGATATGCGACATACTACACTTACGGTCACAGAAAAGAAAGTGTAAAACTACAACATTTGGAATCCACAATCTCTTTAGACATCGTAAATCCGAAATATCACATACTTCGCATTTCATGCCTAACTATATGAATTTCACATATTGTATCACATTCCAGATAAATAGACAGTATTAAACTTTCTGATCAAATAATCAAATACCCAAGATTTCCTTAATAGCTCAACACTTGAGCGGAGTTCAAAAATCCCGGAACGTGTCACAGTAGCAGCGGTCCAGCCGTAGAAGGGTCAAGCCAATGCCTCACATGTGGCATGCCGTACTGTCCCAAAACCTAAGGTTTAGAGGTAGTTCAGACGGTCACATAATCGAGTTAAGGTTTGTGTTCTTCTAGAGGGTCCACCACGTTACTTGCACGTATTTCCGAAAGATTTAAACTCGAGAAAAAATTCAGCACTTGAAAGTTTTTCGTGCCCGGAAAAAGTGAGTTAATGATATCCGTTTGAACTTTTTAATACTTTCTAAATTACCTGAAAACAGCACGAAATTAAATATTCCGATCGAATCAACGAATCCAAAATAATCCCCAGAACACTCAACACTTGAGTTAGATTAAAAATACCCAAAAATATGTACAAGCAGATACTAACATTAGTGTATAAAAACGAGGCTATATATCTCCTGTACGGCCGCGGATCCGCGGCCTAAGCAAGGTCTGGCCGCGGTTCCGTGGCGGTATGTACGAATTATTGCGTCGTTTTTTACAGTATTGCTTAGATTTCCCTGCTGAATTTTTTATGTATTTTTAATTCTGAAAAAACACAGTTTTAAAAAAATGTCCAGAGAACGGTCTAATTCTGTATTTCGGGGTTCGATCGGAGTTTTAACTTCGCCTAAACGTCGCCTAAGGCTCTAGCTTGGCTCTGATACCATGAAGGGTTTCCTACAGCACCACTACAAGGGTTTGGAGGCAACACACATGCCATATTTAAAAAATACATGGTGCTAAAGAAACAATCTTAATGATCATGCTAGAAAAATTAGGGCAACTTAATTTTAACACAAACACAAGTAGTAAAAGCTAGGGTTTTGAGAGTACAACCTTTGTAGCACCCTACGCTAGACTCCTTGGCTACTTGAGGGTTGGAAAAAGGTCCGCTTGAGATCCTCTAATTCCACGACGATCCACCCGGAGTCCTCTTTGTCCAAGCTTGAAGCTTCACTAGATCAAGAGAAGAAATGGAAGCTAACACTCTACACTAATGGGCAAGACTAGTGTAGAATGATGATGTGGTTTGTTTTCTCACTTCAAAATCCTAACTTGGTGACTCTTTTGCTCACTTGAGAAAACTAGAGAGCAAGAGAGAAATGAGGAAGAAGATGATGGCTTTATTAAGAGCCCAAGATAATGATAAGGTTGTAAATAAAAATGAGAAATGAAAATATATATATTTTTACTCTCTCATTCTGAACCATAGTTTTAAAATATCTAGATATTTTAGTTTGGAACAAAAATGACCATGGAAAATGAATCATGGTTAATCCAAGGGGTTAGTGCAAGAATAAAATATTAAACAATAACACAATTTCCATTTCCATTTTTCTTTTCCAAAAATAATATCCATATATTTTATAAAGGGTGTGAGTCTTATATTGCCACCATCCACTATATCAACAACCATGATAGAATGATGTATGCATGTATGTGTGCATGCACATCCATATGTGCATGAATAAGAATAAATGCATACATGCATGCATACAAACAAAAAAGACAAGAAAGGATTTAAAGTGAGAAACTAATGGTCAATGATAAATCAACACTTGATTTAGCAACCCGGTCATATCACATACGACCCGACCAAAAGCAAACCGCCCGATTAATATACGGTATCTCATACACGCATTTTAACCGGGTCCACGCGTATATCTCATATGCGCACCACATCATTTCGCCTGGACTAGGCAACTCCATTGTGGGACTCAAAGACTCGTCAATAGGCCGGCAGAGGGTGATGATCATATCAAGCACCCCCAAGCCGCAAGCGGTCAGCTAAACGTAACGGCCACCCGGGTATTGAGCGATCAGAAGAAAACAAGCGAACCTGTCACAACTCCCGTCGAGTCAACCGGTAACACTACCGTACAGTCCGGTCTCTTCGTCAGATATGCTGCATATCGAGTCCAGGGATGGTAACGTCGACCCCAATAACTCAATAAGTCATGCCGATGAGTGGTCTACAACAGATCGAGAAACTACAGATAACACTTATCAGTAAATCTCAACAGCCCTTGCCAGGGACTTACTGATATAGCCAATCGAGCACAGCACAACATCAACTCCCAATACCGGGAGAGACGAAACACCTCCTATCGCTCATCGCCTTCGTGTGTCTCGGGACTGTACCCAACGGCCACCTGTTTGCACGACTCAGTAGAGCCGTGGTAGGGTGGTAATCAAAGTACAGTGGGAGAACACACAAGACTCTATGACGATCTCGGGTCTACAGACTAACCTGCACCAGTGTCACCTGAGAACTGCTATCCGACGATAGATATAATTCCATATAGGAGTTCTCGATGAGTCTGTCCGGTATACCCAGTCACCACTGAGCACCCGTATACTATCTCGATATCAAACATCGATGAATGTGGGAATATCCATCGCCCATCATATGGGTCTAGTATCATATACGCTAGTCTACTCTGGTATATTAATGCCCCATCTCGATATAACTACGACTAGGGACATTTCAGGATATGCTTATAAACTACAGATGTCCCACTAGTATGATCTCCATCATAATCACAGTAGTCAAGCCTATATCCTCAGGGTTTTATCAATATGTGTGAATGAATAAAAGCATGATCAAACAACATGTCAGATAATGAAGAACCAGATAGCATACTATCATGTCGAGCAAGAATGTACACAGAATATATATATATATATATACATGTATAAATACATCCACTATCATATAATAGCCTCTAGGGCATACATATATCCAACAATTTTCTATCAATAGTATGTCATCCACGTACAATACGAGGAAGACAACTTTAATCTCTGCAACCTTCTTGAAGATACATGGTTCATCTACGTTCTTGATGAAGTCAAACTCTTTGACTACTACATCAAAATAGATGTTCCTACTCCGCAATGCCTGCTTTAATCCGTAAATGGATTTAAGCAGCTTGCACGCCTTTCCGCTGCTCCCACTGTCTAGGAAGCCCTATGGCCGAGTCATGTAAACGCACTCTTCTAAATCACCATTTAGAAAGGCGGTCTTTACATCCATTTGCCAGATTTCGTAGTCATGGTATGCAGCAATGGCAAATAGGATCCGGATGGACTTAAGCATAGCCACTGGAGAAAAGGTTTCGTCATAATCCACAACAACCCTTTGCAACAAGTATAGCTTTGAAAGTCTCAACTTTTCCATCAACACCAAGTTTCTTCTTAAAGATCCATTTGCTCCCAATGGGTTTAACCCCTTCAGGAGCAACTTCCAAAGTCCATACTTTGTTGGTGTACATGGATTCCATCTCAGATCGAATTGCATCCAGCCATTTCACAGAGTCCCCACTCGTGATGGCCTGCTCGAACCTAGTCGGGTCATCATCTTCCATGATGCAATACTCTCTCCCACTATCGATGAGAAAACCGTAATATCTGTCTTGTGGATGAGGAACCCTACTAGATCGGCGGAGTGGCTGAAGTTCTTCGGGAACTACTGAATTCTCTGGTTCAACCAAATCTTCTGTGGTAGTTTGTGTAACTGGAACCTCTTCCAGTTCTACCTCCAAGCCACTAATTTCTTTTTCAAGAAATTCCTTTTCTAAAAAGGTGGCGTGTCGAGAAACAAACACCTTTTGTTCCTCGGTGTGGTGGAAGATACACCCGCGCGAATGTTTAGGATATCCAATAAACTTACACCGAAAAGACCTCGTGCCGAGCTTGTCTGGATTATGTGTTTTCACATATGTCGGACAACCCCATATCTTAACATAATTAAGATATGGTCTCTTTCCTTTCCATATCTCATATGGAGTGGTTGGCACAGATTTGGTGGGAACCATATTCAATAGGTTTGCAGCTGTTTCCAGTGCATATCCCCAAAAGGAAATAGGCAACTCGGCAGTGCTCATCATAGAGCGCACCATATCTAATAGGGTGCAATTTCTCCGCTCCGATACACCGTTGTGATGTGATATATATGGAGGAGTAAGCTGAGAGAGAATCCTATTCTCTTTTAGATAATCCAGGAACTCATTGCTTAAGTATTCTCCTCCTTGATCAGATCGAAGGATGTTAATACTTTTACCCGTTTGGTTCTCGACTTCGTTCTTATATTCTCTGAATTTCTCAAAAGCTTCAGACTTGTGTTTCAACAGGAACACATGTCCGTATCTTTAGAGATCGTCAGTGAATGTAATGAAGTACGAGGAACCATTCCTGGCATGTGTAGATATGGGACCACATACATCACTATGTATCAGCCCTAAGAGTTCAGTAACTCTTTCTCCGTGTCCACTAAACGGAGTTTTTGTCATCTTTCCTTTGAGACATGACTGTCAAGTGTCATAAGATGAAAATTCGAACGGATTCAAATATCCATCTTTATACAACTTAGCTAGTCGTGTCGTATTGATATGACCTAGTCTACAATTCCACAAGAAGGATTCGTTCATTTCTGAACTCTTCCTCTTGTGTGTGTTCTGTACATTAAGAACTGTAGTTTGATTGAGAACGTATATGCCATTATTTAACGAGCCTGATCCAATCAACTTTTGATTCTGGAAGATGTTCATAACATTATCCTGTACTACAAAATTATATCCTTCTTTACCCAATAAAGATACTGATATAATATTTCATATCAGGGTCGGAATGTAATAGCATTCGTTCAGAATCAATGTATTACCATTTGGTAATACAAGGTGAAATTCGCCAACAGCTTTGGCTGCAACATTTGCACCATTCCCTACTCTTATGGAATGATCACCCTCTCCCAGTTCCCTACCTTTCCGTAGCATATGTAACATATTATATATGTGCGATCCCGATCCGGTATCTAATACCCAGGACGTAGAGTGAACTGAGAAACAGTTCTCGATAACAAACACACCCGAAGAAGATGCATTAGCATGCTTATTCATCGTTTGGGTTGCGTGAGAATCCGGATATTCTCCTAATTCCTGCTCTGTCTTATAACAATTATAAGAAAGAACGGGACCAGTGTTCCCCTGCTCAGTATAATAAGCGGGTTCGGTCAATACATCCAAATTATTATCTTGATTAAGGCCTGATATGGTCGCTACCTGGATAGAGAGAGAAGAAAACACTTTAGATTTTGCTCTTACAAGATTAGATTGGTTATTATCTTATCTAATCAGGATGGCTCCCACTGTTTTCATCAAATCTTCCTTCAAATCCTAAAAGGTAAGACAGGCCGGGATTAATTACACATTACAAGTTCGTCAATCTTTCAGCCAGGCCAGTGTTGGTGGTTTGAGGGAGGTTCCCCGTGCTTACACACGGACCTAATTAAAATAAACCTCGTTTTCCCAGAGGCTTAACCATGTTAACACCTTTCTAGACACCTACTTCATTGGCTAATTGTCATGTGTAAAACTCTCCCAGGAGTAACTATTACTCACAGTGGGTATCGGGATCCAACTATCTTATAGAAGGTATGCAATCTTATTGCAAATTTCAACACTTGAAATTCCCGATAATGCTTTTACCCCTGGCGTGCTATGACCTTGACGCAGGCCAACAAACCATAGTCTTCTAGTCAAGTTCAACCCGTCATTTCCTGATTGAATTAAACCCACCCACACGACTCTTAACGCGGGCCAACAAAGTCGTACGACTACCCTAATCCAATCTTATCTTATGTTGAAGATAAGCACTAGTTAGCTACCGCACACTAAACGTAGCATGAATACTAAGTAGTACTTATCTGAAATGACGGAGGGCTACACAGGTTTCTCAGAAAACCATGAGCGTAAAGAACTTGATATCGTTGTAGAAATAAGTCATTTTGAAAAGGAGTGTTTTTGAGGCTTTTTCTAGTTTTGCTAAAGAGGTCACTCCCGGTGAAGAGATCTCGGCACTTTCCTTATCGAATAAGGTGCAGGATATTTCAAAAATACCGCTGTGCAAAGCAAGAACTATAGAAGCAATCAAAAACAAAACCGAGTGAGTTGTAGCATCTGCTAGTTTCGCTAAAGAGGTCACTCTCGGTGAAGGGATCTCGGCTCTTTCCTTATCGAATAAGGTGCTGGATATTCTACAAGGAATACCGCTATGCAAAGCAAAACTAGAGCTACCCTTTTTATAAATTTGATTCTACAACATCTTTTAGGTTTCTTTTTCTTTCATTAATCTCATTAATGAATCCCATCATTTATGCTTCCTAAGCATCACAGAAGAAACGAAAATACAACGTACGCTTATGCCATCTGCATTCGCCACTGTGTCCTGTTATGTACCGTTAGGTTACTTAACTAACGGCATACCGGGGCGGGACTAGCGCGGGTGTAAAACATAAGTAACGTCTACTATATATCTCATATATAATAATAAAGCATTCATCTCAGGCATATAAAATGATCACATCACAGTAAATCAGTAGCAGAAGAAACATATGAAATATTAGATATACTAGGATGTCCGTGTTTTATTGCGAGCCTGTATAAAACACGGATTCCATGGTCGCGATGAATAGCCAAACCCACATCCCTAGACCCCTACGAGAGCGGTAAGAAACCCTACCGATTCTAGGGTTAGGAGACCCGGTCTCGACTCCTCGAGATGGCCTCCCACTAGACTCTAGAATCCGGTTACTTGTGCTCCCCGCCTTGGGTCTATCCTAATGCGGAAAAATAAATAATATACAATGGTGACATCATCCTCAACCCGGAAGTGCCCCAATAAAAGAATATTACATACAATGAATTTTACATGAATGAAAATAAAAACCCTCATCTCACATAAAAGCTCCGGCTATTCAAATCACGACGATCCAATATAACATATCACAGCAACACATAACATCACATGTCATCAACGCAAGTAATATGCGTATCCCAATTGTCGTTGATGTATAGCAACGAAACCGGTGATACACTTACGGTCGCAGAAAAGAAAGTGAAAAACTACAACATTTGGAATCCACAATCACTTTAGACATCGTAAACCCGAAATATCACATATCACGGATTTCATGCCTAACTATGTGAATTCCACATATTGTATCACATTCAAGAAAAAGCTAGACGATGTTAAACATTCCGATCGAATCAACAAACATCCAAAATTTCCCTAAATGCTCAACACTTGAACTTAGTTTAAAAGCATCCATCACATGCCACAGTACTAATGGACCAGCCGTAGAAGGGTCAAACCAACGCCTCACATGTGGCAACGCTGAACTACCACAAACCATGGGGTTTAGAGGCGGTTCTGACGGTCACATAATCAAGATAAGGTTTCGTTCTTCTAGAGGGTCCACCTCGTCACTTGCACGATATTTGAATGTTCTTTAACTATGAAAAAAATCCAACTCTTGAAAATTTTTCCGGCAAGGGTTAAAGTGGGTATTTGATATCGAATCGAACTTTTTAATGTAGGGTTACTAGGCACTGTCACAAGGGTCTATAAGGCATCAGCCATGCCTGATTTAAAATTTAGACGTGCCGAACAACCCAAAGCGAGGATCTTTGCTTGATTATTAGGGTTAAACATGCAAGTAAACATCTACAACTAAGAGAGAGGGATTACAACCTTTGTAGTCCGCTCCTTCGCTTCATAAGCTCCGAGTAGTAGTCCCTTTTTCGCGATCCATGATCTCCCAGACTCAAGAGAAGCTCTACAACCCGAATGATCCATGCTTGCTTGAAGTCTTCCTTTTCGAAGATGATCTACCTTGAAGTTTATTTAACTCAAGCTCTCACTCACTAATCAAGTATTAATGAAGTGAACACCCTAATCTAATTGGCTAGATTAGATGAGGATGATGAAGTAGGATTTATGCTCTCTTTTATTATCAAATTCTCACACTAATCCATCACAAAAGAAAAACCTAGAAAGCTTTTCAAGAGCTCAAAGAAGAAGAAGAAGAATGATACCTTTTGTGATGAATAATGAAATTGTTATTATCATTACAAATGCAACTTATGGTTAAAGATGAAAGGGCTAACCATTGTAGAGATTTAATTAGGGTTAAGGGTGTGGGTTGGGTTAAGAAAATATCTCCAAAATATCAACACATAATATCTTTGCAAGAAACAAAAGAACTGCTTCTAGAAGCTTCATGAATAAGCTAACCCAAATCAAACCCTAACCATGTTTAATCTCCACTAATCATGTTGTATTTGTACACATAACTTGTTACAATATTATATATCACATATATAATATATTTTTGTAACAAAAGGAAATAATACAATTAACATATATCGCATATATATCAATGTATTATCCGGTGAGAAAATGAAACAATAAAGTGAGCCAATATTAGATAATGTAATGTAATATATCACATATATAATTATAGATTAACTTATCGAATCAACACTTGATCCGACAATCCGGCTATATCGCATATAACCGACTAATATATCATGTACCGATATATCGAATCAACACTTGATCCGATGACCCGGCTGATATCAAATATCGCGAGAATAGAATACGGTGTCTCATATCGTATTATCCTCGTACCGCACATATCACATATGTTCTCCTACTCCGTTTTGCCGGATTCAAGAAATCTCTGTGTAGGACTCTAAAGAATCTTCAATATGCCGGCAGTAGGTGATGATCATATCAAACACCCACAAGCTGCAAGCGGTCAGCTAAACGTAACAGCCACCCAGGTATTGAGCGATCAGAAGATCAACAAGCAAGCATGTACATTCTCCTGTGAATCCAATCGGTAACACTCCCGTACTGTCCGGTCTCTTCGTCTGATATATCGCATATCTAGTCTAGGGGTGGTAAACGTCAGACCCCAGTAACCGATAAGTCGTGTCGATGTGAGGCTCATAACAGGTCGAGAACTTACTAATAACACTTACCAGAAGTACTCAATTTCCGCCCTGGCCAGGGACTTCCAGTTATAGCCAATCGAACACAGCACAACATCAACTCCCTATACCGGGAGTGACGAATCCCCTCCTATCGCTCATTGCCTCCATGTGATTCGGGACTATACCCAAAAGACACCGTTTGGCACGCCTTCTTGGACGTGGTAAGGTGAAAATCAAAGCACAGTGGGAATCACACAAGACTCTATGACGATCTCGGGTCTACAGACTAACCTGTACCAGTGTCACCGGAGAACTGCCATCTGACGTGAGGTATAATACCATCTGGGAGTTCTCGGCGAGTCCGTCCAGTGTACCCAGTCTCCACTGAGCACCCGTACACCAACTTTGATTTCAAACACCGATGGATATTGGATCATCCATCGCCCATCATATGGGTCAAGATGCGTATACGCTAGTCTACTCTGGTGTATCGATGCCCTGTCTCGACACACCCTCGACTAGGAACAGTTATAGGATTTACTCGTTGATTACCCTGGCCCCATTAGTATGATCTCATCATAGTCCCAGTAGTCGAGTACATATCCTAAGGGCTTTATAAACATGTGAGAGCAAGACAGTAAACTAATATAAGTCAACATGTTAAGATAAAGTGATACCAAATACCATAATATCATGTCGAGCAAGAAAGTCCTCTCCATATATATCCAAGCATCCATTATAATATACATCATATGTACAACAATGGCCTCTAGGGCATATATATAACTAACAATCTCCCACTTGCACTAATGCCAGCTATTGTAGTATCTCATACCCAGCATCCCGAATAATCTCTCAAACTGTATCTGGGGAATGGCCTTAGTGAGTCAATTCGTAGTGTTTTCCTTCATATCAACTCTCCTAACCTCGATCTCCTGGCGATCCACTATCTACCTGATCAGGTGATTCCGCCTCAGTATATGTATGGACTTCTGATGGGACCTGGGTTCCTTGGCCAAAGCCACAGCTCCATTGTTATCGCAATACAAAGGTATTGGATGCTCAATGGATGGAACCGCACCAAGTTCAGTAATGAACTTCTTTATCCAGACAGCCTCTTTGGCAGCATCGTTGGCAGCGATGTATGCAGCCTCCATCGTCGAGTCTACAAAGGTATCCTTTTTGGAACTTTTCCAACACACTGCCCCTCCATTGAGGGTAAAGACAAATCCCGAGTGCGACTTGGAGTCTTCATTATAACTCTGGAAGCTCGAATCGTTCTCCGTTACCATACACCAAGAACATCTCTTTAGTACTTCGTAAGTACTTGAGAATGTTCTTCACAGCTGTCCAGTGACTCTCTCCAGGATCTGCTTGATACCGACTCACTACACTTAGTGAGTATGCTACATCAGGTCTGGTACATAGCATCGCATACATGATAGAGCCTACTGCCGAGGCATAGGGTATCCCTTGCATGCGAGCTCTCTCCAAATCAGTCTTGGGAGACATCTCTTTGGAGAGAGTGAGTCCAGAGATCGTGGGTTGGTTACCACGCTTGGATTCTTCCATACTAAACCTCTTTAGTATGGTGTCAATATACCTGGATTGGGAAATTCCCAATATCCGTTTAGATCTATCTCTATAGATCATAATTCCCAGTATGCAGGAGGCATCACCTAGATCTTTCATTGAGAATCTTTGTGACAAGAAGAGCTTGACCGATTGCAGCATAGGAACATCATTTCTTATCAAGAGTATGCCATCCACGTATAATACAAGGAAGACAACCTTACTCTCTGCAACCTTCTTATATATACAAGGTTCATCTACGTTTTTGATGAAGTCAAACTCTTTGACAACAACATCAAAGCAGATGTTCCATCTCCGTGATACTTGCTTTAACCCATAAATGGATTTAAGCAGCTTGCACACCTTTCCCCTGCTCCCACTATCTACGAAGCCCTCTGGCTGAGTCATGTACACGCTCTCTTCTAAATCACCATTTAGAAAGGCGGTCTTAACATCCATCTGCCAGATTTCATAGTTATGGTATGCAGCAATGGCAAGTAAGATCCGGATGGACTTAAGAATAGACACTGGAGAAAAGGTTTCGTCATAATCCACACCTGGTCGTTGACGAAAATCCTTTGCAACAAGTCTAGCTTTGAAAGTCTCAACTTTTCCATCTACACCAAGTTTCTTCTTAAAGATCCACTTCCTCCTAATGGGTTTTACCCCTTCAGGAGCAACTTCCAAAGTCCATACTTTGTTGGTGTACATGGATTCCATCTCATATCGCATTGCATCCAGCCACTTCACAGAGTCACCACTCGTGATGGCCTGCTCGAAACTAGTCGGGTCATCATCTTCCATGATGCAATCCTCGCTCCCACCATCAACGAGAAAACCGTAGTATCTCTCAGGTGGATGAGAAACCGTGCTAGATCGGCGGAGAGGCTAAGGTTCGTTGGGTACTACTGAATCATCTTGTTCCACTAAATCTTCTGTCGTAGTTTTTGTTGCTAGAACTTCTTCCAGTTCTACCTCAGAGCCACTAATCTCTTTTGCAAGAAATTCCTTTTCTAAAAGGATGGCATGCCGAGAAACAAACACCTCTTGTTCCTCGGTGTGGTAAAAGATGTACCCTCGCGAATGTTTGGGATTTCCAATAAACTTACACAGAATTGACCTTGCCCCGAGCTTGTCCGGATTTTGTGTTTTCACATATGCCGGACAACCCCATTTCCTAACATAATTAAGATATGGTCTCTTTTCTTTCCATATCTTATATAAAGTGGTTGGCACAGATTTGGTGGGAACCATATTCAATTGGTCTGCAGCTGTCTCCAGTGCATATCCCCAGAAGGAAATAGGTAACTCAGCATTTCTTATCATAGAGCGCACCATATCTAATAGGGTGCGATTCCTTCGCTACGATACACCGTTGTGCTGTGGTGTATAAGGAGGAGTAAGCTGAGAGAAAACCCCATTCTCTTTTAGATAGTCCAGGAACTTTTTGCTCAAGTATTCTCCTCCTCGATCAGATCGAAGGATCTTAATACTTTTTCCCGTTTGTTTCTCTACTCCGTTCTTATATTCTCTGAATTTCTCACAAGCTTCAAACTTGTGCTTCATCAGCAACACATGTCTGTATCTAAAGAGATCGTCAGTGAATGTAATAAAGTAAGAAGAACCGTTCCTGGCATGTATAGACATGGGGCCGCATACATCACTATGTACCAGTCCTAAGAGTTCCTCAACTCTTTCTCCGTGTCCACTAAATGAATTTTTGGTCATTTAACCTTTGAGACATGAATGGCAAGTATCATAAGATGATAATTCGAATGGATTCAAATATCCATCCTTATGTAACTTAGCTAGCTGTGTCGCATTGATATGACCAAGTCTACAATGCCACAAGAAGGATTCGTTCATTTCTGAACTCTTCCTCTTGTGTGTGTTTTGTATATTAAGGACTGTATTTTGATTGAGAATGAATATGCCATTATGTAACGAGCCTGATACAATCAACTTTTGATTTAGGAAGATGTTCATAACATTATCCTGTATAACAAAATTATACCCTTCTTTACTTAATAAAGAAACTGATATAATGTTGCACATTATGTTCGGTATATAATAGCACTCATTCAGGATCGATGTATTACTACTTGGTAATACAAGGTGATATTCGCCAACTGCTTTGGCTGCAATATTTGTACCATTCCCTACTTGTACAGAATGATCACCCTTTCCCAGTTCTTTACCTTTACGTATCCCACGAAACAATTTATATATGTGGGATCCCGATCCGGTATCTAATACCCAGGACGTAGGGTGAACTGAGAAACAGTTCTCAATAACTAACACACCTGAAGAAGATGCATAAACATGCTTGTTCTTCGTTTGGGCGGCGTGAGAATCCAGATATTCTCCTATTCCCTGTTCAGTCTTATAACACTTATAAGAAAGAACGGGACCAACGTTCCCCTGCTCAGTATAATAAGCGGGTTCAGTCAATACATCCATATTATTATCTTGATTATGGCCTGACATGGTCGCTACCTGGAGAGAGAGAGAAGAAAACACTTTAGCGTATGCTCTTGCAAGATTAGATTGGTTATTATCTTATCTAATCAGGATGTTTCCCACTGTTTTTATCAAGTCTTCCTTCAAACCCTAAAAGGTAAGATTAGCCGGGATTAATTACACCTTACAATTTTGTCAATCTTTCAGCCAGATCAGTGTTGGTACTTTGAGGGAGGTTCCCCGTGCCCATGCACGGACCTAATTAAAATAAACCTCGTTTTCCCATAGGCATAACCCCGTTAACACCTTTCTAGACACCTACTTGATCGGCTAATTGTCCTGTATAAAATTCTCCCGGGAGTAACTTTTACTCGCAGTAGGTATCGGGATCCATCTATCTCATAGAAGGTATGCAATCTCATTGCAAATTTCAACACTTGAAATTCTCGATAATACTTTTACCCCTAGCGTCCTATGACCTTGACGCAGGCTAACAAACCACAGTCCGCTAATCAAGTTCAACCCGTACATTTCTTGATTAAATTAAACCTACCCGCACGACCCTTGACGCAGGCCAACAAAGTCGTACGACTACCCTAATCCAATCACATCTCATGTTTCAGATAAGTACTAGTTAGCTACCGCACACTACGTCTTGATGCAGGCCAACAAACGCAACACGAATACTAAGTAATATCTATCTGAAATGACGGAGGGCTACACAGGTTTTTCAGAAAACCATGAGCGTAATGAACTTGATATCGTTGTAGAAACAAGTGATTTTTGAAAAGGAGTGTTTTTTAGGCTTTTCCGGTTTCGCTAAAGTGGTCACTCCCGGTGAAGGGATTTCGGCTCTTTCCTTATCGAATAAGGTGCAGGGTATATTATATATACCGCTGTGCAAAGCAAGAACTATATAAGCTGTCAAAAACTAAACCGCGAGTTTGTAGCATCTGCCAGTTTTGCTAAAGAGGTCACTCCCGGTGAAGAGATCTCGTCTCTTTCCTCATCGAATAAGGTGCAGGGTATATCATATATACCGCTGTGCAAAGCAAAACTGTAGCTACCTTTTTTATAAAGTTTTGATTCTACAACATCTTTAGGTTTCTTTTCATTTATTAATCTCATTAACAAAAATCCCATCAATAAATGCTTCCTAAGCATCACACAAGAAAACGAAAGCTGTAATATTTATATATCATATATATAGTATAAGCATTCTTCTCAGGCAGTAATATGATCTCATCACAGAACATTGCAGCAGAAGATAACATATGAAAAATTGAATATACTAGGACGTCCGTGTTTTATTTCGAGCCTGTATAAAACACGGATTCCACGGTCGCGATGAATAGCCAAACCCACATCCCTAGACCCCTACGAGAGCGGCAAGCAACACTGCCAATTCTAGGGTTAGGAGACTCGGTCTCGACTCCTCGAGATGGCCTCCCACTGTACCCTAGAACCCGGTTACTTGTGCTCCCCTCCTTGGGTCTACCTAATGTGGAAAAGTAAATAATATACAATGGTGACATCAACCTCATCCCGGAAGTGCCCTAATAAAAGAATATTACATAAAAATGAATTTTACATGAATGAAAATAAGAACCCTCATCTCACATAAAACCCTCGGCTATTCAGAACACGACGATCTAATATAACATATCACAGCAACACATAATATCTCATATCATCAACGTATGCAATTATGCGTATCCCGATTGTCGTTGATGTATAGCAACGAAGCCGGCGATACCCCACATACTACACTTACGGTCACAGAAAAGAAAGTGTAAAACTACAACATTTGGAATCCACAATCTCTTTAGACATCATAAATCCCAAATATCACATACTTCGCATTTCATGCCTAACTATATGAATTCCACATATTGTTTCACATTCCAGATAAATAGACAATATTAAACTTTCCGATCGAATAATCAAACACCCAAGAATTCCCAAATAGCTCAACACTTGAGCGGAGTTCAAAAATCCAAGAACATGTTACAGCCCTAGTGAACCAGCCGTAGAAGGGTCAAACCAACGCCTCACATGTGGCAACGCCATACTACCACAAACCCTAGGGTTCAGTGGAAGTTTTGACGGTCACATAATCGAGTTAAGGTTACGTTCTTCTAGAGGGTCTACAGATATGCTTGCATGTTTTTCCAAAAGTTTTAAACTCAAGAAAAATTCAACACTTGAAAGTTTTCGTGTCGGGAAAAAGTGAGTTATTGATATCCATTCGAACATTTTAACATGTTCTAAATTATCTGGAAAACTAAAAGAAATTAAACTTTCCGATCGAATCAACGAATATTGAAGATCTCCAGAACACTCAACACTTGAGTAACATTAAAAATTCCCAGAAGTATATACAAATACCTACCGATAAACCCTAACAATACGATTCCCTAATTCCCCTGTACTGCCGCGGAACCGCCGCGCAAGGCTTGTTCCTGCCGCGGTTCCGCGGCGACTTAATGGTATTGGGGATTCGTATTTTACAGTAATACTTAGAATTCCCTGCTGAATTTTCTGAGTATTTTTAATACGGAAAAAATCAAATTTTTTAAAAATTTCCAGAGAGGGGTCAAAATACGATGTTTCGGGGTTCGATCGGAATTTTAACTTCGTATATGTAGGGTTCCTAGGCACACTCATGAGGTTCAACAACTGATCCACCATGCCAAAATCAAATTTTTTCATGTGCCGAGAAACCCTAATTCAAGATCGTTACTAGAGGTAAGGCGACAAACATGCAAGTTAACTACTTTAACTACAAGTGAAAGGGACTACAACCTTTGTAGATCCGGTCCTCCACTTCTTCAGCTCCATGATGATGTCCCTTCGCTGCGATCACCGGGATCCCGGACTCTAGCGATGGTTTCGTCGGAGAAATGAGCGGGCTAGGTCGTTGACTTCGATGCCGAAGATGATCTACGTCGAGGCAACTCTAACTCAAGCTCCATCATCACTTGGTCATGAAACTTGTGAAGATAACACACTCTACTACATGGCAAGTGGTAGAGGATGAAGAAATAGGAAGTGGGTTCACTTTGGAATGGGATTTCTCACTTGGATTCATCACTTGGAAATTTTCAAGAATGCTTTCTTCTCTTCATGAAGAAGAAGAAGAAGGAGAAAAGAAAATGAATAAAAAATGAATTCTTGAAAATAATAAATCAAGTGATTCTTATCATATAGCAACCATGGGTTAGTTTACTTTTGTAGAGAGTAAACCATAGTTTAGGTAAATGGTTAGGTCAAGGAATAAAAACAAAATGGTTACTTTGTCAAAGATGCATGAAGCATCAAGAAGCTTCTTGCATAAAACAAAAGCAACCATTTAGTTTTTTCTTTTTAACCAAAAATAAATAAGGTAAATAAAACCCTAACCATTTACTAAACATGGTGTATAGCATACACATGTTAGTTATATGTATGCCCTAGAGGCCATTACTGTACATAGGATGTATATTGTAGTGGATGCTGGGACATATATAGGGAGGACTTTCTTGCTCGACATGATAGTATGCTATCTGGTTGCTCTTTACCTTAACGTGTACACTAATTTTCTCTCTGTTACATGTTGGTAAAGCCCTTAGGATGTGTACTTGACTTCCTGGACTATGATGCGGATCATACTAGTGGGGACATGGTAGTCCATAAGTACATCCTTCAAAGTCCCTAGTCGTGGGTGTATCGAGACGGGGCATCGATATACCAGAGTAGACTAGCGTGTATCTTCTCGACCCATATAGATGGGCGATGGATGATCCCATATCCATCGGTGTTTGACATCAGAGATGATATACGGGTGCTCAGTAGAGACTGGGTACACTGGACGGACTCGCCGAGAACTCCCAGATGGTATTATACCTCACGTCAGATGGCAGTTCTCTGGTGATACTGGTACAGAGTAGTCTGTTGACCCGAGATCGTCATAGAGTCTTTTGTGGTTCCCACTGTGCTTTGATTTCCATCTTACCATGTCCAAGAGGGCGTGCAAAACGGTGGTTTTTGGGTACAGTCCCGAGTCACATGGAGGCAATGAGCGATAGGAGGGGATTCGTCTCTCCCGGTATAGGGGGTTGATGTTGCGCTGTGTTCGATTGGCTATAACAGGAATCCCTGGCCAGGGTTCCTGAGATTTACTGGTAAGTGTTACCAGTAGTTTCTCGAATTGTTATAGACCTCATATCGACACGACTTATCGAGCTATTGGGGTCTGACGTTTACCACCCCTAGGCAAGATATGCGACATATCAGACGATCAGACCGGACTGTACGGTAGTGTTACTGGTTGGATTCACAGGAGTGTGAGCGGGCTTGCTCGTCGATCTTCTGATCGCTCAATACCCGGGTGGCCGTTACGTTTAGTAGACCGCTTGCGGCTTGTGGGTGTTTGATATGATCATCATCTGCTGCCGGCGTATTGACGAGTCTTTAGAGTCCTACACAGAAGTTTCCTGGCTCAAGCGAAACGAAATAGGAGCGCATATGAGATATGTGCAGGACCGAGAATAATGCGTGTATGTGATACCGTATTTCATTCTCGCGATCAATGTGTCGAATGGTTGTATGCGATATAACCTAGTTATCGATTCAAGCGTTGATTCAATAAGCCGATACATTGTATACTAGTCGGTTGTGTGCGGCATGACCGGATCATTGAATCAAGTGTTGATTTAATGATTTAATGCATAATTATATATTTGATATATTACTTTGCATTAACTAGTATCGGTTCACTTTATAATGGGATTTCTCACTCTGATGTGAGCATTACATATGTGATATGATTTTGTGCACTAGATTGTATTATGTTTGATGATACATGCATTTTGGTTAAATGTAAAGAATTAAACCATGTTTTAAGTGGATAATTAGGGTTTTGATTTCCTTATTCATTTATTAATCTTTTTCTCATTTGGAAAAAGGAAAAAGGAAATGAGAAAATGGTTGCTATTTTGTTTGTATTCTTTGAAGATTCATGAACTTTGACCATAGCAACCATTTTGTCTTCTTATACAAACCCTAACCACTCATCTAACTTGAGTTAACTCTCTACAATTAACCAAGGTCTTTTTATGATAAGGTTTGATTATTCATTTCATTTTTAATTAACTTATCATAACTATTATCTTCTTCTTCCACATTTTTCTTCAAGTGAAGAAAGCAAGGTCATCAATGGTGATTGATGATAAAGAGTGAGAAATCCAATTCTAAAGTCTACCCACTTCCTATTTCTTCATCCTCTACCTCTTGCCAAGTAGTAGAGTGTGTTTCCTTCACAAGTTTTTAGGGCTTGGTGAAGGTGGAGCTTGATTTAGCGATGCCTCGACGTAGATCATCTTCGGCATGGACATCGACGACCTAGCTCGCTTTTTCTCCGACGAAGCCGACTCTAGAGCCCGGATTCCTTTTGGACAGCGGAGACGACTTCGTTGCGGAGCTATGGAGGTGGAGAACCGGTTCTACAAAGGTTGTATTTCCGTATCTCTTAGTTAAGTGTTAACTAGTTACCTTTTTCGCCTAGTTTTCTAGCAAACGATCCGTAGTCGGGTCTCTCGCCACCTAGAATTTTTGAAATTGGCATGTTCGATGCCTTGTGAGACCTCACTAGAGTGCCTAGGAACCCTACAGTGGTATCAGAGCCTAGCTAGAGCCTTAGGCGAAGTCTAGACGGATTTTGAACTTCGAACGAACCCGAAATCCTAACACACCCATGTTCTCTGTCCAATTTTCAAAAACAGGGATTTTTCAGTATTAAAAATATTCAGAAAATCAAGCAGGGTTTATTATGAATTTCTGTAAATTTCGTGGGCCCAATTCAACTTTTCCACCGCGGTTCCGCGGCATGAGCAAAGCTCATGCGGCGGTTCCGCGGCCGTACGGCCGAATTATTTTATTTTATTTGCACAGTAATTCTTTATTTCCAGTGCTTCTTTTTCTGGGAATTTTTAATAATTTTTCAAGAGTTGAATTTTCAGAGGTGGTTTTGGGGTTTCGGAGTTTCGATCGGAATATCAAATTTTGTCTGTGTGGCTTTCCGGATAATTTTACAATATGTTAAAAAGTTCGACCGGATATAAATACCCAATTTTTCCCCTGTCGGGAAATTTCCAAGTGTTGGATTTTTCCGTAGTTTAACGACGTTCTAAGTAGTGCAAGTAACACGATGGACACTCTAGAAGACAACAAACCTTAACTCGATTATGTGACCGTCTTGAACTGCCCTTTGAACCTTCGGGTTTGGGGCAGTACGGCGTGCCACATGTGAGGCGTTGGCTTGACCCTTCTATGGCTGGACCGTTGGTACTGAGGCACGAACTGAATGTTGTTAGACTTATTTCATGTGTTGATCTGTATCGGGAAAACTTGGGTGTTCGATTTTTCGATCGGAAAGTTTGACATTTTCTATTTATCCGGAATGTGATACAATAATTGGAATTCACAATAGTTATGTGATAACTGGATGAATGTTATAAACATAGCAATTTAGTCTCACTTAATCGGTTGCCACGGAATTTTGATGTGATCAAAAGTCCGTCGCAATCACGTAGCGTACGCGGATACTCGCCGGATAAACTTAATAGACAGCCTCACTCCTTAGCCCCGACCAAGTGACTGTAGGAGAACCCCGTCGCCGAAAGCATCCGGTCGGGTGCTCGCGGTAGCGGTGTTCCACCTTGGTGCACTTTGTCGACGGTATCGGGGGTGCAGCCGTCTACTAAAGTTTGCGACGAGTATTCGATCAGGATGTCGGGAATCTTGTTGAATTGCCCGACTTGATATTGAAAAGAGTTTTCGATAATGAGACTAAAATGCGGGGTTTATAATTGTTAGGCATGCGATGTCTAAGGAATTCATTTGATTAGGCATGCGATGTCTATGCAGGTTGCGGATTCCAACTGTTGTAGTTTTACACTTTCTTTTCTGTGACCGTAAGTGTAATATGTGATATCGCCGGTTTCGTTGCTATATGTCAACGACAATTGGGATACGCATGTTTACTTACGTTGATTACATGTGATGTTATGTGTTGCTGGATATGTTATATTGGATCGTCGTGTTTGAATAGCCGGGGGTTTTTATGTGAGATGAGTGTTTTTCATTTTCATTCATGTAAAAACTTGTATGTAATATTCTTTTATTGGGGCGCTTCCAGGTTGCAGAAGTTGTCACCGTTTGTATATTATTTACTTTACCGCACTAGGATAGACCCAAGGAGGGGAGCACAAGTAACCGGGTTCTGGAGTCTAGTGGGAGACCAACTCGAGGAGTCGAGTCCGGGTCTCCTAATTCTAGAATTGGCAGGGTTGCTTGCCACTCTCGTAGGGGTCTAGGGGTGTGGGTTTGGCTATTCATCACGACCGTGGAATCCGTGTTTTATACTGGCTCGTATTGAAAACACGGACGTCCTAATATATCCAATATTTCATATGATTCTTCTGCTGCGATATCTGTGATGTGATCATGTGATGTTCTGTGATAGATACAGTATATAGTATATATGATATATTATATAGGCGTTACTTATGTTTTACACCCGCGCTAGCCCTGCCCTGCTCTGTCGTTAGTTACCTAACCTAACGGTGCACGAGGGGACATCGAGGCGAATCCGGATGGCATAAGTGTACGTCATATCTATCTGTGATGTTTAGGTACTTAAATGATGGGACTTCATTAATGTGATTAATGAAATAAAAGAAACCTTAGATGTTGTAGAATCGAATTTCAAAATAAAACAGGTAGCTACAGTTCTTGCTTTGCACAGCGGTATATGTGATATATCCTGCACCTTATTCGATAAGGAAAGGACCGAGATCCCTTCACCGGGAGTGACTCCTTTAGCAATAACTGGCAGATGCTACACACTCGGTTTGTCTTTTGATAGCTTTTAAGTGTTTTTGCTTTGCACAGTGATATATATGATATATCCCGCACCTCATTCGACGAGGAAAGGACCGACGATCCCTTCACCGGGAGTGACTCCTTTAGCAAAACTAGAAAAGCCTCAAAAGCACTCCATTTTTAAAATCATTTGATTCTACAACGATATCAAGTTCATTACGCAATAGGTTTTCAGAAAAACCTGTCGTAGCCCTCCGTCATTTCAGATAAGTCCTAGTTAGTATTCGTGCTACGTTTGTTGACTATGTTAAGGCGTAGTGTGCGGTAGCTAATTAGTGCTTATCTGCATAAGCATATGATGTGATTGGATTAGGGTAGTCGTGCGACTTTGTTGACTATGTTAAGGGTCGTGCGGGTGGGTTTAATTCAATCGGGAAATGATGGGCTGAACTTGACTAGCACTTATGATTTGTTGACTATGTTAAGGTCATATAGCTGCTAGGGGCAAAATATTATCGGGAATTTCAAGTGTTGAAATTTGCAATGAGATTGCATACCTTCTATGAGATAGTTGGATCCCGATACCCACTGCGAGTAATTGTTACTCCTGGGAGAGTTTTATACATTACAATTAGCCGATCAAGTAGGTGTCTAGAAAGGTGTCAACGAGGTTACGCCTCTGGGAAAACGAGGTTTACATTAATTAGGTTCGTGCGAAAGCACGGGGGACCTCCCTCAAAGTACCGACACTGGCTTGGCTGAAAGATTGGCGAACTTGTAGTGTGTAATTAATCCCGGCTAGTCTTTCCTTTTAGGGTTTGAAGGAAGATTTGATAAAAAGCAGTGAGAGCCATCCTGATTAGATAAAATAATAACCAATCTGATCTTGCAAGAGCGCACGCTGAGTGTTTTCTTCTCTCTCTCTCCAGGTAGCGACCATATCACGCCTTAATCAAGATAATAATACGGAATATTGACCGAACCCGCTGGTTATACTGAGCTGGGGAACGTTGGTCCCGCTCCAACTTATAATTGTTATAAGACAGAGTAGGAAATTGGGGAATACCAGATTTCCCGTGCCGCCCAAACGAAGAGAGTGCATGCTGATGCATCATCTTCGGGTGTGTTCATTACAAAGAACTGTTTCTCCGTATCCTCCGCATCCTGGGTATATGATACCGGATCAGGATCCCAGATATGTAATCTGTTACATAGGGCTACAAAAGGGTAGAAAAACTGAGAACGGGTGATAAGTTTCATGAGGCAGAAAACGGGGCAAGAGTTGCAGCCAAGTCTGTCGGTCACTGTCACCCTGTATTACCAATACATTGATTATGAACAAATGCTATTAGACACCGAACCTGATATACAAAATCATATCAGTCTCTTTATCAGTAAAGAAATGATAAAATTTTGTATTGTTGGATAATGTTTTGAACATTTCCTATATCAAAATTTGATCGGTTCAGGCATGTTATCTAAAAGCATTACTGTTCTAAATCAAACTACAGTTCTTGGTATATGGAACACACACAAGAGAAAGAGTTCAGAAATGAACGAATTCTTCTTGAGGTATTGTAGACTAGGTCAGATCAATGTGACCCGACTAGCTAGAGTTACATAAAGATGCATATTTAAATTAGTTTGAATTTACATCTTGTGAAACTCGCCAGTCATGTCACAAAGATAAGATGACCATAGCTCTGTTTATTGAAAACAGAGAAATGGTTAGTGAACTCTTGGGATGATACATGTTGATGTATGTAGGTCCCCTGTCTACACATACCAAGACTGATTCTTTATACTTCATTATATTCTCTGATAATCTCTCAAGATTCAGTCATATGTTCCTGTTGAAACATGAGTCTGAACCTTTTGAGATATTCACAGAATATAAGTTAGAAGTAGAGAACCAAAGTACGGGTAAAAGTATTATGTCCTTTGATGAGATCAAGGAGGAGAATACTTGAGCACGGAATTCTTGGACTTTTCTAAAGGAGAATAAGATTCTCTCTCAGCATTACTCCTCTGTATACACCATAGCACGATGGTATATCGGGGCGGAGCAGATACACCCTATTTGATATGGTGTGCTCTATGATGAGTACTACTAAGTTACCTATTTCCTTTAGGGAGTTATGCACTTATGAAGCTGCATACCTATTGAATAGGGTTCGAATCAAATCTGTAGCCTACCGCTTCATATGTGATATGGAATGGGAAGAGCCCATATCTTAAGCTAGTTAAGTTTTGGGGTTGTCCGGCCTATGTCTAAAAGCAAAATCCGGACAAGCTCGAGGCAAGGTCTGTTAAGTAGAACTGGAAAGATTCCAGCTATACAAACAGCAGCTGATGATTTGATAGAACCAAAGGATTCAGTAGATACCAACGAACCTCAGCCTCTCCGCCGATCTAGTAAGGGTTCCTCACCCACCTGAGAGATACTTCGGTTTCTCTATGACAGTGGGAGCGAGGATTGCATCATGAGATGATGACCCAACTAGTTTCGAGCTGGCCATCAGGAGTGAGACTCTTTAAGAATGGCTGGATGCTTAGCGATCTGAGATGGAATCCATGTACACCAACAAAGTATGGACTTTGGTTGCAATATCTGAAGGGTTAAATCCCCATCAGGAGCAAGTATATCTTGAGAAGATTACTTGGTGTAGATGGAAAAGTTGAGACTTTCAAAGCTAGACTTGTTAAAAGTTTGCATCATTGACCAGGTGTGGATAATGATAAAACCTTTTCAAGTAGTTATGCTTAAGTCTATCCAGATCCTACTTGCCACGGCTACATACCATGACTACGATATCTGGTGGTTGGGTGTCATGGCTACTTTTCTAAATGATGTTTTAGAAGAGTGTGTCTATAAGTACACAGCCAGAGGGCTTCGTAGACAGTGGGAGCAGCGGAAACGTGTGTAATATGCTTTATATGATAAAGCAGGCATCGCGGAGTTGGAACATCTTTTTTGATGCATTAGTCAAAGAAGTTGACATCATCAAAATGGTAGATGAACCTTGTATAAACAAAAAAGGTAGTAGGGAGTATGGTGACGATCCTCGTAGAGTACGTGGATGACATACTCTTGATAAGAAAGGAGTTTCTTATGCTACGCTCGATCAATCTCCGTTTATCACAATGATTCTCCACATAGGATCAAAGTGATACCTACTAAATCCTGGATTTTGGATCTATGAGATAGATCTAATTGGATGTTAGGAATCTCACTAGCAGTAGTGAGATGGTATCAATCGATCCTGAGGAGAATCACTGGAAGGGTTCCAGGGTGATAAAGACGACTGAATGTCAGTCGCAGGCATTGTCTTTACCCTCAGTAAAGGGACGGTATGTTGGAAGAGTTCCAAGCTAGATACCGTGGCATACTAGACAATAAAGGCAGGATACATCGCTACTTAAGATGCTACCAAAGAGGCTGTTTGGGTGAATAATGGTTCATAAGATGAACTTAGTTCCTCCAATTGTGTGACAATGGAGTTGTGGCTTATGCCAGGAACGTCCGTCCCATCAGTGATCCAGACATGTTCTAAGGCAGTATCACTTGATCATGGAGATGGTTGATCTCCAAGGTGATCGAGGCAAGGAGAGTAGACTCAGAGGATAACATGGCGGATCCACTCACGAAGGCCTATTCCCAGAGAGAGACTTTTATAGGATGGTTGAGTATGAGATACTTCGACCACTACTACAGATGGCCCTAGTGCAAGTGGGAGATTGTTAGTTATATGTATACCCTAGAGGCCATTACTGTACATAGGATGTATATTGTAGTGGATGCTGGGACATATATAGGGAGGACTTTCTTGCTCGACATGATAGTATGCTATCTGGTTGCTCTTTACCTTAACGTGTACACTGATTGTCTCTCTGTTACATGTTGGTAAAGCCCTTAGGATGTGTACTTGACTACCTGGACTATGATGCGGATCATACTAGTGGGGACATGGTAGTCCATAAGTACATCCTTCAAAGTCCCTAGTCGTGGGTGTATCGAGACGGGGCATCGATATACCAGAGTAGACTAGCGTGTACCTTCTCGACCCATATAGATGGGCGATGGATGATCCCATATCCATCGGTGTTTGACATCAGAGATGATATACGGGTGCTCAGTAGAGACTGGGTACACTGGACGGACTCGCCGAGAACTCCCAGATGGTATTATACCTCACGTCAGATGGCAGTTCTCTGGTGACACTGGTACAGAGTAGTCTGTTGACCCGAGATCGTCATAGAGCTTGTGTGGTTCCCACTGTGCTTTGATTTCCATCTTACCACGTCCAAGAGGGCGTGCAAAACGGTGGTTTTTGGGTACAGTCCCGAGTCACATGGTGGCAATGAGCGATAGGAGGGGATTCGTCTCTCCCGGTATAGGGGGTTGATGTTGCGCTGTGTTCGATTGGCTATAACAGGAAATCCCTGGCCAGGGTTGCTGAGATTTACTGGTAAGTGTTACTAGTAGTTTCTCGAATTGTTATAGACCTCATATCGACACGACTTATCGAGCTATTGGGGTCTGACGTTTACCACCCCTAGGCAAGATATGCGACATACCAGACGATCAGACCGGACTGTACGGTAGTGTTACTGGTTGGATTCACAGGAGTGTGAGCGGGCTTGCTCGTCGATCTTCTGATCGCTCAATACCCGGGTGGCCGTTACGTTTAGCAGACCGCTTGCGGCTTGTGGGTGTTTGATATGATCATCATCTGCTGCCGGCGTATTGACGAGTCTTTAGAGTCCTACACAGAGGTTTCCTTGCTCAAGCGAAACGAAATAGGAGCGCATATGAGATATGTGCGGGACCGAGAATAATGCGTGTATGTGATACCGTATTTCATTCTCGCGATCAATGTGTCGAATGGTTGTATGCGAAATAACCTAGTTATCGATTCAAGCGTTGATTCGATAAGCCGATACATTGTATACTTGTCGGTTGTGTGCGGCATGACCGGATCATTGAATCAAGTGTTGATTTAATGATTTAATGCATAATTATATATTTGATATATTACTTTGCATTAACTAGTATCGGTTCACTTTATAATGGATTTTCTCACTCGGATGTGCGCATTACATATGTGATATGATTTTGTGCACTAGATTGTATTATGTTTGATGATACATGCATTTTGGTTAAATGTAAAGAATTAAACCTTGTTTTAAGTGGATAATTAGGGTTTTGATTTCCTTATTCATTTATTAATCTTTTTCTCATTTGGAAAAAGGAAAAAGGAAATGAGAAAATGGTTGCTATTTTGTTTGTATTCTTTGAAGCTTCATGAACTTTGACCATAGCAACCATTTTGTCTTCTTATACAAACCCTAACCACTCATCTAACTTGAGTTAACTCTCTACAATTAACTAAGGTCTTGTTATGATAAGGTTTGATTATTCATTTCATTTTTAATTAACTTATCATAACTATTATCTTCTTCTTCCTCATTTTTCTTCAAGTGAAGAAAGCAAGGTCATCAATGGTGATTGATGATAAAGAGTGAGAAATCCAATTCTAAAGTCTACCCACTTCCTATTTCTTCATCCTCTACCTCTTGCCAAGTAGTAGAGTGTGTTTCCTTCACAAGTTTTTAGGGCTTGGTGAAGGTGGAGCTTGATTTAGCGATGCCTCGACGTAGATCATCTTCGGCATGGACATCGACGACCTAGCTCGCTTTTTCTCCGACGAAGCCGACTCTAGAGCCCGGATTCCTTTTGGACAGCGGAGACGACTTCGTTGCGGAGCTATGGAGGTGGAGAACCGGTTCTACAAAGGTTGTATTTCCGTATCTCTTAGTTAAGTGTTAACTAGTTACCTTTTTCGCTTAGTTTTCTAGCAAACGATCCGTAGTCGGGTCTCTCGGCACCTAGAATTTTTGAAATTGGCATGTTCGATGCCTTGTGAGACCTCACTAGAGTGCCTAGGAACCCTACAACACACACCCAAGTTTGCATGTATCATCAAACATGATACCATCAAGTGCACAAAAATATATCACATATACTACTTGTGCACATCAAGTGAGAAAATCAATCTTAAGTGAACAAATACTAGTAAATGTAAAGTAATATATCAAATATATAATTATACATTAAATCATTAAATCAACACTTGATTTAATGATCCGGTCATAACGCATATAACCGACTAATATCATGTGTATCAATATATCGAATCAACATTTGATTCGGTAACCTGGATATATCTTATATAACCGTCCGATGATACGAATCGTGATAATATAATACAGTATCACATACTGGTATTATTCTCGGTCCCTCACATATCTCATATGCGCTCCTATTTCGTTTCGCTTGAGCCAGGAAACCTCTGTGTAGGACTTTAAAGACTCGTCAATACGCCGGCAGCAGGTGATGATCATATAAAACACCCACAAGCCGCAAGCGGTATGCTAAACGTAACGGCCAACCGGGTATTGAGCAATCAGAAGAACAACGAGCAAGCCCGCTCACACTCCTGTGAATCCAACCAGTAACACTTACCGTACAGTCCGGTCTGTTCTTCTGATATGTCGCATATCTCGCCTAGGGGTGGTAAACGTCAGACCCAGTAGCTTAATAAGTCATGTCGATGTAAGGTCCATAACACGCATGAAACTACTGATAACACTTACCAGTAAATCAGTGCAACCCTGGCCAGGGATTTCCAGTTATGGCCAGTCGAGCATAGCGCAACATCAACCCCCAATACCGGGAGAGACGAATCCCCTCCTATCGCTCATTGCCTCCATGTGAATCGGGACTGTACCCAAAAACCACCTGTTTGCACGACTCAATAGAGCCATGGTAGGGTGGAAATCAAAGCACAGTGGGAGACACACAAGACTCTATGACGATCTCGGGTCAACAGACTAAGTTGTACCAGTGTCACCAGAGAATTGCCATCTGACGTGAGGTATAATACCATCTGGGAGTTCTCGGCGAGCCCGTTCAGTATACCCAGTCACCACTGAGCACCCGCATACCATCTCTGATGTCAAACACCAATAGATATGGGATCATCCATCGCCCATCACATGGATCGAGAAAATATACGCTAGTCTACTCTGGAATATCGATGCCCCGTCTCGATATTCCCACGACTAGGAACATTGCAGGATGTACTCATTGACTACCCAGGCCCCACTAGTATGATCTGCATCATAGTCTATGAAGTCGAGTACACATCCTAAGGGCTTTATCAACATGTAATAGAGAGACTGTAAGTATACATGTTAAGATAAAGAGCAACCAGATAGCGTACTATCATGTCGAGCAAGAAAGTCCTATCTATATATGTCCCAGCATCCACTACAATATACATCCCATGTACAGTAATGGCCTCTAGGGCATACATATAACTAACAATCTCCCACTTGCACTAGGGCCATCTGTAGCAGTGGTTGTAGTATCTCATACTCAACCATCCCATAAAAGTCTCTCTCTGGGAAAAGGCCTTTGTGTGTGGATCTGCCGTGTTGTCCTCTGAGTCTACTCTCCTAACCTCGATCACCAAGGAGATCAACTATCTCCTTGATCAGGTGATGCTGCCTCAGAATTTGTCAGGGTCACTGATGGGATCGGGGTTCCTAGGCCAAAGCCATACTTCCATTGTCACACAATGGTAGGAACCTAGTTCATCTCATGAACCAATATACACCCAAACTGCCTCTTTGGTAGTATCTTTGATTGCGATGTCACGAGCCTTTATAGTCTAGTCTGCCACGGTATCTAGCTTGGAACACTTCCAACATACCGTCCCTCCACTGAGGGTAAAGGCAATGCCTGCGACTGACATTCAGTCGTCCTTATCACTCTGGAACCTTTCCAATGATTCTCCCCAGGATCAACTGATACCATCTCACTACAACTAGTGAGAATCCTAACATCCATTTAGATCTATCTCATAGATCCAAAACCCAGGATTTAGGAGGTATCATTTTGATCCTATATGGAGAATCCATGTGATAAGAGGAAATTGACCGATCGTAGCATAGGAAACTCTTTTCCTATCAAGAGTATGTTGTCCACGTACAATACGAGGACGACCACCCTACTCTCTACTACCCTTTTGTATGTACAAGGTTCATTTACCATTTTGATGAAGTCAAACTCTTTGACTACCACATCAAAACAGACGTTCCAACTCCGCGATGCCTGCTTTATCCTATAAAGCAACTTGCACACGTTTCATCATTTTCCACGCCTGGTCGATGACGAAAAACTTTAACAAGTCTAGCTTTGAAAGTCTCAACTTTTCCATCTACACCAAGTAATCTTCTCAAGATATACTTGCTCTTGATGGGGATTTAACCCTTCAGATATTGCAACCAAAGTCCATACTTCGTTGGTGTACATGGATTCCATCTCAGATCGCTAAGCATCCAGCCATTCTTACAGAGTCCCTACTCTCGATGGCCTGCTCGAAACTAGTTGGGTCATCATCTCATGATGCATTCCTCGCTCCCACTATCATCAAGAAACCATAGTATCTCTCAGGCGGATGAGGAACCCTGCTAGATCGGCGGAGAGGCCGGGGTTCGTCGGGGACTATTGAATCCTTTGGTTCTGTCAAATCATTAGCTGTAGTTTGTATAGCTGGAACTTTTCCAGTTCTACAGAACTGACCTTGCCTCGATCTTGTCCGGATTTTGCTTTTGACATAGGCCGGACAATCCCAAATCTTAACTTACTTAAGAGATAAGCTCTTCCCATACCATATCTTATATGGAGTAGTAGGCAGTGATTTGATTCGAATCCAATTCAATAGGTATGCAACTTCTCAAGTCCACAACCCCAAAAGTAAATAGGTAACTCAGTAGTACTCATCATAGAGCACACCATATCTAATATGGTGAGATTGCTCCGCCCCGATACACCATTGTGCTGTGGTGTATTCAGAGGAGTAACACCGAGAGAGAATCTCATTCTCCTTTAGAATAGTCCAAGAATTCCATGCACAAGTATTCTCCTCCCTGATCTTATCATAGGACATAATACTTACACCTTTATTTGGTTCTCTACTTCTATCTTATATTCTGTGAATATCTCAAAAGATTCGGACTTGTGTTTCAACAGGAACATATGTCTGAATCTTGAGAGATCATCAGTGAATGTAAGGAAGTACAAAGAACCGATCCTGGCATGTGCAGACAGGGGACCTTACATACATCATCATGTATCAGTCCTAAGAGTTTACTAACTCTTTCTCTGTTTCCAATAAACAGAGCTATGGTCATCTTATCTTTGTAACATGACTGGCAAGTTTCACAAGATGTAAATTCAAACTGATTTAAATATGCATCTAAAATGTAACTTAAGCTAGTCGGGTCATATTGATATGACCTAGTCTACAATACCTTAAGAAGGATTCGTTCATTTGTGAACTCTTCCACTTGTGTGTGTTCTGTATACTAGGAACTGTAGTTTGATTTAGAACGTCAATTCTTTTAGATAACGTGCCTGAACCGATCAACTTTTGAAATGTAGGAAATGTTCAAAACATTATCCAACAATACAAAATTATATCCTTTCTTTATTAATAAAGAGACTGATATGATTTTGTATATCAGGTTCGGTATCTAATAGCATTTGTTCAGAATCAATGTATTGGTAATACAGGGTGACAGTGACCAACAGACTTGGCTGCAACACTTGCACCGTTTTCTGTCTCATGAAACTTATCACCCGTTCTCAGTTCTCTACCTATCTGTTGCCCATGTAACAGATTACATTTGCAGGATCCTGATCTGGTATCTAATACCTGGGACGTAGAGGACACTGAGAAACAGTTTTTTTTGTAATGAACACACCCGAAGGAGATGCATCTCATGCACTTTCTTCGTTTGGGCGGCATGGGAATCCTTGTATTCCCTTATTTCCCGCTCGGTCTTATAACAATTATAAGTTGGAGCGGGTCCAACGTTCCCCAGCTTAGTATAACAAGCGGGTTCGGTCAATACATCCATATTATTATCTTGATTAAGGCGTGATATGGTCGCTACCTGGAGAGAGAGAGAAGAAAACACTCTGCGTGCGCTCTTGCAAGATTAAATTGGTTATAAATTTTATCTAATCAGGATGGCTCCCACTGTTTTTTATCAAATCTTCCTTTAAACCCTAAAAGGAAAGACTAGCCGGGATTAATTACACTCTACAAGTTCGCCAATCTTTCAGCCAGGCCAGTGTCGGTACTTTGAGGGAGGTTCCCCGTGCTTTCGCACGGACCTAATTAAAGTAAACCTCATTTTCCCAGGGGCGTAACCCTGTTGACACCTTTCTAGACACCTACTTGATTGGCTAATTGCAAAGTGCAAAACTCGCCCAGGAGTAACAATTACTCACAGTGGGTATCAGGATCCAACTATCATATAGAAGGTATGCAATCTCATTGCAAATTTCAACACTTGAAACTCCCGATAATGGTTTTTACCCCTAGCCCTTATGACCTTAACTATGGTCAACAAATCATAAGCACTAGTCAAGTTCTACCCGTCATTTCGTGATTAATTAGACCCACCCACATGACTCTTAACTAAGGTCAACAAAGTCACGCGACTGTCCTAATCGCATCATATGCGGTGTAGGAAGACATCACTTAGCTACCGTACACTGTGCCTTGACTATTGTCAACAAACACAGCACGAATACTAAGTACTCTACTTCCTAAAATGACGGAGGGTTGCGAATGGTTTTTAATAAAACCTTTAACTCTTTGAACTTGATCTCGTTCCGGAATCAATTAGTTTTTAAATGGAGTGTTTTTTAGGCCTTTCTAGTTTTGCTAAAGGAGTCACTCCCGGTTAAGGGATCGTCGGCCCTTTCCTCATCGAATAAGGTGCAGGATATATCACATATACCGCTGTGCAAAGAAAAAAACTATAGAAGAAATTAAAAACAAACCGAGGGTTGTAACATCTGCCAGTTATTGCTAAAGGGGTCACTCCCGGTGAAGTGATCTCGGCCCTTTCCTTATCGAATAAGGTGCAGGATGTTCTACAAGGAACATCGCGATGCAAAGCAAGAACTGTAGCTACCTGTCTTATTTTGAAATTCGATTCCACAACATCTTTTAGGTTTATTTTCTTTCATTAATCTCATTAATGAATGTCCCATCATATAAGTCCACCTAAACATCACAGATAAATACAACGTACGCTTATGCCATCCGCATTCGCCTCGATGTCCCGTCTGCACCGTTAGGTTAGGTAACTAACGGTAGAGCGGGGCAGGGCTAGCGCGGGTGTAAAACATAAGCAACTTCTATGTAATATATCATATATACTATATACAATATCTATCTGAACAAATCACATGATCACATCACGGATAACGCAGCAGAAAATATCATATGAAATATTGGATATACTAGGACGTCCGCGTTTTATTTTGAGCCTGTATAAAACACGGATTCCACGGTCGTGACGAATAGCCAATCCCACACCCCTAGACCCCTACGAGAGCGGCAAGCACCCCTACCAATTCTAGGGTTAGGAGATCCGGACTCGACTCTTCGAGATGGTCTTCCACTGGACCCTAGAACCCGGTTATTTGTGGTCCCCTCCTTGGGTCTATCCTAAGGCGGAAAAGTAAATAATATACAAATGGTGACACCATCCGCAACCTGGAAGTGCCCCAATAAAAGAATATTACATACAAGTTTTTACATGAATGAAAATGGAAAAAAACGCTCATCTCACATAAAAAAAAACCCAGCTATTCAAACACGACGATCCAATATAACATATCCAGCAACACATAACATCACATGTCATCAACATAAGTAAATAAGCGCATCCCAATTGTCGTTGACATATAGCAACGAAACCGGCGATATCACATATTACACTTACGGTCACAGAAAAGAAAGTGTAAAACTACAACAGTTGGAATCCGAAAACACTTTAGACATCTCATGCCTAACCAAATGAATCCCTTAGACATCACATGCCTAACAATTATAAATGTTGGAGATAGTGCCCTCAGAGTCAATTATTGGATCACAGGCACGTGATTGCAATGATTGAGGGAGGATCTATCCCGGTAGGACAGTCTTTCTCGAGATGATAGTATGCTATCTGGTTTATCTTTATCTTCGTGTACTGCTTTAGGTGACCTGACAGGTCGCTATTACACATTGGTAGAGCCCCTAGGATTCTTGCTTGACTACCAGCAGAATGAGGGCGATCATATACGTGAGAGCTGGCAGTCTATAAGCACATCCTTAAAAGGTCCCTAGTCGTGGGAGTTTTGAGACAGGGCATCGATACTCCAGAGTAGACTAGTGTATACAGTCGAGACCCCGATGAGGGGCGGTGGCCGGTCTCACAAGCCACTGGTGTCAGTTGGATCACCTAAGATGTATACAGGTGCTCATTGGGTTATGAGTACACCGGACAGGACTCGCCGGGAATATGCTAGTTGGTCTTATACCTGACGTTAGATAGCAGTTCCCTGGTGACATGTGTAAAGGCTAGTTCATCAACCTGGGAATCGTCATTTGTCTCGTGTGAGTTCCCACTGTACTTTGATTACTACCCTACCATGCTCAAAGGAGACGTGCAAACAGGGTTTAGTTGGGTACAGTCCCGAGCCACATTGAGGCAGTGAGCGGATCTTCAGGGGTTCGTCTCTCCCGGTATTGGGGGTGAGGTCGCGCTGTGTCTAGGAGAGCAATTACACAAAGCCCTCGGCCGAGGCAGGAGATTTACTGGTAGGTATTCCAGTAGTATCTCAGGGTGTTCTGGGCTACACTCCGACACGACTTGTACCGCCTTTGGGGGTCTGACTTTTACCAACCCCCTAGGCCCGCCATGCGATGCTCATAGACGAACGGACAGGACTGTACGGATATTGTCACTGACAGGCTCAGTAGGGTGTCAGGATGAGTTCGCTCATCGACGTCCCTTTTGGTCAATAGCTGGTGGCCCGTCACGTATGACTAATACCTCTGACGTGCTAGTGGTTAAATCCAAAGCTATAGTATTGATGAGTCTTTAGAGTCCCCCACATTCAGTTACTCAAGTTTCGGGCGAAACGCTGTAGAGGCCGTATGGAGATATGGCAGGGTTCGATCAGATACGTGCGGTATTGCACGGATCAGGATCGGACAGTTAGTACTAGAGGCCGTATGGAGATATGGCAGGGTTCGATCAGATACGTGCGGTATTGAACGGATAAGGATCGGACAGTTAGTACTAGAGGCCGTATGGATATATGGCAGGGTTCGATCAGATATGTGCGGTATTGCACGGATCAGGATCGAACGGATTATACTAGTTGGCTTTGGTTTAAGCCGGACCCTAGTATAGTACAGTGTAGATTTTGTCTCATTGCATTTGTATTTCGGTCGGAATACAGATGCGGGTGTGTATACACAGTATCGTGGTTTTCCTGTAATTTATTACGGGACCATTTTTCTGGAGTTGCCAGTTTGCTTTCCGTTTCGGCCAATTTCCTTTGTATCGTTCATTGGCCGATGATTGGTGGAGGAGGGCTTATTTGCAATTGTGCAAATAAGCATTTATGGAGGGTGTTCTTTGCATTTTGTTGTATAATGATGGTGCACCATCCATTGACTTGACTTTTTGCTTCATGATTGTGGTTGACTCCTTTGGTTCATGATTGCTTCACTTTGTGATGAGATGGTTGTTGTTGGAGTGTTGGGTTTTGTTGTGATCATTTGATTTTCTCATCATCACTTCCTTTCCACCCACCCCCTTGTTTTTGCTCTCTCTCTCTCTCTCCAATCACACAAGGGGCCGGCCACTATTGGAGGATGGGGGGATTCATTTTTCATGTGTGGCATTTGGCTTTCTAAGGGTGCTAAGAAAAGCTCTCTAGTTCATCTCAAAAATCAATTCCTCCACCATCTCAAAAGGCAACATCCAAAACCCCAAAATGAGACACAAGTTCCACACTATATTCTACAGCAAATCTTGGGCACGTCGACTCGCCAGCTTCGTGCCCGAGTTGCCTCAGTATAGGGGTGGGAGCCCATAAAAGAAGCAGGCGACGTGGTGCCCCTTCCGGCGAGGAGATGGAGACAGGACATTCCGCGGGAGATCGGGACGACGGAGAGAAGACCAGAGGACTCGGACCACTCGGTATATCTCTCTTCCCTATCTTATAGTTAGCTAGGACTAGTTAATGGCACGATCCGGGTTTTAGTGCGCGGTGGTGCCAGTTCAAGAAAATTAAAGTTAGCCATCGCTTCCGCATTTGGCCTCGGGATGGAGGCCGGGGCGCCGCCGTGCACTTACAATGGTATCAGAGCCTCGCCATTAACATAGTCTAGCTTTGTCTAATGTGTTTTACACTTCCGATCAAACAAATGTTCTGAAAACCCAATAACACATGCATCAGTTTTCTGTTGATTTTTTTCTGGCTCGAAATTTTTTTCAGGTTGTAGAAAAGTGATGTACTGAAAGTCCTAAGAATTCTGGAGAAATTCGACACATTGATCTTTTAAGGGGAGCGCGGAACGCGGCCAAACCCCCCTTATGACCGCGGTTCCGCCGCAGTATGGAGAGATCAATGCATCAAAATTTTCCAGTGGGCTTTTGGGTTGAAAATAGGGTTTTTGGAATATTAAATTTGGGCCCAGAATTTCTTGATGTGCTACAGTAGTACTTGGGGCCCACTTGTTAAAATTTGATTGATTGGATATTTTAAACACATTATTAAACAGTATTTACATTATATCTGTGACCGTGAATGTCACTTGATCGGTAAATCCTGTCTGACTGCTATAGCCCGGTTAGACGGATTTGCGAACGTGACTTTCACGTTGATGTTCTGTGTTTTGCTGTGATGTTGCGGATTGGTCGTGGGGGATAGCCTGGATGCAATGCTAGTACAGTTGTGGTTGTATTATGTACATTTGATATTGCGTGGCGAGCGTCCGACATGTGGACTGCCGTCACTGCCTTATTGTATTATTATTTTGGGGCACGACCAGGTTGCGGTCGATGTACCCGTTGTATGTATATTTTACTTTCTGTAATAGGATTACCCCGCGGAGGGGTGCACGGATAGCCGGGTTCTATAGGGCAACAAGCCTGCATCTCATGGCATTGAGACGGAGGGGGCTTTATTCTAGGATTGGCGGGCTATTCGCCGCACTCGTAGGGGGTACAGGTTGACCCAAGAGGGGTGCCCAAGTTACCAGATTCCGTGAAGTGCTGGGTGGTCCATTCATGGTACTGAAGGGGGCTGCCTCGCTTCAGGTTTTGGCGGGTGACTTGCCGCGCCCGTAAGGGTCTAGGATTTCATTGCACAGGCTATCCACACGACCAGGGGAACGTCGGGTTTCAGTAGTGGCTCTGGGAAACCCGGGGATCCCAAATATCTGTATTGTTCTGTGATGCTCTACATTTCTGTGATGTTGCATTTTTTATCACGCCTTGAGCGAAATATAATATATTGGTATATATATTAGTAGATGTTGTATATGTTTTACATCCGCGCTAGTCCAGTCCCCGCTCTGTCGTTAGTTAGCTAACCTAACGGGTAATGACGGGACCCAGTGGCGAATGTGGATGGCATATACGTACATCATATTATTTTCGTTCTTTGTGGTGTGATCAATTGATGGGACTGCGTTGATTCGGATCAATGCAAGTTAAAAACAAACCTAATCTGATGTTGTTGGAACACTTTTCAAAAAGCTGTTATTGCAAGGACGTTCACTTTTGTTTTGCATCGTGGTATTTGGTTGGAATATCCTGCTCCTCAGTCGACGAGGCAAGGGCCGAGATCCCTTCACCGGGAGTGACCCCTTGGACAGAATTTTGCGTCAGGGCATTAACTTTACTATAGCCGATTACTTTTGCTTTGCACCGTGGTATTTAGTTGGAATATCCTGCACCTCATTCTACGGGGAAAGAGCCGAGATCCCTTCACCGGGAGTGACCTCTTTAGCAACGGTTTTCGTCACTATATTTTTTAAAAGCTATCCGTTCCTTCAACGATATCAAGTTCATTACGTTAAAGGTTTTCGCCAGAAACCATTCGTAGCCCTCCATCATTTCGGTTAAATATTCGGTAGTATTCAAGCTATGTATTTTGACCTCACGCCAAGGCATAGTGATTGGTAGCTGCCGGGTATTTATCTGTAGTATAGATAGATGCGTTGGTTTGGGACAGTCGTACTACTATTTTGGCCTACGTCAAGGGTATGTACGGGTGGGTTCAAATTAACCTCGATAATGATGGGCAGAACATGACATGTGACTTATGATATTTTGACCTCATGCCAAGGTCATAAGAGCATGGGGCAGAAATTACATCGGGAGTTTCTAAAGAAACTGAAACTTGACGGATATGCGCATACCTTCTGGAGTGTGACACCGTGAGCGGATTCTGTCACGTTATCATGCGATGATTGTTGGATCCCGATTCCCACTGATGAGTTGGTTTACTCCTCGGGTGATCCCGACTAATTCTTCTTTCAGGTTTGGAGGAGAATTTGACGGTACAGTGGGAGGTTTCCAGATTAGATAAATTGGTAACTATTCTGATCTAGGTTAGAGTGCACGCTGAGTGTTTCTTTTCTCTTTCTCTTTGGCAGCGACCATTGACCCGACCCTAAGACTATGACTCAGTGACCAAGTTGACCGAACCTTCTTAAACACTGACTTTTAGATTGTCAGAGTTGCAAACCTCATTGCCACTCCTACTTTTAACCTTTTCTCCAGGACACCCCGTATTACTACGAACGTCCACTTCCATTGGACAAAACCATCGTATGGTTATATACGAACTCGAAGGAATTTATTCGAGGATGGTTTCCGGTTCTGGAGAAAACGGATAGGACTATTCAGTTGTCTTTTCCTTTTTCCTTCTCTCAGGTTGTGAGTACTCCTTGGTTTAGGAGTAGTACACCTATTACGCAAATTGGATAGTCTTCTTCCAAACCTTAGGCTAGTGCCGACCGGTAGGGAATGAAGAAAACCAATTAGCCTAACGATGGTGTACAGAAGGTATTATGTAAAGACAAAGAAAGGGATTAGAAGGAGGGCAAAGTAAATTGCGACTGCTATTCACGACCAAACCAAGTATTTCTTCGCCAATCCTAAATCACCTTTGTATTTCTCCAGGACACTCCGTATCACTACGAAGATCCACAGTTTATTGGATACTCCATCGTATGGTTATATACGAACTCGAAAGGAACTTGTTCCAGTTCGGGGATGGATTCTGGTTCAGGAGAAATAGGAATAAGGTTTATTCGGTTGTCTTTTATCTTCACCTTCTCTCGCTTTGCGAGTGTTCCTAGGATTAGGACAGCACACCCATTATGCTTATTAGATAGTCTTCTACCAAACCATAGGCTGGTGCCGAACGGTAGGGAAGGAAGAAAACCATTTGGCCTAAAGGGGTGTGCAGAAGGTAATGACTAAAGACATATAAAGGGATTTGGAAAGGTGGCAAAGAATTACACGGTTACAGTTGTGAATCTGGATAATGGAAGAGGCATTACTAGGAATACCAGGATACCCCATCGAAACATTTCAATGTTTCAGTTTCACTGTATACTGTTAAAGGAAAACTGATTTCCCAGTTATACACTTGCTCCAGGGTATGTATTTACCAGGTATGATTTTCACATCTGTATGGTTTCACAGATGATGAGTGGGAGTAAGTTATTGGGAATTGGGTGATCAGCCTCATTATATCGGGATTCGTTGTAATCGGTGATATTTGATGAAGTCACCTGGGTTGTTTGCCGGACGGAAAATATTTGGTTTTGAATATCCGCTGTTATGCACCAATTTCAAATCGATATATCTGTACGTCTATTTTCATAGAGTGAGATATACCTTTTTGAAAATATGTCTACGACATTTACCTATATCAGTGGATGGTTTGGTAAGGAGCATTAAACAACGGTGTAATTCTTCTTAACCATAAGTACAGTTTTCAACCTATGACACACAGTGAATGAGTTATCAGACTCAAGGGACTTATACAGAGTATTGTATGTTGTCCAGGGTCCATCTGGACAGAGGGGTTGGTCCTCGTACTATATTCGGTTTACTTATGACTTCTCTAGTTTTTAGACAGGTGTTTCATGGAAACACAGGGTCCGAATTTTGAGAAGTTATAGGTATTTGAATAGAGTAGAGAACCAGGTGTAGCAAGTATCGGGATTCTTCAAAGTGATCGAAGATGTAGATACTTGTGTATGGTATTCAGTTGATAGTAATGATCAAGAGATCTGCTTCTCTTTCAGGTTATTCATAATTGGAAGCATTCCTAAGTTGAGTAACGCTGATCGGCCTCTTTCTATTTAGTTGACATGCACTAGAGACAGGTGCATGATTTGAATCTGGTTCAATTAAATCGGTGCCTCTGGTTCTATATTGGATATAGAACAGTTCATATCTTAACGATGTTAAGGTACGGGGAGTTGTCCGGCTTATGATTAAAACCAGACTCTGGATAACTCAAGGCACGTTTCTGTAATGGCTGTTTGTGGGTTGACCCAGGCTATGACGAGGGTTGATTTTCTACCATCTGGAAGATCAATAGTGATATTGTTTTGACTCGCCACAGTTTTAAATAAAATATATTTTTTCAGAAAACAGTAGTGGGAGTATGGTAGAACTGGAAGTGATTCCAAAACCACAAACGATTACTGAAGATTTCATAGGAACCTAAAGATTCAATCTGGCTTGACATTCCATTGGCCACTCCGCAGATAAGGTGGGTAACTTCAGGCACCCGAGAGGTACTCCGGTAGTCTCAAGGACGGTGACAGGGAAGTTCTTGTTTACCCACACTTGCCATTGCTGTTGTTCCAGGCCGCGAGACCCGGCAAGAGGATGAGTATAGCGTCGATCTGAACTGGCTTCAGAAGTGTATGTGTATATGACTCTGCCAGAGGGTTGTCGTAGTCAGTGGGAGCAGCGGAAGCATTGGTGGACAGGTAGCTTATGTCTATTTATAGACTAAAGCAGATATAGCGGAGATAGATCATCAATTTCTGATGTGACAGTCATAGACTTGACTACATCAGAATAGGGGATGGATCTGTTGAGAAGGTAGTAGGGTGTGTTGTCATGGTATTTGGATGACATACACAGAGTAGAAAGTGATATTCCTATACTACAATCGGTTACACTTTGGTCGTCACATAGTGGTTTCTCCACATGGGACTTGGACATTATATCAAACATACTGGTTACTAGATCTATGGTTTTAGATCTAGATTTGGGTGTTTTCCCAATTAAGGGTACTTAGACAGCATTCTAAGAGTATTTAGAATGGAAGACTCCTGGCACGGTAGTGTACCTGCAGGTAAAGGAGTCACCCTCTCTAAAGGTGTCTTACAGACTAAAGGGGAGAGGGATGTGCATGATTGACAGATCACTTGCTCAGGCAATTGAGTCAATCATGAGATGTCAAGTACCATACCAGATGTTGTTCTTGCACTAGATGCAATAAGTTGACATTGATCCAAACCTGGAGAAACAGTCGGAAGCAGTTCTAGAACATAAGTGGATGTTCTAGGGATATGATAACGACAGCCTCATTTGGGAGACAGTTATCATTCCAGGCTTCCAAGGTGACCTGGACGACAAGGAGGTTGTAAGAGTTATAGTTTTTCCTTCTGACGAGGGGCAGTATTTTGGACAGGTGGTCCAACGCAATACTGAGGGAGGCATGGCGCAAGATACTGATTAAGTTCAGTTGACGATACAGTCTAAGAAGTTTGGATTTGGAGTTCATTTATGAGCTAGGCCCCATCAGACACCCAGACACATTCTAAGACAGTTATTGCTCATTTCGGGAGATGGGTTTCTCCACGAACTTGAGATCTAGAGAGTCATAGAAAGAGACATCAAGGCGAATCCACTCACTGAGGCTATTCCTCGAACGCAATAGTTTCGCAAACGAGCTTTGTGAGACTGACTAGTAGAGGAGTTGGGTGTTCGGTATCACACGGGCTGTGAGAATGCGACATCGCAATAATTAGCCTTGAGTGCAAGTGGGAGATTGTTGGGGATAGTGCCCTAAGAGTCAATTATTGGATCACAGGCACGTGATTGCAATGATTGAGGGAGGATCTATCCCGGTAGGACAGTCTTACTCGAGATGATAGTATGCTATCTGGTTTATCTTTATCATCGTGTACTGCTTTAGGTGACCTGACAGGTCGCTATTACACGTTGGTAGAGCCCCTAGGATTCTTGCTTGACTACCAGCAGTATGAGGGCGATCATATACGTGAGAGCTGGCAGTCTATAAGCACATCATTAAAAGGTCCCTAGTCGTGGGAGTTTCGAGACAGGGCATCGATACTCCAGAGTAGACTAGTGTATACAGTCGAGACCCCGACGAGGGGCGGTGGACGGTCTCACAAGCCACTGGTGTCAGTTGGATCACCTAAGATGTATACAGGTGCTCATTGGGTTATGAGTACACCGGACAGGACTCGCCAGGAACATGCTAGTTGGTCTTATACCTGACGTCAGATAGCAGTTCCCTGGTGACATGTGTACAGGCTAGTTCATCGACCTTGGGATCGTCATTTGTCTCGTGTGAGTTCCTACTGTACTTTGATTACTACCCTACCACGCTCAAAGGAGACGTGCAAACAGGTTTTAGTTGGGTACAGTCCCGAGCCACATGGAGGCAGTGAGCGGATCTTCAGGGGTTCGTCTCTCCCGGTATTGGGGGTGAGGTCGCGCTGTGTCTAGGAGAGCCATTACACAAAGCCCTCGGCCGAGGCAGGAGATTTACTGGTAGGTATTCCAGTAGTATCTCAGGGTGTTCTGGGCTACACTCCGACACGACTTGTACCGCCTTTGGGGGTCTGAATTTTACCAACCCCCTAGGCCCGCCATGCGATGCTCATAGACGAACGGACCGGACTGTACGGATATTATCACTGACAGGCTCAGTAGGGTGTCAGGATGAGTTCGCTCATCGACGTCCCTTTTGGTCAATAGCCGGTGGCCCGTTACGTATGGCTAATACCTCTGACGTGCTAGTGGTTAAATCCACAACCATAGTATTGACGAGTCTTTAGAGTCCCCCACATTCAGTTACTCAAGTTTCGGGCGAAACGCTGTAGAGGCCGTATGGAGATATGGCAGGGTTCGATCAGATACGTGCGGTATTGCACGGATCAGGATCGGACAGTTAATACTAGAGGCCGTATGGAGATATGGCAGGGTTCGATCAGATACGTGCGGTATTGAACGGATAAGGATCGGACAGTTAGTACTAGAGGCCGTATGGATATATGGCAGGGTTCGATCAGATACGTGCGGTATTGCACGGATCAGGATCGAACGGATTATACTAGCCGGCTTTGGTTTAAGCCGGACCCTAGTATAGTACAGTGTAGATTTTGTCTCATTGCATTTGTATTTCGGTCGGAATACAGATGCGGGTGTGTATACACAGTATCGGGGTTTTCCTGTAATTTATTACTGGACCAGTTTTCTGGAGTTGCCAGTTTGCTTTCCGTTTCGGCCAATTTCCTTTGTATCGTTCATTGGCCGATGATTGGTGGAGGAGGGCTTATTTTCAATTGTGCAAATAAGCATTTGTGGAGGGTGTTCTTTGCATTTTGTTGTATCATGATGGTGCACCATCCATTGACTTGACTTTTTGCTTCATGTTGTGGTTGACTCCTTTGGTTCATGATTGCTTGACTTTGTGATGAGATGGTTGTTGTTGGAGTGTTGGGTTTTGTTGTGATCATTTGATTTTCTCATCATCACTTGCTTTCCACCCACCCCCTTGTCTTTGCTCTCTCTCTCTCTCTCCAATCACACAAGGGGCCGGCCACTATTGGAGGATGGGGGGATTCACTTTTCATGTGTGGCATTTGTCTTTCTAAGGGTGCTAAGAAAAGCTCTCTAGTTCATCTCAAAAATCAATTCCTCCACCATCTCAAAAGGCAACATCCAAAACCCTAAAATGAGACACAAGTTCCACACTATATTCTACAGCAAATCTTGGGCATGTCGACTCGCCAGCTTCGTGCCCGAGTTGCTTCAGTATAGAGGTGGGATCCCGTAAAAGAAGCAGGCGACGTGGTGCCCCTTCCGGCGAGGAGATGGAGACAGGACATTCCGCGGGAGATCGGGACGACGGCGAGAAGACCGGAGGACTCGGATCACTCGGTATATCTCTCTTCCCCATCTTATAGTTAGCTAGGACTAGTTAATGGCACGATCCGGGTTTTAGTGCGCGGTGGTGCCGGTTCAAGAAAATTAAAGTTAGCCATCGCTTCCGCATTTGGCCTCGGGATGGAGGCCGGAGTGCCGCCGTGCACTTACAATAAACCCCGCATTTTAGTCTCAATATCGAAAACACTTTTCAATATAAAGTCGGGCAATTCAACAAGATTCCCGGCATTCAGAACGAATGCTCATCGCAAATTTTAGTAGACGGCCGCACCCCCGATACCGTCGATGAAGTGCACTAAGGCGGAACATCGCTGCCGCGAGCACCCGAACGGATGCTTTCGGCAACGGGGTTCTCCTACAGTCACTTGGTCGGGGCTATAGGGCGTGGCTATCTATTAAGTTTACCGGCGTGTATCCGCGTACGCAACGTGATTGCGACGGACTTTTGATCACATTAAAATTCCGTGGCAACCGATCAAGTGAGACTAAAATGCTATGTTTATAACATTCATTCAGTTATCTCATAACTACCTGTGGATTCCAAATATTGTATCACATTCCAGATAAATAGAAAATGTTAAACTTTCCGATCGAACAATCAAACACCCAAATTTTTCCGAAACAGCTCAACACATGAAATAAGTTTAAAAACATTCACTTCATGCCACAGTACCAACGGTCCAGCCGTAGAATGGTCAAGCCAACGCCTTACATGTGGCATGCCGTACTGCCCCAAACCCTAAGGTTCAAAGGGCAGTTCAAGACGGTCACATAATCGAGTTAAGGTTTGTTGTCTTCTAGAGGGTCCATCGCGTTACTTGCACTACTTAGAACGATCTTAAACCACGGAAAAATCCAACACTTGGAAATTTTCCGGCAGGGGAAAAATTGGGTATTTATATCCGGTCGAACTTTTTAACATATTCTAAATTATCCGGAAAAACACATAGACAAAATTAGACAATCCGATCGAATCTACGAACTCCCAATACAACCCAGAAAACTCAACTCTTGAGTAGAAATTAAAATTACCCAGAAAACATAGGAATCACAAAGGGACATTACTGTGCAAACAGTGAAGCAAGAGGACACTTTATGGCCGCGGAACCGCCGCATGACCTAGGGTACGGCCGCGGTTCCACGGCGCCTTGGACGAGTTGGGGTCACGTGCTGCACAGTAATTCTTAGAAAACCCTGCTGATTTTTCTGCATATTTTTAATTCACAAAAATCACAGTTTTGAAAAATTGTAAAGAGAAGGGTTTTCAATTAGGGTTTCGGGTTCGATCAGACTTCTAACATCGTCTACACTACGCCTAAAGCTCTAGCTAGGCTCTGATACCACTGTAGGGTTCCTAGGCAGACTCATGAGGTTCAACAACTGATCAACCATGACAAAATCAAATTTTTTCATATGCCGAGAAACCCTAATGCAAGATCGTTACTAGAGGTAAGGCAAAAAACATGCAAGTTAACTACTTTAACTACAAGTGAAAGGGACTACAACCTTTGTAGATCCGGTCCTCCACTTCTTCAGCTCCGTGATGATGTCCCTTCGCTGCGATCACCGGGATCCCGGACTCTAGCGATGGTTTCGTCGGAGAAATGAGCGGGCTAGGTCGTTGACTTCGATGCCGAAGATGATCTACGTCGAGGCAACTCTAACTCAAACTCCATCTTCACTTGGTCATGAAACTTGTGAAGATAACACACTCTACTATATGGCAAGTGGTAGAGGATGAAGAAATAGGAAGTGGGTTCACTTTGGAATGGGATTTCTCACTTGGATTCATCACTTGGAAATTTTCAAGAATGCTTTCTTCTCTTCATGAAGAAGAAGAAGAAGGAGAAAAGAAAATGAATAAAAAATGAATTCTTGAAAATAATAAATCAAGTGATTCTTATCATATAGCAACCATGGGTTAGTTTACTTTTGTAGAGAGTAAACCATAGTTTAGGTAAATGGTTAGGTCAAGAAATAAAAACAAATTGGTTATTTTGTCAAAGATGCATGAAGCATCAAGAAGCTTCTTGCATAAAACAAAAGCAACCATTTAGTTTTTTCTTTTTAACCAAAAATAAATAAGGTAAATAAAACCCTTACCATTTACGAAACATGGTGTATAGCATACACACACCCAAGTTTGCATGTATCATCAAACATGATAAAATCAAGTGCACAAAAATATATCACATATACTACTTGTGCACATCAAGTGAGAAAATCAATCTTAAGTGAACAAATACTAGTTAATGTAAAGTAATATATCAAATATATAATTATACATTAAATCATTAAATCAACACTTGATTTAATGATCCGGTCATAACGCATATAACCGACTAATATCATGTGTATCAATATATCGAATCAACATTTGATTCGGTAACTCGGCTATATCTTATATAACCGTCCGATGATACGAATCGCGAGAATATAATACAGTATCACATACTGGTATTATTCTCGGTCCCTCACATATCTTATATGCGCTCCTATTTCGTTTCGCTTGAGCCAGGAAACCTCTGTGTAGGACTCTAAAGACTCGTCAATACGCCGGCAGCAGGTGATGATCATATCAAACACCCACAAGCCGCAAGCGGTCTGCTAAACGTAATGGCCACCCGGGTATTGAGCGATCAGAAGATCAACGAGCAAGCCCGCTCACACTCCTGTGAATCCAACAGTAACACTTACCGTACAGTCCGGTCTGTTCGTCTGATATGTCGCATATCTCGCCTAGGGGTGGTAAACGTCAGACCCCAGTAGCTTGATAAGTCATGCCGATGTAAGGTCCATAACACGCATGAAACTACTGATAACACTTACCAGTAAATCAGTGCAACCCTGGCCAGGGATTTCCAGTTATGGCCAGTCGAGCATAGCGCAACATCAACCCCCAATACCGGGAGAGACGAATCCCCTCCTATCGCTCATTGCCTCCATGTGAATCGGGACTGTACCCAAAAACCACCTGTTTGCACGACTCAAAAGAGCCGTGGTAGGGTGGAAATCAAAGCACAGTGGGAGACACACAAGACTCTATGACGATCTCGGGTCAATAGACTAAGCTGTACCAGTGTCACCAGAGAACTGCCATCTGACGTGAGGTATAATACCATCTGGGAGTTCTCGGCGAGTCCGTTCAGTGTACCCAGTCACCACTGAGCACCCGCATACCATCTCTGTTGTCAAACACCAATGGATATGGGATTATCCATCGCCCATCACATGGATCGAGAAGATATACGCTAGTCTACTATAGAATATCGATGCCCCGTCTCGATATTCCCACGACTAGGAACATTGAAGGATGTACTCATTGACTACCCAGGCCCCACTAGTATGATCTGCATCATAGTCCAGGAAGTTGAGTACACATCCTAAGGGCTTTATCAACATATAATAGAGAGACTGCAAGTATACATGTTAAGATAAAGAGCAACCAGATAGTGTACTATCATGTCGAGCAAGAAAGTCCTACCTATATATGTCCCAGCATCCACTACAATATACATCCTATGTACAGTAATGGCCTCTAGGGCATACATATAACTAACAGTATACACGTCGCCTAATGCTCTAGCTTGGCTCTGATACCACTGTAGGGTTACTATGCACTGTCAAAAGGGTCTATAAGGCATCAGCTATGCCCGATTTAAAATTTAGACGTGCCGAACAACCCAAAGCGAGTATCTTTCCTAGATTATTAGGGTTAAACATGCAAGTAATCATCATTACAACTAAGAGAGAGGGATTACAACCTTTGTAGTCCTCTCCTTCGCTTCATAAGCTCCGAGTAGTAGTCCATTTGCCGCGATCCATGATGTTCCGGACTCAAGAGAAGCTCCACAACCCGAATGATCCATGCATGCTTGATGTCTTCCTTTTCGAAGATGATCTACCTTGAAGTTTCTTTAACTCAAGCTCTCACTCACTAATCAAGTATTAATGAGGTGAACACTCTAATCTAATAGGCTAGATTAGATGAGAATGATGAAGTAGGATTTATGCTCTCTTTTATTATCAAATTCTCACACTAATCCATCACAAAAGAAAAACCTAGAAAGCTTTTCAAGAGCTCAATGAAGAAGAAGAAGAATGATTCCTTTTGTGATGAATAATGAAATTGTTATTATCATTACAAATGCAACCTGTGGTTAAAGATGAAAGGGCTAACCATTGTCGAGATTTAACTAGGGTTAAGGGTGTGGGTAGGGTTAAGAAAATATCTCCAAAATATCAACACATAATATATTTGCAAGAAACAAAAGAAAAGATTCTAGAAGCTTCATGAATAAACTAACCCAAATCAAACCCTAACCATGTTTAATCTCCACTAATCATGTTGCATTTGTAAACATAACTTGTTACAATATTATATATCACATATATAATATATTTTTGTAACAAAAGAAAATAATACAATTAACATGTATCGCATATATATCAATATATTATCCGGTGAGAAAATGAAACAATAAAGCGAGCCAATATTAGATAATGTAATGTAATATATCACATATATAATTATACATTAAATAATCGAATCAACACATGATCCGACAATCCGGCTATATCGCATATAACCGACTAATATATCATGTACCGATACATCGAATCAACACTTGATCCGATGACCCGGCTGATATCAAATATCACGAGAATAGAATACGGTTGTAACACCTTAGGATAAGGGTTAGTGGATATTATAATTAAAATATGATTTTTAATAAGAAGTTTACCAAATTGTGTTTTAAATATTTTTCTTAATTTAATAAATATTTTTCCAAAATTTTCCTAAGCTTGCACACACATGTGCATGTAAACTAGGGTTTTTAAATCAAGTAAATACCATAATTATTAACCATGGTGGGTTAATTGGAGGATTAATTCTTTTGGGTTTTAAGTGAGTTTAATTAATTAGTTAACTAAAAGTAACTTTAATTTGAATTTTAGGGTTAAGTGTTGACTTGTGTGAGAGAGAGATGAGGGCATCATGGCTAGGCCATGCTTGCATTAATGAGGTGAGAGAGTGAGGGGTGACTTTTGTGTGTGATGATTGAGGTAGCCTCTCATTTCTTTTGGTTTTCTCTCAAGCTCTCACACTCTCACATACACAACATACCAACACACTCACACACACACTTACCTTCAGCCCCAGCAGCAGCTCCAGAACCAGCAACAACAGCAGCACACTCCACAGCAACAACAGCAGCAGTAGCAAGCACAAACAGCAGCAGCAGAGGCAGTAAGCAGTAGCAGCAGCCCCAGATCCCAGTGCAGCGACTTCTCTTCACTTCTTCTTCTTCCTGCAGCTCCCTAGGGTCGAGAGTGAGGTATACTTCCTACCTTATCCCCTAGTTAGCGTAGTTTGTGTAGTTTTGCTTCGGATATCGGGTTTTAGTGCATTTTAGTGTGATATGGGGTAATTTGTGAGATTCTTGTGCAAATGAAGTGAGTTGTGGTTTCAGTAGGTCCTTAGTAAGTTGTTGAGGCCACAGCAACCTAGTCCAACCCCTATTACGCTAAAATACCACCAATTTCACGATTCGATGCAAAATGTCGTTTTTTGTGCAGATTTTAGGATTTCAGTGATCTGCTTTTACTGCGTGAGTTTTTGAGTGTTTGAAACAACTTCAGAATGTTAGGCAGGCTTTTTCAGAGATTTGTGTGAAGTTCGAGCCCATTCCACCGGGGTTGGGCCGGCGACAGGCACGGTTTGGCCGGCGACGCCGGCCTCCCTTCCCCCATTTTGGCTCGTTTTGTGCAGGGTGGTTTCTGGGTGTATTTTTCAGTGTTTGGTCTTGTTTATTTTGTGGGATTTCTTCCAGGTAAAAATCTGGGAGTTGTTTCCCTATGTTGGGGTGTGTGTGTTTAGTGCGACATGCACGTTTCTGTAGATCTGGTGCGTGCTACGCATCGTAGCGTGTCGGGGTGGTTCTTGGTTCAGTACACACACGCGTTTTAGCGTATCGCGCACACGCGCGATTGGTTTGCGACACGAGTTTCTAGTTTGACCGTGATATCGCGTTTTTGGCGAAATTAAACTTATATGTGTAAAATGTGTTGTGATTTTAGGTTCGCAGGCCAGTGAGACGGACGCCGCGAAGAAGGGCAAGCAAGTGGTTGGATACACTTAGCGCGAGACACTGTGAGTAGATTTCACATCTACGGGGATATCGCCCGCATGGCGTTATGCGTCAGGGCTGATAGGACTCTATTATGATATGTTGCATGCATCCCATAAACTGTCATCACATATTGCATTCCCTGCCGTGTTGATATACATATATTGCTTAGAAATGATAGAACACCGCACTATTACTAACGGTTTATGTTGCACGGGCACTATTTACATGCTACACACACACTGTTAGTAATTGCCATGCCACACTCACTATAGAACTGCCATGATTATACTGTTGTATTATTGCTGTAGTTCATCTTACATGTGATTGATTATGATTTCCTGGACAGTTGGGAGCCGCATGACATCTTTGAAAACGGAAACTATTTTAAAAAGCGGCTTTCCCTTATATATCTGCTATAGATTGATTATATTGTACCTCGCATTGGATTGATTCATTGATGATGGATTTTCATGTGATTTCTGGTTTTGAGGACCGTGGGAATATTTAAGAAAATATGCATTATTTTGAAAACCCGGTACCTCGTGATATGATATTTTGGGTGTGTCCACCACGCGTTTTCTCGGTGCTGAGACGTGTGCTTGAAACCCGATTCGAGGAGTGGATGTTCCGTTTGCGGGTTCGTGGTGGGCCCGGTATGGTTCCCCTCGGCGAGATGATCGATGGGATATGCCGATTGAGCCTGGAGGCGGGCGAGTACCTACCGGTGACTGGTTGGACCTGGCAGTTGTCCGGAGGATACTGACCATAGTCGAGTGATGGATGCGGGATGATCCGTACTGCCGGGGCCGAGGGCCGATGCCGCAGGCGGACCCCGTGGGGCCGGTCCGGATTGACGGCGCCCGATGTTCGAGGATTTACGTGTCGATGCTGGACACGGGTATTTCATGATGTTTTGGGTGCCGATGTTGGGCACTCGTGATTCCTCCGAGATATACAGGATTTGAGGGCCGATGGGTGTGTCGGCGCCTGAGTATATGTGGGATTTGGGTGCAGTTTGAGGCACCGATCATTGATTTCCATGTTGACATAGTCCATGTAGATATTATTTACCCCATACTCAGTATTGATTACTATACATCTCATCCTGTAGCATTTACCTGTTAGAGTATTTGCGTTACTATTGCACCCTCTATGTGACATGCATTGATATCATCTGCTGGCATTAGTAGGGCCACGCTATATGTGCATGCTTGCGATCACCTTTATATGTTATCTCTATTCACGAGTTGGCAACTCACCCCCGTTGTGCCACAGTGTTTGCAGGTTGCCCTTGGGAGTAGTCGCGGCTGGATGTTACCTCATCTTTTGGCGCAGATACCCCTTTTGAGCAGCGATAGCCCTTTTACTGTTTAGGTGGGTTTTGTACGGTATCTGTTAACTTTCAGTTGTATATTGATGTATCTAGTATTCTCCATCTACCTTTCTGTATTGACTTAGAGACAGTTGTGAGGACGATATGTATGGTTTTATATTCTGGGGTCGAGCTCGCATGTGAGCCGACTTTATTTTATGCAGTATCACTTTTTATGATGTTGTCCTTGTTTTACTGTGTATTCTTCGCTACGGCGTCGTATATCTCATTATGATGCTTTATTCATGTCACTTGTTATTTCCGCCACACCCCACTTTTACCCGACTTTCGGGGCTGATGTTTTAAAAAGGAAATGTTACCAAAATTATAAAACTTATAACTTTTGAACTTAAAAAGGATTTCTACTAAATAAATGGAAGTTTTTCAGATATTTACCATTGCTTTTATAAATGTTTTAAATCACTCTATATTTATTGGTTTTGATTTCTGGGTTCGGCTTACTTAGCCGCGTTGCGCCTGTAGACGTTGCGTGGTTAAGTGCCGGTCACGAGTCGAATTCTCGGGTCGTGACAAAGTTGGTATCAGAGCGTAGGTTTTACCTTCGGAGTGTAGGATGACCCTGGTATGATGGAGTAGGTAGCTGCAGCAGGGTAGCGTAGCGTGCGTATGTTCCGCGGCATACTCACGACACGGTACTCCGCTTACGCGACCTTAGGACTTGTTGATTTGATTCCTCCTTATATTCTTGTGATTCGATTTCCGTGTTCTTATCGAATCCAAATTTTTCTTTCAGCCAATATGCCGCCTAAGACTACGAGGGCACAGAGAGCGGCCGCGAGGGCCGAGATTCGTGTTGACTCGTCCGAGACGAGGACTGATCCGGGCAGTGTACCCGTTGTGCCCGAGCAGGGTGTTCCTGCCGTGACAGAGCAGATCGCATCGTTAGGGGCTGGTATGCAGGAGATGCGCCAGACGGTGGGATCTAGCATGCAAGAGATGCGCCAGATGATAGGATCTCTTGTTGAGACGCTTCGAGCGCAGCGACCAGAGGTTGCTCCGCCAGTTCCAGAGACCGCTATGGTACCTACCGCACAGCCAGTTGCCCCTGCAGCCACGGAGGTGATTACAGTATCGCTATCAGAGTTCATGAGGCTGAAGCCTCCAGTTTTCACAGGCACCGATACAGCCGAGGACCCACAGTCTTTCATAGACAGGATGGCCAGGATATGCCGTTCCCTCAGATGTGCAGATGCGAGATGGGTTGAGTTCGCGAGCTTTCGCCTGGAAGGTCTTGCGCAGAAATGGTGTGATTCAGTAGAGAAGGGCAGAGCAGCAGGTCTTCCTCCTATGACCTGGACGGAGTTCGTGACCATATTTCTAGCCCGTTTCCTTCCCCGGAGTGTTAGAGATGCCCGAGCACGCAGGTTTGAGTCCTTGCGCCAGACGCCAGGGATGACAGTGGCAGAGTATGACGTACTGTTTACAGAGCTAGCAGTCTACGCCCCACACTTAGTGGCCACCGAGGAGTTGCGAGTCCGGAGATTTGTTCGAGGCTTGCTTTCACCAGTGTTCCTCGCGATCAGCGCGCAGCACTACGAGACCTATGCAGCAGCCGTAGACGCAGCCCTACTGGTCGAGGAGCACCTTGTTGAGACTTCGGTATTTCCAGAGCCGAAGAGAGTTCGTACCAGTATTTCCGCATGGAGGCAGTCATTCAGACGCCGCGACAGGTTTCGTTCCGGTACGAGGGGTAGCAGAGATTCGGGACGGGGTCGGATGTTTAGTTCGTATCCCCAGGACGGTCAGCAGTCGCCGTGGGGTTGTTACAGATGTGGCAGCCTACTTCACCTCGTTCGAGATTGTCCAGAGACACACCGGAGGGAGGCGGCAGCACCGCATGTTACCTTACCACCTTCACCACCCCAGAGGGCGTTGCCCGTTGTGCCTACCATTGCTCCGCGCCAGACTTATGCACAGAGAGGTCGCGGGCGTGGAGGAGTTGCTCAGAGAGGACGAGATGACCGAGGCAGAGGTCAGTCAGTTACAGGTGGTGGACAGGCGAGGGTCTTTGCTTTGACTCATCAGGACGCGCAGGCGTCCAATGCAGTGGTTTCAGGTATCCTCCCTGTATGTTCAGTTGATGCACATGTACTGTTCGATCCCGGATCCACACACTCGTACGTATCCACGCACTTTGTGCCGAGTTTGGGTAGAGAGTCCGGCTTGCTTGATCAGCCGCTTGTGGTGACTACTCCTGTGGGAGAGTCGTTTGTTGCTAGGCACGTGTACCGATCCTGTGTCGTCTGTATTGGCGAGAGAGAGTTGCCTGTCGACTTGATCCTTCTGGAGATGTTGGACTTCGACGTTCTTTTGGGCATGGATTGGTTAGCCACGTGCTATGCTTCTGTGGACTGCCGCGAGAAGACAGTTAGATTCTGTTTCCCAGGTGAGTCGGTTTTTGTTGAGTTGGGGGACCGTGGTGCCGCCCCTCACAGTGTGATTTCTTCTTTTCGCGCTGGACAGCTTTTGAGGAAGGGATGTCAGGGATTTCTCGCTTATGTTTGCGATGCTCGCGCTACAGAGGTTCCATTGGATCAGGTTCCGGTTGTTAGCGAGTTTCCTGATGTGTTCCCTGACGAGCTTCCTGGGTTGCCGCCCGAGCGTGACATTTCTTTCTGTATTGATTTGGTTCCTGGTTCGGGGCCTATTTCCACACCGCCTTATCGGATGGCCCCGGCGGAACTTCGTGAGCTGAAGGAGCAGTTGCAAGATTTGCTGGACAAGGGACTTATTCGACCCAGTGTTTCTCCTTGGGGTGCTCCAGTCTTGTTCGTCAAGAAGAAGGATGGCAGTTTGCGTCTTTGTATCGACTACCGCCAGCTGAACAGGGTGACAGTGCGGAACAGGTATCCTTTGCCGCATATCGACGATTTGTTCGACCAGCTTCAGGGGGCAGGGTACTTTTCGAGGATCGATTTGCGATCGGGCTATCATCAGCTGCGGGTTCGACAGGAGGACATTCCCCGGACAGCCTTCCGTACGCGCTATGGCCATTACGAGTTTTTGGTGATGTCGTTCGGACTCACCAATGCGCCAGCAGCCTTCATGGACTTGATGAACCGCATTTTCCGGCCTTATTTGGATCTGTTCATCATAGTCTTCATTGACGATATCTTGGTGTATTCCCGGAGTAGTGACGAGCACGAGCAGCACCTGCGGATTTCATTGCAGACATTGAGGGAGCACCAGCTTTATGCGAAATTCTCCAAGTGTGCTTTTTGGCTGGACAGCGTAGATTTCTTGGGTCACGTGATTTCACGAGATGGTATATGTGTTGACCCGAAGAAGATCGAGGCCGTTCAGAGTTGGCCCAGACCCACGTCGGTGACAGAGATTCGCAGCTTCTTGGGATTGGCCGGTTATTACAGGCGTTTTGTGCAGGACTTCTCCAGTATTGCTACACCGTTGACCGGGTTGACCCGGAAGGGAGTTCCCTTCGATTGGACGGAGGAGTGCGAGCACAGTTTTCAGCAGTTACGGACACGACTGACGACAGCACCGGTGTTATCTTTACCTTCCGGATCGGGCGGATTTGTGGTCTTTTGTGATGCTTCTCGAGTGGGATTGGGATGCGTTCTGATGCAGCATGATAGGGTGATCGCGTATGCCTCGCGACAATTGAAGAAGCATGAGCAGAACTACCCCACTCATGATTTGGAGATGGCAGCAGTGGTCTTCGCACTTAAGATCTGGCGACACTACCTGTACGGCGAGTCGTGCCAGATATTTACGGATCACAAGAGTTTGAAATACATATTCCAGCAGCGGGACCTGAACCTTCGACAGCGTCGATGGATGGAGTTAGTGAAGGATTACGACTGCGAAATCTTATATCACCCAGGCAAGGCAAATGTGGTGGCGGATGCTTTGAGTAGGAGGCCCGGGAGTAGTTTATCTTGTTTGAGAGCAGTGCAGGAGCAGTCATCCGCAGATTGGCAGATATTATGCGACAGTCGAGTACAGTTTGAGTTCACGCCGATTGGGGGACAGATAGCGCATGTCCGTGCACGCCCACAGTTGATCGATCGTATACGTGAGGCACAGCTCAGTGATGACCGATGTTCAGAGATCATGGCACAGATTGGACAGGGCAGATTTTCCGAGTTCGTGATCGATGATCAGGGGGTCCTACTGTTTGGAGTAAGACTGTGCGTACCAGATGCTGAGGGACTGAGGCGCGAGATTCTTGAGGAGGCACATCGATCGGTATATAGCGTCCATCCTGGTTCCACCAAGATGTATCATGATATGAGAGATGTTTACTGGTGGGACGGGATGAAGAGGGACATTGCAGATTTTGTATCGAGATGCCTGACTTGTCAGCAAGTCAAGGCTGAGCACCAGAGGCCCGCGGGAGAGCTACAGCCGTTACCCATTCCGGAGTGGAAATGGGAACAGATTTCGATGGACTTCGTGGTGGGTCTACCCAGGACTAGTAGGGGGTATGACTCCATCTGGGTGATCGTGGATCGTTTGACGAAAGCGGCTCACTTCCTACCGGTGAAGACGACTTTCGGATTTACTCAGTATGCCCAGATCTACATTGACGAGATAGTGCGACTACACGGAGTCCCGACGTGCATTGTGTCCGACAGAGGCACCCAGTTTACCAGTAGACTTTGGCAGAGGCTTCAGGAGGCTTTGGGCACTCGCTTGAGTTTCAGCACGGCTTTTCATCCGCAGACCGACGGGCAGTCAGAGCGGACCATTCAGACTCTCGAGGATATGCTCAGAGCTTGTGTATTAGATTTCGGAGGTAGCTGGGATCATCATTTGCCCTTAGTAGAGTTCTCCTACAATAACAGCTACCAGGAGACTATTCAGATGGCACCATTTGAGGCTCTTTATGGGAGGAGATGCAGGTCACCTACTTGTTGGACGGAGCTTAGTGAGAGCAGTATGTTAGGGCCACAGATCGTTGAGGAGACGACAGCGAAGATCCAGTTGATTCGTGACAGGATGAGAGCAGCGCAGAGTAGGCAGAAGGCTTATACAGACCGTCGACGACGCAGACTTGAGTTTTCTGTTGGTGATCATGTTTTCTTGAGGGTCTCCCCAATGAAAGGTGTGATGAGGTTTGGGAAGAAGGGGAAACTCAGTCCCAGGTATGTGGGCCCCTTCGAGATCCTCGAGCGTGTTGGTGCAGTAGCTTACCGGTTAGCCCTTCCGCCCAGCTTTCCAGATGTGCATCCTGTATTCCATATTTCGATGCTCCGCAGATATCTATATGATCCTTCGCATGCGATTCAGCATCCGACGATCCAGCTTGAGCGTGATCTTTCCTATGCAGAGCAGCCGGTGATGATCTTGGATCGACAAGTGAAGAAGTTGAGATCGAAGGACATTCCATCAGTCAAGGTACTTTGGCGTGGCCAGAACCGTGAAGAGGTCACTTGGGAGACTGAAAGCGAGATGACGAAGACGTATCCCCATCTTTTTGAAGGTAACCTTAGTTAGATTTTTGAAATTCGGGGACGAATTTCTTTAAGGGGGAGAGATTGTAACACCTTAGGATAAGGGTTAGTGGATATTATAATTAAAATATGATTTTTAATAAGAAGTTTACCAAATTGTGTTTTAAATATTTTTCTTAATTTAATAAATATTTTTCCAAAATTTTCCTAAGCTTGCACACACATGTGCATGTAAACTAGGGTTTTTAAATCAAGTAAATACCATAATTATTAACCATGGTGGGTTAATTGGAGGATTAATTCTTTTGGGTTTTAAGTGAGTTTAATTAATTAGTTAACTAAAAGTAACTTTAATTTGAATTTTAGGGTTAAGTGTTGACTTGTGTGAGAGAGAGATGAGGGCATCATGGCTAGGCCATGCTTGCATTAATGAGGTGAGAGAGTGAGGGGTGACTTTTGTGTGTGATGATTGAGGTAGCCTCTCATTTCTTTTGGTTTTCTCTCAAGCTCTCACACTCTCACATACACAACATACCAACACACTCACACACACACTTACCTTCAGCCCCAGCAGCAGCTCCAGAACCAGCAACAACAGCAGCACACTCCACAGCAACAACAGCAGCAGTAGCAAGCACAAACAGCAGCAGCAGAGGCAGTAAGCAGTAGCAGCAGCCCCAGATCCCAGTGCAGCGACTTCTCTTCACTTCTTCTTCTTCCTGCAGCTCCCTAGGGTCGAGAGTGAGGTATACTTCCTACCTTATCCCCTAGTTAGAGGAGTTTGTGTAGTTTTGCTTCGGATATCGGGTTTTAGTGCATTTTAGTGTGATATGGGGTAATTTGTGAGATTCTTGTGCAAATGAAGTGAGTTGTGGTTTCAGTAGGTCCTTAGTAAGTTGTTGAGGCCACAGCAACCTAGTCCAACCCCTATTACGCTAAAATACCACCAATTTCACGATTCGATGCAAAATGTCGTTTTTTGTGCAGATTTTAGGATTTCAGTGATCTGCTTTTACTGCGTGAGTTTTTGAGTGTTTGAAACAACTTCAGAATGTTAGGCAGGCTTTTTCAGAGATTTGAGTGAAGTTCGAGCCCATTCCACCGGGGTTGGGCCGGCGACAGGCACGGTTTGGCCGGCGACGCCGGCCTCCCTTCCCCCATTTTGGCTCGTTTTGTGCAGGGTGGTTTCTGGGTGTATTTTTCAGTGTTTGGTCTTGTTTATTTTGTGGGATTTCTTCCAGGTAAAAATCTGGGAGTTGTTTCCCTATGTTGGGGTGTGTGTGTTTAGTGCGACATGCACGTTTCTGTAGATCTGGTGCGTGCTACGCATCGTAGCGTGTCGGGGTGGTTCTTGGTTCAGTACACACACGCGTTTTAGCGTATCGCGCACACGCGCGATTGGTTTGCGACACGAGTTTCTAGTTTGACCGTGATATCGCGTTTTTGGCGAAATTAAACTTATATGTGTAAAATGTGTTGTGATTTTAGGTTCGCAGGCCAGTGAGACGGACGCCGCGAAGAAGGGCAAGCAAGTGGTTGGATACACTTAGCGCGAGACACTGTGAGTAGATTTCACATCTACGGGGATATCGCCCGCATGGCGTTATGCGTCAGGGCTGATAGGACTCTATTATGATATGTTGCATGCATCCCATAAACTGTCATCACATATTGCATTCCCTGCCGTGTTGATATACATATATTGCTTAGAAATGATAGAACACCGCACTATTACTAACGGTTTATGTTGCACGGGCACTATTTACATGCTACACACACACCGTTAGTAATTGCCATGCCACACTCACTATAGAACTGCCATGATTATACTGTTGTATTATTGCTGTAGTTCATCTTACATGTGATTGATTATGATTTCCTGGACAGTTGGGAGCCGCATGACATCTTTGAAAACGGAAACTATTTTAAAAAGCGGCTTTCCCTTATATACCTGCTATAGATTGATTATATTGTACCTCGCATTGGATTGATTCATTGATGATGGATTTTCATGTGATTTCTGGTTTTGAGGACCGTGGGAATATTTAAGAAAATATGCATTATTTTGAAAACCCGGTACCTCGTGATATGATATTTTGGGTGTGTCCACCACGCGTTTTCTCGGTGCTGAGACGTGTGCTTGAAACCCGATTCGAGGAGTGGATGTTCCGTTTGCGGGTTCGTGGTGGGCCCGGTATGGTTCCCCTCGGCGAGATGATCGATGGGATATGCCGATTGAGCCTGGAGGCGGGCGAGTACCTACCGGTGACTGGTTGGACCTGGCAGTTGTCCGGAGGATACTGACCAGAGTCGAGTGATGGATGCGGGATGATCCGTACTGCCGGGGCCGAGGGCCGATGCCGCAGGCGGACCCCGTGGGGCCGGTCCGGATTGACGGCGCCCGATGTTCGAGGATTTACGTGTCGATGCTGGACACGGGTATTTCATGATGTTTTGGGTGCCGATGTTGGGCACTCGTGATTCCTCCGAGATATACAGGATTTGAGGGCCGATGGGTGTGTCGGCGCCTGAGTATATGTGGGATTTGGGTGCAGTTTGAGGCACCGATCATTGATTTCCATGTTGACATAGTCCATGTAGATATTATTTACCCCATACTCAGTATTGATTACTATACATCTCATCCTGTAGCATTTACCTGTTAGAGTATTTGCGTTACTATTGCACCCTCTATGTGACATGCATTGATATCATCTGCTGGCATTAGTAGGGCCACGCTATATGTGCATGCTTGCGATCACCTTTATATGTTATCTCTATTCACGAGTTGGCAACTCATCCCCGTTGTGCCACAGTGTTTGCAGGTTGCCCTTGGGAGTAGTCGCGGCTGGCTGTTACCTCATCTTTTGGCGCAGATACCCCTTTTGAGCAGCGATAGCCCTTTTGCTGTTTAGGTGGGTTTTGTACGGTATCTGTTAACTTTCAGTTGTATATTGATGTATCTAGTATTCTCCATCTACCTTTCTGTATTAACTTAGAGACAGTTGTGAGGACGATATGTATGGTTTTATATTCTGGGGTCGAGCTCGCATGTGAGCCGACTTTATTTTATGCAGTATCACTTTTTATGATGTTGTCCTTGTTTTACTGTGTATTCTTCGCTACGGCGTCGTATATCTCATTATGATGCTTTATTCATGTCACTTGTTATTTCCGCCACACCCCACTTTTACCCGACTTTCGGGGCTGATGTTTTAAAAAGGAAATGTTACCAAAATTATAAAACTTATAACTTTTGAACTTAAAAAGGATTTCTACTAAATAAATGGAAGTTTTTCAGATATTTACCATTGCTTTTATAAATGTTTTAAATCACTCTATATTTATTGGTTTTGATTTCTGGGTTCGGCTTACTTAGCCGCGTTGCGCCTGTAGACGTTGCGTGGTTAAGTGCCGGTCACGAGTCGACTTCTCGGGTCGTGACAACGGTATCTCATATTGTATTATCCTCGGTCCCGCACATATCACATATGTGCTCCTACTCCGTTTTTCCCGAGTCAAGAAACCTCTGTGTAGGACTCTAAAGAATCGTCAATACGTCGGCAGTAGGTGATGATCATATCAAACACCCACAAGCTGCAAGCGGTCAGCTAAACGTAACAGCCCCAGGTATTGAGCGATCAGAAGATCAACAAGCAAGCCAGTACATTCTCCTGTGAATCCAATCAGAAACACTCCCGTACAGTCCGGTCTCTTCGTCTGATATGTCGCATATCTGTTCTAGCGGTGGTAAACGTCAGACCCCAGTAACCGATAAGTCGTGTCGATGTGAGGCTTATAACAGGTCGAGAACCTACTGATAACACTTAACAGTAGTACTCAATATCCGCCCTGGCCAAGGACTTCCAGTTATAGCCAATCGAACAAAGCACAACATCAACTCACTATAACGGGAGAGACGAATCCCCTCCTATCGCTCATTTCCTCCATGTGATTCAGGACTGTACCCAAAAGCCACCGTTTTTCACGCCCTCTTGGACGTGGTAAGGTGGAAATCAAAGCACAGTGGGAATCACACAAGACTCTATGACGATCTCGGGTCTACAGACTAACCTGTATCAGTGTCACCCGAGAACTGCCATCTGACGTGAGGTATAATACCATCAGGGAGTTCTCGGCGAGTCAGTCCAGTGTACACAGTCTCTACTGAGCACCCGTACACCATCTTTGATTTCAAACACCGATGGATATGAGATCATCCATCGCCCATCATATGGGTCAAGATGCGTATGCGCTAGTCTACTCTGGTGTATCGATGCCTTGTCTCGACACACCCTCGACTAGGAACAGTTGTAGGATGTACTCGTTGACTACCCTGGCCCCACTAGTATGATCTCATCATATTCCCAGTAGTCGAGTACATATCCTAAGGGCTTTATAAACATGTTAGAGCAGACAGTAAACTAATATAAGTCAACATGTTAAGATAAAGTGAAACCAAATAGCATACTATCATGTCGAGCAAGAAAGTCCTCTCGATATATATCCAAGCATCTATTATAATATACATCATACGTACAACAATGGCCTCTAGGGCATATATATAACTAACAATCTCCCACTTGCACTAAGGCCAGCTGTTGTAGTATCTCATACCCAGCATCCCGAATAATCTCTCAAACTGTATCTGGAGAATGGCCTTCATGAGTTGATCCGCAGTGTTGTCTTTCGTATCAACTCTCCTAACATCGATCTCCCGGCGATCAACTATCTCCCTGATCAGGTGATACCGCCTCAGAATATGTATGGACTTCTGATGGGACCTGGGTTCCTTGGCCAAAACCACAGCTCTATTGTTATCGCAAAACAAAGGTATTGGATGCTCAATGGACGGAACCACACCAAGTTCAGTAATGAACTTCTTTATCCAGACAGCCTCTTTGGCAGCATCGTTGGCAGCGATGTATTCAGCCTCCATCGTCGAGTCTGCAACGGTATCCTGTTTGGAACTTTTCCAACACACCGCCCCTCCATTGAGGGTAAAGACAAATCCTGAGTGCGACTTAGAGTCGTCCTTATCACTCTGGAAGCTAGAATCGGTAAAGGACTCCACTTGGAGTTCTCCGTTACCATACACCAAGAACATCTCTTTAGTCCTTCGTAAGTACTTGAAAATGTTCTTCACAGCTGTCCAGTGACTCCCTCCAGGATCTTCTTGATACCGACTTACTACACTTAGTGAGTATACTACACCAGGTCTGGTATATAGCATCGCATACATGATAGAGCCTACTGCCGAAGCATTGGGTATCCCTTGCATGCGAGCTCTCTCCAAATCAGTCTTGGGAGACATCTCTTTGGAGAGAGTGAGTCCAAAGATCGTGGGTTGGTTACCACGCTTGGATTCTTCCATACTAAACCTCTTTAGTATGGTGTCAATGTACCTAGATTGGAACATTCCCAATATCCGTTTAGATCTATCTCTATAGATCATAATTCCCAATATGCAGGAGGCATCACCTAGATCTTTCATTGAGAATCTTTGTGACAAGAAGAGCTTGACCGATTGCAGCATAGGAACATCATTTCCTATCAAGAGTATGTCATCCACGTATAATACAAGGAAGACAACCTTACTCTCTGCAACCTTCTTATATATACAAGGTTCATCTACGTTTTTTATGAAGTCAAACTCTTTGACTACAACATCAAAGCAGATGTTCCAACTCCGCGATACTTGCTTTAACCCATAAATGGATTTAAGCATCTTGCACACCTTTCCCCTTCTTCCACTATCTACGAAGCCCTCTGGCTGAGTCATGTACACGCTCTCTTCTAAATCACCATTTAGAAGGGTGGTCTTAACATCCATCTGCCAGATTTCGTAGTTATGGTATGCAGCAATGGCAAGTAAGATCCGGATGGACTTAAGCATAGCCACTGGAGAAAAGGTTTCGTCATAATCCACACCTGGTCGTTGACGAAAACCCTTTGCAACAAGTCTATCTTTGAAAGTCTCAACTTTTCCATCTACACCAAGTTTCTTCTTAAAGATCCACTTCCTCCCAATGGGTTTTACCCTTTCAGGAGAAACTTCCAAAGTCCAAACTTTGTTGGTGTACATGGATTCCATCTCAGATCGCATTGCATCCAGCCATTTCACAGAGTCACCACTCGTGATGGCCTGCTCGAAACTAGTCGGGTCATCATCTTCCATGATGCAATCCTCGCTCCCACCATCAACGAGAAAACCGTAGTATCTCTTAGGTGGATGAGAAACCCTGCTAGATCGGCGGAGAGGCTGAGGTTCGTTGGGTACTACTGAATGCTCCGGTTCCAATAAATCTTCTGTCGTAGTTTGTGTTGCCGGAATTTTTCCAGTTCTACCTCAGAGCCACTAATCTCTTTTGCAAGAGATTCCTTTTCTAAAAAGGTGGCGTGGCTAGAAACAAACACCTTTTGTTCCTCGGTGTGGTAGAAGATGTACCCTCGCGAATATTTGGGATATCCAATAAACTTACACAGAATAGACCTTGCCACGAGCCTGTCTGGATTTTGTGTTTTCACATATGTCGAACAACCCCATATACTAACATAATTAAGATATGGTTTCTTTCCTTTCCATATCTTATATGGAGTGGTTGGCACAGATTTGGAGGGAACCATATTCAATAGGTCTGCAGCTGTCTCCAGTGCATATCCCCAGAAGGAAATAGGTAACTCAGCATTGCTCATCATAGAGCGCACCATATCTAATAGGGTGCGATTCCTCCGCTCCGATACACCGTTGTGCTGTGGTGTATAAGGAGGATTAAGCTGAGAGAGAAACCCATTCTCTTTTAGATAGTCCAGGAACTCATTGCTCAAGTATTCCCCTCCTCGATCAGATCGAAGGATCTTAATACTTTTGCCCGTTTGTTTCTCAACTTCGTTCTTATATTCTCTGAATTTCTCAAAAGCTTCAAACTTGTGCTTCATCAGGAACACATGTCCGTATCTAGAGAGATCGTCAGCGAATGTAATAAAGTAGGAAGAACCGTTCCTGGCATGTGTAGACATGAGACCGCATACATCACTATGTACCAGTCCTAAGAGTTCCTCAACTCTTTCTCCGTGTCCACTAAACGGAGTTTTGTTCATTTTTCTTTTGAGACATGAATGGCAAGTATCATAAGATGATAATTCGAACGGATTCAAATATCCATCCTTATGTAACTTAGCTAGCCGTGTCGCATTGATATGACCAAGTCTAGAATGCCACAAGAAGGATTCGTTCATTTCTGATCTCTTCCTCTTGTGTGTGTTTTTATATTAAGGACTGTATTTTGATTGAGAATGAATATGCCATTATGTAACGAGCCTGATCCAATCAACTTTTGATTTAGGAAGATGTTCATAACATTATCATGTATAACAAAATTATACTATTATTTACTTAATAAAGAAACTGATATAATGTTGCACATTATGTTCGGTATATAATAGCACTCATTCAGAATCATTGTATTACTACTTGGTAATACAAGGTGATATTCGCCAACTGCTTTGGCTGCAATATTTGTACCATTCCCTACTTGTACGAAATGATCACCATTTCCCAGTTCTCTACCTTTACGTAGCCCACGTAACAATTTACAAATGTGGGATCCCAATCCGGTATCTAATACCCAGGATGTAGGGTGAACTGAGAAACAGTTCTCAATAACTAACACACCTGAAGTAGATGCATCAACATGCTTGTTCTTCATTTAGGCGGCGTGAGAATCCAGATATTCTCCTATTCCCTGTTCAGTCTTATAACACTTATAAGAAAGAACGGGACCAACGTTCCCCTGCTCAGCATAATAAGCGGGTTCAGTCAATACATCCATATTATTATCTTGATTATGGCCTGACATGGTCGCTACCTGTAGAGAGATAGAAGAAAACACTTTAGCATATACTCTTGAAAGATTAGATTGGTTATTATCTTATCTAATCAGGATGTCTCCCACAGTTTTTATCAAGTCTTCCTTCAAACCCAAAAAGTTAAGATTAGCCGGGATTAATTACACCCTACAATTTCATCAATCTTTCAGCCAGATCAGTGTTGGTACTTTGAGGGAGGTTCCCCGTGCTCACGCACGGACCTAATTAAAATAAACCTTGTTTTCCCAGATGCATAACCCCGTTAACACCTTTCTAGACACCTACTTGATCGGCTAATTGTCCAGTGTAAAATTCTCCCCGGAGTAACTTTTACTCGCAGTAGGTATCGGGATCCATCTATCTCATAGAAGGTATGCAATCTCATTGCAAATTTCAACACTTGAAATTCACGATAATACTTTTACCCCTAGCGTCCTATGACCTTGACGCATGCCAATAAACCACAGTCCGCTAGTCAAGTTCAACCCATACATTTCTTGATTGAATTAAACCTACCCACACGACCTTTGACGCAGGCCAAGAAAGTCGTACGACTACCCTAATCCAATCACATCTCATGTTGCAGATAAGTACTAGTTTGCTACCGCACACTACGTCTTAACTCAGGCCAACAAACACAGCACGAATACTAAATAATATCTATCTGAAATGACGGAGGGCTACATAGGTTTTTCAGAAAACCATGAGCGTAATGAACTTGATATCGTTGTAGAAACAAGTGATTTTTGAAAATGAGTGTTTTTTAGGCTTTTCCGGTTTTGCTAAAGAGGTCACTCCCAGTGAAGGGATCTCGGCTCTTTCCTTATCGAATAAGGTGCATGGTATATCATATATACCGCTGTGCAAAGAAAGAACTATATAAGCTGTCAAAAACTAAACCGCGAGTTTGTAGCATCTGCCAGTTTTGCTAAAGAGGTCACTCCCGGTGAAGGGATCTCGGCTCTTTCCTCATCGAATAAGGTGCAGGGTATATCATATATACCGCTGTGCAAAGCAAAACTATAGCTACTTTTTTTATAAAGTTTTGATTCTACAACAACTTTTAGGTTTCTTTTCTTTTATTAATCTCATTAACAAAAATCCCATCAATAAATGCTTCCTAAGTATCACACAAGAAAACGAAAGCTGTAATATTTATATATCATATATATAGTAGAAGCATTCGTCTCAAGCAGTAATATGATCTTATTACAGAACATTGCAGCAGAAGATAACATATGAAATATTGGATATACTAGGACGTCCGTGTTTTATTTTGAGCCTGTATAAAACACGGATTCCACGGTCGCGATGAATAGCCAAATCCACATCCCTAGACCCCTACGAGAGCGACAAGCAACACTACCAATTCTAGGGTTAGGAGACCCGGTCTCGACTCCTCGAGATGGCCTCCCACTGTATCCTAGAACCCGATTACTTGTGCTCCCCTCCTTGGGTCTGCCTAATGCGGAAAAGTAAATAATATACAATGGTGACATCAACCTCATCCTGGAAGTGCACCAATAAAAGAATGTTACATACAAATAAATTTTACATGAATAAAAATAAAAACCCTCATCTCACATAAAACCCTCGGCTATTCAGAACACGACGATCTAATATAACATATCACAGCAAGTATGCGTATCCCGATTGTCGTTGATGTATAGCAACGAAGCCGGCGATACCCTACATACTACGCTTACGGTCACAGAAAAGAAAGTGTAAAACTGCAACATTTGGAATCCACAATCTCTTTAGACATCATAAATCCGAAATATCACATACTTCGCATTTCATGCCTAACTATATGAATTCCACATATTGTATCACATTCCAGATAAATAGACAATATTAAACTTTCCGTTCGAATAATCAAACAGCCAAGAATTCCCAAATAGCTCAACACTTGAGCGGAGTTTAAAAATCCCAGAACATATCACAGCCCCAGTGAACCAGCCGTAGAAGGGTCAAACCAACGCTTCACATGTGGCAACGCTAAACTACCACAAACCCTAGGGTTCAGTGGAAGTTTTGACGGTCACATAATCGAGTTAAGGTTATGTTCTTCTAGAGGGTCCACAGATATGCTTGCATGTTTTTCCAAAAGTTTTAAACTCAAGAAAAATTCAACACTTCAAAGTTTTTCGTGTCGGGAAAAAGTGAGTAATTGATATCCGTTCGAACATTTTAACACGTTCTAAATTATCCGAAAAACTAAACGAAATTAAACTTTCCGATCGAATAAACGAATATTGAAGATCTCCAGAACACTCAACACTTGAGTTACATTAAAAATTCCCAGAAGTATATACAAATACCTGCGGGTAAACCCTAACAATACGATTCCCTAATACCCCTGTACTGCCGCGGAACCGCCGCGCAAGGCTTGTTCCTACCACGGTTACGCGGCGACTTAATGGTATTGGGGATTCGTATTTTACAGTAATCCTTAGATTTCCCTGCTGAATTTTTCGAGTATTTTTAATACGGAAAAAATCAAATTTTTAAAAAATTTCCAGAGAGGGGTCAAAATACGATGTTTCGGCGTTCGATCGGACTTTTAACTTCGTATACATGTCGCCTAATACTCTAGCTTGGCTCCGATACCACTGTAGGGTTACTAGGCACTGTCACAAGGGTCTATAAGGCATCAGCCATGCCCGATTTAAAATTTAGACGTGCCGAACAACCCAAAGCGAGGATCTTTGCTAGCTTATTAGGGTTAAACATGCAAGTAAACATCTTTACAACTAAGAGAGAGGGATTACATCCTTTGTAGTCCGCTCCTTCGCTTCATAAGCTCCGAGTAGTAGTCCCTTTTTCGCGATCCATGATCTCCAGGACTCAAGAGAAGCTCCACAACCCGAATGATCCATGCTTGCTTGAAGTCTTCCTTTTCGAAGATGATCTACCTTGAAATTTCTTTAACTCAAGCTCTCACTCACTAATCAAGTATTAATGAGGTGAACACCCTAATCTAATAGGCTAGATTAGATGAGGATGATGAAGTGGGATTTATGCTCTCTTTTATTATCAAATTCTCACACTAATCCATCACAAAAGAAAAACCTAGAAAGCTTTTCAAGAGCTCAAGGAAGAAGAAAAAGAATGATTCCTTTTGTGATGAATAATGAAATTGTTATTATCATTACAAATGCAACCTATGGTTAAAGATGAAAGGGCTAACCATTGTAGAGATTTAACTAGGGTTAAGGGTGTGGGTTGGGTTAAGAAAATATCTCCAAAATATCAACACATAATATCGTTGCAAGAAACAAAAGAAAAGTTTCTAGAAGCTTCATGAATAAGCTAACCCAAATCAAACCCTAACCATGTTTAATCTCCACTAATCATGTTGCATTTGTAAACATAACTTGTTTCAATATTATATATCACATATATAATATATTTTTGTAACAAAAGAAAATAATACAATTAACATATATCGCATATATATCAATGTATTATCCGGTGAGAAAATGAAACAATAAAGCGAGCCAATATTAGATAATGTAATGTAATATATCATATATATAATTATACATTAAATTATCGAATCAACACTTGATCCGACAATCCGGCTATATCGCATATAACCGACTAATATATCATGTACCGATACATCGAATCAACACTTGATCCGATGACCCGGCTGATATCAAATATCGTGAGAATAGAATATGGTATCTCATATTGTATTATCCTCGGTCCCGCACATATCACATATGTGCTCCTACTCCGTTTTTCCCGAGTCAAGAAACCTCTATGTAAGACTCTAAAGTATCGTCAATACGCCGGCAGTAGGTGATGATCATATCAAACACCCACAAGCTGCAAGCGGTTAGCTAAACGTAACAGCCACCCAGGTATTGAGCGATCAGAAGATCAACGAGAAAGCCTGTACATTCTCATGTGAATCCAATCAGTAACACTCCCGTACAGTCCGGTCTCTTCGTCTGATATGTCGCATATCTGGTCTTGCGGTGGTAAACGTCAGACCTCAGTAACCGATAAGTCGTGTCGATGTGAGGCTCATAACAGGTCGAGAACCTACTGATAACACTTACCAGTAGTACTCAATATCCGCCCTGGCCAGGGACTTCCAGTCATAGCCAATCGAACACAGCACAACATCAACTCCCTATACCGGGAGAGACGAATCCCCTCCTATCGCTCATTGCCTCCATGTGATTCGGGACTGTACCCAAAAGAAACTATTTTGCACGCCATCTTGGACGTGGTAAGGTGGAAATCAAAGCACAGTGGGAATCACACAAGACTCTATAACGATCTCGGGTCTACAGACTAACATGTACCAGTGTCACCGGAGAACTGCCATCTGACATGAGGTATATTACCATCTGGGAGTTCTCGCCGAGTCCGTCCAGTGTACTCAGTCTCCACTGAGAACCCGTACACCATCTTTGATGTCAAACACCGATGGATATGGGATCATCCATCGCCCATCATATGGGTCAAGATGCGTATACGCTAGTCCACTCTGGTGTATCGATGCCCTGTCTCGACACACCCTCGACTAGGAACAGTTATAGGATGTACTCGTTGACTATCCTGGCCCTACTAATATGATCTCACCATAGTCCTAGTAGTCGAGTACATATCATAAGGGCTTTATAAACATGTGAGAGCAACACAGTAAACTAATATAAGTCAACATGTTAAGATAAAGTGAAACCAAATAGCATACTATCATGTCGAGCAAGAAAGCCCTCTCTATATATATCCAAGCATCCATTATAATGTACATCATATGTACAACAATGGCCTCCGGGGCATATATATAACTAACAATTAACACCGTCTAAAATAACCGAAACAAAACTTAGAATTACGAATACGAAACACTCTGAATTGCCTTTGCTAAAAGATAACATCACATGAAAAATTAGCAAAAGCAAACAACACCTAAAGTAGCATAACCCAGAGCTTTAAACACTGTACAAATTTCATCATGTTAGGATCCGATCTGGCCGATTTTGGGGGTGATGGGCTCGGCCAAATTTTCAGGGAATGGGCTAAAATTTTTATGGTGTTCATATTGTATCACATACATCATTCTGCAACTGTTTGAAAAAAAATTTGACACTCTGAAAAATTTACAGAAACTAGGGTTTTACGTCGGGTGTTTCGGAGTTGTTTCGGTTTCGTAATCCTACACTTATCCGTCTAATTCTCTAGCTAGGCTCTGATACCACTGTTGGGATACCTATAATGGCAGCAAGGTTTCGGGAGGCATCATCCATGCCAAGTTTAAATGTTTTCCATTATAGATAACCCTAACACAAGTTCTTAAGCTAAAGAATCAAACAAAACACTACAAGTTAACAACTTAACATCTAAGTGAGAGGGATTACAACCTTTGTAGTCCATTCCTTCGCTTCATAAGCTCCGGGTTGAAGTCCCTTCGCTGCGATCATCAAGTACCCGGACTCTAGAGAGTCTCCATGAGGTGAAAGAGACATCCTTGCTAGAATACTTCACAATCCAAGATGATCTACCATGAAGAATCACAAACCCAAGCTCTCATTTCACTAATCAAGTATTAGTGAAGCAAACACCCTAATCTAAGTGGCTAGAATAGATGAGGATGATGAAGTAGGAATTTCTCTCTCTTTAGTTTTCTTTTTCTCACAAACAATCACCACAAAGGAAAATTCTAGCAAGCTTTTTTCAAGAGCAAGAAGAAGATGAAGAAGTGATGAATGAATTATTGTAGAGGTTAGAAATGCAACCATAGTTAGATATGTGTCATGGCTAACTCATGTAGAGAATCAACCATAGGCTAGGGTTAAACTTAGGTTAACAAATATAAAAGATAAAACAAAGAGGGTGGACTTTGTCAAAGGATCATGAAGCTTCCTCAAAGCTCATCCAAAACTTAATCCATCCAAAAAGAATTAACCAAAAAGAAAATGTTAACCCAAGTTTAAACCCTAGCAAGGTTTTAACCCTAGTTACATTTGTAACCCTAACATGTTACAATATTATATATCACATATATAATATTTTGTAACAAAAGAAAATAATACAATTAACATATATCACATATATATCAATGTATCAACAAGTGAGAAAAAGAATCTTTAAGTGAGCTTATATTAGTTAATGTAATGTAATATATCAAATATATAATTATACATTAAATTATCGAATCAACTCTTGATCCGATAATTCGGCTATTTTGCAAATAACCGACTAATATAATCTGTATCAGTTCATCGAATAAAAAATTGATCCAATGACCCGGGTATATCACATATACCCGGCCGATATCACATATCGCGAGAATCGAATACGGTATGACATACACGTATTATTCTCGGTCCCGCACATATCACATATGTGCTCCTACTTCGTTTTGCCTGAGCCAGGAAACCTCTGTGTAGGACTATAAAGAATCGTCAATACGCCGGCACTAGGTAATGATCATATCAAACACCCATAAGATGCAAACGGTCAGCTAAACGTAACAGCCACCCGGGTATTGAGCGATTAGAAAATCAACAAGTAAGCCTGTACATTCTCCTGTGAATCCAATCAGTAACACTCCCGTACAGTCCGGTCTCTTCGTCTGATATGTCGCATATCCAGTCTAGGGGTGGTAAACGTCAGACCCCAGTAACCAATAAGTCGTGTCGATGTAAGGCTCATAACTGGTCGAGAAACTACTGATAACACTTACCAGTAGATCTCCATATCAGCCCTGGCAAGGGACTTCCAGTTATAACCAATCGAACACAGCACAACATCAACTCCCAATACCGGGAGAGACGAAACCCCTCCTATCGCTCATTGCCTCCATGTGATTCGGGACTGTACCCAAAAGCCACCGTTTTGCACGATCTCGTGTATGTGGTAAGGTGGAAATCAAAGCACAGTGGGAATCACACAAGACTCTATAACGATCTCGTGTCTACAGACAAACCTGTACCACTGTCACCAGAGAACTGCTATCTGACGATAGGTATAATACCATATAGGAGTTCTCGGCGAGTCCGTTCAGTGTACCCAGTCTCCACTGAGCACCCGTACACCATCTTTGATGTCAAACACCGATGGATATGGGATCATCCATCGCCCATCATATGGGTCAAGATGCGTATACGCTAGTCTACTCTGGAGTATCGATGCCTTGTCTCGATACTCCCTCGACTAGGAACAGTTATAGGATGTACTCTTGGACTACCCTGGCCCCACTAGTTTGATCTGCATCATAGTCCTATTAGTCGAGTACATATCCTAAGGGCTTTATCAACATTTGAGAGCAAGACAGTAAACCGATACAAGTCACCATGTTAAGACAAAGTGAAACCAAATAGCATACTATCATGTTGAGAAAGAAAGTCCTATATATATATATCCAAGCATCCATAATAATATACATTATATGTACAACAATGGCCTCTAGGGCATATATATAACTAACAAGACCATAGGTCTGTACCCTCATTGTCATATAGGTTGATAGGATCCCTGATGGATTAATGTCGTCGTACGATGATTTTCCGTATGTGATGAGTTTGACTTGAGGTTTGATCCATATCCTTGAATAGAGGATGCCGTATGATGGATTATACCGTACGTGATGTTGTGAGGCAGGATGTCGATTAATGGCTTCACGTACTAGATCATGTTAGATACGTATACCTTATAGCTTTTAGCTGATGATTTACCTTATGCTGCATTCATGTTATTCTCATTGCATTCCATATATCTGTGCTAGTACACCTACACCATTATCTATGATGTGTATATTACACTTACACTGATTGGTCGGCTCACACACTTCATCATCGATAATTGCCATGTCACGACACAGTAGGATTGCTGCATCATGATATGACTCCTTGCATAATTTACTTGCTATAGTTGCATATACACAGTAGGATTGCTGTTTTCATGAGATTTCTGGATTTGAGAACCGTGGTCATTTCAAAAGAAAGTATGCATTGTTTTAAAAACACGTTTTCTCTTGATATGATATTTCAGTGCGTCCACCATGTGTTTTCTCGGTTCTGAGAGTGGCATGTGAAACCCGATTCGAGGAGCGGTAGGCACCGTCTGCGGGTACATGGTGGACCCGGTGAGGTACCCCGAGGAAAGAAGACTCGTATTGTTAGACGGTGAGCCTGGCAGAGGAGCACTACCCACCGGTGATAGTATTTGGGCTCGGCGGTTATCCGGAAGATACCGACCGGTGTCGAAAGATGGATATGGGCCGACCCGTCTGCCGGAGCCTGCGGGCTGATCCCGCAGACGGAGCCCGAGGGCCGATCCGGACTGACGAAGACGAGGATTTACGTGTCGATGTTGGACACGGGTTTCATGATGTTTCGAGTGTCGCTGTTGGACACTCAGGTTCCATGATTTTGATGTGTCGCGAGGGACACACGTTGATTTATATCCTCATACTTTCATGCATATGCTTTTATGATATTTACATGCATGATGTTGTTGTGTCATTGGGTAACAAGTGGACGAGATCCACATGCATACAGGCATTGAGTACATGGTTGGATGATTTCCACATGCATATAGACTTGATTATATTGATGGCACAGATGTAAATACGGTCACCCTAGATATCATAGTATTACCTTTATGATACAGTTGACCTAGGAGTCGTTGTTTATTCGATTTCTACTTGTTGATGTTTTTCTACTCACGAGTTGGCAACTCACCCCCGTTGTGCCACGGTTCTTGCAGGTTGACCGCATGGATTAATAGCGGCATCGCTGGCACACGGCTACTTTTGGGTGATTTGCTTGGTAGGTGGGACATTTGTATCGTGTTCACTCTTGTATTTATATTTCCTGTTATATCTAGTCAACTCCATCAATCAAACTAGTATTTGTATAAGTAATGAGACTTAGCAAGACTTGTAGTTGCAAGACTTGAGCGATGGGTTTGATGTTCGCTTTTGGGTTGATGTCTTGCTTTACTTTATCTTTTGTGGTGATCTTCGTCGTTGGGCATCGTATACTTATATTTATGCTTTGCGTGGTTGTGGATCCGCCGATTGGCGAAGAGATAGCTCCCACTTGGGGATGCCTTTATATTACCATGTATTTGTGGTTTTGGATCAAAAAATACAAAGGAGGTGCTGCCCAAATTTTTAAAAGACGAAACATGTTTTTCAACTAGTAAATCCACTTGCATTTTTATGTTCCATTGTTTACGTAGTTAGGAAAACTTTTGATTTCATCATACCTTATTTTCAAAACTTCACCTCTTTTATTTTCTTAAAGGTTTAGATTTCTGGGTTTCGGCTTACTTGAATTACGTTAAGCCTTTAGACGTGGCGTGATTTAAGTGCCGGTCACGAGCTAATATTTCGGGTCGTGACAACCATATTTCTTCTAGGTGTCTTTCATATGGAATTGTGGTTTCTGGAATATTTTGTTTTAGCCCAGACTCGTTTGAGTGTTGGGTTTTGCTCTTGGGGTCATTTCGGGAAGTTTTGTCGATCGAAATTTTAAATACGTTAGTTCATAGTACTTATATTACTATCTGCGACCGTGAATGTCATTCGAGCAGTACAACTTGTCTAATTGCTATATGTTCTTTTAGACAAGTTTACGAACGTGACATTCACATTGATGTTCTGTGTTGTGCTGTGATGTTGCGGATTTGTCGCGGTCGAAAGCTTGTGTGCAATGTTAGTAAAGTTTAGTTTTATTTGTACATTTGATATCGCGGGGCGAGCATCCGACATGTGGACTGACGTCACTGCCTGTTTGTATATTATTCTTTTGGGGCACGACCGGATTGAGGTCGATGTCACCGTTGTACGTATTTTCTTTTCTGTACTAGGATTACCCCGCGGTGGAGTGCACGGATAGCCGGGTTCTAGAGGGCAATGGGCCCGCATCTCATGGCTTTGATATGGTGGGGGATTCACTCTAGAATTGGCGGGCTATTCGTCGCACTCGTAGGGGGGTATAGGTTGACCTAAGGAGGGGTGCTCAAGTTACCGGATTCCGTGAAGTTCTGGGTGGCCCATTCACTTTGATGAAGGGGGCTGCCTCTCTTCTGGCTTTGGAGGGTAACTTGCCGCACCCATAAGGGTCTAGGTTTTCATTGCACAGGCTATCCACACGACCCGGGGAACGTCGGGTTTTCAGTTGCGGCTCAATGGAAACCCGGGGCTCCCATATTATGTGTATTGTTCTGTGATGTTTATTACTTTTTGTGATGTTGCATTTATCACGCCTGGAGAGATTATTATATATTGCTATATATATACTAGTAGATGTTGTATATGTTTTACACCCGCGCTAGTCCAGTCCCCGCTCTGTCGTTAGTTAAGTAACCTAACGGGTGATGATGGGACCCAGTGGAGAATGCGGATGGCATATATGTACATCGTATTTTCGTTCTTTATTGGTGTGATTAATTGATGGGACTCCGTTGATTCAGATCAATGCAAGTAAAACAAACCTGTTTGATGTTGTTGGAATATTTTTCAATAAGCTGTTATTACAAGGACGTTTTCTTTTGTTTTGCACAGTGGTATTCGGTTATGAATATCCAGCAGCTCATTCGATGAGGCTAGGGCCGAGATCCCTTCACCGGGAATGACCCCTTGGACAGAAGTTAGCGTCAGGGTAATAACCTCACTTTAGTCGATTAATTTTTGCTTTGCATCGCGGTATTCAGTTGGAATATCCTGCACATCATTCTACGGGGAAAGAGCCGAGATCCCTTCACCGGGAGTGACCTCTTTAGCAAAGGTTTTCGCTACTATATATTTGTAAAAAGCTGTCTGGTTCCTTCTACGATATCAAGTTCATTATATTAAAGGGTTTTCGCCAAAAACCATTCGTAGCCCTCCGTTAGTTCAGACGGGTAGTACTTAGTATTCATGCTATGTTTGTTGACCTTCGTCAAGGCATAATGTATGGTAGCTGTTTGTTACCTTTCTGTTGCATAGATAGATGCGTTGGTTTGGGACAGTGATACAGCCTTGTTGACTTTCGTCAAGGTCGAGTATGGGTGGGTTCAAATTAACCTGGACAATGACGGGTAGAACTTGACATGTGACTTATGATTTTTTGACCTTCGTCAAGATCATAAGAGCATGGGGTAAAAATCACATCGGGAGTTTTAAACATACAGGAAACTTGCCAGATATGCGCATACCTTCTGGAGTGTGATAACGTGAGTAGATTCCATCACGTTATCATGCGATGATAGTTGGATCCCGATTCCTACTGATGAGTTGGTTTACTCTTCGGGTGATCCCGACTGATTCTTCTTTCAGGTTTGAAGGAGAATTTGAGAATACAATGGGAGGCCTCCTAATTAGATAAATTGATAACCATTCTGATCTAGGCTAGAGTACACGGAGAGTGTTTCTTTTCTCTCTCTTTGGCAGCGACCATGGCCCGACCCTAGACTATGACTCAGTGACCAAGTTAACCGAACCTTCTTAAAACACTGGCTTTTGGATTGTCTGAGTTGCATACACCATTGCCACTCCTTCTTTTACCCTTTGCATTTCTCCAGAACACCCCGTATCACTACGAACATCCACATCCATTGGATAAATCCATCGTATGGTTCTATACGAACTCGAAGGAACTTGTTCCAGATTCGAGGATGGATTCTGGTTCTGGAGAGATTGAACAGGACTATTCAGTTGTCTTTTCCTTTTACCTTCTCTCAGGTTGTGAGGACTCTTAGGATTAGGAGAAGGGTACACCTATTATGCTTATTGGATAGTCTTCTTCCAAACCATAGGCAGGTGCCGAAAGGTAGGGAATGAAGAAAACCGATTAGCCTAAATGTGGTGTACAGAAGATAATAAGTAAAGACAAATAAAGGGATCAGAAAGAGGGAAAAGTAAATTGCAACTGCTATCATTCCCGACCAAACCACATATTTCATCGCCACTCCTATTTCACCTTTGTATTTACCCGAACACCCCGTATCGCTGCGAAGATCCAAAGTTATTGGATATTCCATCGTATGGTTATATACGAAATCGAAGGAACTTGTTCCAGTTCGGGGATGGATTCTGGTTCAGGAGAAATAGAATAAGGTTTATTCAGTTGTCTTTTATCTTTACCTTCTCTCAGGTTACGAGTACTTCTAGGATTAGAAGAGTACACCTATTACCCTTCTTAGATAGTCTTCTTCCAAACCATAGGCTGGTGCCGAACGGTAGGGAAGGAAGAAAACCATTTAGCCTAAGGGTGGTGTACAGAAGGTAATGAGTAAAGACAAATAAAGGGATTTGGAGAGATGGAAAAGTAAATATATGGTTACAGTCGTGAATATGATAATGGAAGAGTCATTACTAGGAATACCCGGATACCACTTCGAAACATTTTTGTTTCAGTTCCACTGTGCGTTGTTAATAGAAAACTAATTTTCCAATTAGACCTTGCTCCAGGGTATGTATTTACCAGGTTTGATTCTCACATCTGTATGGTTTTACAGATGATGAGTGGGAGTAAATTATTGGGAATTAAGGTGATCATCCTTATTATATCGGGATTCGTTGTAATTGGTGATATTTGAGGAAATCGCCTAGGTTTTTTGTCGGACGGCAAATATTTGGTTTTGAATATCCGTTGTTATGTACCAATTTCAAACTGATATATCTGTATGTTTATTTTATAAAGTGAGATATAACTTTTTGAAATTATGTCCATGACATTTACCTATATCAGTTGATGGTTAGGTAAGGAGCATTAAACAGCGGTGTAATTCTTCTTAACCATACTACAGTTTTCAACCTACGACGCACAGGGTTTGAGTTATTTAACTCAGGGGACTTACACATAGTATTGTATGTTGTCCAGTGTCCATTAGGACAGAGGGTTTGGTCCCTGTACTATATTCTATTTACTTGTGACTTCTCCATTTTTAGACATGTGTTTCAAAGAAATACAAGGTCCAAATTTTGAGAAGTAATAGTTATAAGAATAAAGTAGAGAACCATGTGTTGCAAGTATCAGGATTCTTCAAGGTGATCGAAGATGTAGATACTTGTGTTTTGTATTCAGTTGATAGTAATGGTTTTGAGAAACTTGTTTCTCTTTCAGGTTACTCATATCTGGATGCACTCCTAAGTTGGGTAATGCTGATCGGCCTCTCTCCATTCAGTTGACATGCACTGGAGACAGCTGCATGATTTGAATCTGGTTCCAATTAAATTAGTGCCTCTGTTTCTATATTGTATATAGAATGACTCATATCTTAACGATGTTAAGGTATATGGAGTTGTCCAGCTTATCTTAAAACCAGACTCTAGATAACTCAAGGCACGTTTCAGTAATGGCAGTTTGTGGGTTATCCTGGGCTATGACGAGGGGAATTTTCTACCATCTGGAAGATCAATAGTGATATTGTTCTTGACTCGCCACAGTTTTAGTAAAATGAATTTTTTTCAGAAAACAGTAGTGGGAGTATGGTAGAACTGGAAGTGATTCCAGAACCGCAAACGATTACTGAAAATTTAATAGAACCAAAGGATTCAATCAGGTTTGATATTCCATTAGCCACTCCGCAGATATGGTGGGTAACCTCAGACGCCCGAGAGGTACTTCAGTATGCTCAAAGACGGTGACAGGGAGGTTCTTGTTTACCCAGACTTTCCATTACTGTTGTTCTGGACTGTGAGAACCGGCAGGAGGATATCTATAGCGTCGTTCTAAACTAGTTTTAGAAGTGCACGTATATATGACTCTGTCAGAGGGTTGTCGTAGTCAGTGAGCGCTGCGGAAGTGTAGTGGACAAGTAGCTTATGTCTATTTATAAACTAAAGCAGATATAGCGGAGATAGATTATCTATTTTTTATGTGACAGTCATAGGTTTTGACCTCATCAGAATAGGAGATGGATCTGTTAAGAAGGTAGTAGGGTGTGATGTCCTGGTATATGGATGATATACACAGAGTAGGAAGTGAAATTCCTATACTACGATCGGTTATACTGTGGTTGTCACACAGTGGTTTCTCTACATAGGATATGGATATAATATCAGACATTCTGGTTTCTAGATCTATGATTTTAGATCTAGATTTGGGAAGTGTCCCAATCTGGGTACTTAGACAATATTATAAAGGTATTTAGAATGGACGACTCCTGGCATGGTGGGGTATCTGCAGGTGATGGAGTAACCCTCTATAAAGGTGTCTTACAGACTAAAGGAGATAGGTATGTGCATGATTAGCATATCACTTGCTTAGGCAATTGAGTCAATCATGAGATGTCAAGTACCGCACCAGATGTTGCTTTTGCACTAGATGCAATAAGCTTATATTAATCAAGTCCTGGAGAAACGTTCGGAAGCATTTTTAGAACATAAGTGGATGTTCTAGGGATTTGATAACGACGGCCTCCTTCGAGAGACGGTTATCATTCCAGGCTTCCAAGGTGACCTGGATGACAGAGTGACTGTCAGAGTTATATTTTTCCCTCTGACGAGGGGCAGTAGTTTAGACAGGTGATCCAAGCGGATACTGAGGGAGGCATGGCGCAGGATACTGATTAAATTCAGTTGATGATACAGTCTAAGAAGTTTGCTGGATTTGGAGTTCATTTGTGAACTAGGTCCCATCAGATATCCAGACATATTCTAAGACAGGTATTGCTCATTTCGGGAAATGGCTTTCTCCACGAACTTGAGATAAAGAGATACATAGAAAGAAATATTAGAGCGGATCCACTCACTGAGGCTATTTCCCGAAAGTAATAGTTTCACGAATGAGCTTTGTGAAACTGATTAGTAGGGGAGTTGGGTGTTCGGTATCACGCGGGCTGTGAGTATGCGACACCGCAATAATTAGCCTTAAGTGCAAGTTGGAGATTGTTGGATATAGTGCCCTCAAAGTCAATTATTGGATCAAAGGCACGTGATTGCAATAATTGAGGGAGGACCTATACCAGTAGGACAGTCTTACTCGAGATGATAGTATACTATCTGGTTTGTCTTTATCATCGTGTACATGCTTTAGGTGACATTACAGATCACTATTACACGTTGATAGAGCCCTTAGGATTCTTGCTTGACTGCCAGCAGTGTGATGGCGATCATATACGTGAGAGTTGGGTAGTCTATAAGCATATCCTTAAAGTGTCCCTAGTCGTGGGAGTTTCGATACTGGGCATCGATAATCCATGAGTAGACTAGTGTACACGGATCAAGACCCCGACGAGGGGCGGTGGCCAGTCTCACAAGCCTTTGGTGTCGGTTGGTTCACCTAAGACGTATACAGGTGCTCATTGGGTTATGAGTACACCGGACGGACTCGCCGGGAACATGCTATTTGGAATTATACCTAACGTCAGATAGCAATTCCCTGGTGATATATGTACAGGTTATTCTATCGACCTGAGATCGTCATTTGTCTCGTGTGAGTTCTGTAAGTCCACGTTGCCCACCCCGGTTCTTACGGGGAGGCGGAAACGGCGAAAAAAAATTATTGGCGCAAAGGAAACATGGACTAAAAGACGGATCTTTGTTAAACTAGAAACTAACAAACTACTAGAGGCATTAACAACTATGCCGTAGAAATTATACCTCACGAAACCGGTCCTTCGGATCTTGTCTCCGCTGTCCGGCTCACCCATCCACGCTCCGAGGGTCGATCCGGATCTTGGTCACCTCCGCGGCCTTCTTGAGTCGAAAACGATCCACCCGAGAGATGTACACCGAGCTCCACCTCGAGCCGAGGCAACTAGGGCAACAAGATCGCTAGTCTTGAAGTCCTAGGTTATGTAGAGGAGGTTGATGGAAGTATTTGTCTATGTTGATTCTTTTTCTCTCAACACATGAGATCAAAAGAATATTTCAAGAGGAGGAAGATGAAGGAGATCAAGCAACCATGGAGCTCTCTTTCTTTCTTCTCACTTGCAAGAGAGAGAATGAGAAAAAAGGAATGAAATTATTAACTAAAGAAAAAAGGGACCATGGTTGCAATAATAATAAAACAACATCATTACCAATCCTATCCTGATAAAGTTGATGCTACATTGAATTGACCATTTTCATATTCAAAAGAAAAAGAAAATCCAAAGAAGTGTGTAGACCTCTCAAGAAGGTCAATGGTGAACACCGGTCAACGGGTCAACAAAGTCAAGAGAAGTCATGGTGGTCAAATGGTCAATGCAATTAGCCATCACAAAATTATCACAAAAAGGATTAGTAAAATAATTTCTCCGGCTCATAATGGTTTTGACCAAACGAATTGCCAAAACCCTAATGAGTCTGCCTCAAAATGGTTTAGACCGAATCAACTGTCAAAACCCTAATGAGCCTGCCACTGTTAGTGTATATGCCCTAGAGGCCATTACTGTATCATACTAGTTTGTATATTACTTAATGGAAGCTTGGGATATTCACCTTGTATATACAATCTTGCTCAAAATAGTAGTATGCTACTTGGTTTGTTTCTACTTCAATGTGTACATGTGTTTATTTTAGTATATCGCCTATACACATTAGTGGAGCCCTTAGGATCTTTTCTTGATTACCAGCGTTGTGATGGCAGTCACACTAGTGGGGCTGGGTAATCTATAAGCACATCCTTATGCAGGTCCCTGGTCGCAGGACTATCGAGACATGGCATCGATACTCCGGAGTAGACTAGCGCATGCGCTTCTCATCCCAGTGTGGGAGACGGTCTGTCCCACAGCCGTCGGTACGTCGTACTTGAGATAGTATGCGGGTGCTCGTTGGGTTACGAGTACACTGGACAGGACTCGTCGGGAACTTACTAGTTGGTATTATGCCTATCGTCAGTTATCAGTTCCTAGGTGACATGAGTACAGCTTAGTCCGCTGACTTGACACTGTCACTTCGCCTCGAGTGTGTTCCCACTGTACTTTGATTACTACCCTACCACGGCTCAAAGGAGTCGTGCAAACAGGTGGTAGTTGGGTGCAGTCCCGAAGCACTAGGAGGCAGTGACGGTTAGACAGGATTCGTCTCTCCCGGTATTGGGGGTTGACATCGCGCTGTGTCTAGGAGAGCCATTACACGAGTAGTCCCTGGCCAGGGCAAACGAGATATACTGGTAGGCTTCCAGTGTTATCTCGGAGTGTTTTGGGCTTCACTCCGACACGACTTGTACCGCTATTGGGGGACTGACGTTTACCGCCCCCTAGGCCCGCCATGCGATGTATCAGACGAACAGACCGGACTGTACGGAGAATGTCACATTCAGGCTCAGTAGGAGTTCAGATGGGTTTCGCCTCGTCAGTCTTCTTGTCGGCATCTACCTGGGGACCATTACGCACAGCTAGTGCCGCTTGCGGTCTGTGGTTAAACCCACTGCCAGCGTAGTGTCGAGTCTTTAGAGTCCAACACAGAAAGCTATTCGCCTTTAGGAAAAAGTGTAGAGGTCGCATGGTTTTGCGGCAGGTCACATGGTTTTGCGACAGGGTTCGGTCACATACGTGCACTTGTGCACGTACAGTGTCCGGACAGTAGACACTAGCGGGCTTTGGTTTAAGCCAGATCCTAGTGTATGTATTGGGATTGGATTTATCCAGTTTGTATTCGTGTTCCTCGGAACGCGGATGCGGGTGTGTATGCACAGTTGACGGAGAGACAGAGACGGAGGATTCTTATTAGGGTTGTTGACCGTTGACAGTTGACTATTGACTTTTTGCTCAACCCTAATGAGAATATGATATGTGATTAACAATTATATTAATTAAGTATTATGTTGACATGGTTGTTGAGGGATTGACTTTGTTGACTTGTTGACTTTGTTGACCGGTTGACTAGGCTTGACTAGTTGACCATCATGATAACTATAGCTATCATTTCATGGCAAAGACTTTTGCTTGCTTGCTCTTTTGTGCAAAGTGAGTGCATGAAATGATATGGCTATGGTTGCTTAAACCATCACATAATACTTGATTGATATGAGGTGTTATGATTGTTTTGGATTATGAGAGCCAAATGAGAAAAGTCTTCTCTCATTCTTTCATGCTCATTCTCTCTCTTGTTCTTGAGCTCTCATCTCCTCCTCTTGCTCTCCCTCTCTTGACTCTATGGTTCACTTGTCTCATGAGTTGAGAACCAAGAACCATAGATAAAATCCCATACAAACTCTTCTCTACTCACTCTAGTTCACAAGGTTTAGCAAACCGAGTGAACTAGTTTCTTCAAAGTTCGAAGAAGTAGCCAAAGGTTGAAGCTTTCAGGTGGATCTATCTTCGGCGCAAGGAGACGACGGGGAGAAGCCGATTCGGATGACCATCGAAGCTTGAAGACGAAGGAGTTCGAGAAAAAGAAAGGTATAACCCCCTAACCGAGTAGTTAGCAACTCGTAGTTAGGTTGTTAGTTAGATGTTTAACAAAGATCCGGGTTTTAAGTCCATGTTACCACCTCTAAGAAAATCGTTTTTTTATCAAATTCCGCATGCCCGAAAGTACCGGGAGAGGTAGCATGGACTTACAGTGGTATCAGAGCCTAGTTAAACTCTATCTAACATGTTAGCAAAGTAGCTAGAAGATTGATCAAAGAAAAGTCGCAAAACGAACCCAAAACTGTCAAGTTTCTGCCGAATTTTATTCTGTTCAAAAGTTGATAAATTTCATCTTAAAAATCGGCTCAGGCTTTTTATAGAATAACCACCAAATTTGGTCCCACGATCGATTCAATGCGCCGCGGAAACTCGGCGGTAGCACGCTCCCGCGGCGTTTCCGCGGCCGAGTTGACTCGGCCGGGGTCCATCTTTAGTGCAGTGTAAATCTGGGGTTGTTTTGGGATTTTTGGAATATGTATTTTCTGCCCAGATATTCCAGAACGAAAATTTTTTGTTTGGGGCCTATAAATCCGTATTTTTGATCGAACTTATAAAAGACTTAAGCTGACGGGTTTTTCTGTGATGTGATATTTTTATTGAACGTCTATTAATCGCTATATGTCGATTAGTGGGGGTTATACAAATCTGTGATCTGTAATGTTGCTGGAATGTGTATATGAATTCATTGGATTGTCGCGGGTGAATAGCCGGGGGTTGTGAGACGAGAGTTTTCTTTTTTTTCAATTCATGTAAATTTGTAAATTGATGTAATAATTATTTGTATGGCCGCACAACCGGGTCGGGGTTGTAGCCGTCATTGTATAATTTCTTTTTACTATTTTTGCTCCTAGGATAGACCCATGGAGGGGGTGCACAAACTACAGGGTATGCCGAAGTGCCGAGTGGCCTACTCACGGGGATGAGGGAGGTTGCTTCGCTTTGGGTACTTGGCGGGTAGTTTGCCGCACCCGTACGGGTCTTGGGTGGGGTATTGGCTATTCACCGTGACCGTGCAATCTGCTTTTCGTTACAGGATCGTACGAATTGCGGGTTCCTAGTATATCCAATGTGTTCATCTGTGATCTGAAATGTCTATCATTGCAATGTATATCTATATATATGATATTATTTAGGCGTTGCTTATGTTTTACAGCCGCGCTAGCCCAGCCCCCGCTCTGTCGTTAGTTAAGTAACCTAACGGGTAATGACGGGGCCTCGTGGGGAATGCGAATGGCATAAGCGTACGTCATAATTTGGTTGTTTTCTGCAATGGTAGGATTAAATGATGGGACGCATTAAAAGAACTAATGCAAGAATATCATGCATTAAAAGAACTAATGCAAGAAAATAAACCAAGTAAAAGTCGTTGGAACACTTTCGAAAAACCACTCGGTTCTTTTCAAAACTAACTTTTAAATGCGGAGTTTGAGCCACTCCTTTTAAAAGCTCTCTCGTTCCATCGATTATATCAAGTTCACTACGTTCACGGTTTTGCCAAAACCATTCGTAGCCCTCCATCATTTCAGTTAAATATTCGGTAGTATTCAAGCTATGTATTTTGACCTCACGCCAAGGCATAGTGATTGGCAGCTGCCGGATATTTATCTGTTGCATAGATAGAATGCGTTGGTTTGGGACAGTCGTACTACCATTTTGGCCTACGTCAAGGGTAGGTACGGGTGGATTCAAACTAACCTGGATAATGATGGGAAGAACTTGACATGTGACTTATGACATTTTGACCTCACGCCAAGGTCATAAGAGCATGGGGCAAAAATCCACATCGGGAGTTTCAAAAGAACTGAAACTTGCTAGTGTTGCATACCATTTGGAGTGTGATGATTCTGGTAGGATTCCTTCAGTTTCGTCACGCGATGATATTTGGATCCCGATCCTACTGTGAGTATATGCTACTCCTCGGGAAATTTCTCACTTAACGATCAATGTTATAAACCTAGTAGGTGTCTAGAAAGGTGTTAGCGGGGCTACGCCCCTAGGGAAAAGAGGTTCTTAAATTAAGGAACTTCGCGAAAGCGTTGGAAAACCTCCCTCGAAGTACCGACACCAGCCTGGCCGAACGGTTAAGCAAGTATTGTACGGTGAGATTGATCCTGACTAATTCTTCCTTTTTGGTTTTAAGGAGGGATTCGAGAAACAGTGGGAGCCATCCTGTTTAGACAAACTAAAAACCACTCTAAACTTGCAAGAGCATCATGCTGAGTGTTTCTTCTTCTCTCTCCTAATTGCAGCTACTAATCGACATGACTGGACTTAAGTTACTTCTAGATAAAAACATACTGACAGGGCCAAACTACAAAGATTGGCTCAGGAATATCAAAATGGCAATCACTTACGACAAGCTGGGGTATCTTCTTACCACCAAAGCTCCCCCTGTCCCAAGTCCCACTTCCAGCGTCGCGGATAAGGAAATCCGTAAGACCTGGGAGATTGATAGCGCGAAGGCCAAGTGCCTCGTACTTGCCTCGATGGACAACGAACATCAGAGGAGGCACGAGAATATGGACCTTGAATCTATATTTCTCCATACAAAAGAACTGTATGGAGAGCAATCTCGTATCGCAAGATACGAAGTGTCGAAGAAGTTATTTTCGGCAAGGATGGCCGTCGGATCATCAGTAGCAGAACACGTGCTTAAGATGATCGGCTACATTGAGGAGCTCGCGGACCTAGGGACCACATTGGAGAGTGAGCTCTATACGGACTTAGTTCTCCAGTCCCTTCCTTCCACTTACGCCCAGTTTATACTGAACTTCAACTTACAAGAAAAAGAAGTTGAACTTTCAGAGCTCCTCAACATGCTGAGGAGCGCAGAGGGCACCCTACAGAAAGGTAGGGAAACATCCACTTTGTTTGTAGGAGGATCATCTTCTTCTAGGTCCAAGGCGAAAGCCAAGGGAAAGAAGAAGAAAGCCACCGCCAAACCAAGAGGCGGTGTTAGTAAAGTGGATACGAAGGGAAAATCTAAAGCAACAAAGATAGCGGGAAAGCTTGTGGATAAGGAAGAATGCTTCTATTGTCATAAGAAAGGACAGTGGAAGAATGATTGCAGGGCCTGGATGGCCAGAACACAGGAATTGAAGCAGGTTGCAGCTTCAGCTTCAGGTGTGTATGTTATTGAAAACTGTCTTTCAATAAACTCTACTTCCTGGGTATTGGATACCGGATCAGGATCTCATATCTGTAATTCTTTGCAGGCGTTGAGAAACCGTAGTGTTTTGAAAGCAGGTGACATGACCCTCAGAGTTGCGAACGGAGCTAGCATGGATGCTAAAGCCGTGGGGGACTATCACCTGGGAATGTCAGATGGACATGTTTTGGTTTTGCGTAATTGCTTTTTTGTACCCAACGCAACTTGTAATATCATTTCTGTATCTTTGGTTTCTAAAGAAGGTTATGAATTTGCGTTTGTAAGCAATGTTGTAAACATTCACCTTAATCAAGTTCTGATTGGGTCAGGTACATTAAGCAATGGTATATACGTATTAAACCAACCACAGATTTTCAATGTCCAGAATACACACAAAAGAAAGTCTCCGGAAATAAATCAAACTTTCTTATGGCATTGTAGACTGGGTCACATCAATGAGAGAAGGTTGACAAAGTTACATACAGAAGGATATTTGAATCCGTTCGAATATCAATCGTATGCCACTTGTCAATCCTGTCTCAAAGGAAAGATGACAAAGACTCCGTTCACTGGACATGGAGTAAGAGCGAGCGAGCTCTTGGGACTCGTACACAGTGACGTGTGCGGTCCAATGTCTACACATGCGCGAAGCGGTTATTCTTACTTCATTACTTTTACGGATGACTTTTCAAGGTACGGTTATGTCTTCTTAATGAAACATAAGTCCGAAGCCTTTGGAAGGTTCCAGGAATATAAGAATGAAGTAGAAAAACAAACCGGCAAAAGTATTAAGATTCTAAGATCGGATCGAGGTGGAGAAAACTTGAGTGTCGAGTTCCTGGATTATTTAAAAGAGAACGGAATTCTCTCTCAGCTTACTCCTCTATACACTCCGCAACATAACGGTGTATCGGAGAGATGGAACCGAACCCTATTGGATATGGTTCGGTCCAAGAAGAGTAACACTGAGTTACCGCGATCATTCTGGGGGTATGCGCTAGAATCAGCTGCATACCATTTGAACCGAGTTCCGACTAAGACTGTGCCTACCACACCATATGAAATGTGGAGTGGGAAGAAACCCTATCTTCAATATCTGAAGATCTGGGGATGTCCGGCTTTTGTCAAAAAGCAGCATGCGGACAAGCTCGAGGCACGCTCAGTACTGTGCAAGTTTGTGGGATACCCAAAGAACTCCAGGGGGTATCTCTTCTATTACGCAGAGGAACAAAAGATTATTGTTTCTCGTAATGCCTACTTTCTAGAACACCAGTTCTTAGAAAAGGAAACAAGTCGGAGCGAAATAGAACTGGAAGAAATTCCAGAACCACAGACTATTACTGAAAGTTTAGTGGAACCAGAGGGTTCAAAAGAACAGGACATTCCTATGCCGCTCCGCAGGAGTAGTAGGCAGTCTCATCCGTCCGAGAGATACTACGGTTTTCTAATAGACGGGGATAGAGAGGATTGCATCATAGATTATGATGAACCTACTAGCTGCCAGCAAGCCGTTCAGAGCGTCGACTCGGTAAAATGGCTGGATGCAATGTGGACCGAAATGGAGTCCATGTACACCAACAAAGTATGGACGTTGGACGTTGCTCCAGACGGGGTAAAACCCGTAGGATGCAAGTGGATCTTCAAAAGGAAGATTGGTGTAGATGGACAGGTTGAGACCTATAAAGCTAGACTAGTAGCAAAGGGTTTTCGTCAAAGACCTGGTTTGGACTATGACGAGACCTTTTCTCCAGTAGCTATGCTGAAATCCATTCGGATCCTTCTTGCCATTGCTGCCTTCCACGATTATGAGATTTGGCAGATGGACGTAAAGACAGCTTTTCTAAATGGAAATTTAGAGGAGCGTGTCTATATGGACCAGCCAGAGGGTTTCATTCAGAGTGGGAGCAGCGGAAAGGTGTGCAAGTTGCTTAAGTCCATTTACGGACTAAAGCAGGCATCGCGGAGTTGGAACATCTGTTTTGATGAGACGGTCAAGGAATTTGGCTTTATCAAAAATCCAGATGAACCATGCATCTATAGTAGATTTGTAGCGAGAACTGTAGTATTCCTCGTTTTATACGTGGATGACATTCTCTTAATAGGAAATGACATTCCTATGCTACAATCTGTCAAGGGGTTCTTGTCACACAGGTTCTCCATGAAAGACCTGGGTGATGCCTCATACATCCTGGGGATACGGATCTATCGTGATAGATCCAAGAGGATATTAGGACTTTCACAGTCCAGGTACATCGACACCATACTGAAAAGATTCAGTATGGAAGATTCCAAGCGCGGTAACCTACCGGCTTGTCACGGGATCACCCTCTCTAAAGAGATGTCTCCCAAGACTGATTTGGAGAGGGATCGCATGTCTATTATACCCTACGCTTTTGCGGTAGGCTCTATAATGTATGCGATGTTGTGTACCAGACCGGATGTAGCTTATGCACTGAGTGTAGTAAGCCGGTATCAGTCAAACCCTGGGGAGAAACAGTGGATAGCGGTAAAGAACATTCTCAAGTACCTGAGAAGGACTAAGGAGATGTTCTTGGTGTATGGCGGAAAAGACCTCCAGATCGAGGCCTTTGCTGACTCCAGCTTCCAGAGTGACAAGGATGATTCCAAGTCCATGCCGGGTTTTGTCTTTACCCTCAATGGAGGGGCGGTGTGTTGGAAGAGTTTCAAACAGGAAACCGTTACAGACTCGACGATGGAAGCGGAATACATCGCTGCATCTGATGCCGTAAAAGAAGCTGTCTGGATAAGGAAGTTCTTGAAAGAACTTCAGCTGGTTCCGTCCATTGTTGATCCAATACCTCTGTATTGCAACAACAACGGGGCTATAGCTTTAGCGAAGGAACCCAGGTCCCATCAGAGATCCAGACAAATCTTGAGGCGGTATCACCTGATCAGGGAGATCGTGGATCGCCAGGAGATCGAGGTTCGGAGGGTCGCTTCAGAAGATAACACTGCAGATCCATTCACCAAGGCCTTGCCCCAGACTCAGTTCGAGCGGCTGATCGAGATGATAGGTCTTCGATACGCCAGTACATGGCCTTAGTGGAAGTGGGAGATTGTTAGTGTATATGCCCTAGAGGCCATTACTGTATCATACTAGTTTGTATATTTCTTAATGGAAGCTTGGGATATTCACCTTGTATATACAGTCTTGCTCAAAATAGTAGTATGCTACTTAGTTTGTTTCTACTTCAATGTGTACATGTGTTTATTTTAGTATATCGTCTATACACATTAGTGGAGCCCTTAGGATCTTTGCTTGATTACCAGCGTTGTGATGGCAGTCACACTAGTGGGGCTGGGTAATCTATAAGCACATCCTTATGCGGGTCCCTAGTCGGAGGACTATCGAGACAGGGCATCGATACCCCGGAGTAGAGCATGCGCTTCTCATCCCAGTGTGGGAGACGGTCTGTCCCACAGCCGTCGGTACGTCGTACTTGAGATAGTATGCAGGTGCTCGTTGGGTTACGAGTACACTGGACAGGACTCGTCGGGAACTGACTAGTTGGTATTATGCTTATCGTCAGTTATCAGTTCCCAGGTGACATGAGTATAGCTTAGTCCGCTGACTTGACACTGTCACTTCACCTCGAGTGTGTTCCCACTGTACTTTGATTACTACCCTACCACGGCTCAAAGGAGTCGTGCAAACAGGTGGTAGTTGGGTGCAGTCCCGAAGCACTTGGAGGCAGTGACGGTTAGACATGATTCGTCTCTCCCGGTATTGGGGGTTGACATCGCGCTGTGTCTAGGAGAGCCATTACACGAGTAGTCCCTGGCCAGGGAAAACGAGATATACTGGTAGGCTTCCAGTGTTATCTCAGGGTGTTTTGGGCTTCACTCCGACACGACTTGTACCGCTATTGGGGTACTGACATTTACCGCCCCCTAGGCCCGCCATGCGATGTATCAGACGAACAGACCGGACTGTACGGAGAATGTTACATTCAGGCTCAGTAGGAGTTCAGATGGGTTTCGCCTCGTCAGTCTTCTTGTCGGCATCTACCTGGGGACCGTTACGCACAGCTAGTGCCGCTTGCGGTCTATGGTTAAACCCACTGCCAGCGTAGTGTCGAGTCTTTAGAGTCCCACACAGAAAGCTATTCGCCTTTAGGAAAAAGAGTAGAGGTCGCATGGTTTTGCTTGCTTGCTCTTTTGTGCAAAATGAGTGCATGAAATGATATGGCTATGGTTGCTTAAACCATCACATAATACTTGATTGATATGAGGTGTTATGATTGTTTTGGATTATGAGAGCCAAATGAGAAAAGTCTTCTCTCATTCTTTCATGCTCATTCTCTCTCTTGTTCTTGAGCTCTCATCTCCTCCTCTTGCTCTCCCTCTCTTGACTCTATGGTTCACTTGTCTCATGAGTTGAGAACCAAGAACCATAGATAAAATCCCATACAAACTCTTCTCTACTCACTCTAGTTCACAAGGTTTAGCAAACCGAGTGAACTAGTTTCTTCAAAGTTCGAAGAAGGAGCCAAACGTTGAAGCTTTCAGGTGGATCTATCTTCGGCGCAAGGAGACGACGGGGAGAAGCCGATTCGGACGACCATCGAAGCTTGGAGACGAAGGAGTTCGAGAAAAAGAAAGGTATAACCCCCTAACCGAGTAGTTAGCAACTCGTAGTTAGGTTGTTAGTTAGATGTTTAACAAAGATCCGGGTTTTAAGTCCATGTTACCACCTCTAAGAAAATCGTTTTTTATCAAATTCTGCATGCCCGAAAGTACCGGGAGAGGTAGCATGGACTTACAACCACATAATGGTTTTGGCCGAACCAACTGCCAAAACCCTAATGGGGCACCTCCTCCTTCATCGTTCCTCAAAACTGTGCATACACACCCGCATCCGCATTCCGTAGAATGCGAATGCACAGAAGACAAAACAAATCCATAAGTGCAGTACAAGGATCCGGCTTAAACCATAGCCCACTAGTATTGCCTGCCCGAACATCATACGCACACAAGTGCACGTAAGTGATCGCAGCCTTGCCGTAAAACCATACGGCCTCTACACGTTACGCTCAGTGCAGGGAAACTCTCTGTGTGGGACTCTAAAGACTCGACACTACGCTGGCAGTGGGTTTAACCACAGACCGCAAGCGGTACTAGCTGTACGTAACGGTCCCCACGTAGATGTCGATAAGAAGGCCGATGAGATAAACCCATCTGAACTCCTACTGAGCCTGTATGTGACAATCTCCATACAGTCTGGTCTGTTCGTCTGATACATCGCATGGCGGGCCTAGGGGGTGGTGAACGTCAGTCCCCCATTAGCGGTACAAGTCGTGTCGGAGTGAAGCCCAGAACACCCTGAGATAACACTGGAAACCTACCAGTATATCTCGCTTTCCCTGGCCAGGGACTACTCGTGTAATGGCTCTCCTAGACACAGCGCGATGTCAGTCCCCAATACCAGGAGAGACGAATCCTGTCTAACCGTCACTGCCTCCAAGTGCTTCGGGACTGCACCCAACTACTACCTGTTTGCACGACTCCTTTGAGCCGTGGTAGGGTAGTAATCTAAGTACAGTGGGAACACACTCGTGGCGAAGTAACAGTGTCAAGTCAGCGGACTATGCTGTACTCATGTCACCTGGGAACTGATAACTGACGATAGGTATAATACCATCCAACAATTCCCGACGAGTCCTGTCCAGTGTACTCGTAACCTAACGAGCACCCGCATACTATCTCCAGTACGACGTACTGACAGCTGTGGGACAGACCGTCTCCTCTGCTGGGATGAGAAGCGCATACGCTAGTCTACTCCGGAGTATCGATGCCCTATCTCGATAGTCCTACGACTAGGGACCAGAATAAGGATGTGCTTATAGATTACCCATCCCCCACGAGTGTGACTGCCATCACAACGCTGGTAATCAAGCAAAGATCCTAAGGGCTCTACTAATATGTATATGCGATATGCTAAAAGAAACAAATACACATATTGAAGTAGAAACAAACCAAGTAGCATACTACCATTTTGAGCAAGATTGTCTGTACGACTGTGAATATCCTAAGCTTCCATTAAGTAATATACAAGCTAGTATGATACAGTAATGGCCTCTAGGGCATATACACTAACAATCTCCCACTTGCACTAAGGCCATGTACTGGCGTATCAAAGACCTATCATCTCGATCAGCCGCTCGAACAGAGTCTGGGGTAGGGCCTTCGTGAGTAGATCTGCAGTGTTATTCTCCGAATCTACTCTCTTCACCTCGATCTCCCTGATCAGGTGGTACCGCCTCAAAATGTGCCTGGACTTCTGATGGGACCTGGGTTCCTTCGCTAAAGCTATAGCGCCATTGTTGTCGCAATACAGCGGTATTGGATTAACAATGGTAGGAACCACCTGAAGCTCCGTATGGAACTTCTTCATCCAGACAGCTTCCTTTGCGGCATCGCAAGCAGCTATGTACTCCGCTTCCATAGTTGAGTCAGCAACAGTCTCCTGCTTGGAACTCTTCCAGCAAACCGCCCCTCCATTGAGGGTAAAGACATAACCCGACATGGACTTGGAGTCATCCTTGTCACTCTGGAAGATGGAGTCAGCAAAGGCCTCGATCTGGAGGTCTTTTCCGCCATACACCAAGAACATCTCCTTAGTCCTTCTCAGGTACTTAAGAATGTTCTTTACCGCTATCCAGTGTTTCTCCCCTGGGTCCGACTGATACCGGCTTACAACGCTCAATGCGTATGCTACATCTGGTCTGGTACATAACATCGCATACATTATAGAGCCTACCGCAGATGCGTAGGGTATAGATGACATGCGAGCCCTTTCCAAATCAGTCTTAGGAGACATCTCTTTGGAGAGGGTGATTCCGTGACAAGCCGGTAGATTACCGCGCTTGGAATCTTCTATACTGAACCTTTTCAGTATGGTGTCGATGTACCTTGACTGTGAAAGCCCCAACATCCTCTTAGATCTATCACGATAGATCTGGATCCCCAGAATGTAGTTGGCATCGCCCAGGTCCTTCATGGAGAACCTCTGTGACAAGAATCCTTTGACTGACTGTAACATAGGAATACCATTTCCTATTAGGAGAATGTCATCCACGTACAAGACGAGGAATACCACAGTTCTCCCTACAATCTTACTGTAAATGCATGGTTCATCTGGGTTCTTGATAAAGTCGAATTCCTTGACAGTATCATCAAAGCAGATGTTCCAACTCCGCGATGCCTGCTTCAGTCCATAGATGGACTTGAGCAGCTTGCACACTTTACCGCTGCACCCACTCTGAATGAATCCCTCCGGCTGATCCATAAAGACGCACTCTTCAAAATTTCCATTTAGGAAAGCCGTCTTTACGTCCATCTGCGAGATCTCATAATCGTGGAAGGCAGCAATGGCAAGGAGGATCCTAATGGATTTGAGCATAGCCACTGGAGAAAAGGTCTCGTCATAGTCCAAACCAGGTCTTTGACGAAAACCCTTTGCTACAAGTCTAGCTTTATAGGTTTCAACCTGTCCATCTACACCAATCTTCTTTCTGAAGATCCATTTGCAGCCTACGTGTTTTACCCCTTCCGGAGCAAAGTCCAAAGTCCAAACTTTGTTGGTGTACATGGACTCCATCTCGGTCCGCATTGCATCTAGCCATTTTACCGAGCCACCGCTCTAAATGGCTTGCTGGAAGCTAGTAGGCTCACCATAATCTATAGTGCAATCTTCTCTATCCCCGTCTATGAGAAAACTGTAGTATCTCTCGGGCGGATGAGACTGCCTACTACTCCAGCGGAGTGGCGCTGGGATGTCCGGTTCTCTTGAAACTTCTGGTTCTTCCAAGCTTTCAGTAATAGCTTGTGGTTCTGGAATTTCTTCCAGTTCTATTGCACTGCCACTTATCTGATTTTCTAAAAATTCAGTTTCCAAGAAGTAGGCATGCTGAGAAACAAAAACCTTTTGTTCCTCTGCGGAATAGAAAAAATACCCCCTGGAGTTCTTTGGGTATCCCACAAACTTACTCAGTACTGAGCGTTCCTCGAACTTGTCCGCATGCTGCTTTTTTATAAAAGCTGGACATCCCCATATCTTTAAATATTGAAGATGGGGTTTCTTCCCATACCACATCTGATATGGTGTGGTAGGCACAGTCTTGGAGGGAACCTTGTTCAAGAGATATGCAGCTGATTCTAGTGCATAACCCCAGAAGGATCGCGACAACTCAGCCTTACTCATCATGGAACGAACCATATCCAATAGGGTTCGATTCCTCTTTTCCGATACACCGTTGTGTTGTGGTGTGTATTGAGGAGTAAGCTGAGAGAGAATTCCATTCTCTTTTAAGTAGCCCAGAAACTCGGCACTCAAGTATTCACCACCTCGATCAGATCTCAGTGTCTTGATACTTTTGCCTGTTTTTTTTTCAACTTCATTCTTGTATTCCCGAAATTTCTTAAAGGCCTCGGATTTGTGCTTCATCAAGAAGACATGTCCATACCTAGAGAAATCATCTGTGAAAGTAATGAAGTATGAATAACCACTTCGCGCATGTGTAGACATTGGACCACACACGTCACTGTGTATGAGTCCTAAGAGCTCGCTCGCTCTTTCTCCATGTCCAGTGAACGGAGTCTTTGTCATCTTTCCCATGAGACAAGATTCACAAGTGGCATAAGACTGGTACTCGAACGAATCCAAGTATCCTTCTTTATGTAACTTTGTCAACCGTGTCTCATTGATGTGACCCAGTCTACAATGCCATAAGAAAGCCTGATTTAATTCCGGAGACTTTCTTTTAAGTGTGTTCTAGACACTGAAGACCTGAGCTTGATTCAAAACGTATATACCATTTTTCAATGTACCTGACCCAATCAGTACTTGATTTAGGTGGATGTTTACTACATCGTTTACAAAAGTAAAATCATGTCCTTCCTTAGAAAGTGAAGATACATATATGATATTACAAGTCGCACCTGGTACATAAAAACAGTCACACAGAATCAATATCTGCCCAGTTGTCAATCCTAGATGATATTCCCCTACGGATTTAGCATACACATGCTCATTCCGTTAGCAACCCTGAGAGTCATATCACCTTTCCTGATAACCCTACGGTTTCTCAGAGCCTGTAACGAATTACAGATATGAGATCCTGATCCGGTATCCAATACCCAGGAAGTAGGGTTAACTGACATACAGTTCTCTATCACAAACACACCCGAAGCTGAAGCCACAACATGCTTCGAATTCTGGCTACTGGCTTTGCAAGCCCTGCAATCCTTCTGCCAATGTTCATTCCTGTAACAATAGGAACATCCTTCTCTTACTACATCCAGTCCCGAAACTTCTGCCCTTCCCTTTCTTTCTACTTCCCTGGTTTCCTTCAGGATAGTAGGTAGAGACTATTGAACTAAGTCAGCATCTGACCCGTTCTTCAACGTGGTCTTCAGGTCCGAGAGATCAAAAAGAGCTGGTCTCTGTAAGGACGTTGCCCCCTACAGATGACCCGATAGCCAACCTCGCTGGAAGCAATTCGTTCGAGGTCTCATATCTTGCGATACGAGATTGCTCTCCATATAAAACTTTGTTATGGAGGAAGATAGAAAATAAGTCCATCTTCTCGTGCTGCCTCTGGTTTGCACCATCAACTGAGGCCAACACGAGGCACTTGGCTTTCGCACAGACTTCTTCCGATGTCCTATGGATATCAATATCCGTGACAGGGGAAACTGGACCTGAGACGGCAGGGGTTGGATTAGTTAAGAGGTGTCCCAGCTAGTCATGGGCAATGGACATCTGGACAGACCTTTCCCAGTCATAGCAGTCAGATTCAGTCATTTTATTATCTAGATGTAACCTATGTCTGGTCACTGGGTCGCTGCAGTAAAGAGAGAGAGAAGAAAAACATTTTAGCATGATGCTCTTGCAAGTTTAGATTGGTTTTTAATTTATCTAAACAGGATGGCTCCCACTGTCTCTCGAATCCCTCCTCAAACCATAAAGGAAGAATTAGTCGGGATCAATCTCACCGTACAATACTTGCTTAACCGTTCAGCCAGGCTGGTGTTAGTACTTCGAGGGAGGTTTTCCAACGCTTTCGTGAAGTTCCTTAATCAAATAACCTCTTTTCCCTGTGGGCGTAGCCCCGCTAACACCTTTCTAGACACCTACTTGGTTTATAGCATTGATCGTTAAGCGAGAAAGTTCCGGAGGAGTAGCATATACTCACAGTAGGATCGGGATCCAAATATCATCGTGTGACAAAACTGAAGGAATCCTACCAGAATCATCACACTCCAAATGGTATGCAGCGCTAGCAAGTTTCAGTTCTTTTGAAACTCCCGATGTGGATTTTTGCCCCATGCTCTTATGACCTTGACGAAGGCCAACATATCATAAGTCACATGTCAAGTTCTACCCGTCATTGTCCAGGTTAATTTGAACCCACCCGTACAAAAGCTTGACGAAGGCCAAAATAGTAGTACGACTGTCCCAAACCAATGCATCTATCTATGCTACAGATAAATATTCAGCTGCTACCAATCACTATGCCTTGGCGAAGGTCAAAATACATAGCTTGAATACTACTGACTATTTAACTGAAATGACGGAGGGCTACGAATGGTTTTGGCGAAACCGTGAACGTAGTGAACTTGATATAATCGAAGGAACCTGATAGCTTTTTAAAAGGAGTGGTTCAAGCTCCGCGTTTAAAAGCTGTCTTTTGAAAAGAACCGAGTGGTTTTGAAAGTGTTCCAACGACTTTTACTTGGTTTATTTTCTTGCATTAATTCTAATGCGTCCCATCAATTAATCCTACCATTGCAGAAAACAACGAAAATAAGACATATGCTTATGCCATCCGCATTCACCACGGGGTCCCTTCATCACCCGTTAGGTTACTTAACTAACGACAGAGCGGGGGCTGGACTAGCGCGGATGCAAAACATAAGCAACGCCTAAATAGATATCATATAGATATATATAAACATTCGTCACATGCAATGATAGTCATTTCAGATCACAGATGAATACAATGGATATACTAGGAATCCGCAATTCGTACGAGGCTGTAACGAAGAACGGATTTCACGGTCGCGATGAATAGCCAAACCCCACCCTAGACCCCTACGGGTGCGGCAAACTACCCGCCAAGTACCCGAAGCGAAGCAACCTCCCTCAACACCGTGAGTAGGCTACTCGGCACTTCGAGATACCCGGTAGTTTGTGCACCCCACCTTGGGTCTATCCTAGGAGCAAAAACAGAAAAAAGAAATTATACAATGACGGCTACAACCCCGACCCGGTTGTGCGGCCAAACAAATAATATTACATCAATTTACATATTACAAGAATTGAAAGAATAAGAAAACTCTCATTTCACAAGCCCTGGCTATTCATCAGCGAAAATCCAACGAATTCATATACACAAACCATCAACATTACAGATCACAGATATGTATAACCCCTACTAATCGGCGTATAGCGATTAGCAGACGTTCAATACATATATCACATCACAGATAATATCCATTAGCCAAAGTCTACGGAATATCGATAAAAATACGGATTTGTAACCACCCCAAAAATCAATTTGTTCTCTGGAAAATCTGGGCAGAAACAACATGTACTAAAAATCCCAAAACAGCCAACTAAGCACACTGCACCAAACTCGGTCCACGGCCGAGTCAACTCGGCCGCGGATCCGCGGCAAGAAGCATGTTCTTCCCGCGGAACCGCGGCGCTTTGATCGGTTCAGTAGACCGTTTTTGGTCTGTTTCTTTAGAAAACCCTGAGCCGATTTTTCATATATTTTAAATTACTTTTTGAACAGTATAAAAAATCGGCAGAAAGTTAAATTTTCCGGACTTGTTTTGCGAATTTTTTCCGATCGATATTCTAAACACTTTGCTAACTTGCTAGTTTATGTTTAGCTAGGCTCTGATACCACTGTAAGTCCACGTTGCCCACCCCGGTTCTTACGGGAAGGCGGAAACGGCGAAAAACAATTATTGGCGCAAAGGCAACATGGACTAAAAGCCGGATTTTTGCTAAACTAGAAACTAACAAACTACTGGAGGCGTTAACTACTATGCCATAGAAATTATACCTCACGAAACCGGTCCTTCGGATCTTCTCTCTGCTGTCCGGCTCACCCATCCACGCTTCGAGGGTCGATCCGGATCTTGGTCACCTCCGCGCATTCTTGAGTAGAAGACGATCCACCCGAGAGATGTACACCGAGCTCCACCTCGAGCCGAGGCAACTAGGGCAACAAGATCGCTAGTCTTGAAGTCCTAGGTTATGTAGAGGAGGTTGATGGAAGTATTTGTCTATGTGGATTCTTTTTCTCTCAACACATGAGATCAAAAGAATATTTCAAGAGGAGGAAGATGAAGGAGATCAAACAACCATGGAGCTCTCTTTCTTTCTTCTCACTTGCAAGAGAGAGAATGAGAAAAAAGAAATGAAATTATTAACTAAAGAAAAAAAGGACCATGGTTGCAATAATAATAAAACAACATCATTACCAATCCTATCATGATAAAGTTGATGCTACATTGAATTGACCATTTTCATAATCAAAAGAAAAAGAAAATCCAAAGAAGAGTGTAGACCTCTCATGAAGGTCAATGGTCAACACCGGTCAACGGGTCAACAAAGTCAAGAGAGGTCATGGTGGTCAAATGGTCAATGCAATTAGCCATCACAAAATTATCACAAAAAGGATTAGTAAAATAATGTCTCCGGCTCATAATGGTTTTGACCAAACGAATTGCCAAAACCCTAATGAGTCCGCCTTAAAATGGTTTTGACCGAATCAACTGTCAAAACCCTAATGAGCCTGCCACATAATGGTTTTGGCCGAACCAACTGCCAAAACCCTAATGGGGCACCTCCTCCTTCATCGTTCCTCAAAACTGTGCATACACACCCGCATCAGCATTCCGTAGAATGCGAATGCACAGAAGAGAAAACAAATCCATAAGTGCAGTACTAGGATCCGGCTTAAACCAAAGCCCACTAGTATTGCATGCCCGAACAGCATACGCACACAAGTGCACGTAAGTGATCGCAGCCTTGCCGTAAAACCATAAGGCCTCTACACGTTTCGCTCAGTGCAGTGAAACTCTCTGTGTGGGACTCTAAAGACTCGACACTACGCTGGCAGTGGGTTTAACCATAGACCGCAAGCGGTACTAGCTGTACGTAACGGTCCCCAGGTAGATGTCGATAAGAAGGCCGATGAGATAAACCCATCCGAACTCCTACTGAGCCTGTATGTGACAATCTCCGTACAGTCCGGTCTGTTCGTCTGATACATCGCATGGCGGGCCTAGGGGGTGGTGAACGTCAGTCCCCCAATAGCGGTACAAGTCATGTCGGAGTGAAGCCCAGAATACCCTGAGATAACACTGGAAACCTACCAGTATATCTCTCTTGCCCTGGCCAGGGACTACTCGTGTAATGGCTCTCCTAGACACAGCGCGATGTCAACCCCCAATACCGGGAGAGACGAATCCTGTCTAACCGTCACTGCATCCAAGTGCTTCGGGACTGCACCCAACTACTACCTGTTTGCACGACTCCTTTGAGCCACGGTAGTGTAGTAATCTAAGTACAGTGGGAACACACTCGAGGCGAAGTGACAGTGTCAAGTCAGCGGACTATGCTGTACTCATGTCACCTGGGAACTGATAACTGACGATAGGTATAATACCATCCAACAGTTCCCGACGAATCCTGTCCAGTGTACTCGTAACCTAACGAGCACCCGCATACTATCTCCAATACGACGTACTGACGGCTGTGGGAAAGACCGTCTCCCCTGCTGGGATGAGAAGCGCATACGCTAGTCTACTCCGGAGTATCGATGCCCTGTCTCGATAGTCCTACGACTAGGGACCTGAATAAGGATGTGCTTATAGATTACCCAGCCCCCACGAGTGTGACTGCCATCACAACGCTGGTAATCAAGCAAAGATCCTAAAGGCTCTACTAAAATGTATAAGCGATATGCTAAAAGAAACACATACACATATTGAAGTAGAAACAAACCAAGTAGCATACTACCATTTTGAGCAAGATTTTCTGTACGACTGTAAATATCCCAAGCTTCCATTAAGTAATATACAAGCTAGAATGATACAGTAATGGCCTCTAGGGCATATACACAAACAAGTTCCCACTGTGCTTTGATTACTACCCTACGACGGCTGAAAGGAGTCATGCAAATAGGTTTTAATTGGGTACAGTCCCGAGCCATATGGAGGCAGTGAGCGGATCGGCAGGGGATTCATCTCTCCCGGTATTGGGGGTGGGATCACGCTGTGTCTGGAGAGCCATTACAAGAAGTCCTTGACCAAGGCATGTGAGATTTACAGGTAGGTATTCCAGTAGTTTCTCAGGGTGTTCTGGGCTACACTCCGACACGACTTATACCGCTTTTGAGGGTCTGACGTTTACCAACCCCCTAGGCCCGATATGCGATACTCATAGACGAACGGACATGACTGTACGGATATTGTCACGGTCAGGCTCAGTAGGGTTTCAGGATGAGTTCGCTCGTCGGCCTCCCTTTCGCTCAATACCTGGGTAGCTGTTACGTATAGCTAGTGCCACTGACGTACTTATGGTTAAACGCACTGCCAGCGTATTGAAGAGTCTTTAGAGTCCCACACAATGGGTTTCCCTAATTCGGTCGAAATGTTGTAGATGCCGTATGGTTTTATGGCAGGGTTTGATCATATACGTGCACTTGTGCATGGATCATGATCGTACGGATCATACTAGTGGTCTTTGGTTTAAGCCGGATCCCAGTATTAGATTGTTGGATTACTTTCATCTCGTTGTATTCGTGTTCAGTCGGAATACGGATGCAGGTATGTATATACAGGTGAGGGGTATTCTTGTGATCCGTCATGAGTTTACTTTAGAAGATGACATTCTATTTATTGTTTTAAACATTTGGATTAATGTTTTAATGTGATGGAAATTGTGAGGTTAAGTTTTGGAATTGAGCATTAATTGTGCCATGTGCTCTCTTGGTGACTCATGATCTTGGGTTTGGTGTGAGATATTTTTTAAATGGATTTTTCTTTATCTCATCAAAATATATCTCATAACACACCCACACAATAGAGAGGGCAGACACATCTCTCTTTCCTCTCTCTCTCTCTCTTAGCTTGTTCACTTGCTCATTTCTCTTAAGCTCACAACCTCCATCAATGGCTTCTTCTTCAACCTCCATCCATACTATCTCATGTGTTGAGAATCAATGGATGTTTTGAGACAAAATGATCACACACACTCTCTACTTCACCTTGGACATGTCGGCTAGCAAACTTCATGTTCGAGTTGCTTCGGTTTGAACCGGGAGCCCGTATAAAGGACCTTCGCCGTGGATCTTCTTCGACGAAGGGAGACCGGAGATCGAGCTTGATCGGAGAAGCCGCGAGGAACTTGGGATGGTGGCTAAAGACCGAAGGACACGGATCGATCGGTATAGCCATTCTAACTTCTTTGTAGTTGCTAGTATAGGGTTAAATGGTATGATCCGGGTAAAAGGATGCGTTAGCGCCAGTTTTATAAAATGTTTTGTTCCGCGTTTGGCCTCGGATTGACGGCCGGGGCGCTACCGTAGCCTTACCAAATCCTATCGAACACCTGAAGACACATCCTCAAGACATCAGCACATGAAACGGGCTCTGTCTTTTGCCTTCGTCAATGATACTCTATATAAGAGATCATTCGACTCTCTGTGGCTAAGATGCCTGGGACCAGAAGAAGCGAGGAAAGTCGTCCAAGAAACTCATGACGGACTCTGCGGTTCTCATCAAGCCGGCCCAAAGATGAAGCCGAAGATCAAAAGGATGGGCTACTATTGGCCCACGATGATCCAAGACTGCCTCGAATACGTGAAGCAGTGCCACTCGTGCTAAATTCACGGGGACTTCATCCACCTTCATCCAAATCCGCCACACCCAACGGTGTCTAGCTGGCCATTCGAAATGTGGGGAACCGACATAATCAGGACCATCGAACCAGCATCTTCAAAAGGACATCGGTTCATATTGGCGACAACCGATTATTCCTCCAAGTGGTCAGAAGCAGTACCGCTAAGAGAAGTGAAGATGGAGAAAATCCTCCATTTATTCAAGACACACGTCATCTATCGGTTCGGCACTCCACGACGGATTATCTCCGATAACGGGCCAGCCTACAGAAGTCACAGAATCATCCGCTTCACGCAACAACATAATATAGACTGGAGATACTCTTCGGTCTATAATCCCCGAGCTAACGGTCTAGCCGAGGCTTTCAACAAGACCTTAACGAAGATCATAAAGAAGACGGTGTCCAAAAATAAGAAGGACTGGCACGAGAAACTGCATGAAGCTCTCTGGGCGTATCGGACCACGTTCAAAACGGCCAAAAACACAACGCCGTATGCATTGGTATTCGGCGCTGAAGCAGTACTTCCCTTGGAGATAGAGCTACCCTCTCTACGAGTGGCGGTTCATTACGAGCAAACAGACGAAGAGAATGGTCATCTTCGGCTTGAGGAGCTCGACTCCCTCGATGAAACTCGGCTCATGGCGCAGCAAAACTTGGAGGCTTACAAAGCAAAGATGACGCGCTTACACGAGAGATTGACTAGGCCGAGAACATTTCGCCAAGGCAAACTCGTGCTAGTGGTCAAGAGACCTATGATCCCCAATAATGCCAAACGAGGGAAATTCGAGCCAAACTATGAGGGCCCGTACATCATAGACAAAGTCTACCAAGGTGGGGCTTACTTGCTCATGGATATGCATGGCGAAAGACCCTTCAGGCCAATAAACGGCCGGTTCTTGAAAAAATACTACGCCTGACTGAAACGTCGTTAAACTACTACAAACCGCAGCATCGTATGGCTAACAAAAAAAAGGGTACGTCCATAAGCAAAATGGGCACGGATGAAAACCCGAAAGGGCTCCGTGAGTAAAAACAGCAGGGCTACCGGCGAGTTTGTGAAAACCCGATAGGGCGCAGACTCGTAAAAGAAATGCATGCACACTTGCAAGGTCCTCTCGACCTTGTAAAGAGAAAATACCTGCGTGAGATCCTTACGACTCATAAAGGAGCAACACACTTAGGGATCCCAACGATTCCTAAGGAGAAATTACACTTACGAGATCCTCACGACTCGTAAGGAGAACCCTCTTATGAGACCCTAACGGCTCATAGGATTCAAAAGCCTTAAGATACAGGGATCTGAACATGTTCTTAAGCCATCACATCTCCCAAACTGTCCTACAAGTGGTTCAATATTGACCCTTGTTTACAATCCACGGGAACAAATAATCATTGCCCCAACAGAGTCTCACCAGCAACGAGGGATATCCTCATATGGTGAAGAACACTTGTATGTCCTCTCGACTTATAAAGAGAAAACACTCTTGTGAGATCCTTACAACTCTCAAGAGAAAACGCACTTAGGATTCCTCATGACCCCTAAGGAGAAAACACACCTACGAGATCCTCACGACTCATAGGGAGAAATACATTTATGAGACCCATAGGGCTCATGAAGTCAAAAGCCTTAGTCGACAAGATCTTAACCCTGTCTACTAAGCCACCTCTGTTCGAACCGACAAAGGTCAAAGATGATTCGCTCCTAGCCATATTCTAGTAGTAGCGATGCCGATGCCTAAATCTGTAACAAATTCCAAGTCTTTTCACGGCAAGTGATAATTCGCTCCTGGTAATATTCCAGTCGCAGCGATGCTGATGCTAAGATTGGTATCAGATCCTAAGTCCCATACTCGCGGCAAGAAATCAGCGAGCCATAAATGCATATGAAATAGCCGAAATGATAGGGAAACTTGCAACAAAATCAGCAGGTAAAATATATGCATACAAAACAGCCGAAATGATTGGGCAACTCGCAATAAAAAGCAGCGAGTAAAAACAAAAATAGCCGAAATGATTGGGCACCGTGAAAAATAGCCGAAATGATTGGGCAATCGTGACTTTCGTGATATAAAAAGCTGAAATGATAGAGTATCGCGGAAAGAAATAAAAAAATGAAAGAATGAAACTTATGCCCTGCAGGTGAGTCTACATCGACCCCTGTATACGATCCATGGGCACAAACGAAAAAAAGAATCATATTGTCCCACCAAACTCTATCAAAGGGAAAGTCAGATCTCGACAGCAACATCTGCATCCTAGAAGACCAACAATGGCGTTCCTCCTCATTCTAGCAGGACACGGACGCGACATCACCAATCGGAGCCACGGCAAAGTCCTCAGTTCTAAGACTCTACAGTTCACAGACAACCTATAGTCAGGCAATGACCTCGTCTCGGAAATACGTCAGCAAATGACCCAGTCCCGGAAATTCATCATCAAAAGACCTCCGTCGCTGTCATGACCCGAAAGTACGGAATATGACCGGCACTTAGGCTACGCACGTCTCAAGGCGTACGTGCTCTAAGTAAGCCGAGCCCAGAAATCTAAACCAAGAAAAGTAGTGGAGTGAAGGAAAAACCATATGTAAATCAACCAGTTTGCAACATAATATACAATACCTAAAGGAGAGGATCACAACAGAAAAGGGAACTCAACAGCATGAAACCCAGAGAAATATAATGTGCGACTCTAAGGTCGAAAGAATGATCAATACTGGTCTTTATCTCAAATAAGTACATGTTTGGTTGATGGAACTTCTAGATACAACTGAAGTATAATATACAAAGTATAATGATGGGTATGATACAAATAACCTACCTACTAGCAAGTCACCTGAAGAAGCTGTGCCCCCAAAGCCGTAATGGAACCCGTACGGCAACACCTGCAAGAAACTGGGGCACAACGGGGGTGAGTTGCCAACTCGTGAATAGAAAAACATCTACGAATAGAAAATCGCATGTATGACGCAATCCTAGGTCATACGATCACAATATAATCCTCAATATATAACCAGCATTCTATAACCATGACTAGGGTAACTATCTAACCCAAATGTAATCCCATGTACCCGTGTCAATGTCAGTGCCTCAGGTAGCAATGTATCATATGAATGATGTATGAATGCATGAAAAGTATGATCAATGTAATCAAGTCTGTATGTGATCAATGTCTGCATATAGGTGGATCCCGTCCACATATCACCCAATGACAATAAGCATCATGCATGTAAATATGAGGATATAGTCAAAATCATGAAAACACATCATGAAACCTGTGCCCAGCATCGGCACGAAACATAGCCTCAAATCTGAATATCTCTATATCTCTGATAAGTCTCACCATCTAGGGCGCCGTCAATCCAGACCGGCCCCTACCATCAATCTCAAGACCACGACGGTATCCTCCGGATATCTGACGTGTCGGGTAAAATCACCGGTCGGTAGTACCGCACCGGGCCCACCATGTACCCGCAATCGGCCTCATCCGCCTCCTCGAATCGGGTTTCACATGTCGCTCTCAGCACCGAGAAAACACATGGTGGACGCACTGAAATATCATATCAGGAGTAACCGGGTTTTTACAACAATTACGTAATCTCTTTGAAATACCCACGGTTCCCAAATCCAGAAATATCATAGAACAACATATCTCAATGCGCATAATCAGAAAACATGATGTATGTGACATATCAATGAAGTGCAAGTATAACAGTATATCATGCAACATGGAATAATAGTATGCACATACATGTGTCATATCCTGCAGCAATAATACTACTGTGTAGTGACATGGCAATTACCGATGAAGATGTGTGTGAACTGGCAAGTAAGTGTACGTGGTACATACGCATCATCGGTAATGGTGCTGGTGTCCTAACAGCATGATATCAACAATAGAATATAAATCACAATAAGTATGCGATGGAGAACAACAATAATAATATGCGGGAGCTGAATACCAAATACCAGGATAACTAAACTGCATCTAATGTCATAAGAGTCATATAGCTGCACCACTATAAGGCTGAGCTAAAGCTAACAGTAGGTAAGGGAAACCGCCTAACCTCTGAGTCGATACATATATATACATATAGTCGGTGATCCCGCCTCGATAATATCACATCCGATACAGTACTGCTATAATCGGTTATCCCCATGTCAAGAGTGCGGATCAAACATCAAATTACAACTCGTACGTAAATCCGTCGTACGGCATCCCCAAATCTGGGTACGGTCAATATCACATTCGTCATATCATCCATCTAGTATTCTCTATATCAAATATCATAATCTGGGTACTGACCTACGTCTAGTACAAATCTAACATCATCACTATCATCATGATCTGACGACTGATCAACAGTCTCATATGAATCGATATCATCAGCACATATGATCTCAAGGAGTAAACAACGCCCAAGGCGGCCTATCATAAATATCCTTTCATCTCATATCATATCATATCCAATCTCGTATCATAATCACATGTCGATCATTTTATATATACCACTATTCCTATGGCATTATCATCCAAGACCCGCTATCATATCGGGACGTATATCAAGTACGAATCCTTCCAATCACCGATATCATAATCTCATATCAACTCTCAATGACTCATCTCAATCCCAAGTATCATCCTCAAATCCGTATGTGAACACATAGTCACATACCCACGTGAACACATATCTATAAAAATCCCATAACCACATATGTAATAAGGATGTATGCAAGTATGTATGTGTGAATATGTATGTGTAGTGCACCCACTACCTAAAGTTTCGTAACCTTTATCAATCCAACACACCAATATCCATCTTAACATTATTATAGATCCCAAAAAACATATATTAAAGTAAGTGTGTATACGCATCCGTATACATCACGACGAATTGCGGGGGTGCTATACGCCATCCACCCGACATCTCCCCGTAGATATAAATCTACTCACCTTTCTTTATGCGTGCCGGTACCGATGTCGCCATTTGCATCTCCAACGCCTCGACGCCACGTGGAGTACCTACAAGGATATCACACGCTAAAACACATGAAAACCATATCGGAAACCAAAATGGTGCACGTTACGCCAATAGGTAAAAACTGATCGCCTTGCGTGCAAACACAGCCAATATCCACTGTCGTTGACGTCCAAACGCCACCCGACGGAAACGAAACATCGAATACTAAAACCCATGCTAAAACAAGTCGTAAATCATACGCCAACTCAAGAAAATCAACCCAGATTTTACCCTAACTGGAATCCGTCGAAACTAGACATACCAGGCGTCAAGTTTACATGAAATAGGGTTGTGCACGCAAAACGAGGCGATTTCATCCAGCCCTGGCGGCAAATTGCGGCCAGGGGGATTAAAATTGCGGCCTGAAAAATGAGGTGGGGGCTAGGGTTTTGGGTGATGGTTCCAGGGTGCCTGCACAGCCTACTGCCAAGTCAATTTTATTTTAGAAGGTCCGGGTTGATAGCAGTTTCCAGAAAGGTCCAAAAGTCGACAAAATCGCTAAATTACGCCAAGTATAACAAATCTGGTATTTTGCTGGAATCTGGGGAAATCTTGGTTAAGCTGGTCTCAAATACACCTAATAAGGTTATACCAACCATCAAAACCAACCGTCGGTCAAGTCTCACTCAAATTTGCCTAAACTAGCACTAATCCACATAATAACACTAAGTTTCAGTTTTACGACCATAATCCAGCAAGAAAGGAGTTGGGTTGTGAGATTATACCTCAAAGGGCCATAGGATGAAGGAGAAGAGAAGATGGAGGAAGGAGTGTTGCTCCTGAAGTTCCTGCCTGAGGCTGATCTCTTTTCTGGTTGCAGTTTCTGATGCTACATCTGCTGCTTGCACTTCTCTTTTGTTTGTGTTTCACTGTATGTTGCAGCAGCAGAAGTGTTGGGCTGTGGCTGTTGTTGTTGTTGTTTAGGTATTGTGGGAATGGTTGTGATGATGTGGTGGTGTTGTTTCAAATGATGTTGCTGCTGTGGCTGCAGATGCTGAAGCTGATGGTGTAATATTGGGGCTGAAGCTGCTGATGTGAGGGATTTGGGGCTGATGTGTTGATATGGAGGCTGAAGTGTTGATATGGGGGCTGATGTGAGGGTATAGGTATTGGGCTATGGGGGTTAGAAGCTGTTGTAGGGTAGCTAGTGGGGTGTTGATGGCTGATGGTATTGTTTCAGCTGAATTTAGGGGCTGATGTGTGTATTAGCAGCTGATGTTTTCTTCAGCTGCTGCTGAAGTTGTTGTTTTGGTTGAAGTTGGATATTGGGCTGATGTGTGAGAGGGAGTAAAAGAGCACAAGGGTAATAAAGAATGATATGGATCATGGCACACCCTAGCCATCTCTCTCTCTCTCTTGAAATAATGCTCATAAGATACAAAGCCGTCATGGCTCTTTCTCCCTACACAAGTCAACCTTAATCCTAACCAATTCTTAACAAAGCTAACCCTTAACTAACCCACTTAAATTAACCAAATGGTTCAACCCACCAAGGTCCCTTAAACATGATTCAACACTAGGCCACCATAAGTCCATAACATGAGACGAGTGTGGAAAATGTTATGTGCAACATATTTGCACAAAAAGCCAAAAATCCAATTAGCGATTTTTAATCGCGATTAACACCAACATAGCATATAATTCAACATAAGAACTGTAAAATGGCATATTTCCACAAAATAACCTATTTTAAAATTTCCAAAATTTCCTCCAGAATATTCCCCATTTATCGGTATTTAATTATACCGACTATTAAAATATTCATTCAAAATTAATATTAAATTATGAAAATTCCCAAAATAATATTATATTTTTCTGAAATGTTACAGTCTTCGCCCCTTAAAGAAATTCGGTCCCCGAATTTAAATTTAAACTCCCAAACTCTAAAACATTTCAATAAAATGTCCAAGTCCACGGGGCTCCGAAATCAAGAATCCATAAAACACATCGTAGCGCAATCTAAGCGCAAGAGCAATGAGCAGATAACTCAAAATCAAAACTCCGTCAAGCATCCTGCAATCATCGGAGTCAAGGCGTAAACACCAAGGCTAAATCCAAAGCCAAAACCGATATGCCATAAATCGGAACTATACAAGTAAATATATGGAGGAAATGCATGCCAGAAATTCCTTAAAACCGATGTGCAATGTGCATAACACTGCAAAGTGGCGGACGTCATTATAAGAAAATAGCCATATACGTATATACCTTTAGTTTAACATTCACGACCCGCCGTTTTAAAAACAATTTAGAAGGGTTCTCTCGTTCCAAACGTCTCGTGTCGCATCGGACACGTATGTAAATAATGAGACTATAGCTCGCCTTTGGAAATCCCTTGAAATCTATCAATGCATGCAAAATATATCCAGGCACTATCCTATGACTAGTCCTGCTCAGTGCGAAAACAAATCGCAATATCATAAAACGTACTGCTCCATAAGAAATCAATCCCCAAATGTGCATAAGAATACTACGTGCGTCCGGTGCGCACGGAAATAAAAATCCATAAATGCGCCATACATGAGCACAGAAACAACATCTAAGTGCATCGGGTGAGCACGAAGCATCTGTCATGGGCCACGTGTGTGCCTGACAGCAAAAACAGGTGCATCTGACATGCACGAAGAATCTCGATTTAGTGCATCTGGCGTGCATCAAAATCGCATTTCATAACATGCGCCCAACATGCGCTAAAAATCCAAATCCGGTGCATCCATCATGCACGAAATCAAGAAATCCAATATCAAGCGCCGAACACGCGCAAATCCCATCAGGTGCATAAGATGCACAAAACAAATATCGAGCATCACCCTCGAAATCGAAGTCCAGTGCATCCAAGTGCACAAAATATACGTCACTGCACTGCAAGCATATGTAAACTATATATAGTGCAAAAACCAATTCGTGTGCGTGCATACACACAAAATCAACTCAAATGTCTAAACCCATAAAATCACAAACATGTGAAACCAAGGCACGAAAACGATATCAAGTGCAACAACTGTGCGAAAATCGTAAACCCTCAATCATCAAAATCAACTCATGCGAATAAATCTCCGAAAATACCGAAATCAAGTATGGCGGACTGGTTCCGCTCAAGCACAACCTCCAAGAATCTCTGGCCAACTTTCGTGATCACTCATGGCACGTCTCGTCATCGATCCTGAACTCTGGCCTGCTGGTGTGCGTAATATGACCACTCCTGGGTCCAAGTATTCTCTGTGAATCACCAATCTCACGATCCATCGGCTCATTGGCCCTGTCAGACATGCTAACGGGGATGATTCTGTTCTGGGACTTCTCTGGTCATCTCTCGGTCAATCATCGCGACCACTCATGAAGCAACATGTCACTGGCGACGGCCTCTGGCTCTCCGAATGCACGTGATACATCTGATCCTTGGTGCAAATATCATTGCAGTAGTGTCCTGGAAGGAATCCTGCTCAAGGTCGCTTCCAAATCTCGTCTCTGCCAATTGTCCGGGAGTCATCGTCCTTTACTATATTTGCGTCTTGTTCCGGAACGACTGCATACTCATCGCGACTCCTTCTAGAAGGTATATCCAGTACAATGCCTCGGCATTCGTATCGCATCTCTGGTGTTGGCGGAGTGGAACGTCATCATATCCAGACCTTGTACGAACCTCTTACTCCACTTTTCTCTAATGTCGACTGCTTCGGACTCGTCTCGTCGTGGCTGCATGGACTGAGCTCCAACGGCTATCCTCGTATCTGGAGTCCCCCAAGAAATGCATCTCACCATCTAGCATCCGAATTAAGTCGGGCCATCCGATCGATTCGTCAAACCTCATAATTCCCCAAGAGCTCAACATCTTGGGTACAGTATAATAGTATCGAGTACATACCACAGCATCGGTGGTCCAGCCGTAGAAGGGCAAACCCAAGCCTCACTAATGGCGTCGCAGAACTTCCGCGAACCCTAAGGTTTAAGGGCTTTCATACGGTCATTAAGTCGAGTTAGGATTTCATTCTTCTAGAGGGACCATAGAATTGCCTGCCTGTCTTTCCGAATACTTTAAACTTGGAATAATAGGTTTCTGACATTCGATCGTCTCTGTCGACTCTCAACGTCTCCGCGTGAAGTCGTCTCAGCTGGAATCAATCTATCTGATGACCTCGCATCGGGGCAGCGAACAAACCAGACGTCCTAGCCATTCATCCTCGGGGACTAGCGACCTTCTATCGTCTCTTAGTATACTCGTACCGCAATAGCTCCAACATCTGGGGCGATATCTCGTCGTTCACAGCAATAACTGGCTCACCCGTCTGCTTGCTGAACTGTGCCTCAGTCATCATGAATAAGCCATACATCAACGGTCATCAAAATCTGGCTGGCCTCTATCAGTGGCTCAATCCTCTGGTGCCAATACGCACGTCCGAGTAATCTCATACAGCGATCCACCCAACGCTCGTGGTGCAAAATACAATCAAACGACACATCTCTACAATCGTGTGTCGCCAGAATCACGCCCTGGTCAGTCCTCGTTCGTAACGAGCTCATGCTGACCGCAATTCTAGCCGTAGCTCTCCCTGCCCATAATCGTGGCAGCAAAACCATAACTGGTACCGATGAGGCTAGATCAGGAAGGAATATAATACTGAACAAGGAAATGTACATCTAAGGCTTCTTAAGTGGAGTGGCGTATCGTAAATATGCCGCGGACATACCCACGGTACGTCACTCTACTTTAGTCACATGTTCCATCAACCAAAGGTCATCCTATGCTCCGAAGGTAAAACCTAACGCTTTTATACCAACTTTGTCACGACCCGAAAGAACGGAACATGACCGGCACTTAGGCTACGCACGTCTCAAGGCGTACGTGCTCTAAGTAAGCCGAGCCCAGAAATCCAAACCAAGAAAAGTAGTGGAGTGAAGGAAAAACCATATGTAAATCAACCAGTTTGCAACATAATATACAACGCCTAAAGGCGAGGATCACAACAGAAAAGGGAACTCAACAGCATGAAACCCAGAGAAATATAACGTGCGACTCTAAGGTCGAAAGAATGATCAATACTGGTCTTTATCTCAAATAAGTACATGTTTGGTTGATGGAACTTCTAGATACAACTGAAGTATAATATACAAAGCATAATGATGGGTATAATACAAATAACCCACCTACTAGCAAGTCACCTGAAAAGCTGTGCCCCCAAAGCCGTAATGGAACCCGTACGGCAACACCTGCAAGAAACTGGGGCACAATGGGGGTGAGTTGCCAACACGTGAATAGAAAAACATCTACGAATAGAAAATCGCATGTATGACGCAATCCTAGGTCATACGATCACAATATAATTCTCAATATATAACCAGCATTCTATAACCATGACTAGGGTAACTATCTAACCCAAATGTAATCCCATGTACCCGTGTCAATGTCAGTGCCTCAGGTAGCAATGTATCATATGAATAATGTATGAATGCATGAAAAGTATGATCAATGTAATCAAGTCTGTATGTGATCAATGTCTGTATATAGGTGGATCCCGTCCACGTATCACCCAATGACAATAAGCATCATGCATGTAAATATGAGGATATAGTCAAAATCATGAAAACACATCATGAAACCTGTGCCCAGCATCAGCACGAAACATAGCCTCAAATCTGAATATCTCTATATCTCTGATAAGTCTCACCATCTAGGGCGCCGTCAATCCAGATCGGCCCCTACCATCAATCTCAAGACCACGACGGTATCCTCCGGATATCCGACGTGTCGGGTAAAATCACCGGTCGGTAGTGCTCCCCTGCCATGCTCAACGCTATCTCCTGCGATCTTCTTTCCCCGGGGTACCGCACCGGGCCACCATGTACCCGTAATCGGCCTCATCCGCCTCCTCGAATCGGGTTTCACATGTCGCTCTCAGCACCGAGAAAACACATGGTGGACGCACTGAAATATCATATCAGGGGTAACCGAGTTTTTACAACAATTACATAATCTTTTTGAAATACCCACGGTTCCCAAATCCAGAAATATCATAGAACAACATATCTCAATGCGCATAATCAGAAAACATGATGTATGTGACATATCAATGAAGTGCAAGTATAACAGTATATCATGCAACATGGAATAATAGTATGCACATACAAGGGTCATATCCTGCAGCAATAATACTACTGTGTAGTGACATGGCAATTACCGATGAAGATGTGTGTGAACTGGCAAGTAAGTGTACGTGGTACATACGCATCATCGGTAATGGTGCTGGTGTCCTAACAGCATGATATCAACAATAGAATATAAATCACAATAAGTATGCGATGCAGAACAACAATAATAATATGCGGGAGCTGAATACCAAATACCAGGATAACTAAACTGCATCTAATGTCATAAGAGTCATATAGCTGCACCACTATAAGGCTGAGCTAAAGCTAACAGTAGGTAAGAGAAACCACCTAACCGCTGAGTCGATACATATATATACATATAGTCAGTGATCCCGCCTCGATAATATCACATCCGATACCGTACTGCTATAATCGGTTATCCCCAAGTCAAGAGTGCTGATCAAACATCAAATTACAGCTCGTACGTAAATCCGTCGTACGGCATCCCCAAATCTGGGTACGGTCAATATCACATTCGTCATATCATCCATCTAGTATTCTCTATATCAAATATCATAATCTGGGTACTGACCTACGTCTAGTACAAATCTAACATCATCACTATCATCATGATCTGACTACTGATCAACAGTCTCGTATGAATCGATATCATCAGCACATATCATCTCAAGGAGTAAACAACGCCCAAGGCGGCCTATCATAAATATCCTTTCATCTCATATCATATCATATCCTATCTCGTATCATAATCACATGTCGATCATTTTATATATACCACTATTCCTATGGCATTATCATCCAAGACCCGCTATCATATCGGGACGTATATCAAGTACGAATCCTGCCAATCACCGATATCATAATCTCAGATCAACTCTCAATGACTCATCTCAATCCCAAGTATCATCCTCAAATCCGTATGTGAACACGTAGTCCTATACCCACGTGAACACATATCTATAAGAATCCCATAACCACATATGTAATAAGGATGTATGCTAGTATATATGTGTGAATATGTATGTGTAGTGCACCCACTACCTAAAGTTTCGTAACCTTTATCAATCCAACACACCAATATCCATCTTAACATTATTATAGATCCCAAACAACATATATTAAAGTAAGTGTATATGCGCATCCGTATACATCACGACGAATTGCGGGGGTGCTATACGCCATCCACTCGACTTCTCCCCGTAGATATAAATCTACTCACCTTTCTTTATGCGTGCCGGTACCGATGTCGCCATTTGCATCTCCAACGCCTCGACGCCATATAGAGTACCTACAAGGATATCACACGCTAAAACACATGAAAACCATATCGGAAACTAAAATGGTGCACGTTACGCCAATAGAAAAACCTATTGCCTTGCGTGCAAACACGGCCAATATCCACTGTCGTTGACGTCCAAACGCCACCCGATGGAAACGAAACATCGAATACTAAAACCCATGCTAAAACAAGTCGTAAATCATACGTCAACTCAAGAAAATCAACCCAGATTTTACCCTAACAGGAATCAGTCGAAACTAGACATACCACGGGTCAAGTTTACATGAAATAGGGCTGTGCATGCAAAACGAGACGATTTCATCCAGGTCTGGCTTCAAATTGCGGCCAGGGGGATTACAATTGCGGCCTGAAAAATGAGGTGGGGGGTAGGGTTTTGGGTGATGGTTCCAGGGTGCCTGCACAGCCTACTGCCAAGTCAATTTTATTTTAGGAGGTCCGGGTTGATAGCAGTTTCCAGAAAGGTCCAAAAGTCGACAAAATCTCTAAATTACGCCAAGTATAACAAATCTGGTATTTTGCTGGAATCTGGGGAAATCTTGGTTAAACTGGTCTCAAATACACCTAATAAGGTTATACCAACCATCAAAACCAACCCTCGGTCAAGTCTCACTCAAATTTTCCTAAACTAGCACTAATCCACATAATAACACTAAGTTTCAGTTTTACGACCATAATCCAGCAAGAAAGGAGTAGGGTTGTGAGATTATACCTTAAAGGGCCATAGGATGAAGGAGAAGAGAAGATGGAGGAAGGAGTGTTGCTGCTGAAGTTCCTGCCTGAGGCTGATCTCTTTTCTGGTTGCAGTTGCTGATGCTGCATCTGCTGCTTGCACTTCTCTTTTGTTTGTGTTTCACTGTATGTTGCAGCAGCAGAAGTGTTGGGCTGTGGCTGTTGTTGTTGTTGCTTAGGTGTTATGGGAATGGTTGTGATGATGTGGTGGTGTTGTTTCAAATGATATTGCTGCTGTGGCTGCAGATGCTGAAGCTGATGGTGTAATATTGGGGCTGAAGTTGCTGATGTGAGGGATTTGGGGCTGATGTGAGGGATTTGGGGCTGATGTATTGATATGGAGGCTGAAGTGTTGATATTGTTAGTGTATATGCCCTAGGGGCCATTATTGTATAATACTAGTTTGTATATTACGTAATGGAAGCTTGGGATATTCACATGTATATAACAGTCTTGCTAAACATGGTAGTTTGCTACTTGGTTTTTTCTATCTTAATATGTGAGTATACGTATTGATAGAGCTCTTAGGATCTTGCTTGACTACCAGCGTTGTGATGGCAGTCATACTAGTGGAGGCTGGGTAGTCTACAAGCACATCCTTATTCAGGTCCCTAGTCGTTGGATTATCGAGACAGAGCATCGATACTCCGGAGTAGACTAGTGTGTACGCTTCTCATCCCAGTTGGGGAGATGGTCTGTCCCACAGCCGTCAGTACGTCGTACTGGAGATAGTATGCAGGTGCTCGTTAGGTTACGGGGACACCGGACAGGACTCACAGGGAACTGTTGGTTGGTTTTATACCAGTCGTCAGTGAACAGTTCCCAGGTGACATGAGTACAGCATAGTCCGCAGACTTGACACTGCTACTTCGCCTCGAGTGTGTCCCACTGTTCTTAGATTGCTACCCTACCATGGCTCAAAGGAGTCGTGCAAACAGGTAGCAGTTGGGTGCAGTCCCGAGCACTTGGAGGCAGTGGCGGTTAGACAGGATTCGTATCTCCTGGTATTGGGGGTTGATATCGCGCTGTGTCAGAGAGCCATTACGCAAAGTCCCTGGCCAGGGCAAGCTAGATTTGCTGGTAGGTTCCAGTAGTTTCTCAGGGTGTAATGGGCTTCGCTCCGACATGACTTATACCGCTATTAGGGGACTGACGCTTGCCGCCCCCTAGGCCCGATATGCGATAGTCTTAGACGAACGGACCGGACTGTATGGAGATTGTCACATCAGACTCGGTAGGAGTTCGGATGGGTTCCCACATCGTCCTTCTTATCGACATCTACCTGGGGACCGTTACGTACAGCTAGTGCCGCTTGCGGTCTGTGGTTAAACCCATTGCCAGCGTAGTAGTCGACTCTCTAGAGTTCCACACAGAGAGTTTCCCTACTACGGGCGAAACGATATAGAGGTCATATAGTTTTACGACAAGGGTTCGGACGCATAAGTGTGTTTACGCGCGTACGACTTTCGGACAGTTTTTACCAGTCGGCTTTGGTTTAAGCCAGTTACTGGTATCCGGTTATTGGATTTATACAGTCTAAAGTTTTTCCGTATTTTTGCAGAAAGGAGGGGCGTTCTCGTAATTGCGCGAGAAGCTTCTAGAAGGTGGTGACTAAGGGGGGTTTAGGTGGCATATACAATGAATGTGATTAGTGAGTCATATGGATGATTCATCCATGTCATTAAAGCATCATAAATGCTTAATGACTCATGGAGATGAATCATCACTAGATATTATCAAGCATGGTTGTTAAATTGATTTCTTTTCTTTTCTTGATAAAAAGAAATGCTTGATATATATTATCATAACTCATTATTCTCACTTCATTATTATGTTCATCTTCTCTCTCCTCAAGCTCTCTCTCTTCAAACCCTAATCCTCCCCTCTCGTGTGTTGAGTACGAGGATTAGTTAGACTAATTAAACCATAACCCTCACTCTATTTCACCTAGCTTCTTTGATTAGCACTTAAAGAAGTTTAGTTGCCTCAAGTTTAGAGGCTAAGCTTGGAGTAAAGCTCTCGGGTGGATCGTCTACTACTTCGAGAAGGCCGAGGAGGAGGTAGAGTTTGCAAAGACGAAGGACACGATTCGTTAGGTATAATCCCTAAACATAGTAGTATAGAACTTCTATGTTTCATGTTAGTTATCGTTTAGCTTCGATTCATGCGGTTAGTCGATGTTTAAGCAAAGAACAAGATCGTTATTCATATTTCCACCTCCCCACAAGTCGTGGGGTGTTGTACATCGACTTAAAGTGGTATCAGAGCCTCGCTAAACAATAAATAACTTACTTGCAAATTTGTATGAATTTCGAACGGAAAAAACGAAACCGGAAAAGCCCGAAATCATGAGTTTCTGTCGATTTTTAAATGAAGTCCAAAAATTTTTCAGGGATGTTCAGAAAGCTTGAAAAGACTGCAGAAGAACACCCAAGAAAATTGGGCCCCTGAATCGCCTAAAGCGGCGCGGAACCGCGGCGGGATTCTACCGATCCGCCTCGCTTCCGCCGCCGAGTTGGCGATTCAGGAACCCAATTTTCATGTGTTGGTTCTCTAGGATATTTGGTATTTTCTGGAATTTTTAATTTTTGCTCAGGTTTCAGATTTACAGAGAAGTATTGGAGAAAAATTAAAAGTGTTTAATCGATCGAAATTATAAAGTATTTGCTTGTTGGATTATATCTGTGTTTGTATAATGTGTTCGTAAACCTCCCCTAACTGCTAGTATGTCGGTTGGCAGGGGGTTGTACATTTCTGTAATGGATTTTATCTGTTTGTGCATATGAACTGTGTTGGACTCTTGTGATGTATAGCCGGGGTTATGTGATGGGTTATTATTTAATTCATTTGATGTAAATGTAATTTGTTGTAATATTATTTTGCGGGGCACATCCAGGTTGCGGTTGTAGCCACCATTGTATTATTTCATTTTACTGTTTTTGCTCCTAGGACAGACCCAAGGTGGGGTGCACAAACTGCCGGGCGGGTAGTTTGCCGCACCCGTAGGGGTCTTGGGTGGGGTAATGGATATTCATCACAACTGTGTAATCCGTCTTTTGTTGCAGGCTCAAAACAAACACGGATTGCTTGCAAATCCAATTAAGTTCATCTGTGATCTGGAATGAATATCATTGCGTCAGACGAATGTAAAATATCTATATATATGATAGCTATTTTAGACGTCACTTATGTTTTACACCCGCGCTAGCCCAGTCCCCGCTCTGTCGTTAGTTAAGTAACCTAACGGGTGATTACGGAACCAAGTGGCGAATGCGGATGGCATAAGTGGACGTCATATTTTCGTTGTTTTCTGCAATGATAGGTTAATGATGGGACACATTATTTATAATACAAAGAAAATAAACCAAAAGTTTAATCGTTGGAACAATTTAAAAGAAACCACTCGGTTAATTTTAAAACAGATATTTTTAAATGCGGAGCTTTAACCACTCCTTTTAAAAGCTATCAGGTTCCTTCGGTTATATCAAGTTCACTACGTTCAAGGTTTCGCCAAAACCATTCATAGCCCTCCGTTATTTCATCTGGGTGTTCAGTAGTATTCAAGCTATGTATTTTGACCTAACGCCAAGGCATAGTGTTTGGTAGCTACTGGATATTCATTTATTGCATAGATAGATGAGTTAGTTTGGGACAGTCGTACTATCATTTTGGCCGAACGTCAAGGATATATACGGATGGGTTCAAATTGACAAGATAATGATGGGTGGAACTTGACAAGTGACTTATGACATTTTGACCTAACGCCAAGGTCATAAGAGCAAGGGGCAAAAATAAATATCGGGAATTTCTAAAGAAACTGAAATTTGCAAAGAGTTGCATACCATTTGGAGTTTGATGAATGTTGGTAGGATTCCTTCAACATTATCATACGATGATATTTGGATCCCGATCCTACTGTGAGTATATGCTACTCATCAGGATATTCGTCACTTAACGATCAATGCTATAAACAAAGTAGGTGTCAAGAAAGGTGTCAGCGGGGTTACGCCCCCAGAGAAAAGAGGTTATTTAATTAAGGAATTTCGCGAAAGCGTTGGAAAACCTCCCTCGAAGTACCGACACCAGCCTGGCTGAATGGTTAAGCAAGTATTGTACAGTGAGAATAGTCCTGGCTAATTCTTCTTTTATGGTTTGAGGAAGGATTCGAGAAACAGTGGGAGCCATCCAGTTTAGATAAACTAAAAACCACTCTAAACTTGCAAGAGCATCATGCTAAAGAGTTTTCTTCTCTCTCTCCTAATTGCAGCGACCCTGAAAATGACTGGACTTAAGTTACTTTTAGAGAAAAATATACTGACAGGGCCAAACTATAAAGATTGGCTGCGGAATGTCAAAATGGCTTTGACCTATGACAAATTGGGGTACGTCCTCCCGCTACGGCACCCGCGGTCCCTGGTCCTAAATCCAGCAATGCGGATAAGGAAATCCGCAAAACCTGGGATTTAGATTGCGCGAAAGCCAAGTGCATCGTGCTTGCCTCGATGAACAATGAACATCAGAGGAGGCACGAGGATATGGAACTAGACGCCATATTTCTCCATACAAAGGAACTTTATGGAGAGCAATCTCGTATAGCAAGATACGAGACCTCAAAGAACTTGTTTCGAGCGAGGTTGGCTGTCGGGTCATCGGTAGGAGAACATGTCCTAAAGATGATCGGCTATATAGAAGAGCTCGCAGACCTTGGGACGACTTTGGATAATGAGCTCTATACAGACCTTATTCTCCAGTCCCTTCCTTCCACCTACGCCCAGTTTATCCTGAACTTCAACATTCAAAGAAAAGAAGTTGAACTTCCGGAACTCCTGAACATGTTAAGGAATGCAGTGGGCACCTTGCAGAAAGCAAGGGAAACACCCGCTATGTCTGTTAGCGGTGCATCTTCTTCCGGGTTCAAGGCTAGGGCCAAAGGAAGGAAGAAGAAGGCCGCCCCCAGACCTAGAGGAGGTGTAAGTAAGGTGGGAGGGAAGGGAAAGAAAAAGTTTGCGGTACCGGTAGTTGGCCAGGATGAGTGCTTCTATTGTCACAGGAAAGGGCACTGGAAGAAGGATTGCAAGGCGTGGAACGCCAAGAACCAGGAACCGAAGCAAGCTGTGGCTTCGACTTCAGGTGTGTTTGTAATTGAGAATTGTCTGTCGATCAACTCTACTTCCTGGGTATTGGATACCGGATCAGGATCTCATATTTGCAATTCATTGCAGGCACTGAGAAACCGTAGAGTGCTGAAGGAAGGTGATATGACCCTAAAGGTTGCTAACGGAGCTAGCGTGGGAGCTGCGTCCGTCGGGGATTATCACCTAGGATTGACGAGAGGACACATTTTGGTTTTACATAACTGTTTTTTTGTACCAAGCTTAACATGTAATATCATATCAGTTTTCTTGTTATCAAATAAAGGTTATGATTTCACGTTTGTAAGAGATGTTGTTAACATCCACCTTAATCATGGTTTGATTGGGTCCGGTACACTAAATAACGGTATATATGTTTTAAACCAACTCCAAATTTTCAATGTCCAGAACACACTAAAAAGAAAGTCTCCAGATTTAAATAAAGCTTTCTTATGGCATTGTAGACTGGGTCACATCAATGAGAGAAGGTTGACTAAGTTGCATAGAGAAGGATATTTGGACTCGTTCGAATATCAAACTTATGACACTTGTCAATCTTGTCTCAAAGGAAAGATGACAAAGACTCCATTTACTGGACAAGGAGTAAGAGCGAGCGAGCTCTTAGGACTCATACACAGTGATGTATGTGGTCCAATGTCTACACATGCAAAAGGTGGTTTTTCCTATTTCATTACTTTCACGGATGATTACTCAAGATACGGATTCATTTATCTGATGAAACATAAATCCGAGGCTTTTGAGAAATTCCAAGAGTATAAGAATGAAGTAGAAAACCAAACCGGCAAAAGTATCAAGACACTTAGATCTGATCGAGGTGGTGAATACTTGAGTGCCGAGTTCCTAGGTTACCTAAAAGGGAAGGGAATTCTCTCTCAGCTTACTCCTCCATACACTCCACAGCACAACGGTGTATCGGAGAGACGGAATCGAACCCTATTGGATATGGTACGATCCATGATGTGTAATGCTGAGTTACCGCGATCATTTTGGGGTTATGCGCTAGAATCAGCGGCATATCTTTTGAACATGGTACCTACCAAGACTGTGCCTACCACTCCATATCAGATGTGGAGCGGGAAGAAACCCCATCTACAGTATATAAAGATTTGGGGATGTCCAACTTTTGTTAAAAAGCAGCATGTGGACAAGCTCGAGGCACGATCAGAAAAGTGTAAGTTTGTGGGATATCCAAAGAACTCCAGGGGATATCTATTCTATTACGCAGAGGAACAAAAGGTATTTGTTTCTCGTAATGCCCATTTTCTAGAACATCAGTTTTTAGAAAAGGAATCAAGTGGGAGCGAAATAGAACTGTAAGAAATTCCAGAACCACAAACTAATACTGAAAGTTTGGTAGAACCGGAAGTTCAAGAAGAACAGGACATTCCCGCACCCCTCCGCAGGAGTAGTAGGCCGTCTCATCCACCTGAGAGATACTACGGTTTTCTCATAGATGGGGATAGAGAGGATTGCATCATAGATGATGATGAACCTACTGACTTCCAGCAGGCCATCCAGAGCGGCGACTCGGTACGATGGCTAGATGCAATGTGGACCGAAATGGATTCCATGTACACCAACAAAGTATGGACTTTGGACTTTGCTCCAGATGGGGTAAAACCCATAGGATGCAAATGGATCTTCAAGAAAAAGATTGGTGTAGATGGACAGGTGGAAACCTATAAGGCTAGACTAGTTGCAAAGGGTTTTCGTCAAAGACCTGGTTTGGACTATGACGAAACTTTTTCTCCAGTGGCTATGCTCAAATCCATTCGGGTCCTTCTTGCTATTGCTGCCTTCCATGATTATGAAATCTGGCAGATGGACGTAAAGACGGCTTTTCTGAATGGAAATTTAGAAGAGTGCGTCTATATGGATCAGCCGGAGGGTTTCAATCAGAGTGGGAGCAGCGGGAAAGTATGCAAACTGCTTAAGTCCATTTATGGACTAAAGCAGGCATCGCGGAGTTGGAACATCTGTTTTGATGAGACAGTCAAAGAATACGACTTTATCAAAAATCCAGATGAACCGTGCATATATAGTAAAGTTGTAGCCAGAAGTGTCGTATTCCTCGTCTTGTACGTGGATGACATTCTATTGATAGGAAATGACATTCCTATGCTACAATCTGTCAAAGGATTCTTGTCACACAGGTTCTCCATGAAAGACCTGGGTGATGCCTCTTACATTCTGGGGATCCAGATCTATCGTGATAGATCCAAGAGGATGTTGGGACTTTCGCAGTCCAGGTATATCGACACTGTACTGAAAAGATTCAGTATGGAAGATTCTAAGCGCGGTAATCTACCGGCTTGTCACGGAATCACCCTCTCCAAAGAGATGTCTCCCAAGACTGATTTGGAAAGGGAACGCATGTCTATTATACCCTACGCTTCTGCGGTAGGCTTTATAATGTATGCGATGTTGTGCACCAGACCAGATGTAGCTTACGCACTGAGCGTGGTAAGCCGGTATCAGTCAGACCCAGGGGAGAAGCACTGGATAGCAGTAAAGAACATTCTCAAGTACCTGAGAAGGACTAAGGAGATGTTCTTGGTTTACGGCGGAAAAGACCTCAGGTTGGAGGCCTTTGCTGATTCCGGCTTCCAGAGTCATAAGGACGATTCCAAGTCCATGTCGGGTTATGTCTTTACCCTCAATTGAGGGGCGGTGTGCTGGAAGAGCTCCAAGCAGGACACCGTTGCTGACTCGACGATGGAAGCGGAGTATATAGCTGCTTGCGATGCCGCAAAAGAAGCAGTCTGGATGAAGAAGTTCCTAACAGAACTTCAGGTGGTTCCTACCATAGTTGATCCAATACCTCTGTATTGCGACAACAACGGAGCTATAGCTTTAGCGAAGGAACCAAGGTCCCATCAGAAGTCCAGACACATCTTAAGGCGGTATCACCTGATCAGGGAGATCATTGATCGTCAGGAGATCGAGGTTCGGAGAGTTGCTTCTGTAGAGAACATTGCAGATCCATTCACGAAGGCCCTACCTCAGATTCAGTTCGAGAGGCTACTCGAGATCATCGGTCTTCGATATGCCAGTACATGGCCCTAGTGCAAGTGGGAGATTGTTAGTGTATATGCCCTAGGGGCCATTATTGTATCATACTAGTTTGTATATTACTTAATGGAAGCTTGGGATATTCACATGTATATAACAGTCTTGCTAAACATGGTAGTATGCTACTTGGTTTTTTCTATCTTAATATGTGAGTATACGTATTGATAGAGCTCTTAGGATCTTGCTTGACTACCAGCTTATGATGGCAGTCACACTAGTGGGGGCTGGGTAGTCTACAAGCACATCCTTATTCAGGTCCCTAGTCGTTGGATTATCGAGACAGAGCATCGATTCTCCGGAGTAGACTAGTGTGTACGCTTCTCATCCCAGTTGGGGAGATGGTCTGTCCCACAGCCGTCAGTACGTCGTACTAGAGATAGTATGCAGCTGCTCGTTAGGTTACGGGTACACCGGACAGGACTCACAGGGAACTGTTGGTTGATTTTATACCAGTCGTCAGTGAACAGTTCCCAGGTGACATGAGTACAGCATAGTCCGCAGACTTGACACTGCTACTTCGCCTCGAGTGTGTCCCACTATTCTTAGATTGCTACCCTACCACGGCTCAAAGGAGTCGTGCAAACAGGTAGCAGTTGGGTGCAGTCCCGAGCACTTGGAGGCAGTGGCGGGTAGACAGGATTCGTCTCTCCCGGTATTGGGGGTTGATATCGCGCTGTGTCAGAGAGCCATTACGCAAAGTCCCTGGCCAGGGCAAGCGAGATTTGCTGGTAGGTTCCAGTAGTTTCTCAGGGTGTAATGGGCTTCGCTCCGACATGACTTATACCGCTATTAGGGGACTGACGCTTGCCGCCCCCCTAGGCCCGATATGCGATAGTCTTAGACGAACGGACCGGACTGTATGGAGATTGTCACATCAGACTAAGTAGGAGTTCGGATGGGTTCCCTCATCGGCCTTCTTATCGACATCTAACTAGGGACCGTTACGTACAGCTAGTGCCGCTTGCGGTCTGTGGTTAAACCCACTGCCAGCTTAGTAGTCGAGTCTCTAGAGTCCCATACAGAGAGTTTCCCTACTCCGGGCGAAACGATATAGAGGTCGTATAGTTTTACGACAAGGGTTCGGACGCATACGTGTGTTTACGCGCGTACGACTTTCGGACAGTTTTTACGAGTCGGCTTTGGTTGAAGCCAGTTACTGGTATCCGGTTATTGGATTTATACAGTCTAAAGTTTTTCCGTATTTTTGCGGAAAGGAGGGGCGTTCTCGTAATTGCGCGAGAAGCTTCTAGAAGGTGGTGACTAAAGGGGGTTTAGGTGGCATATACAATGAATGTGATTAGTGAGTCATATGGATGATTCATCCATGTCATTAAAGCATCATAAATGCTTAATGACTCATGGAGATGAATCATCACTAGATATTATCAAGCATAGTTGTTAAATTGATTTCTTTTCTTTTCTTGATAGAAAGAAATGCTTGATATATATTATCATAACTCATTATTCTCACTTCATTATTATGTTCATCTTCTCTCTCCTCAAGCTCTCCCTCTTCAAACCCTAATCCTCCCCTCTCATGTGTTGAGTACAAGGATTAGTTAGACTAATTAAACCATAACCCTCACTCTATTTCACCTAGCTTCTTTGATTAGCACTTAAAGAAGTTTAGTTGCCTCAAGTTTAGAGGCTAAGCTTGGAGTAAAGCTCTCGGGTGGATCGTCTACTACTTCGAGAAGGCCGAGGAGGAGGTGGAGTTCGCAAAGACGAAGGACACAATTCGTTAGGTATAATCCCTAAACATAGTAGTATAGAACTTCTATGTTTCATGTTAGTTATCGTTTAGCTTCGATTCATGCGGTTAGTCGATGTTTAAGCAAAGAACAAGATCGTTTTTCATATTTCCGCCTCCCCACAAGTCGTGGGGTGTTGTACATCGACTTACAGATATGGGGGCTGATGTGAGGGTATAGGTATTGGGTTAAGGGGGTTAGGAGCTGGTGTAGGGTAGCTAGTGGGGTGTTGATGGCTGATGGTATTGTTTCACCTGAATTTAGGGGCTGATGTGTGTATTAGCAGCTGATGTTTTCATCAGCTGCTGCTGAAGTTGTTGTTTTGGTTGAAGTTGGATATTGGGCTGATGTGTGAGAGGGAGTAAAAGAGCACAAGGGTAATAAAGAATGATATGGATCATGGCACACCCTAGCCATCTCTTTCTCTCTCTCTTGAAATAATGCTCACAAGATACAAAGCCGTCATGGCTCTTTCTCCCTACACAAGTCAACCTTAATCCTAACCAATTCTTAACAAAGCTAACCCTTAACTAACCCACTTAAATTAACCAAATGGTTCAACCCACCAAGGTCCCCTAAACATGATTCAACCCTAGGCCACCATAAGTCCATAAAATGAGACGAGTGTGGAAAATGTTATGTGCAACATTTTTGCACAAAAAGCCAAAAATCCAATTAGCGATAATTAATCGCGATTAACACCAACATAGCATATAATTCAACATAAGAACTGTAAAATGGAATATTTCCACAAAATAACCTATTTTAAAATTTCCAAAATTTCCTCCAGAATTTTCCCCATTTATCGGTATTTAATTATACCGACTATTAAAATATTCATTAAAAATTAATATTAAATTATGAAAATTCCCAAAATAATATTATATTTTTCTGAAATGTTACAGTCGCGGAAATACGTCAGGAAATGACCCTGTCTCGGAAATACGTCAGCAAATGACCCCGTCACGGAAATACGTCATCCAATCACCCCGTCGCGGAAATACGTTATCCAATGACTACGTCTCGGAAATACGTCAGCAAATGACCCTGTCGCGGAAATACGTCATCCAATGACACCATTTCGGAAACACGCCATCCAATGACCCCGTCTCGGAAACACGTCAGCAAATAACCCCATCTCGGAAACACGTCATCAAATGACCCCGTCTCGGAAACACGTCAGCAAATGACTCCGTCGCGGAAACACGTCAGCAAATGACCCCGTCTCGGAAAGACGTCAGCAAATGACCCCGTCTCGGAAACACGTCAGCAAGTGACCCCATCTCGGAAACACGTCATCAAACGACCCCGTCTCGGAAACACGTCATCAAACGACCCCGTCTCGGAAACACGTCATCAAATAACCCCGATTCAGAAACAAGTCAACTCATCAATCACTTATGAGTCTTCTTGACTTGTAAGGAAGAAAATTATCTTATGAGATCCTTACGACTCTAAAGAGAAAACACACTTAGGAATCCTCACGACTCCTATGGAGAAAATACACCTACGAGATCCTCACGACTCGTAGGGAGAAAAGTCTTTATGAGACCCTCACGGCTCATAAAATTGAAAAGTCTTAGGCAGCAGATCTGAACCTGCTTCCTAAGCCATCGCTACCTTACAAAGAGGTTAAGATGGACCGCTATCTTCTATCTACAGGCCATACTTACCAAAATTACATGGCACTGAAGTGGAGGTACTCAAGAGTACGTAAACTACTTTGCGACAGATCAAAACAAAAAGGCATGACCCATGGACGTCAACCATGTATCATGCAAGGCAGTAAAAAGGACATTTGATTCGCATCCAATTAAGTGTTCGAAGCGTATCCACTCGTGTATGTGCAAAAAGGCTTAACACATAAAACAAATGCAAAGAAAGGAAAAATTTACCATTCATACATCAGAAAGTTCTTACATTGATGAAAACAGTAAAACAAAAGCATCATTAAAATGTTTACAATGGAAAAACATTAAATCTGGGACATGGATTGAGAAATTCAGAAGTAAGGCCGTCTAAAATGCTCTGGCCTTTCGGACCATTCTCGTGTGCATCCTCTCATGATCACAAGGGTCCGGGTCCTCACTGATGTCATCCGTCCTCTGATAGGAAGCGATTATCGTCGTCTGTTGGAAAGTTTGATGCAAAATATCAACGAGATTATCTCGCCGCTTCTTCGAGATCAGGACCATCAGATGTACTGAGTGCACCTTATCTTCAGCATCATCTAATGCCTTAAGCGGCATGGCTTCATAAAATCCAGGAAGTGCTCCCCAAATCGCTCCCACAACGAGCTTCAAAAGAGCGGAATGACGAGGAAGCAGTCGACCATTGTATTCATTAAAGCGACTTATAATTTCAGCGCACTGGGCGTTTGTAAACTCCTAGTTTTGGCAGTGACCTAGTGCACGAATGTCTCCATAAGAAATAATTTCGTTAAGATTATACAGATGAGTGGCCATAGCGTCTGAAAAGGAAAATCAGTAAGAGTTTAGTGGTCAGACTGATCAAGAAAATGTTTATTGAAACAGAGGAATTTAAATAACTCTTGATATCCACACGAGGAAAAAAAACAAAACAACAAGTTCTGATTAAGACACCCAACAAATTCAAATTTGTGCAATTAAGGAGGGAATCCTAAAGGGATTCTCATTTAATGAGAGACTTCTCGGTCCAAGGAGTAGACTCCCTCGAGAGCAGCGCTCTGCAACAGAAATCAAATCTGTCATTATGAGGGGAATAAAAATTCCCCAAGAATTCTTAAGAGCTATGCCCTATGAAGACGATGGAATCATCCATCAAAACCCTAAAAAAGCAAAGCATTACTGAGTTAAAAACTCCGAGATCTTTAAGATCTGCAAAATGAACTCTAAGAGTTCTTCATTAATGGGTTAAGAAACCCTAAGAAAGATCCCTTTAGATCTATAATCTAAGAAGAGCAAAGCTCTGTTAAGAAACCCTAAAGATCTATGATCTAAGGATGAGCACGGCTCTGTTAATGGGTAAAACCCTAAAATATTTTTTAAGATCTACGATCTGAGAAGAGCAAAGCTCTGTTAATAAGTTCAATTCTTACCAAATTTGGGCAGAGTTTCGACTCTAAGAGAGTTTATGAAGGCAGAGAACTTAGCTCTGAAGGAGAATTAAATTCTCAAGAAACAAGAAAACAAGAAGATGAACAGAGGTCATCTCAAAGGGCCAAAGGCCCGATTTATAGGCATTGGAAGTCGATCCGACTTCCAAGAAAATCCAACGGTGGAAAGGCTGACACCGCTGCACTCACGTGAGCGCAACGGTGGGGGGAATTTGTTTCCCCCAATCAGAGCAAACCTCTGTTCAAATTTGAAATTTGAAATGAGGCAGCGCCTCATAAGAGCGCTAGCGCCAAGAGCGCCAGACTCTGAGGCAGCGCTCACATGCAAAGCACGAGAGCGCTGGCGCCAAGGGCGCCAAGAGCGCCAGCCTAAAGGCTCTGAGGCAGCGCCTCACGTGCAAAGAACGAGAGCGCTCGCGCTAGCAGCGCCAGCGCCAAGTGTCAAAGACTCTGAGGCAGCGCCTCACATGCAAAGCACGAGAGTGCCAGCGCTAGAACTAAATGTTCTCTACCATTGGATCAAAGATCCAACTGAGATGAATAAATCATCAAATTACAGAATTTAATTCTGTTGAGGAAATACTCCTCAAATCTTTCCAAACAAGAAAGATTGTGCTCTGTAATTCAGAGCACCATTGGATCAAAGATCCAATGGTTATTAAAAATCACCAAGATACAGAATAATCTCTGTATGGGAAAATACTTTCCCAATCTTGTTAATAACAAGAAAGATGTCTTCTGTAAAACAGAAGCCCTGGGATCAAAAATCCAACGGTGGAAAAATCCCCAAATCAATCAGAGGAAAGATTTCCTTAACTGATTCAACAAATCAGACTCCCTTATATAAAGGACCCAAGACTGCAAGTCTTGCACAGAAGAACCCCCCCATAAACTTCAAGTTCTCAAAAAAAAAAGAGCAAGCTCTGAGAAGAAGAATTTCTTCAAGGTAAATAAAATAGAGAAATCAAAGCATCTCATCAAAATAAGAAGAACTTAGTTCTTTTTCTAGATCATAGATCTATAAGACAAATGTCTTTCATAAAAGAAAAAGAGATCGTAGCATCTCATCATAAAAGAGGGGGGAGAAGAACTTAGTTCTCTTTAGATCACAGATCTATAAGACAAATTCTTTCACAAAAACAGGAGAAATCATAGCATCTCCTCATAAAAGAAAAACTTAGTTCTTAAATCCACGACACAATGACTCTTATAAACGAGAATTTAATTCTCAGAGCACAGAACTGACCAGAACTGCTAAAGGAGCGCTTCAGCGCTCCAAACCTGGCGCTCAGCGCCAAGCACGCCACGTGCTCCTCACGTGTGCGATGTTTCATAAGATGAGCCTCAGCGCTCTAAGTCTGGCACTCAGCGCCAAGCACGTCATGTGCTCCTCACGTGTGCGTTGTTTCATAAGAAGCGCCTCAGTGCTCCAGGTCTGGCGCTCAGCGCCAAGCGCACCACGTGCTCCTCACATGTGCGCTATTTTACAAGAAGCGCCTTAGCGCTCCAAGTCTGGCACTCGGCACCAAGCGCACCACGTGCTCCTCACGTGGGCGCTGGGGGAACACAAAGTGTTCTTCAAATAAGGCCCAGCGCCATAAAGAGTGTTCAACACTCAATAAAAGACAAAAAGAAAAGGAGTGTCAGGACCCAAATCAATGCTCAACATTGTTAAAAAGGGACTGAGCCCAAATAAATGTTCAACATTTTATTCCAAACTGAGTGGGCTGAGCCCAAGTTGGCAGCAAGTCCCTAATTCAGATTAACTGAGCCCATGTGCTCACAATCTTTTTAATTGGTCTTAGTCCCAAACCTGAGTATAGATCTTCCAACCAATATTAGTTCAAAGGTACATCTCTTCATACCTCTGATACATGTCGCTGTAATTCTTCAACGTCTTCAGAGAGGTGGAGGGTCCCAATAACCAATAACTTTTGGTGCATCCCCAAATGGTTAAACCAAAACCCCCACAGACTACGATGTCTTTAAACCTTATGGACTATGAGGTCCTTAAACTCATGGACTACGATGTCCTTAAACTCATGGACTATGATGTCCTTAAACTTTATGGACTATGATGTCCTTAAACTCATAGACTATGATGTCTTTAAACTGTACAGACTATGATGTCTCTAAACTGCTATGGACTATGATGTCCTTACATCCAGTGGACCGTAACGTCCCTAAACTAAGAAGATAGAGCCCAAATTCTCTGTCGTTGGATCTAAATGACCCCAAACCCCAGTTGAGTAGATCTTAGTCTAAAATTAGACTAATGTATCCTTAACAAATGTTTAAGTTGATCTTAATCTCAATGAGATTAACGATCCTTAAACCCAAACCAAACCCAAATCTAAGAAAATACGGATTTTGACTAATCCACGCCCTACGAGCGACAATATAAATTAGTCTCCGTATATAATCCACGGGGAACCAAAAACAAAACAAACCTACACGACACGAAGTGACCATCTGGAGAAGGAGAAAGTGGTTACCGTGATGCGGTAGCGTAATTAACTGTAAGGGCTTGCGCCTGCAGGGAAGAGCATCCCCATAATTAAAACCCCTCACGATGAGGGGGAATCTGACAAAGTCTGCTACAACGGCCGCATCTGTCCAAACCTCCGATGCACGATGCCATAAATCAACATGGCATCTTCGGAATGGTGGACGGATAACACCAAATAGCATCCGCCCCCAAATTCAGGCAAGATGTCTGTCTTCCCGTTTTTCGGCGGCGAACAATCATCCTCTACTATTAGCCATTTAGTTTAGGGTGTTTGCTTCACTAAACCCTAATTTAGTGAAGAGGTAGCATGAGCTTGAGTCTCCTCGACATAGATCATCTTCGTCTTTGAAGACTTCAAGCAAGTTTGCATCTTTCACCTTGTGGAGCCTCTCAAGAGTTCGGGAGATCATACTCGCAGTGAAGGGACATCTACACGGAGCATTTGAAGTGAAGGACCGATTTACAAAGGTTGTATTCCTCATTCACTTAGTATGTGAAGTTGTTTACATGCTTATTGTATAAATCACTAGTTAAGATTCTAGGGTTAGGGTTGTTTAGAACGGCAAATTTTTAAAAACGGCATGGACGATACCTCCCGAAACCTTTCTGCCGCGCTAGGTAACGCTACAGTGGCCAAGCTAGAGATTTAAATGATGTTTGTTAGATTACGAAACCGAACCTACTCTGAAATGTGAAACACTAGAAACTGGTTTCTGTCGAATTTTTAATGGCCTCTAAAATTTTTTTAAACAACTGCAGAATGTTGTATGAGATATAACATGAACACTGTGAAAATTTGAGGCAATTTTATCATAAAGTGGCCGGCCACATTGGTCTTAAAACTGGCGTGCTCGGTTCAATTTGCTCCTCTGGGCTTCAAATTTTCATCGTGTTCCAGTCTCTAGATTTTGGTGTTTCAGGTGTTGTTTGTTTTTGCTAAATTTGCATGTGATGTTAACTTTCTGCAAAAGCAACTCGGAGTGTTTCGCGGTCTTAATTCTAACATGAATTCGGGTTTTTTAGACGATGTAAAAAAGTTTGAACGGATATCAATAAGCCAATTTTTCCCCGATGGAAATTTTCCAAGTGTTGGATTTATTCCAAGTTTAAAATCTTCAGAAAATCCTGCAAGCAATTATGTGGACCCTCTAGAAGAACGATACCCAAACTTGACTTTTTTGGATTGCGGAACCACGGTCATACCCTAGGGTTTGCCGTAGTTCCATAGAGACATGAGTGAGGCATGGGTCGGCCCTTCTACGGATAGTTCATAGGAGCCGTGGCATGTTCTGGGTACTTTTTGAACCCCTCTCAAGTGTTGAGCTTGTTGGGAAATTTTGGGTGTTTGATTATTCGATCGAAAAGTTTAACTTTGTCTAACTATCTGTGATTGTGATACAATATTTGGAATCCACATACTTAGTTATGAGATAACTATTTTGAATTTTATAAATCTAGCAGTTTAGTCTCATTTGATCGGTTGCCACTGGATTTTGATGTTGATCAAAAGTCTGTCGCGATTACGTAGTGTACGCGGATACTCGCCGGGTAACCTTACTAGATAGCCACGCCCTATAGCCCCGACCAAGTGACTGTAGGAGAACCCCATCGCCAAAAGCATCCGTTCGGGTGCTCGCGGCCGCGGTGTTCCGCCTTAGTGCATTTCGTCGACGGCATCGGGGGTGCGGCCGTCTACTAAAGTTTCCGACGAGCATTAGACCAGGTTATCCGGAATCTTGTTGAATTATCCGACAGGTTATTGAAAAGCTTTTTCAATATCGAGACTAAAATGCGGGGTTTATAATTGTTAGGCATGTGTTGTCTAAGGAATTCATATGGTTGGGCTTGAAATCCTAAGTATGAGATACATTGGGTTTATGATATCTAAGGTGGTTGTGGATTCCAATTGTTGTAGTTTTTTCACTTTCTTTTCTGCGACCGTAAGTGTAATATGTGGTGTATCGCCGGTTTCGTTGCTATACGTCAACGACAATTGGGATACGCATATTTACATACGTTGATGACATGAGATGTTATGTGTTGCTGTGATATGTAATATTGGATCGTCGTGTTTCGAATGTAAGTGCACGGCGGCGCCCCGGCCGTCAATCCGACGCCGGAATGCGGAAGCGGTGATAAACTTTAATTTTGCGAACTTAGCAAACCGGCACCACCGCGCACTAAACACCCGGATCGAACCATTAACTAGTCCTAGCTAACTACAAGAGGGGAAGAGAGATATACCGACTGATCCGAGTCCTCCGGTCTTCTTATCGTCGTCCCGACCTCCCGCGGAAACTCCGGTCGTCGCCTCCTCGCCGGAAGGGCACCACATCGCCTACGTCTTTTACGGGCTCCCACCTCAATGTCGAGGCAACTCGGGCGCGAAGTTGGCTGGCCGACGCGTCCAAGATTTGCTGTAGAATGTGTAGTGAAGAACCATGTCTCATTTGGGGTTCATGGAGGTGCCATTTTGGTGGAGGGATGATACAAGAATTATGTGGAGGAACTTGGGGATATTTGGGAGCATGAAATGAACCAAATACCCACACTCAAAAATTTGGACAGCCCACTTCTAAAGTGGCCGGCCATGCATGAATGGTGGGAGAGAGTATGAGAGGAGAGTGAGAATGAGAGAGTGACCAAAAGAATGAGAGAGCCATCCAATAATCCAAGGGAGAGAGAGAGAAGGCTATCATGCAAAGAATCATCATCACAACAATTCCAATACTCAACCAACAACCATGATAGCTAAACCAACCTCACACTCCAACACCACCATCATCACCAATCATGAAGCATGATGACTTCAAAAAGTCAAGCCATCATGAAGAAGTCAAGAAGTCAAGGTCAATGGATGGTGCAACCATCATGACACAAGAATATGCAAAGACCCCCTTCCAAATTGCTTATTTGCACCAATGCAAATAAGCCCTCCTCCACCAATCTTCGGACAATGAACGATACAAAGGAAATTAGCCGAAACGGAAAGCAAACTGGCAACTCCAGAAAACTGGTCCCGTAATAAATTACAGGAAAACCCCGATGCTGTGTATACACACCCGCATCTGTATTCCGACCGAAATACAAATGCAATGAGACAAAATCTACACTGTACTATACTAGGATCCGGCTTATACCAAAGCCGGCTAGTAAAATCCGTTCGATCCTGATCCGTGCAATACCGCACGTATCTGATCGAACCCTGCTATATAACCATACGGCCAGTAGTACAAACTGTCCGATCCTGATCCGTGCAATACCGCACGTATCTGATCGGACCCTGCCATATCTCCATACGGCCTCTACAGCTTTTCGCCTGAAAGCTGAGTAACTGAATGTGGGGGACTCTAAAGACTCGTCAACACCTTGGTTGTGGATTTAACCACTAGCACGTCAGAGGTATAAGCCAATACGTAACGGGTTACCAGGTATTGACTAAAAGGGACGTCTGTGAGCGAACTCAGCCTGACAACCCTACTGAGCCTGTCAGTGACAATATCCGTACAGTCCGGTCCGTTCGTCTATGAGCATCGCATGGCGGGCCTAGGGGGTTGGTAAAAGTCAGACCCTCAAAAGCGGTACAAGTCGTGTCGGAGTGTAGCCCAGAACACCCTGAGATACTACTGGAATACCTACCAGTAAATCTCCTTGCCTCGGCCGAGGGCTTCGTGTAATGGCTCTCCTAGACACAGCGCGACCTCACCCTCAATACCGGGAGGGACGAACCCCTGATACGCTCACTGCCTCCATGTTGCTCGGGACTGTACCCAACTAAAACCTGTTTGCACGACTCCTTTGAGCCGTGGTAGGGTAGTAATCAAAGTACAGTGGGAACTCACACGAGACAAATGACGATCCCCTGGTCGATGAACTAACCTGTACACATGTCACCAGGGAACTGCCATCTGACGTCTGGTATATGACCAACTAGCATGTTCCCGGCGAGTCCTGTCCGGTGTACTCATAACCCAATGAGCAGCTGTATACATCTTAGGTGAACGAACTGACACCAGTGGCTTGTGAGACCGGCCACCGCCCCTCGTCGGGGTCTCGAATGTACACACTAGTCTACTCTGGAGTATCGATGCCCTGTCTCGAAAATCTCACGACTAGGGACCATTTAAGGATATTCTTATAGACTGCCAGCTCCCACGTATATGATCGCCCTCATACTGCTGGTGGTCAAGCAAGAATTCTAGGGGCTCTATCAACGTGTAATAGCGACGTGTCAGGTCACCTAAAGCAGTACACGATGATAAGGATAAACCAGATAGCATACTATCATCTTGAGTAAGACTGTCCTATCGGGATAGGTCCTCCATCAATCATTGTAATCACGTGCCTGTGATCGAATAATTGAATCTGAGGGCACTATCTCCAACAATCTCCCACTTGCACTCAAGGCTAATTATTGCGATGTCGCATACTCACAGCACGTGTGATACCGAACACCCAACTCCTCTACTAGTCAGTCTCACAAAGCTCGCTTGCGAAACTACTGCGTTCGAGGAATAGCCTTAGTGAGTGGATTCGCCTTGATGTCTCTTTCTATGTCTCTCTATATCTCAAGTTCGCGGAGAAAACCCATCTCCCGAAATGAGTAATACCTGTCTTAGAATGTGTCTGGATGTCTGATGGGACCTAGCTCATAAATGAACTCCAAATCCAAACTTCTTAGACTGTATCGTCAACTGAACTTAATCAGTATCCTGCGCCATGCCACCCTCAGTATTGCCTTAGACCACCTGTCCAAAATACTGCCCCTCGTCAGAAGGAAAAACTATAACTCTGACAACCTCCTTGTCGTCCATGTCACCTTGGAAGCCTGGAATGATAACTGTCTCCCGAATGAGGTTGTCGTTATCATATCCCTAGAACATTCACTTATGTTCTAAAACTGCTTCCGACTGCTTCTCCAGGATTGGATCAATATCAACTTATTGCATTTAGTACAAGAACAACATCTGGTGTGGTACTTGACATCTCATGATTGACTCAATTGCCTAAGCAAGTGATCTGTCAATCATGCACATCCCTCTCTACTTTAGTCTGTAAGACACCATTAGAGAGGGTGACTCCATCACCTGCAGGTCCACTACCGTGCCAGGAGTCGTCCATTCTAAATACTCTTAGAATGTTGTCTAAGTACCCTTAATTGGGAAACCACCCAAATCTAGATCTAAAACCATAGATCTAGTAACCAGAATGTCTGATATAATATCCAAGTCCTGTGTGGAGAAACCACTGTGTGACGACCAAAGTATAACCGATTGTAGTGTAGGAATATCACTTCCTACTCTGTGTATGTCATCCAAATACCATGACATCACACCCTACTACCTTCTCAACAGATCCATCCCCTATTCTGATGAAGTCAAACCTATGACTGTCACATCAGAAATTGATGATCTATCTCCGCTATATCTGCTTTAGTCTATAAATAGACATAAGCTACCTGTCCACCAATGCTTCCGCTGCTCCCACTGACTACGACAACCCTCTTGCAGAGTCATATACACGTACACTTCTGAAGCCAGTTCAGAACGACGCTATACTCATCCTCCTGCCGGGTCTCACAGTCTGGAACAACAGCAATGGCAAATGTGGGTTAACAAGAACCTCCCTGCCACCGTCCTTGAGGCTACCGGAGTACCTCTCGGGTGCCTGAGGTTACCCACCTTATCTGCGGAGTGGCCAATGGAATGTCAAACCAGATTGAATCTTTAGGTTCCTTATCAAACCTTCAGTAATCGTTTGCGGTTCTGGAATCACTTCCAGTTCTACCATACTCACACTATTGTTTTCTGAAAAAATCCATTTTTATTAAAACTGTGGCGAGTCTAGAACAATATCACTATTGATCTTCCAGATGGTAGAAAGTCAACCCTCGTCATAGCCTGGGTCAACCCACAAACAGCCATTACAGAAACGTGCCTTGAGTTATCCAGAGTCTGGTTTTAATCATAAGCCGGACAACTCCCCGTACCTTAACAACGTTAAGATATGAACTGTTCTATATCCAATATAGAACCAGAGGCACTGATTTAATTGAACCAGATTCAAATCATGCAGCTGTCTCCAGTGCATGTCAACTAAATAGAAGAAGGCCGATCAGCGTAACTCAACTTAGAAATGCTTCCAATTATGAGTAACCTGAAAGAGAAGCAAGTTCTCTTAATCATTACTATCAACTGAATACCATACTCAAGTATCTATATCTTCGATCACTTTGAAGAATCCCGATACTTGCGATACCTGGTTCTCTACTTTATTCAAATACCTATAACTTCTCAAAAATTAGGACCCTGTGTTTCGAAGAAAAACTTGTCTAAAAACTAGAGAAGTCATAAGTAAACCGAATATAGTACGAGGACCAACCCCTTTGTCCTGATGGACCCTGGACAACATACAATACTCTGTATAAGTCCCTTGAGTCTGATAACTCATTCACTGTGTGTCGTAGGTTGAAAACTGTACTTATGGTTAAGAAGAATTACACCGTTGTTTAATACTCCTTACCTAACCATCCACTGATATAGGTAAATGTCGTAGAAATAATTTCAAAAGGGTATATCTCACTCTATGAAAATAGACGTACAGATACATCGATTTGAAATTGGTGCATAACAACGGATATTCAAAACCAAATATTTGCCGACCGGCAAACAGCCCAGGTGATTTCCTCAAATATCACTGATTACAACGAATCCCGATATAATGAGGATGATCACCTAATTCCCAATAACTTACTCCCACTCATCATCTGTAAAACTATACAGATGTGAGAATCATACCTGGTAAATACATACCCTGGAGCAAGTGTCTAATCGGGAAATCAGTTTTCATTTAACAGTACACAGTGAAACCGAAACATTGAAATGTTTCGATGGGGTATCTCGGTATTCCTAGTAATGCCTCTTCCAGATTCACGACTGTAACCGTATAGTTCTTTGCCACCTCTCCAAATCCCTTTATATGTCTTTAGTCATTACCTTCTGCACACCTCTTTAGGCCAAATGGTTTTCTTCCTTCCTTACCGTTCGGCACCAGCCTATGGTTTGGAAGAAGACTATCCAATAAGCATAATGGGTGTACTGTCCTAATCCTAGGAACACTCGCAATGCGAGAGAAGGTGAAGATAAAAGACACCTGAATAAATCTTATTCCTATTTCTCCTGAACCAGAATCCATCCCCGAACTGGAACAAGTTCCTTTCGAGTTCGTATATAACCATACGATGGAGTATCCAATAAACTGTGGATCTTCATAGTGATACGGAGTGTCCTGGAGAAATACAAAGGTGATTTAGGATTGGCGAAGGAATACTTGGTTTGGTCGTGAATAGCAGTCGCAATTTACTTTGCCCTCTTACTAATCCCTTGCTTTGTCTTAACTCAATACCTTCTGTACACCATCGTTAGGCTAATTGGTTTTCTTCATTCCCTACCGGTCGGCACCAGCCTAAGGTTTGGAAGAAGACTATCCAATTTGCGTAATAGGTGTACTACTCCTAAACCAAGGAGTACTCGCAACCTGAGAGAAGGTAAAAGGAAAATACAACTAAAAAGTCCTATCCGTTTTCTCCAGAACCGGAAACCATCCTCGAATAAATTCCTTCGAGTTCGTATCTAACCATACGATGGTTTTGTCCAATGGAAGTGGACGTTCATAGTAGTACGGGGTGTCCTGGAGAAAAGGGTAAAAGTAGGTGTGGCAATGAGGTTCGCAACTCTGACAATCCAAAAGCCAGTGTTAAGAAGGTTCGGTCAACTTGGTCACTGAGTCATTGTCTTAGGGTCGGGTCAATGGTCTCCGCCAAAGCGAGAGAGAAAAGAAACACTCAGCGTGCACTCTAACCTAGATCAGAATGGTTACCAATTTATCTAATCTGGAAACCTCCCACTGTTCCGTCAAATTCTCTTCCAAACCTGAAAGAAGAACTAGTCGGGGTCACCCGAGGAGTAAACTAACTCATCAGTGGGAATCGGGATCCAACTATCATCGTATGATAACGTGACGGAATCCGCTCACGGTGTCACACTCCAGAAGGTATGCGCATATCTGGCAAGTTTCAGTTCTTTTGAAACTCCCGATATGATTTCTACCCCATGCTCTTATGACCTTGACTTTGGCCAACAAATCATAAGTCACATGTCAAGTTCTACCCGCCATTCTCCAGGTTGATTTGAATCCACCCGCACAAGCCCTTGACTTTGGCCAACAAGGCTATACGACTGTCCCAAACCAACGCATCTATCTATGCTACATATGAATAACCAACAGCTACCAAACACTGTGCCTTGACTTTGGCCAACAAACACAGCTTGAATAGTATTGACTACCCATATGAAACGACGGAGGGCTACGAATGGTTTCTGGCGAAAACCTTTACCGTAAAGAACTTGATATCGTTGAAGGAATGGATAGCTTTTTAAAATATAGTGACGAAAATGATTGCTAAAGAGGTCACTCCCGGTGAAGGGATCTCGGCTCTTTCCCCGTAGAATGAGGTGCAGGATATTCCAACTGAATACCACGATGCAAAGCAAAAGTAATTGGCTATAGTGAAGTTATTGCCCTGACGCAAACTTCTGTCCAAGGGGTCACTCCCGGTGAAGGGATATCGGCCCTTGCCTCGTCGACTGAGGAGCAGGATATTCCAACTGAATACCATGATGCAAAACAAAAGTGAACGTCCTTGCAATAACAGCTTTTTGAAAAGTGTTCCAACAACATCAGATTAGGTTTTGTTTTTAACTTGCATTGATCCGAATCAACGCAGTCCCATCAATTGATCACACCACAAAGAACGAAAATATACTAATGTACGTATATGCCATCCGCATTCGCCACTGGGTCCCGTCATTACCCGTTAGGTTAGCTAACTAACGACAGAGCGGGGACTGGACTAGCGCGGATGTAAAACATATACAACATCTACTAATATATATACCAATATATTATATTTCGCTCAAGGCGTGATAAAAAATGCAACATCACAGAAATGTACAGCATCACAGAACAATACAGATAACTGGGATCCCCGCGTTTCATAGAGCCACTACTGAAACCCGACGTTCCCCTGGTCGTATGGATAGCCTGTGCAATGAAAACCTAGACCCCTACGGGCGCGGCAAGTCATCCGCCAAAACCTGAAGCGAGGCAGCCCCCTTCAGTACCGTGAATGGACCACCCAGCACTTCACGGAATCCGGTAACTTGGGCACCCCTCCTGGGTCAACCTGTACCCCCTACGAGTGCGGCGAATAGCCCGCCAATCCTAGAGTGAGGCCCCCTCCGTCTCAATTCCATGAGATGCGGGCCCATTACCCTCTGGAACCCGGCTATCCGTGCACCCCACCTTGGGGTAATCCTAGTACAGAAAGTAAAATATACATACAACGGGTGCATCGACCGCAACCTGGCCGTGCCCCAAAATAATAATACAATCAGGCAGTGACGGCAGTCCACATGTCGGATGCTCGCCCCGCAATATCAAATGTACATAATACAACCATAACTGTACTAGCATTGCATCCAGGTTATCCTCCACGACCAATCCGCAACATCACAGCATAACACAGAACATCAACGTGAAAGTCACGTTCGCAAATCCGTCTAACCGGGCTATAGCAGTTAGACTGGATTTACCGATCAAGTGACATTCACGGTCGCAGATATAATGTAAATACTATGAAATAATGTGTTTAAAATATCCGATCGATCAAAAATTAACAAGTGGGCCCCCAAGCAATACTGTAGCACTCACAGAAATTCTGGGCCCAAGTTTAATATTCCAAAACCCCTAAAAACACCCCAGAAAGAGACTGTAGAAAATTGATGCAGCAAACCCAACATATTGCGGCGGAACCGCGGCCCAAGGGGGGGTTTGGCCGCGGTTCCGCGCTCCTGTAGTGGAATTAGTGCATCGAATTTCTACAGAACTCTTATAACTTCCAGTACATCACTTTTCTGCAACCTAAAAAATTTTTCGACTCAAAAAAATTTCAACAGAAAACTGATATGAACAAAAACGGGGATTTTGGAATTTTGGTCGATCGGAAATGTAAACACATTAAACAAAGCTAGACTAAGTTAATGGCGAGTCTCTGATACCACTGTAAGTGCACGGCGGCGCCCCGGCCGTCAATCCGACGCCGGAATGCGGAAGCGGTGATAAACTTTAATTTTGCGAACTTAGCAAACCGGCCCCACCGCGCACTAAACACCCGGATCGAACCATTAACTAGTCCTAGCTAACTACAATAGGGGAAGAGAGATATACCGACTGATCTGAGTCCTCCGGTCTTCTCATCGTCGTCCCGACCTCCAGCGGAAACTCCGGTCGTCGCCTCCTCGCCGGAAGGGCACCACATCGCCTACGTCTTTTACGGGCTCCCACCTCAATGCCGAGGCAACTCGGGCGCGAAGTTGGCTGGCCGACGCGTCCAAGATTTGCTGTAGAAAGTGTAGTGAAGAACCATGTCTCATTTGGGGTTCATGGAGGTGCCATTTTGGTGGAGGGATGATACAAGAATTATGCGGAGGAACTTGGGGATATTTGGGAGCATGAAATGAACCAAATACCCACACTCAAAAATTTGGACAGCCCACTTCTAAAGTGGCCGGCCATGCATGAATGGTGGGAGAGAGTATGAGAGGAGAGTGAGAATGAGAGAGTGACCAAAAGAATGAGAGAGCCATCGAATAATCCAAGGGAGAGAGAGAGAAGGCTATTATGCAAAGAATCATCATCACAACAATTCCAATACTCAACCAACAACCATGATAGCTAAACCAACCTCACACTCCAACACCACCATCATCACCAATCATGAAGCATGATGACTTCAAAAAGTCAAGCCATCATGAAGAAGTTAAGAAGTCAAGGTCAATGGATGGTGCAACCATCATGACACAAGAATATGCAAAGACCCCCTTCCAAATTGCTTATTTGCACCAATGCAAATAAGCCCTCCTCCACCAATCTTCGGACAATGAACGATACAAAGGAAATTGGCCGAAACGGAAAGCAAACTGGCAACTCCAGAAAACTGGTCCCGTAATAAATTACAGGAAAACCCCGATACTGTGTATACACACCCGCATCTGTATTCCGACCGAAATACAAATGCAATGAGACAAAATCTACACTGTACTATACTAGGATCCGGCTTATACCAAAGCCGGCTAGTAAAATCCGTTCGATCCTGATCCGTGCAATACCGCACGTATCTGATCGAACCCTGCCATATAACCATACGGCCAGTAGTACAAACTGTCCGATCCTGATCCGTGCAATACCGCACGTATCTGATCGGACCCTGCCATATCTCCATACGGCCTCTACAGCTTTTCGCCTGAAAGCTGAGTAACTGAATGTGGGGGACTCTAAAGACTCGTCAACACCTTGGTTGTGGATTTAACCACTAGCACGTCAGAGGTATAAGCCAATACGTAACGGGTTACCAGGTATTGACTAAAAGGGACGTCTGTGAGCGAACTCAGCCTGACAACCCTACTGAGCCTGTCAGTGACAATATCCGTACAGTCCGGTCCGTTCGTCTATGAGCATCGCATGGCGGGCCTAGGGGGTTGGTAAAAGTCAGACCCCCAAAAGCGGTACAAGTCGTGTCGGAGTGTAGCCCAGAACACCCTGAGATACTACTGGAATACCTACCAGTAAATCTCCTTGCCTCGGCCGAGGGCTTCGTGTAATGGCTCTCCTAGACACAGCGCGACCTCACCCCCAATACCGGGAGAAACGAACCCCTGAAGATACGCTCACTGCCTCCATGTGGCTCGGGACTGTACCCAACTAAAACCTGTTTGCACGACTCCTTTGAGCCGTGGTAGGGTAGTAATCAAAGTACAGTGGGAACTCACACGAGACAAATGACGATCCCCAGGTCGATGAACTAACCTGTACACATGTCACCAGGGAACTGCCATCTGACGTCTGGTATATGACCAACTAGCATGTTCCCGGCGAGTCCTGTCCGGTGTACTCATAACCCAATGAGCACCTGTATACATCTTAGGTGAACGAACTGACACCAGTGGCTTGTGAGACCGGCCACCGCCCCTCGTCGGGGTCTTGAATGTACACACTAGTCTACTCTGGAGTATCGATGCCCTATCTCGAAAATCTCACGACTAGGGACCATTTAAGGATATGCTTATAGACTGCCAGCTCCCACGTATATGATCGCCCTCATACTGCTGGTGGTCAAGCAAGAATCCTAGGGGCTCTATCAACGTGTAATAGCGACGTGTCAGGTCAGCTAAAGCAGTACACGATGATAAAGATAAACCAGATAGCATATTATCATCATGAGTAAGACTGTCCTATCGGGATAGGTCCTCTATCAATCATTGTAATCACGTGCCTGTGATCGAATAATTGAATCTGAGCGCACTATCTCCAACATCGAATAGCCAGGGTTTTTTTATGTGAGATAAGAGTTTTTCATTTTCATTCATGTAAAAGCTTGTATGTAATATTCTTTTATTGGGGAACTTCCGGGTTGAGGATGATGTCACCATTGATGTATATTATTTACTTTTCCGCATTAGGATAGACCCAAGGCGGGGAGCACAAGTAACCGGGTTCTAGGGTCCAGTGGGAGACCATCTCGAGGAGTCGAGACCGGGTCTCCTAACTCTAGAATTGGTAGTGTTGCTTGCCGCTCTCGTAAGGGTCTAGGGATGTGGGTTTGGCTATTCATCGCGACCGTGGAATCCGTGTTTTATACTGGCTTAATTTAAAACACGGAATTCCTGGTATATCCAATATTTCATATATGTTCTTCTGCTGCTGATATTCTGTGATGTGATCACTTGATATTCTGAGACGAATGCCTATATTATATATATGAGATATAATTAATATTGATGCTTTCGTTTCTTCTGTGATGATTAGGAAGCTTAATTGATAGGACTTCATTAATGAGATTAATGAAATAAAAGAAACCTAAAGATGTTGTAGAAACTTGTTTAAAAACTGGTAGCTCTAGTTCTTGCTTTGCAAAGCGGTATTTCTTGTAGAATATCCGGCACCTTATTCGATAAGGAAAGAGCCGAGATCCCTTCACCGGGAGTGACCTCTTTAGCGAAACTAGTAGATGCTACAACCCACTCGGTTTGTCTTTTGATTGCTTCTATAGTTTTTTCTTTGCATAGTGGTATTTGTGAAATATCCTGCACCTCATTCGATAATGAAAGAGCCAAGATCCCTTCACCGGGAGTTACCTCTTTAGCGAAACTAGTAAAAGCCTCAAAAACACTCCTTTTCAAAATCACTCGATTCTACAACGATATCAAGTTCATTACGCTCATGGTTTTCTTAAAATCATGCGTAGCCTTCCGTCATTTCAGATAAGCGCTATTTTAGTATTCGTGCTACGGTAGTTTGGCCTCTGTCAAGGCGTAGTGTATGATAGCTGATTAGTGCTTATCTGCTAGCATATGATGCGAATGGATTAGGGTATTCGTACGGCGTTGTTTGACCTTCGTCAAGGGTCGTGCGGGTGGGTCTAATTCAATCAGGAAATGACGGGTTGAACTTGACTAGCGGACTATGGGTAGTTTGTCCTCCGTCAAGGTCATAGGACGCTAGGGGTAAAAACCATTATCGGTAATTTTAAGTGATGAAATTTGCAATGAGATTGCATACCTTCTATGAGATAGTTGGATCCCGATACCCACTGCGAGTAAGAGTTACTCCTGGGAGATTTTTACACATTACAATTAGTCGATCAAGTAGGTGTCTAGAAAGGTGTTAACGGGGTTACGCCCCTGGGAAAACGAGGTTTATTTTAATTAGGTCCTTGCGAAAGCACGGGGAACCTCCCTCAAAGTACCAACACTGGCCTAGCCAAAAGATTGGCGAACTTGTACGGTGTAATTAATCCCGGCTAGTCTTACCTTTTAGGGTTTGAAGGAAGATTTGATAAAACCAGTGGGAGCCATCCTGATTAGATAAAATAATAACCAATTTAATATTGCAAGAGCGCACGCAGAGTGTTTTCTTCTCCCTCTCTCCTAGTAGCGACCATGTCACGCCTTAATCAAGATAATAATATGGATGCATTGACCGAACGTGCTTATTATACTGAGCTAGGGAACGTTGATTTCGCTCTATCTTATAACTGTTATAAGTCCGAGCAGGAAATAGGGGAATATCCGGATTCCCATGCCACCCAAACGAAGAAAGTTCATGTTGATGCGTCTTCTTCAGGTGTGTTCATTACCGAGAACTGTTTCTCAGTATCCTCTACATCCTAGGCATGAGATACCGGATCAGGATCCCACATATGTAAGAGTTACATGGGCTACAGACAGGTAGAGAACTGGGATTGGGTGATATGTCTCGAACTGTTAGAGAATGGTGTAATTTTTGCAGCCAAGTCAGTTGGCAGATATCACCTTGTATTAATACATTGATTCTGAACGAATGTTATTACATACCGAACCTGATATACAACCTTACGTCGGATTCTTTATTAAGTTAAAGAAAGATATAATTCTGTATTGGAGGATAATGTTGTGAATATTTTTTTGAATCAAGAGTTGATTGGATCAGGCACGTTATATAATAGCATATACGTTCTAAATCAAACAACAGTTCAAAGTATGTACAACACACAAAAGAGGAGTAGTTCAGAGATGAACGAATCTTTCTTGTGGCATTGTAGACTAGGTCATATCAAAGCGACACTACCAGCTAAGTTACATAAGGATGAATATGAGAATCTGTTTGAATTTTCATCTTATGATACTTGCCAGTCTTGTCTCAAAGATAAAATGACTGATACTCCGTTTACTGGAAATAGAGAAAGAGTTACTGAACACTTGGGACAGATACATGATGATGTATACGGTCCTATGTCTACACAATGCCAGGGTTGGTTCTTCGTACTTCATTATAATCACTGATCTTCTCTCAGGATTCGGACATATGTTCCTGTTGAAACACAAGTCTGAAACTTTTGAGAAATTCAACGAATATAAGATTGAAGTTAAAGAACCAGACGGGTAGAAGTATTAAAGTCCTTCGATGTGATCAATGAGGCAAATACTTAGGCATGGAGTTCCTGGATTTTCTAAGAGGAGAATGTGATTCTCTCTCAGCTTACTCCTTCGTATACACCATAGCACAACGGTGTATCGGGGCAGAGGTATCGCACCCTATAAGATATGGTGCGCTCTATGATGAGGACTGCTGAGTTACTTGTTTTCTTTTGGGTGTTATGCACTTGAGAAGCTGCATACCTATTGAATGAGGTTCCATCCAAATCAGTGACTACCACTTCATATGAGATATGGTATGGGAAGAGACCGTGTCTTAAACGAGTTAAGATATGAGGTTGCCCGGCCTATGTTGAAAGGCAGAATCCGGACAAGCTCGAGGCAAGGTCAGATCTGTATAAGTTTGTTGGATATCCCAAATATTTGCGAGGGAATATCTTCTACCAAACTGAGGAGAAAAGGTGTTTTGTTTCTCAGCATGCCACATTTTTAGAAAAGGAATTTCTTGTGAAGAAATTTGTGGTCATGAGGTAGAACTGGAAGGAGTTCCATCTAGATAAACTAACAGCTGATGATTTAGTGAAACCAAAGGATTCAATAGTCTCCAACGAACCTCAGCCTCTCCGTGTGTCTAGTTGGGTTCCTCATCCACTTGAGAGATACTACGGTCTTCTCGGTGACAGTGGGAGCAAGGATTGCATCATAAGAGATGATGGCCCCACTAGGTTCAGGCAGTCCATCACGAGTGGCGACTCTGTGAAAAGGCTGGATGCTATGCGATCAAAGATGGAATCCAAATACACCAACAAAGTATGACTTTGCATGTTGCAACTGAAGGGGTAAAACCCATTGGGAGAAAATGGATTTTGAGAAGATTCTTGGTGTAAATGGAAAAGTTGAGACTTTCAAAGCTATGCTTAAGTCCATCAGGATCAATGCGCGCATCGCAGAGTTGGAACATCTATTTTGATGTAACAGTCAAAGAGTTTGACTTCATCAAAATGGTAGATGAACCTTGTATATACAAGAAAGTTGCAGAGAGCAAGGTTGTCTTCCACGTATTTGTCACGACCCGAAATGGCACGTGACTGGCACTTGAATCATATGAAGTCTATAGGACCCCATCTAACTCAAGTAAGACAAAATCCCAGAAATCTAAACCATTTAAAAGAAGAAGATGAAGGAAAACTTGTTTAAAAGTTTGCATATAATTCACTTTGAAAGTCGTAGTAAGCATTTTTAAAACGTCAAATCTTTTCCGAAAATTTCGACAGAGTTTCCTTTGTAAATACTGGCCCCAAATGGGTACAACATAAATAATATACATAATGATAAAAGGCATCCCCAAGCAGGAGCTAGCTCTTCGTCCATTTGGCGGTCGCAACCACGCAAGCAATATAAAATACAACGCCGAAGGGCGAGGATCAAAACTCAGAATGAAACCAATAACATCAAGAAAACCATAATAATACAACGCGTGACTCTAAGGTCGAAAGAATATACACTGGTCTTCTAAGTCTATAAAATATACATGTCTGGTTGATGGAGTTTACTATATACAACTGAATGTAAATAAAATACAATGGTGGTCACGATACGAGTGAACCCACCTACCAAAGCAGTCACCCGGAAGGAAGCAGTGTGCCAGCAAAGCCGCCAAGAAAAACCTGTCTGCAAAAACCTGCAAGAATTGTGGCACAACGGGGGTGAGTTGCCAACTCGTGAGTAGAAAAACATCAACAGATAGAAATCGAATAAACAACGATTTCCTAGGTCAACTATATCATAAGGTAATACTATGATCTCTAGAGTGACCGTATCTACATATGTATCAACAATATACTCAATGTCTATATGTAAGTGGATATCATCCAACCATGTAATCAATGCCAGTATGTATATGGATATCATCCAACAATATGAATAATACCAGTATGCATGTGGATCTCGTCCACGTGTCAACCAATGACACAACAATATCATGCAAGTAAATATCATAAAAGCATATGCATGAAAGTATGAGGATATAAATCAACGTGTGTCCATCAACGACACATAAAAATCATGGAACCTGAGTGTCCAATATCGACACTCGAAACATCATGAAACCCGTGTCCAGCATCGATACGTAAATCCTCATATCTTAGGCTCCGTATCATCTATGGGATCGGCCCGCGGGCTCCGGCAGTACGGATCGGCCTATATCCAACTCATGACTCCGGTCGGTATCCTCCGGATAACCTCCAGGTCCAACCAATCATCGGTAGGTAGTAGTGCCTCTGCCAGGCTCATCGTCTACTGTGCAACATCCCTTTATTGCCCTGGGGTACCATACCGGGTCCACCATGAACCCGCAAACGGATCGTCCACTCCTCGAATCGGGTTTCACATATCACACGTCTCAGAACCGAGAAAACGCATGGTGGACGCACTGAAATATCATATCAAGAGAAACCGGGTTTTTAAAATAATACATACATTCTTTTGAAATACCCACAGTTCTCAAATCCAGAAATCTCATGAAAACAACATATCTCAATGCGCATAATCATAAAGCATGATGTATACGACATATAACAGAAATGTAAGGATATCCGTATATCATGCAACATGGAACAATAATATGCACATATTAAGGGAAAACCGCTCTTTTAAATGAATCCAGTTTTTTTTAAATATATCCAGCGGTTCACAATTTCTCCAAGGTCAAATGCAACATCGTATAAAGGTGTATATGTAACTATAGAAAGTTAATCATGCAAGGAGTCATATCATGATGCAGCAATTCTACTGTGTAGTGGCATAGCAATTATCGATGATGAAGTGTATGAGCCGGCAAGTAAGTGTACATGAAGCATGCGCATCATCGGTAATGGTGTTGGTGTACTGATAGCATGGGGTTCATAATAACTAAAGAAGACACAAATAGCATGAAATGCGATGCGAATATTAAGAATATGCGGAAAATGAATAGTAAACGCAACAATAAGGAATATACATTATATATATATGAGTCATACAGTTTTGGCGTTTGAAATAGCACGAATCGTGGTGTTTAGAAAATAGGGGCTACGGTGTTTTTAAGAAAATGTATGTCCTTTGAAATATCCGTAGTATCCCTTGGCCTGTCTTTAAAATACTCATGATTCGTTAGTTTTTGAAATAGGAATGACTCGAGCCCAGTCTAACATCTACTAAATAAACTACAAGACTAAACTAACAGACTAATCGAAAGGATAAGGAAAACCACCTAAGTTTGAGTCGATATATATATCTAGTAGTCGTTGATCCCGCCTCAATAGTATCACATACGATACAATATATAATATGACATCCTCAAGTCAAGAGTGTGGATCAATCATCATAATTATATCTCGTACGGTAAATCCATCGTACGGCATCCCAAATCTGGGTACGGGTCGAATATCACATTTATCTCATTATTCATCTTGTATCCTTATCATCATATCGTGAATTAGGGGTACTGATCTAAAGTCTACTACATACTGATACCATCAACAAATAAATGTGTGTGTATGAAATCACATCGCCTGAAGATCCTCTATAATCTCATGTCATATCTCATAATACGATCCAAGTCACATCACCGATCTCACAGCATCATGTCAAATCACATCGACTCATCTCCAAATATCATATACTATCCTCATTATCCATGTATATGTATACCAATATATATATATATACATCCTCATTATCCATGAATGTGACAGTCTCCGTACAGTCCGGTCTATTCGTCTGATACATCGCATGGCGGGCCTAGGGGGCGGTAAACGTCAGTCCCCTAATAGCGGTACAAGTCGTGTCGGAGTGTAGCCCAGAACACCCTGAGATAACACTGGAAACCTACCAGTATACCTTGCTTGCCCTGGCCAGGGACTACTTGTGTAATGGCTCTCCTGGACACAGCGCGATGTCAACCCCCAATACCGGGAGAGACGAATCCTGTCTAACCGTCACTGCCTCCAAGTGCTTCGGGACTGCACCCAACTACTACCTGTTTGCACGACTCCTTTGAGCCGTGGTAGGGTAGTAATCAAAGTACAGTGGGAATACACTCGAGGCGAAGTGACAGTGTCAAGTCAGCGGACTAAGCTGTACTCATGTCACCTGGGAACTGATAACTCCAACAGTTCCCGACGAGTCCTGTCCAGTGTACTCGTAACCTAACGAGCACCCGCATACTATCTCAAGTACGACGTACTGACGACTGTGGGACAAACCGTCTCCCGCACTGGGATGAGAAGCACATACGCTAGTCTACTACGGAGTATCGATGCCCTGTCTCGATAATCCTACGACTAGGGACGTGTAAATAAGGATGTGCTTGTAGATTACCTAGCCCCCACGAGTGTGACTGCCATCACAACGCTGGTAATCAAGCAAAGATCCTAAGGGCTCCACTAATGCGTATAGGTGATATAATAAAAGAAACACATGTACACATAAAGCAGAGACAAACCAAGTAGCATACTATCATTTCGAGCAAGATTGTCTATACAACTGTGAATATCTCAAGCTTCCATCAAGTAATATACATACTAGTATGATACAGTAATGGCCTCTAGGGCATATACACTAACAAAATGGCCGGTCACTTCACCATGAAATCCGGCGAGCTCGGTCCAAGTGGGATGGATTTGGTTCATATTGGCAGAGTGGCCTCCTAGTGGTCCATCTAGGTTAGTGGTGTTGTTTTTTTTTCCACTAAAGTTGTCGGTTCATTCCAGATTTCCCTGCACCCACTATTTAACACAAAACCGACACAGAAGTTTTAAGTTTCAAGTTTTAGGGTTCAGTTTAGGTTTGATCTGGTTTCCTAACACTATGGGGGGTTTAAGGTCACCACTAAAGCTCATTAGCACCCTCTCAACTCAAGAATCCCTCAAACCTCATCTAGGAATTTTCAATGTTCTCTAAACTACACCAAACGATTTTAATCTAAACTAGAGGCTATGGAAACTTAACTACTATCCTAATGGTGAAGAAAATACCTCATTTTGCAACTCAAGAAAATTCTTGAGTTCCCCAAGTGCTCAAAATCGAATTTTTCTTGGTCCATCATGCTTGTAGTGAGCTTGTGCATGTTTTTTGTGAAGAGGGTGCATGGTTTTGATGTAGGAAAGGGGGTGAAGCGAAAAGGTAGAGGTGATGGAGGAGGGAGGCATCCATGGAGGTGAATGGGAGAGAGAAGATGAGGGTGATGAAGTGAAGAGAGAATAGCCCAACGTCAAAGGAAACCCCTTTCCTTCTCTCTCTTGCCCATACCTCTCGCCATGCCACATATTAAAACATTTTTCTTTTTTTCTCTTATTCTTTTCTTTTCTTACCAAATACAAAACCAAATGATAAAAAGAAAGAAAGCATGGTTTTCAGAACAAAGAAAATGTAACAAGTTGTGTGGCATGACACGGTGCATGTCATATGCAAAAATCAAGCTTAATGCACGATTGGTGATATTTAATCGTGATTAACATTAAAATGGAATATAATTAGTCATAAAGAATTAATGATTTGCTTAAATCATATAAAACGCCCTCATTTCAGTAATTCCTATAATTTTCCAAATATTTCCCAATTTATCGGTATTTAATTATACTGCATTATCAATATATTCATAATATTTATTATTTAATTATATAAATTCCCAAAAATAATATTTTATTTTTTCTGAAATGTTACAGTATTGTACGTAGATGACATACTCTTGATGGGAAAGTGTTTCCTATGCTACACTTGGTCAAGCTCCTTTTATCACGATGATTCTCCATCAAAGATCTAGATGATACCTACTACATCTTGTGGATTATGATCTATGGTGATATATCTATGTGGATGTTGGTGTTGGGGTCGAAAATTGAACCCCGGTTGACCAAGTCAAAGTCAAGGTCAACCCCAAGCCAAGTGGGCCCAAGCCCAGGTCAAGTGGGCCCATGCTCAGGTCAGTCCGAACATGAAGCGGACGGCCCTCCTCCAAGAAGAAATAAAAACCATGTAATAAATAATTTTGATGTAATTTTTTATGTGCATAAAGACAAATTTTTGTAAAGCCCATGGCTTATGTGCAAAAAGAAATAGCACATGAGACATGGAATGGGCAAAATGCCATTTTGTAAAGCCCAAGGGGCTATATGTAAATGTGTAAGCCTATATAAGGCAACATGATGATGAATAAAGGATATACTTTTCATTCCTCTAAAAAAGGTTAGGGTTTTTTTGCCTCCTTCTCCTTCCTCAAGGTTCTAAACTGTCACGACCCGAAATAGCACGTGACTGGCCTTGAATCAAATGAAGTCTATAGGACCCCATCTAATTCAAGTAAGCCAAAAGCCCAGAAATCTAAACCATTTTTAAGGAGTAAATAAGGAAAACTAATTTTTAAGAAGTAAGGAAAACATGTTTTAAAAGCAAGGTTTTTAAATAAGTAAGCCGAATATGCATTTTTAAAATCTCCAATCCTTTCTGAAAATTTCGACAGAGTTTCCTTTGTAAATACTGGTCCCGAACGGAGTACAACAAGGATAATATATGTACAATGATAAAAGGCATCCCCAAGCGGGAGCTAGCTCTTCGTCAATCGACGGTCACAACCACGCAAGCAGTAATATACAACGCCGAAAGGCGAGGATCAAAACCCAAAAAGGAAACTCAAAACAGCATGAAAACCATAATACTACAACGCACGACTCTAAGGTCGAAATAATACACAACTGGTTTTCTAAGTCTGAAACTATATACAAGTTTGGTTGATGGAATCACTAGATACAACTGATTAAAATAAATACAAGGGTGGTCACGATGCGAGTGAACCCACCTACCAAAGCAATCATCCAAAAAGGAAGCAGTGTGCTAGAAAAGCCACAATGAAACCTGTACGGCAAAAACCTGGAAGAACTGTGGCACAACGGGGGTGAGTTGCCCACTCGTGAATAGAAAACATCACAGAGCAGAAATCGTATGTATGACACAATCCTAGGTCAACACGATCAGATATATATATATATATATATATATATATATATATATATTCAAATGAATAAGTCTGAAGTATGATAAGGTGGCAATGTAACATCTATACATGAGTGTAGTGCCAAGTGCTCGTGTCAGTGCCTCAGGTAATAACATATCATAAATATGAGGTATGATCAATGTCGACTATATCAAGAAGTCTATGAATATGTAGATATCATCCATGTGTCACCCAATGACAATAAGCATCATGCATGTAAATATCATAAACCTATGCATGGAAGTATGAGGATGTAAATCAACATGCGTCGCTCGCGACATATCAAAATCATGGAACCTGAGTGTCAAGCATCGACACTCGAAAACATCATGAAACCTGTGCCTAGCATCGGCACGTAAATCCTCATATACCGGGCTCCGTCAGTGCAGATCGGCCCACAACATCTCTCGACTCCGGTCGGTATCCTCCGGATATCCGCCGAGCTCAAATACAATCACCGGTATGTACTAGCCACCCTGCCAGGCTCAAAGTCTACTCCACGAAAAACATTTCTCGCCCCGGGGAACCATACCGGGTCCACCATGTACCCGCAATCGGCCTCATCCGCCTCCTCGAATCGGGTTTCACATGTCGCTCTCAGCACCGAGAAAACACATGGTGGACGCACTGAAATATCATATCAAGGGTAACCGGGTTTTTAAAACAATTACATACTCTCTTTGAAATACCCACGGTTCCCAAAACCAGAAATATCATGGAAACAACATATCTCAATGCGTCTAATCAAAAAGCATGATGTATGCGACATGTAAAAGAAATGTAAGAATATTAGTATATCATACAACATGGAATAGTAATATGCACATATTGAGGGAAACCGCTCTTTTAAAATGAATCAGTTTTAAAGAGTATCTTGCGGTTCCCAAATATCTAAATCCAGCGAGAATCATCTATGTATGTGCGAATATGTATGTATGCACGTATTGGTGTACAATAGGTATGTACACAAGTATGCCATGCAAGGGATCATATCCTGAATGTAACAGTACTACAGTGTAGTGACATGGAAATTATCGATGATGAAGTGTGTGAGCCGGCAAGCAGGTGTACGTGGAACATATGCATCATCGATAATGGTGCTGGTGTCCTAACAGCATGGTTTTAATATAACAATAAACACAGTACACATGCAATGCGATGCGAATAGCAAGAATATGTAGAAATCGACTAATAACCACAACGGTGCAGAATCTACATCAATGTATCTATGTCATGTTGTTTTGCCATTTGAAAGGAGACGAATCGGGGTTTTTAGGAAAATAAGGGCTACGGTGTTTTTAAGAAAAGATGAGTCCTTTGAAAATATCCATATAATCCCTTGCCTGTCTTTAAAATACTCCCGATTCGTTAGTTTTGAAATAGGTATGACTCGGGACTAGTCTAACATCTACAAGGTAACTACAGATCTAACTAATAAGATAATGGAAAGGGTATGGAAACAACCTAAATCTGAGTCGATACATATATACATATAATTGTTGGTGATCTCGCCTCAGTGGTACCGCATACGATACAATATCATATGACATCCTCGAGTCATGAGTGCGGATCTATCATTAATATAAAGCTCGTACGGTAAATCATCGTACGGCATCGTAAAAGCTGGGTACGGGTCAATATCACATCCATCTCATCAATTATTTGGTATCCTTATCATCATATCTCATGATCTGGGGTACTGATCTTGTAAGTCCATGCTACCTCTCCCGGTACTTTCGGGCATGCGGAATTTGACGAAAAACAATTTTCTAGAGGTGGTAACATGGACTCAAAACCGGATCTTTGTTAAACATCTAACTAACAACCTAACTAGGAGTTGTTAACTACTAGGTTAGGGGGTTATACCTTTCTTTCTTGATCTCCTCCGTCTTCAAGCCTCGATGTTTGTCCGGATCGGCTTCACTCCGTCGTCTCCTTGCGCCGAAGATAGATCCACCTCGAAAGCTTCTACCTTTGGCTTCTTCTTCGATCTTTGAAGAAACTAGTTCACTTGGTTTGCCAAACCTTGTGAACTAGAGTGAGTAGAGAAGAGTGTGTTGGGATTTTCTCTATGGTTCTTGGTTCTCAACACATGAGACAAGTGAACCATAGACTAAGATAGGGAGAGCAAGAGGAAGGAGATGAGAGCTCAAGAACAAGAGAGAGAATGAGAATGATAGAAAAATGAGAAAGACTTCTCTCTTGGCTCTCATAATCCAAAACCATCATCACAAAAATAGTAATCAAGTATTGTGTAAATGGTTTAAGCTACAATAGCCATATCATTTCATGCACTCGTTTTGCATAAGAGAACAAGCAAGCAAAAGTCTTTGCCATTAAATGATAGCCATTGTCATCCTGATGGTCAACTAGTCCAACCTAGTCAACCGGTCAACAAAGTCAACAAGTCAACAAAGTCAACCCCTCAACAACCATGTCACCATAATACTTAATTAATATTATTGTTAATCATATATCATATTCTCATTAGGGTTGAGCAAAAAGTCAATAGTCAACAGTCAACGGTCAACAACCCTAATGAGAATCCTCTGCCTCTGTCTCTCCGTCAACTGTGCATACACACCCGCATCCGCGTTCCGAGGAACACGAATACACACTGGATAAATCGAATCCCAAAACGTACACTAGGATCTGGCTTAAACCAAAGCCCGCTAGTGTTAACTATCCGGACACTGTACGTGCACTAGTGCACGGATGTGACCGAACCTTGTCGCAAAACCATGCGACCTGTCGCAAAACCATGCGACCTCTACTCTTTTGCCTAAAGGCGAATAGCTTTCTGTGTGGGACTCTAAAGCCTCGACACTACGCTGGCAGTGGGTTTAACCACAGACCGCAAGCGGCACTAGCTGTGCGTAACGGTCCCCAGGTAGATGCCGACAAGAAGATTGACGAGGTGAAACCCATCTGAACTCCTACCGAGCCTGAATGTGACAATCTCCGTACAGTCCGGTCTGTTCGTCTGATACATCGCATGGCGGGCCTAGGGGGCGGTAAATGTCAGTCCCCTAATAGCGGTACAAGTCGTGTCGGAGTGAAGTCCAAAACACCCAGAGATAACACTGGAAGCCTACCAGTATATCTCGATTGCCCTGGCCAGGGACTACTCGTGTAATGGCTCTCCTAGACACAGCGCGATGTCAACCCCCAATACCGGGAGAGACGAATCCTGTCTAACCGTCACTGCCTCCAAGTGCTTCGGGACTGTACCCAACCACTACCTGTTTGCACGACTCCTTTGAGCCATGGTAGGGTAGTAATCAAAGTACAGTGGGAACACACTCGAGGCGAAGTGACAGTGTCAAGTCTGCGGACTAAGCTGTACTCATGTCACCTGGGAACTGATAACTGACGATAGGTATAATACCAACCGGTCAGTTCCCGACGAGTCCTGTCCAGTGTACTCATAACCTAACGAGCACCCGTATACTATCTCCAGTACGACGTACTGATGGCTGTGGGACAGACCATCTCCCACACTGGGATGAGAAGCGCATACGCTAGTCTACTCCGGAGTATCGATGCCCTGTCTCGATAGTCCTGCGACTAGGGACCTGTATAAGGATGTGCTTATAGATTACCCAGCCCCCACTAGTGTGACTGCCATCATAATGCTGGTAATCAAGCAAAGATCCTAAGGGCTCCACTAATGTGTATAGGTGATATACTAAAATAAACACATGTACACATTTAAGTAGAAACAAACCAAGTAGCATACTACTATTTTGAGCAAGATTGTTTATACAAGGTGAATATCCTAAGCTTTCATTAAGTAATATACAAACTAGTATGATACAGTAATAGCCTCTAGGGCATATACACTAACAATCTCCCACTTGCACTAAGGCCATGTACTGGCGTATCGAAGACCTATCATCTCGATCAGCCGCTCGAACTGAGTCTGGGGCAAGGCCTTGGTGAATGGATCTGCAGTGTTATCTTCTGAATTTAATCTCTTTACCTCGATCTCCCGGCGATCAATGATCTCCCTGATCAGGTGGAACCGCCTCAAAATGTGCCTGGACTTCTGATGGGACCTGGGTTCCTTTGCTAAAACTATAGCGCCGTTGTTGTCACAATACAGCGGTATTGGATCAACACTGGTAGGAACCACCTGAAGTTCCGTGAGGAACTTCTTCATCCAGACAGCTTCCTTTGCGGCATCGCAAGCAGCTATGTACTCCGCTTCCATGGTTGAGTCAGCAACGGTTTCCTGCTTGGAACTCTTCCAGCAAACCGCCCCTCCATTGAGGGTAAAGACATAACCCGACATGGACTTGGAGTCATCCTTGTCACTCTGGAAGCTGGAGTCAGCAAAGGCCTCAATCTGGAGGTCTTTTCCGCCATACACCAAGAACATCTCCTGAGTCCTTCTCAGGTACTTGAGAATGTTCTTTACTGCTATCCAGTGTTTCTCCCCTGGGTTCGACTGATACCGGCTTACAACGCTCAATGGGTATGCTACATCTGGTCTGGTACATAACATCGCATACATAATAGAGCCTACCGCAGATGCGTAGGGTATTGATGACATGCGAGCCCTTTCCAAATCAGTCTTGGGAGACATCTCTTTGGAGAGGGTGATTCCGTGACAAGCCGGTAGATTACCGCGCTTGGAATCTTCCATACTGAATCGTTTCAGTATGGTGTCGATGTACCTTGACTGTGAAAGTCCCAGCATCCTCTTAGATCTATCACGATAGATCTAGATCTCCAGAATGTAGTTGGCATCGCCCAGGTCCTTCATGGAGAACCTCTGCGACAAGAATCCTTTGACTGGCTGTAGCATAGGAATATCATTTCATATTAGGAGAATGTCATCGACGTACAAGACGAGGAATACCACATTTCTCCCTACAATCTTACTGTAAATGCATGGTTCATCTGGGTTTTTAACAAAGTCGAATTCTTTGACAGTATCATCAAAGCAGAAGTTCCAACTCCGCGATGCCTGCTTAAGTCCATAGATGGACTTGAGCAACTTGCACACTTTACCGCTGCTCCCACTCTGAATGAATCCCTCTGGCTGATCCATATAGACGCACTCTTCCAAATTTCCATTTAGGAAAGCAGTCTTTACGTCCATCTGCCAGATCTCATAATCGTGGAAGGCAGCAATGGCAAGAAGGATCCGAATGGATTTAAGCATGGCTACCGGAGAAAAGGTCTCGTCATAGTCCAAACCAGGTCTTTGACGAAAACCCTTTGCAACGAGCCTAGCTTTATAGGTTTCAACCTGCCCATCTACACCAATCTTCTTTCTGAAGATCCATTTGCAGCCTACGGGTTTTACCCCTTCTGGAGCAAAGTCCAAAGTCCAAACTTTGTTGGTGTACATGGACTCCATCTCGGTCCGCATTGCATCCAGCCATTCTACCGAGTCACCGCTCTGAATGGCTTGCTGGAAGCTAGTAGGCTCATCATAATTAACTGTGCAATCCTCTCTATCCCCGTCTATGAGAAAACCGAAGTATCTCTCGGGCGGATGAGACTGCCTACTACTTCTGCGGAGCGGCGTAGGAATGTCCGGTTCTCCTGAAATGTCTGGTTCATCCAAGCTTTAAGTAACAGCTTGTGGTTCTGGAATTTCTTACAGTTCTATTGCGCCCCCACTTATCTGATTTTCCAAAAATTCAGTTTCCAAGAAGTGGGCATGTGGAGAAACAAAAACTTTTTGTTCTTCTGCGGAATAGAAAAGATACCCTCTGGAGTTCTTTGGGTATCCCACAAACTTATACAGTACTGAGCGTGCCTCGAGCTTGTTCGCATGCTGCTTTTTTACAAAAGCTGGACATCCCCATACCTTAAGATACTTAAGACAGGGTTTCTTCCCACTCCACATCTGATATGGGGTGGTAGGCACAGTCTTGGTTGGAGCCTTGTTCAAGAGATATGCAGCTGCTTCTAGTGCATAACCCCAGAAAGATCGCGGTAACTCAGCCTTACACATCATGGAATGAACCATATCTAATAGAGTCCGATTCCGCCTTTCCGATACACCGTTGTGTTGTGGTGTGTATGGAGGAGTAAGTTGAGAGAGAATTCCATTCTCTTTTAAGTAGCCCAGAAACTCGGCACTCAAGTATTCTCCACCTCGATCCGATCTTAGAATCTTGATACTTTTTCCGGTTTGTTTTTCAACTTCATTCTTGTATTCTTGAAATTTTCCAAAGGCCTCGGATTTGTGCTTCATTAAGAAGACATGTCCATACCTAGAGAAATCATCTGTGAAAGTAATGAAGTATGAATAACCACTTCGCGCATGTGTAGACATTGGACCACACACATTACTGTGTATGAGTCCCAAGAGCTTGCTCGCTCTTTCTCCGCGTCCAGTGAACGGAGTCTTTGTCATCTTTCCCATGAGACAAGATTCACAAGTGGCATAAGACTGATACTCGAACGGATTCAAGTACCCTTCTTTATGTAACTTAGTTAATCGTGTCTCATTAATGTGACCCAGTCTACAATGCCATAAGAAAGCCTGATTTGTTTCCTGAGACTTTCTTTTAAGTGTGTTCTGGACACTGAAAATCTGAGCTTGATTTAACACGTATATTCCGTTCTGTAATATACCTAACCCAATCAGAACTTGATTTAGGTGGATGTGTACTACATCGCTTACAAAAGTAAATTCATATCCTTCCTTAGAAAGTAAGGATACAGATATGATATTACAAGTCGCATCTCGTATATACAAACAGTTACGCAAAATCAATATCTGCCCAGTTGTCAGTCCAAGATGATATTCCCCTACGGATTCAGCATCCATGCTCATTCCGTTAGCAACCCTGAGAGTCATATCACATTTTCTGATAACCCTACGGTTTCTCAGAGCCTGTAACGAATTACAGATATGAGATCCTGATCAGGTATCCAATACCCAGGAAGTAGGGTTAACTGACATACAGTTCTCAATCACAAACACACTCGAAGCCGAAGCCACAACATGCTTCGAATTCTGGCTAGTGGCTTTGCAAGCCCTGCAATCCTTCTGCCAATGTTCATTCCCGTTACAATAGGAACATCCCTCTTTAATCATATCCAGTCCCGAAACTCTTGCCCTTCCTTTTCCTTCTTCTTCCCTGGTTTCCTTCAGGGTATAAGCAGAGGGCAGGGACTGTAGAATTAGGTCAGTACTTGACCCATTCTCCAACGTGGTCTCCAGCTCCGTGAGCTCAAAATAGCTGGTCTCTGTAAGGACGTTGCCCCCTACAGATGACCCGACAGCCAACCTCGCTTGAAGCAATTCGTTCGAGGTCTCATATCTTGCGATACGAGATTGCTCTCCATATAAAACTTTGTTATGGAGGAAGATAGAAACTGAGTCCATCTTCTCGTGCTGCCTCTGGTTTGCACCATCAACTGAGGCTAACACGAGGCACTTGGCTTTCGCACAATCCTTTTCCGATGTCCTGCGGATGTGAACATCCATGACAGGGGAAACTGGACTTGAGACGGCAGGGATTTGATTAGTTAAGAGGTGTCCCAGCTTGTCATGGGCAATGGACATCTGGACAGACCTTTGCCAGTCAAAACAGTCAGGTTCAGTCATCTTATTATCTAGATGTAACCTAGGCGTGGTCACAGGGTCGCTGCAATTAAGAGAGAGAGAAGAATACACTCAGCATGATGCTCTTGCAAGTTTAGATTGGTTTTTAATTTGTTTAAACAGGATGGCTCCCACTGTCTCTCGAATCCCTCCTCAAACCAAAAAGGAAGAATTAGTCAGGATCAATCTCACCGTACAATTCTTGCTTAACCGTTCAGCCAGGCTGGTGTCGGTACTTCGAGGGAGGTTTTCCAACGCTTTCGCGAAGTTCCTTAATTTAAGAACCTCTTTTCCCTGGGGGCGTAGCCCCGCTAACACCTTTCTAGACACCTACTAGGTTTATAGCATTGATCGTTAAGTGAGAAATTTTCCGAGGAGTAGCATATACTCACAGTAGGATCGGGATCCAAATATCATCGCGTGACGAAACTGAAGGAATCCTACCAGAATCATCACGCTCCAAATGGTATGCAATACTAGCAAGTTTCAGTTCTTTTGAAACTCCCGATGTGGGTTTTTGCCCCATGCTCTTATGACCTTGACGAAGGTCAACAAATCATAAGTCATATGTCAAGTTCTACCCGTCATTATCCAGGTTAATTTGAACCCACCCGTATATACCTTTGACGAAGGTCAACAAGGTAATACGACTGTCCCAAACCAACGCATCTATCTATGCTACATATGAACACCCAACAGCTACCAATCACTATGCCTTGACGAAGGTCAACAAACATAGCTTGAATACTATTGAATATTCATACGAAACGACGGAGGGCTACGAATGGTTTTGGCGAAACCTTGAACGTAGTGAACTTGATATAATCGAAGGAACGAAATAGCTTTTAAAAGGAGTGGCTCAAGCTCCGCATTTAAAAGTTAGTTTTGAAAAGAACCGAGTGGTTTTTCGAAAGTGTTCCAACAACTTTTACTTGGTTTATTTTCTTGCATTAGTTCTTTTAATGCGTGTTATTCTTTCATTAGTTCTTTTAATGCGTCCCATCATTTAAACCTACCATTGCAAAAAACAACCAAAATATGACGTACGCTTATGCCATTCGCATTCGCCACGGGGCCCCGTCATTACCCGTTAGGTTACTTAACTAACGACAGAGCGGGGGCTGGGCTAGCACGGCTCTAAAACATAAGCAACGCCTAAATAATATCATACATAGATATATTGCAATGATAGCCATTTCAGATCACAGATGAACACATTGGATATACTAGGAACCCGCAATTCGTACGAGCCTGTAACGAAAAGCAGATTACACGGTCGCGGTGAATAGCCAAAACCCCACCCAAGACCCCTACGGGTGCAGCAAACTACCCGCCAAGTACCCGAAGCGAAGCAACCTCCCTCATCCCCGTGAGTAGGCCACTCGGCACTTCGGCATACCCGGTAGTTTGTGCACCCCCTCCATGGGTCTATCCTAGGAGCAAAAACAGTAAAAAGAAATTATACAATGACGGTTACAACCCCGACCCGGTTGTGCGGCCATGGAAATAATTATTACATCAATTTACAAATTTACATGAATTGAAAGAAAAGAAAACTCTCGTCTCACAACCCCCGGCTATTCACCCGCGACAATCCAATGAATTCATATACACATTCCAATGACATTACAGATTACAGATTTGTATAACCCCCACTAATCGACATATGGCGATTAGTAGACGTTCAATACAAATAACACATCACAGAAAAACCCGTCAGCTTAAGTCTTTTAGAAGTTCGATCAAAAATACGGATTTATAGGCCCCCAATACAAAATTTTCGTTCTGGAAAATCTGGGCAGAAAATACATATTCCAAAAATCCCAAAACAAACCCAGAAGCACTCTGCAAGAATATTTTTTCCCGACCGAGTTAACTAGGCCGCGGAACCGCGGCGGGAGCATGCTCCCGCCGCGTTTCCGCGGCACATTGAACGATTCAGGGGACGAAATTTCTTGGGTGTTCACACAAAAGCCTGAGCCGATTTTTAAGATAAGATTTATCATTTTTTGAACAGGAAAAATTTCGGCAGAAACTTGACAGTTTTGGGTTCGTTTTGCGACTTTTCTTTGATCGATCTTCTAGCTACTTTGCTAACATATTAGATAGAGTTTAACTAGGCTCTGATACCACTGTAAGTCCATGCTACCTCTCCCGGTACTTTCGGGCATGCAGAATTTGGTGAAAAACAATTTTCTAGAGGTGGTAACATGGACTCAAAACCGGATCTTTGTTAAACATCTAACTAACAACCTAACTAGGAGTTGTTAACTACTCGGTTAGGGGGTTATACCTTTCTTTCTTGATCTCCTCCGTCTTCAAGCCTCGATGGTTGTCCGGATCGGCTTCACTCTGTCGTCTCCTTGCGCCGAAGATAGATCCACCTCGAAAGCTTCTACCTTTGGCTTCTTCTTCGATCTTTGAAGAAACTAATTCACTTGGTTTGCCAAACCTTATGAACTAGAGTGAGTAGAGAAGAGTGTGTTGGGATTTTCTCTATGGTTCTTGGTTCTCAACACATGAGACAAGTGAACCATAGACTAAGAGAGGGAGAGCAAGAGGAAGGAGATGAGAGCTCAAGAACAAGAGAGAGAATGAGAATGATAGAAAAATGAGAAAGACTTTTCTCTCTTGGCTCTCATTATCCAAAACCATCATCACAAAAATAGTAATCAAGTATTGTGTAAATGGTTTAAGCTACAATAGCCATATCATTTCATGCACTCATTTTGCATAAGAGAACAAGCAAGCAAAAGTCTTTGCCATGAAATGATAGCCATTGTCATCATGATGGTCAACTAGTCCAACCTAGTCAACCGGTCAACAAAGTCAACAAGTCAACAAAGTCAACCCCTCAACAACCATGTCACCATAATACTTAATTAATATTATTGTTAATCATATATCATATTCTCATTAGGGTTGAGCAAAAAGTCAATAGTCAACAGTCAACGGTCAACAACCCTAATGAGAATCCTCTGCCTCTGTCTCTCCGTCAACTGTGCATACACACCCGCATCCGCGTTTCGAGGAACACGAATACACACTGGATAAATCGAATCCCAAAACGTACACTAGGATCTGGCTTAAACCAAAGCCCGCTAGTGTTAACTGTCCGGACACTGTACGTGCACTAGTGCACGGATGTGACCGAACCCTGTCGCAAAACCATGCGACCTCTACTCTTTTGCCTAAAGGCGAATAGCTTTCTGTGTGGGACTCTAAAGACTCGACACTACGCTGGCAGTGGGTTTAACAACAGACCGCAAGCGGCACTAGCTGTGCGTAACGGTCCCCAGGTAGATGCCGACAAGAAGACTGACGAGGTGAAACCCATCTGAACTCCTACTGAGCCTGAATGTGACAATCTCCGTACAGTCCGGTCTGTTCGTCTGATACATCGCATGGCGGGCCTAGGGGGGCGGTAAACGTCAGTCCCCTAATAGCGGTACAAGTCGTGTCGGAGTGAAGCCCAAAACACCCTGAGATAACAGTGGAAGCCTACCAGTATATCTCGATTGCCCTGGCCAGGGACTACTCGTGTAATGGCTCTCCTTGACACAGCGCGATGTCAACCCCCAATACCGGGAGAGACGAATCCTGTCTAACCGTCACTGCCTCCAAGTGCTTCGGGACTGTACCCAACCACCACCTGTTTGCACGACTCCTTTGAGCCGTGGTAGGGTAGTAATCAAAGTACAGTGGGAACACACTCGAGGCGAAGTGACAGTGTCAAGTCAGCGGACTAAGCTGTGCTCATGTCACCTGGGAACTGATAACTGACGATAGGTATAATACCAACTGGTCAGTTCCCGACGAGTCATGTCCAGTGTACTCGTAACCTAACGCGCACCCGTATAATATCTCCAGTACGACGTATTGATGGCTATGGGACAGACCATGTCCCACACTGGGTTGAGAAGCGCATACGCTAGTCTACTCCGGAGTATCGATGCCCTGTCTCGATAGTCCTGCGACTAGGGACCTGTATAAGGATGTTCTTATAGATTACCCAGCCCCCACTAGTGTGACTGCCATCACAACGATGGTAATCAAGCAAAGATCCTAAGGGCTCCACTAATGTGTATAGGTGATATACTAAAATAAACACATGTACACATTTAAGTAGAAACAAACCAAGTAGCATATTACTATTTTGAGCAAGATTGTTTATACAAGGTGAATATCCCAAGCTTCCATTAAGTAATATACAAACTAGTATGATACAGTAATGGCCTCTAGGGCATATACACTAATAGATCTAAGTCTAGTACAAATCGATACCATCTATAAAAATGCGTGTGTAAAACACACGTCCCAAGTCCCGCTAAAATCTCGTGTCGTATCCTAAATACGAATCACATCATATAACCGATCACATGGCACTATGCCCAATCTCATTGACTCATCTCCAAATGTCATCCACTATCCTCATCTTCCAGGTATAAGTATAACAGATAAGCAAGTGTGTGTGTGGGGGGGGGTGTAAACCTATTCTAGGGTTCGAAACTAGGGAAACTATACTAGTTTACTTCTAAAACCTAATCTATCCATAGTACACTAAATCACATCTAGAATATCCATGACACACATACGCTATCATATATATATAGTATATATGTTAGTGTATATGCCCTAGAGACCATTACTGTATCATACTAGTTTGTATATTACTTAATGGAAGCTTGGGATATTCACCTTGTATTGACATTCTTGCTCAAAATAGTAGTATGCTACTTGGTTTGTTTCTACTTTAATGTGTGCATGTGTTTCTTTTAACATATTGCCTTTACACATTAGTGGAGCCCTTAGGATCTTTGCTTGATTACCAGCGTTGTGATGGCAGTCACACTCGTGGGGGCTGGGTAATCCACAATCACATCCTTATGCAGGTCCCTAGTCGTAGGACTATCGAGACAGGGCATCGATACTCCGGAGTAGACTAGCGTATGCGCTTCTCATCCCAGCTTGGGAGACGGTCTGTCCCACAGCCGTCAGTACGTTGTACTTAAGATAGTATGCGGGTGCTCGTTAGGTTACGATTACACTGGACAGGACTCATCGGGAACTGTTGGTTGGTATTATACCTATCGTCAGTTATCAGTTCCCAGGTGACATGAGTACAGCTTAGTCCATTGACTTGACACCGTCACTTCGCCTCGAGTGTATTCCCATTGTTCTTAGATTGCTACCCTACCACGGCTCAAAGGAGTCATGCAAACAGGTAGCAATTGGGTGCAGTCCCGAAGCGACGGTTTGACAGGATTCGTCTCTCCCGGTATTGGGGGTTGATATCGCGCTGTGTCTAGGAGAGCCATTACACAAAGTCCCTGGCCAGGGCAAGTGAGATAGACTGGTAGGTTTCAAGTGTTATCTCATGGTATTCTGGGCTACACTCCAACACGACTTGTACCGCTATTAGGGGACTGACGTTTACCGCCCCCCTAGGCCCGCCATGCGATGTTCTTAGACGAACAGACCGGACTGTACGGAGACTGTCACGTTCAGGCTCAGTAGGAGTTCAGATAGGTTTACCTTGTCAGTCTTCTTATCGGCATCTACCTAGGGACCGTTACGTACAGCTAGTGCCGCTTGCGGTCTGTGATTAAACCTACTGCCAGCGTAGTGTCGAGTCTTTAGAGTCCCACACAGAGGGTTATTCGCTTTTAGGCAAAACGAGTAGAGGTCGCATGGTTTTGCGACGGGGTTCGTTCACATCCGCGCACTTGTGCACGTTTGGTGTCCAGACAGCTTATACTAGCGGGCTTTGGTTTAAGCCAGATCCTAGTATATTTTTTGGGATTGGTTTTATCTCTTTGTATTCGTGCTCCTCGAAACACGGATACGGGTGTGTATGCACAGTTGACTGAGGCAGAGGCAGAGGACTTTCATTAGGGTTGATGACCATTGTCATTTTCTTAACCCTATTGTTTATGTGTGAAATATGATTATTAATATTAGTTAATTATAATTGTGTTATGGTTAGGGTTGTTGACCATTTGACTATGGTTGACATGTTGACCTATGTTGACAATTTGACCATCATCATTTCATTTGAAAGATGCTCTTTGATTCTTGCAAAAGTAATTAATGTGAAATGATAATGTTCATTTCAATATTAACCATCACAATTATCTTTTGCTAATTATTTATTTATCATAATTCATATATATGTGAGAAGGTTGGCTTTATCTTCTCATTCTATCATTCTCGTTCTCTCTCATCCTCTTCCTCTCTCTCAAAGCTCTCCCCTCTCATGAGTTGAGAACCATTGAGCTTTAGATAAAACCTTCAAAATTACTCTCTACTCTTTCTAAAGTTCTAGATTTAGCACACCAAGCACCTTAGTTACTTCTAGTTTGAGGTTGGAGCCAAAGGTAGAGGCCCTCGGGTGGATCTTTCTTCGGCAAGAGAAGGCGACGAGGAGAACCCGTTCATCCCACTCCAAGGAGTAAGAAGAGAAGGACTTCAAGACTTAGGTATAACCCCTTAACCGATTAGCTAACTCTTTTAGCATGGTAGTTAGTTTATGTTTAGCAAAGATCCCTCCTTTTGTATAGTCCATGTTTCCTAGTGTTGTAAAAATCGAATTTTTCATAACGTTTCCGCCTCCCCGTAAGCACCGGGGTGGGCAACGTGGACTTACAGTGGTATCAGAGCCTAGCTAAACACAAACTAGTAAGTTAGAAAAGTATCTAGAACGTCGATCGGAAAAAATCGTAAAACACGTTTTCTAAAACCCATGTTTCTGCCGATTTTTATTTCTGTTCCAAAAATAATAAATCATGTACTAAAAATCGGCTCAGGCTTTTGTTAGAACAAGCAAGAAAAACGATCCAGTGAGTCGACCAACTCACCACGGTTCCGCGGCACGAGCTTGCTCCTGCCGCGGATCCGCGGCCGAGTTGACTCGGCTGGGGATCGTTTCTCCTGCAGTTTTCTTCTGTTGTTGTTTTGTGATTTTTGAGATGGTTTGTTTCTGCCCATAATTTCCATAGAAAAAGTTAGTTTTTGGGGTGGTCACAAATCTGTATTTTGATCGAACTTCTTTACACTTTGGTTAATGGGTTATATCTGTGATGTGATATATGTATTGAACGTCTGCTAATCGCTATACGTCGATTAGTGGGGGTTATACATATCTGTGATCTGTAATATTGATGGTTTGTGTATAAGAATTCGTTGGATTGTCGCGGATGAATAGCCGGAGGGTTGTGAGATGAAAGTTTTCTTATTCTTTCAATTCATGTAATATGTAAATTGATGTAATATTATTTATATGGCCGCACAACCGGGATGGGGTTGTAGCCGTCATTGTATAATTTCTTTTACTGTTTTTGCTCCTAGGATAGACCCAAGGTGGGGTGCACAAACTACCGGGTATCTCGAAGTGCCGAGTGGCCTACTCACGGTGTTGAGGGAGGTTGCTTCGCTTCGGGTACTTGGTGGGTAGTTTGCTGCACCCGTAGGGGTCTAGGGTGTGGTTTGGCTATTCATCACGACCGTGTAATCCTCTCTTCGTTACTGGCTCGTACGAAATGCGGATTCCTAGTATATCCAATGTGTTCATCTGTGATCTGGAATGGCTATCATTGCATGTGACGAATGTATATATATCTATATATGATATCTATTTTGGCTTTGCTTATGTTTTGCATCCGCGCTAGTCCAGCCCCTGCTCTGTCGTTAGTTAAGTAACCTAACGGGTGATGACGGGACCCCGTGGAGAATGCGGATGGCATAAGCGTACGACATATTTTCGTTGTTTTCTGCAATGGTACGATTAATTGTTGGGACGCATTAAAATTAATGCAAGAAAAATAAACCAAGTAAAAGTCGTTGGAACACTTTCAAAACCACTCGGTTCTTTTCAAAACCAAATTTTAAACGCGGAGCTTGAATCACTCCTTTTGAAAGCTATCTTGTTCCTTCGATTATATGAAGTACACTACGTTCACGGTTTCGCCAAAACCATTCGTAGCCCTCGGTCGTTTCACATGGATGGTCAATAAGCATTCAACCTATGTTTGTTGGCCAAAGTCAAGGCATAGTGATTGGTAGCTATTGGGTATTCATGTGCAGCATAGATAGATGTGTTGGTTTGGGACAGTCGTTCTACCTTGTTGGCCAAAGTCAAGAGTATGTGCGGATGGGCTCAAATTAACCTGGAGAATGACGGGTAGAACTTGACATGTGACTTATGATTTGTTAGCCAAAGTCAAGGTCATAAGAGCATGGGGCAAAAATCCACATCGGGAGTTTCAAAAGAAACTGAAACTTGCTAGCGCTGCATACCATTTGGAGTGTGATGATTCTGGTAGGATTCCTTCAGTTTTGTCACGCGATGATATTTGGATCCCGATCCTACTGTGAGTATATGCTACTCCTCCGGAACTTTCTCACTTAACGTTCAATGCTATAAACCAAGTAGGTGTCTAGAAAGGTGTTAGCGGGGCTACGCCCACAGGGAAAAGAGGTTATTTAATTAAGGAACTTCTTTAAAGCATTGGAAAACCTCCCTCGAAGTACCGACACTGGCCTGGCTGAACGGTTAAGCAAGAATTGTACGGTGAGATTGATCCCGACTAATTCTTCCTTTATGGTTTGAAGAGGGATTCGAGAGACAGTGGGAGCCATCCTGTTTAGACAAATTAAAAACCACTCTAAACTTGTAAGAGCATCATGCTAAAGTGTTTCTTCTCTCTCTCCTAATTGCAGTGACCAAATATCATTACTGGACTTAAGTTACTACTAGATAAAAACATACTGACAGGGCCAAACTACAAAGATTTGCTCAGGAATGTCAAAATGGCAATCACTTATGACAAGTTGGGGTATCTCCTTACCACCAAAGCTCCCCCTGTCCCAGGTCCCAAAACCAGCATCGCGGATAGGGAAATCCGTAAGACCTGGGAAATCGACTGCGCGAAGGCCAAGTGCCTCATGCTTGCCTCTATGGACAATGAACATCAGAGGAGGCACGAGAATATGGAACTCGAATCCATATTTCTCCATACAAAAGAACTGTATGGAGAGCAATCCCGTATCGCCAGATACGAATTGTCGAAAAAGCTGTTTTCGGCGAGATTGGCCGTCGGATCATCGGTAGCGGAACACGTGCTTAAGATGATTGGCTACATAGAGGAGCTCGCGGACCTTGGGACCACGTTGGAGAATGAGCTCTATACAGACTTGATTCTCCAGTCCCTTCCTTCCACTTAGGCCCAGTTTATCCTGAACTTCAACTTGCAAGAAAAGGAGGTTGAACTTTCAGAACTCCTCAACATGCTGAGGAGTGTAGAGGGCACCCTACAGAAAGGTAGGGAAACATCCACTTTGTTTGTAGGAGGATCTTCCTCTTCTAGGTCCAAGGCGAAAGCCAAGGGAAAGAAGAAGAAAACCCCCGCCAAACCAAGGGGCGGTGTTAGTAAAGATGATACGAAGGGAAAGGAAAAAGCAACAAAGGTAGCGGGAAAGCTTGTGGATAAGGAGGAGTGCTTTTACTGTCACAAGAGTGGACACTAGAAGAAAGATTGCAGGGCTTGGAAGGCCAGAACCCAGGATCTGAAGCAAGTTGCGGCTTCAGCTTCAGGTGTGTATGTTATTGAAAACTGTCTATCAATAAACTCTGCTTCCTAGGTATTGGATACCGTATCAGGATCTCATATCTGTAATTCTTTGCAGGCATTGAGAAAGCGTAGGTTTTTGAAGGCAGGTGACATGACCCTCAAAGTTGCAAACGGAGCTAGCATGGATGCTGAGGCCGTGGGGGACTATCACATGGGAATGTCAGATGGACATGTTTTGGTTTTACGTAATTGTTTTTTTGTACCCAATGCAACTTGTAATATCATTTCTGTATCTTTAATATCTAAAGAAGGTTATGAATTTGCGTTTGTAAGTAATGTTGTAAACATTCACCTTAATCAAGCTCTGATTGGGTCAGGTACATTAAGAAATGGTATATACGTATTAAACCAACCACAGATTTTCAATGTCCAGAATACACAAAAAAGAAAGTCTCCGGAAACAAATCAGGCTTTCTTATGGCATTGTAGACTGGGTCACATCAATGAGAGAAGGTTGACGAAGTTACGTACAGAAGGATATTTGGATCCGTTCGAATATCAGTCATATGCAACTGGTCAATCCTGTCCCAAAGGAAAGATGACAAAGACTCCGTTCACTGGACACGGAGTAAGAGCGAGCGAGCTCTTGGGACTCGTACACAGCGACGTGTGCGGTCCAATGTCTACGCATGCACGAAGCGGTTATTCTTACTTCATTACTTTTACGGATGACTTTTCAAGGTACGGATATGTCTTCTTAATGAAACATAAATCCGAAGGCTTTGGAAAATTCCAGGAATATAAGAATGAAGTAGGAAAACAAACAGGTAAAAGTATCAAGACACTGAGATCTGATCGAGGTGATGAATAGTTGAGTGCCGAGTTCCTGGATTATTTAAAAGAGAATGGAATTTTCTCTCAGCTTACTCCTCCGTACACTCCGCAACATAACGGTGTATCGGAGAGACGGAACCGAACCCTATTGGATATGGTACGGTCCATGATGAGGAACGCTGAGTTACCGCGATCATTCTGGGGATATGCACTAGAATCAGCTGCATACCTTTTGAACCGAGTTCCAACTAAGACTATGCCTACTACACCATATCAGATGTGGTGTGGGAAGAGACCCTATCTTAATCACATTAAGACATGGGGATGTCCAGCTTTTGTCAAAAAGCAGCATGCGGACAAACTCGAGGCACGCTCAGTACGGTGCAAGTTTGTGGGATATCCAAAGAACTCCAAAGGATATTTCTTCTATTGCGAAGAGGAACAAAAGGTTTTTGTTTCTCGTCATGCCCACTTCTTGGAAACTGAGTTTTTGGAAAATCAGATAAGTGGGAGTGCAATAGAACTGGAAGAAATTCCAGAACCACGAGCTATTACTGAAAGCTTAGTAGAACCAGAGGCTTCGAAAGATCAGGACATTCCTGCGCCGCTCCGCAGAAGTAGTAGCCAGTCTCATCCGCCCGAGAGATACTACGGTTTTCTCATAGACGGGGATAGAGAGGATTGCATCATTGATAGTGATGAGCCGACTAGCTTCCAGCAGGCCATTCAGAGCGTTGACTCGGTAAAATGGCTGGATGCAATGCGGACCAAAATGGAGTCCATGTACACCAACAAAGTATGGACGTTGGACGTTGCTCCAGATGGGGTAAAACCCGTAGGATGAAAGTGGATCTTCAAAAGGGAGATTGGTGTAGATGGACAGGTTGAGACCTATAAGGCTAGACTTGTTGCAAAGGGTTTTCGTCAAAGACCTTGTTTGGACTATGACGAAACCTTTTCTCCAGTGGCTATGCTGAAATCCATTCGGATCCTTCTTGCCATTGCTGCCTTCTACGATTATGAGATTCGGCAGATGGACGTAAAGACCGCTTTTATGAATGGAAATTTAGAGGAGTGTGTCTATATGGACCAGCCAGAGGGTTTCATTCAGAGTGGGAGCAGCGGAAAGGTGTGCAAGTTTCTTAAGTCCATCTATGGACTAAAGCAGGCATCGCGGAGTTGGAACATCTGTTTTGATGAGACGGTCAAAGAATTTGGCTTTATCAAAAATCTAGATGAACTATGCATCTATAGTAGATTTGTAGCAAGAACTGTAGTATTCCTCGTTTTATACGTGGATGACATTCTCTTGATAGGAAATGACATTCCTATGCTACAATCTGTCAAAGGGTTCTTGTCACACAGGTTCTCCATGAAAGACCTGGGTGATGCCTCTTACATTCTGGGGATCCGGATCTATCGTGACAGATCCAAGAGGATATTGGGACTTTCACAGTCTAGGTACATCGACACCATACTGAAAAGATTCAGTATGGAAGATTCTAAGCGCGGTAATCTACCGGCTTGTCACGGGATCACCCTCTCCAAAGAGATGTCTCCCAAGACTGATTTGGAAAGGGATTACATGTCTATTATACCCTACGCTTCTGCGGTAGGCTCTATAATGTATGCGATGTTGTGTACCAGACCGGATGTAGCTTATGCACTGAGTGTGGTAACCAGGTATCAGTCAAACCCAGGGGAGAAACACTGGATAGCGGTAAAGAACATTCTCAAGTACCTGAGAAAGACTAGGGAGATGTTCTTGGTGTATGGCGGAAAAGACCTCCAGATCGAGGCCTTTGCTGACTCCAGCTTCCAGAGTGACAAGGATGATTCCAAGTCCATGTCGGGTTATGTCTTTACCCTCTATGGAGGGGCGGTATGTTGGAAGAGTTCCAAACAGGAAACCGTTGCTGACTCGACGATGGAAGCGGAATATATCGTCGCTGCAGATGCCGCAAAAGAAGCCGTCTCGATAAGGAAGTTCTTAACAGAACTTCAGGTGGTTCCGTCCATTGTTGATCCAATACCTCTGTATTGCGACAACAACGGGGCTATAGCTTTAGCGAAGGAACCCAGGTCCCATCAGAAGTCCAGACACATCTTGAGGCGATACCACCTGATCAGGAGATCGAGGTTCGGAGAGTTGCTACGGAAGATAACACTGCTGATCCATTCACGAAGGCCTTACCCCAGACTCAGTTCGAGCGGCTGATCGAGATGATATGTCTTCAATACGCCAGTACATGGCCTTAGTGCAAGTGAGAGATTGTTAGTGGATATGCCCTAGAGGCCATTACTGTATCATTCAAGTTTGTATATTACTTAATGGAAACTTGGGATATTCACCTTGTATTGACATTCTTGCTCAAAATAGTAGTATGCTACTTGGTTTGTTTCTACTTTAATGTATGCATGTGTTTCTTTTAGCATATCGCCTTTACACATTAGTGGAGCCCTTAAGATCTTTGCTTGATTACCAGCGTTATGATGGCAGTCACACTCGTGGGGGCTGGGTAATCCACAAGCACATCCTTATGCAGGTCCCTAGTCGTAGGACTATCGAGACAGGGCATTGATACTCCGGAGTAGACTAGCGTATGCGCTTCTCATCCCAGCTTGGGAGATGGTCTGTCTCACAGCCGTCAGTACGTCGTACTTGAGATAGTATGCGGGTGCTCGTTAGGTTACGAGTACACTGGACAGGACTTGTCGGGAACTGTTTGTTGGTATTATACCTATCGTCAGTTATCAGTTCCAAGGTGACATGAGTACAACTTTGTCCGTTGACATGACACTATCACTTCGCCTCGAGTGTGTTCCCCCTATTCTTAGATTGCTACCCTACCACGGCCCAAAGGAGTCGTGCAAACAGGTAGCAGTTGGGTGCAGTCCCGAAGAACTTGGAGGCAGTGACGGTTAGACAGGATTCGTCTCTCCCGGTATTGGGGGTTGATATCGCGCTGTGTCTAGGAGAGCCATTACACAAATTCTTTGGCCAGGGCAAGCGAGATAGACTGGTAGGTTTCCAGTGTTATCTCAGGGTGTTCTGGGCTACACTCCAACATGACTTGTACCACTATTAGGGGACTGACGTTTTCCGCCCCCTTTGGCCCGCCATGCGATGTTCTTAGACGAACAGACCAGACTGTATGGAGACTATCACGTTTAGGCTCAGTAGGAGTTCAGATGGGTTTACCTCGTCAGTCTTCTTATCGGCATCTACCTGGGGACCGTTACGTACAACTAGTACCGCTTGCGGTCTGTGGTTAAACCTACTGCCAGCGTAGTGTCGATTCTTTAGAGTCCCACACAGAGGGTTATTCACCTTTAGGCAAAACGAGTAGAGGTCGCATGGTTTTGCGACAGGGTTCATTCACATCCGTGCACTTGTGCACATTTGGTGTCCGGACGGCTTATATTAGCGGGCTATGGTTTAAGCCAGATCCTAGTATATGTTTTGGGATTGGTTTTATCTCTTTGTATTCGTGTTTCTCGGAACACGGATACGGGTGTGTATGCACAGTTGACTGAGGCAGAGGCAAAGGACTTTCATTAGGGTTGATGACCATTGTCATTTTCTTAACCCTAATATTTATGTGTGAAATATGATTTTTAATATTAGTTAATTATAATTGTGTTATGGTTAGGGTTGTTGACCATTTGACTATGGTTGACATGTTGACCTATGTTGACAAATTGACCATCATCATTTCATATGAAAGATGCTCTTTGATTCTTGCAAAAGTAATTAATGCGAAATGATAATGGTCATTTCAAGATTAACCATCACAATTATCTTTAGCTAATTATTTATTTATCATAATTCACATATATGTAAGAAGGTTGGTTTTATCTTCTCATTCTTTCATTCTCATTCTCTCTCATCCTCTTCCTCTCTCTCAAAGCTCTCCCCTCTCATGAGTTAAGAACCATTGAGCTTGAGATAAAACCTTCAAAATTACTCTCTACTCTTTCTAAGGTTCTAGGTTTAGCACACCAAGCACCTTAGTTACTTCTAGTTTGAGGTTGGAGCCAAAGGTAGAGGCCCTCGGGTGGATCTTTCTTCGGCAAGAGAAGGCGACGAGGAGAACCCATTCATCCCACTCCAAGGAGCAATAAGAGAAGGACTTCAAGACTTAGGTATAACCCCTTAACCGAGTAGCTAACTCTTAGCTTGGTAGTTAGTTTATGTTTAGCAAAGATCCCTCTTTTTGTGTAGTCCATGTTGCCTAGTGTTGTAAAAATCGAATTTTTCATAACGTTTCCACCACCCCGTAAGTACCGGGGTGGGCAACGTGGACTTACAATATATAGTATACTAGTCATCGAACTGCGGGAGTGCTATACGCCATCCACCCGACTTCCCCCGTAGATATAATCTACTCACCTTGCGTCTTGCTTGCCGATGTTGATGTCGCCATCATCCTCTTCATCATCTCGAATCGTCGTAGGGGTATCTACATGTGACATGTATCGCATCGCATCAAAACCAAAGCAAATCCAAAACGGCACACGAAAACCAAAATGTCTCATGAATCACCCATAGGTCAAAACCTATGGGCTATATCTTGCAATTCAACCAAATATCAATCGATGTAGACGTACAAACATCAAATAATCGAATACAATACCAAATATCCAAAACTTGAATTCAATCACACGCAAAACATGAGGCAACAACTTATAAAAGTGTTCCCAGATTTTGTCTCAGGTGAAACCAAGGTTCCAAAACAACCCTAGGGTGATATATAGGGTACATATGACCTACTGAAGCAACCTGGACCCACCCCCTTACCAAGTGGCCGATCCCCTCCCCCTAAATTCCGTCCAGGCCGGCCATGCCTACTGTAATGGGGTTCGTCTTGCTACAGGGGTTTCTAGGGTCTCAAATTGGTCTCTGGACTTGTTTATTTTTCAAGTAAAAATCCAAGTTCATTCCAGATTTCCCAGCACCCTCAAAGTCGTTACAAACCGACATGAAAGTCCCGTAATTCCGTATTTTTGGGTTTCAGGTTTTGTTAGGTCAGGGTTTTAGACAATAGGGGTTCTAAGGTCATCTTTAAAGTCCAATTGCACAGCCACAACTCAAATTAACCATAACCCTCTCTAGGGTTTTCCAAAGTTCGCCAAACTTCGCTAAATCGATATCAAACTTTAAAAGAGGCTTAAACAACCGAAACACTACACTTTTTGTGAAAGGATATACCTCAGTTAGCATCCACGAATGCTCCACAGCGCCAAAAGGAAAACTTTCTTGGTCCAATGTGTTGCTAGTGAGCTCATGCACCTTTTTTATGAAGAGGGAGTGGGGTTTTGGAGTGTTTTTAGTGATGAAGTGGGGGTTTGAAGTGTAGAGGAAAGGGGGTGCTGCCATAGTGAGGAGGGGGCTGAAATGATGAAAGGAAAAATGAATGGGACACAAAAGCTAAGGTCAAGTTGAGCCCTCACCCTCTTTCCTATCTTCTCTCTCTTGCCCATCCCTCATTATTCTAATCGTTTTCTTTTTCTTTTGTTTTCTTCTCTCCTCAATTGTAAACCCAAAACAATATATGAATAATGAAAATAAAACCATGTAGGAAATTTCACACAAGTGTAAAAATGATATGGTGCACGTTTTGCACAAAACCCGCTTAAAGCCCGATTAGCGATTTTAATCGCGATTGGCACTAAAATAGTGTCAAATAAATCATAAACTTTCATAATTCGCATAAATCACATAAAGCATCCTTTTTTAAGTAATTTCCAAAATTTTCAAAATTTTCCCCTATTTATCGGTATTTAATTATACCGCCCTATTAAAATATTCAATATTTTATTATTTAATTATAAAAATTCCCAAAATTAATATTTTATTTTTCTGAAATGTTACAATCTTCCCCCTTTAAAGAAATTCGGTCCCCGAATTTAAATTTAACCCCTCAAATACTAAAATATTTCAGTAAAAGTCCAAGTCGTCGGGGCTCCGAAATCATCAATACATAAAACGCACCATAGCGCCATGCATGCGCATGAATAATGAGCAGATAACTCAAAATAAAAACTCCGTCAAACATCCCGCAATCATCGGAGTCATAGTAAAGACACAAATGTCAAATCCATGAAAAAACCAATATGATGTAAATCAAAACCATACATGTAGACATCAATTCTATACATGTTGTAAATGTCTGAAAGAAATGCATGCCAAAACCTTTTTAAGTCGCTGTGCGATGCGCATAACTCTGCACAGTGGCGGGAGTCTATTGTACGAAAATAACATATATATAATTATCCTTTGTTTAATATGCCGTCCCGCCGTTTTTGAAAACAATTTAGAAGGGTTTCCTTGTATTTAACGTTTCGTGTCATATCAGAAACGTAGATAAATACTGAGACCATAGCTCCCTTTTTTGAAAATCCCTTCAATAACTATCGACGCAAGCAAAACATATCCTGGTACTGTCCTCTGACCAGTCATGCTCAGTACGAAAACAAATAGCAATTATCATAAAAACGTACTGCTCCATAAGAAACCAATCCCAAAATGTGTATATGAATACAACGTGCGTCTGGTGCGCACGGAAATCAAAATCCATATATGTGCCATACATGTGCACAGAAACAACATCTAGGTGCAACGGTGTGCACGGAACATCTGTCATGGGCAACGTGTGTTCTCGACAGCAAAATTAGGTGCATCTGACATGCACGAAGAATCTCGATTTAGCGCATCTGGTGTGCACCAAAATCGCATCTCATAACAGGCGCCCAACATGCGCGAAAGTCCAAAATCAGGTGCATCCATCATGCACGGATAGAATCTAAATCAAATGTACAGAGTGCACGAAATCAATATCAATATCATAATCGAAATCGACGGTATACAATAAAGTTCAATCCAAATCAGGTATACCGTGGTATATAATGTCACAACCATGTGCATCAGCGTGCACAAACCAAATCAAAACACTAAAGGTGCATAAAAACTATCCTGGAAGCATAAATCAAATCACAGGCATAAAATAGGCATGAAATCACAATCAATATCTCAAGCGTAATAACTATGCACAAAATATAAATATTCAGTAGGTGCAACCATGGTGCATGAAAACAAATATCATGGAACTCAGCCATCAAGACTAGATCATGCGAATAGATCGCCCAAAATACCAAAATCCATGGTGACGGATACATGATAATCGAATCACCAAATCACAAATCATAAATACCGCCGTCGATATATCCTCCCTCATGGTCAAGAAGGTGTCGGTGCATCCAATGCTAGCAGAGCAAGATATCTACTTGCCTCCTGTTCATGGTCTGGCGCCTGGTGCTTTTAGGCTCTTGTCTCTCACCGTGCATTGTTAGATATATAGCTCCTCGGCTCGACGGCCCAATATGGAATGACGACGGAAACAATCCTGCTCTGGCATATCTTCTACAGATCTCTGGCCAACTATCTCGTCGACGGTGCCGAACTCTGGCCTGCTGGGTGTGCGCAATATGACCGCTCCTGGGTCCATGTCTTCTCGTATAGTATTCCGGAAAGGTCTTGCCGAGGTCTTTTTTCAATTCTCGCTTCTGCCGAATTGCCCGAAAGTTACCACCCTTTACTATATATGTTTCTTGTTTCGGAATGGCTGCATAATCATCGCGACTTCTTCTGAAAGATATATCCATAATCAACGCCTCTGCATGCGTATCACATCTTTGATGTCGGCGGAGTGGAACTTCATCTCATCAAGATTTCGTATGAACCTCTTACTCCACTTTTCTCTAATGTCGACTGCTTCGGACTCGTCTCTCATGGCTGTATGGACTGTGCTCCAACGGCTATACTCATATCTGGAGTCTCCCAAGCAATGCATCCCATCACATGATATCCGAAAGATGTCGAACCTTTCGATCGATTCGTCAAAACCTCATGATCCCCCAAGAGCTCAACAGCTTGGGTACAGTTTAATAGTATCGAGTACATACCACAGCAACAGTGGACCAGCCGTAGAAGGGCAAACCCAAGCCTCACTAATAGCACCGCGGAACTGCCGCAAACCCTAAGGTTCAAAGGCTTTCACACGGTCATTATGTCGAGTTAGGGTTTCATTCTTCTAGAGTGTCCATAGAATCGCTTGCATGTCTTTCCGAATACTTTAAACTTGGAAAATGGGCTCCTGACATTCGATCGTCTCTATCGACTACCAACGAACCCGCGTGAAGTCGTCTCTAGCTGGAATCAATCAATCTGATGACCTCGCATCGGGATAAGCGAACGAACCACATGTCCTAGTCATTCATCCTCGGGTGACTAGCGACCTTCCATCATATCTCTAAGTATATACTCATGCTGCAGTAGCTCGAACATCTGGGCGATATCTCGTCATTTGCGGCAACAACTGGCTCATTCGTCTGCACGCTGAACAATGCCTCAATCATCATGAATAAGTGATGTATCAATGGTCACCACATTCTGGCTGGCCTCTAGCAGTAGCCTGATCTTCTGGTGCCGATCAGCACATCCGGGAAATCCCGTAAAAGCGATATGTCAAACGCTCATGGCGCGAAAACGCAATAAGACGAAGCCTCTATGCAATCGTACGTCTCTGGGATCACGCCCTGGTCAGTCCTCGTCCGTGACGAGCTCAAGCTGACGCAACTCTAGCCGTAGCTCTCTCTGCCCGTGTAATCGTGGCAGCAAAATCATAACCAATATCGATGAGGATAGATCATAGGAATGAATATAATACTGTGCAAGGAAATGTACATCCTAAGGTTTCTTAAGCGGAGTAGCGTATTGTAAATATCCCGCGGAACATACGTACGGTACGTCACTCTACTCAAGCTACCTACTCCATCAACCAAGGGTCATCCTACGCGACGAAAGTTCGGGTATAATACCCCCTCGTCTAAGTCTAAGTTCCGTAAGGTCAAGCCTGAGTTCCGTATATATATAAACGCCCTAGGCTCCGCATAGTCAAACTTAGACTCGAACCAAGGTTAACCTAGCGCTATGATACCAACTCTGTCACGACCCGAAATAGCACATGACTGGCCTTGAATCATATGAAGTCTATGGGACCCCATCTAATTCAAGTAAGCCAAAAGCCCAGAAATCTAAATCATTTTTACGGAGTAAATAAGGAAAACTAATTTTTAAGAAGTAAGGAAAACATGTTTTAAAAGCAAGGTTTTTAAATAAGTAAGCCGAATATGCATTTTTAAAATTTCCAATCCTTTCTGAAAATTTCGGCAGAGTTTCCTTTGTAAATACTGTCCCCGAACGGGGTACAACAAGGATAATATATGTATGTTCATATCAGATTTTTGCATTTTTATACCACCCAATTTTTATCACATTACATATCGGTAGGTACTCTTGAGCCGTGTTTGCTAGTCAATTGCAGGATACAGGTTCTCGGCTCTTAACAGTGAAATTCATGGAAAAACACGACAAAATCTGGGTTCCTGCCAACCACAGATAAACCACGGGTCTCCGCTCTTTATCCGTCTGTTGCCACACACCAGTTTAAGAGACAAAATGGCAAATCAATGCCATTTTCATGCACAAGGCTCAATGGCAACACAAGATCCAAAAAACCTATGCGGAGCTCGAGGAAATCATGACAAAAAGATCCACATCAAATCACCTATTGCTCAACAGAAATTCTGGAAGAAATGTGGAAATATTATGAGAAAAATCACATACCATACTGAAGTACAAAGAAGACCAGGGAACACCAGAAAAACCGACGGCTCAACTCACCTATACGGCCGCGGAACCGCGGCCAATAGGGGGTCTAGGCCGCGGTTCCGCGGCCGTACTGGCTCCTCATCTGATGGGTTTTCAGGGGTTGTTTGGTCTTTTCATGTTGGTTCAGAATGTTGCCTTTGATTTCCATCTCCCTGCCTATAAATAGTCCAGAACCTTGTGAAGCCAAGTGTGCTTAATCTTGTATTTTTTTTAGGTTTTAGAATACTTGTTCTTCTTCCTCTTCTCATCTCTTCTCCATTGAAAAACTTGTAGTGAGCTTTTGTATGTGAAGAATGATGAATAAAGAAGTTCCTTTTGTTATTATACTTGTCTTGTTCTTTAGTTAAATTATTATTGCTTGTAATTTTCATTTGTTAACTTAGTTGTTGTTATTTCTTGTTGTTTCTTTCTTTTCTCTTTTTTCTTTATCCTTAAACAACCATGATGCTTACGCTTGATCCTTGCCAAGGTGAGGTCGCAAATAGCTAGTTGTTATCTTCTAATCTCTTTCTTTCTATCTTCCTCCTTTGTTTTATTTTTCGTTCTTCTTGTAATGGGTGAGTAATTTCCATACTTGTTAGGGTAGGATAAGGGAAGTTTGAGAGAAGGAAATCTCTATCACTCTTTCCTTGCCCAACATCTTAAATCGACTCCCGTTAATTTAACCACAATCCGCTCCTTACGGCACCCTATCCTACATGATAGCGGTGATTCCGTAGTGAGACCGGTTGTGGTTGAATTAACCGGAGGTTATGGCTAAGAGCCAAGAATGGACGGACAAGCACCAAAAGGAAGAACTTATGCGTTGGAAAGCCTAGCTTATACTCGCAAGTTCCTTCCTAGTCGTGCTAATCCACGTTGTTGCCGATTACCGTAACACCGATATTAAGAGTGGCAACGAAAGAAGTGAGCGACCCCTAACTCAAACTAACCTAATCCTAACCGTACCAAGCTCTCTTTACACTCATTTTAACACTTAGTTGATCACAAACAAATCTGGAAAATTGGACTTAACTCGTTAAAGCACATAGAAAAAGATTCCCATCTCCCTGCGGACGACCCGTACTCAACCGGCTAGCTATAAGCGAAACCGTCTTGATTGCGGTAATTAACTAAACTTGAACATGCAGAATCTCTACCAATCAAATGGCGCCGTTGCCGGGGAGACGGTAGTTTATTTCTTTGTGTAATTTCGGGTTAATTTGTGAATATAAAGATAACCGAAAAACAAAACAAAAAAATATACTTTGTAAAATTATTTTTGATTAGTTTTTGTGCAAGTGTGCAGGATAATACGAAGTTCGAGTTCAGTGCCAAAGACGTGGGAAGATAGACCCATATTTTGCGGCTACACCGTGACGGTTCAAAACGAAGCAAACGGTCTACTGTAAAAAAATCTGGAACAGATACAGTGAGCAAATCAAGATTCAGCAAATCAAGACAAGCAAAGGACTCCCAGACCAACACACAGGAAAAAATTGGAAGCCCAATCTCTCTGTTGAGCCGCGGAACCGCGGCCTAAGCAGGTATTTAGCCGCGGAACCGCGGCCATTTGAGGCCTTCAGGGTTTCAAATTTTTTATGAGTTTTTCTGACTTCTTCCCCACTCCTCTGGACTCCAATAAACTGTGTTTTCTGCAGCATTCTTTGCGCAAACTCTCTTCCCCCTTCCAATAAACTGTTTTTGTGCAGGATTCTTTGCGCCGCGCTAAAATAAAAATTGTTTGCAGTTGATTTGTTACTGCTTTGCATTTATTAATACGGACTTAAGGGGCTTGAAACCAATTCAGATTGGGTGGGGATTTCATCACCCTTCCCAGGACCCCAGAAATCACAAAAGCATATGCATTGACCATTGTTAATTAAAAAATACTAGACTCAGCCCTAAGGACTTCGCGCTCAATAGGACAGAGGACTAGTTACAGGCATCGGCCGTTTATCCTATCTGACTTTTGCGGTGTCTAGGCAAGTGTGTCGAAGGCAAGTGGTTATTTAATTAAGGAACTTCGCGAAAGCGTTGGATAACCTCCCACTTACCTGGCACTTACCTGGTCGCATTTGACGGAGAAGAGGCGGTTTGAGGTCCTATTTCTAGCCCTCTGGAACAGTTAGGAGCTGTCTAGCAGACCTAGGTGACCCTAGATCTAGGTGTGATTGTGCATATCTTGTTTGTGATTGCTTAAAGCCGTAAGTCCGTACATATTTCTGTAAAGCTCTTTCTAAAAAAAAAAGGAAAAAAATCAAAAAATTTTATAAAAACTTGCCCTTTGTCGCCAAAATCCATTTTTTCACCCACCACCCATCGCACTCCTCCATTGACGTTTTCTTACCCTCACCTTCTCCGCTTTGACTATACTAAACTCGTCTAGTGTATGTCCGCTTGGACTCGGGACACTAGCGCCCGCCTAGTCCGCGTTACGTTAGTCGCTACCGACTACGCGATCGACTCAGACGTCGAAACTCCGTCCACGCCTCTTTCACCCTTACCTTTGCCGGCCAACTCTAACATTGACCAGAATTCTGTTCATACATCTTCACCTTCACCATCACCAACCTCTTCTTCCGCGATGTCAGGATTTAATCCGAACATCTCTTTGACTACCCCTGGATTGGCTCCACCTCCTACGGAGACCAATAACCCACCACCACCGCCTGTTGTAGAGCCGCAGCGAATCGCGCTCCAGGATCGTTTCTATCCCACCCGTTCTGCACTTCCCACCTGCCTTTCTCTTCCACCGGCCAATGGGGATAATTTTGAAATTAAGCCCCACTTCATCAACATGCTTCCGCGATTTCATGGGCTTGAATCTGAAGATGCCTATATCTTCATCAACAAATTTCAAAACGTTTGTGCCATGATGAAAACCACCCAGCTGTCGGACGATGCTATACGTCTATGGGTCATTCCGTTCACTTTATGCGATCTTGCTGAAAAATGGCTGTATAGCACCGCTTCCCACTCCATAACCAGTTGGGACGAGTTTGTAAAAGCGTTTCTAAAGAAATTTTATCCGAATCATAAAACCGCAAGGATCCGCAATGAACCGCAAGGATCCGCAAGGATCAACCAATTCTCTCAGCTTCCTTCTGAACCCTTCTGGAAGTGCGTTGACCTGTACAAAGACCTTCTTGTTCAGTGTCCTCACCACGGTATAGAGAAATGGCAACTTTGCCAAACCTTATACGAGGGCCTGAACCCAGCAACCAAGCAGTTGTTGGAAACCATCTATCAGGGCCACTTCCTATCGAAATTTGACGAGGAAGCGTGGCAATTCTTCGAAGACCTTGCGGAACAGACGCTACAATGGGAGAGCACCAGACCGACTTCTTCTTCTTCTACCTCCACTTCTACCGGTCAGTCTAGGGTAGGAATTCACCAACTTGATGTCTCTATTGCGATGAAAGCTGAAATGGCTGCAATAACGAGAAAGCTTGAAGCGATAGAGAGCAAATTTTCTTCTCCTGCTCCTGCCCCTGTTCTTCCCCTTCGTACCATTTGCGCTTATTGTTCCGATCCATCTCACTTAACCGAAGAGTGTCCTTACAATCCACCATCTCAAAGACAGGATCAGGTTAATGCTGCATTCCAGCAAAGACCGAGGAATGATCCATACTCTTCCACCTACAATCCCGGTTGGAGGAACCACCCCAATTTCGCCTGGAATCAGAATCAGAATCAATTCCAAGGCAACAATTTCCAGAGGCCCCCTCCACCGCAACAACAAGCGCAACAACAAACTCAACATCAATTTCAGCAGCCCTTCCAACCCCAACCTTTTCAAAATCAGACGAACAACTTTGCACCCAATAATTCTTTTCCACCAAACAACTTTGTTCCGTCAAACAACGATAAGGTTTCCTCGCTCGAGCGAAGTCTGGAGGTGTTCGTTAAACAATCGACACAATCCACCGCAAACATCCAGTCTTCCATTCAGTCCTTAGTGCAACACACTGCCGCTCACGGGCGAAGCATCAAGACCATCGAGGCCCAGATTGCACAGCTGAATGCGGCCTTAAGCGAGCGAGAGAAGGGGAAGCTCCCATCCCAACCACTCCCAAATCCGGGTCACCCACATAATGTACATGTTGCTCTCGAACAACAGAACCATAATGTGAGTGTCGTGACCACATTGAGATCGGGAAGGATGCTGCAAAACAACATTGGCACACGGATCAACGATGACACCCCGGCCACTTCTTCTTCTTCTCCTTCTTCTTCTTCTTCTGCTTCTTCGTCTTCTGAGCCTATTCTCCATTCTTCAACAGGCTCTCCTTCCTCTTCTTCTGCTCTGAACGGACCCACTTCTCACTCCACGAAAACACCTATTCTGGGATCCGTTCCAACTCCACAATCTCCTCCTCCAGCATTGGACTCAACCAATTTTAAATACGTTCCATTTCCAAACCGGTTGAAGTCCACCAAACAAAATCCACAAATGGAGAAGATTCTGGAGTTATTTAAGCAGGTTAACATTAACATTCCTCTTTTAGATGCTGTCCAACAAGTCCCATCCTACGCGAAAATCTTAAAGGACTTGTGCACGAAAAAGAGGAAGTCTCAGGTACCCAAGAAAGTTTTCTTGGCTAGTGCTGTGAGTGATGCCCTTACCCAATCTTTACCACAAAAACGGAAGGACCCTGGCTGTCCTACGATTTCTATTACCATTGGGGATAAGAACATCAACCGCGCACTATTAGATCTTGGTGCCAGTGTTAACCTGCTTCCGTACTCAGTATACGAGCAATTAGGCGTAGGAGAGCTGAAACCCACACACTGCACTCTCCAAATGGCCGACCGATCGATCACCCATCCTAGGGGTGAGCTAGAGGATGTGTTAATTAAAGTCAGGGACTTCATATTCCCCATTGACTTCATTGTATTAGACACACAGCCTGTAGCTAACCCCCGGAATCAAATTCCGGTGATACTCGGTCGCCCATTCCTTGCAACCTCAAATGCTGTGATCAATTGTCGCAATGGTTCGATGAACCTCTCTTTTGGAAACATGACGATTGAACTTAATATTTTTAGGTTGAGGAATCAGCCCGCCGAACCTAATGCTCATATACTGGACGTTTGCTCAATCCAGGAGATCACCCCTGAAGAGTGTGAATTCGAGGAGTTTCTGTTCGAACACGATAACCTTAACGCCACTAGTGCGTTCCTCTTCGAACCTGCTGCTGTTTCTGCGCCCGACAACGACTACGAGTGTTTCACGTTCTCGAACGATCTTAGCCGCTCACAACCCGAGTTTGAATACTTCGAATTTCCGGATGAGTTACCTGAACCATCCAACTCGGTCTCTTACACTCGTTTTGAACCTTTGCTAGAGTCCTTTGAGTTCGAGACATCTGCACCAATCTTGCCTTCAATCGTTTCACCTCCAACGCTCGAACTCAAGCCTTTGCCGTCTCACCTTAAGTACGCTTACTTAGGTAAGAACGAGACCCTCCCTGTGATCATCTCGGCTTCTCTAGCTCCAGAGCAAGAGAAAGCCCTTCTTGCGGTCTTGCACAGCAACAGGCAAGCTTTTGGCTGGTCCATGGCGGACATTAAGGGGATTAGTCCCCTGATCGTTGAACATCACATTCATCTGATGGATGATGCCAAACCAGCCAGGGATCCACAAAGACGGCTCAATCCAGTCATGAAAGAGGCTGTGAAGAAGGAGATCGTAAAATGTCAAGATAGTGGTATCATTTACCCTATCTCTGATAGCCAGTGGGTTAGCCCCATTCACGTTGTCCCCAAGAAATCAGGTATAACGGTCATCACAAACGAGGCGAACGAGTTAATCCCTACTCGCACCCAAACTGGGTGGCGAGTATGCATTGATTACAGAAAACTCAACGCCGCAACACGGAAAGACCACTTTCCGCTACCTTTCATTTACCAAATGCTTGAACGATTGGCCGGACACGAGTACTACTGCTTTCTTGATGGCTACTCCGGCTATAATCAGATTCCCATCGCCGAAAAAGACCAGGATAAGACCACATTCACTTGTCCTTTCGGCACGTTTGCATATCGTCGCATGCCATTTGGGTTATGCAATGCGCCCGCTACCTTCCAGCGGTGTATGATGGGAATCTTTTCAGACATGGTGGAAAAATTTCTGGAGATCTTCATGGACTATTTCTCCATCTTCGGCGATTCCTTCAACGAGTGTTTGTTGCATCTTGACGCTGTCCTTACCCGATGTAAGGACAAGAACCTCACTTTGAATTGGGAGAAGTGCCACTTCATGGTGCGCGAAGGTATTGTCTTAGGACATATCATTTCGCAAAATGGCATAGAGGTTGACAAAGCAAAGATTGAGGTCATTTCCAATCTCCCTCCTCCCCGATGCGTCAGAGATATCCGAGCCTTTCTTGGCCATGCCGGTTTCTATAGAAGGTTCATCAAGGACTTTAGCAAGATTGCTAGGCCCTTGACTCTTTTGCTGGCCAAGGACACGCCATTCGACTTCAACTCGAGCTGTTTGACTGCGTTCGAGTCATTGAAAAGCTCACTCACTTCTGCTCCCGTTCTTTCTTCACCTGACTGGACGCACCCATTTTAGATTATGTGCGATGCATCCGACTTTGCCATTGGTGTTGTCCTTGGACAACGCATCAACAAGATGCCGCACGTAATCTATTATGCGAGCCGAACCCTGAACGGCGCCCAACTCAATTATACAACAACTGAAAAGGAATTCTTAGCTGTTGTATTTGCTTTAGAAAAGTTCAGGCCCTACCTCATCGGCTCTCCAGTCATTGTCTACACAGACCATTCTGCTCTGCGCTATCTTTTTGCGAAGAAAGATGCAAAATCTCGGTTAATGCGTTGGATCCTCTTGCTTCAAGAGTTTGACCTTGTCATTAAGGACAAACGAGGATGTGAAAACGTAGTTGCCGACCATCTCTCACGACTTCCTTCTTCGCCTTCGCTTCAAATTCCGATCAACGACGTTTTTCCGGATGAACAACTCTTGACAGTATCTTGCAAACCCTGGTTCGCAGATATTGTGAACTATTTGGCCACAGGATTACTACCAACTGAATGGTCAAGTCAGGACAGACTTCGATTCTTATCCCAAGTAAAACACTTTTACTGGGACGAACCCTATCTGTTCAAGTACTGTCCCGACCAGATTATTCGTCGGTTTGTCCCTGATGAGGAATTCAAGAGTGTGCTGTCATTTTGCTACGATCAAGCATGTGGCGGGCATTTTGGCCCCAGAAAGACAGCTGAGAAGATCTTGCAATGTGGTTTCTACTGGCCACAACTCTTCAAAGATGCTAATGACTATTGCAAGACTTGCTCCCGGTGCCAACACATGGGCCGGATATCCCGGAGGAACGAGATGCCGCTCCAACCAATCTTGGTTGTGGAGATTTTCGATGTTTGGGGGATAGATTTCATGGGGCCGTTTCCCAGCTCTTTTGGGAACTTGTACATTCTTCTTGCTGTTGATTACGTCTCTAAGTGGGTCGAGGCTGTGCCCAGCCGGACTAATGACAACAAGGTTGTCGTTAGGTTTCTTAAAGAAAACATTTTCTCCCGTTTTGGGCACCCCCAAGCGATCATTAACGACAATGGAACTCATTTCTGCAATAAGACTTTCGAGGCCTTGATGCGGAAATATTCCATTAATCATAAGCTCTCTACGCCCTACCACCCCCAAACCTACGGGCAGGCCGAAGTTTCAAATCGGCAAATCAAGCAGATACTAGAGAAGACGGTTTCCAAGAACCGAAAAGATTGGTCGCTGAAACTCACTGATGCCCTTTGGGCATTTCGAACCGCTTATAAGACCAATCTTGGCATGTCTCCCTATCGGCTTGTGTACGGAAAGGCTTGCCACCTACCTGTCGAAATAGAGCATCGTGCATTTTGGGCGATAAAAGAGCTGAATCTGTCTCTCGAAGATGCGGGCAGCCATCAAAAGCTGCAGTTGAACGAATTAAGCGAGCTTAGGGATGAGGCTTACGATAACGCGGTTGTCGTTAAGAACCGAACGAAGGTGTTTCACGATAAACACCTTTTGCGCAAAACCTTCGTACCTGGTCAGCAGGTACTGCTTTACGACACCAGACTACACTTCAATCGAGGAAAGCTCAGATCTCGCTGGAAAGGGCCGTATTTTGTGCGGAATGTATATCCGCAGGGCGCTGTGGATTTGGAAGATCCAAAGGACGGTTCATTTTTCAAAGTGAACGGACACCGACTAAAACCGTACCTTAGCGCCGAACCAACAGAGGAGCTCCTGGTCTTACAGGAGCCGGTTTACCTTGCATAATCTTCCTCTGCCTACCACCAAACTTCGGTTATCCAGCCAAGAACAGTGGATACTGTTCCAAATAAGTTTGGGGGTATGTATATAACATTTTGTACATTTTTGTGGATATTCTTTTCCATTTTTTTTCTCTCTCTTCTTTCAAAACAAAAAAAAAATTGTGTATAGCTAACCGACAGTTTTGACCCTTCAAATGATCTCTTCATGCAATGACAGTGAGGACACTGTCCAGTTTAAGCTTGGGGGTACGCTCGGTACGCATTTCTAAACTTCACATTCATATGTATATTTTGCATCTGCATATTAAAATCCATAAAAATCAGAAAATTTTCTAAAAACAAAAAAAAAACTTTTCTGTCAAGTTAGTTAGTGGGAGGACTCTGATTCAACATTTCGACGGTTTTGTTTGATAAAATAAGAATAACTAAATTTTATTTTTAGATTTTGAAAACCTGAAAGATCTCAAAAAGGAGAGATTTTTAAAATCTCATACTTCAAGATCCGGCCAACAAAGGAGGAAGAAGGAGACCCGCTTCCAAAAACCCCACTTTGGGGAAGATCCAGGGCTCAAGGGAGAAGCCCCTTTCATCAGCACCAAAATATCATAGGAGTTCAACTCCTCAAAAAAAAAAAATATAAATATATATATATATACACAAAATAATAAATATTTCCTTTCGGGAGCACAGCTCCCAGTGCAGGGACTAAGTCCTTTTTGCTGCTGACGCCTAGAGCCCGCATTCCAAGCACGTGGGGCGCAGACGCTCTGGCGTCCAGTGCCCGTGTGTCACGACCCGAAAGAGCACGTGACTGGCCCTTGAACCATATGAAGTCTATAGGACTCCATCTGATCCAAGTAAGCCAAAAGCCCAGAAATCTAAAACCATTTAAAGAGTAAGTAAAGAAAACTGGTTTAAAGAAGTGAAGGAAAATATGCTTGAAGTCAAGGTTTTTAAATAACTAGGCCGAATGTGCATTTTTAAAAGGTAAAGTCTTTTCTAAAAATTTCGGCAGAGTTTCTTTTGTAAATACTGGCCCCGAACGGGGTACAACAAGCACAACATATATACAATGATAAAAGGCATCCCCAAGCGGGAGCTAGCTCTTCGTCAATCGACGGTCACAACCACACAAGCAACAATAATATACAACGCTGAAAGGCGAGGATCAAATCCAAAAGAAACACAGTAAGCATGAAAACCGCAATACTACTAAGTGCGACTCTAAGGTCGAACAATACAACACTAAAGTCTGAGTCTGAAACAATATACAAGTTTTGGTTGATGGAAAAATCTAGATACAAGGAATAATACAAGTACAATGGTGGTTCTTGATGCAAAAGAAACCACCTACCAAATGCAATTCACCCGCAAGGAAGCAATGTACCAGAAATGCCGCAATGAAACCTGTACGGCAAACCTGCAAAAACTGTGGCACAACGGGGGGTGAGTTGCCAACTCGTGAATAGAGAATATCTACAAGCAGAAACCGAACGCAAGACATAATCCTAGGTCAAAACGATCAGTACAAAATCCTCAATAAAAACATGCAGCCTATAACAAGGCTAGGGTACATATCTAACCCGAGTGTAATCTCATGTGCCTGTGTCAGTGCCTCAGGTAGCAATATAACATAAGAATGAGGTATGAATGCATGAGAACAGAATACATGTAGATGAAGAAACTGTTTTCATAACTTAGTGAGATTTCCTTTGTATTTTTAAAATGAGGTATCATAATGAAATCAGCATAAAACAGTGCCTAACATCGGCACAAAACGTAATCCAAATATCTCGATATCTCTGTATCACAGTCTCTGTACCTCAATATCTCGAAATATCTATGTCTCAATCACAAAATCTAGGACGCCGTCAGTCCAGACCGGCCCCTACCATCAATCTCAAGACCACGACGGTATCCTCCGGATATCCGACGCGTCAGGTAAAATCACCGGTCGGTAGTGCTCCCCTGCCAGGCTCAACGTCATCACCACATTCATCTTGCCCCGGGGTACCGCACCGGATCCACCATGTACCCGAAACGGTTCATCCGTCTCCTCGAATCGGGTTTCCAAATCCATCAGCAAACTCATGGTGGACGACTCATACATCATGGGAAAACCGCACTTTTTATTTTAAAAGAGAGAAAATGTTTATTTGTGTTTTTGCTGTTTTCCTCCAAATCCAGAAAATCTCACGGAAATCCAAATCCAAAACCTCAGTAACACGTAAAATAGTGAATATATGCATGAGAATCCATGAATGCGGCATAACAATGAATAACAGTATGTATGAAGTAGCAGGTAATAACTACAATGTCTAAACTATTAGCAAATAGGTTATGACAAGCAATAGTATTTTCTAAGGTGTATGTGACATGGCAATTACCGATGAAGATGTGTGTGAGCCGGCAAATAAGTGTACGTGGTACATACGCAACATCGGTAATGGTGCTGGTGTCCTAACAGCATGATATCAATAATGGAGTATGAAACATAATATAAGAATGCAATGCAAAGCGAACCACAAAAAGAGTGGGAGCTGAATCTAGACGCAACTATAACTAATCTGCATTAATCTAATATAAGTCCTACAAATGGTGCCTTATATCACGAATCATGGGGTTTTGAAAATAGGGGCTACGGTGTTTTTATGAAAAGATACGCCTTTTGAAATGTCCGTAGATCCTTTGACCTGTCTTTTAAAATACCCACGACCCGCTAGTTTTGAAATAGGTAGGAGTCTAATCCAATCTAACAACTACACTAAACTATACAGCTGAACTAACAAGCTGGGCTACAGGTAAGGAAACCGCCTAACATCTGAGTCGATATATATAAATATATATAAGTCGGTGATCCCGCCTCAATAGTATCGCGTACGATACAGTATATCATCTGACATTCTCGAGTCATGAGCGCGGATCTATCATCAATATAGGCTCGTACGGTAAATCGTCGTACGGCATCCCAATAGCTGGGTACGGGTCAATATCACACTATCTCATCACATCTTAGGTATCACTATTATCGTATCACATAAGCTGGGGTACTGATCTAAGTCTAGTACAACTGATGCCATCTACAAAGTATGAATGGGGGGTAAACACACATCCCAAGCCCGCAAGAAACACATTTCGTATCCCAAATACGAATCATATCACATCACCGATCTCGCGGCACAAAGCCCAATATCATCGACTCATCTCCAAAGTCATCCAATATCATCAACACAGTGCCAGTATAAGTAATATGCAAGGGTGTGCGTGTAGGTGTAATTCTATTCTAGGGTTCGCGACTATGAACTACACTAGTCACTTCTAACCCTACACTATCCATAATACACCTAACTATCATATATAATAACAACTACGGACTGCGGGGGTGCTATACGCCATCCACCCGACTTCCCCCAGTAGATATAATCTACTCACCTTGAGTCTCCATCTTTCGATGTCACCACGCGTATGCTTGTCGTCCCGTAGTCTTCATAGGGTACCTACACATCAAAATATCGTATATGCGCATTAAAACCAAATCAAAGCTAAAACGGCACACGAAACCCAAAACGATACGATAAGAGGCCTATAGGTTAGAACCTATGGCACGCCTTCAAAACCATCAATAAATCCTCTACATCGTCGTATAAACGCCAAATAGTCGAGGTAAAACACAAGACACAAATTCAGACTTAAAAATACGGAATACGGAAACACGAATCCAAAACAGCAACTTAGGAAATATGTTCCAGATTTCACCCTAGGTCCAATTAGACAATTCTATGTATACCACGGGCCTAAACTACAGATAAGAGAACACCAAAACCGAAACGAGCCAATTCCATCATGGTCTGGCCGCAATTTGCGGCCAGAATGGAGGAATTTGCGGCCTGGAAATGGAAGTAAGGGCTGGGGTCTTGGTGGTATCTCCCTGGGTGCCTGCACATGTCACTTTCCAATCAATTTTAATTTAGGGTGTCTCGGGTGATAGCAGATTCAATATACCCTTCATAGATTTCATAAATTCTCCGATATCGGTTTCTAAAATCCGTATTATGGGTTTAAGCTTCAGGTTAGGGTCTCAATTCATACACTAGGGTGTTTGTATAACCTCAATTGAACTCAATTTCACATACAACACAAGTTTCCCTCAAACCCTAACTAGGTTTTACCTCAAGTCACCAATTCACACAATATCGGTTCAAAACTAAACATGGGGTATAAGTAATACTAAAACTAAGCTAATGGTTCAGAAAAATACCTCATTTGGCAACTCAAGAATTTTCTTGAGTTGCCCCTAGTGGCCAAAATCCATGCTTTCATGGTCCATCATGTACGTCTTGAGCTTGTGCATCTTTTTAGTGAAATGAGATTGGGGTTTTGAGTTTGTTTTAAAGGTGTTGTGAGGGGTTGAAGAGGGGAGGGAGATGAAGGAGGAGGAGCAGCAGCAATCAAGGAAGGGGGAGAGAGAAATGAGTGTTGAAAATGGAGGAGAATGGCTAAGTCTTTAGTCAATGGTGCCCATACCTCTCTCTCTCACCTACTACCAATTTCTTTAATCTTTTTCCATTTCTTTTCCTTTTCTTTTCCTTTTCTTTTCTTATTCTCTCAAAATCCTTCTCCCAAGAATAGTAAACCCAAAGTGAACCATGGCAAGAAAATGCACAAGTGTGAAAAAGTGATATGTGCATGTGTTGCACAAAAAAGCTAAAAACCGATTAGCGATTTTTTAATCGCGATTAGCACTAAATTAGTGTCAAATTAATCACAAAAACTTTAAAATGTCATAATTCTATAATTTACCCTATTTTAGAATTTTCCAAAAATTTTCCCCATTTATTTGTATTTAATAATTCCAAAATATTAAAATATTAAATAAAATAATATTAAATTATAAAAATTCCCAAAATTAATATTTTATATTTTTGAAATGTTACAATCTACCCTCCTTAAAGAAATTCGGTCCCCGAATTTAAATTTAAACCCCCAATACTAAAACAATTTTAGTAATACTCCAATTTGTCGGGGCTCCGAAAACATCAATACATAGAGAATATCATAAAAATGTACTGCTCTACTAGAAATCAATCCCCAAAATGCATATATAAGAATATCCTGTGCGTCTGGTGCGCAAGGAATCAAAATCCATATATGTGTCAAACAGGTGTACAAAACAACATCTAGGTGCAACTTGTGTGCACGAAACATCTGTCGTAGGCAACGTGTGTGCCTGACAGTAAAAAAAATCAGGTGCATGTGACATGCACGAAGAATCCCGATTTAGTGCATCTGGCGTGCACCAAAATCGTATATCAAAACACTAAAGGTGCATGAAAACTCTGCTGGAAGTGTAAATCAAATCACTGTATAAGATGGGCGTGAATTCACAATCAATACCTCGAATGTAATAACTATGCGCAAAATATAAATATCCAGTGGGTGCATGAAACAAATATCATGAAACTCAGTCATCAAAACTAAATCATGCAAACAGAAAGCCCAAAATACCGAAATCCAAAACGGCGGATACGTGAAAATCGAATCACAAAATCACAAATCATAAATACCGTCGTCGGTAGTTCCTCCTTCGAGGTCGAGAAGGAGTCGGTGCATCCAATGCTAGCAGCGCAAGATATATACTTGCCTCTTGCTCACGGTCTGGCGTCCTCTGACTCTGGGCCCTTATCTTCTCTGCGGATTACCTATCTCGCAGTCAATCGGCTCATCGGCCCTGTCAGGTGTGCTAACGGGGACGATTCCGTTCTGGCACTTCTCTAGTCACCTATCGGTCAATCCTCACGACCACTCGTGAGGCAGCCCATCACTGGGGTCGGCCTCTGGCTCTCTGAATGCACGTCACACATCTGATCCTGGGTGCAAACATCATTGCAGCAATGTCCTGGAAGGAATCCTGCTCAAGGTCTCTTCCGATCTTGCCTATGCCGAACTGTACAGAGGCTGGCTCTCCTGCATAATCTCTTCTCACTCGATAGACATCTGCGTCCCCAGCACAAAATTTTCTCGGAAATTGGTCGCATCCCAACGTCTCTGTAAGCATATCAGGTCTCCAGTCTCGACGGGAAGTAATGACAGCACGTCAGCGTCTCGCCCGAACCTCTGGTTCCACCTGTCTCTATCGTCGTCCACCATGACGTCACGCCATGCATATCTACGCACTGCACTGTTCTCGGCCACGGTCAATCTGAAGTCTTTCACACGGACTCGAAATCGCGTACTCTGTAGCTTCATCATTCTGTAGAAGATGTCTGGCCGAACAGGCCCTCGGGGACACGCCCCAACCATCGGAGGAATACTCAACACTAGTCCGTCCTTGATCAATTCGCAACGCATCTGGGTAAGTTCCTTTATCCGAATCCGGTCAACTACCTCGTCGACAATGCCAAACTCTGGCCTTCTGGGTGTGCGCAATATGACCACCCCTGGGTCTAGGTCTTCTCGTATCGCATTCCAGAAAGGTCCTATCAAGATTTCTCTCTCAAATCTCTTTCCTGCAGGATTGCCCGGAAGTCATCATCCATTGCTGAAGCAAATTCTTATTCCGGAACGGCTGCATACTTATCGCGCTTCTTCTAGAAGATATATCCATATACAACGCCTCTGGGTGCGTATCACATCTCTAATGTCAGCGGAGTGGGACGTCATCTCGTCGAAATCTCTTGCGAACTCTTTTCTTCACTCTGCTTCAATATCGACTGATTCGGACTCGTCTTATCGCGGCTGCATGGACTATGCTCCAACGGCTATACTCGTATCTGGGGTCTCCCAAGCAAGCATCCCATCACATGATATCCGAATGGCGTCGAACATTCGATCGACTCGTCAGAACCTTCTAATCCCCCAAGAGATCAACATCTTGAGTACAGTTTAATAGTATCGAGTACATGCCACAGCGTCGGTGGTCCAGCCGTAGAAGGGCAAACCCAAGCCTCACTAATGGCGCCGCGGAACTGCCGCAAACCCTAAGGTTCAAAGGCTTTCACACGGTCATTAAGTCGAGTTAGGGTTTCATTCTTCTAGAGGGTCCATAGAATAACCTGCATGTCTTTCCGTATACTTTAAACTTGGAAAATGGGCTCCTGACATTCGATCGTCTCAATCGACTCTCAACGAATCTGCGTGAAGTCGTCTCTAGCTGGAAACAATCTATCTGATGACCTCGCATCGGTAACCGAATGAACCACATGTCCTAGTCATTAGTCCTCAGGTGACTAGCGACCGTCCATCAAATCTCTAAGTATAAGCTCATGCTGCAGTAGTTCCAACCATCTGGGTGATATCTCGTCATTTGCAGCAATAACTGGCTCATCCACATGTACGCCGAACAGCGCCTCAATCCTCCAGGAAAGGCGACACATTGGCGGTCATCTCTGAATCGGTCTGCTATAGATCTGAGTAAGACTCTCCACACTGGAAATCTTCAACTCAACTGGGCCCGCTCCGGTGCATAAATCGGACGAATCACCTTCATCTCTCAATTCGGGTAGACTAGCTATAATCTGTCTCATATCTGCCTGGAAGCTCCGACAATCTAAGCTCGTAAGCTCCGAAAGCGACATCCCGTCAATCTCAGCAACAGCTGGTCCCTCTGTCTGCACGGTAGGCGACATCATAATCTCTGAGGTATGATGTACATCAACAGTCCTCTCTCAACTGGCAGCTCTAACAATGGCCCGATCATCCGGTGCAAAACCAAGAACTCGCCTCCACTTGAGGTCACAGTCATCAATACTAACTCGAGACGTTCCCATGTCACCAGAAAACACAATGGTCGGCCCTCGTACCAGACGAGCTCGCCCTGACCGTAACCCTAGCAGCAGCCCAAACTGCGCTCAAACATGGCGACAGGAACCTCAATCGAGTATCGAAGAGAGCAGATCAATGACAAGAAAGGAAAAAAACAGATCCAGAGTGGATACATGATCATAAGAAGGAACAGCATCAATGAAGGTATGATCATGGACTAATAGAATCGGGGATCTCAAAGGGATGTATAATCATGGATATAAAGAGAATCACTGATCTCGAAAATATGTACATCCTAAGGTTCCTTAAGCGGAGTGGCGTGTCGTAAGTATGCCGCGGAACATACCAACGTTACGTCACTCTACTTTAGTCACATATTCCATCAACCAAGGGTCATCCTATACGACGAAAGTTCGGGTCTAATACCCCCTCGACTAAGTCTAAGTTCCGTAAGGTCAAGCCTAAGTTCCATATATATATAAACGCCCTAAGCTCCACATAGTCAAACTTAGACTCGAACCAAGGTCAACCTAGCACTCTGATACCAACTTTGTCACGACCTGAAAGAGCACGTGACTGGCCCTTGAACCATATGAAGTCTATAGGACTCCATCTGATCCAAGTAAGCCAAAAGCCCAGAAATCTAAAACCATTTAAAGAGTAAGTAAAAAAAACTGGTTTAAAGAAGTGAAGGAAAATATGCTTGAAGTCAAGGTTTTTAAATAACTAGGCCGAATGTGCATTTTTAAAAGGTAAAGTCTTTTCTAAAAATTTCGGCAGAGTTTCTTTTGTAAATACTGGCCCCGAACGGGGTACAACAAGCACAACATATATACAATGATAAAAGGCATCCCTAAGCGGGAGCTAGCTCTTCGTCAATCGACGGTCACAACCACACAAGCAACAATAATATACAACGCCGAAAGGCGAGGATCAAATCCAAAAGAAACACAGTAAGCATGAAAACCGCAATACTACTAAGCGCGACTCTAAGGTCGAACAATACAACACTAAAGTCTGAGTCTGAAACAATATACAAGTTTTGGTTGATGGAAAAATCTAGATACAAGGAATAATACAAGTACAATGGTGGTTCTTGATGCAAAAGAAACCACCTACCAAATGCAATTCACCCGCAAGGAAGCAATGTGCCAGAAATGCCGCAATGAAACCTGTACGGCAAACCTGCAAAAACTGTGGCACAACGGGGGGTGAGTTGCCAACTCGTGAATAGAGAATATCTACAAGCAGAAACCGAACGCAAGACATAATCCTAGGTCAAAACGATCAGTACAAAATCCTCAATAAAAACATGCAGCCTATAACAAGGCTAGGGTACATATCTAACCCGAGTGTAATCTCATGTGCCTGTGTCAGTGCCTCAGGTAGCAATATAACATAAGAATGAGGTATGAATGCATGAGAATAGAATACATGTAGATGAAGAAACTGTTTTCATAACTTAGTGAGATTTCCTTTGTATTTTTAAAATGAGGTATCATAATGAAATCAGCATAAAACAGTGCCTAACATCGGCACAAAACGTAATCCAAATATCTCGATATCTCTGTATCACAGTCTCTATACCTCAATATCTCGAAATCTCAATGTCTCAATCACAAAATCTAGGACGCCGTCAGTCCAGACCGGCCCCTACCATCAATCTCAAGACTACGACTGTATCCTCCGGATATCCGACGCGTCTGGTAAAATCACCGGTCGGTAGTGCTCCCCTGCCAGGCTCAACGTCATCACCACATTCATCTTGCCCCGGGGTACCGCACCGGGTCCACCATGTACCCGAAACGGTTCATCCGTCTCCTCGAAACGGGTTTCCAAATCCATCAGCAAACTCATGGTGGACGACTCATACATCATGGGAAAACCGCACTTTTTATTTTAAAAGAGAGAAAATGTTTATTTGTGTTTTTGCGGTTTTCCTCCAAATCCAGAAAATCTCACGGAAATCCAAATCCAAAACCTCAGTAACACGTAAAATAGTGAATATATGCATGAGAATCCATGAATGCGGCATAACAATGAATAACAGTATGCATGAAGTAGCAGGTAATAACTACAATGTCTAAACTATTAGCTAATAGGTTATGACAAGCAATAGTATTTTCTAAGGTGTACGTGACATGGCAATTACCGATGAAGATGTGTGTGAGCCGGCAAATAAGTGTACGTGGTACATACGCAATATCGGTAATGGTGCTGGTGTCCTTACAGCATGATATCAATAATGGAGTATGAAAGATAATATAAGAATGCAATGCAAAGCGAACCACAAAAAGAGTGGGAGCTGAATCTAGACGCAACTATAACTAATCTGCATTAATCTAATATAAGTCCTACAAATGGTGCCTTATATCACGAATCATGGGGTTTTGAAAATAGGGGCTACGGTGTTTTTATGAAAAGATACGCCTTTTGAAATGTCCGTAGATCCCTTGACCTGTCTTTTAAAATACCCACGACCCGCTAGTTTTGAAATAGGTAGAAGTCTAATCTAATCTAACAACTACACTAAACTATACAGCTGAACTAACAAGCTGGGCTACAGGTAAGGAAACCGCCTAACATCTGAGTCGATATATATAAATATATATAAGTCGGTGATCCCGCCTCAATATTATCGCGTACGATACAGTATATCATCTGACATTCTCGAGTCGTGAGCGCGGATCTATCATCAATATAGGCTCGTAAGGTAAATTGTCGTACGGCATCCCAATAGCTGGGTACGGGTCAATATCACACTATCTCATCACATCTCAGGTATCACTATTATCGTATCACATAAGCTGGGGTACTGATCTAAGTCTAGTACAACTGATGCCATCTACAAAGTATGAATGGAGGGTAAACACACATCCCAAGCCCGCAAGAAACACATTTCGTATCCCAAATACGAATCATATCACATCACCGATCTCGCGGCACAAAGCCCAATATCATCGACTCATCTCCAAAGTCATCCAATATCATCAACACAGTGCCAGTATAAGTAATATGCAAGGGTGTGCGTGTAGGTGTAATTCTATTCTAGGGTTCGCGACTATGAACTACACTAGTCACTTCTAACCCTACACTATCCATAATACACCTAACTATCATATATAATAACAACTACGGACTACGGGGGTGCTATACGCCATCCACCCGACTTCCCCCAGTAGATATAATCTACTCACCTTGAGTCTCCATCTTTCGATGTCACCATGCGTGTGCTTGTCGTCCCGTAGTCTTCATAGGGTACCTACACATCAAAATATCGTATATGCGCATTAAAACCAAATCAAAGCTAAAACGGCACACGAAACCCAAAACGATACGATAAGAGGCCTATAGGTTAGAACCTATGGCACGCCTTCAAAACCATCAATAAATCCTCTACATCGTCGTATAAACGCCAAATAGTCGAGGTAAAACACAAGACACAAATTCAGACTTAAAAATACGGAATACGGAAACACGAATCCAAAACAGCAACTTAGGAAATATGTTCCAGATTTCACCCTAGGTCCAATTAGACAATTCTATGTATACCAGGGGCCTAAACTACAGATAAGGGAACACCAAAACCGAAACGAGCCAATTCCATCATGGTCTGGCCGCAATTTGCGACCAGAATGGAGGAATTTGCAGCCTGGAAATGGAAGTAGGGGCTGGGGTCTTGGTGGTTTCTCCCTGGGTGCATGCACATGTCACTTTCCAATCAATTTTAATTTAGGGTGTCTCGGGTGATAGCAGATTCAATATACCCTTCACAGATTTTATAAATTCTCCGATATCGGTTTCTAAAATCCGTATTATGGGTTTAAGCTTCAGGTTAGGGTCTCAATTCATACACTAGGGTGTTTGTATAACCTCAATTGAACTCAATTTCACATAAAACACAAGTTTCCCTCAAACCCTAACTAGGTTTTACCTCAAGTCACCAATTCACACAATATCGGTTCAAAACTAAACATGGGGTATAAGTAATACTAAAACTAAGCTAATGGTTCAGAAAAATACCTCATTTGGGAACTCAAGAATTTTCTTGAGTTGCCCCTAGTGGCCAAAATCCATGCTTTCATGGTCCATCATGTAGGTCTTGAGCTTGTGCATTTTTTTAGTGCAATGAGATTGGGGTTTTGAGTTTGTTTTAAAGGTGTTGTGAGGGGTTGAAGAGGGGAGGGAGATGAAGGAGGAGGAGCAGCAGCAATCAAGGAAAGGGGAGAGAGAAATGAGTGTTGAAAATGGAGGAGAATGGCTAAGTCTTTAGTCAATGGTGCCCATACCTCTCTCTCTCACCTACTACCAATTTCTTTAATCTCTTTCCATTTCTTTTCCTTTTCTTTTCTTATTCTCTCAAAATCCTTCTCCCAAGAATAGTAAACCCAAAGTGAACCATGGCAAGAAAATGCACAAGTGTGAAAAAGTGATATGTGCATGTGTTGCACAAAAAAGCTAAAAACCGATTAGCGATTTTTTAATCGCGATTAGCACTAAATTAGTGTCAAATTAATCACAAAAACTTTAAAATGTCATAATTCTATAATTTACCCTATTTTAGAATTTTCCAAAAATTTTCCCCATTTATTTGTATTTAATAATTCCAAAATATTAAAATATTCAATAAAATAATATTAAATTATAAAAATTCCCAAAATTAATATTTTATCTTTTTGAAATGTTACACCGTGTGCCAAGCGCGTGGGGAGACGGCGCTCTGGTGCCCAGCGCCCGCGTGCCAAGCGCGTGGGGAGACGGCGCTCTGGCGCCCAGCGCATGCGTGCCCAGCACGTGGGGCGCCCGCGCTCTAGCGCACAGCGCCCGCGTGCCCAGCACGTGGGGCGCCGGCGCTCTGGCGCACAGCGCCAGCGTGCCCAGCACGTGGGCGCCGGCGCTCTAGCCCACAGCGGCCGCGTGCCCAGCACGTGGTGTAAGTCTACGATAGCGCCTCAGATGTCAATCCGAGGCCAATTGCGGAAACAACAACTTTTTAGGAAACTGGCGCTATCGTAGTCTTTCACCCGGATCGAACCATTAACGCTAAACTGGGTAACTACTAAGAAGTGAGAGTGTCTATACCAATCGATCCGTGTCCTTCGGACTTTGGCCACCATCCCAAGCTCCTCGCGGGATCTCCGATCTCCGGTCTCCTCGTCGGAAGGGCACCACATCAATGAGTCTTTTTACGGGCTCCCGCTGCATCCGAAGCAACTCAAACATGAAGTTTGCTAGCTGACATGTCCAAGACGATGTAAAGAATGTGTGTGATAACTTTGTCTCAAGCATCCTTTGATTCTCAACACATGAGAGTGTATGGATGGAGGTTGAAGATGATGCCATTGGTGGAAATGGTGAGCTAGAGGAAGAAGAAGAAGAAGAGGCTTTTCTTTGCTATTGTGTTGGAATAATATGTGAGAGCACTAGAATGATAATCCAAGAGCAAACCCCAAGCCTATGGCTGCCCTCTCTCTCTCTAACCATCATTTCAACACAATAAACAATCACTAATGTGACATTTGTACAAATAAAAAGACCATGAGTCATCACCCATGCACATGTTACAATTAATGCTCCTAATGATGATTTAAGCTCATAATTTCCACCAAAATAAACATTAACCCAAATGTTTAATCCAACAAAAAGATACGGCAACATCTAAAGTAAACTCGTGACAGATCACAAGGATACCCCTCATCTGTATATACATACCTGCATTCGCATTCCGACTGAATGCAAATGCGATGAGACTAAAGTAATCCATCAAATCTAATACTAGGATCTGGCTTAAGCAAAAGCCCACTAGTATGATCCGTCCGATCATGATCCGTGCATGACTGCACGTATATGATCGAACCCTGCCATAATACCATACGGCCTCTACAACGTTTCTCACGAAACTTGAGAAACTGTCTATGGGGGACTCTAAAGACTCGTCAATACACTGGCCGTGGATTTAACCACTAGCACGTCAGTGTCACTAGCTGTGCGTAATGGCCGCCGAGGTATTGACCAAAAGAGAGGCTGATAAGAGAACTCATCCAGACACCCTACTGAGCCTGTTGTTTACTCCAATCAGAGCAAAGCTCTGTTCAAATTCCAAGGAGGGAAAAGAGGCAATGCTTTTGTTTTCCTCCAATCAGAGCAAAGCTTTGTCTTGAAAATTAAAGTGAAAATTAAAGTTAAAATAAATGAAGCAACGCTTCAGATCCCCTGCGCTGCACGCAGAGAGCCACGTGTCAAAATCAGACACGTTAGCGCAGGGGGGCTGTAACGTTTTGAAAATCGTTTCGGTGAAATTTCGAAAAAACGGTAAAATAAGGGGGTTTTCTGTAAAAAGTCAAAATGCAAATATCTTTATTATAAAATTAAATATACATATTCTAGCTACGTAATTGTTAGTATTTGGTGTTTATTGAGCCACTAGTGAAACTTCAAATTTTCTGAAAAATTTTCCGAAATTAATTATTTTAATATTATTTTAAGCCGTCACTAATATATTTAATTAGGGAAAATTACAAATTGGAATGAGTTGAAACAAATTTTGTGCATCATAAAACATTAAATAAAATTTTAACATGTGATTTTTGAAACGAAATCGTTTGCCAAAACGGTTTAGAAAATATTGAAGAAAAAAGGCTTTTTTTTTTAGTGTAAATGGATGTTTGGGGTATTGTATTTATCATTTTCCATCACCCCACACCCATACCCACACTCACACACCCCCATTTTCCCTCCCCCTTGGCTGAATTCAGCAGCCCCCCTCTCTTGTCCCCACTTTTTTTGCAAAAGAAAAGAAAAGAAAAGAAAAGAGAATGATAGAAGTAAAAGGTGGACTTTGACTTTTCTTCTCACTTTCTCCACCTCACTCTCTCTCCTCCCTCACCCCCATACATTTCCTGGCCAAATTCTGCAGGCCAACAGCAGCCCCCTTCTCCCCTCTTCTTCCATCATTTTTCCCTCAAAAAAATTCACCAATTCCCATCAAAATCTAAACTAAAATTCAAAACAAAGTCCTACCCATTTCTCCTTAACCTATCAAGCATGGATCTTGGTGAAAAGTTTGCATTTTGGAGACAAGTTTCATGTTGATCTCAAGATGGTTATGAGGTATAAATCTTTTTTTTTTTGAGTTGTTTGTTATTACTTCAAATTATGTTAATGAAGGGTTTAGTTTAGATTTTAAATTTAGAGTCCAAATTCAAGATTAGGGTTTATGAAATTGAAGTGAGGTTTAGTTTTGGAGTTGAATTATGATCAATTTTGCTTGGTTATGTGATGTATTTTTGTATCTTAGGGCATGCAAAATGTAATCTTGTTGCTTAGTGCTAATTGTAACATTAAAATATCCAATTTAGCTTTATTTAAGCAAACTAGTTTTTAGCTTTTGGTTCCAAATGGGTGATTTAAAATCTAATTAAGGTTTTGATGACTTTATTAATATTTTAATTTGTTGTTTAGCAATTTAGATCATGCAAAACCAAGCTTAATTGATGAATTGTGAATTTTGCTATAAAAGGTGTTAAAAATTGATATTTTTGCAAACTAGGATTTTGGAAATTATGCAAATTTATGAGAATAAATTATAGAAATGGTTTATATGACTTAGTTATGATATTCAGTGGATATTGTGGCCGCTAAATTTCTTTAAACATCAAGTTTTGTACTAAAATGGTTAATTTTGCTTGCTAGATTTTCGGAAAAATAGCTTTTAAAGTGAGTTTGAGATTTTTGTATATTGCAACCTATTTCATATTATAATTAGTGTTTTTGAATGTATAAATGAGTGTGTTTGGGTTTTTCTCGATGGTTTGGCGTTTGTACGCCGACGTCGAGAGTTTTTAAGTTGATTTGTGGAAGCAAACCATAGGTTTTGACCTATGTGGGATTCGTGAGTCGTTTTGGTCATGAGTCGGATTTTAATGCGATATGGTGTGTTATGATATGTAGGTACCCCATGTGGACTTCGAGACGACAAGCAAGCGCGTGGCGACGTCGGCACCGGCGAGCGAGAACCAGGTGAGTAGATTTATATCTATGGGGAGAAGTCGGGTGGATGGCGTATAGCACCCCCGCAGTTCGTGGTGATGTATACGAATACGTGTACACACATATATATATTGTTTATATATTGTTTGAGTTATTGATGATAAATATGGATATTTTGTGTTCTTGGATGATTGAGTGCCGCGAAACCCTAGAGTAGCGGTCGCACACACTTGCACACACCCACCCATACTTGCATACTTTCTTCTTTCTTTTGTGCTCATACGGGAATATTTAGTTATGTGTTCACAAAGGTATGGGACTATGTGTTCACATACGGATTTGGGGATGATACTTAGGATTGAGATGAGTCGATGAGATTTGTGTTGAGATTGTGATATCGGTGATATGGCAGGATTCGTACTTGAGGTACGTCCTGGTGTTATAGCGGATCTTAGGGCGACGATACGGGTGAATAGTGTTATAAATAGGTGGTCGACATGTGATCGTGATATGTGATATGATATGCTAGGATATTGATCCTAGGCTGTATTGGGCGATGTATACCCCTTGATGATGATATGTGCTGATGATATCGGTTTGTACGAGACTGTCGATCAGTAGTCAGATCATGACTATATTGATGATATTAGTATTGTACTAGACATAGGTCCGTACCTTAGACTATGATCTTTGATAAGTGGATACCGGATGAATAGTGTGATGAATATGATATTGACCCGAACCCAGATTTGGGACGCCGTACGACGGATTTACGTACGACCTATATATTGATGATTGATCCGCACTCTTGACTTGGGATGTTTGATTATAGATATGGTATCGGATATGATATTATTGAGGCGGGATCGCCGACTATACATATACAGGTATGTATATGTATCGACTGAGATGATAGGCGGTTTCCTTACCTGTAGTTCAGCCGTATAGTTTAGTGTAGTTGTTAGGTTAGATTAGACTCCTACCTATTTCAAAACTAGCAGATCGTGGGTATTTTAAAAGACAGGTCAAGGGATCTACGGATATTTCAAAAGACGTATCCTTTCTTAAAACTACCGTAGCCCTATTTTCAAAACCCCATGATTCGTGTTATTTCAAATGGCACCATTGTTCAATATTTAGCTCCCGCTCATTTTGGTTGCTCGCTCCGCATCGCATACTTACATTGTTTTTTCTATTGCATTGTTGACATTATGCTGTTAGGACACCAGCACCATTACCGATGATGCGTATGTACCACATACACTTACTTGCCGGCTCACACACATCTTCATCGGTAATTGCCATGTCACGTACACCTTAGATAATATTATTGCTTAACTTAGCTTGATAGCCAGTAGTTTGACATAATATTAGTGTACATACTTTAATATGCCAGCTTAGATATTGTAGTTATTACATGTCGCTTCATGCATACCGTTATTCATTGATATGCCGCACTCATGGATTCTCATGCATATATTCACTATTTTACGTGTTATTGAGGTTTTGGATTCGGATTTCCATGAGATTTTCTGGATTTAGAGGAAAACCGCAAAAACATAAATAAACCTTTTCTCTCTTTTAAAAATACAAAGTGCGGTTTTTCCCATGATGTATGAGTCGTCCACCATGAGTTTGCTGATGGATTTCGAGACCCGATTCGAGGAGACGGATGAACCGTTTCGGGTACATGGTGGACCCGGTAAGGTACCCCGGGGCAAGAAGCGCGTGATGATGATGATGTGAGCCTGGCAGGGGAGCACTACCTAATGGTGATTTTACCCGACGTGTCGGATATCCGGAGGATACCATCGTGGTCTTGAGATGGATGGTAGGGGCCGGTCTGGACTGACGGCGCCCTAGATATTGAGACTGTGATATTGAGATTTTGAGATATTGAGGTACAGAGACTGTGATACAGAGATATCGAGATATTGGGATTACGTTTTGTGCCGATGCTAGGCACTGTTTTATGTTGATTTCATTATGATACCTCATTTTAAAAATACAAAGGAAATCTCACTAAATTATGAAAACAGTTCTTCATTTACATGTATTCTGTTTTCATGCATTCATACCTCATTCATATGATATATTGCTACCTGAGGCACTGACACGGGCAAATGAGATTACACTCGGGTTAGATATCTACCCTAGCCTTGTTATAGGTTGCATGTTATTCTTATATTTGAGGATATATTATGATCTTTGACCTAGGTTGCGTTATTTATGCGATTTCTGTGCGTAGATATTTTTCTATTCACGAGTTGGAAACTCACCCCCGTTGTGCCCCAGTTTCTTGCAGGTTTGCCGTACAGGTTTCTTTACGGCTTTGCGGGCATAGTTTCCTTCTGGTGATTTGATAGTAGGTGGGTTTACTTGTATCGTACCCACATTATATATCTTGTATATCATTATTCTGTTGTATCTAGAAGTTACATCAACCAAAGATGTATTATTTTTGAGATAGAGACCAGTGATGTTATTCTTTCGACTTAGAGTCGTGCGTTGTATTTCTATGGATTTCTTGTTGTTTTGAGTTCCTTTTAAGTTTTGATCCTCACCCTTGGCGTTGTATATTATATTGCTTGTGTGGTTGTGACCGTCGATTGACGAAGAGCTAGCTCCCGCTTGGGGATGCCTTTTTATTGATTTCGTATACTATTCATATTGTATCCCGTTTGGGAGCCAGTTTTTACAAAGGAGACTCTGCCGAAATTTTCAGGAAATACTTGATGTTTTTTTTAAAACCGCATAATTCGGCTTATGCTATTAAAACTACTTGATTTAAATTGGTTTTCCTTCACTCTACTACTTTTCTTGGTTTGGATTTCTGGATTTTCGGCTTACTTAGATTACGTACGCCTCGAGACGTTTCGTAGTTTAAGTGCCGGTCATGTTCCATCTTTTCGGGACGTGACAAAGTTGGTATCAAAGCGTTAGGTTTTACCTTCGGAGCGTAGGATGACCCTTGGTTGATGGAATAGGTGACTAAAGTAGAGTGACGTACCGTAGGTATGTTCCGCGGCATATTTACGATACGCTACTCCACTTAAGGAGCCTTAGGATGTACATTTCTTTACTCAGTATTATATTCATTCCGATCTAGCCTCATTAGTACCAGTTATGGTTTTGCTGCCACGATTACGGGCAGGGAGAGCTACGGCTAGAGTTGCGGTCAGCACGAGCTCGTTACGAACGAGGACTAACCAGAACATAATTCCGGCGACACACGATTGTAGAGATGTGTGTTTTGATTGTGATTTCGCTCCATGAGCGTTGAATGGATCGCTGTATGAGATTACTTGGACATGCCGATCAGCACTAGAGGATTGAGCCAATGATAGAGGCCAGCCAGATTTTGATGACCGTTGGTGTGTTGCTTACTCCTGATGATTGAGGCACCGTTCAGCGTGCAGACGAGCGAGCCATTTATTGCTGCGAACGACGAGGTATTGCCCCAGATGCTGGAGTTAGTGCAGAATGAGTTGTACTAAGAGATGATAGAAGGTCGCTAGTCACCCGAGGATGAATGACTAGGACAGGTGGTTCGTTCGCCTACCACGATGCGAGGTCATCAGATAGATTGATTCCAGCTAGAAATGACTTCACGCGGAGACGTTGAGAGTCGACAGAGACGATCGAATGTCAGAAACCTATTATTCCAAGTTTAAAGTAGTCGGAAAGATATGCAGGCAATTCTATGGTCCCTCTAGAAGAATAAAACCCTAACTCGACTTAATGACCGTGTGAAAGCCTTGGAACCTTCGGGTTTGTGGCAGTTCTGCGGCGCCATTAGTGAGGCTTGGGTTTGCCCTTCTACGGTTGGACCACCGATGCTGTGGTATGTGTTCGATACTATTAAATTGTGCCCAAAATGTTGAGCTCTTGGGGGATTATGAGGTTTTGACGAATCGATCGGATGGCTCGACTTAATTCGGATGCTAGGTGGTGAGATGCATTTCTTGGGAGACTCCCGATACGAGGATAGCCGTTGGAGCTCAGTCCATGCAGCCACGACGAGACGAGTCCAAAGCAGACGAAATTAGAGAAAAGTGAAGTAAGAGGTTCATACCAGATCTAGATGAGATGACGTTCCACTCCGCCGACATCAGAGATGCGATGCGCATGCTGAGGCATGGTACTTGGATTTACCTTCCAGAAGGAGTCGCGATGAGTATGCAGTCGTTCTAGAGCAAGATGCAGATATAGGAAAGGACGATGACTTCCGGACAGTTGGCAGAGACGAGACATGGAAGAGACCATGAGCAGGATTCCTTCCAGGACACTGCTGCAATGATACTTGCACCCAGGATCAGATGTGTCACGTACATTCAGAGAGCCAGAGGCCGACGCCAGTGATATGCTGTCTTACGAGTGGTCATGATGATTGACCGAGAGATGACCAGAGAAGTGCCAGAACGGGATCATCCCCGTTAGCACACCTAACAGGGCCGATGAGCCGATGGACCGAGAGATTGGTAATTCACAATGAAGACCTTGACCCAGGAGTGGTCATTGTTACGCACACCAGCAGGCCAGAGTTCATGATCATCGACGAGACGTCCCACTAGTGACCGCGACAGTTGGCCTGAGATTCTTAGAGGATGCGCTTGAGCGGTACTATTCCGCCATTATTGATTTCGATATTTTGGGTGATTTATTCGCAGCATTTGATTTTGATGATTGAGGATTTACGATCTTTGCACAGTGTTGCACTTGATATCGTTTTCGTGCTTTGGTTTCACATGTTTGTGATTTTACGGTTTTAGACATTTGAGTTGATTTTGTGCGTATGCACGCACACGATTTGGTTCCTGCACTCTGTATAGTTTATATATACTTGCAGTGCAGTGATACGCCTTTTGTGCACTTAGATGCACTGGACTTTGATTTCGATGGTGATGTTCGATATTTGTTTTGTGCACCTTGTGCACCTGATTTGATTTTGCGCATGTTCGGCACTTGATATTGGATTTCATGATTTCGTGCACGATGGATGCACCTGATTTGGATTTTCGAACATGTTGGGCGCATTTTTTGAAGTGTGATTTTGGTGCACACCAGATGCACTAAATCGAGATTTTTCGTGCATGTCAGATGCACCTGATTTTGCTGTCAGGCACACATGTTGCCTACGACAGATGTTTTATGCACACCCGATGCATTTAGATGTTGTTTCTGTGCATATGTATGGCACATATTTGGATTTTGATTTCCGTGCGCACAAGACGCACGTAGTATTCATACGTGTATTTTGGGATTGATTTTTCTTATAGAGCAGTACGTTTTTATGATATTGCTATGTGTTTTCGTACTGAGCAGGACTAGTCAGAGGACAGTACCTGAATATATTTTACATGTATAGTTTCGAGTTATATCATATTGGTTTTGCTTTGGATTTGGTATTGATGTCTTCCCCATGACTCCGATGATTGCGGAATGCCTGACGGAGTTCTGATTTGAGTTATATGCTCATTTTTCATGCGCATGCGTTGCGCTACGATTTGTTTTATGTATTTATGATTTCGGAGCCCCGGCGATTTGATGGTTTTGGCTGAAATATTTTAGTATTTGGGGGAAGTTTTAATTTAAATTCGGGGACCGAATTTCTTTAAGGGGGGAAGATTGTAACGTTTTGAAAATCGTTTCCGTGAAATTTCGAAAAAACGGTAAAATAAGAGGGTTTTCTGTAAAAAGTCAAAATGCAAATATCTTTATTATAAAATTAAATATACATATTCTAGCTATATAATTGCTAGTATTTGGTGTTTATTGAGCCACTGGTGAAATTTCAAATTTTCTGAAAAATTTTCCGAAATTAATTATTTTAATATTATTTTAAGCCGTCACTAATATATTTAATTAGGGAAAATTACAAATTGGAATGAGTTGAAACAAATTTTGTGCATCATAAAACATTAAATAAAATTTTAACATGTGGTTTTTGAAACGAAATCGTTTGCCAAAACGGTTTAGAAATTATTGAAGAAAAAAGGCTTTTTTTGTGTAAATGGATGTTTGGGGTATAGTATTTATCATTTTCCATCACCCCACACCCATACCCACACTCACACACCCCCATTTTCCCTCCCCCTTGGTTGAATTCAGCAGCCCCCCTCTTTTGTCCCTAATTGTTTTGCAAAAGAAAAGTAAAGAAAAGAAAAGAGAATGATAGAAGTAAAAGGTGGACTTTGACTTTTCTTCTCACTTTCTCCACCTCACTCTCTCTCCTCCCTCACCCCCCTACATTTCCTGGCCAAATTCTACAGGCCAATAGCAGCCCCCCTCTCCCCTCTTTTTCCATCATTTTTCCCTCAAAAAAATTCACCAATTCCCATCAAAATCTAAACTAAAATTCAAAACAAAGTCCTACCCATTTCTCCTTAACCTATCAAGTATGGATCTTGGTGAAAAGTTTGCATTTTGGAGACAAGTTTCATGTCGATCTCAAGATGGTGATGAGGTATAAATCTTGTTCTTTTTTGAGTTGTTTGTTATTACTTCAAATTATGTTAATGAAGGGTTTAGTTTAGATTTTAAATTTAGAGTCCAAATTCAAGATTAGGGTTTATGAAATTGAAGTGAGGTTTTGTTTTGGAGTTGAATTGTGATCAATTGTGCATGGTTATGTGATGTATTTTTGTATCTTAGGGCATGCAAAATGTAATCTTGTTGCTTAGTGCTAATTGTAACATTAAAATATCCAATTTAGCTTTATTTAAGCAAACTAGTTTTTAGCTTTTGGTTCCAAATGGGTGATTTAAAATCTAATTAAGGTTTTGATGACTTTATTAACATTTTAATTTGTTGTTTAGCAATTTAGATCATGCAAAACCAAGCTTAATTGATGAATTGTGAATTTTGCTATAAAAAGTGTTAAAAATTGATATTTTTACAAACTAGGATTTTGGAAATTATGCAAATTTATGAGAATAAATTATAGAAATGGTTTATATGACTTAGTTATGATATTTAGTGGATATTATGGCCGCTAAATTTCTTTAAACATCTAGTTTTGTACTAAAACGGTTAATTTTGCTTGCTAGATTTTCGGAAAAATAGCTTTTAAAGTGAGTTTGAGGTCTTTGTAAATTGCAACCTATTTCATATTATAATTAGTGTTTTTGAATGTATAAATGAGTGTGTTTGGGTTTTTCTCGATGGTTTGGCGTTTGTACGCCGACGTCGAGGGATTTTAAGTTGATTTGTGGAAGCAAACCATAGGTTTTGACCTATGTGGGATTCGTGAGTCGTTTTGGTCATGAGTCGGATTTTAATGCGATATGGTGCGTTATGATATGTAGGTACCCCATGTGGACTTCGAGACGACAAGCAAGCGCGTGGCGACGTCGGCGCCGGCGAGCGAGGACCAGGTGAGTAGATTTATATCTACGGGGAGAAGTCGGGTGGATGGCGTATAGCACCCCCGCAGTTCGTGGTGATGTATACGAATACGTGTACACACATATATATATTGTTTATATATTGTTTGAGTTATTGATGATAAATATGGATATTTGGTGTTCTTGGATGATTGAGTGCCGTGAAACCCTAGAGTAGTGGTCGCACACACTTGCACACACCCATCCATACTTGCATACTTTCTTCTTTCTTTTGTGCTCATACGGGAATATTTAGTTATGTGTTCACATAGGTATGGGACTATGTGTTCACATACGGATTTGGGGATGATACTTAGGATTGAGATGAGTCGATGAGATTTGTGTTGAGATTGTGATATCGGTGATATGGCAGGATTCGTACTTGAGGTACGTCCTGGTGTTATAGCGGATCTTAGGGCGACGATATGGGTGAATAGTGTTATAAATAGGTGGTCGACATGTGATCGTGATATGTGATATGATATGCTAGGATATTTATCCTTGGCTGTATTGGGCGATGTATACCCTTTGATGATGATATGTGCTGATGATATCGGTTTGTACGAGACTGTCGATCAGTAGTCAGATCATGACTATATTGATGATATTAGTATTGTACTAGACATAGGTCCGTACCTTAGACTATGATCTTTGATAAGAGGATACCGGATGAATAGTGTGATGACTATGATTTTAACCCGTACCCATATTTGGGATGCCGTACGACGGATTTACGTACGAGCTATATATTGATGATTGATCCGCACTCTTGACTTAGGATGTTTGATTATAGATATGGTATCGGATATGATATTATTGAGGCGGGATCGCCGACTATACATATACATGTATGTATATGTATCGACTCAGATGATAGGCGGTTTCCTTACCTGTAGTTCAGCCGTATAGTTTAGTGTAGTTGTTAGGTTAGATTAGACTCCTACCTATTTCAAAACTAGCAGATCGTGGGTATTTTAAAAGACAGGTCAAGGGATCTACGGATATTTCAAAAGACGTATCCTTTCTTAAAACTACCGTAGCCCTATTTTCAAAACCCCACGATTCGTGTTATTTCAAATGGCACCATTGTTCAATATTTAGCTCCCGCTCATTTTGGTTGCTCGCTCCGCATCGCATACTTACATTGTTTTTCCTATTGCATTGTTGACATTATGCTGTTAGGACACCGGCACCATTACCGATGATGCGTATGTACCACATACACTTACTTGCCGGCTCACACACATCTTCATCGGTAATTGCCATGTCACGTACACCTTAGAAAATATTATTGCTTAACTTAGCTTGATAGCCAGTAGTTTGACATAATATTAGTGTACATACTTTAATATGCCAGCTTAGATATTGTAGTTATTACTTGTCGCTTCATGCATACCGTTATTCATTGATATGCCGCACTCATGGATTCATATGCATATATTCACTATTTTATGTGTTATTGAGATTTTGGATTCGGATTTCCATGAGATTTTCTGGATTTGGAGGAAAACCGCAAAAACATAAATAAACCTTTTCTCTCTTTTAAAAATACAAAGTGCGGTTTTTCCCATGATGTATGAGTCGTCCACCATGAGTTTGCTGATGGATTTCGAGACCCGATTCGAGGAGACGGATGAACCGTTTCGGGTACATGGTGGACCCGGTAAGGTACCCCGGGGCAAGAAGCGCGTGATGATGACGATGTGAGCCTGGCAGGGGAGCACTACCTACCGGTGATTTTACCGGACGAGTCAGATATCCGGAGGATACCGTCGTGGTCTTGAGATGGATGGTAGGGGCCGGTCTGGACTGACGGCGCCTTAGATATTGAGACTGTGATATTGAGATTTCGAGATATTGAGGTACAGAGACTGTGATACAAAGATATCGAGATATTGGGATTAAGTTTTGTGCCGATGCTAGGCACTGTTTTATGCTGATTTCATTGTGATGCCTCATTTTAAAAATACAAAGGAAATCTCACTAAATTATGAAAACAGTTCTTCATTTACATGTATTCTGTTTTCATGCATTCATACCTCATTCATATGATATATTGCTACCTGAGGCACTGACACGGGCATATGAGATTGCACTCGGGTTAGATATCTACCCTAGCCTTGTTATAGGTTGCATGTTATTCTTATATTTGAGGATATATTATAATCTTTGACCTAGATTGCGTTATTTATGCGATTTCTGTGCGTAGATATTTTTCTATTCACGAGTTGGCAACTCACCCCCGTTGTGCCCCAGTTTCTTGCAGGTTTGCCGTACAGGTTTCTTTACGGCTTTGCGGGCATAGTTTCCTTCGGGTGATTTGCTAGTAGGTGGGTTTACTTGTATCGTACCCCCATTATATATCTTGTATATCATTATTCTGTTGTATCTAGAAGTTCCATCAACCAAAGATGTATTATTTTTGAGATAGAGACCAGTGATGTTATTCTTTCGACCTTAGAGTCGCGCGTTGTATTTCTATGGTTTTCTTGTTGTTTTGAGTTCCTTTTAAGTTTTGAACCTCGCCCTTGGCGTTGTATATTATATTGCTTGTGTGGTTGTGACCGTCGATTGACGAAGAGCTAGCTCCCGCTTGGGGATGCCTTTTTATTGATTTCGTATACTATTCATGTTGTATCCCGTTTGGGAGCCAGTTTTTACAAAGGAGACTCTGCCGAAATTTTCAGGAATTACTTGATGTTTTTTTAAAACTGCATAATTCGGCTTATGATATTAAAACTACTTGATTTAAATTGGTTTTCCTTCACTCTACTACTTTTCTTGGTTTGGATTTCTGGGTTTTCGGCTTACTTAGATTATGTACGCCTCGAGACGTTTCGTAGTTTAAGTGCCGGTCATGTTCCATCTTTTCGGGACGTGACAGGGGCGCGGCGCCCAAGGCTGCGCACCCAATCAGAGCAAGGCTCTGTTTAAAATTCAAACTTTAATTAAAGGAAGCAACGCTTCAATTGCGCAAGCACTGCGCTGCGCGACACGTGTCAGCGCAGTTGCGCTGCGCTGAGCGCTGAGCGACACGTGTCAGCGCAGATGCGCTGCGCTGTGCGCTGCGTGACACGTGTCACGCTCTGGAGCATTTGTGCCCAACAGAATTAAAATTCTAAAGAAATCTTTTCTGTTCTTATTAAAACAAGAAGATTTTCTTCTGTAAAACAGAAGCCCTTGGATCAAAGATCCAACGGTGGGGAAAATTCCCCAAATCACTCAGAGAAAGATCTTTTTAACAAACTTAACTAATTTATGGGCACTATAAAAGAGACCCCAGAGCTCAATTCAAAGCATCAACATCTTTCTAAAAAAAAAAGAGGAGAGAACTCCTCAAGAACAACAGAAGGTAAAAACCTTTGAAAGAAGTGAAAATTCTCTTATGAACAGATCAGTGATCTAAAAACAAGATCATTGATCTTTAAACATAACTAAATAAAATGAATAAATAAAATAAAAATAGTGCTTTGCACTTTTTCATGAACCTTTGGTTCTTTAAGATAAGAAAAAACTTATCTTTTCCTTTGATCTAAATTAGATCAAGAAATCTAACAGTGCTTTGCACTTCTGTTCTTGAATCTAAAAGATTCTCAAATTAATAGTACTTTGCACTTATAAATCTGCACTGTTGCGCTCTTGGGCTGGCGCAAGCCACCAGAGAGCGCCACGTGTTAGCGCCTGAACCATTTGCGCTATGCGCTTTTGAATAGAGCTTCGCTCTCTGAAATTGGCGCAAGCCACCAGAGCGCGCCACGTGTCAGCAGCGCAAGCGTAGCGCACTAGCGCAGCGCTTTGCGCTGCATGACACGTGTCATCACCACGAGCGTTTGCACTCTCTGATTGGCGCAAAGTTCCTAACAAATGCAAGGCATTTCTTAAAGGGCCAGGCCCAAATCAAAAAGACCAAGCAGGCCAAAATAAATTGCAAAGCAATAAAAGGGCAGAGCCCAAATAAAATTGATGCTCTGCATCATTTATAAAGGGCAGAGCCCAAAAAAAATTGATGCTCTGCATCCTTTCTGGGCAAAGCCCAAATAAAAATAAGAAGAAATGCGATGCAAAAGCAAATAAAATGTTGAACATTTTCAACTGGACTTAGCCCAATTTTTGCCGTAAGTCCTCAAATTAAATTGACTGAACAAGATTGCTCTCTTAAATCAATTTATATCCGGTTCGAGGGTACATCTCCGAGCTCCTCTGACACCTATCATTGTAATCCTTCAACGACGTCAGAGAGATGACGGGTCCCGACGACCACACATCAAGATGGACTGCGGGGTCCATAAACTAGTATTGGACCGGAACTTCCTTAAACTAATGTTGGACCGAAACGTCCTTAAACTAATATTGGACCGGAACGTCCTTAAACTAATGTTGGACCGAAACGTCCTTAAACTAATGTCGGACGACCACGTCCCTAAACTGGAATATGGACCACAATGTCCCTAAAATGGAATATGGACCACCACGTCCCTAAACTGGAGCATGAACCCCCACGTCCCTAAACTGGAATATGGACCACCACGTCCCTAAACTGGCGATGGACCACCACGTCCCCAAACTGGAATATGGACCACCATGTCCTTAAACTGGTAATGGACCACTATGTCCTTAAACTAGAACAATAGAGCCCCCAAATGCTCTCTTGTTGGATCTAAACGATCCTGTTAAGTTGATCTTAGTCTCAATTTGGACTAACGTATCCTTAACAAACGTTTATGTTGATCTTAGTCTCAAATATGGCTAACGTGTCCTTAAATCAAACCTTCAAACAAACTTTAGTCCCAAATTGGACTATAGATCTCTCAACCAACTTTGGTTCAAGGGTACATCTCTGAACTCCTCTGATATTTGTCGTTGTAATCCTTCAACGTCGTCAGAGAGGTGACGGGTCCCGACAACCACACATTAATACGGACTGTGGGGTCCATAAACTCATGGACTTATGCGTCTTTAAACCAATATCCGTCCCCAAAATGGGAATGTTGGACCACTATGTCCTTAAACTGGAACAATAGAGCCCCCAAATGCTCTCTTGTTGGATCTAAACGATCCTGTTAAGTTGATCTTAGTCTCAAATTGGACTAACGTATCCTTAACAAACGTTTAAGTTGATCTTAGCCTCAAATATGGCTAACGTGTCCTTAAATCAAACCTTCAAACAAACTTTAGTCCCAAATTGGACTATAGATCTCTCAACCAACTTTGGTTCAAGGGTACATCTCTGAACTCCTCTGATATTTGTTGTTGTAATCCTTCAACGTCGTTAGAGAGGTGACGGGTCCCGACAACCACACATTAATACGGACTGTGGGGTCCTTAAACTCATGGACTTATGCGTCCTTAAACCAATATCCGTCCCCAAAATGGGAATGTTGGACCACCATGTCCCTAAACTGGAACAATAGAGCCCAAACGCTCTTTTGTCGGATCTAAACGATCCCGTTATGTTGATCTTAGTCTCAAACTGAACTAACGTATCCTTAACAAACGTTTAAGTTGATCTTAGCCTCAAATACGGCTAACGTATCCTTAAACTAAAACACCAAACCCAAATCTAAGTAAATACGGATTTAGACTAATCCACGTCCTACGGGCGACGGCATTACTCAGTCTCCGTATACAATCCACGGGCAACCACAAACAAAATAAACACACACGACACGAAGTGAAATTCTGGAGAAGGAGAAAGTTGTTACCACGACACGGTAGCGTAATTAACTGCAGAGGTTTGCTCCTGCAGGGAAGAGCGTCCCAACAATAAAAAAACTCCTCAAGCGAGGGGGAATCTGACAAAGTCTGCTACATCGGCCGCATCCGTCTAAACCTCCAATATACGGTGCCATAAATCAACTTGGCATCTTCGGAGAGGTGGACGGATAAAACCAAATAGCATCTGCCCCGAATCTCAGCGTCAGGACACCAACAGGTCCTGTGCGCCGCCATTCGGAAGGGAACAGATTCTGGCACGCCCGGTGGGACCTTTTCCTCTTTCCACTCCACACTTCGTGTGTCGTGTTCGCGAGAAAATCGCAGTTTGCTGTGGTTGCTTGTGGATTCAAAGTACTTAGATTTGGTGTCTTTCTCCATGCAGAAAACAGAAGATCGATGGCTTCAAACTGCACCGCCTGCAGCTGCAACTCTCGCTCCGTCATTGCTGGAGGAGTGACTTATGGGCCTCGAGCGGCCTCCCTTTTCAAAATGCCGGTGGAGCAGGTGGCTCAAGCCACCACTGGACTATTTTTTGGGACCATGCTCCCACCAATAAGTTTCAACGCCCTAATGACATTGCAAGAAGCTCCAAAGAAGTCGGTCTTCAATCGACTTACCACTGCCGCAACCCCTCTCAATGGGTCGCCCAACTCCACTGCTTCAGTTTTTAACGGACTAGGTCAGAGCTCCAACAGGCCCATGAAGAAGCCTGCAATACCAGAAGGCGTTATCCCAAAGCGGATAGCTTTCCCTACTCCAGTTTCAGGCGAAATCACCAAGGTTGCTTCCCCTGCTCAGAAGTCCGCTTCTGACAGGTTGGCCGTCCCCGTTCAACGGACGTCGGTCTTTAAAAGGATGGTACCAGCAGATTCTGACCAACACAGGGGGCATGAGGAGGTCACCCCTATAACTGAAACAACTCCATCAGCACGACATGCTCGACGTCGCCACTGGCGCCGAGTAAGGAAGACTGGGGGAAACTCCCCCTCTCGATTTACTTCATCAGCTCCAACGGTGGGGATTGAGGCTGCTGTTCCAACCGGGAACAGCTTTGAATTGCTGAACACGGTGCGCAGAAACTCTTCCACTGTAATGTTGAAACGAACTCCTTCAGCTGCGGAGAGTACTCCAGAGAAAAAGCTAGAGCAGCCCCCTCAGCGGCTGTCCTCTAAAGTTTACGGGGTCTGGCGACAGGTCCAAGAGTCGGTGATTGATGAAAACTATCTCCGCCAACAGAAAAAGATGAAGGTTTTGCAGGAGAAGGATCACTCCGTCAAGCCACAAAAAGCAATGGCTACTCGAGTGTCTACTACTGCGACGGCCCCCTCAACTCCAATCACTCAAAGGAAAAGGAGGCCGCAAAAAGCCCCTGTGAACATGGCGAAGCATAAAAGAGCTGAACACAAACACCCCAAATCTGAAGGCATAGTGGTGCACACTGTTTATATGGCTTCTGGAAAGGAGGAAAGCCGCACTTCTATGGGCCACCGACCGCTCACCCGATCCATGACAAAAGCCCAGGAGCAGCAACAAAAGCTTCAGGAAATGATGAGTGTGATGGCTGCACTTACCGAACCGAAAGAAAGTTCGAAAGTATCATCAGAGCAGCGCCATGAACAAGAAACTGACGCTGACTATCTACGCAGAGTCCTCGAAAAGAAGGACAAAGAAGCCGAAGAGCAAGCAGCTAACATAAAACAGATGGCGCTCCTTTTCCAAGATATGGTAGGGATGATGTTACAGCCGGACCCTCCAGCTGAAGACGCTCCTATCATTGTTGGAGACGACGGAGGGAAGACACCTAATCCTCCTCCGGCTCTTTCAGCAGCCAAGGAAGAAACCATTTCACTGGATGACTATATAGCTCGGCAAATACGAGCTCATCAGGCGAGCGAATCGGCTGGACAAACTGTTAGAACTGGACGACCCTATCCGGGCTGGTATGACCAAATCAGTTACCCGCCGGGATATACGATCCCTAAGTTCCACGTATATAAAGGGACAGGGAATCCATATCAGCATGTCGCTCAATTCAGGGCCTTATGCGGCAATACTGGAGGAGATGACAAATTGTTGCTACGTCAATTCGTCGGCAGCTTAGCAGAAACAACCTTTGAATGGTATTCGGAGCTACCTAACGACTCTGTCAAAACATTTGCAGAGATGGAGCTGCTGTTTACACAAAGATTCGCGAGTGCTAGTGAACGCACCCCGATAATGGCATTAATAAATGCCAGAATAAGGCCAGGCGAAACGTGGGTCCAATACGCAACACGATGGCGAAACCTATGGTCGAAATGCGAACAACGCATAGAAGAGGCACCTGCGGTAGGCATGTTTGTGGGCACTCTCGATTCGCAGGCGACCATCTCGCAATTCATGATGTTCTTCAGGCCGACCACCTTCCAGGCCTTGATCGACAAATTTGCCCAAATGGACCAGATGGGCCATGGACCGTCTCCTCCAAAACCAGATTCACGAAATGAGAAAGGAAAAGGGAAAGCGATCGTCATCGCCAATGCTCAACAACAGTCGAGCAACTCAAAGCCGGTCGTTCGCCAAAACAACGTGCGTCCACGCCCATCCCTCGAAGAGAAGCTAGGACGTCCTTACTCGTTTCCTCAGAATAAAACGAGAAGACTGTTTGAGCTGGCAGTGCGCAACGGACTCATTAATCTGACGAGTCTAAAGCGTCTGTCGCAGTCAGGCGATCTTAATAATCCTAATTATTGCCCTTACCACCAAACGGTAAGTCACCCGATTGAGGATTGTTTCGTCTTTAAGGGATATCAGTACCTACGAGGCAAGTTCGATCTGTCGGAAAACTGGAAGGTAAATCCACCACAGCCGCACTCTCCAAAGAAGACGGACACGCCGGGGGCAGCTTGTTCTTTAGTCAAGGATGAAAACGATGGAGAAAACTCATCAGATGAATCTGAAGACTACGTAGCGACTTGTCATGTGATTTCTCACTCACTGGCAGATGATGAAGAGGCTTCTTGCGCCGAGAAACCAATGGCGAACCCCGAACCGGAAATTCTACAGCCATCAGACGAGCTGATCGATGTCTTCCTAAATGAAATTCGTCTGAAAGTAAAAGCCGATCAAGAGCGTGAGATGGCCATAGTGGAAAGAGCCAAGGCATTCCTGTCAAATCAAAAGCCATCGACTGCGGATAAAAACAAATTCAAGACGAGGAAAAGGTTTGCCAAAGCTTTATCAGTAGGAATGAAGCTACCGCCCTCTGAAGAAAATACTCTCACTGAGGTAGAGATGCACCCTAACTTCTGTTTATATCATCAGAAGATCATACATCCTACCGAAGACTGCGAATCTTTCAAGTGTTGGTGGCAAGGGTATGTCGCTCAAAAGCAACACTTCGACAGGACAAAATGTGAAGCTTGTAGACGTTGAAAAAATGCGACAGATGAGCGCAAAAGAGCCGCCGACGATTGTCATACGGCCGACTCTAAGGTATCGCAAATTATCACCTTTGGAAGCGACTCTGACGAAGAAGCTACTCCCAACCCTTCCCTCAGGGAATCTATTTCAAAAATGAAGGAATTGAGGAGCTGCGAGAACGTTCAGCCATGCAATCGCACGCTACTCGGAAAAAATCCCGGCCCCGCAAACAACGGAGCGAACAAAAAGGAAAAAGGAAAAGGAAAAACGGCCTTCGTCGCCAGCGCTCAACAACAATTAAGTGACCCTAGACCGGTTCCTCGCCAGAGCAACAAGCGGCAACCCCTCCAGGAAAAATTGAAACGTCCTTACTCGTTTCCGCAAGATAAAACAAGGGGACTGTTCGAGCTGGCAGTGTGCGACAGACTCATCAATCTGCCGAGTCCAAAACGTCCGTTGCGGCCAGACGATGTTAATAATCCTAATTATTGCCCTTACCATCAAGCGGTAGGTCATCTGATCGAGGATTGCTACGTCTTCAAGAACTGGGTTGAAGACCAATACCAACAGGGCAAGTTCGCGTTGTCCGAAAATTGGAAGGTGAACGCGCCACAACCGCACGCTCCGAGAAAGATGGATATGCCGGGGGCATCATGCTCATTCATGGGGAAGGACCCATAGACCGAAAAGTCAATAAACTAGATATTCACATCAAATACGGCGACACTGGACCGAAACGTCCTTAAACTAATGATGGACCGCAATGTCCTAAAACTTGCAAAGGACCGAAACGTCCTTAAAATAATACCGCAGCATCCTTAGGCTGACGAGGTGAATAAAAAAAATATATAAATAAAGAAAAATATAATAAATAAAAACGGTATGTCCATAAGTGAAATGGGCACGGATGAAAACCCGAAAAGGCTCCGTGAGTAAAAACAGCAGGGCTACCGGCGAGTGTTTGTGAAAACCCGAAAGGGCGCAACCTCGTTAAAAGACACTTGTAGGGTCCTCTCGACCTTGTAAGGAGAAACCACCCGCGTGACATCCTTACGACTCACAAGGGAGCAACACACTTAGGGATCCCCACGATTCCTAAGGAGAAAATACACTTGCGAGATCCTCACGACTCGTAAGGAGAACTCTCTTATGGGACCCTCACGGCTCATAAGATTTGAAAGTCTTAAGTTACAGAGACCTAAACCTGTGCTTAAGCAACCCCCACAACTTTCGACATTGCCCTACAAGCGGCTCATATTGACCCTTGTATACAATCCACGGGCACGAATAAATATTTCCCTAACAAAGTCCCATCCGTGACTAGGGATATGCTTGTACAACAAACAACACTTGTAAGTCCTCTCGAGTTATAAGGAGAAAACTCTTTTGTAAGATCCTTACGACTTACAAGAGAACATGCACTTAGGAATTCTCACGATTCCCAAGGAGAAAACACACCTACAAGATCCTCATGACTTGTAAGGAGAAATACCTTTGTGAGACCCTTACGGCTCATGAAGTCAAAAGCCTTAGCCGACAGGACCCTTAACCCTGTTTACTAAGCCACCTTTGTTCAACATCGACAGAGGCAAATGATGATTCGCTCCTGGAAATATCCCAGTTGCAGCGATGCTGATGTCTAAACCGTTATCAAATTCCAAGTCCTTTCACGGCAAATAATGATTCGCTCCTGGCAATATTCCAGTCCCAGCGATACCGATGCCAAGATTGGTATCAGATCCCAAATCCGCTACTCGCAAAAAAAAGAAGAAGAAAAGAATCAGCGAGCAAAAATTGCAAACGAAATAGCCGAAATGATGGGGCAACTTGCAAACAGAATCAGCAAGTAAAAATGTATGCATACAAAATAGCCAAAATGATTGGGCAACTCGCAATAAAAAAACAGCGAGTAAAAATAAAATAAATAGCCGAAATGATTGTGCACCACGAAAAATAGCCGAAATGATTGGGCAATCGCGACCTTCGCGATATAAAAGCTGAAATGATAGAGCATCGCGGAAAGAAATAAAATAAAAAAAGAAAATATATATATATATATATATATGTAACGGAATTCATTCCCTACAGACAATAGCACAGCAATCCCTGTATACAATCCAGGGGCACAAACAGAGAAGAAAACACGTCTTCCCTCCCTATGCTCTATCAGAAAACGGAGCCAAGTCCTGACGGTAATTCATATAAAACCGGAAAGACGATCGGAGATCATCTCGCACAACGCAGAGTGGTCACCACTCCGACGTCCATCTCAATACAACAGATACTTGACGTCAACCCATATAAAGCCAGAAAGACAACTGGAGATCGTCTCACACCAGCGTGAAATGGTCACCACCTCGACGTTCGTCTCGACACAGCAGACGCAACATCATCAAACAAACGGAGCCACGGCAAAATTCCAGCTCCACCTCGACGTTCGTTTCGATACAGTAGACGAGTTGTCACCCCAGCGTTCTTCCTCCAGCAAGGATCAGAAGCGACAATCAAACAAACGGAGCCACGGCAAAATTCCAGCTCCACCTCGACATTCGTTTCGATACAGTAGACGGGTTTTCACCCCAGCATTCTTCCTCCAGCAAGGATCAGACACGACAATCAAACAAACGGAGCCACGGCAAAATTCCAGCTCCACCTCGACATTCGTTTCGATACAGTAGACGAGTTGTCACCCCAGCGTTCTTCCTCCAGCAAGGATCAGACGCGACAATCAAACAAACGGAGCCACGACAAAATTCCAGCTCTACCTCGACATTCGTTTCGATACAGTAGACGAGTTGTCACCCCAGCGTTCTTCCTCCAGCGGGATTCGGACGCGACAATCAAACAAACGGAGCCACGGCAAAATTCCAGCTCCACCTCGATGTTCGTTTCGATACAGTAGACGAGTTGTCACCCCAGCGTTCTTCCTCCAGCGGGATTCGGACGCGACAATCAAACAAACGGAGCCACGGCAAAATCCCTAGTTCCAAACCTCGACGGTTCATCGGCAAACTAAAAACAACCGCGACATTCGTCTCGATACAGCAGACGCGATGCCAGCAAAACGAAGCAAAGGCCAAATTCCTAACTTCAGGGTCTTGACGGCAACTCAAATAAAACCTGAAAGACTATCGGAGATCATCCCACACCAGCGCGGAGTGGTTATGACTCATCGGGGCTCGCCAAAATGAGCCTAACCTCAAGTAAAAAGCGGCATGGTAAATTCCTAACGCTTGCTCTTCCGACGGTCAAACTGCCTAGGAAGATTGCTTGAAGACGTCTTGTCCAGCCCCCGAAGGGATCAGAGACACGGCAGTCGTAGGGCTACTCGAACAGCACGATTGCCTATCGAGGACTATATCAGCTTATGCGACGGTACGATGGCCAAAACCCTAAGTACCACCGACCTTAACGGGCTTCTTTCATAAAGAGCAGAGGTTAAATGCGACGTTAGGATGTTCTTGCGAGAAACGCTCGATTCGTCTCGGCTTGTGAAGAAATTGATGTCTTTGCGAGAAATTCATGAGGCGGCTCGACTCGTGAGATAAAGCCTTAGGTAGTAGGCATAAAAGAAGCCTGTTTCCTAAGCACTGGGACCCCGCAAGTTGGCCCAAAACGGTCTCTTGCATACAATCCACGGGTCTCACTCTCCAACGTCGAACTTCGACAAGGAGGGGAACAACCGCTTACAAGTCCACTCGACTCGTAAAAGGGAAAAATCTCTTATAAGATCCTTACGACTTATAAGAGAAAACACACTTAGGGATCCTCACGATTCCTAAGGAGAAAACCTACCTACGAGATCCTCTCGATCCGTAGGGAGAAATGTGTAGCGTTTTGAAAATCGTTTCGGTGAAATTTCAGAAAATCGGTAAAATGAGGGGGGTTTTCTGTAAAAAAGTCAAAATACAAATATCTTATTATAAAAATTAAATATACATATTCTAGCTATGTAATTGCTATTATTTGGTGTTTATTGAGCCGCTGATGAAATTTCAAATTTTCTGAAAAAAATATTATTTTATTATTATTTTAAGCCGTCACTAATACATTTAATTAGGGAAAATTACAAATTGTAATGAGTTGAAACAAATTTTGTGCATCATAAAACATTAAATAAAAATTTATCATGTGGTTTTTGGAACGAAATCATTTGCCAAAATGGTTTAGGAATTATTGAAGAAAAAAGGCTTTTTTTAGCGTAAATGGATGTTTGGGGTATTGTATTTATCATTTTTCATCACCCCACACCCGTGCCCACACCCACACACCACCACTTACTCCTCCCCATGGCTGAATTCAGCACCCACCATATTTTTCCCCACTTGATTTTCAAGGAAAAAGAAATGAAAGAAAAGAAAAGAAAATGAGTGAAGTAGTTAGACTTTTGACTTTGTTTGACCATGACCTTGTCCCCCCCCCATTTTCCTCACCTCCCTCTCTCTCCCCCACCCACTTTTCTGGTCGAAAATTCCTTCTCCCCACAGCAGCCCCCCCTCCATTTTCCCCTCTCTTTTCCCTTCAAAACTTCATGAAAAATTGCATCAAAAATCCACCAAAAATCCCACAAAATCAAAATCAAAGTCTACCCATTTTAGCTTAGCCCGTTTAGCATGGATCCTTGTGAAAAGAGAGCATTTTGGGAGGCCATGGAGTCTTGTGGACCTTCATATATTTTTGAGTATAATTCTAAAACTTTTTGTTGCTTAAATTGTTATTAATTTCTTAAGCTAATTTAATTAAGTGTTATTTGGATATGTGAGTTTAATTGCAAGTTTTGGAATTGAAGTTGTGAAATTAAATGCAAGTTAGGGTTTATAAAATTGGTGTATGGTTGTGTGTTATAATTAGGCTTTGTTGTCATGTTAATACAAGTTTAGTAGCTAGTGCTAATGGCTAGCTTTAAAAATTTTGTTATTTTGCTAATTTGCTTACTAGGTTTTTGAAATTTGTTAAATGCTTGGGATTAAAAATGTGATTAGGTTTTTCTTGGCTTCATTAACTTTATTAAGCATGGTTTAATGCTTTGGATCATGCAATTCTAAGATAGATTGTAGTTTGTGCATTTTGCTTTGAAATTGTTAAAAAGGGTATTTTTGGTAAACTAGAATATTAGGATTTTTGGAATTTAATGAGATTAAATTTCGGAAATTGTTTATACAACTTATTTAAGATATTTAATAAATATATTGGCCGCTACATTCATTTAAACATCCTGTTTTGTACAAAAACGGCGAATTGTGCTTGCTAGATTTTCGGAAAAATGACTTTTTAAGCAAAATTGAGGTTTTTGTGAGTTTTAACCTAGTTTATATTAAAATTAGTGTTCGTGAATTTGCAAATGAGTGTGATTGGATTTTTTCTCGATGGTTTGACGTTTGTACATCGACATCGAGGGTTGGTTTGACTATTCTTGCATGCGTAGGCGATAGGTTTGGACCTATGCGTGATACGTGTGCCGATTTGATTTTCGTATGCCGTTTCGATTTCGAATTTAGTTTTAATGCGATATGGTGCGTTATGATATGTAGGTACCCCCATGTGGACTTCGAGACGACAAGCAAGCGCGTGGCGACGTCGGTACCGGCTAGCGAGGACCAGGTGAGTAGATTTATATCTACGGGGAGAAGTCGGGTGGATGGCGTATAGCACCCCCGCAGTCCGTGGTGATGTATACGGATGCGTATACACACCAACAATTTATGATATGTTATTAGGATTTATTATTGATGATTTTAGATGGATATTGGTGTTGGATTGGTGCATGGTTACGAAACCTTAGGTAGTGGGTGCACTACACTTACACATACACACATATACATACTTGCATACATTCCTTATTTCATATGTGCGTGTATGGGAATATATTTATATGTTCACATGGGTATGGGACTATGTGTTCACATACGGATTTGAGGAGGATACTTGGGATTGAGCTGAGTCGATGAGATTTGTTTGTGGTTGTGATCTCGGTGATATGGCAGGATTCGTACTTAAGGTACGTCCTGGTGTTATAGCGGATCTTGCGGCGGCGATACGGGTGAATAGTGTTATAAATAAATGGTCGACATGTGATCGTGATATGAGGCATAATATGCTAGGATATTGATATTAGGCCGTATCGGGCGATGTATACCCCTTGATGATGATATGTGCCGACGATATTGGTTTGTAGGAGATTGTCGATCAGTAGTCAGATCATGAGTATATTGAGGATATTAGTATTGTACTAGACATAGGTCAGTACCCTAGACTATGATCTTGGATAAAGAGGATACCAGAGGAATAGTGTGAGGAATATGATATTGACCCGTACCCAGATTTGGGGATGCCGTACGACGGATTTACGTACGAGCTATATCTTGATGATTGATCCGCACTCTTGACTTGGGATGTCTGATTATAGATATGGTATCGGATATGATATTATTGAGGCGGGATCACCGACTAATATATATACAGGTATGTATATGTATCGACTCAGATTTTAGGCAGTTTCCTTACCTGTAGTCTAGCTTATAGCATAGCCCTTTTGTTTAGTTAGTTGTTAGATTAGATTCGGTTCCTACTTATTTCAAAGCTTACGAATCATGCGTATTTTTAAAGACAGCCTAAGGGATCCTACGGATATTTCAAAAAACGTATCTTTTCTTAAAAACACCGTAGCCCCTATTTTCAAAACCCCACGATTCGTGTTATTTCAAAAGGCACCATTGTAGGACTTATATTAGGTTAAAACAGATTAATTATCGTTGCGTCTAGTATTCAGCTCCCGCTTATTATTGTTTGCTCCGCATCACATGCTTATATTATGCTTCATATTCTACTGTTGATATCTTGTGGTTAGGACACCAGCACCATTACCGATGATGCGTATGTACCACGTACACTTACTTGCCGGCTCACACACATCTTCATCGGTAATTGCCATGTCACGTACACCTTAGAAAATATTATTGCTTGACATAGCCTGTTAGCTAATAGTTTAGACATGATATTAGTGTACTTGCCTTATATGTTAGTTTAGACATTATAGTTATTACCTGCTACCTCATGCATACTGTTATTCATTGTTATGCCGCATTCATGGATTCTCATGCATATATTCATTTTTTACGTGCTATTGAGGTTTTGGATTTGGATTTCCATGAGATTTTCTGGATTTGGGGAAAACCGCAAAACATATACAAACTTCTTCTTTCTCTTTTTAAATAAAAAGCGCGGTTTTTCCCATGATGTATGAGTCGTCCACCATGAGTTTGCTGATAGATTTGGAGACCCGATTCGAGGAGTTGGATGAACCGTTTCGGGTACATGGTGGACCCGGTAAGGTACCCCGGGGCAAGAAGCTCGTGGTGATGACGATGAGCCTGGCAGGGGGAGACTACCTACCGGTGATTTTACCCGACGCGTCGGATATCCGGAGGATACCGTCGTGGTCTTGAGATGGATGGTAGGGGCCGGTCTGGACTGACGGCGCCCTAGATATTGAGATTGAGACATTGAGATTTCGAGATATTGAGGTACTGAGATTTGATGATACGGGCCAGTCCGGATGGCCGGAGCCTGGGGTTTTGAGACATTGAGATTTATGTTTTGTGTCGATACTAGACACTGTTGATGCTGATTTCATTTATGATACCTCATTTTAAAAATACAAAGGAAATTTCACTAATTTATGAAAACAGTTTCTTCATTTACGTGTATTCTGTTTTCATGCATTCATACCTCATTCATATGATATATTGCTACCTGAGGCACTGACACGGGCACATGAGATCACACTCGGGTTAGATATTACCCTAGCCATTGTTATAGGCTGCATGTTATTCATATATTTGAGGATATATTATGATCATTGACCTAGGTTGCGTTATTCATGCGATTTTCTGTTCGTAGATCTTTTTCTACTCACGAGTTGGCAACTCACCCCCGTTGTGCCCCAGTTTCTTGCAGGTGTTGCCGTACGGATTTCATTACGGCTTTGCGGGCACGGTTTCTTTTCGGGTGACTTTCTAGTAGGTGGGTTTATTGTATCTTACCCATCATTATACCTTGTATATTATATTTCAGTTGTATCTAGAAGTTCCATCATCCAAACTTGTATTTTTTTTGAGATAGAGACCAGTAATGTTATTCTTTCGACCATAGAGTAGCATGTTATATTTCTTGAGTTTCTTGCTGGTAGAGTTCCATTTCTGTTGTGATCCTCGTCTTTAGGCGTTGTATATTATGTTGCATACAGGTTGATTTGATATGGTTCTTCCTATTCTCTACTACTTCTCTTGGTTTGGATTTCTGGGTTTCGGCTTACTTAGCATACGTACTCCTTGAGACGTTTGTAGTCTAAGTGCCGGTCATGTTCCGTACTTTCGGGTCGTGACAAAGTTGGTATCAGAGCGTTAGGTTTTACCTTCGGAGCGTAGGATGACCCTTGGTTGATGGAATAGGTGACTAAAGTAGAGTGACGTACCGTTAGTATGTTCCGCGGCATATTTACGACACGCCACTCCACTTAAGAAGCCTTAGGATGTACATTTCCTTGTTCAGTATTATATTCCTTCCTGATCTAGCCTCATCGGTACCAGTTTGGTTTTGCTGCCACGATTACGGGCAGGGAGAGCTACGGCTAGAGTTGCGGTCAGCACGAGCTCGGCACGAACGAGGACTGAACAGGATTCCGGCGACATCCGATTATAGAGAGGTGTCTTTTGACCGTGTTTCCGCGCCACGAGCGTTTGGCGGATCGCCTTTATGAGGTTACTCGGATGTGCTGATCGACATTAGAGGATTGAGCTAATGATAGAGGCCAGCCAGATCTTGATGACCGTTGGCGTGTTGCTTATTCATGATGATCGAGGCACTGTTCGGCGTGCAGTCGAGCGAGCCAGTTATTGCTGCGAACGACGAGGTATTGCCCCAGATGCTGGAGTTAGTGCAGAACGAGTTGTACTAAGAGATGATAGAAGGTCGCTAGTCATCGTGGATGAATGACTAGGACATGTGGATCGTTCGCCTAACCCGATGCGAGGTCATCAGATAAATAGATTCCAGCTAGAGACGACTTCACGTGGAGACGTTGGGAGTCGACAGAGACGATCGAATATCAGAAACCTATTATTCCAAGTTTAAAGTAGTCGGAAAGACATGCAGGCAATTCTATGGTCCCTCTAGAAGAATGAAACCCTAACTCTACTTAATGACCGTGTGAAAGCCTTTGAACCTTCGGGTTTGCGGCAGTTCTACGGCGCCATTAGTGAGGCTTCGGTTTGCCCTTCTACGGCTGGACCACCGATGCTGTGGTATGTACTCGATACTATTAAACTGTGCCCAAGAGGTTGAGCTCTTGGGGGATTGTGAGGTTTTGACGACTCGATCGGATGGCTCGACTTAATTCGGATGCTAGGCGGTGAGATGCATTCTTGGGAGACTCCAGATACGAGGATAGCCGTTGGAGCTCAGTCCATGCAGCCGCAACGAGACGAGTCCAAAGCAGACGACATTAGAGAAAAGTGGAATAAGAGGTTCGCACCAGATCTAGATGAGATGACGTTCCACTCCGCCGACATCAGAGAGGCGATGCGCATGCCGAGGCATGGTACTTGGACTTACCTTCCAGAAGGAGTCGCGATGAGTATGCAGTCGTTCCAGAGAAAGATGCAGATATAGGAAAGGACAATGACTTCCGGACAGTTGGCAGAGACGAGACATGGAAGAGACCGTGAGCAGGATTCCTTCCAGGATACTGCTGCGATGATACTTGCACCCAGGATCAGATGTGTCACGTGCATTCAGAGAGCCAGAGGCCGACGCCAGTGATATGCTGCCTTGACAGGGCCGATGAGCCGATGGATTATGAGATTGGTAATCCACGGAGAAGACTTGGACCCAGGAGTGGTCATGTTACGCACACCAGCAGGCCAGAGTTCATGATCATCGACGAGACGTCTCACTAGTGACCGCGACAGTTGGCCCGAGATTCTTAGAGGATGCACTTGAGCGGTACTGTTCCGCCATTATTGATTTCGATGTTTTGGGTGATTTATTCGTATGATTTGATTTTGATGATTGAGGATTTACGATCTTTGCACAGTGTTGCACTTGATATCGTTTTCGTGCATTAGTTTCACATGTTTGTGATTTTACGGTTTTAAACAGTTGAGTTGATTTTGTGCGTATGCACGCACGTGATTTGGTTCCTGCACTCTGTATAGTTTATATATGCTGGCAGTGCAGTGACATGTATTTTGTGCACTTGGATACACTGGATTTCGATTTCGAGGGTGATGCTCGACATTTGTTTTGTGCATTTTATGCACCGGATTGGATTTTTAGCGCCTGTTGGGCGCCTGTTACGAGATGCGATTTGGTGCACACCAGATGCACTAATTCGAGATTTTTCGTACATGTCAGATGCACCTGATTTTGCTGTCAGGCACACATGTTGCCTATGACAGATGTTTCGTGCACACCAGATGCACTTAGATGTTGTTTCTGTACGCATGTATGGCACATTCATGGATTTTGATTTCCGTGCGCACCAGACGCACGTAGTATTCATGTGCATATTTTGGGATTGATTTCTTATAGAGCAGTACGTTTTTATGATATTGCTATGTGTTTCCGTACTGAGCAGGACTAGTCAGAGGACAGTACCTGAATACATTTTGCATGCATTGATAGTTATTGAAGGGATTTCCAAAAATCGAGCTATAGCCTCAGTATTTACCTACGTGTCTGATATGACACGAAATGTTTAAAACAAGGAGACCCTTCTAAATTGTTTCCAAAACGGCGGAACGTACATTTCAAACAAAGGTATATATGTATATAGTTATTTTCTTATAGTAGACGTCCGCCACTGTGCAGTGTTATACGCGTTGCACAACGACTTAAAGAGATTTGGCATGCATTTCCTTCAGATACTTACAGATATAGATTCGATATTTACATTTATAGTTTCGAGTTATATCATATTGGTTTTGATTTGGATTTGGCATTGATGTCTTCTCCACGACTCTGAAGATCGCGGGATGCTTGACGGAGTTTTGATTTGAGTTATATACTCATTTTTCAAGCGCATGCGCTGCGCTACGATTTGTTTTATGTATTTACAATTTCGGAGCCCCGACGACTTGATGGTTTTTCTTAGATGTTTTAGTAATTGGGGGAGTTTGAATTTAAATTCGGGGACCGAATTTCTTTAAGGGGGGAAGATTGTAGCGTTTTGAAAATCGTTTCGGTGAAATTTCGGAAAATCGGTAAAATGAGGGGGGTTTTCTGTAAAAAAGTCAAAATACAAATATCTTATTATAAAAATTAAATATACATATTCTAGCTATGTAATTGCTATTATTTGGTGTTTATTGAGCCGCTGGTGAAATTTCAAATTTTCTGAAAAAAATATTATTTTATTATTATTTTAAGTCGTCACTAATACATTTAATTAGGGAAAATTACAAATTGGAATGAGTTGAAACAAATTTTGTGCAACATAAAACATTAAATAAAAATTTATCATGTGGTTTTTGGAACGAAATCATTTGCCAAAATGGTTTAGGAATTATTGAAGAAAAAAGGCTTTTTTTTTAGCGTAAATGGATGTTTGGGGTATTGTATTTATCATTTTTCATCACCCCACACCCGTGCCCACACCCACACACCCCCACTTACTCCTCCCCATGGCTGAATTCAGCACCCACCATATTTTTCCCCACTTGATTTTCAAGGAAAAAGAAATGAAAGAAAAGAAAAGAAAATGAGTGAAGTAGTTAGACTTTTGACTTTGTTTGACCTTGACCTTGTCCCCCCCCCCAATTTTCCTCACCTCCCTCTCTCTCCCCCACCCACTTTTCTGGCCGAAAATTTCTTCTCCCCACAGCAGCCCCCCCTCCATTTCCCCCTCTCTTTTCCCTTCAATACTTCATGAAAAATCCACCAAAAATCCACCAAAAATCCCACAAAATCAAAATCAAAGTCCTACCCATTTTAGCTTAGCCCGTTTAGCATGGATCCTTGTGAAAAGAGAGCATTTTGGGAGGCCATGGAGTCTTGTGGACCTTCATATATTTTTGGGTATAATTCTAAAACTTTTTGTTGCTTAAATTGTTACTAATTTCTTAAGCTAATTTAATTAAGTGTTATTTTAATATGTGAGTTTAATTGCAAGTTTTAGAATTCAAGTTGTGAAATTGAATGCAAGTTAGGGTTTATAAAATTGGTGTATGGTTGTGTGTTATAATTAGGCTTTGTTGTCATGTTAATACAAGTTTAGTAGCTAGTGCTAATGGCTAGCTTTAAAAATTTTGTTATTTTGCTAATTTGCTTACTAGGTTTTTGAAATTTGTTAAATGCTTGGGATTAAAAATGTGATTAGGTTTTTCTTGGCTTCATTAACTTTATTAAGCATGGTTTAATGCTTTGGATCATGCAATTCTAAGATAGATTGTAGTTTGTGCATTTTGCTTTGAAATTGTTAAAAAGGGTATTTTTGGTAAACTAGAATATTAGGATTTTTGGAATTTAATGAGATTAAATTTCGGAAATTGTTTATACGACTTATTTAAGATATTTAATAAATATATTGGCCGCTACATTCATTTAAACATCCTGTTTTGTACAAAAACGGAGAATTGTGCTTGCTAGATTTTCGGAAAAATGACTTTTTAAGCAAAATTGAGGTTTTTGTGAGTTTTAACCTAGTTTATATTAAAATTAGTGTTCGTGAATGTGCAAATGAGTGTGATTGGATTTTTCTCGATGGTTTGACGTTTGTATATCGACATCGAGGGTTGGTTTGACTATTCTTGCATGCGTAGGCGATAGGTTTGGACCTATGCGTGATACGCGTGCCGATTTGATTTTCGTATGCCGTTTCGATTTCGAATTTAGTTTTAATGCGATATGGTGCGTTATGATATGTAGGTACCCCCATGTGGACTTCGAGACAACAAGCAAGCGCGTGGCGACGTCGGTACCGGCTAGCGAGGACCAGGTGAGTAGATTTATATCTACGGGGAGAAGTCGGGTGGATGGCGTATAGCACCCCCGCAGTCCGTGGTGATGTATACGGATGCGTATACACACCAACAATTTATGATATGTTATTAGGATTTATTATTGATAATTTTAGATGGATATTGGTGTTGGATTGGTGCATGGTTACGAAACCTTAGGTAGTAGGTGCACTACACTTACACATACACACATATACATACTTGCATACATTCCTTATTTCATATGTGCGTGTATAGGAATATATTTATTTGTTCACATGGGTATGGGACTATGTGTTCACATACGGATTTGAGGAGGATACTTGGGATTGAGCTGAGTCGATGAGATTTGTTTGTGGTTGTGATCTCGGTGATATGGCAGGATTCGTACTTAAGGTACGTCCTGGTGTTATAGCGGATCTTGCGGCGGCGATACGGGTGAATAGTGTTATAAATAAATGGTCGACATGTGATCGTGATATGAGGCATAATATGCTAGGATATTGATATTAGGCCGTATCGGGCGATGTATACCCCTTGATGATGATATGTGCCGACGATATCGGTTTGTACGAGATTGTCGATCAGTAGTCAGATCATGAGTATATTGAGGATATTAGTATTGTACTAGACATAGGTCAGTACCCTAGACTATGATCTTGGATAAAGAGGATACCAGAGGAATAGTGTGAGGAATATGATATTGACCCGTACCCAGATTTGGGGATGCCGTACGACGGATTTACGTACGAGCTATATCTTGATGATTGATCCGCACTCTTGACTTGGGATGTCTGATTATAGATATGGTATCGGATATGATATTATTGAGGCGGGATCACCGACTAATATATATACAGGTATGTATATGTATCGACTCAGATGTTAGGCAGTTTCCTTACCTGTAGTCTAGCTTATAGCATAGCCCTTTAGTTTAGTTAGTTGTTAGATTAGATTCGGCTCCTACCTATTTCAAAGCTTACGAATCGTGCGTATTTTTAAAGACAGCTTAAGGGATCCTACGGATATTTCAAAAAACGTATCTTTTCTTAAAAACACCATAGCCCCTATTTTCAAAACCCCACGATTCGTGTTATTTCAAAAGGCACCATTGTAGGACTTATATTAGGTTAAAACAGATTAATTATCGTTGCGTCTAGTATTCAGCTCCCGCTCATTATTGTTGTTTGCTCCGCATCACATGCTTATATTATGCTTCATATTCTACTGTTGATATCTTGTGGTTAGGACACCAGCACCATTACCGATGATGCGTATGTACCACGTACACTTACTTGCTGGCTCACACACATCTTCATCGGTAATTGCCATGTCACGTACACCTTAGAAAATATTATTGCTTGACATAGCCTGTTAGCTAATAGTTTAGACATGATATTAGTGTACTTGCCTTATATGTTAGTTTAGACATTATAGTTTTTACCTGCTACCTCATGCATACTGTTATTCATTGTTATGCCGCATTCATGGATTCTCATGCATATATTCATTTTTTACGTGCTATTGAGGTTTTGGATTTGGATTTCCATGAGATTTTCTGGATTTGGGGAAAACCGCAAAACATATACAAACTTCTTCTTTCTCTTTTTAAATAAAAATCGCGGTTTTTCCCATGATGTATGAGTCGTCCACCATGAGTTTGCTGATAGATTTGGAGACCCGATTCGAGAAGTTGGATGAACCGTTTCGGGTACATGGTGGACCCGGTAAGGTATCCCGGGACAAGAAGCTCGTGGTGATGACGATGAGCCTGGCAGGGGGAGACTACCTACCGGTGATTTTACCCGACGCGTCGGATATCCGGAGGATACCGTCGTGGTCTTGAGATGGATGGTAGGGGCCGGTCTGGACTGACGGCGCCCTAGATATTGAGATTGAGACATTGAGATTTCGAGATATTGAGGTACTGAGATTTGATGATACAGGCCAGTCCGGATGGCCGGAGCCTGGGGTTTTGAGACATTGAGATTTATGTTTTGTGTCGATGCTAGACACTGTTGATGCTGATTTCATTTATGATACCTCATTTTAAAAATACAAAGGAAATTTCTCTAATTTATGAAAACAGTTTCTTCATTTACATGTATTCTGTTTTCATGCATTCATACCTCATTCATATGATATATTGCTACCTGAGGCACTGACACGGGCACATGAGATTACACTCGGGTTAGATATTACCCTAGCAATTGTTATAGGCTGCATGTTATTCATATATTTGAGGATATATTATGATCATTGACCTAGGTTGCGTTATTCATGCGATTTTCTGTTCGTAGATCTTTTTCTACTCACGAGTTGGCAACTCACCCCCGTTGTGCCCCAGTTTCTTGCAGGTGTTGCCGTACGGATTTCATTACGGCTTTGCGGGCACGGTTTCTTTTCGGGTGACTTGCTAGTAGGTGGGTTTATTGTATCTTACCCATCATTATACCTTGTATATTATATTTCAGTTGTATCTAGAAGTTCCATCAACCAAACTTGTATTTTTTTGAGATAGAGACCAGTAATGTTATTCTTTCGACCATAGAGTAGCATGTTATATTTCTTGAGTTTCTTGCTGGTTGAGTTCCATTTCTGTTGTGATCCTCGTCTTTAGGCGTTGTATATTATGTTGCATACAGGTTGATTTGATATGGTTCTTCCTATTCTCTACTACTTCTCTTGGTTTGGATTTCTGGGTTTCGGCTTACTTAGCATACGTACTCCTTGAGACGTTCGTATTCTAAGTGCCGGTTATGTTCCGTACTTTCGGGTCGTGACAAAATGTCTCTATGAGACCCTCACGGCTCATAGAGTTGAAAAGTCTTAGGCGGCAGATCTGAACCTGCGGCCTAAGCCCTCGCTATCTCGTGAAGAAATCAAGAAGCTTACTCTATTACCTGCTAATTGTGACGACATACTGAGAAAGAAGAAAAGCAACAGAAAGAGCATCTGATTTACATTTGATCAAGCGTTCAAGACACATTCATTCATGCATGGGCAAAAAGACTCAGGACAAAAAATATATAATAAAGACAAGCTGGGATAATTTTTTTTTTCCATTAATATTGCCCGAAGTTCTTACAGTCATAAAAAACAATAAACGAAAGTTACAATAGAATAACCTCAGATCCAGGGCATGGATTGAGGAATTCAAAAGCGACCCTATCTATGACATTCCAAGCCTCGCGGACCATCCTAGTGTGCTTCCTTTCGCGAGCACAAGCGTCAGGGTCCCCCCTGATGTCTTCCACCCTCCGATAAGCAGCGAGTATGGCAGACTGTTGAAAGACCTCGTGCAAGAGATCGATAAGACTGTCTCGCCGTCTCTTTGAGATAAAGTTCAACAGGTACACCGAGTGCACCTTATTCTCAGCGGCATCCAGTGCCCTAAGCGGCACACTGGAACAGAACAGGGAAAGCGCTTCCCAGATGGCTCCCACGATAAGCTTAAGTAGGGAGGAACGCTGGGGAAGCAGAGGACCATTGTACGCATCGAAGCGGCTCATTATTTCAGCACACTCCTCGTTTGTGAACTCTCGATTTTGAGAGCGGGCAAGTCGGCGGATGTCCCCGTAAGAGATGATCTCGTTAAGTGCATATATGTGGGCGTCCATTGTTCCTGTGAAAGAGGATCAACAGAATTATCAGAAAGACTGATTAATCAAAACGATATAATACACCGAGGAATAAAACGCCATCGTTAAACTCCAAGATCAATGAAAAACTCCTAGGAGTTCTGTTGAATGATTTGGAAGGAGCAAAGCTCCATTAATGAAATGAGAAAATACAGGGAAGATCTTTCAGAGAGCAAAGCTCTATTAATGGAACCCTAATAGGGCTCTCCTTAGTCTTCTATAGACCCCCTTAGAGCAAAGCTCTGCTAAGTGAAACCCTAAATGGGTCTTCTTTAGATCAGGGATCTATTGAGAGCAAGGCTCTTAAAATTGATTTAATTTAATCAAAATTAATATTTTTACCTAAAAATTCTCTAAAGTTTGAACTTTTAAAAGCGTTTAAACAAGAGAGCAGGGCTCTGAGTTCTGAAAGTAAAATCGTGAAGATGAAAATCATCTAAGGGACCAAAGGTCCTATTTATAGGCATTAAATGCCCTTTCAACTTCCAAAAGTTGCCGCGACGGTTGGAATTCGGCCACCGTTGCGCTCACATTTAAGGCCATGTAAGCGCAACGGTGGGGGGGCATTTGTTTACCCCAATCAGAGCAAAGCTCTGTTCAAATTCCAAGGAGGGAAAAGAGGCAATGCTTTTGTTTTCCTCCAATCAGAGCAAAGCTCTGTCTTGAAAATTAAAGTTAAAATAAATGAAGTAATGCTTCAGATCCCCTGCGCTGCGCGCAGAGCGCCACGTGTCAAAATCAGACACGTTAGCGCAGGGGGGCGCAGTGCCCAAGGCAGCGCACCCAATCAGAGCAAGGCTCTGTTTAAAATTCAAATTTTAATTAAAGGAAGCAACGCTTCAATTGCACAAGCACTGCGCTGCGCGACACGTGTCAGCGCAGATGCGCTAGCGCAGTTGCGCTGCGCGACACGTGTCAGCGAAGATGCGCTGCGCTGTGCGCTGCGTGACACGTGTCACGCTCTGGAGCATTTGCGCCCAACAGAATTAAAATTCTAAAGAAATCTTTTCTGTTCTTGTTAAAACAAGAAGATTTTCTTCTGTAAAACAGAAGCCCTTGGATCAAAGATCCAACGGTGGGGAAAATTCCCCAAATCACTCAGAGAAAGATCTCTTTAACAAACTTAACTAATTTATGGGCACTATAAAAGAGACCCCAGAGCTCAATTCAAAGCATCAACATCTTTCTAAAAAAAAAGAGGAGAGAACTCTTGAGAACTCCTCAAGAACAACAGAAGGTAAAAACCTTTGAAAGAAGAGAAAATTCTCTTATGAACAGATCATTGATCTTTAAACATAACTAAATAAAATAAAAATAGTGCTTTGCACTTTTTCATGAACCTTTGGTTCTTTAAGATAAGAAAAAACTTATCTTTTCCTTTGATCTAAATTAGATCAAGAAATCTAACAATGCTTTGCACTTCTGTTCTTGAATCTAAAAGATTCTCAAATTAATAGTGCTTTGCACTTATAAATCTGCACTGTTGCGCTCTTGGGCTGGCGCAAGCCACCAGAGAGCGCCACGTGTCAGCGCCTGAACCATTTGCGCTATGCGCTTTTGAATAGAGCTTCGCTCTCTGAAATTGGCGCAAGCCACCAGAGCGCGCCACGTGTCAGCAGCGCAAGCGTAGCGCACTAGCGCAGCGCACTGCGTTGCATGACACGTGTCATCACTACGAGCGTTTGCGCTCTCTGATTGGCGCAAAGCGCCTAACAAATGCAAGGCATTTCTTAAAGGGCCAGGCCCAAATCAAAAAGACCAAGCAGGCCAAAATAAATTGCAAAGCAATAAAAGGCAGAGCCCAAATAAAATTGATGCTCTGCATCATTTATAAAGGGCAGAGCCCAAAATAAATTGATGCTCAGCATCCTTTCTGGGCAAAGCCCAGATAAAAATAAGAAGAAATGCGATGCAAAAGCAAATAAAATGTTGACCATTTTCAACTGGACTTTGCCCAATTTTGGCCGTAAGTCCTCAAATTAAATTGACCGAGCAAGATTGCTCTCTTAAATCAATTTATATCCGGTTCGAGGGTACATCTCCGAGCTCCTCTGACACCTATCGTTCTAATCCTTCAACGACGTCAGAGAGATGACGGGTCCCGACGACCACACATCAAGATGGACTGCGGGGTCCTTAAACTAGTATTGGACCGGAACTTCCTTAAACTAATGTTGGACCGAAACGTCCTTAAACTAATATTGGACCGGAACGTCCTTAAACTAATGTTAGACCGAAACGTCCTTAAACTAATGTCGGACCACCACGTCCCTAAACTGGAATATGGACCACCATGACCCTAAACTGGAATATGGACCACCACGTCCCTAAACTGGAGCATGGACCCCCACGTCCCTAAACTGGAATATGGACCACCACGTCCCTAAACTGGCGATGGACCACCACGTCCCCAAACTGGAATATGGACCACCATGTCCTTAAACTGGTAATGGACCACTATGTCCTTAAACTAGAACAATAGAGCCCCCAAATGCTCTCTTGTTGGATCTAAACGATCCTGTTAAGTTGATCTTAGTCTCAAATTGGACTAACGTATCCTTAACAAACATTTAAGTTGATCTTAGCCTCAAATATTGCTAACGTGTCCTTAAATCAAACCTTCAAACAAACTTTAGTCCCAAATTGGACTATAGATCTCTCAACCAACTTTGGTTCAAGGGTACATCTCTGAACTCCTCTGATATTTGTCGTTGTAATCCTTCAACGTCGTCAGAGAGGTGACGGGTCCCGCCAACCACACATTAATACGGACTGTAGGGTCCTTAAACTCATGGACTTATGCGTCTTTAAACCAGTATCCGTCCCCAAAATGGGAATGTTGGACCACTATGTCCTTAAACTGGAACAATAGAGCCCCCAAATGCTCTCTTGTTTGATCTAAACGATCCTGTTAAGTTGATCTTAGTCTCAAATTGGACTAACGTATCCTTAACAAACGTTTAAGTTGATCTTAGCCTCAAATATGGCTAACGTGTCCTTAAATCAAACCTTCAAACAAACTTTAGTCCCAAATTGGACTATAGATCTCTCAACCAACTTTGGTTCAAGGGTACATCTCTGAACTCCTCTGATATTTGTTGTTGTAATCCTTCAACGTCGTTAGAGAGGTGACGGGTCCCGACAACCACACATTAATACGGACTGTGGGGTCCTTAAACTCATGGACTTATGCGTCCTTAAACCAATATCCGTCCCCAAAATGGGAATGTTGGACCACTATGTCCCTAAACTGGAACAATAGAGCCCAAATGCTCTTTTGTCGGATCTAAACGATCCCGTTATGTTGATCTTAGTCTCAAACTGAACTAACGTATCCTTAACAAACGTTTAAGTTGATCTTAGCCTCAAATACGGCTAACGTATCCTTAAACCAAAACACCAAACCCAAATCTAAGTAAATACGGATTTAGACTAATCCACATCCTACGGGCGACGGCATTACTCAGTCTCCGTATACAATCCACGGGCAACCACAAACAAAACAAACACACACGACACGAAGTGAAATTCTGGAAAAGGAGAAAGTTGTTACCGCGACGCGCTAGCGTAATTAACTGCAAGGGCTTGCGCCTGCAGGGAAGAGCGTCCCCACAATCAAAAAACCCTCAAGCGAGGGGGAATCTGACGAAGTCTGGTACATCGGCCGCATCAGTCTAAACCTCCGATATACGGTGCCATAAATCAACTTGGCATCTTCGGAGAGGTGGACGGATAAAACCAAATAGCATCTGCCCCGAATCTCAGCGTCAGGACACCAACAGGTCATGTACGACGCCATTCGGAGGGGAACACCTGTCAGTGACAATATCCGTACAGTCCGGTCCGTTCGTCTATGAGTATCGCATATCGGGCCTAGGGGGCTGGTAAACGTCAGACCCCCAAAAGCGGTACAAGTCATGTCAGAGTGTAGACTAGAACACCCTGAGATACTACTTGAATACCTACCAGTAAATCTCCTTCCTTGGCCAAGGACTTCGTGTAATGTCTCTCCTAGACACAGCGCGTTCTCACCCCCAATACCGGGAGAGACGAATCCCCTGCTGATCCGCTCACTGCCTCCATGTGGCTCGGGACTGTATCCAACTAAAACCTGTTTGCACGACTCGTTTGAGCCGTGGTAGGGTAGTAATCAAAGCACAGTGGGAACTCACACGAGAAAAATGACGATCTCAGGTCGATGGACTAACCTGTACATATGTCACCAGGGAACTGCTATCTAACGATAGGTATAAAACCAACTAGCATGTTCCCGGCGAGTCCTGTCCGGTGTACTCATAACCCAATGAGCACCTGTATACGTCTTAGGTGAACCAACTGATACCAATGGCTTGTGAGACCAGCCACTGCCCCTCGTCGGGGTCTCGATCGTATACACTAGTCTACTAATGGAGCATCGATGCCCAGTCTCGAAACTCCCACGACTAGGGACCTTTTAAGGATGTGCTTATGGACTACCTAACTCTCACGTATATGATCGCCATCATACTGCTGGAAGTCAAGCAAGAATCCTAAGGGCTCTACCAACGTGCAGTAGTGATATGTAATATCACCTAAATCTGTACACGATGATAAAAGCAAACAAGGTAGCATACTATTCACTATCAACGTGTAATAGTGAACTGCAATGTCACCTAAAGCATGTACACGATGATAAAGACAAACCAGATAGTATACAATCCTCTCGAGTAAGACTGTCCTACCGGTATAGGTCCTCCCTCAATCATTGCAATCACGTGCCTGCGATCCAATAATTGACTTTAAGGGCACTATATCCAACAATCTCCCACTTAGACTCAAGGCTAATTATTACGATGTCGCATACTCATAGCCCGTGTGATACCGAACACCCAACTTCTTTACTGATCTGTTTCACAAAGCTTGTTTGTAAAACTATTGCGTTCGAGAAATAGCCTTAGCTAGTGGATCCGCTCTGATGTTCCTTTCTATGTCTCTCTTTATCTCAAGTTCGCGGAGAAAGCTATCTCCCGAAATGAGCAATACCTGTCTTAGAACGTGTCTGGATATTTGATGGGATCTAGTTCATAAATGAACTCCAAATCCAAACTTCTTAGACTGTATCGTCAACTGAACCTAATCAGTATCTTTCTCCACACCTCCCTCAGTATCCGCTTGGACCACCTGTCCAAAATACTGCCCCTCGTCAGAGGGAAAACTATAACTTTGACAGTCACTCTGTCATCCAGGTCACCCTGGAAGCCTGAAATGATAACCGTCTCCTAAATGAAGCAGACGTTATCAAATCCCTAGAACATCCACTTTTGTTCTATAACTGCTTCCGAACGTTTCTCCAGGATTGGATTAATATCAACTTATTGCATCTCGTGCAAAAACAACATCTGGTGTGGTACTTGACATCTCATGATCAACTCATTTTCCTAAGCAAGTGATCTGCCAATCATGCACATCCATCTCCTCTTTAGTCTGTAAGACACCTTTAGAGAGGGTGACTCCATCACCTGCAGGTACACCACCATGCCATAAGTCGTCCATTCTTAAACACCTTTAGAATACTGTCTCAATACCCAGATTAGGACACTTCACAAATCTAGATCTAAAACCATAGATCTAGTAACCAGAATGTCCGATATTATATCCAAATCCTATGCGGAGAAAACACTGTATGACAACAAAAGTATAACCGATCGTAGTATAGGAATTTCATTTCCTACTTTGTATAAGTCATCCAAATACCAGGACATTACACCCTACTACCTTCTTAACAGATCCATCCCTTATTCTGATGAAGTCATAACCTATGACTGTCACATCAAAAATAGACGATCTATCTCCGCTATATCTACTTTAGTCTATAAATAGACACAAGCTGCTTGTCCACTATGCTTCCGCTGCTCCCACTGACTACGACAACCCTCTGGCAGAGTCATATACACGTGCACTTCTAAAACTAGTTTAGAACGACGCTATAGTCATCCTCCTGCCGGGTCTCATAGTCTGGAACAGCAGTAATGTCAAGTCTGGGTAAACAAGAACCTCCTTGTCACCGTCCTTGAGGCTACCGGATTACCTCTCGGGTGCCTGAGGTTACCCACCACATCTGCAGAGTGGCTAATGGAATGACAATCCAGATTGAATCTTTAGGTCCTATTAAATTTTCAGCAATCGTTTGCGGTTCTGGAATCACTTCCAGTTCTACCATACTCCCACTACGGTTTTCTGAAAAAATCCATTTTTCTAAAATTGTGGCGAGCCAAGAACAATATCACTATTGATCTTCCAGATGGTAGAAAGTCAACCCTCGTCATAGCCCTGGTTAACCCACAAACAGCCATTACAGAAACGTACCTTGAGTTATCCAGAGTCTGGATTTAAGCATAAGCCGGACAACTCCCCGTACCACAACATTGTTAAGATATGAACTATTCTATATCCAATATAGAAACAAAGGCACTGATTTAATTGGAACCAGATTCAAATCATGCAGCTGTCTCCAGTGCATGTCAACTAAATGGAGAGAGGCCGATCAGCATTACTCAACTTAGGATTACATCCAGATATGAGTAACCTGAAAGAGAAGCAAGTTCTCATAACCATTACTATCAACCGAATACCAAAACAAAAGTATCTACATCTGCAATCACCTTGAAGAATCCCGATAATTGCGACACCTGGTTTTCTACTTTATTCTTATACCTATAACTTCTCAAAATTTAGACCTTGTATTTCGATGAAACACTTGTCTAAAAACTAGAGAAGTCATAATTAAACAGAATATAGTACGGGGACTAACCCCTCTGTCCTAATGGACACTGGACAACATACAACACTTTGTATAAGTCCCCTGAGTCGAATAACTCAAACCCTGTGCGTCATAGGTTGAAAACTATACTGTGGTTATGAAGAATTACACCGCTGTTTAATGCTCCTTACCTAACCATCAACTTATATTGGTAAATGTCATGGACATGATTTCAAAAAGTTATATCTCACTTTATAAAAATAAATGCACATATATAACAATTTGAAATTGGTGCATAACAACGGATATTCAAAACCAAATATTTGCCATCCGGCAAAAACCCAGGCGATTTCCTCAAATATCACCAATTACAACGAATCCCGATATAATGAGGATGATCACCCAATTCCCAATAACTTACTCCCACTCATCATCTATAAAACCATACAGATGTTAGAATCATACCTGGTAAATACATACCCTGGAGCAATTGGGAAATCAGTTTTCTATTAACAATGCACAGTGAAACTGAAACATGTAAATTGTTTCGTAGGGGTATCCGGGTATTCCTAGTAACGGCTCTTCCATTATCAGTTTCATGACTATAAACGTATATTTCCTTTGCCATCTCTCCAAATCCCTTTATTGTTCTTTAGTCGTTACCTTCTGTACACCACCTTTAGGCTAAATGGTTTTCTTCCTTCCCTACCGTTCGGCACCAGCCTATGGTTTGGAAGAAGACTATCCAATAAGAGTAATAGGTGTACTGTCCTAATCCTAGGAGCACTCGCAACGCGAGAGAAGGTAAAGATAAAAGACAACTGAATAAACATTATTCTATTTCTCTTGAACCAGAATCCATCCCCGAACTGGAACAAGTTCCTTCAAGTTCGTATATAACCATACAATGGATTATCCAAATAACTGTGGATCTTCGTAATCATACGGGGTGTCCTGGAGAAATACAAAGGTGAAGTAGGAGTGGCGATGAAATACTTGGTTTGGTCGTGAATAGTAGTCGCAATTTACATTGCTCTCTTTCTAATCCCTTTATTTATCTTTACTTATTACCTTCTGTACACCTTACTTAGGCTAATTGGTTTTCTTCATTGCCTACCTTTCGGAAACTGCCTATGGTTTGGATGAAGACTATCCAATTAGCGTAATAGGTGTACCGTCCTAATCCAAGAAGCACTCGCAACCTGAGAGAAGGTAAAAGGAAAATACAACTGAATAGACTTATTCATTTTCTCCAGAACCGGAAACCATCCTCGAATCTGGAACAAGTTCCTTCGAATTCGTATATAACCATACGATGGTTTTATCCAATGGAAGTGGATGTTCGTAGTGATACGAGGTGTTCTGGAGAAAAAGGGTAAAAGTTGGAGTGGCAATGAGGTGTGCGACTTTGACAAACCAAAAGCCAGTGTTTTAAGAAGGTTCGGTCAACTTGGTCACTGAGTCATAGTCTAGGGTCGGGCTATAGTCGCTGTCAAAGAGAGAGAGAAAATAAACACTCTGTGTGCACTCTAACCTAGATCAGAATGGTTAATCACTTTATCTAATCAGGAAACCTCCCACTGTATCCTCAAATTCTCCTCCAAACCTGAAAGAAGAATTAGTCGAGATCACCCGAAGAGTAAACCAACTCATCAGTGGGAATCGGGATCCAACTATCATCGCATGATAACGTGAAGGAATCCACTCGCGTTATCACACTCCAGAAGGTATGCGCATGCCTGGCAAGTTTCAGTTTCTTTAGAAACTCCCGATGTTGATTTTTGCCCCATGCTCTTATGACCTTGAAGAAAGCCAACAAATCATAAGTCACATGTCAAGTTCTACCCGTCATTGTCTAGGTTAATTTGAACCCACCCGTACATACCCTTGACGAAGGCCAACAAGGTAATACGACTGTCCCAAACCAACGTATCTATCTATGCAACAGAAAGGTAACAAGCAGCTACCATACATTATGCCTTGACGAAGGCCAACAAACATAGCATGAATACTAAGTGCTACCCGTCTGAAACGACGGAGGGCTACGGCTGGTTTTTGGCGAAAAACCTTTAACGTAATGAACTTGATCTCGTTGAAGGAACCTGATAGCTTTTTACAAAATTATAGTTGCGAAAACCTTTGCTAAAGAGGTCACTCCCGGTGAAGGGATCTCGGCTCTTTCCTCGTGGAATGAGGTGCAGGATATTCCAACTGAATACCGCGATGCAAAGCAACAAGTAATCGACTATAGTGAAGTTATTACCCTGACGCAAAATTTTGCCCAATGGATCACTCTCGGTGAAGGGATCTCGGCCCTTGCCTCATCGAATGAGGTGCAGGATATTCCAACTGAATACCACTGTGCAAAACAAAAGAAAACGTCTTTGTAATAACACTTTTTGAAAACTGTTCCAACAACGTCAAATAGGTTTGTTTTCCTTGCATTGATCAAAATCAACGCAGTCCCATCAATTAATCACACAAGAAAAGAACGAAAATAAAATGTATGTATATGCCATCCGCATTCGTCACTGGGTCCCGTCATCACCCGTTAGGTTACTTAACTAACGGCAGAGCGGGGACTGGACTAGCGCGGGTGTAAAACATATACAACATCTAATAGTATATATACCAATATACAATAATCACTCCAGGTGTGATAAATGCAACATCACATAAAAGTAATAAGCATCACAGAACAATACAGATAATCTGGGAGCCCCGGGTTTCACAGAGCCGCAGCTGAAACCCGACGTTCCCCTGGTCGTGTGGATAGCTTGTGCAATGAAATCCTAGACCCCTATGGGTGCGGCAAGTTTCCCACCAAAACCTGAAGCAAGGCATCCCCCTTCAGCAAAGTGAATGGACCACCCGGCACTTCACGGAATCCGGTAACTTAAGCACCCCTCCTGGGTCAACTTGTACCCCCTACGAGTGCGGCGAATAGCCCGCCAATTTCAGAGTGAAGCCCCCTCCGTCTCAAAGCCATGAGATGCAGGCTTGTTGCCCTCTAGAACCCGTCTATCCGTGCACTCCACCGAGGGGTAATCCTAGTACTGAAAAGAAATATATGTACAACGGGTACATCGACCTCAACCCGGTCGTACCCCAAAAGAATAATATACAAACAGGCAGTGACGGCACTCCACATGTCGGACGCTCTCCCTGCAATATCAAATGTACAAATAATACTAAATTGTACTAATATTGCACCAAGCTATCCACCATGACAAATTCGCAACATCACAGCACAACACAGAACAACAACGTGAATGTCACGTTCGCAAACTTGTCTAAAAGGACATATAGAAATTAGACGAGTTATACCGCTCTAATGACATTCACGGCCGCAGATATAATGTAAGTACTGTAAACTAACGTATTTAAAATTCCGATCGACAAAAATTCCCGAAGTGGGCCCCAAGCACAAATCCAGTACTGTAACAAATCTGGGCCCAAACAAAATAATCCAGAAACCACAATTCCATGTGAAAAACCCTAGGAAGAAAAATGGTGCACTGTTCCCACCATTCCGCCGCGCAACCGCGGCAAACATGCCAGTTTCGCCGCGGTTCCGTGGTCTCATAGTAGGATCGTGCTTCCAAATTTCTTCCAGTGTCTTCAAAAAGCCTGCACGATTTTCTGACACACTGAATAATTTTTCGACAACTTTTAAAATTCAGCAGAAACATTAAAAATGGCATTGCGGTTTTGGAAATTTCATCCGATCGATATTTTAAACAAGCTAGAAAAAGCTAGTAAAGGTTAATGGCAAGGCTCTGATATCAGGTAAGTCTACGGTAGCGCCCCGGCCGTCAATCCGAGGCCAATTGCGGAAACAAAAACTTTTAGGAAACTGGCGCTATCGTAGTCTTTCACCCGGATCGAACCATTAACGCTAAACTAGCTAACTACTAAGAAGTGAGAGTGGCTATACCGATCGATCTGTGTCCTTCGGTTTTGGCCACCATCCCAAGCTCCTCGCGGCATCTCCGATCTCCGATCTCCTCGTCGGAAGGGCGCCACATCAATGAGTATTTTTACGGTCTCCTGCTTCATCCGAAGCAACTCGAACATGATGTTTTCTAGCTGACATGTCCAAGGCGATGTAGAGAATGTGTGTGATAACTTTGTCTCAAGCATCCATTGATTCTCAACACATGAGAGTGTATGGATGGAGGTTGAAGATGATGCCATTGGTGGAAATGGTGAGCTAGAGGAAGAAGAAGAAGAAGAGGCTTTTCTTTGCTATTGTGTTGGAATAATATGTGAGAGCACTAGAATGATAATCCAAGAGCAAACCCCAAGCCTATGGCTGCCCTCTCTCTCTCTAACCATCATTTCAACACAATAAACAATCACTAATGTGACATTTGTACAAATAAAAAGACCATGAGTCATCACCCATGCACATGTCACAATTAATGCTCCTAATGATGATTTAAGCTCATAATTTCCACCAAAATAAACATTAACCCAAATGTTTAATCCGACAAAAAGATACGGCAACATCTAAAGTAAACTCGTAACGGATCACAAGGATAACCCTCATCTGTATATACATACCTGCATTCGCATTCCGACTGAATGCAAATGCGATGAGACTAAAGTAATCCATCAAATCTAATACTAGAATCCGGCTTAAACCAAAACCTATTAGTATGATCCGTCCGATCATGATCCGTGCATGACTGCACATATATGATCGAACCCTGCCATAATACCATACAGCCTCTACAACGTTTCGCCCGAAACTTGAGAAACTGTCTGTGGGGGACTCTAAAGTCTCGTCAATACACTAGCTGTGGATTTAACCACTAGAACGTCAGTGGCACTAGCTGTGCGTAACGGCCGCCGAGGTATTGACCAAAAGGGAGGCTGATAAGCGAACTCATCCAGACACCCTACTGAGCCTGTCAGTGACAATATCCGTACGGCCCGTTCCGTTCGTCTATGAGTATCACATGTCTGGCCTAGGGGGCTGGTAAACGTCAGACCCCCAAAAGCGATACAAATCGTATTGGAGTGTAGCCCAAAACACCCTGAGATACTACTGGAATACCTACCAGTAAATCTCCTAATTTGGCCAAGGACTTCGTGTAATGGCTCTCCTAGACACAGCGCGATCTCACCCCCAATACCGGGAGAGACGAATCCCCTGCCGATCCGCTCACTGCCACCATGTGGATCGGGACTGTACCCAACTAAAACCTGTTTGCACGACTCCTTTGAGCCATGGTAGGGTAGTAATCAAAGCACAGTGGGAACTCACACGAGACAAATGACGATCTCAGGACGATGGATGTTCACACCATAATATTGTATTTTATATTCCCCATTCTTATGCATTTTACAATGAAAACAGGTGCTTTTGACGCATGTCTGCTACATGTTACAGGTTACAGGTTCTTGGCGTGAAAACAGTGAAAAACACAAAAGACGACACAAAAGAAGGATTTTTGACCAACAAATAGGAAGATCTTAGTAAAGCCCGGCAGAAGAACGGTTCACCATCAACAAGGCGACGCAAGATCCAATTTGCAAGAAAAACGGTTAAAAGATCCATCGCAAAGTGTTCACTGAAGATTTGGAATCACTGCAGAAACCCAAGTGGAAAAAGAAATAAAGAAATAAGAAGCCCAGAAGAACCAAACCAAGCCCTGAAAAGCCCACCAGATGAATCCATTAAAGGGCCGCAGAACCGCGGCCCAACCCCTACTCCCGCCGTGGTTCCGCGGCCTGAAGAAGCCCAAAGGAGAATTAAAAATTACCATAATGCAGAGACGGCGCAGATCTTTGACTTGGTCTTTTCTTAGAGGGCATTTTTGTAAATGCAGATGTGCGAATCAAATGTAACCTAGGGTTTCCTATTCTCTATAAATAGGAACTCTAATCATTGTAATTTCTTATGCCTCCCTTCATTAATAAAATTTAGAAATCTTTTGGAGAGCATCGGTGCCTCTCTTTAATTCAGAAATTCAGATCTGACAACCCTGCTTTGATGTTTGGAGAGAGCCATCTGTAAGTAATTTAATTTCTTGCCCTAGAGTAGATTTTAATTCCTTGCCCTAGGTAGATTTAATTTCATGCCTTAGGAACTTGTTTAGGGTTTAGCTTTTGGGAAGGATTTTGAGAGATGAGATCTCTCATCCCTTTCTTACCCATCAAATATTTACAATAGGACTCCATGCATACATGCACATACCGCTCCCTACGGCACTCTATCCCTCGAGGTAGCGGTGATACCGTATTATAAAGGCCCGGGTGTGATGTTTTCAATGGAGGTTAGGGTAAGGATCTCTAAAGGAAGGACAAGAACCTAGAGGAAGGAACACCTTCCCGAACGGATCTAATCCACTTTATTGATAATTACCATAACTCCTCACAGATCTTCATTCGGGTAAAGAAAGCGTTGAGATTTACTACCATTTCCAAATCATACCTAAACCTAGCCCTGGCAAGAATAGATTTAGTTAATTGCACTAGAATAATTAGGTTTTTAGATTTAATAACTCCGAACACCCTTCGGAATTAACTCGTAAGAACGAATCGGAAATTCACAACATCCCTGTGGACCGACCCGTACTCACCGGCTAGCTGCAAAGCGACGCCGTTCTTGATTGCGGTTACAAATATTTTTGATCTATCTTTTAGAAAGCGCGAGCACGCTAAACGACACCAATCAAATGGCGCCGTTGCCGGGGATGGCGTAGAATTTTCTTTTCGTAATTTCGGGTTAATCATAAAATTAAAAAAATTCATAAAAATCTAAAAAATCCAAAAAAAATATAAATATACATAATCTGTTATTTTTGGAAGGGATACTTTGTGGTTGAATTTTTGCAGGATTTACAAAGACGATCTGGAAATTTCCAAAAGGCGAAACAGAAATCAGGAGATCCGAACAGAGAAGGATTTTCAAAACAGAACAGTGGAATTTTTCCCGCACCCTGAAGCCCCCACCCCGCCGCGATTCCGCCGCGCATACCCATCTTAGACCGCGGAAACGCGGCCATCTAGTTAAATCAGAGCGTCAGAAATTTTTTTGGGACTCGCGCCGACTACCCTACCGCGGAACCGCGGTGGGAACCATGATTTGCCGCGGAAGGGCGGCTCCACAGTGACGTCGTCAGGTGAAAATTCCTCTGTAAGCTTCTCTGGTCTTTCTATGGAGATCTAGATATATCTTTTCTGAAATATTCCTGCAGGATTTTGTGCGCCTTAAAAATATTCTCCCTTCCATATAACAAGTCTTGTGCAGGATTTTTGGGCCCCGCTTGAACTAAATTGATTGCAAGAAATATTTTGTTGCATATCTTTTCTCAAATATCTTTTTGCAACAGTTTTTTTCCAAATAAAGATTCTTGTGATATGCTTAAGATAATAACTGATTGCAGGTAATATATTTTCGGTTGCATATCTTTAATTAAAAATCTTTTTGCAACAAATTTTCAAACAAAGAAAAAGAAAAAGGAAAATTTTTATTAGAGAACTTGCAAACTTTAGCCCCAAATAAATCCTTGCACCATCCAACCTTCCTTTTTGTCACCTTTCTTCTTCTAACATGGGTACCCCACATAATAAATCACTTGCCGAACTTTGGTATCCTGAACCTAATTTTGCGTCGTTCGGCAATTTGTTCAATCAATTTAAAGACGATCCTTCCTTGCCTAAAATATCTTTGAAAGATCAAATAGAGACGTCTAGGAGAAACAGTTTGACTTTTCAACCCACTTTGTGTCAACCAAGTCAATTTTTACCACCTCCATATGTTGATACCACTTCTTCAAGTCCTTCTGTCACTCCTAGGCCGATGTCCATTGCTGAGCATATTGCTCAATCTCGCCGCCGATCTTTCACCCCTCTCCACTCATCTAGTTCTAGGGATCAACAAGACTATTCACCTCTTTATCCACATGTTGACCCTACCCCAGTCCAAGAACCTTGGTATCCCGAACCTAATTTTGCGTCATATGTCAATGTGTTCGGTCAATTTAAAGACGATCCTTCCATGCCTAAAAAATCTTTGAAAGATCACATAGAGGAGTCTATGAGAAATAGTTTGACTTTTCAACCCACTTTATGTCAACCAAGTCAACCTTCACCACCTACATATGTTGACACCACTTCTTTAAGTCCTTCTGTCACTCCTAGGCCGATGTCCATTGCTGAGCATATTGCTCAATCTCGTAGCCGATCTTTCACCCCTCTCCACACATCTAGTTCTAGGGATCAACAAGACTATTCACCTCTTTATCCACATGTTGACCCTACCCCAGTCCAATCACCCACTTCCTACCAGTCCTACCCGACCTTTCCACCTTCACTAGACACTGCTTCTACACAACCATTAGGGAGTTTCACATATCCAACCAATTTCGAATCTTTTACTGAAACCCCCTCACCACCTAAGTCTAGTTTGGAAGAGGCGTTGGAGGCGTATATCACAGCAACAAACAAAATGGTTAGGAATGAGGAAGCGTCCGTGGCCACCCTTATGCAACCTGCTGAACCGGTAGCTAGTTTCCAACTAGCTCCAAATTTTTCAATGTATGAGGCGGCAGTTGGACTGAGTGAGAATGAGAGAGGATTTCCAAATCAAACCTACCCTTACCCAATTGAAGCCCACAACTCCTGTCTTCCATCGATTGCCCTAAATAGTTCACCGGTTGAAAATAAAAATGAGTTGTGTGATTTTGTAGTGTTTGATTTGCCAGATTTTGAAGAATCCCTTTCGAGTGAAACCGCACCTAATCCTTTCGACCTTTACACTTCCACTCTAGAACCTACATTGATAAACATCCATGCTTTTGAGGAGGTGTCTAAAGAAATTGACTTTCACTTGATTGAGGATATAGACGCCTGGAATATTTCGGATGATGAACCTGTCAATTTAATTGAAATTTTATGTTCAAATCATCATCCCGAGTTATTAAATGTTTCTCCCGAATCTCATATGCGTCTTGATTTTGATGATATTGGCATGGATAAGCAAATTTTTAAGGAAAATATTGAGGAGAATTATGAGGACAGTACTGAGGATAATATTGAGGTTGAACCATTTTCGTTTGATGTGTCGAATTTTCCAATACACCCTCCTAAATCCTTAACTGATACCCTTCCTCACTCACTTCCTTCCGTCCTTCCTATCGTTTCGACTCTGCAAGAGACCGTTACGCTTTCATCTCCAATACCCAGTTCGACGTACCCATGTTTGCTCACGACTCTTGAGGGATTTAATCTCATTTTTTCGCGGGTTGATAGATTAGCACAATCGCTTTTTACACATCGGTCATTACAAATTGTGCTAATCTATACGCTCCATCCACACCCTCAAATTCGTATTCCCACTTTCTTTGGTTCTTCTAATCTTCCTTTAATGATATCGAGTGTTGATGAATCACAATCCGATATTTTGAGTTCGATAATTTTCAATTGGACCTTCAAGGAAAGTTTCGAAGATATTTTCGCCGATGAACTCGCATTCTTAAATGATATGGATTTTGTGACTAATCAACCTCCACTCGAAGAAGTAGAAACCCTACCATTTCTTCTTCCCCTCCGCCATTCTCCTCCACCGAGACCATATTATCCCTTTCTCTCCACACGGTCTCGTGTGCTTCTCATTTCTTTTCTTTCCACTCCATTCTTTCACCAACTCTACCATTACCACGATAGAATTTTTGAATGCTTGGTGCTAACCTTTGGCTTGTGTAAGGCCAAGCTTAAGTTTGGGGGGAATCTTTGTATATATGTATATATATTTTTGCTTTCTTTTTCTATTAAAAATAAAAAAAAAATTCAAAACATTAAAAATATAAAAAAAATTATAAATAAATAAACAGGGGAGTGCCGGTATTTTGACCCTCTTGGTTTAGCATGACAGTGAGGACACTGTCAAGTTCAAGTTTGGGGGTATGCTCGGTACGTCTTCTTCCTTCGCATTCATTTGTACATATTTTTGCACTTGCATACTTATTTGAAAACCCATAAAAATCTGAAAAATTATAAAAATTAATGTATTCAATTTTGGCTAATTGACTAGAGTTTGACAAATAGGTCAACCGGCTAGGAACAACTAGATCTTAGACATAGTAAATTAAAAACCCTAAAAATAACCTTCCTTAGAGTTTAACGGTAGAAAGTATATGCCTTGTAGGTTATTTAGAAATAGGCAAATTTTGGGTTCAGTTCTTGGGCTAAGTCGAAACGAAGGAAAAGTATTAAAACTTTTATTAGAGTATAAGTTTGAAAAATAGTTCCTAGCTTAAATCTAGATTTTGAAAATGTATACCCTACAAAATTGCACAAACACGCACCTTGAAACTTGGATTAGTAGAAGAGACCTTGAAATACTCTTGTCTAAAGTCCTTAGCACAATGAAAAAGAAAAAAATGGATAAAGAAAAAAATGGACACTGGTTTTTGTGATTACTTAATGCTGTAGAAATAGAAAAATATTTAGCGAGGGTGCTTCATCACCTAGTGCCTTAGACCAACTGGTTTGGGAGCCACTGCTAAGAGCCTTGGGTGTTGCAAAACTAGGAAGTACGCCTTAAAGTGCTAACGCATCTTGTAATCGGTTGTTGGTACCTCAAGAAGTATTAACAGTCGCATGAAGGATGTGAAAGCGAAATTTCACAAGTGCTTTGGACAATGGACGGGAGTACGATTGCTTGACTTGAATTTCCAAGTGTAGGGGTGATATTTACACACACGTGGGGATATGTGATTAGAGTTTAGATAAGAGAAAGGAATGAAGAATAGAACTTGTATCTTTAGTAGAGTTGATAGAAATTCCTAAGTGGAGATGTAACCCTAGAAGGAAAACTTAGGAATTGCCGAAAGCTAAGTAAGTCTATAGGATATATATAATCCTAAGTTAAATAATGAGGAAGTGTGAAGAATATGGGTGGATAATTTGCGGGTCGAAGATAATAGAATTCCTAGTTAGAAAACCTAATTGGAGAACAAAAGTCGAAAAGCCAAATTGATAGGATTTTGTGGGTGTAATCCGCTGAAAACCTTCAGGAGACAACACTCCTCCTACTAGGGACACCTAGAGGTTTAACGGCTTGTTGCACGAGCTCAGTGCAATCGCGTTTCCCTGCGAAAGTGCGGTTAGGTTTTTTTTGTAGTGAATAAAACAATAAGTTTGCTCGAGGACGAGCAAAAGATAAGTTTGGGGGTATTTGTTCACACCATAATATTGTATTTTATATTCCCCATTCTTATGCATTTTACAATGAAAACAAGTGCTTTTGACGCATGTCTGCTACATGTTACAGGTTACAGGTTCTTGGCGCGAAAACAGTGAAAAACACAAAAGACGACACAAAAGAAGGATTTTTGACCAACAAATAGGAAGATCTTAGTAAAGCCCGGCAGAAGAACGGTTCACCATCAACAAGGCGACGCAAGATCCAATTTGCAAGAAAAACGGTTAAAAGATCCATCGCAAAGTGTTCACTGAAGATTTGGAATCACTGCAGAAGCCCAAGTGGAAAAAGAAATAAAGAAATAAGAAGCCCAGAAGAACCAAACCAAGCCCAAAAAAGCCCACCAGATGAATCCATTAAAGGGCCGCGGAACCGCGGCCCAATCCCTACTCCCGCCGCGTTTCCGCGGCCTGAAGAAGCCCAAAGGAGAATTAAAAATTACCATAATGCAGAGACGGCGCAGATCTTTGACTTGGTCTTTTCTTAGAGGGCATTTTTGTAAATGCAGATGTGCGAATCAAATGTAACATGGGGTTTCCTATTCACTATAAATAGGAATTCTAATCATTGTAATTTCTTATGCCTCCCTTCATTAATAAAATTTAGAAATCTTTTGGAGAGCATCGGTGCCTCTCTTTAATTCAGAAATTCAGATCTGACAACCCTGCTTTGATGTTTGGAGAGAGCCATCTGTAAGTAATTTAATTTCTTGCCCTAGAGTAGATTTTAATTCCTTGCCCTAGGTAGATTTAATTTCATGCCCTAGGAACTTGTTTAGGGTTTAGCTTTTGGGAAAGATTTTAAGAGATGAGATCTCTCATCCCTTTCTTACCCATCAAATATTTACAATAGGACTCCATGCATACATGCACATACCGCTCCCTACGGCACTCTATCCCTCGAGGTAGCGGTGATACCGTAGTATAAAGGCCCGGGTTTGATGTTTTCCATGGAGGTTAGGGTAAGGATCTCTAAAGAAAGGACAAGAACCTAGAGGAAGGAACACCTTCCCGAACGGATCTAATCCACTTTATTGATAATTACCATAACTCCTCACAGATCTTCATTCGGGTAAAGAAAGCGTTGAGATTTACTACCATTTCCAAATCATACCTAAACCTAGCCCTAGCAAGAATAGATTTAGTTAATTGCACTAGAATAATTAGGTTTTTAGATTTAATAACTCCGAACACCCTTCGGAATTAACTCGTAAGAACGAATCGGAAATTCACAACATCCCTGTGGACCGACCCGTACTCACCGGCTAGCTGCAAAGCGACGCCGTTCTTGATTGCGGTTACAAATATTTTTGATCTATCTTTTAGAAAGCGCGAGCACGCTAAATGACACCAATCAATAGACTAACCTGTACACATGTCACTAGGGAACTGCTATCAGACGATAAGTATAAAATCAACTAGCATATTCCCGGCGAGTCCTGTCTGGTGTACTCATAACCCAATGAACACCTGTATACGTCTTAGGTGAACCAACTGACACCAATGGCTTGTGAGATCAGCCACCGCCCCTCGTCGGGTTCTCGATCGTATACACTAGTCTACTAATGGAGTATCGATGCCCAGTCTCGAAACTCCCACGACTAGGGACGTTTTAAGGATGTGCTTATGGACTACCTAACTCTCACGTATAGTCAATCAAGAATCCTAAGGGCTCTACCAACGTGTAGTAGTGATATGTAATATCACCTAAATCTGTACACGATGATAAAAGCAAACCAGGTAGCATACTATTCTCTATCAACGTGTAATAGCGAACTGCAATGTCACCTAAAGCATGTACACGATGATAAAGAAAAACCAGATAGTATACAATCCTCTCGAGTAAGACTGTCCTACCTGTAAGTCGATGTAGTACACCCCAGTACTTATGGGGAGGCGGAATTTACAAAAAACTTATCAAGTTTAAACAACGAACATCGACTAACCGCTTGAATCGAAGCTAAACTCTAAATAACCGTATTCTAAAGTTTCATCTCACAAGTGATTAGGGATTATACCTAATGAAACCGGTCCTTCTTCTTTACGTCCTCCTTTGTTCTCCTCGGCCTTCTCTAGGTAGTAGACGATCCACCCGAGAGCGAAACTCCAAGCTAAACCTCTAACTTGAGGTAACTAATCAACTTTGATTGCTAATCAAAGATGAAAGAATGATAAAGAGTGAAGGTTATGGATTGTTTAGTCTAACTAATCCTTTGATCTCAACACATGAGGATTAAGGATTAGGGTTTGAAGATGAGAGCTTGAGGAGAGAGAATGTGTGATAAGATAATGAGAGAAGAGAGAGAGTGTATCATAATATTATGAAGCATTCTTTTTAAAGAATAATCAATAAAGGAAATGAATAAGCATGCTTCATAAAATATCTTGTGATGATTCATTATCATGAGTCATTAAGCAATAAATGTGCATTAATGAAGTGAATGAATCACCACCATGACTCACTCTTTAATCCAAAAGAAACCTCCTTAGTCACATCTTCTAGAAGCTTCTCGAGTAATTACGAGAACGCCCCTCCGATCCGTAAAAATACGGAAAAACTTTAGACTGTAAAAATCCAATAACCGGATACCAGTAACTGGCTTAAACCAAAGCCGACTGGTAAAAACTGTCCGAAAGTCGTACGCGCGTAAACGCACGTATGCGTCCGAACCCTTTGTCGCAAAACCATGCAACCTCTATATCGTTTCGCCTGGAGTAGGAAACTCTCTGTGTGGGACTCTAGAGACTCGACTACTACGCTGGCAGTGGGTTTAACCACAGACCGTAAGCGGCACTAGCTGTACGTAACGGTCCCCAGGTAGTTGTCGATAAGAAGGCCGATGAGAAAACCCATCCGAACTCCTACTGAGTCTGATGTGACAATCTCCATACAGTCCGGTCCGTTCGTCCAAGACTATCGCATATCGGGCCTAGGGGGGCGGCAAGCGTCAGTCCCCTAATAGCGGTATAAGTCGTGTCGGAGTGAAGCCTATTACACCCTGAGAAACTACTGGAACCTACCAGCAAATCTCGCTTGCCCTGGCCAGGGACTTTGCGTAATGGCTCTCTGACACAGCACGATATCTACTCCCAATACCGGGAGGGACGAATCCTGTCTAACCGCCACTGCCTCCAAGTGCTCGGGACTGCACCCAACTGCCACCTGTTTGCACGACTCCTTTGAGCCGTGGTAGGGTAGCAATCTAAGAACAGTGGGACACACTCGAGGCGAAGTAGCAGTGTCAAGTCTGCGGACTACGCTGTACTCATGTCACCTGGGAACTGTTCACTGACGACTGGTATCAAACCAACCAACAGTTCCCTGTGAGTCCTGTCCGGTGTACCCGTAACCTAACGAGCACCTGTATACTATCTCCAGTACGACGTACTGACGGCTGTGGGACAGACCATCTCCCCAACTGGGATGAGAAGCGTACACACTAGTCTACTCCGGAGTATCGATGCTCTGTCTCGATAATCCAACGACCAGGGACCTGAATAAGGATGTGCTTGTAGACTACCCAGCCCCCACTAGTGTGACTGCCATCACAACGCTGGTAGACAAGCAAGATCCTAAGAGCTCTATCAATACGTATACTCACATATTAAGATAGAAAAACCAAGTAGCATACTACCATGTTTAGCAAGACTGTTATATACATGTGAATATCCCAAGCTTCCATTAAGTAATATACAAGCTAGTATGATACAGTAATGGCCTTCTAGGGCATAAACTCTAACAATCTCCCACTTGCACTAGGGCCATGTACTGGCATATCGTAGACCAATGATCTCGAGCAGCCTCTCGAACTGAATCTGAGGAAGGGCCTTCGTGAATGGATCAGCAATGTTCTCTTCTGAAGCAACTCTCCGAACCTCGATCTCCTGACGATCAATGATCTCCCTGATCAGGTGATACCGCCTCAAGATGTGTCTGGACTTCTGATGGGACCTTGGTTCCTTCGCTAAAGCTATAGCTCCGTTGTTGTCACAATACAGAGGTATTGGATCAACTATGGTAGGAACCACCTGAAGTTCTGTTTGGAACTTCTTCATCCAGACTGCTTCTTTTGCGGCATCGCAAGCAGCTATATACTCCACTTCCATCGTCGAGTCAGCAACGGTGTCCTGCTTGGAGCTCTTCCAGCACGCCGCCCCTCCATTGAGGGTAAAGACATAACCCGACATGGACTTGGAATCGTCCTTATCACTCTGGAAGCCGGAATCAGCAAAGGCCTCCAACCTGAGGTCTTTTCCGCCGTAAACCAAGAACATCTCCTTAGTCCTCCTCAGGTACTTGAGAATGTTCTTTACTGCTATACAGTGTTTCTCCCCTGGGTCTGACTGATACCGGCTTACCACGCTTAGTGCGTAAGCTACATCTGGTCTGGTACACAACATCGCATACATTATAGAGCCTACCGCAGAAGCGTAGGGTATAATAGACATGCGTTCCCTTTCCAAATCAGTCTTGGGAGACATCTCTTTGGAGAGGGTGATTCCGTGACAAGCCGGTAGATTACCGCGCTTAGAATCTTCCATACTGAATCTTTTCAGTACAGTGTCGATATACCTGGACTGCGAAAGTCCCAACATCCTCTTGGATCTATCACGATAGATCCGGATCCCCAGAATGTAAGAGGCATCACCCAGGTCTTTCATGGAGAACCTGTGTGACAAGAATCCTTTGACAGATTGTAGCATAGGAATGTCATTTCCTATCAATAGAATGTCATCCACGTACAAGACGAGGAATACGACACTTCTGGCCACAACTTTACTATATATGCACGGTTCATCTGGATTTTTGATAAAGTCATATTCTTTGACTGTCTCATCAAAACAGATGTTCCAACTCCGCGATGCCTGCTTTAGTCCATAAATAGACTTAAGCAGCTTGCACACTTTCCCGCTGCTCCCACTCTGATTGAAACCCTCTGGCTGATCCATATAGACGCTCTCTTCTAAATTTCCATTCAGAAAAGCCGTCTTTACGTCCATCTGCCAGATTTCATAATCATGGAAGGCAGCAATAGCAAGAAGGACCCGAATGGATTTGAGCATAGCCACTGGAGAAAAAGTTTCGTCATAGTCCAAACCAGGTCTTTGATGAAAACCCTTTGCAACAAGTCTAGCCTTATAGGTTTCCACCTGTCCATTTACACCAATCTTTTTCTTGAAGATCCATTTGCATCCTATGGGTTTTACCCCATCTGGAGCAAAGTCCAAAGTCCATACTTTGTTGGTGTACATGGACTCCATCTCGGTCCGCATTGCATCTAGCCATCGTACCGAGTCGCCGCTCTGGATGGCCTGCCTGAAGTCAGTAGGTTCATCATCATCTATGATGCAATCCTCTCTATCCCCGTCTATGAGAAAACCGTAGTATCTCTCAGGCGGACGAGACGGCCTACTACTCCTGCGGAGGGGTGCGGGAATGTTCAGTTCTACTTGAACCTCTGGTTCTACCAAACTTTCAGTAAGAGCTTGTGGTTCTGGAATTTCTTCTAGTTCTACTTCGCTCCCACTCTTCTGATTTTCCAAAAATTCAGTTTCTAAGAAGCGGGCATGACGAGAAACAAAAACCTTTTGTTCCTCTGCGTAATAGAAATAATATCCCATAGAGTTCTTTGGATATCCCACAAACTTACACTCTACTGAGCGTGCCTCGAGCTTGTCCACATGCTGCTTTTTAACAAAAGCTGGACATCCCCATGTCTTCAGGTACAGAAGACAGGGTTTCTTCCCACTCCATATCTGATATGGTATGGTAGGCACAGTTTTGGTTGGAACTTTGTTCAAGAGATATGCCGCCGATTCTAGCGCATAACCCCAGAAAGATCGCGGTAACTCAGCATTACTCATCATGGATCGTACCATATCCAATAGGGTTCGATTCCGTCTCTCCGATACACCGTTATGCTGTGGAGTGTATGGAGGAGTAAGTTGAGAGAGAATTCCTTTCTCTTTTAGATAACCTAGGAACTCGGCACTTAAGTATTCTCCACCTCGATCAGATCTTAGTGTCTTAATACTTTTGCCTGTTTGGTTTTCCACTTCACTCTTGTATTCCTTGAATTTCTCAAAGGCCTCGGATTTATGTTTCATTAAGAAAACATGTCCATACCTAGAGAAATCATCTGTAAAAGTAATGAAGTAGGAATAACCACCTCTCGCATGTGTAGACATTGGACCGCATACATCACTATGTATGAGTCCTAAGAGCTCGCTCGCTCTTACTCCTTGTCCAGTGAATGGAGTTTTTGTCATCTTTCCTTTGAGACAAGATTGACAAGTGTCATAAGTTTGATATTCGAACGTGTCCAAATATCCTTCTCTATGCAACTTAGTCAACCTTCTCTCATTGATGTGACCCAGTCTACAATGCCATAAGAAAGCTTTATTCAAATCTGGAGACTTTCTTTTTAGTGTGTTTTGGACATTGAAAATTTGGAGTTGGTTTAACACATATATGCCGTTATTTAGAGTACCGGACCCAATCAAACCATGATTAAGGTGGATGTTGACAACATCTCTTACAAACGTGAAATCATAACCTTTATTTGATAATAAGGAAACTGATATGATATTACACGTTAAGCTGGGTACAAAATAACAGTTATGTAAAACCAAAATGTGTCCACTCGTCAATCCTAGGTGATAATCCCCGACGGACGCAGCTCCCACGCTAGCTCCGTTAGCAACCCTGAGGATCATATCACCTTCCTTCAGCACTCTACGGTTTCTCAGTGCCTGCAATGAATTGCAAATATGAGATCCTGACCCGGTATCCAATACCCAGGAAGTAGAGTTGATCGACATACAATTCTCAATTACAAACACACCTGAAGTCGAAGCCACAGCTTGCTTCGGTTCCTGGTTCTTGGCGTTCCACGCCTTGCAATCCTTCTTCCAGTGCCCTTTCCTGTGACAATGGAAGCACTCATCCTGACCAACTATCGGTACTGCTTTCTTTTTCTTTCCCTTCCCTCCCACCTTACTAACACCTCCTCTAGGTCTGGGTGCGGCCTTCTTCTTCCTTCCTTTGGCCCTAGCCTTGGACCCGGAAGAAGAGGAACCGCCAACAAACATAGCGGGTGTTTCCCTTGCCTTCTGCAAGGTGCCCTCTGCACTCCTTAACATGTTCAGGAGTTCCGCAAGTTCAACTTCTTTTCCTTGAAGATTGAAGTTGAGGATAAACTGGGCGTAGGTGGGAGGAAGGGACTGGAGAACAAGGTCTGTATAGAGCTCATTATCCAAAGTCGTCCCAAGGTCCGCGAGCTCTTCAATATAGCCGATCATCTGTAGGACATGTTCACCTACCGATGACCCGACAGCCAACCTCGCTCGAAACAGTTTCTTAGAGGTCTCGTATCTTGCTATACGAGATTGCTCTCCATAAAGTTCCTTTGTATGGAGAAATATGCCATCTAGGGACATATCCTCGTGCCTCCTCTGATGTTCATTGTTCATCGAGGCAAGCACGATGCACTTGGCTCTCGCGCAATCTAAATCCCAGGTTTTGCGGATTTCCTTATCCGCATTGCTGGATTTGGGACCAGGGACAGCAGGTGCCGTAGCGGTGAGGACGTACCCCAGTTTGTCATAGGTCAAAGCCATCTTGACATTCCGCAGCCAATCTTTATAGTTTGGCCCCGTCAGTATATTTTTCTCTAAAAGTAACTTAAGTCCAGTCATTTTCAGGGTCGCTGCAATTAGGAGAGAGAGAAGAAAACACTTTAGCATGATGCTCTTGCAAGTTTAGAGTGGTTTTTAGTTTATCTAAACTGGATGGCTCCCACTGTTTCTCGAATCCTTCCTCAAACCATAAAAGAAGAATTAGCCAAGACTATTCTCACCGTACAATACTTGCTTAACCGTTTAGCCAGGCCGGTGTCGATACTTCGAGGGAGGTTTTCCAACGCTTTCGCGAAGTTCCTTAATTAAGTAACCTCTTTTCTCTGGGGGCTTAACCCCGCTGACACTTTTCTGGACACCTACTAGGTTTATAGCATTGATCGTTAAGCGACGAATATCCTGATAAGTAGCATATACTCACAGTAGGATCGGGATCCAAATATCATCGTATGATAATGTTGAAGGAATCCTACCAACATTCATCAAACTCCAAATGGTATGCATCTCTTTGCAAATTTCAGTTTCTTTAGAAATTCCCGATATAAGTTTTTGCCCCATGCTCTTATGACCTTGACGAAAGCCAACAAATCATAAGTCACATGTCAAGTTCTGCCCATCATTATCTTGTTAATTTGAACCCACCCGTATATACCCTTGACGAAAGCCAACAAGGTAATGCGACTGTCCCAAACCAACACATCTATCTATGTAACAAATGAATACCCCAGCAGCTACCAAACACTATGTCTTGACGAAAGCCAACAAACATAGCTTGAATACTACTGACTATCCATAAGAAATGACGGAGGGCTACGACTGGTTTTGGCGAAACCGTGAACGTAGTGAACTTGATATAACCGAAGGAACCTGATAGCTTTTAAAAGGAGTGGTTAAAGCTCCGCATTTAAAAATATCTGTTTTAAAAATAACCGAGTGGTTTCTTTTAAATTGTTCCAACGATTTAAACTTTGGTTTGTTTTACTTTGCATTATAGATAATGCGTCCCATCATTAACCTATCATTGCAGAAAACAACGAAAATATAACGTCCTCTTATGCCATCCGCATTCGCCACGGGGTCCCGTCATCACCCGTTAGGTTACTTAACTAACGACAGAGCGGGGGCTGGGCTAGCGCGGGTGTAAAACATAAGTGACGTCTAAATAGCTATAATAAATATAGATATTTTACATTCGTCTGACGCAATGATATTCATTCCAGAACACAGATAAACAATATTGGATTTGCAAGCAATCTGTATTTCTTTTGAGCCTGCAAGAAAAGACAGATTACACAGTTGTGATGAATAGCCGTTTACCCCACCCTCGACCCCTACGGGTACGGCAAACTACCCACCCGGCAGTCTGTGTACCCCACCTTGGGTCAGTCCTAGGAGCAAAAACAGTAAAATGAAATAATACAACAGTGGCTACAACCGCAACCTGGAAGTGCCCCGCGAAAATAATATTACAACAAATTACATTTACAACAAATGAATTAATCAATAACCCATTGCTTACCCCGGCTATACACCACAACAGTCCAATACAGTTTATATGCACAAACAGATATAACCATTTCAGAAATGTGCAACCCCCTGCCAACCGACATACTAGCAGTTGGGGAAGGTTTACGAACACATTAAACAATCACAGATATAATCCAATACGCAAATACTGTATTTTTCGATCGAATAAACAACATCAATATTGCTCCAAAATCTGCTCTGTTAAACAGTAACCTGAGCAATAATTAAATATTCCAGAAAACCCCAAATATCACAGGGGACCCACCCAAAAAAATTGAGCCCATGACTCGGCAACTCGGCCGCGGAAGCGCGGCGGATCGGTGCGATCCGCCGCGCTTCCGCGGCGCTATAGTCGAATCATTGGCTCGAATTTCTTGGGTGTTCTCCTGTATTCATGTCAAGCTCTCTGAACACACCAGAAAAATTTTAGGACTTCATTTTAAGTTCGACAGAAACTAAACAGAATTAGGGTTTTCCGGCTTCGTTTTTTCGTTCGAAATTCCTACAAATTTGCGATTAAGTTATTTAGTGTTTAGCGAGGCTCTGATACCATTGTAAGTCGATGTAGTACACCCCAGTACTTATGGGGAGGCGGAATTTACAAAAAACTTATCAAGTTTAAACAACGAACATCGACTAACCGCTTGAATCGAAGCTAAACTCTAAATAACCGTATTCTAAAGTTTCATCTCACAAGTGATTAGGGATTATACCTAATGAAACCGGTCCTTCTTCTTTACGTCCTCCTTTGTTCTCCTCGGCCTTCTCTAGGTAGTAGACGATCCACCCGAGAGCGAAACTCCAAGCTAAACCTCTAACTTGAGGTAACTAATCAACTTTGATTGCTAATCAAAGATGAAAGAATGATAAAGAGTGAAGGTTATGGATTGTTTAGTCTAACTAATCCTTTGATCTCAACACATGAGGATTAAGGATTAGGGTTTGAAGATGAGAGCTTGAGGAGAGAGAATGTGTGATAAGATAATGAGAGAAGAGAGAGAGTGTATCATAATATTATGAAGCATTCTTTTTAAAGAATAATCAATAAAGGAAATGAATAAGCATGCTTCATAAAATATCTTGTGATGATTCATTATCATGAGTCATTAAGCAATAAATGTGCATTAATGAAGTGAATGAATCACCACCATGACTCACTCTTTAATCCAAAAGAAACCTCCTTAGTCACATCTTCTAGAAGCTTCTCGAGTAATTACGAGAACGCCCCTCCGATCCGTAAAAATACGGAAAAACTTTAGACTGTAAAAATCCAATAACCGGATACCAGTAACTGGCTTAAACCAAAGCCGACTGGTAAAAACTGTCCGAAAGTCGTACGCGCGTAAACGCACGTATGCGTCCGAACCCTTTGTCGCAAAACCATGCAACCTCTATATCGTTTCGCCTGGAGTAGGAAACTCTCTGTGTGGGACTCTAGAGACTCGACTACTACGCTGGCAGTGGGTTTAACCACAGACCGTAAGCGGCACTAGCTGTACGTAACGGTCCCCAGGTAGTTGTCGATAAGAAGGCCGATGAGAAAACCCATCCGAACTCCTACTGAGTCTGATGTGACAATCTCCATACAGTCCGGTCCGTTCGTCCAAGACTATCATATATCGGGCCTAGGGGGGCGGCAAGCGTCAGTCCCCTAATAGCGGTATAAGTCGTGTCGGAGTGAAGCCCATTACACCCTGAGAAACTACTGGAACCTACCAGCAAATCTCGCTTGCCCTGGCCAGGGACTTTGCGTAATGGCTCTCTGACACAGCACGATATCTACTCCCAATACCGGGAGGGATGAATCCTGTCTAACCGCCACTGCCTCCAAGTGCTCGGGACTGCACCCAACTGCCACCTGTTTGCACGACTCCTTTGAGCCGTGGTAGGGTAGCAATCTAAGAACAGTGGGACACACTCGAGGCGAAGTAGCAGTGTCAAGTCTGCGGACTACGCTGTACTCATGTCACCTGGGAACTGTTCACTGACGACTGGTATCAAACCAACCAACAGTTCCCTGTGAGTCCTGTCCGGTGTACCCGTAACCTAACGAGCACCTGTATACTATCTCCAGTACGACGTACTGACGGCTGTGGGACAGACCATCTCCCCAACTGGGATGAGAAGCGTACACACTAGTCTACTCCGGAGTATCGATGCTCTGTCTCGATAATCCAACGACCAGGGACCTGAATAAGGATGTGCTTGTAGACTACCCAGCCCCCACTAGTGTGACTGCCATCACAACGCTGGTAGACAAGCAAGATCCTAAGAGCTCTATCAATACGTATACTCACATATTAAGATAGAAAAACCAAGTAGCATACTACCATGTTTAGCAAGACTGTTATATACATGTGAATATCCCAAGCTTCCATTAAGTAATATACAAGCTAGTATGATACAGTAATGGCCTTCTAGGGCATAAACACTAACACTACCGGTATAGGTCTTCCCTTAATCATTGCAATCATGTGCCAGCGATCCAATAATTGACTTTGAGGGCACTATATCCAACACGTGGGGCGCCCAGCGCCCGCGTGCCCAGCAAGTGGGGCGCCGACACTCTGGCGCCCAGCGCCTGCGTGCTAGGCACGCGAGGCACTGGCACCGTGTTCATATCAGAAAACTGCATTTTAATACCGCTCATTCATTATATATTTGTTGTATTTATCGATACTATTAACCAATGTCTGCTCAGTAATACAGATTACAGGTATCCGTGAAAAAATACCGGAAATACATTCAAAAAGCACGGATATATCATTTGAGAGCCGACACTGCAACCAGAACCGCAAACCGACAGATACTTCATGAGTTTCTTCTTGCAACAAGTTTGTGTACACATTTTATATCTAAATGTTCCAACACAAGCAAGTGTGTACACAAGACTTTTTAGCACATGGACCATAATGGGGGCAGCCATGAATGGACATGAAGTAATGTGCATTCAATGCTAAAGATTATGTGTTGATTTAAAGATTCAAATTTCCCTCCAATAATAACTGCAAACCAAAATCAACTAAACAAATCAACATTGACCATAATGGGGACAGCCATGAATCAAGGCACAAATGGACATGGAGTAATGTGCATTCAATGCTAAAGATTTTGTGTTGATTTAAGGATTCAAATTTCCCTCCAATAATAAGTGCAAACCAAAATCAACTAAACAAATCAACAGGGACCATAATAGGGGCCGCCATGAATCAAGGCACAAATGGACATGAAGTAATGTGCATTCAACGCTAAAGATTTTGTGTTGATTTAAGGATTCAAATTTCCCTCCAAGCACTGGGTGCAAACCAGGTCAAAACAGAGAAAATAAACTGGACCAAGACCACACTACAAGTACGAGCCTAGGTGTAATACCCGGTTCATTTATATACGCCTATATCCGTATTTCACTTTAACCTATACAATTTTTATTTTTATAATTATTTATTATTTTAAAAACTCCATTAAACCCAAACCCTACTATATCTCATTTTTCCTAAATTCTTCCTTTAAGCCCCTGCCCCCTCTTCCATTATTATTTCGTTTATTTTATTTAAACTCCAGCCCAACTTCTTCAGCCCCTGAATCCAACACCCATTTTTCCCTTTTACTATTAAATCCCTAAGCCCAGCAGTCGGCCCCTTTTCCCATTCTCCTATTGTTTCTTTTATTCATTTCTTTTGATTTATTTTCACAACCCACGAGCCCGGGCCACTCCCTCTCTTCTCATCGAATTTCTTTTTCCTTTTTATTTTTCCTGCGGCCCAGGCCCAATCCCAGCAGCCCGTTGCACCCTACCCGACCCGCCTTTTCTTTCTCCCCCAACGGCTACTCCCATATTTCCCGCTCCATTATTCCCTCGATCCACCATCGTCGCCGCTCCTCACGCCCACGCTCGCGAGTGTTACCCATGACGCGCGCCCCTCGACCTCTACTCGTCGACACCCACACTCCTCTCTTTTCTCAAATCTCCCATCTCATTCACCAACCTCCTCACCTCCCATCGCCTGCCCCGAGCTCCCTGCACCCATCACCGGCCACCCTAACCCATCGCCCTTCGCCGGAACTCCTCCATCGCAATCACCCTAACCTCCTCCCTCATCCCCTCATCTCCCTCTCTGCCTAGCCCCTCTCTCGAGCATCCCACCCCTGCACACCCGAGCTCGAGACGAGCCCTGCACCCATCTCGAGCCCCACCTGCGCTCTCACCGACGAGCCTCCTCTCACCGGGATCGCCTCGTCGACCGCATCATCATCATCATCATCATCATCATCACCATCGCCATCATCTCTCACTACCTCTTCCCCTCTCTCTTTCTCACTCCCTCTCTCTCAATCTCTCTGTTCTCTCTCTCTAACTCTCTCTCTCTCTCTGATCTCTCTCACTCTCTGTCTCTCTCTCTCTGATCTCTCTCAACCTCTGCTTTTCTCTCTCTCTCTCTGTGCCTCTCTCCCCCCTCTCTCTATATCTCTTTCTCACTCTCTCTCTCTCTCTCTAATCCCCTCTCAATCTCTCTATCTCTCTCTACTCTCTCTCTTTCCCTCTGTTCCCTCTCTCTCACTCTCTCTGAAATCTCCCTCTCTCTCTCTCTCTCTAACTCTCTCTGTTTAACTCTCTCCCTCTCTCAAAATCTCTCTGTCTCCCTCTGCAATCCCTCTCCATCGGCCTCGACAGCACCAGCGACCCCCAGCCACGACACCCCCTCACTGCATCCCTAGCCGCCGCGGTCGAGCCCGGGCATTACGTCGAACACCTACAGAAATCGCCGCTGTCGCTGCCGTGCATCGCCAAAGCGTCTCCAGGCAAGTTCTCTACTTGCTACATGCTAAATTATGTTTGTTACAAACTAAAATCATATAGATTGCGTAGTTACTTTTCCCGATAAATTATATGACGTACCTGTTCGATACATGATCCCAATGAAAATACTCACCTAATTTGACGGAACTGGATTGTTTATATTGGCCCGTGTAGTGATGAATACCTTGTACAAATTTCGTGGAAAATACGACTATTAACGACTAAAACGACTACCCCCAAGTATACCTGTAAAACTGGAAATTTCTTGTACCTGAAAACCGTTAAAATCACCATAAATTATATACATACTGGAATGATGCGTTCGAGGGCTTAAATCTAAGCCGACTCGACGAACTATAACCCTATGCAAGGTTCTCATGGTTTCTGTACTTAAATTGTGACAATATTTAGATCGTAGTGCGACTCTGGACTGCAATCCAGAGCGACTCTAGTTGTTGTTTACTGTCCCGTAATGGGTACCACCCGGTTTCCTTAACTCGTAGGCTGCGGAACTCCACAATTTATTAAATGTGAATCTGTTAGCTAGATAACACAAGTGGTTTCATTCTGTTTCGTCATCGGTTGCTATTTAATCTGTAATTTAAAAGATGGGGACGTATAACAGTCCCAACAGAATCAGAATTGACATACTAGTATTGAACAGTGTATATCTCCTGACGTACAGACGCGATTGAGAATCCGTCTATTGCGTTGATAACCTTACTGAAAATCCTAGATTTCATTCAACTGTAGCGTCGCTAAATTCTGATCCCAACTGGGATTAAAATGTGTTGCGAAACGGACTTCCGATTCTGAAACCGGAATTCCAGCCAGGAACGCTTAAAATGAAATGGCCAAAACTAGTGATCCTGAAACCCGATTGTCATGAAACCAAATTCGCAGGATAGATAATCAAACATACTATTTATTCCCCTTTCATTATTTTGCTAAACTATACCAGTATGATTTATGATAAATTGTGCAAGTGGTAGATTACTGATTCATGACATCCTAATCATGCTTTACATACTGTTTACGCATCATATCATACATATGTCACTGCATTGATAACCTAGTGATAATGTACATTACCCAGTGTTAGGTATTAGTGATGATTGTGGCAAGTACGTTAGTGTTCGTGTATAAGTGAATAAGTGAAAGTGACACGTACTTGTACACAATTAGTGAACCTTATTATTCTATTGCATTGTCGACGTATGTGGGACGCGTGTACGAGTGACTATAAGTGGTATGGGACACTTATGGAAACTCTTGCATGGGTGTCACAGATAAGGCACCAGACACTGCCATTTATCTTAGATATTAGTCGGGACGTGCTTGATGGAGGTCCTGCCACCAGTTCTCACGCAGACTTGTCACTGACCGATTAGTATTTGAGGTTATGGTTAGCGTTTGATGTAGACCACGGGGTGTGGGGTAGTTTGAGTGTGAGTTCAACAGAATCTCGGGAGTCCCATGCCGGCTTATATATATGGAGACATATGGAGATTTACATGGTACATGATTATTACCGTGAGTTACATGTTGGGCCCGTGGTCCCTTGCCCTTGGGTGGAGGACACTCGCGGGTGGTTGACTCTCACACTTGGACTGACGATAGGCTTAGTGACCTGTACAGTGAGACTTAGAGACTGATAGGGATGATAGCATCGATATACATACTTACCGTGTTGGCATACTTGGCATATTATTTTACTGCTTTTACTGTTCCACTGCATTGATTACTGCATGTTCATATCTATACCGTCACTGATTTTCTGTTATATATATTTATTATCACTGTTAGAGTTGTCGCTTGGATTTATATATTACATTGCTGTTGTGTCGCTCTGACGACCTGAGTATGCATGCTCAGTGTGAAGAGTGGATTTAGCCGGGACCAGGACCAGACGTACATCACGGACATCTTGATTATCTATCCAGAGTTATTCCCTTTTGTTTCCCATCAGGTCAGTTCTTCATAATTATTGTTCCAGTTACTGCATTTCTCATTACGCATTATTTACTGATTACCACGTAAAGCTAGAAGCCGAAGTGTGACTACGGCAGGATATTACCTTGACCGTAGGAGCATGGCTGGCCTTGTCAACCCCTCGTATTCCGTATTTTGGGAAGCGGGACGTGACATGGTTTAGTTGGTATCAGAGCCAGGTTTTGCTCTGATTGGGATTGCAGTTTTCCTTGTATAGCTTGACAATCTAAGACATCCCTCGGTCTAGGTTGTAAACTTGTTATTCTTGATCCATATTCACATTGTGTGTTCCGCTATCCATTCGCTAGGGTTTCGGGTAACTCGGCAAGGTTACGTGGTTGTAATTGGGAACTACATCATAATTACACTACCATACTCTGTTTGAGTGACTTAGAGCTCTACAGTTGATTTCACTTGTAATGAATTCCATCACACCCGATATTCTTGATTCCTTGCCCAATCCATATTATATTTTGATTCTTATAGCTTGTGCCTTATATCATCCTCAAAATTATTGTTTCAGGATCATGTCGTCCAACGACTCTTTCTCTATCTCCACTCCCCAGAATCAGACCGTTGAGATTCTGAGTGTACAGCAAGGTCTGAAGGAAGACCAGGAGCGAACAAACGACTTGTTAGCTGAAGGACTGAGAGGGCAGGTGAATCAGGCACCAGCGGGAGTCTCAAATTGTAAAGGGATCCCTGTTAGACGAGGAAAAGAGAAGAAGATGAAGCGCCAATTTGTTTCCCCGCGACAGAAGCAGCAGAAGACCCAATGTTGTGGGTACTGTAAGAGGCCAGGACACCTTCAGAGGGATTGTCGCCGCGCCCAAGGGAAATGTCTGATTTGCGGATCCAGCGAACATCTTATCAACGGTTGCCCAAAAAGGAAGGAACTACAAGGAGGAGACTAGTCCACACTCCCCACTTCTGCAAAGTGATGATTATTGCGTAGTTCGAACTTCGAGGATAAGGCGGATCCAGCGCAGGATTCAACTCGCGTGACGAGAATGCAGCGGTCTAGTAATCAAAGAAGAATTTTCATTTTCTACTTTCAGTAGTAATGTTGTCATCCTCTCATAAACATTTCTTTTCGTTTGAAATCTTGTATCCGTCGAACTTTTAGTTGAATGCAATAAAAACTTTGAATCGTAGCATGTGTAACATTCTCTTGCTTTCCCCTTATTTATACTATTCTTTACCACAGCATTTTAATTCTGATTTCTCAGTTCCTGCCACAGCATATTTTCCTATACTTCGTACCCTTAGCTATTCTCTTGATGTATTCCACTGTCTAATCATGACTCTGTCCTTTCAGGCCATGGCCCACCCTGGAGCAGCGCCGCATCTGGATGAGGATGCACAGTCATGCGTTTCCTTAGACCGCACGCTGATGAGTTCTGACGATGAGATCAACGGTCCCCAGGTCATTTTCGGAAACAGCGATTCCGAGGACGAAGGAGCAGCCGCCCCAGAGTTTGACATGATAGGCGATTCCGACGAAGAGGAAGGAGACCCTGAAAAGGACCCGATAGAGGAAGATCCCGAGGAAGACCCGATAGAAGAAAATCCAGTTGAGGAAAATCCTATGGAAGAGAATCTAGAAGAAGAGAATCACATGGAGGCAGACCTCGATGAAGAAGCTCCAGCCGAGGAAGAAGCACCAGAAGAACAAGACCATGCGGTGGAAGAACTCCCAATGGCGGTCCCTGCGAGGCGCTATGGGAATGGACGCCCCTACCTGAGCGCGCGAGCCTACCGCAACCTGTTGAACCTCCACAACCGCGACTGACGGATTCTTTTTAGCTGTTGTCCCTGCTGGCCAAATAAATCTGTGTATAGTTTAGGGCCACCTTCGTTTTTCGAGAGTGCTTTGTTTCGAATTTTATTGAATGAAATAAATCTTCTGAGTTCGCAAATCTTTTGTTTACTGGTTCACTCGATGTTTTGATTTTTCCTTTACTGTTTTCCTCCTGAGATCCCTGACTGTCCACACCTATACCTTGTGCTGATTCGACCCTCACTTAGACTAACAAGTACCGCACCCTGATCTTTGGAATGGGCCACTTTTCATCCTTCGTATATGCCTCGTTTGAAATCCTTCTGGGAGGAGATGTTGATAGTAAAATTTCCAAGTTGACTGACCCTTCGAAATTTTTGATTCACAAAATGTATCGACCGTTATCCTCCCCATATTTTTCCTTTGAAGCCCTTGATGCTCACCCTTACTTCCTGTGCTGACCCGACCCCAATCTCTTCGACTTTCAGTCTAAAGCCGTCACACTCCGACCCTTGAATGAGCCACACTCCATTGTAATCCCTACCCTAGCTAGACCAATTCATTTTTGTGTTTTCCTATTACCCTAACTATATTTAGGGACAGTGTTATTCAAAAATTTAGTTTTCATTATCTTGTATTTATCGAAGAGAGCGTTTTATTGACTATCCCCGTTTTATGCATTTCAAGTACTTCACTACTAGCTTTCCCATTATTTTCGGTAGCGCAACCTTACATCGCGCAAATTTTCGTTCCATGTTTCTTATTTTCACTATATGAGTTTTCTACGATACATTATCCTAAAATGTTTTAACCTACCGACTAATCTTTCATTACTTTATTGTCATTACTTTATTTTCGGGTATTGTGCCTATGATTACTATTATAAATGGTTGCGCCTTATACTTATTAATTCTGCTTGGCTACTTTTGATATACTTATATGTGCACATATTTGGGTTTCGATTTTACCGAGCACGCCTCGAATATTATTGTTCGTTATTGTTAGTTATATTCTCGTATACATGTAGTTACCCTTATGGTTGTTTCTGTCTTATACCTATTTATACCTATCTTTTGTATGTTGTTCTTACATATATATACCTTCAAAATTTTATCCACCCGTTTTAAGTAAATCAATATGTTTTAGTGTTCGATATGGTAACTTTTCGCTTATTATTTTGTAGCCTGTCGTTTCTTTTAAATTTCGAGGACGAATTTTTTTTGTAAGGGTGGTATGATGTAATACCCGGTTCATTTATATACGCCTATATCCGTATTCCTCTTTAACCTATAAATTTTTTATTTTTATAATTATTTATTATTTTAAAAACTCCATTAAACCCAAACCCTACTATATCTCATTTCCCCCAAATTCTTCCTTTAAGCCCCGGCCCCCTCTTCCATTATTATTTCTTTTATTTTTATTTAAACTCCAGCCCAACTTCTTCAGCCCCTGAATCCAACACCCATTTTTCCCTTTTACTATTAAATCCCTAAGCCCAGCAGCCAGCCCCTTTTCCCATTCTCCTATTGTTTCTTTTATTCATTTCTTTTGATTTATTTTCGCAACCCACGAGCCCGGGCCACTCCCTCTCTTCTCATCGAATTTCTTTTTCCTTTTTATTTTTCCTGCGGCCCAGGCCCAATCCCAGCAGCCCGTTGCACCCGACCCGACCCGCCTTCTCTTTCTCCCCGAACGGCTACTCCCATCTTTCCCGCTCCACTGTTCCCTCGATCCACCATCATCGCCGCTCCTCGCGCCCACGCTCGCGAGCGTTACCTACGATGTGCGCCCCTCCACCTCTTCTCGTCGACACCAGCACTCCTCTCTTTTCTCAAATCTCCCATCTCATTCACCCACCTCCTTACCTCCTATCGCCTGCCCCGAGCTCCCTGCACCCATCACCGGCCACCCTAACCCATCGCCCTTCGCCGGAACTCCTCCACCGCAATCACCCTAACCACCTCCTTCATCCCCTCATCTCCCTCTCTGCCGAGCCCCTCTCTCGAGCATCCCACCCCTGCACACCCGAGCTCGAGACGAACCCTGCACCCATCTCAACCCCCACCCGCGCTCTCGCCGACGAGCCTCCTCTAACCGGGATCGCCTCATCGACCGCATCATCATCATCATCATCATCATCATCACCCTCACCCTCGCCATCATCTCTCACTACCTCTTCCCCTCTCTCTTTCTCACTCCCTCGCTCTCAATCTCTCTGTTCTCTCTCTCTAACTCTCTCTCTCTCTCTAATCTCTCTCACTCTCTGTCTCTCTCTCTCTCTGATCTCTTTCAATCTATGCTTTTCTCTCTCTCTACCTCTCTCTCTCTCTCTGGCCTCTCCCTCTCCCTCTCTCTATATCTCTTTCTCACTCTCTCTCTCTCCTTAATCCCCTCTCAATCTCTCTATCTCTCTCTACTCTCTCTCTCTCTTTCCCTCTGTTCTCTCTCTCTCTCTCTCACTCTGAAATCTCCCTCTCTCTCAGTGTAACTCTCTCTCTCTCCCAAAATCTCTCTCTCTCCCTCTGCAATCCATCTCCATCGGCCTCGATAGCACCAACAACCCCCAGCCCCGACATCCCCTCACTGCATCCCTAGCCGCCGCAGTCGAGCCCGGGATTACGTCGAACACCTACAGAAATAGCCGTTGTCACTGTCGTGCATCGCCAAAGCGTCTCCAGGCAAGTTCTCTACTTGCTACATGCTAAATTATGTTTGTTACAAACTAAAATCATATAGATTCCGTAGTTACTTTTCCCGATAAATTATATGACGTACCTGTTCGATACATGATCCTAATGAAAATACTCACCTAATTTGACGGAACTGGATTTTTTATATTGGCCCGTGTAGTGATGAATACCTTGTATAAATTTCGTGGAAAATACGACTATTAACGACTAAAACGACTACCCCCAAGTATACCTGTAAAACTGGAAATTTCTTGTACCTGAAAACCGTTAAAATCACCATAAATTATATACATACTGGAATGATGCATTCGAGGGATTAAATCTAAGCTGACTCGACGAACTATAACCCTATGCAAGGTTCTCATGGTTTCTGTACTTAAATTGTGACAATATTTAGATCGGAGTGCGACTCTGGACTGCAGTCCAGAGCGACTCTAGTTGTTGTTTACTATCCCGTAATGGGTACCACCCTGTTTCCTTAACTCGTAGGCTGCGGAACTCCGCAATTTATTAAAGGTGAATCTGTTAGCTAGATAACACAAGTGGTTTCATTCTGTTTCGTCATCGGTTGCTATTTAATCTGCAATTTAAAAGATGGGGACGTATAACAGTCCCAACAGAATCAGAATTGACATACTAGTATTGAACAGTGTATATTTCCTGACGTACAGACGCGATTGAGAATCCGTCTATTGAGTTGATAACCTTACTGAAAATCCTAGATTTCATTCAACTGTAGCGTCGCTAAATTCTGATCCCAACTGGGATTAAAATGTGTTGCGAAACGGACTTCCGATTCTGAAACCGGATTTCCAGCCGTGAACGCTTAAAATGAAATGGCCATAACTAGTGATCCTGAAACCCGATTGTCATGAAACCAAATTCGCTGGATAGATAATCAAACATACTATTTATTCCCCTTTCATTATTTCGCTAAACTGTACCAGTGTGATTTATGATAAATTGTGCAAGTGGTAGATTACTGATTCATTACATCCTAATCATGCTTTACATACTGTTTACGCATCATATCATACATATATCACTGCATTGATAACCTAGTGATAATGTACATTACCCAGTGTTAGGTATTAGTGATGATTGTGGCAAGTACGTTAGTGTTCGTGTATAAGTGAATAAGTGAACGTGACACGTACTTGTACACAATCAGTGAACCTTATTATTCTATTGCATTGTCGACGTCTGTAGGACGTGTGTACGTGTGACTATAAGTGGTATGGGACACTTATGGAAACTCTTGCATGGGTGTCACAGATAAGGCACCAGACACTGCCATTTATCTTAGATATTAGTCGGGACGTGCTTGATGGAGGTCTTGCCTCCAGTTCTCGGCAGACTTGTCACAGACCGATTAGTATTTGAGGTTATGGTTAGCGTTTGATGTAGACCACGGGGTGTGGGTTAGTTTGAGTGTGAGTTCAACAGAATATCGGGAGTCCCATGCCGGCTTATATATATGGAGATATATGGAGATTTACAGGGTACATGATTATTACCGTGAATTACATATTGGGCCCGTGGTCCCTTGCCCTTGGGTTCTGCCCTTGGGTTCTACCCTTGGGTGGAGGACACTCGCGAGTGGTTGACTCTCATACTTGGACTGACGATAGGCTTAGTGATCTGTACAGTGAGACTTAGAGACTGATAGGGATGATAGCATCGATATACATACTTACCGTGTTGGCATACTTGGCATATTATTTTACTGCTTTTACTGTTCCACTGCATTGATTACTGCATGTTCATATCTATACCGTCACTGATTTTCTGTTATATATATTTATTATCACTGTTAGAGTTGTCGCTTGGATTTATATATTACATTGCTGTTGTGTCGCTCTGACGACCTGAGTATGCATGCTCAGTGTGAAGAGTGGATTTAGCCGGGACCAGGACCAGACGTACATCACGGACATCTTGATTATCTATCCAGAGTTATTCCCTTTTGTTTCCCATCAGGTCAGTTCTTCATAATTATTGTTCCGGTTACTGCATTTCTCATTACCTACGCATTATTTACTGATTACCACGTAAAGCTAGAAGCTGAAGTGTGACTACGGCAGGATATTACCTTGACCGTAGGAGCATGGCTGGCCTTGTCAACCCCTCGTATTCCGTATTTTGGGAAGCGGGGCATGACACTAGGGGCTCGGAATTCAACCGAGCACAATGCCCTTGGGCCGAGCAGGCCGGTCCCATGTCCTCTTCTGGGTCCCAAGCTTCTACTGCCTCTTCCCTGCTGCCACCTCATCATGTTTTTATTGTTTGTTAATTTTCCTTTTGAGACTATATATAGTAGATGAGTGAGCATGGGAGGGGGTCTCACTTGGTCAAATTTTGCCACTCTTTTGTCTTAGATTGTCTAAGTTTTCTTTTCTCTTTTCTTGTAAATAGCTTAGTCCCCTTGAGTTCTTAACCTTCTCTTGATCTTTCAACCTCTTCATTGAGCTTGAAAGTTTAAGGGTTGGTTATTGATCTCAAAGGTTGCATCATTCTTGAAGATTAATAAAGTTATCTTTTTGTGCCTTCATTGACCATGAGTTTTTTCCATCACTTGATCTTGCAACCTCTTAATTGAGCTTGCAAGTTTAAGTGTAGGTTATTGAGTCCATGTCTTTTATTTTGATCTTTGGTTCCTTGTATTTATATTTTTGCAATTTACATTCTTGCTTTACTTACTTGCACTTTCATTCCATGCAATTTACTTACTTGTATTGTTTTCTTTTCTTCTCTTTGTTTCTCTTTTCTTTTGCTCTTTTTGGTTCGTTTTTGAGATGGTTATGAATATGTGTTGTTAGGATAGAAACCGATATTGTAAGTTAAGGTTGCTTTTCTCATTTCCTTTTCTCGTATTTTCTGTTGAACTCCGTCCAAACGTTACTCAAGCGCTCCGTTAGGCACCCTACCCTACCCCACCAAGGTAACGGTGATTTCTAACCGCGATCGGTTGCGTTCGGTTTGGCCGTAGGCGAAAGCAAGAGACGAGAACGGACTGATAAGGGTGAATAAGCCGGATTTCTAATACCGTACTTAAATACCCTAATCCACGTTGTTGCCGATTGCTCTAGCTTCAATCGTTAAGTTCGGCTCAAAGGTTTTAGTGCGGATTTCCTTAGCTTACACTATTGTATCTTTTCCTAACAAGCTTTACACTTTTCATATAACACATAGGTTAGATGAGAACAATTCTGCCCACGCGCATTAACTCGTTACAACAAGAAACATAAAACGCTCCGTCTCCCTGTGGATCGACCCGTGCTCATCGCGGCTAGCTGCAAAGCGACACCATCCTGATCGCGGTTAAACTTTAGAACTCTTAAAACTCGACACGCCAAAAGCGTGTGATTAAATGGCGCCGTTGTCGTAGAGACGGTAACGTTTTTATTTTTGTTATTTCGGATTAATCCGGTGAATATCCATCTAACACTTTTATTAAAAACAACATAAAAATCAAAAATTTCAAAACCAACAAAACAAAAACTAACATTCTTAACCATTTTTATTCTCTGGATTTCGTACCTGCTAGCACTCTAGATCTAAACTAAAATATCAAACAATACCAGTGAGACTCTAGTAGAATACAATGAACACAGAAGAAGTTTGAAGCCCATCTTCCACCACTTGGCCGGCGACACACCCACCAAATCCGAGCTCGCCGGATTATTCTGCTCCTTCTGCCTCAAATTTTTCCTCTGTGCTCCAGTGTTCTGTTTTTGTCCCATTTTTATTGTTTGTTTTTTTATAATTTTTAGTGTGAAGGTATTTGGGCTTTCGTATCGCTTTTCCGCACTAATATCCGTTTTTTCTGACATTTCAGATTTTTGCGGATTTGCGAACTGCGAGCGTGGGGAGCAAAGTGTACAATCAAGGGTAAGGTGATTACAAAGTATAGTGCTAAAGATCCGGGTAGTTTGACCCGCGCAAGCGAACTTTCTAAGCTATTCGGATTTAACTTCAACTGGAGTTTCTAAACCCGAAAATTTATCGGTACGTACTTCGTTAACACCTTCTTTCTCAAATCCGACGTATCCAATATAACATCTTTGCAGGATTCTTTGCAAGTTCGCTACCAAACGCCAAAAATTGACTAACCCGTATTTGTTGCAGTGCCGAGCTTAACATAAAAAAACGATTGTTTGATTCTTTAATAATTTTTATTGAATTACGCATTGCATACATTAATACGGACTTAAGAGCAAGCGAACCCCACAAAATACGGTAAAGGATTTCATCACCTTTTCCGTAGCCCACAAATCACGAAATTGAGCATAACGTTTACCCGCAAAATTTTTAAAAGAAATTAGACTTTAAGCCTTAAGGACTTCACGCTCATTAGGAGAGGTTAATTGTGTTTAGAACACCGCTTAACGGTATATTGTTTACGAGGTGTCTAGGAAAGTGTTCACGGTGCAACCGCCAAAAGAGAAACGGTTATTTAATTGAGGACCTTCACGAAAGCGTCGGAAAACCTCCCCTTATCTCTGCACTTACCTGGCCTCGTGATCAGTATATCTTGAGCCTGTCTCTCGACACAATTTTACTTCGACATTCAACTTCTTGAGCAGGTCTAGTTGACCTAGGTGAACCCTAGACCGATTAGGTGCGTGGTATTTTTGTGTCGTGGTTGTTTTAGTCCAGATTCGTTTTGTGTATATTTCATTCTTTTGTTGATAACTAACAAAAAATATATATATAAAAAAATCACTTTCTTTTTCTTCTCCATTCTCTCTTCATATCATGGGTACCCCACCTCGCAAAACTCTTGCCGAACTTTGGTACCCACAACCAGACATTACTTCTTACGGTTCTTGCTTTGGTCGAATTTCGAACAACCCATCCATACCCAAAATTTCTTTGAAAGATAGGATAGACGCGTCTAGGACTACCAATTGGACTTCTCAATCCACTTTGTATCAACCATTTCAACCTTCACCACCTTCTTACGTTGATACCCCTTTTGAGAGTCCAGTTGTAACTCCAAGACATATGTCTCTTGCTGAACGTATTGAACAATCTCGTAACCGATCTTTCACTCCTTTCACCATTTCCAATTCTTGGGATTAACAATTCCATTCATCTTCTTATCCAAATGTTGATCCTACTCCTGTCCAACCATTTAATTCCTACCAGTCCTACCCGACTTTTGCACCTTCCCTAGACATAGCTTCTAAACAGGCTTTTGGGAGTTTCCAGTATCCAAATAACTTTGAATCTTCTACTGGAACCCCTTCACAACACATGTCTAGTCTGGAACAGTCGTTGGAAGACTTTCGGGTAGCGTCATGCCAACAGATGATGGATTTGAATGCGTCCATGGCCGCCCTCATACAACCTACTGAACCGGTAGCTAGTTTCCAACTAGCTCCAAATTTTTCAATGTATGATGAGGCGGTAGGACATGCTGAGAATTTGAGTGGTGAGAATGAGCTGTACACCTTTCCAAATCAAACCTACCCGTCCCAAATTGAATCCCACAACTCCAGTTTTGAATTTCTATCAATTGCCCCAAAGGATTTATCATTTGAAGATAGAATGTTTAATGAGTTGTGCGACTTTGTAGTGTTTGATTTACCCGATTGTGAGGGGTCCATTCCAAGTGAAACCTATCTCAAACCTTTGACCTCTACACCTCCATCTTAGAACCAGATTCGATAGAAATCCATGCTTTTGATGAAGTGTCTGAGAAATTTGATTTTCACTTGATTGAGAATATTGATGCCGGGAATATTTTGGATGATGAACCCGCAATTTTGGATGAGTTTTTCTCTCCAATTCTTCATCCCGAGTCATTAACTGTTTTTCCCGAACTCTATATGCGTCTAGATATTGAAGATAAATGCATGGATGGGATAATTTTTTAGGAGAATTTTGAGGATATTTTTTTTAGGATGAACCAGTTTTGCTTGATGAGTCGGGTTTTCCAATTCATCCTATCCCTGCCACTGACTGTGTACACCCTGCTGAACCTTTAATTTTGACCCTTCCTCAGTCACCTACCTCCATCCTTTCCATCGTTCCGACATTGCAAGAAACCGTATCACTTTCACTCTCTATGTCTGGTTACCAAGTGCGGCATACCCATGTTTTCTTACGAATCTTGAGGGATTTGACCCAATTTCTCGATGGATTAATAGATTAGGAAAATATCTTGTTACACATCGATCATCACAAATTGTGCTAGTCTATTCAGTCTATTCCCACCCTCAAGTTCGTACTCGACTTCTTTCTCCCTTCCGCCATTCTTCTTCTCATTTACCGGGAACATATACCACTTCTATCCCTATACAGTCTCGCGTATTCTCTATTTCTTTCCCCTCCGCCTTCTTTCACCAGCCACTGCTTTATAGCGATAAAAATTTTGAATGGTTGGTGCAAACTTTCGGCATCTGTAAGTCCTTGTATAGATTCATACTGTTCTCTCTCCCCTAACTCTGAACTTTAACGCTTAACAGTGGAAACACTGTTTCACTTAAGTTTGGGGAGGGACTTTTTTGTGTATATATTTTTGGTTTGCTTTTTGAGAGCGCCGACAATTTTGGCCCTCTTAGTGTAGCCTGACAGTGAGGGCACTGTCAAGTTTAAGTTTGGGGGTGTGCTCGGTAAGCTCTCTTCCTTCGCATTCATTTGTATATTCTACATTTGCATACATATTTAAAAACCCACAAAAATCGAAAAAAATTCCAAAAACATAAAAACTTTATCATCAAGTTAGCTAGTGGGAGAACTTAGATTCAATATTTCGACGGTTTTCGTTTGATAAGATAGGAATAACTAAATCCTATTTTTTATATTTTGAAAACCAGAAAAATAACCCTCCTTTGAAGTTAACTATAGCTAATATACGTGTAGGGTTCCTAGGTACTCTCAAGGGGTCTCACAAGGCATCAACCATGCCCGTTTCAAAAATTACGGTGCCGAGAAACCCTAGACTACGGATCGTTAGCTAGATGTCTAGGCGAAAGAAGCAACTAGTAAACTACTTTACTAAGGGAACGGAAATACAACCTTTTTAGATCCGGTGCTCCATCTCCATAGCTCCGCAATGAAGTCTCCTCGCTGTCCAAGTCGAACCCCGGGCTCTAGCGTCGGCTTCATCTGAGAATGGACGGGCTAGGTCGTTGACGTCGATGCCGAAGATGATCTACGTCGAGGCATCACAAGATCAAGCTCCAACTTCACCAAGTCAAGAAACTTGTGAAGAAAACACACTCTACTACTTGGCAAGAGGTAGAGGATGAAGAAATAGGAAGTGGGTAGACTTTAGAATTGGATTTCTCACTCATTTTCATCAATCACCATTGATGAAGTGAAGGTTTCTTCATTGAAGAAGATGAAGAAAAAAAAGATGATGATATGATAAGTATTATTTAAAAAGAAAATAATAAGAATACTTATCATCTCTCAACCATGGTCAAGTGTAGAGAACAAATCATGGTTAGTGGGAATGGTTAGGGTTAAGCATGAGACAAAATGGTCACAAAGTCAAAAGCTTCATGAAGCTTCATAATCCATCCAAAGAAAGCCACCATTTATTCTTTATGCTAATAATTTTCCAAAAAGAATAAAGAATAAATAAATAGATATGAAAAACAAAACCCTAACCATTTAAATAATCATGGTTTAATCTTTACACTTAACTAAATAAGCATGCATCATCAATCATGATACAAACTTGTGTACAAAAGTATATCACATATACAATGTGCACAATCCAAGTGAGAAAATCCATTTAAAGTGAACCAATACTAGTTAATGCAAAGTAATATATCAAATATATAATTATGCATTAAATCATTAAATCAACACTTGATTCAATGATCCGGTCATGTCGCACACAACCGACTAGTATACAATGTATCGGCTTATCGAATCAACACTTGAATCGATAACTAGGTTATATCGCATACAACCATTCGACACATTGATCGCGAGAATGAAATACGGTATCACATACACGCATTATTCTCGGTCCCGCACATATCTCATATGCGCTCCTATTTCGTTTCGCATGAGCCAGGAAACCTCTGTGTAGGACTCTAAAGACTCGTCAATACGCCGGCAGCAGATGATGATCATATCAAACACCCACAAGCCGCAAGCGGTCTGCTAAACGTAACGGCCACCCGGGTATTGAGCGATCAGAAGATCGACGAGCAAGCCCGCTCACACTCCAGTGAATCCAACCAGTAACACTACCGTACAGTCCGGTCTCGTCGTCTGATATGTCGTATATCTTGTCTAGGGGTGGTAAACGTCAGACCCCAATAGCTCGATAAGTCGTGTCGATATGAGGTCTATAACAATTCGAGAAACTACTGGTAACACTTACCAGTAAATCACAGCAACCCTGGCCAGGGATTTCCTGTTATAGCCAATCGAACAGAGCGCAACATCAACCCCTATACCGGGAGAGACGAATCCCCTCCTATCGCTCATTGCCTCCATGTGACTCGGGACTGTACCCAAAAACCACCGTTTTGCACGCCCTCTTGGACGTGGTAAGATGGAAATCAAAGCACAGTGGGAACCACACAAGACTCTATGACGATCTCGGGTCAACAGACTACTCTGTACCAGTGTCACCAGAGAACTGCCATCTGACGTGAGGTATAATACCATCTGGGAGTTCTCAGCGAGTCTGTCCAGTGTACCCAGTCTCTACTGAGCACCCGTATATCATCTCTGATGTCAAACACCAATGGATATGGGATCATCCATCGCCCATCTGTATGGGTCGAGAAGGTACACGCTAGTCTACTCTGGTATATCGATGCCCCATCTCGATACACCCACGACTAGGGACCTTGAAGGATGTACTTATTGACTACCATGTCCCCACTGGTATGATCCACATCATAGTCCAGGTAGTCAAGTACACATCCTAAGGGCTTTACCAACATGTAACAGAGAGACAATCAGTATACACGTTAAGGTAAAGAGTAACCAGATAGCATACTATCATGTCGAGCAAGAAAGTCCTCCCTATATATGTCCCAGCATCCACTACAATATACATCCAATGTATAGTAATGGCCTCTAGGGCATACATATAACTAACAATCTCCCACTTGCACTAGGGCCATCTGTAGCAGTGGTTGTAGTATCTCATACTCAACCATCCCATAAAAGTCTCTCTCTGGGAATAGGCCTTCGTGAGTGGATCCGCCGTGTTGTCCTCTGAGTCTACTCTCCTAACCTTGATCAGCCTGGAGATCAACCATCTCCATGATCAGGTGATACTGCCTTAGAATATGTCTGGATCACTGATGGGACCTGCGTTCCTTGGCATAAGCCACAACGCCATTGTCACACAATGGTAGGAACTAAGTTCATCTCATGAACAAATATACACCCAAACAGCCTCTTTGGTAGCATCTTTAGCAGCGATGTATCTAGCCTTTATCGTCTAGTATGCCACGGTATCTAGCTTGGAACTCTTCCAACATACCGTCCCTCTACTGAGGATTAAGACAATGCCTGTGACTGACACTCAGTCGACTTTATCACCCTGGAACACTTCCAGGGATTCTCCCCAGGATCAACTGATACCATCTCACTACAACTAGTTAGTTTCCTAATATCCATTTAGATCTATCTCATAGATCCAAAACCCAGGATTTAGTAGGTATCACTTTGATCCTATGTGGAGAATCATTGTGATAAGCGGAGATTGACCGAGCGTAGCATAGGAAACTCCTTTCTTATCGAGAGTATGTCATCCACGTACTCTACGAGGATCACCACCATACTCCCCACTACCTTTTTGTATATACAAGGTTCATCTACCATTTTGATGATGTCAACTTCTTTGAATAATCCATCAAAACAGATGTTCCAACTCCGCGATGCCTGCTTTATCAGATAAAGCATCTTGCTCACGTTTCCGCTGCTCCCACTGTCTACGAGGCCCTCTGGCTGTGTACTTATAGACACACTCTTCTAAAACATCATTTAGAAAAGGAGTCATGGCACCCAACCACCAGATATCGTAGTCATGGTATGTAGCCGTGGCAAGTAGGATCTGGATGGACTTAAGCATAGGCACTGGAAAAAGGTTTCATCATTATCCACGCCTGGTTGATGACGAAAACCTTTAACAAGTCTAGCTTTGAAAGTCTCAACCTTTCCATGTACACCAAGTAATCTTCTCAAGATATACTTGCTCCTGATGGGGATTTAACCCTTCAGATATAGCAACCAAAGTCCATACTTTGTTGGTGTATAAGGATTCCATCTCAGATCGATAAACATCCAGCCATTATTACAGAGTCTCACTCCTGATGGCCAGCTCGAAACTAGTTGGGTCATCATCTCATGATGCAATCCTCACTCCCACTGTCATAGAGAAACCAAAGTATCTCTCATGTGGGTGAGGAACCCTACTAGATCGGCGGAGAGGCTGAGGTTCGTTGGAATCTACTGAATCCTTTGGTTGTACCAAATCATCTGCTGTAGTTTGTATAGCTGAAACACTTCCAGTTCTACATAACTGACCTTGCCTCGAGCTTGTCCGAATTTTTCTTTTTAGACATAGACCGGACAACCCCAAATCTTAACTAACTTAAGATATGGGCTCTTCCCTTTCCATATCACATATGAAGTGGTAGGCACTGATTTGATTCGAACCCTATTCAATAGGTATGCAACTTCTCAAGTGCATAACACCCAATAGGAAATAGGTAACTCAGTAGTACTCATCATAGAGCACACCATATCTTTTACCCATATTTTGGTTCTCTACTTCTCACTTATATTCTGTGAATATCTCAAAAGGTTCGGACTCATGTTTCAACAGGAACATATGACTGAATCTAAAGAGATCATCAGAGAATGTAATGAAGTACAAAGAACCGGTCTTGGCATGTGTAGACTGGGGACCTACATACATCAACATGTATCATCCCAAGAGTTTACTAACTCTTTCTCTGTTTTCAATAAACAGAGCTATGGTCATCTTATCTTTATGACATGACTGGCGAGTTTCACAAGATGTAAATTCAAACTGATTTAAATATACATCTAAATGTAACTTCAGCTAGTCGGGTCGCATTGATATGACCTAGTCTACAATGCCTCAAGAAGGATTCATTCATTTCTGAACTCTTCCTCTTGTGTGTGTTCTGTATACTAAGAACTGTAGTTTGATTTAGAACATCAACGCTTTTAGATAACGTGCCTGAACCGATCAACTTTTGATATAGGAAATGTTCAAAACATTATCCAACAATACAAAATTTTATCGTTTCTTTACTAATAAAGAGACAGATATGATTTTGTATATCAGGTTCGGTATCTAATAACATTCGTTCAGAATCAATGTATTACAATACAGGGTGACAGTGACCAACAGACTTGGCTGCAACTCTTGCCCCGTTTTCTGCCTCATGAAACTTATCACCCGTTCTCAGTTTTTCTACCCTTTTGTAGCCCTATGTAACAGATTACATATCTGGGATCCTGATCCGGTATCATATACCCAGGATGCAGAGGATACTGAGAAACAGTTCTTTGTAACGAACACACCCGAAGATGATGCATCAGCATGCACTTTCTTCGTTTGGGCGGCACGGGAAATCTGTGTAGGGTTGCTAGGCACGTGCACAAGGGTCTACGAGGCATCAACCATGCCCGATTAAAAATTTAGCCGTGCCGAACAACCCGAATACGGAACTTTAAACTAGAGATTAGGCGAAAACAAGCATGCTAAACACTTTAACACTAAGTGAGAGGGATTACAACCTTTGTAGATCCGGTCCTTCACTTCATATGCTCCGTGTTGTGGTCCCTTCGCTGCGATCATCGGGATCCGGACTCTCGAGAGGTTCCACGAAGAGAAAGACGCAAGCTTTGCTTCCGATCTTCGATACTAAGATGATCTACCTTGAAGTTTCTTTAACACAAGCTAACACTCATGAAATGATGTGAACACCCTCATCTAAATGCCAAGGGAAGATGAGGATGATGAAGTAGGATTTTTGCTCTCTTTATTTATATTTTTCTCACAATTATTCATCACTTGGAAAAATCAAGAAAGGTTTTTCCATGAAAGAATGAAGGAAGAAGATGAACAATGTTGTTAATTCTTTTGTGATGAATAGGAAATGAAATAATATGATAGATAATGCAACCATGGTCAAGCAAACTCTTGTAGAGAATTAACTAGGGTTAGGGTTTGGGTTTGGTTAAAGCATGAGTCACACAAAAATATCTTTATCATGACAAAATGAAAAGCTTCTAGAATCAACTAGAAACCATTAACCCAAATCAAACCCTAATCTTGATTAATCTCTACTAAACATGTTGCATTATTTATCATATCATGTTACAATATTATATATCACATATACAATATTTATTGTAACCAAATAAAATAATACAATTAACGTATATCGCATATATATCAATGTATTACCCGAGTGAGAAAAAGAATCTTTTAGTGAGCTAATATTAGTTAATGTAATTTAATATATCATATATATATTATTATACATTAAATTATCGAATCAACACTTGATCCGACAATCCGGCTATATCGCATATAACCGACTAATATTTATCCGTACCGATTCATCGAATCAACACTTGATCCGATGACCCGGCTGATATCAAATATCGCGAGAATATAATACGGTATCACATATCGCATTATCCTCGGTCCCGCACATATCACATATGTGCTCCTACTCCGTTTTGCCTGAGTCAAGAAACCTCTGTGTAGGACTCTAAAGAATCGTCAATACGCCGGCAGTAGGTGATGATCGTATCAAACACCCACAAGCTGCAAGCGGTCAGCTAAACGTAACAGCTTCCCAGGTATTGAGCGCTCAGAAGATCAACAAGCAAGCCTGTAACTTCTCCTGAGAATCCAAACAGTAACACTCCTGTACAGTCCGGTCTCGTCGTCTGATATGTCGCATATCTCGCCTAGGGGTGGTAAACATCAGACCCCAGTAGCTTGATAAGTCGTGTCGATGTGAGGTCTATAAAAGTTCGAGAAACTACTGATAACACTTACCAGTAAATCTCAGCAACCCTGGCCAGGGATTTTCGGTTATAGCCAATCGAACACAGCACAACATCAACTCCCTATACCGGGAGAGACGAATCCCCTCCTATCGCTCATTGCCTCCATGTGATTCGGGACTGTACCCAAAAGCCACCTTTTTGCACGCCCACTTGGACGTGGTATGATGGAAATCAAAGCACTGTGGGAATCACTCAAGACTCTATGACGATCTCGGGTCGATAGACTACTCTGTACCAGTGTCACCGGAGAACTGCCATCTGACGTATGGTATAATACCATCTGGGAGTTCTTGGCGAGTCCGTCCAGTGTACCCAGTCTCCACTGAGCACCCGTACACCATCCTTGATGTCAAACACCGATGGATATGGGATCATCCATCGCCCATCATATGGGTCAAGATGCGTATACGCTAGTCTACTCTGGTGCATCGATGCCCTGTCTCGATACACCCACGACTAGGAACAGTTATAGGATGTACTCGTCGACTACAGTGGCCCCACTAGTATGATCTCATCATAGTCCCAGTAGTCGAGTACATATCCTAAGGGCTTTATCAACATGTAACATAGAGACAATCAGAGTACAAGTTAAGAAAAAGTACAACCAGATAGCATACTATCATGTCGAGCAAGAAAGTCCTCCCTACATATGTCCAAGCATCCACTACAATATACATCGTATGTACAGTAATGGCCTCTAGGGCATACATATAACTAACAATCTCCCACTTGCACTAGGGCCATCTGTTATGGTATCGCATACCCAACAATTAGCTGCGGTTGAAGTATCTCATACTCAACCATCCCATAAAAGTCTCTACTGGGAAAAAGGCCTTTGTGAGTGGATTCGCGCTGTTGTTCTCTGTGTCTACTCTCCTAACCTCGATCTCCCTGGAGATCAACCATCTCCATGATCAGGTGATACTGCCTAAGAATTATATCTGGATTTCTGATGGGACGTAAGTTCCTTGGCTAAAGCCACAACTCCATTGTCACACAATGGTAGGAACGAAGTTCATCTTATGAACTTATATATATCCAGACTGCCTCTTTGGTAGCATCCTTGGTAACGATGTATCTTGCCTTTAATCATCTAGTATGTCACGGTATCTAGCTTGGTACTCTTCCAACATACCGTCCCTCCACTGAGGGTATAGACAAGCCTGCGACTGACATTCAGTTGTCTTTATCACCCTGGAACCCTTCCAGTGATTCTTCCCAGGATCGATTGATACCATCTCACTACAACTAGTGAGTATCCTAACATCCAATTAGATCTATCTCATAGATCCAAAACCCAGGATTTAGGAGGTATCACTTTGATCCTATATGGAGAATCCTTGTGATAAGCGGAGATTGACCGAGCGTAGCATAGGAAACTCCTTCCCTATCAAGAGTATGTCATCCACGTACTCTACGAGGATCACCACCATACTCTCTACTACCTTTTCGTATATACAAGGTTCATCTACCATTTTGATGAAGTCAAACTCTTTGATTACCACATCAAAACAGATGTTCCAACTCCGCGATGCCTGTTTTATCATATAAAACATCTTGCACATGTTTCCGCTGCTCCCACAGTCTACGAAGTCCTCTGGCTGTGTACTTATAGACACTATCTTCTAAATCATCATTTAGAAAAGCAGTCATGACACCCAACCACTAGATATCGTAGTCATGGTATGTAGCCGTGGAAAGTAGGATCTGGATGGACTTAAGCATAGATCCTTTAGAAAAGGTTTCAACATAATCCATACCTGGTCTATGATGTAAACCTTTAACAAGTCTAGCTTTGAAAGTCTCAACTTTTCCATGTACACCAAGTAATCTTCTCAAGATATACTTGCTCCTGATGGGGATTTAACCCTTCAGATAAAGCAACCAAAGTCCATACTTTGTTGGTGTATAAGGATTCCATCTCAGATCGATAAGCACCCAGCCATTCTTACAGAGTCCCACTCCTGATGGCCAGCTCGAAACTAGTTAGGTCATCATCTCATGATGCAATCCTCGCTCCCACTGTCATAGAGAAACCAAAGTATCTCTCAGGTGGGTGAGGAACCCTACTAGGTCGGCGGAGAGGCTGAGGTTCGTTGGTAACTATTGAATCCTTTGGTTCTACCAAATCATCAGCTGTATTTTGTATAGTTGGAACCTTTCCAGTTATACATAACAGACCTTGCCTCGAGCTTGTCCGGATTTTGCTTTTATACATAGTCCGAACAACCCCAAATCTTAACAAACTTAAGATATGGGCTCTTCCCATTCCATATCACATATGAAGTGGTAGGTCACTGATTTGATTTGAACCCTATTCAATAGGTATGCAGCTTCTCAAGCGCATAACTCCCAAAAGGAAATAGGAAACTCAGTAGTACTCATCATAGAGCACACCATATCTAATAGGGTGAGTTTGCTCCGCCCCGATATACCATCGTGCTATGGTGTATACGGAGGGGTAATGCTGAGAGAGAATCTCATTCTCCTTTAGAATAGTCCAGGAATTCCGTGCTCAAGTATTCTCCTCCTTGATCTCATCATAGGACATAATACTTATACCCTTATTTTGGTTCTCTACTTCTAACTTATATTCTGTGAATATCTCAAAAGGTTCGGACTTGTGTTTCAGCAGGAACACATGTCTGAATTTTGAGAGATTATCATAGAACGTAATGAAGTAAAAAGAACCGGTCTTGGCATGTGTAGACAGGGGACCTTCATACATCAGCATGTATCAATCCCAAGAGTTCACTAACTCTTTCTCTGTTTCCAATAAACAGAGCTGTGGTCATCTTATCTTTGTGACATGACCGGCAAGTTTCACAAGATGTAAATTCAAACTAATTTAAATATGCATCTATATGTAACTTCAGCCAGTCTGGTCGCATTGATATGACCTAGTCTACAATACCTCAAGTAGGATTCGTTCATTTCTGAACTCTTCCTCTTGTGTGTGTTCTATATACTAAGAACTGTAGTTTGATTTAGAACGTCAATGCTTTTAGATAACGTGCCTGAACCGATCAACTCTTGATATAGGAAATGTTCAAAACATTATCCAACAATACAAAATTATATCCTTTCTTTACTAATAAAGAGACTGATATGATTTTGTATATCAGGTTCGGTATCTAATAACATTTGTTCAGAATCAATGTATTCTAGTAATACAGGGTGACAGTGACCAACAGACTTGGCTGCAACACTTGCACCGTTTTCTGTCTCATGAAACTTATCACCCGTTCTCAGTTCTTTACCTATCTATAGCCCATGTAACAGATTACATATACGGGATCCTGATCCGGTATCACATACCCAGGACGTAAAGGATACTGAAAAACAGTTCTGTGTAATGAACACACCCGAAGATGATGCATCAACATGCACTTTCTTCGTTTGGGCGGCACGGGAAATCTGGTATTCCCCAATTTCCTGCTCTGTCCTATAACAATTATAAGTTGGAGCGGGACCAACGTTCCCCAGCTCAGTATAACAAACGGGTTCGGTCAATATATCCGTTTTATTATCTTGATTAAGGCGTGATATGGTCGCTATCTGGAGAGAGAGAAGAAAACACTCAGCGTATGCTCTTGCAAGATTAGATTGGTTATCTAATATATCTAATCAGGATGTCTCCCACTGTTTTAATCAAATCTTCCTTCAAACCCTAAAAGGAAAGACTAGCCGGAATTAATTACACGCTACAAGTTCGTCAATCTTTCAGCCAGGCCAGTGTCGGTACTTTGAGGGAGGTCCCCCGTGCTTCCGCACGAACCTAATTAAAGAAAACCTCGTTTTCCCAGAGGTGTAACCCCGTTAACACCTTTCTAGACACCTACTTGATCGGCTAATTGTAATGTGTAAAACTCTCCCAGGAGTAACTCTTACTCGCAGCGGGTATCGGGATCCAACTATCTCATATAAGGTATACAATCTCATTGCAAATTTCAACACTTGAAATTCCCAATAATATTTTGCCCCTAGCGTCCTATGACCTTGACGAATGCCAAACCACCCATAGTCCGCTAGCCAAGTTCAACCCGTACATTTCTTGATTGAATTAAACCCACCCGCATGACCCTTGACGAATGCCAAACAACGCCGTACGAATACCCTAATCCAATCGCATCGTATGCCAACAGATAAGCACTAGTTAGCTACCGTACACTACGCCTTGACGAATGCCAAACTACCGCAGCACGAATACTAAGTAGTACTTATCTGAAATGACGGAGGGCTACGACGGGTTTTTAAGAAAACCCTTTGCGTAATGAATGATCGCACGCTTTTGGCGTGTCGAGTTCAAAGAATTAAAGTATAACCGCGATCAAGACGGTGTCGCTATGCAGCTAGCCGGTTGAGCACGGGTCGATCCACAGGGAGATGGTTGAATTTCCGTTCTTATCTTAGACGAGTTAATAAAGAATTGTATGTGTATGTTCGATTCTAACCTATGTGTATTATTTGCAAGTATAAAGTTGTTAAGAAAAAGATACGAGATTATAAGCTAAAGAAATCCGTACTCGAAACCTTTGAACCGAGTCTTGACCAATTGAAGCTAGAGCAATCGGCAACAACGTGGATTAGGGGATTTAAGCGCGGTATTCGTGGAATACGGTTTATTTACCCTTGTCCTTCCGTTCTTGTCTCTTGCTTTCACCTCCGGCCAAACTGAACGCAACCGGTCGCGGTTAGGAATCACCGTTACCTTGTCAGGGTAGGGTGCCTAACGGAGCGCTTGCGTATGGTTTGGGCAGAGTTCAATGGAAAATAACGGGAAAAGGAAAAGAGAGAAGAAAATCTTTAACTTATAATATCGTATTTCTTCTTAACAATAATAATTACAACATTCACAAAATGAACAAAAGAGAGCAAAAGAAAAGAACAAAGAAAAGAAAAGATTGCAAATATGAAAGTGCATGAATATAAATTGCAAGTAATAAAAGTGCATGGAAATAAATTGCAAGTAATTAAAGACAAGAATGAAACAGGCAAGAAAGTAATTACAAGATCCATAGAACTCAAAACAAGCATGGGATCAATAGCCAACCCTTAAACTTGCAAGCTCAATCAAGAGGTTGCAAGATCAAGGGAAGGGTAGAGAACGCATGTGAATTGAAGTGCTAAGGAGTGAACACAATACGACCCTTGAGATCAATAACTAACCCTTAACCATTCAAGCTCAATGAAGAGGTTGAATGATCAAGAGAAAGCAAGGATCTCAAGGGGAAGAAGAAACACAAGAGAATGATACAAAACCCTCATCTTCATTGATCTCCCACTCAAAAGCTCTCAGTACAATCTCATGGAGGAGGAATGAAGAAGAAGAAGAAGAACTATACAAAAACTACAAAAGAGGAACAAAAGAATTTGCAAAAGAATCACCCTTTGGCTTGGCTCAGTTCTGCTGTATTTATAGGCTGGAGAATGGGAATCTAGGGCAACCACCAGAGCACATGGGTAGTTACAAAAAAGCCCCCAAAAGACGACTTCCTGAACCCACCGTACGGCCGCGTTTCCACGGCCAATACCCCCTATTGGCCGCGGAAACGCGGCAGTATAGGGGAGTTGGGTGGTTCTTTTTCTGGTGGTTTCCTGGTTTTGTATTTCCTCGTGTTTGCAAACTTCAAAATGCACAAAAGTCTTCCAGAATATCTGCAGTTTTCTTAGTCCAAGATTGCACTCTCTTTTCTTTACTTTTGACTTTATCTCCCTCGAGCTCCGCGCACCCATTGATTCTTGTGCAGCCCCCTCGTGTTCTGTGCTTGTCCCAGACACGAATGACTACTGTCACTTGTCTTGTATCGGGAACCGGTACTCGGCACTGGACGGATACGGATGACCGGAACCCGGCTTTTATCTGCTGTCAACAGATGTTTTGTATTCGGCGTAACTGTTGGAGATAGTGCCCTCAGAGTCAATTATTGGATCACAGGCACGTGATTGCAATGATTGAGGGAGGACCTATCCCGGTAGGACAGTCTTACTCAAGATGATAGTATGCTATCTGGTTTACCTTTATCATCGTGTACTGCTTTAGGTGACATGACATGTCGCTATTGCACGTTGATAGAGCCCCTAGGATTCTTGCTTGACTACCGGCAGTATGAGGGCGATCATATACGTGGGAGCTGGTAGTCTATAAGCACATCCTTAAAAGGTCCCTAGTCGTGGGAGTTTCGAGACAGGGCATCGATACTCCAGAGTAGACTAGTGTATACAGTCGAGACCCCGACGAGGGGCGGTGGCCGGTCTCACAAGCCACTGGTGTCAGTTGGTTCACCTAAGATGTATACAGGTGCTCATTGGGTTATGAGTACACCGGACAGGACTCGCCGGGAACATGCTAGTTGGTCTTATACCTGACGTCAGATAGCAGTTCCCAGGTGACATGTGTACAGGTTAGTTCATCGACCTGGGGATCGTCATTTGTCTCGTGTGAGTTCCCACTGTGCTTTGATTACTACCCTACCACGGCTCAAAGGAGTCGTGCAAACAGGTTTTAGTAGGGTACAGTCCACATGGAGGCAGTGAGCGGATCTTCAGGGGTTCGTCTCTCCCGGTATTGGGGGTGAGGTCGCGCTGTGTCTAGGAGAGCCATTACACGAAGACCTTGGCCAAGGCAGGAGATTTACTGGTAGGTATTCCAGTAGTATCTCAGGGTGTTCTGGGCTACACTCCGACACGACTTGTACCGCTTTTGGATGTCTGACTTTTACCAACCCCCTAGGCCCGACATGCGATGCTCATAGATGAACGGACCGGACTGTACGGATATTGTCACTGACAGGCTCAGTAGGGCGTCAAGATGAGTTCGCTCATCGACGTCCCTTTTGGTCAATAGCTGGTGGCCCGTCACGTATTGGCTTATACCTCTGACGTGCTAGTGGTTAAATCCACAGCCATAGTATTGACGAGTCTTTAGAGTCCACCACACTTTCAGTTACTCAAGCTTTCGGGCGAAACGCTGTAGAGGCCGTATGGAGATATGGCAGGGTCCGATCAGATACGTGCGGTATTGCACGGATCAGGATCGGACAGTTTTGTACTAGTGGCCGTATAGTTATATGGCAGGGTTCAATCAGATACGTGCGGTATTGCACGGATCAGGATCGGACGGATATTACTAGCCGGCTTTGGCTTAAGCCGGTCGTAGTTTAGTACAGTGTAGATTTTGTCTCATTGCATTTGTATCCGGACGGAATACAGATGCGGGTGTGTATGCACAGTATCGGGGTTTTCCTGTAATTTATTACGGGACCAGTTTTTTGGAGTTGCCAGTTTGCATTCCGTTCCGGCCGGTTTTCGTTTGTTCTTTCCCGGCCGGACTTTTCCGATGGAGGGGGTTATTTGCAAGTTTGCAAATAACACTTTGTGGAGGGTTTTATTGCAAAAGTATTGATTATGATAGCATCATTATCTTTTGCACCATCACTTGCATTTATGAGGGTATGGGTTTGATTAATGTGTGAAGCATGGTTGATGTTTCTTTGTCTTTTGATGTGGTCACCTTTTCTTCACTCCTACACTCACCTCCCTTCATGCTTCATATCCTTGCTCCACCATTCTCTAAGGATGATAGTTTTGATTTTAGAAGAGAGATGAGAAAAAGAAAGAGAAGAAAATGAGAGCTTCATCTTTGAGAGGAGAAAAATGAGAGTGATTAATTTTGTGTATATCATTCTTCATCTCATTCCATTGCTAGAAAATTGAAAGCACCAATTTTCTATATACCATTCCTCCATCTTCAAAAGGCAACACCAAAACCCCAATGAGACATAGACTCTACACATCCTACAGCAAGTCTTGAGCATGTCGAGTTGCCGGCTTCATGTCGAGTTGCCTCGGTATAGAGGCGGGAGCCCATAAAAGATGCAGGCGACGTGGTGCCCTTCCGGTGAGGAGGCGACGACCGGAGATCCCGCGAGGAGATCGGAGAGGAGATGAAGACCGGAGGACTCGGATCAGTCGGTATATCTCTAACCCATCTTCTAGTTAGCTTAGACTTGTTAATGGTTACGATCCGGGTGTTTAGTGCGCGGTGGTGCCGGTTTGCTAAGTCCGCAAAAATTAAAGTTTATCACCGTTTCCACATTTGGCCGTCGGATTGACGGCCGGGGCGCCGCCGTGCACTTACAGTGGTATCAGAGCCTCGCCATTAACTTAGTCTAGCTTGGTGTAATGTGTTTTTCAGTTTCGATCGACCAAATTCCAAAAACCGTATTTTTTCCTTCACATCAGTTTCTGTTGAAATATTTTGGTGTCGAAAAATTTTTCAGGTTGTAAAATATTGATGTACTGGAAAAACTAAGGGCTCTGTAAAAATTCGACGAAGTAACTCCACAGTGGGAGCGCGGAACCGCCGCGAAAACCCCCTTCCTGCGGCCCTTCCGCCGCACACTGTGGAGATCACTTCACCAATTTTTTTCAGAGGCCTCCTGGGCTTAAAATATGGGTTTTGGAATATTAAAATTGGGCCCAGGTTTTCTGTGATTGCTACAATTTTGATTGGGGGCCCACTTGTTAATTTTTGGTCAATCGGAAAATTTTAAACACATTTTTCACAGTATTTACATTATATCTGCGACCGTGAATGTCACTCGATCGGTAAATCCGGTCTAACTGCTATAGCCCGGTTAGACGGATTTGCGAACGTGATTTTCACGTTGATGTTCTATGTATTTGCTGTGATGTTGCGGATCGGTCGTGGGGGATAGCCTGGATGCAATGCTAGTACAGTGTTGGTGTATTATGTACATTTGATATTGCGGGGCGAGCGTCCGACATGTGGACTGCCGTCACTGCCTGTCTGTATTATTCTTTTGGGGCACGACCTGGTTGCGGTCGATGTACCCGGTGTATGTATATTTTACTTTCTGTACTAGGATTACCCCGTGGTGGGGTGCACGAATAGCCGGGTTCTGGAGGGCAACAAGCCCGCATCTCATGGCATTGAGAAGGAGGGGGCTTCACTCTGGGATTGGCGGGCTATTCGCCGCACTCGTAGGGGGTACAGGTTGACCCAGGAGGGGTGCCCAAGTTGCCGGATTCCGTGGAGTGCTGGGTGGTCCATTCACGGAGCTGAAGGGGGCTGCCTCGCTTCAGGTTTTGGCGGGTAACTTGCCGCGCCCGTAGGGGTCTAGGATTTCATTGCACAGGCTATCCACACGACCAGGGGAACGTCAGGTTTCAGTAGTGGCTCTGTGAAACCCGGGGATCCCAGACATCTGTATTGTTCTGTGATGCTGTACATTTCTGTGATGTTGCATTTCTTTTCACGCCTTGAGCGAAATATAATATATTGGTATATATATTAGTAGATGTTGTATATGTTTTTCACCCGCGCTAGTCCAGTCCCCGCTCTGCCGTTAGTTAGCTAACCTAACGGGTGATGACGGGACCCAGTGGCGAATGCGGATGGCATATACGTACGTCAGTATATTTTCGTTCTTTATGGTGTGATCAATTGATGGGACTGCGTTGATTCGGATCAATGCAAGTTAAACAAACTTTTTCTGATGTTGTTGGAACACTTTTCAAAAAGCTGTTATTGCAAGGACGTTCACTTTTGTTTTGCATCGTGGTATTCATTTGGAATATCCTGCTCCTCAGTCGACGAGGCAAGGGCCGAGATCCCTTCACCGGGAGTGACCCCTTGGACAAACAGTTTGCGTCAGGGCAATGACTTCACTATAGCCGATTACTTTTGCTTTGCATCGTGGTATTCATTTGGAATATCCTGCACCCCATTCTACGGGGAAAGAGCCGAGATCCCTTCACCGGGAGTGACCTCTTTAGTAAAGGTTTTCGTCACTATATTTTCTAAAAAGCTATCCGTTCCTTCAACGATATCAAGTTCATTACGTTAAAGGTTTTCGCCAGAAACCATTCGTAGCCCTCCGTCGTTTCAGACGGGTAGCACGTAGTATTCATGCTATGTTTGTTGACCTTCGTCAAGGCATAGTGCATGGTAGCTGCTTGTTGCCTTTCTGCTGCATAGATAGATGTGTTGGTTTGGGACAGTCGTATAGCCTTGTTGACCTTCGTCAAGGGCTTGTACGGGTGGGTTCAAATTAACCTGGACAATGACGGGTGGAACTTGACATGTGACTTATGATTTGTTGACCTTCGTCAAGGTCATAAGAGCATGGGGCAGAAATCACATCGGGAGTTTCAAAAGAACTGAAACTTGCCAGGTATGCGCATACCTTCTGGAGTGTGGTACCGTGAGCGGATTCCGTCACGTTATCATGCGATGAGAGTTGGATCCAGATTCCCACTGATGAGTTGGTTTACTCCTCGGGTGACCCCGACTAATTCTTCTTTCAGGTTTGGAGGAGAATTTGAGGTACAGTGGGAGGTTTCCAGATTAGATAAAGTGATAACCATTCTGATCTAGGATAGAGTGCACGCTGAGTGTTTCTTTTCTCTCTCTCTCTTGGCAGCGACCATTGACCTGACCCTAGACTATGACTCAGTAACCAAGTTGACCGAACCTACTTAACACTGGCTTTTGGATTGTCAAAGTTGCAGACCTCATTGCCACCCTACTTTTACCCTTTTCTCCAGGACACCCCGTATTGCTACGAACGTCCACTTCCATTGGACAAAACCATCGTATGGTTAGATACGAACTCGAAGGAATTTATTCGAGGATGGTTTTCGGTTCTGGAGAAAACGGATAGGATTATTCAGTTGTCTTTTCTTTTCACCCTCTCTCAAGTTGCGAGTACTCCTTGGTTTAGGAATAGTACACCTATTACGCAAATTGGATAGTCTTCTTCCAAACCATAGGCTGGTGCCGACCGGTAGGGAATGAAGAAAACCAGTTAGCCTAAACGGTGTACAGAAGGTATTAAGTTCAGACAAAGAAAAGGATTAGTAAGAGGGCAAAGTAAATTGCGACTGATATTCACGATCAAACCAAGTATTTCTTCGCCAATCCTAAATCACCTTTGTATTTCTCCAGGACACTCCGTATCACTACGAAGATCCACAGTTTATTGGATACTCCATCGTATGGTTATATACGAACTCGAAAGGAACTTGTTCCAGTTCGGGGATGGATTCTGGTCCAAGAGAAATAGGAAAAAGTACATTCAGGTGTCTTTTATCTTCACCTTCTATCGCGTTGCGAGTGTTCCTAGGATTAGGACAGTACACCCTTTATGCTTTTTGGATAGTCTTCTTCCAAACCATAGGCTGGTGCCGAACGGTAGGGAAGGAACAAAACCAATTGGCCTAAAGGGGTGTACAGAAGGTAATGACTAAAGACATATGAAGGGATTTGGAGAGGTGGAAAAGAATTATACGGTTACAGTTGTGAATCTGGATATTGGATGAGGCATTACTAGGAATACCAGGATACCCCAACGAAACATTTCGATGTTTCAGTTTCACTGTGTACTGTTAATGGAAAACTGATTTCCCGATTAGACACTTACTCCAGGGTATGTATTTACCAGGTATGATTCTCACATCTGTATGGTTTTACAGATGATGAGTGGGAGTACGTTATTGGGAATTGGGCGATCATCCTCATTATATCTGGATTCGTTGTAATTGGTGATATTTGAGGATGCCACCTGGGTTGTTTGCCGGTCGGCAAATATTTGGTTTTGAATATCCGCTGTTGTGCACCAATTTCAAATTGATATATCTGTACGTCTATTTTTATAGAGTGAGATATACCTTTTGATATTATGTCGATGACATTTACCTATATCAGTGGATGGTTAGGTAAGGAGCATTGAACAGCGGTGTAATTCTTCTTAACCATAAGTACAGTTTTCAACCTACGACACACAGTGAAAGAGTTGTTAGACTCAGCGGACTTATACAGAGTATTATATGTTGTCCAGTGTCCATTAGGACACAGGGGTTGGTCCTCATACTATATTCTGTTTACATTTAACTTCTCTAGTTCTTAGACATGTGTTTCGTAGAAACACAGGGTCTAAGTTTTGAGGAGTTATAGGTATTTGAATAGAGTAGAGAACCAGGTGTAACAAGTATCGGGATTCTTCAAAGTGATCGAAGATGTAGATACTTGTGTATGGTATTCAGTTGATAGTAATGATAAAGAGAAATTACTTCTCTTTCAGGTTACTCATAATTGGAAGCATTCCTAAGTTGAGTAACGCTGATCGGCCTCCTTCCATTTAGTTGACATGCACTGGAGACAGCTGCATGATTTTAATCTGGTTCAATTAAATCAGTGCCTCTGGTTCTATATTGGATATAGAACAGTTCATATCTTAACATTGTTAAGGTACGGGGAGTTGTCCGGCTTATGATTAAAACCAGACTCTGGACAACTCAAGGCACGTTTCTGTAATGGCTGTTTGTGGGTTAACCCAGGCTATGACGAGGGTTGATTTTCTACCATCTGGCAGATTAATAGAAATATTGTTCTAGACTCGCCACAGTTTTAATAAAAATGGATTTTTTCAAAAACAGAAGTGGGAGTATGGTAGAACTGGAAGTGATTCCAGAACCGCAAACGATTACTGAAGATTTGATAAGGAACCTAAAGATTCAATCTGATTTGACATTCCATTGGCCACTCCGCAGATAAGGTGGGTAACTTCAGGCACCCGAGAGGTACTCCGGTAGCCTCAAGGACGGTGACAGGGAAGTTCTTGTTTACCCACACTTGCCATTGTTGTTGTTCCAGGCTGCGAGACCCGGCAGGAGGATGAGTATAGCGTCGTTCTAAACTAGTTTTAGAAGTGCACGTCTATATGACTCTGGTAGAGGGTTGTCGTAGTCAGTGGGAGCAGCGGAAGCATTGGTAGACATCAGGCTTATGTCTATTTATAGACTAAAACAGATATAGCGGAGATAGATCTTCTATTTCTGATGTGACAGTCATAGGTTTGACGTCATCAGGATAGGGGATGGATCTGTTGAGAAGGTAGTAGGAAGTGATATTCCTTTACTACGATCGGTTATACTTTGGTCGTCACACAGTGGTTTCTCCACAAAGGACTTGGACATTATATCAGACATACTGGTTACTAGATCTATGGTTTTAGATCTAGATTTGGGTGGTTTCCCAATCTGGGTACTTAGACAGCATTCTAAAAGTATTTAGAATGGACGACTCCTGGCACGGTAGCATACCTGCAGGTAATGGAGTCACCCTCTCTAAAGGTGTCTTATTGACTAAAGTAGAGAGGGATGCGCATGATTGGCAGATCACTTGCTTAGGCAATTGAGTCAATCATGAAATGTCAAGTACCACACCAGATGTTGTTCTTGCACTAGATGCAATAAGTTGACATTGATCCAATCCTGGAGAAACAGTCGGAAGCAGTTTTAGAACATAAATGAATGTTCTAGGGATATGATAACGGCTGCCTCCTTTAGGAGACGGTTATCACTCCAGGCTTCCAAGGTGACATGGACGACGGGGTGATTGTCAGAGTTATATTTTTCCTTCTGATGAGGGGCAGTATTTTGGACAGGTGGTCCAAGGCAATACTGAGGGTGGCATGGCGCAGGATACTGATTAAGTTCAGTTGACGATACAGTCTAAGAAGTTTGGATTTGGAGTTCATTTATGAGCTCGGTCCCATCAGACATCCAGACATTCTAAGACAGGTATTGCTCATTTCGGGAGATGGTTTTCTCCGCGAACTTGAGATATAGAGAGACATAGAAAGAAACATCAAGGTGGATCCACTCACTGAGGCTATTCCTCGAACGCAATAGTTTCACAAACGGTTTTTTGTGAGACTGACTAGTAGAGGAGTTGGGTGTTCGGTATCACACGGGCTGTGAGTATGCGACATCGCAATAATTAGCCTTGAGTGCAAGTGGGAGATTGTTGGAGATAGTGCCCTCAGAGTCAATTATTGGATCACAGGCACGTGATTGCAATGATTGAGGGAGGACCTATCCCGGTAGGACAGTCTTACTCAAGATGATAGTATGCTATCTGGTTTACCTTTATCATCGTGTACTGCTTTAGGTGACATGACATGTCGCTATTGCACGTTGATAGAGCCCCTAGGATTCTTGCTTGACTACCGGCAGTATGAGGGCGATCATATACGTGGGAGCTGGTAGTCTATAAGCACATCCTTAAAAGGTCCCTAGTCGTGGGAGTTTCGAGACAGGGCATCGATACTCCAGAGTAGACTAGTGTATACAGTCGAGACCCCGACGAGGGGCGGTGGCCGGTCTCATAAGCCACTGGTGTCAGTTGGTTCACCTAAGATGTATACAGGTGCTCATTGGGTTATGAGTACACCGGACAGGACTCGCCGGGAACATGCTAGTTGGTCTTATACCTGACGTCAGATAGCAGTTCCCTGGTGACATGTGTACAGGTTAGTTCATCGACCTGGGGATCGTCATTTGTCTCGTGTGAGTTCCCACTGTGCTTTGATTACTACCCTATCACGGCTCAAAGGAGTCGTGCAAACAGGTTTTAGTTGGGTACAGTCCCGAGCCACATGGAGGCAGTGAGCGGATCTTCAGGGGTTCGTCTCTCCCGGTATTGGGGGTGAGGTCGCGCTGTGTCTAGGAGAGCCATTACATGAAGACCTTGGCCAAGGCAGGAGATTTACTGGTAGGTATTCCAGTAGTATCTCAGGGTGTTCTGGGCTACACTCCGACACGACTTGTACCGCTTTTGGGGGTCTGACTTTTACCAACCCCCTAGGCCCGACATGCGATGCTCATAGATGAACGGACCGGACTGTACGGATATTGTCACTGACAGGCTCAGTAGGGCGTCAAGATGAGTTCTCTCATCGACGTCCCTTTTGGTCAATAGCTGGTGGCCCGTCACGTATTGGCTTATACCTCTGACGTGCTAGTGGTTAAATCCACAGCCATAGTATTGACGAGTCTTTAGAGTCCACCACACTTTCAGTTACTCAAGCTTTCGGGCGAAACGCTGTAGAGGCCGTATGGAGATATGGCAGGGTCCGATCAGATACGTGCGGTATTGCACGGATCAGGATCGGACAGTTTTGTACTAGTGGCCGTATAGTTATATGGCAGGGTTCGATCAGATACGTGCGGTATTGCACGGATCAGGATCGGACGGATATTACTAGCCGGCTTTGGCTTAAGCCGGTCGTAGTTTAGTACAGTGTAGATTTTGTCTCATTGCATTTGTATCCGGACGGAATACAGATGCGGGTGTGTATGCACAGTATCGGGGTTTTCCTGTAATTTATTACGGGACCAGTTTTTTGGAGTTGCCAGTTTGCATTCCGTTCCGGCCGGTTTTCGTTTGTTCTTTCCCGGCCGGACTTTTCCGATGGAGGGGGTTATTTGCAAGTTTGCAAATAACACTTTGTGGAGGGTTTTATTGCAAAAGTATTGATTATGATAGCATCATTATCTTTTGCACCATCACTTGCATTTATGAGGGTATGGGTTTGATTAATGTGTGAAGCATGGTTGATGTTTCTTTGTCTTTTGATGTGGTCACCTTTTCTTCACTCCTACACTCACCTCCCTTCATGCTTCATATCCTTGCTCCACCATTCTCTAAGGATGATAGTTTTGATTTTAGAAGAGAGATGAGAAAAAGAAAGAGAAGAAAATGAGAGCTTCATCTTTGAGAGGAGAAAAATGAGAGTGATTAATTTTGTGTATATCATTCTTCATCTCATTCCATTGCTAGAAAATTGAAAGCACCAATTTTCTATATACCATTCCTCCATCTTCAAAAGGCAACACCAAAACCCCAATGAGACATAGACTCTACACATCCTACAGCAAGTCTTGAGCATGTCGAGTTGCCGGCTTCATGTCGAGTTGCCTCGGTATAGAGGCGGGAGCCCGTAAAAGATGCAGGCGACGTGGTGCCCTTCCGGTGAGGAGGCGACGACCGGAGATCCCGCGAGGAGATCGGAGAGGAGATGAAGACCGGAGGACTCGGATCAGTCGGTATATCTCTAACCCATCTTCTAGTTAGCTTAGACTTGTTAATGGTTACGATCCGGGTGTTTAGTGCGCGGTGGTGCCGGTTTGCTAAGTCCGCAAAAATTAAAGTTTATCACCGTTTCCGCATTTGGCCGTCGGATTGACGGCCGGGGCGCCGCCGTGCACTTACAGTAACTGTGGAGATTTTATCTTGATTTGCAATATTTGTACCGGAAACCTGTATTCTGTCAACATGTAACAAACACGGATTAAAAGCACCTACCTATAAACACACGAGCGTAAGAATGGGCGGTATAAAATGCAATATTCTGATATGAACAATGAACTTGATATCGTTGTAGAATCGAGTGATTTTAAATGGAGTGTTTTTGAGACTTTTCTAGTTTTGCTAAAGGGGTCACTCCCGGTGAAGGGATCGTCGGCCCTTTCCTCATCGAATAAGGTGCAGGATATATCATATATACCGCTGTGCAAAGCAGAAACTATAGAAGCAATCAAAAGACAAACCGAGGGTTGTAGCATCTGCCAATTATTGCTAAAGGATTCACTCCCGGTGAAGGGATCTCGGTCCTTTCCTTATCGAATAAGGTGCTGGATGTTCTACAAGGAACACCGCTAAGCAAAGCAACAATTAGAGCTACCAGTTTTTAATTTAAACAAGTTTCTACAACATCTTAGGTTTCTTTTAATTCATTAATCTCATTAATGAAGTCCCATTTTAATTATGCTTCACAAGCATCTCTTTTGAAACGAAATCTGCAATATAACATATATCTCATATATATAATATAAACATTCGTCTCAGGCAGTAATATAATCTCATCACAGAACATTGCAGCAGAAGAACATATATGAAATATTGGATATACTAGGACGTCCGTGTTTTCAATACGAGCCTGTATAAAACACGGATTCCACGGTCGCGATGAATAGCCAAACCCACATCCCTAGACCCCTACGAGAGCGGCAAGTAACACTGCCAATTCTAGGGTTAGGAGACCCGGTCTCGACTCCTCGAGATAGTCTCCCGCTGGACCCTAGAACCCGGTTACTTGTTCTCCCCGCCTTGGGCCTACCTTATGCGGAAAAGTAAATAATATACAACGGTGACATCTTCCGCTATCTGGAAGTGCCCCAATAAAAGAATATTACATACAAATGAATTTTACATGAATGAAAAAGAAAAACTCTCATCTCACATAAAACCCCCGGCTATTCAAACGCGACGATCCAATACAACATATCACAGCAACACATAATATCTCATATCATCAACGTAAGCAAGTATGCGTATCCCGATTGTCGTTGATGTATAGCAACGAAGCCGGCAATACACCACATACTACGCTTACGGTCACAGAAAAGAAAGTGTAAAACTACAACAGTTGGAATCCGCAACCTTCTTAGACATCACATGCCTAACCAAATGAATTCCTTAGACATCGCATGCCTAACTATTATAAACCCCGCATTTTAGTCTCATTATCGAAAACTCTTTTCAATATCAAGTCGGGCAATTCAACAAGATTCTCGACGTCCTGATCGAATGCTCGTCGCAAACTTTAGTAGACGGTCGCACCCCCGATACCGTCGACGAAGTGCACCAAGGCGGAACACCGCTACCGGGAGCACCCGAACGGATGCTTTCGGCGACGGGGTTCTCCTACAGTCACTTGGTCGGGGCTATGGAGTGAGGCTGTCTATTAAGTTTACCCGGCGAGTATCCGCGTACGCTACGTGATTGCGACGGACTTTTGATCGCATCAAAATTCCGTGGCAACCGATCATCTGAGACTAAACTGTTATGTTTATAATATTCAAATCAGTTATCTCATAATTTCCTGTGGATTCCAAATATTTTATCACATTCCAGATAAACAGAAAAAAGTTAAACTTTCCGATCGAATCATTAAGCACCCAAGATTTCCCCAATATATCTCAACACTTGAAATCAGTTTAAAAACATCCATCACATGCCACAGTACCAATGGTCCAGCCGTAGAAGGGTCAAGCCAACGCCTCACATGTGGCACGCCGTACTGCCCCAAACCCTAAGGTTCAAAAGGCAGTTCAAGACGGTCACATAATCGAGTTAAGGTTTGTTGTCTTCTAGAGGGTCCATCGAGTTACTTGCACGACTTAGAACATTCTTAAACACGAGGAAAAATCCAACTTTTGAAAAATTTTCCGACAGGAGAAAAAGTGAGTTATTGATATCCGTTCGAACTTTTTAACAGTTTCTAAAATTATCAGAGCCAAGCTAGAGCTTTAGGCGAAGTCTGAACGAAGTTTAAAGTCCGATCGAAACCCGAAACCCCGATAAAACATGCTCTCTGGAAATTTTCTAAAAATTGGGATTTTTCCACATTAAAAATATCCAAAAATTACAGCAGGTAATTACAAGAATTAATGTGAAGCACGTGAGCGTAAGTCGCCCAAAGAGCCGCGGATCTGCGGCCCCACCCCAGCATGTGCGGCGGTTCCGCGGCCAGATGGTCGATTCTTGACACGTGGTTTTCACAGTAACTCCTATTTTGTAATGTTGTATTTTCTGGGAATTTTTAATTTTTATTCAACTGTTGAATTATCTGTACCAGTAGTTTCTCGGCAACCCTGGCCAGGGATTTCCGGTTATAGCCAATCGAACACAGCACAACATCAACTCCCTATACCGGGAGAGATGAATCCCCTCCTATCGCTCATTGCCTCCATGTGATTCGGGACTGTACCCAAAAGCCACCTTTTTGCACGCCCTCTTGGACATGGTATGATGGAAATCAAAGCACAGTGGGAATCACACAAGACTCTATGACGATCTCGGGTCGACAGACTACTCTGTACCAGTGTCACCGGAGAACTGCCATCTGACGTATGGTATAATACCATCTGGGAGTTCTCGGCGAGTCCGTCCAGTGTACCCAGTCTCCACTGAGCACCCGTACACCATCCTTGATGTCAAACACCGATGGATATGGGATCATCCATCGCCCATCATATGGGTCAAGATGCGTATACGCTAGTCTACTCTGGTGCATCGATGCCCTGTCTCGATACACCCACGACTAGGAACAGTTATAGGATGTACTCGTCGACTACCGTGGCCCCACTAGTATGATCTCATCATAGTCCCAGTAGTCGAGTACATATCCTAAGGGCTTTATCAACATGTAACATAGAGACAATCAGAGTACAAGTTAAGATAAAGTACAACCAGATAGCATACTATCATGTCGAGCAAGAAAGTCCTCCCTATATATGTCCAAGCATCCACTACAATATACATCGTATGTACAGTAATGGCCTCTAGGGCATACATATAACAACAATCTGGTATTCCCCAATTTCCTGCTCGATCTTATAACAATTATAAGTTGGAGCGGGACCAACGTTCCCCAGCTCAGTATAACAAGCGGGTTCGGTCAATATTCCGTATTATTATCTTGATTAAGGCGTGATATGGTCGCTACCTGGAGAGAGAGAGAAGAAAACACTCAGCGTGCGCTCTTGCAAGAATAGATTGGTTATTATTTTATCTAATCAGGATGGCTCCCACTGCTTTTTATCAAATCTTCCTTCAAACCTTAAAAGGAAAGACTAGGCGGGATTAATTACACACTACAAGTTCGCCAATCTTTCAGCCAGGCCAGTGTCGGTACTTTGAGGGAGGTCCCCCGTGCTTTCGCACGAACCTAATTAATGTAAACCTCGTTTTCCCAGAGGCGTAACCCTATTGACACCTTTCTAGACACCTACTTGATCGGCTAATTGTAATGTATAAAACTCTCCCAGGAGTAACTCTTACTCGCAGCGGGTATCAGGATCCAACTATCTCATAGAAGGTATGCAATCTCATTGCAAATTTCAACAGTTGAAATTCCCGATAATATTTTGCCCCTAGCGTGCTATGACCTTGACGCATTCCAAACAACCCATAGTCCGCTAGTCAAGTTCAACCCGTACATTTCTTGATTGAATTAGACCCACCCGCACGACCCTTGACGCATGCCAAACAACGTCGTACGAATACCCTAATCCAATCACATCGTATGCTAACATATAAGCACTAGTTAGCTACCGTACACTACGCCTTGACGCATGCCAAACAACCGCAGCACGAATACTAACTAGTACTTATCTGAAATGACGGAGGGCTACGACAGGTTTTTCTGAAAACCTATTGCGTAATGAACTTGATATCGTTGTAGGATCGAATGAATTTTGAAATGGAGTGTTTTTTAGGCTTTTCTAGTTTTGCTAAAGGAGTCACTCCCGGTGAAGGGATCGTCGGTCCATTCCTCGTCAAATGAGGTGCGGGATATATCATATATATCACTGTACAAAGCAAAAACTCTTAAAAGCAATCAAAAGACAAACCGAGGGTGTAGCATCTGCCTGTTATTGCTAAAGGAGTCACTCCCGGTGAAGGGATCTCGGTCCTTTCCTTATCGAATAAGGTGCAGGATATATCATATATACCGCTGTGCAAAGCAAGAACTGTAGCTACCTGTTTTATTTTGGAATTCGATTCTACAACATCTTAGGTTTCTTTTATTTCATTAATCACATTAATGAAGTCCCATCATTCAAATACCTAAACATTACAGATAAATACGACGTACACTTATGCCATCCGCATTCGCCTCGATGTCCCCTCGTGCACCGTTAGGTTAGGTAACTAACGGCAGAGCGGGGCAGGGCTAGCGCGGGTGTAAAACATAAGTAACGCCTATATAATATATCATATATACTATATACTGTATCTATCACAGAACATCACATGATCACATCACAGATATCGCAGCAGAAGAATCATATGAAATATTGGATATACTAGGACGTCTGTGTTTTCAATACGAGCCAGTATAAAACACGGATTCCACGGTCGTGATGAATAGGCAAACCCACACCCCTAGACCCCTACGAGAGCGGCAAGCAACCCTACCAATTCTAGAGTTAGGAGACCCGGACTCGATTCCTCGAGTTGGTCTCCCACTGGACACCAGAACCCGGTTACTTGTGCCCTCCTCCTTGGGTCTATCCTAGTGCGGAAAAGTAAATAATATACAACAACGGTGACAACTTCCGCTACCTGGAAGTGCCCCAATAAAAGAATATTACATACAAGTTTTTACATGAATGAAAATGAAAAACACTCATCTCACATAAAAACCCCCGGCTATTCAAACACGACGATCCAATATAACATATCCAGCAACACATAACATCACATGTCATCAGCGTAAGTAAATATGCGCATCCCAATTGTCGTTGACATATAGCAACGAAAACGGCGATATCACATATTACACTTACGGTCACAGAAAAGAAAGTGTAAAACTACAACAGTTGGAATTCGCAACCTGCATAGACATCTCATGCCTAATCAAATGAATTCCTTAGACATCGCATGCCTAACAATTATAAACCCCGCATTTTAGTCTCATTATCGAAAACACTTTTCAATACCAAGTCGGGCAATTCAACAGGATTCCCGACATTTTGATCGAATGCTCGTCGCAAACTTCAGTAGACGGTCGCACCCCTGATACCGTCGACGAAGTGCACCAAGGCGGAACACCGCTACCGGGAGCACCCGAACGGATGCTTTCGGCGATGGGGTTCTCCTACAGTCACTTGGTCGGGGCTATGAGGTGAGGCTGTCTATTAAGTTTATCCGGCGAGTATCCGCGTACGCTACGTGATTGCGACGGACTTTTGATCACATCAAAATTCTTATGCAACCGATCAAGTGAGACTAAAGTGCTATGTTTATAACATTCATTCAGTTATCTCATAACTTCTTGTGAATTCCAATTATTGTATCCCATTCCGGATAAATAGAAAATGACAAACTTTCCGATCGAACAATCGAACACCCAAGTTTTCCCGATACAGATCAACACATGAAACAAGTCTAAAAACATTCAGTTCGTGCCTCAGTACCAACGGTCCAGCCGTAGAAGGGTCAAGCCAACGGCTCACATGTGGCACGCCGTACTGCCCCAAACCCACAGGTTCAAAGGGCAGTTCAAGACGGTCACATAATCGAGTTAAGGTTTGTTGTCTCCTAGAGGGTCCATTACGTTACTTGCACTACTTAGAACGTCTTTAAACTACGGAAAAATCCAACACTTGGAAATTTCCCGACAGGGGAAAAATTGGGTATTTATATCCGGTCGAACTTTTTAACATATTCTAAAATTTATCCGGAAAGCCACATAGACAAAATCTGATACTCCGATCGAAACACCGAATCCCCAGAACAACTCCAGAAAATTCAACTCTTGAATAAATTTTAAAAATACCCAGAGAAATCAGCACCTGAAACAATGAATTACTGTGCAAACAGTTAGGGCTGACGTCACACTTCTGCCGCGGAACAGCCGCATAAACTAGGCTTATGCCGCGGTTCCGCCGCCGATTACACTGTTCATGAAATAAAATTTTCGCCGTAATTCTTAGAATTCCCTGCTGAGTTTTCTGCATATTTTTAATTTTGAAAAAACCCAGTTTTTAGAAAAAGTCCAGAGAGCATGTTTGTGATAGGATTTCGGGTTCGTTCGGACTTCAAACTCCATCTAGACTTCTCCTAAGGCTCTAGTTAGGCTCTGATACCACTGTAGGGTTCCTAGGCACTCTCAAGGGGTCTCACAAGGCATCAACCATGCCCGTTTCAAAAATTACGGTGCCGAGAAACCCTAGACTACGGATCGTTAGCTAGATGTCTAGGCGAAAGAAGCAACTAGTAAACTACTTTACTAAGGGAACGGAAATACAACCTTTATAGATCCGGTGCTCCACCTCCATAGCTCCGCAATGAAGTCTCCTCGCTGTCCAAGTCGAACCCCGGGCTCTAGCGTCGGCTTCATCGGAGAATGGACGGGCTAGGTCGTCGACGTCGATGCCGAAGATGATCTACGTCGAGGCATCACTAGATCAAGCTCCAACTTCACCAAGTCAAGAAACTTGTGAAGAAAACATACTCTACTACTTGGCAAGAGGTAGAGGATGAAGAAATAGGAAGTGGGTAGACTTTAGAATTGGATTTCTCACTCATTTTCGTCAATCACCATTGATGAAGTGAAGGTTTCTTCATTGAAGAAGATGAAGAAAAAAAAGATGATGATATGATAAGTATTATTTAAAAAGAAAATAATAAGAATACTTATCATCTCTCAACCATGGTCAAGTGTAGAGAACAAATCATGGTTAGTGGGAATGGTTAGGGTTAAGCATGAGACAAAATGGTCACAAAGTCAAAAGCTTCATGAAGCTTCATAATCCATCCAAAGAAAGCCACCATTTATTCTTTATGCTAATAATTTTCCGAAAAGAATAAAGAATAAATAAATAGATATGAAAAACAAAACCCTAACCATTTAAATAACCATGGTTTAATCTTTACACTTAACCAAATAAGCATGCATCATCAATCATGATACAAACTTGTGTACAAAAGTATATCACATATACAATGTGCACAATCCAAGTGAGAATATCCATTTAAAGTGAACCAATACTAGTTAATGTAAAGTAATATATCAAATATATAATTATGCATTAAATCATTAAATCAACACTTGATTCAATGATCCGGTCATGTCGCACACAACCGACTAGTATACAATGTATCGGCTTATCGAATCAACACTTGAATCGATAACTATGTTATATCGCATACAACCATTCGACACATTGATCGCGAGAATGAAATACGGTATCACATACACGCATTATTCTCGGTCCCGCACATATCTCATATGCGCTCCTATTTCGTTTCGCTTGAGCCAGGAAACCTCTGTGTAGGACTCTAAAGACTCGTCAATACGCCGGCAGCAGATGATGATCATATCAAACACCCACAAGCCGCAAGCGGTCTGCTAAACCTAACGGCCACCCGGGTATTGAGCGATCAGAAGATCGACGAGCAAGCCCGCTCACACTCCAGTGAATCCAACCAGTAACACTACCGTACAGTCCGGTCTCGTCGTCTGATATGTCGCATATCTTGCCTAGGGGTGGTAAACGTCAGACCCCAATAGCTCGATAAGTCGTGTCGATATGAGGTCTATAACAATTCGAGAAACTACTGGTAACACTTACCAGTAAATCTCAGCAATCCTGGCCAGGGATTTCCTGTTATAGCCAATCGAACACAGCGCAACATCAACCCCCTATACCGGGAGAGACGAATCCCCTCCTATCGCTCATTGCCTCCATGTGACTCGGGAATGTACCCAAAAACCACCGTTTTGCACGCCCTCTTGGACGTGGTAAGATGGAAATCAAAGCACAGTGGGAACCACACAAGACTCTATGACGATCTCGGGTCAACAGACTACTCAGTACCAGTGTCACCAGAGAACTGCCATCTGACGTGAGGTATAATACCATCTGGGAGTTCTCGGCGAGTTCGTCCAGTGTACCCAGTCTCTACTGAGCAACCGTATATCATCTCTGATGTCAAACACCAATGGATATGGGATCATCCATCGCCCATCTATATGGGTCGAGAAGGTACACGCTAGTCTACTCTGGTATATCGATGCCCCATCTCGATACACCCACGACTAGGGACCTTGAAGGATGTACTTATAGACTACCATGTCCCCACTGGTATGATCCACATCATAGTCTAGGTAGTCAAGTACACATCCTAAGGGCTTTACCAACATGTAACAGAGAGACAATCAGTATACACGTTAAGGTAAAGAGTAACCAGATAGCATACTATCATGTCGAGCAAGAAAGTCCTCCCTATATATGTCCCAGCATCCACTACAATATACATCCAATGTACAGTAATGGCCTCTAGGGCATACATATAACTAACAATACGTCTTTACATCACACTACACGTGTCGTGAGTTTTGAAAATTAGATGACAAGTCTATTATGTCTGAAAACTTTTAAATTGATAAACTATTTTCTGAGGATTAAATAGGTTTTTTCTGAAATAAGTAATATCAAGAATAGTTTATGAAGTGAAGCGGATATGAAGGGATGTTATTGATGCCTTAATTAGAACTAATTATGAAGAATAACCCATCTGAAACTTGATTGGAGTGGTTACACACCTGACCCACTAAACACGTCTTTTATCCAAAAAAATAATTGAGCTACCGGTTATATCTCCGTTCGCATTAAATCATCATGGTTTTCATGCTAAAATTGGTCTTTTGTTTTAGGGCCTAGGTAACTTGAGTAATTATGTCCGCTGGGGTGTCTCTATAACTAATACACTAAAACCAACTGGTTTGGGAGCATTGGCCCAAAGCTTGCTAAGAAGCCTAGAAAGTCCAAATTAAAACAAAGTCAAGCAAGTGTTCTCTCCGAGTTAAAATTCCTAACGGTTCTTTGTGTGAGAATAATCTTAATAAAAGACAGGTTTTTATAAAATATTTCTAGCGGAGATATGAAGGTTTATCTTATGATGAAGACTATTGCACGTTCACGGAGGTGTGTATGAAACGAAAACAAGAAAAAGGTGGAGTGAAAAATAAGACCTAGTTTCCTGTTTAGGAAGATAGAAATTCTAAATTAGAAACCTAACTGGAAAACGAAACTTGATAAATACTTAACTCTTTATAAAACATATGTGATCCTTTTTATGTTTTTATCTGGACTTTATTTTGTGACATGATGACTTTAATCGATCCTTTTGAAACATAACGACACTATTTGCATTGCACGTAAAGACATATAGAATCTTAAGTTAAATAAGAAGCGAGGTGTGAAAAATAAACGTTCGGTTGTTCTAAATTTAGAATAATAGAATTGCTAGCTTTAAAACAAAACCTTAGGGTTAGAATCAATGTTATTTCGCAAAACTAGCTTGACGGGATTTTGTGGGTGGAATCCGTTGAAAACCCTCAAGAGGCAACAATCCTCCTACTAGGGACACCTAGAGGTTTAACGGTTTGTTGCACGAGCTCAGTGCAATCGCGTTCCCTGCGAAAGTGAGGTCGGGATTATTTTTGTTTTGCTCGGGACGACCAAAAGATAAGTTTGGGGGTATTTGTTCCAAGCAGAAAACTACATTTTAATACCGCTCATTCATTATCTATTTGTTGTATTTATCGGTACTATTAACCAGTGTCTACTCTGTAATACAGATTACAGGTATCCGTGAAAAAATACTGGAAATACATTCAAAAAGCACGGATATATCATTTGAGAGCCGACACTGCAACCAGAACCGCAAACCGACCGATACTTCATGAGTTTCTTTTTGCAACAAGTTTGTGTACACACTTTTTATCTAAATGGTCCAACACAAGCAAGTGTGTACACAAGACTTTTTGGCACATGGACCATAATAGGGGAAGCTATAAATGGACATGAAGTAATGTGCATTCAATGCTAAAGATTATGTGTTGATTTAAAGATTCAAATTTCCCTCCAATAATAAGTGCAAACCAAAATCAACTAGACAAATCAACATGGACCATAATGGGGGCAGCCATGAATCAAGGCACAAATGGACATGAAGTAATGTGCATTCAATGCTAAAGAATTTGTGTTGATTTAAGGATTCAAATTTCCCTCCAATAATAAGAGCAAACAAAAATCAACTAGACAAATCAACATGGACCATAATGGGGGCAGCCATGAATCAAGGCACAAATGGACATGAAGTAATGTGCATTCAATGTTAAAGATTTTGTGTTGATTTAAGGATTCAAATTTCCCTCCAAGCACTGGGTGCAAACCAGGTCAAAACAGAGAAAATAAACTAGACCAAAGTGATATTGGGGACAACACAAGACCACACTACAAGTACGAGCCTATGGGCTCGGAATGCAACCGAGCACAATGCCCCTTGGGCTGAGTAGGCCAGTCCCATCTCCTCCTTTGGGTCCCAAGCTTCTACTGCCTCCTCCCTGCTACCACCTCATCATGTATTTATTGTTTGTTAATTTTTCCTTTTGAGCCTATATATAGCAGATGAGTGAGAAAGGGAGGGGGTCTCACTTGGTCAAATTTTGCCACTCTTTTTTCATAGATTGTCCAAGTTTTCTTTTCTCTTTTCTTGTAAATAGCTTAGTCCCCTTGAGTTCTTAACCTTCTCTTGATCTTTCAACCTCTTCATTGAGCTTGAAAGTTTAAGGGTTGGTTATTGATCTCAAGGGTTGCATCATTCTTGAAGATTAATACAGTTCTCTTTTTGTGCCTTCATTGACCATGAGTTCTTTTCCATCACTTGATCTTGCAACCTCTTAATTGAGCTTGCAAGTTTAGTGTAGGTTATTGATTCCATGTCTTTTATTTTGATTTTTGGTTCCCAGTATTTATATTCTTGCAATTTACATTCTTGCTTTACTTACTTGCACTTTCATTCCATGCAATTTACTTACTTATATTGTTTTCTTTTCATCTCTTTGTTTCTCTTTTCTTTTGTTCTTTTTGGTTCGTTTTTGAGATGGTTGTGAATATGTGTTGTTAGGATAGAAACCGATATTGTAAGTTAAGGTTGCTTTGCTCATTTCCTTTTCCCGTATTTTCCATTGAACTCCGTCCAAACGTTACGCAAGTGCTCCGTTAGGCACCCTACCCTACCAAGGTAACGGTGATTCCTAACCGCGATCGGTTGCGTTCGGTTTGGCCGGAGGAGAAAGCAAGAGACAAGAATGGAGGGACAAGGGTCAATAAGCCGGATTTCTAATACCGTGCTTAAATACCGTAATCCACGTTGTTGCCGATTGCTCTAGCTTCAATCGTTAAGTTTGGCTCAAAGGTTTTAGTGCGGATTTCCTTAGCTTACACTATTGTATCTTTTCCTAACAAGCTTTACACTTTACATATAACACATAGGTTAGATGAGAACAATTCTGCCCACGCGCATTAACTCGTTACGACAAGAAACATAAAACGCTCCGTCTCCCTGTGGATCGACCCGTGCTCATCGCGGCTAGATGCAAAGCGACACCGTCCTGATCGCGAATAAACTTTAGAACTCTTAAAACTCGACACGCCAAAAGCGTGCGATCACACCCACATGTCCTTGGAACGCTATTTTTCTCTTTTTTACACTCCACAACACTGTCCCCGTTAGAAAAAAATCTAATGGGGCGCTACCCCGCACCCCGCAAGGGGGCTGCTAGCCTCCTTGACCCCGAGCCCGCTATCAGGGTAGCAGGATCCCCGTAAAAACTCTGCGGGGCCACCGATATATCCAAAATTCCTTTCAAAACACAACACACATACTCTGCACATTGAGTTCGCATGACCTGTTTGACCCGTTAATCGAAGGTTCTCTCGCTCCAAAGGCGAGGGGTAATTAACGGCAGCTTAGTCCGCGGCTGCCGGAGATTCGGATCTCCACAATCAATAAACCCCAGCCTTCCCTAGGCATGGGGAATCTGTAATGCGCCTGACAAGCGTGCACGTATTCCCATCTCAATGGGGTGATGAAAAACACCCTACAGATTCTGGCACGCCCAGTGGGACCTTCTCTCCTCCCATATTTCGGGTTGAACGTTCATGTGAACTCAATCAATATACATATCGATTGCCTGTACTGAAATCATGCTTCTTTGTGCAGGGTTAACAATTTTCAAATTGCCATCTTTGAACGCAAGTCGGTATTTGAACGACTTTCCTTGGCCCCATTTGGGGGCAAGGCCATCAACACCGACAAAGTAATAAGGCATCTCGGGCAAGTTTCAGCGGTGCCCCTGACAACTGCTCAATCAGATATCTTTTCTAATCTTCCGATCCAATAGACCTATAGGTCGTTAAAATGGAAACAGATGACCACGACGTCGTTAAACTGGAAACAGATGACCTCTAAGTCGCTAAACTGGAAACAGTAGACCTCTAAGTCTTTAAACTGGAAACAGATGACCACCACGTCGTTAAACAGGAAACAGATGACCACTAAGTCGTTAAACTGGAAACAAATGACCTCTAAGTCGTTAAACTGGGAACAGATAACCACCACATCGTTAAACTGGAAACAGATGACCACCACGTCGTTAAACTGGAAACAGATGACCTCTAAGTCGTTAAACTGGAAACAGTCGACCACCACGTCATTAAACTGGGAACAGTCGACCTCTAAGTCGTTAAACTGTGGATGTAAAAATGTGTAAATAAATAAATAAATAAAATAAAAAATAATAAAAATATAATAATAAAAATCCGAAATGATGGGGCAACTCACAATAAAAATCAGCGAGTAAAATAAATAAGAAAATAAAGCCGAAATGATAGGGCAACCGCGAATAAATAGCCTAAATGATAGGGAAATCGCGACCTTCGCGATAAGAAAAGCTGAAATGATAGAGCAATCGCGGTAAAACAGAAAAAAAAATCAACAAAAAAAAAAAACAACGGCGAATGATGAGTCGCTCCTGGTACCATATTCCAGTACAGCGATGCAGACGCCAACCAAAATTCAATTTCCCAAAATTCTTCCAGCCCTACGGTTAGTCCCCAAATTGACTACCGTATACAATCCACAGGCTCAAATAATTCTCATCATACTCATACCCAACTGCAATCACCAGTCCAGCGGCCGGTCTCCGCCCTCGGAATTATGATCCATTTGGGAAGACCCACTCATGTGTCCTCGCAATGCATGAGGAGAACAAAACTTACGGAATCCTCACGACTCGTAAGAAAACACCTTCGTAGGATCCTTACGACTCACAAAGGAAAAACACCCTTTGGAGTCCACACGACTTCTAAGGAGAAAGTACACCTACGAGATCCTTACGACTCGTAGGGAGAAAATGCTTTTATAGGACCCTTACGGCCCATAAAATTGAAAAGCCTTAGGTGATAGGGATCTAAACATGTCTCCTAAGCCATCGCTTCCTAATAGTCAATGGCGAATGATGAGTCGCTCCTGGTACTATATTCCATTGCAGCGACGCAGACACCGGCCAAAATCCAAATCCCCAAGTGGCGAATAATGAGTCGCTCCCGGTACCATATTCCAGTGCAGCGATGCAGACGCCAACCAAACTCCAAATCCCATACCCCAACATCGAATGATGAGTCGCTCCTGGTACCATATTCCAGTGCAGCGATGCAGACGCCAACAAAGCCCCAAAATTTTTCCAGCCCTACGGTCTGGATCATACATCTTGCAAAACCGTATACAATCCACGGGCGTAAAACAATCCCAATCTCTCCCAAGTCCAACCGGTGAGACCACATTCAAAGTCCCACCAAAAATAAAAAATATATATATAAAATAAATATAAAAAAATGCTATGTCCACAAGCAAAATGGGCACGGATGAAAACCCGAAAAGGCTCCGTGAGTAAAAACAGCAGGACTGCCGGCGAGTTTGTGAAAACCCGAAAGGGCGCAAACTCGTAAAAAAAGATGAAATGCACTCTTAAAGTCCTCTCGACATTGTGAGGAGAAAATTCCCGCGTGAGATCCTTACGACTCATAAACGAGCAACACACTTCGGAGTCCCCACGACTCCTAAAGAGAAAATACACCTACGAGATCTTTTCGATTCGTAGGGAGAAAATGATTTTATGGGACCCTTACGGCCCATAAAATTGAAAAGCCTTAGTTGATAGGGATCTAAACCTGTCTCCTAAGCCACCAAAATCCCCAAATCCTCTCGGGGCAAATAATGAGTTGCTCCTGGAATTATTCCAGTGCAGCAATGCGGATGCCGACAAAAAACCAATCCCCAAATCCTCTCAAAGGCAAATGATGATTCGCTCCTGGTACCATATTCCAGTGTAGCGATGCTGATGTCAACACAAATCAAACCAACCAATTCCAACATCGACTCTGCGTCAAACAGCCGACACTCCATGCCGGGGAAACGTCAAGCAGACACTCCGTGCAGGGGAAATGTCAAGCAGACACTCCGTCTCGGGGACATGTCAACCAGCCGACACTCCGCCTCGGGGAAACATCAAGCAGACACTCTGTGCCGGGGGCACATCGACTACAGACACTCCGCCTCGGGGAAACATAAAGCAGACACTCTGTGCGGGGGGCATGTCGACTACAGACACTCCGCCTCGGGGACACGTCGACCAGCGACACTCCATACCGGAGAAACGTCCAACACCGACACTCCGTACCGGGGAAACGTCAAGTAGACACTCTGCCTCAGGGAAACGTCAAGCAGACACTCCGTGCCGGGGGCACGTCGACTACAGACACTCTGCCTTGGGGAAACGTCGACCAGGGACACTCCGTACCGGGGAAACGCCCAACAGCGACACTCCGCCTTGGGGAAACATCAAGCATACACTCCGTGCCGGGGGCACGTCGACTACAGACACTCCGCCTCGGGGAAACGCCGACCATCGACACTCCGTACCGAGGAAACGTCCAACAGCGACACTCCGTACCGGGGAAACGTCAAGCATAAACTCCGCCTCGAGGAAACGTCAAGCAGACACTCCGTGCCGGGGGCACGTCGACTACAGACACTCCGCCTCGAGGAAACGTCGACCAGCGACACTCCGTACTGGGGAAACGTCCAACAGCGACACTCCGTACCGGGGAAACGTCAAGCAGACACTCCATGCCGGGGGCATGTCGATTACAGACACTCCGCCTCGGGGAAACGTCGACCAGCGACACTCCATGCCGGGGGAACGTCTACCAAATCACTCCGGGCCAGAGAAACGTCTACTAGAGACACTCCGCCTCGGAGACGCGTCAAGCGTCGACCATCCATGTCGTTAAAAGCGCAGTGCATCCCAAAAGTAGGAACTAAAGCAAGTCGCCTCCACGCGAAAGAAGATCCATCAATTTTATGCACACGACCCACATATGTGGTGTGAATTTATTGATGGGGGGCACTTTGTTGGGGTCGAAAATTGCACCCCGGTTGACCAAGTCAAAGTCAAGATCAACCCCAAGCCATGTGGGCCCAATCCCAGGTCATGTGGGCCTATGCCCAGGTCGAGTCCGAACATGAAGCGGCTGGCCCTCCTCCATGCCAAAATAAAAACAATGTAATAAATAATTTTTATGTAATTTTTTATGGGCATAAAACCAAATTTTTGTAAAGCCCATGGCTTATGTGCAAAAAGAAATAGCACATGAGACATGGGATGGGCAAAATGCCATTTTGTAAAGCCCAATGGGCTATATGTAAATGTGTAAGCCTATATAAAGCAACATGATGATGAATAAAGGATATACTTTTCATTCCTCTAAAAAGGTTAGGGTTTTTGTGCCTCCTTCTCCTTCCTCAAGGTTCTAAACCTTCTTCTTTTTTTTTGAATTAAATCAAGAGTTTAACTCTTCCTTTCTCAAAAATAAATAGTTTTTCACCACAAAACCCGTAAAGGGGAACTCAGATCTCCCATTAGATCTCAAAAAGGAGAGATTTTTAAAATCTCATACTTTTTGTTCTTCAAGATCCGGCCAACAGAGGAGGAAGAAGGAGACCCACTTCCAAGAACCCCACTTTGGGGAAGATGCTCAAAGGAGAAGCCCTTTTCATCAGCTCCAAAATATCTTAGGAGTTCAACTCCTCAAAAATATATATATATATATATATATATATATATATATATATATATATATATATATATACACATACAAAATAATAAATATTTCCTTTCGGGAGCACAGCTCCCAGTGCAGGGACTAAGTCCCTTTTGCTGCTGACGCCCAGCGCCCGCGTGCCAAGCACGTGGGGAGCCGGCGCTCAGCGCCCGCATGTCCAGCATGTGGGGCGCCGACGCTCAGTGCCCGCATGCCCAGTACGTGGGGCGCCGGCGCTCAGGAGCACAGCGCCCGCGTGCCCAGCACGTGGGGCGCCGGCGCTCTGGCGTACAGCGCCCGCATGCCCAGCACGTGGGGCGCCGGCGCTCTGGCGCACAGCGCCCGCGTGCCCAGCACGTGGGGCGCCCGCGCTCGGAGCACAGCGCCCGCGTGCTCAGCACACGGGGCGCCCGCGCCCAGCGCCTGCGTGCTAGGCACGCGAGGCGCTGGCACCCACGCGTCCTTTGGACGCTATTTTTCTCTTTTTTACAGTCACGCCCCGCTTCCCAGAGTACGCTAAAATGGCCACGTGACATAGCTAACCATGCTACCTGTGGGTAGGAAGAATCCATCCACAGTCACATTACGGCTGTAGAGATATCAAGAACACAATAAAACTATCTAAAACATGTCCATAATCCAATATAACATGAGTCAAGAATAATGAAATGCGGAAGCAAATGATCCAATACAAATAACTGAAATGTATGTCCCATAATGCGGGCTCACATCAGGAATAAACTTCAGGAAATAAAAACTAACTAATACTGACACCTCACAGCTCAGCCTGCTGGCTGAAGTACTCCTGCTCGGACTACAACAGCGGTACGGAATCTGGGCCATGCAAAACCCAGACGTCAGCGCGTCATGTCAACAAGTAATATAATATGAACATGGTAACAGGCAATGCAATATAAACATGAATAAAGCAAGAATAACCATAATATGAATCAGAGCAGTACAGGGTAGTGTGTAGTGGGTAAACTAACTTTCTTATCAGGGTTTCTATTCTAAAGTCTTTGAAACCAAATTGATGAATCGTCGATGTAACTCAATAGTATCCCGTGCATGCCCGGGACCACGGTATAAGACTCTCGGGCTGAAACCGAGACGTGCCGCTAGGCAGTAACAGGTAGCAGGTACAGGCGAGTGATGTCAGCATCATCACTCCGGGGCTGGCCTAGCCCGTAAGACTGATCAGAACAGGTATCGAACTGTTGAGTTACAAGTCAGGTTTCACCTTTGATTTCCCCATACCCCCAAGTTATGTATGTCAAGTCAGGTATTCAGTAATCGAGAACTAATGCCAACACAGGATCAGGTAAAAGCAGGTTTGTCTGGATAGACAACAGGAACGGTCCATGAGGACTACATGTCAGGTTTGTTGGCATTAGACACCAGATCAGGTAACGGGTCAGGTCATGGTACATCAGGTCAAGTCAAGCAGTGTACGGTACCATGTCGGGTCAAGCACTATGTATGTAGCAAGTCAGGTCAAGAGGTAGACAATATCATGGGTGTGCTCACAATCAGTTATATAATCAAGCATGGTCATCAATAACATGATATAAGTAATGTATTAAGCAATAGGCAGATTCATTCGATTTGCAATATAGTTATCAAAGTTGTCACAGAGATGATTACAAGAGTACTGTATGACAAGTATAGCCGTTTAGTCATGTTAACAAGTTTAAGAACCCTTAGAGGTGCAATGATTTATATAACGGTTCAGTACAGCTATTACAGGTTAAAATGCACACGAGTTTCAGAATGGAACAAAACTATAGAGACAAACACCATAAGCTATGTTAACATTAAAAATGTGATTAAACAGGTAAATGTGGTTATTAGGTTCAATTTGCAACTGTAGGTTCCAAGTTTAACGGTAAAATGATATAATGCAATATTGTACACGAAAATGAGAAATGATCGTACAAAGTTAAATTTACAGGTTTAGGGTGTCATAATATATAGGTAAAAATAGTATAGCATGTAGCAAGGGTTACTTGCCTCGACGGGTCGCGAACCGGCAAAAACGGAACGATAAATGTCGGCGGGGAATCTCGCGACGGGTGCACGGTTCACGGATTGATCCCAAACAACAAACAATGGAACCACACGGGTCGGGGTACCTCGCTGGAACGTCGGGACGCGTCGCCGGCACGGCCGGATTCCGGCGAGATGCAAAACAGCGACGTCAAGAATTTGCAATCAAGAAAAGAAAAGAAACAAAGAAGAAGAGAAGGCTTACAAAGGTTCTGCTCCTGTGGTTTATCTAGAGGGGAGATGTAAGGATGGACGGCGTCGAAGAACTCCGGCGGTGGCCTACCCGACAGCGACAACAACTTCTGCAGATCAAGAAAACTTTTTACAGAGAAGGGAAGGAAGGAGGAAAGGAAAGAGGAGGGGAAAAATATGCTCACTGAGGCGTGCTTGCGAGGCCGGGGCTACGGAGACGAGGCCGTCGGCGGGGACAGATCCGGCGGTGAGTGCAGGGGTGCGCAGGGGGTTGCGGGTCTGGTCGGGGTGCACAGGGAGAAAGGAGAAGGAGGAGGAGGCTTGGTGAGGGGAAGATGAGAAGGCAACAAGGCCGGCGAGGGTGTCGTCGGCGTTGGGCTGCGGCGGCAAGGAGGGAGGCGGCTAGGGCTCGCTGCGATGATGGGTTCTCGCTCTGGTTTTTTTTTGAAAAAGAAAGAAAGAAGGGAGCGGGTTTTAAATATATGGGGGAGGGAGAGAGAGAGATAGAGAGAACGCGCGAGAGAGAGAGAGACGGGATGAGGGGCCCACGAGAATTAAATGGAAAGAGCTGATTGGTGAGAAGGGATTTAGGAAATGTAGTAAAACGTATTTATAATATTTTAAGCAACAGTAAAATATATATAGTTAGGAAAAATATTCGACATTTTAAATTAATAAAATTTGGGATTTTGGTGCAAGGTAAAACATTTCCAAATCGCGCCCGGGTCGGGTCCAAAAATTTGAAATTGAAATAATAGGATTTTAAGCGGGATCCAAATTTTAAAATGAAGTGTTTTATGATCAAAAAGCATACCCCCAAAACGGACACACGTACGCGCGTGTAGCCGTCCAAACTCGCCCGTTTCACTGAACGGGACGAGAACACGGTGCACGGACGCTACAACAGGGTTAGGGGTGTCAAGCAGGCCAAGATGAATATTTTTAATTTTATTTTAGATGCTAAAATTTGTTATATGCAGAAATGAATTTGCCGGGTAAAATTGTACAGTAAGTAACAATCAAGCAAGATAAAGGAAATAAGTGATACCCTACGCTCAAATAGTAACAGAAATTAGTAGCATTGGGCTCGGGTGTTACATTATACCCAACTACAAAAAGAATTTCGTCCTCAAAATTCCAAGAATACAAAGATAGATAACTACAAGAAAAGATGAGGAAACTTCTGCCGGATTTCATCATCTCGTTCCCAAGTGGACTCTCCATGTGAGCGATTACCCTAAGAAACAAGCACAAGAGGGATAACCTTGTTCTTAAGAACCTTTTCCCTTCGATCCACAATTTCAATCGGTCGCTCATCAAAAGTCAAGTCTTCTCGTACTGTTAGCTCCGAATGATCCAATACGTGTGTTTCATCTCGAACATACCTTCGTAGTTGAGATACGTGAAACACATCGTGCACATTCGCCAAGGACTGCGGTAACGCCAAACGATACGCTACCTCACCAACACGCTCCAAGATCTCAAAGGGTCCAACGAATCGAGGACTAAGCTTTCCTCGACTTCCAAAATGAATCACCCCTCTAGTCGGTGATATCTTCAAGAATACCAAATCACCCACGGCGAACTCTAGAGGTCTTCTTGACGTATCAGCCCGACTCTTCTGTCTGTCTTGTGCTGCCTTCATATGATTCCTGATAGTGTTAACCTTCTCAACGGTCTGCACAACCAAATCTGGTCACAATAATCTTCGTTCACCGACATCATCCCAACAAATAGGTGAACGGCATTTACGACCATACAATGCTTCAAATGGAGTCATCTGGATAGTTGCCTGAAAACTGTTGTTGTAAGAAAACTCCACCAAGTGTAGATGATCCTCCCACGAACCCTTGAAGTCCAACATGCATGCTCTCAACATATCCTCAAGAGTTTGGATTGTTTTCTCCGACTGACCATCAGTTTGAGGATGATAAACTGTGCTAAACTTCAATCGAGTCCCCAAACTTTCCTGTAAACTCCGCCAAAAGTGTGATAAGAACCGAGTGTCCCGATCGGATACAATGCTCACCGGTATACCATGCAACCTTGCAATCTCCTACATGTACCGCTCTGCCAAATTCTCTGTAGATTGACCAACCCGAAAAGGAATAAAGTGAGCTGCCTTGGTCAATCAGTCAACAATTACCCATACTGCATTGTTTCCTTTTGGACTCCGCGGTAAAGCCGTCACGAAATCCATGGTTATATGTTCCCACTTCCACTGAGGAATCGGAAGTGGTTGCAATAAACCAGCAACCCTTTGATGTTCAGCTTTAACTTGCTGACACACCAAGCACTTTGCCACAAAGCGAGCAATCTCCTGTTTCATGCCTTCCCACCAGAAATGCTGTCGAATATCTCGGTACATCTTTGTGCCTCCTGGATGTACAGAATAAGCTGAACTGTGTGCCTCCTTCATAAGCTCTTCACGAACATCTCCCTTTGGCACACACAAACGGCTATCATACCTCAACGAACCATCTTCGTAGATCAATAGATCTGTTCGTAGTACGGCTTCAACCTGCTCTCGAAACTTTTGCAGTCTAGGATCCTGCGATTGAGCTGCTTTAATATTCTCGATTAATGACGAATGTACTCGCAGCTGCATCAACTGTCCCGTAGAACGCGGTAGCACAACCTCCAAGTCAAATCTTCGAAAATCTGCAACGATCTCCTTCTGCGTAGTTAACACCTGAATTGCTGGTAACCGACTAAGCGCATCCGGCACAACATTAACCTTCCCCGGATGGTACTTAAGATCAAGATCGTAGTCAGCCATCAGCTCCAATCATCTACGTTGCCTCATGTTAAGCTCCTTCTGTGTGAACACATACTTCAAGCTCTTATGATCTGTAAAAACTTTAACCCTTTCGCCTAAAAGGTAGTGTCTCCAAATCTTCAAAGCGAAAATCACAGCCGCAAGCTCCAAGTCATGAGTTGGATAATTCAGCTCATGGGTCTTCAACTGTCTTGATGCGTACGCTACAACCTTACCGTGCTGCATCAAAACACATCCCAATCCTTTCCTAGATGCGTCGCTGTGAATCACCAATCCTCCGGAATTGTCCGGCACGGTCAGAATAGGGGCGGTTATCAACTTCTGCTTCAATGTCTCAAAAGCTAACGCACATTTATCCGTCCATACAAAAGGTACCTCCTTGCGCGTAAGCTTGGTCAACGGCTCCGCCAGACGAGCAAAGTTCTCCACAAATCTTCTGTAGTATCCGGCCAATCCAAGGAAACTTCTTATCTCAGCGACATTCTTTGGAATTGGCCAATCACGAACTGCTGCATTCTTTTCGGGATCGACGGCAATTCCATCGCCCGACACAACATGCCCCAAAAACTTTACTTCTTCCAGCCAAAACTCGCACTTACTCATCTTCGCATAAAGCTTCTCCTGTCTCAACGTCTGTTGCGCGATCTTCAAATGCTCAGCATGCTCCTAGAAACTCTTCGAGTAAACCAGAATATCATCAATGATTACCACAATAAACTGATCCTAGAACGGTGAAAAGATTCGGTTCATCAAGTCCATGAATATTGCCGGTGCATTCGTTACTCCGAAGGGCATCACTAAGTATTCGTAATGTCCGTACCGAGTCCGGAACGCCGTCTTGCAAATATCTTCTGCTTTCACTCGGACCTGATGATATTCGGATCGCAAATCGAGCTTCGAGAATACCCTCGCGCCACTAAGCTGCTCAAAAAGTTCTCCAATACGAGGGATAGGGTACTTGTTCTTAATAGTCACGCGGTTTAATTCTCGATAGTCGATGCACATCCTTCTTGTGCCATCCTTCTTCTTTACTAGAAGAACTGGAGCTCCACAAGGCGAGTTACTGCTTCGAATCCAACCCTTTTCAAGCAATTCAGCAACCTGTTTCTTCACTTCTTCCAACTCTACTGGTGCCATTGGATAATACGCTTTGGATACTGGCACTGCACCAGGAATAAGATCAATTGCGAACTCCACGTCTCGCTTCGGCGGTAAACCCGATATATTTTCAAACACATCAGTAAAATCGCGAACAATCGCCGTCTCTTCATCATTATCAACCTCCATTGCTGCAAGAATATTGTTTGTCGGCCTAGCCCTAAACTCGACTGGCCCGACAGAACTGCTTCCCCCAGTGAAGGTAAACTCAGGATGTCCGGGAATCTGGAAAATTACTTTCTTTGCCCTACAGTCAATGTGAGCGTGGAAAGTGCCAAGAAAATCCATTCCCAAGACGACTTCATAGCTGTCCATATCAATCACCAAGAAATCTGCAAAAAGCTCCCGTCCGCACACAACAACTGTACAATCTTTACATTCCCTACTAGATATGAATTTCCCATTCCCAGTGTATATGTCCCAGAAACTAGACAGAGTCGTGCAGGTAATCGAATGTGTAGCCACAAACTTGGATGACATAAAACAGTGGGATGCACCAGAATAAAATAATGCCAATACGGGAAAACCATGAACGAGTAAAGTACCTGAAACAACTTCTCCTGACGCCTTAGCTTCCTCAGCTGTCAAGGTAAAAGTTCGAGCCTGATTAGGTCCTTGAGTCAGTTGTTTCTGTCCTTGGAACGGTTTCTGCGGAGGCTTCTGAATATCATCCCTCGTACGAAGCTTCGACGGACAAGCACCAACGGCGTGATTAGCCGCTCCATAAACCAAACAAAGTCCCAGCCTCCTTCGACACTCCTTCTGCACGTGCCCAGGTAAACAGCAGTAGTCACAAATCACGCTCCTTCTTCGATCAACGATCACAGGCTTCTTCATGGGTGCTACACCTTGACGGTCCACTGGAATACCCTTGCGACCATGAGCTCGGTTTGGTACAAATGCTGGCTTCCTTACCGCAACTGTTGTCTGCTGCAAGCTCCCTTTCATCCCAGATAAACTCTGCTGTTCCTGAGCTGCCGTAAGAACCTGTGAGAAAGTAGTCAAACCCAGGGAGACAATCTGCCTCTGGATGTCCACATCCAAGCTGCGCATGAACCTCCGTGCCCTGTCTGCATCGTTGGCAACTAAAGGTCCAGCGAATCTGCTGAGTCTCGTCCATTCTGCTGCATGCACATCCACGGGTGCTCCATTCTGCCTTAGCCCAATAAACTTCTCTTCCATTTCCTCCCGTGCAGTCCACGGGAAGAACTTCTCCAGGAAACTCTTAGAAAAATCCGCCCACTTGATCGGCTTGGGCAAGCGGGTCTCCTCCACAAGCCACCATTCTCGGGCGTAGTCCACTAACTGAATGCGTACCTGATCAGTCGAAAATATTGTATATTTTAGCCGGCAATTTCCTTAACATTTGCACACATTTAGAAGTGTTCGGCATTCATATTCTACATATTAGCAAATCTGTCACAAAATATGAGATTGCATGTATTAGACTTTTTAACCGACACTTTAAAGGAAATTAACCGCATTTCATGGCATCGCATCATTTCTGTATTTGCGCAACACTTGTCTTGAGTCTGTGCAGGAAAATACGGAAGAAAAAGACCAAAGAGCTGATCAAAAATACGCCAACTAAATCATTTCAGATCTGGTAGCAATGAAGAAGGAATTAGACAATTCTATATATCAGAAAAAGGCCCATACACCAGTGCAAAGCTTCACCAGAAAGCCCAAGGCCCAATCCATCCAACAGAGCGCGGAAGCGCGGCAGTTATGGGGTACTTGCGGCGGATCCGCGGTGGGCCCACGGGATCATCTCCTAAAAATTGCAGCATAATTCCTTTCTCTGGGCCCACAGTCAATTGTGATACGTCAAATTCCATAATTATCCTGAAGCTACTGCCAGATCAGCAAAGAAAATTAAGGAAGGCTAATCCTAATTAAGCTCCTAGTTAATCTTTTTCTAGAAGCTCCTCCTAACTAATCACATCTAGAAGCTTCTCCCCTAAGTAACTTTTGGAGGGAAATTTGAATTTGCTCAACAAACTTTTGGAGGGAAACTTAGAATTTGTAATCCTAGATCTAGGGTTAGTTATCTATAAATAGGAACCTAGACCTAGGGTTAAGAGTTTAATCAATAACCATTAAATAATCCCTCTTTCATCATCTTCTTCCACAAGTCTAGTGACAAGGCTTGTGCGAAACCCTAACCCTAATTCCACTCCTAATCCAAGATCTTGAGTACCAAATCAAGCAAGAAGCCTTCAACCTTTTAGGAGCCGAGCCGATCTTCAATCGGGCAAGTGATCCAAGCCGATCCGCGATCCACGGAGACGAGCGAAGCCAAGTCGACGATCAAGTTCTTCCTCTTGTAGTTCTTGAGCGAATGTAACTAAATTGTTGATATAAATAAAAGGTGAAATTCGTTAATCTTGTTTTCTTTTAATTCTTGCATCATGATTAGATCTCAATTTGTAATTGTTGCTCTTGTTGTGATGTTTGAGTAAAACTCCGCTCATAAAGGAGTCGAGACGATTGTAGAATGATGATGTAACAAATATTAATACGATTTTTAAGTCCTACGAGTTTTGTAAACCCTAGCAAGTTCAAGAATAGATGACCTAGTTTCGTAGCGATGCTTTCTTGATTGTGATCGCTCGAAATTAGGGATCTACGATCGTTTCTTGAATTTACTAGAGGCTAGAATGTGAATGATATCGACGAAAGAACAAGGGATAAGATGAAACCCTAGTTTCACAAGAAATCCCTAATTCTCATCGATCATCATCGATCTAGTATCAATTCATCGAAGGATAAGAATACGTAATTGTAAGATTACATCACATCTATGGATCCGATCGATTCCTACGAGCCTCATTTCGATTCTTGAAATTTGGTTTGGAAAAATCATCAAACGATTAATTCTTGATTCTATCTTTTAATGCTTTCTTAGATCTAGTTTTTTCTCATTCTTGAACTTCAACTATAAATCTTGAATTGTTTTGTTTTCTTTTTTAAAGTTTCAATTCATCTAATTCGAAAGACGAATGATTACACTTTCCCTGTGGACGATCCGCACTCACATACTAACTACATCCGACACCGTAGTTGATTGCGGTCAAATAATTTTTGGTTGTGATTTCTTTACTATTTGATTCGATTTACACACAATCACAGAAATTATCATCAATCAAAATGGCGCCGTTGCCGGGGATAGTGCGCTAATAGTTCGTATTTTGAAATTTGAGTTGAACAATTTATTCCATTATATTTTTTATATCTAAATTCGAGCAAACACTAATACGTGTGTTGTGATTTGTTGCGAGAAAATCTGGAATCATTGGAGCCGGAGAAAAATTTTTCTGAGCATTCCAGAGAGCTGTGTAGGTGAACAGGAGCTTGTACAGAAAATTTTGTACACTGATCCCAAAATTCCGCGGCGGAAGGGCGGCAATAGGCAGCATTTGCGGCGGAAGAGCCGCGGTTCCAGCTCTTCTCTGTGCCAATTTTTCTCTGTGAGACACTTATTTTCTTATCTCCTTCTTTCTCTGCTCCAACTAATATTTCTTGCAGGTTTCTTTGCAAATAAATCGCAGCGCCGCAAAGCAATAAAAAATTTGTGCGTGTTTTGATTCTTGTGGTTGTTGCATATTAATACGGAAATTTAAGGGGCACGACCAAATCCAAATTAGGTGGGGATTTCATTACCCTTCCTAGGCTCCGAAAATCGCAAAACTTGCATCCGCATTGACCCTCATTAATTAAAAGAAATCTAGAGATGACTCTAAGGACCGTCGCGCTCAATTAGGACAAGAGAAGGCCGTGGGTAATCCATTGTTTATCTGCGTTTTTCTGTGGTGCCTAAGGCGAGTGTGTCTAAGGCTAGTGGTTATTAATTAGGCCCACTGTAGTGGTGGTTCCTTCCCACTTACCTGGCACTTATCCGGCCACAGGGGGACAAAGAGGTAGTGGAGGATTGATCCTGCGACTTGTCTTTTGGCAGTTAGGAGCGGTCTAGAGCTTTGACCTAGGTGACCCCTAGATTTTAGGGTTTTGTGTGTTGCATTTGTTTTGTTGCATCATTTTTTCAAAAATCCGTATCTTTTTCAAAACAAACACCACATTCATCATTTCCCCAAATTATAAATTCACGCTGCCACTTGTACTAACCCTTTTTAGTGCAAGATAGGCTGGACACGGGTGTCTAGTGCCCGTTAGTCCGCGTTTTCCTTTTATCGACCCTAAAGTCGGTATTTCTACATTTACCTTTCTTTCACCCACCACCACACCCACATCGATGGATCCACCTCCATCGAATTTCTTTTCCACTACTCTGCCGCCGTCCGTTGGTGCGCAGATTCCACCTCGCATCTCTCTCCAAGAGAGGTGCTATCCAACACGAGGCCCACTTTCCACCTGTCTTTCCACACCTCCAGCCAACGGGGAAAATTTTCAAATAAAACCCCAATACATCAACCTTCTACCAAAATTTCACGGTCTCGAGTCTGAAGACGCATACGTGTTTATCACGAAATTCGAAAATGTATGCGCAATGATGGGTACTTCACAGCTTTCTGTGGATGCTTTACGTCTCGTCTTCTCCCATTCACTTTGTGCGATTTAGCCGAGAAGTGGCTATATAACACTACCGCACATTCCATTTCAAATTGAGACGAATTCGTCAAAGCATTCCTTAAGAAATTCTACCCACATCAAAAGACAGCTCGAGTCCGCAGTGAAATCTATCAATTCACCCAGCTTCCAAAGGAAACATTTTCAAAATGTCTTGACCGCTTCAAGGATCTGTTAGTCCAATGTCCACATCACGGCATCCCGAGATGGGAATTGTGCCGAATCATTTATGAGGGCATTACTCCTTACACAAGACAGACCCTTGAATCCATGTGTCAAGGCAACTTTATGACTAAAGATGATAGGGAAGCCTGGAACTTTCTAGAAGATTTCGCTGAAAAATCTTTACAGTGGGAGGGTGTGAGTCAATCATTTAGGGATGGCAATGATATTTCCATAGAAGTTAGAGCTGAAATTTCATCTTTACACAAGAAATTTGACGCTATGGAAAATAAATTTTTAGCTGCCGCCCTAAGTCAAATATCACTCTCCAAAACTGTATGTGGTTGTTGTTCTGATCCGTCTCACTTGACGGAAGAATGTCCGTTTCAAGGTCTTGAGCATACCAATGCATCATTTCAAAGACCTAGAAACGATCCATCTTCCTCCACATATGATCAGGGTTGGAGGAATAACCCTAACTTTGCTTGGAACCAATCACAATTTCAAAACACGGTTCCAAACCAAAACAATTTCCAAAGGGTCCCTTCACCACAACAGCACCCACCACTTCTTTTGAGTCAGCACCCCTTCCAAGCACAAAATTTCCAAAATCCGGCCAACACTTTTGCACCGTCTAGTCCTTTGCAATTGACCGGTACAGATAATACCTCTGCACTAGCACAAACCTTGTATACTTTCATGAAACAATCCATCCAAGGGACGGCAAGTTTGCAATCTTCCATTGAGAATGTGATGAAGATCATTATCTCTCAAAATGATAATATCAAATCGATGGAAGAACAAATTGCACAACTAAAAGCCGAAATGAGTGCACGAGAGAAAGGGAAACTTCCAGCTCAACCTTTACCAAATTCTAGCTATTCACATGATGTGGATGCAATCACGTTGAGATCTGGAAGAGTGCTTGACCATCACGTTGGGGAAGAGTTTGATGATACTGATAAATCAATCAATAACACCCCGGCTGAGACCTTTCCTCACACACACACTTCTTACCCCAGTTCTTCTACCCTACCATCTTCTTCCGAGCCTATTCTTCATTTCCCAAAAGGCTCGCCATTACAGCCCACCTCTTTTACCCCTCCACGGACGATCCCCACTTCTATTCCGGGATCTGTTCCACACCCACTTTCTCCTCCTATGATGGACCCTGCGCTTACTGCTAAAGCACCTTATCCTAATCGGTTAAGGGCTAACACACCGAGTCCACATATGGAGAAGATTATGAACATTTTTAAGCAAGTAAACACCAACATCCCTCTCCTAGATGCCATCCAACAAGTTCCTTCCTATGCGAAAACTCTTAAGAACTTGTGCACTAGGAAGAGGAAGAATCCAGTGCCCAAGAAGATTTTCATAGAAAAGACAATAGACACGACTTTCCCCCAACAATTACCGAGGAAACGTAAGGATCCTGGATATCCTACTATTTCCGTTTCTATTGGGGAAAAACACATTAACCGTGCTCTATTAGATCTTGGCGCTAGTGTTAACTTGCTTCCTTACTCAGTCTATGAGCAATTAAGTATCGGAGAGTTGAAGCCAACCAATTGCACTCTCCAGATGGCTGACCGATCAATCACCAAACCTAGGGGTGAACTGGAGGATGTGTTAATAAAAATCGGAGAATTTATGTTCCCGGTAGATTTTATTGTAATTGATACACAGCCTGTAGCGAACCCACGGAATCAAATTCCGGTGATTTTAGGTCGCCACTTTTTGGCCACTTCCAATGCTATTATCAACTGTCGTAATGGTTCTATGACCCTATCTTTCGGGAATAGGTCAATAGAACTGAACATTTACAAGTTGGGAAGTGTACCCTCCGAACCTATTGCTCAGGTCTGTTCTGTCGACTTAATGGATGTCGACAGCAGCGAATTTGATGATCCTCTTTATACCGATCTTGACTCTTTTCATACGTTATTGTTTGACCCAACTATGTATCATACACATACGGACTCTTCCACCGAGATGTCCGGGTCAACAATTAACACGGATTATGAAATGTTCTTAGAGTCTGAAGATCACCCCGCACTTTGTGATGACATTATTCATCGGGGTATAGATGGAACTTTTGAGGAAATCTTCGCTGATGAACTCACATTTTTGAATGACACGGGTGTTGAGATGAATCATGTCCCACTCATTGAAATTAAATCTCTACCCCTCCTTCTGAATTGTAAAAAGAATGCGAGTAATCCATCACTTTCACTGCATCGTCTCTCCAAAATGAGACGCACACACATTCTATTCCACCACTTAACCTTTCCCCACTTCTTCTTCCACCAACCAGAGCACTGCATTGATAAATTTTTTTGAATGGTTGGTGTTAACCTTCGGTCTTTGCAAAGCTTGGCATCGACCACTGATTTTTGACCCCCACTTGTGATTTTAAAAGATTAACATTGCATAACTCAAGTTTGGGGGGGTATATGTTTATCTGGCTGTTGAAAAGAAAATTTTTTACAAAATTGTGAGCCAAAAATAAGTTTGGGGGAGGTTCTTCACTTAAATATTTTACCTCCACTAATAAATTCCTCCCAAGCTTACAGGTTTTCCAGATTTAGCAGAAGGCAACAGTGAGGACACTGTTGAAAACAAGTTTGGGAGAGGTTTGTGCTTATTTTCGCATCATTTGCATCATACATTGCATAAGCACAAAACATTTCTTTAAAAACCATAAAAATTTAAAAATTTTCAAGACTATAAAAATAATTTTTGTACATAAATAAGATAATGAAAGTTTAGACAGTGAACAATTACATCCATGAGATTGGAAAAATTTTAGAAAACTAAGAAAATTAGAAGTTTTCTTATACGAACTAGTAATAAGTAGTTATGAGCCGTTGTCCCAAGGGTTAGTAAGATGAAGGACGTCACTAATCTGAGGATAAAAATAAGTCTGAAAAATAGTTTCTATTCTGGAAGCCAAACATTTTGAACGTTGCTACCCTGCTATTCGCACTTACACACATCTTAAAGCCTGGGATAGTAGAGGATACCTTGAAATGCTCTTGTCTTAAAGCCAAAAGTATGAAGAAAAAAAAATATATGGTGAGAAAAATGGACACTGGTTTTGTTATCACCAAGGGTAATAAAAAAATATATATAGCAAAAGGGTGCTTCTTCACCTAGTGCCCTAAGGTCAACTGGTCTGGGAGTCACTGCTATACTTGAGGTGGTGCAAGACTAGGAAAATACACCAAGTTAGCAAGCACATTAGTAATCGGTCGGTTAGTACCTCAAGAAGTATTAACGGTCGCATGAAAGTGTGTGAGCAATCTCGTTTATCAAAAAAATACTGAGGTCGATGGGCAAGGGTATGATAGCTTGAATTGAATTCTCCGGGTGTAGGGATGTCTTTACACACACGCAGGGTGATATGATCGATGTTTGGAATAAAGATATGAATGAAGAATAAGACGATGTTTTATTGAGGGAGGACGTGATTTCTGACATCTTTTCATGACCATTAAGATAGGGCTCATGACAACCGAAAAGCTAGCTTAGTTGGAAACCCTAATTTTCAAAGTCTTTCTTTTACAATTCTTTTCTTTAAATGTAATATTCATGATCTTGTTTTTATTATTGGATTTTGTGGGTGCAATCCGCTGAAAACCCTCAGGAGACAACACTCCTCCTACTAGGGACACCTAGAGGTTTAAAGGCTTGTTGCACGTACTCAGTACAATCGTGTTGCCTACGAAAGTGTGCTAGTTAGTTTTTCTCTTTCTTTCTTTTCTCCTTCTCTTTTTAATAAAACATTCGCTCGAGACGATCGAAATTAAGTTTGGGGGTATTTGATCAGTCGAAAATATTGTATATTTTAGCCGGCAATTTCCTTAACATTTGCACACATTTAGAAGTGTTCGGCATTCATATTCTACATATTAGCAAATCTGTCACAAAATATGAGATTGCATGTATTAGACTTTTTAACCGACACTTTAAAGGAAATTAACCGCATTTCATGGCATCGCATCATTTCTGTATTTGCGCAACACTTGTCTTGAGTCTGTGCAGGAAAATACGGAAGAAAAAGACCAAAGAGCTGATCAAAAATACGCCAACTAAATTATTTCAGATCTGGTAGCAATGAAGAAGGAATTAGACAATTCCATATATCAGAAAAAGGCCCATACACCAGTGCAAAGCTTCACCAGAAAGCCCAAGGCCCAATCCATCCAACAGAGCGCGGAAGCGCGGCAGTTATGGGGTACTTGCGGCGGATCCGCGGTGGGCCCACGGGATCATCTCCTAAAAATTGCAGCATAATTCCTTTCTCTGGGCCCACAGTCAATTGTGATACGTCAAATTCCATAATTATCCTGAAGCTACTGCCAGATCAGCAAAGAAAATTAAGGAAGGCTAATCCTAATTAAGCTCCTAGTTAATCTTTTTCTAGAAGCTCCTCCTAACTAATCACATCTAGAAGCTTCTCTCCTAACTAACTTTTGGAGGGAAATTTGAATTTCCTCAACAAACTTTAGGAGGGAAACTTAGAATTTGAAATCCTAGATCTAGGGTTAGTTATCTATAAATAGGAACCTAGACCTAGGGTTAAGAGGTTAATCAATAACCATTAAATAATCCCTCTTTCATCATCTTCTTCCACAAGTCTAGTGACAAGGCTTGTGCGAAACCCTAACCCTAATTCCACTCCTAATCCAAGATCTTGAGTACCAAATCAAGCAAGAAGCCTTCAACCTTTTAGGAGCCGAGCCGATCTTCAATCGGGCAAGTGATCCAAGCCGATCCGCGATCCACGGAGACGAGCGAAGCCAAGTCGACGATCAAGTTCTTCCTCTTGTAGTTCTTGAGCGAATGTAACTAAATTGTTGATATAAATAAAAGGTGAAATTCGTTAATCTTGCTTTCTTTTAATTCTTGCATCATGATTAGATCTCAATTTGTAATTGTTGCTCTTGTTGTGATGTTTGAGTAAAACTCCGCTCGTAAAGGAGTCGAGACGATTGTAGAATGATGATGTAACAAATATTAATACGATTTTTAAGTCCTACGAGTTTTGTAAACCCTAGCATGTTCAAGAATCGATGACCTAGTTTCGTAGCGATGCTTTCTTGATTGTGATCGCTCGAAATTAGGGATCTACGATCGTTTCTTGAATTTACTAGAGGCTAGAATGTGAATGATATCGACGAAAGAACAAGGGATAAGATGAACCCTAGTTTCACAAGAAATCCCTAATTCTCATCGATCATCATCGATCTAGTATCAATTCATCGAAGGATAATAATACGTAATTGTAAGATTACATCACATCTATGGATCCGATCGATTCCTACGAGCCTCATTTCGATTCTTGAAATTTGGTTTGGAAAAATCATCAAACGATCAATTCTTGATTCTATCTTTTAATGCTTTCTTAGATCTAGTTTTTTCTCATTCTTGAACTTCAACTATAAATCTTGAATTGTTTTGTTTTCTTTCTTTAAAGTTTCAATTCATCTAATTCGAAACACGAACAATTACACTTTCCCTGTGGACGATCCGCACTCACATACTAACTACATCCGACACCGTAGTTGATTGCGGTCAAATAATTTTTGGTTGTGATTTCTTTACTATTTGATTCGATTTACACACAATCACAGAAATTATCATCAATCAAAATGGCGCCGTTGCCGGGGATAGTGCGCTAATAGTTCGTATTTTGAAATTTGAGTTGAACAATTTATTCCATTATATTTTTTATATCTAAATTCGTGCAAACACTAATACGTGTGTTGTGATTTGTTGCGAGAAAATCTGGAATCATTGGAGCTGGAGAAAATTTTTTCTGAGCATTCCAGAGAGCTGTGTAGGTGAACAGGAGCTTGTACAGAAAATTTTGTACACTGATCCCAAAATTCCGCGGCGGAAGGGCGGCAATAGGCAGCATTTGCGGCGGAAGAGCCGCGGTTCCAGCTCTTCTCTGTGCCAATTTTTCTCTGTGAGACACTTATTTTCTTATCTCCTTCTTTCTCTACTCCAACTAATATTTCTTGCAGGTTTCTTTGCAAATAAATCGCAGCGCCGCAAAGCAATAAAAAATTTGTGCGTGTTTTGATTCTTGTGGTTGTTGCATATTAATACGGAAATTTAAGGGGCACGACCAAATCCAAATTAGGTGGGGATTTCATTACCCTTCCTAGGCCCCGAAAATCGCAAAACTTGCATCCGCATTGACCCTCATTAATTAAAAGAAATCTAAAGATGACTCTAAGGACCGTCGCGCTCAATTTGGACAAGAGAAGGCCGTGGGTAATCCATTGTTTATCTGCGTTTTTCTGTGGTGCCTAAGGCGAGTGTGTCTAAGGCTAGTGGTTATTAATTAGGCCCACTGTAGTGGTGGTTCCTTCCCACTTACCTGGCACTTATCCGGCCACAGGGGGACAAAGAGGTAGTGGAGGATTGATCCTGCGACTTGTCTTTTGGAAGTTAGGAGCGGCCTAGAGCTTTGACCTAGGTGACCCCTAGATTTTAGGGTTTTGTGTGTTGCAATTGTTTTGTTGCATCATTTTTTCAAAAATCCGTATCTTTTTCAAAACAAACACCACATTCATCATTTCCCCTAATTATAAATTCACGCTGCCACTTGTACTAACCCTTTTTAGTGCAAGATAGGCTGGACACGGGTGTCTAGTGCCCGTTAGTCCGCGTTTTCCTTTTATCGACCCTAAAGTCAGTATTTCTACATTTACCTTTCTTTCACCCACCACCACACCCACATCGATGGATCGACCTCCATCGAATTTCTTTTCCACTACTCTGCCGCCGTCCGTTGGTGCGCAGATTCCACCTCGCATCTCTCTCCAAGAGAGGTGCTATCCAACACGAGGCCCACTTTCCACCTGTCTTTCCACACCTCCAGCCAACGGGGAAAATTTTCAAATAAAACCCCAATACATCAACCTTCTACCAAAATTTCACGGTCTCGAGTCTGAAGACGCATACGTGTTTATCACGAAATTCGAAAATGTATGCGCAATGATGGGTACTTCACAGCTTTCTGTGGATGCTTTACGTCTTCGTCTTCTCCCATTCACTTTGTGCGATTTAGCCGAGAAGTGGCTATATAACACTACCGCACATTCCATTTCAAATTGGGACGAATTCGTCAAAGCATTCCTTAAGAAATTCTACCCACATCAAAAGACAGCTCGAGTCCGCAGCGAAATCTATCAATTCACCCAGCTTCCAAATGAAACATTTTCAAAATGTCTTGACCGCTTCAAGGATCTGTTAGTCCAATGTCCACATCACGGCATCCCGAGATGGGAATTGTGCCGAATCATTTATGAGGGCATTACTCCTTACACAAGACAGACCCTTGAATCCATGTGTCAAGGCAACTTTATGACTAAAGATGATAGGGAAGCCTGGAACTTTCTAGAAGATTTCGCTGAAAAATCTTTACAGTGGGAGGGTGTGAGTCAATCATTTAGGGATGGCAATGATATTTCCATAGAAGTTAGAGCTGAAATTTCAGCTTTACACAAGAAATTTGACGCTATGGAAAATAAATTTTTAGCTGCCGCCCTAAGTCAAATATCACTCTCCAAAACTGTATGTGGTTGTTGTTCTGATCCGTCTCACTTGACGGAAGAATGTCCGTTTCAAGGTCCTGAGCATACCAATGCATCATTTCAAAGACCTAGAAACGATCCATCTTCCTCCACATATGATCAGGGTTGGAGGAATAACCCTAACTTTGCTTGGAACCAATCACAATTTCAAAACACGGTTCCAAACCAAAACAATTTCCAAAGGGTCCCTTCACCACAACAGCACCCACCACTTCTTTTGAGTCAGCACCCCTTCCAAGCACAAAATTTCCAAAATCCGGCCAACACTTTTGCACCGTCTAGTCCTTTGCAATTGACCGGTACAGATAATACCTCTGCACTAGCACAAACCTTGGATACTTTCATGAAACAATCCATCCAAGGGACGGCAAGTTTGCAATCTTCCATTGAGAATGTGATGAAGATCATTATCTCTCAAAATGATAATATCAAATTGATGGAAGAACAAATTGCACAACTAAAAGCCGAAATGAGTGCACGAGAGAAAGGGAAACTTCCAGCTCAACCTTTACCAAATTCTAGCTATTCACATGATGTGGATGCAATCACATTGAGATCTGGAAGAGTGCTTGACCATCACGTTGGGGAAGAGTTTGATGATACTGATAAATCATTCAATAACACCCCGGCTGAGACCTTTCCTCACACACACACTTCTTACCCCAGTTCTTCTACCCTACCATCTTCTTCCGAGCCTATTCTTCATTTCCCAAAAGGCTCGCCATTACAGCCCACCTCTTTTACCCCTCCACGGACGATCCCCACTTCTATTCCGGGATCTGTTCCACACCCACTTTCTCCTCCTATGATGGACCCAGCGCTTACTGCTAAAGCACCTTATCCTAATCGGTTAAGGGCTAACACACCGAGTCCACATATGGAGAAGATTATGAACATTTTTAAGCAAGTAAACACCAACATCCCTCTCCTAGATGCCATCCAACAAGTTCCTTCCTATGCGAAAACTCTTAAGAACTTGTGCACTAGAAAGAGGAAGAATCCAGTGCCCAAGAAGATTTTCATAGAAAAGACAATAGACACGGCTTTCCCCCAACAATTACCGAGGAAACGTAAGGATCCTGGATATCCTACTATTTCCGTTTCTATTGGGGAAAAACACATTAACCGTGCTCTATTAGATCTTGGCGCTAGTGTTAACTTGCTTCCTTACTCAGTCTATGAGCAATTAGGTATCGGAGAGTTGAAGCCAACCAATTGCACTCTCCAGATGGCTGACCGATCAATCACCAAACCTAGGGGTGAACTGGAGGATGTGTTAATAAAAATCGGAGAATTTATGTTCCCGGTAGATTTTATTGTAATTGATACACAGCCTGTAGCGAACCCACGGAATCAAATTCCGGTGATTTTAGGTCGCCCCTTTTTGGCCACTTCCAATGCTATTATCAACTGTCGTAATGGTTGTATGACCCTATCTTTCGGGAATAGGTCAATAGAACTGAACATTTACAAGTTGGGAAGTGTACCCTCCGAACCTATTGCTCAGGTCTGTTCTGTCGACTTAATAGATGTCGACAGCAGCGAATTTGATGATCCTCTTTATACCGATCTTGACTCTTTTCATACGTTATTGTTTGACCCAACTATGTATCATACACATACGGACTCTTCCACCGAGATGTCCGGGTCAACAATTAACACGGATTATGAAATGTTCTTAGAGTCTGAAGATCACCCAGCACTTTGTGATGACATTATTCATCGGGGTATAGATGGAACTTTTGAGGAAATCTTCGCTGATGAACTCGCATTTTTGAATGACACGGGTGTTGAGATGAATCATGTCCCACTCATTGAAATTGAACCTCTACCCCTCCTTCTGAATTGTAAAAAGAATGCGAGTAATCCATCACTTTCACTGCATCGTCTCTCCAAAATGAGACGCACACACATTCTATTCCACCACTTAACCTTTCCCCACTTCTTCTTCCACCAACCAGAGCACTGCATTGATAAATTTTTTTGAATGGTTGGTGTTAACCTTCGGTCTTTGCAAAGCTTGGCATCGACCACTGATTTTTGACCCCCACTTGTGATTTTAAAAGATTAACATTGCATAACTCAAGTTTGGGGGGGTACATGTTTATCTGGCTCTTGAAAAGAAAATTTTTTACAAAATTGTGAGCCAAAAATAAGTTTGGGGGAGGTTCTTCACTTAAATATTTTGCCCCCACTAATAAATTCCTCCCAAGCTTACAGGTTTTCTAGATTTAGCAGAAGGCAACAGTGAGGACACTGTTGAAAACAAGTTTGGGGGAGGTTTATGCTTATTTTCGCATCATTTGCATCATACATTGCATAAGCACAAAACATTTCTTTAAAAACCATAAAAATTTAAAAATTTTCAAGACTATAAAAATAATTTTTGTACATAAATAAGATAATGAAAGTTTAGACAGTGAACAATTACATCCATGAGATTGGAAAAATTTTAGAAAACTAAGAAAATTAGAAGTTTTCTTATACGAACTAGTAATAAGTAGTTATGAGCCGTTGTCCCAAGGGTTAGTAAGATGAAGGACGTCACTAATCTGAGGATAAAAATAAGTCTGAAAAATAGTTTCTATTCTGGAAGCCAAACATTTTGAACGTTGCTACCCTGCTATTCGCACTTACACACATCTTAAAGCCTGGGATAGTAGAGGATACCTTGAAATGCTCTTGTCTTAAAGCCAAAAGTATGAAGAAAAAAAAATATATGGTGAGAAAAATGGACACTGGTTTTGTTATCACCAAGGGTAATAAAAAAATATATATAGCAAAAGGGTGCTTCTTCACCTAGTGCCCTAAGGTCAACTGGTCTGGGAGTCACTGCTATACTTGAGGTGGTGCAAGACTAGGAAAATACACCAAGTTAGCAAGCACATTAGTAATCGGTCGGTTAGTACCTCAAGAAGTATTAACGGTCGCATGAAAGTGTGTGAGCAATCTCGTTTATCAAAAAAATACTGAGGTCGATGGGCAAGGGTATGATAGCTTGAATTGAATTCTCCGGGTGTAGGGATGTCTTTACACACATGCAGGGTGATATGATCGATGTTTGGAATAAAGATAGGAATGAAGAATAAGACGATGTTTTATTGAGGGAGGACGTGATTTCTGACATCTTTTCATGACCATTAAGATAGGGCTCATGACAACCGAAAAGCTAGCTTAGTTGGAAACCCTAATTTTCAAAGTCTTTCTTTTACAATTCTTTTCTTTAAATGTAATATTCATGATCTTGTTTTTATTATTGGATTTTGTGGGTGCAATCCGCTGAAAACCCTCAGGAGACAACACTCCTCCTACTAGGGACACCTAGAGGTTTAAAGGCTTCTTGCACGTGCTCAGTGCAATCGTGTTGCCTACGAAAGTGTGCTAGTTAGTTTTTCTCTTTCTTTCTTTTCTCCTACTCTTTTTAATAAAACATTCGCTCGAGACGATCGAAATTAAGTTTGGGGGTATTTGATCAGTCGAAAATATTGTATATTTTAGCCGGCAATTTCTTTAACATTTGCACACATTTAGAAGTGTTCGGCATTCATATTCTACATATTAGCAAATCTGTCACAAAATATGAGATTGCATGTATTAGACTTTTTAACCGACACTTTAAAGGAAATTAACCGCATTTCATGGCATCGTATCATTTCTGTATTTGCGCAACACTTATCTTGAGTCTGTGCAGGAAAATACGGAAGAAAAAGACCAAAGAGCTGATCAAAAATACGCCAACTAAATCATTTCAGATCTGGTAGCAATGAAGAAGGAATTAGACAATTCTATATATCAGAAAAAGGCCCATACACCAGTGTAAAGCTTCACCAGAAAGCCCAAGGCCCAATCCATCCAACAGAGCGCGGAAGCGCGGCAGTTATGGGGTACTTGCGGCGGATCCGCGGTAGGCCCACGGGATCATCTCCTAAAAATTGCAGCATAATTCCTTTCTCTGGGCCCACAGTCAATTGTGATACGTCAAATTCCATAATTATCCTGAAGATACTGCCAGATCAGCAAAGAAAATTAAGGAAGGCTAATCCTAATTAAGATCCTAGTTAATCTTTTTCTAGAAGCTCCTCCTAACTAATCACATCTAGAAGCTTCTCCCCTAACTAACTTTTGGAGGGAAATTTGAATTTCCTCAACAAACTTTAGGAGGGAAACTTAGAATTTGAAATCCTAGATCTAGGGTTAGTTATCTATAAATAGGAACCTAGACCTAGGGTTAAGAGGTTAATCAATAACCATTAAATAATCCCTCTTTCATCATCTTCTTCCACAAGTCTAGTGACAAGGCTTGTGCGAAACCCTAACCCTAATTCCACTCCTAATCCAAGATCTTGAGTACCAAATCAAGCAAGAAGCTTTCAACCTTTTAGGAGCCGAGCCGATCTTCAATCGGACAAGTGATCCAAGCCGATCCGCGATCCACGGAGACGAGCGAAGCCAAGTCGACGATCAAGTTCTTCCTCTTGTAGTTCTTGAGCGAATGTAACTAAATTGTTGATATAAATAAAAGGTGAAATTCGTCAATCTTGCTTTCTTTTAATTCTTGCATCATGATTAGATCTCAATTTGTAATTGTTGCTCTTGTTGTGATGTTTGAGTAAAACTCCGCTCGTAAAGGAGTCGAGACGATTGTAGAATGATGATGTAACAAATATTAATACGATTTTTAAGTCCTACGAGTTTTGTAAACCCTAGCAAGTTCAAGAATCGATGACCTAGTTTCGTAGCGATGCTTTCTTGATTGTGATCGCTCGAAATTAGTGATCTACGATCGTTTCTTGAATTTACTAGAGGCTAGAATGTGAATGATATCGACGAAAGAACAAGGGATAAGATGAAACCCTAGTTTCAGAAGAAATCCCTAATTCTCATCGATCATCATCGATCTAGTATCAATTCATCGAAGGATAAGAATACGTAATTGTAAGATTACATCACATCTATGGATCCGATCGATTCCTACGAGCCTCATTTCGATTCTTGAAATTTGGTTTGGAAAAATCATCAAACGATCAATTCTTGATTCTATCTTTTAATGCTTTCTTAGATCTAGTTTTTTCTCATTCTTGAACTTCAACTATAAATCTTGAATTGTTTTGTTTTCTTTCTTTAAAGTTTCAATTCATCTAATTCGAAAGACGAACGATTACACTTTCCCTGTGGACGATCCGCACTCACATACTAACTACATCCGACACCGTAGTTGATTGCGGTCAAATAATTTTTGGTTGTGATTTCTTTACTATTTGATTCGATTTACACACAATCACAGAAATTATCATCAATCAGTACCACATCAACTCTTTTTTCATCGGGAATCTGTGCCGCGATAAGCAATTCTCCGTGTCAACTAGCCACTGCTCTGCTGGCAACGGCTCCTCCAAACCAGTAAATGTAGACGGACCCAAACGCCTGAAATCTGCCACGGTCCCAACTCGATCAACTGGTTTAGCTTCAACCTTATCTATGGACTGCTGAACGGTCCGCAAACCTTCCTGGAATGATTCTGCTTGCTGCTGGATCAGCTCGGTCGGTCTCTTTTGATTCTCCAGCATTTCCCTTATCACTCCAAGCATGGCGGCTTTGTCCACACGCCTCTGGTACGTCTTCAAATTCTTATCTGCCATATTCCTGAAATCAAAACACCCAACATTAGTATGATGATAGATTCAATATATAGATCAAGGCTAGAACTCCAAGATACTTAAATAGAGTACCGCATTGTAACTATGCCGCGGTATCATAGCCACAATTACTTAACTCCACCCAAGTCGCCAAGTCCTAGAGATAACAAGGAATCAGGTTTCCGAGTCGATATGCAAAGGAAGTTTGCACATCGTAAAAGATATAATCAGGAAGAATGTGATTCAAGAATGGTAAACGGCAAAGTGGCAGGACATGTTTCCTAAACACGGGTATTCTGATTCGTGTATTGGGTACAATACCCAACTACAAAAGAATCAACCCAACTACCTATGGCTCTGATACCAAAAGAACCATGTCACGCCCCGCTTCCCAGAGTACGCTAAAATGGGCACGTGACATAGCCAACCATGCCACCTGTGGGTAGGAAGCATCCATCCACAGTCACATTACGGCTGTAGAGATATCAAGAACACAATAAAACTATCTAAAACAAGTCTATAATCCAATATAACATGAGTCAAGAATAATGAAATGCGGAAGCAAATGATCCAATACAAATAACTGAAATGTATGTCCCATAATGCGGGCTCACATCAGGAATAAACTGCAGGAAATAAAAACTAACTAATACTAACACCTCACAGCTCAGCCTGCTGGCTGAAGTACTCCTGCTCGGACTGCAACAGCGGTACGGAATCTGGCAAGAAATTCGGTGTTCTAGCAAGAAATTCTATTATCTTCAACTTATAAATTATCAACCCGTATTTTTCACACTCACTTATCATTTAACTAAAGATTGTATATGTTTTGTAAATTTACTTAGCTTTTAGCATCTTTTGAATTTTCCTTCTAAGGTTTTATCTCAACTTAGGAATTTTTATCATTTCTACTGAAGATATAAGTCATATTTTTCATTCCTATCTCTCATCCAAACCCAATCATATACCCCTACGTGTGTGTATGTATCATCCCTACACTTGGAAATTCAACTCAAGCTATCATACTCTTGTCCATTGTCCAAAGTACTTTTAGTTGGTGAATTTTTCGATTAAATTGCTCACTCATCCTTCATGCAATCTTAATACTTCTTGAGGTACTAACGACCGATTACAAAATGTGTTCGCGCATTAAGTTGTAATTCCTCGTCTTGTAATACCTAAGGCTTTTAGCAGTGACTCCCAAACCAGTTGGTCTAAGGCACTAGGTGATAAAGTACCCTCGCTATATATATTTTTTTATTTATTCAGCCTCAAGTGATTACAAAACCAGTGTTCATTTTTTTTATATCTCTTTATTCACACTTTTACTTTAATTTTATTTTCATACTAAGGATTTTAGACAAGAGCATTTCAAGGTATTCTCTACTATTCCAAGTTTCAAGGTGCGTGTTTGTACAAGTTGAAGGGTATATATTTTCAGAATTTAGACTTAAGGTTCAGAATTATTTTTCAAACTTACACTTCACATAAAAATTCAATACTCTTCCCTTATTTTGACTTAGCCCAAGAACTGAACTCAAAATTTGCCTATTTCTAAATAATCTACAAAGGCATATATTTTCTACGGTTAAATTTAAAGGAAGGTTATTTTTAGGGTTTTTAATTTACTAAGTTTAGGATCTAGTTTTTCCCTACTATTCAACCATCATGTTGAACTTAAGTCAAATATGGCCAAAATTGAATTTTTCAATTTTTATAATTTTTTAAAAATTTTCAATTTTTTATTTGATTTGATATTTTATTTTTTTATTTTTTTAAATTTTTATGTTGTTTTATTTTTTTATGAGATGCAGAATTAAACATGCAAAGAAATAAAGAAAAATTGTGTAAAAAAATTAAAATATGCAATGCAATGATAACTATTTTACAAACCACTACCTCCCCCAAACTTACCAAAAGCAGTGCCCTCACCGCTCATTCCCTCGCCGTCCCCTCGAACGTGAACGGGAACGATCCTCTCTCGCCAGTAGCGTAGATACGCCATGCTCAATCTCTGTCACCCGGTGATCTAAATTGGTCACCATCCCTGTCAAATTGTCAATCCCCTAAATGACTCTTCTAAGAAGACGTGCATGTTCTATGGGGGTAAGCTCTTCCCCGCTCGCGATCGAGCTGGAGTTGGGTGTTCTGGCGGGTACGTTTTCGGCCGGTTCTCTTCTCGACCATACATCAGTTAGGCACGAATAGGACGTGGATACGCCCTCAATAAGAGGCCTGTTGGGTATACCTCCATTCATGTAAAACTCAAATTCCTTTACAGGGAGGAAATAGCGACATGGTTGTGTCACTAACATCGGACATAGGTAATTTGCGGCCTTTTTGCCAGCACCAATTGAATTAAGTAAAACTGTGCACATGTCAAATCTAGGGTTCCTCGTCATTAAGGTGTGCATGATGTGAAGAGATGGGGTGAAAAATGTTGTGTTATGTGAGCTGCCAAAAATGTTGTTTTGTGCCCAATGGCACACAGTTAATACATTGGCGAAGAGGGTTCTAGCTTGTATACCTTTCCTAGGTTCCCTGGAACAGTCATTACCATTAAGGGTAAGTAATCTTCAAATTGAAGGGTTTGGTCGTGCGTAGGTAATTTAGGAATTAAGGTGACTTCATTGATGAAGTCCCTGTCAATGATTATCTCCCAGTCGCGCACAGTAATTTAATAAAACTGTATTGTGCAAGGCAGCCTTCTTCCATGCACTCGTAAAAACGAGTGACTAGATCTGGAAAGGCGTAAGCATTGGGATGATTGTAAATTAAAAAGTTCCACCCCTTCCGTGTGATTTCATCAGCAAAATAGCTCCTGTATATCGTGTGTGAAAAGATTTGTGAAAAATCACGTTCTAATTGCATGTTCGGTGCCATTACAGAGAGTGTAGATCTAAAAGACAAATTTAACAGAGAGGATCTAAGAAAGAAAAACTCCTCTGAAAAAATTCAGAGGGAGAAGAAGCAGATGCGTGGCGGATCAGCGGCGGGAAGGGGGTTTCGGCGGCGGTTCCGCGGCGGCTGGGGGCGATCTCCTTGCTCTGGCTGCTGCAGCGGCTAGGGTTTCCTGAGAGAAATTTTTAGGGTTTCATAAAAAACAGAGAGGGGTCGGGTTGTATTTATAGGGGGAATGTGTTGGTTATTTGTAAAAAGCCCCTCTTAAAAAGAGGAAATTATTTGGAAATAAATTTTTTTATTTTTTATTAAATCTGGAAATTTACAAAAATACCCCAATTTTTTTTTCAGCATTTTTTTATTTTATTTTTATATAATTACAAATAATATATACCCCCAAACTTGTTTGAAACATTGTTTTGGCTAGATAATCGAAATTTAGGGGTAAATGGAGGAAGATTAGTCAATGTAGATCGGCTCCTGCAAAAACAGGAGCTCCTCCGAAGGGTCCGCAGTGAGGAACGGTTTAAGTCGATGTCCGCTCACTTTAAATAGTGAACCGTCCTTCGGGTTTTCTAGATCGACCGCACCGTGCGGATAAACGGTGCGTACCAAAAATGGCCCTTTCCATCGAGATCGGAGCTTTCCGGGATGGAAATGTAATCGCGTGTCGTAAAGTAAAACATGTTGACCAGGTTTGACAGTTTTGCGCATAAAGTGTTTATCGTGAAACACCTTCATTCTGTTTTTAACGACTACTGTGTTCTCGTAGGCTTCATCCTGCAGCTCGTTCAATTCATTCAATTGCAGCTTTCTATTGCTGCTCGCATCTTCCAAAGATAGGTTCAACTCTTTTATTGCCCAAAATTCCTTGTGCTCTATTTCAACAGGAAGGTGGCAAGCCTTTCCATAAACAAGCATATATGGAGACATGCTAAGATCGGTTTTAAAGGCAGTTCGGAATGCCCAAAGGGCATCAATAAGTTTTGACGACCAATCTTTACGGTTTTTGGAAACCGTTTTCTCCAATATCTGTTTAATCTGTCGATTCGAAATCTCGGCTTGCCAACAAATTTGGGGATGATAGGGCGTTGACAGTTTGTGAGTAATGGAGTATTTTCGCATTAAGGACTCGAAAGTCCTATTACAAAAGTGAGATCCATTATCACTGATAATCGCGCGAGGATGCCCAAACCGAGAAAAGATGTTTTCTTTGTGAAACCTAACAACAACCTTGTTGTTATTAGTTCGGCTGGGCACAGCCTCGACCCATTTAGAAACATAGTCAACAGCGAGTAGAATATACATGTTCCCAAAGGAATTGGGAAATGGTCCCATAAAGTCTATCCCCCAAACATCAAAAATTTCAACAACCAAAATTGGTTGGAGCGGCATTTCATTTCTCCTAGATATCCGGCCCAAGTGTTGGCACCGGGAGCATATCTTGCAGTATTCGTGTGCGTCTTTAAAAAGTTGTGGCCAGTAGAAGCCACACTGCAAGATCTTTTCTGCTGTCTTTTTAGGGCCAAAATGCCCGCCACACGCTTGATCGTGGCAAACAGACAACACGCTCTTAAACTCATTGTCGGGGACACACCGACGAATGATTTGGTCGGAACAGTATTTGAAGAGATACGGTTCATCCCAGTAAAAATGTTTTACTGGAGAAAGGAATCGGAGTTTGTCCTGATTCGACCAATCATGAGGTATAAGTCCGGTGGCCAAATAATTTACAATATCTGCGAACCAAGGTTCGCAACACACGGTTAAGAGCTGCTCATCTGGGAAAATGTCTGTTATTGGAATTTGAAGTGTTGGCGAAGAAGTGAGGCGTGAAAGATGGTCGGCAACTACGTTTTCGCATCCTCTCTTATCTCGGATGACAAGATCGAATTCTTGTAGTAGGAGGATCCAACGTATAAGCCGAGATTTAGCATCTTTCTTCGCAAAAAGATCGCGAAGAACTGAGTGGTCCGTGTAAACTATGATTGGAGAGCCGATTAAATAGGGCTTGAATTTTTCTAGTGCAAACACAACAGCTAAGAATTCTTTTTCAGTTGTTGTGTAATTTAATTGGGCCTCGTTCAATGTCCGGCTAGCGTAATAAATTACATGCGGCATCTTATTAATGTGTTGTCCAAGGACAACACCAATGGCAAAATCTGATGCATCGCACATAATTTCGAATTGATGCGTCCAGGCAGGAGATGAAAGAATGGGAGAGGTAGTAAGCGAGTTTTTCAATGACTCGAACGCCTTCATACAGTTCGAGTTGAAATCAAAAGTAGTGTCCTTGGCCAACAAAAGGGTCAAGGGTCTAGCAATCTTGCTAAAATTCTTGATGAACCGTCTATAAAAACCGGCATGGCTAAGGAAGGCTCGATTGTCACGAATGCACTTGGGAGGAGGAAGATTAGAAATAACTTCAATTTTGGCCTTATCTACCTCGATGCCATCTTGCGAGATGATATGTCCTAAGCCAATACCTTCTCGCACCATAAAGTGGCATTTCTCCTAATTTAGAGTAAGATTCTTATCCTTACAACGGGTAAGGACTGTGTCTAAATGTAACAAACACTCATCAAAGGAGTCGCCGAAAATGGAGAAATCATCCATGAAGATCTCCAAGAACTTTTCAACCATGTCTGAAAAATTCCCATCATACACCGCTGAAAAGTAGCGGGTCCATTGCACAACAGAAAGGGCATGCGACGGTAAGCAAATGTACCGAGCAGACAAGTGAATGTGGTCTTATCTTGGCCCTTTTCGGCGATGGGAATTTGATTATAGCCGGAGTAGCCATCCAAAAAGCAATAGTACTCGTGCCCAACCAATCGTTCTAGCATTTGTGTAAGTGCACGGCGGCGCCCCGGCCGTCAATCCCACGGCCAAACGCGGAAACGGTGGTAAACTTAAAATTTTGCGGACTTAGCAAACCGGCACCACCGCGCACTAAACCCCGGTTCGTGCCATTAAACTAGTCTAAGCTAAGTAACAAGATAGGTTAGAGATGTACCGACTGATCCGAGTCCTCCGGTCTTCATCTCCACTCCGATTTCCTCGCGGGATCTCCGGTCGTCTCCTCCTCGTCGGAAAGGGCACCACGAAGCCGGGTACTTTTACGGGCTCCCACCTCAATACCGAGGCAACTCGGGCGCGAAGCTGGCGAATCGACGCGTCCAAGATTTGCTGTAGGAATATAGTGTAGAGTGTATGTCTCACTTTGGGGTTGGTTGCCATAGATGGAGGAATGGTGTATGGAAAATTGGTGCTTTCAATTTTCTAGCAATAGAATGAGATGAAGAATGATATACACAAAATGAATCACTCTCATTTTTCTTCCTCTCAAAGATGAAGCTCTCATTTTCTTCTCTTTTCTTCTTCTCTCTTTCTTTTCTCAACCATGATAATAATCTCACTCATTTAGAAATGGTGGAGGATAACAATATGAAGCAAGAGGGAGGTGAGTGTAGTAAAAGGAGGAGGGTGACCACATCCAAACATAATTATCACAAAACTTACATCAACCTCAAATCCAATCTTTTCACAATAAAGCATGAAATGATGAAGGAAAAGAATGGAATAAAAAGATGCTCTCATCTTACAAATAAACCCTCCACAAATGTAATTTAAAAAATTGCAAATTACCCCCTCCATCATAAAAGTCCGGCCGGGAAAGAACAAAGGAAAACCGGCCAGAACGGAATGCAAACTGGCAACTCCAGAAAACTGGTCCCGTAATAAATTACAGGAAAACCCCCATACTGTGCATACACACCCGCATCTGTATTCCGTCCGGATACAAATGCAAAGAGACAAAATCTACACTGTACTAAACTAGGACCGGCTTAAACCAAAGCCGGCTAGTAAAATCAGTCCGATCCTGATTCGTGCAATACCGTACGTACCTGATCGAATCTTGCCATATTACTATACGGCTACTAGTACAAAACTGTCCGATCCTGATCCGTGCAATACCGCACGTATCTGATCGGACCCTGCCATATCTCCATACGTCCTCTACAGCTTTTCGCCCGAAAGCTTGAGTAACTGAAAGTGTGGTGGACTCTAAAGACTCGTCAATACTATGGCTGTGGATTTAACCACCAGCACGTCAGAGGTATAAGCCAATACATGACGGGCTACCAGCTATTGACCAAAAGGGACGTCGATGAGCGAACTCATCCTGACACCCTACTGAGCCTGTCAGTGACAATATCCGTACAGTCCGGTCCGTTCGTCTATGAGTATCGCATGGCGGGCCTACGGGGTTGGTAAAAGTCAGACCCCCAAAAGCGGTACAAGTCGTGTCGGAGTGTAGCCCAGAACACCCTGAGATACTACTGGAATACCTACCAGTAAATCTCCTAGCCTTGGCCAAGGACTTCATGTAATGGCTCTCCTAGACACAGCACGACCTCACCCCCAATACCGGGAGAGACGAACCCCTGAAGATACGCTCACTGCCTCCATGTGGCTCGGGACTGTACCCAACTAAAACCTGTTTGCACGACTCCTTTGAGCCGTGCTAGGGTAGTAATCAAAGTACAGTGGGAACTCACACGAGACAAATGACGATCCCCAGGTCGATGAACTAACCTGCACACATGTCACCAGGGAACTGCCATCTGACGTCTGGTATATGACCAACTAGCATGTTCCCGGCGAGTCCTGTCCGGTGTACTCATAACCCAATGAGCACCTATATACATCTTAGGTGAACCAACTGACACCAGTGGCTTGTGAGACCGGCCACCGCCCCTCGTCGGGGTCTCGACTGTATACACTAGTCTACTCTGGAGTATCGATGCCCTATCTCGAAACTCCCATGACTAGGGACCTTTTAAGGATGTGCTTATAGACTCCAGCTCTCACTTATATGATCGCCCTCATACTGCTGGCAGTCAAGCAAGAATCCTAGGGGCTCTATCAACGTGCAATAGCGACATGTCAGGTCACCTAAAGCAGTACACGATGATAAAGGTAAACCAGATAGCATACTATCATCTCGAGTAAGACTGTCCTACCGGGATAGGTCCTCCCTCAATCATTACAATCACGTACCTGTGACCTAATAATTGACTCTGAGGGCACTATCTCCAACAATCTCCCACTTGCACTCAAGGCTATTTATTGCGATGTCGCATACTCACAGCCCGTGTGATACCGAACACCCAACTCCTCTACTAGTCAGTCTCACAAAGCTCGTTTGCGAAACTATTGCGTTCGAGGAATAGCCTTAGTGAGTGGATCCGCCTTGATGTTCCTTTCTATGTCTCTCTAAATCTCAAGTTCGCGGAGAAACCCATGTCCCGAAATGAGCAATACCTGTCTTAGAATGTGTCTGGATGTCTGATGGGACATAGCTCATAAATGAACTCCAAATCCAAACTTCTTAGACTGTATCGTCAACTGAACTTAATTAGTATCCTGCGCCATGCCACCCCCAGTATTGCCTCGGACCACCTGTCCAAAATACTGCCCCTCGTCAGAGGGAAAACTGTAACTCTGACAACCTCCTTGTCGTCCATGTCACCTTGGAAGCCTGGAATGATAACTGTCTCCCGAATAAGGCTGTCGTTATCATATCCCTAGAACATCCACTTATGTTCTAAAACTGCTTCCTACCGTTTCTCCAGGATTGGATTAATGTCAACTTATTGCATCTAGTGCAAGAACAACATCTGGTGTGGTACTTGACATCTCATGATTGACTCAATTGCCTAAGCAAGTGATCTGCTAATCATGCGTATCCCTCTCCCCTTTAGTCTGTAAGACACCTTTAGAGAGGGCGACTCCATTACCTGCAGGTACACCACCATGCCAGGAGTCGTCCATTCTAAATACTCATAGAATGCTGTCAAGGTACCCAGATTAGGAAACCACCCAAATCTAGATCTAAAACCATAGATCTAGTAACCAGTATGTCTGATATAATGTCCAAGTCCTTTGTGGAGAAACCACTGTGTGACGACCAAAGTATAACCGATCGTAGTAAAGGAATATCACTTCCTACTACCTTCTCAACAGATCCATCCCCTATTCTGATGACGTCAAACCTATGACTATCACATCAGAAATAGATGATCTATCTCCGCTACATCTGCTTTAGTCTATAAATAGACATAAGCCTGATGTCCACCAATGCTTCCGCTGCTCCCACTGACTACGACAACCCTCTGGCAGAGTCATATAGACGTGCATTTCTAAAGCAAGTTTAGAACGACGCTATACTCATCCTCCTGCCGGGTCTCGCAGCCTGGAACAACAATGGCAAGTGTGGGTAAACAAGAACTTCCCTGTCACCGTCCTTGAGGCTACCGGAGTACCTCTCGGGTGCCTGAAGTTACCCACCTTATCTGCGGAGTGGCCAATGGAATGTCAAATCAGATTGAATCTTTAGGTTCCTTATCAAATCTTCAGTAATCGTTCGCGGTTCTGGAATCACTTCCAGTTCTACCATACTCCCACTACTGTTTTCTGAAAAAATCTATTTTTAATAAAACTGTGGCGAGTCTAGAACAATATCGCTATTGTTCATCCAGATGGTAGAAAGTCAACCCTCGTCATAGCCTGGGTCAACCCACAAACAGCCATTACAGAAACGTGCCTTGAGTTGTCCAGTGTCTGGTTTTAATCATAAACCGGACAACTCTCCGTACCTTAACATCGTTAAGATATGAACTGTTCTATATCCAATATAGAAACAGAGGCACTGATTTAATTGAACCATATTCAAATCATGCATCTGTCCCCAGCGCATGTCAACTAAATGGAAGGAGGCCGATCAACGTTACTCAACTTAGGAATACTTCCAATTATGAGTAACCTGAAAGAGAAGCAAGATCTCATTATCATTACTATCAACTGAATACCATACACAAGTATCTACATCTTCGATCTCTTTGAAGAATCCCGATACTTGCTATATCTGGTTCTCTACTCTATTCAAATACCTATAACTTCTCAAAATTGGACCCTGTGTTTCCGCGAAACACCTGTCTAAAAACTAGAGAAGTTAAAAGTAAACAGAATATAGTATGAGGACCAACCCCTCTGTCCTAATGGACACTGGACAACATACAATACTCTGTATAAGTCCGCTGAGTCTAACAACTCTTTCACTGTGTGTCGTAGGTTGAAAACTGTACTTATGGTTAAGAAGAATTACACCGCTGTTTAATGCTCCTTACCTAACCATCCACTGATATAGGTAAATGTCATCGACATAATATCAAAAGGTATATCTCACTCTATAAAAATAGACGTACAGATATATCAATTTGAAATTGGTGCATAACTGCGGATATTCAAAACCAAATATTTGCCGACCGGCAAACAGCCCAGGTGATCTCCTCAAATATCACCGATTACAACGAATCCCTATATAATGAGGATGATCACCCAATTCCTAATAACTTACTCCCACTCATCATCTGTATAACCATACAGATGTGAGAATCAAACCTGGTAAATACATACCCTGGAGTAAGTATCTAATCGGGAAATCAGTTTTCTTTTAACATTACACAGTGAAACTGAAACATCGAAATGTTTCGGTGGGGTATCCCGGTATTCTTAGTAATGCCTCTTCCATTATCCAGATTCACAACTATAACCGTATAATTCTTTGCCACCTCTCCAAATCCCTTTATATGTCTTTAGTCATTACCTTCTGCACACCCCTTAGGCCAAATGGTTTTCTTCCTTCCCTACCGTTCGGCACCAGCCTATGGTTTGGAAGAAGACTATCCAATAAGCATAATGGGTGTACTGTCCTAATCCTAGGAGCACTCGCAATGAGAGAAGGTGATGATAAAAGACAACCGAATAAACCTTATTCCTATTTCTCCTGGACCAGAATCCATCCCCGAACTGGAACAAGTTCCTTTCGAGTTCGTATATAACCATACGATGGAGTATCCAATAAACTGTGGATCTTCGTAGTGATACGGAGTGTCCTGGAGAAATACAAAGGTGATTTAGGATTGGCGAAGAAATATTTGGTTTGGTCGTGAATGTCAGTCGCAATTTACTTTGCCCTCTAACTAATCCCTTACTTTGTCTTAACTTAATACCTTCTGCACACCATCGTTATGCTAATTAGTTTTCTTCATTCCCTACCGGTCGGCACCAGCCTAAGGTTTGGAAGAAGACAATCCAATTTGCGTAATAGGTGTACTACCCCTAAACCAAGGAGTACTCGTAACCTGAGAGAGGGTAAAAGGAAAAGACAACTGAATAATCCTATCCGTTTTCTCCAGAACCTGAAACCATCCTCGAATAAATTCTTTCGAGTTCGTATCTAACCATACGATGGTTTTGTCCAATGGAAGTGGACGTTCGTAGTAATACGGGGTGTCCTGGAGAAAAAGGTAAAAGTAGGAGTGGCAATGAGGTTGGTGACTCTGACAATCCAAAAGCCAGAGTTAAGTAGGTTCGGTCAACTTGGCCACTGAGTCATAGTCTAGGGTCGGGTCAATGGTCGCTGCCAGAGAGAGAGAGAAAAGAAACACTCAGCGTGCACTCTATCCTAGATCAGAATGGTTACCAATTTATCTAATCTAGAAACCTCCCACTGTACCTCAAATTCTCCTCCAAACCTGAAAGAAGAATTAGTCGGGGTCACCCGAGGAGTAAACCAACTCATCAGTGGGAATCGGGATCCAACTCTCATCGCATGATAACTTGACGGAATCCGCTCACGGTATCACACTCCAGAAGGTATGCGCATATCTGGCAAGTTTCAGTTCTTTTGAAACTCCCGATGTGATTTCTGCCCCATGCTCTTGTGACCTTGACTAAGGCCAACAAATCATAAGTCACATGTCAAGTTCTACCCGTCATTGTCGAGGTTGATTTGAACCCACCCGTACAAGCCCTTGACTAAGGCCAACAAGGCTATACGACTGTCCTAAACCAACGCATCTATCTATGCAGCATATGAATACCCAATAGCTACCAAACACTGTGCCTTGACTAAGGCCAACAAACACAGCTTGAATACTATTGACTACCCATATGAAACGACGGAGGGCTACGAATGGTTTCTGGCGAAAACCTTTAACGTAATGAACTTGATATCGTTGAAGGAACGGATAGCTTTTTAGAAAATATAGTGACGAAAACCTTTACTAAAGAGGTCACTCCCGGTGAAGGGATCTCGGCTCTTTCCCCGTAGAATGGGGTGCAGGATATTCCAACTGAATACCACGGTGCAAAGCAAAAGTAATCGGCTATAGTGAAGTTAATGCCCTGACGCAAACTTCTGTCCAAGGGGTCACTCCCGGTGAAGGGATCTCGGCCCTTGCCTCGTCGACTGAGGAGCAGGATATTCCAAATGAATACCACGATGCAAAACAAAAGTGAACGTCCTTGCAATAACAGCCTTTTGAAAAGTGTTCCAACAACATCAGATTAGGTTTGTTTAACTTGCATTGATCCGAATCAATGCAGTCCCACCAATTAATCACACCACAAAGAACGAAAATATACTGACGTACGTATATGCCATCCGCATTCGCCACTGGGTCCCGTCATCACTCGTTAGGTTAGCTTACTAACGACAGAGTGGGGACTGGACTAGCGCGGATGTAAAACATATACAACATCTACTAATATATATACCAATATATTATATTTCGCTCAAGTCGTGAAAAGAAATGCAACATCACAGAAATGTACAGCATCACAGAACAATACAGATATCTGGGATCCCCGGGTTTCACAGAGCCACTACTGAAACCCGACGTTCCCCTGGTCGTGTGGATAGCCTGTGCAATGAAATCCTAGACCCCTACGGGCGCGGCAAGTTACCCGCCAAAACCTGAAGCGAGGCAGCCCCCTTCATCTCCGTGAATGGACCACCCAGCACTCCACGGAATCCGGCAACTTGGGCACCCCTCCTGGGTCAACCTGTACCCCCTACGAGTGCGGCGAATAGCCCGCCAATCCCAGAGTGAAGCCCCCTCCGTCTCAATGCCATGAGATGCGGACTTGTTGCCCACTAGAACCCGGCCATCCGTGCACCCCACCGCGGGGTAATCCTAGTACAGAAAGTAAAATATACATACAACGGGTACATCGACCGCAACCAGGTCGTGCCCCAAAAGAATAATACAATCAGGCAGTGACGGCAGTCCACATGTCGGACGCTCGCCCCGTAATATCAAATGTACATAATACAACAGCACAGTACTAGCATTGCATCCAGGCTATCCCCCATGACCGATCCGCAACATCACAGCATAAACATAGAACATCAACGTGAAAGTCACGTTCGCAAATCCGTCTAACCGGGCTATAGCAGTTAGACCGGATTTACCGATCGAGGGACATTCACGGTCGCAGATATAATGTAAATACTGTGAAAAATTTGTTTAAAATTTTCCGATTGATCAAACTTAACAAGTGGGCCCCCAAACCAAAACTGTAGCACTCACAGAAAACCTGGGCCCAATTTTAATATTCCAAAACCCATATTTTAAGCCCAGAAAGCCTCTGAAAAAAATTGGTGAAGTGATCTCCACAGTGCGCGGCGGAAGGGCGGCGGGAAGGGGGTTTTCGCGGCGGTTCCGCGCTCCCACTGTGGAGTTACTTTGACGAATTTTTACAGAGCTCTTAGAATTTCCAGTACATCAATAATTTACAACCTGAAAAATTTTTAGACTTCAAAAAATTTCAACAGAAACTGATGTGAAGGAAAAATACGGTTTTTGGAATTTTGGTCGATCGGAACTGAAAAACACATCTAACGAAGCTAGACGAAGTTAATGGCGAGGCTCTGATACCACTGTAAGTGTACGGCGGCGCCCCGGCCGTCAATCCCACGGCCAAACGCGGAAACGGTGGTAAACTTAAAATTTTGCGGACTTAGCAAACCGGCACCAACGCGCACTAAACCCCGGATCGTGCCATTAAACTAGTCTAAGCTAAGTAACAAGATAGGTTAGAGATGTACCGACTGATCCGAGTCCTCCGGTCTTCATCTCCACTCCGATTTCCTCGCGGGATCTCCGGTCGTCTCCTCCTCGTCGGAAAGGGCACCACGAAGCCGGGTACTTTTACGGGCTCCCACCTCAATACCGAGGCAACTCGGGCGCGAAGCTGGCGAATCGACGCGTCCAAGATTTGCTGTAGGAATATAGTGTAGAGTGTATGTCTCACTTTGGGGTTGGTTGCCATAGATGGAGGAATGGTGTATAGAAAATTGGTGCTTTCAATTTTCTAGCAATGGAATGAGATGAAGAATGATATACACAAAATGAATCACTCTCATTTTTCTTCCTCTCAAAGATGAAGCTCTCATTTTCTTCTCTTTTCTTCTTCTCTCTTTCTTTTCTCAACCATGATAATAATCTCACTCATTTAGAAATGGTGGAGGATAACAATATGAAGCAAGAGGGAGGTGAGTGTAGTAAAAGGAGGAGGGTGACCACATCCAAACATAATTATCACAAAACTTACATCAACCTCAAATCCAATCTTTTCACAATAAAGCATGAAATGATGAAGGAAAAGAATGCAATAAAAAGATGCTCTCATCTTACAAATAAACCCTCCACAAATGTAATTTGCAAAATTGCAAATTACCCCCTCCATCATAAAAGTCCGGCCGGGAAAGAACAAAGGAAAACCGGCCAGAACGGAATGCAAACTGGCAACTCCAGAAAACTGGTCCCGTAATAAATTACAGGAAAACCCCCATACTGTGCATACACACCCGCATCTGTATTCCGTCCGGATACAAATGCAAAGAGACAAAATCTACACTGTACTAAACTAGGACCGGCTTAAACCAAAGCCGGCTAGTAAAATCCGTCCGATCCTGATTCGTGCAATACCGCACGTACCTGATCGAACCTTGCCATATTACTATACGGCTACTAGTACAAAACTGTCCGATCCTGATCCGTGCAATACCGCACGTATCTGATCGGACCCTGCCATATCTCCATACGGCCTCTACAGCTTTTCGCCCGAAAGCTTGAGTAACTGAAAGTGTGGTGGACTCTAAAGACTCGTCAATACTATGGCTGTAGATTTAACCACCAGCACGTCAGAGGTATAAGCCAATACATGACGGGCTACCAGCTATTGACCAAAAGGGACGTCGATGAGCGAACTCATCCTGACACCCTACTGAGCCTGTCAGTGACAATATCCGTACAGTCCGGTCCGTTCGTCTATGAGTATCGCATGGCGGGCCTAGGGGTTGGTAAAAGTCAGACCCCCAAAAGCGGTACAAGTCGTGTCGGAGTGTAGCCCAGAACACCCTGAGATACTACTGGAATACCTACCAGTAAATCTCCTAGCCTTGGCCAAGGACTTCGTGTAATGGCTCTGCTAGACACCGCACGACCTCACCCCCAATACCGGGAGAGACGAACCCCTGAAGATACGCTCACTGCCTCCTTGTGGCTCGGGACTGTACCCAACTAAAACCTGTTTGCACGACTCCTTTGAGCCGTGGTAGGGTAGTAATCAAAGTACAGTGGGAACTCACACGAGACAAATGACGATCCCCAGGTCGATGAACTAACCTGCACACATGCACCAGGGAACTGCCATCTGACGTCTGGTATATGACCAACTAGCATGTTCCCGGCGAGTCCTGTCCGGTGTACTCATAACCCAATGAGCACCTGTATACATCTTAGGTGAACCAACTGACACCAGTGGCTTGTGAGACCGGCCACCGCCCCTCGTCGGGGTCTCGACTGTATACACTATTCTACTCTGGAGTATCGATGCCCTATCTCGAAACTCCCACGACTAGGGACCTTTTAAGGATGTGCTTATAGACTCCAGCTCTCACTTATATGATCGCCCTCATACTGCTGGCAGTCAAGCAAGAATCCTAGGGGCTCTATCAACGTGCAATAGCGACATGTCAGGTCACCTAAAGCAGTACACGATGATAAAGGTAAACCAGATAGCATACTATCATCTCGAGTAAGACTGTCCTACCGGGATAGGTCCTCCCTCAATCATTACAATCACGTACCTGTGACCTAATAATTGACTCTGAGGGCACTATCTCCAACAATTTGGTCAATAAAAGGTAATGGAATGTGGTCTTTCCGTGTCGCGGAGTTGAGTTTTCTATAATCGATGCAAACTCGCAACCCAGTTTGGGTGCGAGTAGGTATTAACTCATTCGCCTCATTAGTTACGACCGTTGTGCCAGATTTCTTGGGGACGACATGAATGGGGCTAACCCATTGGCTATCGGAGATAAGGTAAATGATACCACTATCCAGACATTTTACAATCTCCCTTTTAACAGCCTCCTTCATGCTTGGGTTGAGGCGTCTCTATGGATCCCTTGCTGGCTTGGCATCATCCATCATATGAATATGATGTTCAACAATGAGGGGACTAATCCCCTTAATGTCCGCCATAGACCAGCTAAAAGCTTGCCGATTGTTTTGTAAGACCGTTAAAAGGGCTTTCTCTTGCTCGATGGCTAGAAATGCCGATGTGATAATAGGAAGTGTCTCATTCTCACCTAAGTAAGCATATTTAAGGTGAGACAGCAATAGCTTGAGTTCGAGTTTTGGAGGCGAAACAATTGAAGGTAAAATTGGTGAAACTGTCTCGAACTCGAAGGATTTCAACAAAAGTTCATAGTGAGTGTAAGCAATCGAGTCGGATGGTTCAGTTAACTCATCCGAAAAGTCAAAGGTTTCAAACTCGGGTGGTGATTCTTCAAAATCGTTCGAAAAAGTGAAACACTCGTAATCGTTATCGGGTGTGAAAGTTATGTCAGAATCAAGGAGGAACGCACTATTGGCGTCAAAATTTTTGTGATAGAACTGAAATTTTTCGAGCTCACAGTCCTCCTGAGTGATCTCTTGGATCGAGCAAACATCAAGTATATTAGCACTAGGCTCGGTGGGTTGGTTCCCCAACTTAAAAATGTTGAGCTCAACTGTCATGTCTCCAAAAGATAGGTTCATTGAACCATTTCGACAATTGATAACCACATTAGAAGTTGCTAAGAATGGTCGACCGAGTATCACCGGAATTTGATTCCAGGGGTTAGCTACAGGTTGTGTGTCCATAACAATGAAATAAAATGGGAATATGAAGTCTACTACTTTAATCAATACATCCTCTAACTCTCCCCTAGGATGGGTGATAGACCGGTCGGCCATTTGGAGAGTACAATGTGTGGGTTTCAACTCTCCAACGCCCAATTTCTCATATACTGAATAGGGAAGCAGGTTAACAATGGCACCAAGATCTAATAGTGCGCGATTTATGTTCTTATCCCCAATAGTTATTGAAATTGTAGGACAGCCAGGGTCCTTTTTCTTTTGAGGTAAAAATTGGGTAAGAGCATCACTCACTTCATTAGCCAAGAAAACTTTCTTGGGTGCCTGTGATTTCCTCTTCTTGGTGCATAAGTCCTTCAAGATTTTAGCGTAAGAAGGGACCTATTGGATTGCATCCAAGAGGGGAATGTTAATGTTAACCTGTTTAAATAACTCCACAATCTTCTCCATTTGTGGAGTTGGTTTATTGGATCTCAACCGGTTTAGAAATGGAATATTTTGAAAATTTGTTGAGTCCAATATTTATGGAGTAGATTGCGGAGTTGGAACGGATCCCAGTGTTGGTGCTTTCTTATAGTGAGATGTGGGTCTGTTCGGAGTAGTAGAAGAAGTAGAGCCTTGTAATGAATGGGGAACAGGCTGTGAAGATGAAGAAGAGGAAGAAGATGAAGAAGCGGCGGCCGGGGTTTCATCATTAATGCCCACATTATTGTGCAACACTCTTCCAGATCTCAACGTAGTCACAACACTCACATTATGATTTTGTTGTTCATGAGCAACATGTGCATTTTATGCATGACCGAGATTTGGCAATGGTTGAGATGGAAGCTTTCCCTTTTCTCGCTCGCTTAGAGCAGCATTCAGTTGTGCAATTTGAGCTTCAATTGCTTTGAGGCTTTGATCATGTGTAGCATTGTGTTGCACCAAAGACTGAATGGAAGACTTGATATTGACGGATGATTGAGTTGATTGTTTTAGGAACGCATCCAGACTTCGTTCTAACGAGGAAACCTTATCGTTATTTTGCTGAACAAATTGTTTTGAGGATAAGAGTTTTTTGGTACAAAATTGTTCATTTGGTTTTGGTAAGGTTGGGGTTGGAAAGGTTGCTGATATTGAGTTTGTTGAGGGGCTTGTTGTTGTGGAGGAGGCCTTTGAAAATTTTTATTGCCTTGGAATTGTTGTTGATTTTGATTCCAAGCAAAATTTGGGTGGCTCCTCCAACCAGGATTGTAAGTTGAAGAGTATGGATCATTTCTTTGTCTTTGCTGAAAGGCAGCATTGACTTGATCCTTTCCTTGAGCGGGTGGATTGTAAGGACACTCTTCAGTCAAGTGGGACGGATCCGAACAACAAGCACAAATAGTGCGAGTAGGTAAAGCAGGGGCAGGAGAAGGCGATGAGACTTTTCTCTCAATAGCCTCTAGTTTTTTCGTGATTGCAGCCATTTCTTCCTTCATTGCAATCGACATGTCAAGTTGATGAATGCCTGCCCTAGACTGATCGGAAGAAGTAGATGAAGTGGATGAAGTGGTCTGTCTAGTGCTTTCCCACTGAAGTGTTTGTTCAGCAAGATCGTCGAGAAATTTCCAAGCTTCCTCGCTCGATTTGGTTAGAAAGTGACCTTGACAAATAGTTTCCAGCAACTACTTAGTTGCTGGGTTCAGTCGTATAAAGTTTGACAAAGTTGCCATCTCTCGATACCGTGGTGAGGGCACTGAACAAGAACGTCCTTAAATCGTTCGAAACACTTCCAAAAAGGTTCGGAAGGAAGCTGGGGAAATTGATTAATTTCATTGCGAATTCTCGCGGTCTTGTGGTGTGGGTAAAACTTTTTAAGAAAAGTCTTAACAAACTCTTCCTAATTTTTTATGGAATGTGATGCTGTGCTATATAGCCACTTTTCAGCTAGGTCACATAAAGTGAAGGGAATGACACGTAGCCTTATAGCATCATCAGAAAGTTGGGTGGTCTTCATCATTACGCAAACATTCTGGAATTTGATAATGAAGATATAGGCATCTTCAGATTCCAGCCCGTGAAATTTGGGAAACATATTGATGAAGTGTGGTTTAATTTCGAAGTTATCCCCATTAGGTGGTGGAAGTGAAAGACAAGTGGAAAGTGCGGTGCGGGTGGAATAAGAAAGATCCTGGAGCGCGATTCGTTGGGGCGCTTCAACAGGCGGTAAAGGGTTGTTAGGATCGAATCCTGACATCTCTTCAGAAGATGGTGAATGTGAAGATGAAGGTAAAGAAGTAGAAGGATTCCGACTTCGGAGTCGAACGCGTCGTCAGTAGGTTCTAACGAGACACGGACTAAACGGGTGCCAGTGTCCCTAGTTCAACCGGACATACACTAACAAGTTGTAGTATAGTCAAAAAGCAGAAGGTTAAGGTAAGAAAACGTCAATGGAGAAATGTGAAATGTAGGTGGGGTGCAATGGAATTCTAGGGACAAATGGCAAGTTTTTGTAAAAATTTCTGTTTTTTTTATAAAGATTTGTGTGCCAAGATTTGTACGGAATTAATTTCAATCAACCACAGCTAAACATGCACAATCAAGCCTAGATTTAGGGTCTCCTAAGTCAACTAGACTGCTCCTAACTGGTCCAAAGGGAAAGTTGTGAGATATCCCTCGAATCGCCTCTTCACCGTCAATTGTGGCCAGGTAAGCACAAGTAAAGAAAGGAGGGATCCGCTCATGAATCACCGTGAGACGGGCCTTTTAAAATTACCTTTCCCACTTGTCTAACCTAGGCACCACAAAGTCACGTTCAGATAAACGACCGATTGCCCACAACCTTCCTCTGTCCTAATGAGCGCGACAGTCCTTATTGGCTGAGTCTAAATATTTTTTAATTAACTCGAAGGTTGATGCATATGCTTTTTGTGATTTTTGGGGCCCTAGGAAGGGTAATGAAATCCCCACCCAATCTGGATTGGTGTTATAGCCCCTTAAAAGTCCGTTTTAAAAAATGCAAAGTTGTAAACACAAAAATCCAAAACACTTGCCAAAAAATTTGCTTTTTATTTGCTGTGCAAAGAATCCTGCACAAATTGAATTATTGAGAGGGAGAAGAATTTTTTGCGCAAAGAACACCTGCAAGAAATTTTTTAGTAAAGTTCAGAGAGTAGAAGAGAAGACAAGATGCTTACAGATAAATTTTGGTGTGCTGACGTCAGCATATGACCGCGGAACCGCGACCAAAAGCTTGATTATGCCGCGTTTCCACGGCGTCTTGGTGGGATTGGATCTCCAAATTTTTTTCTGTGCGCTGTTGACGATCTCCTCTGTTTGTTCGGTTCTTCTATTTGTTGATTTGATCACTGTATTTTTCCAGATCTGAATTTGCCCGTCTTTTCTTTCCTGCAAAATTCAGACAAAACCCTTCAAAAAATAACAAGATGATAATTTTATGTTTTTTAATTTTTAGTTTTTATGATTTTTTAATTTTTAACTAACCTGAAATTACAAAAAGAAAATAACAACCGTAATCCCCGGCAACGGAGCCATTTAATTGATAGCGATTTTGCGTATGCGCATTTTGAAATCAAAGAATAAGAATACCGCAATCAAGACAGTATCGCCTGGTAGCTAGCCGGTTGAATACGGGTCGGTCCATAGGGAAAACGTGCTCTTTTCTAATTGTTCTAACGAGTCAATTCCTATTTGTGGTAGGTTTTGATTTTTATAAAAACTAAAATTGAAATTGATATGGATTAAAACTTTGCTAGGGTTAGGAATAGGTTAGTTTGGAAAGTTAATTCTACCCACTGCTTTCTTTTCCCTAATTAAGAACTTAGGTGTTAGGGTAATAATTAACAAAGGTGATTAGCACGTCTGAGAAGAAACATAGTTTCTTCCTTTTGGTCCTTGTCCGTCCTTTCTTAACTCTTATCCCTAACCTCTATGTAAATCAACCACGACCGGTCTAACTAGGAAATCACCGCTATCTCGTAGGATAGGGTGCCGTAGTGAGCGGTAGGTGTTTGATTTACATAGAGTCCTAATTTACAAATATTATAAGGAAAAGAAAGGAGTGAGAGATGTTCATCTCTCAAACCTACCCGATCCTAACCCTAACAAGTGAGGATCTACTCACTCATTAAGGATGTTATGATGAAATTCATTTTTATATTTTTTATTAACCTAATTAACTTGCAGATAAAAAAAACAGGTAAAATTGTAGAGAAATAAATACGCAACTAAGAAGAACACAAGATAAAAGAAATAAAAACTTACTTTTATTGATGCACTCTTTGACGATTACAAGGAAATATGAAATTTAATCTAGAATTAAAAAGAGGCATGCTCCAAAAGAGCTGTAGGCTTTCCTATTTATAGATAAGAGAAACCATAGGGTTTACATCTGATCCACATCTGAAATTACAATACTACCCTATGAAAACCGGGTCAATACACCGACTCCCACCGACATGCACCGACACGTGCTCTATATGGCCGCGAATCCGCGGCCATAAGCCTTGTTTGGCTGCGGTTCCGCGGCTGTCTTAAAGGATCTCTGACTCCTTTTCCTCTGGCTTGCTTCATGTTGCTATTTGCTTCTATTTTCTTTACATGGTTTCTCAGAATATTTTCTATTTTCTTCCAGATTTCCACAGTGCAGAATGTTATGGACTTTTACCGTTAGCTTCGCGTTGAAGTCTTGAATCTTTGTGCTGCCCTTGTACTTTGTATATTGAACTGTTTGTTGATTTTTGTTTGTTCCTCAAACTAGTAGGTGGCATCTTACAGATTCATCTATTTGTTGGTCGTAGTCTTACATTTGTAGCACCTATTTATTTGCAAAAGCACCTATTTAATCGGACCCATTTATTTGCTATATGATTAAGAATATGGAATATAATAATGCAAAATTCTGATATGAACAGGACCCCCGTAAAAACTCTGCGGGGCCCCCGATATATCCAAAATCCCTTTTCAAAACACAACACACGTACACTGTACATTAAGTTCGCATGACCTGTTTGACCCGTTAATCGGAGGTTCTCTCGCTCCAAAGGTGAAGGGTAATTAACGTCAGCTTAGTCCGCGGCTGCTGGAGATTCGGATCCCCACAATCAATAAACCCCAGCCTACCCTAGGCAGGGGGAATCTGTAATGCGCCTGACAAGCGCGCGCATATTCCCATCTCAATGGGGTGACAAAAAACACCCTACAGTTGGGAGTGTCCAAAATCCAGGTACATTAACACGATACTAAAGGGGTTTAGTATGGTAGATTCTAAGCGTGGTGGTTTGCCCACTTACTCATGGATCACTTTCTCCAAGACTGATTTGGAGAGAGCTCGCGTGCAAGGGATACCCTATGCTTCGGCAGTAGGCTCTATCATGTATGCGATATTATGTACCAGGCCAGATGTAGATGACTCACTAGGTGTAGTGATCAGGAATCAATCGGATCACGGGAGAAGCACTGGACTACTTTGGAGGACATTCTTAAGTACTTGAGAAGCACTAAATGAATGTTCTTAGTTCGAGCTTCCAGAGTGATAAGGTCGACTGATAGTCGGTCACAGGAATTTTCTTTACCCTCAGTGGAGGGGCGGTATGTTGGAAGAGTTCCAATCTAGATACCGTGGCATACTAGACGATAAAGGCTGAATACATTCTACCAACGATACTACTAAAGTGGTTGTCTGGACATTTCTTATTCATAAGATGAACAAGGTTCCTACCGTTGAGCGTCCAATAACTATTATTATGACAACAATGGAGTTGTGGCTTTGTCCAAGGAACACCGGTCCCATCAGCGTTCCAGACTTATTCTGAGGCAAGTATCACCTGATCAGGGAGATGGTTGATCTCCAAGGGATCGAAGTAAGGAGAGTGGATTTTGAGGTTAACATGGCGGATCCACTCACCAAGGCCTTCCTCCCTAAATACTATTTAAGAGATTTTAGGATGGTTGAGTATGGGATACTACAACCACTGCTAAATTGTTGAGTATTAGATACTACAACAGATGGCCTTAATGCAAGTGGGAGATTGTTAGTTATCTGTATGCCCTAAAGGACATTACTGTACATGTGATGTATATTGTAGTGGATACTTGGACATATATAGGGAGGACTTTCTTGCTCTACATGATAGTATGCTATCTGGTTGCTCTTTATCTTAACATGTACACTTATTGTCTCTCTATTACATGTTGATAAAGCCCTTAAGATGAGTACTAGACTACCAGGATTATGATGCGGATCATAATAGTGGGGCAGAGGTAGTTGGCAAGTACATCCTTCAAATGTTCATATTCATGGGAGTATCGAGACGGGGCATCGATATTCCAGTGTATACTAGCGTATACGCTTCTCGACCCATATGATGGGCGATGTATGATCCCATATCCATTGGTCTTTGACATTAGAGAAGGTATACGGGTGCTCAGTGGAGACTGGGTACACTGGACGGACTCGCCGAGAACTCCTATATTGTATTATACCTATCGTCATATTGCAGTTCTCTGGTGACGCTGGTACAGGTTAGTCTGTCGACCCGAGATCGTCATAGAGTCTTGTGTGATTCCTACTGTGCTTTAATTTCCACCTTACCACGGTCAAGATATCGTGCAAAATGGCGGTTTTTGGGTACAGTCCTAAGTCACATGGAGGCAATGAGCGATAGGAGGGGATTCGTCTCTCCCGGTATTGGGAGTTGATGTTGCGCTATTCTCGATTGGCCATAACAAGAAATCCCTGGCTAGGGTTGCTGAGATCTACTTTTAAGTGTTATCAGTAGTTTCTCGAACCGTTATGGACCATGCATCGGCATGACTTATCAGGCTATTTGGGTCTGACGTTATACCACCCCAGGCTGTGATATGCGACATATCAGACGAAGAGACCGGACTGTACGGTAGTGTTACTGATTGGATTCACAGGAATATGAGCAGGCTTGCTTGTTGATCTTCTAATCGCTCAATACCCGGGTGGCCGTTACATTTAGCAGACCGCTTGCGGCTTGTGGGTGTTTGATATGATCATCACCTACTGCCGGCGTATTGATGAGTCTTTAGAGTCCTACACAGAGGTTTCCTGGTTCATGCGAAATGAAGTAGAAGCACATATGTGATATGTGCGGGACTGAGATTAATGCACTTATGTGATACTGTATTCTATTCTCGCGATATGTGATATCAATCAGGTATATGAGATATAGCCGGGTTATCGGATCAAGTGTTGATTCGATAAGATGATTCATATGATATTAGTCGGTTGTATGTGATATAGCCGGATTATTAAATCAAGTGTTGATTTGATAATTTAATGTATAATTATATATTTGATATATTAACTTACATTAACTAATATTAGCTCACTAAGTATTCTTTTTCTCACTTGTGTGCATATAGTATGTATGTGATATATATTAATGTACATTTTAATGTGTCATGCTTGATGCCACATGCTTCATGGGTGTATGAGACTTACACTATAGTTAGGATTATCCTAGGGTTTATATATATCTAAGTAATTCAAAAATGGTTGCATATTTGGCATGGCTACAAGCTTGTGGAAGCTTGTGGAAATCATTGACCAAGTCCACCATTTTTGTTTCACTTGAAGATATTTATTGACCTAACTATTAACCTTACCATGGTAAACTCTCTACATAAGTTAGTGTATGACACTAACTCACCCATGGTTCATATTCTCACCTCATGAGTTTATTCTCTCATTCTTCTTCACTTGAGCTTATTCTTCCTCATGAAAAGCTTTCTAGCTTTTAAAAATAGTGAGAAAATATTGTGAGAAAATAAATCTAAAGTGAGCCTATTTCCTACTTCATCATCCGCTACTATTAGCCATTTAGTTTAGGGTGTTTGCTTCACTAAACCCTAATTTAGTGAAGAGGTAGCATGAGCTTGAGTCTCCTCGACGTAGGTCATCTTCGGCTTTGAAAACTTCAAGCAAGTTTGCATCTTTCACCTTGTGGAGCCTCTCAAGAGTTCGGGAGATCATACTCACAGCGAGGGGACATCTACACGGAGCATTTGAAGTGAAGGACCAGTCTACAAAGGTTGTATTCCTCATTCACTTAGTATGTAAAGTTGTTTGCATGCTTATTGTTTAAATCACTAGTTAAGATTCTAGGGTTAGGGTTGTTTAGAATGGAAAATTTTTAAAAACGGGATGGACGATGCCTCCTGAAACCTTGCTGCCGCGCTAGGTAACCCTTCAGAAAGAACCCGCTTTGATCTCTTCCGATCTCACCTATGCCGAACTATATGGAAGTTGGCACCTTTATGTTAGTTATATGTATGCCCTAGAGGCCATTATTGTACATGATTGTATATTATAGTGGATGCTTGGACATATATATATAGAGGACTTTCTTACTCGACATGATTGTATGCTATCTGGTTGCTCTTTATCTTAACATGTACACTAGTATTATTATACTGTCTCTCTGATACATGTTGATAAAGCCCTTAGAATGTACTTGATTACCAGGACTATGATGCAGATCATACTAGTGGGGCCAGGGTGGTCCATAAGTACATCCTTTAATTGTTCCTAGTTGAGGGAGTATCGAGACAGGGCATCGATATTCCAGAGTAGACTAGTGTGTACGTTTCTTGACCCTGTATGGGGCGATGGTTGATCCCATATCCATTGGTGTTTGACATCAGAGATTGTACACAGGTGCTCATTAGAGAATGGGTACACCGAACAGGACTCGCCGAGGACTCCTAGATGGTACTATAGCTATCGTTAGATAGCAGTTCTCTGGTGACACTGGTACAGATTAGTCTGTAAACCCGAGATCGTCAGTGTCTTGTATGGGTCCCACTGTATTTTGATTTCCTTCCTACCACGGCTCAAAGGAGTCATGCAAACAGGTGGATTTTGGGTACAGTCCCGAGTCACATGGAGGCAGTGAGCGATAGGAGGGGTTTCATCTCTCCCGGTATTAGGAATTGATGTTGCGTTATTCTTGATTAGCTATAACAGGAAATCCCTGGCTAGGGCTGATGATGAGATTTACTGGTAAGTGTTATCAGTAGTTTCTCAAACCGTTATGAGCCACTCATCGGCATGACTTATCAAGTTACTGGGGTCTTACATTTACCACCCCTAGACTTGATATGCGACATATCAGACGAAGTGACCAAACTGTACGGTAAGTGTTACTCATAGGCTTCATGGGAGTTTGGACAAGTTTGCTTGTTGATCTTCTATTCGCTCAATACCTGGGTAGCCGTTACGTCCAGCTAGTACCGCTGACGGCTTGTGGGTAACTGATGTGATCATTACCTACTGCTGGCATATTGACGAGTCTTTAGAGTCCCACGTAGAGGTTTTCTAGATCAAGCGAAACGAAGTAGGGCACATATGTGATATGTGCGGGACCTTGATTAAATACGTGTATATGATACCGTGTTCTAATCAGGCGATATTTGATATTAATCGGTTATATATGATATAGCCGGATTATTAACTCAAGTGTTGATTTAATAATTTGATATATATATATATATATATATATTAACTAATATTAGCTCACTAAAGAATTTCTTCTCTTATATTATATATATGTTGATATATATAATTATGTGATATATATATATATATATATATTTGTGTGTGTGTGTGTGTATTATACAAACTATTGTGTCATGGTGGATGATACATAGGACATGAGACTTACACCAAGCCAAGGATAATGTTGGGTTTCATTATTTAAAGTAAATCCAAAATTAAGTGGAAAATGAGCATGACTTGGATGCTTGTAGAAGCCATGACTCATTCCACTAATTTTGTTTTACTTGAGATATTTTATAACCTAACCATTATCCTTAGCCCTTGGTTAACTCTCTACATTATATATTGGAGATATTTCTTCACCCATGGTTCTTGATAATTCTTTATGAGTTCATCTTCTTTCTCCTCTTGAAAATTCTAGAGAGAAAAAGATAAAGAGAAATAAAATTCTTAAGTGAGCATAATCCCTACTTCATCAACCTACTCTCATCTAGCCCATTAGTGTAGGTTAGTGAAGAGGTAGATTGAGTTAGTGATACTTCAAGGTGGATCATTTTATAGTTTGAAGGAAGATTTGATAAAAACAGTGGGAGTCATCCTGATTAGATAAGATAATAACCAATCTAATCTTGCAAAGAGCGCACGCTAATGCGTTTTCTTCTCTCTCTCTCTCCAGGCAGCAACCAATGTCACGTTTTAATCAAGATAATAATATGGATGTATTGACCGAACCCGCTTATTATACTAAGCTGGGAACGTTGGTTCCTTAGGAATAGGTGAATATCAGGATTCTCACGCCATCCTTACGAAGAAACAGCATGTTGATGCATCTTCTTCGGGTGTGTTCGTTACCGAGAACAGTTTCTCAGTTTGTTCTACGTCCTGGGTATTGGATACCGGATCAGGATCCCACGTATGTAATTTGTTACATGGGCTAAAGAAAGGAAGAGAACTAGTAAAGGGTGATAAATCTCTAACGGTAGGGAATGGTGCAATTGTTGCAGCCAAAGCAGTTGGCGAATATCACCTTGTATTACCAACTGGTAATACATTGATACTGAACGACAGTTACTACGTACCAAAAATGATGTGCAGCATTATATCGGTTTCTTTGCTAACGAAAGAAGGATATAATTGTTGGATATAGTGCCCACAAAGTCAATTATTGGATTGCAGGCGCGTGATTGCAATGATTAAGGGAGGACTATACCGGTAGGACAGTCTTACTCGAGATGATAGTATGCTATCTGGTTTGTTTTATCATCATGTATATACTTTAGGTGACATTACAGATCACTATTGCATGTTGATAGAGCCATAGGATTCTTGCTATACTTCCAGCAGTATGATGGCGATCATATATATGGGAGCTGGGGTCTATAAGCACGTCCTTAAAAGGTCCCTAGTCGAGGGAGTTTCGAGACAGGGCATCGATACTCCAGAGTAGACCAGTGTATACAGTTCGAGACCGCGACGAGGGGCGATGGATGGCCTCACAATCCATTGGTGTCAGTTGGTTCACCTAAGATGTATACAGGTGCTCATTGGGTTATGAGTACACCGGACGGACTCACAGGGGCGCTGCTGATTGGTACTATAACTATCGTCAGGAGTAGTTCCCAGGTAAACATGAGTACAGCTTAGTCCGTTGACTTGACATTGCTACATTGCCTCAAGTGTGTTCCCACTGTTCTTTGATTGCTACCCTACCACGGCTCAAAGGAGTCGTGCAAACAGGGAGTAGTTGGGTGCAGTCCCAAAGAACTTGGAGGCAGTGGCGGTTAGATAGGATTCGTCTCTCCCGGTATTGGGGGTTGATATCGCGCTGTGTTTGGAGAGCCATTACACAAAGTCCTTAGCCAAGGCAAGTGAAATTTGCTGGTAGGTATTCCAGTGGTTTCTCAAGGTGTTCTGGGCTACACTCCGACACGACTTATACCGATTTTGGGGGTCTGACGTTTACCATCCCCCTAGGCCCGATATGCGATACTCATAGACGAACAGACCGGACTGTACGGAGATTGTCATAGATAGGCTCAGTAGGGTATCAGGATGAGTTCGCTCATCAGCCTCCCTTTTAGTCAATACATGGGTAGCCGTTATGTACAGCTAGTACCACTGACGTGCTTGTGGTTAAACCCACTGCCAGCGTAATGATGAGTCTTTAGAGTCCCCCACAGAAAGTTTCCCAAGTTCGGGCGAAACGTTGTAGAGGCCGTATCGTATTATGGCAGGGTTCGATCATATACGTGCACTTGTGCACGGATCATAATCGGACGGATCATACTAGTGGGCTTTGGTTTAAGCCGGATCCTAGTATTAGATTTGTTGGATTGCTTTAGTCTCATTGCATTCGCATTCAGTCGGAATGCGGATGCAGGTACGTATATACAGGTGAGGGGTATCCTTGTGATTCGTCACGAGTTTACTTTAGATGTTGCCATATCTTATTATTGGACTAAACATTTGGATTAATGTTTGGATGGTGGAAATTGTGAGTAGAAGTCATCATGAAGAGGCACAATCAATTAGGTGACTCATGGTCTCTTTTTTGGTGCAAATGTCACATAATTGATTGATTATTGTGTTGAAATGAGAGGTGGAGAGAGAATGGACAGCCATAACTCTTAGGGTTGCTCTTAAGATTATTAACTTGTGCTCTCATTTTTCATTACAACACAATAACAAAAGAAAGCTCTTCTTCTTCCTCTTTCTTCTTGAGCTCACAATCTCCATTAAGGGCTTCATCTTCAACCTCCATCCATACAATCTCATATGTTGAGAATCAATGGATGTTTAGAGACAAAGTTATCACACACATTCTCTACTTCACCTTGGACATGTCGGCTAGAAAACTTCATGTCCGAGTTGCTTCGGTTTGAAGCGGGAGCCCGTAAAAAGACTTCTTGATGTGGTACCCTTTTTGACGAGGAGATCGGAGATCGAGCGAGATCGGAAATGCTGCGAGGAGCTAGAGATGGTGGCTAAAGACCGAAGGACATGGATCGATCGGTATAGCCATTCAACTTCTTGTAGTTAGCTAGTTTTGTGTTAATGGTTCGATCCGGGTTATTGGTTGCGGTAGCGCCGAGTTTCAAAAGTTTTTGTTCCGCGTTTGGCCTCGGATTGACAACCGGGGTGCTGTCATAACCCAACATGGTATCAGAGCCACCCCATTAACTTATAGCTAGCTTGTTTAGACAATGTTAAAGTATCAAAATCGAAACGACTACAATACACTGCACTGCACTTGACAGTTTCTGTTGATTTTCAATTGGTCTTCACAAATTTTTTTAACATGTGCAGAAGACTACTGAAGTGAACCTAAGCCTGCACCCCAAAAACGACACCCACCCCTCGGTTTTTGGCCGAGCACATGGCTCCCAAAACCGAGGAGGCCGGCCTTCTTATGGTGTTTGGGGTTGTATTTTTAGGTGCAGTCAGGTCTCTGGAAAGTTAGTGCAGTGGTATTGTTTGTTTGGTCCAATTTGGATATGGTTTTATCAGTTTGTTTGGGCTATTCGGGGGTTATTTCGAATTCGATATTTTCTAATATTGTTTAAAGTTTACAGTGCATTACATTATATCTACGACCGTGAATGTCATTTGATCGGTAAATCTTGTTTAATCGCTATAGCCTTTTTTGGCGGATTTACGAACGTGACATTCACGTTGATGTTCTGTGTTGTGCTGTGTTGTTGCGGTTTTGTCGTGGTGGATAGCTTGGATGCAATGGTAGTACAGTTTAGTTATATTTGTACATTTGATATCGTGGGGCGAGCGTCCGACATGTGGACTGCCGGCACTGTCTGTTTGTATATTATTCTTTTGGGGCACGACCGGGTTGAGGTCGATGTACCCGTTGTACATATTTTATTTTCTGTACTAGGATTACCCCGCGGTGGGGTGCACGAAAAGCCGGGTTCTAGAGGGCAACGGGCCCGCATCTCATGGCTTTGAGACGGAGGGGGCTTCACTCTAGAATTGGCAGGCTATTCTCCGCATTCGTAGGTGGTACAGGTTGGCCCAAGGTGGGGTGCTCAAGTTACCGGATTCCGTGAAGTGCTGGGTGGTCCATTCACTTTGCAGAAGGGGACTGCCTCTCTTTTGGTTTTGACGGGTAACTTGCCTCGCCCGTAGGGGTCTAGGATTTCATTGGACAGGCTATCCACACGACCAGGGGAACGTCGGGTTTCACTTGCGGCTTAAAAGAAACCCGGGGATCCCAGATTATCTGTATTGTTTTGTGATGCTTATTACATTTCTGTAATGTTGCATTTATCACGCCTGGAGCGAGTATTATATATTGCTATATATATACTAGTAGATGTTGTATATGTTTAACACCCGCGCTAGTCCTGTCCCCGCTCTGTCATTAGTTAAGTAACCTAACGGGTGATAACGGGACCCGGTGGCGAATGCGGATGGCATATACGTATATTATATTTTCATTCTTTTCTGGTGTGATTAATTGATGGGACTACGTTGATTCGGATCAATGCAAGGAAAACAAACCTTTTCGATGTTGTTGGAACAATTTTCAAAAAGCTGTTATTACAAGGACGTTCTATTTTGTTTTGCACAGTGGTATTCGGTTATGAATATCCAGCACCTCATTCGACGAGGCAAGAGCCGAGATCCCTTCATCGGGAGTGACCCCTTGGGCAGAAGTTTGCGTCAGGGTAATAACTTCACTATAGTCGATTGCTTTTTGCTTTGCATCGTGGTATTCAGTTGGAATATCCCGCACCTCATTTTACGGGGAAAGAGCCGAGATCCTTTCACCGGGAGTGACCTCTTTAGCAAAGGTTTTCGCCACTATACATTTGTAAAAAGCTATCCGGTTCCGTCAACGATATAAAGTTCATTACGTTAAAGGTTTTTCGCCAAAAACCAGCCGTAGCCCTCCATCATTTCAGATTAGTATTGCTTAGTATTCGCGTTGCATTTGTCGTTGCTATCCGCCGAGGCGTAGTGTGCGGTAGCACTGTAATGCTTTCTGTTGCATAGATATGTTGATTGGTTAAGACGGTCGTATGACTTTGTTGATTATTCGTCAAGGGTCGTGCAGGTGGGTTTAACGCAATCAAGATAATGACGGGTTGAAATTGACTAGGACCTTTTGATTTGTTGATTATTCGTCAAGGTCACTTGGGTCCTAGGGGTAAAAATCACATCGGGAGTTTCTAAAGAAACTAAAACTTGCCAAGCATGTGCATACCTTCTGGAGTATGATGACTTGAGTGGATTCCATCAGGTTATCATGCGATGATAGTTGGATCCCGATTCCCACTGATGAGTTGGTTTACTCCTCGGGTGATCCCGGTTAAATTCTTCTTTCATGTTTGGAGGAGAATTTGAGGATACAGTGGGAGACATCCTGATTAGATAAAGTGATTAACCATTCTGATCTAGGTTTGAGTGCACGCAGAGTGTTTTTCTTTTCTCTCTCTCTTTGTCAGCAACCATGGCCCGACCCTGGACTATAACTCAGTAACCAAGTTGACCGAACTTTCTTAAAACACTGGCTTTTGGATTGTCTGAGTTGCATACATCATTGCCACTCCTTCTTTTACCCTTTGCATTTCTCCAGAACACCCCGTATTACTACGAACATCCACTTCCATTGGATAAATCCATCGTATGGTTATATACGAACTCGAAGGAACTTGTTTCAGATTCGAGGATGGCTTCTGGTTCTGGAGAGATTGAATAAGGACTATTCAGTTGTCTTTTCCTTTTACCTTCTCTCAGGTTTTGAGTGCTCCTAGGATTAGGAGAGAGTACACCTATTACGCTTATTGGATAGTCTTCTTCCAAACCATAGGCAGGTGCCAAAAGGTAGGAAATGAAGAAAACTAATTAGCCTAAGTGTGGTATACAGAAAGTAATAAGTAAAGACAAATAAAGGGATTAGAAAGAGGGCAAAGTAAATTGCGACTGCTATCATTCATGACTAAACCAAGTATTTCATCGCTACTCCTATTTTCACCTTTATATTTCTCCAGAACACTCCGTATCACTACGAACATCTAATTCCATTGGATAAATCCATCGTATGGTTATATACGAACTCGAAGGAACTTGTCCCAAATTCGAGGATGGATTCTGGTTCATGAGAAATAGGAATAAGGTTTATTCAGTTGTCTTTAATCTTCACCTTCTCTCAGGTTGCGAGTACTCTTAGGATTAGGAGAGTACACCCATTATGCTTATTGGATAGTCTTCTTCCAAACCATAGGCCGGTGCCGAATGGTAGGGAAGGAAGAAAACCATTAAGCCTAAGGATGGTGTACAGAAGGTAATGAGTAAAGACAAATAAACGGATTTGGAGAGATGGCAAGGAAATATACAGTTACAATCATGAATCTGGATAGTGGAAGAGGCATTAATAGGAATACCCGGATACCCTTTCGAAACATCTTCATGTTTCAGTTTCACTGTGCGTTGTTAATAGAAAACGGATTTCCCAATTAGGTCCTTACTCCAGGGTATGTATTTACCAGGTATGCTTCTCACATCTGTATGGTTTTACAAATGATGAGTGGGAGTAAGTTATTGGGAATTAGGTGATCATCCTCATTATATCAGAATTCATTGTAATTGGTGATATTTGAGGAAATCACCTGGGTTTTTGCCGGACGGCAAATTTTTGGGTTTTGAATATCCGTTGTTACGCACCAAATTCAAACTGATATATCTGTACGTTTATTTTATAAAGTGAGATATAACTTTTTGAAATTATTTCCATGACATTTACCTATATCAGTTGATGGTTAGGTAAGGAGCATTCAACAGCGGTGTAATTTTTCATAACCTTGGTACAGTTTTCAACCTACGACGCACAGGGTGTGAGTTATTCAACTCAGGGGACTTATACAGAGTATTGTATGTTGTCCAGTGTCCATTAGGACAGAGGGGTTGGTCCTCGTACTATATTCTATTTACTTGTGACTTCTCCAGTTTTAGACATATGTTTCGTAGAAATACAAGGTCTAAGTTTTGAGAAGTTATAGGTATAAGAATAAAGTAGAGAACTAGGTGTTGCAAGTATCAGGATTCTTCAAGGTGATCAAAGATGTAGATACTTGTATTCGGTATTCAGTTGATAGTAATGGTTTTGAGAACTTGCTTCTCTTTCAGGTTACTCATATCTGGATGTATTCCTAAGTTGAGTAATGCTGATCGGCCTCTCTCCATTTAGTTGATATGCACTAGAGACAGCTACATGATTTGAATCTGGTTCCAATTAAATCAGTGCCTCTATTTCTATATTGGATATAGAATGGTTCATATCTTAACGATGTTAAGGTACGGGGAGTTGTCCGGCTTATGCTTAAAACCAGACTCTGGATAACTCAAGGAACGTTTCTGTAATGGATGTTTATGGGTTATCCCAGGCTATGAAGAGGGGTGATTTTCTACCATCTGGAAGATCAATAGTGATATTGTTCTTGACTCGCCACAGTTTTAGTAAAATGGACTTTTTCAGAAAACAGTAGTGGGAGTATGGTAGAACTGGAAGTGATTCCAGAACCACAAACGATTACCGAAAATTTAATAGAACCTAAAGATTCAATCAGGTTTTACATTCCATTAGCCACTCCGCAGATATGGTGGGTAACTTCAGGCACCTGAGAGGTACTCCGGTAGCCTCAAGGACGGTGATAGGAAGGTTCTTGTTTATCCAGACTTGACACTGCTGCTGTTCCAGACTATGAGACCCGGCAGGAGGATGAGTATAGCGTCGTTCTAAACTAGCTTTAGAAGTGCATGTGTATATGACTCTGCCAGAGGGTTTCCGTAGTCAGTGGGAGCAGTGGAAGCATAGTGGACAAGTAGCTTATGTGTATTTATAGACTAAAGCAGATATAGCGGAGATAGATCAACTATTTTTGATGTGACAGTCATAGGATTTGACTTCATCAGAATAGGAGATGGATCTGGTAAGAATGTAGTACTGTGGTATGTCCTGGTATTTAGATGACATACACTTGTAGGAAGTGATATTCCTACACTACGATCGGTTATACTTTGGTTGTCACACAGTGGCTTCTCCACAAAGGATATGGATATTATATCAGACGTTCTGGTCACTGGATCTATGGTTTTAGATCTAGATTTAGGTAGTTTCCCAATCTGGGTACTCAGACAGTATTCTAAAGGTATTTTAGAATGGACGACTCCTGGCACGGTAGTGTACCAACAGGTGATGGAGTCACCCTCTCTGAAGGTGTCTTACAGACTAAATACGAGAGGGATGTGCATTATTGGCATGTCACTTTCTTAGGCAATTGAGTCAATCATGAGATGTCAAGTACCACACCAGATGTTATTTTTTCACTAGATGCAATAAATTGAGATATTAATCCAATCCTGGAGAAACGTTCGGAAGCAGTTTTAGAACATAAGTGGATGTTCTATTGATTTGATAACGGCAGCCTCCTTCGGGAGACGGTTATCATTCCAGGCTTCCAAGGTGACCTGGCTGATAGAGTGACTGTAAGAGTTATAGTTTTCCCTCTGATGAGGGGCAGTAGTTTGGACGGGTGGTCCAAGTGGATATTGAGGGAGGCATGGCGCAGGATACTGATTAAATTCAGTTGACGATATAGTCTAAGAATTTTACTGGATTTGGAGTTCATTTGTGAACTGGGTCCCATCAGACATCCAGACATATTCTAAGACAGGTATTGCTCATTTCGGGAGATGGCTTTCTCCACGAACTTGAGATTAAGAGAGACATAGAAAAAAAAATTAGAGCGGATCCACTCACTAAGGCAATTTATCGAAATCAATAGTTTCAAAAACGAGCTTTGTGAAACTGATTAGTAGAGGAGCTGGGTGTTCGGTATCACACGGGCTGTGAGTATGCGACACCGCAATAATTAGCCTTAAGTGCAAGTGGGAGATTGTTGGATATAGTGCCCTCAAAGTCAATTATTAGATCGCAGGCACGTGATTGCAATGATTGAGGAAGGACCTATACCGGTAGGACAGACTTACTCGAGATGATAGTATGCTATCTGGTTTGTCTTTATCAACGTGTACATGCTTTAGGTGACATTACATATCACTATTGCATGTTGATAGAGCCCATAGGATTCTTGCTAGACTTCCAGCAGTATGATGGCGATCATATACGTGGGAGCTGAAGTCAATAAGCACGTCCTTAAAAGGTCCCTAGTCGAGGGAGTTTCGAGATAGGGCATCGATACTTCAAAGTATACTAGTGTATATAGTTCGAGACCCCGACGATGGGCGGTGGCTGGTCTCACAAGCCATTGGTGTCAGTTGGTTCACCTATGATGTATACAGGTGCTCATTGGGTTATGAGTACATCGGACGGACTCACAGGGGCACTGCTGATTGGTACGATACCTATCGTCAGGAGCAGTTCCCAGGTGAAATGAGTATAGCTTAGTCCGTTGACTTGACACTGCTACATTGCCTCAAGTGTGTTCCCACTGTTCTTTGATTGCTACCCTACCACGGCTCAAATGAGTCTTGCAAACAGGCAGTAGTTGGGTGCAGTCCCAAAGCACTTGGAGGCAGTGGCGGTTAGATAGGATTTGTCTCACCCGGTATTGAGGGTTGATATCGCGCTGTGTCTGGAGAGCCATTACACAAAGTCCTTGGCCAAGGAAAGTGAGATTTGCTGGTAGGTATTCCAGTGGTTTCTTAAGGTGTTCTGGGCTACACTCCAACACGACTTATACCGCTTTTAGGGGTCTGACGTTTACCATTCCCCTAGGCCCGATATGCGATACTCGTAGACGAACATACCGGACTGTACGGAGATTGTCACAGATAGGATTAGTAGGGTATCAGGATGAGTTCGCTCATCAGCTTCCCTTTTAGTCAATACATGGGTAGTCGTTACGTACAGCTAGTACCACTGACGTGCTTGTGGTTAAACCCACTGCCAGCGTATTGACGAGTCTTTAGAGTCCCCCACAGAAAGTTTTCCAAGTTCGGGCGAAACGTTGTAGAGGCCGTATCGTTTTATTGCAGGGTTCAATCATATTTGTGCACTTATGCATGGATCATGATCGGACGGATCATACTAGTGGGCTTTGGTTTAAGCCGGATCCTAGTATTAGATTTGTTGGATTACTTTAGTCTCATTGCATTCGCATTCGGTCGGAATGCGGATGCAGGTATGTATATACAGGTGAGGCGTATCCTTGTGATCCGTCACGAGTTTACTTTAGATGTTGCTATATCTTATTGTTGGACTAAACATTTGGATTAATGTCTGGATGGTAGAAATTATGAGTGGAAGTCATCATGAAGAGGCACAATCAATTAGGTGACTCATGGTCTCTGTTTTGGTGCAAATGTCTCATAATTGATTGATTATTGTGTTGAAATGAGAGGTGGAGAGAGAATGGACAGCCATAACTCTTGGGGTTGCTCTTGAGATTATTAACTTGTCCTCTCATTTTTCATTACAACAAAATAACAAAAGAAAGCTCTTCTTCTTCCTCTTTCTTCTTGAGCTCACAATCTCCATTAATGGCTTCATCTTCAACCTCCATCCATACAATCTCATGTGTTGAGAATCAATGGATGTCTTGAGACAAAGTTATCACACACATTCTCTACTTCACCTTGGACATGTCGGCTAGAAAACTTCATGTCCGAGTTGCTTCGGTTTGAAGCGGGAGCCCGTAGAAAGACTTCTTGATGTGGTGCCCTTTTCGACGAGGAGACCGGAGATCGGAGATGCCGCGAGGAGCTAAAGATGGTGGCCAAAGACCGAAGGACACGGATCGATCGGTATAGCCATTCTAACTTCTTGTAGTTAGATAGTTTTGTGTTATTGGTTCAATCCAGGTTATTGGTTTCGGTAGCGCCGAGTTTCAAAAGATTTTGTTCCGCGTTTGGTCTCGGATTGATGGCCGGGGCGCTGCCGTAACCCAACAATAATCTCACATTAGAGGATAATGTTATGAACATTTTCCAAAATCAAGTGTTGATTGGATTTGGTATGTTAAGCAATGGTATAGACGTTCTTAATCAAAGTACAGTTCTTAACGTACAGAACACAAACAATAGGAAAAGTTCAGAAATGAATGCATCCGTCTTGTGGCACTGTAGACTAGGTCATATCAATGCGACAAGGATGGCTAAGTTGCATAAAGATGCATATCTGAATCAGTTCGAATTTACATCTTATGATACTTGCCAGTCCTGTCTCAAAGGTAAGATGACCATGAATCCGTTTACTTGACACGGAGAAAGAGCTACTGAACTCTTGGGACTAATACATAGTGATGTATATGGCCCAATGTCTACACATGCCAGAAATGGTTCCTCATATTTCATTACATTCACCGATGATCTCTCAAGATTCAGATATGTGTTCTTGATGAAACACAAATCTGAAGCTTTTGAGAAATTCAAGGAATTTAAGAACGAAGTAGAAAACTAGACGTGTAAAGTATTAAAATCCTTCGATCTGATCGGGGAGGAGAATACTTGAGCGGGGAATTCCGAGACTATTTAAAAGAGAATGGAATTCTCTCTCAGCTTACTCCTCCGTATACACCACAGCACAACGGAGTATCGGAGAGGAGGAATCACACCCTATTAGATATGGTGTGCTCTATGATGAGTACTGCTGAGTTACCTATTTCCTTTTCTGGTTATGCACTTGAGACAGTTGCATACCTATTGAATAGAGTTCCGACCAAATCAGTGCCTACCACTCCAAATGAGATATGGAATGGGAAGAGGCCGTGTCTTAATTTTATTAAGATATGGGGTTGTCCGGCTTATGTGAAAACACAAAATCCGGACAAGCTTGAGGCAAGGTCAGTTCTGTACAAATTTATAGGATATCCCAAACATTCGTGAGGGTATATCTTCTACCACTCCGAGGAACAAAAGGTGTTTATTTCTCGTCATGCCTCCTTTTTAGAAAAGGGATTTCTTATGAAAGAAATTAGTGGCAATGAGATAGAACTGGAAGAAGTTCCAGCAGCACAGACTACAACTGACGATTTAGTGGAACCAGAGGATCCAATAGGGCCTAACGAACCCCAGCCACTCCACAGATCTAGTAGGGTTCCTTATCCACCTGAGAGATACTACGGTTTTCTCGTAGATAGTGGGAGCGAGGATTGCATCATGGAAGATAATGACCCTACTAGTTTCGAGAAAGCCATCACAAGTGGAGATGCTATGAAATGGCTGGATGCTATGCGATCCGAAATGGAATCCATGTACACGAACAAAGTATGGACTTTGGAAGTTGCTCCTGAAGGGGTAAAACCCATCGGGAGCAAGTGGATCTTCAAAAAGAAGATAGGTGTAGATGGAAAAGTTGAGACTTTCAAAGCTTGACTTGTAGCTAAAGGTTTTCATCAATGACCTGGCGTCGACTATGATGAAACCATTTCTCCTGTCGCTATGCTTAAGTCCATCAGGATCCTACTTGCCATTGCTTCATACCATGACTACGAAATTTGGCAGATGGATGTCAAGACCGCTTTTCTAAATGGTGATTTAGAAGAGAGCGTGTACATGACACAACTAAAGGGCTTCGTAGATAGTGGGAGCAGTGGGAAGGTGTGCAAGGTACTTAAATCCATCTACGGATTGAAGCAGGCATCGCGGAGCTGGAACATCTATTTTGATGAAGCTGTCAAAGAGTTTGACTTCATACAAAATGTAGATGAACCTTGTATATATAAGAAGTCTGTAGAGAGTAAGGCGGTCTTCCTCGTATTGTACGTGGATGACATACTCTTGATAGGAAACGATGTTCCTATGCTACACTCGGTCAAGCTCTTCTTATCACTTAAGTTCTCCAAGAAAGATCTAAGTGATGCCTCCTATATCTTTGGGATAAAGATCTATAGAGATAGATCTAAATGGATGCTGGGATTTTCCCAATCCAGGTACATAGACACTATACTAAAGTGGTTTAGTATGGAATATTCCAAGCGAGGTAATTTACCCGCTTGCTCAGGAATTACTCTCTCCAAAGAGATGTCTCCCAAGACTGATTTGGAGAGAGCTCGCATGCAAGGGATACCCTATGCTTCGACGGTAGGCTCTATCATGTATGCGATGTTATGTACCAGACCGGATGTAGCTTACTCACTAGGTGTAATAAGCAGGTATCAATCAGATCATGGGAAGAAACACTGGACAGATGTGAAGAACATTCTTAAGTACTTGAGAAGGACTAAAGAAATGTTCTTAGTGTATGGTAACGGTGAACTCCAGGTGGAGTCTTTTACCGATTCGAGCTTCCAGAGTGATAAGGACGACAGTAAGTCAGTCTCGGGTTTTTCCTTTACCCTCAACGGAGGGGCGGTGTGTTGGAAGAGTTCCAAGCAAGACACCGTAGCAGACTCGACGATGGAGGCTGAATACATCGGTGCCAACGATGCTTCCAAAGAGGCTGTTTGGATGAAGAAGTTCATTGCTAAGCTTGGTGTGGTTCCATCCATTCAGCATCCAATACCTGTGTATTGTTATAACAATGGAGCTGTGGGTTAGGCCAAGGAACCCAGGTCCCATCAGAGATCCAGACATATTCTTAGGTGATATCACCTGATCAAGGAGATAGTAGATCACCGGGAGATCGAGGTCAGGAGAGTTGACACGAAGGACAACGTAGCGGATCCACTCACGAAGGCCCTCCCCCAGATGCAGTTTGAGAGACTTTTTGGGATGTTGGGTATGAGATACTACAACACATGGCCTTAGTGCAAGTAGGAGATTGTTAGGAATATGTATGTCCTAGATGCCATTATTGTACATGTGATATATATTATAGTGGATGCTTGGACATATATATAGAGGACTTTCTTGCTCAACATGATAGTATGCTATCTGGTTACTCTTTATCTTAACATGTTGACTGGTATTCTTTACTGTCTTGCTCTCATATGTTGATAAAGCCCTTACAATATGTACTTGACTACCAGGATTATGATGAGATCATACTTTTGGGGCCAGGGTGGTCCAAAAGTACATCCTTTAATCAGTTCCTAGTCGAGGGAATATCGAGACTAGGGCATCAATATTCCAGAGTAGACTAGTGTGTACGTTTCTTGTCCCTTAGAGGGCGATGGTTGATCCCACAACTATTGGTGTGTGACATCAAAGATTGTATACAGGTGCTCATTGGAGAATGGGTACACCGAACAGGACTCGCCGAGGACTCCTAGTTGGTAGTATACCTATCGTCAGATAGCAGTCCTCTGGTGACACTGTTACAGGTTAGTCTGTAGGCCCGAGATTGTCATAGAGTCTTGTGTGTCTCCCACTATGCTTTGATTTCCTCCCTACCACGCTCAAAGGAGACGTGAAAATAGGTGGATTTTGGGTACAGTCCCGAGTCGTATGGAGGCAATGAGCGATTGAAGGGGTTTCGTCTCTCCCGGTATTGGGGGTTGATGTTGCGCTATCCTCGATTGGCTATAACTGGAAGTCCCTAGCCAGGGCTGCTGCTGCGATTTACTGATAAGAGTTATCAGTAGTTTCTCGAACCGTTATAGGCCAGACATCGGCATGACTTATCACGTTACTGGGGTTTGACGTTTACCACCCCTAGACATGATATGCGACATATCAGATGAATAGAGCAGACTGTACGGTAGTGTTACTGATAGGCTTCATGGAGAGTATGGATGAGCTTGGTTGTTGATCTTCATATCGCAAAATACCCGGGTCGCCGTTACGTCCAGCTAGTACCGCTGACATCTGTAGGTGACTGATGTGATCATCACCAACTGCTGGCGTATTGACAGGTCTTTAGAGTCGCACACAGAAGTTTCCTGGTTCAAGAGAAACGAAGTAAGGCACATATGTTGATATGTGCGTGGGCCTGATTGAATACGAGTATGTGATACCGTATTGTAATCTGGCAGTTATCTGTTATCTGTTTGGTTATATGTGATATAACCAGATTATCGAATCAAGTGTTGATTTGATAATGTGATAAACAGATAAATGATATTAGTCGGTCATATGTGATATAACCGGATTATTAAATCAATTGTTGATTTAATAATTTGATATAAATTATATTTGATATAATTATATATTAACTAATATCATCAGATCACTAATTGCTTTATTAATATATATATATATATATATATATATATATATTATTATTAAATGAAGCATGGCTTGATTTTCTATTTTAAGAAAATAGATAAATGAGGTGTAATTGAGGATATATTTTGGGTACGGTTCAAGGCATGGTGTTTCATTTGTTTACTCATTTTCTTTGCACTATTGAAGCATTGTGCATTTGTTTATTGATTTATCATTCATGCTTCAATAATGTGGGAAAAAGAATGAGTAGCCATTCATTCTTGACTTGGTCATTCTCATGCCTTAGCCATTTCTTGAGCTCTTGCTCTCTCTTGCTCTCTACCATTTTCCTCACCTCACCTCCAAGTTCAAACCCTCAGATGTGATGTGAATCATTGAACTTGTGAGAACCCTAGTGAGAAAATCAAACCCCTACTTCACCATCCAACATTAGATTAGCAATTTGATGTTGTGTGTTTCTTTCACTAATGAGATTTTAGTGAAGAGGTAGCTTGATCAAGTAGACTTCGGGTGAATCGTCTTCAGCGCGAAGATCTTCGGATGAGGCTCTTCCAAGCTCAAAGTGGAGTCAAGCGAAGTCGCGTGGACCACAACCCGGAGTAAAAGAAGAGAAGGACTCGATCTACGAGGGTATAACCATCTTCCCTTCTCTTAGCTTTGATATCATCATAGTTTTTTAAACCCTAATATTCTAGTAAAGATCTTGTTAGTCTAACTTAGCACGTAGTAAAATTTAAAATTCGGCATGCTTGATGCTACAATAACCTCATGGTGGTGCTAGGGTAGACTTTCAAAAACATGTGATAACATGTGATTTGATGATATTAGAATGTACGAGACATTAGATCCGTACCCCTGATCTTGATATTGTACGATGATGATACCGTACGAATGATGATATATATGATATGTGACCCGTACCCTCAACTTTTGAGGATGCCGTACGATGGATTTTACCGTACGAGACGTATATGATGATTGATCCGCTCTCTTGACTAGAGGATGTCATACGATGTATTATTATCGTACATGATGATATGAGGCTGGATCGCCGACTATTATATATATCGACTCAGGATATTATAGATTTCTTATCATCTTCGACTAGGTTCGTAGTTTAGTCCTTAGTTGCATAGATATAGGTTAACTTAGGCTCGAGTCATACCTATTTTCAAAACCGACGAATCGAAAGCTTTTTCAAAGAATAAACGAGGGATGCTGTGGATTTTTAAAAGACATTCTTTCCTCAAAACACCGTAGTCCCTACTTTTTCTAAAAACAACGATTCGTGCTATTTAAACACAATAAACGGTATGGCTCGTATATAGTTTGATATACCTTATTGTCGCCTTTACTATTTACATCTGTTATGATCTCATCTTCTTGGACACCTGCACTATTACCGATGATACGTATGTTGCACGTACACTTGCTACCGGCTCACACACATCATCATCGGTAATTGCCATGTCACGCACATTATAGTAATCGTTATTACATTATATACACTGACGATTGTAGCTAAGTAGCATTGTTTAGCATTCCTGATGTCCTATGCTAGTTTAGACTTGCATTCACATACATACATTCTGATTATATACTGCAGTTGGGCTCTATGCCGATATTCATTGTTCGTTATTTAGCTCACGATTTTGAGATTTCTGTATTCATGAGATTTTCTGGATTTGGGGAAAACCGCAAAGGAATTTATAAACTTATTATTATTTTAAAAATGCAAAGTGCGGTTTTTTCGTGATATGATGTGTATGGCGTCTACCATGAGATTTCTCGGTTCTTGAGCCACGTATGTATATATACCTGATTCGAGGAGAGAGACGTTGTATGCGGGTACATGGTAGACCAGGTAAGGTACCCCGGGCCAAGAGGGTCGTATAGATAGACGTTGAGCCCGGCAGAGGAGCACTACCTACCGATTATTTTTGACCCGGCAGTCATCCGGAGGATACCGACCGGAGTCGTGTAATTCGACAGATTTGAAGGCTGATCTGAGGATGCAGCGCCCGAGATATATGTGGATATTGTATCACAGATGGACATGATTTTCATGATGTTTTCGAGTGTCGATGTTGGGCACTCAGGTTTTATCTCAATTTAGTGTGCCGTTCCTTGGCACACATTCATTGATGCATTTACATTCATGCATATATTTACACATCTCTGTTACCACTTTATGACTTTGACACGTGTACCTTAGGTTATATTTATGCTTACTGTTACCCTTGTTATTACTCGATGTCTATATATACTTTTAGCGTATTGTATGACCTAGGAGATCGTCATACATGCGATTTCTACTCTGTGATGTCTTCTACTCATGAGTTGGCAACTCACCCCCATTGTGCCACAGTTTCTTGCAGATTTGGCCGTACAGGTTCCGTAGTGCTTTGTTGGCGCACTGCTTCCTTCCAGGTGATTGCTTGGTAGGTGGTTTTCACTCGCATCGTGACCATCGGTTGTATTTTTTTTATTCAGCTGTACCTAGTTAAAAGCTCCATCAACCAGAGTATGAGATACTTCAACCACAGCTGATTGTTGGGTATGAGATACTACAACAGATGGCCCTAGTGCAAGTGGGAGATTGTTAGTGATATGTGTGCCCTAGAGGCCATTACTGTACATGCGATGTATATTGTAGTGGATGCTTGGACATATATATGGAGGACTTTCTTTCTCGACATGATAGTATGCTATCTGGTTGCTCTTTATCTTAACATGTACTCTGACAGTCTCTATGTTACATGTTGATAAAGCCCTTAGGATGAGTACTTGACTACCAGGACTATGATGCAGATCATACTAGTGGGGACAGTGTAGTCGCTGAGTACATCATTCAAATGTTCCTAGTCGCAGGTGTATCGAGACAGGGCATCGATATACCAGAGTAGACTAGCGTATGCTTCTTGACCCATGTACATGGGCAATGGATGATCCCATATCCATTGATGTTTGACATCAGAGAGAGTATATGGGTGCTCAGTGGAGACTGGGTACACTGGACGGACTCGCCGAGAACTCTTAGATGGTATTATAACTCACGTCAGATGGCAGTTCTCTGGTGACACTGGTACAGGTTAGTCTGTAGACCCGAGATAGTCATAGAGTCTTGTGTGATTCCCACTGTGCTTTGATTTCCATCATACCACATCCAAGAGGGCGTGCAAAACGGTGGCTTTTGGGTACAGTCCCGAATCATATGGAGGCAATGAGCGATAGGAGGGATTTCGTCTCTCCCGGTATAGGGAGTTGATGTTGCGCTGTGTTCGATTGGCTATAACTGGAAATCCCTAGCCAGGGTATCCCGGTATTCCTAGTAACGCCTCTTCCATTATCCAGATTCACAACTGTAACCGTATATTTCTTTGCCATCTTTCCAAATCCCTTTATATGTCTTTAGTCATTAACTTCTGCACACCCTCTTAGGCTAAATGGTTTTCTTCCTTCCCTACCGTTCGGCACCAGCCTATGGTTTGGAAGAAGAGTATCCAATAAGCATAATGGGTGTACTGTCCTAATCCTAGGAGCACTCTCAATGCGAGAGAAGGTGAAGATAAAAGACAATCGAATAAACCTTATTCCTATTTCTCCTGAACCAGAATCCATCTCCGAACTGGAACAAGTTCCTTTCGAGTTCGTATATAACCATACGATGGAGTATCCAATAAACTGTGGATCTTCGTAGTGATACGGAGTGTCCTGTAGAAATGCAAAGGTGATTTAGGATTGGAGAAGAAATACTTGGTTTGGTCGTGAATAGCAGTCGCAATTTACTTTGCCCTCTTACTAATCCCTTGATATGTCTTTACTTAATACCTTATGTACATCATCGTTAGGCTAATTGGTTTTCTTCATTCCCTACCATTCGGCACCAGCCAAAGGTTTGGAAGAAGACTATCCAATTTGCGTAATAGGTGTACTATCTCCTAAACCAAGGAGTACTCGCAACCTGAGAGAAGGTAAAAGGAAAAGACAACTGAATAGTCCTATTTGTTTTCTCCAGAACCGGAAACCATCCTCGAATAAATTCCTTCGAGTTCGTATATAACCATACGATGGTTTTGTCCAATGGAAGTGGACGTTCGTAGTAATACGGGGTGTTCTGGAGAAAAGGGTAAAAGTAGGAGTGGCAATGAGGTGTGCAACTCTGACAATCCAAAAGCCAGTGTTTTAAGAAGGTTCGGTTAATTTTGGTCACTGAGTCATAGTCTTAGGGTCGGGTCATGGTCGCTTCCAAAGAGAGAGAGAAAAGAAACACTCAGCGTGCACTCTAACCTAGATCAGAAAGGTTACCAATTTATCTAATCTGGAAACCTCCCACTGTATCGTCAAATTCTCCTCCAAACCTGATAGAAGAATTAGTCGGGATCACCCGAGGAGTAAACCAACTCATCAGTGGGAATCGGGATCCAACTATCATCGCATGATAATGTGACGGAATCCGCTCACGTTATCACACTCCAGAAGGTTTGCGCATATCTGGCAAGTTTTAGTTTCTTTAGATACTCCCGATGTGATTTTTACCCCATGCTCTTATGACCTTGACTTTGGCCAACAAATCATAAGTCACATGTCAAGTTCTACCCGTCATTCTCCAGGTTAATTTGAGCCCACCCGTACAAGCCCTTGACTTTGGCCAACAAGGCTATACGACTGCCCCAAACCAATGCATCTAACTATGCTGCATATGAATACCCAATAGCTACCAATCACTGTGCCTTGACTTTGGCCAACAAACACAGCTTGAATACTTATTGACTATCCATATGAAACGACGGAGGGCTACGAATGGTTTCTGGCGAAAACCTTTAACGTAATGAACTTGATATCGTTGAAGGAAGCGGATAGCTTTTTAAAATATAGTGACGAAAACCTTTGCTAAAGAGGTCACTCCCGGTGAAGGGATCTCGGCTCTTTCCCCATAGAATGAGGTGCAGGATATTCCAACTGAATACCACGATGCAAAGCAAAAGTAACCGGCTATAGTGATGTTATTGCCCTAACGCAAACTTCTGTCCAAGGGGTCACTCCCGGTGAAGGGATCTCGGCCCTTGCCTCGTCGACTGAGGAGCAGGATATTCCAACTGAATACCACTGTGCAAAACAAAAGTGAAAGTCCTTGCAATAACAGCTTTTTGAAAAATGTTCCAACAACATCAGAAAAGGTTTGTTTAGCTTGCATTGATCCGAATCAACGCAGTCCCATCAATTGATCACACCAATAAAGAACGAAAATAATGATGTACGTATATGCCATCCGCATTCGCCACTGGGTCCCGTCATTACCCGTTAGGTTACTTAACTAACGACAGAGCGGGGAATGGACTAGCGCGGATGCAAAACATATACAACATCTACTAGTATATATATCAATATATAATATTTCGCTCAAGGCGTGATAAAATGCAACATCACAGAAATGTAATAAGCATCACAGAACAATACAGATATCTGGGATCCCCGGGTTTCATAGAGCCACTACTGAAACCCGACGTTCCCCTGGTCGTGTGGATAGCCTGTGCAATGAAATCCTAGACCCCTACGGGCGCGGCAAGTTACCCGCTAAAACCTGAAGCGAGGCAGCCCCCTTCAGCAACGTGAATGGACCACCCAGCACTTCACGGAATCCGGTAACTTAGGCACCCCTCCTGGGTCAACCTGTACCCCCTACGAGTGCGGCGAATAGCCCGCCAATTCTAGAGTGAAGCCCCCTCCGTCTCAATGCCATGAGATGCGGGCCCGTTTCCCTTTAGAACCCGGCTATCCGTGCACCCCTCCGCGGGGTAATCCTAATACAGAAAGTAAAATATACATACAACGGGTACATCGACCTCACCCCGGTCGTGCCCCAAAAGAATAATATACAATCATGCAGTGACGGCAGTCCACATGTCGGACGCTCGCCCCGCAATATCAAATGTACATAATACAACCAAAATTGTACTAGCATTGCATCCAGGCTATCCCCCACGACCAATCCGCAACATCACAGCACAACACAGAACATCAACGTGAATGTCACGTTCGCAAATCCGTCTAAAAGGGCTATAGCAGTTAGACAGGATTTACCGATCAAGTGACATTCACGGTCGCAGATATAATGTAAATACTGTGAACCAAAATGTTTAAAATTTTCGATCGATCAAATTTACCGAAGTGGGCCCCAAGCACAACTGTAGCACTCAGAGAAAATCTGGGCCCAAAAAGAATATTCCAAAAACCCCAATTTCAACTCAGAAGCCCACTGTTAAAATTTGGTGCGTTAACAAGTCAAAGTGGCGGCGGAACCACGGCTAATGCGTGGGTTTGGCCGCGGTTCCGCGGTGGAATGGTGACGTCACGCGACCAAATTTTCACAGAATGCTTAGAATTCCCTACACGTGTTTCTGCAATGACCTGAAAAATTTGTGGAGCCAAAAAAATTTTGACAGAGAACTGATACTTTGAAAACGCGGGTTTTGGAATTTTGTTCGATCGAGAATATAAACACATTACCAAGCTAGACTAGGTTAATGTCGTGACTCTGATACCAATGTAAGTGCACGGCGGCGCCCCGGCCGTCAATCCGAGGCCACAATGCGGAAACGATAATTTACTTTAGCTTTAAAACCGGCACCACCACGCACTAAAACTCGGATCGGGCCATTAATCTAATCCTAGCTAACTAGATAAAGGGTAGAGAGATATACCGAGTGATCCGTGTCCTTCGGTCTTCTCGTCATCGTCCTGATCTCCCCGCGGAATCTCCGGTCTTCACCTCCTCGCCGGAAGGGCACCACGTCGCCGGCTTCTTTTACGGTCTCCCACCTCTGGACCGAGGCAACTCGGGCACGAAGTTGGCGAGCCGACGTGCCCAAGGATGCTGTAGGTTAACTGTAGAACTCTATGTCTCTTTGGGGTTGTGGAAGTTGCCTTTTGTGGAGGAATAAGATGATAGCATTTTTAGAGATGAAATTGGGGATTTTTGCAAGCACAAGAGAACCAAAAATCCCCCACAAAAATTATGGGCAGCCCCTTCCCTCATTTGGCCGGCCATGCTCAAGGAGAGAATGAGAGGAGAGTGAGAGAGAGAGCAACAATAATGCAAGAGGGAATGATGTGTGATCATGGGAAAAAATCATCACAAGGAAAGTCCAACACTCAACCAACCAATCATATCTCCACAAGTCAAGCCATGATGACTAAAAGAAAGTCAAGAGATGGTGCAACCATCATGACACAACAAAATGCAAAGACCACCCTCCACAATGCCAATTTGCATAATTGCAAATAAGCCCTCCTCCACAAAATTTCAGCCAAGGAAAGATACAAGGGAAAATGGCCGAAACGGAAAAACAAACTGGCAACTTCATAAAACTGATCCCGTAATAAATTACAGGAAAACCCCGCTACTGTATATACATACCCACATTTGTATTGCGACCGAATACAAATGCAATGAGACAAAATCTACACTGTGCAATACTAGGATCCGGCTTAAACCAAAGCCCGCTAGTATTATCCGTCTGATCATGATCCGTGCAATACCGCACGTATCTGATCGAACTCTGCCATATCTCCATACGGCCTCTACAGCGTTTTGCCCGAAACTTTGAGAAAACGGTCTGTGGGGGACTCTAAAGACTCGTCAATACTTTGGTTATGGATTTAACCACTAGCACATCAGAGGTATTAGCCATACGTAACCTGCTACCAGATATTAACCAAAAGGGACGTCGATGAGCGAACTCATCCTGACACCCTACTGAGCCTTTCAGTGACAATATCCGTACAGTCCGGTCCATTCGTCTATGAGCATCGCATAGCGGGCCTAGGGGGTTAGTAAAAGTCAGACCCCCAAAAGTGGTACAAGTCGTGTCGGAGTGTAGCGCAGAACACCCTGAAATACTACTGGAATACCTACCAGTAAATCTCCTGCCTTGGCCAAGGACTTCGTGTAAGGACTCTCCTAGACACAGCGCGACCTCACCCCCAATACCGGGAGAGACGAACCCCTGCAGATCCGCTCACTGCCTCCATGTGGCTCGGGACTGTACCCAACTAAAACCTGTTTGCACGTCTCCTTTGAGCGTGGTAGGGTAGTAATCAAAGTACAGTGGGAACTCACACGAGACAAATGACGATCTCAGGTCGATGAACTAACCTGTACACATGTCACCATGGAACTGCTATCTGACGTCAGGTATAAGACCAACTAGCAGGTTCTCGGCGAGTCCTATCCGGTGTACTCATAACCCAATGAGCACCTGTATACATCTTAGGTGAACCAACTGACACCAGTGGCTTGTGAGACCGGCCACCGCCCCTCGTCGGGGTCTTGACTGTATACACTAGTCTACTCAGGAGTATCGATTCCCTGTCTCGAAACTCCTACGACTAGGGACCATTTAAGGATGTGCTTATAGACTACCAGCTCTCACGTATATGATCGCCCTCATACTGCTGGCAGTCAAGCAAGAATCCTAGGGGCTCTATCAACGTGTAATACTGACCTGTAAGGTCACCTAAAGCAGTACACGATGATAAAGATAAACCAGATAGCATACTATCATCTTGAGTAATACTGTACTACCGGAATAGGTCCTCCCTCAATCATTGCAATCACGTGTCTGTGATCTAATAATTGACTCCGAGGGCACTATCTCCAACAAGTGACACTTACGAAGTTTGTGAATGGTACAATATTTCGGTCTTGAATTCCTAGGGACGAAGTGAACTCCGTTTATGCCGAAACTTTCAGATCTCTAATGATAAAGATTTCAAATATGTTTGAAGGAGGATGAAGAAAGAGAGAGAGAACATACAAAAAAATATTAATATGGTTATTATAATAATTTATAGCCAGAACCATTCTAATTATTTTATGCCTTCATTTTGAGAGCTAAAAGGAAGAGGAAATGAAAGGTCTCATTTATAGCTTATGAGAGGATTTTAAAAAAAAAGATAAAAATAATTGCAAGACCCAAAATTCAAACCTGTGGCCTATGATATAACAATGCAATAACTTAACCAATAGATAGAAATAAATATATACAGTGTTTCAAAAGAGAATAATTTAAAAATTAAACGAAATAAACCATTTTCTTAACTAATTTTTTTTCCTTTCAAACAAAAAAAATTCTCTTTCCAAAATTTCTCATTGAAAACAAAAGAATAAATTCTTTATATTAAAGGGATCAAACTAAATCTTTTAAAAATCTTTCTAAACATTTTCATTTTATAAAACGTGTCATTTCGAAACACGTGTGTATATATATATATAGTAAAAATAGGGTCGTTACACTGTCTCTTATAAGCTATGTTGATACCTATTTTGCCGGATCTGTGGATGACCGTTCCTCCACGAGTGGATTTTGTGTTTTCTTTATGGGTAACCTAGTTACTTGGCGCAACAAGATGAAACATGTTGTTGCATGCTCATTAGCCGAGGATGAATAAAGGGCTATGGCCCATGCTGTCTCAGAAATAACGTGGCTCTCTATATTGCTTCGAGATCTCGGTGTTAGTTCTACAACACCAGTATCCTTGTTCTGTGACAATAAAGCTGCAATTTATATTTCAGAGAATCCAGTGTTTCACGAATGCATAAAACACATTGAAGTAGATTGCCATTTTATCCGGAAGAAAATTGTTGAAAAAAAAGTCAATCTCCATCATATTTCTACTCATGCACAGATTGCGGATATTTTGACGAAAGCTCTTCCAAGATCTGCATTCGTTCATATATTGTCCAATTTTAGAAATTATTGACCCAGGTATGCATCACTGATATCTATACTCCAGCATGAATGGGGTGTTGGAATAATTTAGAATATATTATTATTAGGGTATATCGTACCAAGATGCTTCAGCATCAAGTAATTGTAATCTCTAAATAAAAAGACTTTTGGTCACATAATAAAGATCTATTTTCTCCTCTCTTTTATCCTTTAACATCATCAATTTTTCATGTTTAATAAAATCTTGTTAATTGAAGAAGAAGAAGGAAGAAGGAGGAGGAAGAAGAGTAGGAATTTAATTTCATTATCTTAATTATAAAATAAGCCAACTTTATTGAAAAACTAATTAAAAAATAACTGTAAAGAAGTCATCACCATTAGTGTCACGACCCAAAATTTAGGCACGTGACCGGCACTTAAACTACGTGGCGTCAACAGGCGTAACGTAATTTAAGTAAGCCGAAACCTAGAAATATAAACCATCAAGGAAGTAAGTGATAAAAACATTGTTAAAAACCTTTGAAAATCTCAAGTAAAATCTTAAAGTTTAAGTTTATTTTCTTAAAAATTTCGGCAGAACCTCCTTTGTAAAAACTAGCCCCGAAACGAGTACAAATATAAGATATAAGTAAAGCAACATAGGATATAAATAAAGCATCCCCAAACGGGAGAAAATCATGCCCTAAGGCGGAAAAAACCACCACAAGTATATATATACGACGCCGTTGCGAAGAAATAGACAATATAAAAGAAAAACAGCAATAAGGGGTAAAACTACATAATAAAAGCCGGCTCACACGAGCTCGACACCCAGAGTCACAGAATATACAATATCGTCCTCACAACTCGTCTCAAAGTCAATACATGAAAGTGGTAGATGGAGAGTACTAGATACAATGAGATATACAATGGATATAAAATCGGATAACCGCAAAACCACCTACAGCAAAACGGCTCACAGCCAACCGTAGCGGTATCTGCTGGAAAAGATACAATACGAAGCCCTGCCGCGACTACTCTAAGGGTCAAGCCTGCAAAACATTGTGGCACAACGGGGGTGAGTTGCCACTCGTGAATAGTTGTTAGTGTTTATTTCCTAGAGGTCATTACTGTATCATACTAGTTTGTATATTACTTAATAGAAGCCTGGGATATTAACAGTTGTATTGACAGTCTTGCTAAAAATGGTAGTATGCTACTTGGTTTGTTTCTACTTTAATATATGCATATGTTTCTTTTAACATATCGCTTATACATATTAGTAGAGCCCTTAGGATCTTTGCTTGATTACCAGCGTTGTGTTGGCAGTCACACTAGTGGGGGCTGGGTAGTCTATAAGCAACATCCTATACAGGTCCCTGATCGTAGGATTATCGAGATGGGGCATCGATACTCCGGAGTAGACTAGTGTATACGCTTCTCATACCAGCTGGGGAGATGGTCTGTCCCACAGCTATCAGTACGTCGTACTGGAGATAGTATGCATGTGCTCGTTAGGTTACGGGTACACCGGACAGGACTCGTCGGGAATTGCAGGCTGGTTTTATACCTATCGTCAGATAGTAGTTCCCACGTGACATGAGTACAACTTAGTCCGTCGACTTGACACTGCTACTTCGCCTCGGGTGTGTTCCCACTGTACTTAGATTACTATCCTACCACGGCTCAAAGGAGTCGTGCAAACAGGTAGTAGTTGGGTTCAGTCCCGAAGCACTTGGAGGGAGTGGCGGTTAGACAGGATTCGTCTCTCCCGATATTGGGTGTTGATATCGCGCTGTGTATGGAGAGTCATTATGTAAAGTCCCTGTCCAGGGCAAGCGAGATCTACTGGTAGGTTCCAGTAGTTTCTCAAGGTGTAATGGGCTTCACTCCGACATGACTTATACCACTATTAGGGTTCTGACGTTTACCTCCCCCTAGGCCCGATATGCGATAGTCCAAGAAAAACAGACCGGACTGTACGGAGATTGTCACATCAGGCTCGGTAGGAGTTCGGATGGGTTTCCTCATCGACCTTCTTATCGACACCTACCTGGGGACCGTTACGTACAGCTAGTACTGCTTGCGGCCTGTGGTTAAACCCACTGCTAGCGTAGTGTCGAGTCTTTAGAGTCCCACACAGAGAGTTTCCCTGCACCAGGCAAAAGGTGTAGAGGCCGTATGGTTTTACGGCAGGGCCGCGATCGCTTACGTACACTTGTGCACGTACTATGATCGGGCAGATAATACTAGCGGGCTTTGGTTTAAGCTAGATTCTAGTATTAATATATAGATGGATTTATTCAGTCAAAGATTATCCGTGTCTTTCGGAAATACGGACGGGAGGGGCTGTCTCGTAATTTCTCGGGAAGTTTCTAGTAGAAGATGACTCATATGTGTTTAATTCTTTTTAGGATTTAAACTAAATGAGGTGGAGGATGAGGTGTATGTTTACATTAAAATGCTTAATGACTCATGAGGTGATTCACCCTTAGAATTAAATGAAGCATGATGAATATTAGATATATATTTATTTTGATAATATTATTATGCTTCATATTATTCTAGCATGAGTATTATTCATTTAATTATCACAAAAGCTTTCTCTCTCCTCAAGTTATCATTTTCTTCCTCAAACCCTAAAAGATCTCATGAGTTGAGAATCCTAGGGTTTAAGTGACGAAGTAATCCATCTAAATACTCTACACCCTTTAGGACTTCTAGATTAGCAAACTAGAAGCCGTAGTTATCTCAGATTCGATATTGGAGCTCGGACTATAGACTCTCGGGTGGATCGTCTTTGACTCGAGGAGGCCGTTGACGTACCCATATTCCATAGAGCCTACGAGGTATGGAGGAAAGCGATGAAGACCCGAAGGACTTGTAACGTGAGGTATAACTTCGAATCCGAGTAGTTAAACCTTAAGTAGTTTGCTAGCTAGGGTTTGTGTTCGATCTTTGGTTTGAGTCGATGTTGTGAAGCTCGTAAAAATCATTTTTTGCTAATTCTGCCTCCCTGCGGACATGTGGGGTGCATGACATCGACTTACACTAGTATCAGAGCCTTTCACAAACCTTAGATAGCTTGTAGCGATATTAGAATTCCGCCTTTTTTGTCGCCGGAAAACTGTCGACAAAAACAGTTTTGAAAAGTGAGGTTTTGAGTTGTTTGCACACCCCGCGGGCTCACGGTTTGAACCGAGAAGCCGCGGGGTGAAGTGTACGTACCCCGGGGACACCCCGGGGGAGACAAATGGCCGGGAACACCCCAAGACCACCAATTGGCGGCCTTGGGGGCTGCTGACCTGAGAGACCAGAAACCCCCTTTGGGGGCCACCTCATGGTGGCCCCCAGGGATGGGAACCCTCCCGAGGCCCCCCACTCGACGTATTATCATGTATCTTCGCCTCCGCGAAGATTCGGGCGGTTTTCGAGTTCGTTTCAACTCCCGGATTGGCTCAAAACTTTTAGTTTTTAAAATTTAGCTCACTGGATTTTCGGGTTTTGGAAAATTGGATATGTGTTTTCTAATTGCGTGCGGGATTCTAATGTCGTTGTTACTTTACAAGCTTGGTGATGTTTATATGTGTTCATAAACCTTCGCTAATTGCTAGTATGTCGGTTAGTTGGGGTTTCATATTTCTGTAATGAATATTGGTTTGTGCATATAAACTTGTTCGATTGTCGTGATGATTAGCCGGGGATGTGAGATGAGGGTTTTTCATTCTTTCATTCAAATGTAAATTGTAATATGTTGTAATATTCTTTCGCGGGGCACATCCGGGTTGAGGTTGTAGCCACCGTTGTATTATTTCATTTACTGTTTATTGCTCCTAGGATAGACCCAAGGTGGGGTGCACAAACTACCGGGTACTTTGAAGTGCTTAGTGGCCTACTCACGTCGTTGAGGGAGACCGCTTCACTTCGGGTACTTGGCGGGTAGTTTGCCATACCCCTAGGGGTCTAGAGTGGGGTTTGGCTATTCATCACGACCGTGTAATCCGTCTTTTGTTGCAGGCTCAAACGAAACACGGATTCCTAGTATATCCAATATGTTCATCTGTGATCTGGAATGCCTATTATTGCGTCTGACGAATATACAATATCTATATATGATATCTAGTAGGCGTTGCTTATGTTTTGCATCCGCGCTAGCCCAGCCCCCGCTCTATCGTTAGTTAAGTAACCTAACGGGTGAATGACGGGACCTAGTGGCGAATGCAGATGGCATAAGCGGACGTTGTATTTTCGTTGTTTTCTGCCATGATAGGATAAATGATGGGACACATTATATTAATGCAAAGAAAACAAACCAAAGCTGAATCGTTGGAACAAATTTAAAAGAAACCACTCGGTTATTTTAAAAGAGCAGAATTTTTAATTGCGGAGCTTTAACTACTCCTTTTAAAAAGCTATCAGGTTCCTTCGGTTATATCAAGTTCAATACGTTCACGGTTTCGCCAAAACTAGTCGTAGCCCTCCGTCATTTCATATGGATGGACAGTAGTATTCAAGCTATGTTTGTTGGCCTTCGTCAAGACATAGTGTTTGGTAGCTGCTGGGGTATTCATATGTAGCAAACATAGATGCGTTGGTTTTGGACAGTCGTATTACCTTGTTGGCCTTCGTCAAGGGTATGTACGGGTGGGTTCAAATTAATATGGATAATGATGGGCAGAATTGACATGTGACTTATGATTTGTTGGCCTTCGTCAAGGTTATAAGAGCATGGGGCAAAAATCCACATCGGGAGTTTCTAAAGAAACTGAAACTTACTAGTGTTGTATACCATTTGGAGTTTGATAATGCCGGTAGGATTCCTTCAGCATTATCACACGATGATATTTGGATCTCGATCCTACTGTGAGTATCCGCTACACATCAGGAGATTCGTCACTTAACGATCAATGCTATAACCCAAGTAGGTGTCTAGAACAGTGTTAGCGGGGCTACGCCTCTAGGGAAAAGAGGTTATTTAATTAAGGAACTTCGCGAAAGCGTCGTAAAACCTCCCTCGAAGTACCAACACTAGCCTGGCTGAACGGTTAAGCATGTATTGTACGGTGAGATCAGTCCTGGCTAATTCTTCTTTTATGGTTTAAGGAAGGATTCGAGAAACATTGGGAGCCATCCAGTTTAGATAAATTAAAAACCAATCTAAACTTGCCAGAGCATCATGCTAATGCGTTTTCTTCTCTCTCTCTTAATTGCAGCGACCATGTGACCATGACTAGGTTACATCTAGATAACAAGTTGACCGAATCTGACTTTTATGACTGGCAAAGGTCTGTCCAGATGTCCATTGCCTATGACAAGCTGGACCACCCTATTACTACTTAAGCCCCCATCGTCCCAGGTCCAGTTTCTACAGTCGCGTATATGGATATGACAGTGCGAATGCCAAGTGCCCCGTGTTGGCTTCAGTTGATGGTGTATACCAGAAGCAGCACGAGAAGATGAACTTAGTTTCCATCTTCCTCCATAACAAATATTTATATGGAGAGCAATCTCGTATCGCAAGATATGAGACCTCGAACGAATTGCTTCAAGCGAGGTTGGCTGTCGGGTCATCTATAGGGGACAACGTCCTTACGAATACTAGCTATATTGATGAGCTCATGGACCTGGAAAGGTCATATGCTGACTTATTTCCACAGTCCCTGCCCTCTATTTACACCCTGAAGGAAACCAGGGAGACACCCGCTCAGCTTAATGGGGGACCTTCTTCTTCTGCATCCAGGGCGAAAGCAAAGGGTGAAAAGAAGAAGACCTCCATAAAACCGATATGCGGTGTCAGTGAAGTAGAAGGAAAGGGAAGAGCAAAAGTTTCGGGACTTGGTGTATGTAAGGAGGGATGTTCCTATTGTTATGGGAACGGGCATTGGCAGAAGGATTGCAGGGCTTTGGAAGCCAGTAGCCAGGATTTGAAGCATGTTGTGGCATTGGCCTCGAGTGTGTTTGTAATTGAGAACTGTTTGTCAATTAACTCTACTTCCTGGGTACTAGATACCGGAACAGGATCTCATATCTATAATTCATTACATGCTTTGAGAAACCGTAGAGTTATCAGGGTAGGCGATTTTTCTCTCAGAGTTGCAAACGAAATGAGCGTGGACGCTGAATCCGTGGGAGAATATCGCCTAGGTTTGACAAGTGGGCAGATATTGAATCTACGTAACTGTTTGTATATACCTAGTTTGACTTGTAATATCATATCAGTGTCCTCACTTTCGAGAGAGGGATATGATTTTACATTCGTAAGTGATGTGGTTCACATCCACCTAAATCAAGTTTTGATTGGGTCCGGTACATTAGATGACGGTATATACGTATTGAATCAAGCTCAGGTTTTCAATGTCCAGAACACACTTAAAAGAAAGTCTCCGGAAATAAATCAGGCTTTCTTATGGCATTGTAGACTATGTCACATCAATGAAACACAGTTGACTAAGTTACATAGAGAAGGATATTTGAATCCGTTCGAATATCAATCTTATGCTACTTGTGAATCTTGTCTAATGGGAAAGATGACAAAGACTCCGTTTACTGGACACGGAGTAAGAGCGAGCGAGCTCTTGGGACTCATACACAGCGATGTGTGTGGTCCAATGTATACACATGCGCGAGGTGGTTATTCCTACTTCATTACTTTTACGGATGATTTCTCTAGGTATGGACATATCTTTTTGATGAAGCATAAATCCGAGGCCTTTGAGAAATTCCGGGAATACAAGAATGAAGTGGAAAACCAAACAGGAAAAAGTATCAAGACACTGAGATCTGATCGAGGTGGTGAATACTTAATTGCCGAGTTCCTGGGTTACTTAAAAAAGAATGGAATTCTCTCTCATCTTACTCCTCCATACACACCACAACACAACGGTGTATCGGAAAGGCGGAATCGAACCCTATTGGATATGGTTCGTTCCATGATGAGTAAGGCTGAGTTACCGCGATCTTTCTGGGGTTATGCACTAGAATCAGCTGCATATCTTTTGAACAAGGTTCCAACCAAGACTGTGCCTACCACACAATATCATATGTGGAGTGGGAAGAAACCCTATCTTCAGTACCTGAAGACATGGGGATGTCCAGCTTTTGTTAAAAAGCAGCATGCGGACAAGCTCGAGGCACTCTCAGTACAGTGTAAGTTTGTGGGATATCCAAAGAACTCCAAGGGGTATTGTTTCTATTGCGAGGAACAAAAGGTTTTTTTCTCGTCATGTCCCTTCTTGGAAGCTGAATTTTTAGAAAATCGGAAGAGTGGGAGCGCAATAGAACTGGAAGAAAATCCAGAACCACAAGCTGTTACTGATAGTTTGGTAGAACAAGAAGGTTCAGAAGAAAGGGATATCCCAGCGCCTATCCGCAGAAGTAGTAGGAAGTCTCATCCGCCCGAGAGATACTACGGTTTTCTCATAAACGGGGATCAAAAAGATTGCATCATTGATAATGATGACCCTACTAGCTTCCAGCAAGCCATTCAGAGCGAGGACTCGATAAAATGGCTGGATGCAATGGGGACCGAAATGGAGTCCATATACACTAACAAAGTATGGACTTTGGACATTGCTCCAGATGGGGTAAAACCCGTAGGATGCAAATGGATCTTCAGAAAGAAGATTGGTGTAGATGGACAGGTTGAAACCTATAAGGCTAGACTTTTTGCAAAGGGTTTTCGTCAAAGACCTGGTTTGGACTATGAAGAAACCTTTTCTCCTGTGGCTATGCTCAAATCCATTCGGATCCTTCTTGCCATTGCTGCCTTCCACGATTATGAGATCTGACAGATGGACGTAAAGACGGCTTCTATAAATGGTAATTTGGAAGAATGCGTCTATATGGATCAGCCAGAGGGATTCATTCAGAGTGGGAGCAGCGGTAAAGTGTGCAAGTTGCTTAAGTCCATTTATGGACTAAAGCAGGCATCGCGGAGTTGGAACATCTGTTTTGATGATACTGTCAAAGAATTCGACTTTATCAAGAATCTAGATGAACTATGCATATACAGTAAGATTGTAGGGAGAGCTGTAGTATTCCTCGTCTTGTACGTAGATGACATTCTCCTAATAGGAAATGATATTCCTATGCTACAGTCAGTCAAAAGATTCTTGTCACAGAAGTTCTCTATGAAGGACCTGGGTGATGCCACCTACATTCTGGGTATCCAGATCTATCGTGATAGATCAAAGAGGATGTTGGGACTTTCACAGTCCAGGTACATAGACACCATATTGAAAATATTCAGTATGGAAGATTCTAAGCGCGGTAACCTACCGGCTTGTCATGGAATCACCCTCTCCAAAAGAGATGTCTCCCAAGACTGATTTGGAAAGGGCCCGCATGTCGATTATACCCTACGCTTCTGCGGTAGACTCTATAATGTATGCGATGTTATGTACCAGTCCAGATGTAGCATACGCATTGAGCGTTGTAAGCCAGTATCAGGCAAACCCAGGGGAGAAGCACTGGATAGCAGTAAAGAACATTCTCAAGTACCTGAGGAGGACTAAGGATATGTTCTTGGTGTATGGCGGAAATGACCTCCAGATCGAGGCCTTTGCCGACTCCAGCTTCCAGAGTGACAAGGATGACTCTAAGTCCATGTCGGGTTATGTCTTTACCCTCAATGGAGGGGCGGTCTGTTGGAAGAGTTCCAAGCAGGACACCATTGCTGACTCAACGATGGAAGCGGAGTACATAGCTGCTTGCGATGCCGCAAAAGGAGCTGTCTGGATGAAGAAGTTCCTTACAGAACTTCAGGTGGTTCCTACCAGTGTTGATCCTATACCTCTGTATTGCGACAACAACGGCGATATAGCTTTAGCAAAGGAACCCAGGTCCCATCAGAAGTCCAGACACATCTTAAGGCGGTATCACCTGATCAGGGAGATCGTAGATAGCCGGGAGATCGAGATGAAGAGAGTAGATACAGAGAATAACAATGTTGATCCATTCACAAAGGCTATTCCTCAGACGCAGTTCGAGAGCCTATTCGAGATGATAGGTCTGCGATATGCCAGTACATGGCCCTAGTGCAAGTGGGAGATTGTTAATGTTTATTTCCTAGAGGCCATTACTATATCATACTAGTTTGTATATTACTTAATGGAAGCTTGGGATATTCACAGTTGTATTGACAGTCTTGCTAAAAATGGTAGTATGCTACTTGGTTTGTTTCTACTTTAATAGGTGCATATGTTGTAGGGTTACTAGGCACTGTCATAAGGTTCTACAAGGCATCAACCATGCCAAAATCAAATTTTTCAAGTGCCGAACAACCCTAACCAAGATCTTAGACTAGAGATTAGGCGAAACAAAGCAAGTAAACAACTTTACTTCTAAGAGTTTAGGATTACAACCTTTGTAGTCCATTCCTTCACTTTAAAAGCTCCGTGTTGAGGTCCCTTTGCCGTGATCATCATGTACCCGGACTCTAGAGAGGCTCTATGAAGAGAAAGATGCAAGCTTGCTTTCGATCTTCAATAACAAAGATGATCTACCTTGAAGAAACTCAAACCCAAGCTGTTTCTTTGCTAATCAAGTATTAGCAAAGCAAACACCCAAATCTAATCGTCTAGAATAGATGAGGATGATGAAGTAGGAATTTAGCTCTCATTTGTTTTCAAAATCTCACTCAATATCATCACATATGAAAAAGCTAGAAAGCTTTTTAAAGAACTCAGGGAAGAAGAAGAAGAATCTTTCTTTTGTGATGAATAATGAAACTTATGTGAGGTTAGAAATGCAACCATGGGTTAAGAAAGAAAACTTAACCCTTGTAGATATTTAACTAGGGTAAAGGGTTGGGTTGGGTTAAGGAAATATCTTTGCAAATTATCACAAAATATCAAGGTCAAAGTCAAAGCTTCTTGAAAGCTTCATGAAAGTTTAACCCTAATCCAAACCCTAACCATATTTAAACTCCACAAATCATGTTGCATTTATAACCATAACATGTTACAATATTATATATCACATATACAATATTTATTGAAACAAAATAAAATAATACAATTAACATATATCACATATATATCAATGTATTACCCGAGTGAGAAAAAGATTCTTTAAGTGAGCTAATATTAGTTAATGTAATATAATATATCAAATATATAATTATACATTAAATTATCGAATCAACACTTGATCCGATAATCCGGCTATTTCACAAATAACCGACTAATATAATCTGTATCAGTTCATCGAATCAACACTTGATCCGATTACCCGGCTATATCACATATACCCGGCCGATATCACATATCGCGAGAATCTAATACGGTATCACATACACGTATTGTTCTCGGTCCCTCACATATCACATATGTGCTCCTACTCCGTTTTGCCTGAGCCAGGAAACCTCTGTGTAGGACTTTAAAGAATCGTCAATACGCCGGCAGTAGGTGATGATCATATCAAACACCCACAAGCTGCAAGCGGTAAGCTAAACATAATAGCCACCCAGGTATTGAGCAATCAGAAGATCAACAAGCAATCCTGTACATTCTCCCGTCAATCCAACCAGTAACACTCCGGTACAATCCGGTCTCTTCGTCTGATATGTCGCATATCTCGCCTAGGGGTGGTAAACGTCAGACCCCAGTAGCTTGATAAGTCGTGTCGATATGAGGTCCATAACAGTTCGAAAAACTTCTGATAACACTTACCAGTAAATCTCAGCAACCCTGGCCAGGGATTTCTAGTTATAGCCAATCGAACACAGCGCAACATCAACTCCCTATATCGGGAGAGACGAAACCCCTCCTATCGCTCATTGCCTCCATGTGATTCGGGACTGTACCCAAAAGCCACCTTTTTGCACGACCTCTTGGATGTGGTATGATGGAAATCAAAGCACAGTGGGAATCACACAAGACTCTAATACGATCTCGGATCTACAGACTACTCTGTACCAGTGTCACCAGAGAACTGTCATCTGACGTGAGGTATAATACCATCTGGGAGTTCTCGGCGAGTCCGTCCAGTGTACCCAGTCTCCACTGAGCACCCGTATACCTTCTCTGATGTCAAACACCAATGGATATGGGATCATCCATCGCCCATCATATGGGTCAAGAAGCGCATAAGCTAGTCTACTTTGGAGTATCGATGCCCTGTCTTGGTACTCCCACGACTAGGAACATTTGAAGGATGTACTTGGCGACTACACTGTCCCCACTAGTATGATCTGCATCATAGTCCTGGTAGTCAAATATTCATCCTGAGGGCTTTATCAACATGTGACATAGAGACAATCAGAGTACATGTTAAGATAAAGAGCAACCAGATAGCATACTATCATGTCAAGCAAGAAAGTCCTCCCATATATGTCCAAGCATCCACTACAATATACAACGCATATATAGTAATGGTCTCTAGGGCATACATATAACTAACAATCTCCCACTTGCACTAGGGCCATCTGTTGTAGTATCTCATACCCAATAATAAGTTGTGGTTAATGTATCTCATACTCAACCATCCCATAATAGTCTCTACTGGGAAATAGGCCTTTGTGAGTGGATCCGCGCTGTTGTCCTCTGTGTCTACTCTCCTAACCTCGATCTCCCTGGAGATCAACCATCTCCATGATCAGGTGATACTTACTAAGAATTTTTCTGGATCTCTGATGCGACGGGGGTTCCTAGGCCTAAGCCACAACTCCATTGTCACACAATGGTAGAAACGAAGTTCATCTCATGAACTAAAATATATCCAGACCGCCTCTTTGGTATCATCCTTGGTAACGATGTATCTTGCCTTTAATCGTCTAGTAAGTCACGGTATCTAGCTTGGAACTATTCCAACATACTGTCCCTCCACTGAGGGTAAAGACAATACCTGCAACTGACATTCAGTCGTCCTTATCACCCTGGATCCTTTCCAGTGATTCTTCCCTGGATCGATTGATACCATTTCACAACAACTAGTGAGAATCCTAACATCCAATTAGATCTATCTCATAGATCCATAACCCAGGATTTAGGAGGTATCACCTTGATCCTTTATGGAGAATCATTGTGATAAGAGGAGATTGACCGAGCGTAGCATAGGAAACTCCTTCCCTATCAAGAGTATGTCATCCACGCACTCTACGAGGATCACCACAATACTCTCTACTACCTTTTTGTATATACAAGGTTCATCTACCATTTTGATGAAGTCAAACTCTTTGACTACTACATCAAAACAGACGTTCCAACTTCGCGTTGCCTGTTTTATCCCATAAAACAACTTGCACACGTTTCCGCTGCTCCCAATGTCTACGCCTTCTGGCTGTGTACTTATAGACGCTCTCTTCCAAATCAATATTTGGAAAAGGATTCCTGACACCCAACCGCCAGATATCGTAGTCATGGTATGTAGCAATGGCAAGTAGGATCTGGATGGACTTAAGCATAGTTTTGAAAATCTCAACTTTTCCATGTACACCAAGTAATCTTCTCAAGATATACTTGCTCCTGATGGGTATTTAACCCTTCAGATAAAGCAACCAAAGTCTATACTTTGTTGGTGTATAAGGATTCCATGTCAGATCGTATTAGCATCCGGCCATTCTTATAGAGTCCCCACTCTTGATGGCCTGCTCGAAACAAGTTGGGTCATCATCTCATGATGCAATCCTCGCTCCCACTGTCATAGAGAAAACCGAAGTATCTCTCAGGTGGGTGAGGAACCCTACTAGATCGGCGGAGAGGCTGAGGTTTGTTGGGAACTATTGAATCCTTTGGTTCTACCAAATCATCAGCTGCAGTTTGTATAGCTGGAACTCTTTCCAGTTCTACCTCATGACCACTAATTTCTTCACAAGAAATTCCCTTTCACAAAGGTGGCATGCTGAGAAACAAAACATCTTTTGTTCCTCGGTTTGGTAGAAGATATTCCCTTGCTAATGCTTGGGATATCCAACAAACTTCCACAGAACTGACATTGCCTTGAGCTTGTCTGGATTATGCTTTTAGACAAAGGCCGGACAATCCCAAATCTTAACTTCCTTAAGAGATGGGCTATTTCCATACCATATCACATATGGAGTGGTAGGCACCTGATTTGATTGGAACCTTATTCAATAGGTATGCAGCTTCACAAGTGCATAACCCCCAAAAGAAAATAGGCAACTCAGTAGTACTCATCATAGAACACACTATATTACATAGGGTCTGATTGCTCCGCCCCGATACACCGACGTGCTGTGGTGTATTCGGAGGAGTAATGCTGAGAGAGAATCTCATTCTCCTATAGAATAGACCAGGAATTCCGTGCTCAAGTATTCTCCTCCTTGATCACATCAAAGGACATAATACTTATACCCGTTTTTGGTTCTCTACTTCTAACTCATATTCTGTGAATATCTCAAAAGCTTCGGACTTGTGTTTCAACAGGAACATATGTCTGAATCTTGAGAGATCATCAGTGAATGTAATGAAGTACAAAGAATCGGTCCTGGCATCTGTCGACAGGGGACCTTAAGTACATCATCATGTATCAATACCAAGAGTTCACTAACTCTTTCTCTGTTTCCAATAAACAGAGCTGTGGTCCTCTTATCTTTGTGACATAACTGGCAAGTTTCACAGGATGTAAATTCAAACAGATTTAAATATGCATCTAAATGTAACTTAGCTAGTCGGGTCGCAGTTGATATGACCTAGTCTACAATGCCTCAAGAAGGATTCGTTCATTTTTGAACTCTTCTTCTTGTGTGTGTTCTGTACTTTAAAAACTGTGGTTTGATTTAGAATGTCTATGCTTTTAGATAACGTGCCTGAACCGATCAACTCATGATATAGGAAATGTTCAAAACATTATCCAACAATACAAAATTATATCCTTCTTTACTAATAAAGAGATTGATATGATGTTGTATATCAGGTTCGGTATCTAATAACATTCGTTCAGAATCAATGTATTTGGTAATACAGGGTGATAACTGCCAACATACTTGGCTGCAACACTTGCACTATTTCCAACTCTTGAAACTTATCACCCGTTCTCAGTTCTCTACCTATCTGTAGCCCATGTAACATATTACATATGTGGGATCCTGATCCGGTATCTCATACCCAGGACGTAAAGGATACTGAGAAACAGTTCTCGGTAATGAACATACCCGAAGAAGATGCATCATCATGTACTTTCTTTGTTTGGGCGGCACGGGAATTCTGGTAATCCCATATTTCCTGCTATGTCTTATAACAATTATAGGTTGGAGCGGGACCTGTAGGGTTACTAGGCACTCTAATAAGGATCTACAAGGCATCAACCATGCCGGATTAAAATTTTAGCCATGCTGAATAACTCTAAACAAGATCTTTGCTAGAAAATTTGGTTAACACATGCAAGTTAAACTCTTTAACACTAAGTGAATACGAAATACAACCTTTGTAGATCGATCCTTCACTTCTAAAGCTCCTTGTAGTAGTCCCTTCGCTGCGATCATCGAACACCCGGACTCTCGGACGGCTCCATGAGAAGAGGCAACGGTATTTCTTGAAGTCTTCGAGGCCGAAGATGATCTACGTCGAGGGAATACGAACTCAAGCTTCTACTTCACTAACCAAAGAATTAGTGAAGCAAACACCTTAAACTAAAGTGCTAGTCTAGTAGAGGATGGTGAAATAGGAAATGGGTACACTTTAGAATTTGATTTCTCACTTTGATTCTCTCTCTTTTTCAAACCCTAGAAAGAATTTCAAAGAGGAAGAAGATGAGCTCAAAATGAGAATGAATCTTGATCAAGAGAGAGAATGAGCTAACCATGGTGAGTGAGTATCATATACTAACTCATGTAGAGACATTACCATGGCTAATTATAGTGGTTAGGTTAGTTAATATCTTAAGTAAAACAAAACTAGTGGACTACGTGAATGCAACATAAGCTTCATGAAGCTTCATGCATTTGTTCTCATTATCCATTTGTTTTAGAATTACTTTAAATATAAAAACCTAATACAATAATAAGTATGGTATAAGTCTTATACACCCATGTAATGTGTATCAACAACAATGATACAATTTGTACACTAATAAATATATATCACATATATATTAACTTGTGCACAAGTGAGAAAAATAAATGCTTAAGTGAACCAATGTTAGTTAATGTAAATTAGTATATCACATATACAATTATACACTAAAATTATTAAATCAATACTTGACTTAATAATTCGGTTATATCACATATAACCGACTAACATCCAATGTATCGACTTATCGAATTAACCCTTGATTCGAAAACTTGGTTATATCGCATATAACCGATCGACACAAACTTCGCGAGAATAGAATACGGTATCACATACTCGCATTATTCTCGGTCCCGCACATATCACATATGCGCTCTTATTTCGTTTTGCCCGAGCCAGTACAACCTCTATGTAGGACTCTAAAGACTCGTCAATACGCCGGTAGTAGGTGATGATCATATCAAGCACCCACAAGCCATCAGCGGTACTAGCTGGACATAACGGCTACCCGGGTATTGAGCTGTCACGACCCGAAAGAGCACGTGACTGGCCCTTGAACCAAATGAAGTCTATAGGACTCCATCTGATCCAAGTAACCCAAAAGCCCAGAAATCTGAAACCATTTTAAGGATAAATAAACATACAAGCAATATACTATACAACGCCGAATGGCGAGGATCAAAATCCAAAAGAAACCCAGATAAGCATGAAAACTGTAACACTACTAAGCGCGACTCAAAGGTCGAAATAAAACAACACTGGTGTCTGAGTATGAAACAAAATACAAGTTTTGGTTGATGGAATTTCTAGATACAAAAGAATAATACATCAACAAGGGTGGTCCTGATACAAAAGAACCCACCTACCCAAGCAAGTCCCCCTTATGGAAGCAGTGTGCCAGAAATGCTGCTACGGAACCTGTACGGCAAAACCCTGCAAGAACTGTGGCACAACGGGGGTGAGTTGCCAACTCATGAATAGAAAATATCTACAAGCAGAAATCGAATGCAAGACATAATCCTAGGTCAATACGATCAGTATATAATATAACCCTCAAGAGTAAGTCTGAAGCATGAAAATGTGGCATTGTAACATCTAATCATGTAGGTAGTGCAAATTACTCGTGCCAGTGCCTCAGATAATAGCATGTCATAATGTAAGGTATGTCTGCATGAAGTAAACATGATGAAGTATCAAATGGATATCAATACACATATATTAGCGTCCCATTCAACTAATATTGGTGTAAGGGTATATATAACAGCGCCCTCGTACCCTGTTATATATACAAATGAAGTGTGATCAATGTTGTCAAAGTCTGTATGTAATCAATGTCTGTATGTAATCAATGTCTGTATGTATATGTGAATCCCGTCCACCTGTCACCCAATGTCAATAAGCATCATACATGCGAATATGAGGATATAATCAAAATCATGGAGATCATCATGAAACTCGTGCCTAGCATCGACATGTAAATCCTCATCTATCGGGCTCCGTCGGTCCGGATCAGCCCACGGGCTCTGTCTGCGGAATCGTACCTCGGTCCCGGCAGTACGCCCATATCCATCTATCGACTCTGGTCAGTATCCTCCGGATAACCGCCAGGTCCAACCAATCACCGGTAGGTAGTAGTCCCTCTGCCAGGTTCACCGTCTACTACACAGCGAAACCGTTCTCGCCCTGGGGTACCATACCGGGTCCACCATGTACCCGTAATCGGCCTCATCCAACTCCTCGATTCGGGTTCACATGTATCACTCTAGCACCGAGAAAACACATGGTGGACGCACCGAAATATCATATCAAGGGAAACCGGGTTTTTAAATAATTTTCTATTCTCTTTTGAAATATCCACGGTTCCCCAAATCTAGAATTTATCATGGAAACAACATATCTCAATGCGCATAATCATTAAGCATGATGTATGTGTCATATAAATGAAATGCAAGTATAACAGTATATCAAGCAACATGGAAATAATAGTATGCACATACAAGGTCATATCCTGATGCAACAATGCTACTGTGTAGTGACATGGCAATTATCGATGATGAAGTGTGTGAGCCGGCAAGCAAGTGTATGTGGAACATACGCATCATCGATAATGGTGCTGGTGCCCTAGTAACATGATAGTAATATAGCAATAAACATATGCAAAGCAATGTGAATAGCATGAATATGCGGAAATAGAATAATCAACGCAACAGTAAAGAATCTACACCCATATGTATATGTCATGCAGTTATGCCATTTGAAATAAGTTGAATCAGGATTTTTACGAGCAATAAGGGCTACGGTGTTTCTAAGATATTCCAGATTCATAGTTTTGAAATAGGTATGACTCGGGTCTAGTCTAACATCTACTATGCAAACTACAGATCTAAGTATCAAGTCAAACGGGAGGGGTATGGAAACCACCTAAATCTGAGTCGATATATAGGTATAATAGTCGGTGATCCCTCCTCAATAGTATTGCGTACGATACAGTATATCATATGACATCCTCAAGTCATGAGTGCGGATCTATCAGCAATATAAAGCACGTACGGTAAATCGTCGTACGATATCCCAATAGCTGGGTACGGGTCAGTATCACATATCTCTCATCAAATATCAGGTATCATTATCATCATATCACATAATCTGGGGTACAGATCTAAGTCTAGTACAAATCAATACCATCTATATAAGTATGAAAGCGGGGGTAAAACACATGCCCAATGGCCCGCGAAGATCACATGTCGTATCGCAAGTCCAAATCACATCACATCACCGATCTCATGGCACAATGCCCAAAATCATCGACTCATCTCTAATGTCATCCAATATCATCATCAACACAGTGTAAGTATAGTGAATATGCAAGGGTGCGCGTGTGGGTGTAAACCTATTCTAGGGTTCGCGACTATGAACTATACTAGTTTACTTCTAACCCTAAGCTATCCATAATACACCTAACACCGTATCCATGACACACTATAACTATCAAACATAATATATAGTATCAACTACGGACTGCGGGGGTGCTATACGCCATCCACCCGACTTCCCCCAGTAGATATAATCTACTCACATTGCGTCTTCATTTTTCGACGTCACCACGCGCATTGCTTGTCGTCGCGAAGTCTTCATGGGGTACCTACACGTCAAAGTATCGTAATGCGTATTAAAACCAAATCAAAGCTAAAACGGCACACGAAACCCAAAACGATACGATTAGGGGCCTATAGGTTAGAATCTATGGGCACGCCTTCAAAACCATCAATCAATCCTCGATATCGTCGTATAAACGCCAAATAGTCGAGGTAAAATACACTACACAATTTCAGAACTAAAAATACGGAACACGGAAACACGAATCCAAAACAGCAACTAAGGAAATAGGCTCCAGATTTCACCCTAGGTCAAACTAGACAAATCTACACATACCAGGGGCCTAATCTACTGATGAGGGAACACCAAAACCAAAACGAGCAAGTTTGGTGGGGTCCAGGCTGCAATTTGCGGCCAAACAGGATAAATCTGCGGCCTGCAATGGGAGTTAGGGGCTAGGGTTTTGGGTGTTGATTTCTATTTGCCTGCACATCTCACTGCCAACTCAAAATTATTTTTAGACGTCTCGGGTGATAGCAGATTCCCAAAAACAGTGACAGATTTGCAGTTTTCCCCGACATCGATTCTGTAAATCCGTATTCTGGGTTCATGTTCCAGGTATTGTCCAATACAACATCACAACAGGGGTTCTAAGATCACTACAAGCCTCAATTTCACCTTTGATTTCAGATTTATCCTAAACCCTAAGTTGAAATTTCCAAATTCTACAAACAACACAATATCGATATGAAACCAGCATAGATGCACAAGGAAATTGAAATACTACTCTAGGGTGCAGAAATTACCTTCTTTGGCAACTCAAGAAAATTCTTGAGTTGCTCAAAGTCCTCAAGATCCACTCTTTCTTAGTCCAATGCGATCCTCTCGAGCTTGTGAGCATGTTTTGTGAAGAGGAAATGGGGTTTTGGGGTTGGATTCAAGATGTTTTTGGGGATTGAAGAGGAGGGAAGTGAGAAGAGGAGCAGGACCAGCAGCAGCTCTTATGGAGAAGGAGAGAGAAATGAGGTGATGAAATGATGGGGGAGGCATGGTTCAATGAAAGTTGACCTATTCTACCCCCTCTCTCTCTCATAATCATGATACCTTTATCTTTTCTTTTCTTTTCCTTCTCACCCAATTGCAAACCCTAAGCAACCATATCCCCAAAACATGTAACAAGTGTAACAAGTGTGGAAAAAAAGATATGTGCACATTTTTGCACAAAAATGCCAAAAAACCGATTAGCGATTTTTAATCGCGATTAGCACTAAATTAGCATATAACTAATCATAAGAACGTAGAAATGGCATAATTCTCAAAATTACCCTATTTTAGAATTTTCCATAGTTTTCCCCCATTTATTTGTATTTAATTATACCGAATTATTAAAATTTTCAATAAATTAATATTATTTTATAAATTTCCCAAAAATAATATTTTACTATTTTGAGATGTTACAATCTACCACCCTTAAATAAATTCGGTCCCCGAATTTAAATTTAAACCCCCAACTACTAAATCATTCAGTAACAATCCAAGTTGTCGGATACGCGATAATCGAATCACAAATCATAAATACCGTCGTCGGTAGTTCCTCCTTCAAGGTCGAGAAGGTGTCGGTGCATCCAATGCTAGAAGCGCAAGATATCTACTTGCCTCTGGCTCACGGTCTGGCGTCCTTTGTCTCTGGGTCCTTATCTTCTCTGCGGATTACCTATCTCGCAATCAATCGGCTCATCAGCCTTGTCAGGTGTGCTAACGTGGACGATTCCGTTCTGGCACTTCTCTGGTCATCTCTTGGTCAGTCATCACGACTACTCGTAAAGCGGCATATCACCGGTGTCGGCCTCTGGCTCTCTGAATGCACATCACACATCTGATCCTGGGTGCAAACATCATTGCAGCAGTGTCCTGGAAGGAATCCTTCTCATGGTCTCTTCCGATCTTGCCTATGCCGAACTGTACGGAGGTTCGTACTCTTGCATAATCTCTTCTCGCTCGATGGACATCTGCGACCTCAGCATAGCATTCCCTCAGAAATTGGTCGCATCCCAACGCCTCTGTAAGCATATAAGGTCTCCGGTCTTGATGGAAAGTAATGACAGCTTGTCAGCGTTTCGCACGAACCTCTGGCTCCACCTGTCTCTATCGTCGTCCACTATGACGTCACGCCATGCTATCTACGCACTGCACTGTTCTCGGCCACGGTCAATCCGAAGTCTCTCGCACAGACTCGAAATCGCGTACTCTGTTGCTTCATCATTCGGTAGAAGATGTGTGGCCTAACAGGTCCTTGGGAACGCGTCCCAACCATCGGAGAAATACTCAATACTCGTCCGTCCTCGATCAATTCACAATGTATCTGGGTGAGGTCCTTTATCCGAACCTGGTCAACTACCTCGTCGACAATGCCGAACTCTGGCCTGCTGGGTGTGCGCAGTATGACCACTCCTGGGTCTAGGTCTTCTCGTATCGTTTTCCAGAAAGGTCCTGTCGACGTCTCTCTCTCAAATCTCATTCCTGCCGAATTGCCCGGAAGTCATCATCTAATGCTGAAGCTAATTCTTATTCCGGAACAGCTGCATACTCATCGTGCCTTTTTCTGGAAGATATATCCGTAACAATGCATCTGCGTACGTATCGCATCTCTGATGTCATCGGAGGGGAACGTCATCTCGTCGAAATCTCTAGCGAACTCTTTACTTCACTCTGCTTCAATGTCGACTGATTCGGACTCGTCTCATCATGGCTGCATGGACTGTGCTCCAACGGTAATACTCGTATCTGGAGTCTCCCAACCAAAGCATCCCATCACATGATATCCGAATGATGTCGAATCATTCGATCGACTCGTCAGAACCTCATAATCCCCCAAGAGATCAACATCTTGAGTATAGTTTAATAGTATCGAGTACATGCCACAGCGTCGGTGGTCCAGCCGTAAAAGGGCAAACCCAAGCCTCACTAATGGTGCCGCGTAACTGCCGCAAACCCTAAGGTTCAAAGGCTTTCACACGGTCATTAAGTCGAGTTAGGGTTTCATTCTTCTAGAGGGACTATGGAATCGCCTGCACGTCTTTCCGTATACTTTAAACTTGAAAAAAATAGGCTCCTGACATTCGATCGTCTCTATCGACTCTCAACGAACCGGCATGAAGTTGTCTCTAGCTGGAATCAATCTATTTGATGACCTCGCATCGGGATAAGCGAACGAACCACATGTCCTAGTCATTCATCCTCGGGTGACAAGCTACTCACTATCATCACTCTAAGTATATACTCATGCTGCAGTAGCTCCAATCATCTGGGTGATATCTCGTCGTTTGCAGCAGCAACTGGCTCATTCGTCTGTACGCCGAACAGCGCCTCAATCCTCCGGGAAGGCGATACATTGGCGGCCATCTCTAAATCGGTCTGCTCTAGATCCGAGTAAGACTCTCCACACTGGAAATCTTTAACTCAACTGGGCCTGCTCCGGCGCATAAATCGAACGAATCACCTTCGTCTCTCAAATCGGGTAGACTAGCTATCATCTGTCTCATATATGCCTGGAAGCTCCGGCGATCTCAGCTCGTAAGCTCCGGAAGTGACATCCTGTCAATTTCAGCAACAGCTGGTCCATCTGTCTGCACGGTAGGCGACATCATAATCTCTGAGGTATGCTATACATCAACAGTCCTCTCTCAACTGGCAGCTCTAACAATGGCCCGATCATCCGGTGCAAAACTAAGCACTCGCCTCCACTAGAGGTCATAATTACCAATACTAACTCTAGACGTTCCCATGTCACCAGAAAACACAATGGTCGGCCCTCATACCAGAAGGGCTCGCACTGACCGTAACCTTAGTAGCAGCCCAAACCGCGCTCCGACATGGCGACAGGAACCTCAATCGAGTATCGAAGAGAGCATATCAATGGCAAGAAAGAGAACATCAGATCCAGAGTGGATACATGATCATAAGAAGGAACAGCATCAATGAAGGCATGATCATGAAACTAATAGAATCGAGGATCTCAAATGGATATATAATCATGGATATGAATAGAATCACTAATCTCGAAAATATGTACATCCTAAGGTTCCTTAAGCAGAGTGGCGTGTCGTAAGTATGCCACGGAACATACCCACGGTACGTCACTCTACTTCAGTCACCTATTCCATCAACCAAGGGTCATCCTACGCGATAAAAGTTTGGGTCTAATACCCCCCTCGACTAAGTCTAAGTTCCGTAAGGTCAAGCCTAAGTTCTGTATATATAGACGCCCTAGGCTCCACATAGTCAAACTTAGACTCGAACCAAGGTCAACCTAGCGCTCTGATACCAACTTTGTCACGACCCGAAAGAGCATGTGACTGGCCCTTGAACCATATGAAGTCTATAGGACTCCATCTGATCCAAGTAAGCCAAAAGCCCAGAAATCTGAAACCATTTTAAGGATAAATAAACATACAAGAAATATACTATACAACGCCGAATGGCGAGGATCAAAATCCAAAAGAAACCCAGATAAGCATGAAAATTGTAACACTACTAAGCGCGACTCTAAGGTCGAAATAATACATCACTAGTGTCTAAGTCTGAAACAAAATACAAGTTTTGGTTGATGGAATTTCTAGATACAAAAGAATAATACATCAACAAGGGTGGTCCTGATACAAAAGAACCCACCTACCCAAGCAAGTCCCCCTTTTGGAAGCGGTGTGCCAGAAATGCCGCTACGGAACCTGTACGGCAAAACCCTGCAAGAACTGTGGCACAACGGGGGTGAGTTGCCAACTCGTGAATAGAAAATATCTACAAGCTGAAATCGAATGCAAGACATAATCCTAGGTCATTACGATCGGTATATAATATAACCCTCAAGAGTAAGTCTGAAGCATGAAAATGTGGCAGTGTAACATCTAATCATGTAGGTAGTGCCAAGTACTCGTGCCAGTGCCTCAGATAATAACATGTCATAATGTAAGGTATGTCTGCTTGAAGTAAACATGATGAAGTATCAAATGGATATCAATACACATATATTAGCGTACCATTCTACTAATATTGGTGTAAGGGTATATATAACAGCGCCCTCGTACCCTGTTATATATACAAATGAAGTGTGATCAATGTAGTCAAAGTCTGTATGTAATCATTGTCTGTATGTATATGTGAATCTCGTCCACCTGTCACCCAATGTCAATAAGCATCATACATGCAAATATGAGGATATAATCAAAATCATGGAGATCATCATGAAACCCGTGCCTAGCATCGACATGTAAATCCTTATCTATCGGTCTCCGTCAGTCCGGATCAGCCCACGGGCTCTGTCTGCGGAATCGGCCCTCGGCCCCGGCAGTACACCCATATCTATCTATCGACTCTGGTCAGTATCCTCCGGATAACCTCCAGGTCCAACCAATCACCGGTAGGTAGTAGTCCCTCTGCCAGGCTCACCGTCTACTACACAGTGAAACCGTTTTCGCTCCGGGGTATCATACCGGGTCCACCGTGTACCCGTAATCGGCCTCATCCAACTCCTCGATTCGAGTTCACATGTATCACTCTAGCACCGAGAAAACACATGGTGGACGCACCGAAATATCATATCAAGGGAAACCGGGTTTTTAAATAATTAACTATTCTCTTTTTAAATATCCACGGTTCCCCAAATCTAGAATTTATCATGGAAACAACATATCTCAATGCGCATAATTATAAAGCATGATGTATGTGACATATAAATGAAATGCAAGTATAACAGTATATCATGCAACATGGAAATAATAGTATGCACATACAAGGTCATATCCTGATGCAACAATGCTACTGTGTAGTGACATGGCAATTATCGATGATGAAGTGTGTGAGCCGGCAACCAAGTGTACGTGGAACATACGCATTATCGATAATGGTGTTGGTGTCCTAGCAACATGATAGTAATATAGCAATAAACATATGCAAAGCAATGTGAATAGTATGAATATGCGGAAATAGAATAATCAACGCAACAGTAAAGAATCTACACCCATATGTATATGTCATGCAGCTATGCCATTTGAAATAAGACGAATCAGGATTTTTACTAACAATAAGGGCTACGGTGTTTTTAAGATATTCCTGATTCGTAGTTTTGAAATAGGTATGACTCGGGTCTAGTCTAACATCTACTATGCAAACTACAGATCTAAGTATCAAGTCAAACGGGAGGGGTATGGAAACCACCTAAATCTGAGTCGATATATAGGTATAATAGTCGGTGATCCCGCCTCAATAGTATCGCGTACGATACAGTATATCATATGACATCCTCAAGTCATGAGTGCGGATTTATCATCAATATAAAGCTCGTACGGTAAATCATCGTACGGCATCCCAATAGCTGGGTACGGGTCAGTATCACATATCTCTCATCAAATATCAGGTATCATTATCATCATATCACATAATCTAGGGTACAGATCTAAGTCTAGTACAAATCAATACCATCTATATAAGTATGAAAGCGGGGGTAAAACACATGCCCAACGGCCCGCTAAGATCACATGTCGTATCGCAAGTACAAATCACATCACATCACCGATCTCACGGCACAATGCCCAAAATCATCGACTCATCTCCAATGTCATCCAATATCATCATCAACACAGTGTAAGTATAGTGAATATGCAAGGGTGCGCGTGTGGGTGTAAACCTATTCTAGGGTTCGCGACTATGAACTATACTAGTTTACTTCTAACCCTAAGCTATCCATAATACGCCTAACACCATATCCATGACACACTATAACTATCAAACATAATATATAGTATCAACTACGGACTGCGGGGGTGCTATACGCCATCCACCCGACTTCCCCCAGTAGATATAATCTACTCACATTGCGTCTTCATTTTTCGACGTCACCACGCGCATTGCTTGTCGTCGCGAAGTCTTCATGGGGTACCTACACGTCAAAGTATCGTAATGCGTATTAAAACCAAATCAATGCTAAAACGGCACACGAAACCCAAAACGATACGATTAGGGGCCTATAGGTTAGAACCTATGGGCATGCCTTCAAAACCATCAATCAATCCTCGATATCGTCGTATAAACGCCAAATAGTTAAGGTAAAACACACTACATAATTTCAGAACTAAAAATACGGAACACGGAAACACGAATCCAAAATAGCAACTAAGGAAATAGGCTCCAGATTTCATCCTAGGTCAAACTAGACAAATCTACACATACCAGGGGCCTAATCTACTGATGAGGGAACACCAAAACCAAAACGAGCAAGTTTGGTGGGGTCCAGGCCGCAATTTGCGGCCAAACAGGATAAATCTGCGGCCTGCAATGGGAGTTAGGGGCTACAGTTTTGTGTGTTGATTTCTATTTGCCTGCACATCTCACTGCCAACTCAAAATTATTTTTAGACGTCTCGGGTGATAGCAGATTCCCAAAAACAGTGACAGATTTGCAGTTTTCCCCGATATCGATTTTGTAAATCCGTATTCTGGGTTCATGTTCCAGGTATTGTCCAATACAACATTACAACAGGGGTTCTAAGATCACTACAAGCCTCAATTTCACCTTTGATTTCAGATTTACCCTAAACCCTAACTAGAAATCTCCAAAGTCCACAAACAACACAATATCGATATGAAACTAGCATAGATGCACAAGGAAATTGAAATACTACTCTAGGGTGCAGAAATTACCTTCTTTGGCAACTCAAGAAAATTCTTGAGTTGCTCAAAGTCCTCAAGATCCACTCTTTCTTAGTCCAATGCGATCCTCTCGAGCTTGTGAGCATGTTTTGTGAAGAGGAAATGGGGTTTCAGGGTTGGATTCAAGATGTTTTTGGGGATTGAAGAGGAGGGAAGTGAGAAGATGAGCAAGAGCAGCAGCAGCTCTCATGGAGAAGGAGAGAGAAATGAGGTGATGAAATGATGGGGGAGGCATGGTTCAATGAAAGTTGACCTATTCTACCCTCTCTCACTCTCATAATCATGATACCTTTATATTTTCTTTTCTTTTTCTTTTCCTTCTCACCCAGTGGAAAACCCTAAGCAACCATACACCAAAACATGTAACAAGTGTGGAAAAAAGATATGTGCACATTTTTGCACAAAAATGCCAAAAAACCGATTAGCGATTTTTAATCGCGATTAGCACTAAATTAGCATATAACTAATCCTAAAAACTTAGAAATGGCATAATTCTCTAAATTACCCTATTTTAGAATTTTTCATAATTTCCCCCCATTTATTTGTATTTAATTATACCGAATTATTAAAATATTCAATAAAATAATATTAATTTATAAATTTCCCAAAAATAATATTTTATTTTTTTGAGATGTTACAATCTACCCCCCTTAAATAAATTCGGTCCCCGAATTTAAATTTAAACCCCCAACTACTAAAACATTCAGTAACAATCCAAGTTGTCGGATACGCGATAATCGAATCACAAATCATAAATACCGTCGTCGGTAGTTCCTCCTTCAAAGTCGAGAAGGTGTCGGTGCATCCAATGCTACCAGCGCAAGATATCTACTTGCCTCTTGCTCACGGTCTGGCGTCCTTTGTCTCTGGGTCCTTATCTTCTCTGCGGATTACCTATCTCGCAATCAATCGGCTCATCAGCCCTGTCAGGTGTGCTAACGGGGACGATTCCGTTCTGGCACTTCTCTGGTCATCTCTTGGTCAGTCATCATGACTACTCATAAAGCGGCATATCACCGGCGTCGGCCTCTGGCTCTCTGAATGCACATCACACATCTGATTCTGGGTGCAAACATCATTGCACCAGTGTCCTGGAAGGAATCCTGCTCAAGGTCTCTTCCGATCTTGCCTATGCCGAACTGTACGGAGGCTGGTACTCTTGCATAATCTCTTCTCGCTCGATGGACATCTGCGTCCTCAGCATAGCATTCCCTCGGAAATTGGTCGCATCGCAACGCCTCTGTAAGCATATCAGGTCTCCGGTCTCGATGGAAAGTAATGACAGCTCGTCAGCGTTTCGCACGAACCTCTGGCTCCACTTGTCTCTATCGTCGTCCACTATGACGTCACGCCATGCTATCTATGCACTGCACTGTTCTCGGCCACGGTCAATCCAAAGTCTCTCGCACGGACTCGAAATCGCGTACTCTGTAGCTTCATCATTCGGTAGAAGATGTGTGGCCGAACAGGTCCTTGGGAACGCGTCCCAACCATCGGAGGAATACTCAATACTCGTCCGTCCTCGATCAATTCACAACGTATCTGGGTGAAGTCCTTTATCCGAACCTGGTCAACTACCCCGTCGACAATGCCGAACTCTGGCCTACTGGGTGTGCGCAGTATGACCACTCCTGGGTCTAGGTTTTCTCGTATCGTATTCCAGAAAGGTCCTGTCGAGGTCTCTCTCTCAAATCTCATTCCTGCCGAATTGCCCGGAAGTCATCATCCAATGCTGAAGCTAATTCTTATTCCGGAACAGCTGCATACTCATCGTACCTTTTTCTGGAAGATATATCCATAACAATGCCTCTGCGTGCGTATCGCATCTCTGATGTCAGCGGAGGGGAACGTCATCTCGTCGAAATCTCTAGCGAACTCTTTACTTCACTCTTTTTCAATATCGACTGATTCGGACTCGTTTCATCGTCGCTGCATGGACTGTGCTCCAACGGCTATACTCGTATCTGGAGTCTCCCAAGCAAAGCATCACATCACATGATATCCGAATGATGTCGAATCATTCGATCGACTCGTCAGAACCTCATAATCCCCCAAGAGATCAACATCTTGAGTATAATTTAATAGTATCGAGTACATACCACAGCGTCGGTGGTCCAGCCGTAGAAGGGCAAACCCAAGCCTCACTAATGGCGTCGCGGAACTGCCACAAACCCTAAGGTTCAAAGGCTTTCACACGGTTATTAAGTCGAGTTAGGGTTTCATTCTTCTAGAGGGTCCATGGAATCGCCTGCACGTCTTTCCGTATACTTTAAACTTGAAAAAAATGGGCTCCTGACATTTGATCGTCTCTATCGACTCTCAACGAACGGGCGTGAAGTCGTCTCTAGCTGGAATCAATCTATTTGATAACCTCGCATCGGGATAAGTGAACTAACCACATGTCCGAGTCATTCATCCTCGGGTGACTAGCTACTCACTATCATCACTCTAAGTATATACTCATGCTGCAGTAGCTCCTATCATCTGGGTGATATCTCGTCGTTTGCAGCAGCAACTGGCTCATTCGTCTGTACGCCGAACAGCGCCTCAATACTCCGGGAAGGCGATACAATGGCGGCCATCTCTAAATCCGTCTGCTCAAGATCCGAGAAAGACTCTCCTCACTGGAAATCTTTAACTCAACTGGGCCTGCTCCGGCGCATAAATCGAACGAATCACCTTCGTCTCTCAAATCGGGTAGACTAGCTATCATCTGTCTCATATATGCCTGGAAGCTCCGGCGATCTCAGCTCGTAAGCTTCGTAAGCGACATCCTTTCAATCTCAGCAACAGCTGGTCCATCTGTGTGCACGGTAGGCGACATCATAATCTCTGAGGTATGATGTACATCAACAGTCCTCTCTCAACTGGCAGCTCTAACAATGGCCCGATCATCCAGTGCAAAACCAAGCACTCGCCTCCACTAGAGGTCACAATTACCAATACTAACTCGGGACGTTCCCATGTCACCAGAAAACACAATGGTCGGCCCTCGTACCAGACGGGCTCGCACTGACCGTAACCCTAGCAGCAGCCCAAACTGCGCTATGACAGGGCGACAGGAACCTCAATCGAGTATCGAAGAGAGCAGATCAATGGCAAGAAAGAGAACATCAGATCCTGAGTGGATACATGATCATAAGAAGGAACAACATCAATGAAGGTATGATCATGAAACTAATAGAATCGAGGATCTCAAATGGATATATAATCATGGATATGAAGAGAATCAATGATCTCGAAATTATGTACATCCTAAGGTTACTTAAGCGGAGTGGCGTGTCGTAAGTATGCCGCGGAACTACCCACGGTACGTCACTCTACTTTAGTCACCTATTCCATCAACCAAGGGTCATCCTACGCGACGAAAGTTCGGATCTAATACCCCCTCGACTAAGTCTAAGTTCCGTAAGGTCAAGCCTAAGTTCCGTATATATAGACGCCCTAGGCTCCACATAGTCAAACTTAGACTCGAACCAAGGTCAACCTAGCGCTCTGATACCTACTTTGTCACGACCCGAAAGAGCACGTGACTGGCCCTTGAACCATATGAAGTCTATAGGACTCCATCTGATCCAAGTAAGCCAAAAGCCCAGAAATCTGAAACCATTTTAAGGATAAATAAACATACAAGCAATATACTATACAACACCGAATGGTGAGGATCAAAATCCAAAAGAAACCCAGATAAGCATGAAAACTGTAACACTACTAAGCGCGACTCTAAGGTCGAAATAATACATCACTAGTGTCTGAGTCTGAAACAAAATACAAGTTTTGGTTGATGGAATTTCTAGATACAAAAGAATAATACATCAACAAGGGTGGTCCTGATACAAAAGAACCCACCTACCCAAGCAAGTCCCCCTTATGGAAGCAGTGTGCCAGAAATGCCGCTACGTAACCTGTACGGAAAAACCCTGCAAGAACTGTGGCACAACGGGGGTGAGTTTCCAACTCGTGAATAAAAAATATCTACAAGTAGAAATCGAATGCAAGACATAATCCTAGTTCAATACGATCAGTATATGCCGATGTGAGGCACATAACGGGTCGAGAAACTACTGGTAACACTTACCAGTAAATCTCTAAACCAGCCCTGGCCAGGGACTTCCCTGTTACGGCCAATCGAGCATAGCACAACATCAACCCCCAATATCGGGAGAGACGAAACCCCTCTTATCGCTCATTGCCTCCATGTGACTCGGGACTGTACCCAAAAACCACCGTTTTGCACGCCCTCTTGGATGTGGTAAGGTGGAAATCAAAGCACAGTGGGAATCACACAAGACTCTATGACGATCTCGGGTCTACACAGTAACCTGTACTAGTGTCACCAGAGAACTGCCATCTGACGTAAGGTATAATACCATCTGGGAGTTCTCGGCGAGTCCGTCCAGTGTACCCAGTCTCCACTGAGCACCGGTATATCATCTCTGATGTCAAACACCAATGGATATGGGATCATCCATCGCCCATCTGTATGGGTCGAGAAGGCATACGCTAGTCTACTATGGTATATCTATGCCCCATCTCGATACACCCACTACTAGGGACCTTGAAGGATGTACTTATAGACTACCATGTCCCCACTAGTATGATCCGCATCATAGTCCAGGTAGTCAAGTACACATCCTAAGGGCTTTACCAACATGTGACAGAGAGACAATCAGTCTACACGTTAAGGTAAAGAGTAACAAGATAGCATACTATCATATCGAGCAAGAAAGTCCTCCCTGTATATGTCCAAGCATCCAATACAATATACATCTCATGTACAGTAATGGCCTCTAGGGAATACATATAACTAACAATCTCCCACTTGCACTAGGGCCATCTGATAACAGTGGTTGTAGTATCTCATACTCAACCATCCTATAATAGTCTCTCTCAGGGAAAAAGCCTTTGTGAGTGGATCCACCGTGTTGTCCTCTGAGTCTACTCTCCTTACCTCGATCCCCTGGAGATCAACCATCTCCACGGTCAGGTGACACTGCCTTAGAATATGTCTGGATCACTGATGGGACGGGCGTTCCTAGGTATAAGCCACAACTCCATTGTCACACAATGGTTGGAACGAAGTTCATCTCATGAACTAATATACACCCAGACTTCCTTTTTGGTAGCATCTTTGGTAGCGATGTATCCAGCCTTTATCGTCTAGTATGCCACGGTATCTAGCTTGGAACTCTTCCAACATACTGTCCCTTTACTGAGGGTAAAGACAATGCCTTTGACTGACATTCAGTCGTCCTTATCACCCTGGAACCATTCCAGTGATTCTCCCCAGGATCAATTGATACCATCTCACAACAACTAGTGAGAATCCTAACATCCAATTAGATCTATCTCATAGATCAAAAACTCAGGATTTAGGAGGTATCATTTTGATCCTGTATGGAGAATACTTGTGATAAGCGGAGATTGATCGAGCGTAGCATAGGAAACTCCTTTCCTATCAAGAGTATGTTATCCACGTACTCTACGAGGATCACCACCATACTCCCTACTACCTTTTTGTATATACAAGGTTCATCTACCATTTTGATGATGTCAAACTCTTTGACTAATACATCAAAACAGACGTTCCTACTCCGCGATGCTTGCTTTATCACATAAAACATCTTGCACACGTTTCCGCTGCTCCCACTGACTACGAGGCCCTCTGGCTGTGTACTTACAGACGCTCTCTTCCAAATCATCATTTAGAAAAGCAGTCATGACACCCAACAGCCAGATAACGTAGTCATGGTATGTAGCCGTGGCAAGTAGGATCTGGATGGACTTAAGCATAGGTACTTAGAAAAGGTTTCAACATAATCCATACCTGGTCAATGATGCAAACCTTTAACAAGTCTAGCTTTGAAAGTCTCAACTTTTCCATGTACACCAAGTAATCTTCTCAAGATATACTAGCTCCTGATGGGGATTTAACACTTCAGATAAGGCAACCAAAGTCCATACTTTGTTGGTGTATAAGGATTCCATCTCAGATCGTTAAGCATCCAGCCATTCTTACAGAGTCCCACTCTTGATGGCCTGCCCGAAACTAGATGGGTCATCATCTCATGATGCAATCCTCGCTCCCACTGTCATAGAGAAACCAAAGTATCTCTCAGGTGGGTGGTTAACCTTACTAGATCGGCGGAGAGGCTGAGGTTCGTTGGAAACTATTGAATCCTTTGGTTCTACAAAATCATCAGCTCAAGTTTGTATAGCTGGAACTCTTTCCAGTTCTACCTCATGACCACTAATTTCTTCACAAGAAATTCCCTTTCACAAAGGTGGCATGCTGAGAAACAAAACATCTTTTGTTCCTCGGTTTGGTAGAAGATATTCCCTTGCGAATGCTTGGGATATCCAACAAACTTCTACAGAACTGAGCTTGTACGGATTTCGCTTTTAGACATAGGCCGGACAACCCCAAATCTTAACAAACTTAAGATATGGGCTCTTCCCTTTCCATATCTCATATGAAGTGGTAGGCAATTGATTTGATCGGAACCCTATTCAATAGATATGCAACTTCATAAGTGCATTACTCCCAAAAGAAAATAGGTAACTTAGTAGTACTTATCATAGAGCACACCTTATCATATAGGGTGTGATTGCTCCGCCCCGATACACCGACGTGCTGTGGTGTATGCGGGGGAATAATGCCTAGAGAGAATCTCATTCTCCTTTAGAATAATCCAGGAATTCCGTGCTCAAGTATTCTCCTCCTTGATCACATCAAAGGACATAATACTTATACCCGTTTTGGTTCTCTACTTCTAACTTATATTCTGTGAATATCTCAAAAGGTTCGGACTTGTGTTTCAACAGGAACATATGTCTGAATCTTGAGAGATCATCAGAGAATGTAATGAAGTACAAAGGACCGGTCTTGGCATGTGTAGACAGGGGACCTTCATACATCAACATGTATCATCCCAAGAGTTCACTAACTCTTTCTCTGTTTCCAATAAACGGAGATGTGGTCATCTTATCTCTGTGACATGACTGGCAAGTTTCACAAGATGTAAATTCAAACTAATTTAAATATGCATCTTTATGTAACTTCAGCTAGCCGGGTCGCATTGATATGACCTAGTCTACAATACCTCAAGAAGGATTCGTTCATTTCTGAACTCTTCTTCTTGTGTGTGTTATGTATACTAAGAACTGTAGTTTGATTTAGAACGTCAATGCTTTTAGATAACGTGCCTGAACCGATCAACTTATGATATAGGAAATGTTCAAAACATTATCCAACAATACAAAATTATATCCTTCTTTACTAATAAAGAGACTGATATGATGTTGTATATCAGGTTCGGTATCTAACAACATTCGTTCAGAATCAATGTATTCTGGTAATACAGGGTGATAGTGACTAACAGACTTGGCTGCAACACTTGCACCGTTTTCTATCTCATGAAAATTATCACCCGTTTTCAGTTCTCTACCTATCTGTAGCCCATGTAACAAATTACATATGCGGGATCCTGATCCGGTATCTCATACCCAGGACGTAAAGGATACTGAGAAATAGTTCTCTGTAATGAATACACCCGAAGAAGACGCATCAGCATGCACTTTCTTCGTTTGGGTGGTACGGGAATTCTAGTAATCCCCAATTTCCTGCTCTGTCTTATAACAATTATAAGTTGGAGCGGGACCAACGTTCCCTAACTCAGTATAACAAGCGGGTTCGGTCAATACATCCATATTATTATCTTGATTAAGGCGTGACATGGTCGCTACCTGGCGAGAGAGAGAAGAAAACACTCTGCGTGCGCTCTTGCAAGATCAGATTGGTTATTTTTTTATCTAATCAGGATGGCTCCCACTGTTTTTATCAAATCTTCCTTCAAACCCTAAAAGGAAAGACTAGCCGGGATTAATTACACCCTATAACTTCACCAATCTTTCAGCCAGGCCAGTGTCGGTACTTTGAGGGAGGTTCCCCGTGCTTTCGCACGGACCTAATTAAAGTAAACCTCGTTTTCCCATAGGGGTAACCCCGTTGACACCTTTCTAGACACCTACTTGATCGGCTAATTGTAATGTGTAAAACTCTCTCAGGCGTAACAATTACTCGCAGTGGGTATCGGGATCCAACTATCTCATAGAAGGTATACAATCTCATTGCAAATTTCAACACTTGAAATTCCCGATAATTTTTCCCCGAACGATCTATGACCTTGACAAGGTCAACAAACCATAGACCGTAAGTCAAGTTCAACCCGTCATTTCTTGATTGAATTAAACCCATCCACACGACCCTTGACAAGGTCAACAAAGCCGTACCCTAAAACAATCTGCATCATATGCATAAACAGATAAATACTGGTCGGCTACCACACACTACGCCTTGACAAGGTCAACAAACGCAGCACAAATACTAAGCAGGACTTATCTGAAATGACGGAGGGCTACGACAGGTTTTTCTGAAAACCTATTGCGTAATGAACTTGATATCGTTGTAGAATCAAATGATTTTAAAAATGGAGTGTTTTTGAGGCTTTTGCTAGTTTCGCTAAAGAGGTCACTCCCGGTGAAGGGATCTCGGCTCTTTCCTCGTCGAATGAGGTGCAGGATATATCATATATATCACTGTGCAAAGAAAGACTAAAAAAGCAATCAAAAGACAAAACCGAGGGGTGTAGCATCTGCCAGTCATTGCTAAAGGGGTCACTCCCGGTGAAGGGATCTCGGCCCTTTCCTTATCGAATAAGGTGCAGGATGTTCTACAAGGAACACCGCGATGCAAAGCAAGAACTGTAGCTACCTATTTTTGAAAAATCGATTCCACAACATCTTTTATGTTTCTTTTCTTTCATTAATCATATTAATGAAGTCCCATCATTTAAATCACCTAAACATCACAGATAAATACGACGTACACTTATGCCATCCGCATTCGCCTCGATGTCCCCTCGTGCACCGTTAGGTTTGGTAACTAACGGCAGAGCGGGGCAGGGATAGCGCGGGTGTAAAATATAAGTAACGTCTATATAATATATCATATATACTATATACATCATTTATCACAACGTATCAAACGATCACATCACAGATATAGCAGCAAAAGAAACATATGAAACATTGGATATACTAGGACGTCCGTATTTTATTTTGAGCCTCTATAAAACACGGATTCCACGGTCACGATGAATAGCCAAACCCACACCCCTAGACCCCTACGAGTGCGGCAAGCAACCCTACCAATTCTAGAGTTAGGAGACCCGGACTCGACTCCTCAAGTTGGTCTCCCACTGGACTCTAGAACCCGGTTACTTGTGCTCTCCTCCTTGGGTTTATCCTAGTGCGGAAAAGTAAATAATATACAAATGGTGACATCAGCCTCATCCCGAAAGTGCCCCAATAAAAGAATATTACATACATTAAATTTACATGAATGAAAATAAAAACTCTCATCTCACATAAAAAAAACCCGGCTATTCATAACGCGACGATCCAATATAACATATCCAGCAACACATAACATCACATGTTATCAACGTAAGTAAATATGCGCATCCCAATTGTCGTTGACATATAGCAACGAAACCGGAGATATCACATATTACACTTACGGTCGCAGAAAAGAAAGTGTAAAATTACAACAGTTGGAATCCGCAACCTCCTTAGACATCGTATGCCTAACAATTATAAACCCCGCATTTTAGTCTCTATATCGAAAACAATTTTCAATACCAAGTCGGGCAATTCAACAAGATTCCCGATATTCTGATCAAATGCTCGTCGCAAACTTTAGTAGACGGCCGCACCCCCGGATGCCATCGACGAAGTGCACTAAGGCGGAACACCGCTGCCGCGAGCAGCCGAACGGATGCTTTTGGCGACGGGGTTCTCCTACAGTCACTTGGTCAGGGCTATGGGGCATGGCTGTCTATTAAGTTTACCGGGTGAGTATCCGCGTACGCTACGTGATTGCGACGGACTTTTGATCGCATCAAAATTCCGTGGCAACCGATCATTTGAGACTAAACTGCTATGTTTATAACATCCAAATCAGTTATCTCATAACTACTTGTGGATTCCAATTATTGTATCACATTCCAGATAAATTGACAGTATTAAACTTTCCGATCGAATAATCAAATACCCAAGATTTCCTAAACAGCTCAACACTTGAGCGGAGTTCAAAAATTTCAGAATACGTCACAGTAGCAACGGTCCAGCCGTAGAAGGGTCAAGCCAACGCCTCACATGTGGCATGCCGTACTGCCTCAAACCCTAAGGTTCAAAAGGCAGTTCAAGACGGTCACATAATCGAGTTAAGGTTTGTTTTCTTCTAGAGGGTCCATCGCGTCACATGCACGTTTTTCCGAAAGATTTAAACCCGAGAAAAATTAAACACTTGAATGTTTTTCGTGCCGGGAAAAATTGAGTTAATGATATCGGTTCAAACATTTTAATACTTTCTAAATTATCCGGAAAACAAAACGAAATTAAATATTCCGATCGAATCAACGATTACAAAATAAACCCCAGAATACTCAACACTTGAGTCAGGTTAAAAATACTAAGAAACATCAAGAAATTAAATAGGAATATTACGGTGAAAAAAGATAAGTGTGACGTCACCATATGGCCGCGGAACCACCGCGGGAGGCTGCTCGTGCCGCGGTTCCGCGGCGCTTTGGGCGCCAAACATTGTCGTTTTGCACAGTTTCCCTTATAATTGCCTGCTGATTTTTTTAAGCATTTTTAATTCAGAAAAATCCCAGTTTTGAAAAATTTTCCAGAGAGGGGGTTAACATTGACATATCGGGGTTCGTTCGGAGTTTTAACATCGTAAACACATCGCCTACTGCTCTAGCTAGGCTCTGATACCACTGTAGGGTTACTAGGCACTCTAATAAGGATCTACAAGCCATCAACCATGCCGGATTAAAATTTTAGCCGTGCCGAATAACTCTAAACAAGATCTTTGCTAGAAAATTAGGTTAACACATGCAAGTTAAACTCTTTAACACTAAGTGAATACGAAATACAACCTTTGTAGATCGGTCCTTCCCTTCTAAAGCTCCTTGTAGTAGTCCCTTCGCTGCGATCATCGAACACCCGGACTCTCGGACGGCTCCATGAGAAGAGGCAACGGTATTGCTTGAAGTCTTCGAGGCCGAAGATGATCTACGCCGAGGGAATACGAACTCAAGCTTCTACTTCACTAACCAAAGAATTAGTGAATCAAATACCCTAAACTAAAGTGCTAGTCTAGTAGAGGATGGTGAAATAGGAAATGGGTACACTTTAGAATTTGATTTCTCACTTTGGTTCTCTCTCTTTTTCAAACCCTAGAAAGAATTTCAAGGAGGAAGAAGATGAGCTCAAAATGAGAATGAATCTTGATCAAGAGAGAGAATGAGCTAACCATGGTGAGTGAGTATCATATACTAACTCATGTAGAGACATTACCATGGCTAATTATAGTGGTTAGGTTAGTTAATATCTTAAGTAAAACAAAACTAGTGGACTAAGTCAATGCAACATAAGCTTCATGAAGCTTCATGCATTTGTGCTCATTATCCATTTGTTTTAGAATTACTTTAAATATAAAAACCTAGTACTATAATAAGTATGGTATAAGTCTTATACACCCATGTAATGTGTATCAACAACCATGATACAATTTGTACACTAATAAATATATATCACATATATATTAACTTGTGCACAAGTGAGAAAAATAAATGCTTAAGTGAACCAATGTTAGTTAATGTAAATTAGTATATCACATATACAATTATACACTAAAATTATTAAATCAATACTGTAACACCTGAGTTTGCATTTTATGGTAATTGTGTGTTAATGTGGGGTTTTCGGTAAAAAGTTTACCAAAACGGGTTTCTTATATTTTATCTGGTTTTATAGATATTTTACTAGAATTTTATCTCGACTGCACACACTTGTGCACGTTAATGTGGGGTAGGTCTAGTGTTACCAAGTTAGGTGTGCATATGGGTTAACCATGTTTAGACAACCATGGTGGTCCAATCCTCTTTGTTAAGATAATTAGTTTTAGTTAAGGGTTTTAGTTTTGGTTAAAAGGGAATAGGGTTAGGGTTGACTTGTTTGAGGTGAGAAAGGATTTGATCGTTTTCATGCAACCATTTATTAAGAGAGAGAGGGAGGAGGCTCTAGGGTTGTGTCAACACCCTTTTCTTTTCAAAACTTTTTACTTATCTTCAAGCTCTCTCTCACTCACATCTTTCTCACTCACACACACATCCACACACTACCCAACATCAGCTGCTACAGCAACTGACTCAACACATCAGCCACAACTGCTGCTGCAACAAGCAACAACAGCTTTAAACATCAGCTGCATCAGCAGCAACACCATCATGAACTTCACCACAACATCAACACCATAGCAACAGCTGCACCTAAAAACAACACCACAACACCATACTAAACCACAACAAATCAACAGCAGCAGCTGCAACTACAGCAACATCAACAACAATAACAAGATCAGCAGCCCCAGCATCAGCAGTGAGCAGCAACAGCGCATAGCAGCAAGGATTTGAATCTCTTGAAGCTGTAGCAGCAGCACTTCAGCAGCCCTACACACTTTTCCTTCCTCTCTTCTCCTTCATCTTGGATCTCTAGAGGTATAACCCCTTAAACTCAACTCCTATCTTGCCAAGTTATGGTTGTTAGTGTAGTTTAGAGTTTTTATATGTAGTTTAGTGCTAGTTTCAGTGATTTTGAGTGAGATATAGCCAAGTGATGGTTTTAAAAGTTAGTATAACCTTGGTAAGTGATGTTAAGACTAGTGAAACCAAGATTTATCCCAGATTCCATAAAATACCAGATTTGTTCGAATGGGCGTAATTTAGCGATTTTAGCGAATTTTTATCCTCTTTGAAATCTGCTTTTGACCCGGGGCTCTCAGGTAAAAATTAAGAAGACCGTAGCACAGTGACCTTAGGAGACACACACACACAAAGCACGGGGACCCACCTCCCCCTTTCGGCCGCCGATTTATTCTTTCTGGCCGCAAATTGCGTCCAGAGTAGGGGCTGGGGTTCTGGGATTTTGCCTGTAGGTTTATGCTGGGTAGCTTAGGGTGTTGGTATCTGCAACTTTTTGAGTTTAGACCAGAGTCAAAATCTGGAGCGTAGAAGGATTTATCGACATTTTTAGATCTTGTGCGACACGCGCGTGATCCGCGTAGTTCTGTGGCGCGCTGCGCGACACAGCGCGTCGGAGTGAGTTCTGGTGAGTTACGCATGTCGCGATGCATCGAGTGCACGCGCGTTCAGTTTCATGCACGCGTTATCCTTTTTAGCGATATATCGTGTTTTTGCAGGATTTGCCTTATGTATGCGACTTTCATAAATTCCAGGTTCGTAGGCGGGGACGTCAGACGCCGCCAGGAAAGGGAAGGAAGTGGTCGGCTATACTTAGCACACGACCAGGTGAGTAGATTTAACATCTACGGGGAAATCGCCCGTATGGCGTTAAGCGTCATGGCGTAATAGGATATTTAGTCATGCATGTTCATATAGACATACTAGTAGCATACCCTCCTGTTATATATAGAACCGGTAGCATAGAACACTGCACTGTCACTAACGGTTCAAGTTGCACGAGCACGATTATTTCATACCCATGATCTTATATAGATGTCATTAGATTTCACATGCTATGCACAATTGTAGCATACCCTGCATATCACTTAGAGATGTTGTCAGATCGTACTTGATGCATGATTACTTCTCATATAGTTCATCATATAGATGATACCTGTTGGCATAGGTTAGAGTATCGCAGCACGTGCATACTCGCGATTACCTTTATATGTTATCTACTACTCACGAGTTGGCAACTAACCCCCGTTGTGCCACAGTGCTTGCAAGTTGCCCTTTGGAGTAGTCGCGGCTGGCTGTTTACCGCACCTTTTGACACAGATACCATTTCGGAGGCGTGTTAGCCCTTTTGCTACTAGGTGGGTTTTGTACGGTATCTGTTACTTTTCAGTTGCATCTTGATGTATCTAGTACTCTCCATCTACTTTCAAGTATTGACTTAGAGACAGTTGTGAGGACGGTGTATGTGTCACGGCCCGAAAGTACGGAACATGACCGGCACTTAAACTACGAACGTCTCGAGACGTACGTAATCTAAGTAAACCGAAAACCCAGAAATCCAAACCAAGAAAAGTAGTAGAGTGAAGGAAAACCAATTTAAAACAAGTAGTTTTAATAGCATAAGCCGAATTATGCGGTTTTTAAGAACATCAAAATTTACTGAAAATTTCGGCAGAGTCTCCTTTGTAAATACTGGCTCCCAAACGGGATACAACATGAATAGTATACGAAATCAAAAAAAGGCATCCCCAAGCGGGAGCTAGCTCTTCGTCAATCGACGGTCACAACCACACAAGCAATATAATATACAACGCGAACGGCGAAGATCAAAAACTCAAAGGAAACTCAAAACCATAAGAAATCCACAGAAATATACGCGCGACTCTAAGGTCGAAAGAATAACATCACTGGTCTCTATCTCAAAAATAAATACATGTTTGGTTGATGGAACTTCTAGATACAACTGAAATATAATATACAAGGTATAATGATGGGTAAGATACAATAAACCCACCTACTAGCAAGTCACCCGAAAGGAAACCGTGCCCGCAAAGCCATAATGAAATCCGTACGGCAACACCTGCAAGAAATTGGGGCACAACGGGGGTGAGTTGCCAACTCGTGAGTAGAAAAAGATCTACGAACAGAAAAACGCATGAATAACGCAACCTAGGTCAACGATCATAATATATCCTCAAATATATGAATAACATGCAGCCTATAACAATGGCTAGGGTAATATCTAACCCGAGTGTGATCTCATGTGCCCGTGTCAGTGCCTCAGGTAGCAATATATCATATGAATAAGGTATGAATGCATGAAAACAGAATACAAGTAAATGAAGAAACTGTTTTCATAAATTAGTGAGATTTCCTTTGTATTTTTAAAATGAGGTATCATAAATGAAATCAGCATCAACAGTGTCTAGCATCGACACAAAACATAAATCTCAATGTCTCAAAACCTCAGGCTCCGGCCATCCGGACTGGCCTGTATCATCATATCTCAGTACCTCAATATCTCGAAATCTCAATGTCTTAATCTCAATATCTAGGGCGCCGTCAGTCCAGACCGGCCCCTACCATCCATCTCAAGACCACGACGGTATCCTCCGGATATCCGACGCGTCGGGTAAAATCACCGGTAAGTAGTCTCCCCCTGCCAGGCTCATCGTCATCACCACGAGCTTCTTGCCCCGGGGTACCTTACTGGGTCCACTATGTACCCGAAACGGTTCATCCAACTCCTCGAATCGGGTCTCCAAATCTATCAGCAAACTCATGGTGGACGACTTATACATCATGGGAAAAACCACGCTTTTTATTTAAAAAGAGAAAGAAGAAGTTTGTATATGTTTTGCGGTTTTCCCCAAATCCAGAAAATCTCATGGAAATCCAAATCCAAAACCTCAATAGCATGTAAAAAGTGAATATATGCATGAGAATCCATGAATGCGGCATAACAATGAATAACAGTATGCATGAGGTAGCAGGTAATAACTATAATGTCTAAACTAACATATATGGCAAGTACACTAATATCATGTCTAAACTATTAGCTAACAGGCTATGTCAAGCAATAATATTTTCTAAGGTGTACGTGACATGGCAATTACCGATGAAGATGTGTGTGAGCCGGCAAGTAAGTGTATGTGGTACATACGCATCATCGGTAATGGTGCTGGTGTCCTAACCACAAGATATCAACAGTAGAATATGAAGCATAATATAAGCATGTGATGCGGAGCAAACAACAATAATGAGCGGGAGCTGAATACTAGACGCAACGATAACTAATCTGTTTCAACCTAATATAAGTCCTACAATGGTGCCTTTTGAAATAACACGAATCGTGGGGTTTTGAAAATAGGGGCTACGGTGTTTTTAAGAAAAGATACGTTTTTTGAAATATCCGTAGGATCCCTTAGGCTGTCTTTTAAAAATACGCACGATTCGTAAGCTTTGAAATAGGTAGGAACTGAATCTAATCTAACAACTAACTAAACTAAAGGGCTACGCTACAAGCTAGACTACAGGTAAGGAAACCGCCTAACATCTGAGTCGATACATATACATACCTGTATATATATTAGTCAGTGATCCCGCCTCAATAATATCATATCTGATACCATATCTATAATCAGACATCCCTGGTCAAGAGTGCGGATCAATCATCAAGATATAGCTCGTACGTAAATCCGTCGTACGGCATCCCCAAATCTGGGTACGGGTCAATATCATATTCCTCACACTAATCCTCAGGTATCCTCTTTATTCAAGATCATCGTCTAGGGTACTGACCTATGTCTAGTACAATACTAATATCCTCAATGTACTCATGATCTGACTACTGATCGATGATCTCGTACAAACCGATATCGTCAGCACAATCATCATCAAGGGGTATACATCGCCCAATACGGCCAAGTATCCATATCCTAGTATATGATATCTCTTATCACGATCACATGTCGACCACTTTATATATAACACTATTCATCCGTATCGTCGCCCCAAGATCCGCTATAACGCCAGGACGTACCTCAAGTACGAATCCTGCCATATCACCGATATCACAATCTCAACACAAATCTCATCGACTCATCTCAATCCCAAGTATCATCCTCAAATCCGTATGTGAACACATGGTCCCATACCTATGTGGACACATAACTATATTTTCCGTATAAGCACAAAAGAAGGAAGAAAGTATGCAAGTATGGGTGCGTGTGTGTAAGTGTGGTGCGACCGCTACTCTAGGGTTTCGCGACACTCAATCATCCAAAAACACCAAATATCCATATTTATCATCAATAACTCAAACAATATATAAACAATATATATATGTGTGTATACGTATTCGTATACATCACCACGAACTGCGGGGGTGCTATACGCCATCCACCCGACTTCTCCCCGTAGATATAAATCTACTCACCTGGTCCTCGCTTGCCGGTGCCGACGCCGCCACGCGCTTGCTTGTCGTCTCGAAGTCCACATGGGGGTACCTACATATCATAACGCACCATATCGCATTAAAATCCGACTCATGACCAAAACGACGCACGAAACCCACATAGGTCAAAACCTATGGTTGCTTTCACAAATCGACCCAAAAACCCTCAACGTCGGCGTACAAACGCCAGACCATCGAGAAAAACCCAAATACACTCATTTGCACATTCACGAACACTAATTTTAATATAAAATAGGTTAAAACTCACGAAAACCCCAAATTCACTCTAAAAGCCGTTTTTCCGAAAAACTAGCAAGCAAAATTACCCGTTTTAGTACAAAACTCGATGTTTAAACAATTCTAGCGGCCATAATACTTATTAAATAACTTAAATAAGTCAATAAAACCATTTCCATAATTTAATCACATAAATTTGCATAATTTCCAAAATCCTAGTTTGCAAAAATATCAATTTTAACACTTTTTAATGTAAAATTCATAATTTTACAATTAAACTTGGTTTTGCATATTTTAAATGGTTAAACCACTCAATATAATTTTTAAGATATGATGAAACCCTAACCATATTTTTAATCTCTCATTTTGAATTAAAACTAAAAACCTAGTTTGCAATATTATGCAAATTGGTCCATTTTTAAAATGACAATTGTAATATAGCAACTAGATTAGATTTTAGCATGTCACAACATATTAATCTACCCATCACAACCATAATCCTATGATAGAAACCCTAATTTAATCCAAACCCTTTTCTAGAAATTTAAATCTTTAATATCAAAACCACAATTAACTCCTAATTAAACACATAATAGATAGATTCAAGTAATCAACAAAAACTTATGCAAAATGCTAAGATTATACCTCACAAAATTAGAGATCTAACACCAAAATCTTGGCCTCCAATTTGCTCTCTTGATCCATGATCCACACTAGAATAGGTCAAGAAGAAATGGGTAGGGATTGGAATTTGATTTTGTGGGATTTTTTTTGAAGCATTTTGGATGGAGTTTTGAAGAGAAAAGAGGAGAAGAAATGGGGGCTGTTGTGGTACAGATTTCGGCCAAGGGAAGGAGGGGAAAAGGTGAGGGGATGGTGCCAAAAAGTTCCAAGTCAAAGCCCCTCCCAATTACCACAATACCCTTACCTCAAAATAATATATATATAACCCTTTTTTAAACCATTTCCTTCACATGAGATGAAGACAAACAAGAGGGAAGAAAATATGGGATGTTGATGGGGGTGCGGCCGGCCAAGGAGGGGTGAGGGTGTGTGTGAGTGATTACAAAAAGAATTCCATGCAAAAAGACCCCCCCACAAGCTCAAAATTGCAAGTTTTAGCTTAAATTAATTTTTTTTTGTTCTCCATAATAAAAACCCATTAAAACTTGAAATAAAATTCTAAAAATTTATATTAAAACTAGATTTTAATTAACATGATTTTAAAGATTAAAATTAGCCCATTTAAATTTGTATTTATCGCTAATTTAATGTATTTTCTTACCGGCTTAAAATAATATTAAAATAATATTTTTTCCAGAAAATTTGAAATTTCACCAGGGACTCAATAAACACCAAATACTAGTAATTACATAGCTAGAATATGTATATTTAATTTTATAAAAAAGATATTTGTATTTTGACTTTTTACAGAAAACCCCCTTATTTTACCGTTTTTTCGACATTTCACCGAAACGATTTTCAAAACGTTACAATCTTCCCCCCTTAAAGAAATTCGGTCCCCGAATTTAAATTAAAACTTCCCCCAAATACTAAAATATTTCAGCCAAAACCATCAAATCGTCGGGGCTCCGAAATCATAGATACATAAAACAAATCGTAGCGCAACGCATGCGCATGAAAAATGAGCATATAACTCAAATCAGAACTCCGTCAAGCATCCTGCAATCATCGGAGTCCTGGGGAAGACATCAATGCCAAATCCAAAGCAAAACCAATATGATATAACTCGAAACTATACATGTAAATATCGAATCTATATAGGTAAATATCTGAAGGAAATGAATGCCAAATATATTCAGGTACTGTCCGTTGGCTAGTCCTGCCTAGTACGAAGACACATAGCAAATATCATAAAAACGTACTTCTCTATAGGTTAAATCAACCCCAAAATACGCATATGAATACTACGTGCGTCAGGTGCGCACGGATATCAAAATCCATGAATGTGCACAAAAACATCAAGGTGCAACGGTTGTGCACACAACATCGGTCATAGGCACGTGTGTGCCTGACCGCAACTCAGGTGCATCTGATATGCACCAAATCCCGATTTAGTACATCTGGTGTGCACCAAATCGCATCTCATGACAGGCGTCCAGCATGCGCTAAATGTCCAAATCCGGTGCATCCATCATGCATGAAATCATGAAATCCAATATCAAGCGCCGAACATGCGCAAAATCCAATCAGGTGCATAAAGTGCACAAAACAAATGTCAAGGATCACCCTCGAAATCGAAATCCAGTGTATCCAAGTGCATAAAATACATGTCAATGCACTGCAAGCATATGTAAACTATACTGAGTGCAAAAACCGAATCGTGTGCGTATATACGCACGAAATCAACTCCAATGTCTAAAACCATAAAATCACAAACACATGAAACCAAAGCACGTAAACGATATCAAGTGCAACAACTGTGCGAAAATCGTAAATCCTCAATCATCAAAATCAAATTATGCGAATAAATCACCCAAAACATCGAAATCAATAATGGCGGAATAGTATCGCTCAAGTGCATCCTCCAAGAATCCCTGGCCAACTGTCGTGGTCACTCATAGCATGTCTCATCGACGATCCTGAACTCTGGCATGCTGGTGTGCGTAATATGACCGCTCCTGGTTTCAAGTCTTCCTTGTGGATTACCAATCTCACGATCCACCGGCTCATCGGCCCTGTCAGGTGTGCTAACGGGGACGATTCCGTTTTGGCACTTCTCTGGTCATCTCTCGGTCAATCCGCACGACCACTCGTAAAGCAACATGTCACTGGAGTCGGCCTCTGGCTCTCTAAATGCACGTGACACGTCTGATCCTGGGTGCAAATATCATTGCAGCAGTGTCCTGAAAGGAATCATACTCAAGGTCTCTTCCAGTCTCCTCTCTGCCAACTGTCCGGGAGTCATCGTCCTTTACTATATCTGCTTCTTGTTCCGGAACGGCTGCATACTCATCGCGACTCATTCTGGAAGGTATATCCAAGTACAATGCCTCGGCATGCGTATCGCATCTCTGATGTCGACGGAGTAGGACGTCATCTTATCAAGATCTCGTACGCACCGCTTACTCCACTTTTCTCTAATGTCGACTGCTTCGGACTCGTCTCGTCGTGGCTGCATAGACTGAGCTCCAATGACTATCCTCGTATCTGGAGTCTCCCAAGAAATGCATCTCACCACCTAGCATCTGAATTAAGTCGAGCCATCCGATCAAGTCGTTAAAACTTCATAATCCCCCAAAAGCTCAACCTCTTGGGCACAGTTTAATAGTATCGAGTACATACCACAGCATCGGTGGTCCAGCCGTAGAAGGGCAAACCCAAGCCTCACTAATGGTGCCGTAGAACTGCCGCAAACCCGAAGGTTCAAAGGCTTTCACACGGTCATTAAGTCGAGTTAGGGTTTCATTCTTCTAGAGGGACCATAGAATTGCCTGCATGTCTTTCCGACTACTTTAAACTTGGAATAATAGGTTTCCGACATTCGATCGTCTCTGTCGACCCTCACATCTCTGCGTGAAGTCGTCTCTAGCTGGAAGCAATCTATCTGATGACCTCGCATCGGGGTAGGAGAACGAACCACCTGTCCTAGTCATTCATCATCGGGTGACTAGCGACCTTCTATCATTTATTCGTACAACTCGCCCCGCAATAGCTCCAACATGTGGGGCGATATCTCGTCACTCTCAGCAGCAACTGGCTCACTCGTCTGCACGCTGAACCGTGCCTCAATCATCAGGAGTAAGCAACACACCAACGGTCATCAAAATCTGGCTGGCCTCCATCATTGGCTCAATTCTCTAGTGTCGATCAGCACCTCCGAGTAACCTCATAAAGGCGATCCGCCAAACGCTCGTGGCGCGGAAACACAGTAAAAAGACACATCTCTGCAATCGTGTCGCCGAAATTTCGCCCTGGTCAGTCCTCGTTCGTGACGAGCTTGTGCTGACCGCAACTCTAGCCGTAGCTCTCCCTGCCTGTAGCCGTAGCAGCAAAACCAAACTGGTACCGATGAGGCTAGATCAGGAAGGAATATAATACTGAACAAGGAAATGTACATCCTAAGGCTTCATAAGTGGAGTGGCGTGTCGTAAATATGCCGCGGAACATACCAACGATACGTCACTCTACTTTAGTCACCTATTCCATCAACCAAGGGTCATCCTACGCTCCAAAGGTAAAACCTAACGCTCTGATACCAACTTTGTCACGGTCCGAAAGTACGGAACATGACCGGCACTTAAACTACGAACGTCTCGAGACGTACGTAATCTAAGTAAACCGAAAACCCAGAAATCCAAACCAAGAAAAGTAGTAGAGTGAAGGAAAACCAATTTAAAACAAGTAGTTTTAATAGCATAAGCCGAATTATGCGGTTTTTAAGAACATCAAAATTTACTGAAAATTTCGGCAGAGTCTCCTTTGTAAATACTGGCTCCCAAACGGGATACAACATGAATAGTATACGAAATCAAAAAAAGGCATCCCCAAGCGGGAGCTAGCTCTTCGTCAATCGACGGTCACAACCACACAAGCAATATAATATACAACGCCAACGGCGAGGATCAAAAACTTAAAGGAAACTCAAAACCACAAGAAATCCGCAGAAATATACGCGCGACTCTAAGGTCGAAAGAATAACATCACTGGTCACTATCTCAAAAATAAATACATGTTTGGTTGATGGAACTTCTAGATACAACTGAAATATAATATACAAGGTATAATGATGGGTAAGATACAATAAACCCACCTACTAGCAAGTCACCCGAAAGGAAACCGTGCCCGCAAAGCCATAATGAAATCCGTACGGCAACACCTGCAAGAAACTGGGGCACAACGGGGGTGAGTTGCCAACTCGTGAGTAGAAAAAGATCTATGAACAGAAAAACGCATGAATAACGCAACCTAGGTCAATGATCATAATATATCCTCAAATATATGAATAACATGCAGCCTATAACAATGGCTAGGGTAATATCTAACCCGAGTGTGATCTCATGTGCCCGTGTCAGTGCCTCAGGTAGCAATATATCATATGAATGAGGTATGAATGCATGAAAACAGAATACATGTAAATGAAGAAACTGTTTTCATAAATTAGTGAGATTTCCTTTGTATTTTTAAAATGAGGTATCATAAATGAAATCAGCATCAACAGTGTCTAGCATCGACACAAAACATAAATCTCAATGTCTCAAAACCTCAGGCTCCGGCCATCCGGACTGGCCTGTATCATCAAATCTCAGTACCTCAATATCTCGAAATCTCAATGTCTTAATCTCAATATCTAGGGCGCCGTCAGTCCAGACCGGCCCCTACCATCCATCTCAAGACCACGACGGTATCCTCCGGATATCCGACGCGTCGGGTAAAATCACCGGTAGATAGTCTCCCGCTGCCAGGCTCATCGTCATCACCACGAGCTTCTTGCCCCGGGGTACCTTACCGGGTCCACCATGTACCCGAAACGGTTCATCCAACTCCTCGAATCGGGTCTCTAAATCTATCAGCAAACTCATGGTGGACGACTCATACATCATGGGAAAAACCTCGCTTTTTATTTAAAAAGAGAAAGAAGAAGTTTGTATATGTTTTGCGGTTTTCCCCAAATCCAGAAAATCTCATGGAAATCCAAATCCAAAACCTCAATAGCATGTAAAAAGTGAATATATGCATGAGAATCCATGAATGCGGCATAACAATGAATAACAGTATGCATGAGGTAGCAGGTAATAACTATAATGTCTAAACTAACATATAAGGCAAGTACACTAATATCATGTCTAAACTATTAGCTAACAGGCTATGTCAAGCAATAATATTTTCTAAGGTGTACGTGACATGGCAATTACCGATGAAGATGTGTGTGAGCCGGCAAGTAAGTGTACGTGGTACATACGCATCATCGGTAATGGTGCTGGTGTCCTAACCACAAGATATCAACAGTAGAATATGAAGCATAATATAAGCATGTGATGCGGAGCAAACAACAATAATGAGCGGGAGCTGAATACTAGACGCAACGATAACTAATCTGTTTCAACCTAATATAAGTCCTACAATGGTGCCTTTTGAAATAACACGAATCGTGGGGTTTTGAAAATAGGGGCTACGGTGTTTTTAAGAAAAGATATGTTTTTTGAAATATCCGTAGGATCCCTTAGGCTGTCTTTTAAAAATACGCACGATTCGTAAGCTTTGAAATAGGTAGGAACCGAATCTAATCTAACAACTAACTAAACTAAAGGGCTACGCTACAAGCTAGACTACAGGTAAGGAAACCGCCTAACATCTGAGTCGATACATATACATACCTGTATATATATTAGTCAGTGATCCCGCCTCAATAATATCATATCTGATACCATATCTATAATCAGACATCCCAAGTCAAGAGTGCGGATCAATCATCAAGATATAGCTCGTACGTAAATCCGTCGTACGGCATCCCCAAATCTGGGTATGGGTCAATATCATATTCCTCACACTAATCCTCAGGTATCCTCTTTATTCAAGATCATCGTCTAGGGTACTGACCTATGTCTAGTACAATACTAATATCCTCAATGTACTCATGATCTGACTACTGATCGACGATCTCGTACAAACCGATATCGTCAGCACAATCATCATCAAGGGGTATACATCGCCCAATACGGCCTAGTATCCATATCCTGGTATATGATATCTCTTATCACGATCACATGTCGACCACTTTATATATAACACTATTCATCCGTATCGTCGCCCCAAGATCCGCTATAACGCCAGGACGTACCTCAAGTACGAATCCTGCCATATCACCGATATCACAATCTCAACACAAATCTCATCGACTCATCTCAATCCCAAGTATCATCCTCAAATCCGTATGTGAACACATAGTCCCATACCTATGTGGACACATAACTATATTTTCCGTATAAGCACAAAAGAAGGAAGAAAGTATGCAAGTATGGGTGCGTGTGTGTAAGTGTGGTGCGACCGCTACTCTAGGGTTTCGCGACACTCAATCATCCAAAAACACCAAATATCCATATTTATCATCAATAACTCAAACAATATATAAACAATATATATATGTGTGTATACGTATTCGTATACATCACCACGAACTGCGGGGGTGCTATACGCCATCCACCCGACTTCTCCCCGTAGATATAAATCTACTCACCTGGTCCTCGCTTGCCGGTGCCGACGCCGCCACGCGCTTGCTTGTTGTCTCGAAGTCCACATGGGGGTACCTACATATCATAACGCACCATATCGTATTAAAATCCGACTCATGACCAAAACGACGCACGAAACCCACATAGGTCAAAACCTATGGTTGCTTTCACAAATCGACCCAAAAACCCTCAACGTCGGCGTACAAACGCCAGACCATCGAGAAAAACCCAAATACACTCATTTGCACATTCACGAACACTAATTTTAATATAAAATAGGTTAAAACTCACGAAAACCCAAATTCACTCTAAAAGCCGTTTTTCCGAAAAACTAGCAAGCAAAATTACCCGTTTTAGTACAAAACTCGATGTTTAAACAATTCTAGCGGCCATAATACTTATTAAATAACTTAAATAAGTCAATAAAACCATTTCCATAATTTAATCACATAAATTTGCATAATTTCCAAAATCCTAGTTTGCAAAAATATCAATTTTAACACTTTTTAATGTAAAATTCATAATTTTACAATTAAACTTGGTTTTGCATATTTTAAATGGTTAAACCACTCAATATAATTTTTAAGATATGATGAAACCCTAACCATATTTTTAATCTCTCATTTTGAATTAAAACTAAAAACCTAGTTTGCAATATTATGCAAATTGGTCCATTTTTAAAATGACAATTGTAATATAGCAACTAGATTAGATTTTAGCATGTCACAACATATTAATCTACCCATCACAACCATAATCCTATGATAGAAACCCTAATTTAATCCAAACCCTTTTCTAGAAATTTAAATCTTTAATATCAAAACCACAATTAACTCCTAATTAAACACATAATAGATAGATTCAAGTAATCAACAAAAACTTATGCAAAATGCTAAGATTATACCTCACAAAATTAGAGATCTAACACCAAAATCTTGGCCTCCAATTTGCTCTCTTGATCCATGATCCACACTAGAATAGGTCAAGAAGAAATGGGTAGGGATTGGAATTTGATTTTGTGGGATTTTTTTTGAAGCATTTTGGATGGAGTTTTGAAGAGAAAAGAGGAGAAGAAATGGGGGCTGTTGTGGTGCAGATTTCGGCCAAGGAAAGGAGGGGAAAAGGTGAGGGGATGGTGCCAAAAAGTTCCAAGTCAAAGCCCCTCCCAATTACCACAATACCCTTACCCCAAAATAATATATATATAACCCTTTTTTAAACCATTTCCTTCACATGAGATGAAGACAAACAAGAGGGAAGAAAATATGGGATGTTGATGGGGGTGCGGCCGGCCAAGGAGGGGTGAGGGTGTGTGTGAGTGATTACAAAAAGAATTCCATGCAAAAAGACCCCCCACAAGCTCAAAATTGCAAGTTTTAGCTTAAATTAATTATTTTTTTGTTCTCCATAATAAAAACCCATTAAAACTTGAAATAAAATTCTAAAAATTTATATTACAACTAGATTTTAATTAACATGATTTTAAAGATTAAAATTAGCCCATTTAAATTTGTATTTATCGCTAATTTAATGTATTTTCTTACCGGCTTAAAATAATATTAAAATAATATTTTTTCCAGAAAATTTGAAATTTCACCAGTGACTCAATAAACACCAAATACTAGTAATTACATAGCTAGAATATGTATATTTAATTTTATAAAAAAGATATTTGCATTTTGGCTTTTTACAGAAAACCCCCTTATTTTACCGTTTTTTCGACATTTCACCGAAACGATTTTCAAAACGTTACAGTATGTTACTTGTACTCTGGTGTCGAGCTCGTTGCGAGCCGACTTTATTTATGCAGTCTTATCTTTTATGATAGTTGTTTTCACTTTACTGCTCATTCTTCGCTTCGGCGTCGTATATATTATTGTTGTGATTGTTCCGCCGTTGTGCACGATTCTCCCATTAAGATGCTCTATTCATTTCACATGTCACTTTTACTTATATCTCGCCTTTTACCCGATTTCGGGACAAATTTTTGGTAAAGGAAATGTTGTTAAAATTATTTAAATAATAAGTTGAACTTTTTGGATTTCTACTAAACAATTTAAAGTTTTCTAGATGTTTTGACAAATATTCCATTAATGTTTTAACACTCCATAATTTTGCTGGGTTTCCGCTTACTTAGTCGCGTTACGCATGTAGACGTTACGTGGTTAAGTGCCGGTCATGGGCCGAACTTTGGGTCGTGACAAAGTTGGTATCAGAGTGTAGGTTTTACCTTCGGAGTGTAGGATGACCCTGGTATGATGGAGTAGGTAGCTGCAGCAGAGTGGCATAGCGTGCTTATGTTCCGCGGCATACTCACGACACGGCACTCCGCCTAAGCGACCTTAAGACTTATTGATTGAATTCCTTCATGTTTGTATGCATCATTGTGATTCGATCTCCGTATCCTCATCGAATCCTACTTTCTTTCAGCCATTATGCCGCCAAGGACTACGAGGGTGCAGAGAGCAGCCGCGAGAGCCGAGATTCGAGTCGATTCATCTGAGACGAGGCCTGATCCGGGTAGTACCCCTATTGTACCCGAGCAGATTGTTCTTCCTATGACAGATTAGATCTCTAGACTAGTGGCAGAGATGCAGGGCTTGCGCCAGATGATGAGCTCATTGGTGGAGGTCGTTCGAGCGCAGCAGCAGGTGGTTGTCACCCCTATTACCCAGTGGTTCTTTGCGTTCATCATGCATTATTCTGTCACCTACATAGCACCGGTAGAGGCAGCCCCAGTTTACGAGACACATCTTCCAGAGACCGTGGGAGTTCGAGAACAGTTTGGGAATCGTACTGGTGTACCAGCCCAGAGCAGAGGCTTAGGACGGGGACAGTCGTTTGGCTCTCATCCCCAGGAAGGTCAGCAGTCAGCGCGTAGATGTCTTCGATGCGGAAGCCTTCAACACTTCATCAGGCAGTGTTCCTTAACACCACGTCAGGGTCGTAGTCTGAGACGTCGTGGACGCGGAAGGTTCGCGCAGAGGGGTCAGGCTAGTAGAGGAGGAGTTCGGTCAGTCGCAGATGAAGGTCAGGCCTAAGTTTTCGCTTCGACTCATCAGGACGCGAGGGCGTCCAATGCAGAGTTTTCAGGTACTCTTTTAGTATGTCCTTTTGTTGCACTCGTATGTTTCCACACTTCGTGCCGAGTTTAGGACGAGAGTCGTGCTAGGTAGATCAGCCGTTTGTTGTGTTAACTTCTGTCAGCGGACCTTCTGTTGCGCGACGCGTAATCCGGCCGTGTACCAATCGGATAGGAGATAGAGATTCGTCTGTCATTTTGATCCCCCTAGAGATGTTGGACTTGGCATTCCCCTGGGAATGGACTGGTTAGCTACGTGTTAGACGTTGTGAACTACCGTGAGGAAAACAATTAGGTTTTGTTTTCCCCGGCAAGTCAGTTTTTATTGTGCAGGAGGATAGTCGTACCGCCTCTCACAGCTCGAATTTAGCCTTTTTCGCTCGTCGGCTTTTGAGGAGATGTCATGGATTCTTGGCATTTATTCGTGATACCGTAGCCACAGCTGATTTGTTGGGCCGGTTTTCTTTAGTGCGAGAGTTTTCCGTCGTTGTTCCAAATGAGCCGGCGGAGCTTAAGGAGCTTAAGGGCCTGCTGCAGAGTTGTTGTTTGGGGAGTTTTGTGCGTCTAAGTGTTTCGCATTTGGGAGCTCCTATTTCAGTTCGTCAAGAAGAAAGATGACAGATTTAGGTTGTGTATTGATGGATCGCCGATTGAACCGGCTTAGGGTGCGGATAGGTATCCTGTACCTCGCATTGGCAATTTCTTCGATCAGCGTCAGAGTGCGAGACTTGTCTAAGTTATTTGGGAACAGGTCATCATTGTAGCGGGTTCGGAGTGATGATATTCCGAAAACTACCTTGTCCAGGCTACGGGCTTTGTGTTTTATGAGTGTGTCGTTGGACTCACCAATGCCCTCGCAGCATTCGTATGGGCGATGAACCGGATTTCTTCAGGCCGTTCCTCGACTAGTTATTGTTGTTTAATTTACGACGCCCTGATCTAGTTAATGTGACGTGAGGGATAGGAGTAGCACCTGAGGATCTGTTTTGCAGATACTGGGAGAGCCCCAGCGGGCTACTAGATTCTCGGAGTGTCCCTTCAGGCTTGTTTGAGTGACCCCTAGGCCTTGTAATTACGGAGACGGTTTTATATGGTTCCGAAGGAGATCATGGCCCTACAGCTCAGGCCCAAACGTGTAGGCAGGACGGAGGTCCGCAGATTTTGGCTTAGCAGGATTTTACCGCCGCTTCATGCAGGATTGCTAGTGTAGTGCTGCCCGTTGACTGAATGGACCGGAATGGAGGTTTCCTTTCTTTGGACTGAGTCTTGTGTACGGAGTTTCAGCAGTTGAAGATTCGTTTAACAACTGCATCAGTTCTTTCTTTGCTTTTTGGTTCGGGCGACGTTGTGGTTTAACTGTTATGTTTCATGAGTAGGGCTCGAGTATGTACTAAGGTGATACTATGGAGTTATCGTTTCTACTTCCCTACATTTAGAGGAAGTACGAGAAGGATATCTTACCCATGATCTGGAGATGGCCGCGGTGGTTTTGCGTTGGAGATTGGAGACACTACTGGCTCGAGAGTCGTGCCAGATTTTTCACAGACCACCCGAGCTAATGTACATCTTCCTGCGGCGGGTTTTGATTGTTGTGATAGTCCTCTGCAGATTTACAGTTCTTGTACGATCGTTGAGTACAGCTTAAGTTTTTCTCTACGGAGGGGACAGCTTGCTCAAGTCCGCGCCCGATCATTCTTCCTTAATCGATTTCGTGAGACACGTCCCGCCGACGCTCGTTCGTCAGAGATACTGGAGCCTACTTGGCTGGGTAATGATTCGGGATCCTTGATTTGTGACAAGGGTGTGCTAAGTTTAGGGACGTGTTTGTTTACCTGATTTTATTGGGTAGAGACGTAAAATCATAGTGCAGGCACATCAGTCAACTCTCTGTACTCATCCAGGTCCCTCCAACATTTAACGTGACTTGTGAGATAGTTACGAGTGGGCAGGGACGCAAAGAGGAGTCTCAGGATTCGTTTCAAGGTGTCTGTCTTGTTGTGTGCTTTGGTTGAGCAACTGAGATCGGTTGGAGAGTTGAAACCGTTAATCGTTCCGAAGATAGAATGAGAGTAGGTCTCCATGAATTTCGCTATGGTGTCTACCCAGGTTTGGTCAGGATGTGACCTCTTTCGGATGCTTGTTGTCCGGTATTACTCAGTTTGCTCAGTTATTCTTTGCTAAATTTGTGCGTACACAGTAATTGTGTCGGCAGTTGGAGATCGTCACTCGCCATCGATAGGGTTCTCCTTTGATAGTAGTTATCAGGAGACACTCCAATTGGTAACCTTTAGGTTTAGAGGTTAGGTCTTGTCGATCACCAGTCTGCTTTTCTAACTCCGCGTGGTAGGATTTTTGGACCTCAGCTTGTCTAGAGACGTCGGAGATAACACAGTTGTTTAGGTCAGGATGAAGATTGCCATTTCGGACAGAGGTCATATGCCGACCAAGATGATCGCAGTGGCAGATCATGTATTCCTACGAATTTTTTTTCCGATAAATGACGTGTTGAGTTTTGAGAAGCACATCCCAGGATAGTAAGTCTTTTTAAGATCCTTAAGACGAGTTAGTTCGTTGCCTTAATTTGGCGCTTTCACCCAGATTATTGACTATTCATCCCATATTCCTTATGTCGATACTTTGCAATTACCTTCATGACCTTCCTCATTCGATTCTGCGCCAGACCATTTAGTTCGAGCGCGATCTTTCGTTCACCAAGCAGCCCGTCGTAATGTTGGACCGGCAGGTGAAGAACTTCGATCGAAGGTCTTGCCAGGAGTAAGGGTGCCTTGGTGCAGCCCAAATGGTGAAGAGATCACTTGAGAGGCCAAGTGCGAGATGCGGAAGAAGTTCCCTCGCCTTTGTGAAGGTATACGTTGCTTTATATTTTTTTAAATTCTGGGACGAAATTCTTTAAGCGGGGAAGACTGTAACACCTGAGTTTGCGTTTTATGGTAATTGTGTGTTAATGTGGGGTTTTCGGTAAAAAGTTTAACAAAACGGGTTTCTAATATTTTATCTGGTTTTATAGATATTTTACTAGAATTTTATCTCGACTGCACACACTTGTGCACGTTAATGTGGGGTAGGTCTTGGGTTACCAAGTTAGGTGTGCATATGGGTTAACCATGTTTAGACAACCATGGCGGTCCTACCCTCTTTGTTAAGATAATTAGTTTTAGTTAAGGGTTTTAGTTTTGGTTAAAAGGGATTAGGGTTAGGGTTGACTTGTTTGAGGTGAGAAAGGATTTGATGGTTGTCATGCAACCATTTATTAAGAGAGAGAGAGAGAGAGGAGGCTCTAGGGTTGTGTCAACACCCTTTTCTTTTCAAAACTTTTTACTTATCTTCAAGCTCTCTCTCACTCACATCTTTCTCACTCACACACACATCCACACACCACCCAACATCAGCTGCTACAGCAACTGACACAACACATCAGCCACAACTGCTGCTGCAACAAGCAACAACAACTTTAAAACATCAGCTGCATCAGCAGCAACACCATCATGAACTTCACCACAACATCAACACCATAGCAGCAGCTGCACCTAAAAACAACACCACAACACCACACTAATCCACAACAAATCAACAGCAGCAGCTGCAACTACAACAACATCAACAACAATAACAAGATCAGCAGCCCCAGCATCAACAGTGAGCAGCAACAGCGTATAGCAGCAAGGATTTGAAGCCCTTGGAGCTGTAGCAGCAGCACTTCAGCAGCCCTACACACTTTTCCTTCCTCTCTTCTCCTTCATCTTGGATCTCTAGAGGTATAACCCCTTAAACTCAACTCCTATCTTGCCAAGTTATGGTTGTTAGTGTATTTTAGAGTTTTTATATGTAGTTTAGTGCTAGTTTCAGTGATTTTCAGTGAGATATAGCCAAGTGATGGTTTTAATGGTTAGTATAACCTTTGTAAGTGATGTTAAGACTAGTGAAACCAAGATTTACCCCAGATTCCATAAAATACCAGATTTGTTCGAATGGGCGTAATTTAGCGAATTTAGCGAATTTTTAGCCTCTTTGAAATCTGCTTTTGACCCGGGGCTCTCAGGTAAAAATTAAGAAGACCGTAGCACAGTGACCTTAGGAGACACACACACACAAAGCACGGGGACCCACCTCCCCCTTTCGGCCTCCGATTTATTCTTTCTTGCCGCAAATTGCGGCCAGAGTAGGGGCTGGGGTTCTGGGATTTTGTCTGTAGGTTTATGCTGGGTAGCTTAGGGTGTTGGTATCTGCAACTTTTTGAGTTTAGACCAGAGTCAAAATCGGGAGTGTAGAACGAGTTATCGACGTTTTTAGATCTTGTGCGACACGCGCGTGATCCGCGTAGTTCTGTGGCGCGCTGCCCGATACAGCGCGTCGGAGTGAGTTCTGGTGAGTTTCGCATGTCACGACGCATCGAGTGCATGCGCGTTTAGTTTCATGCACGCGTTATCCTTTTTAGCGATATATCGTGTTTTTGCAGGATTTGCCTTATGTATGCGAATTTCGTAAATTCCAGGTTCGCAGGCTGGGACGTCAGACACCGCCAAGAAAGGGAAGCAAGTGGTCGGCTATACTTAGCACGCGAACAGGTGAGTAGATTTAATATCTACGGGGAAATCGCCCGTATGGCGTTAAGCGTCAGGGCGTAATAGGATATTTAGTCATGCGTGTTCATATAGACATACTAGTAGCATACCCTCCTGTTATATATAGAACCGGTAGTATAGAACACTGCACTGTCGCTAACGGTTCAAGTTGCAAGAGCACGATTTATATGCTACACTCACACCGTTAGTGATTGTCATGACACTTACATTATAGGACTGATAGAAATCATATATCATATTGATTCCGCTCTATTGACGTTGTTTTGATTTGCCGCATATTAGCATACGTCATATTCATACTTGTGCCATATAAATCACATATATTCATACTTGGGCACACATACGTCACATATCTATACTTGTGCTATATACATCACATATATTCATACTTGTGCCATATACATCACATATATTCATACTTGTGCTATATACATCACATATATTCATACTTGTGCCATATACATCACATATATTCATACTTGTGCCATATACATCACATATATTCATACTTGGGCACACATACGTCACATATCTATACTTGTGCTATATACATCACATATATTCATACTTGTACCATATACATCACATATATTCATACTTGGGCACACATACATCACATATCTATACTTGTGCTATATACATCACATATATTCATACTTGGGCATGTATACATCACATATCCATACTAGGTCACATGAGCATCATACGTCTACATTAGTGCACACATATATTGATATCTTCATACCTGCGCACATGCACACTGTATACTCATACCAGTGCATACATATATTGATGTCTTCATACCTGCGCACATGCACACTGTATACTCATACCAGTGCACACATATATTGATATCTTCATACCTGCGCACATACACACTGTATACTCATACCAGTGCACACATATATTGATATCTTCATACCTACGCACATGCACACTGTATACTCATACCAGTGCACACATATATTGATATCTTCATACCTGTGCACATGCACACTGTATATTCATACCAGTGCACACATTTATTCATATCTTCATACTTTCTTAGATTTACGCATTGAGATATGTTGTTTCCATGTTATTTCTGGATTTGGGAACCGTGGATATTTCAAAATAGAACATGTAATTATTTAAAAACCCGGTTTCCCTTGATATGATATTTCAGTGCATCCACCATGTGTTTTCTCGGTTCTGAGAGTGGTATGTGAAACCCGACTCGAGGAGTGGTAGGCACCGATTGCGGGTACATGGTGGACCCGGTATGGTACCCCGGTGCAAGAAGACTCGTGTTGTTAGACGGTGAGCCCAGCTGAGGGACTACTACCTACCGGTGATTGGTTGGACCTGGCGGTTATCCGGAGGATACAGACCAGAGTCGATGGATGAATACGGGACGATTCGTACTGCCGGGGCCGAGGGCCGACACCGCAGACGAAGCCCGTGGGCTGACCCGAACTGACAGATGCCCGATATATGAGGATTTGCGTGTCGATGCTAGACACGAGTATTTCTTGATATTAGAGTGCCCATGTTGGGTACTCATGTTGTTATGAGGTTTACAGGATTTGGGCATATGGATAGACGCCGATTATTTCCATGTTGATATCCCGTGTAGATATTATATCCCTATGCTCAGCATTCAGTATTTTACATCACATCCTGTATAGATGGCATTAGATTTCACCTGCCATGCATGATTATTGCTTACCCATGATCTTATATAGATGTCATTAGATTTCAACTGCCATGCACGATTATTTCTTACCCATGATCTTATATAGATGTCATTAGATTTCACATGCTATGCACAATAGTAGCATACCCTGCTTATCACTTAGAGATGTTGTCAGATCGTACTTGATGCATGATTACTGCTCATATAGTTCATCATATAGATGATACCTCTAGGCATAGGTTAGAGTATCGCAGCACGTGCATACTCGCGATTACCTTTATATGTTATCTATTACTCACGAGTTGGCAACTCACCCCCGTTGTGCCACAGTGCTTGCAGGTTGCCCTTTGGAGTAGTCGCGGCTGGCTGTTTACCGCACCTTTTGACACAGATACCATTTCGGAGGCGTGTTAGCCCTTTTGCTATTAGGTGGGTTTTGTACGGTATCTGTTACTTTTCAGTTGCATCTTGATGTATCTAGTACTCTCCATCTACTTTCATGTATTGACTTTGAGACAGTTATGAGGACGATGTATGTTACTTGTACTCTGGTGTCGAGCTCGTTGTGAGCCGACTTTATTTATGCAGTCTTATCTTTTATGATAGTTGTTTTCACTTTACTGCTCATTCTTCGCTTCGGCGTCGTATATATTACTGTGGTGATTGTTCCGCCGTTGGGCGCGATTCTCCCATTAAGATGCTCTATTCATTTCACATGTCACTTTTACTTATATCTCTCCTTTTACCCGATTTCGGGACAAATTTTTGGTAAAGGAAATGTTGTTAAAATTATTTAAATAATAACTTGAACCAAAAAGGATTTCTACTAAACAATTTAAAGTTTTCTAGATATTTTGACAAATATTCCATTAATGTTTTAACACTCCATAATTTAATGGTTTTGATTGCTGGGTTTCGGCTTACTTAGTCGCGTTACGCCTGTAGACGTTACGTGGTTAAGTGCCGGTCACGGGCCGAATTTTGGGTCGTGATAAATACTTGACTTAATAATTCGGTTATATCACATATAACCGACTAACATCCAATGTATCGACTTATCGAATCAACCCTTGATTCGATAACTTGGTTATATCGCATATAACCGATCGACACAAACTTCGCGAGAATAGAATACGGTATCACATACTCGCATTATTCTCGGTCCAGCACATATCACATATGCGCTCCTATTTCATTTTTCCCGAGCCAGTACAACCTCTATGTAGGACTCTAAAGACTCGTCAATACGCCGGCAGTAGGTGATGATCATATCAAGCACCCACAAGCCGTCAGCGGTACTAGCTGGACGTAACGGCTACCCGGGTATTGAGCGATCAGAAGATCTGCAAGCAAGACCGCTCCAACTCCTGTAAAAGCCTGACAGTGACACTACCGTACAGTCCGGTCTCCTTGTCTGATATGTCGCATATCAAGTCTTGGGGTGGTAAACGTCAGACTCCAATAACGGATAAGTCATGCCGATGTGAGGCACATAACGGGTCGAGAAACTACAGGTAACACTTACCAGTAAATCTCTAAACCAGCCCTGGCCAGGAACTTCCCTGTTACGGCCAATCGAGCATAGCGCAACATCAACCCCCAATACCGGGAGAGACGAAACCCCTCCCATCGCTCATTGCCTCCATGTGACTCGGGACTGTACCCAAAAACCACCATTTTGCACGCCCTCTTGGACGTGGTAAGGTGGAAATCAAAGCACAGTGGGAATCACATAAGACTCTATGATGATCTCGGGTCTATAGACTAACCTGTACCAGTGTCACCAGAGAACTGCCATCTGACGTAAGGTATAATACCATATGGGAGTTCTCGGCGAGTCCGTCCAGTGTAACCAGTCTTCACTGAGCACCCGTATAGCATCTCTGATGTCAAACACCAATAGATATGGGATCATCCATCGCCCATCTGTATGGGTCGAGAAGGCATACGCTAGTCTACTCTGGTATATCGATGCCCCGTCGTGATACATCCACGACTAGGGACCTTGAAGGATGTACTTATGGACTACCATGTCCCAACTAGTATGATCCGCATCATATTCCAGGTAGTCAAGCACACATCCTAAAGGCTTTACCAACATATGACAGAGAGACAATCAGTGTACACGTTAAGGTAAAGAGTAACCAGATAGCATACTATCATGTCGAGCAAGAAAGTCCTCCCAGTATATGTCCAAGCATCCACTACAATATACATCTCATGTATAGTAATGGCCTCTAGGGAATACATATAACAAACAGGACCAACATTCCCTTGCTCAGTATAACAAGCGGGTTCGGTCAATACATTCGTATTATTATCTTGATTAAGGCGTGACATGGTCGCTACCTGGAGAGAGAGAGAAGAAAACACTCAGCGTATGCTCTTGCAAGATTAGATTGGTTATTAATATATCTAATCAGGATGTCTCCCACTGTTTTAGTCAAATCTTCATTCAAACCCTAAAAGGAAAGACTAGCCGGGATTAATTACACGTTACAAGTTCGCCAATCTTTCAGCCAGGCTACTGTCGGTACTTTGAGGGAGGTTCCCCGTGCTTTCGTACGAACGTAATTAAAATAAACCTCATTTTCCCAAGGGCGTAACCCCGTTGACACCTTTCTAGACACCTACTTGATCGGCTAATTGTACTGTGTAAAACTCTCCCAGGAGTAACTCTTACTCGTAGCGGGTATCGGGATCCAACTATCTCATAGAAGGTATGCAATCTCATTGCAAATTTCAACACTTGAAATTCCCAATAATATTTTACCCCTAGCATCCTATGACCTTGACGAAAGCCAACAAACCATAGGCTACTAGTCAAGTTCAACCCGTCATTTCCCGATTGAATTAAACCCACTGGCACGACCCTTGACGAAAGCCAACAAATTCGCATGACTACCCTAACACAATCGCATCATATACTTATACATATAAGCATAAATAGCTACAGCACACTACGCCTTGACGAAAGCCAACAAACGTAGTACGAATACTATGAAGTACTTATCTGAAATGACGGAGGGCTACAACAGGTTTTTAAGAAAACCCTTTGCGTAATGAACTTGATATCGTCGTAGAATCGAGTGATTTTGAAAAGGAGTGTTTTTTATGCTTTTACTAGTTTCGCTAAAGAGGTCACTCCTGGTGAAGGGATCTCGGCTCTTTCCTTATCGAATAAGGCGCAGGATATTTCGTAAATACCGCTATGCAAAGCAAGAACTATCGAAGCAATCAAAAGAGAAACCGAGTGTGTAGCATCTGCTAGTTTCGCTAAAGAGGTCACTCCCGGTGAAGGGATCTCGGCTCTTTCCTTATCGAATAAGGTGCTGGATATTCTACAAGGAATACCGCTATGCAAAGCAAGAACTAAAGCTACCAGTTTTTAAACAAGTTTCTACAACATCTTTAGGTTTCTTTTATTTCATTAATCTCATTAATGAAGTCCCATTTTATTATGCTTCACAAGCATCACATTTGAAACGAAATCTGCAATATAACATATATCTCATATATATAATATAAACATTCGTCTCAGGCAGTAATATGATCTCATCACAGAACATTGCAGCAGAAGGACATATATGAAATATTGGATATACTAGGAGGTCCGTGTTTTAATACGAGCCTGTATAAAACACGGATTCCACGGTCGCGATGAATAGCCAAACCCACATCCCTAGACCCCTACGAGAGCGGAAAGTAACCCTGCTAGTTCTAGAGTTAGGAGACCCGGTCTCGACTCCTCGAGATGGTCTCCCACTATACCCTAGAACCCGGTTACTTGTGCCCCCCTCCTTGGGTCTATCCTAATACGGAAAAGTAAATAATATACAATGGTGACATCATCCTCAGCCCGGAAGTGCCCAAATAAAAGAATATTACATACAACGAATTTTACATGAATGAAAATGAAAAACTCTCATCTCACCTAAAAAACCCGGCTATTCGAAACACGACGATCCAATATAACATATCACAGCAACACAGAACATCACATGTCATCAACGTAAGTAAATATGCGTGTCCTAGTTGTCGTTGACATATAGCACCGAAACCGGCGATACACCACATATTACACTTACGGTCGCAGAAAAGAAAGTTTAAAACTACAACAGTTGGAATCCGCAACCTCCTTAGACATCGCATGCCGAACCAAATGAATTCCTTAGACATCGCATGCCTAACAATTATAAACCCAGCATTTTAGTCTCAATATCGAAAACACTTTTCAATATCAAGTCGAGAAATTCAACAAGATGCCCGATATTTTGATCGAATGCTCGTCGAAAACTTTAGTAGACGGCCGCAACCCCGAGTTTAAAATTTGAAAATTTTCCGACAGGGGAAAAAGTGAGTTATTGAAAAGTTTTAAACTCGTGAAAAAATCCAACACTTGAAAATTTTCCGACAGGGGAAAAAGTGAGTTATTGATATTCGTTCGAACATTTTAACACGTTCTAAATTACCCCGAAAAAACTTAAACGAAGTTAAACTTTCCGATCGAATCAACGAATACAAATAATCTCCAGAAAACTCAACACTTGATAAGAATTAAAAATTCCCAGAAGCTTGCAAAATTAACCAAGAATAAACCCCAGAAGTGGTGGCCCCTAATTCCCAAGGGTGGCCGCGGAACCGCCGCGGAACCCATGGTTTGGCCGCGGTTCCGTGCTCACTTGAAGGAGTTATGGGCTCGTACTTCTCTGCAATTCTTAGAATTCCCTGCTTATTTTTCTGAGTATTTTTAATACAGAAAAAATCAACATTTTAAAAAATTTCCAGAGAGAGGGTGTATTACGACGTTTCGGGGTTCGATCGGACTTTAAACTTCGTCTAGACTTCGCCTAAACCTCTAACTTGGCTCTGATACTACTGTAGGGTTAATAGGCACTGTCACAAGGTTCTACAAGGCATAAACCATGCCAAAATCAAAATTTTCAAGTGCCGAACAACCCTAACCAAGATCTTAGACTAGAGATTAGGCGAAACAAAGCAAGTAAACAACTTAACTTCTAAGAGTTTGGGATTACAACCTTTGTAGTCCATTCCTTCACTTCAAAAACTCCATGTTGAGGTCCCTTTGTCGCGATCATCATGTTCCCGGACTCTAGAGAGGCTCTATGAAGAGAAAGATGCAAGCTTTCTTCCGATCTTCGATAACAAAGATGATCTACCTTGAAGAAACTCAAACCCAAGCTCTTGCTTTGCTAATCAAGTATTAGCAAAGCAAATGCCCTAATCTAAGCGGCTAGAATAGATGAGGATGATGAAGTAGGAATTTAGCTCTCATTTGTTTTCAAAAGCTCACTCAATATCATCACATATGAAAAAACTAGAAAGCTTTTTCAAGAACTCAAGGAAGAAGAAGAAGAATCTTTCTTTTGTGATGAATAATGAAACTTATGTGAGGTTAGAAATGCAACCATGGGTTAAGAAAGAAAACTTAACCCTTGTAGAGATTTAACTAGGGTAAAGGGTTGGGTTGGGTTAAGGAAATATCTTTGCAAAATATCATAAAATATCAAGGTCAAAGTCAAAGCTTCTTGAAAGCTTCATGAAAGTTTAACCCTAATCCAAACCCTAACCATATTTAAACTCCATAAATCATGTTGCATTTATAACCATAACATGTTACAATATTATATATCACATATACAATATTTATTGTAACAAAATAAAATAATACAATTAACATATATCATATATATATCAATGTATTACCCGAGTGAGAAAAAGAATGTTTAAGTGAGCTAATATTAGTTAATGTAATATAATATATCAAATGTATAATTATACATTAAATTATCAAATCAACACTTGATCCGATAATCCGCCTATTTCACAAATAAACGACTAATATAATCTGTATCAGTTCATCGAATCAACACTTGATCCGATGACCCGGCTATATCACATATACCCGGCCGATATCACATATCGCGAGAATCTAATACGGTATCACATACACGTATTGTTCTCGGTCCCGTACATATCGTATATGTGCTCCTACTCCGTTTTGCCAGAGCCATAAGACTTCTGTGTAGGACTCTAAAGAATCGTCAATACGCCGGCAGTAGGTGATAATCATATCAAACACCCACAAACTGCAAGCGGTCAGCTAAATGTAACAGCCACCCAGGTATTGAGCAATCAGAAGATTAACAAGCAAGCCTGTACATTCTCCCGTGAATCCAACCAGTAACACTCCCGTACAGTCCGGTCACTTCGTCTGATATGTCGCATATCTCGCCTAGGGGTGGTAAACGTTAGACCCCAGTAGCTTGATAAGTCATGTCGATATGAGGTCCATAACAGTTCGAGAAACTACTTATAACACTTACCAGTATATCTCAGCAACCCTGGCCAGGGATTTCTAGTTATAGCCAATCGAACACAGCGCAACATCAACTCCCTATACCGGGAGAGACGAAACCCCTCCTATCGCTCATTGCCTCCATGTGATTCGGGAATGTACCCAAAAGCTACCTTTTTGCACGCCCTCTTGGACTTGGTATGATGGAAATCAAAGCAGAGTGGCAATCACACAAGACTCTATGACGATCTCGGGTCTACAGACTACTCTGTACCAGTGTCACCAGAGAACTGCCATCTGACGTGGGGTATAATACCATCTGGGTGTTCTCGGCGAGTCCGTCCAGTGTACCCAGTCTCCACTGAGCACCCGTATACCTTCTCTGATGTCAAACACCAATGGATATAGGATCATCCATCACCCATCATATGGGTCAAGAAGCGCATACGCTAGTCTACTCTAAAGTATCGATACCCTGTCTCGGTACTCCCACGACTAGGAACATTTGAAGGATGTACTTGGCGACTACATTGTCCCCACTAGTATGATCTACATCATAGTCCTGGTAGTCAAGTACTCATCCTATGGAAAAAATGAGTTAATGATATCCGTTCGAACATCTTAATACTTTCTAAATTATCCGGAAAACAGAACGAAATTAAATTTTCCGATCGAATCAACGAATTCAAAATAATCCCCAGAATACTCAACACTTGAGTCAGATTAAAAGTACCCAGAAATATGCAGAAACACCTACGGATCAAACTGTAGAAAAATAAAACCCCAATTCTCAGAGACGGCCGAAGTACCGCGGCACAAGCATGGGTCTTGCCACGGTTCCACGGCGCTTTAATTGAATTAGAGGGTCGTATTTTACAAGTATCCTTAGAATTCCCTGCTGATTTTTTTGAGTATTTTTAATGCAGAAAAAATCACATTTTAAAAAAATTTCCAGAGAGGGGGTCTATTTTGCCGTATTGGGGTTCAATCGGAGTTTTAACTTCTTAAACACGTCGCCTAATGCTCTAGCTAGGCTCTGATACCACTGTAGGGTTACTAGGCACTCTAACAAGGTTCTAAAAGGAATCAACCATGCCCGATTAAAATTTTAGCCGTGCCGAACAACCATAAACAAGATCTTTGTTAGATAATTAGGGTTACACATGCAGGTAAATATCTTTTACGACTAAGTGAATATGAAATACAACCTTTGTAGATCGGTCCTTCACTTCAAAAGCTCCTTGTTGTAGTCCCTTCCCTGCGATCATGGTCCTCCCGGGCTCTTGCAAGGCTTCATGAGGTAGAAGGAGCGTCCTTGCTTGAAGTCTTCGAAGCCGAAGATGATCTACGTCGAGGGAATACGAACTGAATCTTCTTCTTCACTAACTAGAGAATTAGTAAAGCAAACACCCTAAACTAAAGTGCTAGTCTAGTAGAGGATGAGGAAATAGGAAGTGGGTACACCTTAGAATTATTTATCTCACATTTATTTCTCACTTAATCAAAACCTAGAGAGCTTTTGAGCTCAAGGAAGAAGATGAAGAAAAAATGAGATGAGGATAATGATCAAGTGATTAAGCTAACCATGGGTGAGTGAGTATCATATACTAACTCATGTAGAGACATAACCATAGCTAATTCTAATGGTTGGGTTAACTAAATATCTCAAGTAAAACAAATTGAGTTGAATTTGTCAAAGCACTAAAAAGCTTCTACAAGCTTCATGCACTTAACAAAAATCAACCAATTTAGATTTACTTTAAATATAAAAAACCCTCCACTAAAATTAGAATGGTGTATGTCTTATACACCCATGTTATATGTATCAACAACCACGATACAAAAAGAAAAACACATTTTAATATATATCACATATATATTAAAGTTGTGCACATGTGAGAAAAATCCTTAAGTGAACAAATGTTAGTTAATGTAAATTAGTATATCAAATATATAATTTTACACTAAATTATTAAATCAACACTTGACTTAATAATCCGGTCATATCTCACATAACCGACTAACATCCAATGTATCGACTTATCGAATCAACACTTGATTCGATAACCCGGCTATATCACATATAACTGACCGATACAAAAAGTCGCGAGAATAGAATACGGTATCACATACACGCATTATTCTCGGTCCCGCACATATCACATATGTTCTCCTATTTCGTTTTGCCTGAGCCAGTAAAACCTCTATGTAGGACTCTAAAGACTCGTCAATACGCCGGCAGTAGGTGATGATCACATCAAGCACCCACAAGCCGTCAGCGGTACTAGCTGGATGTAATGGCTACCCGGGTATTGAGCGATCAGAAGATCAGCAAGCAAGCCCGCTCCAACTCCTGTAAAAGCCTGACGGTAATAATTGCCGTACAGTCCGGTCTCCTCGTCTGATATGTTGCATATCAAGTCTAGGGGTGGTAAACGTCAGACCCCAATAACCGATAAGTCGTGCCGATATGAGGCTCATAACGGGTTGAGAAACTACTGGTAACACTTACCAGTAAATCTCTTAATCATCCCTGGCCAGGGACTTCCCTGTTATGGCCAATCGATTACAGCGCAACATCAACCCCCAATACCGGGAGAGACGAAACCCCTCATATCGCTCATTGCCTCCATGTTACTCGGGACTGTACCCAAAAACCACCGTTTTGCATGCCCTCTTGGACGTGGTAAGGTGGAAATCAAAGCACAGTGGGAATCACACAAGACTCTATGACGATCTCGGGTCTACAGACTAACCTGTACAAGTGTCACCAGAGAACTGCCATCTGATGTGAGGTATAATACCATCTAGGAGTTCTCGGTGAGTCCGTCCAATGTACCCAGTCTCCACTGAGCACCCGTATACCATCTCAGATGTCAAACACCAATGGATATGGGATCATCCATCGCCCATCTCATGGGTCGAGAAGCATATACGCTAGTCTACTCTGGTATATCGATGTCCCATCTCGATATACCCACGACTAGGGACATTAAAGGATGTACTTATGGACAACCATGGCCCCACCAGTATGATCTGCATCATAGTCCTGGTAGTCAAGTACACATCCTAAGGGCTTTAACAACATGTAACTATAAGACTGTATCAAGAGACAAGTATACATGTTAAGATAAAGAGCAACCAGATAGCATACTATCATATCGAGTAAGAAAGTTCTCTCTATATATGTCCAAGCATCCAATATAATATACATTATCTGTACAATACTGGCCTCCAGGGCATACATACAACTAACAATCTCCCACTTGCACTAGGGCCAGCTGCTGTAGTATCGCAAACCAAGCATCCCGAAGAGTCTCTCAAACTGTATCTGGGGAATGGCCTTCGTGAGTGGATCCGCAGTGTTGTTCTTCGTGTCAACCCTCCTGACCTTGATCTCCCGGCGATCTACTTCTCCCGGTTCAGGTGATACCGCCTCAGAATATGCCTGGATCGTTGATGGGACCTGGGTTCCTTGGCCAAAGCCACCGCTCCATTGTTATCACAATACAAAGGTATTGGATGCTCAATAGTTGGAACCACACCAAGTTCAGTAATGGACTTCTTGATCCAGACAGCCTCTTTGGCAGCATCGTTGTCAGTGATGTATTCAGCCTCGATCGTCGAGTCTGCCACGGTTTCCTACTTGGAATTCTTCCAACTAACCGCCCCTCCGTAAAGGGTAAAGACAAATCCGGAGTGCGACTTAGAGTCGTCCTTATCACTCTGGAAGCTCGAATCGGTAAAGTACTCCACTTGGAGTTCTCCGTTACCATACACCAAGAGCATCTCTTTAGTTATTCGCAAGTACTTGAGAATGCTCTTCACAGCTGTCCAGTGACTCTCTCCAGGATCAGCTTGATACCTACTCACTATACTTAGTGAGTGTGCTACATCGGGTCTTGTACATAGCATCGCGTACATGATAGAGCCTACTGCCGAAGCATAGGGTATCCCTTGCATGCGAGCTCTCTCCAAATCAGTCTTGGGAGACATCTCTTTGGAGAGAGTGAGCCCTGAGATCGTGGGTAAAAACCCACGTTTGGACTCTTCCATACTAAACCGCTTTAGTTTGGTGTCAATGTACCTGGATTGGGACAATCCCAGTATCCGTTTGGATCTATCTCTATAGATCTTAATCCCGAAGATGTAGGAGGCATCACCTAAATCTTTCATTAAGAATCTTTGTGATAAGAAGAGATTGACCGATTGCAGCATAGGAATGTCATTTCCTATCAAGAGTTTGTCGTCTACGTACAATACGAGGAAGACAACCTTACTCTCTGCCACCTTCTTGTAGATACAAGGTTCATCTACGTTTTTGACGAAATCAAACTCTTTGATAACGACGTTAAAGCAGATGTTCCAACTCCACGATGCTTGCTTTAATCCATAAATGGATTTAAGCAGCTTGCATACCTTCCCGCTGCTCCCACTAGCTACGAAGCCCTCTGGCTGAGTCATGTACACGCTCTCTTCTAAATCACCGTTTAGAAAGGCGGTCTTAACATCCATTTGCCAGATTTCGTAGTCATGATATGCAGCGATTGCAAGCATGATCCGGATGGATTTAAGCATAGCTACTGGAGAAAATGTTTCGTCGTAGTCCACACCAGGTCTTTGACGAAAACCATTCGCAACAAGTCTAGCTTTGAAAGTCTCCACTTTCCCATCTACACTAAGTTTTTTCTTGAAGATCCACTTTCTCCCAATGGGTTTTACCCCTTCAGGAGCATCTTCCAAAGTCCATACTTTGTTGGTGTACATGGATTCCATCTCGGACCGCATTACATCCAGCCATTTCACTGAGTCCCCACTCGTGATAGCCTGCTCGAAGCTAGTTGGGTCATCATCCTCTATGATGCAATCCTCGCTCCCACCATCCATGAGAAAACCGTAGTATCTCTCAGGTGGGTGAGGAACCCTACTAGATCGGCGGAGTGGCTGGGGTTCGTTGGGAATTACCGAATCCCCTGGTTCCACTAAATCTTCAGTTTGAGTTTGTGTAGCCGGAATTTCTTCCAGTTCTACCTCGTTGCCACTAATTTCTTTTGTAAGAAATTCCTTTTCTAAAAAGGTGGCATGTCGAGAAACAAACACTTTTTGTTCCTCAGTATGGTAGAAAAGATATCCATGTGAATGTTTGGGATATCCCACAAACTTGCATAGAACTGACCGTGTCTCGAGTTTGTCCGGATTTTGCCTCTTGACATAGGCCGGACAACCCCATTTCTTAACTCGTTTAAGACATGGTCTCTTCCCACTCCATATCTCATATGGTGTGATAGGTACAGATTTAGATGGAACTTGATTCAATAGGTATGCTGCTGTCTCCAGCGCATATCCCAAGAAGGAAATAGGTAACTCAGTTGTGCTCATCATAGAGCGCACCATATCTAATAGGGTGCGGTTCTTCCATTCCGATACACTGTTGTGCTGTGGTGTATATGGAGGAGTTAGCTGAGAGAGAATCCCATTCTCTTTTAGGAAGTCCAGGAATTCATTGCTCAAGTATTCACCTCCTCGATCAGATCGAAGGATTTTAATACTTTTCCCGGTTTGGTTCTCGACTTCTTGTTTATATTCTCTAAATTTCTAAAAAGCTTCTGATTTTTGTTTCATCAGGAACATATACCCGAATCTAGAGAGATCGTCAGTGATTGTAATGAAGTACGAAGAACCATCCCTAGCATGTGTAGATATGGGACCGCATACATCACTATGTACCAGTCCCAAGAGTTCCGTAACTTTTTCTCCGTGTCCCGTAAACGGAGTTTTGGTCATCTTTCCTTTGAGACATGACTGGCACGTATTATAAGATGAAAATTCAAATGGATTCAAATATCCATCCTTATGCAACTTAGCTAGTCGTGTCGCATTGATGTGACACGGTCTATAATGCCACAAGAAGGATTCGTTCAGTTCTGAACTCTTCCTCTTGTGTGTGTTTGTTATGCTCAAAACTGTTGATTGATTTAGAACATAAATGCCATTGCACAACGTGCCTGATCCAACCAACTTTTGGTTCAGGAAAATGTTCATAACATTATCCTGTAATACAAAATTATATCCCTTTCTACTCAATAAAGAAACCGATATAATGTTGCATATCAGGTTCGGCATGTAATAGCATTCGTTCAGAACCAATGTATTACCAGTTGGTAATACAAGGTGATATTCCCCGACGGTTTTAGCTGCAACAATTGCACTATTTCCAACCCTTATGTCTTTATCACCTTCTCCAAGTTCTCTACCTTTCCTAAGCCTATGTAACTGATTACATATATGGGATCCTGACCCGGTATCTAATACCCAGGACGTAGAGTAAATGGAGAAACAATTCTCTGTAACGAACACACCCGAAGAAAATGCATCAACATGTACTTTCTTCATTCAGGTGGCAAGGGAATCCTGGTATTCCCCTATATCATGTTCAGTCTTATAACTTTTATAAGAAAGAACGGAACCAAGTTCCCCAGCACAGTATAACATGCGGTTCAGTCAATACATCCATATTATTATCTTTATTAAGGCATGATATGGTCGCTACCTGGAGAGAGAAAGAAGAAAACACTTTAGTGTATGCTCTTGCAAGATCAGATTGGTTATTATTTTATCTAATCAGGATGGCTCCCACTTTTTTTATCAAATCTTCCTTCAAACCCTAAAAGGAAAGACTAGCCGGGATTAATTACACCCTACAATTTCGCCAATATTTCAGCCAGGCCAGTGTCGGTACTTTGAGGGAGGTTCCCCGTGCTTTCGTACGGACCTAATTAAAGTAAACCTCGTTTTCCCAAAGGCGTAACCCCGTTGACACCTTTCTAGACACCTACTTGATCGGCTAATTGTCCTGTGTAAAACTCTCCCAGGAGTAACAATTACTCGTAGTGGGTATCGGGATCCAACTATCTCATAGAAGGTATGCAATCTCATTGCAAATTTCAACGCTTGAAATTCCCGATAATATTTTGCCCCTAACCCCTATGACCTTGACAAAGGCCAACAAATCATAGGATGCTAGTCAAGTTCAACCTGTCATTTCTTGATTGAATCAAACCCACCCGCACGACCCTTGACAAAGGCCAACAAGGTCGTATGACTACCCCAAAATAATCTGCATCATATGCATAAGCATATAAGCACCATTCAGCTACTGTACACTGCGCCTTGACAAAGGCCAACAAACGCAGCACGAATACTAAACAGTTCTAATCTGAAATGACGGAGGGCTACGACAGGTTTTTCTGAAAACCTATTACGTAATGAACTTGATATCGTTGTAGAATCGAGTGAATTTTGAAAATGAGTGTTTTTGAGGCTTTCACTAGTTTTGCTAAAGAGGTCACTCCGGGAGAAGGGATCTCGGCTCTTTCCTTATGGAATAAGGTGCAGGATATATCATATATATCGCAATGCAAAGCAAAAACACCAAAAGCAATCAAAAGACAAACCGAGTGTTGTAGCATCTGCTAGTTTTGCTAAAGAGGTCACTCCTGGTGAAGGGATCTCGGCTCTTTCCTCATCGAATAAGGTGCAGGATATATCATATATATCGCTATGCAAAGAAAAAACTGTAGCTACCCTTTTTGAAAAATTTGATTCTACAACATCTTTTAGGTTTCTTTTCTTTCATTAATCATATTAATGAAGTCCCATCATTTAAGTCACCTAAACATCACAGATAAATACGACCTGCACTTATGCCATCCGCATTCTCCTCGATGTCCCCTCATGCACCGTTAGGTTAGGTAACTAACGGCAGAGCGGGGCAGGGGTAGCGCGGGTGTAAAACATAAGTAACGTTTATATAATATATCATATATACTATATACAGTATCCATCTCAACATATCAAATGATCACATCACAGATATCGCAGCAGAAGAATCATATGAAATAATGGATATACTACGAAATTCGTGTTTTATTTTGAGCCTCTATATAACAAGGATTCCACGGTCGCGATGAATAGCCAAACCTATACCCTTAGACCCCTACGAGAGCGGCAAGCAACCCTACCAATTCTAGAGTTATGAGACCCGGACTCGACTCCTCGAGTTGGTCTCCCGCTGTACCCTAGAACCCGGTTACTTGTGCTCCGCTCCTTGGGTCTACTTAATGCGGAAAAGTAAATAATATACAATGGTGACATCATCCTCATCCCGGAAGTGCCCCAATAAAAGAATATTACAAACAATGAATTTTACATGAATGAAAATAAAAACCCTCATCTCACATAAAAACCCCGGCTATTCAGAACACGACGATCCAATTTAACATATCCAGCAACACATAACATCACAAGTCATCAACGTAAGTAAATATGCACATCCCAATTGTCGTTGACATATAGCAACGAAACCGGGGATATCACATATTACACTTACGGTCGCAGAAAAGAAAGTGTAAAACTACAACATTTGGAATCCACAATTATTTTAGACATCATAAATCCGAAATATCACATACTTCGCATTTCATGCCTAACTTTATGAATTCTACATATTGTATCACATTCTAGATAAATAGACAGTATTAAACTTTCCGATCGAATAATCAAGTACCCAAGATTTCCTTTATAACTCAACACTTGAGCGGAGTTTAAAAAATTCCAAAATACGTCACAGTACCAATGGTCCAGCCGTAGAAGGGTCAAGCCAATGCCTCACATGTGGCAACGCCGTACAGCACCAACCCTAAGGTTTAGAGATGGTTCAGACGGTCATATAATCGAGTTAAGGTTTGTGTTCTTCTAGAGGGTCCATCGCGTTACTTGCACGTTTTTCCGAAAGATTTAAACTCAAGAAAAATTCAACACTTGAAAGTTTTTCGTGCCGGGAAAAAATGAGTTAATGATATCCGTTCGAACATTTTAATACTTTCTAAATTATCCGGAAAATAGAACGAAATTAAATTTTCCGATCGAATCAACGAATTCAAAATAATCCCCAGAATACTCAACAATTGAGTCAGATTAAAAGTACCCAGAAAGATGCAGAAACACCTACGGATGAAGCTGTAGAAAAATAAAACCCCAATTCTCAGAGACGGCTGCGGAACCGCGGTAGAAGCAGGGGTCTTGCCACGGTTCCGCGGCACTTTAATTGAATTATAGGGTCGTATTTTACAAGTTTCCTTAGAATTCCCTGCTGATTTTTTTGAGTATTTTTAATGCAGAAAAAATCACATTTTAAAAAAATTTCCAGAGAGGGGTCTATTTTGTCGTATTGGGGTTCGATCGGAGTTTTAACTTCGTAAACACGTCGCCTAATGCTCTAGCTAGGTTCCGATACCACTGTAGGGTTACTAGGCACTCTAACAAGGTTCTACAAGGCATCAACCATGCCCGATTAAAATTTTAGCCGTGCCGAACAACCCTAAACAAGATCTTTGCTAGATAATTAGGGTTACACATGCAAGTAAATATCTTTTACGACTAAGTGAATACGAAATACAACCTTTGTAGATCGGTCCTTCACTTCAAAAGCTCCTTGTTGTAGTCCCTTCGCTGCGATCATGGTCCTCCCGGGCTCTTGCAAGGCTTCACGAGGCAGAAGGAGCGTCCTTGCTTGAATTCTTCGAGGCCGAAGATGATCTACGTCGAGGGAATACGAACTCAAACTTCTTCTTCACTAACTAGAGAATTAGTGAAGCAAACACCCTAAACTAAAGTGCTAGTCTAGTAGAGGATGAGGAAATAGGAAGTGGGTACACCTTAGAATTATTTATCTCACATTTATTTCTCACTTAATCAAAACCTAGAGAGCTTTTGAGCTCAAGGAAGAAGATGAATAAAAAACGAGATGAGGATAATGATCAAGTGAGTAAGCTAACCATGGGTGAGTGAGTATCATATACTAACTCATGTAGAGTCATAACCATAGCTAATTCTAATGGTTTGGATAACTAAATATCTCAAGTAAAACAAATTGAGTTGAATTTGTCAAAGCACTAAAAAGCTTCTACAAGCTTCATGCACTTAACAAAAATCAACCGATTTAGATTTACTTTAAATATAAAAACCCCTCCACTAAAATTAGAATGAAGTATGTCTTATACACCCATGTTATATGTATCAACAACTATGATACAAAAATAAAAACACATTTTAATATTGTTAGTTATATGTATGCCCTAGAGGCCATTACTGTACATAGGATGTATATTGTAGTGGATGCTGGGACATATATAGGGAGGACTTTCTTGCTCGACATGATAGTATGCTATCTGGTTAATCTTTGCCTTAACGTGTGCACTGATTGTCTCTCTGTTACATGTTGGTAAAGCCCTTAGGATGTGTACTTGACTACCTGGACTATGATGCGGATCATACTAGTGGGGACATGGTAGTCCATAAGTACATCCTTCAAAGTCCCTAGTCGTGGGTGTATCGAGACGGGGCATCGATATACCAGAGTAGACTAGCGTATACCTTCTCGACCCATACAGATGGGCGATGGATGATCCCTTATCCATCGGTGTTTGACATCAGAGAAGATATACGGGTGCTCAGTAAAGACTGGGTACACTGGACGGACTCGCCGAGAACTCCCAGATGGTATTATACCTCACGTCAGATGGCAGTTCTCTGGTGACACTGGTACAGAGTAGTCTGTTGACCCGAGATCGTCATAGAGTCTTGTGTGGTTCCCACTGTGCTTTGATTTCCATCTTACCACGTGTAAGAGGGCGTGCAAAACGGTGGTTTTTGGGTACATTCCCGAATCACATGGAGGCAATGAGCGATAGGAGGGGATTCGTTTCTCCCGGTATAGGGAGTTGATGTTGCGCTGTGTTCGATTGGCTATAACAGGAAATCCCAGGCCAGGGTTGCTGAGATTTACTGGTAAGTGTTACCAGTAGTTTCTTGAATTGTTATAGACCTCATATCGACACGACTTATCGAGCTATTGGGGTCTGACGTTTACCACCCCTAGGCAAGATATGCGACATATCAGACGGACAGAACGGACTGTATGGTAGTGTTACTGGTTGGATTCACTGGAGTTTGAGCGGGCTTGCTCGTCGATCTTCTGATCGCTCAATACCCGGGTGGCCGTTACGTTTGGCAGACCGCTTGCGGCTTGTGGGTGTTTGATATGATCATCATCTGCTGCCGGCGTATTGACGAGTCTTTAGAGTCCTACACAGAGGTTTCCTGGCTCAAGCGAAACGAAATAGGAGCGCATATAAGATATGTGCGGGACCGAGAATAATGCGTGTATGTGATACCGTATTCCATTCTCGCGAAGAATGTGTCGAATGGTTGTATGCGATATAACCTAGTTATCGAATCATGGATTGATTCGATAAACCGATACATTGGATATTAGTCGGTTGTATGCGATATGACCGGATCGTTAAATCAAGTGTTGATTTAATGATTTAATGCATAATTATATATTTGATATATTACTTTGCATTAACTAGTATTGGTTCACTTTAAATGGATTTTCTCACTTGGTTTGTGCACATTGTATATGTGATATACTTTTGTACACAACATTGTATCATGTTTGATGATACATGATTTTTAGGTTAAGTGTAAAGAATTAACCTTGGTTAAGTTGTTGATTAGGGTTTTTAATTATTCATTTATCTTATTTATTTATTCATTTTGAATAAATTGAAAGATAAATGAATGGTGGCTTCATTTGTTTTTAGTTGAAGTTTCATGAAGCTTTGACTAATTGACCTTTTTGTTCTCATCCTTAACCCTAACCATTCAACACAACCTTAGTCAATTCTCTACACTTAACTAAGGTTAAGATTATGATAAGTGTTGATTTTTATTATCTATTTTAATTAACTTATCATAAGATTTATCATCTTCTTCCTCTTCTTCTTCAAGAAGAAAGCAAGCTCCATCAATGGTGATTGATGGAAATGAGTGAGAAATCCAATTCTAAAGTCTACCCACTTCCTATTTCTTCATCCTCTACCTATTGCCAAGTAGTAGAGTGTGTTTCCTTCACAAGTTTCATGACTTGGTGAAGTGAGAGCTTGATTTAGCGATGCCTCGACGTAGATCATCTTCGGCATGGACATCGACGACCTAGCTTGCCCATTCTCCGACGAACCCGACGCTAGAGCCCGGGAACTCATATGGACAGCGAGGGGACTTCGTTGCGGAGCTATGGAGGTGGAGCACCGGATCTACAAAGGTTGTATTTCCGTATTCTTTATAGTTAAGTTGTTAACTAGTTTAATGTTTCGCCTAGATTTCTAGCCGACGATCCGTAGTCGGGTTTCTCGGCACCTAGATTTTTTTATATTGGCATGGTCGATGCCTTGTGAGACCTCTTGAGGATGCCTAGGAACCCTGCAGTGGTATCAGAGCCTAGCTAGAGCCTTAGGCGATGCGTAGACGGAATTGGAACTCCGATCGAACCGAAACCCAAACCCTAATTTGCTCTCTGCACTTTTTCCAAAAATTGGGTTTTTTCCAAATTAAAAATATGCAGAAAAATCAGCAGGTAAATCTAAGAATTACGATGCAAAAATTACCTAATGATCTTTCTAAAGTGCGGCGGAACCGCGGCATTAGCGTGCTATTGCGGCCCTTCCGCGTCCCTTTTGTCTTATCTGCCATTGAATTTTGCACAGTAACTCCTATTTTTCAGTGCTGGTTTTCCTGGGAATTTTTAATCTGAAATCCAGAGTTGAGTATTTTGGGTTGTATTGGGAGTTCATACATTCGATCGGATTGTCAAACTTTGTCTATGTGTCGTTCCGGATAATTTTTTTTTTAATATGTTAAAAAGTTCGACCGGATATAAATACCCAATTTTTCCCCTGTCGGGAAATTTCCAAGTGTTGGATATTTCTGTAGTTTAATCACGTTCTAAGTAGTGCAAGTAACACGATGGTCCCTCTAGAAGACAACAAACCTTAACTCGATTATGTGACCGTCTTGAACTACCCTTTGAACCTTCGGGTTTGGGGCAGTACGGCGTGCCACATGTGAGGCGTTGGCTTGACCCTTCTACGGCTGGACCATTGGTACTGAGGCACGAACTGAATGTTTTTAGACTTGTTTCATGTGTTGATCTGTATCGGGAAAACTTGGGTGTTCGATTGTTCGATCGGAAAGTTTGACATTTTCTGTTTATCCGGAATGGGATACAATAGTTGGAATTCACAAGAAGTTATGAGATAACTGAATGAATGTTATAAACGTAGCAGTTTAGTCTCACTTGATCGGTTACCACGGAATTTTGATGTGATCAAAAGTCCGTTGCAATCACGTAGCGTACGAGGATACTCGCCGGGTAAACTTAATAGACAGCTACATCCCATAGCCCCGACCAAGTGACTGTAGGAGAACCCCGTCGCCGAAAGCATCCGTTCGGGTGCTCGCGGCAGCGGTGTTCCGCCTTGGTGTACTTCGTCGACGGTATCGGGGGTGCGGCCGCCTACTAAAGTTTACGACGAGCATTCGATCAGGTTGTCGGGAATCTTGTTGAATTGCCCGACTTGATATTGAAAAGAGTTTTCGATAATGAGACTAAAATGCGGGGTTTATAATTGTTAGGCATGCGATGTCTAAGTAATTCATTTGATAAGGCATGCGATGTCTATGCAGGTTGCGGATTCCAACTGTTGTAGTTTTACACTTTCTTTTCTGTGACCGTAAGTGTAATATGTGATATCTTCGGTTTCGTTGCTATATGTCAACGACAATTGGGATGGACATATTTACTTACGTTGATGACATGTGATGTTATGTGTTGCTGGATATGTTATATTGGATTGTCGTGTTTGAATAGCCGAGTGTTTTTTTTGTGAGATGAGTGTTTTTCATTTTCATTCATGTAAAAACTTGTATGTAATATTCTTTTTATTGGGGCACTTCCAAGTAGCGGAAAATGTCATCTTTTGTATATTATTTACTTTTCCGCACTAGGATAGACCTAAGGAGGAGGGCACAAGTAACCGGGTTCTGGAGTCCAGTGGGAGACCAACTCGAGGAGTCGAGTCCGGGTCTCCTAACTCCATAATTGGTAGGGTTGCTTGCCGCTCTCGTAGGGGTCTAGGGGTGTGGGTTTGGCTATTCATCGCGACCGTGGAATCCGTGTTTTATACTGGCTCGTATTGAAAATACGGACGTCCTAGTATATCCAATATTTCATATGATTCTTCTGCTGCGATATCTGTGATGTGATCATGTGATGTTCTGTGATAGATACAGTATATAGTATATATGATATATTATATAGACGTTACTTATGTTTTACACCCGCGCTAGCCCTGCCCTGCTCTGCCGTTAGTTACCTAACCTAACGGTGCACGAGGGGACATCGAGGCGAATGCGGATGGCATAAGTGTACGTCGTATTTATCTGTGATGTTTAGGTACTTAAATGATGGGACTTCATTAATATGATTAATGAAATAAAAGAAACCTAAGATGTTGTAGAATCGAATTTCAAAATAAAACAGGTAGCTACAGTTCTTGCTTTGCACAGCGGTATATGTAATATATCCTGCACCTTATTCGATAAGGAAAGGACCGAGATCCCTTCACTGGGAGTAACTTCTTTAGAAATAACTGGCAGATGCTACACCCTCGGTTTGACTTTTGATTGCTTTTAACTGTTTTTGCTTTGCACAGTGATATATATGATATATCTCGCACCTCATTCGACGAGGAAAGGACCGACGATCCCTTCACTGGGAGTGACTCCTTTAGCAAAACTAGAAAAGCCTCAAAAACACTCCATTTTAAAATTCATTCGATCCTACAACGATATAAAGTTCATTACGCAAAGGGTTTTCTTAAAAACCTGACGTAGCCCTCCGTCATTTCAGATAAGTAATAGTTAGTATTCGTGCTGCGTTTGTTGACTCAGTCAAGGCGTAGTGTGCGGTAGCTGATTACTGTTTATCTGTTTATGCATATGATGCAGATTGGATTAGGGTAGTCGTGCGGCCTTGTTGACTCAGTCAAGGGTCGTGCGGGTGGGTTTAATTCAATCAGGAAATGACGGGTTGAACTTTACTTGCGGTCTATGGTTTATTGACTCAGTCAAGGTCATAGATCGCCTGGGGAAAAATATTATCGGGAATTTCAAGTGTTGAAATTTGCAATGAGATTGCATACCTTCTATGAGATAGTTGGATCCCGATACCCGCTCCGAGTAAGAGTTACTCCTGGGAGAGTTTTATACATTATAATTAGCCGATCAAGTAGGTGTCTAGAAAGGTGTTAACGAGGTTACGCCTCTGGGAAAACGAGGTTTACATTAATTAGGTTCGTGCGAAAGCATGGGGGACCTCCCTCAAAGTACCGACACTGGCCTGGCTGAAAGATTGGCGAACTTGTAGTGTGTAATTAATCCCGGCTAGTCTTTCCTTTTAGGGTTTGAAGGAAGATTTGATAAAAAGCAGTGGGAGCCATCCTGATTAGATAAAATAATAACCAATCTATTCTTGCAAGAGCGCACGCCGAGTGTTTTCTTCTCTCTCTCTCCTGGTAGCGACCATATCATGCCTTAATCAAGATAATAATACGGATATTTGACCGAACACGCTTGTTATACTGAGCTGGGGAACGTTGGTCCCGCTCCAACTTATAATTGTTATAAGACAGAGCAGGAAATTGGGGAATACCAAGATTCCCATGCCGCCCAAACGAAGAGAGTGCATGCTGATGCATCATCTTCCGGTGTGTTCATTATACAGAACTGTTTCTCAGTATCCTCTGCATCCTTGGTATATGATACCGGATCAGGATCCCAGATATGTAAGATGTTACATAGGGCTACAAAAGGGTAGAAAAACTGAGAACGGGTGATAAGTTTCATGAGACAGAAAACGGGGCAAGTGTTGCAGCCAGGTCTGTTGGTCACTGTCACCCTGTATTACCTGAATACATTGATTCTGAACAAATGTTATTAAATACCGAACCTGATATACAAAATCATATCTATCTCTTTATTACTAAAGAAATGATAAAATTTTGTATTGTTGGATAATGTTTTGAACATTTCCTATATCAAAAGTTGATCGGTTCAGGCACGTTGTCTAAAAGCATTAACGTTCTAAATCAAACTACAGTTCTTAGTATACAGAACACACACAAGAGGAAGAGTTCAGAAATGATCGAATCCTTCTTGAGGTATTGTAGACTAGGTCAGATCAATGTGACCCGACTAGCTAGAGTTACATAAAGATGCATATTTAAATTAGTTTGAATTTACATCTTGTGAAACTCGCCAGTCATGTCACAAAGATAAGATGACCATAGCTCCGTTTACTTGAAACAGAGAAAGAGTTAGTGAACTCTTGGGATGATACATGTTGATGTGTGTAGGTCCCCTGTCTACAAATGCCAGGACTGGTTCTTTATACTTCATTACGTTCTCTGATGATCTTTCGAGATTCAGACCTATGTTCCTGTTGAAACACAAGTCCGAACCTTTTAAGATATTCACAGAATATAAGTTAGAAGTAGAGAACCACAATACGGGTATAAGTATTATTTCCTTTGATGAGATCAAGGAGTAGAATACTTGAGCACGGAAATCCTGGTCTATTCTAAAGGAGAATGAGATTCTCTCTCAGCATTACTCCTCCGGATACACCATAGCACGATGGTATATCGGGGCAGAGCAATCACACCCTATATGATAAGGTGTGCTCTATGATGAGTACTTCTGAGTTACCTATTTCCTTTTGGGAGTTATGGACTTGAGAAGCTGCATACCAATTGAATAGGGTTCGAATCAAATCAGTTGCCTACCACTTCATATATGATATGGAAAGGGAAGAGACCATATCTTAAGTTAGTTAAGATTTGGGGTTGTCCGGCCTATGTCTAAAAAGCAAAATCCGGACAAGCTCGAGGCAAGGTCTGTCATGTAGAACTGGAAAGGTTCCAGCTATACAAATCGCAGCCGATGATTTGATAAAACCAACGGATTCAAAAGTAACCAACGAACCTCAGCCTCTCCGCCGATCTAGTAGGGTTCCTCACCCACCTGAGAGATACTTTGGTTTCTCGATGACAGTGGGAGCGAGGATTGCATCATGAGATGATGAGCCAACTAGCTTCGAGCTGGCCATCAGGAGTAAGACTCTGTAAGAATGGCTGGATGCTTAGCGATCTGAGATGGAATCCTTATACACCAACAAAGTATGGACTTTAGTTGCTATATCTGAAGGGTTAAATCCCCATCAGAAGCAAGTATATCTTGAGAAGATTACTTGGTGTAAATGGAAAAGTTGAGACTTTCAAAACTAGACTTGTTAAAGGTTTTCGTCCTTGACCAGGCGTGGATAATGATGAAACCTTTTCCAGTACCTATGCTTAAGTCCATCCAGATCCTACTTGCCACGGCTACATACCATGACTACGATATCTGGTGGTTGGGTGTCTTGACTGCTTTTCTAAATGATGATTTAGAAGAGAACGTCTATAAGTACACAGCCAGAGGGCCTCGTAGACAGTGGGAGCAGCGGAAACGTGTGCAAGATGCTTTATAGGATAAAGCAGGCATCACGGAGTTGGAACATCTGTTTTGATGGATTAGTCAAAGAAGTTTACATCATCAAAATGGTAGATGAACCTTGTATAAACAAAAAGGTAGTAGGGAGTATGGTGGTGATCCTCGTAGAGTACGTGGATGACATACTCTTGATAAGAAAGGAGTTTCTTATGCTGCGCTCGGTCAATCTCCGCTTATCACAATGATTCTCCATATAGGATCAATGTGATACCTCTTATATCCTGGTTTTTGGATCTATGAGATAGATCTAATTGGATGTTAGGATACTCACTAGTAGTAGTGAGATGGTATCAATCGATCCTGGGGAGAATCACTGGAAGTGTTCCAGAGTGATAAAGACGACTGAATGTCAGTCGCAGACATTGTCTTTACCCTCAGTAAAGGGACGGTATGTTGGAAGAGTTCCAAGCTAGATACCGTGACATACTAGACGATAAAGGCACGATACATCGCTACTTAAGATGCTACCAAAGAGGCTGTTTGGATGTATATTAGTTAATGAGATGAACTTAGTTCCTACCATTGTGTGACAATGGAGTTGTGGCTTATGCCAGGAACCCTCGTCCCATCAGTGATCCAGACATATTCTAAGGCAGTGTCACCTGATCATGGAGATGGATGATCTCCAAGGTGATCGAGGCAAGGAGAGCAGACTCAGAGGATAACACGGCGGATCCACTCACGAAGGCCTATTCCCAGAGAGAGACTTTTATGGGATGGTTGAGTATGAGATACTTCGACCACTGCTACAGATGGCCCTAGTGCAAGTGGGAGATTGTTAGTTATATGTATGCCCTAGAGGCCATTACTGTACATAGGATGTATATTGTAGTGGATGCTGGGACATATATAGGGAGGACTTTCTTGCTCGACATGATAGTATGCTATCTGGTTAATCTTTGCCTTAACGTGTGCACTGATTGTCTCTCTGTTACATGTTGGTAAAGCCCTTAGGATGTGTACTTGACTACCTGGACTATGATGCTGATCATACTAGTGGGGACATGGTAGTCCATAAGTACATCCTTCAAAGTCCCTAGTCGTGGGTGTATCGAGACGGGGCATCGATATACCAGAGTAGACTAGCGTATACCTTCTCGACCCATACAGATGGGCGATGGATGATCCCATATCCATCGGTGTTTGACATCAGAGATGATATATGGGTGCTCAGTAAAGACTGGGTACACTGGACGGACTCGCCGAGAACTCCCAGATGGTATTATACCTCACGTCAGATGGCAGTTCTCTGGTGACACTGGTACAAAGTAGTCTGTTGACCCGAGATCGTCATAGAGTCTTGTGTGGTTCCCACTGTGCTTTGATTTCCATCTTACCACGTCCAAGAGGGCGTGCAAAACGGTGGTTTTTGGGTACAGTCCCGAATCACATGGAGGCAATGAGCGATAGGAGGGGATTCGTTTCTCCCGGTATAGGGAGTTGATGTTGCGCTGTGTTCGATTGGCTATAACAGGAAATCCCTGGCCAGGGTTGCTGAGATTTACTGGTAAGTGTTACCAGTAGTTTCTCGAATTGTTATAGACCTCATATCGACACGACTTATCGAGCTATTGGGGTCTGACGTTTACCACCCCTAGGCAAGATATGCGACATATCAGACGGACAGACCGGACTGTACGGTAGTGTTACTGGTTGGATTCACTGGAGTTTGAGCGGGCTTGCGCGTCGATCTTCTGATCGCTCAATACCCGGGTGGCCGTTATGTTTGGCAGACCGCTTGCGGCTTGTGGGTGTTTGATATGATCATCATCTGCTGCCGGCGTATTGACGAGTCTTTAGAGTCCTACACAGAGGTTTCCTGGCTCAAGCGAAACGAAATAGGAGCGCATATAAGATATGTGCGGGACCGAGAATAATGCGTGTATGTGATACCGTATTCCATTCTCGCGAAGAATGTGTCGAATGGTTGTATGCGATATAATCTAGTTATTGAATCATGGATTGATTCGATAAACCGATACATTGGATATTAGTCGGTTGTATGCGATATGACCGGATCGTTAAATCAAGTGTTGATTTAATGATTTAATGCATAATTATATATTTGATATATTACTTTGCATTAACTAGTATTGGTTCACTTTAAATGGATTTTCTCACTTGGTTTGTGCACATTGTATATGTGATATACTTTTGTACACAACATTGTATCATGTTTGATGATACATGCTTTTTAGGTTAAGTGTAAAGAATTAACCATGGTTAAGTTGTTGATTAGGGTTTTTACTTATTCATTTATCTTATTTATTTATTCATTTTGAATAAATTGAAAGATAAATGAATGGTGGCTTCATTTGTTTTTAGTTGAAGTTTCATGAAGCTTTGACTAATTGACCTTTTTGTTCTCATCCTTAACCCTAACCATTCAACACAACCTTAGTCAATTCTCTACACTTAACTAAGGTTAAGATTATGATAAGTGTTGATTTTTATTATCTATTTTAATTAACTTATCATAAGATTTATCATCTTCTTCCTCTTCTTCTTCGAGAAGAAAGCAAGCTCCATCAATGGTGATTGATGGAAATGAGTGAGAAATCCAATTCTAAAGTCTACCCACTTCCTATTTCTTCATCCTCTACCTATTGCCAAGTAGTAGAGTGTGTTTCCTTCACAAGTTTCATGACTTGGTGAAGTGAGAGCTTGATTTAGCGATGCCTCGACGTAGATCATCTTCGGCATGGACATCGACGACCTAGCTTGCCCATTCTCCGACGAAGCCGACGCTAGAGCCCGGGAACTCATATGGACAGCGAGGGGACTTCATTGCGGAGCTATGGAGGTGGAGCACCGGATCTACAAAGGTTGTATTTCCGTATTCTTTATAGTTAAGTTGTTAACTAGTTTAATGTTTCGCCTAGATTTCTAGCCGACGATCCGTAGTCGGGTTTCTCGGCACCTAGATTTTTTTATATTGGCATGGTCGATGCCTTGTGAGACCTCTTGAGGATGCCTAGGAACCCTGCAAATATATATCATATATATATTAAAGTTGTGCATATGTGAGAAAAATCCTTAAGTGAACAAATGTTAGTTAATGTAAATTAGTATATCATATATAAAATTATACACTAAATTATTAAATCAACACTTGACTTAATAATCTGGTCATATCTCACATAACCGACTAACATCCAATGTATCGACTTATCGAATCAGCACTTGATTCGATAACCCGACCATATCATATATAACCGACCGATACAAAAAGTCGCGAGAATAGAATACGGTATCACATACACACATTATTCTCGGTCCCGCACATATCACATACGTGCTCCTATTTCGTTTTGCCTGAGCCAGTAAAACCTCTATGTAGGACTCTAAAGACTCGTCAATACGCCGGCAGTAGGTGATGATCACATCAAGCACCCAAAAGCCGTCAGCGGTACTAGCTGGACGTAACGGCTACCCGTTGAGCGATCAGAAGATCAGCAAGAAAGCCCGCTCCAACTCCTGTAAAAGACTGACGGTAACACTTGCCGTACAGTCCGGTCTCCTCGTATGATATGTCGCATATCAAGTCTACGGGTGGTAAACGTCAGACCCCAATAACCGATAAGTCGTGCCGATGTGAGGCTCATAACGGGTCGAGAAACTACTGGTAACACTTACCAGTAAATCTCTGAATCAGCCTTGGCCAGGGACTTCCCCGTTATGGCCAATCGAGCACAGCGCAACATCAACCCCCAATACCGGGAGAGACGAAACCCCTCCTATCGCTCATTGCCTTTATGTGACTCGGGACTGTACCCAAAAACCACAATTTTGCAAGCCCTCTTGGACGTGGTAAGGTGGAAATCAAAGCACAGTGGGAATCATACAAGACTCTATGACGATCTCGGGTCTACAGACTAACCTGTACAAGTGTAACCAGAGAACTACCATCTGACGTGAGGTATAATACCATCTGGGAGTTCTCTGCGAGTCCGTCCAGTATCCCCAGTCTCCACTGAGCACCCGTATATGTAACACCTTAGAATGAGTTTTGTAGCTAATTATATTTTAATGTATGGTTTTTAATAAAAAGGATTACCAAATTAAGTTTTAAATATTTTATCCTATTTAATGAGTATTTTATTAGATTTTTCCAAGGCTTGCACACACTTGTGCATGATAACTAGGGTTGTTTTGGGGATTTAACCATGATTAGCAACATGGTGAACTAACCATTCCCTAATCTAGTTTAATATTGTATTAGGTGCTTTTGGGTTTTTATTTGAATATGGTTGTTTTTAAAAGAAAAATGGATTTAAATGGGGTTTTAAATTTAAAATGATTGTTCTTGTGTTGACCTTGGTGAGAGAGAGAGAGTGAGAACGGGGCATGAAGGCTTTGCCATGCTTCATTAAATGAAGAGAGAGAGGGAGAGGGGTTGACCTCTTGTGCCATCATTCTTTACCTCTCCATTTTCCCTTCTCACTTCACCCCCACTCACATTCACACACACACACCCACACATCTGCAGCAGCAGCTAAAACAACAACAACAACAAGAACTGAAGCAGCAGCAGCAGAGAAGGAGCAGCAGCAGACAACAGCAGTAGCAGCAGCCTCATTAGCAACAGCCACAGCAGCTCGAGACAACACCAACAGTACCAGCTCGAGCAGGCAGCAGCAATATTAGAGGCACCAACAACAGCTCGCAGCAGCAACACCATCAGCAACATTAGCATCAGCAGCATCAGCATCAGCTTCATTGCAGCAGCAGCAACTTGCATCCCCTGCATCACCAGCAGCCGTAGCAACTCAGTTCTTCCCCTTCACATGCTTCTTAGGGTTCCTGAGGGTATAATTTCTGAACACCAATTCCTAGTTTGCTTAGTTGTGTGTTAGTGTAGCTCCGGTTTGCGATTAATGTGAGTTTAGTGCTAGTTATGGTGTTTTATGTGGAAATTTGGTTAGAATGAGTTTGAGTTGGTTAACCTAGCTCATTCTAGTGTTGTTAGGTCACCTCAACTGAAATTCAACCCAGGTTTCACAAAAATACCATAGGTTTTCCATATTGTGCAAAATTGGTGTTTTAATGCGACATTGTGACATTCTGTGATCTGCTTTTAACCCAGACTCTTCAGGACAAAATTGGGAAAACTGGAACATGCTACCTAGGTCTAGACACCACCACCAGAACACGAGCCCCTAATTCCCAAACTTGGCCTCAATTTTAATCCATCTGGCCGCAAATTGCGGCCAGGAAGGGGGGTGGGGTCTTGGGGTTTTGGCTACTGTTGTCTGCAGTGTATTGTAGTGTTTTGGCTTGTCTAGTTTTGTAATATTTGACCTGTAGGAAAATCTGGGGCAATATATCGTATTTGGTGTTCGTTGTGTTTGCGCGATACGCACGATACGTGAGAGGGTTCTGTGATCCAGCGTATCGCGGCGTGTCTCGATGGTTTTAGACGCATATACACACGTTTTAGCGTATCGTGCACACGTGCGTTTAGTTTGCGACGCGAGTTTCTCGTTTTGGTTCGATATCGTGTTTTGCGGAATATTTGGCTTATATTTGATTTCCATGTCTTATTTGCAGGGTTGCAGGCAGGGACTACGGACACGGCTACAGGGGGAGCAGATGGTAGGATTCACCTAGCGTGGAGCGTAGGTGAGTAGATTTAACATCTAGAGGGGAATCGCCCGCTTGGCGTTATGCGTCTGGGCTAGGATTCTAATACATGTCGCATATTCTATGTCATTGTTACAATTGCGCCTTTACCTATTTACTTAGATATAGTTATACTGTGACTAGTAGCCGTAGGGCACTGCACACATTATTGATGGTTAATGTTGCACGAGCACGGATTGTATGCTACACACACCGTCAATAATTGCCATGTCACACACTAATCATTATAGATATCTTATTGCTTATCATACATGACATCTAGCTTATCGGTATACCTATAGTGTATCTTACACTTAGTGATAGGTACATCTACACCTTGCGATACAGCTACAGGTATACCTTGCACATATTTTACTTATACCCAGGGGGTATACGACATCTTTTACTTATAGGTAGACACCTATACTTAGCTGTACCTTATTGATTTCGCATACATCTGGTTTCAGCTACATATTTTCATTTATATGCTCGCATTTCAGATATATCGCATATATGTATTCCTGGATTTGCGCATTCTTATTTTGATTTCACATGATGATTTCTAGATTTGGGAACCGCGGGAGTTCATGAAATTATGCATACATTGAAAAACCCGGTTTCCTTGATATGATATTTGCGCAGCCACCATGAGATTTATCGGTTCTGATTATATACTCCATATGAGGTGTGGTTGCCGTATGAGGGTACATGGTGGGGCCCGGTATGGTTCCCCTCGGCAAGAAGATCGATGGCGGTTGCCGATTGAGCCTGGAGGTGGGCGAGTACCTACCGGTGATAGTACCCATGACTCGGCGGGGGATCACGGAGACACCGTTGGGAGTCATGTACGTATGCATACGTCGAAAGGCGAGGGTCAGAGCTAGGCACTCGTGCTTTCGGGATAGCGTATGATACGCGATCAGGATTTCTGTGTCGATGCTTGGCACATGGTTTTCATGATATTTCTTTAACACCTTTGTATATATAACAGGGGATTTAGCCGTTGTTATATATACCCTTACACCAATATTAGTGGAATGGGACGCTAATATATGTGTATTGCCCCCATCATATTTATTTCTGTATATATATACCTTTAGGATGTTAGATCCTTACTTGATATTTGACTTGGGATATTAGGTGATTCATTGAGATTGGATATTGGACATACCTATGTGATTACTGATTTGTACATTCGGGATATAGGAGATTACTCGATATTGTACATTGAGGAGATGTGAGACTTATATGATGTGAGAGCCCAATGTGGAGGCTGATTTGAGGAATTGGGATTTGAGTGTCTTGATGGATTGTGATCCTACCACGATGTCAGGTTTCCGTGGGAAAGACATATTTCACTCCATACCTCATACCTATTCACTTATGCACGGTTTCATATATTGGTAGTACCTGTTAGTGTACCCTTATGATTGCTGCATATCTACTTCTCATATCTCTATTGCATACTATTATCATGTCATTATTACAGTAATCGCATATCTTAGATTCATGCTGTACGTACATTCCTGCGATTACCTACATATGTTATCTACTATTCACGAGTTGGCAACTCACCCCCGTTGTGCCACAGGTGTTTCAGGTTGTTTCCCAGAGTAGTCGAGGCAGGCTATCCCGCTATTCAGTATCCATCTATCTTATTTTGCTACAGATATCGCATCGGCTCACAGTTTACTGTTTTGCTTAGGTGGGTTGATGATTATCTGTATTTCATATTGTACATTCGTTGTATCTTGTACTCTCCATCTACTATTATGTTGTTGACTTAGTGACTTGGTGAGGACGTTATTGTATATTAATTGTGGATTTGTTGTCTTTTATATACAGCTTTCTCTCCATTGTCTTTATTTCTTCGCTACGGCGTCGTATATTTGTGTTGTATTCATCTTGACTAGTTTTTACAAAAAGTGGGTGTTGCCAAAATTTTAAAGAAAGAAAGTAGGACTTTTAAAGAATTTGGGTTGCGATTTCAAATGTTTCAAAAACTTATATTATCTTTTTCCGTATTTGCTTGGTTTAGATTTCTGGGTTTTAGCTTTCTTTTACTGCGTTACGTCTTTAGGCGTTGCGTCGTATTAGGGCCGTCACGGGCCAATTTCGGGTCGTGACAAAGTTGGTATCAGAGCGCTAGGTTTCACCTTTCGGAGTGTAGGATGACCTTAGTATGATGGAGTTGGTAACTCAAGCAGAGTAACGTAGAGTGTGTATGTCTGCAGCTTACCCACGATGCGGTACTTCGTCTTAAGTGACCTAAGTACAAATTTGCTTGAAATTCCTTACTTGATGATTCATATCCTTGAGATTCGATTCCTATTTCTCATCGAATCTTATATCTATTTATAGCCTTGCCGCCGATGACTATGGGGACTCAGGGTGATGCAGCGAGGGCCGAGGTCAGAGTTGGCTCAGGTGAGACGAGTACTGACCAGGATGGCACTCTAGTTGCACAGGTGCAGACGGATCAGCCTACGACATATCCTATTGATAGACTTTTGGCAGAGATGCAGGACTTCCGCCAGACTATGAGTTCATTGGTTGATGTCATTCGGGAGCTACGACAGGAGGTTGTCACCCCTGTTACTCAGTTGTCACTTACGATCAGCATGCAGCAGTCCGTCACCTACATAGCACCAGTGGTTGCAGCTCCAGTTGACAAGGCGCATATTCCAGAGGCTCAGAGAGTTCCCGGACGGTGGAGGACTCGTACCAGCGTACCAGCCCAGAGACAGAGGTTTGGTCATCGAGACAGATTTCGTGGCCATCGCGGGAGTAGCAGAGGCTTAGGACCAGGACAGCCGTTCAGCTCTCATCCCCAGGATGGTCAGCAAGTCACTACGTGGATGTTTTCGATGCGGGAGCTTTCAGCACTTCGTCAGGGATTGTTTCTTAGCACCTCGTCAGGATCGTTTTCAGAGAGGCCGTGGACGTGGAAGGTTCGCTCAGAGGGCTCAGTCTACCAGAGGAGTTCAGCCAGTTGCGGGTAGAGGGAAGACACAGGAGTTTGCTTCTACTCATCGGGACGCGCAGGCGTCCAATGTGGAGTTTTCAGGTATCCTTTTTTCGCATGTTCTTTTGATGTATTCGTTTGTTTTTCATGCTTGTTCCATGGTTGGGTAGATTAGTCATAGTTATGTTAACTTCTGTCAACGATTCTTTTGTTACGCGACACGTATTCAGTTGTGTGCCAATCGGATAGGAGATAGAGATTCGTCCGTCGTTTTGATCCTTCTAGAGATGTTGGATTTGACGTTCTCCTGGGCACGGACTGGTTAATTACGTGCTAAGCGTCTGTGGACTTCCGTGAGGAAACAGTCAGGAATGGTTTCCCCGGCGAGTCAGTTCTTGTTGTGCAGGTGGATAGTTGTGCCGCTTCTCACAGCATGAATTCAGCCTTTTTCGCTAGTCGGCTTTTGAGGAGATGTCCTGGATTCTTGGCGTTCATTCGTGATACCGGAGCCACAGTGGGATTGTTGGACCGGGTTCCTTTCGTGCGAGAGTTTTTCCGACGTTCCGGATGAGCCGGCGAAGCTTAAGGAGCTTAAGGATCAGCTGCAGAGTTTTTTGTTGGGAAGTTTTGTGCGTCTGAGTGTTTCGCTTTTGGAAGCTCCTATTTTTGTTCATCAAGGAGAAAGACGGCAGTTTAAGGTTGTGTATCGACGGATCATTACTTGAACAGGCTTACGGTGAGGATGGGTATCCTTCACCTCGCATTGACGATTTCTTCGATCAGCTCCAGAGTGCGAGACATTTTCTAAGTTTGTTTGGGATCAGGTCATCATTATTGCGGATTCGGGGTGATGACATTCCGAAGACTGCCTTATGCGTGCGACGGGCTTTGTGTGTTTTTGTGAGTCGTTGGATTCACTGATGCCCTAGCAGCATTCGTAGATGTGATGAACCCGATTTCTTCAGGCCGTTCCTCGACCAGTGTTGTCGTGTTATTTACGACATTCTGTTCTATCTAATGTGTCTTGAGGAACAGGAGTAGCACTCGAGGATTTGTTATGTAGATACTGGGAGAGCCCCAGCAGTTTGCTAAATTCTCGGAGTGTTTCTTCAGGCTTGTTTTGTGTTGACTCCTAGGTCTTGTAGTCACGGGAGACGGTTTCGTATTGTTCCGAGGGAGATCGTGGCTGTACAGCTTAGGTCCAGACTTGTGTGCAGGACGGAGGTCCGCAGATTTTTGGGCTTAGCAGGTTCTTGCCGCCGTTTCGTGCAGGATTGCTAGAGTGGTACTGCACTGTCGACTGAATAGACCGGAAGGGAGGTTTCTTTTCTGTGGACTGAGGCATGTGTGCGGAGTTTTCAGCAGTTGAAGATTCAGTTAACAACTGCATCAGTCTTTCTTGCCTCTGGTTCAGGCAACCTAGTTGTTTAACTGCAATGTTTCTTGAGTGGGGCTCGAGTGTGTACTGAGGTGACACTACAGAGTTAGCGCTTTTGCTTCCCTACATTTGGAGGAAGTACGAAAAGGATATTCCACTCATGATCAGGAGATGGCCGCGGTGGTTTTGCGTTGGAGATTTGGAGACAATACTTGTTCGAGAGTCGTGTCAGATTTTCACGGACAACCAGAGCTTAATGAACATCTTCCTGCAGCGGATTTTGACAGTTGTGATAGTCTTCTGCAGATTTGCAGTTCTTGTGTGATCGTCGAGTACAGCTTTAGTTCGTCTCTACGGAGGGGACAGCTTGCTCATGTCCGCGCCCGACCACTTTTCTTAAATCGCTTTCGCGAGACACTGCCCGCCGATGCTCGTTCGTCAGAGATACTTGAGCATACTCGGCTGGGTAATGATTCGGAGTCCTTGATTTGTGACACGGTGTGCTAAGGTAGGGTTGCATTTGTGTACCTGATATTATCAGGTAAAGACGTGATATCCTAGAGAAGACCCATCTGTCAACTCTCTGTTTTCATTCGAGTTCCACCAACATTAACGTGACTTGTGTGATAGTTACGGGTGGGAAAGGATGTAAATAGAATCTTTGGGTTTCGTTTCAAAGTGTCTGTCTTGTTGTGTGCTTGGGTTGGGCACCTGAGGCCGGCTGGAGAGTTGCAACCTTTAACCGTTCCGAAGTAGGAGTGGGAGCAGATCTCCACGAATTTCGTTATGGTTTCTACCCAAGTTTAGTCAGGGTGTGACTCCATTCGGATTCTTGTCGTCCGATTTTACTCAGTTTGCTCAGTTGTTCTTTGTTAAGTTGTGTGTTTGTATTGCATGTTGTCAGCAGTTGGGGATCGTCACTCGCCATTGTTAGGGTTCTTCTTCGATAGCTGTTATCAGGAGACACTCCAATTGGCAACCTTTAGGATTAGGGGTTAGGTCGTGTCGATCACTAGTCTGTTGTTTTTCTGACTCTGCGTAAGTAGGATTTTGGACTCCATCTAGTCTAGAGACTTCGGAGATGGTCCAGTTGTGTTAGGTCAGGATGGGAATCGTCCATTGCGAACTGAGGTCTTATGCCGACTGTGTTGGTCATAGACTCGAGTTCACAAGGACAGATCATGTATTCCTACGGACTTTCCGATGAATGACGTGTTGAATTTTGGGAAGCTTCTCCCCGGATTTAGGTCTTTCTGAGACCCTTTAAGCGAGTTAGTTTCGTTGCCTTTAATTTGGCACTTCCGCCCAGATTATTAACTTTTCACCCCGTATTCCTTGTGATGATACTTTACAATTACATTCTTGAGCTTTCTCACATGATTTGGCACCAGACCAATTAGCTTGGACGCGATCTTTCGTTCACCAGCAGCCATGTGTGTTAATGGCTCGGCAGGTGGAGCAACGTCGGTCAAGGGTCTAGCCATCTGTGAAGGGTTTTTCTTGGGCGTAGCCGTATAGTGAGGTAATCAATTAAGAGGCTGCGAGCGAGATTTGGGAGTTGTAATCTTCTCTTTGAAGGTACGCGTAACAGTATATTTTTAAATTCGGGGATGAATTTCTTTTAAGGGGGGAGATTGTAACACCTTAGAATGTGTTTTGTAGCTAATTATATTTTAATGTATAGTTTTTAATAAAAAGGATTACCAAATTAAGTTTCAAATATTTTATCCTATTTAATGAGTATTTTATTAGATTTTTCCTAGGCTTGCACACACTTGTGCATGATAACTAGGGTTGTTTTGGGGGTTTAACCATGATTAGCAACATGGTGAACTAACCATTCCCTAATCTAGTTTAATATTATATTAGGTGCTTTGGGTTTTTATTTGAATAAGTTTGTTTTTAAAAGAAAAATGGATTTAAATGGGGTTTTAAATTTAAAATGATTGTTCTTATGTTGACCTTGGTGAGAGAGAGAGAGAGTGAGAATGGGGCATGATGGCTTTGCCATGCTTCATTAAATGAAGAGAGAGGGGGAGAGGGGTTGACCTCTTGTGCCATCATTCTTTACCTCTCCATTTTTCCCTTCTCACTTCACTCCCACTCACATTCACACACACACACACACATCAGCAGCAGCAGCTAAAACAACAACAACAACAACTGAAGCAGCAGCAGCAGAGAAGGAGCAGCAGCAGACAACAGCAGTAGCAGCAGCCTCATTAGCAACAGCCACAGCAGCTCGAGACAACAACAACAACACCATCTCGAGCAGGCAGCAGCAATAGCAGAGGCACCAGCAACAGCTTGCAGCAGCAGCACCATCAGCAACATTAGCATCAGCACCATCAGCAGCATCAGCATCAGCTTCATTGCAGCAGCAACAACTTGCATCCCCTGCAATTACCAACAGCCGCAGCAACTCAGTTCTTCCCCATCACTTGCTTCTTAGGGTTCCTGAGGGTATAATTTCTGAACACCAATTCCTAGTTTGCTTAGTTGTGTGTTAGTGTAGCTTCGGTTTGCGATTAATGTGAGTTTAGTGCTAGTTATGGTGTTTTATGTGGAAATTTGGTTAGAATGAGTTTGAGTTGGTTAACCTAGCTCATTCTAGTGTTGTTAGGTCACCTTAACTGAGATTCAACCCAGGTTTCACAAAAATACCATAGGTTTTCCATATTGTGCAAAATTGGTGTTTTAATGCGACATTGTGACATTCTGTGATCTGCTTTTAACCCAGACTCTTCAAGATAAAATTGGGAAAACTGGAACATGCTACCTAGGTCTAGACACCACCACCAGAATACGAGCCCCTAATTCCCAAACTTGGCCGCAATTTTAATCCATCTGGCCGCAAATTGCGGCCAGGAAGGGGGGTGGGGTCTTGGGGTTTTGGCTACTGTTGTCTGCAGTGTATTGTAGTGTTTTGGCATGTCTAGTTTTGTAATATTTGACCTGTAGGAAAATCTGGGGCAATATATCGTATTTGGTGTTCGTTGTGTTTGAGCGATACGCGCGATACGTGAGAGGGTTCTGTGATCCAGCGTATCGCGGCGTGTCGCGATGGTTTTAGACGCGTATACACACGTTTTAGCGTATTGTGCACACGCGCGTTTAGTTCCCGACGCGAGTTTCTCGTTTTGGTTCGATATCGCGTTTTGCGGAATATTTGGCTTATATTTTATTTCCATGTCTTATTTGCAGGGTTGCTGGCAGGGACTACGGACACGGCTACAGGAGGGAGCAGATGGTAGGATTCACCTAGCGTGGAGCGTAGGTGAGTAGATTTAACATCTACAGGGGAATCGCCCGCTTGGCGTTATGCGTATGGGCTAGGATTCTAATACTTGTCGCATATTCTACGTCATTGTTAGAATTTCGCCTTTACCTATTTACTTAGATATAGTTGTACTATGACTAGTAGCCGTAGGGCACTGCACACATTATTGACGTTTCATGTTGCACGAGCACGGATTGTATGCTACACACACACCGTCAATAATTGCCATGTCACACACTAATCATTATAGATACTTTATTGCTTATCATACATGACATCTAGCTTATCGGTATACCTATAGTGTATCTTACCTTTAGTGATAGGTACATCTACACCTTGCGATACAGCTACAGGTATACCTTGCACATATTTTACGTATACCCAAGGGGGTATCGACATCTTTTACTTATAGGTAGACACCTATACTTAGCTGTACCTTATTGATTTCGCATACATCTGGTTTCAGCTACATATTTTCATTTATATGCTCGCATTTCAGATATATCGCATATATGTATTCCTGGATTTGCGCATTCTTATTTTGATTTCACATGATGATTTCTGGATTTGGGAACCGCGGGAGTTCATGAAATTATGCATACATTGAAAAACCCGGTTTCCTTGATATGATATTTGCGCAGCCACCATGAGATTTATCGGTTCTGATTATATACTCCATATGAGGTGTGGTTGCCGTATGAGGGTACATGGTGGGGCCCGGTATGGTTCCCCTCGGCAAGAAGATCGATGGAGGTTGCCGATTGAGCCTGGAGGTGGGCGAGTACCTACCGGTGATAGTACCCATGACTCGGCGGGGGATCACGGAGACACCGTTGGGAGTCATGTACGTATGCATACGTCGAAAGGCGAGGGTCAGAGCTAGGCACTCGTGCTTTCTGGATAGCGTATGATACGTGATCAGGATTTCTGTGTCGATGCTTGGCACATGGTTTTCATGATATTTCTTTAACACCTTTGTATATATAACAGGGGATTTAGCCGTTGTTATATATACCCTTACACCAATATTAGTGGAATGGGACGCTAATATATGTGTATTGCCCCCATCATATTTATTTCTGTATATATATACCTTTAGGATGTTAGATCCTTACTTGAGATTTGACTTGGGATATTAGGTGATTCATTGAGATTGGATATTGGACATACCTATGTGATTACTGATTTGTACATTCGGGATATAGGAGATTACTCGATATTGTACATTGAGGAGATGTGAGACTTATATGATGTGAGAGCCCAATGTGGGGGCTGATTTGAGGAATTGGGATTTGAGTGTCTTGATGGATTGTGATTCTACCACGATGTCAGGTTTCCGTAGGAAAGACATATTTCACTCCATACCTCATACCTATTCACTTATGCATGGTTTCATATATTGGTAGTACATGTTAGTGTACCCTTATGATTGCTGCATATCTACTTCTCATATCTCTATTGCATACTATTATCATGTCATTATTACTGTAATCGCATATCTTAGATTCATGTTGTACGTACATTCCTGCGATTACCTGCATATGTTATCTACTATTCACGAGTTGGCAACTCACCCCCGTTGTGCCACAGGTGTTTCAGGTTGTTCCCCAGAGTAGTCGAGGCGGGCTATTCCGCTATTCAGTATCCATCTATCATATTTTGCTACAGATATCGCATCGGCTCACAGTTTACTGTTTTGCTTAGGTGGGTTGATGATTATCTGTATTTCATATTATACTTTCGTTGTATCTTGTACTCTCCATCTACTATTATGTTGTTGACTTAGAGACTTGGTGAGGACGTTATTGTATATTAATTGTGGATTTGTTGTCTTTTATATACAGCTTTCTCTGCATTGTCTTTATTTCTTCGCTACGGCGTCGTATATTTGTGTTGTATTCATCTTGACTAGTTTTTACAAAAAGGGGGTGTTGCCAAAATTTTAATGAAAGAAAGTAGGACTTTTAAAGAATTTAGGTTGCGATTTCAAATGTTTCAAAAACTTATATTATCTTTTTCCGTATTTTCTTGGTTTAGATTTCTGGGTTTTAGCTTTCTTTTACTGCGTTACGTCTTTAGGCGTTGCGTAGTATTATGGCCGTCACGGGCCAATTTCGGGTCGTGACAAAGTTGGTATCGGAGCGCTAGGTTTCACCTTTCGGAGTGTAGGATGACCTTAGTATGATGGAGTAGGTAACATAAGCAGAGTAACGTAGAGTGTGTATGTCTGCAGCTTACCCACGATGCGGTACTTCGCCTTAAGTGACCTAAGTACAAATTTGCTTGAAATTCCTTACTTGATGATTCATATCCTTGAGATTCGATTCCTATTTCTCATCGAATCTTATATCTATTTATAGCCTTGCCGCCGATGACTATGGGGACTCAGCGTGATGCAGCGAGGGCCGAGGTCAGAGTTGGCTCGGGTGAGACGAGTACTGACCAGGATGGCACTCTAGTTGCACAGGTGCAGACGGATCAGCCTACGACATATACTATTGATAGACTTTTGGCAGAGATGCAGGACTTCCGCCAGACTATGAGTTCATTGGTTGATGTCGTTCGGGAGCTACGACAGGAGGTTGTCACCCCTGTTACTCAGTTGTCACTTACGATCAGCATGCAGCAGTCCGTCACCTACATAGCACCAGTGGTTGCAGCTCCAGTTGACGAGGCGCATATTCCAGAGGCTCAGAGAGTTCCCGGACGGTGGAGGACTCGTACCAGCGTAGCAGCCCAGAGACAGAGGTTTGGTCATCGAGACAGATTTCGTGGCCATCGCGGGAGTAGCAGAAACTTAGGACGAGGACAGCCGTTCAGCTCTCATCCCCAGGATGGTCAACAGTCACCACGTGGATGTTTTCGATGCGGGAGCCTTCAGCACTTCGTCAGGGGTTGTTCCTTAGCACCTCTTCAGGATCGTTTTCAGAGAGGCCGTGGACGTGGAAGGTTCGCTCAGAGGGCTCAGTCTACCAGAGGAGTTCAGCCAGTTGCGGGTAGAGGGCAGACACAGGAGTTTGCTTCTACTCATCGGGACGCGCAGGCGTCCAATGTGGAGTTTTCAGGTATCCTTTTTTCGCATGTTCTTTTGATGTATTCGTTTGTTTTTTCATGCTTGTGCCGTGGTTGGGTAGATTATTCGTAGTTGTGTTAACTTCTGTCAATGATTCTTTTGTTACGCGACACGTATTCAGTTGTGTGCCAATCGGATAGGAGATAGAGATTCGTCCGTCGTTTTGATCCTTCTAGAGATGTTGGATTTGACGTTCTCCTGGGCACAGACTGGTTAATTACGTGCTAAGCGTCTGTGGACTACCGTGAGCAAACAGTCAGGAATGGTTTCCCCGGCGAGTCAGTTCTTGTTGTGCAGGTGGATAGTTGTGCCGCCTCTTACTGCTTGAATTCAGCCTTTTTCGCTAGTCGGCTTTTGAGGAGATGTCGTGGATTCTTGGCGTTCATTCGTGATACCAGAGCCACAGTGGGATTGTTGGACCGGGTTCCTTTCGTGCGAGAGTTTTTCCGACGTTGTTCCGGATGAGCCGGCGAAGCTTACGGAGCTTAAGGATCAGCTGCAGAGTTTTTTGTTGGGAAGTTTTGTGCGTCTGAGTGTTTCGCTTTTGGAAGCTCCTATTTCTGTTCGTCAAGGAGAAAGACGGCAGTTTAAAGTTGTGTATCGACGGATCGTTACTTGAACCGGCTTACGGTGCGGATGGGTATCCTTCACCTCGCATTGACGATTTCTTCGATCAGCTCCAGAGTGTGAGACATTTTCTAAGTTTGTTTGGGATCAGGTCATCATTATTGCGGATTCGGGGTGATGACATTCCGAAGACTGCCTTATGCGTGCGACGGGCTTTGTGTGTTTTTGTGAGTCGTTGGATTCACTGATGCCCTAGCAGCATTCGTAGATGTGATGAACCCGATTTCTTCAGGCCGTTACTCGACCAGTGTTGTTGTGTTATTTACGACATTCTTGTCTATCTAATGTGTCTTGAGGAACAGGAGTAGCACTCGAGGATTTGTTATTTAGATACTGGGAGAGCCCCAGCAGTTTGCTAAATTCTTGGAGTGTTTCTTCAGGCTTGTTTTGTGTTGACTCCTAGGTCTTGTAGTCATGGGAGACGGTTTCGTATGGTTCCGAAGGAGATCGTGGCTGTACAGCTTAGGTCCAGACTTGTGTGCAGGACGGAGGTCCGCAGATTTTTGGGCTTAGCAGGTTCTTACCGCCGTTTTGTGCAGGATTGCTATAGTGGTACTGCACCGTCGACTGAATGGACCGGAAGGGAGGTTTCTTTCCTGTGGGCTGAGGCATGTGTGCGGAGTTTTCAGCAGTTGAAGATTCAGTTAACAACTGCATCAGTCTTTCTTGCCTTTGGTTCGGGCGACCTTGTTGTTTAACAGCAATGTTTCTTGTGTGGGGCTCGAGTGTGTACTGAGGTGACACTAGAGAGTTATCGCTTCTGCTTCCCTACATTTGGAGGAAGTACGAGAAGGATATTCCACTCATGATCTGGAGATGGCCGCGGTGGTTTTGCGTTGGAGATTTGGAAACACTACTTGTTCGAGAGTCGTGCCAGATTTTCACGGACCACCAGAGCTTAATGAACATCTTCCTGCAGCGGATTTTGACTGTTGTGACAGTCTTCTGCAGATTTGCAGTTCTTGTGTGATCGTCGAGTACAGCTTTAGTTCGTCTCTACGGAGGGGACAACTTGCTCATGTCCGTGCCCGACCACTTTTCTTAAATCGCTTTTGCGAGACACTTCCCGCCGATGCTCGTTCGTCAGAGATACTTAAGCATACTCGGCTGGGTAATGATTCGGAGTCCTTGATTTGTGACACGGTGTGCTAAGTTAGCGACGCGTTTGTGTACCTGATATTATCAGGTAAAGACGTGATATCCTAGAGAAGGCCCATCTGTCAACTCTCTGTTTTCATTCGAGTTCCACCAACATTAACGTGACTTGTGTGATAGTTATGGGTGGGAAAGGATGTAAATAGAATCTTTGGGATTCGTTTCAAAGTGTCTGTCTTGTTGTGTGCTTGGGTTGGGCACCTGAGGCCGGCTGGAGAGTTGCAACCTTTAACCGTTCCGAAGTAGGAGTGGGAGCAGATTTCCACGAATTTCGTTATAGTTTCTACCCAAGTTTAGTCAGGGTGTGACTCCATTCGGATTCTTGTCGTCCGGTTTTACTCAGTTTGCTCAGTTGTTCTTTGTTAAGTTGTGTTTTTATATTGCTTGTTGTCAGCAGTTGGGGATCGTCACTCGCCATTGTTAGGGTTCTTCTTCGATAGCTGTTATCAGGAGACACTCCAATTAGCAACCTTTAGGATTAGGGGTTAGTTCGTGTCGATCACCAGTCTGTTGTTTTTCTGACTCTGCGTAAGTAGGATTTTGGACTCCAGCTAGTCTAGAGACTTCGGAGATGGTCCAGTTGTGATAGGTCAGGATGGGAATTGTCCATTGCGAACTGAGGTCTTATGCCGACTGTGTCGGTAATAGACTCGAGTTCGCAGGGACAGATCATGTATTCCTACGGACTTTCCGATGAATGATGTGTTGGATTTTGGGAAGCTTGTCCCAGGATTTAGGTCCTTCTGAAACCCTCTAAGCGAGTTAGTTTCGTTGCCTTTAATTTGGCACTTCCGCCCAGATTATTAACTTTTTACCCCGTATTCCTTGTGATGATACTTTACAATTACCTTCTTGACCTTTCTCATATGATTTGGCACAAGACCAATTAGCTTGGACGCGATCTTTCGTTCACCAGCAGCCATGTGTGTTAATGGCTCGGCAGGTGGAGAAACGTCGGTCAAGGGTCTAGCCATCTGTGAAGGGTTTTTCTTGGGCCTAGCCGTATAGTGAGGTAATCACTTAAGAGGCTGCGAGCGAGATTTAGGAGTTGTAATCTTCTTTTTGAAGGTACGTGTAACAGTATATTTTTAAATTCGGGGACGAATTTCTTTTAAGTGGGGGAGATTGTAACACCTTAGAATGTGTTTTGTAGCTAATTATATTTTAATATATGGTTTTTAATAAAATGGATTACCAAATTAAGTTTCAAATATTTTATCCTATTTAATGAGTATTTTATTAGATTTTTCCTAGGCTTGCACACACTTGTGCATGATAACTAGGGTTGTTTTAGGGGTTTAACCATGATTAGCAACATGGTGAACTAACCATTCCCTAATCTAGTTTAATATTGTATTAGGTGCTTTTGGGTTTTTATTTGAATATGGTTGTTTTTAAAAGAAAAATGGATTTAAATGTGGTTTTAAATTTAAAATGATTGTTCTTGTGTTGACCTTGGTGAGAGAGAGAGAGAGTGAGAATGGGGCATGATGGCTTTGCCATGCTTCATTAAATGAAGAGAGAGAGGGAGAGGGGTTGACCTCTTGTGCCATCATTCTTTACCTCTCCATTTTTCCCTACTCACTTCACTCCCACTCACATTCACATACACACACACACACATCAGCAGCAGCAGCTAAAACAACAACAACAGCAACTGAAGCAGCAGCAGCAGAGAAGGAGCAGCAGCAGACAACAGCAGTAGCAGCAGCCTCATTAGCAACAGCCACAGCAGCTCGAGACAACACCAACAGCACCAGCTCGAGCAGGCAGCAGCAATAGCAGAGGCACCAGCAACAGCTCGCAGCAGCAGCACCATCAGCAACATTAGCATCAGCACCATCAGCAGCATCAGCAACTTGCATCCCATGCATCACCAGCAGCCATAGCAACTCAGTTCTTCCCCTTCACTTGCTTCTTATGGCTCTTCAGGGTATAATTTCTGAACACCAATTCCTAGTTTGCTTAGTTGTGTGTTAGGGTAGCTTCGGTTTGCGATTAATGTGAATTTAGTGCTAGTTATGGTGTTTTATGTGGAAATTTGGTTAGAATGAGTTTGAGTTGGTTAACCTAGCTCATTCTAGTGTTGTTAGGTCACCTCAACAGAGATTCAACCCAGGTTTCACAAAAATACCGTAGGTTTTCCATATTGTGCAAAATAGGTGTTTTAAGGCGACATTATGACATTCTGTGATCTGCTTTTAACCCAGACTCTTCAGGACAAAATTGGGAAAACTGGAACATGCTACCTAGGTCGAGACACCACCACCAGAACACGAGCCCCTAATTCCCAAACTTGGCCGCAATTTTAATCCATCTGGCCGCAAATTGCGGCCAGGAAGGGGGGTGGGGTCTTGGGGTTTTGGCTACTGTTGTCTGCAGTGTATTGTAGTGTTTTGGCATGTCTAGTTTGGTAATATTTGGCCTGTAGGATAATCTGGGGCAATATATCGTATTTGGTGTTCGTGGTGTTTGCGCGATACGCGCGATACGTGAGAGGGTTCTGTGATCCAGCGTATCGCGGCGTGTCGCGATGGTTTTAGACGCGTATACACACGTTTTAGCGTATCGTGCACACGCGCGTTAAGTTCGCGACGCGAGTTTCTCGTTTTGGTTCGATATCGCGTTTTGCGGAATATTTGGCTTATATTTGATTTCCATGTCTTATTTGCAGGGTTGCAGGCAGGGACTACGGACACGGCTACAGGGGGGAGCAGATGGTAGGATTCACCTAGCGTGAAGCGTAGGTGAGCAGATTTAACATCTACAGGGGAATCGCCCACATAGCGTTATGCGTCTGGGCTAGGATTCTAATACTTGTCGCATATTCTACGTCATTGTTAGAATTACGCCTTTACCTATTTACTTAGATATAGTTGTACTGTGACTAGTAGCCGTAGGGCACTGCACACATTACTGACGGTTCATGTTGCACGAGCACGGATTGTATGCTACACACACACCGTCAATAATTGCCATGTCACACACTAATCATTATAGATGCTTTATTGCTTATCATACATGACATCTAGCTTATCGGTATACCTATAGTGTATCTTATCCTTAGTGATAGGTACATCTACACCTTGCGATATAGCAACAGGTATACCTTGCACATATTTTACTTATACCCAGGGGGGTATACGACATCTTTTACTTATAGGTAGACACCTATACTTAGCTGTACCTTATTGATTTCGCATACATCTGGTTTCAGCTACATATTTTCATTTATATGCTCGCATTTCAGATATATCGCATATATGTATTCCTGGATTTGAGCATTCTTATTTTGATTTCACATGATGATTTCTGGATTTGGGAACCGCGGAAGTTCATGAAATTATGCATACATTGAAAAACCCGGTTTCCTTGATATGATATTTGCGCAGCCACCATGAGATTTATCGGTTCTGATTATATACTCCATACGAGGTGTGGTTGCCGTATTAGGGTACATGGTGGGGCCCGGTATGGTTCCCCTCGGCAAGAAGATCGATGGAGGTTGCCGATTGAGCCTGGAGGCGGGCGAGTACCTACCGGTGACAGTACCCGTGACTCGGCGGGGGATCACGAAGACACCGTTGGGAGTCATGTATGTATGCATACGTCGAAAGGCGAGGGTCAGAGCTAGGCACTCGTGCTTTCGGGATAGCGTATGATACGTGATCAGGATTTCTGTGTCGATGCTTGGCACATGGTTTTCATGATATTTCTTTAACACCTTTGTATATATAACAGGGCATTTAGCCGTTGTTATATATACCCTTACACCAATATTAGTGGAATGGGACGCTAATATATGTGTATTGCCCCCATCATATTTTTTTCTGTATATATATACCTTTAGGATGTTAGATCCTTACTTGAGATTTGACTTGGGATATTAGGTGATTCATTGAGATTGGATACTGGACATACCTGTGTGATTACTGATTTGTACATTCGGGATATAGGAGATTACTCGATATTGTACATTGAGGAGAAGTGAGACTTATATGATGTGAGAGCCCAATGTGGGGGCTGATTTGAGGAATTGGGATTTGAGTGTCTTGATGGATTGTGAACCTACAACGATGTCAGGTTTCCGTGGGAACGACATAGTTCACTCCATACCTCATACCTATTCACTTATGCATGGCTTCATATATTGGTAGTACCTGTTAGTGTACCCTTATGTTGCTGCATATCTACTTTCTCATATCCCTATTGCATAGTTATTGCATACTATTATCATGTCATTATTACTGTAATCGCATATCTTAGATTCATGCAGTACGTACATTCCTGCGATTACCTGCATATGTTATCAACTATTCACGAGTTGGCAACTCACCCCCGTTGTGCCACAGGTGTTTCAGGTTGTTCCCCAGAGTAGTCGAGGCAGGCTATCCCGCTATTCAGTATCCATCTATCATATTTTGCTACAGATATCGCATCGGCTCACAGTTTACTGTTTTGCTTAGGTGGGTTGATGATTATCTATATTTCATATTGTACATTCGTTGTATCTTGTACTCTCCATCTACTATTATGTTGTTGACTTAGAGACTTGGTGAGGACGTTATTGTATATTAATTGTGGATTTGTTGTCTTTTATATACAGCTTTCTCTCCATTGTCTTTATTTCTTCTCTACGGCGTCGTATATTTGTGTTGTATTCTTCTTGACTAGTTTTTACAAAAAGGGGATGTTGCCAAAATTTAAAGAAAGAAAGTAGGACTTTTAAAGAATTTGGGTTGCGATTTCAAATGTTTCAAAAACTTATATTATCTTTTTCCGTATTTTCTTGGTTTAGATTTCTGGGTTTTGGCTTTCTTTTACTGCATTACGTCTTTAGGCGTTGCTTAGTATTAGGGCCGTCACGGGCCAATTTCGGGTCGTGACAGTATACCATCTCTGATGTCAAACACCAATGGATATGGGATCATCCATCGCCCATCTCATGGGTCGAAAAGCATATACGCTAGTCTATTCTGGTATATCGATACTCCGTCTCGTTATTCCCACGACTTGGGACATTAAAAGATGTACTTATGGACTACCATGGCCCCACTAGTATGATCTGCATCATAGTCCTGGTAGTCAAGTACACATCCTATGGGCTTTACCAACATGTAACTATAAGACAGTATCAAGAGACAAGTATACATGTTAAGATAAAGAGCAACCAGATAGCATACTATCATATCGAGCAAGAAAGTCCTCTCTATATATGTCCAAGCATCCAATATAATATACATCATCTGTACAATACTGGCCTCTAGGGCATACATACAACTAACAGAGATATGCGACATATCAGACGAAGAGACCGGACTGTACGGTAGTGTCACTGACAGGCTTTTACAGGAGCTAGAGCGGTCTTGCTTGTTGATCTTCTGATCGCTCAATACCCGGGTAGCCGTTACGTCCAGCTAGTACCGCCGACGTCTTGTGGGTGCTTGATGTGATCATCACCTACTGTCGGCGTATTGACGAGTCTTTAGAGTCCTACATAGAGGTTTTACTGTCTCAGGAAAAACGAAGTAGAAGCACATATGTGATATGTGCGGGACCGAGAATAATGCGAGTATGTGATACAGCATTTCATTCTCGCGATTTTCGTATCGATCGGTTATATGTGATATAGCCGGGTTATCGAATCAAGTGTTGATTCGATAAGTTGATACATATTATATTAGTCGGTTATATATGATATAGCTGGATTATTAAATCAAGTGTTGATTTGATAATCTAGTGTATTATTGTATATTTGATATACTAGTTTACATTAGCTAATATTAGCTCACTTAAGCATTTATTTATTCTCACATGTGCACACTTATTATATATGAGATATATAGTAATTGTGTTCTTTTTGTATCGTGGTTGTTGATACACACTACATGGGTGTATAAGACTTACACCATACTAATTATAATGTTAGGTTTTTATATTTAAAGTAATTCTAAAATTAGTGGATGATGAGCTCACATGCATGAAGCTTCATGAAGCTTGTGGATGCATTGACTTAGTCCACTAGTTTTGTTTTACTTAAGATATTAATTAACCTAACCATTATAATCTAGCCATGGTTATGTCTCTACATGAGTTAGTATATGATACAAACTCACCCATGGTTCATTCTCTCACCTCATTAGTTCATTCTCATTTCTTTTGCTCATCTTCTTCTTCTTTGAGCAAAAGAGCTTGCTAGGGTTTTCTAAAGGAGAGAAAATATTGTGAGAATAATAAAACTAAAGTGAGCCCACTTCCTACTTCATCATCGTCTACTAGATTAGCACTTTAGTATAGGGTGTTTGCTTCACTAATCTCTCATTAGTGAAGAAGGTAGCTTGAGTTAGTATCTCCTCGACGTAGATCATCTTCGACCTCGAAGACTTCAAGCAAGACCGTTGCTTTCTTCTTATGGAGCCATTCAAGAGTCTGCAAGATCATTTCATCGCAGCGAAGGGACTACTACAAGGAGCTATTGAAGTGAAGGACCGATCTACAAAGGTTGTATTTCTAGTTCACTTAGAAGTAAAGTAGTTTTCTTTGTGGTTCATATGATTCTCTAGTTATCGATTCTAGTTTAGGGTTCTTTAAAACGGCAAAAATTTGAAAATGGCATGGACGATGCCTCCCGAAACCTTGCTGTCGTTCATAGGAAACCTACAGTGGTATCAGAGCCTAGCTAGAGAATTAGACGGATTGTGTAGGATTACGAAACCGAAACAACTCCGAAACTTGACACATCAAAACCATGTTTCTGTCGATTTTTATATGAGCTCTAAAATTTTTTAAACAAGTGCAGAATCATATTTGAGTGAATATAGGAACATGGAAGAAAATTGGGACCCTGTGCTCGGAATTTGGCCGAGCACGTTGGGGGAAAATCCGAGGTGGCCGGCCCATGTGTGGTATTTTGGTCTCAAATTTTTTTCATGTTCTGTGCTCTCGGTTTTGGTGTTTCAAGTGTTGTTTTTTTTTTCTAAATTTTCATGTGATGTTAATTTACTATAAAGGCAACTCAGAGTGTTTCGTAGTCATAATTCTAACTGTTTTTAGGTAATTGTGGGTGTTTGTTGATTCGATCGGAATGTTTAACATCGTCTTGTTTTTTCTGCGACCGTAAGTGTAGTATGTGATATCGCCGGTTTCGTTGCTATATGTCAACGACAATTGGGATGCGCGTATTTACTTACGTTGATGACATGTGATGTTATGTGTTGCTGTATATATTATATTGGATCATCTCTTTTTGAATAGCCGAGGGTTTTATGTGAGATGAGAGTTTTTATTTCATTCATGTAAAATTCAATGTATGTAATATTCTTTTATTGGGGCACTTCTGGGTTGAGGAAGATGTCATTGTTGTTGTATATTATTTACTTTTCCGCATTAGAATAAACCCAAGGAGGGGAGCACAAGTAACCGGGTTCTAGAGTCCAGTGGGAGACCAACTCGAGGAGTAGAGTCTGGGTCTCCTAACTCAAGAATTGGTAGGGTTGCTTGCCGCTCTCGTAGGGGTCTTGGGATGTGGGTTTGGCTATTCATCGTGACCGTGGAATCCGTGTTTTATACAGGCTCAAAATAAAACACGGACCTCCTAATATATCCAATATTTCATATGTTTCTTCTGCAACTTTGTGATGTGATCACTGTGGATTCTGAGACGAATGGATACATATTATATATGAGATATATAGTAGAAGTTGCTTATGTTTTGCACCCGCGCTAGTCCCGTCCTGGTATGTCGTTAGTTAAGTAACCTAACGGTGCATAACGGGACACTGTGGCTAATGCGGATGGCATAAGCGTACGTTGTATTTTCGTTTCTTCTGTGATGCTTAGAAAGCTTAAATGATGAGACTCCATTAATGTGATTAATGAAATAAAAGAAACCTAAAAGATGTTGTAGAATCAAATTTTCAAAAAGAGTAGCTACAGTATTTGCTTTGCATAGTGATATATGTGATATATCCTGCACCTTATTCCATAAGGAAAGAGCCGAGATCTCTTCACCGGGAGTGACCTCTTTAGCAATAACTGGAAGATGCTACAACACTCTGTTTGTATTTTGATTGCTTTTTGAGTTTTTTCTTTGCATAGTGATATATGTGATATATCCTGCACCTTATTCGATGAGGAAAAAGCCGAGATCCCTTCACCGTGAGTGACCTCTTTAGCAAAACTAGTAAAAGCCTCAAAAACACTCCTTTTCAAAATTCACTCGATTCTACAACGATATCAAGTTCATTACGCAATAGGTTTTCTGAAAAACCTGTCGTAGCCCTCCGTCATTTCAGATAAGTCCTACTTCGTATTCGTGCTACGTTTGTTGACCTCCGTCAAGGCGTAGTGTGCGGTAACTGACTAGTATTTATCTGTTTATGCATATAATGTAGATTAGATTAGGATAGTCGTATGGCCTTGTTGACCTCCGTCAAGGGTCGTGCTGATGGGTTTAATTTAATCAAGAAATTACGGGTTGAACTTGACTAGCATCCTATGGTTTGTTGACCTCCGTCAAGGTCATAGGACACTAGGGGAAAAATATTATCGGGAATTTCAAGTGTTGAAATTTGCAATGAGTTGCATACCTTCTATGAGATAGTTTGATCCCGATACCCACTGCGAGTAAGAGTTACTCCTGGGAGAGTTTTACACAAGACAATTAGCCGATCAAGTAGTTGTCTAGAAAGGTGTCAACGGGGTTACGCCCCTGGAAAAATGAGGTTTATTTTAATTAGGTCCGTGCGAAAGCACAGGGAACCTCCTTCAAAGTACCGGCACTGGCCTGGCTGAAAGATTGGCGAAGTTGTAGGGTGTAATTAATCCCGGCTAATCTTTCCTGTTAGGGTTTGAAGGAAAATTTGATAAAAACAGTGGGAGACATATTAATTAGATAAAATAATAACCAATCTAATCTTGCAAGAGCATACGCTGAGTGTTTTCTTCTCTCTCTCTCCAGGTAGCGACCATGTCACGCCTTAATCAAGATAATAATATGGATGTATTGACCGAACCCGCTTGTTATACTGTGTTGGGGAACGTTGGTCCCGCTCCAACTTATAATTGTTATAAGACCGAGCAGGAAATAGAGGATTACCAGAATTCCCGTGCCGCTCAAACGAAGAAAGTGCATGATGATACATCTTCTTCGGGTATGTTCATTACCGAGAACTGTTTTTTAGTATCCTCTACGTCCTGGGTATGTGATACCAGATCAGGATCCCACAAATGTAATCTGTTACAAGGGGTATGGATAGGTAGAGAACTGAGAATGGGTGATAAAGTTTCAAAAGTTCGAAATGGTGCAATTGTTGCAACCAAGATGTTGGTAGTTATCATCCTGTATTACCAAATACATTGATTCTGAACGAATGTTATAAGATACCAAACCTGATATACAACATCATATCGGTCTCTTTATTAAATAAAGAAGGATATAATTTTGTATTGTTGGATAATGTTTTTGTAACGTTTTAGAAATCGTTATGCGAATTTTTCCGTTTTAAGGTAAAATTGTCGGTATTTTCCGTTTTAACCCGACTGTGTTCAAACGACCATATAGACTTGCCAGCACCTAGTTTAGCTAAAATAAAGCTAGTGTGCTAGCTTTGGGGGTATATGGGACGTTTTTGTTCAATTATAATTTTTCCCAATTTTAATATTATTTTAATCCGGTATTCACATTTTGGGAAATTTCTTCTAAGTGAATTTTTCTTCATTTAAGCTTGAGTTAATCCAACCCTCACATATTATCTAGATATTTGTATGGGCATTAGAATTAAAGTTAAAGGAAAATGAAAAGAAATCAAAGAGGTGCATGCATGTGTGTGTGAATGCATTTATTGCATTTATTGCAAGGAAATTCCTAGAAAACCCTACACAATTCCTCACCTCTCCCTTGGCCGAATCTCTCTCTCTCTCTCTACTGCTCTTGATCATTTTCCTTCCAATTTGCATCAATCCAAACTCAAAATTCTCCAAATAAATCACAAAAATACACCAAGTCCTTGTTCTTGCACTTTGATCACTTGGAAACTAGGAAAGCTTGGAGCTTGTGAGCAAAGTCTATAGGTATAATCCCCAATCTGTTTAAATGAAGTTTTTATGATGTGTAGTTCGTTGGATATTGATTAGATCACGTTAGATATCGATTAGTGCAATATCGTTTTTTAGTGTCTTTTAGAGCCTCTGTGAACTGCTGTGACCTGGGATTTTTACAGAAAAATCAAACAAAATTATAGTGATGTACTAATGACCCTGGAGCACCACCTGAGACACGAGGACCACCCCACCGGCCGGGGCCGGCGACCCCTATGGAGAAATCCCGCGACGTCGGCTGTAGAGGAGAGTTGGGTGTTGGTTTTTTTGTGGGTAGTTGTCTGCTATTGGTTAGGGGTGTTTGGTACTGTTTACTTTTTTTAGTAATTGCAGTATGAAAAATATAGAATCGTTTACCTATAATCTAGTGTTTTGAGTCCGCGTGTTACGTGTTGCGACACGAATCATGATCTTGTGCAGCTACTGTACTTGGGTAGGTTTTGTGGTATCGTTACGCACGTTAGCCACTAAACATACACTCGCGAGTTTGTTTAGTGTTGGTGCGTTATTTAATACGTAGTTTTATGTTATATTGGTTGATTTCTGAGATGTTTGCACTATTTCTTGTGTTTGTGGAAATATAGCGTCGCAAGCGGGGACTTCGGACGCTGCGAACAAGGGGAAGCAGGTGGTCGGGTTTTCATAGCTGGAGACCTTTGGTGAGTAGATTTAACATCTACGGGGAAATCGCCCGTATGACGTTATGCGTCGGGGCGGACATGATATGATAGTTGCATGTATTTGCATATTAGTTAATCATATATGAATGTCATTGCATAGTAGTATCTGTTGTACCTTTTGATATAACACATTACTGACGGTTCATGTTGCACGAGCACCAAATTGTATGCTACACCCACATCGTCAGTAATTGCCATGACACGCACAAACCACCTACATACGTGATATGGTAGTGGATAGGGGTAGTGGAGGTAGTAACTCTTATTCCTTTGTGCATAGGAGATATTGTTGACACCTACATACGTGTTATTGTGTTTGACATGAATAGTTAAGATAGTAACTCTTAATCCATTTCACGTATACCTTACTATAGCTACTTGTACATCTTGCATACATATTGACACGTACACCCACATAGTCTATTACAGCTACATGTATATCAAGCATACATATTGACATGTACACCCGCATATTTTCGCTATAGTTGTATGTACCCTAAGTGGTATTGTTTTGATATGTGATATTGAGTTATTGATCATTGCGATTATGAAATGCATCATACATACTTGCTTACATGTAGATACTTAAATCTTGCTACACTTACATGTACACCACATATGATGCTGCATTTGTTTTCGGAGGATTTTGGGAACCGCAAGATATATTTTAAAGCTGGATTCATTTAAAAGAGCGGTTTCCTCTTCATATGCTCATATTGATGTTTTATGTTGCATATATCAGTTTTATATGGATTTACGCATTGAGATATGGATTTCATATGATTTATGGATTTGAGAACCGTGGGGGTATTTTCAAGAAACTGTGTATTGTTTGAAAACCCGGTTTCTCTTGATATGATATTTGATGCGTCCACCATGAGATTTCTCGGTTCTGAGATTTGTGATATATACCCGATGCGAGGAGTGAGTGGGCCGTGTGCGGGTACATGGTGGGGCCCGGTACGGTTCCCCTCGGCAAGATGTTCGTGGTACAGACGATGAGCCTGGAAGGTGGGAAAGTACCTACCGGTGACTATATTTGGACTCGGCGGTTATCGTGGGGATACCTACCGGAGTGATGTATGACATATCGTCAGGTCCAGTCATGGTGACAGCGCCTGAGTTATGAGGATTTACGTGTCGATGCTAGACACGGGTTTCATGATGTTTCGAGTGTCGGTGTTAGATACTCTGGTTTTCCATGATTTTTATGTATCGTCGGTGGACATACGGGGTTGATATCCTCATACTTATATACGTATATATATACACATAGGGATATGTTTTCATGATGTTTCGGGTGTCGATGTTTGACACTCAGGTTCCATGAGACTTACAGGATGTGGACCGATCTGTGGATGCGGTGCCTGAGGATTTAGGATTTGATGTGTCGGTGAGGGACACTGGTGTTTTTCCATGCTGATGATTTTGCACGAGATTTTATTGTATCATCCCACACACTCAGGATTATTGTTGTTATGCATTGTTTCATGTAGTTGTAGTACCATGATGATGTACCTTTACATGATTGTTGCATATTTACTTATCATACTTATGCTATCGGATTACATGTGATAGATAGATCGTTGTTCGTGCATACTCGCGATTACAGTATGATGTTAATTACTATTCACGAGTTGCAACTCACCCCCATTGTGCCATAGTGTTTTGCAAGACTTACCCTCAGAGTAGTCGCGACAGGGCATCTTATCATCTCTACTTTTGCGGATACCGCTACGTTAGGCAGTGAGGCCTTTGCTTTTAGGTGGGTTTACGGTTATCTGCTTGTACATTGTATATCTTTTGTTGGATCTAGTATTCTCCATCTACCACTGTTGTAAATGACTTAGAGACGACTTGTGAGGATTCTGTGTTGTATTATTTTGGTGACTTTGGGTGCCATGCTCATGGGAGCCGGTTATGTTGGAAAGTTACTTCTTATTGCAGTCTTTCCTTTGTTATTTCTTCGCTTCGGCGTCGTATACATGTTGTGGTGATTGTTTCCGCTGTTGGGCGTGATTTTTCTCCCATTTGGGATGCTTTTATTATTATCTATGTTGTACCCATTTTCAGGCCTAGTTTTTACAAAGGAGGTGCAGCCGAAATTTTCAAGAAAGAAAATTAAAGTTAGAGATTTTCCTTGTGGTTTTCCAAATGTTTAAAACTATGTTTTTGTAACAACTGAGTGTGTGTTTAGTGGTAAGTGTGTCTTAATGTGGGGATTTTGGTAAAAAGTTTACCAAAATGGCTTTTAAATATTTTATCTGGTTTTATGGACATTTTATCGGAATTTTATCTGGACTGCACACACTTGTGCATGTTAACTTGGGTTAAGTCTAGGGTTACCATGTTTAGATGAGCATGTTGGGTTAACCATTTGGTTAAGCTAATTGGGGTTAATTAAGGGTCTTTAGTCTTGTTTAAGGGTGATTAGAGTGGGGTTGACTTGTGGCTAGAGAGAGTGGGCCATGAAGGTTGTCATGCTAGCATCTATTGAGTGAGAGAGAGAGGTGGCTATAGGTTGTGTCACATCCCTTTTCATTTCAAAACTTTTGCATCTCACATCTCTCCCTCTCACTCACTCACACTCACATCTCCCACTCTCACACTTCCCTACAACCTCAGCCCCCATATCAACTACATCAGCTGCTGCCCAAAACATCAGCAACTTAGCAGCAGCTGCAGCCACCCCAGCCCCTAGCATCAGCTGCCACAATGCCATCAGCCATCACCCCCCTAGCTACTCTACACCTGCTGCACACAACTACAACACTCCACTCTATATCAGCCACAGCCCAACACTTCAGCTGCTGCCTCACACACAGAAAAATAAAACAAAAGAGAAATGGCAAGCAGCAGCATCAACAACCTGACCAGCAACAGCAACAAAAGAAACCCAGCCACCAGGAGCAGATCAGTTGAAGAAACAGAACCCCACCAGCAACCACACACTCGTATTCTTCTTGATCCTTTCTTCTCCTTCATCCTAGGACCTTCTTGAGGTATACTCTTGCAATCTAACTCCTTTCTTGTTAAATTATAGTTGTTTAGCTGAAATTTTAGTGTTATTAAGTAGATTAGTGCTAGTTTAGATAAATTTGAGTGAGATTTGGCCAAGAGGTGTTTTTGAATGTTGGTATAACCCTATTAGGTGTATTTGAGACCAGTTTAACCAAGATTACCCCAGATTCCCAGTAAGTTACCTGCATGTTTCGACTTGGCGTATTTTATCGATTTTGTCGATTTTGTAACCTTTATGGAATCTGCTACAACCCGAGATACCCTAAAATAAAATTGACTTGGCAGTGAGGTGTGCAGGCAGATAGAAACCAACACCCAAAACCCTACACCCCACCTCCTCTCCTTGGCCGCCAATTTATTCCGTCTGGCCGCAATTTGCGGCCAGACCAGGGTGAAACCCCCTCATTTTTGGTTCACGGCTCTTTTACCTGTTAACTTGACCCTGGGTATGTCTAGTTTTGTCTGTTTCCAACCAGGGTAGAATCTGGGTTGATTCTGTTGAGTTGGCGCATGATTTACGACTTGTTTCCATATGGATTTTGGTATTCGATGATTTATTTCTGTCGGGTGGCGTTTGAACGCCAACGGCAGAGGGATATTGGCCGTGTTTGCATGCGAGGCTGTAAGTCTTTACCTATCGGCGTAACATGTACCATTTTGGTTTCCGACATGGCTTTCATATGTTTTAGTGTGTGATATTCTTGTTGGTACCCCACGTGGAGTCGAAGCGTTGGAGATGCAAATGGCAACATCGGCACCGGTATGCATAAAGAAAGGTGAGTAGATTTATATCTACGGGGAGAAGTCGGGTGGATGGTGTATAGCACCCCCGCAATTCGTTGTGATGTATACGGATGCGTATACACACATACAATTATCATATGTTATTTGGGATTAATGATAATGTTAAGATGGATATTGGTGTGTTAGATTGGTGAAAGGTTACGGAACCCTAGGTAGTGAGTACACTACACATACATATGTTAGTTATATGTATGCCCTAAAGGACATTACTGTACATACGATGTATATTGTAAAGGATGCTTGGACATATATAGGGAGGATTTTCTTGCTCGACATGATAGTATGCTATCTGGTTGTACTTTATCTTAACGTGTACTCTTATTGTCTCTATGTTACATGTTGGTAAAGCCCTTAGGATATGTACTCGACTAATGGGACTATGATGAGATCATACTAGTGGGGCCATGGTAGTCGATGAGTACATCCTATAACTGTTTCTAGTCGAGGGTGTATCGAGACAGGGCATCGATACACCAGAGTAGACTAGCGTATACGCATCTTGACCCATATGATGGGCGATGGAAGATCCCATATCCATCGGTGTTTGACATCAAGGAAGGTGTACGGGTGCTCAGTGGAGACTGGGTACACTAGACGGACTCGCTGAGAACTCCCAGATGGTATTATACCTCACGTCAGATGGCAGTTCTCCGGTGACACTGGTACAGAGTAGTCTGTTGACCCGAGATTGTCATAAAGTCTTGTGTGATTCCCACTGTGCTTTGATTTCCATCATACCACGTCCAAGAGGGCGTGCAAAAAGGTGGCTTTTGGGTACAGCCCCGAATCACATGGAGGCAATGAGCAATAGGAGCGGATTCGTCTCTCCCGGTATAGGGAGTTGATGTTGTGCTGTGTTCGATTAGCTATAACTGGAAATCCCTGGACAGGGTTGCTGAGATTTACTGGTAAGTGTTATCAGTAGTTTCTCGAACAGTTATAGACCTCAAATCGACATGACTTATCGAGCTACTGGGGTCTGACGTTTACCACCCCTAGGAGAGATATGCGACAAATCAGACGACGAGACCGGACTGTGAGGGAGTGTTACTGATTGGATTCGCAGGAGAATGTACAGGCTTGCTTGTTGATCTTCTGATCACTCAATACCCGGGTGGCCGTTACGTTTAGCAGACCGCTTGCGACTTGTGGGTGTTTGATATGATCATCACCTACTGCCGGCGTATTGACGAGTCTTTAGAGTCCTACACAGGGGTTTCCTAGCTCAAGCGAAATGGAGTAGGAGCACATATGTGATATGTGCGGGACCGAGATTAATACGATATGAGATACCGTATTCTATTCTCGCGATTCGCGACATTGATCGGTTGTATGCGATATAGCCGGGTTATCGGATCAAGTGTTGATTCGATAAGTTGTTACACATGATATTAGTCGGTTATAGCCGGGTTATTAAATCAAGTGTTGATTTAATAATTTAATGTATAATTATATATTTGATATATTACATTACATTAACTAGTATTAGCTCACTTATGATTTATTTTCTCACTAGATTGTGCACATTGTTTATATGTGATATATGAAAGTGTAGATGTTTGTATCATGCTTGATGATACATACAAGTTGGGTGTATGAGACTTAAACCAAATCAAGGTTAAATTAGGGTTTACTAATTTCCTAACAAATAACAAAAGAGATGAGACTTTGGTCAAAGTTATCAAGCTTCATAAAGCTTGAAGAAACATTGACAAAGTCAACTCTTTTGTCATTCCTTAGGATATTAGTTAACCCAACCTTAACCTCATACCTTGGTTAATTCTCTACATGAGTTAAGCATGGGGGCTTAACTCAACCATGGTGCAATAATTCATTGGATAAGTTTTCATTTGGATGAATTATTCATTAGACTTCTTCTTCTTCATTCAACAAAAAAGCTTTCTAGCTTCAATGGAGTTTGAGAAAAAGTGTGAGAAAATCAATTCTAAAGTGAGCCCACCTCCTACTTCTTCATCCTCTACCACTTGCCATGTAGTAGAGTGTGTTCTCTTCACAATGTTCATGACCTAGTGAAGGAATAACTTGAGTTAGTGTCTCCCCGACGTAGATCATCTTCGGCCTCGAAGTCATCGAAGCAAGCACGTTCGTTCTTCTTGTGGAGCTTCTCTAGAGTCCGGAGTTCACGATCGCAGCGAAGGAGACATCTACACGGAGCTATTGAAGTGAAGGACCGGATCTACAAAGGTTGTAATCCCTCTCACTTAGTGTTAAAATGTTTAACACGCTTGTTTTCGCCTAAACTCTAGTTTAAAGATCCGGCTTTGGGTTGTTCGGCACGGCTAAATTTTAAATCGGGCATGGATGATGCCTCGTAGACCCTTGTGCGTGTGCCTAGCAACCCTACAGTGGTATCCGAGCTACTAGGCATTAGATGTCGACCTATGGGGGGTTCTCACTGTGTGACGGTGTGGCGAACCATAGGCTCTTACCCCCAGGGTGTCCCGAGACGGGAAGGTGTTCCGGTGGGTTGTCGTCCTCGCGAGGGGGCATGCATAAAAAGTAGTTGCTGAGGGACCCGTTGGTGCCACGGCGACCCCATTGGATGGGGTGGCTGCCTGACCAACAGTGGTATCAGAGCCAAGCTAGAGCTTTAGGTGAAGTCTAGACGAAGTTTAAAGTCCGATCGAACACCGAAACCCTAATTTGAACCCCTCTCTGGACATTTTCTAAAAATTTGATTTTTTATGGATTAAAAATACTCATAAAATAGAGAAGGAAAAACTAAGAATTACTGTGAAGTACGGACCATTAATGAGCTCAAATGACCGCGGAACCGCGGCCAAACCAAGGGTTTGGCGGCGGTTCCGCGGCCAAAATTATGATTTGGTCCCTCGTATTTCATATAATTATTCTTAGGTCCTTTCTTGTTATTTTTTTCTGGGAATTTTTTAATTCCACTCAAGTGTTGAGTTTTCTAGGGTTGTATTGGGGACTCGTTGATTCGATCGGATAATTTAACTTTGTTTAGTTTGTCCGGATAATTTTTAGAACGTGTTAAAAAGTTCGAACGGATATCAATAACTCACTTTTTCCCCTGCCGGAAAATTTCCAAGCGTTGGATTTTTTCGTAGTTTAAGAACGTTCTAAGTCGTGCAAGTAACGCGGTGGGCCCTCTAGAAGACAACAAACCTTAACTCGATTATGTGACCTTCTTGAACTGCCTCTGAACCTTAGGGTTTGTGGCAGTACGGCGTGCCACATGTGAGGCGTTAGCTTGACCCTTCTACGACTAGACCATTGGTACTGTGGCATGTGATGGATGTTTTTAAACTGATTTCAAGTATTGAGAACTATTTGGGAAAACCTGGGTGTTTGATTATTCGATCGGAAAGTTTAACATTGTCTATTTATCTGGAATGTGATACAATATTTGGAATCCACATGTAGTTATGAGATAACTAATTTGAATGTTATAAATCTAGCAGTTAAGTTTCAGATGATCGGTTGCCACACAATTTTGATGTGATCAAAAGTCCATCGCAATCACGTAGCGTACGCGGATACTCGCCGGGTACCCTTTATTATTATTTATGTTGGGATGCTTTTATTATTATCTATGTTGTACCCGTTTTCAGGGCTAGTTTTTACAAAGGAGGTGCTGCCGAAATTTTCAAGAAAGAAAACTAGAGTTAGAGATTTTACTTGTGGTTTTCCAAATGTTTAAAACTATGTTTTTGTAACACCTGAGTTTGTGTTTAGTGGTAAGTGTGTCTTAATGTGGGGTTTTTGGTAAAAAGTTTACCAAAATGGCTTTTAAATATTTTATCTGGTTTTATGGACATTTTATTAGAATTTTATCTGGACTGCACACACTTGTGCATGTTAACTTGGGTTAAGTCTAGGGTTACCATGTTTAGATGAGCTTGTTGGGTTAACCATTTGGTTAAGATAATTGGGGTTAATTAAGGGTCTTTAGTCTTGTTTAAGGGTGATTAGAGTGGGGTTGACTTGTGGCTAGATAGAGTGGTCCATGAAGGTTGTCATGCTAGCATCTATTGAGAGAGAGAGAGGTGGCTATAGGTTGTGTCACATCCCTTTTCATTTCAAAACTTTTGCATCTCACATCTCTCCCTCTCACTCACTCACACTCACATCTCCCACTCTCACACTTCCCTACAACCTCAGCCCCCATATCAACTACGTCAGCAGCTGCCCAAAACATCAGCAACTTAGTAGCAGCTGCAGCCACCCTAGCCCCTAGCATCAGCTGCCACAATGCCATCAGCCATCACCCTCGTAGCTACTCTACACCTGCTGCACACAACTACAACACTCCACCCTATATCATCCACAGCCCAACACTTCAGCTGCTGCCTCACACACAGAAAAATAAAACAAAAGAGAAATGTCAAGCAGCAACAGCAACCTGACCAGCAACAGCAACAAAAGAAACCCAGCCACCAGGAGCAGATCAGTTGGAGAAACAGAACCCCACCAGCAACCACACACTCCTCTTCTTCTTGATCCTCTCTTCTCCTTCATCCTAGGACCCTCTTTAGGTATACTCTTGCAATCTAACTCCTTTCTTGTTAAATTATAGTTGTTTAGCTGAAATTTTAGTGTTATTAAGTAGATTAGTGCTAGTTTAGATAAATTTGAGTGAGATTTGGCCAAGAGGTGTTTTTGAATGTTGGTATAACCCTATTAGGTGTATTTGAGACCAGTTTAACCAAGATTACCCCAGATTCCCAGTAAGTTACCTGCATGTTTCGACTTGGCGTATTTTATCGATTTTGTCAATTTTGTGACCTTTATGGAATCTGCTACAACCCGAGATACCCTAAAATAAAATTGACTTGGCAGTGAGGTATGCAGGCAGATAAAAACCAACACCAAAAACCCTACACCCCACCTCCTCTCCTTGGCCGCCAATTTTTTCCCTCTGGCCCCAATTTGCGGCCAGACCAGGGTGAAACCCCCTCATTTTTGGTGCACGGCTCTTTTACCTGTTAAGTTGACCCTGGGTATGTCTAGTTTTGTCTGTTTCCAACCAGGGTAGAATCTGGGTTGATTCTCTTGAGTTAGCGCATGATTTACGACTTGTTTCCATATGGATTTCGGTATTCGATGATTTGTTTCTGTCGGGTGGCGTTTGAAGGCCAACGGCAGAGGGATATTGGCCGTGTTTGCATGCGAGGCTGTAGGTCTTTACCTATCGGCGTAGCATGTACCATTTTGGTTTCCGACATGGCTTTCATGTGTTTTAGTGTGTGATATTCTTATAGGTACCCCACGTGGCGTCGATGCGTTGGAGATGCAAATAGCGACATCGGCACCGGCACGCATAAAGAAAGGTGAGTAGATTTATATCTACGGGGAGAAGTCGGGTGGATGGCGTATAGAACCCCCCGCAATTCGTTGTGATGTATACGGATGCGTATACACACATACAATTATCATATGTTATTTGGGATTAATGATAATGTTAAGATGGATATTGGTGTGTTAGATTGGTGAAAGGTTACGGAACCCTAGGTAGTGAGTACACTACACATACATATACACATATACATACTTGCATACACCCTTATTTCTTATGTGGTTATGGGATTCTATATAGATATGTGTTCACATGGGTATGGGACTATGTGTTCACATACGGATTTGAGGATGATACATGGGATTAAGATGAGTCGATGAGTCTGACTTGAGATTATGATATCGGTGACATGGTAAAATTCGTATTTGAGATGCGTCTTGATGCTTTAGCGGATTTTGGATGACGATGGCATATGAATAGTGATTTATATATAAAATGATCGACATGTGATTATGATACGAGATAGGGTATGATATGATATAATAGTGACAAGATATTTATGATAGGCCGCTTTGGGCGATGTGTACTCCTTGTGATGATATGTGCTGATTATATCGATTTATACGAGACTGTCGATCAGTAGCCAAAACATGATTATAGTGATGGTAGTAGTATTGTACTAGACGTAGGTCAGTACCCGAATTGTGATCTTGATAGAGAGGATACTAGATGAATGACTTGATGAATGTGATATTGACCCGTACCCAGATTTGGGGATGCCGTACGACGGATGTACGTACGAGCTGTAAATTTATGTTTGATCCGCACTCTTAACTTGGGAATAACCGATTATAGAGATATGGTACCGGATGTGATATTATCGAGGCGGGATCACCGACTATATATATTTATATGTATCGACTCAGAGGTTAGGCGGTTTCCCTTACCTACTGTTAGCTTTAGCTTTGCCTTATAGTGGTGTAGCTATATGACTCTTATGACATTAGATGCAGTTTAGCTATCATTGTGTTTGGTATTCAGCTCCCACACATTATTATTGTTGCTCTGCATCGCATACTTATTATGATTCATATTCTATTGTTGATATCATGCTGTTAGGACACCAGCACCATTACCGATGATACGTTTGTACCACGTACACTTACTTGCCAGTCACACACATCTTCATCGGTAATTGTCATATCACTACACAGTAGTATTATTGCTGCAGGATATGACCCTTGTATGTGCATACTATTATTCCATGTTGCATGATATACTGTTATACTTGCACTTCATTAATATGTCACATACATCATGTTTTCTGATTATGCGCATTGAGATATGTTGTTTCTATGATATTGTAACACCTTAGATTGTGTTTTGTAGCTAATTATATTTTAATGTATGGATTTTAATAAAAAGTTTACCAAATTAAGTTTGTAATATTTTATCCTATTTTATAAATATTTTATTAGATTTTTCCTAGGCTTGCACACACTTGTGCATGATAACTAGGTTGTTAAGTGTGGTTTAACCATTTCTATAATCTAGTTTTAAATATTGTTTAGGTGCTTTGGGTTTAATAATGTGTATGGTTGTTTTTAAATAAAATGAATTTAAAAAGGATTTTAAATTTGTTTGAATGGTTGACCTTGTGGGAGAGAGAGAGAGAGGGCATGGGGCAACATGGCATGAGCCATGCTCATTTAATGAAGTGAAAGAGAGTGAGAAGGGGGGTTGATTTTTTCTCTCATTTCTCACTCACACTCTCATTTCCCTCACATTCTCTCACTCTCAAACACACACACACACTCACCTGAAGGCGGCAGCAGCAGCACCAGAAGCCAGCAACAGCTGCCCCAGAAGCAGCTTCAGCAGCTCACAGCAACAGCATCAGCAGCAGCTGCAGAAGCAAGCAGCAGCAGCAGCACCTGTAGCAGCAGCAGCCCCAGCCCCTACAGTATCTCTTCTCCACTTCTTCACCTGCTCTCTAGGGTTCATTAGGATATATTTCTGAACCCTTTCCCTAGTTTGCTTAGCTTGTGTGTTAATTAGCTTCGATTAGTGTTAAATTAGCTAGTTTAGAGCTAATTATGGTGATTTGTGAGATGTTGTGGCTAAGTGATGATTGTGTTGGTAAACCCTACTTATTTAAGTGTTGTTAGGGTCACTTTAACTGAGTATTTCCCTGGATTACACTAAAATACCATAGGGTTTGTGTTTTGTGCAAAATTGGTGTTTTTAAGGGATATTTGTGACATTCTGTGATCTGCTTTTGACCCAGACACTTCAGGATAAAATTGAGAAGACTGGAGCATGTACACTAGGTATAGACAACACCACCAAAACATGAGAGACCCTTTCCTAATCTTGGCCGCAGTTTTATTCAATCTGGCCGCAATTTGCGGCCAGGAAGGGGAGTGGGGTGGTGGGGTTTTGGGTAGGGTTGTCTGCAGTGTATTGTAGTGTTTTGGCATGTATAGTTTTGTAAGATTTGGCCTGTAGGAAAATCTGGGGCAATATATCGTATTTGGTGTTCGTTGTGTTTGAGCGATACGCGCGATACGTGAGAGGGTTCTGTGATCCAGCGTATCGCGGCGTGTCGCGATGGTTTTAGACGCGTACACACACGTTTTAGCGTATCGTGCACGCGCGCGTTTAGTTCGCGACGCGAGTTTCTCGTTTGGGTTCGATATCGTGTTTTGCGAGATAATTGGCTTATATATGATTTCCTTGTCTAAATTGCAGGTTTGCAGGCGGGGACTACGGACACTGCTACAGGGAGAGCAGATGGTAGGATTCACCTAGCGTGGAGTGTAGGTGAGTAGATTTAACATCTACAGGGGAATCGCCCGCATGGCGTTATGCGTCTGGGCTAGGATTCTAATACTTGTCGCATATTCTACGTCATTGTTAGAATTGCGCCTTTACTTTATTTCCTTGATATAGTTATACCGTGACTAGCAGCCGTAGGACACTGCACATTTTATTGACGGTTCATGTTTCACGAGCACGGATTGTATGCTACACACACACCGTCAATAATTGCCATGTCACACACAAACCATTATAGACATTATATTGCTTGGTTAAGGACCATGTGACATTGATTCGTACTGCTTATCACATATGACAATACCATACCTATATACCTATAGAGTATCGTACTATTAGTGATAGGTACACATACCCTTTATGATACATCTACAGGTATACCTTACTCTTATTTTTCCTATACCCAGGGGGGGATACGACATCAGTTTTTATGGGTAGATACCTATACATTGCTACACCTGTATGTTACACACATATTCAGTTGCAGTTACATATTACCTTTACTGATGCTACTTAGCTGTACCTTATTGGTTTCGCATACATCTGGTTTCAGCTACATATTCTCATTTATATGCTCGCATTTCAGATATATCACATATATTTATTCCTGGATTTGCGCATTGTTATTTGGATTTCACATGATGATTTCTGGATTTGGGAACCGCGGGAGTTCATGAAATTATGCATACATTGAAAAACCCAGTTTTCTTGATATGATATTTGCGCAGCCACCATGAGATTTATCGGTTCTGATTATATACTCCATACGAGGTGTGGTTGCTGTATGAGGGTACATGGTGGAGCCCGGTATGGTTCCCCTCGGCAAGAAGATCGATGGATGTTGCCGATTGAGACTAGAAGCGGGCTAGTACCTACCGGTGACAGTACTAATGACTCGGCGGAGGTCATGGAGACACCGTTGTGAGTCATGCATGTATGCATACATCGGAAGGCGAGGGTCAGAGCTAGGCACTCGTGCTTTCGGGACAGCGTATGATACGTACCTATCAGGATTTCTATGTCGAAGCTTGGTACATTGTTTTCATGATATTTCTTTTAAACACCTTTGTATATATAACAGGGGATTAGCCGTTGTTATATATACCCTTACACCAATATTAGTGGAATGGGACGCTAATATATGTGTATTGACCCCATCATATTTATTTCTGCATATATACATATACTTAGGATGCTAGAAACTTACTTGAGACTTTGACTTGGGATATTAGGTGATTCATTGAGATTGGACATACATATAGGATTATTGATTTGTACATTCGGGATATAGGAGATTACTCGATATTGTACATTGAGGAGACGTGAGACTTATATGATGTGAGAGCCCAACGTGGGGGCTGATTTGAGGAATTGGGATTTGAGTGTCTTGATGGATTGTGATCCTACCACGATGACAGGATTCTGTGGATGACATATTTCACTCCATACCTCATACCTTTTCACTTATGCATTGTTCCATCTATTAGGAGTACCTGTTAGTGTAGCCTTCACAATAGCTGCATATTTGCATTCTCATATCCCTATTTCATAGTTATCGCATACTATTATCATGTTGTTATTTCCTCACATATTGATTGTACCTGCTAGTGTACTTTCCTTTATTCAGCATTTGCATGACATGTTATTACTGTAATCGCATATCTTAGATTCATGCTGTACGTGCATTCCTGCGATTACCTGTATATGTTATCTACTATTCACGAGTTGGCAACTCACCCCCGTTGTGCCACAGGTGTTTCAGGTTGTTCCCCAGAGTAGTCGAGGCAGGCTATTCCGCTATTCAGCTATCATCTTTTGCTACAGATACCGCATCAGCTCACAGTGCTATTTTGCTTAGGTGGGTTTTGGTGGTTATCTGTATTTTGTATTGTACATTCGTTGTATCCTGTACTCTCCATGTACTATTATGTTGTTGACTTTGAGACTTGGTGAGGACGATAATGTATATTATTTGTGGATTTGTTGTCTTCTATATACAGCTTTCTCTCTATTGTCTTTATTTCTTCGTACGGCGTCGTATATTTGTATTTTATTCATCTTGGATAGTTTTTACAAAAAGGGGGTGTTGCCAAAATTTTAAAGAAAGAAAGTAGAACTTTTAAAGATTTTGGGTTGCGATTTCAAGTGTTTCAAAAACTTATATTATCTTTTCCGTATTTTCTTGGTTTAGATTTCTGGGTTTTGGCTTTCTTTTACTGCGTTACGTCTTTAGGCGTTGCGTATTATCAGGGCCGTCACGGGCCAATTTTGGGTCGTGACAAAGTTGGTATCAAAGCGCTAGGTTTTACCTTTCGGAGTGTAGGATGACCTTAGTATGATGGAGTAGGTAGCTTAAGCAAAGTAACGTAGTGTGTGTATGTCTGCAGCATACCCACGATGTGATACTTCGCCTTAAGTGACCTAAGTACAAATTGCTTGAAATTCCTTCCTTGATGATTCATATCCTTGAGATTCGATTTCTTATTCTCATAGAATCTTATATCTATTTATAGCCTTGCCGCCGATGACTATGGGGACTCAGAGTGATGCAGCGAGGGCCGATGTCAGAGTTGGCTCGGGTGAGACGAGTACTGACCAGGATGGCACTCTAGTTGCACAGGTGCAGACGGATCAGCCTACGACATATACTATTGATAGGCTTTTGGCAGAGATGCAGGACTTCCGCCAGACGATGAGTTCATTGGTTGATGTCATTCGGGAGCTACGACAGGAGGTTGTCACCCCTGTTACTGTTGCGCCACGGCAGCGCCCCGGCCGTCTATCTGAGGCCAAAAGGCGGAATAAATTTTTTCTTGTCTTTAAAACTGGCGCTACCGCGGACAATAAATCCGGATTGAACCATTAACTAGTGCTAGCTAACAACAAGAAAAGAGTAGAGAAGTATACCAAGCGATCCGTGTCCTTCGGTCTTCATCTCCACTCCGATCTCCCGCGGATCTCCGCCCGTCGTCGTCTCGTCGGAAAAACACCACGTAGCCGGGCTCGTATACGGGCTCCCACCTCTGGACCGAGGCAACTCGGGCGCGAAGTTGGCTAGCCGACGCGTCCAAGAGATGCTGTAGAATAGTGTAGTAGCCATGTCTCCTTGGGGTTTATGAGGTTGCCATTTATGAAGGAATTTTTTCACAAGAAATTTCCATAGATGCTTGCTAGGAAAAAGAATGGAGCATGCCATCAAAAATGAAAGAGCTCGGCCAAAGAAGAATGCTCTCTGGAAAAAATGAAGTGTCAAGCATGAATTAATTTCATTTTCTCTTAAAGAAATTAATCCCCATCACAAAAGAACTACCAGAGCACACACAATGGGGGGCCCACGAAAATTGCAACAAACAAATTGCCACACAAATTAACCTCTCTCTCTCTCCTAATCAACAGTGGCCGGCCCCCTGGATCAGGGTGGTAAAAAAGGGAATCTAAATTATGATGGAGGAAAAAGAAATGATAAACTAAAAGAAAGTGATCAAATCAATTTCCCATCTCAAATCCTTTCACCTCTCTTCATAATAAATGCAAGCAAAGGGATTAGAATGGAATCTCATGATGAGGAAGGCACAAGTGCAAGAAACCCCTCCACTAAAGTGTTATTTGCAAACTTGCAAATAACACCCTCCACCGAAAAGTCCGGCTGGGAAAGAACAAAGGAAAACCGGCCGGAACGGAATGCAAACTGGCAACTCCAGAAAACTGGTCCCGTAATAAATTACAGGAAAACCCCGATACTGTGCATACACACCCGCATTTGTATTCCGACCGAAATGCAAATGCAAAGGGACAAAACTACACTATCTAATACTAGGATCCGGCTTAAACCAAAGCCGGCTAGTAAAAACCGTCCGATCACGATCCGTGCAATACCGCACGTATCTGATCGAACCGTGCCATATCTCCATACGGCCTCTACAGCGTTTCGCCCGAAAGCTGAGTAACTGTCTGTGTGGTGGACTCTAAAGACTCGTCAATACTATGGCTGTGGATTTAACCACTAGCACGTCAGAGGTATTAGCCATACGTGACGGGCCACCAGCTATTGACTAAAAGGGACGTCGATGAGCGAACTCATCCCGACACCCTACTGAGCCTGTCAGTGACAATATCCGTACAGTCCGGTCCGTTCGTCTATGAGTATCGCATGGCGGGCCTAGGGGGTTGGTAAAAGTCAGACCCCCAAAAGCGGTACAAGTCGTGTCGGAGTGTAGCCCAGAACACCCTGAGATACTACTGGAATACCTACCAGTAAATCTCCTGCCTCGGCCGAGGGCTTTGCGTAATGGCTCTCCTAGACACAGCGCGACCTCACCCCCAATACCGGGAGAGACGAACCCCTGAAGATCCGCTCACTGCCTCCATGTGGCTCGGGACTGTACCCAACTAAAACCTGTTTGCACGACTCCTTTGAGCCGTGGTAGGGTAGTAATCAAAGCACAGTGGAAACTCACACGAGACAAATGACGATCTCAGGTCGATGAACTAACCTGTACACATGTCACCAGGGAACTGCCATCTGACGTCTGGTATAAGACCAACTAGCAGGTTCCCGGCGAGTCCTGTCCGGTGTACTCATAACCCAATGAGCACCTGTATACATCTTAGGTGAACCAACTGACACCAGTGGCTTGTGAGACCGTCCACCGCCCCTCGTCGGGGTCTCGACTGTATACACTAGTCTACTAATGGAGTATCGATGCCCTGTCTCGAAACTCCTACGACTAGGGACCTTTTAAGGATGTGCTTATAGACTACCAGCTCCCACGTATATGATCGCCATCATACTGCCGGCAGTCAAGCAAGAATCCTAGGGGCTCTATCAACGTGTAATAGCGACATGCCACGTCACCTAAAGCAGTACACGATGATAAAGATAAACCAGATAACATACTATCATCTCGAGTAAGACTGTCCTACTGGGATAGGTCCTCCCTCAATCATTGCAATCACGTGCCTGTGATCCAATAATTGACTCTGAGGGCACTATCTCCAAGAATCTCCCACTTGCACTCAAGGCTAATTATTGCGATGTCGCATACTCACAGCCCGTGTGATACCGAACACCCAACTCCTCTACTAGTCAGTCTTACAAAGCTCGTTTGTGAAACTTTTGCGTTCGAGGAATAGCCTCAATGAGTGGATCCGCTGTGATGTTTCTTTCTATGTCTCTCTATATCTCAAGTTCGCGGAGAAAGCCATCTCCCGAAATGAGCAATACCTGTCTTAGAATGTCTGGATGTCTGATGGGACCTAGCTCATAAATGAACTCCAAATCCAAACTTCTTAGACTGTATCGTCAACCGAACTTAATCAGTATCCTGCGCCAAGCCTTCCCTCAGTATTGCCTTGGACCACCTGTCCAAAATACTGCCCCTCGTCAGAAGGAAAACTATAACTCTGACAACCTCCTTGTCGTCCATGTCACCTTGGAAGCCTGGAATGATAACTGTCTCCCAAATGAGGCTGTCGTTATCATATCCCTAGAACATCCACTTATGTTCTAAGACTGCTTCCGACTGTTTCTCCAGGATTGGATCAATATTAACTTATTGCATCTAGTGCAAGAACAACATCTGGTGTGGTACTTGACATCTCATGATTGACTCAATTGCCTAAGCAAGTAATCTTCCAATCATGAGTATCCCTCTCCCCTTTAGTCTATAAGACACCTTTAGAGAGGGTGACTCCATCAACTGCAGGTACACTACCGTGTCAGGAGTCGTCCATTCTAAATACTCATAGAATGCTGTCAAGGTACCCAGATTGGGAAACCACCAAAATCCAGATCTAAAACCATAGATCTAGTAACCAGTATGTCTGATATAATATCCAAGTCCCTTGTGGAGAAACCACTGTGTGACGACCAAAGTATAACCGATCGTAGTATAGGAATATCACTTCCTACTACCTTCTCAACCGATCCACCCCCCATTCTGATGACGTCAAACCTATGACTGTCACATCAGAAATAGATGATCTATCTCCGCTTGTAACACCTTAGGATAAGGGTTAGTGAATAATTATAATTAATTAATGGTTTTTAATAAAAAGATTACTAAATTGGGTTTTATATATTTTTCCTAATTTAATATATATTTTTCCAAAATTTTATTAGGCTTGCACAAACATGTGGATGTAAACTAGGGTTTTTAAATGAAGAAAATACCATAATTTTAACCATGGTGGGTTGAATGTGGGATTAATTCTTTTGGATTCTTAAATGAGTTTAATTAGCTAATTAGGGGGTTACTTTAATTTGAATTTTAGATCTAGTGTTGACTTGTGAGAAGGAGAGAGAGAGAGGGCATCATGGCTTAGCCCATGCTTGCCATTAATGAAGAGAGAGAGTGAGGGGTTGACCCTTGAGTGTAGATTGTTTTTTTCCTCTCATTTCTTTTGTTTGTTTCTCTCATAACCCTCACACTCACACACACACACACACTCTCAGCAGAACCCCAGCAGCAGCAATTGAAGCCACAGCAACAGCAGTAGCAGCAGCAGGGGCAGCAAGAAGAAGCAGCAGCAGCAGCAAGGTTCAGCAGCAGCAGCAGTGGGCATCAGCAGCCCCAGCACCATGTGCAGCCCCTCCCCTTCACTTCTTCTCCTTCCTGCAGCTTCCTAGGGTTAAGTATGAGGTATATTTCCTAATTTAGTCCCTAGCTAGCTTGGTTAGTGTCGATTTGCATCGGTTAATGGATATTGGTGCGTTTTAGTGCGATATGGGATGTTTAGTGGGAACTTTGAGCATTTGGGATATGATTTGGTTTCAGTAGGATGCTTGAGGTCTGTTGAGGCCATTGTAACCTAGTCCAACCCCTATTACGCTAAAATACCACCAGTTTTCATATTGGATGCAAATGTCGTATTTATGCACAATTTGAGCTTTCTAGATCTGCTATTGACCCGAGGTGATTTAAATGAAATTGAGTGGACTGTGGTATAGTGGAGTGGAGATGATACCATAGGTGAAACCCGACCCCCTAACTCCCCTTCCCGGCCGCCAAAACCGCCATTCTGGCCGCAAATTGCGGCCAGACAGGGGGTGTTTTGGTAATTTTTGGTTTCTGTAGGTGTGTTTTTGTGTGTAGGGTATTTTGGTATATATATTTTTTTAAGATCAATTCTGTAGGAAAATATGGGACCAAATACCTGTTTTGCCGTTTTTCTAAACCTTCGCGACACGCGTGATACGTGAGTAGGTTTGGGTTCTGCGTATCGCAGCGCGTCGGGGTAGTTTCGTGGCGCGTGAGTACACGTTTTAGCGTATCGCGCACACGCGCGATTGGTTTGCGACACAGGTTTCTTGTTGGATTATAATGTCGCGTTTTGTGACTTAAGCTTATGTGTGATATGTGTATGTGATTCTAGGTTCGCAGGCCAGTGAGACGGACGCTGCGAAGAAGGGCAAGCAAGTGGTTGGATACACTTAGCGCGAGACACGGTGAGTAGATTTCACATCTACGGGGATATCGCCCGCATGGCGTTATGCGTCAGGGCTGATAGGACTTTGTTATTATATGTTTCATGCACCCCATAGACTGTCATTGCATATTGCATTCCTTGCTATACATATATACATATTGCTTAGAACTGATAGAACTGCCATGATCATACTATTGTATATTGTTGTAACTCATCTATATTTGATACCTATATCACGGTGGATCATTGCATTGTAGTTCTTTCTCATGTGACATGACTTGATATACACATTGATGCACCTATCACATCGCAGTTACTTGTATTATTGTTGGGATTTCATATGATTTATGGATTTGGGAACCGTGGCCTTTTCAAATAAGTAACCATTTAAAAACCCGGTTCCCTTGATATGATAATTTGGGGCGTCGCCCCGTGTTTTCTCGGTGCTTGAGGCACGGATTGATAGAGGGCTGACCCGGACTGACGGATGCCCGATGGGTTGATAGAGGGCTGACCCGGACTGACGGATGCCCGATGGGTTGATATAGGGCTGACCCGGACTGACGGATGCCCGATGGGTTGATATAGGGCTGACCCGGACTGACGGATGCCCGATGGGTTGATATAGGGCTGACCCGGACTGACGGATGCCCGATGGATTGATTGAGGGCTGACCCGGACTGACGGATGCCCGATATATATTGAGAGAGGGATGACCCGGACTGACGGATTCCCGGTATATACGTGAGAGAGGGCTGACCCGGATTGACGGAGGCCGATACAGGATGTTTTGCGTGTCGATGCTAGACACGAGTATTTATGATATTTGGGTGGCGATGTTGGGCACTCGGGATTTCAGGGATATACAGGATATGAGGGCCGATGGAGTACCGGCGTTTGAGATGTTGGGACTTGTGGTGCATACATACTTATGTAGTCCACCTCGATACTTCATGTAGATACTATATCCCCATGCTCAGCATTCATTATCACATCTCACCCTGTAGTATATCACCTGATAGAGGACTGGCATTATTATTATGCATACTGCCACATCGCATTGATATTATCTGCTGGCATTAGTAGAGCCACGCTACATGTGCATGCTTGCGATTACCTTTATATGTTATCTCTATTCACGAGTTGGCAACTCACCCCCGTTGTGCCACAGTGCTTGCAGGTTGCCCTGGGGAGTAGTCACGGCTGGCTGTTACCGCATCTTTTGGCACAGATACCCCTTTTGAGCTGAGATAGCCCTTTTGCTGTTTAGGTGGGTTTGTACGGTATCTGTTATCTTTCTGTTGTACATTGATGTATCTAGTATTCTCCATCTACTTTTCTGTATTGACTTAGAGACAGTTGTGAGGACGATATGTATGATTTTATATTCTGGTGTCGAGCTCGCATGTGAGCCGACTTTACTTTATGCAGTCTTATTTTTATGATATTGTCCTTGTTTTACCGTGTATTCTTCGCTACGGCGTCGTATATCATATTGTGATGCTTCATTCTTGTCACTTGTTATCTCTGCTACACCTTGTTTTTACCCGACTTTCGGGGCTAATGTTTTAAAAAGGGAAAAGTTACCAAAATTATAAAACTTATAACCTTTGAACTTAAAAAGGTTTTCTACTAAATAAATGGAAGTTTTTCGGACATGTACGATTGTTTTACAAAATGTTTTAAAATCACTCTATATTTATTGGTTTTGATTTCTGGGTTCGGCTTACTTAGCCGCGTTGCGCCTGTAGACGTTGCGTGGTTAAGTGCCGGTCACGAGTCGAATTCTCGGGTCGTGACAAAGTTGGTATCAGAGCGTAGGTTTTACCTTCGGAGTGTAGGATGACCCTGGTATGATGGAGTAGGTTGCTGCAGCAGGGTAGCGTAGCGTGCGTATGTTCCGCGGCATACTCACGACACGGTACTCCGCTTACGCGACCTTAGGACTTGTTGATTTGATTCCTCCTTATATTCTTGTGATTCGATTTCCGTGTTCTTATCGAATCCAAATTTTCTTTCAGCCAATATGCCGCCTAAGACTACGAGGGCACAGAGAGCGGCCGCGAGGGCCGAGATTCGAGTTGACTCGTCCGAGACGAGGACTGATCCGGGCAGTGCACCCGTTGTACCCGAGCAGGCTGTTCCTGCCGTGACAGAGCAGATCGCCACGCTAGGGGCTGGTATGCAGGAGATGCGCCAGACGGTGGGATCTAGCATGCAGGAGATGCGCCAGATAATAGGATCGCTTGTTGAGACGCTTCGAGCGCAGCGGCCAGAGGTAGCTCCACCAGTTCCAGAGACCGCTATGGTACCTACCGCACAGCCAGTTGCTCCTGCAGCCATGGAGGTGATTACAGTGTCGCTATCAGAGTTCATGAGGCTGAAGCCTCCGGTTTTCACAGGCACCGATACAGCCGAGGACCCACAGTCTTTCATCGACAGGATGGCCAGGATATGCCGTTCCCTCAGATGCGCAGATGCGAGATGGGTCGAGTTCGCGAGCTTTCGCCTGGAAGGTCTTGCGCAGAAGTGGTGTGATTCCGTGGAGAAGGGCAGAGCAGCAGGTCTTCCTCCTATGACCTGGACGGAGTTCGTGACTATATTTCTAGCCCGTTTCCTTCCCCGGAGTGTTAGAGATGCCCGAGCACGCAGGTTTGAGTCTTTGCGCCAGACGCCAGGGATGACAGTGGCAGAGTATGACGTACTGTTTACAGAGCTTGCAGTCTACGCCCCACATTTAGTGGCCACCGAGGAGTTGCGAGTCCGGAGATTTATTCGAGGCTTGATTTCACCAGTGTTCCTCGCGATCAGCGCGCAGCACTACGAGACCTACGCAGCAGCGGTAGACGCAGCCCTAGTGGTCGAGGAGCACCTTGTTGAGACTTCGGCACTCCCAGAGCCGAAGAGAGCTCGTGCGGATACTTCAGCACAGAGACAGCCTTTTCGGCGCCGTGATAGACGTATTGCAGGCAGCAGAGATTCAGGGCGGGGCCGGTTATTCAGTTCTTATTCCCAGGATGGTCAGCGGCCGTCGTCGGGATGTTTTCGCTGTGGGAGTTCTTACCACCGTGTACGGGATTGTCCTGAGTTACCCCGGACCGAGGCGACAGCACCGCATGTCACATTACCACTTTCACCACCCCAGAGAGCGTTGCCTATCGTACCTACCGTTGCTCCGCGCCAGACTCATACACAGCGAGGTCGTGGGCGTGGAGGAGTTGCTCAGAGAGGGCGAGGTGACCGAGGCAGAGGGCAGCCAGCCGCAGGTGGTGGACAGGCGAGGGTTTTTGCTTTGACACATCAGGACGCACAGGCGTCCAATGCAGTGGTTTCAGGTATCCTCCCTGTATGTTCAGTTGACGCACATGTACTGTTCGATCCCGGATCCACACACTCGTACGTATCCACGCACTTTGTGCCGAGTTTGGGTAGAGAGTCCGGCTTACTTGATCAGCCGCTTGTGGTGACTACTCCTGTGGGAGAGTCGTTTGTTGCTAGGCACGTGTTCCGATCCTGTATCGTCTGTATTGGCGAGAGAGAGTTGCCTGTCGACTTGATCCTTCTGGAGATGTTGGACTTCGACGTTCTTTTGGGCATGGATTGGTTAGCCACGTGCTATGCTTCTGTAGACTGCCGCGAGAAGACAGTTAGATTCTGTTTCCCCGGCGAGTCGGTCTTTGTTGTGTTGGGGGACCGTAGTGCCGCCCCTCACAGTGTGATTTCTTCTTTTCGCACTGGACAGCTTTTGAGGAAGGGATGTCAGGGATTTCTCGCTTATGTTCGCGATGCTCGCGCTACAGAGGTTCCATTGGATCAGGTTCCGGTTGTTAGCGAGTTTCCTGATGTGTTCCCTGACGAGCTTCCTGGGTTGCCGCCCGAGCGCGACATTTCTTTCTGTATTGATTTGGTTCCTGGTTCGGGGCCTATTTCTATACCGCCCTATCGGATGGCCCCGGCGGAACTTCGTGAGCTGAAGGGTCAGTTACAGGATTTGCTGGACAAGGGACTTATTCGACCCAGTGTTTCTCCTTGGGGTGCTCCAGTCCTGTTCGTCAGGAAGAAGGACGGCAGCTTACGTCTTTGTATCGACTACCGCCAGCTGAACAGGGTGACAGTGCGGAACAGGTATCCTTTGCCGCGTATCGACGATTTGTTCGACCAGCTTCAGGGGGCAGGGTACTTTTCGAGGATCGATTTACGATCGGGCTATCATCAGCTGCGGGTTCGACAGGAGGACATTCCTCGGACAGCCTTTCGTACGCGCTACGGCCATTACGAGTTTTTGGTGATGTCGTTCGGACTCACCAATGCGCCAGCAGCCTTCATGGATTTGATGAACCGTATTTTCCGGCCTTACTTGGATCTGTTCATTATAGTCTTCATTGACGATATCTTGGTGTATTCCCGGAGTAGTGAGGAGCACGAGCAGCACCTGCGGGTTACATTGCAGACATTGAGGGAGCACCAGCTCTATGCGAAATTCTCCAAGTGTGCTTTTTGGTTAGATAGCGTGGACTTCTTGGGTCACGTGATTTCACGAGACGGTATATGTGTTGACCCGAGGAAGATCGAGGCCGTTCAGCGTTGGCCCAGACCCACATCGGTGACGGAGATTCGCAGCTTTTTGGGATTGGCCGGTTATTACAGGCGTTTTGTGCAGGACTTCTCACGTATTGCTACACCGTTGACCGGGTTGACCCGGAAAGGAGTTCCCTTCGATTGGACGGAGGAGTGCGAGCACAGTTTTCAGCAGTTACGGACACGGCTGACGACGGCACCGGTGTTATCCTTACCTTCCGGATCGGGCGGATTTGTGGTCTTTTGTGATGCTTCTCGAGTGGGATTGGGATGCGTTCTGATGCAGCATGATAGGGTGATCGCGTATGCCTCGCGACAATTGAAGAAGCACGAGCAGAACTACCCCACTCATGATTTGGAGATGGCAGCAGTGGTCTTCGCACTTAAGATCTGGCGACACTACCTATACGGCGAGTCGTGCCAGATATTTACGGATCACAAGAGTCTGAAATACATATTCCAGCAGCGGGACCTGAACCTTCGGCAGCGTCGATGGATGGAGTTAGTGAAAGATTACGACTGCGAGATCTTATATCACCCGGGCAAGGCAAATGTGGTAGCGGATGCTTTGAGCAGGAGGCCCGGGAGTAGTTTATCATGTTTGAGCGCAGTGCAGGAGCAGTCATCCGCAGATTGGCAGATATTATGCGACAGTCGAGTACAGTTCGAGTTCACGCCGATTGGAGGACAGGTAGCACATGTCCGTGCACGCCCACAGTTGATTGATCGTATACGTGAGGCACAGCTCAGTGATGACCGATGTTCGGAGATCATGGCACAGATGGGACAGGGCAGATTTTCCGAGTTCGTGATCGATGATCAGGGGATACTACGGTTTGGAGTCAGACTGTGCGTACCTGATGCTGAGGGACTGAGGCGTGAGATTCTTGAGGAGGCACATCGATCGGTATATAGCGTCCATCCCGGTTCCACCAAGATGTATCATGATATGCGAAATGTTTACTGGTGGGACGGAATGAAGAGGGACATTGCAGATTTTGTATCGAGATGCCTGACTTGTCAGCAAGTCAAGGCTGAGCACCAGAGGCCCGCGGGAGAGCTACAGCCGTTACCCATCCCGGAGTGGAAATGGGAACAGATTTCGATGGATTTCGTGGTGGGTCTACCCAGGACTAGTAGGGGGTATGACTCCATCTGGGTGATCGTGGATCGTTTGACGAAAGCGGCTCACTTCTTACCGGTGAAGACGACTTTCGGATTTACTTAGTACGCTCAGATCTATATTGACGAGATAGTGCGACTACACGGAGTCCCGACGTGCATTGTGTCCGACAGAGGCACCCAGTTTACTAGTAGACTATGGCAGAGGCTTCAGGAGGCTTTGGGCACTCGCTTGAGTTTCAGCACGGCATTTCATCCGCAGACCGACGGACAGTCAGAGCGGACCATTCAGACTCTCGAGGACATGCTCAGAGCTTGTGTACTAGATTTTGGAGGTAGCTGGGATCATCATTTGCCCTTAGTAAAGTTTTCCTACAATAACAGCTACCAGGAGACCATTCAGATGGCACCGTTTGAGGCTCTTTACGGGAGGAGATGCAGGTCACCTACTTGTTGGACAGAGCTCAGTGAGAGCAGTATCTTAGGGCCACAGATCGTTGAGGAGACGACCGCGAAGATCCAGTTGATTCGCGATAGGATGAGAGCAGCGCAGAGTAGGCAGAGGGCTTATGCAGACCGTCGACGACGCAGACTTGAGTTTTCTGTTGGTGATCATGTTTTCTTGAGGGTCTCCCCAATGAAAGGTGTGATGAGGTTTGGGAAGAAGGGGAAGCTTAGCCCCAGGTATGTGGGCCCCTTCGAGATCCTCGAGCGTGTGGGTGCAGTAGCTTACCGATTAGCCCTTCCGCCCAGCTTTCCAGACGTGCATCCCGTATTCCATGTCTCGATGCTCCGCAGATATCTTCATGATCCTTCGCATGCGATTCAGCATCCGGCGATCCAGCTTGAGAGCGATCTTTCCTATGCAGAGCACCCGGTGATGATCTTGGATCGACAAGTGAAGAAATTGAGATCGAAGGAGATTCCATCAGTTAAAGTACTTTGGCGTGGTCAGAACCGTGAAGAGGTCACTTGGGAGACCGAAAGCGAGATGATGAAGACGTATCCCCATCTTTTTGAAGGTAACCTTAGTTAGATTTTTGAAATTCGGGGACGAATTTCTTTAAGGGGGAGAGATTGTAACACCTTAGGATAAGGGTTAGTGAATAATTATAATTAATTAATGGTTTTTAATAAAAAGTTTACTAAATTGGGTTTTATATATTTTTCCTAATTTAATATATATTTTTCCAAAATTTTATTAGGCTTGCACAAACATGTGCATGTAAACTAGGGTTTTTAAATGAAGAAAATACCATAATTTTAACCATGGTGGGTTGAATGTGGGATTAATTCTTTTGGATTCTTAAATGAGTTTAATTAGCTAATTAGGGGGTTACTTTAATTTGAATTTTAGATCTAGTGTTGACTTGTGAGAAGGAGAGAGAGAGAGGGCATCATGGCTTAGCCCATGCTTGCCATTAATGAAGAGAGAGAGTGAGGGGTTGACCCTTGAGTGTAGATTGTTTTTTTCCTCTCATTTCTTTTGTTTGTTTCTCTCATAACCCTCACACTCACACACACACACACACTCTCAGCAGAACCCCAGCAGCAGCAATTGAAGCCACAGCAACAGCAGTAGCAGCAGCAGGGGCAGCAAGAAGAAGCAGCAGCAGCAGCAAGGTTCAGCAGCAGCAGCAGTGGGCATCAGCAGCCCCAGCACCATGTGCAGCCCCTCCCCTTCACTTCTTCTCCTTCCTGCAGCTTCCTAGGGTTAAGTATGAGGTATATTTCCTAATTTAGTCCCTAGCTAGCTTGGTTAGTGTCGATTTGCATCGGTTAATGGATATTGGTGCGTTTTAGTGCGATATGGGATGTTTAGTGGGAACTTTGAGCATTTGGGATATGATTTGGTTTCAGTAGGATGCTTGAGGTCTGTTGAGGCCATTGTAACCTAGTCCAACCCCTATTACGCTAAAATACCACCAGTTTTCATATTGGATGCAAATGTCGTATTTGTGCACAATTTGAGCTTTCTGGATCTGCTATTGACCCGAGGTGATTTAAATGAAATTGAGTGGACTGTGGTATAGTGGAGTGGAGATGATACCATAGGTGAAACCCGACCCCCTAACTCCCCTTCCCGGCCGCCAAAACCGCCATTCTGGCCGCAAATTGCGGCCAGACAGGGGGTGTTTTGGTAATTTTTGGTTTCTGTAGGTGTGTTTTTGTGTGTAGGGTATTTTGGTATATATATTTTTTTAAGATCAATTCTGTAGGAAAATCTGGGACCAAATACCTGTTTTGCCGTTTTTCTAAACCTTCGCGACACGCGTGATAGTGAGTAGGTTTGGGTTCTGCGTATCGCAGCGCGTCGGGGTAGTTTCGTGGCGCGTGAGTACACGTTTTAGCGTATCGCGCACACGCGCGATTGGTTTGCGACACAGGTTTCTTGTTGGATTATAATGTCGCGTTTTGTGACTTAAGCTTATGTGTGATATGTGTATGTGATTCTAGGTTCGCAGGCCAGTGAGACGGACGCTGCGAAGAAGGGCAAGCAAGTGGTTGGATACACTTAGCGCGAGACACGGTGAGTAGATTTCACATCTACGGGGATATCGCCCGCATGGCGTTATGCGTCAGGGCTGATAGGACTTTGTTATTATATGTTTCATGCACCCCATAGACTGTCATTGCATATTGCATTCCTTGCTATACATATATACATATTGCTTAGAACTGATAGAACTGCCATGATCATACTATTGTATATTGTTGTAACTCATCTATATTTGATACCTATATCACGGTGGATCATTGCATTGTAGTTCTTTCTCATGTGACATGACTTGATATACACATTGATGCACCTATCACATCGCAGTTACTTGTATTATTGTTGGGATTTCATATGATTTATGGATTTGGGAACCGTGGCCTTTTCAAATAAGTAACCATTTAAAAACCCGGTTCCCTTGATATGATAATTTGGGGCGTCGCCCCGTGTTTTCTCGGTGCTTGAGGCACGGATTGATAGAGGGCTGACCCGGACTGACGGATGCCCGATGGGTTGATAGAGGGCTGACCCGGACTGACGGATGCCCGATGGGTTGATATAGGGCTGACCCGGACTGACGGATGCCCGATGGGTTGATATAGGGCTGACCCGGACTGACGGATGCCCGATGGGTTGATATAGGGCTGACCCGGACTGACGGATGCCCGATGGATTGATTGAGGGCTGACCCGGACTGACGGATGCCCGATATATATTGAGAGAGGGATGACCCGGACTGACGGATTCCCGGTATATACGTGAGAGAGGGCTGACCCGGATTGACGGAGGCCGATACAGGATGTTTTGCGTGTCGATGCTAGACACGAGTATTTATGATATTTGGGTGGCGATGTTGGGCACTCGGGATTTCAGGGATATACAGGATATGAGGGCCGATGGAGTACCGGCGTTTGAGATGTTGGGACTTGTGGTGCATACATACTTATGTAGTCCACCTCGATACTTCATGTAGATACTATATCCCCATGCTCAGCATTCATTATCACATCTCACCCTGTAGTATATCACCTGATAGAGGACTGGCATTATTATTATGCATACTGCCACATCGCATTGATATTATCTGCTGGCATTAGTAGAGCCACGCTACATGTGCATGCTTGCGATTACCTTTATATGTTATCTCTATTCACGAGTTGGCAACTCACCCCCGTTGTGCCACAGTGCTTGCAGGTTGCCCTGGGGAGTAGTCACGGCTGGCTGTTACCGCATCTTTTGGCACAGATACCCCTTTTGAGCTGAGATAGCCCTTTTGCTGTTTAGGTGGGTTTGTACGGTATCTGTTATCTTTCTGTTGTACATTGATGTATCTAGTATTCTCCATCTACTTTTCTGTATTGACTTAGAGACAGTTGTGAGGACGATATGTATGATTTTATATTCTGGTGTCGAGCTCGCATGTGAGCCGACTTTACTTTATGCAGTCTTATTTTTATGATATTGTCCTTGTTTTACCGTGTATTCTTCGCTACGGCGTCGTATATCATATTGTGATGCTTCATTCTTGTCACTTGTTATCTCTGCTACACCTTGTTTTTACCCGACTTTCGGGGCTAATGTTTTAAAAAGGGAAATGTTACCAAAATTATAAAACTTATAACCTTTGAACTTAAAAAGGTTTTCTACTAAATAAATGGAAGTTTTTCGGACATGTACGATTGTTTTACAAAATGTTTTAAAATCACTCTATATTTATTGGTTTTGATTTCTGGGTTCGGCTTACTTAGCCGCGTTGCGCCAGTAGACGTTGCGTGGTTAAGTGCCGGTCACGAGTCGAATTCTCGGGTCGTGACACCGCTACATCTGCTTTAGTCTATAAATAGACATAAGCCTGATGTCCACCAATGCTTCCGCTGCTCCAACTGACTATGACAACCCTCTGGCAGAGTCAAATAGACGTGCACTTCCAAAGCTAGTTTAGAACGACGCTATACTCATCCTCCCACCGGGTCTCGCAGCCTAGAACAACAGCAATGGCAAGTGTGGGTAAACAAGAACTTCCCTGTCACCGTCCTTGAGGCTACCGTAGTACCTCTCAGGTGCCGGAAGTTACCCACCATATCTGCGGAGTGGCCAATGGAATGTCAAATCAGATTGAATCTTCAGGTTCCTTATCAAATCTTCAGTAATCGTTTGCGGTTCTGGAATCACTTCCAGTTCTACCATACTCCCACTACTTTTTCTGAAAAAATCCATTTTTAATAAAAACTGTGGCGAGTCTAGAACAATATTGCTATTGTTCATCCAGATGGTAGAAAGTCAACCCTCGTCATAGCCTGGGTCAACCCACAAACAGCCATTACAGAAACGTGCCTTGAGTTGTCCAGTGTCTGGTTTTAATAATAAGCCGGACAACTCCCCGTACCTTAACAATGTCAAGATATGAACTGTTCTATATCCAATATAGAAACAGAGGCACTGATTTAATTGAACCAGATTCAAATCATGCAGCTGTCTCCAGTGCATGTCAACTAAATGGAAGGAGGCCGATCAGCGTTACTCAACTTAGGAATGCTTCCAATTATGGGTAACCTGAAAGAGAAGCAATTTCTCTTTATCATTACTATCAACTGAATACCATACAAGTATCTACATCTTCGATCACTTTGAAGAATCCCGATACTTGCTATACCTGGTTCTCTACTCTATTCAAATACCTATAACTCCTCAAAACTTAGACCCTGTGTTTCCACGAAACACATGTCTAAGGACTAGAGAAGTTAAAAGTAAACAGAATATAGTATGAGGACCAACCCCTCTGTCCTAATGGACACTGGACAACATACAATACTCTGTATAAGTCCGCTGAGTCTAACAACTCTTTCACTGTGTGTCGTAGGCTGAAAACTGTACTTATGGTTAAGAAGAATTACACCGCTGTTTAATGCTCCTTACCTAACCATCCACTGATATAGGTAAATGTCATCGACATAATATCAAAAGGTATATCTCACTCTATGAAAATAGACGTACAGATATATCAATTTGAAATTGGTGCACAACAGCGGATATTCAAAACCAAATATTTGCCGACCGGCAAACAACCCAGGTGGCTTCCTCAAATATCACCAATTACAACGAATCCTGATATAAAGAGGATGGTCACCTAATTCCCAATAACTTACTCCCACTCAGTATCTGTAAAACCATACAGATGTGAGAATCCAACCTGGTAAATACATACCCTGGAGTAAGTGTCTAATCGGGAAATCAGTTTTCTATTAACAGTACACAGTGAAACTGAAACATTGAAATGTTTCGTTGGGGTATCCTGGTATTCCTAGTAATGCCTCTTCCATTATCCAGATTCACAACTGCAACCGTATAATTCTTTGCCATCTTTCTAAATCCCTTTCTGTGTCTTTAGTCATTACCTTCTGTACACCCCTTTAAGCCAAATGGTTTTCTTCCTTCCCTACCGTTCGGCACCAGCCTATGGTTTGGAAGAAGACTATCCAAAACGCATAAAGGGTGTACTGTCCTAATCCTAGGAGCACTCGCAATGCGAGAGAAGGTGAAGATAAAAGACACCTGAATGTACTTTATTCATATTTCTCCTGAACCAGGATCCATCCCCGAACTGGAACAAGTTCCTTTCGAGTTCGTATATAACCATACGATGGATTATCCAATAAAATGGGATCTTCGTAGTGATACGGAGTGTCCTGGAGAAATACAAAGGTGATTTAGGATTGGGGAAGAAATACTTGGTTTGGTCGTGAATAGCAGTCGCAACTTACTTTGCCCTCTTACTAATCCCTTGCTTTGTCTTAACTTAATACCTTCTATACACCGTTTAGGCTAACTGGTTTTCTTCATTCCCTACCGGTCGGCACCAGCCTATGGTTTGGAAGAAGACTATCCAATTTGCGTAATAGGTGTACTACTCCTAAACCAAGGAGTACTCGCAACTTGAGAGAAGGTAAAAGGGAAAAGACAACTGAATAATCCTATCCGTTTTCTCCAGAACCGGAAACCATCCTCGAATTCCTTCGAGTTCGTATCTAACCATACGATGGTTTTGTCCAATGGAAGTGGACGTTCGTAGTAATACGGGGTGTCCTGGAGAAAAGGGTAAAAGTAGGAGTGGCAATGAGCTCTGCAACTCTGACAATCCAAAAGCCAGTGTTAAGAAGGTTCGGTCAACTTGGTCACTGAGTCATAGTCCAGGGTCGGGTCAATGGTCGCTGCCAGAGAGAGAGAAAAGAAACACTCAGCGTGCACTCTAGCCTAGATCAGAATGGTTACCACTTTGTCTAATCTGGAAACCTCCCACTGTACCTCAAATTCTCCTCCAAACGTGAAAGAAGAATTAGTCGGGGTCACCCGAGGAGTAAACCAACTCATCAGTGGGAATCGGGATCCAACTATCATCGCATGATAACTTGACGGAATCGACTCAAGTCACCACACTCCAGAAGGTATGCGCATATCTGGCAAGTTTCAGTTCTTTTGAAACTCCCGATGTGATTTTTACCCCTGGGACCCAAGTGACCTTGACACAGTCAACAAATCAAAGAGTCCTAGTCAAGTTCAACCCGTCATTATCCTGGATTGCATTAAACCCACCCGTACTAGCCCTTGACACTGTCAACAAGGCCGCACGACTGTCCTAACCAATCCCATTAATATGCTACAAACAAACACTACTTAGCTACCGCACACTACGCCTTGACACAGTCAACAAACGCAGCACGAATACTAAGTAATACTTGTAAGAAATGACGGAGGGCTACGGCTGGTTTTTGGCGAAAAACCTTTAGCGTAATGAACTTGATATCGTTGAAGGAACTGCATAGCCTTTTAGAAAATATAGTGACGAAAACCTTTACTAAAGAGGTCACTCCCGGTGAAGGGATCTCGGCTCTTTCCCCGTAGAATGGGGTGCAGGATATTCCAACTGAATACCATGATGCAAAGCAAAAGTAATCGGCTATAGTGAAGTTAATGCCCTGACGCAAACTTCTATCCAAGGGGTCACTCCCGGTGAAGGGATCTCGGCCCTTGCCTCGTCGACTGAGGAGCAGGATATTCCAGATGAATACCACGATGCAAAACAAAAGTGAACGTCCTTGCAATAACAGCTTTTTGAAAAGTGTTCCAACAACATCAGAATAGGTTTGTTTAAACTTGCATTGATCCGAATCAACGCAGTCCCATCAATTAATCACACCACAAAGAACGAAAATATACTGACATACGTATATGCCATCCGCATTCGCCACTGGGTCCCGTCATCACCCGTTAGGTTAGCTTACTAACGGCAGAGCGGGGACTGGACTAGCGCGGATGAAAAACATATACAACATCTACTAATATATATACCAATATATTATATTCGCTCAAGGCGTGAATAAAATGCAACATCACAGAAATGTACAGCATCACAGAACAATACAGATATCTGGAAGCCCCGGGTTTTACAGAGCCGCTGCTGAAACCCGACGTTCCCCTGGTCGTGTGGATAGCCTGTGCAATGAAATCCTAGTCCCCTACGGGCTCGGCAAGTCACCCGCCAAAACCTGAAGCGAGGCAGCCCCCTCCAGCACCGTGAATGGACCACCCAGCACTTCACGGAATCCGGTAACTTGGGCACCCCTCCTGGGTCAACCTGTACCCCCTACGAGTGCGGTGAATAGCCCGCCAATCCTGGAGTGAAGCCCCCTCCGTCTCAATGCCATGAGATGCGGGCCCGTTGCCCTCAAGAACCCGGCTATCCGTGCACCCCTCCGCGGGGTAATCCTAGTACAGAAAGTAAAATATACATACACCGGGTAGATCGACCGCAACCTGGTCGTGCCCCAAAATAATAATACAATCAGGCAGTGACGGCAGCCCACATGTCGGACGCTCGCCCCGCAATATCAAATGTACATAATACAACAAGACAGTACTAGCATTGCATCCAGGCTATCCCCACGACCGATCCGCAACAACACAGCAAATACATAGAACATCAACGTGAAGGTCACGTTCGCAAATCCGTCTAACCGGGCTATAGCAGTTAGACAGGATTTACCGATCAAGTGATATTCACGGTCGCAGATATAATGTAAATACTGTGAAAAATGTGTTTAAAATATCCGACCGATCAAAATTTAACAAGTGGGCCCCAAAGCATAACGGTAGCACATCAAGAAATTCTGGGCCCAAAATTAATGTTCCAAAACCCCTAAATTCAACCCAAAAGCCCACTAGAAAAACCCGGCCCATTGATCCGTACACACTGCGGCGGAACCGCGGCCCCAAGTGGGTATTGGCCGCGGTTCCGCGCTCCTGGTGAAAAGTCAATGACTCGAATTTTCCCAGAAGTCTTAATTCTTCCAGCACAGTACTTTTATGCAACCTGAAAAATTTTTAGACTCCAAAAAATTTCAACAGAAAACTGTCGTGAAGAAAATACGGGATTTGGACATTTCGATCGATCGGAACTGAAAAACACATTACACAAAGCTAGACTAAGTTAACGGCGTGGCTCTGATACCATGTTGCGCCACGGCAGCGCCCCGGCCGTCTATCCGAGGCCAAAAGGCGGAATAAATTTTTTCTTGTCTTTAAAACTGGCGCTACCGCGGACAATAAATCCGGATCGAACCATTAACTAGTGCTAGCTAACAACAAGAAAAGAGTAGAGAAGTATACCAAGCGATCCGTGTCCTTCGGTCTTCATCTCCACTCCGATCTCCCGCGGATCTCCGCCCGTCGTCGTCTCGTCGGAAAAACACCACGTAGCCGGGCTCGTATACGGGCTCCCACCTCTGGACCGAGGCAACTCGGGCGCGAAGTTGGCTAGCCGACGCGTCCAAGAGATGCTGTAGAATAGTGTAGTAGCCATGTCTTCTTGGGGTTTATGAGGTTGCCATTTATGAAGGAATTTTTTCACAAGAAATTTCCATAGATGCTTGCTAGGAAAAAGAATGGAGCATGCCATCAAAAATGAAAGAGCTCGGCCAAAGAAGAATGCTCTCTGGAAAAAATGAAGTGTCAAGCATGAATTAATTTCATTTTCCCTTAAAGAAATTAATCCCCATCACAAAAGAACTACCAGAGCACACACAATGGGGGGCCCACGAAAATTGCAACAAACAAATTGCCACACAAATTAACCTCTCTCTCTCTCCTAATCAACAGTGGCCGGCCCCCTGGATCAGGGTGGTAAAAAAGGGAATCTAAATTATGATGGAAGAAAAAGAAATGATAAACTAAAAGAAAGTGATCAAATCAATTTCCCATCTCAAATCCTTTCACCTCTCTTCATAATAAATGCAAGCAAAGGGATTAGAATGGAATCTCATGATGAGGAAGGCACAAGTGCAAGAAACCCCTCCACTAAAGTGTTATTTGCAAACTTGCAAATAACACCCTCCACCGAAAAGTCCGGCTGGGAAAGAACAAAGGAAAACCGGCCGGAACGGAATGAAAACTGGCAACTACAGAAAACTGGTCCCGTAATAAATTACAGGAAAACCCCGATACTGTGCATACACACCCGCATTTGTATTCCGACCGAAATGCAAATGCAAAGAGACAAAACTACACTATCTAATACTAGGATCCGGCTTAAACCAAAGCCGGCTAGTAAAAACCGTCCGATCACGATCCGTGCAATACCGCACGTATCTGATCGAACCGTGCCATATCTCCATACGGCCTCTACAGCGTTTCGCCCGAAAGCTGAGTAACTGTCTGTGTGGTGGACTCTAAAGACTCGTCAATACTATGGCTGTGGATTTAACCTCTAGCACGTCAGAGGTATTAGCCATACGTGACGGGCCACCAGCTATTGACTAAAAGGGACGTCGATGAGCGAACTCATCCCGACACCCTACTGAGCCTGTCAGTGACAATATCCGTACAGTCCGGTCCGTTCGTCTATGAGTATCGCATGGCGGGCCTAGGGGGTTGGTAAAAGTCAGACCCCCAAAAGCGGTACAAGTCGTGTCGGAGTGTAGCCCAGAACACCCTGAGATACTACTGGAATACCTACCAGTAAATCTCCTGCCTCGGCCGAGGGCTTTGCGTAATGGCTCTCCTAGACACAGCGCGACCTCACCCCCAATACCGGGAGAGACGAACCCCTGAAGATCCGCTCACTGCCTCCATGTGGCTCGGGACTGTACCCAACTAAAACCGGTTTGCACGACTCCTTTGAGCCGTGGTAGGGTAGTAATCAAAGCACAGTGGAAACTCACACGAGACAAATGACGATCTCAGGTCGATGAACTAACCTGTACACATGTCACCAGGGAACTGCCATCTGACGTCTGGTATAAGACCAACTAGCAGGTTCCCGGCGAGTCCTGTCCGGTGTACTCATAACCCAATGAGCACCTGTATACATCTTAGGTAAACCAACTGACACCAGTGGCTTGTGAGACCGGCCACCGCCCCTCGTCGCGGTCTCGACTGTATACACTAGTCTACTAATGGAGTATCGATGCCCTGTCTCGAAACTCCTACGACTAGGGACCTTTTAAGGATGTGCTTATAGACTACCAGCTCCCACGTATATGATCGCCATCATACTGCCGGCAGTCAAGCAAGAATCCTAGGGGCTCTATCAACGTGTAATAGCGACATGCCAGGTCACCTAAAGCAGTACACGATGATAAAGATAAACCAGATAGCATACTATCATCTCGAGTAAGACTGTCCTACTGGGATAGGTCCTCCCTCAATCATTGCAATCACGTGCCTGTGATCCAATAATTGACTCTGAGGGCACTATCTCCAACAGTTACTCAGTTGTCACTTGCGATCAGCATGCAGCAGTCCGTCACCTACATAGCACCAGTGGTTGCAGCTCCAGTTGACAAGGCATATATTCCGGGACAGTGGAGGACTCGTACCAGTGTACCAGCCCAGAGTAAGTGGTTTGGTCATCGAGACAGATTTCGTGGCCATCGTGGGAGTAGCAGAGGCTTAGGATGAGGACAGTCGTTCAGCTCTCATCCCCAAGAGAGTCAGCAGTCAGCGCATGGATGTTTTCGATGCGGGGGCCTTCGGCACTTCGTCAGGGATTGTTCCTTAGCACCTCATCATGATCGTTTTCAGAGAGGCCGTGGACGTAGAAGATTTGCTCAGAGAGCTCAGTCTACCAGAGGAGTTCATCCAGTTGCGGGTAGAGGGCAGACACAGGAGTTTGCTTCTACTCATCGGGACGCGCAGACGTCCAATGTGGAGTTTTCAGGTACCCATAAATTATATGTTCTTTGATGTATTCGTTTGTTTTTCATGCTTGTACCGTGGTTGGGTAGATTAGTCGTAGTTTGTTGTTTTAACTTCTGTCAGCGATTCTTTGTTGCGTGACACGTATTTCTGTTGTGTGCCAATCGGATAGGGGATAGAGATTCGTCCGTCGTTTCGATCCTTCTAAAGATGTTGGATTTGACGTTCTCCTGGGCACGGACTGGTTAACTACGTGCTAGGCTTCTGTGGACTACCGTGAGGAAACAGTCAGGTTTGTTTTTCTCGGCAAGTCAGTTCTTACTGTGCAGGTGGATAGTTGTGCCGCCTCTCACAGCTTGAATTCAACCTTTTTCGCTAGTCGGCTTCTGAGGAGATGTCGTGGATTCTTGGCGTTCATTCGTGATACCGTAGCCACAGAGAGTTTGTTAGACCGGTGTTCCTTTCGTGCGAGAGTTTTTCCGACGTTGTTCCGGATGAGCCGGCGAAGCTTAAGGAGCTTAAGGATCAGCTGCAGAGTTGTTTGTTTGGGGAGTTTTGTGCGTCTGAGTGTTTCGCTTTTGGAAGCTCCTATTTCTGTTCGTCAATGAGAAAGACAGCAGTTTAGGGTTGCGTATCGACGGATCGTTAATTGAACCGGCTTACGGTGCGGATAGGTATCCTTCACCTCGCCGTGACGATTTCTTCGATCTGCTCCAGAGTGCGAGACATTTTCTATGTTTGTTTGGGATCAGGTCATCATTATTGCGGATTCGGAGTGATGGCATTCCGAAGACTGCCTTGTGCGTGCTATGGGCCTTGTGTGTATTAGTGAGTCGTTGGATTCACTGATGCCCTGGCAGCATTTGTAGATGTGATGAACCAGATTTCTGCAGGTCGTTCTTCGACCAGTTATTGTTGTGTTATTTACGACATTCTGGTCTATCTAATGTGTCTTGAGGGACAGTAGTAGCACTTGGGGATTTGTTATGCAGATACTGGGAGAGCACCAGCAGTTTGCTAAATTCTCGGAGTGTTTCTTCGGGCTTGTTTTGTGTGAACCCCTAGGTCTTGTAGTCACGGGAGACGGTTTCGTATGGTTCCGAGGGAGATCGTGGCCGTACAGCTTAGGTCCAGACTTGTGTGCAGGACGGAGGTCCGCAGATTTTTCGGCTTAGCAGGTTTTACCGCCGTTTCGTGCAGGATTACTAGAGTAGTGCTGCACCGTTGACTGAATTGACCGGAAGGGAGGTTTCTTTTCTGTGGACTGAGGCTTCTGTGCGGAGTTTTCGGCAGTTGAAGATTCTGTTAACAACTGCATCAGTTCTTTCTTTGTTCTTGGTTCGGGCGACCTTGTTGTTTAACTGTAATGTTTCTTGAGTGGGGCTCAAGTGTGTACTGAGGTGATACTATAGAGTTATCGCTTTCGGTTCCCTACATTTGGAGGAAGTACGAGAAGGATATTCCACTCATGATCTCGAGATGGCCGTGGTGGTTTTGCGTTGGAGATTTGGAGACACTATCTATTCGAGAGTCATGTCAGATTTTCATGGACCACCAAAGCTTAATGAACATCTTCCTGCAGCGGATTTTGATTGTTGTGATAGTCTTCTGCAGATTTACAGTTCCTATGTGATTGTCGAGTACAGCTTAAGTTCGTCTCTACGGAGGGGACAGCTTGCTCATGTCCGCGCCAGACCACTTTTCCTTAATCGTTTTCGTGAGACACTGCCCGCCGATGCTCGTTCGTCAGAGATACTTAAGCATACTCGGCTGGGTAATGATTCGGAGTCCTTGATTTGTGACAGGGTGTGCTATGTTTGGGACGCGTTTGTGTACCTGATGTTATCGGGTAGAGACGTGAAATCCTGGAGCAAGCACATCTGTCAACTCTCTATATGCATTCAAATTCCACCAACATTTAGCGTGACTTGTGAGATAGTTACGGATGGACAGGGATGTAAAGAGAAGTTTTAGGTTTCGTTTCAAGGTGTCTGTCTTGTTGTGTGCTTGGGTCGAGCATCTGAGGCCGGCTGGAGAGTTGCAACCTTTTACCGTTCCGAAGTAGGAGTGGGAGCAGATCTCCATGAATTTCGTTATGGTTTCTACCCAAGTTTAGTCAGGGTGTGACTCCCTTCGGATTCTTGTAGTCCGGTTTTACTCAATTTGCTCAGTTGTTTCTTGTTAAGTTGTGTGTTTGTATTGATTGTTGTCAGCGGTTGGGGATCGTCACTCTCCATCTTTAGGGTTCTCCTTCGATAGCTGTTATCAGGAGACACTCCAATTGGCCACCTTTAGGTTTAGGGGTTAGGTCGTGACGATCACCAGTCTGTTGTTTTTCTGACTCTACGTAAGTAGGATTTTGGACCCCAGCTAGTCTAGAGTCTTCGGAGATGATCCGGTTGTTCAGGTCAGGATGAGAGTAGCCCAGTGCAAATAAAGGTCTTATGCCGACTGTGTTGGTCATAGACTCAAGATCGCAGGGACAGATCATGTATTCTTATGGACTTTCCAATGAATGACGTGTTGGATTTTAGGAAGCTTATCCTAGGATTTTAGGGCCTTTTAAGATCCTATAAGCGAATTAGTTTCCTTGCCTTTAATTTGGCACTTCTACCCAGATTGTTGGATTTTCACCCCGTATTCCTTGTGATGATACTCTACAATTACCTTCTTGACCTTTCTCACATGATTTGGAACCAGACCATTGGACTTGGACGCGATCGTTTCGCACACCGGCAGCCATGTGTGTTAATGGCTCGGCAGGTGGAGGAACATCGGTCAAGGGTCTTTCTATCTGTGAAGAGTTTTTCTTGGACGTAGCCGTATAGTGAGATAATCACTTGGGAGGCTGCGAGCGAGATTTGAGAGTTGTAATCTTCTCTTTGAAGGTACGCGTAGAAGTATATTTTTAAATTCGGGGACGAATTTCTTTTAAGGGGGGAGATTGTAACACCTTAGATTGTGTTTTGTAGCTAATTATATTTTAATGTATGGATTTTAATAAAAAGTTTACCAAACTAAGTTTTTAATATTTTATCCTATTTTATGAATAATTTATTATATTTTTCCTAGGCTTGCACACACTTGTGCATGATAACTAGGTTGTTAAGTGTGGTTTAACCATTTCTATAATCTAGTTTTAAATATTGTTTAGGTGCTTTGGGTTTAATAATGTGTATGGCTGTTTTTAAATAAAATGAATTTAAAAAGGATTTTAAATTGGTTTGAATGGTTGACCTTGTGGGAGGGGGGGAGAGAGAGAGGGCATGGGGCAACATGGCATGAGCCATGCTCATTTAATGAAGTGAGAGAGAGTGAGAAGGGGGGTTGATTTGTTTCTCTTATTTCTCACTCTCACACTCATTTCCCTCACATTCTCTCACTCTCAAACACACACACACACACTCACCTGAAGGCAGCAGCGGCAGCAGCAGCAGCACCAGAAGCCAGCAACAGCAGCCCAAGAAGCAGCTTCAGCAGCTCACAGCAACAACATCAGCAGCAGCTGCAGAAGCAAGCAGCAGCAGCAGCAGCCCCAGCCACTACAGCAGCTCTTCTCCACTTCTTCACCTGCTCTCTAGGGTTCATTAGGGTATATTTCTGAACCCTTTCCCTAGTTTGCTTAGCTTGTGTGTTAATTAGCTTCGATTAGTGTTAAATTAGCTAGTTTAGAGCTAATTATGGTGATTTGTGAGATGTTGTGGCTAAGTGATGATTGTGTTGGTACACCCTACTTATTTAAGTGTTGTTAGGGTCACTGTAACTGAGTATTTCCCTGGATTAAACTAAAATACCATAGGGTTTGTGTTTTGTGCAAAATTGGTGTTTTTAAGGGATATTTGTGACATTCTGTAATCTTATTTTGACCCAGACACTTCAGGATAAAATTGAGAAGACTGGAGCATGTACACTAGGTATAGACAACACCACCAAAACACGAGAGACCCTTTCCCAATCTTGGTCACAGTTTTATTCAATCTGGCAGCAATTTGCGGCCAGGAAGGGGAGTGGGGTGCTGGGGTTTTGGGTAGGGTTGTCTGCAGTGTATTGTAGTGTTTTGGCATGTATAGTTTTGTAAGATTTGGCCAGTAGGAAAATCTGGGGCAATATATCGTATTTGGTGTTCGTTGTGTTTGCGCGATACGCGCGATACGTGAGAGGGTTCTGTGATCCAGCATATCGCGGCGTGTCGCGATGGTTTTAGACGCGTACACACACGTTTTAGCGTATCGTGCACGCGCGCGTTTAGTTCGCGACGCGAGTTTCTCGTTTGGGTTCGATATCGCGTTTTGCGAGATAATTGGCTTATATATGATTTCCTTGTCTAAATTGCAGGTTTGCAGGCGGGGACTACGGACACTGCTACAGGGGGGAGCAGATGGTAGGATTCACATAGCGTGGAGTGTAGGTGAGTAGATTTAACATCTACAGGGGAATCGCCCGCATGGCGTTATGCGTCTGGGCTAGGATTCTAATACTTGTCGCATATTCTACGTCATTATTAGAATTGCTCCTTTACTTTATTTCCTTGATATAGTTATACCGTGACTAGCAGCCGTAGGACACTGCATATTTTATTGACGGTTCATGTTGCACGAGCACGGATTGTATGCTACACACACCGTCAATAATTTCCATGTCACACACAAACCATTATAGATATTATATTGCTTGGTTAGGGACCTAGTGACATTGATTCGTACTGCTTATCACATATGACATTACCATACCTATATACCTATAGAGTATCGTACTATTAGTGATAGGTACACATACACTTTATGATACATCTACAGGTATACCTTACTCATATTTTTCCTATACACAGGGGGGGTATACGACATCAGTTCTTATGGGTAGATACCTATACATTTCTACACCTGTATTTTACACACATATTCAGTTGCAGTTACATATTACCTTTACTGATGCTACTTAGCTGTACCTTATTGGTTTCACATACATCTGGTTTCAGCTACATATTCTCATTTATATGCTCGCATTTCAGATATATCACATATATGTATTCCTGGATTTGCGCATTGTTATTTGGATTTCACATGATGATTTCTGGATTTGGGAACCTCGGGAGTTCATGAAATTATGCATACATTGAAAAACCCGGTTTCCTTGATATGATATTTGCGCAACCACCATGAGATTTATCGGTTCTGATTATATACTCCATACGAGGTGTGGTTGTCGTATGAGGGTACATGGTGGGGCCCGGTATGGTTCCCCTCAGCAAGAAGATCGATGGATGTTGCCGATTGAGCCTGGAGGCGGGCTAGTACCTACCGGTGATAGTACTAATGACTCGGCGGGGGTCATGGAGACACCGTTGTGAGTTATGCATGTATGCATACGTCGGAAGGCGAGGGTCAGAGCTAGGCACTCGTGCTTTCGGGACAGCGTATGATACGTACCTATCAGGATTTCTGTGTCGATGCTTGGCACATTGTTTTCATGATATTTCTTTTAAACACCTTTGTATATATAACAGGGGATTAGCCGTTGTTATATATACCCTTACACCAATATTAGTGGAATGGGACGCTAATATATGTGTATTGACCCCATCATATTTATTTCTGCATATATACATATACTTAGGATGCTAGAAACTTACTTGAGACTTTGACTTGGGATATCAGGCGATTCATTGAGATTGGACATACATATGGGATTATAGATTTGTACATTCGGGATATAGGAGATTACTCGATATTGTACATTGAGAAGACGTGAGACTTATATGTTGTGAGAGCCCAACGTGGGGGCTGATTTGAGGAATTGGGATTTGAGTGTCTTGATGGATTGTGATCCTACCACGATGACAGGATTCTGTGGATGACATATTTCACTCCATACCTCATACCTTTTCACTTATGCACTGTTCCATGTATTAGGAGTACCTGTTAGTGTACCCTTCACGATAGCTGCATATTTGCATTCTCATATCCCTATTTCATAGTTATCGCATACTATTGTCATGTTGTTATTGCCTCACATATTGATTGTACCTGCTAGTGTACTTTCCTTTATTCAGCATTTGCATGACATGTTATTACTGTAATCGCATATCTTAGATTCATGCTGTACGTGCATTCCTGCGATTACCTGCATATGTTATCTACTATTCACGAGTTGGCAACTCACCCCCGTTGTGCCACAGGTGTTTCAGGTTGTTCCCCAGAGTAGTCGAGGCAGGCTATTCCGCTATCATCTTTTGCTACAGATACCGTATCAGCTCACAGTGCTATTTTGTTTAGGTGGGTTTTGGTGGTTATCTGTATTTTGTATTGTACATTCGTTTTATCCTGTACTCTCCATCTACTATTATGTTGTTGACTTAGAGACTTGGTGAGGACGATAATGTATATTATTTGTGGATTTGTTGTCTTCTATATACAGCTTTCTCTCTATTGTCTTTATTTCTTCGCTACGGCGTCGTATATTTGTATTGTATTCATCTTGGCTAGTTTTTACAAAAAGGGGGTGTTGCCAAAATTTTAAAGAAAGAAAGTAGAACTTTTAAAGAATTTGGGTTGCGATTTCAAGTGTTTCAAAAACTTATATTATATTTTCCGTATTTTCTTGGTTTAGATTTCTGGGTTTTGGCTTTCTTTTACTGCGTTACGTCTTTAGGCGTTGCGTAGTATTAGGGCCGTCACGGGCCAATTTTAGGTCGTGACAGATATTTCTGGATTTGGGAACCGTGGGTAATTCAAAGAGATTATGTAATTGTTTTAAAAACCCGGGTACCCCTGATATGATATTTCAGTGCATCCACCATGTGTTTTCTCGGTGCTGAGAGCGACATGTGAAACCCGATTCGAGGAAGCGGATGAGGCCGATTGTGGGTACATGGTGGGCCCGGTGCGGTACCCCGGGGCTAGAAGATCGCAGGAGATGGCGTTGAGCCTGGCAGGGGAGCACTACCGACCGGTGATTTTACCTGACGCGTCGGATATCCGGAGGATACCGTCGTGGTCTTGAGATTGATGGTAGGGGCCGATCTGGATTGACGGCGCCCTAGATAGTGAGACTTATCAGAGACATTGAGATATTAAGATTAAGGCTATGTTTTGTGCCGATGCTGGGCACAGATTTCATGATGTTGTTCCATGATTTTGACTATATCCCCATATTTACATGCATGATGCTTATTGTCATTGGGTGACACGTGGACGGGATCCACCTATATACAGACATTGATCACATACAGACCCTGAGTACATTGATCATACTTTTCATGCATTCATACATCATCCATATGATATTTTGCCACCTGATGCACTCACACGGGCACATGGGATTACATTTGGGTTAGATAGTTACCCTAGCCATTGTTATAGGTTGCTGGTTATATATTTGAGGATTATATATTATGATCGTATGACCTAGGATTGTGTCATACATGCGATTTTCTGTTCGTAGATGTTTTTCTATTCACGAGTTGGCAACTCACCCGCGTTGTGCCCCAGTTTCTTGCAGGTGTTGCCATACGGGTTTCATTACGGCTTGCGGCACTACTTCTTTCGGGTGACTTGCTAGTAGGTGGTTTATTTGTATCGTACCCATCACTATACATTGTATATTATATTTCAGTTGTATCTAGAAATTCCATCAACCAAACATGTACTTATTTGAGATAGAGACCAGTGATGTTTATTCTTTCGACCTTAGAGTCGCACGTTATATTTCTCTGGGTTTTCATGCTGTTTGGAGTTTCATTTCCTGTTGTGGTCCTCGCCTTTAGGCGTTGTATATTATGTTGCAAACTGGTTGATTTACATATGGTTTTTCCTTCACTCCACTACTTTTCTTGGTTTGGATTTCTGGGCTCGGCTTACTTAGAGCACGTACGCCTTGAGACGTTCGTAGCCTAAGTGCCGGTCATGTTCCATACTTTCGGGTCGTGAAAGTTTTCTCCATTGATCCAGATTTGGGTGGTTTAGATTTCTGGGTTTCGGCTTACTTGAATTGCGTACGCTTGTAGACGTTACGTAGTTTAAGTGCCGGTTACGGGCTAAATTTTGGGTCGTGACAAATTTGGTATCAGAGCGCTAGGTTTTACCTTTCGGAGTGTAGGATGACATTGGTATGATGGAGTAGGTAGCTTAAGCAGAGTGACGTTGCGTGTGTATGTTCCGCGGTATACTTACGACACGGTTCTCCGCCTAAGTGACCTTAGGACTTATTGATTGATATCCTTCCGTGATGATATACATCTTTGTGATTCAATTCATGTTTCCTTATCGAATCTTGTTTCAATTTCCAGCCTATATGCCGCCGAAGACTACGAGGGCACAGAGAGCGGCCGCGAGGGCCGAGGTCAGAGTTGACTCGTCAGAGACGAGGACTGACCAGGGCAGTACGCCTGTTGTACCGGAGTACATTGCTATGGTTGGAGCTGGTATGCAGGATCTGCGCCAGATAGTGGGGACTTTAGTAGAGACCATTTGAGCGCAGGGGCAGGAAGTTGTTCCACTCGTTGCAGGTACCATGATGGTACCTACAGTTCCGGCAGTCGCAGTTACAGCTCCGGAGGTTATTACCGTGTCACTGACAAATTTTATGAGGCTGAGGCCTCCGGTGTTTACTGGCACAGATGTTACTGAGGATCCGCAGTCGTTCATCGACCGGATGGCCAGGATTTGTCGTTCGCTCCGATGCTCCGATGAGAGATGTGTGGAGTTTTCCAGTTTTCGTCTGGAGGGTCTGGCCCAGAAGTGGTGTGAGTCCTTGGAGAAGGGCAGAGCTGCGGGTCTTGCTCCTATGACCTGGGATGAGTTTGTGACGTCGTTTCTTACCTGTTTTCTTCCATCGAGCGTCAGGGATGAGCGAGCGCGCAAATTTGAGTCGTTACGTCAGACTCCGGGGATGACGGTGTCTGAGTATGACTCCAAGGCAGTATCACCTGATCATGGAGATAGTTGATCTCCAGGGAGATCGAGGTTAGGAGAGTAGACTCAGAAGACAACACGGCGGATCCACCCACAAAGGCTTTTTCCCAGAGAGAGACTTTTAAGGGATGGTTGAGTATGAGATACTGCAACCACTGCTACAGATGGCCCTATTGCAAGTGGGAGATTGTTAGTTATATGTATTCCCTAGAGGCCATTACTGTACATGAGATGTATATTGTAGTGGATGCTGGGACATATATAGGTAGGACTTTCTTGCTAGATATGATAGTACGCTGTCTGGTTGCTCTTTATCTTAACATGTATACTTGTTGTCTCTCTATTACATGTTGATAAAGCCCTTAGGATGTGTACTCGACTTGCAGGACTATGATGCTGATCATACTAGTGGGGCCTGGGTAGTCCATGAGTACATCCTTCAATGTTCCTAGTCGTAGGAATATCGAGACGGGGCATCGATATTCCAGAGTATACTAGCATATCTTCTCGACCCATGTGATGGGCGATGGATGATCCCATATCCATTGGTGTTTGACATCAGAGATGGTATGCGGGTGCTCAGTGGAGACTGGGTACACTGAACGGACTCGCCGAGAAATCCCAGATGGTATTATACCTCACGTCAGATGGCAGTTCTCTGGTGACACTGGTACAGCTTAGTCTGTTGACCCGAGATCGTCATAGAGTCTTGTGTGTCTCCCACTGTGCTTTGATTTCCACCCTACCACGGCTCTACTGAGTCATGCAAACAGGTGGTTTTTGGGTACAGTCCCGATTCACATGGAGGCAATGAGCGATAAGAGGGGATTCGTCTCTCCCGGTATTGGGGGTTGATGTTGCGCTATGCTCGACTGGCCATAACTGTAAATCCCTGGCCAAGGTTGCACTGATTTACTGGTAAGTGTTATCAGTAGTTTCATGCTTGTTACGGACCTTACATCGGCATGACTTATCAAGCTGCTGGGGTCTGACGTTTACCACCCATAGGCGAGATATGCGACATATCAGACGAACTGACCAGACTGTGCGGTAAGTGTGTCATGACCCAAAAGAGCACGTGACTGGCCCTTAAAACATATGAAGTCTACAGGACTCCATCTGATCCAAGTAAGCCAAAAGCCCAGAAATCTAAAACCATATTAAGAGTAAAGAAACATATTTTTTAAATTTTCCATTGAGGCATTTTATCAAACACTTACTACACATAACAAAGAGCATAACCCACACAAGCAATATAATATACAACGCCGAAGGGCGAGGATCAAAACCCAAGAGAATCTCCAATAAGCAAGAAAATCGTAATACTACTGAGCGCAACTCTAAGGTCGAATATAATACATCACTAGTGTCTAAGTCTGAAACAATATACAAGTTTTGGTTGATGGATTTCTAGATACAATGAATAATATATGTACAACGGCGGTTCTGATACAAAGAACCCACCTACCAAGCAAATCACCCGCAAAGGAAAGCAGTGTGCCAGAAATGCCGCTATGGAACCTGTACGGCAAACCTGCAAGAACTGTGGCACAACGGGGGTGAGTTGCCAACTCGTGAATAGAAAATATCTACAAGCAAAAATTGAAAGCAAGACCTAATCCTAGGTCAATACAATCAGTATATAATATAAACCTCAAATGAATAATTCTGAAGCATGGTAAAGTGGCAATGTAATATCTGAACATAAGTGTATTGCCAAGAACTCGTGCCAGTGCCTCACGTAATAACATATCATAAATACGATGTATGTATGCGGTGAAATGAAAGCAGAAGGTACCACGAATGAAGTCATCAGAAAATCAGTGTCGAGCATCGACACAAGTATATATATCTCAATATCAAGTAAATCCCACATATCATGTATCCGCTATGTATGCAACATCTATGAAGGTACTCTATCAGGTACTACTAATACATGATGCAATGCAGATAAAATAAATATGGGGTAGGGGAGATGTAATATACCATCGACCATAAAGGCTCCTCTCATATTGAGCACATAGGCTCCGAGCACATAGGCTCCATTCATATATCGGGCATCCGTCAGTCCGGGTCAGCCCCCACTCTCATATATCGGGCATCCGTCAGTCCGGGTCAGCCCCCACTCTCATATATCGGGCATCCGTCAGTCCGGGTCAGCCCCAACTCTCATATATCGGGCATGCATATATAAGTTTGTATAGATCATCATGATGATATACTAAGTAGGTGTATATATATATCGGCGTCCTATACCACTAATATATATATACTCTGGGTATACATATATATTTCAGCATCCCATACCACTGATATATATACGCAGGAGTAAAACAATCCAGAATCATCATATGCCACCATATCACAGGCGAAATCCATGAATTGCAATACATGCAACATGAGACACTAATATGAGCATGGAACTATGTAAAGGCATATGCACAAAGGAGCATGAATCAATAACATATAAGCATGCAATGCAATGCGAGCCGTAGAATAAATGGTAAATGAATAATAATGCAGCTTGCCATTTGAAATAAGACAAATCGGGGTTTTCGTAAAATAAGGGCTACAGTGTTTTTAAGATACTCCCGATTCGTTAGTTGTTGAAATAGGTATGACTTAGGTCTAGTCTAACATCTACTATGCAAACTACAGATCTAAGTATAAAGTCAACTGGGAGGGGTATGGAATCCACCTAAATCTGAGTCGATATAAATATATATATATATATAATAGTCGGTGATCCCGCCTCAATAGTATCGCGTACAATACAGTATATCATATGACTATCCTCAGTCATGAGTGCAGATCAATCATAAATATAAAGCTCGTACGGTAAATCGTCGTACGACATCCCAATAGCTGGGTACGGGTCAATTATCACAATCAGCTCATCAATTAATTTGTATCCTCATCATCATAGCACATAATCTAGGGTACTGATCTAAGTCTAGTATAACTGATACCATCAATATAACTGCGTGTGTAAACACACGTTCCAAGGCCCGCTAGAGATCACATGTCGTATCCTACATACGAATCATATCAAATCACCGATCTCGCGGCACAATGCCCAAAATCATCGACTCACCTCCAATATCGTCCAATATCATCAAACACAATGCAAGTATAATGAATGTGCACGGGTGTACGTGTAGGTGTAAATCCATTCTAGGGTTCGCGACTATGAACTACACTAGTTGCTTCTAACCCTAAACTATCCATAATACACCTAACATAATATCCACAACACGCTATAACTATCATACATATATATAGTATATCAACTACGGACAGCGGGGGTGCTGTACGCCATCCACCCGACTTCCCCCAGTAGATATAATCTACTCACCTTGTGTCTTCATTTGTCGACGTCACCACCCGCATTGCTTGTCGTCCCGAAGCCTTCATGGGGTACATACACGTCAAGGTATCATGTTGCGTATTAAAACCAAATCAAAGCTAAAACGGAATACGAATCCCAAAACGATACGCTCTGATCTATAGGTTAGAACCTATGGACAACGCCTTCCAAAACCTTCAACAACCCTCGATATCGTCGTATAAACGCCAAATAGTCGAGGTAAAACACAATACAAAAATTCAGAAATAAAAAATACGGAATACGGAAACACGAATCCAAAACAGCAACTAAGGAAATAGGCTCCAGATTTCACCCTAGGTCAAATTAGACAAATCTATACATGCCAGGGGCCTAAACTACAGATGTAGGAGCAGCAGAACCAAAACGACACAATTTGGTACTGTTCTGGCCGCAATTTGCGGCCAGAGGAATTAATTGGCGGCCGGGTCATGGAGTTAGGGGCTAGGGTCTTGGTGGTAGCTTCCTGGGTGCCTGCACATGTCACTGTCCATTCAATTTTATTTTAGGATGTCTCGGGTGATAGCAGATCTCATAAAAGCTTCCCAGATTTCATAACTTTTCCGATATCGGTTTCTAAATCCGTATTTCGGGTTTCAACTCTCAGGTTGGGGTCTCAATTCATGCACTAGGGTGTTTATCTATCTTCTACTGAGCTCAATTGCTCACCACAACTCACAATTCCCTCAAACCCTAAGTAAGTTTTCCTCAAGTCCACAAAAACACACAATATCGATATGAAACTTGAATCGAAGCTTAAGAACAAGAAATACCACTCTAATTGTGAAGGAAATTACCTCATAAGACCCCCAAGAATCCTCAACAGCGCCAAAATGAAAGCTTTCTTGGTTCATCCTATAGCTCTTGAGCTTGTGCACACTTTTAATGAAATGGGGGTAGGGTTTTGGTGATGTTTGTGAGATGATTTGGGGCTTGATGAGGGGAGGGAGATGAAGGAGCAGCAGCAGGAGGAGGATAAGGGGAAGAGGGATGAAGAAAATGAAGAGAGAAGAGAAGTCTCATGGTCAAATGAACCCCCTCACCTCTCTCTCTCTCTCTCACTCACCTACTACCACATTATTCTAATCAATTCTTTTTCCTTTCTTTTATTTTCCCTCAAATTCCTTCTCACTCAAATAGTGAACCCCAAAATAAAACCATGGCAAGAATAATGCAACACAAGTGTAGGAAATGATATGTGCATGTTTTAAACAAAATTGCCCGAAAACCCGATTAGCGATTTTTAATCGCGATTAGCACTAAATTAGCATATAACTAATCATAACAACTTAAAAATGGCATAATTCTCTAAATTACCCTATTTTAGAATTTTCCATAATTTTTCCAACTTTTTCTCCATTTATTTGTATTTAATTATACCGGATTATTAAAATATTCAATAAAGTAATATTAAATTATAAAATTTCCCAAAAATGGTATTTTATTATTTTGAAATGTTACAATATACCCCCTTTAAATAAATTCGGTCCCCGAATTTAAATTTAAAACACCAAGTACTAAAACATTTCAGCAAAAAAATCCAAATTGTCGGGGCTCCACAAACATCAATCCTATGGCGTATATAAGAATACCCCGTGCGTTAGGTGCGCACGGAAAACAAAATCCACATAAGTATCATTCAGGTGCAACGGGTGTGCACTCAACAACTGTCACAGGCAACGTGTGTGCCTGACAGCAAAACCAGGTGCATCTGACATGCACAAGGAAACCCGATTTAGTGCATCTGGTGTGCACCAAAATCGTACCTCAAAACACTAAAGGTGCATCCAATGCTAGCAGCGCAAGACATCTACTTGCCTCTTGCTCACGGTCTGGCGTCTTCTGTCTCTGGGTCCTTATCTCCTCTGCGGATTACCAATCTCACAATCAATCGGTTCATCGGCCCTGTCAGGTGTGCTAACGGGGACGATCCCGTTCTGGCACTTCTCTGGTCATCTCTCGGTCAATCCTCACAACCACTTGTAAAGCAGCAAGTTGCTGGCGTCGGCCTCTGGCTCTCTGAATGCACGTGACACATCTGATCCTGGGTGCAAATATCATTGCAGCAGTGTCCTGGAAGGAATCCTGCTCAAGGTCTCTTCCGATCTTACCTATGCCGGTCTGTACAGAGTCTGGTACTCTTACATAATCTCTTCTCGCTCGATGGACATCTGCGTCCTCAGCACAACTTTTTCTCGGAAATTGGCCGCATCCCAATGCCTTTGTAAGCATATCAGGTCTCTAGTCTCGACGGGAAGTAATGACAGCTCGTCAGTGTCTCGCACGAACCTCTGGTTCCACTTGTCTCTATCGTCGTCCATTATGACGTCACGCCATGCTATCTAAGAACTGCACTGTTCTCGGCCACGGTCAATCCGAAGTCTCTCGCACGGACTCGAAATCGCGTACTCTGTAGCTTCATCATTTTGTAGAAGATGTCTGGCCGAACAGGTCCTCGGGAACGCGTCCCAACCATCGGAGGAATACTCAATACTCTTCCGTCCTCGATCAACTCGCAACGCATCTGGGGAAGGTCCTTTATCCGAACCTGGTCAACTACCTCGTCGACGATGCCGAACTCTGGCCTGCTGGGTGTGCACAATATGACCCCTCTTGGGTCCAGGTCTTCTCGTAGTATTCCAGAAAGGTCCTGTCGAGGTCTCTCTCAAATCTCATTCCTGCCGCATTTCCCGGAAGTCATTGTCCATTGCTGAAGCTAATTCTTGTTCCGGAACAGCTTTATACTCATCGCAACTCCTTCTGGGAGGTATATCCATAAACTACGCCTCTGCATGCGTATCGCATCTTTGTTGTCAGCGGAGGGGAACGTCACCTCGTCAAATCTCTTGCGAACTCTTTACTTCACTCTGCTTCAATATCGACTGATTCGGACTCAACTCATCGTGACTGCACGGACCGCGCTCCAACGGCTATTCTCGTATCAGGAGTCTCCCAAGAAATGCATCTCACCACCAAGCATCCGAAGGAAGTCGAACCATTCGATCGATTCGTCAAAACCTCATAATCCCCCAAGTGCCCAACACCTTGGGTACAGTTTAACGGCATCGAGTACATACCACAACATTAATGCTCCAGCCGTAGAAGGGTAACCCCAAGCCTCGCTAATGGCGCCGCCGAACTGCCGCAAACCCTAAGGTTCAAAGGTTTTCACACGGTCATTAAGTCGAGTTAGGTTTCATTTTTCTAGAGGGTCCATAGAATCGCCTGCATGTCTTTCCGAATACTTTAAACTTGGAATAGCAGGTTCCCGACATTCGATCGTCTCTGTCGACTCTCAACGTCTCCGTGTGAAGTCGTCTCTAGCTGGAAGCAATCTATCCGATGACCTCTCATCTGGGTATGCGAACGAATCACATGTCCTAGTCATTCACCCTCGGTGACTAGCGACCGTCCATCATATCTCTAAGTATATACTCATGCTGCAGTAGCTCCAATCATCTGGGCGATATCCCGTCGTTTGCAGCAACAACTGGCTCATTCGTCTGTACGCTGAACAGCACCTCAATCCTCCAGGAAAGGCAATACATTGGCAGTCATCTCTAAGTCGGTCTACTCTAGATCCGAGTAAGACTCTCCACACTGGAAATCTTTAACTCAACTGGGCCTGCTCCGGCGCATAAATCGGACGAATCACCTTCGTCTCTCAAATCGGGTAGACTAGCTATCATCTGTCTCATATCTTCCTGGAAGCTCCGGCGATCTCAGCTTGTAGGCTCCGGAAGCGACATCCTGCCAATCTCTAAGGTATGGTATACATCAACAGTCCTCTCTCAACTGACAGCTCTAACAATGGCCCGATCATCCGGTGCAAAACCAAGCACTCGCCTCCACTAGAGGTCACAATCACCAATACTAACTCGAGACGTTCCCATGTCACCAGAAAACACAACGGTCGGCTCTCATACTAGACGAGCTCGCTCTGACCGTAACACCAGCAACAGCTCAACTGCGCTCAACAATGGCGACAGGAACCTCAATCGAGTATCGAAGAGAGCAGATCGATGGCAAAAAAAAAAAAAAACAGATCCAGCATGGATACATGATCATAAGAAGGAACAACATCAATGAAGGTATGATCATGGGCTAATAGAATCGAGGATCTCAAATGGATGTATAATCATGGATATGAAGAGAATCACTGATCTCGAAAATATATGCATCCTAAGGTTCCTTAAGTGGAGTGGCGTGTCGTAAGTATGCCGCGGAACATACCCACGGTACGTCACTCTACTTTAGTCACCTATTCCATCAACCAAGGGTCATCCTACGCGACGAAAGTTCGGGTCTAATACCTCCTCGACTAAGTCTAAGTTCCGTAAGGTCAAGCCTAAGTTCCGTATATTTATAGACACCCTAGGCTCCACATAGTCAAACTTAGACACGAACCAAGGTTAACCTAGCGCTCTGATACCAACTTTGTCATGACCCGAAAGAGCACGTGACTGGCCCTTGAAACATATGAAGTCTACAAGACTCCAACTGATCCAAGTAAGCCAAAAGCCCAGAAATCTAAAACCATTTTAAGAGTAAAGAAACATATTTTATAAATTTTCCATTGAGGCATTTTATCAAACACTTACTATGCATAACAAAGAGCACAACCCACACAAGCAATATAATATACAACGCCGAAGGGCGAGGATCAAAACCCAAGAGAATCTCCAATAAGCGAGAAAATCGTAATACTACTGAGCGCGACTCTAAGGTCGAATATAATACATCATTAGTGTCTAAGTCTGAAACAATATACAAGTTTTGGTTGATGGATTTCTAGATACAATGAATAATACATGTACAACGGCAGTTCTGATACAAAGAACCCACCTACCAAGCAAATCACCCGCAAAGGAAAGCATTGTGCCAGAAATGCCGCTATGGAACCTGTACGGCAAACCTGCAAGAACTGTGGCACAACGGGGGTGAGTTGCCAACTCATGAATAGAAAATATCTACAAGCAGAAATCGAAAGCAAGACCTAATCCTAGGTCAATACAATCAGTACATAATATAAACCTCAAATGAATAAGTCTGAAGCATGGTAAAGTGGCAATGTAACATCTGAACATAAGTGTATTGCCAAGAACTCGTGCCAGTGCCTCACGTAATAACATATCATAAATACGATGTATGTATGCGGTGAAATGAAAGCAGAAGGTATCACGAATGAAGTCATCAGAAAATCAGTGTCGAGCATCGACACAAGTATATATATCTCAATATCAAGTAAATCCCACATATCATGTATCCGCTATGTATGCAACATCCATGAAGGTAATCTATCAGGTACTACTAATACACGATGCAATGCAGATAAAATAAATGTGGGGTAGGGGAGATGTAATATACCATCGACCATAAAGGCTCCTCTCATATTGAGCACATAGGCTCTGAGCACATAGGCTCCTTTCATATATCGGGCATCCGTCTGTCCGGGTCAGCCCCCACTCTCATATATCGGGCATCCGTCAGTCCGGGTCAGCCCCCACTCTCATATATCGGGCATCCGTCAGTCCGGGTCAGCCCCCACTCTCATATATCAGGCATCCGTCTGTCCGGGTCAACCCCCACTCTCATATATCGGGCATGCATATATAAGTTTGTATAGATCATCATGATGATATACTAAGTAGGTGTATATATATATCGGTGTCCTATACCACTAATATATATATACTCTGGGTATACATATATATTTCAGCGTCCCATATCACTGATATATATACGCGGGAGTAAAACAATCCAGAATCATCATATGCCACCATATCACAGTGCGAAATCCATGAATTACAATACATGCAACATGAGACACTAATATGAGCATGGAACTATGTAAAGGCATATGCACAAAGGTGCATGAATCAATAACTTATAAGCATGCAATGCAATGCGAGCCGTAGAATAAATGGTAAATGAATAATAATGCAGCTTGCCATTTGAAATAAGACAAATCGGGGTTTTCGTAAAATAAGGGCTACAGTGTTTTTAAGATACTCCCGATTCGTTAGTTGTTGAAATAGGTATGACTTAGGTCTAGTCTAACATCTACTATGCAAACTACAGATCTAAGTATCAAGTCAACTGGGAGGGGTATGGAATCCACCTAAATCTGAGTCGATATAAATATATATACATATAATAGTCGGTGATCCCGCCTCAATAGTATCGCATACGGTAAATCGTCGTACGACATCATATGACAATCCTCAGTATATCATATGACAATCCTCAGTCATGAGTGCAGATCTATCATTAATATAAAGCTCGTACGGTAAATCGTCGTACGACATCCCAATAGATGGGTACGGTTCAATTATCACAATCAGCTCATCAATTAATTTGTATCCTCATCATCATAGCACATAATCTAGGGTACTGATCTAAGTCTAGTACAACTGATACCATCAATATAACTGCGCGTGTAAACACACGTTCCAAGGCCCGCTAGAGATCACATGTCGTATCCCACATACGAATCATATCAAATCACCGATCTCGCGGCACAATGCCCAAAATCATCGACTCACCTCCAATATCGTCCAATATCATCAAACACAATGCAAGTATAATGAATGTGCACGGGTGTACGTGTAGGTGTAAATCCATTCTAGGGTTCGCGGCTATGAACTACACTAGTTGCTTCTAACCCTAAACTATCCATAATACACCTAACACAAATCCACAATACGCTATAACTATCACACATATATATAGTATATCAACTACGGACTGTGGGGTGCTGTACGCCATCCACCTGACTTCCCCCAGTAGATATAATCTACTCACCTTGCGTCTTCATTTGTCGACGTCACCACCCGCATTGCTTGTCATCCCGAAGTCTTCATGGGGTACCTACATGTCAAGGTATCATGTTGTGCATTAAAACCAAATCAAAGCTAAAACGGCATATGAATCCCAAAACGATACAGTATGATCTATAGGTTAGAACCTATGGACAACGCCTTCCAAAACCATCAACAACACTCGATACCGTCGTATAAACGCCAAATCGTCGAGGTAAAACACAATACACAAATTCAGAAATAAAAAATACGGAATACGGAAACACGAATCCAAAACAACAACTAAGGAAATAGGCTCCAGATTTTACCTTAGGTCAAATTAGACAAATCTATACATGCCAGGGGCCTAAACTACAGATGTAGTTGCAGCAGAACCAAAACGACCCAATTTGGTGCAGTTCTGGCCGCAATTTGCTGCTAGAGGGAATTAATTGGCGGCCGGGTCATGGAGTTAGGGGCTAGGGTCTTGGTGGTAGCTTCCTGGGTGCCTGCACATGTCACTGTCCATTCAATTTTATTTTAGGATGTCTCGGGTGATAGCAGATGTCATAAAATCTTCCCAGATTTCATAACTTTTCCGATATCGGTTTCTAAATCCGTATTTCGGGTTTCAACTTTCAGGTTGGGGCCCCAATTCATGTACTAGGGTGTTTATCTAACTTTTACTGAGCTCAATTGCTCACCACAACTCACAATTCCCTCAAATCCTAACTAAGTTTTCCTCAAGTCCACAAAAACACACAATATCGATATGAAACTTGAATCGAAGCTTAAGCACAAGAAATACCACTCTAATTGTGAAGGAAATTACCTCATAAGACCCCCAAGAATCCTCAACAGCGCCAAAATGAAAGCTTTCTTGGTCCATCCTATAGCTCTTGAGCTTGTGCACACTTTTAATGAAATGGGGGTAGGGTTTTGGTGATGTTTGTGAGATGATTTAGGGCTTGATGAGAGGAGGGAGATGAAAGAGCAGCAGCAGGAGGAGGATAAGGGGAAGAGGGATGAAGAAAATGAAGATAGAAGAGAAGTCTCATGGTCAAATGAACCCCCCTCACCTCTCTCTCTCTCTCACTCACCTACTACCACATTATTCTAATCAATTCTTTTTCCTTTCTTTTATTTTCCCTCAAATTCCATCTCACTCAAATAGTGAACACCAAAATAAAACCGTGGCAAGAATAATGCAGCACAAGTGTACACAAAATTGCCCGAAAACCCGATTAGCGATTTTTAATTGCGATTAGCACTAAATTAGCATATAACTAATCATAACAACTTAAAAATGGCATAATTCTCTAAATTACCCTATTTTAGAATTTTCCATAATTTTTCCAAATTTTTCTCCATTTATTTGTATTTAATTATACCGAATTATTAAAATATTCAATAAAGTAATATTAAATTATAAAATTTCCCAAAATTGGTATTTTATTATTTTGAAATGTTACAAAGTGTTACTGATTGGATTCGCAGTAGTGTGAGCAGGCTTGCTCGTTGATCTTCTGATCGCTCAATACCCGGGTGGCCGTTACGTTTAGCAGATCGCTTGCGGCTTGTGGGTGATTGATATGATCACCATCTACTGCCGGCGTATTGACGAGTGTTTAGAGTCCTACACAGAGGTTTCCTGGCTCAAGAAAAATGAAATAGGAGCGCATATGAGATATGTGCGGGTCCGAGAATAATACCAGTATATGATACTGTATTCTATTCTCGCGATTTGTATCATCGGACGGTTATATGAGATATAGCCGGGTTACCGAATCAAGTGTTGATTCGATATATTGATACACTAGATATTAGTCGGTTATATGCGATATGACCGGATCGTTAAATCAAGTGTTCATTTAATGATTTAATGTATAATTATATATTTGATATATTACTTTACATTAACTAGTATTGGTTCACTTAATATTGAATTTCTCACTTGATGTGCACAAGTTGTATATGTTGTTGGTGTATATGCCCTAGGGGCCATTATTGTATCATACTAGCATGTATATTACTTAATGGAAGCTTGGGATATTCACAGTTGTATATACAGTCTTGCTTAAAATGGTAGTATGCTACTTGGTTTGTGTCTACTTTAATATGTGCATATGTTTCTTGTAACGTATCACTTATACATATTAGTAGAGCCCATAGGATCATTGCTTGATTACCAGTGTCGTGATTGCAGTCACACTAGTAGGAGCTGGGTAGTCTGTAAGCAACATCCTATACAGGTCCCTGGTCGTTGGATTATCGAGATAGGGCATCGATATTCCGGAGTAGACTAAGTGTATATGCTTCTCATCCCAGTTGGGGAGATGGTCTGTCCGACAGCCATCAGTACGTCGTACTGGAGATAGTATACAGGTGCTCGTTAGGTTACGGGTACACAGGACAGGACTCGTCGGGGAACTGATTGGTTGGTATTATACCCATCGTCAGTTAACAGTTCCCAGGTGACATGAGTACAGCATAGTCCACAGACTTGACACTGCTACTTCGCCTCGATTGTGTCCCACTGTTCTTAGATTGCTAGCCTACCACAGCTCAAAGGAGTCGTGCAAACAGGTAGCAGTTGGGTGCAGTCCCGAGCACTTGGAGGCAGTGGCAGTTAGATAGGATTCGTCTCTCCCGGTATTGGGAGTTGATATCGCGCTGTGTCAGAGAGCCATTACGCAAAGTCCCTGGCCAGGGCAAGCGAGATATACTGGTAGGTTCCAGTAGCTTCTCAGGGTGTAATGGGCTTCGCTCCGACACGACTTATACAGCTATTAGGGGACTGACGCTTGCCGCCCCCTAGGCTTGATATGCGATAGTCTTAGACGAACAGACCGGACTGTACGGAGATTGTCACATCAGGCTCAGTAGGGGTTCGGATGGTTTTCCTCATCGGCCTTCTTATGGACATCTACCTGGGGACCGTTACGTACAGCTAGTACCGCTTGCGGTCTGTGGTTAAACCCACTGCCAGCGTAGTGTCGAGTCTTTAGAGTCCCACACAGAGAGTTTCCCTGCTCCAGGCGAAACGATATAGAGGTCGTATGGTTTTACGACAAGGCTTCGGATGCGTACGTGTGTTTACGCACGTACGACTTTTCGGATAGTTTATACTAGTCGGCTTTGGTTTAAGCCAGATTCTAGTATAGGGTTACTGGATTTATACAGTCTAAAGTCTTTCCGTGTTTTCACGGATTGGAGGGGCGTTCTCGTAATTTGTCGGGACGGTTCTAGAAGAGTGGTGACTAAGGAGTTAAGGTGGCATGAGCATTAATTGCTTAATGACTCATTTGTGTGATTCATGCTTTGTATTAAATGATTCATTAATGAGTTAATGAGTCATATGATGAATCACACTAGATGAATGAATCTAACCATGATGATAAATCATTTATATTATTTATTTGATTAATTGTTATGGTTGATATATTCATATGAGTTCATTATTCTTTTCATTATCATTCTCACCTTCTCTCTCCTCAAGCTCACTCTCTCTTCAAACCCTAACCCTAACCTAGATCAAGAGTTAGCTAGACTAATACATCCATAACCTCACTCTATATCCCCTAGGTAGCTTAGATTAGCACTTTAAGCAACCTAGTTATCTCAAGTTTGAGATTAAGCTTGGCGTAGGATCTTTCTGGTGGATCGTCTTTGATTCGTGGAGGCCGTTGAGATGCCGATGTTCCAAGAAGCCTACGAGGAGTGGAGGACCGCGATGAAGACCCGAAGGACTAGTAACGTAAGGTATAACTTCGTATCCGAGTAGTTAAACCTCTAGTACTTTGTTAGCAATGGTTTAGAAACGATTCATGCGCTCAAGTCCGTGTTACGAAGCTTTGATAATTGTTTTTCATATATTCCGCCTCCCCGCATGTTCGTGGGGTGCTTGACATGGACTTACAGTGGTATCAGAGCCAACTAAACCATTACTAACTTGTTAGCAACTGATTAGAAGTTCGATCGACGAAAAATACGAAAAACCAAAACCCTAAATTTCTGTTAATTTTAAAACTGTCTGGAAAATTTTTTGACATACCTTAAAATTCACAGTAGGGAAATTGATGAATACTGGGAAAATACGAGCCACTGAATCGGCAAAACGGCCGTGGATCCGCGGCAATAGAGAGCTTCTGTCGCGGATCCGCCGCCGAGTCAACGCCGAGTTGACTCGGATTTTCACAGTAATTCATAATTTTGGGTTTTTTGTCTTCCTGTACGTTCTGTTTCTACCCAGGTAACTTTAGTACAGGTTTGCTTTTGGGGTAGACACGGAATTTGGTATTCGATCGATGTTCTAAGATATTTGCTAATTGGGTTTTTATTTGTAATGTTTAATGTGTTCGTAAACCTCCCCTAACTGCTAGTATGTCGGTTGGCAGGGGGTTGCACATTTCTGAAATGTTTACTGTTTGTGTATATGAACTGTGTTGGACTGTTGTGATGGTTAGCCGGGGTTTGAGATGGGTTTAATATTCATTCATTCGATGTAAATGTAAAATTATGTAATATTCTTTTGCGGGGCACATCCAGGTTGCGGTTGTAGCCACCGTTGTATTATTTTTTTTTACTGTTTTTTGCTCCTAGGATAGACCCAAGGTGGGGTACACAAACTACCGGGTACGTCGAAGTGTTTAGTGGCCTACTCACGTTGTTGAGGGAAACCGCTTCACTTCGGGTACTTGACGGGTAGTTTGTCGTACCCATAGGGGTCTAGGGTAGGGTAATGGCTATTCATCACAACTGTGTAATCCGTCTTTTAATGCAGGCTCAAAGCAAATGCGGATTGCTAATAAATCCAATAAAGTTCATCTGTGATCTGGAATGCTTATTATTGCGTCTGAAGAATGTACAATATCTAGATATGATAGCTATTAGACGTCACTTATGTTTTACATCCGCGCTAGCCCAGCCCACGGGTGATGACGGGACCCCGTGGCGAATGCGGATGGCATAAGAGGACGTGGTATTTTCGTTGTTTTCTGCAATGATAGGATAACTGATGGGACACATTATTATAATGCAAAGAAAATAAACCAAAGTTTAAATCGTTGGAACAAATTTAAAAGAAACCACTCGGTTATTTTAAAAGAGAAGAATTTTTTAATTACGGAGCTTTAACCACTCCTTTTAGAAAGTATCAGGTTCCTTCAATTACATCAAATTCACTACGTTCACGGTTTTGCCAAAACCATTCGTAGCCCTCCGTCATTTCATTTAGGTATTCGGTAGTATTCAAGCTACGTATTTTGACCAACGCCAAGGCATAGTGTTTGGTAGCTGCTGGACATTCATTTGTTTACATAGATAGATGTGTTAGTTTGGGACAGTCGTATTATCATTTTGGCCAACGTCAAGGATATGTACGGGTGGGTTCAAATTAACCAGGATAATGATGGGCAGAACTTGACATGTGACTTATGATATTTTGACCAACGCCAAGGTCATAAGAGCATGGAGCAAAAATCTATATCGGAAATTTCTAAAGAAACTGAAATTTGCAGAAAGAGCATACCATTTTGGAGTTTGATGAATGTTGGTAGGATTCCTTCAACATTATCATACGATGATATTTTGGATCCCGATCCTACTGTGAGTATATATTACTTATCAGGAGATTCGTCACTTAACGATCAATGCTATAAACCAAGTAGGTGCCTAAAAAGGTGTCAGCGGGGTTACGCCTGATTGTCAGGGATTCTGCGTGTTTAAGTTTAGTTAATTACCGCAATCAAGACGGTTTCGCTTGTAGCTAGCCGGTTGAGTACGGGTCTTCCGCAGGGAGATGGGAATCTTTTTCTAAGTGCTTTAACGAGTTAAGTCCAGTTTTCCAGATTTTGTTGTGATTAATTAAGTGTTAAAATGATATGTAAAGAGAGCTTGTTAGGGTTAGGATTAGGTTAGTTTGAGTTAGGAGTCGCTCACCTCTTTCGTTGCCCTTCTTAATATCGGTGTTACGGTAATCGGCAATAACGGGGATTAGCTCGACTAGGAAGGAACTTGCGAGTATAAGCTAGGCTTTCCAACGCATAAGTTCTTCCTTTTGGTGCTTGTCCGTCCGTTCTTGGCACTTAGCCATAACCTCCGGTTAATTCAACCACAACCGGTCTCACTACGGAATCACCGCTATCATGTAGGATAGGGTGCCGTAAGGAGCGGATTGTGGTTCAATTAACGGGAGTCGATTTAAGATGTTGGGCAAGGAAAGAGTGAGAGAGATTTCCTTCTCTCAAACTTCCCTTATCCTACCCTAACAAGTATGAAACTACTCACACATCATAATGAAAAGAAAACAAAACAAAAGAGGAAGATAGAAAGAAAGAGATTAGAAGATAACAACTAGCTATTTGCGACCTCACCTTGGCAAGGATCAAGCGCAAGCATCATGGTTGTTTAAGGATAAAGGAAAAGAGAAAATAAAGAACAAGAAATAACAACAACTAAGTTAACAAATAAAAATTACAAGCAATTAAAGAACAAGACAAGATATAATAGCAAAAGGAACTTCTTTATTCATCATTCTTTACTCACAAAAGCTCACTACAAGTTTTTCAATGGAGAAGAGATGAGAAGAGGAAGAAGAACAAGTATTCTAAAGCCTAGAAAAAATACAAGATTATGCACCCCTTGGCTTCACAAGTTCTGGACTATTTATAGGCAGGCAACAGAAAATCTAGGGCAACAATCTGCCTCCTTACAAAATTACACAACTGCCCCTGAAATTTCATCATTTGATACGCCAGTACGGGCGCGGATCCGCGGCCTAGACCCCTTATTGGCCGCGGATCCGCCGCACTATAGTGGAGTCAGGGCGTGGTCTTTTCTGTACGGCCCTGGTCTGCTGTCCCCTTTTGTCTGGTACATGTATTTTCTGATAATCTTTCCACATTTCTTTCAGAATTCTAGTGGATCAAATGGTGATTTGGACATGGATCTTTTGTCATGATTTTCTTGAGCTCCTCGTAGATTTCTTGGACTTGGTGTTGCCATTGTGCTTTGTGCATGAAGGTGACAATTGATTTGTCATTTTGTCTCCTAAACTGGTGTGTGGCAAGAGCGGAGATCCGTGTTTTATCTGTGAATGGCAGGAACCCGGATTTTGTCGTGTTTTTCCATGGATTTCACCGTTTAGAGCCGAGAACCTGTATCCTGCAATTGACTAGCAAACACGGCTCAAGAGTACCTACCGATATGCAATGTGATAAAAATTAGGCGGTATGAAAATGCAAAAATCTGATATGAACAAATACCCCCAAACTTATCATTTGCTCGTCCCGAGCAAAGCCAATTTATTCACAAAAAATTTCCTAACCTCACTTTCGCAGGGAACGCAATTGCACTGAGCATGTGCAACAAGCTGTTAAACCTCTAGGTGTCCCTAGTAGGAGGAGTGTTGTCTCCTGAGGGTTTTCAGCGGATACTACCCACAAAATCCGGTCAAGCTAGTTTTGTAAAATAACTAAGATTCAAACCCCTAAAGTTTTGTTTCAGGAAATAACAATTCTATTATCCTAAGTCTAGACTATCGAACCTTTATTTTTCACACCTCGCTTCTTATTTAACTACAGATTTTATATGTCTTTACGTGCAGTGCAAATAGTGTCGTTAAGTTTCCAGAAAGATCGATTTACGTCATCATGTCAGACAATAAAGCCCAGATAACAATTTTAAAAGGATAACATAAGTTTTATAAAGAGTTAAGCATTTTTCAAGTTTCGTTTTCCAGTAAAGTTTCAACTTCAGAATTTCTATCTTCCGTAACAGGAAACTAGGTCTTATTTTTCACTCCACCTTTTTCTTGTTTTCATTTCATACACACCTCTGTGAACGTGTAATAGTCTTTATCATAGAGTAAAACCTTCATATCTCCGCTAAAAATTTTTTTTTATAGAAGCCTATCTTTTATCAAGATTATTCTCACACAAAGAACCGTTAGGAATTTTAACTCGGAGAGAACACTTGCTTGACTTTGTTTTAATCTGGACTTTCTAGGCTTCTTAGCGAGCTTTGGGCCAATGCACCCAAACCAGTTGGTTTTAGGGCATTAGGTGTAGAAACACCCCAGCGGACTTAATTACTCAAGTTACCTAGGTCCAAAAACAAAAGACAGTTTGGCGTGAAAATCAGATGATTTAATACGAACGGAGATATAACCGGCAGTTCAGTTAATTTTTTTTTTTTGGATAAAAGACGTGTTTAGTGGGTTTGGTGTGTAATCATTCCAATCAAGTTCCAGATGGGTTATTTTTCAGACTTAGTTCCAATTACGGCATCAATAACATTCCTTCATATTCGCTCACTTCATAAACTATTCTTGATATTACTTATTTCAGAACAAACCTATTTGATCCTTAGAAAATCATTTATCTGTTTAAAAGTTTTTCGACATAAAAGACTTGTCATCTAATTTCCAAAAACTCACGACACGTGTAGTGTGATGTAAAGACGTATATCAGCTATAGTTAACTTCAAAGAAGAGTTATCTTTCAGGTTTTCAAAATCTAAACATAAGATTTAGTTATTCTTATTTTATCAAACAAAACCGTCGAAATGTTGAATCAGAGTCCTCCCACTAGCTAACTTGACAGAAAAGTTTTTATGTTTTTAGAAAATTTTCAGATTTTTATGGATTTTATGGATTTTAATATGCAGATGCAAAATATACATATGAATGCGAAGGTAAGAAATGCGTACCCACAAACTTAAACTGGACAGTGTCCTCACTGTCATTGCATGAAGAGATCATTTGAAGGGTCAAAATTGTCGGTTAGCGATACACAATTTTTTTGTTTTTGTTTTTAAAGAAAAGAAAAAGAAAAAAATATACACAAATATATACAAAATGGTTTATACATACCCCCAAACTTATTTGGAACAGTGTTCACTGTTCTTGGCTGGATAACCGAAGTTTGGAGGTAGGCAGAGGAAGATTAGGCAGGGTAAACCGGCTCCTGTAAGAACAGGAGCTCCTCTGTTGGTTCGGCGCTAAGGTACGGTTTGAGTCGGTGTCTATTCACTTTGAAAAATGAACCGTCCTTCGGATTTTCTAAATCCACAGCGCCCTGCGGATACACATTCCGCACAAAATACGGCCCTTTCCAGCGAGATCTGAGCTTTCCTGGATGGAAGTGAAGTCTGGTGTCGTAAAGCAGTACCTGCTGACCAGGTACGAAGGTTTTGCGCAAAAGGTGTTTATCGTGAAACACCTTCGTTCGATTCTTAACGACAACTGTGTTATCGTAAGCCTCATCCCTAAGCTCGCTCAGTTCGTTCAACTGCAGCTTCCGATGGCTGCCCGCATCTTTGAGAGACAGATTCAGCTCCTTTATCGCCCAAAATGCGCGATGCTCTATTTCGACAGGTAGGTGGCAGGCTTTTCCGTACACAAGCCAATAGGGAGACATGCCAAGGTCGGTCTTATAAGCGGTTCGAAATGCCCAAAGGGCATCAGTGAGTTTCAGCGACCAATCCTTACGGTTCTTGGAAACCGTCTTCTCCAGTATCTGCTTGATTTGCCGATTTGAAACGTCGGCCTGCCCGCAGGTTTGGTGGTGGTAGGGCGTGGATAGCTTATGATTAATGGAGTATTTCCGCATCAAGGCCTCGAAAGTCTTGTTGCAGAAATGACTTCCATTGTCGCTAATGATCGCACGGGGGTGTGCTGAAGTTGTTGTCCTCTTCTTGTCTGAATTTGCTGAATTTTGATTTGCTCACTGCATCTGCTCCAGATTTTTACAGTAGACCGTTTGCTTCGTTTTGATCCGTCGCGGTGTAGCCGCGAAATGTGGGTCTATCTTCCTATGTCTTTGGCACTGAACTTGATCTCCGTATTATCCTGCACACTTGCACAAAAACTAGTCAAAAATAACAAGATGATTTTTTTTACAAAGTATATTTTTTTGTTTTGTTTTTCGGTTATATTTATATTCACAAGTTAACCCGAAATTACATAAAGAAATAAACTACCGTCTCCCCGGGAGCGGCGCCATTTGATTGTCAGGGATTCTACGTATTTAAGTTTAGTTAATTACCGCAATCAAGACGGTTTCGCTTGTAGCTAGCCGGTTGAGTACGGGTCGTCCGCAGGGAGATGGGAATCTTTTTCTAAGTGCTTTAACGAGTTAAGTCCAGTTTTCCAGATTTTGTTGTGATTAATTAAGTGTTAAAATGATATGTAAAGAGAGCTTGTTAGGGTTAGGATTAGGTTAGTTTGAGGTAGGAGTCGCTCACCTCTTTCGTTGCCTTTCTTAATATCGGTGTTACGGTAATCGGCAACAACGGGGATTAGCACGACTAGGAAGGAACTTGCGAGTATAAGCTAGGCTTTCCAACGCATAAGTTCTTCCTTTTGGTGCTTGTCCGTCCGTTCTTGGCTCTTAGCCATAACCTCCGGTTAATTCAACCACAACCGGTCTCACTACGGAATCACCGCTATCATGTAGGATAGGGTACCGTAAGGAGCGGATTGTGGTTCAATTAACGGGAGTCGATTTAAGATGTTGGGCAAGGAAAGAGTGAGAGAGATTTGCTTCTCTCAAACTTCCCTTATCCTACCCTAACAAGTATGAAACTACTCACACATCATAATGAAAAGAAAACAAAACAAAAGAGGAAGATAGAAAGAAAGAGATTAGAAGATAACAACTAGCTATTTGCGACCTCACCTTGGCAAGGATCAAGCGTAAGCATCATGGTTGTTTAAGGATAAAGGAAAAGAGAAAATAAAGAACAAGAAATAACAACAACTAAGTTAACAAATAAAAATTACAAGCAATTAAAGAACAAGACAAGATATAATAGCAAAAGAAACTTCTTTATTCATCATTCTTCATTCACAAAAGCTCACTACAAGTTTTTCAATGGAGAAGAGATGAGAAGAGGAAGAAGAACAAGTATTCTAAAGCCTAGAAAAAAATACAAGATTATGCACCCCTTGGCTTCACAAGTTCTGGACTATTTATAGGCAGGCAACAGAAAATCTAGGGCAACAATCTGCCTCCTTACAAAATTACACAACTGCCCCTGAAATTTCATCATTTGATACGCCAGTACGGGCGCGGATCCGCGGCCTAGACCCCCTATTGGCCGCGGATCCGCCGCACTATAGTGGAGTCAGGGCATGGGCTTTTCTGTACGGCCCTGGTCTGCTGTCCCCTTTTGTCTGGTACATGTATTTTTTGATAATCTTTCCACAATTCTTCCAGAATTCTAGTGGATCAAAAGATGATTTGGACATGGATCTTTTGTCATGATTTTCTTGAGCTCCGCGTAGATTTCTTGGACTTGGTGTTGCCATTGTGCTTTGTGCATGAAGGTGACAATTGATTTGTCATTTTGTCTCCTAAACTGGTGTGTGGAAAGATCGGAGATCCGTGTTTTATCTGTGAATGGCAGGAACACGGATTTTGTCGTGTTTTTCCATGGATTTCACCGTTTAGAGCCGAGAACCTGTATCCTGCAATTGACTAGCAAACACGGCTCAAGAGTACCTACCGATATGCAATGTGATAAAAATTGGGCGGTATGAAAATGCAAAAATCTGATATGAACAACGCCCCCAGAGAAAAGAGGTTATTTAATTAAGGAACTTCGCGAAAGCGTTGGAAAACCTCCCTCGAAGTATCGACACTGACCTGGCTGAACGGTTAAGCAAGAATTGTACGGTGAGAATAGTCCTGGCTAATTCTTCTTTTATGGTTTGAGGAGGGATTCGAGAAACAGTAGGAGCCATCCTGTTTAGATAAATTAAAACCACTCTAAACTTGCAAAAGCATCATGCTAATAGTATTTTCTTTTCTCTCTTAAATTGCAGCGACCTTATGACCACACATAGGTTACATCTAGATAATAATTTGACTGAATCTGACTTATATGACTGGCAAAGGTCTGTCCAGATGTCCATTACCTATGACAAGCTGGACCACCCTATTACTACTCAAGATCCCGCCGTCCCAGGTCCAGTTTCCACTGTCGCGGATATGGATATCCGTCAGACAAAGGAAAAAGATAAAGTGAAAGCTAAGTGCCTCATGTTAGCTTCAGTTGATGGTATATACCAGAAGCAGCACGAGAAGATGGACTTGGTTTCCATCTTTCTCCATAACAAAGATTTATATGGAGAGCAATCTCATATCGCAAGATATGAGACCTCGAACGAATTAATTCAAGCGAGGTTGGCTGACGGGTCATCTGTAGGGGACAACGTCCTTACAATGACTAGCTGTATTAATGAGCTCCAGGACCTGGAGACCGCGTTGGGAAACGAGTCAGATACTGACTTGATTCTACTGTCTTTACCTTCTACCCTGAAGGAAACCAGGGAAGTAGAAGGAAAGAGAAGGGAAAAAGTTTTGGGACTGGATATAGTAAAAGAGGGATGTTCATATTGTTATGGGATTGGGCATAAGCAGAAAGATTGCAGGGCTTTAGAAGCCAGTAGCCAGGATACGAAGCATGTTGCGGCTTCATCCTCAAGTGTATTAGTAATAGAGAACTGTTTGTCAATTAACTCTACATCCTGGGTAGTAGATACCGGAGCAGGATCTCATATTTGTAATTCATTACATGCTTTGAGAAGCCGTAGAGTTCTAAAGGTAGGTGATTGGTCTCTTAGAGTTGCAAACGGAATGAGCGTGGACGTTGAATCCGTGGGAGAATATCGCCTAGGTTTGACAAGTGGGCAGATATTGATTTTACATAACTGTCTATATGTACCTAGTATGACTTGTAATATCATATCAGTATCCTCACTTTCAAGAGAGGGATATAATTTTACATTCGAAAGCGATGTAGTATACATCCACCTAAATCAAGTTATGATTGGGTCAGGTACATTAGATAACGGTATATACGTATTAAGTCAAGCTCAGGTTTTCAATGTCCAGAATACACTTAAAAGAAAGTCTCCGGAATTAAATCAGGCTTTCTTATGGCATTGTAGACTTGGTCACATCAATGAGAGAAGGTTGACAAAGTTACATAGAGAAGGATATTTGAATCCGTTCCAATATCAATCTTATGCTACTTGTGAATCTTGTCTCATAGGAAAGATGACAAAGACTCCGTTTACTGGACACGGGGTAAGAGCAAGCGAGCTCTTGGGACTCGTACATAGTGACGTGTGCGGTCCAATATCTACACATGCGCGAGGTGGTTATTCCTACTTCATTACTTTTACGGATGATTTCTCTAGGTATGGATATATCTTCTTGATGAAGCATAAATCCGAGGCCTTTGAGAAATTCCAAGAATACAAAAATGAAGTGGAAAAACAAACAGGCAAGAGTATAAAAACGCTGAGATCTGATCGAGGTGGTGAATACTTAAGTGCCGAGTTCCTGGGTTACTTAAAAGAGAACGGAATTCTCTCTCAGCTTACTCCTCCATACACACCACAACACAACGGTGTATCGGAAAGGAGGAATCGAACCCTATTAGATATGGTTCGTTCCATGAAGAGTAACGCTGAGTTACCGCGATCATTCTGGGGATATGCACTAGAATCAGCTGCATATCTTTTAAACCTAGTTCCTACCAAGACTGTGCCTACCACACCATATCAGATGTGGAGTGGAAAGAAACCCTATCTTCAGTATCTAAAGATTTGGGGATGTCCGGCTTTTGTTAAAAAGCAGTATGCAGACAAGCTCGAGGCACGATCAGTACATTGTAAGTTTGTGGGATATCCAAAGAATTCCAAGGGGTATCTATTCTATTACGCAGAGGAATAAAAAGTTTTTGTTTCTCGTCATGCCCGCTTTCTGGAACATCAGTTTTTAGAAAAAGGAACAAGTGGGAGCGAAGTAGAACTGGAAGAAGTTCCAGAACCACAAGCTATTACTGAAAACTTGGAAGAACCAGAAAGTTCAGAAGAACGGGACATCCCGACGCCACTCCGTAGGAGTAGTAGGCAATCTCATCCACCCGAGAGATACTACGTTTTTCTCATAGACGGGGATAGAGAGGATTGCACTATTGACTATGATGAGCCTACTAGCTTCCAGCAATCCATTCAGAGCGGTGACTCAGTAAAATGGCTAGATGCAATGCGGACCGAAATGGAGTCCATGTACACTAAAAAAGTATGGACTTTGGACGTTGCTCCAGATGGGGTAAAACCCGTAGGATGCAAATGGATCTTCAAAAATAAGATTGGTGTAGATAGACAGGTTGAAACCTATAAGGCTAGACTTGTTGCAAAGGGTTTCCGTCAAAGACCTGGTTTGAACTATGACGAAACCTTTTCTCCAGTGGCTATGCTTAAATCTATTCGGGTCCTTCTTGCTATTGCTGCATTCCACGATTATGAGATCTGGCAGATGGACGTAAAGACAGCCTTTCTAAATGGTAATTTGGAAGAGAGCGTCTATATGGATCAGTCAGAAGGATTCATTCAGAGTGGGAGCAGCAGTAAAGTATGCAAGTTTCTTAAGTCCATTTATGGACTAAATCAGGCATCGCGGAGTTGGAACATCTGTTTTGATGATGCTGTCAAAGAATTCGACTTCATCAAAAATCCAGATGAACCTTGCATATATAGTAAGATTGTAGGGAGAACTGTAGTATTCCTCGTCTTGTACGTCGATGACATTCTCCTAATAGGAAATGATATTCCTATGTTATAGTCAGTCAAAAGATTCTTGTCACATAAATTCTCCATGAAAGACCTAGGTGATGCCACCTACATTCTGGGAATCCGGATCTATCGTGATAGATCAAAAAGGATGTTGGAACTTTCATAGTCCAGGTACATAGACACCATAGTGAAAAGATTCAGTATGGATGATTCTAAGCGTGGTAACCTACCGGCTTGTCACGGAATCACCCTTTCCAAAGAGATCTCTCCTAAGACTGATTTGGAAAGGTATCGCATGTCGATTATACCCTACGCTTCTGCGGTAGGCTCTATAATGTATGCGATGTTATGTACCAGACCAGATGTAGCATACGCATTAAGCGTAGTAAGCCGGTATCAAGCAAACCCAAGGGAGAAGCACTGGATAGCCGTAAAGAACATTCTCAAGTACCTGAGAAGGACTAAGGAGATGTTCCTAGTATATGGCGGAAAAGACCTCCAGATGGAGGCCTTTGCCGACTCCGGCTTCCAGAGTGACAAAGATGACTCCAAATCCATGTCGGGTTATGTCTTTACCCTCAATGGAGGGGTGGTCTGTTGGAAGAGTTCCAAACAGGAGACCGTTGCTGACTCAACGATGGAAGCGGAGTACATAGCTGCTTGTGATGTCACAAAAGAAGCAGTCTGGATGAAGAAGTTCCTCACAGAACTTCAGGTGGTTCCTACCAGTGTTGGTCCAATACCTCTGTATTGTGACAACAACGGCGCTATAGCTTTAGCGAAGGAACCCAGGTCCCATCAGAAGTCCAGACACATCTTAAGGCGGTATCACATGATCAGGGAGATCGTAGATCGCCGGGAGATCGAGGTAAAGAGAGTAGAGACAGAGAATAACATTGCTGATCCATTCACAAAGGCCCTTCCTCAGACGTAGTTCGAGAGGCTATTCGAGATGATAAGTCTACGATATGCCAGCTCATGGCCCTAGTGCAAGTGGGAGATTGTTAGTGTATATGCCCTAGGGGCCATTATTGTATCATACTAGCATGTATATTACTTAATGGAAGCTTGGGATATTCACAGTTGTATATACAGTCTTGCTTAAAATGGTAGTATGCTACTTGGTTTGTGTCTACTTTAATATGTGCATATGTTTCTTGTAACGTATCACCTATACATATTAGTAGAGCCCATAGGATCTTTGCTTGATTACCAGCGTCGTGATGGCAGTCACACTAGTGGGGGCTGGGTAGTCTGTAAGCAACATCCTATACAGGTCCCTGGTCGTTGGATTATCGAGATAGGGCATTGATATTCCGGAGTAGACTAAGTGTATACGCTTCTCATCCCAGTTGGGGAGATGGTCTGTCCCACAGCCATCAGTACGTCGTACTGGAGATAGTATACAGGTGCTCGTTAGGTTACGGGTACACCGGACAGGACTCGTCGGGAAACTGATTGGTTGGTATTATACCCATCGTCAGTTAACAGTTCCCAGGTGACATGAGTACAGCATAGTCTGCAGACTTGACACTGCTACTTCGCCTCGAGTGTGTCCCACTATTCTTAGATTGCTACCCTACCACAGCTCAAAGGAGTCGTGCAAACAGGTAGCAGTTGGGTGCAGTCCCGAGCACTTGGAGGCAGTGGCAGTTCGATAGGATTCGTCTCTCCCGGTATTGGGAGTTGATATCGCGCTGTGTCAGAGAGCCATTACGCAAAGTCCCTGGCCAGGGCAAGCGAGATATACTGGTAGGTTCCAGTAGCTTCTCAGGGTGTAATGGGCTTCGCTCCGACACGACTTATACAGCTATTAGGGGACTGACGCTTGCCGCCCCCTAGGCTTGATATGCGATAGTCTTAGACGAACAGACCGGACTGTACGGAGATTGTTACATCAGGCTTAGTAGGGGTTCGGATGGTTTTCCTCATTGGCCTTCTTATCGACATCTACCTGGGGACCGTTACGTACAGCTAGTACCGCTTGCGGTCTGTGGTTAAACCCACTGCCAGCGTAGTGTCGAGTCTTTAAAGTCCCACACAGAGAGTTTCCCTGCTCCAGGCGAAACGATATAGAGGTCGTATGGTTTTACGACAAGGCTTCGGATGCGTACGTGTGTTTACGCACGTACGACTTTTCAGACAGTTTATACTAGTCGGCTTTGGTTTAAGCCAGATTCTAGTATAGGGTTACTGGATTTATACAGTCTAAAGTCTTTCCGTGTTTTCACGGATTGGAGGGGCGTTCTCGTAATTTGTCGGGACGGTTGTAGAAGAGTGGTGACTAAGGGGTTAAGGTGGCATGAGCATTAATTGCTTAATGACTCATTTGTGTGATTCATGCCTTGTATTAAATGATTCATTAATGAGTTAATGAGTCATATGATGAATCACACTAGATGAATGAATCTAACCATGATGATAAATCATTTATATTATTTATTTGATTAATTGTTATGGTTGATATATTCATATGAGTTCATTATTCTTTTCATTATCATTCTCACCTTCTCTCTCCTCAAGCTCACTCTCTCTTCAAACCCTAACCCTAACCTAGATCAAGGGTTAGCTAGACTAATACATCCATAACCTCACTCTATATCCCCTAGGTAGCTTAGATTAGCACTTTAAGCAACCTAGTTATCTCAAGTTTGTGATTAAGCTTGGCGTAGGATCTTTCAGGTGGATCGTCTTTGATTCGAGGAGGCCGTTGAGATGCCGATGTTCCAAGGAGCCTACGAGGAGTGGAGGACCGCGATGAAGACCCGAAGGACTAGTAACGTGAGGTATAACTTCGTATCCGAGTAGTTAAACCTCTAGTACTTTGTTAGCAATGGTTTAGAAACGATTCATGCGCTCAAGTCCGTGTTACGAAGCTTTGATAATTGTTTTTCATATATTCCGCCTCCCCGCAAGTTCTTGGGGTGTGTGACATGGACTTACATATGTGATATATGTTTGTGCACTAGTTTGTATAATGATTGATGATACATGCAAACATGGGTGGGTGTGTGACATACACCATGTTAATTATAATTTAGGTTTTTATTTATCATAATTATTCAAAATGGTGGCTTCTTTTGTCATGGCTTGAAGCTTCATGAAGCTTGAAGCAACTTTGACAAAGTCCACTCATTTTGTCTTGATTAAGATATTCATTAACCAAACAATTATAATTAACTATGGTTTAGTCTCTACAAAGGTTAACTCACCCATGGTTGCATTATGATAGACTTCACTTGATTATTCTTTTGATATAATTCATTCTTATTCTTTTCTTCTTCTTCCTCTTCTTCAAGTGAAGAAAAGCTTTCTAGAATTTTTCAAGTGAATATTTAGAGTGAGAAATCCAAATCTAAAGTGAACCCATTTCCTATTTCATCATCCTCTACTACTTTCCACTTAGTTTAGGGTGTTCTCTTCATAAAGTTCTTGACCTAGTGAAGATGGAGCTTGAGTTTGAGTCTCCTCGACATAGATCATCTTCGGCCTCGAAGTCAACTACCTAGCCCGCTCATTTCTCCGAAGAAACCATCGCTAGAGTCCGGGATCTCGATGATCGCAGCGAAGGGACGTCAACACGGAGCTTTAGAAGTGAAGGACCGGATCTACAAAGGTTGTAATCCCTTTTCACTTAGTGTTAAAATGTTTAACTTGCTAGTTTTCGCATAATCTCTAGTATACGATCTTGGTTAGGGTTGTTCGGCACGGCTAATTTTTTTTTGAATCGGGCATGGTAGATGCCTTGTAGAACCTTGTTAGAGTGCCTAGGAACCCTACAGTGGTATCAGAGCCAAGCTAGAGCTTTAGGCGAAGTCTAGACGAAGTTAGAAGTCCGATCGAACCCAGATAACCCCGATTAAACCCTTCTCTGGACATTTTTTGAAATCGTGTTTTTTTGTGAATTAAAAATACTCAAAAAAATCAGCAGGTTATTTGAGGAATTACTGTGCAAAACGACCCATTAATGCGCTTAAAGTGCCGCGGAACCGCGGCCGTACCCTGCTTGCGCGGCGGTTCCGTGGCGCTACAGTGGGATTATGGATTCATTTTGGTACAGTAACATCCGTTAGTACTGCTGTATGTTTCTGGGAATTTTTAATTATACTCAAGAGTTGAGTTTTCTGGGTTGTATTGGGGGCTCGATGATTCGATCGGATTATTTAACATTGTTTATTTTGTCCGGGTAATTTTAGAACGTGTTAAAAAGTTCGACCGGATATCAATAACTCACTTTTTCCCGACCCAGAAAATTTCCAAGTGTTGGATTTTTCCGTAGTTTAAGAACGTTCTAAATCGTGCAAGTTACGCGTTGGACCCTCTAGAAGACAACAAACCTTAACTCGATTATGTGACCGTCTTGAACTGCCTTTTGAACCTTAGGGTTTGGGGCAGTACGGCGTTGCCATATGTGAGACGTTGGCTTGACCCTTCTACGGCTGGACCGTTGGTACTGTGGCATGAAATGGATGTTTTTAAACTTATCTCAAGTGTTGAGCTATTTGGGAAAACTTGGGTGTTTGATTATTCGATCGGAAAGTTTAACATTGTCTATTTATCTGGAATGTGATACAATATTTGGAATCCACAAATAGTTATGAGATAACTAATTTGAATGTTATAAATATAGCACTTTAGTCTCATTTGATCGGTTGCCACGGGATTTTTATGTGATCAAAAGTCCGTTGCAATCACGTAGAGTACGCGGATACTCGCCGGGTAAACTTAATAGATAGCCCCACCCCATAGCCCCGACCAAGTGACTGTAGGAGAACCCCATAGCCAAAAGCATCCATTCGGGTGCTCGCGGCTGCGGTGTTCCGCCTTAGTGCACTTCGTCGACGGCATCCGGGGGTGCGGCCGTCTACTAAAGTTTGCGACGAGCATTCGATCAGGATGTCGGGAATCTTGTTGAATTGCCAGACTTGATATTGAAAAGTGTTTTCGATAATGAGACTAAAATCCGGTGTTTATAATTGTTAGGCATGCGATGTCTATGGAATTCATTTGGTTAGGCATGCGATGTCTAAGGAGGTTGCGGATTCCAACTGTTATAGTTTTACACTTTCTTTTCTACGACCGAAAGTGTAATATATGGTGTATCGCCGGTTTCGTTGCTATACATCAACGACAATTGGGATACGCATATTTACTTACGTTGATGACATGTGATGTTATGTGTTGCTGTGATATGTTATATTGGATCTTCGTGTTTGAATAGCCGGGGTTTTTTATATGAGATGAGTGTTTTTCATTTTTCATTCATGTAAAAACTTGTATGTAATATTCTTTTATTGGGGCACTTCCGGGCTGAGGATGATGTCACCATTGTATATTATTTACTTTTCCGCATTAGGATAGACCCATGGCGGGGAGCACAAGTAACCGGGTTCTAGGGTCCAGTGGGAGACCATCTCAAGGAGTCGAGTCCGGGTCTCCTAACTCTAGAATTGGTAGGGTTGCTTGCCGCTCTCGTAGGGGTCTAGGGGTGTGGGATTGGCTATTCATCAAGACCGTGGAATCCGTGTTTTATATAGGCTCAAAATAAAATACGGACGTCCTAGTATATCCAATATTTCATATGTTGTTTTCTGCTGCGTTATCTGTGATGTGATCATGTGATATGTTCATATAGATATTGTATATAGTATATATGATATATTATATAGACGTTGCTTATGTTTTACACCCGCACTAACCCTGCCCCGCTATGCCGTTAGTTACCTAACCTAACGGTGCATGACGGGACATCGAGGCGAATGCGGATGGCATAAGCGCACGTTGTATTTATCTGTGATGTTTAGGTGGACTTATATGATGGGACATTCATTAATGAGATTAATGAAAGAAAATAAAACTAAAATATGTTGTGGAATCGAATTTCAAAGAAAAAATTAGGTAGCTCTAGTTGTTGCTTTGCATAGCGGTGTTCTTTGTAGAACATCCAGCGCCTTATTCGATAAGGAAAGAGCCGAGATCCCTTCACCGGGAGTGACCTCTTTAGCAATAACTAGCAGATGCTACAACCTTCGGTTTTTCTTTTGCTTGCTTTTCTAGTTCTTGCTTTGCATAGTGGTATTGTGAATATCCTGCATCTCATTCGACGAGGAAAGAGCCGAGATCCCTTCACCGGGAGTGACCTCTTTAGCGAAACTAGCGAAAGCCTCAAAAACACTCCATTTAAAACCATTTGATTCTACAATGATATCAAGTTCAAAGCGTTAAAGGTTTTCTTAAAAACCATCCGCAACCCTCCGTCATTTTAGGAGGTAGAGTACTTAGTATTCGTGCTGCGTTTGTCGACCATAGCCGAGGCGTAGTGTACGGTAGCTAAGTGATGTCTTCCTACACAGCATATGATGCGATTAGTTTGGACAGTCATGTGACTTTGTTGACCTTAGCAAAGGGTCATGTGGGTGGGTCTAATTAATTACGAAATGACGGGTAGAACTTGACTAGTGCTTATAATTTGTTGACCATAGCCAAGGTCATAGGTGCTAGGGGTAAAAATCATTATCGGGAGTTTCAAGTGTTGAAATTTGCAATGAGATTGCATACCTTCTATGAGATAGTTGGATCCCGATACCCACTGCGAGTAATTGTTACTCCTGGGAGAGTTTTGCACTTTGCAATTAGCCGATCAAGTAGGTGTCTAGAAAGGTGTCAACGGGGTTACGCCCCTGGGAAAACAAGGCTTATTTTAATTAGGTCTGTGCGAAAGCACGGGGAACCTCCCTCAAAGTATCGACACTGGCCTGGCTGAAAGATTGGCGAAGTTGTAGGGTGTAATTAATCCCGGCTAGTCTTTCCTTTTAGGGTTTGAAGGAAGATTTGATAAAAACAGTGGGAGCCATCCATATTAGATAAAATATATAACCAATCTAATCTTGCAAGAGCGCACGCAGAGTATTTTCTTCACTCTCTCTCCAGGTAGCGACCATGTCACGCCTTAATCAAGATAATAATATGGATGTATTGACTGAACCCGCTTGTTATACTGAGCTGGGGAACATTGGTCCCGCTCTAACTTATAATTGTTATAAGACCGAGCAGGAATTAGGGGAATACCAGGATTCCCATGCCGCCCATACGAAGAAAGTGCATGCTGATGCATCTTCTTCGGGTGTGTTCATTACAAAGAACTGTTTCTCAGTATCCTCTACGTCCCGGGTATTTGATACCGGATCAGGATCCCGTATATGTAATCTGTTACATGGGCTACAGAAAGGTAGAGAACTAAGAACGGGTGATAAATTTCAAGAGTTGGAAACAGTGCAATTGTTGCAGCCAAAGTGTTGGCAGTTATCACCCTGTATTACTAAATACACTGATTCTGAACGAATGTTATTAGATATCGAACCTGATATACAACATCATATCAGTCTCTTTATTTACTAAAGAAAGGATATAATTTTGTATTGTTGGATAATGTTTTGCACATTTCCTATATCAAGTGTTGACCGGTTCAGGCACGTTATCTAAAAGCATATACATTCTTAATCAAACCATAGTTCTTAACGTACAGAACACACACAAGAGGAAGAATTCAGAAATGAACGATTCCTTCTTGAGGTATTGTAGACTAGGTCATATCAATGTGGCCTGACTAGCTGAAGTTACATTTAGATGCATATTTAAATTTTTTTAAATTTACATCTTGTGAAACTTGCCATTCATGTCACAAAGATAAGATGACCATAGCTCCGTTTACTGGAAACAGAGAAAGAGTTTGTGAACTCTTGGGACTGATACATAGTGATGTATGAAGGTCCCCTGTCTGCAGATGCCAGGACTGGTTCTTTATACTTCCTTACATTCAATGAGAATCTCTCAAGATTCGGACACATGTTCCTGTTGAAACACATGTCTAAAACTTTTGTGAAATTCAAAGAATGTAAGATAGAAGTAGAGAACCAAAACCAGGTAGAAGTATTATGTACTATGATGAGATCAGGGAGGAGAATACTTGTGCATGGAATTTCTGGACTATTCCAAACGAGAATAAGATTCTCTCTCAGCATTACTCCTTCATATACACCACAGCACAACAGTGTATCGGGGCAGAGCAATCGCACCCTATGTGATATGGTGCGCTCTATGATGAGTACTACTGAGTTTCCTTTTTCCTTTTAGGGAGTTATGCACTTGTGAAGCTGCAAACCTATTGAATAGGGTTCCAATCAAATCCATTGCCTACCACTTCATATGTGATATGGAATGGGAAGAGCCCATATCTTAAGTTTGTTAAGATTTGGGGTTGTCCGGCCTATGTCTAAAAGCAAAATCCGGACAAGCTCGAGGCAAAGTCAGTTCTGTAGAAGTTTATTGGATATCCCAAGCATTCGCAAGGGAATATCTTCTACCTAACAGAGGAACAAAATATGTTTTGTTTCTCAATATACCACCTTTGTGAAAGGGAATTTCTTTGAAGAAATTAGTGGTCAAGAGGTAGAACTGGAAGGAGTTCCAGCTATACAAACTACAGCAGATGATTTGGTAGAACCAAAGTATTCAATAGATTCCGAAGAACCTCAGCCTCTCCGCCGATCTAGCAGGGTTCCTCATCCGCCTGAGAGATACTTCGGTTTCTCGATGACAGTAGGAGCGAGGATTGCATCATGAGATGATGACCCAACTAGTTTCGAGCAGGCCATCAAGAGTGAGGACTCTGTAAGAATGGCTGGATGCTTAGCGATCTGAGATGGAATCCATGTACACCAACAAAGTATGGACTTTGGATGTTATATCTGAAGGGTTAAATTCCCATTAGGAGCAAGTATATCATGAGAAGATTACTTGGTGTAGATGGAAAGGTTGAGACTTTCAAAGCTAGACTTGTTAAAGGTTTTCGTCATCGACCAGGCGTGGATAATGATGAAACCTTTTCCAGTGGCTGTGCTTAAGTCCATCCGGATCCTACTTGCCATTGCTGCAAACTATGACCGCGATATCTGGTGGTTGGGTGTCATGACTTCTTTTCTAAATGATGTTTTAGAAAAGAGCGTCTATAAGTACACAACCAGAGGGCTTCGTAAACAGTGGGAGCAGCGGAAACGTTTGCAAGTTGCTTTACAGAATAAAGCAGGTATCGCGGAGTTGGAACATCTGTTTTGATGTGGTAGTCAAAGAGTTTGACTTCATCAAAATGGTAGATGAACCCTGTATATACAAAAAGGTAGTAGAGAATAAGGTGGTCATCCTCGTATTGTACGTGGACAACATACTCTTGATAGGAAAAGAGTTTCCTATGCTATGCACGGTCAATCTCCTCTTATCACTAGGATTCTCCAAATAGGATCATATTGATACCTCCTAAATCCTAGGTTTTATATCTATTAGATAGATCTAAATGGATATTAGGATTCTCACTAGGTGTAGTGAGATGGTATCAATCGATCCTGGGGAGAATCACTAGACAGCTTCCAGGGTGGTAAGGTCGACTGAATGTCAGTCGCAGGCATTGTCTTTACCCTCAGTGGAGGGGCGGTATGTTGGAAGAGTTCCAAGCTAGATATCGTAGCAAACTAGACGATAAAGTCTGGTGACATCACTATCAAAGATACTACCAAAGAGGCAGTTTGGGTGTATATTAGTTCATGAGATGAACTAGGTTCCTACCATTGTGTGACAATGGAAGTATGGTTTTGACCCAGGAACCACGGTCCCATCAGTGACCCAGACATATTCCAAAGCAGTATCACCTGATCATGGAGATAGTTGATCTCCAGGGAGATCGAGGTTAGGAGAGTAGACTCAGAAGACAACACGGCGGATCCACTCACAAAGGCTTTTTCCCAGAGAGAGACTTTTAAGGGATGGTTGAGTATGAGATACTGCAACCACTGCTACAGATGGCCTTATTGCAAATGGGAGATGGTTAGTTATATGTATTCCGTAGAGGCCATTACTGTACATGAGATGTATATTGTAGTTGATGCTGGGACATATATAGGTAGGACTTTCTTGCTCGATATGATAGTACGCTGTCTGGTTGCTCTTTATCTTAACATGTATACTTGTTGTCTCTCTATTACATGTTGATAAAGCCCTTAGGATGTGTACTCGACTTGCAGGACTATGATGCTGATCATACTAGTGGGGCCTGGGTAGTCCATAAGTACATCCTTCAATGTTCCTAGTCGTGGGAATATCGAGACGGGGCATCGATATTCCAGAGTAGACTAGCGTATATCTTCTCGACCCATGTGATGGGCGATGGATGATCCCATATCCATTGGTGTTTGACATCAGAGATGGTATGCGGGTGCTCAGTGGAGACTGGGTACACTGAACGGACTCGCCGAGAACTCCCAGATGGTATTATACCTCACGTCAGATGGCAGTTCTCTGGTGACACTGGTACAGCTTAGTCTGTTGACCCGAGATCGTCATAGAGTCTTGTGTGTATCCCACCATGCTTTGATTTCCACCCTACCATGGCTCTACTGAGTCATGCAAACAAGTGGTTTTTGGGTGCAGTCCCGATTCACATGGGCTGATGTTGCGCTATGCTCGACTGGCCATAACTGGAAATCCCTGGCCAGGGTTGCACTGATTTACTGGTAAGTGTTATCAGTAGTTTCATGCTTGTTATGGACCTTACATCGGCATGACTTATCAAGCTGCTGGGGTCTGACGTTTACCACCCCTAGGCGAGATATGCGACATATCAGACGAACTGACCGAACTGTGCAGTAAGTGTTACTGATTGGATTCACAGGAGTGTGAGCAGAATTGCTCGTTGATCTTCTGATCGCTCAATACCCGGGTGGCCGTTACGTTTAGCAGACCGCTTGCGGCTTGTGGGTGATTGATATGATCACCACCTACTGCCTGCGTATTGACGAGTCTTTAGAGTCCTACACAGAGGTTTCCTGGCTCAAGCGAAACGAAATAGGAGCGCATATGAGATATGTGCGGGACCGAGAATAATACCAGTATATGATACTGTATTCTATTCTCGCGATTTGTATCATCGGACTGTTATATGAGATATAGTCGGGTTACCGAATCAAGTGTTGATTCAATATATTGATACACTAGATATTAGTCGGTTATATGCGATATTACCGGAGCGTTAAATCAAGTGTTGATTTAATGATTTAATGTATAATTATATATTTTATATATTACTTTACATTAACTAGTATTGGTTCACTTAATATTGATTTTCTCACTTGATGTGCACATGTTGTATATGTGATATATGTTTGTGCACTAGTTTGTTTCATGATTGATGATACATGCAAACATGTGTGGGTGTGTGACATACACCATGTTAGTTATAATTTAGGTTTTTATTTATCTTAATTATTCAAAATGGTGGCTTCTTTTGTCATGGCTTGAAGCTTCATGAAGCTTGAAGCAACTTTGACAAAGTCCACTCATTTTGTCTTGATTAAGATATTCATTAACCAAACCATTATAATTAACTATGGTTTAGTCTTTACAAAGGTTAACTCACCCATGGTTGCATTATGATAGACTTCACTTGCTTATTCTTTTGATATAATTCATTCTTATTCTTTTCTTCTTCTTCCTCCTCTTCTTCAAGTGAAGAAAAGCTTTCTAGAATTTTTCAAGTGAAGATTTAGAGTGAGAAATCCAAATCTAAAGTGAACCCATTTCCTATTTCATCATCCTCTACTACTTTCCATTTAGTTTAGGGTGTTCTCTTCACAAAGTTCTTGACCTATTGAAGATGGAGCTTGAGTTTGAGTCTCCTCGACGTAGATCATCCTCGGCCTCGAAGTCAACGACCTAGCCCGCTCATTCCTCCGAAGAAACCATCGCTAGAGTCCGGGATCTCGATGATCGCAGTGAAGGGACGTCAACACGGAGCTTTCGAAGTGAAGGACCGGATCTACAAAGGTTGTAATCCCTTTTCACTTAGTGTTAAAATGTTTAACTTGCTAGTTTTCGCATAATCTCTAGTATACGATCTTGGTTAGGGTTGTTCGGCACGGCTAATTTTTTTTGAATCGGGCATGGTAGATGTCTTGTAGAACCTTGTTAGAGTGCCTAGGAACCCTACACATGGACTGCCGCAAGAAGACAGTTAGATTTTGTTTTCCCGGTGAGTCAGTGTTTGTTGTGCAGGGGGACCGTGGTGCCGCCCCTCACAGTTTGATTTCTGTTCTGTGCGCTAGTCGGCTTTTGAGGAGGGGATGTCGGGGATTCTTGGCTTTCATTCATGATACTGGATCCACAGTGGAGTCGTTGGACAAGGTTTCTATCGTGCGAGAGTTTCCCGATGTCTTTCCCGATGAGTTACCTGGGTTGCCGCCAGAGCGCGATATTGAGTTCTGCATTGATCTGATTCCTGGAACGGAGCCTATTTCTATACCGCCTTATCGGATGGCTCCGGCAGAGCTGAGAGAGCTTAAAGATCAATTGCAAGAGTTGCTTGATATGGGACTTGTGCGTCCGAGTGTTTCACCGTGGGGAGCTCCTTTTCTGTTCGTCAAGAAGAAGGACGGCAGTTTGAGGCTGTGTGTGGATTATCGTCAATTGAACCGAGTTACGGTGCGGAATAGGTATCCTTTACCTCGCATTGACGATTTATTTGATCAGCTCCAGGGTGCGAGACATTTTTCAAAGATTGATTTACGTTCGGGTTATCATCAGTTGCGGGTTCGGAATGATGACATTCCGAAGACTGCTTTTCGTACGCGGTATGGGCACTATGAGTTTTTGGTGATGTCGTTCGGACTTACCAATGCGCCAGCAGCATTCATGGATCTGATGAACCGGATTTTCAGGCCGTTCCTCGACCAGTTTATTATAGTGTTTATTGATGACATACTGGTCTACTCTAGGAGTCGTGAGGAGCATGAGCAGCACTTGAGGATTACTTTGCAGATTTTGAGAGAGCACCAGCTGTATGCTAAGTTCTCGAAGTGCGCGTTTTGGCTTTATAGAGTTGACTTCCTGGGTCATGTAGTGACTGGTGATGGTATTCTTGTGGACCCGAGGAAGATTGAGGCTGTACAGCTTTGGCCCAGACCTGTATCGGTGACTGAGGTCCGCAGCTTTTTGGGCTTAGCTGGTTATTATCGCCATTTTGTGCAGGATTTCTCGAGTATCGCTGTACTGCTGACGGGACTGACCCGGAAGGGAGTTCCTTTTCTTTGGACTGATGCGTGCGAGCAGAGTTTTTGGCAGTTGAAGACTCGGTTGACGACAGCACCGGTTCTTTCTTTACCTTCTGGATCGGGCGGCTATGTTGTTTATTGTGATGCTTCTAGAGTAGGGCTCGGCTGTGTTTTGAGCATGATAAAGTGATTGCTTATGCTTCTAGGAAGCTGAAGAAGCATGAGCAGAATTACCCCACTCACGATCTTGAGATTGCCGCGGTAGTCTTTGCGTTGATGTTTTGGAGACACTACTTGTATGGGGAGTCGTGTCAGATCTTCACGGATCATAAGAGCTTGAAGTATATCTTGCAGCAGCGGGATCTGAACCTGAGATAGTGCCGATGGATGGAGCTAGTGAAGGATTATGATTGTGAGATCCTTTATCACCCGGACAAGGAGAATGTGGTGGTTGATGCTTTGAGTCGTAGGCCCGGGGGTAGCTTGTCCCAGTTGAGCGCAGTTCAGCGTCAGTCGTCTGCAGATTGGCAGCTCTTGTGTGTTGGTAGAGTGCAGTTTGAGTTCACTTCCACTGGGGGACAGTTTGCTCATGTCTGCGCTCGTCCACTACTATTTGACCGTATCCGCGAGGCGCAACCCAGTGATGCCCGTTTGTCAGAGATTCTTGAGCTTGTTCGACAGGGTACAGTTTCGGAGTTCATGATTGATGACCAGGGTGTGCTATGATGTGGGACTCGCTTGTGTGTACCAGATGCTGATGGGTTGAGACGCGAGATCCTAGAGCAGGCACATCAGTCGGCCTTTAGCGTTCATACAGGTTCCACCAAGATGTACCGGCACTTGAGAGACTTTTACTGGTGGGAAGGGATGAAACGCGATATTTCGGACTTCGTTTCGAGGTGCCTGACTTGTCAGCAAGTCAAGGCTGAGCATCAGAGACCGGCTGGAGAGTTGCAGCCTTTACCCGTTCCAGAGTGGAAATGGGAGCAGATTTCCATGGACTTCATTGTAGGTCTACCCAGAATCAGTAGGGGGTATGACTCCATTTGGGTGATTGTTGACCGGTTGACGAAAGCGGCTCACATTCTTCCAGTGAAGGCCACTTTCGGTTATACTCAGTATGCTCAGTTATATATAGATGAGATTGTGTGTTTGCACGGTGTTCCCACATGCATAGTATCCGATAGAGGCACTCAGTTTACTAGCCGTCTTTGGCAAAAACTTCAAGAAGCTTTGGGTACCCGGTTGAGTTTTAGCACCGCTTTTCATCCGCAGACCGATGGTCAGTCGGAGCGGACTATTCAGACTCTAGAGGATATGCTCCGTGCATGTGTGCTTGATTTTAGTGGCAGTTGGGATCGTCACTTGCCGTTGATTGAGTTATCCTAAAACAACAGCTTTCAGGAGACTATTCAGATGGCACCTTTTGAAGCTTTATATGGTAGGAAGTGTCGATAGCCAGTCTGCTGGACTGAACTCAGCGAGAGTAGAGTTTTGGGACCCTAGCTAGTTCAGGAGACCACGGAGAAGATCCAACTGATTCAGGACAGGATGAGAGAAGCCCAGTGCAGGCAAAAGTCTTATGCCGACCGTCGTCGTCGCAAACTTGAGTTCGCAGTGGGGGATCATGTATTCCTGATGATTTCTCCGATGAAGGGCGTTATGCGATTTGGGAAGAGAGGGAAGCTCAGTCCCAGATTTGTAGGTCCTTTCAAGATCCATGAGCGAGTGGGTTCCGTTGCTTATCGTTTAGCGCCCCCGCCCAGTTTTCCGGATGTTCACCCTGTTTTCCATGTGTCGATGCTTCGTAGATACCTTCATGATCCTTCTCACATGATTCAGCACGAGACCGTTCAGCTTGAGCGCGATCTTTCGTTCACCGAGCATCCGGTAGTTATTTTGGATCGGCAGGTGAAGAAACTTCGGTCAAGGTTCTTTCCGTCTGTGAAGGTTCTTTGGCGTAGCCCGACTAGTGAGGAGATCACTTGGGAGGTCGAGAGCGAGATGCGGAAGAAATTCCCTCATCTCTTTGAAGGTACGCTTAGTATGAAATTTTAATTCGGGGACCGAATTTCTATAAGGGTGGAGATTGTAACGTTTTAGAAATCGTTATACGAATTTTTCCGTTTTAGGGTAAAATTGTCGGTATTTTCCGTTTTAACCCGACTGTGTTCAAACGACCATATAGACTTGCGAGCACTTAGTTTAGCTAAAATAAAGCTAGTGCGCAAGCTTTGGGGGTATATGGGACGTTTTTGTTCAATTAGATTTTTTCCCAATTTTAATATTATTTTAATGCGGTATTCACATTTTGGGAAATTTCTTCTAAGTGAACTTTTCTTCATTTAAGCTTGAGTTAATCCAACCCTCACTTATTATCTAGATATTTGTATGGGCATTAGAATTAAAGTTAAAGGAAAATGAAAAGAAATCAAAGAGGTGCATGCATGTGTGTGTGAATGCATTTATTGCACTTATTGCAAGGAAATTCCTAGAAAACCCTACACAATTCCTCACCTCTTTCCCTTGGACGAATCCCTCTCTCTCTCAACTGCTCTTGATCATTTCCCTTCCAATTTGCATCAATCCAAACTCAAAATTCTCCAAATAAATCACAAAAATACACCAAGTCCTTGTTCTTGCTCTTTGATCACTTCAAAAATAGGAAAGGTTGGAGCTTGTGAGCAAAGTTGATAGGTATAATCCCTAATCTGTTTAAATGAAGTTTTATGATGTGTAGTTCATTGGATATTGAATAGAACACGTTAGATATCGATTAGTGCAATATCGTTTTTTTTAGTGTCTTTTAGAGCCTCTGTGAACTGCTGTGGCCTGGGATTTTTACAGAAAAATCAAACAAAATTATAGTGATATACTGTGACCATGGAGCACTACGTGAGACATGAGGACCACCCCACCGGCTGGGGCTGGCGACCCCTTTGAGAAATCCGGCGACGTCGGCTGTAGAGGAGGGTTGGGTGTTGGTTTTTTTGTGGGTAGTTGTCTGCTGTTGGTTATGGGTGTTTGGTACAGTTTACTTTTTTAGTAATTGCAGTATGAAAATTCTGGACTCGTTTACCTAAAATTTAGTATTTTGAGTCCGCGTGTTACGTGTTGCGACACGAATCGTGATCTTATGCAGCTACTATACTTGGGTAGGTTTTGTGGTATCGTTACGCACGTTAGCCACTAGACGTACACTCGCGAGTTAGTTTAGTGTTGGTGCGTTATTTAATACATAGTTTTACGTTATATGTAGGGTTCCTAGGCACTCTAACAAGGGTTAATAAGGAATCAACCATGCCCGAATAAAAATTTAGACGTGCCGAACAACCCAAAGCTAGGATCTTTGCTAGATAATTAGTGTTTAACATGCAAGAAAACATCTTTACAACTAAGAGAGAGGGATTACAACCATTGTAGTCCGCTCCTTCCTTTCATAAGCTCCGAGTAGAAGTCCCTTCACCGCGATCCACGATCTCCCGGACTCAAGAGAGGCTTCACAACCCGAATGATCCATGCTCGCTTGTAGTTTTCCTTTTCTCCGATGATCTACCTCGAAGTTTCTATAACTCAAGCTCTCCCTCTCTAATGAGGTGAACACCCTAATCTAATTGGCTAGATTAGATGAGGATGATGAAGTAGTATTCTTGCTCTCTTTTAATATCAAATTCTCACTTTAATTAATCACCTAAAGAGAACCTAGAAAGCTTTCTCAAAGCTCAAAAGAAGAAGAAGAAGAATATGGATGGATAATTCCTTTTGTGATGAATAATGAAAAGTTGTAGTGGTTACAAATCTAACCAAGGGTTAAGCATGAAGGAGTTAACCCTTGTAGAGAATAAACTAGAGTTAATGGTTTGGATTGGGTTAACAAAATATCTTCACAAAATATCAAGCTAAAGAGAAAGTCAAAGCTTCATGAAGCTTCATGAAAGCTTCATGAAAAAGCTAACCCTAATCCAAACCCTAATCTTTTGTTAAATTTGTAACCCTAACATGTTACAATAATATATATCACATATACAATATATTTTGTAACAAAAGAAAATAATACAATTAACATATATCGCATATATATCAATGTATTATCTTGTGAGAAAATGAATCAATAAAGCGAGCCAATATTAGATAATGGAATATAATATATCACATATATAATTATACATTAAATTATCGAATCAACACTTGATCCGACAATCCGGGTATATCGAATATAACCGACTAATATATCATGTACCGATTCATCGAATCAACACTTGATCCGATAACCCGGATCATATCAAAATATCGCGAGAATATAATACGGTATCTCATATTGTATTATCCTCGGTCCTGCACATATCACATATGTGTCCCTACTCCGTTTTGCCTGAGTCAAGAAACCTCTGTGTAGGACTCTAAAGAATCGTCAATACGCTGGTAGTAGGTGATGATCATATCAAACACCCACAAGCTGCAAGCGGTCAGCTAAACGTAATAGCCACCCAGGTATTGAGCGATCAAAAGATCAACAAGCAAGCCTATACATTCTCCTTTGAATCCAATCAGTAACACTCCCGTACAGTCCGGTCTATTCGTTTGATATGTTGCATATCTAGTGTAAGGGTGGTATACGTCAGACCCCAGTAACCGATAAGTCGTGTCGATGTGAGGCTCATAACGGGTCGAGAAACTACCGGTAACACTTACCAGTAAATCTCTATATCAGCCCTGGCCAGGGACTTCCAGTTTTAGCCAATCGAACACGGCACAACATCAACTCCCTATACCGGGAGAGACGAATCCCATCCTATCGCTCATTGCCTCCATGTGATTCGGGACTGCACCCAAAAGCCACCGTTTTGCACGCCCTCTTGGACGTGGTAAGGTGGAAATCAAAGCATAGTGGGAATCACACAAGACTCTATGACGATCTCGGGTCTACAGACAACCCTGTACCAGTGTCACCAGAGAACTGCCATCTGACGTGAGGTATAATACCATCTGGGAGTTCTCGGCGAGTCCATCCAGTGTACCCAGTCTCCACTGAGCACCCATACACCATCCTTGATGTCAAACACCGATGGATATAGGATCATCCATCGCCCATCATATGGGTCAAGATGCGTATACGCTAGTCTACTCTGGTGTATCGATGCCCTGTCTCGACACACCCTCGACTAGGAACAGTTATAGGATGTACTCATCGACTACCGTGGCCCCACTAGTATGATCTCATCATAGTCCCAGTAGTCGAGTACATATCCTAAGGGCTTTATCAACATGTGAGAGTAAGACAGTAAACAAATACAAGTCAACATGTTAAGATAAAGTGAAACTAAATAGCATACTATCATGACGAGCAAGAAATTCCTCTCTATATATATCCAAGCATCCATTATAATATACATCATATGTACAACAATGACCTCTAGGGCATATACATAACTAACAATCTCCCACTTGCACTAAGGCCAGCTGCTGTAGTATCTCATACCTAGCATCCCGAATAATCTCTCAAACTGTATCCGGGGAATGGCCTTCGTGAGTGGATCCGCAGTGTTGTCCTTCGTATCTACTCTCCTGACCTCGATCTCCCGGCTATCAACTAATTCCCTGATCAGGTAATACCGCCTCAGAATATGTCTGGACTTCTGATGGGACCTGGGTTCCTTGGACAAAGCCACAGCTCCATTGTTATCACAATACAGAGGTATTGGATGTTCAATGGATGGAACCACACCAAGTTCACTAATTAACTTCTTTATCCAGACAGCCTCTTTGGCTGCATCGTTGGTAGCGATGTATTCAGCCTCCATCGTCGAGTCTGCAACGGTATCCTGTTTGGAACTCTTCCAACATACCGCCCCTCCATTGAGGGTAAAGACAAATCCCGAGTGCGACTTAGAGTTGTCCTTATCACTTTGGAAGCTCGAATCGGTAAAGGACTCCACCTGGAGTTCTCCGTTACCATACATCAAGAACATCTCCTTAGTCCTTCGCAAGTACTTGAGAATGTTCTTCACAGCTTGCCAGTGACTCTCTCCAGGATCTGCTTGATACCGACTCACTACACTTAGTGAGTATGCAACATAGGGTCTCGTACATAGCATCGCATACATGATAGAGCCTACTGCCGAAGCATAGGGTACCCTTGCATGCGAGCTCTCTCCAAATCAGTCTTGGGAGACATCTTTTTGGAGAGAGTGAGTCTAGAGATCGTGGGTTGGTTCCCATGCTTGGATTCTTCCATACTAAACCTCTTTAGTATGGTGTCAATGTACCTGGATTGGGACAATCCCAGTATCCGTTTAGATCTATCTCTATAGATCATGATTCCCAATATGCAGGAGGCATCACCTAGATCTTTCATTGAGAATCTTTGTGATAAGAAGAGCTTGACTGACTGCAGCATAGGAACATCATTTCCTATCAAGAGTATGTCATCGACGTACAATACGAGGAAGACAACCTTACTCTCTGCAACCTTTTTATATATACAAGTTTCATCTACGTTTTTTATGAAGTCAAACTCCTTGACTACAACATCAAAGCAGATGTTCCAACTCCGCGATGCTTGCTTTAACCCATAGATGGATTTAAGCAGTTTGCACACCTTTCCGCTGCTCCCTACGAAGCTCTCTGGCTGAGTCATGTACATGCACTCTTCTAAATCACCATTTAGAAAGGCGGTCTTAACATCCATTTGCCAGATTTCGTAGTCATAGTATGCAGCAATGGCAAGTAAGATCCGGATGGACTTAAGCATAGCCACTGGAGAAAAGGTTTCGTCATAATCCACACCTAGTCGTTGACGAAAACCCTTTGCAACAAGTCTAGTTTTGAAAGTCTCAACTTTTCCATCTACACCAATTTTCTTTTTAAAGATCCACTTGCTCCCAATGGGATTTACCCCTTCAGGAGCATTTTCCAAAGTCCATACTTTGTTAGTGTACATGGATTCCATCTCAGATCCATTGCATCCAGCCATTTCACAGAGTCACCACTCGTGATGGCCTACTCGAAACTAGTCGGGTCATCATCTTCCATGATGCAATCCTCGCTCCCACCATCAGTGAGAAAACCGTAGTATCTCTCAGGTGGGTGAGAAACCCTGTTAGATCGGCGGAGAGGCTGCGGTTCGTCGGGTACTACTGAATCCTCTGGTTCCATCAAATTTTATGTTGTAGTTTGTTCTGCTGGAACTTCTTCCAGTTCTACCTCAGAGCCACTAATCTCTTTTGCAAGAAATTCGTTTTCTAAAAAGGTGGCGTGTTGAGCAACAAACACCCTTTGTTCCTCACCGTGGTAGAAAATATACCCTCGCGAATGCTTGGGATATCCAATAAACTTACATAAAACAGACCTTGCCTCGAGTTTGTCCGGTTTTTTTCTTTTGACATAAGCCGGGCAACCCCATATCTTAACAAAATTAAGATATGGTCTCTTCCCTTCCCATATCTCATATGGGGTGGTAGGCACTGATTTGGTATGAACTTTATTCAGTATGTATGCCACTGTCTCAAGCGCATAACCCTAGAAGGAAGTAGGCAACTCAGCATTGCTCATCATAGAGCGCACCATTTCTAATAGGGTGCGATTCCTCCGCTCCGATACACCGTTTTGCTGTGGTGTATAAGGAGGAGTAAGCTGAGAGAGAATCCCATTCTCTTTTAGATAATCTAGGAACTCATTGCTTAAGTATTCACCTCCTCGATCAGATCGAAGAATCTTAATACTTTTGCCCGTTTGGTTCTCTACTTCGTGCTTATATTCCCTGAATTTCTTAAAAGCTTCAAACTTGTGTTTCATCAGGAACACATGTCCGAATCTTGAGAGATCGTCAGTGAATGTAATGAAGTAGGAAGAGCCGTTCCTGGCGTGTGTAGACATGGGACCGCATACATCACTATGTACCAGTCCTAAGAGTTCCGTAACTCTTTCTCCGTGTCCACTAAATGGAGTTTTGGTCATTTTTCCTTTGAGACATGAATGACAAGTATCATAAGATGATAATTCGAACGAATTCAAATATCCATCCTTATGTAACTTAGCTAGCCGTGTCGCATTGATATGACCAAGTCTACAATACCACAAGAAGGATTCGTTCATTTCTGAACTCTTCCTCTTGTGTTTGTTTTGTATATTAAGGACTGTATTTTGATTGAGAATGAATATGCCATTATGTAACGAGCCTGATCCAATCAACTTTTGATCTAGGAAGATGTTCATAACATTATCCTGTACTACAAAATTATATCCTTCTTTACTTAATAAAGAAACTGATATAATGTTGCACATCATGTTCGGTATATAATAGCACTCATTCAGAATTAGTGTATTACTACTTGGTAATACAAGGTGATATTCGCCAACTGCTTTGGCTGCAATACTTGCACCATTCCCTACTTGTACGGAATGATCACCTTTTTCCCAGTTCTCTACCTTTACGTAGCCCATGTAATAACTTACATATGTGGGATCCCGATCCGGTATCTAATACCCAGGACGTAGGGTGAACTGAGAAACAGTTCTCAATAACTAACACATCCGAAGAAGATGCATCAGCATGCATGTTCTTTGTTTGGGCGGTATGAGAATCCAGATATTCTCTTGTTTTTTGTTCAGTCTTATAACTCTTATAAGAAAGAACGGGACCAACGTTCCCCTGCTCAGTATAATAAGCGGGTTCAGTCAATACATCCATATTATTATCTTGATTATAGGCTGACATGGTCGCTACCTAGAGAGAGAGAGAGAAGAAAACACTTTAGCGTATGCTCTTGCAAGATTAGATTGGTTATTATCTTATCTAATCAGGATGTCTCCCACTGTTTTTATCAAATCTTCCATCAAACCCTAAAAGGTAAGATTAGCCGTGTAAGTCTAGGCTAGCGCCCCGGCCGTCTACAGACGCCAAAATACGGAACAAAAACTTTTAACTGGCGCTATCGTATACTTTAACCCGGATCTGCCATTATTGCTAAACTAACAAACTGTAAAGAGTGTAGAAAGATTGTACCGAACGATCCGAGTCCTTCGTTCTTCAACCATCATCCCACGCTCCGTTGCGGCTGCTCCGATCTCGTCGATCTCCGATCTCCTCGTCGAGGTGGCACCACATAATCGGTTCTTTAAACGGGCTCCCGCCTCTGACTCGAGGCAACTCGATCGTCAAGTTTGCTAAAAGAGACGACAAAGATTGATGTAGAGAATGAGTAGATGACTTTGTCTCACTTCGTCCAAATCCGTGGACGATCGGTTAATGAAGTTGCCGTGGAAATCGGGTGATGGAATGAAATGAACTGTAAAATTCCATACACCCCGAATACTATCATAATCTTTTCTCTCTAAAATGAAATCAACAAGTGAAGTGAGGAGGAGAGAGAGGGCCATCCACTTTTATGCAAGGAGGGAGGTGACCGTAGGAGAGGGGGGTGACCTTAAGCATAAAGCTTCTCACTCAAAATATCCTAAGGAAAACAAAACCAATAATTATCAAAGCATGAGTCATTAGGTTAGTCATCAAAAAACCATTAATGCACTAATGAGTCATGAAGCCTAGTCATCATCTAGAACCTTCTAGAAGCTTCTAGAAGCACTGACTCACCTCAACAGAAGAAAAGATAAATCCGTCTTTAACCGAATGTTAAAAGACGGCTGATAGAAAACTGGAAACTGGCAACTTCCAAAAGTGATCCTGAAACGAATTTCAGGACAACCCCGAAACTGTATAAATATACCCGCATTTGTATTACGACCGAATACAAATGCAACTGAGACAAAGATATTATACCTACTCAATATAATACTCGGATCCGGCTTATACCAAAGCCGACCAGTATCATCTGCCCGAAAACTGACACGTGCATAAACGCACGTGCATTTTCCGAACCCTGCCATAAAACCATACGGCCTCTACAACGTTTCGCCCGAACTTGGGAAACTGTCTGTGGGGGACTCTAATGACTCGTCAGTACCCTGGCAGTGGGTTTAACCACAAACCGTCAACGGCACTAGCAATGCGTAACGGCTGCCCATAGACTGACCTCAAGGGAGACCGATGAGTGCACTCAAGGGAGGCCGATGAGCGAACTCATCCAGAAACCCTACTGAGCCTAACAGTGACAATGTATATACAGTCCGGTCCGTTCGTCAATGAGTATCGCATATATGCCTAGGGGGCTAGTAACGTCAGACCCCCAATAGCAGTATAAGTCGTGTCGGAGTGAAGCCCAATACACCCTGAGATACTACTGGAGTACCTACCAGTAAATCTCCTGCCATGGCCATGGACTTTGTTTAATGGCTCTCCTAGACACAGCACGACCTCGCCCCCAATACCGGGAGAGACGAATCCCCTGCCGATCCGCTCATGTGCCTCCATATAGCTCGGGACTGTACCCAAAAACTACCTGTTTGCACGACTCCTTTGAGCCGTGGTAGGGTAGAAATCAAAGCACAGTGGGAACTCACACGAGACAAATGACGACCTCAGGTCGATGAACTAACCTGTACACATGTCACCAGGGAACTGCTATCTGACGGTAGATATAATACTAACTAGCAGATTCCCGGCGAGTCCTGTCCGGTGTACTCATAACCCAATGAGCACCTGTATACATCTTAGGTGATCCAACTGACACCAGTGGCTTGTGAGACCGGCCACCGCCCCTCGTCGGGGTCTCGACTGTACACACTAGTCTACTCCGGAGTATCGATGCCCTGTCTCGAAACTCCAACGACTAGGGACCACTATTAAGGATATGCATATAAACTACCCAACTCTCACGTATATGATCGCCATCATACTGTTGGTAGTAAAGCAAGATCCTAAGCGCTCTATCAAAGTGTAACATGCAATCAGTCACCTGAACATGTACACGACTGATAAAGGCAAACCAGATAGCATACTATCATCTCGAGTAAGACTGTCCTACCGGGATAGGTCCTCCGCAATCATTGCAATCACGTACCTGCGATCCAATAATTGACTATGAGGGCACTATCTCCAACAATCTCCCACTTGCACTCAAGGCTAATATTACGATGTCGACTACTCACAGCCCGTGTGAAACCGAACATCCAACTCCTCTACTAATCAGTTTCACAAAGCCCGTTTGTAAAACTATTGTGTTCGAGAAATAGCCTCGGTGAGTGGATCCGCCTAGAAGTATCTTTCAATATCTCTCTAAATCTCAAGTTCGCGGAGAAAGCCATCTCCCGAATTGAGTAGTACCTGTCTTAGAATATGTCTGGATATCTGATGGGACCTTAGTTCATAAATGAACTCCATATCCAAACTTCTTAGACTGTATGGATCACTGAACCTAATCAGTATCCGGCACCATGCCACCCACAGTATCCTCTGGAACCACCTGTCCATAATACTGTCCCTCGTCAGAGGGAAAACTAAAACTCTGACAATCACTCTGTCATCCATGTCACCTTTGAAGCCTGGAATGATAACCGTCTCCCGAAAGAGGCTGCCATTATCAAATCCGTAGAACATGTACTTATGTTCTAAAACTGCTTCCTTATGTTTCTCCAGGATTGGATTAATACAAACTTATTGCATCTAGTGCAAAACCAATATTTGGTGTGGTACTTGACATCTCATGATTGACTCAATTGCCTAAGCAAGTGATCTGCCAATCATGCACATCCCTCTCCCCTTTAGTCTGTAAGACACCTTTAGAGAGGGTGACTCCATCACCTGCAGGTACACCACCATGCTAGGAGTCAACTATTCCAAAAACCATTAGAATATCTGTCAAAGTACCCACATTGGGAAACTACCCAAATCCAGATCTAAAACCATAGATCTAGAAACCAGAATGTCAAATATTATATCCATATCCTGTCTGGGGAAACAACTGTGTGACGACCACAGTACAACCGATCGTAGTATAGGAATTTTACTTCCTACTATGTGTATGTCATCCATATACCATGACATCACACCCTACTACCTTCTTAACTGATCCATCCCCTAATCTGATTGAAGTCAAACCCATGACTATCACATCAAAATTAGATGATCTATCTCCGCTATAACTGCTCAAGTCTATAAATAGATATAAGCATCTTGCCCACTATGCTTCCGTTGCTCCCACTGACTACGACAACCCTCCTACCGGGTCTCATAACCTGGAACAACAGTAGTGTCAAGTCTGGGTAGATAAGAACCTCCCTGTCACCGTCCTTGAGGCTACCGGAGTACCTCTCGGGTGTCTGAGGTTACCTACCATACCTGCGGAGTGGCTATTGGAATGTCAAACCTGATTAAATATATAGGTCCTATTAAATTTTCCGTAATCGTTCGCGGTTCTGGAATCACTTCCAGTTCTACCATACTCCCACTACTGTCTGAAAAAGATCCATTTTACTAAAACTGTGGCGAGTCAAGAACAATATCACTATTGATCTTCCAAATGGTAGAATATCAACCCTCGTCATAGCCAGGGTCAACCCACAAACAACCACTACAGAAACGTGCCCTAAGTTATCCAGTGTCTGGTTTTAATCATAAGCTGGACAACTCCCCGTACCTTAACTTCTTTTAAGGTACGATCCATTCTATATCCAATATAGAAACTTTGGCACTTATTTAATTGGAACCAAGATTCAATCCATGCAGCTGTCTCCAGTGCATATCAACTTAATGGAAAGAGGCTAATCAGCATTACTCAACTTAGGAACCCATCCAATTATGAGTAACCTGAAAGAGAAACACGTTTCTCAAAAACCATCACTATCATCTGAATACCAATCACAAGAATCTACATCTTCGATCTCTTTGAAGAATCCCGATACTTGTGATACCTGGTTCTCTACTTTATTCTTATACCCACAACTTCTCAAAACTTAGACCTTGTATTTTTACGAAACACTCGTCTAAATACTAGAGAAGTTATAAGTAAACAGAACATAGTACGAGGACCTACCCCTTTGTCCTGATGGACACTGGACGACATACAATACTCTGTATAAGTCTGCTGAGTTAAACAACTCAAAACCTGTGCGTAGTAGGTGGAAAACTGTACCCTGGCGATTTCCTCAACTATCACCAATTACAACGAATTTCGATATAATGAGGATGATCACCTAATTCCCAATATCTTACTCCCACTCATCATCTGTAAAACCATACAGATATGAGAATGAAACCTGGTGAATACACACCCTTGGAGTAAGTGTCTAATTGGGAAAACAGTTTTTCCTTTAACAATGCATTGAAACATGAAAATGTTTCGTAGGGGTATCCTGGTATTCATAGCAATGCCTCTTCGATAATCCAATTCATGGCTTCAACCGTATATTTTATTGCCATCTCTCCAAATCCCTTTATTTGTCTTTAGTCGTTACCTTCTGTACACCATCGTTAGGCTAAATGGTTTTCTTCCTTCCCTACCGTTCGGCACCAGCCTATGGTTTGGAAGAAGACTATCCAGTAAGCATAATAGGTGTACCCTCCTAAACCAAGGAGTACTCGTATCTCGAGAGAAGGTGATGATAAAAGACAACTGAATAACACCTTATTCTTTTAAAGGTGAAATAGGAGTGGCGATGAAGTACGCGGTTTTGGTCGTGAATGATATCAGTCGCAATTTACTTTACCCTCTTTCTAATCCCTTTATTTTGTCTTTACATATTACCTTCTGCACACCCTACTTAGGCTAATTGGTTTTCTTCATTCCCTACCTTTCGGCACCAGCCTATGGTTTGGAATAAGACTATCCAATAAGCGTAATAGGTGTACTCTCCTAAACCAAGGAGCTCTCGCAACCTGAGAGAAGGTGATAATAAAAGACAACTGAATAAACCAATTCTATTTCTCCTGAACCTGGATCCATCCCCGAAGAAGTCCCTTCGAGTTCGTATATAACCATACGATGGATCTATCCAATGGAAGTGGATATCCGTAGTAATACGGGTGTTCTGAGAAATTCAAAGGGTAAAAGAAGGAGTGGCAATGACTTATGCAACTCAGACAATCCAAAAGCCAGTATTTTAAGAAGGTTCGGTCAACCTGGTCACTGAGTCATAGTCTAGGGTCGGTCAAAGGTCGCTGCCAAAGAGAGAGAGAGAAAAGAAACACTCTGCGTGCACTCTAACCTAGATCAGAATGGTCATCACTTTATCTAATCCGGAAACCTCCCACTTTCCTGTCAAATTCTCCTCCAAACCTAAAGAAGAATCAATCGGGATCACCCAAAGAGTAAACCAACTCGTCAGTGGGAATCAGGATCCAACTCTCATCGCATGATAACGTGATGGAATGCATCCACGTTACTCATACACCAGAAGGTATGCGCATACTCGGCAAGTTTCAGTTTCTTTAGAAACTCCTGATATTGTTTTTGCCCCATGCTCTTATAACCTTGGCGTTGGTCAAAATGTCATAAGTCACATGCCAAGTTCTACCCGTCACTATCTTGCCAATTTGAACCCACCCGCACATGCCCCTGACGTTGGCCAATCGGCAGAACGACTGTCCCAAACTAACTCATCTATCTATGCAACAATTGAATACCCAGCAGCTACCAAACACTATGCCTTGGCGTTGGTCAAAATACGTAGCTTGAATACTACTGAATACCCAAAAGAAGTGACGGCGGGCTACGACTGGTTTTTGGCGAAAAACCTTTAGCGTAGTGAACTTGATATCGCTGAAGGAACCTGATAGCTTTTTAAAATATAGTGGCGAAAACCTTTTGCTAAAGAGGTCACTCCCGGTAAAGGGATCTCGGCTCTTTCCTCGTGGAATGAGGTGCAGGATATTCCACTGAATACCGCTATGCAAAGCAACTTGTAATCGACTATATTAAAGTTATTACCCCGACGCAAACTTCTGTCCAAGGGGTCTTTCCCGGTGAAGGGATATCAGCCCTTGCCTCGTCGAATGAGGTGCAGGATATTCCACTGAATACCGCTATGCATAACAAAAGGAAACGTCTTTGTAACAACACCTTTTAAATTGTTCCAACAACTGAAAACAGGTTTGTTTTACATTGCGTTGATCAGAATCAACACATGTCCCATCATTAATCACACCAGAAAAGAACGAAAATAAAATGTACGTATATGCCATCCGCATTCGTCACTGGGTCCCGTCATCACCCGTTAGGTTACTTAACTAACGACAGAGCGGGGACTGGACTAGCGCGGGTGTAAAACATATACAACATCTAATAGTATATAAACCAATATACAATAATCGCTCCAGGCGTGATAGTATGCAACATTACAGAAAAGTAATAAGCATCACAGAACAATACAGATATCTGGGATCCCCGGGTTTCACAGAGCCGCTGCTGAAACCCGACGTTCCCCTGTCGTGTGGATAGCCTGTGTAATGAAACCTAGACCCCTACGGGTGCGGCAAGTTACCCGCCAAAACCTGAAGCGAGGTAGTCCCCACAGCATAGTGAATGGAACACCCGGCACTTCACGGAATCCGGTAAATTGAGCACCCCTCCTTGGGTCAACCTGTACCCCCTACGAGTGCGGCGAATAGTCTGCCAATTCTAGAGTGGGGACCCTCTGCCTCTCAAAGCCATGAAATGCGGACCCGTTGCCCTCCAGAACCCGGCTATCCGTGCACTCCGTCTCGGGGTAAAACCTAGTACAGTAATGAAAAATAGTACAATAGGTACATCGACCGCAACCTGGTCGTGCCCCAAAATAATATTATACAACAGGCAGTGACGGCTGTCCACAAGTTGGACGCTCGCCCCGCAATATCAAATGTACAAATAAATTCAAACTGTACTACCATTGCACACTGCTATCCACCACGACAAATCCGCAACAATACAGCACAACACAGAACATCAACGCGAATGTCACGTTCGCAAACCCGTCTAAAAGAACTATAGCAATCGGACGCGGTTTACCGATCAAATGACATTCCCGGTCGGAGATACAATGTAAGCACTGTAAACTAACGTGTTTAAATTTCGATCGACCAAAGAACAAATATCAAAAAGTGGGCCCCACTGCTTACTGGTGAACAGTAACAAAATCTGGGCCAAAACTATATTCACCAAAAACCCCAAAATCCAACACAGAACCCACTGAGAAAATTTGGGAGCACGTGCTCCCCACGTGGCCGCGGATGCGCGGCCAAACCATGGGTTTGGCCGCCCTTCCGCGGCAGCCTGGAGGGATCACGACCCCAAATTTCGTCGTGGTTCTTAAATATGCCTGCACGGATTTTTAAGATATAAAGAAATGAATTTTGAGACCGTTTAAAATTAACAGAAACTGTCGGCTTGGATTTTTGCAGTTTTCGATTTTCGGTCGGATCGATGTTTTAAACGCGTTAACACAAGTTAGTATAGCAAAATGGTTAGGCTCTGATACCACTGTAAGTCTACGCTAGCGCCCCGGCCGTCTACAGACGCCAAAATGCGGAACAAAAACTTTTAACTGGCGCTATCGTATACTTTAACCCGGATCTGCCATTATTGCTAAACTAACAAACTGTAAAGAGTGTAGAAAGATTGTACCGAACGATCCGAGTCCTTCGTTCTTCAACCATCATCCCACGCTCCGTTGCGGCTGCTCCGATCTCGTCGATCTCCGATCTCCTCGTCGAGGTGGCACCACATGATCGGTTCTTTAAACGGGCTCCCGCCTCTGACTCGAGGCAACTCGATCGTCAAGTTTGCTAAAAGAGATGACAAAGATTGATGTAGAGAATGAGTAGATGACTTTGTCTCACTTCGTCCAAATCCGTGGACGATCGGTTAATGAAGTTGCCGTGGAAATCGGGTGATGGAATGAAATGAACTGTAAAATTCCATACACCCCGAATACTATCATAATCTTTTCTCTCTAAAATGAAATCAACAAGTGAAGTGAGGAGGAGAGAGAGGGCCATCCACTTTTATGCAAGGAGGGAGGTGACCGTAGGAGAGGGGGGTGACCTTAAGCATAAAGCTTCTCACTCAAAATATCCTAAGGAAAACAAAACCAATAATTATCAAAGCATGAGTCATTAGGTTAGTCATCAAAAAACCATTAATGCACTAATGAGTCATGAAGCCTAGTCATCATCTAGAACCTTCTAGAAGCTTCTAGAAGCACTGACTCACCTCAACAGAAGAAAAGATAAATCCGTCTTTAACCGAATGTTAAAAGACGGCTGATAGAAAACTGGAAACTGGCAATTTCCAAAAGTGATCCTGAAACGAATTTCAGGACAACCCCGAAACTGTATAAATATACCTGCATTTGTATTACGACCGAATACAAATGCAACTGAGACAAAGATATTATACCTACTCAATATAATACTCGGATCCGGCTTATACCAAAGCCGACCAGTATCATCTGCCCGAAAACTGACACGTGCGTAAACGCACGTGCATTTTCCGAACCCTGCCATAAAACCATACGGCCTCTACAACGTTTCGCCCGAACTTGGGAAACTGTCTGTGGGGGACTCTAATGACTCGTCAGTACCCTGGTAGTGGGTTTAACCACAAACCGTCAGCGGCACTAGCAATGCGTAACGGCTGCCCATGGACTGACCTCAAGGGAGACCGATGAGTGCACTCAAGAGAGGCCGATGAGCGAACTCATCCAGAAACCCTACTGAGCCTAACAGTGACAATGTATATACAGTCCGGTCCGTTCGTCAATAAGTATCGCATATCTGCCTAGGGGGCTAGTAACGTCAGACCCCCAATAGCAGTATAAGTCGTGTCGGAGTGAAGCCCAATACACCCTGAGATACTACTGGAGTACCTACCAGTAAATCTCCTGCCATGGCCATGGACTTTGTTTAATGGCTCTCCTAGACACAGCACGACCTCGCCCCCAATACCGGGAGAGACGAATCCCCTGCCGATCCGCTCATGTGCCTCCATATGGCTCGGGACTGTACCCAAAAACTACCTGTTTGCACGACTCCTTTGAGCCGTGGTAGGGTAGAAATCAAAGCACAGTGGGAACTCACACGAGACAAATGACGACCTCAGGTCGATGAACTAACCTGTACACATGTCACTAGGGAACTGCTATCTGACGGTAGATATAATACTAATTAGCAGATTCCCGGCGAGTCCTGTCCGGTGTACTCATAACCCAATGAGCACCTGTATACATCTTAGGTGATCCAACTGACACCAGTGTCTTGTGAGACCGGCCACCGCCCCTCGTCGGGGTCTCGACTGTACACACTAGTCTACTCCGGAGTATCGATGCCCTGTCTCGAAACTCCCACGACTAGGGACCACTATTAAGGATATGCATATAAACTACCCAACTCTCACGTATATGATCGCCATCATACTGTTGGTAGTAAAGCAAGATCCTAAGGGCTCTATCAAAGTTTAACATGCAATCAGTCACCTGAACATGTACACGACTGATAAAGGCAAACCAGATAGCATACTATCATCTCGAGTAAGACTGTCCTACCGGGATAGGTCCTCCGCAATCATTGCAATCACGTACCTGCGATCCAATAATTGACTATGAGGGCACTATCTCCAACAAGCCGGGATTGATTACACTCTACAATTTCGTCAATCTTTCAGCCAGATCAGTGTCGGTACTTGAGGGAGGTTCCCCGTGCTTTCGCACGGACCTAATTAAAATAAACCTCGTTTTCCCAGAGGCATAACCCCATTAACACCTTTCTAGACACCTACTTGATCGGCTAATTGTCCTGTGTAAAACTCTCCCAGGAATAACTCTTACTCGCAGTGGATATCGGGATCCAACTATCTCATAGGAGGTATGCAATCTCATTGCAAATTTCAACACTTGAAATTCCCGATAATATTTTGCCCCTAGCGTCTTATGACCTTGACGGAGGTCAACAAACCATAGGCTACTAGTCAAGTTCAACCCGTCATTTCCCGATTGAATTAAACCCACCCGCACGACCCTTGACGGGGGTCAACAAGGCCGTACGACTACCCTAATCCAATCTGCATCATATGCATAAGCAGATAAATACTAGTCAGCTACCGCACACTACGCCTTGACGGAGGTCAACAAACGTAGCACGAATACTAAGTAGGACTTATTTGAAATGATGGAGGGCTACGTCAGGTTTTTCTGAAAACCTATTGCGTAATGAACTTGATATCGTTGTAGAAACAAGTGATTTTTGAAAATGAGTGTTTTTGAGGCTTTTCCAGTTACGCTAAAGAGGTCACTCCCGGTGAAAGGATCTCGGCTCTTTCCCCATCGAATAAGGTGCAGGGTATATCATATATACCGTTGTGCAAAGCAAGAACTATATAAGCTGTCAAAAACTAAACCGCGAGTTTGTAGCATCTGCCAGTTTCGCTAAAGAGGTCACTCCCGGTAAATGGATCTCGGCTCTTTCCTCATCGAATAAGGTGCAGGGTATATCATATATACCACTATGCAAAGCAAAACTGTAGCTACCCTTTTTATAATGTTTTGATTCTACAACATCTTTTAGGTTTCTTTTCTTTTTATTAATCTCATTAATAAAAATCCCATCAATTAATGCTTCCTAAGCATCACAGAAGAAACAAAAGTAGTAATATTTATATATCAGCATATATATATATAGTATAAGCATTCGTCTCAAGCAGTAATATGATCTCATTACAGAACATTGCAGCAGAAGAACATATATGAAATATTGGATATACTAGGATGTCCGTGTTTTAATATGAGCCGGTATAAAACACGGATTCCACGGTCGCGATGAATAGCCAAACCCACATCCCTAGACCCCTACAAGAGCGGCAAGCAAAACTGCCAATTCTAGGGTTAGGAGACCCGGTCTCGACTCCTCGAGATGGCCTCCCACTGTACCCTAGAACCCGGTTACTTGTGCTCCCCTCCTTGGGTCTACCTATTGCGGAAAAGTAAATAATATACACTGGTGACATCAACCTCGTCCCGGAAGTGCCCCAATAAAAAAATATTACACACAATTGAATTTTACATGAATGAAAATAAAAACCCTCATCTCACATAAAATCCCCGGCTATTCAGAACACGACGATCCAATATAACATATCACAACAACACATAATATCTCATATCATCAACGTAAGAAAGTATGCATATCCCAATTGTCGTTGATGTATAGCAATGAAAACCGGCAATACCCCACATACTATGCTTACGGTCACAGAAAAGAAAGTGTAAAACTACAACATTTGGAATCCACATTCACTTTAGACATCGTAAATCTGAAATATCATATACTTCGCATTTCATGCCTAACTATATGAATTCCACATATTGTATCACATTCCAGATAAATAGACAATATTAAACTTTCCGATCGAATAATCAAATACCCAAGATTTCCTAAATAGCTCAACACTTCAGCGGAGTTCAAACAATCCCAGAATATGTCACAGTAGCAATGGTCCAGCCCTAGAAGGGTCAAGCCAACGCCTCACATGTGGCACGCCGTACTGCTCCAAACCCTAAGGTTTAGAGGCGGTTCATACGGTCATATAATCGAGTTAAGGTTTGTGTTCTTCTAGAAGGTCCACCGCGTTACTTGCACGTTTTTCCGCAAGATTTAAACTCAAGAAAATTTCAACACTTGAAAGTTTTTCGTGTCGGGAAAAAGTGAGTTAATGATATCCGTTCGAACATTTTAATAGTTTCTAAATTATCCGGAAAACAAAATGAAATTAAACTTTCCGATCGAATCAACGAGTACCAAAAGATCCCTAGAAAACTCAACACCTGAGTCGGATTAAAAATACCGAGAAGCAGCTACAAATACCTACGGATATATCCACCAGACACGTGTCCCCAATTCGCACATGTGGCCACGGAACCGCCGCGGCAAGCATGTTCTTGCCGCGGTTCCACGGCCCTTTGAGAGCCTTGGGGGCTTGTATTTCAGGGTTATCCTTAGAATTCCCTGCTGATTTTTTTGAGTATTTTTAATGCAGAAAAAATCACATTTTTACAAAATTTCCAGAGAGGGGGTCTAGTTCGATGTATCGGGGTTCGATCGGAGTTTTAACTTCGTAAACACGTCGCTTAATGCTCTAGCTAGGCTCTGATACCACTGTAGGTTTCCTTGGCACTCTAACAAGGGTAAATAAGACATCAAGCATGCCCGAATAAAAATTTAGACGTGTCGAACAACCCAAAGCTAGGATCTTTGCTAGATAATTAGGGTTTAACATGCAAGAAAACATCTTTACAACTAAGAGAGAGGGATTACAACCTTTGTAGTCCGCTCCTTCGCTTCATAAGCTCCGAGTAGAAGTCCCTTCACCGCGATCCACGATCTCCCGGACTCAAGAGAGACTTCACAACCCGAATGATCCATGCTATCTTGTAGTCTTCCTTTTCTCCGATGATCTACCTCGAAGTTTCTATAACTCAAGCTCTCTCTCTCTCTCTAATGAGGTGAACACCCTAATCTAATTGGCAAGATTAGATGAGGATGATGAAGTAGTATTTGTGCTCTCTTTTAATATCAAATTCTCACTTTAATTCATCACCTAAAGAAAACCTAGAAATCTTTCTCAAAGCTCATCAGAAGAAGAAAAATAATATGGATGGATAATTCCTTTTGTGATGAATAATGAAAAGTTGTAGTAGTTACAAATCTAACCAAGGGTTAAACATGAAGGAGTTAACCCTTGTGGAGAATAAACTAGAGTTAATGGTTTGGATTCGGTTAACAAAATATCTTCACAAAATATCAAGCTAAAGAGAAAGTCAAAGCTTCATGGAAGCTTCATGCAAAAGCTAACCCTAATCCAAACCCTAACCAAATTTAAATGCTAATATTTTGTTAAATTTGTAACCCTAACATGTTACAATAATATATATCACATACACAATATATTTTGTAACAAAAGAAAATAATACAATTAACATATATCGCATATATATCAATGTATTATCTCGTGAGAAAATGAATCAATAAAGCGAGCCAATATTAGATAATTTAAAGTAATATATCACATATATAATTATACATTAAATTATCGAATCAACACTTGATCCGACAATCCGGCTATATCGAATATAACCGACTAATATATCATGTACCGATTCATCGAATCAACACTTGATCCGATGACCCGGCTCATATCAAAATATCGCGAGAATATAATACGGTATCTGTTAGTGTATATGCCCTAGAGGCCATTACTGTATCATACTAGTATGTATATTACTTGATGGAAGCTTGGGATATTCACAGTTGTATAGACAATCTTGCTCGAAATGGTAGTATGCTACTTGGTTTGTCTCTGCTTTAATGTGTACATGTGTTTCTTTATCGTATCATCTATACGCATTAGTGGAGCCCTTAGGATCTTTGCTTGATTACCAGCGTTGTGATGGCAGTCACACTCGTGGGAGCTGGGTAATCTATAAGCACATCCTTATACATACGTCCCTAGTCGTGGGATTATCGAGACAGGGCATCGATACTCCGGAGTAGACTAGCGTATGCGCTTCTCAACCCAGTGCGGGAGGCGGTCTGTCCCACAATCGTCAGTACGTCGTGCTTGAGATAGTATGCGGGTGCTCATTAGGTTACGAGTACACTGGACAGGACTCGTCGGGAACTGTTGGTTGGTATTATACATATCGTCAGTTATCAGTTCCCAGGTGACATGAGTACAGCTTAGTCCGCTGACTTGACACTGTCACTTCGCCTCAAGTGTGTTCCCACTGTACTTTGATTACTACCCTACCACGGCTCAAAGGAGTCGTGCAAACAGGTAGTAGTTGAGTGCAGTCCCGAGGTACTTGGAGGCAGTGACGGTTAGACAGGATTCGTCTCTCCCGGTATTGGGGGTTGGCATCGCGCTGTGTCTAGGAGAGCCATAACACAAGTAGTCCCTGGCCATGGCAAGCGAGATATACTGGTAGGTTTCCAGTGTTATCTCAGGGTGTTCTGGGCTACACTCCGACACGACTTGTACCGCAATTGGGGGACTGACGTTTACCGCCCCTCTAGGCCCGCCATGAGATGTTATCAGACGAACAGACCGGACTGTACGGAGATTGTCACGTGCAGACTCAGTAGGAGTTCAGATAGGTTTCACCTTGTCCGTCTTCTTATCGGCATCTACCTGGAGACCGTTACGTACAGCTAGTGCCACTTGCGGTCTGTGGTTAAACCCACTGCCAGCGTAGTGTTGAGTCTTTAGAGTCCCACACAGAGAGTTATTCGCCTTTGGGCAAAACAGAGTAGAGGTCGGATGGTTTTGCGACAGGTTTCGTTCTCATCCGCGCACTTGTGCACGTTTGGCGTCCGGACGGATATTACTAGCGGGCTCTGGTTTGAGCCAGATCCTAGTATATGTTTTGGGGTTAGTTTTATCTCATAGTATTCATGTTCCTCGGAACACGAATGCGGGTGTGTATGCACAGTTGATTGAGGCGGAGGAAGAGGTTTTTCATTTGGGTTTTGGAACGGGTGCGTATGCACAGTTGACAGTCGTCTTTTTCCAAACCCTAATGAATTAGTGATATATCAATTAATAATATTAATTAAATGAAATTGTGTCATGGTTGGGTTTGTTGACTTGTTGACCAAGGTGGACTAGTTGACCATGGTTGAAACATTGACTATCATCATTACACATCAAAGATGCTTTTTGATTCTAGCAAAAACCATTTAATATGATATGATAATAGTCTCATCAAACCATCCATCACCTTTTTCATTTTTGGATTATTATTATTATTAGATAATTCACTTATTATGTTATGGTTGTAAAAAACCATCTCATTCTATCATAACCATTCTCTCTCCTCTATTCTTCTTCTTCCTCCTCTAGTTCAAGGAGAACAATTCTCATGTGTTGAGAAACATCTCCTTGAAGATAAAACACCTAAAGATACTCTCTACTCTCTCTAAGGTTGAAGGTCTAGCAAGCCAAAGATCTTAGTTCTCTCAAAGTTCGAGAAAGGAGCTCAAGGAAGAAACCCTCAGGTGGATCCATCTTTGACAAGAGTAGGTGACGAGGAAAGCACCATCCGACCACCATCAAGAGTCAAGAAGATGGAGTTCAAGTTGAGGTATAACCCCTAACCGAGTAGACAACTCTCTAGTTAGGTTTCTAGTGTGTAGTTTAGCCAAGATCCGTTTTTGTAGTCCATGTTACCTAAGTCTTAAAAATCGTTTTTCACCATTTCCGCAAGCCCGAAAGAACCGGGAGAGGTAACGTGGACTTACAGTGGTATCAGAGCCTAACTAAACACACCCTAGCATGTTAGCAAAGTATTTAGAATATCGACCGAACGATAAAACCGCAAAATACCCCGGAAAAACCCTAGTTGCTGCCGAATTTGTTTTCTGCTCTAAAAATAAAAAATCATGTCTTAAAAATCGGCTCAGGCTTTTCTATAAACAGGCAAGAAAAACGATCGCACGAGCCGACCAAGGCGCCGCGGATCCGCGGCCGAGTTGACTCGGCCGTGGATCGTTTCTCCTGCAGTTTGTTTCTGGGGGTATTTTGTGTATTTTAGGATGGTTTGTTTCTGTCCAGATTTTCCAGAGAACAAGTTGGTTTTTAGGGTGGTTACAAATCCGTATTTTTGGTCGATTTTCTGTAGACTTTGGCTAAAGGTTATATCTTTGATGTTATATATGTATTGAACGTCTACTAATCGCTATACGTCGATTAGTGGGGGTTATACATATCTGTGATCTGTGATGTTGATGGTTTGTGTATATGAATTCGTTGGATTGTCGCGTATGAATAGCCGGGGGATTGTGAGATGAGGGTTTTGTTTATCTTTCAATTCTTGTAATATGTAAATTGATGTAATATTATTTGTATGGCCGCACAACCGGGTCGGGGTTGTAGCCGTCATTGTATAATTTCTTTTTACTGTTTTTACTCCTAGGATATAACCAAGGTGGGGTGCACAAACTACCGGGTATCTCGAAGTGCCGAGTGGCCTACTCACGAGTTGAGGGAGGTTGCTTCGCTTCGGGTACTTGGCGGGTAGTTTGCCGCACCGGTAGGGGTCTACGGTGGGGTGTGGCTATTCATCGCGACCGTGTAATCCGTTTTTCGTTACAGGCTCGAACGGATTGTGGATTCCTAGTATATCCAATGTATTCATCTGTGATCTGTAATGTCTATCAATGCTATATATCTATTTAGGTGTTGCTTATATTTTGCATCCGCGCTAGTCCAGCCCCCGCTCTGTCGTTAGTTAAGTAACCTAACAGGTGATGACGGGGCCCCATGGCGAATGCAGATGGCATAAGCATACGCCATATTTTGGTTGTTTTCTGCAATGGTAGGTTTAATTGATGGGACTCATTGGAATTAATGCAAGATAAAAATAAACCAAGTTAAAGTCATTGGAACACTTTGAAAACCACTCGGTTCTTTTCAAAACCAACTTTTAAATGCGGAGCTTGAACCACTCCTTTTAAAATCTATCTCGTTCCATCGATTATATTGTTAGTGTATATGCCCTAGGGGCCATTATTGTATCATACTAGTTTGTATATTACTTAATTGAAGCTTGGGATATTCACATGTATATAACAGTCTTGCTAAACATGGTAGTATGCTACTTGGTTTTTCTATCTTAATATGTGAGTATACGTATTGATAAAGCTCTTAGGATCTTGCTTGACTACCAGCGTTGTGATGGCAGTTACACTAGTCTACAAGCACATCCTTATTCAGGTCCCTAGTCGTTGGATTATCGAGACAGGGCATCGATACTCCGGAGTAGACTAGTGTGTACGCTTCTCATCCCAGTTGGGGAGATGGTCTGTCCCACAGCCATCAGTACATCGTACTGGAGATAGTATGCAGGTGCTCGTTAGGTTACGGGTACACCGGACAGGACTCACGGGGAACTGTTGGTTGGTTTTATACCAGTCGTCAGTGAACAGTTCCCAGGTGACATGAGTACAGCATAGTCCACAGACTTGACACTGCTACTTCGCCTCGAGTGTGTCCCACTGTTCTTAGATTGCTACCCTACCACGGCTCAAAGGAGTCGTGCAAACAGGTAGCAGTTGGGTGCAGTCCCGAGCACTTGGAGGCAGTGGCGGTTAGAAAGGATTCGTCTCTCCCGGTATTGGGGGTTGATATCGCGCTGTGTCAGAGAGCCATTACGCAAAGTCCCTGGCCAGGGCAAGCGAGATTTGCTGGTAGGTTCCAGTAGTTTCTCAGGGTGTAATGGGCTTCGCTCCGACACGACTTATACCGCTATTAGGGGACTGACGCTTGCCGCCCCCCTAGGCCCGATATGCGATAGTCTTAGATGAACAGACCGGACTGTACGGAGATTGTCACATCAGACTCAGTAGGAGTTCGGATGGGTTTCCTCATCGGCCTTCTTATCGACATCTACCTGGGGACCGTTACGTACAGCTAGTGCCGCTTGCGGTCTGTGGTTAAACCCACTGCCAGCGTAGTAGTCGAGTCTCTAGAGTCCCACGCAGAGAGTTTCCCTACTCCAGGCGAAACGATATAGAGGTCGTATGGTTTTACGACAAGGGTTCGGACGCATACGTGTGTTTACGCACGTACGACTTTCGGACAGTTTTTACTAGTCGGCTTTGGTTTAAGCCAGTTACTAGTATCCGGTTATTGGATTTATACAGTCTAAAGTTTTTCCGTGTTTTCACCGATAGGAGGGGCATTCTCGTAATTGCGCGAGAAGCTTCTAGAAGATGGTGACTAAGGAGGTTAAGGTGGCATATACATTAAATGAGATTAGTGAGTCATATGGATGATTCATCCATGTCATTAACGCATCATAAATGCTTAATGACTCATGGAGATGAATCACCATTAGATATTTATCAAGCATGGTTGTAAATCATTTTCTTTTCTTTTCTTGCAAAACAATAATGCTTGATATATATTATGATAACTCATTTTCTCATTTCATTATTATTCTCACCTTCTCTCTCCTCAAGCTTCCTCTCTTCAAACCCTAATCCTCCCCTCTCATGTGTTGAGTACAAGGATTAGTTAGACTACTTAATCCATAACCCTCACTCTATATCATCTAGGTACTTTGATTAGCACTTAAAGAAACCTAGTTGCCTCAAGTTTAGAGGCAAAGCTTGGAGTAAAGCTCTCGTGGTGGATCGTCTACTACTTGGAGAAGACCGAGGAGGAGGTGGAGTTCGTAAAGACGAAGGACACGGTTCTTTAGGTATAATCACTTCACATAGTAGTTTAGAACTTCTATGATAGTTGTTAGTTATCGTTTAGCTTCGATTCATGCGGTTAGTCGATGTTTAAGCAAAGAACAAGATCGTTTTTCATATTTCCGCCTCACCGCAAGTCGTGGGGTGTTGTACATCGACTTACAGTGGTATCAGAGCCTCGCTAAACAATAATTAACTCATTATCAAAGTCGTAAGAATTTCGAACGCAAAAAGGAACCGGAAACATCGTCGATTATCACGCTTGCTGTCGAATTTTAAACTGGCTCTAAAAATTTTTCATGGTGCTTCAGAATAACAAGCAGGAAAAACTAGGGGTACTGAAGAAATTTGGACCCCTAACTCGGCCATCTCACCGTGGAACCGCGGCGGATCCATGCGATCCGCGGCGGATCCGCGGCCGAGTTGGGGCCGAGTCGGCCCAAATTTATTCAGTAACTCCTAGGTGTTAACAGTGATGTTTCTGGGATGTTTATTTTTCTGCTCAAGTCTCAGGTGCACAGAGAAGAATTGGAGTAGAATCTAAAAGCGTTTGTTCGATCGAAATTTTACGATGTTTGCTAATTTGATTATATCTGTGTGTGTATAATGTGTTCGTAAACCTCCTCTAACTGCTAGTATGTCGGTTGGCAGGGGGTTGCACATTTCTGTAATGGTTTTTACTGTTTGTGGATGTGAACTGTATTGGACTGCTGTGATGATTAGCCGGGGTTTTGTGATGGGTTATTATTTTAATTCATTCGATGTAACTGTAATATGTTGTAATATTATTTTGCGGGGCACATCCAGGTTGCGGTTGTAGCCACCGTTGTATTATTTCATTTTTACTGTTTTTGCTCCTAGGATAGACCCAAGGTGGGGTACACAAACTACCGGGTACTTTGAAGTGTTTAGTGGCCTACTCACTTTGTTGAGGGAGACGGCTTCACTTCGGGTATTTGACGGGTAGTTTGCCGTACCCGTAGGGGTCTAGGGTGGGGTAATGGCTATTCATCACAACTGTGTAATCCGTCTTTTATTGCAGGCTCTAAACAAACACGGATTGCTTGCAAATCCAATAAAGTTCATATGAGATCTGGAATGCCTAATATTGCGTCTGATGAATGTACAATATCTATATATGATTGCTATTTAGACGTCACTTATGTTTTACACCCGCGCTAGCCCAGCCCCCGCTCTGCCGTTAGTTAAGTTACCTAACGGGTGATGACGGGACCCCGTGGCGAATGCAGATGGCATAAGAGGACGTTGTATTTTCGTTGTTTTCTGCAATGATAGGTTAATGATGGGATGCATTATTAATAATGCAAAGAAAATAAACCAAAAGTTTAATCGTTGGAACAATTTAAAAGCAACCACTCGGTTAATTTTAAAAACAGATATTTTTAAATACGGAGCTTTGACCACTCCTTTTAAAAGCTATCAGGTTCCTTCGGTTATATCAAGTTCACTACGTTCACGGTTTCGCCAAAACCATTCGTAGCCCTCCGTCATTTCATCTGGGTGTTCAGTAGTATTCAAGCTATGTATTTTGACCTAACGCCAAGGCATAGTATTTGGTAGCTACTGGATATTCATTTGTTGCATAGATAGATGAGTTAGTTTGGGACAGTCGTATTATCATTTTGGCCGAACGTCAAGGATATATACGGATGGGTTCAAATTGACAAGATAATGATGGGTAGAACTTGACATGTGACTTATGACATTTTGACCTAACGCCAAGGTCATAAGAGCATGGGGCAAAAATATATATCGGGAGATTCTAAAGAAACTGAAATTTGCAAAGAGTTGCATATCATTTGGAGTTTGATGAATGTTGGTAGGATTCCTTCAACATTATCATACGATGATATTTGGATCCCGATCCTACTGTGAGTATATGCTACTCATCAGGATATTCGTCACTTAACGATCAATGCTATAAACCAAGTAGGTGTCAAGAAAGGTGTCGGCGGGGTTACGCCCCCAGAGAAAAGAGGTTATTTAATTAAAGAACTTCGCGAAAGCGTTGGAAAACCTCCCTCGAAGTACCGACACCAGCCTGGCTGAACGGTTAAGCAAGTATTGTACAGTGAGAATAGTCCTGGCTAATTCTTCTTTTATTGTTTGAGGAAGGATTCGAGAAACAGTGGGAGCCATCCAGTTTAGATAAACTAAAAACCACTCTAAACTTGCAAGAGCATCATGCTAAAGAGTTTTCTTCTCTCTCTCCTAATTGCAGCGACCCTGAAAATGACTGGACTTAAGTTACTTTTAGAGAAAAATATACTGACAGGGCCAAACTATAAAGATTGGCTGCGGAATTTCAAAATGGCTTTGACCTATGACAAATTGGGGTACGTCCTCACCGCTACGGCACCTGCTGTCCCTGGTCCCAAATCCAGTAATGCGGATAAGGAAATCCGCAAAACCTGGGATTTCGATTACGCAAAAGCCAAGTGCATCGTGCTTACCTCGATGAACAATGAACATCAGAGGAGGCACGAGGATATGGAACTAGATGCCATATTTCTCCATACAAAAGAACTTTATGGAGAGCAATCTCGTATAGCAAGATACGAGACCTCTAAGAACTTGTTTCGAGCGAGGTTGGCTGTCGGGTCATCGGTTGGAGAACATGTGCTAAAGATGATCGGCTATATAGAAGAGCTCGCAGTCCTTGGGACGACTTTGGATAATGAGCTCTATACAGACCTTATTCTCCAGTCCCTTCCTCCCACCTACGCCCAGTTTATCCTGAACTTCAACATTCAAAGAAAAGAAGTTGAACTTCCGGAACTCCTAAACATGTTAAGGAGTGCAGAGGGCACCTTGCAGAAGGCAAGGGAAACACCCGCTATGTTTGTTGGCGGTGCTTCTTCTTCCGGGTCCAAGGCTAGGGCCAAAGGAAAGAAAAAGAAGGCCGCCCCCAGACCTAGAGGAAGTGTAAGTAAGGTGGGAGGGAAGGGAAAGAAAAAGTTTGCGGTACCAGTAGTGGGCCAGGATGAGTGCTTCCATTGTCACAGGAAAGGGCACTGGAAAAAGCATTGCAAGGCGTGGAACGCCAAGAACCAGGAACCGAAGCATGCTGTGGCTTCGACTTCAGGTGTGTTTGTAATTGAGAATTGTCTGTCAATCAACTCTACTTAGTGGGTATTGGATACCGGATCAGGATCTCATATTTTTAATTCATTGCAGGCACTGAGAAACCGTAGAGTGCTGAAGGAAGTTGATATGACCCTGATGGTTGCTAACGGAGCTAGCGTGGGAGCTGTGTCCGTAGGGGATTATCACCTGGGATTGACGAGTGGACACATTTTGGTTTTACATAACTGTTTTTGTGTACCCAGCTTAACGTGTAATATCATATCTGTTTCCTTGTTATCAAATAAAGGTTATGATTTCACGTTTGGAAGTGGTGTTGTTAACATCCACCTTAATCATAGTTTGATTGGGTCCGGTACACTGGAAAACGGTATATATGTGTTAAACCAACTCCAAATTTTCAATGTCCAGGACACACTAAAAAGAAAGTCTCCAGATTTAAATAAAGTTTTCTTATGGCATTGTAGACTGGGTCACATCAATGAGAGAAGGTTGACTAAGTTGCATAGAGAAGGATATTTGGACTCGTTCGAATATCAAACTTATGACACTTGTCAATCTTGTCTCAAAAGAAAGATGACAAAAACTCCATTTACTGGACATGGAGTAAGAGCGAGCGAGCTCTTAGGACTCATACACAGCGATGTATGTGGTCCAATGTCTACACATGCAAGAGGTGGTTTTTTCTATTTCATTACTTTCACGGATGATTACTCAAGGTACGGATTCATTTATCTGATGAAACATAAATCCGAGGCTTTTGAGAAATTCCAAGAGTATAAGAATGAAGTAGAAAACCAAACCGGCAAAAGTATCAAGACACTAAGATCTGATCGAGGTGGTGAATACTTGAGTGCCGAGTTCCTAGGTTACCTAAAAGAGAAAGGAATTCTCTCTCAGCTTATTCCTCCATACACTCCACAGCATAACGGTGTATCGGAGAGACGGAATCGAACCCTATTGGATATGGTACGATCCATGATGAGTAATGCTGAGTTACCGCGATCTTTTTGGGGTTATGCGCTAGAATCAGCGGCATATCTTCTGAACATGGTACCTACCAAGACTGTGCCTACCACTCCATATCAGATGTGGAGCGGGAAGAAACCCTATCTACAGTATATAAAGATTTGGGGATGTCCAGCTTTTGTTAAAAAGCAGCATATGGACAAGCTCGAGGCACGATCAGTAAAGTGTAAGTTTGTGGGATATCCAAAGAACTCCAGGGGATATCTATTCTATTACGCAGAGGAACAAAAGGTATTTGTTTCTCGCAATGCCCATTTTCTAGAACATCAGTTTTTAGAAAAGGAATCAAGTGGGAGCGAAATAGAACTGGAAGAAATTCCAGAACCACAAACTAATACTGAAAGTTTGGTAGAACCGGTAGTTCAAGAAGAACAGGACATTCCCCCACCCCATCCGCAGGAGTAGTAGGCCGTCTCATCTGCCTGAGAGATACTACGGTTTTCTCATAGATGGGGATAGAGAGGATTGCATCATAGATGATGATGAACCTACTGGCTTCCAGCAGGCCATCAAGAGCGGCGACTCGGTACGATGGCTAGATGCAATGCGGACCGAAATGGAGTCCATGTACACCAACAAAGTATGGACTTTAGACTTTGCTCCAGATGGGGTAAAACCCATAGGATGCAAATGGATCTTCAAGAAAAAGATTGGTGTAGATGAACAGGTGGAAACCTATAAGGCTAGACTTGTTGCAAAGGGTTTTCGTCAAAGACCTGGTTTGGACTATGACGAAACTTTTTCTCCAGTGGCTATGCTCAAATCCATTCGGGTCCTTCTTACTATTGCTGCCTTCCATGATTATGAAATCTGGCAGATGGACGTAAAGACGGCTTTTCTGAATGGAACTTTAGAAGAGTGCGTCTATATGGATCAGCCAGAGGGTTTCAATCAGAGTGGGAGCAGCGGGAAAGTATGCAAGTTGCTTAAGTCCATTTATGGACTGAAGCAGGCATCGCGGAGTTGGAACATCTGTTTTGATGAAACAGTCAAAGAATATGACTTCATCAAAAATCCAGATGAACCGTGCATATATAGTAAAGTTGTAGCCAGAAGTGTCGTATTCCTCGTCTTGTACGTGGATGACATTCTGTTGATAGGAAATGACATTCCTATGCTACAATCTGTCAAAGGATTCTTGTCACACAGGTTCTCCATGAAAGACCTGGGAGATGCCTCTTACATTCTGGGGATCCGGATCTATCGTGATAGATCCAAAAGGATGTTGGGACTTTCACAGTCTAGGTATATCGACACTGTACTGAAAAGATTCAGTATGGAAGATTCTAAGCGCGGTAATCTACCGGCTTGTCACGGAATCACCCTATCCAAAGAGGTGTCTCCCAAGACTGATTTGGAAAGGGAACGCATGTCTATTATACCCTACGCTTCTGCGGTAGGCTCTATAATGTATGCGATGTTGTGCACCAGACCAGATGTAGCTTACGCACTGAGCGTGGTAAGCCGGTATCAGTCAGACCCAGGGGAGAAGCACTGGATAGCAGTAAAGAACATTCTCAAGTACCTGAGAAGGACTAAGGAGATGTTCTTGGTTTACGGCGGGAAAGACCTCAGGTTAGAGGCCTTTGCTGATTCCGGCTTCCAGAGTGATAAGGACGATTCCAAGTCCATGTCGGGTTATGTCTTTACCCTCAATGGAGGGGCGGTGTGCTGGAAGAGTTCCAAGCAAGACACCATTGCTGACTCGACGATGGAAGCGGAGTATATTGCTTCTTGCGATGCCGCAAAAGATGCAGTCTGGATGAAGAAGTTCCTAACAGAACTTCAGGTGGTTCCTACCATTGTTGATCCAATACCTCTGTATTGCGACAACAACGGAGCTATAGCTTTAGCGAAGGAACCAAGGTCCCATCAGAAGTCCAGACACATCTTATGGCGGTATCACCTGATCAAGGAGATCATTGATCGTCAGGAGATCGAGGTTCAGAGAGTTTCTACTGAAGAGAACATTGCTGATCCATTCACAAAGGCCCTACCTCAGATTCAGTTCGAGAGGCTACACGAGATCATCGGTCTTCGATATGCTAGTACATGGCCCTAGTGCAAGTAGGTGATTGTTAGTGTATATGCCCTAGGGGCCATTATTGTATCATACTAGTTTGTATATTACTTAATGGAAGCTTGGGATATTCACATATATATAACAGTCTTGCTAAACATGGTAGTATGCTACTTGGTTTATCTATCTTAATATGTGAGTATACGTATTGATAGAGCTCTTACGATCTTTCTTGACTACCAGCGTTGTGATGGCAGTCACACTAGTGGAGGCTGGGTAGTCTACAAGCACATCCTTATTCAGGTCCCTAGTCGTTGGATTATCGAGATAGGGCATCGATACTCTGGAGTAGACTAGTGTGTACGCTTCTTATCCCAGTTGGGGAGATGGTCTGTCCCACAGCCATCAGTACGTCGTACTGGAGATAGTATGCAGGTGCTCGTTAGGTTACGGGTACACCGGACAGGACTCACAGGGAACTGTTGGTTGGTTTTATACCAGTCGTCAGTGAACAGTTCTGAGGTGACATGAGTACAGCATAGTCCGCAGACTTGACACTACTACTTTGCCTCGAGTGTGTCCCACTGTTCTTAGATTGCTACCCTACCACGGCTCAAAGGAGTCGTGCAAATAGGTAGCAGTTGGGTGCAGTCCCGAGCACTTGGATGCAGTGGCGGTTAGACAGGATTCGTCTCTCCCGGTATTGGGGGTTGATATCGCGCTGTGTCAGAGAACCATTACGCAAAGTCCCTGGCCAGGGCAAGCGAGATTTGCTGGTAGGTTCCAGTAGTTTGTCAGGGTGTAATAGGCTTCGCTCCGACACGACTTATACCGCTATTAGGGGACTGACGCTTGCCGCCCCCCTAGGCCCGATATGCGATAGTCTTAGACGAACAGACCGGACTGTACGGAGATTGTCACATCAGACTCAGTAGGAGTTCGGATGGGTTTCCTCATCGGCCTTCTTATCGACATCTACCTGGGGACCGTTACGTACAGCTAGTGCCGCTTGCGGTCTGTGGTGAAACCCACTACCAGCGGAGTAGTCGAGTCTCTAGAGTCCCACGCATAGAGTTTCCCTACTCCAGGCGAAACGATATAGAGGTCGTATGGTTTTACGACAAGGGTTCGGACGCATGCGTGTGTTTACGTAATTACGACTTTCGGACAGTTTTTACTAGTCGGCTTTGGTTTAAGCCAGTTACTAGTATCCGGTTATTGGATTTATACAGTCTAAAGTTTTTCCGTGTTTTCACGGATAGGAGGGGCATTCTGGTAATTGCGCGAGAAGCTTCTAGAAGATGGTGACTAAGGAGGTTAAGGTGGCATATACATTAAATGAGATTAGTGAGTCATATGGATGATTCATCCATGTCATTAATGCATCATAAATGCTTAATGACTCATGGAGATGAATCACCATTAGATATTTATCAAGCATGGTTGTAAATCATTTTCTTTTCTTTTCTTGAAAAATAATAATGCTTGATATATATTATGATAACTCATTTTCTCATTTCATTATTATTCTCACCTTCTCTCTCCTCAAGCTTCCTCTCTTCAAACCCTAATCCTCCCCTCTCATGTTCTGAGTACAAGGATTAGTTAGACTACTTAATCCATAACCCTCACTCTATATCATTTAGGTACTTTGATTAGCACTTAAAGAAACCTAGTTGCCTCAAGTTTAGAGGCAAAGCTTGGAGTAAAGCTCTCCTGGTGGATCGTCTACTACTTGGAGAAGGCCGAGGAGGAGGTGGAGTTCGTAAAGACGAAGGACACGGTTCTTTAGGTATAATCACTTCACATAGTAGTTTAGAACTTCTATGATAGTTGTTAGTTATCGTTTAGCTTCGATTCATGCGGTTAGTCGATGTTTAAGCAAAGAACAAGATCGTTTTTCATATTTCCGCCTCTCCGCAAGTCGTGGGGTGTTGTACATCGACTTACAGATATCAAGTTCACTACGTTCACGATTTTCACCAAAACCATTCGTAGCCCTCCATCATTTCAGTTAAATATTCGGTAGTATTCAAGCTATGTATTTTGACCTCACGCTAAGGCATAGTGATTGGTAGCTGCCGGATATTTATCTGTTGCATAGATAGAATGCGTTGATTTGAGACGGTCGTACTGCCATTTTGGCCTACATCAAGGGTAGGTACGGGTGGGTTCAAAATAACCTGGATAATGATGGGTAGAACTTGACATGTGACTTATGACATTTTGACCTCACGCCAAGGTCATAAGAGCATGGGGCAAAAATCCACATCGGGAGTTTCAAAAGTACTGAAACTTGCTAGTGTTGCATACCATTTGGAGCGTGATGATTCTGGTAGGATTCCTTCAGTTTCATCATGCGATGATATTTGGATCCTGTTCCTACTGTGAGTATATACTACTCCTCGGGAAATTTCTCACTAAACGATCAATGCTATAAACCTAGTAGGTGTCTAGAAAGGTGTTAGTGGGGCTATGCCCCTAGGGAAAAGAGGTTATTTAATTAAGGAACTTCGCGAATGCGTTGGAAAACCTCCCTCGAAGTACCGACACTGGCCTGGCTGAACGGTTAAGCAAGTATTGTACGGTGAGATTGATCCTGACTAATTCTTCCTTTTTGGTTTGAGGAGGGATTCGAGAGACAGTGGGAGCCATCCTGTTTAGACAAATTAAAAACCACTCTAAACTTGCAAGAGCGTCATGCTAAAGTGTTTCTTCTCTCTCTCCTAATTGCAGCGACCAAACATCATGACTGGACTTAAGTTACTACTAGATAAAAACATACTGACAGGGCCAAACTACAAAGATTGGCTCAGGAATGTCAAAATGGCAATCACTTACGACAGGTTGGGGTATCTCCTTACCACCAAAGCTCCCCCTGTCCCAGGTCCCACCTCCAGCGTCGCGGATATAGAAATCTGTAAGACATGGGAGATCGATTGCGCGAAGGCCAAATGCCTCATGCTTGCCTCTATGGACAACGAACATCAGAGGAGGCATGAGAATATGGACCTCGAATCCATATTTCTCCATACAAAAGAACTGTATGGAGAGCAATCTCGTATCGCAAGATACGAAGTGTCGAAGAAGTTGTTTTCGGCAAGATTGGTCGTCGGATCATCGGTAGCGGAACACGTGCTTAAGATGATTGGCTACATAGAGGAGCTCGTGGACCTTAGGACTACGTTGGAGAATGAGCTCTATACGGACTTGATTCTTCAGTCCCTTCCTTCCACTTACGCCCAGTTCATCCTGAATTTCAACTTACAAGAAAAGGAAGTTGAACTTTCAGAACTCCTCAACATGCTGAGGAGTGCAGAGGGCACCCTACAGAAAGGTAGGGAAACATCCACTTTGTTTGTAGGAGGATCTTCCTCTTCTAAGTCCAGGGCGAAAGCCAAGGGAAAGAAGAAGAAAGCCCCCGCCAAACCAAAGGGCGGTGTTAGTAAAGTGGATACGAAGGGAAAGGCAAAAGCAACAAAGGTAGCGGGAAAACTTGTGGATAAGGAAGAATGCTTTTACTGTCATAAGACTGGACACTGGAAGAAAGATTGCAGGGCCTGGAAGGCCAGAACACAGGATCTGAAGCAAGTTGCGGCTTCAGCTTCAGGTGTGTATGTTATAGAAAACTGTCTATCAATAAATTCTACTTCCTGGGTATTGGATACCGGATCAGGATCTCATATCTGTAATTCTTTGCAGGGGTTGAGAAAGCATAGGTTTTTGAAGGCAGGTGACATGACCCTCATAGTTGCAAACGGAGCTAGCATGGATGCTGAGGCCGTCGGGGACTATCACCTGGGAATGTCAGATGGACATGTTTTGGTTTTACGTAATTGCTTTTTTGTACCCAATGCAACTTGTAATATCATTTCTGTATCTTTAGTTTCTAAAGAAGGTTATGAATTTGCGTTTGTAAGTAATGTTGTAAACATTCACCTTAATCAAGTTCTGATTGGGTCAGGTACATTGAGCAATGGTATATACGTGTTAAACCAACCACAGATTTTCAATGTCCAGAATACACACAAAAGAAAGTCTCCAGAAATCAATCAGGCTTTCTTATGGTATTGTAGACTCGGTCACATCAATGAGAGAAGGTTGACGAAGTTACATACAGAAGGATATTTGGATCCGTTCGAATATCAATCGTATGCAACTTGTCAATCCTGTCTCAAAGGGAAGATGACAAAAACTCCGTTCACTGGACACGGAGTAAGAGCGAGCGAGCTCTTGGGACTCATACACAGCGACGTGTGCGGTCCAATGTCTACACATGCGCAAAGCGGTTATTCTTACTTCATTACTTTTACGGATGATTTTTCAAGGTTCGGACATGTCTTCTTAATGAAGCATAAATCCGAAGCCTTTGGAAAATTCCAGGAATATAAGAATGAAGTAGAAAAACAAACAGGCAAAAGTATCAAGACACTAAGATCTGATCGAGGTGGTGAATACTTGAGTGCCGCATTCCTGGACTACTTAAAAGAGAATGGAATTCTCTCTCAGCTTACTCCTCCCTACACTCCTCAACATAACAGTGTATCGGAGAGACGGAACCGAACCCTATTGGATATGGTACGGTCCATGATGAGTAACGCTGAGTTACCGCGATCATTCTGGGGATATGCGCTAGAATCAGCCGCATACCTTTTGAACCGAGTTCCTACTAAGACTGTGCCTACCACACCATATGAGTTATGGAGTGGGAAGAAACCCTATCTTCAATACTTGATGATTTGGGGATGTCCAGCTTTTGTCAAAAAGCAGCATGCGGACAAACTCGAGGCACGCTCAGTACTGTGCAAGTTTGTGGGATACCCAAAGAACTCCAGGGGGTATCTTTTCTATTACGCAGAGGAACAAAAGATCATTGTTTCTCGTAATGCCCACTTTCTGGAACACTAGTTCTTAGAAAAGGAAATAAGTGGGAGCGCAATAGAACTGGAAGAAATTCCAGAACCACAAGCTATTACTGAAAGCTTAGTAGAACCAGAGGGTTCAAAAGATCAGGACATTCCTACGCCGCTCCGCAGGAGTAGTAGGCAGTCTCATCCGCCCGAGAGATACTACGGTTTTCTCATAGACGGGGATAGAGAAGATTGCATCATTGATAGTGATGAGCCGACTAGCTTCCAGCAGGCCATTCAGAGCGTTGACTCGGTAAAATGGCTGGATGCAATGCGAACCGAAATGGAGTCCATGTACACCAACAAAGTATGGACTTTGGACGTTGCTCCAGATGGGGTAAAACTCGTAGGATGCAAGTGGATCTTCAAAAGGAAGATTGGTGTAGATGGACAGGTCGAGACCTATAAAGCTAGACTTGTTGCAAAGGGTTTTCGTCAAAGACCTGGTTTGGACTATGACGAAACCTTTTCTCCAGTGGCTATGCTGAAATCCATTCGGATCCTTCTTGCCATTGCTTCCTTCCACGATTATGAGATTTGGCAGATGGATGTAAAGACCGCTTTTCTAAATGGAAATTTAGAGGAGTGTGTCTATATGGACCAGCCAGAGGGTTTCATTCAGAGTGGGAGCAGCGGACAGGTGTGCAAGTTGCTTAAGTCCATCTATGGACTAAAGCAGGCATCGCGGAGTTGGAACATCTGTTTTGATGAGACAGTCAAGGAATTTGGCTTTATCAAAAATCCAGATGAACCATGCATCTATAGTAGATTTGTAGCGAGAACTGTTGTATTCCTCGTTTTATACGTGGATAACATTCTCTTGATAGGAAATGACATTCCTATGTTACAATCTGTCAAAGGGTTATTGTCACACAGGTTCTCCATGAAAGACCTGGGTGATGCCTCCTACATTCTGGGGATCCGGATCTATCGTGATAGATCCAAGAGGATATTAGGACTTTCGCAGTCCAGGTACATCGACACCATACTGAAAAGATTCAGTATGGAAGATTCCAAGCGCGGTAATCTACCGGCTTGTCACGGGATCACCCTCTCCAAAGAGATGTCTCCCGAGACTAATTTGGAAAGGGATCGCATGTCTATTATACCCTATGCTTCTGCGGTAGGCTCTATAATGTATGCGATATTGTGTACCAGACCAGATGTGGCTTATGCACTGAGTGTGGTAAGAAGGTATCAGTCAAACCCTGGGGAGAAACACTGGATAGCGGTAAAGAATATTCTCAAGTACCTGAGAAGGACTAAGGAGGTGTTCTTGGTGTATGGCGGAAAAGACCTCCAGATTGAGGCCTTTGCTGACTCCAGCTTCCAAAGTGACAAGGATGATTCCAAGTCCATGTCGGGTTTTGTCTTTACCCTCAACGGAGGGGCGGTGTGTTGGAAGAGTTCCAAACAGGAAACCGTTGCTAACTCGACTATGGAAGCGGAATATATCGCTGCATCTGATGCCGCAAAAGAAGCCGTCTGGATAAGGAAGTTCTTGAAAGAACTTCAGGTGATTCCGTCCATTGTTGACCCAATACCTCTGTATTGCGACAACAACGGGGCTATAGCTTTAGCAAAGGAACCCAGGTCCCATCAGAAATCCAGACACATCTTGAGGCGGTATCACCTGATCAGGGAGATCGTGGATCGCAAGGAGATCGAGGTTTGGAGGGTTGCTTCAGAAGATAACACTGCAGATCCATTCACAAAGGCCTTACCCCATACTCAGTTCGAGCGGCTGATCGAGATGATAGGTCTTCGATACGCCAGTACATGGCCTTAGTGCAAGTGGGAGATTGTTAGTGTATATGCCCTAGAGGCCATTACTGTATCATACTAGTATGTATATTACTTGATGGAAGCTTGGGATATTCACAGTTGTATAGACAATCTTGCTCGAAATGGTAGTATGCTGCTTAGTTTGTCTCTGCTTTAATGTGTACATGTGTTTCTTTATCGTATCATCTATACGCATTAGTGGAGCCCTTAGGATCTTTGCTTGATTACCAGCGTTGTGATGGCAGTCACACTCGTGGGAGCTGGGTAATCTACAAGCACATCCTTATACACACGTCCTTAGTCGTGGGATTATCGAGACAGGGCATCGATACTCCGGAGTAGACTAGCGTATGCGCTTCTCATCCCAGTGCGGGAGGTGGTCTATCCCACAGTCGTCAGTACGTCGTGCTTAAGATAGTATGCGGGTGCTCGTTAGGTTACGAGTACACTGGACAGGACTCGTCGGGAACTGTTGGTTAGTATTATACCTATCGTCAGTTATCAGTTCCTAGGTGACATGAGTACAGCTTAGTCCGCTGACTTGACACTGTCACTTCGCCTCAAGTGTGTTCCCACTGTACTTTGATTACTACCCTACCACGGCTCAAAGGAGTCATGCAAACAGGTAGTAGTTGGGTGCAGTCTCGAAGCACTTGGAGGCAGTGACGGTTAGAAAGGATTCGTCTCTCCCGGTATTGGGGGTTGGCATCACGCTGTGTCTAGGAGAGCCATTACATAAGTAGTCCCTGGACAGGGCAAGCGAGATATACTGGTAGGTTTCCAGTGTTATCTCAGGGTGTTCTGGGCTACACTCCGACACGAATTGTACTGCTATTGGGGGACTAACGTTTACCGCCCCCTAGGCCCGCCATGCGATGTTATCAGATGAACAGATCGGACTGTACGGAGATTGTCACGTGCAGACTCAGTAGGAGTTCATATGGGTTTCACCTCGTCCGTCTTCTTACCGGCATCTACCTGGGGACCGTTACGTACAGCTAGTGCCACTTGCGGTCTGTGGTTAAACCCAATGCCAGCATAGTGTCGAGTCTTTAGAGTCTCACACAGAGGGTTATTCGCCTTTGGAAAAAACAGAGTAGAGGTCGCATGGTTTTGCGACAGGGTTCGTTCTCATCCGCGCACTTGTGCACGTTTGGCCTCCGGACGGATATTACTAGCGGGCTCTGGTTTGAGCCAGATCCTAGTATATGTTTTGGGGTTAGTTTTATCTCATAGTATTCATGTTCCTCGGAACACGAATGCGGGTGTGTATGCACAGTTGATTGAGGCGGAGGAAGAGGTTTTTCATTAGGGTTTTGGAACGGGTGCGTATGCACAGTTGACAGTCGTCTTTTTCCAAACCCTAATGAATTAGTGATATATCAATTAATAATATTAATTAAATGAAATTGTGTCATGGTTGGGTTTGTTGACTTGTTGACCAAGGTTGACTAGTTGACCATGGTTGAAACATTGACTATCATCATTACACATCAAAGATGCTCTTTGATTCTAGCAAAAACCATTTAATGTGATATGATAATAGTCTCATCAAACCATCCATCACCTTTTTCATTTTTGGATTAATATTATTATTAGATAATTCACTTATTATGTTATGGTTGTAAAAAACCATCTCATTCTATCATAACCATTCTCTCTCCTCTATTCTTCTTCTTCCTCCTCTAGTTCAAGAAGAACAATTCTCATGTGTTGAGAAACATCTCCTTGAAGATAAAACACCCAAAGATACTCTCTACTCTCTCTAAGGTTGAAGGTCTAGCAAGTCAAAGATCTTAGTTCTCTCAAAGTTCGAGAAAGGAGCTCAAGGAAGAAACCCCCAGGTGGATCCATCTTTGACAAGAGTAGGCGACGAGGAAAGCACCATCCGACCACCATCAAGAGTCAAGAAGAAGGAGTTCAAGTTGAGGTATAACCCCTAACCGAGTAGACAACTCTCTAGTTAGGTTGCTAGTGTGTAGTTTAGCCAAGATCCGTTTTTGTTGTCCATGTTACCTAAGTCTTAAAAATCGTTTTTCACCATTTCCGTAAGCCCGAAAGAACCGGGAGAGGTAACGTGGACTTACAGTATCTCATATCGTATTATCCTCGGTCCTACACATATCACATATGTGCCCCTACTCCGTTTTTCCTGAGTCAAGAAACCTCTGTGTAGGACTCTAAAGAATCGTCAATACACCGGTAGCAGGTGATGATAATATCAAACACCCACAAGCTGCAAGTGGACATCTAAATGTAACAGCCACCCAGGTATTGAGCGATCAGAAGATCAACAAGCAATCCTGTACATTCTCCTGTGAATCCAATCAGTAACACTCCCGTACAGTCCAGTCTCTTCGTCTGATATGTTGCATATCTAGTCTAGGGATGGTATACGTTAGACCCCAGTAACCTATAAGTCGTGTCGATGTGATGCTCATAATGGGTCGAGAAACTACTAGTAACACTTACCAGTAAATCTCTATATTAGCCCTGGCCAGGGACTTCCAGTTATAGCCAATCGAACACAGCACAACATCAACTCCCTATACCGGGAGAGACGAATCCCCTCCTATCGCTCATTGCCTCCATGTGATTCGGGACTGCACCCAAAAGCCACCGTTTTGCATGCCCTATTGGTCGTGGTAAGTTGGAAATCAAAGCACAATGGGAATCACACAAGACTCTATGACGATCTCGGGTCTACAGACTACCCTGTACTAGTGTCACCAGAGAACTGCCATCTGACGTGAAGTATAATACCATCTGGGAGTTCTCGGCGAGTCCGTCCAGTGTACCCAGTCTCCACTGAGCACCCGTACACCATCCTTGATGTCAAACACCGATGGATATAGGATCATCTATCGCCCATCATATGGGTCAAGATGCGTATACGCTAGTCTACTCTGGTGTATCGATGCCCTGTCTCGACACACCCTCGACTAGGAACAGTTATAGGATTACTCATCGACTACCGTGGCCCCACTAGTATGATCTCATCATAGTCCCAGTAGTCGAGTACATATCCTAAGGGCTTTATCAACATGTGAGAGTAAGACAGTAAACAAATACAAGTCAACATGTTAAGATAAAGTGAAACCAAATAGCATACTATCATGACGAGCAAGAAAGTCCTCTCTATATATATCCAAGCATCCATTATAATATACATCATATGTACAACAATGGCTTCTAGGGCATATACATAACTAACATTATATTGGTCTATTTCTGAGATGTTTGCACTATTTCTTGTGTTTGTGGAAATATAGCGTCGCAAGCGGGGACTTCGGACGCTGCGAACAAGGGGAAGCAGGTGGTCAGATTTTCATAGCTGGAGACCTTTAGTGAGCAGATTTAACATCTACGGGGAAATCGCTCGTATGGCGTTATGCGTCGGGGCGGATATGATATGATAGTTGCATGTATTTGCATATTAGTTAATTATATATGAATGCCATTGTATAGTAGTATTTGTTGTACCTTTTGATACAACACATTACTGATGATTCATGTTGCACGAGCACCAAATTGTATGCTACACCCACATCGTCAATAATTGCCATGACATGCACAAACCACCTACATACATGATATGGTAGTGGATAGGGGTAGTGGAGGTAGTAACTCTTATTCCTTTGTGCATAAGAGATATTGTTGACACCTACATACGTGTTATTGTGTTTGACATGGATTGTTAAGATAGTAACTCTTAATCCATTTCACGTATACCTTACTATAGCTACTTGTACATCTTGCATACATATTGACTTGTGCACCCACATAGTCTATTGCAGCTACATGTATATCATGCACACATATTGACATGTACACCCGCATATTTTCGCTATAGTTGTATGTACCCCAAGTGGTATTGTTTTGATATGTGATATTGAGTTGTTGATCATTGCGATTATGAAATGCATCATACATACTTGCTTACATGTAGATACTTAAACCTTGCTACACTTACATGTACACCACATATGATACTGCATTTGTTTTCGGAGGATTTTGGGAACCGCAAGATATATTTTAAAGCTGGATTCATTTAAAAGAGCGGTTTTCCCTTTATATGCTCATATTGATGTTTTATGTTGCATATATCAGTTTTATATGGATTTACGCATTGAGATATGGATTTCATATGATTTATGGATTTGAGAACCGTGGGGGTATTTTCAAGAAACTGTGTATTGTTTGAAAACCCGGTTTCTCTTGATATGATATTTGATGCGTCCACCATGAGATTTCTCGGTTCTGAGATTTGTGATATATACCCGATGCGAGGAGTGAGTGGGCCGTATGCGGGTACATGGTGGGGCCCGGTACGGTTCCCCTCGGCAAGATGTTCGTGGTACAGACGATGAGCCTGGAAAGTGGGCAAGTATCTACCGGTGACTGTATTTGGACTCGGCGGTTATCGTGGGGATACCGACCGGAGTGATGTACGACATATCGTCTGGGCCAGTCGTGGTGACAGCGCCTGAGTTATAAGGATTTACGTGTCGATGCTAGACACGGGTTTCATGTTGTTTCGAGTGTCGGTGTTAGATACTCTGGTTTTCCATGATTTTTATGTATCGTCGGTGGACATACGGGGTTGATATCCTTATACTTATATACGTATATATATACACATAGGGATATGTTTTCATGATGTTTCGGGTGTATATGTTTGACACTCAGGTTCCTTGAGACTTACGGGATGTGACGGCCGATCTGTGGATGCGGTGCCTAAGGATTTGGGATTTGATGTGTCAGTGAGGGACACTGGTGTTTTTCCATGCTGATGATTTTGCATGAGATTTTATTGTATCATCCCACACACTCAGGATTATTGTTGTTATGCATTGTTTCATGTAGTTGTAGTACCCTGATGATGTACCATTACATGATTGTTGTATATTCACTTATCATACATATGCTATCGGATTACATGTGATAGATAGATCGCTGTTCGTGCATACTCGCGATTACAATATGATGTTAATTACTATTCATGAGTTGGCAAGTCACCCCCGTTGTGCCACAGTGTTTTGCAGGACTTACCCTCAGAGTAGTCGCGGCAGGGCGTCTTATCATCTCTACTTTTATGGATACCGCTACGTTAGGCAGTGAGGCCTTTGCTTTTAGGTGGGTTTACGGTTATCTGCTTGTACATTGTATATCTTTTGTTGGATCTAGTATTCTCCATCTACCACTGTTGTATATGACTTAGAGACGACTTGTGAGGATTCTGTATTGTATTATTTTGGTGACTTTCGGTGTCGTGCTCGTGGGAGCCGGTTATGTTGGAAAGTTACTTCTTATTGCAGTATTTCCTTTGTTATTTCTTCGCTTCGGCGTCGTATACATGTTGTGGTGATTGTTTCCGCCGTTGGGGGTGATTTTGCTCCCGTTGGGATGCTTTTATTATTATCTATGTTGTATCCGTTTTCGGGGCTAGTTTTTACAAAGGAGGTGCTGCCAAAATTTTTAAGAAAGAAAACTAGAGTTAGAGATTTTACTTGTGGTTTTCCAAATGTTTAAAACTATGTTTTCTCCGTTGATCCAGATTTGGGTGGTTTAGATTTCTGGGTTTCGTCTTACTTGAGTTGCGTACGCCTGTAGACGTTACGTGGTTTAAGTGCCGGTTATGGGCCAAATTTTAGGTAGTGACAGTTTTGAACATTTTCTATATAAAGAGTTGATCGGTTTAGGCACGTTATCTAAAAACGTATACGTTCTAAATCAAACTACAGTTCTTAAGGTACAGAACACAGAAAAGAGGAAGAGTCCAGAAATGAACGGATCCTTCTTGAGGCATTATAGACTACGTCATATCAATGCGACCCGACTAACTAAGTTATATAAAGATGCATATTTAAATCAGTTTGAATTTACATCTTGTGAAACTTGCCAGTCATGTCACAAAGATAAAATGACCATAGCTCCGTTTACTGGAAACAGAGAAAGAGTTAATGGACTCTTGGGATTGATACATGGTGATGTATGAAAGTCCCTTGTCTACACATGCCAGGACCGGTTCTTTATACTTCATTAAATTCACTAATGATCTCTCAAGATTCGGACATATGTTCCTGTTGAAATATAAGTCTGAAGCTTTTGAGAAATTTAATGAATATAAGTCAGAAGTAGATAACCAAAACGGGTATAAGTATTATGTCCTATGATGAGATCATGGAGGAGAATACTTGAGCACGGAGATCCCGGACTATTCTAAAGGAGAATGAGATTCTCTCTCAGCATTACTCCTCCGAATACACCACAACACAACGGTGTATCAGGGTGGAGCAATCACACCCTATTAGATATGGTGCGCTCTATGATGAGTACTACTGAGTTGCCTATTTCCTTTTGGGGGTTATGCACTTGTGAAGCTGCATACCTATTGAATAGAGTTCCAACCAAATCAGGTGCCTACCACTCCATATGCGATATAGTATGGGAAGAGACCATCTCTTAAGTAAGTTAAGATTTGGGGTTGTCCAGCCTATGTCAAAAGAAAAATCCGGACAAGCTCGAGGCAAAGTCAGTTCTGTGAAAGTTTGTGAGATATCCCAAGCATTCGCAAGGGAATATCTTTTACCGCACAGAGAAACAAAAGATGTTTTATTTCTCGGCATGCCACCTTTTTAGAAAAGAAATTTATTTTGGAAAGAAATTTGTGGTCATGAGGTAGAACTGGAAGGAGTTCCAGCTATACAAACTACAGCTGATGATTTAGTAGAACCGGAGGATTCAGTAGCTCCCAACGAACCTCAGCCTCTCCGCCGAACTAGTAGGGTACCTCATCCACTTAAGAGATACTTCGGTTTTCTCTATGACAGTGGGAGCGAGGATTGCATCATGAGATGATGACCCAACTAGTTTTGAGCAGGCCATCAAGAGTGGGGACTCTATAAGAATGGCCGGATGCTAAGCGATCTGAGATGGAATCCATATACACCAACAAAGTATGGACTTTGGTTGCTTTAACTGAAGGGTTAAATCCCCATCAGGAGCAAGTATATCTTAAGAATATTACTTGGTGTACATGGAAAAGTTGAGACTTTCAAAGCTAGACATGTTGAAAAAGGTTCTCTTCATCGACCAGGATGGATAATGATGAAACCTTTTCTCCAGAAGCTATGCTGAAGTCCATCCAGATCCTACTTGCCATTGCTACATACAATGACTGCGATTTCTGGGGGTTGGGTGTCATGACTGCTTTTCTAAATAGTGAGTAAGAAAAGAGCGTCTGTAAGTACACAGCCAGAGGGCTTCGTAGACAGTGGGAGCAGCGGAAATGTGTGCAAGTTGCTTTATGTGATAAAGAAGGCATCGCGGAGTTGGAACATCTGTTTGATGTGGTAGTCAAAGAGTTTGACTTCATCAAAATGGTAGATGAACCTTGTATATACAAAAAGGTAGTAGGGAGTATGGTGGTGATCCTCGTATTGTACGTGGATGACATACTCTTGATAGGAAATGAGCTTCCTATGCTACGCTCGGTCAATCTCCACTTATCACAATAATTCTCCAGTATAGGATCAAGATGATACCTCCTAAATCCTGGGTTTTGGATCTATGAGATAGATCTAAATGGATGTTAGGATTCTCACTAGATGTAGTGAGATGGTATCAATCAATCCTGGGGAGAATCATTGGATAGATTCCAGGGTGGTAAGGTCGACTGAATGTAAATCACATGCATTGTCTTTACCCTCAGTGGAGGGACGGTATGTTGGAAGAATTCCAAGCTAGATACCGTGGCAAACTAGACGATAAAGGCTGGATACATCGCTACCAAAGATAGAACCAAAGAGGAAGTCTGGGTGTATATTAGTTCATAAGATGTGTTAGTGTATATGCCCTAGAGGCCATTACTGTATCATACTAGCTTGTATATTACTTAATGGAAGCTTGGGATATTCACAGTTGTATAGACAATCTTGCTCAAAATGGTAGTATGCTACTTGGTTTGTTTCTACTTCAATATGTGCATGTGTTTCTTTTAGCATATCACTTATACATATTAGTAGAGCCCTTAGGATCTTTGCTTGATTACCAGCGTTGTGATGGCAGTCATACTTGTGGGGGCTGGGTAATCCATAAGCACATCCTTATACAGGTCCCTAGTCGTAGGACTATCGAGACAGGGCATCGATACTCCGGAGTAGACTAGCGTATGCGCTTCTCATCCCAGCAGGGGAGATGGTCTGTCCCACAGCCATCAGTACGTCGTACTGGAGATAGTATGCGGGTGCTCGTTAGGTTACGAGTACACTGGACAGGACTCGTCGGGAACTGTTGGTTGGTATTATACCTATCATCAGTTATCAGTTCCCAGGTGACATGAGTACAGCTCAGTCCGCTGACTTGACACTGTCACTTCGCCTCGAGTGTGTTCCCACTGTACTTAGATTACTACCCTACCACGGCTCAAAGGAGCCGTACAAACAGGTAGTAGTTGGGTGCAGTCCCGAAGCACTTGGAGACAGTGACGGTTGGACAGGATTCGTCTCTCCCGGTATTGGGGGGTTGATATCGCGCTGTGTCTAGGAGAGCCATTACACGAGTAGTCCCTGCCCAGGGCAAGCGAGATATACTGGTAGGTTTCCAGTGTTATCTCAGGGTGTTCTCGGCTACACTTCGACACGACTTGTACCGCTATTAGGGGACAGACGTTCACCACCCCCTAGGCCCGCCATGCGATGTATCAGACGAACAGACCGGACTGTACGGAGATTGTCAGATACAGGCTCAGTATGAGTTCGGATGGGTTTACCTCATCGGCTTTCTTATCGACATCTACCTGGGGACCGTTACGTACAGCTAGTGCCGCTTGCGGTCTGTGGTTAAACCCACTGCCAGCATAGTGTCGAGTCTTTAGAGTCCCACACAGAGAGTTTTCCTGCACTGAGCGAAACGTGTAGAGGACGTATGGTTTTACGGCATGGCTGCGATCACTTACGTGCACTTGTGTGCGTATGCTGTTCGGGCAGGCAATACTAGTGGGCTTTGGTTTAAGCCAGATCCTAGTATTGCACGGATGGATTTGTTTTGTCTTCTGTGCATTCGCATTCTACGGAATGCGGATGCGGGTGTGTATGCACAGCTTTGAGGAGCGATAAAGGAGGAGGTGCCTCATTAGGGTTTTGGCAGTTGGTTCGGCCAAAACCATTATGTGGCAGGCTCATTGGGGTTTTGGCAATTCGTTTGGTCAAAACCATTATGAGCTGGAGACATTGTTTACTAATCCTTTTAGTGATAGTTTAGTGATGGCTAATTGCATTGACCATTTGACCACCATGACCTCTCTTGACTTTGTTGACCCGTTGACCGGAGTTGACCATTGACCTTCATGAGAGGTCTACACTCTTCTTTGGTTTTCTTTTTATTTCTTGAGTTATGAAAATGGTCAAGTCATTAGTGCCATCAACTTTATCATGATATGATTAGTAATGATGGTTTTTGTGTATTATTGCAACCATGGTTCATTTTCTTTAGTTAATCCCTTTTTCATTATTCTTTTCTCATTCTCTCTCTTGAAAGTGAGAAGAAAAGAAAAGCTCCATGGTTGCTTGATCTCCTCCTTCTTCCTCCTCTTGATAAATTCTTTTGATCTCATGTGTTGAGTGAAAAAGAATCCACATAGACAAACACTTCCATCTTTCTCTTCTACACAACCTAGGGCATCTAGAGTAGCAATCTTGTTGCCCTAGTTGCCTCGGCTCGAGGTGGAGCTCGGTGTACAACTCTCGAATGGATCGTCTTCGACTCAAGAAGGCCGCGGAGGTGACCAAGATCCGGATCGACCCTCGGAGCGTGGATGGACGAGCCGGACAGCGGAGAGAAGACCTGAAGGACCGGTTTCGTGAGGTATATTTTCTACGGCATAGTAGTTAAAGCCTCTAGTAGTTTGTTAGTTTCTAGTTTAGCAAAGATCCGGCTTTTACTCCATGTTGCCTTTGCGCCAAAATTATTGTTTTTCGCCGTTTCCGCCTCCCCGTAAGAACCGGGGTGAGCAACGTGGACTTACAGTGGTATCAGAGCCTAGCTAAACATAAACTAGCAAGTTAGCAAAGTGTTAAGAATATCGATCGGAAAAAATCACAAAACAAGTCCGGAAAAAACCATGTTTCTGTCGAATTTTTATACTGCTCAAAAAGTGATTTAACAAATATGAAAAATCGTCTCAGGGTTTTGTAAAAACACACCAGAAAAACGATCCAGTGACTCGGTCAAAGTGCCGTGAATCCGCGGCAAGAACATGCTTTCTGCCGCGGATCCGCGGCCGAGTTGACTCGGCCGTGGACCGGGTTTTCTGCAGTGTTTTTATTTGACTGTTTTGGGATTTTTAATACATGTTGTTTCTACCCAGATTTTCCAGAGAACAAAATGACTTTTGGGGTGGTTACAAATCCGTATTTTGATCGATATTCCGTACACTTTGGCTAATGAATATTATCTGTGATGTATTATATGTATTGAACGTCTGCTAATCGCTATACGTCGATTAGTGGGGGTTATACATATCTGTGATCTGTAATGTTGATGGTTTGTGTATATGAACTCGTTGGATTGTCGCGGATGAATAGCCGGGGTGGATGTGAGATGAGAGTTTCTTTTTATTTCATTCATTGGAAAATTTGTAAATTGATGTAATATTATTTGTTTGGCCGCACAACCGGGTCGGGGTTGTAGCCATCATTGTATAATTTCTTTTTACTGTTTTTGCTCCTAGGACAGACCCAAGGTGGGGTGCACAAACTACCGGGTATCTCGAAGTGCCGAGTGGCCTACTCACGGTGTTGAGGGAGGTTGCTTCGCTTCAGATACTTGGCGGGTAGTTTGCCGCACCCGTAGGTGTCTAGGGTGGGGTTTGGCTATTCATCGCGACCGTGTAATCCGCTTTTCGTTGCAGGCTCGAACGAATCGCGGGTTCCTAGTATATCCAAAGTGTTCATCTGTGATCTGGATTGGCTATCATTGCTATATATCTATATATGATATCTATTTAGGTGTTGCTTATGTTTTGCATCCGCGCTAGTCCAGCCCCCGCTCTGTCGTTAGTTAAGTAACCTAACGGGTGATGACGGGGCCCCGTGGCGAATGCGGATGGCATAAGCGTACGCCATATTTTGGTTGTTTTCTGCAATGGTAGGATTAAATGATGGGACGCATTGGAATTACGGCAAGAAAATAAACCAAGTAAAAGTCGTTGGAACACTTTGAAAACCACTCGGTTCTTTTCAAAAACCAGCATTTTAAACGCGGAGCTTGAACCACTCCTTTTAAAAGCTATCTCGTTCCATCGATTATATCAAGTTCACTACGTTCACGGTTTCGCCAAAACTATTCATAGCCCTCCGTCATTTCGTATGGATATTCAATAGTATTCAAGCTATGTTTGTTGACCTTCGTCAAGGCATAGTGATTGGTAGCTGTTGGGTGTTCATATGTAGCATAGATAGATGCGTTGGTTTGGGACAGTCGTATTACCTTGTTGACCTTCGTCAAGGGTATGTACGGGTGGGTTCAAATTAACCTAGACAATGACGGGTAGAACTTGACATGTGACTTATGATTTGTTGACCTTCGTCAAGGTCATAAAAGCATGGGGCAAAAATCCACATCGGGAGTTTCAAAAGTACTGAAACTTGCTAGCGCTGCATACCATTTGGAGTGTGATGATTCTGGTAGGATTCCTTCAGTTTTGTCACGCGATGATATTTAGATCCCGATCCTACTGTGAGTATATGCTACTCCTCGGGAACTTTTAACGATCAATGCTATAAACCTAGTAGGTGTCTAGAAAGGTGTTAGCGGGGCTACGCCCACAGGGAAAAGAGGTTACTTAATTAAGGAACTTCGTGAAAGCGTTGGAAAACCTCCCTCGAAGTACCGACACTGGCCTGGCTGAACGGTTAAGCAAGTATTGTACGGTGAGATTGATCCTGACTAATTCTTCCTTTATGGTTTGAGGAGGGATTCGAGAGACAGTGGGAGCCATCCTGTTTAGATAAATTAAAAACCAATATAAACTTGCAAGAGCATCATGCTAAGTGTTTTCTTCTCTCTCTCTTAATTGCAGCGACCCAGTGACCGCACCTAGGTTACATCTAGATAATAAAATGACTGAATCTGACTGTTATGACTGGCAAAGGTCTGTCCAGATGTCCATTGCCCATAACAAGCTGGGACACCTCTTGACTGATCCAACCCCTGCCGTCTCAGGTCCAGTTTCCCCTGTCACGGATATCAATATCCGTAGGACATCGGAAGAAGACTGTGCGAAAACCAAGTGCCTCGTGTTAGCCTCAGTTAATGGTACATACCAGAGGCAGCATGAGAAGATGGACTCCGTTTCTATCTTCCTCCATAACAAAGATTTATATGGAGAGCAATCTCGTATCGCAAGATATGAGACCTCGAACGAATTGCTTCTAGCGAGGTTGGCTATCGGGTCATCTGTAAGGGGCAATGTCTTTATAGAGACCAGCTCTTTTGAGCTCACGGACCTGAAGACCACGTTGAAGAACGGGTCAGATGCTGGCTTAGTTCAACAATCTCTACCTACTACCTTGAAGGAAACCAGGAAAGTAGAAAGAAAGGGAAGGGCAGAAGTTTCGGGACTGGATGTAGTAAAAGCAGGATGTTCCTATTGTTACGGGAATGAACATGGGCAGAAGGTGTCACGACCCGAAAGAGTACGTGACTGTCCCTTGAACCATATGAAGTCTATAGAAAGATAAGTTTGGACGAGCAAAAAATAAGTTTGGACGAGCAAAAAATAAGTTTGGACGAGCAAAAAATAAGTCTATAGAAAAATAAGTTTGGACCCGAAAGTGCGGTTAGGTTTTTTGTAATGAATAAAAAATAAGTTTGCTCGAGGACGAGCAAAAGATAAGTTTGGACGAGCAAAAGATATGAAAATCCCCACGTGTGATCCTTACGACTCACAAAGGAAAAACACACTTGGGGTCTGTTCACACCAGAATATTGCATTATTATATTCCCCATTCTTATTCATTTAATAAATAAACAGGTGCTTTTGATGCATGTTTGCTACATATTACAGGTTACAGGTTCGTGGATCTAAAACAGTGAAGACGATGAAAAGACGATGCAAAAGTGGACTTTAACCAACAAACAGAAGACTCTTGATGAAGCCTACATCAAAGATAAAATTCACAAAATACAAGGCAATGCAAGGTCCAAGATTACAAGAAAAATGGTTAAAAAATCCTTAGCAAATTGTTCACCGGAGATCTGGAACCAACTTGGTAGCCCAATTGAGAAAAGAATTAAAGAATAACAGAGCCCAGAAAGCCCAAAGGAAGCACAGGAAAAATGAGGAAATGAACCCTCCAATGGGCCGCGGAACCGCGGCCCAAGCCCTCCATTGCCGCGGTTCCGCGGCCATCTTGTGCGCGTACTTCGAGAATTTTTTTCCAAAGTCTGAGGCGACGCTGAATAGGTCTTTTCTTAGGGGTATTTCTGTAATTGTAAACATGCGGATCAAAATGTAACCTAGGGTTTCTATTTCCTATAAATAGAACTCTAAAGATTGTAATTTCTCATGCCTCCCTTTAATGAATAAAATTTAGAAATCTTTTGGAGAGCATCGGTGTTTCTTCTCCATTCAGAAATTCAGATCTGACAACCCTGCATGGATGATTGGAGAGATGCATCAGTAAGTAGTTTTATTTAATTGCCCTAGTTTAGATTTTAATTCCTTGCCTTAGATGTTAGATTTGGGAAAGGCTTTTGAGAGATGAGATCTCTCATCCCTTTCTTACCCATCACATAGAATCTATAGGACTCCATGCATACATGCACATACCGCTCCCTACGGCACCCTATCCCTCGAGGTAGCGGTGATACCGTAGTATAAAGGCCCGGGTGTGATGTTTTCCATGGAGGTTAGGGTAAGGATCTTTAAAAGAAGGACAAGAACCTAGAGGAAGGAACACCTTCCCGAATGAATCCAATCCCCTTTATTGATAATTACCATAACTCCTCTTAGATCCTAATCTGGGTATAGAAAGCGTTGAGATTTTTTTACATTTCCAAACCATTCCTAAACCTAACCTTAGCAAGATTTAGATCTAGATTAATTTAGTTTTTAGATAGAATCAATTTTTAGATTTAATAACAACTCCGAACACCCTTCGGAATTAACTCGTAAGAACGAATCGGAAATTCACAAAATCCCTGTGGACCGACCCGTACTCACCGGCTAGCTTCATGCGACGCCGTTCTTGATTGTGGTTAACAAATATTTTTGATCTATCTTTTAGAAAGCGCAAGCACGCTAAATGAGTCAATCAAATGGTGTCGTTGCCAGGGATGACGTAGAGCTTTCCTTTTCGCAATTTCGGGTTAATCATAAAATTTAAAAAATCATAAAAATCTTAAAAAATCATAAAAATATAAAAAATATATATTTTGTTATTTTTGGAAGGGGTACTTTGTTGTGTGAAATCGTGCAGGAACAAACTCGGATCTGGAAATCTACAGGAAGAGAAACAAAAAACCAAATATCAAAACAGAAGGGGAATTCAAAATCAGAGCAGCAGAATTTTTCCCGAGACCCGAGCCCTCCATTGCGCCGCCCTTCCGCCGCGCTAACCCACTTTAGACCGCGGATCCGCCGCGGTCTTGGAATTTCAGACCGTCAGAAAAAATCTTGGGAATCGTGCCTGCTTGTTGACCGCGAAAACGCGGCATTAGGGCTCTTAGACCGCGGAAACTCGGCGGGACAGTGACATCATCTCATGGAATTTCCTCTGTTCTTTCTCTGGAGATCTAGATATATCTTTTCTGAAAAATTCCTGCAAAAATTTTGTGCACTTTAAAAATATATTCCCTTCCAAATAACAATCTTGTGCAGGATTTTTGGGCCCCGCTTGAAATGAAAATTGGTTGCAAGTAATCTTTTTGTTGCATATCTTTTCTCGAATATCTTTTTGCAACAATTTTTTCCAAATAAAAATTCTTCTGATATGCTTAAAATAATAACTGATTGCAGGTAATATTTTTTTGTTGCATATCTTTTATCAAAAATCTTTTTGCAACAATTTCCAAAAAAAAAAAAGGGGATAAATCTTTTATAGAAAACTTGCAATCTTTGGCTGCAAATAAATCCTTACACCATCCAACCTTCCTTCTTGTCACATTTCTTCTTCTAACATGGGTACCCCACATAAAAAATCATTAGCCGAACTTTGGTATCCCGAACCTAATTTTGCATCATATGTCAATGTGTTCGGTCAATTTAAAAACGATCCCTCCATGCCTAAAAAATCTCTGAAAGATCACATAGAGGAGTCTAGGAGAAACAGTTTGACTTTTCAACCCACTTTGTGTCAACCTAGTCAACCTTTACCACCTACATATGTTGACACCACTTTTCCAAGCCCTGCTGTAACTCCTAGGCCGATGTCCATTGCTGAGCATATTGCTCAATCTCGCAGTCGATCTTTCACCCCTCTCTACTCATCTAGTTATAGGGATCCGCACGATTATTCACCTTTTTATCCATATGTTGACCCTACCCCTACCCAACCACCCACTTCCTACAAGTCATACCCGACCTTCCCACCTTCAATAGACACTGCTTCTGCACAGCCTTTTGGGAGTTTCACATATCCAACCAATTTTGAATCTTTTACTGAAACCCCCTCACCACCTAAGTCTAGTTTGGAAGAGGCGTTGGAGGCGTATATCGCAGCAACAAACAAAATGGTTAGGAATGTGGAAGCGTCCGTGGCCACCCTTATGCAACCTAGTGAACCGGTAGCTAGTGTCCCGCTAGCTCCAAATTTTTCAATGTATGAGGCGGCAAGTGGACAGAGTGAGAATGAGAGAGGATTTTCAAATCAAACCTACCCTTACCCAATTGAAGCCCACAACTCCTGTTTTCCATCGATTGCCCTAAATAGTTCACCTGTTGAAAATAAAAATGAGTTGTGTGATTTTGTAGTGTTTGATTTGCCAGATTGTGAGGAACCTCTTTCGAGTGAAACCGCACCTAATCCTTTCGATCTTTACACCTCCACTCTAGAACCTAAATCGATAGATATCCATGTTTTTGATGAGGTGTCTAAAGAAATTGATTTTCACTTGATTGAGGATATAGACGCCGGGAATATTTCGGATGATGAACCTGTCGATTTACTTGAGATTTTATGTTCAAATCATCATCCCGAGTTATTAAATGTTTCTCCCGAATCTCATATGCGTCTAGATTTTGATGATAATGGCATGGAAGAGTTACATATTGAGGATAGTATTGAGGAGAGTGGTGAGGATCATATTGAGGTTGAACCATTTTTCTTTGATGTGTCGGATTTTCCAATTCATCCTCTTGAACCTTTACCTAAATCACCCTCCCTCTTTTCCATCGTTCCGACCACGCCTCATTTCACACTTGACGACTGTAAGCTTGAAAACTTTTCCTTCGAATCTGACACAGTTCTCACAGCCGATGACACTTACAAGTGTTTCACTTTTTCGGACGATGTTGAAGTCTCACCGCCCGAGTTTGAGTCCTTTGCATTTTCAGATGAGTTAGTTAATCCATCAGACTCAGTTGCTTACAGTCGTTTCGAACCATTAATAGAATCTTTCAAGTTCGAAACAGTTTACTACGGTGAGAAAGATACTATCCCTACTTCACTCCCTTTCGTCCTTCCTATTGTTCCGACCGTGCAAGTGACCGTCACGCTTTCATCTCCTATACCAAGTTCGGCGTACCCATGTTTTCTTGCGAATCTTGAGGGATTTGACCCCATTTCCCGACGGGTTGATAGGTTAGCGCAATCGCTTTTAACACATCGGTCATCATATATTGCGCTAATTTATTCACTCGATTTACACCCTCAAGATCGTACTCCACTTCTTTCTCCTTTCCGCCATTCTTCTCCCCCACCGAGACCATATTCTACCATTCTTCTTTCCACACGGTCTCGCGTGCTTCTCAGATTCTTTCACCAACTATACCATTACCACGATAAGATCTTTGAATGGTTGGTGCTAACCTTTGGCTTGTGTAAAGCCAAGCTTAAGTTTGGGGGGAAACTTGTTGTATATATGTATATATATTTTTGTTTTCTTTTTCTATAAAAAATAAAAAAAAATTCATAACATTAAAAATATAAAAAAAAAATTTATTATAAATAAATAAACAGGGGAGTGCCGGTATTTTGACCCTCTTGGTTTAGCATGACAGTGCGGACACTGTCAAGTTCAAGTTTGGGGGTATGCTCGGTACGTCTTCTTCCTTCGCATTCATTTGTACATATTTTTGCATTTGCATATTTATTTGAAAAACCCATAAAAATTGAAAATTTTCAAAAATTATAAAAATTATTGTATTCAATTTTGGCCATATTTGACTAGAGTTTGACAGATAGGTTAACTAGCTAGGAACAACTAGATCTTAGACTTAGTAAATTAAAAACCCTAAAAATAACCTTTCTTAAAGTTTAACGGTAGAAAGTATATGCCTTGTAATTTATTTAGAAATAGGCAAATTTTGGGTTGACTTCTTGGGCTAAGTCAAAATGAGGGAAGAGTATTGATGTTCTTATTAGAGTATAAGTTTGAAAAATAGTTCCTAGCTTAAGTCTAGATTCTGAAAACGTATACCCTACAATTTGCACAATCACGCACCTTGAAACTTGGAATAGTAGAAGAGACCTTGAAATGCTCTTGTCTAAAGTCCTTAGTACAATGAAAATAAAAGAAAAAAAAAGTGAATAAAGGAAAAAAATGGACACTGGTTTTTGTGATTACTTAAGGCTGTAAAAATAGAAAAATATTTAGCGAGGGTGCTTCATCACCTAGTGCCTTAGACCAACTGGTTTGGGAGTCACTGCTAAAGCCTTGGGTGTTTCAAAACTAGGAAGTACGCTTTAAAGTGCTAACGCATCTTGTAATCGGTTGTTGGTACCTCAAGAAGTATTAACGGTCGCATGAAGGATGTGTAAGCAAATTTCATTTAAAAATTCACTAATTAATAAGTGCTTTGGACAATGGACGAGAGTACGATTGCTTGATTTGAATTTCCAAGTGTAGGGGTGATATTTACACACACGTGGGAATATGTGATTGGAATTTAGATAAGAGAGAGGAATGAAAAAATAGAACTTATATCTTTAATAGAGTTGATAGAAATTCCTAAGTGGAGATGTAACCCTAGAAGGAAAACTTAAGAGATGCCGAAAGCTAAGTAGGTCTACATAACATATATAATCTTAAGTTAGATGATTAGGAAGTGAGAAGAATATGGGTGGATAATTTATGAGTAAAAGATAATAGAATTCCTTGTTAGAAAACCTAATTGGAGAACAAAAGTCAATGGGCCGAATTGATAGGATTTTGTGGGTAGTATCCGCTGAAAACCCTCAGGAGACAACACTCCTCCTACTAGGGACACCTAGAGGTTTAACGGCTTGTTGCACGTGCTCAGTGAAATCGCGTTTCCCTGCGAAAGTGCGGTTAGGTTTTTTGTAATGAATAAAAAATAAGTTTGCTCGAGGACGAGCAAAAGATAAGTTTGGGGGTATTTTTGTAATGAATAAAAAATAAGTTTGCTCGAGGACGAGCAAAAGACCCCCAAGTGTGTTTTTCCTTTGTGAGTCGTAAGTTTGCTCGCGGAGGATCATTTGATTAATCCAAAAATTGTAGTTTACCGTAATCAGAAACGGCGTCGCTTTGCAGCTAACCGGTGAGTACGGGTCGATCCGCAGAGATGTGTAATTTCTTGTTTTTGTGTTATAACGAGTTGATTCAGATTGTTGTTTGGTTTTTGTCGATTGAATTAAAAACTAATTTCTGTGATATGAAAGAACTCGTTAGGGTTAGGTCGAAGGTAGGGGTGTTTAGATCAATGTGTTCACCTCTTTCAATGCCGTGATTTAAGCTTTTAGAAAAATCACAACAATCTTTAGCAAAAGGGAATAGGATGATCGGGAAGAAACAAAGTTTCTTCCTCTAGATCCTTGTCCGTCCTTTCCTAATAATTGATGTGATCTTCATGGGCGTCATATATGTCCGGCCTTTTATACTACGGTTCACCGTTACCTTATAGGTAGGGTGCTGTGGGGGGCGGATCGTATATGCGTGCATGAAGATTTCGTTTTTAAAAATAAGTCGGCATTGAAGGAGGTGAGAGACATCCATCTCTCACTTACTCCCTTGTTCCTAACCCTAACGAGCGAGGATTTTACTCGCTCATTAAGGAATTATTACAACGAGACATTTTTATGTTTATGTTTTAAAGAATTACCTTACGACAAATTAAACTAGCTAACGAGTGAACTACAGCAAACAAATGATTACTAGGGCAAGTAGAACAATTAAACTAAGGCAGGAATTTAAAAACTTACAATAAAAGATGATGCTCTGAATTCTCCAACAAATCTCACTTTTATTGAATATAAAGAGGCATACATTTTTACAGATCTAGATTACAATTTATAAGTAAACAGAAGAGTTAGGGTTTCAGAGTCTCGCGCATGTTAAATTATAGATTTGACCCCTGAGAATCCTAACATCTGCACCGACACAACAGCACAGAAGAAATCCACCGACACGGGCACCACATGGTCGCGGAACCGCGGCAAAGACATGCCTTTGGCCGCGGATCCGCGGCCATTTGGTGGGCTTGGCCCACCAGCTTTCTGTGCTTGGTTGCTCTTCTCTTGGGCTCTCTGTTTTCACTGTTCTTTTCTCTGTTGGGCTTTCTAGTATTCTCCAGATTCTCAGTGAAACTTGTAAGGATCTTTTTGACCGTTTCACTTGACGTTCGTCTCGGCTTGAGTAGGATCCGTGTGCTGGTTGGTCAAAAGTCCATTTCCTGTATCATCTTTGTCTTTTTCACTGTATTTGCTTCAAAAGTCTGTATCCTGTATCATGTAACAAACGATCGTCAAAATCACATGTTTACTTATAAATTGCACAAAAGTGGGGCGTATGAATTGCAATATTATGATGTGAACAGACCCCATCTGATCCAAGTATGCCAAAAGCCCAGAAATCTAAAACCATTTAAAGAGTAAATAAGGAAAACTGGTTTTAAGAAGTAAGGAAATCAAGTTTTTAAATAACTAAGCCGAATATGCATTTTTAAAATGTGTAACCTTTCCTGAAAATTTCGGCAGAGTTTCCTTTGTAAAAACTGGCCCCGAACGGGGTACAATATGAATAATATAAGAAATGATAAAAGGCATCCCCAAGCGGGAGCTAGCTCTTCGTCAATCGACGGTCACAACCACGCAAGCAATAATAATATACAACGCCAAAGGGCGAGGATCAAAACTCAAAAAGAAACTCAAAACAGCCAGAAAACCGTAATACTACAAGCACGACTCTAAGGTCGAAATAATACAACACTGGTTTCTAAGTTTGAAACAATATACAAGTTTTGGTTGATGGAATGACTAGATACAATAAATAATACATGAACAATGGCGGTTCTGATACAAAAGAACCCACCTACCAACGCAAGTCACCCATATGGAAGCAGTGTGCCAGAAATGCCGCTATGGAATCTGTACGGCAAAAACCTGCAAGGACTGTGGCACAACGGGGGTGAGTTGCCAACTCGTGAATAGAAAATATCTACAAGCAGAGATCGAATGCATGACCCATCCTAGGTCAATACGATCAGATATATATAAACCTCAATATGAATAAGTCTGAAACATGCTAAACTGGCAATGAAATCTCTATACATGAGTGTAGTGCCAAGTACTCGTGCCAGTACCTCAGGTAATAGCATATCATAAATGTGAGGTACAATCAATGAAATCAATCTGCATGTACGAGGATCCCGTCCACTCGTCACCCAATGACAATAACCATCATGCATGTAAATATCATCAGCATATGCATGGAAATATGAGGATATAAACCACCTGTGTCCCTCGCGACACGTCAAAATCATGGAACCGGAGTGCCCAGCATCGGCACTCGAAAACATCATGAAAACTGTGCCCAGCATCGGCACGTAAATCCTCATATATCGGGCTCCGTCAGTCCGGATCGGCCCACAGGCTCTGTCTGCGGTATCAGCCCTCGGCCCCGGCAGTACGCCCATATCCATCTATCGACTCCGGTCAGTATCCTCCGGATAACCGCCAGGTCCAACAAAATCACCGGTAGGTACTCGCCACCCTGCCAGGCTCATCGTCGGCTCCATGAAAAACATTTCTTGCCCCGGGGAACCATACCGGGTCCACCATGTACCCGTAATCGGCCTCATCCGCCTCCTCGAATCGGGTTTCACATGTCGCTCTCAGCACCGAGAAAACACATGGTGGACGCACTGAAATATCATATCAAGGGTAATCGGGTTTCTAAAACAATTACACATCCTCTTTGAAACACCCACGGTTCCTAAAACCAGAAATATCATGGAAACAGCATATCTCAATGCGTATAATCAGAAAACAGCATGTATGCGACATATAGCAGAAAGGTAAGCATATCAATATGTCATGCAAGGGTCATATCCTGAATGCAACAGTACTACAGTGTAGTGACATGGAAATTATCGATGATGAAGTGTGTGAGCCGGCAAACAAGTGTACGTAGGACATACGCATCATCGATAATGGTGCTGGTGTCCTAGCAGCATGACTGAAATATATCAACAATATAAGCGATGCAATGCAAACAGCATGAATGTGCGGAATCGAGTAGTCAACGCAACAGTAGAGAACCTGCCTCAACAGATATATCATGCCACCTTGCCTTTTGAAATAAGACAAATCAGGGCTTTTGGTAAAATGAGGGCTATGGTGTTTTAAGAAAAGATGCGCCTTTTGAAAATATCCGTATAAACCCTTTTGCCTCTCTTTAAAATATCCCTGATTCGTTAGTTTTGAAATAGGTATGACTCGGGTCTAGTATGACGCCTACTATGCGAACTACGTGTTGAAGATAGTGCCCTCAGAGTCAATTATTGGATCACAGGCACGTGATTGCAATGATTGAGGGAGGACCTATCCGGGTAGGACAGTCTTACTCGAGATGATAGTATGCTATCTGGTTTATCTTTATCATCGTATACTGCTTTAGGTGACCTGACAGGTCGCTATTACACGTTGATAGAGCCCCTAGGATTCTTGCTTGACTGCCAGCAGTATGAGGGCGATCATATACGTAGGAGCTGGTAGTCTATAAGCACATCCTTAAAAGGTCCCTAGTCGTAGGAGTTTCGAGACAGGGCATCGATACTGCATTAGTAGACTAGTGTATACAGTCGAGACCCCGACGAGGGGCGGTGGCCGGTCTCACAAGCCACTGGTGTCAGTTGGTTCACCTAAGATGTATACAGGTGCTCATTGGGTTATGAGTACACCGGACAGGACACGCCGGGAACATGCTAGTTGGTCTTATACCAGACGTCAGATAGAAGTTCCCTGGTGACATGTGTACAGGTTAGTTCATCGACCTGAGATCGTCATTTGTCTCGTGTGAGTTCCCACTGTGCTTTGATTACTACCCTACCACGGCTCAAAGGAGTCGTGCAAACAGGTTTTAGTTGGGTACAGTCCCGAGCCACATGGAGGCAGTGAGCGGATCTACAGGGGTTCGTCTCTCCCGGTATTAGGGGTGAGGTCGTGCTGTGTCTAGGAGAGCCATTACACAAAGCCCTCGGCCGAGACAGGAGATTTACTGGTAGGTATTCCAGTAGTTTCTCAGGGTGTTCTGGGCTACACTCCGACACGACTTGTACCGCTTTTGGGGGTCTGACTTTTACCAACCTTTAGGCCCGCCATGCGATACTCATAGACGAACGGACCGGACTGCACGGATATTGTCACTGACAGGCTCAGTAGAGTGTCAGGATGAGTTCGCTCATCGACGTCCCTTTTGGTCAATAGCTGGTGGCCCGTCACGTATTGGCTTATACCTCTGACGTGCTAGTGGTTAAATCCGCAGCCATAGTATTGACGAGTCTTTAGAGTCCACCACACATTCAGTTACTCAAGTTTCGGGAGAAACGCTGTAGAGGCCGTATGGAGATATGGCAGGGTCCGATCAGATATGTGCGGTATTGCACGGATCAGGATCGGACGGTTAGTACTAGAGGCCGTATGGATATATGGCAGGGTTCGATCAGATACGTGCGGTATTGCACGGATCAGGATCGAACGGATATTACTAGCCGGCTTTGGTTTAAGCCGGGTCCTAGTATAGTACAGTGTAGATTTTGTCTCTTTGCAGTTGTATCCGGTCGGAATACAGATGCGGGTGTGTATGCACAGTATCGGGGTTTTCCTGTAATTTATTACGGGACCAGTTTTCTGGAGTTGCCAGTTTGCATTCCGTTCCGGCCGGTTTTTCCTTTGTTCTTTCCCGGCCGGACTTTTCCGATGGAGGGTGTTATTTGCAAGTTTGCAAATAACATATTGTGGAGGGGTTTCTTGCATATGGATTGATTATGATGGCATCTTTTCTTTTCATACATCATTTCTTGCTTTATTTGTGATTAGAGTTGGATTTGATTTGGAAATGACATGGTTATCATTTCTTTTGGATGTGGTCACCTCTTTCTTTTCCTACACTCACCTTCCTTCTTGTTTTTGAGTTTCTTCCTCCACCTTTTGTTCAAGAGAGAATGAGAGGTTCATTTGGAGAGCAATGGCATTTTTCCTTCATCTCATTCTTCTTGTTTTGGAAAAATGAAAGCACCATTTTTTCTTAACCTCATTCCTCCATCACCAATGGAAACTTCACTACCCCAAATGAGACAACCATTCTATACTAGCCTACAGCACTTCTTAGACGCGTCGGCTAGCCAACTTCGCGCCCGAGTTGACTCGGTCCAGAGGTGGGAGCCCGTAAAAGATTCCGGCTACGTGGTGCCCTTTCCGACGAGGAGGAGATGAACGGATTTTCCGCGGGAGATCGGAGTGGAGACGAAGACCGAAGGACACGGATCGCTTGGTATACTTCTCTTCCCATCTCTTGTTAGCTAGCATTAGGTTAATGGTTACGATCCGGGTTAATTGTCCGCGGTAGCGCCAGTTTGAAAGTTAAGAAAATTTTTGATTCCGCATTTTGGCTTCGGATAGACGGCCGGGGCGCTGCCGGGGCGCAACATGGTATCAGAGCCACGCCATTAACCTAGTCTAGCTTGCTCTAACGTGTTTACAAGTTCGTTCGAACGGATTTTCCGAAAACCCATTTTCATTTGCACAGTTTTCTGTCGAAATTTTTTTGGCTCCAAAAATTTTTCAGTACATTGCAGTGACATGTGCAGGGAATTCTAAGCATTCTGTGAAAATTTGGTAGCGTGATCTCACTATTCCACCGCGGAACCGCGGCCAAAACCACGTATTTGCGGCGGTTCCGCGGCCCCTTTTACTATTCATTGGACTAAATTTTTGCAGTGAGCTCCTGGGTTGAAAATGGGGTTTTTGGAATATTCTTTTTGGGCGTAGACTCTCTTTAAGTGCTACAGTAATGCTTGGGGCCCACTTCGATAAATTTGATCGATCGAAAAGTTTAAACACATTAGTTCACAGTATTTACATTATATCTGCGACCGTGAATGTCACTTGATCGGTAAATCCAGTCTATCTGCTATAGCCCTTTTAGACGGATTTGCGAACGTGACATTCAAGTTGATGTTCTGTGTTGTGCTGTGATGTTGCGGATCGGTCGTGGGGGATAGCCTGGATGCAATGTTAGTACAGTTCTGTTTTATATGTACATTTGATATTGCGGGGCGAGCGTCCGACATGTGGACTGCCGTCACTGCCTGTTTGTATTATTCTTTTGGGGCACGACCAGGTTGCGGTCGATGTACCCGGTGTATGTATATTTTACTTTCTGTACTAGGATTACCCCAAGGAGGGGTGCACGGATAGCCGGGTTCTAGAGGGAAACGGGCCCGCATCTCATGGCATTGAGACGGAGGGGGCTTCACTCTTGGATTGGCGGGCTATTCGCCGCACTCGTAGGGGGTACAGGTTGACCCAGGAGGGGTGCCCAAGTTGCCGGATTCCGTGAAGTGCTGGGTGGTCCATTCACGGTGCTGGAGGGGACTGCCTCGCTTCAGGTCTTGGCGGGTGACTTGCCGCGCCCGTAGGGGTCTAGGATTTCATTGCACAGGCTATCCACACGACCAGGGGAACGTCGGGTTTCAGCAGCGGCTCTGTGAAACCCGGGGCTTCCAGATATCTGTATTGTTCTGTGATGTTGTACATTTCTGTGATGTTGCATTCTTATCACGCCTTGAGCGAATATAATATATTGGTATATATATTAGTAGATGTTGTATATGTTTTGCATCCGCGCTAGTCCAGTCCCCGCTCTGTCGTTAGTTAGCTAACCTAACGAGTAATGATGGGACCCAGTGGCGAATGCGGATGGCATATACGTACATCATATTATTTTCGTTCTTTGTGGTGTGATTAATTGATGGGACTGCGTTGATTCGGATCAACGCAAGTTATAAACAAACCTATTCTGATGTTGTTGGAACAATTTTTCAAAAAGCTGTTATTGCAAGGACGTTCACTTTTGTTTTGCACAGTGGTATTCAGTTGGAATATCCTGCTCCTCAGTCGACGAGGCAAGGGCCGAGATCCCTTCACCGGGAGTGACCCCTTGGACAGAAGTTTGCGTCAGGGTAATAACTTCACTATAGCCGATTACTTTTGCTTTGCATCGTCGTATTCAGTTGGAATATCCTGCACCTCATTCTACTGGGAAAGAGCCGAGATCTCTTCACCGGGAGTGACCTCTTTAGCAAAGGTTTTCGTCACTATATTTTTATAAAAGGCTATGCAGTTCCTTCAACGATATCAAGTTCATTAAGTTAAAGGTTTTTCGCCAAAAACCAGACGTAGCCCTCCGTCATTTCTTACAAGTATTACTTAGTATTCGTGCTGCGTTTGTTGACTCCGTCAAGGCGTAGTGTACGGTAGCTAAGTGGTGCTTGTTTGTTGCATAAATGGGATTGGTTAGGACAGTCGTGCGGCCTTATTGACTCCATCAAGGGCACGTACGGGTGGGTTTAATGCAATCCAGATAATGACAGGTTGAACTTGACTAGGACTCTTTGATTTGTTGACTCCGTCAAGGTCACTTGGGTCCTAGGGGTAAAAATCCACATCGGGAGTTTCTAAAGAAAGTGAAACTTGCCAGGCATGCGCATACCTTCTGGAGTGTGGTGACTTGAGTGGATTCCGTCAAGTTATCATGCGATGATAGTTGGATCCCGATTCCCACTGATGAGTTGGTTTATTCCTCGGGTCACCCCGACTAATTCTTCTTTCAGGTTTGGAGAAGAATTTGACGTTACAGTGGGAGGTTTCCAGATTAGACAAAGTGATAACCATTCTGATCTAGGTTAGAGTGCACGCCGAGTGTTTCATTTCTCTCTCTCTTATTGGCAGCGACCATTGACCCGACCCTAGACTATGACTCAGTGACCAAGTTAACCGAACCTTCTTAACACTGGCTTTTGGATTGTCAGAGTTGCAAACCTCATTGCCACTCCTACTTTTACCCTTTTCTCCAGGACACCCCTATTACTACGAACGTCCACTTCCATTGGACAAAACCATCGTATGGTTAGATACGAACTCGAAGGAATTCGAGGATGGTTTCCGGTTCTGGAGAAAACGGATAGGACTATTCAGTTGTCTTTTCCTTTCACCTTCTCTCGGGTAGCGAGTACTCCTTGGTTTAGGAGATAGTACACCTATTACGCAAATTGGATAGTCTTCTTCCAAACCTTAGGCTGGTGCCGAACGGTGGGGAATGAAGAATACCAATTAGCCTAAACGGTGTACAGAAGGTATTAAGTAAAGACAAAGAAAGGGATTAGTAGGAGGGCAAAGTAAATTGCGACTGCTATTCACGACCATACCAAGTATTTCTTCGCCAATCCTAAATCACCTTTGTATTTCTCCAGGACACTCCGTATCACTACGAAGATCCACAGTTTATTAGATACTCCATCGTATGGTTATATACGAACCCGAAAGGAACTTGTTCCAGTTCGGGGTTGGATTCTGGTTCAGGAGAAATAGGAATAAGGTTTATTCGGTTGTCTTTTATCTTCACCTTCTCTCGCATTGCGAGTGTTCCTAGGATTAGGACAGTACACCCATTATGCTTATTGGATAGTCTTCTTCCAAACCATAGGCTGGTGCCGAACGGTAGGGAAGGAAGAAAACCATTTGGCCTAAAGGGGTGTGCAGAAGGTAATGACTAAAGACAAAAAAAGGGATTTGGAGAGGTGGCAAAGAATTATACGGTTACAGTCGTGAATCTGGAAGAGGCATTACTAGGAATACCAGGATACCCCATCGAAACATTTCAATGTTTCAGTTTCACTATGTACTGTTAAAGGAAAACTGATTTCCCGATTAGACACTTGCTCCAGGGTATGTATTTACCAGGAATGATTCTCATATCTGTATGGTTTTACAAATGATGAGTGGAAGTAAGTTATTGGGAATTAGGTGATCGTCCTCATTATATCGGGATTCGTTGTAATCGGTGATATTTGAGGAAATCACCTGGGTTGTTTGCCGGTCGGCAAATATTTGGTTTTGAATATCCGCTGTTATGCAACAATTTCAAATCGATATATCTGTACGTCTATTTTCATAGAGTGAGATATACATTTTGAAATTATGTCGATGACATTTACCTATATCAGTGGATGGTTAGGTAAGGAGCATTAAACAGCGGTTTAATTCTTCTTAACCATAAGTACAGTTTTCAACCTACGACACACAGTGAATGAGTTATCAGACTCAAGGGACTTATACAGAGTATTGTATGTTGTCCAGGGTCCATCAGGACAGAGGGGTTGGTCCTCGTACTATATTCGGTTTACTTATGACTTCTCTAGTTTTTAGACAAGTGTTTCGTGGAAACACAGGGTCCGAATTTTGAGAAGTTATAGGTATTTGAATAAAGTAGAGAACCAGGTGTTGCAAGTATCAGGATTCTTCAAGTTGATCGAAGATGTAGATACTTGTGTATGGTATTCAGTTGATAGTGATGATTAAGAGAACTTGCTTCTCTTTCAGGTTACTCATAATTGGAAGCATTCCTAAGTTGAGTAACGCTGATCGGCCTCTTTCCACTTAGTTGACATGCACTGGAGACTGCTGCATGATTTGAATCTGGTTCAATTAAATCTGTGCCTCTGGTTCTATATTGGATATAGTACAGTTCATATCTTAATATTGTTAAGGTACGGGGAGTTGTCCGGCTTATGATTAAAACCAGACACTGGACAACTCAAGGCACGTTTCTGTAATGGCTGTTTGTGGGTTGACCCAGGCTATGACGAGGGTTGATTTTCTACCATCTGGAAGATCAATAGTGATATTGTTCTTAACTCGCCACAGTTTTAATTAAAAATGGATTTTTTCAAAAAAGGTAGTGGGGGTATGGTAGAACTGGAAGGGATTCCAGAACCGCAAACGATTACTGAAGATTTGATAAAGAACCTAAAGATTCAATCTGATTTGACATTCCATTGGCCACTCCGCAGATATGATGGGTAACCTCAGGCACTCGAGAGGTACTTCGGTATGCTCAAGGACGGTGGCAGGGAGGTTCTTGTTTACCCAGACTTACCATTGCTGTTGTTCCAGACTGTGAGACCCGGCAGGAGGATGAGTATAGCGTCGTTCTAAACTAGCTTTAGAAGTGCACGTCTATATGACTCTGGCAGAGGGTTGTCGTAGTCAGTGGAAGCAGCGGAAGCATTGGTGGACAGGTAGATTATGTCTATTTATAGACTAAAGCAGATATAGCGGAGATAGATCATCAATTTCTGATGTGACAGTCATAGGTTTGACTTCATCAGAATAAGGGATGGATCTGTTAAGAAGGTAGTAGGGTGTGATGTCATGGTATTTGGATGACATACACAGAGTAGGAAGTGATATTCCTATACTACGATCGGTTATACTTTGGTCGTCACACAGTGGTTTCTCCACATAGGACTTGGATATTATATCGTACATTCTGGTTACTAGATCTATGGTTTTAGATCTAGATTTGGGTGGTTTCCCAATCAGGGTACTTAGACAGCATTCTAAGAGTATTTAGAATGGACGACTCCTGGCACGGTAGTGTACCTGCAGGTAATGGAGTCACCCTCTCTAAAGGTGTCTTACAGACTAAAGGGGAGAAGATGTGCATGGTTGGCAGATCACTTGCTTAGGCAATTGAGTCGATCATGAGATGTCAAGTACCACACCAGATGTTGTTCTTGCAGTAGATGCAATAAGTTGATATTGATCCAATCCTGGAGAAACAGTCGGAAGCAGTTTTAGAACATAAGTGGATGTTCTAGGGATATGATAACGGCATTCTCCTTTGGGAGACAGTTATCATTCCAGGCTTCCAAGGTGACCTGGATGGCAGAGTGGCTGTCAGAGTTATTGTTTTCCCTCTGACGAGGGGAAGTATTTTAGACAGGTGGTCCAGGTGGATACTGAGGGAGGCATGGCGCAGGATACTGATTAAGTTCAGTTGACGATACAGTCTAAGAAGTTTGGATTTGGAGTTCATTTATGAGCTAGGTCCCATCAGACATCCAGACACATTCTTAGACAGGTATTGCTCATTTCGGGAGATGGGTTTCTCCGCGATCTTGAGATATAGAGAGACATAGAAAGAAACATCAGAGCGGATCCACTCACTGAGGCTATTCTTCGAACGCAATAGTTTCGCAAAAGAGCTTTGTGAGACTGACTAGTAGAGGAGTTGGGTGTTCGGTATCACACGGGCTGTCAGTACACGACATCGCAATAATTAGCCTTGAGTGCAAGTGGGAGATTGTTGGAGATAGTGCCCTCAGAGTCAATTATTGGATCACAGGCACGTGATTGTAATGATTGAGGGAGGACCTATCCCGGTAGGACAGTCTTACTCGAGATGATAGTATGCTATCTGGTTTATCTTTATCATCGTGTACTGCTTTAGGTGACCTGACAGGTCGCTATTACACGTTGATAGAGCCCCTAGGATTCTTACTTGACTGCCAGCAGTATGAGGGTGATCATATACGTGGGAGCTGGTAGTCTATAAGCACATCCTTAAAAGTTCCCTAGTCGTAGGAGTTTCGAGACAGGGCATCGATACTCCATTAGTAGACTAGTGTATACAGTCGAGAACCCGACGAGGGGCGGTGGCCGGTCTCACAAGCCACTGGTGTCAGTTGGTTCACCTAAGATGTATACAGGTGCTCACTGGGTTATGAGTACACCGGACAGGACTCGCCGGGAACATGCTAGTTGGTCTTATACCAGACGTCAGATAGCAGTTCCCTGGTGACATGTGTACAGGTTAGTTCATCGACCTGAGATCGTCATTTGTCTCGTGTGAGTTCCTACTGTGCTTTGATTACTACCCTACCACGGCTCAAAGGAGTCGTGCAAACAGGTTTTAGTTGGGTACAGTCCCGAGCCACATGGAGGCAGTGAGCGGATCTGCAGGGGTTCGTCTCTCCCGGTATTGGGGGTGAGGTCGCGCTGTGTCTAGGAGAGCCATTACACAAAGCCCTCGGCCGAGGCAGGAGATTTACTGGTAGGTATTCCAGTAGTATCTCAGGGTGTTCTGGGCTACACTCCGACACGACTTGTACCGCTTTTAGGGGTCTGACTTTTACCAACCCCCTAGGCCCGCCATGCGATACTCATAGACGAACGGACCGGACTGTACGGATATTGTCACTGACAGGCTCAGTAGGGTGTCAGGATGAGTTCGCTCATCGACGTCCCTTTTGGTCAATAGCTGGTGGCCCGTCACGTATTGGCTTATACCACTGACGTGCTAGTGGTTAAATCCGCAGCCATAGTATTGACGAGTCTTTAGAGTCCACCACACATTCAGTTACTCAAGTTTCGGGCGAAACGCTGTAGAGGCCGTATGGAGATATGGCAGGGTTCGATCAGATACGTGCGGTATTGCACGGATCAGGATCGGACGGTTAGTACTAGAGGCCGTATGGATATATGGCAGGGTTCGATCAGATACGTGCGGTATTGCACGGATCAGGATCGAACGGATATTACTAGCCGGCTTTGGTTTAAGCCGGGTCCTAGTATAGTACAGTGTAGATTTTGTCTCTTTGCATTTGTATCCGGTCGGAATACAGATGCGGGTGTGTATGCACAGTATCGGGGTTTTCCTGTAATTTATTACGGGACCAGTTTTCTGGAGTTGCCAGTTTGCATTCCGTTCCGGCCGGTTTTTCCTTTGTTCTTTCCCGGCCGGACTTTTCCGATGGAGGGTGTTATTTGCAAGTTTGCAAATAACATATTGTGGAGGGGTTTCTTGCATATGGATTGATTATGATGGCATCTTTTCTTTTCATACATCATTTCTTGCTTTATTTGTGATTAGAGTTGGATTTGATTTGGAAATGACATGGTTATCATTTCTTTTGGATGTGGTCACCTCTTGCTTTTCCTACACTCACCTTCCTTCTTGTTTTTGAGTTTCTTCCTCCACCTTTTGTTCAAGAGAGAATGAGAGGTTCATTTGGAGAGCAATGGCATTTTTCCTTCATCTCATTCTTCTTGTTTTGGAAAAATGAAAGCACCATTTTTTCTTAACCTCATTCCTCCATCACTAATGGCAACTTCACTACCCCAAATGAGACAACCATTCTACACTAGCCTACAGCACTTCTTGGACGCGTCGGCTAGCCAACTTCGCGCCCGAGTTGCCTCGGTCCAGAGGTGGGAGCCCGTAAAAGATTCCAACTACGTGGTGCCCTTTCCGACGAGGAGGAGATGAACGGATTTTCCGCGGGAGATCGGAGTGGAGACGAAGACCGAAGGACACGAATCGCTTGGTATACTTCTCTTCCCATCTCTTGTTAGCTAGCATTAGGTTAATGGTTACGATCCGGGTTAATTGTCCGCGATAGCGCCAGTTTGAAAGTTAAGAAAATTTTTGATTCCGCATTTTGGCCTCGGATAGAATGCCGGGGCGCAGCCGTGGCGCAACACTACGAACCCACAATCAAGTCAATAGAGAGGGGTATGGAAACCACCTAAATCTGAGTCGATATCACACTATCTCATCACATGACAGGTATCACTACCATCATATCACATCTCCAATATGAACTCTGTCATGTCGCCAAATCTCACGGCCTCAATCGAATCTCATCGACTCATCTCAATCCCACGTATCATCCTCAAAACCCGTATATAAACACATTGTCCCATACCCATGTGTAGATATACACACCATCATATGCGCACAGATATATGAAAGAATGTATGCAAGTATGTATGTATGTGTGAGTGTGGGTGCAACCACTACTCTAGGGTTTCGCACTATACTCAACCAATACATCCTTATCACCAATAATCCATTATTACCATCAATAATCCTAAACAACGCATAATAAACATATGTGTGTATACGTATTCGTATACATCACCACGGACTGCGGGGGTGCTATACGCCATCCACCCGACTTCTCCCCGTAGATATAAATCTACTCACCTTTCTTCTCATGTATCGGTGCCGATGTCGCCATCTTCATCTTCTTTGCCTCAACATCTCGTAGGGTACCTACAAGTATATCACAACGCTAAAGCACATGAAAATCACATCGGTAACCAAAATAGCACACGCTACCCGCATAGGTAAAAACCTATCGACTCGCATGTAAGCACGTTCAATATCCACTTGTCGTTGACGTCCAAACGCCACCCGACAGGAATGAATCCCCAAATACCAAAATCCATGCTAAATCAAGTCATAAACCATGCACCAACATAGGAAAATCAACCCAGATTTTACCCTAGATGGAATCAGTCAAAACTAGACATACCCAGGGTCAAGAATAGAGGAAATGGGGCCATGCACAAAAATCGAGGCAATTCCCTCCTGCTCTGGCCGCAAATTGCGGCCAGAAGGGATAAATTGGCGGCCTCACTGTTGAGTTGGGGGCTAGGGTTTGGTGTGGTGGTTCTATGGTGCCTGCACATCTCACTGTCAACTCAATTTTATTTTTGGGGTCTCGGGGTGATAGCAGATTCCACAAAACACTTCCAGATTTACAGTTTTCCCCGATATCGATTCCGTAATTCCGTATTCTGGTTTCAAGTTCAGGTTTGGGTTCAAATTAGCATCACACAAGGGATTCTAAAGTCACCACAATTCTCAATTTCATCTTTGATTTCAGTTTTACCCTAATCCCTAACTAGAAATCTCTAAAGTCCACAAACAACACAATATCGATATGAAACTAGAATAGATGCACAAGAAATGAGATACTACTCTAATAGGTGCAGAAATTACCTCCTTTGGCAACTCAAGAAAATTCTTGAGTTGCTCAAAGTCCTCCAAATCCAATCTTGCTAGGTTTAATATGTAGCTAGTGAGCTTGGGAGTAAGTTTTGTGAAGTGGGAATGGGGTTTTGGTGAGGGAAATGAGAGGGATCTATGGAGTGAAGGGGGGGGGGGGAAATGAGAGGGAGCAGGGGCAGCAGCAGCTCTAATGGGAGAGGGGAGAGAAATGAGAAGGGAAATGATAGGGTATGGTTCAAAAAGGTGAAGGTTGACTTGGTCCCTTTCTCTCTCTCATCATACTACTTTTTCCTTTTCTTTTCTTTTCCTTCTCATTCCAATAGTGAACCCAAAAGAACAACCATGGCAAAAGAAATGTAACACAAGTGTAACAAGTGTGGAAAATGATATGTGCACATTTTTGCACAAAAAAGCTAAAAATCCAATTAGCGATTCTTAATCGCGATTAGCACTAAATTAGCATATAACTAATCTTAAAAACTTTAAAATGGCATAATTCCATAAAATACCTTATTTTAGAATTTTCCGTAATTTTCCCCCCTTTATTTGTATTTAATTATACCAGAATATTAAAATATTCATTAAAATAATATTAAATTATAAAAATTCCCGAAAATAATATTTTATTATTTTGGAAACGTTACAGAAGGATTGCAGAGCTTGCAAAGCCGGTAGCCAGAATTCGAAGCATGTTGTGGCTTCGGCTTCGGGTGTGTTTGTAATAGAGAACTGTATGTCAGTTAACCCTATTTCCTGGGTATTGGATACCGAATCAGGATCTCATATTTGTAATTCGTTACAGGCTCTGAGAAACCGTAGGGTTATCAGGAAAGGTGATATGACTCTCAGGGTTGCTAACGGAATGAGCATGTATGCTGAATCCGTAGGGGAATATCATCTAGGACTAACAACTGGGCAAATATTGATTCTGCGTAACTGTTTTTATGTACCAGGTGCGACTTGTAATATCATATCTGTATCCTTAATTTCTAAGGAAGGATATGATTTTACTTTTGTAAGCGATGTAGTCAACATCCACCTAAATCAAGTTCTGATTGGGTCAGGTACATTACAAAACGGAATATACGTATTGAATCAAGCTCAGATCTTCAGTGTCCAGAACACACTTAAAAGAAAGTCTCCGGAAACAAATCAGGCTTTCTTATGGCATTGTAGAATGGGTCACATTAATGAGACACGGTTAACAAAGTTACATAAAGAGGGATACTTGAATCCGTTTGAGTATCAGTTTTATGCCACTTGTGAATCTTTTCTCATGGGAAAGATGACAATGACTCCGTTCACTGGCCACGGAGAAAGAGCGAGCGAGCTCTTGGAACTCATATACAGTGATGTGTGTTGTCCAATGTCTATACATGCGCGAAGTGGTTATTCATACTTCATTACTTTCACAGATGATTTCTCTAGGTATGGGCATGTCTTCTTGATGAAGCACAAATTCGAGGCCTTTGAGAAATTTCGAGAATACAAGAATGAAGTTGAAAAACAAACAGGCAAAAGTATCAAGACACTGAGATCTGATCGAGGTGGTGAATACTTCAGTGCCGAGTTTCTGGGCTACTTAAAAGAGAATGGAATTCTCTTTCAGCTTACTCTGTAAGTGCACGGCGGCGCCCCGGCCGTCAATCCGACGCCGGAATGCGAAAACGAAAAACTTTTCAAACTAGAAAACCGAAACCACCACGCACTAAAAACCCGGATTGGGCCATTAACCTAACTCTAGCAAACTAGAATAAGAGTAGAGAAGCTATACCAAGCGATCCGTTTCCTTCGGTCTTCGCCTCCACTCCGATCTCCTCGCGAAATCTCCGGTCGTCGCCTCCTCGTCGAAACGGGCACCACATCGCCGGGTTCTTTTACGGGCTCCCACCTCTGGACCGAGGCAACTCGGGCATGAAGTTGGAGAGCCGACGTGCCCAAGAAATGCTGTAGGCTAGTGTAGAATCACTTTGTCTCAATGGGGTGAAGTTTCCTTTGATGGAGGAATGAAACAATGAACTTTGGAGAGGTGTTAGGAATTTAGCAAGAAAGCCAATATGAGATGAATCAATTTCCTTCACCAAAATGAAAACCTCTCTCTCTCCCTTCTAAAGTGGCCGGCCCCTTATCCAAATGGTGGAGGGAAAAAGAAACAAACATGAAGGGAGGTGAGTGTAGGAAAAGAAAAAGGGTGACCACATCCAAAAGTGATGATAACAATATCAAATCAATTTCTAATCCTTTCTAATCTCATTTAATGAAAAAGAAATGATGCATAAAAAGAAAAGATGCTATCATAACCTTTCATATCCAAATAAACCCTCCACAATAGCTAATTTGCAAACATTCAAATTAGCCCCTCCATCAGAAAAATCCGGCCGTGAAGGAACAAAGGAATACTGGCCGGAACGGAATGCAAACTGGCAACTTCAGAAAACTGATCCCGTAATAAATTACAGGAAAACCCCATGACTGCATATACATGCCCGCATTTGTATTCCCACTGAATACAAATGCAAAGAGACAAAATCTACACTGTACAATACTAGGATCCGGCTTAAACCAAAGCCCGCTAGTAAAATCTGTCCGATCATGATCCGTGCAATACCGCACGTATCTGATCGAACTCTGCCATATCTCCATACGGCCTCTACAGCGTTTCTCCCGAAACTTGAGAAACTGGTCTGTGGGGGACTCTAAAGACTCGTCAATAATTTGGTTGTGGATTTAACCACTAGCACGTCAGAGGTATTAGCCTATACGTAACGGGATACCAGGTATTGACCAAAAAGGACGTCGATGAGCGAACTTATCCTGACACCCTACTGAGCCTGTTAGTGATAATTTCCGTACAGTCCGGACCGTTCGTCTATGAGCATCGCATGGCGGGCCTAGGGGGTTGGTAAAAGTCAAACCCCCAAAAGCGGTACAAGTCGTGTCGGAGTGTAGCCCAGAATACCCTGAGATACTATTGGAATACCTACCAGTAAATCTCCTGCCTTGGCCAAGGACTGCGTGTAATGGCTCTCCTAGACACAGCGCGACCTCACCCCCAATACCAAGAGAGACGAACCCCTGCAGATCCACTCACTACCTCCATGTGGCTCGGGACTGTACCCAACTAAAACCTGTTTGCACGTCTCCTTTGAGCATGGTAGGGTAGTAATCAAAGCACAGTGGGAACTTACACGAGACATATGACGATCTCAGGTCGATGAACTAACCTGTACACATGTCACCAGGGAACTGCTATCTGACGTCAGGTATAAGACCAACTAGCATGTTCCTGGGGAGTCCTGTCCGGTGTACTCATAACCCAATGAGCACCTGTATACATCTCAGGTGAGCCAACTGACACCAGTGGCTTGTGAGACCGGCCACCGCCCCTTGTCGGGGTCTCGACTGTATACACTAGTCTACTCTGGAGTATCGATGCCCTGTCTCGAAACTCCCACGACTAGGGATCTTTTAAGGATGTGCTTATAGACTACCAGCTCCCACGTATATGATAGCCCTCATACTGCTGGCAGTCAAGCAAGAATCCTAGGGGCTCTATCAACGTGCAATAGTGACCTGTAAGGTCACCTAAAGCAGTACACGATGATAAAGATAAACCAGATAGCATACTATCATCTTGAGTAAGACTGTCCTACCGGGATAGTTCCTCCCTCAATTATTGCAATCACGTGCCTGTGATCCAATAATTGACTCTGAGGGCACTATCTCCAACAATCTCCCACTTGCACTCAAGGCTAATTATTGCGATGTCGCATACTCACAGCCTGTGTGATACCGAACACCCAACTCCTCTACTAGTCAGTCTCACAAAGCTCGTTTGCGAAACTATTGCATTCGAGGAATAGCCTCAGTGAGTGGATCTGCTCTGATGTTTCTTTCTATGTCTCTCTTTATCTCAAGTTCGCGGAGAAACCCATCTCCCGAAATGAGCAATACCTGTCTTAGAATATGTCTAGATGTCTGATGGGACCTAGCTCATAAATGAACTCCAAATCCAAACATCTTAGACTGTATCGTCAACTGAACTCAATCAGTATCCTGCGCCATCCTTCCCTCAGTATCCACCTGGACCACCTGTCCAAAATACTGCCCCTCGTCAGAGGGAAAACTATAACTCTGACAGTCACTCTACCGTCCAGGTCACCTTGGAAGCCTGGAATGATAACTGTCTCCCAAAGGAGGCTGCCGTTATCATTTCCCTAGAACATCAACTTATGTTCTAAAACTGCTTCCGATCGTTTCTCCAGGATTGGATTAATATCAACTTACTGCATCTACTGCAAAAACAACATATGGTGTGGTACTTGACATCTCATGATCAACTCAATTGCCTAAGCAAGTGATCTGCCGATCATGCACATCCCTCTCCACTTTAGTCTATAACACACCTTAAGAGAGGGTGAATCCATCACCTGCAGGTACACCACCATGCCAGGAGTCGTCCATTCTAAAAACTCTTAGAATGTTGTCCAAGTACCCTGATTGGGAAACCACCCAAATCTAGATCTATAGATCTAGTAACCAGAATGTCTTGATATTATATCCAAGTCCCATATGGAGAAACCACTGTGTGACAACCAAAGTATTAACCGATCGTAGTATAGGAATATCACTTCCTACTCTGTGTATGTCATCCAGATACCAGGACATCACACCCTACTACCTTCTTAACAGATCCATCCCTTATTCTGATGAAGTCAAACCTATGACTGTCACATCAGAAATAGATGATCTATCTCCGCTATATCCACTTTAGTCTATAAATAGACATAAGCCACTTGTCCACCAATGCTTCCGCTGCTCCCACTGACTATGACAACCCTCTGGCAGAGTCATATACACGTACACTTCTGAAGCCAGTTCAGAACGACGCTATACTCATCCTCCTGCCGGGTCTCATAGTCTGGAACAACAGCAATGGTAAGTCTGGGTAAACAAGAACCTCCCTGCCACCGTCCTTGAGCATACCGAAGTACCTCTCGAGTGCCTGAGGTTACCCACCTTATCTGCGGAGTGGCCAATGGAATGTCAATCCAGATTGAATCTTTAGGTTCTTATCAAATCTTCAGTAATCGTTTGCAGTTCTGGAATCACTTCCAGTTCTACCATACTCCCACTACTGTTTTCTGAAAAAAAAAATCCATTTTTATTAAAACTGTGGCGAGTCAAGAACAATATCACTATTGATCTTCCTGATGGTAGAAAGTCAACCCTCGTAATAGCCTGGGTCAACCCACAAACAGCAATTACAGAAACGTGCCTTGAGTTATCCAAAGTCTGGTTTTAACCAGAGTCTGGTTTTAAGCATAAGCCGGACAACTCTCCGTACCTTAACAATTTCAAGATATGAACTGTTCTATATCCAATATAGAAACAGAGACACTGATTTAATTGAACCAGATTCAAATCATGCAGCTATCTCCAATGCATGTCAACTAAATGGAAGGAGGCCGATCAGCGTTACTCAACTTAGGAATGCTTCCAATTATGAGTAACTTGAAAGAGAAGCAAGTTCTCTTAATCATTACTATCAACTGAATACCTTACACAAGTATCTACATCTTCGATCATCTTGAAGAATCCCGATACTTGCAACACCTGGTTCTCTACTTTATCCACATACCTACAACTTCTCAAAACTTCGATCTTGTGCTTCTACGAAACACATGTCTAAGAACTAGAGAAGTCATAAGTAAATAGAATATAGTACGAGAACCAACCCCTCCGTCCTAATGGACACTGGACAATGTACAATACTCTGTATAAGTCCTCTGAGCCTAATAACTCAAACCCTGTGTGTCGTAGGTTGAAAACTGTACTTATGGTTAAGAAGAATTACACCTCTGTTCAATGCTCCTTACCTAACCATCCACTGATATAGGTAAATGTCATAGACATAATTTCAAAAAGATATATCTCACTCTATAAAAATAGACGTACAAATATATCAATTTGAAATTGGTGCATAACAACGGATATTCAAAACCAAATATTTGCCGTCCGGCAAACAGCCCAGGTGATTTCCTCAAATATCACCAATTACAACGAATCCCGATATAATGAGGATGATCACCTAATTCCCAATAACTTACTCCCACTCATCATCTGTAAAACCATACAGATGTGAGAATCATACCTGGTAAATACATACCCTGGAGCAAGTGTTTAATTGGAAAATCAGTTTTCTTTTAACAGTACACAGTGAAACTGAAACATTGAAATGTTTCGATGGTGTAACATTTCAAAAAAATAAAGTATTATTTTTAGGAATTTTCAGGATTTAATATTAATTTTTAATGAATATTTTAATAGTCGGTATAATTAAATACCGATAAATGGGGAAAATTCCGGAGAAAATTTTGGAAATTCTAAAATAGGTTATTTTATGGAAATATGCCATTTACAGTTTTTATGATGAATTATATGCGATTTAGTGTTAATCGCGATCAAAAATCGCTATTTGGATTTTTGGCTCTTTGTGCAAAATTGTGCACATAACATTTTCCACACTTGTCTCATGTTATGGACTCATGATGGCTTAGGGATGAACCATGTTTAGATGACCATGGTGGGTCTAAACCATTTGGTTAAGATAAGTGGGTTAATTAAGGGTTTAGCTTTGATTAGGATTAATTGAGCTTAATTAATGGTGTTTAGGGATGGGGTTGACTTGTGTGGGAGAGAGAGAGAGGAGGGGGGGCATGATGGATGTGCCTTGACAAGCATTTAGTGAGAGAGAGGATGATGGGGGTTAACTCATCTCATTTCAAACTTTTGGTTGCCTCTCAAACACTCACATCTCTCTCACCCTCACACATCACACCCTTATAGCAATTCCAGCAGCAGCAGCTGCTGAATCATTTCTTCAGCCAACCCTACCCAGCTACATGACTCCATATCAACACATCAGCTGCATCAGCAGCCACCCCAGCCCCTAACACCATAGCCCAATACCTACACACTCACATCAGCACACTTCAGCCCCCCAAATCAACACATCAGCTGCATCAGCAGCTACCCCAGCCCCTATTTTCAGCTGCAACAATACCATCAGCCATCAACACCCTACTAGCTACTCTACACCAGCTGCACACAACTCCAACACTTCACCACAAATACCTCAAACCCCTTCCTTAGCTGCTACTTCATCAACAACAGAAAAGAACAAATAACAAGCAGCAGCAGCAGCAGCTTGAGTAGCAGCAACAACAACAAGCAGAACAGTAGCTCCACAGCAGCAGCAGCCCCTCCTCCTTTCTTCATCCTCTCTTCTCCTACATCCTAGGACCCCCCTTGAGGTATAATCTCATAACCTAACTAAGTGGATTAGTGCTAGTTTAGATAAAATTGAGTGAGATTTGGCCAAGAGATGGTTGTGAGGGTTAGTATAACCTTATTAGGTGTATTTGAGACCAGTTTAACCAAGATTTCCCCAGATTTCCAGTTGGTTACCTGAAAGTTTCAACTTGGCGTATTTTATCGATTTTGTCGACTTTTTGACCTTTCTGAGATCTGCTTTCACCCCGGGAACCCTAAAATAAAATTGACTTGGCAGTAAGCTGTGCAGGCACTCTGGAACCATCCCACAAAACCCTAGCCCCCACCTCAAATTCCTGGCCGCAGATATATCCCTTCTGGCCGCAATTTGCGGCCAGACCAGGGTGAAACTACCTCATTTTGCGTGCACGGCTTTATTTCATATAAACTTGACCCCTGGTATGTCTAGTTTTGTCTGATCCCAATCAGGGTAGAATCTGGGTTGATTTTCTTGAGTTGGCGCATGATTTACGACTTGTTTTCGTATAGATTTTGGTATTCGATGATTCGTGACTGTCGGGTGGCGTTTGAACGCCAACGGCAGCAAGTTGTTGGCTGTGTTTGCACGCAAGGCTACAGGTTTTTACCTATGAGCGTAGCGCGCACCATTTTGGTTTCCGACATGGTTTTCATGTGTTTTTGCGTGTGATATCCTTGTAGGTACCCCGCGTGGCGTCGAAGCGTTGGAGATGCAAATGGAGACATCGGTACCGGCACACATATGAAAGGTGAGTAGATTTATATCTACGTGGAGAAGTCGGGTGGATGGCGTATAGCACCCCCGCAATTCGTCGTGATGTATACGGATGCGTATACACACTTACAAATATTATATGTTATTTGGGATTAATGATAATGTTAAAATGGATATTGGTGTGTTGGATTGGTGAAAGGTTACAAACCCTAGGGTAGTGGGTGCACTACACATACATTTACACACATACATACTTGCATACATCTTTATTTCATATGTGGTTATGGGATTCTATAGTTATGTGTTCACACGGGTATGGGACTATGTGTTCACATACGGATTTGAGGATGATACTTGGGATTGAGATGAGTCAATGAGAGTTTATCTGAGATTAAGATATCGGTGATTGGCAGGATTCGTACTTGATATACGTCCCGATATGATATCGGGTCTTGGATGATAATGCCATAGGAATAGTGATATATATAAAGTGAGCAACATATGATTATGATACGAGATATGATATGATATGATATGATATGATAAGATATTTATGATAGGCCGCCTTGGGCATTGTTTACTCCTTGAGATGATATGTGCTGATGATGTCGTTTTGCTAGAGGCTATCAATCGGAAGCCGGATTATGATTATATTGATGATATATGATGATGATATCGATTTATACGAGACTGTCGATCAGTAGTCAGGTCATAATTATAGTGATGATGTTTGCCTTGTACTAGACGTAGGTCAGTACCCAGATTATGATATTTGATATAGAGAATATTGGATGAATGATATGACGAATGTGATATTGACCCGTACCCAGATTTGAGGATGCCGTACGACGGATTTACGTACGAGCTGTAAATTGATGTTTGATCCGCCTTCTTGACTTGGGAATAACCGATTATAGAGATATGGTATCGGATGTGATATGATAAGGCGGGATCACCGACTATATATATATGTATCGACTCAGAGATTAAGCGGTTTCCCTTACCTACTGTTAGCTTTAGCTCAGCCTTATAGTGGTGTAGCGATATGACTCTTATGACATTAGATGCAGTTTAGCTATCATTGTATTTGGTATTCAGCTCCCGCATATTATTCTTGTTGTTCTGCATCACATACTTATTATGATTTATATTCTATTGTTGACATTATGCTGTTAGGACACCAGCACCATTACCGATGATGCGTATGTACCACGTACACTCACTTACCAGTTCACACATATCTTCATCGGTAATTGCTATGTCACTACACAGTAGTATTATTGCTGCAGGATATGTCCCTTGTATGTGCATACTATTATTCCATGTTGCATGATATACTGTTATACTTGTACTTCATTGATATGTCACATACATCATGTTTTCTGATTATGCGCATTGAGATATGTTATTTCTATGATATTTCTGGATTTGGGAACCGTGGGTATTTCAAAGAGATTATGTAATTGTTGTAAAAACCCGGTTACCCCCGATATGATATTTCAGTGCGTCTACTATGTGTTTTCTCGGTGCTGAGAGCGACATGTGAAACCCGATTCGAGGAGGAGGATGAGGCCGATTGCGGGTATATGGTGGGCCCGGTGCGGTACCCCGGGGCAAGAAGATCGCAGGCGATGGCGTTGAGCCTGGCAGGGGAGCACTACCGACCGGTGATTTTACCCGACACGTCGGATATCCGGAGGATACCGTCGTGGTCTTGAGATTGATGGTAGGGGCCGGTCTGGATTGACAGCGCCCTAGATAGTGAGACTTATCAGAGGTATTGAGATTGAGGCTATGTTTTGTGCCGATGCTGGGCACAGGTTTCATGATGTGTTTTCATGATTTTGACTATATCCTCATATTTACATGCATGATACTTATTGTCATTGGGTGATACGTGGAAGGGATCCACCTATATACAGGCATTGATCACATACAGACTTGATTACATTGATCATACTTTTCATGCATTCATACATCATTCATATAATACATTGCTACCTGAGGCACTGACATTGACACGGGTACATGCGCTTACATTTGGGTTAGATAGTTACCCTAGTCATAGTTATAGAATGCTGGTTATATATTTGAGGATTATATTATGATCGTATGACCTAGGATTGCGTCATACATGCGATTTTCTGTTCGTAGATGTTTTCTATTCACTAGTTGGCAACTCACCCCCGTTGTGCCCCAGTTTCTTGCAGGTTTTGCCGTACGGGTTTCATTACGGCTTGCGGGCACAGCTTCTTCAGGTGACTTGCTAGTAGGTGGGTTATTTGTATCATACCCATCATTATACATTGTATATTATATTTCAGTTGTATCTAGAAGTTCCATCAACCAAAACATGTACTTAAATGAGATAGAGACCAGTGATATTTATTCTTTCGACCTTAGAATCGCGCGTTATATTTCTGTGGATCTCGTGCTGTTGAGTTCCCTTTTCTGTTGTGATCCTCGCCTTTAGGCGTTGTATATTATGTTGCAAACTGGTTGATTTACATATGGTTTTCCTTCACTCCGCTACTTTTCTTGGTTTGGATTTCTGGGCTCGGCTTACTTAGAGTACGTACGCCTCGAGACGTTCGTAGCCTAAGTGCCGGTCATGTTCCGTACTTTCGGATCGTGACAGATGGGGTATCCCGGTATTCCTAGTAATGCCTCTTCCATTATCCAGATTCATAAATATAACCGTATAATTCTTTGCCATCTCTCCAAATCTCTTTATATGTCTTTAGTCATTACCTTCTGTACACCCTCTTAGGCTAAATGGTTCTCTTCCTTCCCTATCGTTCGGCACCAGCCTATGGTTTGTAAGAAGACTATCCAATAAGAATAATGGGTGTACTGTCCTAATCCTAGGAGCACTCGCCATGCGAGAGAAGGTGAAGATAAAAGACAACTGAATAAACCTTATTCCTATTTCTCCTGAACCAGAATCCATCCCCGAACTGGAACAAGTTCCTTTCGAGTTCGTATATAACCATACGATGGAGTCTCCAATAAACTGAGGATCTTCGTAGTGATACGGAGTGTCCTGGAGATATACAAAGGTGAAGTGGGAGTGGTAATGAAATACTTGGTTTGGTCGTGAATAGCAGTCGCAGTTTACTTTGTCCTCTTACTAATCCCTTGATATGTCTTTACTTAATACCTTCTGTACACCATTGTTATGCAAATTGGTTTTCTTCATTCCCCACCGTTCGGCACCAGCCTAAGGTTTGGAAGAAGACTATCCAATTTTCATAATAGGTGTACTATCTCCTAAACCAAGGACTACTCGCAACCTGAGAGAAGGTAAAAGGAAAAGACAACTGAATAGTTCTATTCGTTTTCTCCAGAACCAGAAACCATCCTCGAATAAATTCCTTCGAGTTCGTATATAACCATACGATGGTTTTGTCCAATGGAAGTGGATGTTCGTAGTAATACGGGGTGTCCTAGAGAGAAGGGTAAAAGTAGGAGTGGCAATGAGGTTTGCAACTCTGACAATCCAAAAGCCAGTGTTAAAGAAGGTTCGGTCAACTTGGTCACTGAGTCATAGTCAAGGGTTGGGTCATGGTCGCTGCCAAAGAGAGAGAGAAAAGAAACACTCAGCGTGCACTCTAACCTAGATCAGAATGGTTATCACTTTATCTAATCAGGAAACCTCCCACTGTACCGTCAAATTCTCCTCCCTGAAAGAAGAATTAGTCGGGATCACCCGAGAAGTAAACCAACTCATCAGTGGGAATCGGGATTCAACTATCATCGCATGATAACGTGACGGAATCCACTCACATTATCACACTCCAGAAGGTATGCGCATACCTGGCAAGTTTCAGTTTCTTTAGAAACTCCCGATGTGATTTTTACCCTATGCTCTTATGACCTTGACTTTGGCCAAAAAATCATAAGTCACATGTCAAGTACTACCCGTCATTGTCCATGTTAATTTGAACCCACCCGTACCTACCCTTGACTTTGGCCAACAAGGCAGTACGACTGTCCCAAACTAACGCATCTATCTATTTTGCATATGAATACCCAACAGCTACCAATCACTGTGCCTTGACTTTGGCCAACAAACACAGCTTGAATACCTTTAACGTAATGAACTTGATATCGTTGAAGGAACCGGATAGCTTTTTTAAAAATATAGTGACGAAAACCTTTGCTAAAGAGGTCACTCCCGGTGAAGGGATCTCGGCTCTTTCCCCGTAGAATGAGGTGCATGATATTCCAACTGAATACAACGATGCAAAGCAAAAGTAAACGAATATAGTGAAGTTATTGCCCTGACGCAAACTTCTGTCCAAGGGGTCACTCCCGGTGAAGGGATCTCGGCCCTTGCCTCGTCGACTGAGGTGCAGGATATTCCAACTGAATACCACTGTGCAAAACAAAAGAGAACGCCCTTGCAATAACAGCTTTTTGAAAAATGTTCCAACAACATCAGAAAAGGTTTGTTTAGCTTGCATTGATCCGAATCAATGCAGTCCCATCAATTGATCACACCAATAAAGAACGAAAATAATGATGTACGTATATGCCATCCGCATTCGCCACTAAGTCCCGTCATCACCCGTTAGGTTACTTAACTAACGACAGAGCGGGGACAGGACTAGCGCGGGTGCAAAACATATACAACATCTACTAGTATATATATCAATATATAATATTCGCTCAAGGCGTGATAAATTGCAACATCACAGAAATGTAATAAGCATCACAGAACAATACAGATATTTGGGATCCCCGGGTTTCACAGAGCCGCTGCTGAAACCCGACGTTCCCCTGGTCGTGTGGATAGCGTGTGCAATGAAATCCTAGACCCCTACGGGCGCGGCAAGTTACCAGCCAAAACCTGAAGCGAGGCAGCCCCCTTCAGCAACGTGAATGGACCACCCAGCACTTCACGGAATCCGGCAACTTGGGCACCCCTCCTGGGTCAACCTGTACTCCCTACGAGTGCGGCGAATAGCCCGCCAATTCTAGAGTAAATCCCCCTCCGTCTCAATGCCATGAGATGCGGGCCCGTTGCCCTCTAAAATCCGGCTATCCATGCACCCCTCCGTGGGGTAATCCTAGTATAGAAAGTAAAATATACAACGGGTACATCGACCACACCCCGGTCGTGCCCCAAAAGAATAATATAAAACCAGGCAGTGACGGAATTCCACATGTCGGACGCTCGCCCCGCAATATCAAATGTACATAAATAACCAAACTATACTACCATTGCATCCAGGCTATCCCCCACGACCAATCCGCAACATCACAGCACAACACAGAACATAAACGTGAATGTCACGTTCGCAAATCCGTCTAAAAGAGTTATAGCATATAGACTGGATTTACCGATCGAGTGACATTCACGGTCGCAGATATAATGAAAATACTGTGAACTAACATGTTTAAAATTTTCGATCGACTGAATTTTCCGAAGTGGGCCCCAAGAACAACTGTAGCACTCAAACATCTGGGCCCAAAAAGAATATACCAGAAACCCTATTTCCATGTCAGTAAACCACTGTAGAAATTTGGTACGGTTTGGCCACAAAACGGAGGCGGTTTCGCGGCCAAAACGTGGTTTTGGCCGCTAAACCGCCGCACTACAGTAATATCAGCGTACCAAATTTTCACAGAATTCATAAAAAAAACCCTGTACGTAATTTTCCAATATACCAAATAATTTTTAGAGCACAGAAAAATTCGACAGAAACTACGACATGGAAACACGGTTTTTGGAAATTCGTTCGATCGAACTTGTAAACACATTAGAGCAAGCTAGACTAGGTTAATGGCTAGGCTCTAATACCACTGTAAGTGTACAGCGGCGCCCCGGCCGTAAATCCGACGCCGGAATGCGGAAACGAAAAACTTTTCAAACTAGAAAACCAGCACCACCGGGCACTAAAAACCCGGATCGGGCCATTAACCTAACTCAAGCAAACTAGAATAAGAGTAGAGAAGCTATACCATGCGATCTGTTTCCTTTGGTCTTCGCCTCCACTCCGATCTCATCGCGGAATCTCCGGTCGTCGCTTCCTCGTCGAAACGGGCACCACATCGCCGGGTTCTTTTACGGGCTCCCACCTCTGGACCGAGGCAACTCGGGTACGAAGTTGGCGAGCCGACGTGCCCAAGAAATGTTGTAGGCTAGTGTAGAATCACTTTGTCTCAATGGGGTGAAGTTTCCTTTGATGGAGGAATGAAACAATGAACTTTGGAGAGGTGTTAGGAATTTAGCAAGCAAGCCAATATGAGATGAATCAATTTCCTTCACCAAAATGAAAACCTCTCTCTCTCTCCCCTCTAAAGTGGCCGGCCCCTTATCCAAATGGTGGAGGGAAAAAGAAACAAACATGAAGGGAGGTGAGTGTAGGAAAAGCAAAAGGGTGACCACATCCAAAAGTGATAATAACAATATCAAATCAATTTCTAATCCTTTCTAATCTCATTTAATGCAAAAGAAATGATGCATGAAAAGAAAAGATGCTATCATAACCTTTCATATCCAAATAAACCCTCCACAATAGCTAATTTGCAAACATTCAAATTAGTCCCTCCATCAGAAAAATCCGGCCGTGATGGAACAAAGGAATACTGGCCGGAACGGAATGCAAACTGGCAACTTCAGAAAACTGATCCCGTAATAAATTATAGGAAAACCCCGTGACTGCATATACATGTCCGCATTTTTATTCCTACTGAATACAAATGCAAAGAGACAAAATCTACACTGTACAATACTAGGATCCGGCTTAAACTAAAGCCCGCTAGTAAAATCGGTACGATCACGATCCGTGCAATACCGCACGTATCTGATCGAACTCTGCCATATCTCCATACGGCCTCTACAGCGTTTCTCCCGAAACTTGAGAAACTGGTCTATGGGGGACTCTAAAGACTCGTCAATACTTTGGTTGTGGATTTAACCACTAGCACGTCACAGGTATTATTCTATACGTAACGGGCTACCAGGTATTGACCAAAAGGGACGTCGATGAGCGAACTCATCTTGACACCCTACTGAGCCTGTTAGTGACAATATCCGTACAGTCCGGTCCGTTCGTCTATGAGCATCACATGGCGGGCCTAGGGGGTTGGTAAAAGTCAGACCCCTAAAAGCGGTACAAGTCGTGTCGGAGTGTAGCCCAGAACACCCTGAGATACTTCTGGAATACCTACCAGTAAATCTCCTGCCTTGGCCAAGGACTTCGTGTAATGGCTCTCCTAGATACAGCGCGACCTCACCCCTAATACCGGGAGAGACGAACCCCTGCAGATCCGCTCACTGCCTCCATGTGGCTCGGGACTATACCCAACTAAAACCTGTTTGCACGTCCCCTTTGAGCGTGGTAGGGTAGTAATCAAAGCACAGTGGGAACTCACACGAGACATATGACGATCTCAGGTCGATGAACTCACCTGTACACATGTCACCAGGGAACTGCTATCTGACGTCAGGTATAAGACCAACTAGCATGTTCCTGGCGAGTCCTGTCCGGTGTACTCATAACCCAATGAGCACCTGTATACATCTTAGGTGAACCAACTGACACCAGTGTCTTGTGAGACCGGACACCGCCCCTTGTCGGGGTCTCGACTGTATACACTAGTCTACTCTGGAGTATCGATGCCCTGTCTCGAAACTCCCACGACTAGGGACCTTTTAAGGATGTGCTTATAGACTACCAGCTCCCACGTATATGATAGCCCTCATACTGCTGGCAGTCAAGCAAGAATCCTAGAGGCTCTATCAATGTGCAATAGTGACCTGTAAGGTCACTTAAAGCAGTACACGATGATAAAGATAAACCAGATAGCATACTATCATCTTGAGTAAGACTGTCCTACCGGGATAGGTCCTCCCTCAATCATTGCAATCACGTGCCTGTGATCCAATAATTGACTCTGAGGGCACTATCTCCAACATACTCCTCCATACACACCACAACACAACGGTGTATCGGAAAAGAGGAATCGAACCCTATTGGATATGGTTCGTTCCATGATGAGTAAGACTGAGTTGCCGCGATCTTTCTAGGGTTATGCGCTAGAAACAGCTGCATATCTCTTGAACAAGGCTCCAACCAAGACTGTGCCTACCACCCCATATCAGATGTGGAGTGGGAAGAAACCCTGTCTCAAGTACCTTAAGACATGGAGATGTCCAGCTTTTGAAAAAAAGCAGCATGCGGACAAGCTCGAGGCACGCTCAGTACTGTGTAAGTTTGTTGGATACCCAAAGAACTCCAGGGGGTATCTTTTCTATTCCGCAGAGGAACAAAAGGTTTTTGTTTCTCAGTATGCCCACTTCTTGGAAACTGAATTTTTAGAAAATCAGATAAGTGGGAGCGCAATAGAACTGGAAGAAATTCCTGAACCACAAACTATTACTGAAAGCTTTGAAGAACCAGAAGTTTCAAGAGAACCGGACATCCCAGCGCCACTCCGCAGGAGTAGTAGGCAGTCTCATCCGCCCGAGAGATACTACGGTTTTCTCATAGACGGGGATAGAGAGGATTGCACTATGGATTATGGTGAGCCTACTAGCTTCCAGCAAGCCATTCAGAGCGGTGACTCGGTAAGATGGCTGGATGCAATGCGGACCGAGATGGAGTCCATGTACACCAACAAAGTTTGGACTTTGGACTTTGCTCCAGAAGGGGTAAAACCCGTAGGATGCAAATGGATCTTCAGAAAGAAGATTGGTGTGGATGGGCAGGTTGAGACCTATAAAGCTAGACTTGTTGCAAAGGGTTTTCGTCAAAGACCTGGTTTGGACTATGACGAGACCTTTTTCTCCAGTGGCTATGCTGAAATCCATTCGGATCCTTCTTGCCATTGCTGCCTTCCACGATTATGAAATCTGGCAGATGGACATAAAGATGGCCTTCCTAAATGGAAATTTAGAAGAGTGCGTCTATATGGATCAGCCGGAGGGATTCATTCAGAGTGTGAGCAGCGGTAAAGTGTGCAAGTTGCTCAAGCCCATCTATGGACTGAAGCAGGCATCGCGGAGTTGGAACATCTGCTTTGATGATACTGTCAAGGAATTTGAATTTATCAAAAACCCAGATGAACCATGCATTTACAGTAAGATTGTAGGGAGAACTGTGGTATTCCTCGTCTTGTACGTGGATGACATTCTCCTAATAGGAAATGATATTCCTATGCTACTGTCAGTCAAAGGATTCTTGTCACAGAGGTTCTCCATGAAGGACCTGGGCGATGCCAACTACATTCTGGAGATCCAGATCTATCGTGATAGATCTAAGAGGATGTTGGGACTTTCACAGTCCAGGTACATTGACACCATACTGAAAAGATTCAGTATGGAAGATTCCAAGCGCGGTAATCTACCGGCTTGTCACGGGATCACCCTCTGCAAAGAGATGTCTCCCAAGACTGATTTGGAAAAGGATCGCATGTCTATTATACCCTATGCTTCTGCGGTAGGCTCTATAATGTATGCGATATTATGTACCAGACCAGATATAGCATACGCATTGAGCGTTGTAAGCCGGTATCAGTCGAACCCAGGGGAGAAACACTGGATAGCGGTAAAGAACATTCTCAAGTACCTGAGAAGGATTAAGGAGATGTTCTTGGTGTATGGTGGAAAAGACCTCCGGCTCGAGGCCTTTGCTGACTCCAGCTTCCAGAGTGACAAGGATGACTCCAAGTCCATGTCGGGTTATGTATTTACCCTCAATGGAGGGGCGGTTTGCTGGAAAAGTTCCAAGCAGGAGACCGTTGCAGACTCAACTATGGAAGCGGAGTACATAGCTGCTTGCGATGCCGCAAAGGAAGCTGTCTGGATGAAGAAGTTCCTCACGGAGCTTCAGGTGGTTCCTACCATTGTTGATCCAATACCGCTGTATTGCGACAACAACAGCGCTATAGCTTTAGCGAAGGAACCCAGGTCCCATCAGAAATCCAGGCACATTTTGAGGCGGCACCACCTGATTAGGGAGATCGTAGATCGCCGGGAGATCGAGGTGAAGAGAGTTAATACGGAGAACAACACTGCAAATCCACTCACGAAGGCCCTACCCCAGACTCAGTTCAAGCGGCTGATCGAGATGATAGGTCTTCGATACTGTAGCGTGTTTTTCGTCACCCCAGTGAGATGGGAATACGCGCACGCTTGTCAGGCGTACTACAGATTCCCCCTGCCTAGGGTAGGCCGGGGGTTAATGATTGTGGGGATCCGAATCTCCGGCAGCCGCGGACTAAGCTGCCGTTAATTACCCCTCGCCTTTGGGGTGAGGGAACCTCCGATTAACGGGTTAAACTGGTCATGCGAACCCAATGTGCGGTGTGCGTGTATTCTGTTTTGAAAGGAGGGTTTTGGATATATCGGGAGCCACGCAGAGTTTTTACAGGGGTCCCGCTACCCGGATAGCGGGCTGGGGGTCAAGGGGGCTAGCAGCCCCCTTGCGGGGTTTGGGGCAGCGCCCCGGCCCAAAAAATTTTTTGAGGGGGAAAGTGTTGCGGAGTATGTGTATGTGTACATTTGTATACATATGTATATATATACATGTATATGTAAATAAAGGGGAAAATGCATCCAAAGGATGCGTGGGGCAGCACCTTGGGCGCTGTGCGCTTAGGTGCTGTGCGCTCAGGCGCAAGCGCGCCACGTGTCGGCACGTGGGCGCTCTGCGCATGAGCGCTGCGCACAGGAGCGCGCGCGCGCGCCACGTGTCGGCACGTGGGCGCTCTGCGCATGAGCGCTGCGCGCAGGAGCGCGCGCGCTGCGCGCCACGTGTCGGCACGTGGGCGCTCTGCGCATGAGCGCTGCGCGCTGGTGCGCAAGCGCGCGCGCCACGTGTCGGCACGTGGGCGCTTTGCGCATGAACGCTGCGCGCAGGCGCGTGCGCCACGTGTCGGCACGTGGGCGCTTTACACATGAACGCTGCGCGCTGGTGCGCAAGCGCGCGCGCCACGTGTCGGCACGTGAGCGCTATGCGCATGAACGCTGCGCGCTGGAGCGCAAGCGCGCGCGCCACGTGTCGGCACGTGGGCGCTTTGCGCTCGGGCGCAGTGCGCTGGAGAGGAAAAGAGGGCTTTTAGCCCCAAAAAACTCTCGAAAGAGAAATCAGTGGAGTTAAACTCCTAAAAAAAAGAGAATGTTTTGGTTGGGGAAATGGGTTCTTCTTCTTCCTCCTCTGTTGGCTGGCTCAAGAGATGTGAGATCTAAAAATCTCTTCTTTTTGAGATCTAATGATAGATCCAAGTTCCCCTTTGTGGGTTTTGTGGTGAAAAACTAATTTGTTTTATATAAAGAAGAGTAAAACTCTTGATTTATTTCAAGAGAAAGAAGAATGTTTTGGAACCTTGAAGAAGAAGGAAAGATCTCAGATCTGGAAGACTTTTTTAGAGAGAGAATAAGTTAGATATTTTCATTATCTTTGCCTTTATAGGCCATACATTTTACACATAGCCCCTTGGGTTTCACAAAATGGCATTTTGCCTATCCCATGGCTCATGTGCCATTTCTTTTTGCACATAAGCCATGGGCTTTACAAAAATTTCGCTTTATGCCTATTTTTCTTACATTTATCCAAAAATAAAATAAAAGAAACACAACAAAATTATTTATTACATAATTTTTATCTTGGCATGGGGGGAGGCCGGCCGCTTCATGTTCGGGCTCGACCCGGGCATGGGCCCACTGGATCTGGGCTTGGGCCCACTGGATCTGGGCTTGGGGTTGACTTTGATTTTGACTTGGTCAACCGGGGTGTAAATTTTTACCCCAACAAATTGCCCCGCATCAATAAATGCACACCACATATGTGGGTCGTGTGCATGAAATTGATGGATCTTCTTTCACGTGGAGGCGACTTGATTTGGTTCCCGCTTTTTGGAAAGCTGGCACTGCCCTTTTTACGACATGGACGGTCGTTGCTTGACATGTCTCCGAGATGGAGTGTCCGTGATAGACGTTTTCCCTGGCCCGGAGTTATCTGGTTCCCGCTTTGTAGGAATCATGCGCTGCCCTTTTTGCGACTTGGACGGTCGGTGCTGCCCTTTTAGCGACGTGGACGGTCGGTGCTGCCATTTTAGCGACGTGGACGGTCGGTGCTGCCCTTTTAGCGACGTGGACGGTCGATGCTGCCCTTTTAGCGACGTGGATGGTCGATGCTGCCATTTTTGCGACTTGGACGGTCGATGCTGCCCTTTTAGCGACGTGGACGGTCGGTGCTGCCATTTTTGCGACTTGGACGGTCGGTGCTGCCCTTTTAGCGACGTGAACGGTCGATGCTGCCCTTTTAGCGACGTGGACGGTCGATGCTGCCATTTTAGCAAGGTGGACGGTCGGTGCTGCCCTTTTAGCGACGTGGACGGTCGATGCTGCCCTTTTAGCGACGTGGACGGTCGATGCTGCCATTTTTGCGACTTGGACGGTCGGTGCTGCCCTTTTAGCGACGTGGATGGTCGATGCTGCCCTTTTAGCGACGTGGACGGTCGATGCTGCCATTTTTGCGACTTGGACGGTCTGTGCTGCCCTTTTAGCGACGTGGACGGTCGATGCTTGATTTGACTTGCTCTGCTTCTTGCAATGTCTAGGGTAGACTCGACTTGCTCCGCTTCTTGCGGTGTCGGAGTGGAAGTTGACTTGTTGATATTGATTTGGGTTGACATCAGCATCGCTATACTGGAATATGGTACCAGGAGCGAATCATCATTTGTCATGACAGGGTTTGGGAATTGGTTTTTATTTGGCATCTGCATTGCTGCACTGGAATAATGCCAGGAGCAACTCATCATTTGCCCCGAGAGGATTTGGATTTGGTTGCTTAGGAGACAGGTTTAGATCCCTGTCACCTAAGGCTTTTCCATTTTGTGAGCCGTAAGGGTCTCACAAATCATTTTCTTCCTACGGGTCATAAGGATCCTGTAGGTGTATTTTCTCCTTAGGGGTCGTGGGGACTCCTAAGTGTGTTGCTCCTTCATGAGTCGTAAGGATCTCACGCGGGAATTTTCTCCTCACAAAGTCGAGAGGACTTTGCGAGTGCATTTCATTTCTTTTTTCACGAGTTTGCGCCCTCTCGGGTTTTCACAAACTCGCCGGCAGTCCTGCTGTTTTTACTCACGGAGCCCTTTCGGGTTTTCATCCGTGCCCCTCTTGCTTGTGGACACACCATCCTTTTTATTAATTTTTTTTTTGTGGGACACTGAATGTGGTCTCACCGGTAGGACATGAGAGAGATTGGGGTTGTTTTACGCCCGTGGATTGTATACGGTTTTGCAGGATGTATAATCCAGACCGTAGGGCCGGAAAGATTTCAGGGATTTGTTGGCGTCTGCATCGCTGCACTGGAATGTGGTACCAGGAGCGACTCATCATTCGCCGTTGGGGTATGGGATTTGGAATTTGGTTGGCGTCTGCATCGCTACACTGGAATATGATACCAGGAGCGACTCATCATTCGCCGCGGGAGGACTTGGGATTTGGGTTTTTGGTTGGCATCAGCACCGCTAACACTGAAGCGAAATGCCAGGAGCGAATCATCATTTGCCGTTGCCCATTGGGGAACGATGGCTTAGGAGATAGGTTTGGGCCCCTACCACCTAAGGCTTTTCAATTTTATGGGCCGTGAGGGTCCCATAAAAGCATTTTCTCCCTACGAGTCGTAAGGATCCCGCAGGTGTATTTTCTCCTTAGGAATCATGAGGATTCCTAAGTGTGTTGCTCCTTTGTGAGTCGTAAGGATCTCACGCAGGGGTTTTCTCCTCACAAGGTCGAGAGGACTTTGTGAGTTATTTCATCTCTTTTCACGAGTTTGCGCCCTTTCGGGTTTTCACAAACTCGCCGGTAGTCCTGCTGTTTTTACTCACGGAGCCCTTTCGGGTTTTCATCCGTGCCCATTTTGCTTATGGACATACCGTTTATTTCTTCTTCTTCTTTTTTCTTTTTTCTCTTTTTTTTTATTACAAAATTTTGCCGCTGGTGGGACTTTAAAGTAGTCTCACCGGCAGGATTTGGGAGAAATGGGGTCATTTACGCCCATGGATTGTATACGGTTTTGCAGGATGTCTGATCCAGACCGTAGGGCTGATGTGCTCAATTCGCCTGTGACTTAGAGCATTCACGTGTAGTATTTCTTGAGATATCGGCCATTGATAGGTGGCATGGGCCTTTCTCCCTCGGCACTTATTAGTTGGTAGGATCCTCCGTCGAACACTTTCTCGATGACGTATGGTCCTTCCCAGTTCGGCTCGAATTTTCCCTTAGCATGTCGATTGGGGATAATCGGTCTTTTGAGGACCAACACCAATTCACCTTTCTTGAAAGCACGGAGACGGGTTATCTTGTCATAGGCCCGTGACATTTGGGCTCGGTATAGCTCCAGACTTTGCTGCACCGCGAGCCTCTTTTCTTCGAGGGTATCGAGTTCTTCCAGTCGAAGGAGCACGTTTTCCTCCTCCGTCAACTCATGCTGAACGGCCATTCTTAAACTTGGAACTTCAACTTCGAGGGGGAGGACCGCCTCCACTCCGAAGAGCAATGAGTATGGAGTGGACTGAGTTGGAGTACGGTGCGTGGTACGATATGCCCATAATGCCTCGTGAAGCTTGAGATTCCAGTCTCTCTTGTTGGCTGAAGCATTTTTCCTCAGGAGCTTGCATAGAGTCTTATTGAAGGCTTCGGCTAGCCCATTGGCTCTTGGATTATAGATGGAGGAATATCTCCAGTCTATCTTGTGCTGAGTAGCGAACCTTGAGACATTGAAGCTCTTGAAAGATGGCCCGTTGTCAGAAATGATTCTTCTTGGTGTACCGAAGCGGTATAGAATATTATGCTGGAAGAATGTCAGAATATCCTTTGTCTTGACTTCTTTTAGCGGGACAGCTTCAGCCCACCTGGAGAAGTAGTCTGTCGCGGCCAGTATGAACCGGTGGCCTTTAGATGACGGAGGATCAATTGGGCCAACAATGTCGGTGCCCCAAACTTCGAAGGGCCACGACGCCACTGTAGGATGCAATGGGTTGGGATGCTTGTGAATAAAATCACCGTGAATTTGGAAGATATAACATTTCTTTGCATGCTCTCCGCAATCCCGTATCATGGTGGGCCAGTAATACCCAAGCCGTTTGATTTGAAGTCGCATCTTGGGGCCAGATTGGTGAGCACCGCAAACGCCCGAGTGGACATCTTTCATGACCTTTTGGGCTTCGGCCAATGACAGACACCTGATCCAGAGTTGGTCATATGACCTGCGGTATAACGTGTCATTTACAAACACGTATCGGAGAGCTCTTTTCTTCAGCTGAATCCTCGCAGATTTTTCTTCGGGCAGCTTGTCGTATCGGAGGTACTCTATGAAGGGTTCTCTCCAATCGGGCTCGTCTTGGATGATCGAAGCTTCTTCCGCAGGACTGCTCTTCTGTTCCGCGCTTTCCTCTTCTCGTAGAGAGACTGGGGGTAGAATTTGCCGGCTCCTGACTGTGATCAGAATTTCGTCCATGTTAGGATCAGCCAGCTCCTTGGCTAAGCGAGCGAGTATGTCGGCTTTTCCGTTCAACGCTCTAGGGACTCTCGTTAGTTCAATATGAGTGAACCGTTTTATGAGTTCCACCACTCGGCCCCTGTACCGAGCTAATTCGAGTTTGTATATCTTATAATCGCCGCTTACTTGGTTGACGACGAGCTGGGAGTCACCGTAAACTCGTAGCCGACGGATTTCCATTTCTATGGCGAGCTCCAAACCAGCTATCAGAGCTTCATACTCAGCTTCATTGTTTGTCCGAGGCTCGGTGAGAGAAAAAGAACGCCGTAGGGTTCCCATTGATGGTGTGATGAACACCAATCCTATCCCTGCTTTTATCTCCGGGACGCTTGATTTACTGGAGGTTCTTATCGATGAGGCCCCATCGAAGTAGAGCTCCCAACATGGCTCGTCATTCTCGAGGTGCAGCACTTGTTCGTCGGGTAACTCACAATTTAGTGGCGACCCTTCTGGTATGGGATGAGCGGCGAGAAAGTATGCAATAGCTTGCCCTTTTACTGCTTTCTGAGGGGTATAAACTATGTCAAACTCAAGTAGCATGACAGCCCATCTCGCCATTCTGCCGGCTAGGCTTGCTTTGGTCATCAAATGTTTGAGCGGGTCGACCTTGGAGATCAGCATAACCCGATGAGCAAGCAAATAGTGCCTCAGCTTCTTCACAGCAAATATTAGAGCCAGGCATTGCTTTTCGATTGGGGAGTAGTTGTGTTCCGCCCCGACTAGAGTTCGACTGAGGTAGTAGAGGGCATTTTCTTTTCCTTCCTCGTTATTTTGGGCAAGGAGCGCACCGAGTGACTCGTCCAGCGCGGCAGTGTAGAGAATCAGCGGTTTATTTGGAATGGGAGCGGCCAGCACTGGAGGGTGCAACAAGTATTGTTTGATGCTTTCGAACGCTACTTGACATTCCGCATCCCAAATAAAAGGAGCTCCTTTCTTCGTGAGCTTTGAAAGGGGCCTACATCTCCCCGATAAATTTGAGATAAACCTCCGTATGTAAGCAAGCTTGCCTTGAAAAGATCTTAGCTGCGTCAGACTCTTCGGAGGGGGCATCTCCATGATGGCCTTTATCTTTGATGGGTCAACTTCGATCCCTCGATGTCGGACTATGAAGCCCAGGAATCTTCCCGATGACACGCCAAAAGCGCACTTCAGAGGATTCATCATCAGATCGTATTCCCTCAGTCTGGTGAGAACGGTCCTGAGATCTTGGATATGATCGGCCTTGGCTTTAGTCTTGACGACCAGATCATCAACATAGCATTCGACGACTTTATGGATTAGGTCATCAAAGATATTAGTCATTTCCCTTTGATATGTAGCACCTGCGTTCTTCAGTCCGAATGGCATTACCTTGTAGCAATATATTCCGATCGGGGTTCGAAATGTTGTGTGCTTCTCATCCTCAGGCGACATCTTGATCTGATTATATCCAGACGAGCCGTCCATAAAGGTGAACAGTTCATAATTTGAGGTGTCATCGACCATCATTTCCATGACCGGTAGCGGGAAGTCCTCTTTAGGACATGCCTTGTTGAGGTCCCTGAAATCGACACAAACTCGGATCTGCCCATTTTTCTTCTTCACTGGGACTATGCATACGATCCAGTCTGCATATTTCTCTTCCCTGATGAAGCCGGCATCGATGAGTTTCTTGGTTTCCTCAATGACCTTTTCTTCCAACTCCCTTCTCATTCTTCGAGGAGCTTGTTTGACTGGCTTAGCATCAGGAGATATAGCCAGCTTATGCACGACTACCTCAGGGGAAAGGCCAGGCATTTCTTTGTATGTCCACGCGAAGCAGTCGACGAACTCACGCAGCAGGGCAATTATCTGCTCTTTCATTTCCTCCGACAAGAGTGAGCTGATGTAGGTCGGCCTTGGATTATCAGGCGTTCCTAAGTCAATCTCGGTTAGCTCATCAAAGGTTGCTTGTCCGCCATCTTCGAGCTCTTGAGGAGCTTCTTCTGGCTCGGCTATCTCGCCGTCATTATTCGATCTTTCGCTGGCCTCACCAACATGGATCATGTAGCACACTTTGGAATCAGGTTGAATGTAGCCTATGCCCCGTCTATATGGAATTCGTCCATCGATGAGTGCTCGGACCTGGGGCGGATACCATAGCCCTTCGTAAAACTTTGCTTCGGACTCCGTTTGATATAACCGGCATCCACACTTCTTAAAGTATTCCCGCATCTCGGACGCATAGTATCTGGGATTGAGGACGGCTCTTATGCCTCTCTCATAGGGAAGGCACGCGACAGAAAGATCGTCCGGGTGCCAACGAGGTTTGACCTGTAAAACAGGATGCCCTTCTGTCCATTTTTCCTCCCGGGCACGTAGAAAGTTTTCAGCTGGTCCACGGTAGAGACTGACAATGCGTCGAGCTCTTTGCACATCCGTTCCGGCACCCTTGTGATGGCCAGGTACCCTTCTGCTACTTCGAAGGTCTCTCGTAGTTTCGCTTGCTGCATGGGGGGCCAATCTACACAGCTGTTGCACGGCAGGTCCTCTTCTTCTGACTCTTCAGTGTCACTGCCAAGATGAGGGCGGACTTTGCTACTAGATGGGCCTTCAGTAACAGATTCGTCCGTATCGCTGCCGAAATGTGGGCGAGTTTTTCGGAAGGACGGGCTTCCAGCGTCGGACTCATCAGTGTCGCTGCCGAAATGCGGGCGCACTTGGGTATTTTTGCTTTTGAAAGTGACAGGCGGCGCAGATTTGCTTTTGAGTCTTGGGGCCGTTCTATCCTCAGTCAGTTGTGGCTTGGCATTTTGGTGGTTCGTAAAGTACCGAGAATCTTCATATCGGACTTCATGCACACCGAACGGCTGGATGTCTCCGTCAATGCGTCTTTCTTCGCCATTTTTAGTATACTTCATGCATTGATGGAGAGTTGACGGAATGATGCCGTAATCGTGGAGCCACGGCCGCCCCAAGAGAATCTTATAAGATGTGTCGGCGTCGATCACGTATATCTTAGCTTCAGTTTGCAGATCCCCAAATTTGATTGGCAAAGCTATAGACCCCAGAACTTGCTGGCAATTTTGGTTGAACCCTTGAATGACAATACTTTCCCTTGACAGGTGTCGGACGTCCATTGACAAACTCTTCAGAGTTCTCAAGTTCATGATGTTCACTGAGGACCCCGGATCAATCAATATGCGATTAATTCTATCTCCGTCGCTGTACCCGGTCACGTAAAGCGGCCGATTATGCTCAGCCGTTCCCAGTAGAAAGTCTTCATCCTTAAATGTGACTGCGACGGCATACAAAGCATGCTGGGCTTCTTTCATATTAATTTCCGCAAAGTGAGCCTGGTACCGCTCGGGGTTTTGTAGAGCATGGATGAGAACATCTCTAAGCTCTTTAGATAGGACCAAGGCGTCGTAGATGCTCAGGAGAGACGGAAGCTTCCGGAGATGTGCCAAGACATTATAGTCCACCGAGGAAGGACTTATGTTTTCATCAGCCGGTTCTCTGCCCTCTTCTTCATTAGCGACTTGTTTTTCCTTCCCTTTTGGGGCGTTTCCCTGATTTGGCGGTAGAGCCCTGCCGCTTCTGAGATGGATTTGATTGGTCGTTGTGGCGAGCTCCTCATCCTCTTCGGGAAAACAAAGCTCCTCTTCCGAGTCGCTTCCAAGATGGATGGCGTAGCAGGTCACTACTGGGATCTCTTCATTGGAGTCTTCTTCTAACTCCTCCAGAATTTCAGCCGCTTGTACAGGGAAGAACTCATTCAATTGAATCAATGTTCTTTCCTTTTGTTCATATTCTTCAAGGGAATCGATATATTTTTGAATGGTCAATCTCCCTGCAGACACTTTTTCGCGCCGAGCTGCACTTTTCTTCTTCTTGAGCTTCTTGGATTTTGAACCTGATGGAGCCGCATTGGCAGCTGGACTGGTAGGCTTCTTTTGTCCTTCCCATTCCATCCTGGGCTCTTTCTGAAGTAGCTTTAGCATCTTCTTCGTCTTATTAGATATGTGCGTACTCCATGGAGGCTGTGGCGAGTCGTCCTCATTTCTCAGGGTAGCGGGTTCGGCTGTTTGCTCCCAGAAGGCTTCAATTTTTGTCTGTATAAAGTTGGCGGTTGCAACTTGATTGTTCACCAACACGCTTTTGGACAGCTCGATCTCTCCAGCCCTGTACTGCTTCTCGACCCAGTCTTTGAAGATATAGCAATCCTCGATCACATGGCTCACTACTCGGTGGTACGGGCAATACAGAGGATTGTCGGTCATTTTTGCTTCTTGGGGTCTTTTCGACTCCGGCAATTGTAGGCCGTTGTTCAAGGCATCTTTAAATATCTTACGGACCTTGTCCCTTCTGAAAGAGTAAACCTTGTTCTTCTTCTCCTCTAGGGAAGGCCCATCTCCTCCCAGCAATGGCTTTCGAGACCGGTTAGTTTTGGATTCGGCCGCCCTTCGCTTTTCTTCATTGTCGGAGGCATTGAAGACATTGGTACTGCTGGAACTCCCGCTTCTACGGTTGTCGTCACGTTTGCTTTTCCAGGTTTTGTCTCTCTGAGAGTCCGGCGGGGACTCTTGCTTCGAGCGTTCCAGCATTTGAACTTTCTTGGTTAGCTCCTGAAATGTCTTGAGGCCCGCTGTACACAAGAATGGGACCATCCAATTGCTGAGGTTTCTAATGAGAAGGCTGACGGAGTGGTCCTGCTCCAGCGGCGGTTCGCACTTGACTGTGAGATTGCGCCATCGGGCGATAAAGTCGGTGTTGCTTTCATTCTTCCCCGGCTTGGTCCTCACAAGGTCGGCAATGGAGATTTTATCACTGACACTCATGAACCTTTGCCGAAATAGGGACTCCATTTGGGCAAAGGTAATGACGGACCCATCCGGTATATTCGCATACCAGTCGAAGGCGACGCCGGTCATGCTGTTGACAAACTGACGAAGAAGGAGCGCGTCATTGCCCCCTGTATTTCCGCACGATGCTTTGAAGTGGGCGACGTGCTGGTTTGCATTCCCCGTCCCATCAAATCTTCCGAACTTAGGAATGACGTAGCCGCTTGGGAACTCAATCAGATCTTACTACGCGGGATATGGCCGTCCACTACTGCCGATTTCTTTCTGAGCTTCAGCTTCGGCCACCAATGTTTTAACCTTGCTGGTGACCAAATCCATTATCCGATCCTGTGTTAGCGGGATGGTGCTATCTGGGGCCAAGGCGTCCCCAGAAGCGGAATGCGGCCGGCTTTCATGCGGCTCGACCGGTCTTGGTCCCAAAGGAACAGGTATTGGCTGCCTCGGATTATCATCACCCGGCTGATTAGTAGCGGTTTGTGTCTGATTGGGAGGCGCTCGAGCAATTTGAGCCGTAAGCTGCATCACCACGTTCGTTAAGTCGTCAATCTTTGAATAGAGCTTGGCCATCTCTTTATCTTTGCTCCTGAGCTGTTTTCGAAGCTCTTGAAGCAGCTCTTGCTCCGCAGTCCTGGGATGGAAAGTCGGCTCTTCCTCGCTGTCCGAGCTTGACTCTGCATGGATCGAGGGGTCTTTCTGCCTATCATCCTCATCGAGAGGGTTTTCTTCATCCAGCGGGGGCGGCTGTTCTTGGGCGGCGGCAACCACATTCAGGCTAGATTGGGCTTGGGATGTGGTGGCCCCGTCCTTACTTTTGCTGCGAAGGTTGTCGCTAGGGCGCCCGCCCGCCATATAGACCGTATGGGTGATATATCCGGCCGTCTTTCTATCATTGGCGGCTGATTTCACGGATCGCTGTCTTGACCCCCTTGCTTCGGTAGCTGGTAGTCGATTGAAGGCGGCTGGCCTAACCAGGTTCTTGAATGGTGCTGGCGTTTCTTTTCTGGGTTTGCCCCGCTGCTTTCGTGCGGCACAGAGTGTTTGATAGACTCTTGAAGAGATAGTGTCGTACTTTTTCTGTTGGGGCCGGGACACGTCTCTTTGTGGCACTGTTCGGACCGCTGTCTTCTTGATTCTGGCGGTCATGGAATTTTTCTGAACCCACTTTAGAGGCTCGAAGGAATTGCTGATTCTTACGTCCGACTCAGCCGTCATCACGGGGCAACCCTGCACTTGGAACTTCACACGATTCCATTTGTCCGAAGCCTTGGCCCTCTTGTTGGCTCGATACCTGAGCCGCTTCTGCCTTAACTTTTCCGTTCTAAGCACCTGGCAGACTTCAGCTCTTTGGGAAGATGCCGCAGACCGGTTGATGGAGGGCCTTGGAGATACGCTCGATTGTGCATTTATTGGAGTCATCGCCCGAGCTCGTCCGCAACATTTGATGTTGCCCTTTGTACCGAAGTTCTTGCCCCCAGCTGGAGCGCCAGGGAGTCGTTCAGACACCATCTTAAGTTTCGGTTGTGGCGCCTTAGCAATCACCACATTCGGCCTCTTGCCCCTTGGGATTGGCTTGGCCACCTGTTCCGCCGGGATCTCCGCCAGATGAGCACTTCCGGCAGGGTAAATGATGACGGAGCCGAACTGGCGGGGCGGTTCCTCCCACTGTCGACTGAGGCTTGCGGGGAGAACCACACGAGCATTGATCTTGACCACGTACGGAATCGGGGTCACGTTGGAAGCTGAATTCGTCTGGGGAGACATTGTCGTCGAAGGTTGATTGCTTGAAAATCTGCATTAAAAAGCATTATTTTTAGTATAAATACAGGTATGTATATTGATTGAGTTCGCATGAACGTTTAACCCGAAATATGGGAGGAGAGATTGGTCCCACCGGGCGTGCCAGAATCTGTAGGGTGTTTTTCGTCACCCCAGTGAGATGGGAATACGCGCACGCTTGTCAGGCGTACTACAGAATCCCCCTGCCTAGGGTAGGCCGGGGGTTAATGATTGTGGGGATCCGAATCTCCGGCAGCCACGGACTAAGCTGCCGTTAATTACACCTCGCCTTTGGGGTGAGGGAACCTCCGATTAACGGGTTAAACTGGTCATGCGAACCCAATGTGCGGTGTGCGTGTGTTCTGTTTTGAAAGGGGGGTTTTGAATATATCGGGAGCCACACAGAGTTTTTACGAGGGTCCCGCTACCCGGATAGCGGGCTGGGGGTCAAGGGGGCTAGCAGCCCCCTTGCAGGGTTCGGGGCAGCGCCCCGGCCCAAAAAATTTTTTGAGAGGGAAAGTGTTGCGGAGTATGTGTATGTGTACATTTGTATACATATGTATATATATACATGTATATGTAAATAAAGGGGAAAATGCATCCAAAGGATGCGTGGGGCAGCACCTTGGGCGCTGTGCGCTTAGGTGCTGTGCGCTCAGGCGCAAGCGCGCCACGTGTCGGCACGTGGGCGCTTCGCGCTTGAGCGCTGCGCGCAGGAGCGCGTGCGCGCGCCACGTGTCGGCACGTGGGCGCTCTGCGCATGAGCGCTGCGCGCTGCTGCGCAAGCGCGCGCCACGTGTCGGCACGTGGGCGCTTTGCGCATGAACGCTGCGCGTAAGCGCGCGCGCCACGTGTCGGCATGTGGGCGCTTTGCGCATGAACGCTGCGCGCTGGTGCGCAAGCGCGCGCGCCACGTGTCGGCACGTGGGCGCTATGCGCTTGAACGCTGCGCGCTGGAGCGCAAGCGCGCGCGCCACGTGTCGGCACGTGGGCGCTTTGCGCTCGGGCGCAGTGCGCTGGAGAGGAAAAGAGGGCTTTTAGCCCCAAAAAACTCTCGAAAGAGAAATCAGTGGAGTTAAACTCCTAAAAAAAAAGAGAATGTTTTGGTTGGGGAAATGGGTTCTTCTTCTTCCTCCTCTGTTGGCTGGCTCAAGAGATGTGAGATCTAAAAATCTCTTCTTTTTGAGATCTAATGATAGATCCAAGTTCCCCTTTGTGGATTTTGTGGTGAAAAACTAATTTGTTTTATATAAAGAAGAGTAAAACTCTTGATTTATTTCAAGAGAAAGAAGAAGGTTTTGGAACCTTGAAGAAAAAGGAAAGATCTCAGATCTGGAAGACTTTTTTAGAGAGAGAAAAAGTTAGATATTTTCATTATCTTTGCCTTTATAGGCCATACATTTTACACATAGCCCCTTGGGCTTCACAAAATGGCATTTTGCCTATCCCATGGCTAATGTGCCATTTCTTTTTGCACATAAGCCATGGGCTTTACAAAAATTTGGCTTTATGCCTATTTTTCTTACATTTATCCAAAAATAAAATAAAAGAAATACAACAAAATTATTTATTACATAATTTTTATCTTGGCATGGGGGGAGGCCGGCCGCTTCATGTTCAGGCTCGACCCGGGCATGGGCCCACTGTATCTGGGCTTAGGCCCACTGGATCTGGGCTTGGGGTTGACTTTGATTTTGACTTGGTCAACCGGGGTGTAAATTTTTACCCCAACAGATACGCCAGTACATGGCCTTAGTGCAAGTGGGAGATTGTTAGTGTATATGCCCTAGAGGCCATTACTGTATCATACTAGCTTGTATATTACTTAATGGAAGCTTGGGATATTCACAGTTGTATAGACAATCTTGCTCAAAATGGTAGTATGCTACTTGGTTTGTTTCTACTTCAATATGTGCATGTGTTTCTTTTAGCATATCGCTTATACATATTAGTAGTGCCCTTAGGATCTTTGCTTGATTACCAGCGTTGTGATGGCAGTCATACTTGTGGGGGCTGGGTAATCCATAAGCACATCCTTATACAGGTCCCTAGTCGTAGGACTACCGAGACAGGGCATCGATACTCCGGAGTAGACTAGCGTATGCGCTTCTCATCCCAGCAGGGGAGATGGTCTGTCCCACAGCCATCAGTATGTCGTACTGGAGATAGTATGTGGGTGCTCGTTAGGTTATGAGTACACAGGACAGGACTCGTCAGGAACTATTGGTTGGTATTATACATATCGTCAGTTATCAGTTCCCAGGTGACATGAGTATAGCTTAGTCCGCTGACTTGACACTGTCACTTCGCCTCGAGTTTGTTCCCACTGTACTTAGATTACTACCCTACCATGGCTCAAAGGAGTCGTGAAAACAGGTAGTAGTTGGGTGCAGTCCCGAAGCACTTGGAGGCAGTGACGGTTAGACAGGATTCGTCTCTCCCGGTATTGGGGGTTGGCATCGCGCTGTGTCTAGGAGAGCCATTACACGAGTAGTCCCTGGCCAGGGCAAGCGAGATATACTGGTAGGTTTCCAGTGTTATCTCAGGGTGTTCTGGGCTACACTCCAACACGACTTGTACCGCTATTAGGGGACTGACGTTCACCACCCCCCTAGGCCCGCTATGCGATGTATCAGACGAACAGACCGGACTGTATGGAGATTGTCACATACAGGCTCAGTAGGAGTTCGGATGGGTTTACCTCATCGGCCTTCTTATCGACATCTACCTGGGGACCATTACGTATAGCTAGTGCCGCTTGCGGTCTGTGGTTAAACCCACTGCCAGCGTAGTGTCGAGTCTTTAGAGTCCCACACAGAGAGTTTCCCTGCACTGAGCGAAACGTGTAGAGGCCGTATGGTTTTACGGCAGGGCTGCGATCACTTACGTGCACTTGTGTGCGTATGCTGTTCGGGCAGGCAATACTAGTAGGCTTTGGTTTAAGCCAGATCTTAGTATTGCACGGATGGATTTGTTTTGTCTTCTGTGCATTCGCATTCTACGGAATGCGGATGCGGGTGTGTATGCACAGCTTTGAGGAGCGATAAAGGAGGAGGTGCCTCATTAGGGTTTTGGCAGTTGGTTCGGCCAAAACCATTATGTGGTAGGCTCATTAGGGTTTTGGCAATTCGTTTGGTCAAAACCATTATGAGCCGGAGACATTGTTTACTAATCCTTTTAGTGATAGTTTAGTGATGGCTAATTGCATTGACCATTTGACCACCATGACCTCTCTTGACTTTGTTGACCCGTTCACCGGAGTTGACCATTGACCTTCATGAGAGGTCTACACTCTTCTTTGGTTTTCTTTTTATTTCTTGAGTTATGAAAATGGTCAAGTCATTAGTGCCATCAACTTTATCATGATAGGATTAGTAATGATGGTTTTTGTGTATTATTGCAACCATGGTTCATTTTCTTTAGTTAATCCCTTTTTCATTATTCTTTTCTCATTCTCTCTCTTGAAAGTGAGAAGAAAAGAAAAGCTCCATGGTTGCTTGATCTCCTCCTTCTTCCTCCTCTTGATAAATTCTTTTGATCTCATATGTTGAGAGAAAAAGAATCCACATAGACAAACACTTCCATCTTTTTCTTCTACACAACCTAGGGCATCTAGATTAGCAATCTTGTTGCCCTAGTTGCCTCGGCTCGAGGTGGAGCTCGGTGTACAACTCTCGGGTGGATCGTCTTCGACTCAAGAAGGCCGCGGAGGTGACCAAGATCCGGATCGACCCTCGGAGCGTGGATGGACGAGCCGGACAGCGGAGAGAAGACCCGATGGACCGGTTTCGTGAGGTATATTTTCTACGGCATAGTAGTTAAAGCCTCTAGTAGTTTGTTAGTTTCTAGTTTAGCAAAGATCCATCTTTTAGTCCATGTTGCCTTTGTGCCAAAATTATTTTTTTTCGCCGTTTCCGCCTCCTCGTAAGAACCGGGGTGAGCAACGTGGACTTACAAGATGAACTTCGTTCCTACCATAGTGTGACAATAGAGTTAGTTCTTATGCCTAGGAACCCCCATCCCATCAGTGATCCAGACAAATTCTAAGGCAGTATCACCTGATCATGGAGATGGTTGATCTCCAGGGAGATCGAGGTTAGAAGAGTTGACTCAGAGGATAACACGGCGGATCCACTCACAAAGGCTTTTTCCCAGAGAGAGACTTTTATGGGATGGTTGAGTATGGGATACTACAACCACTGCTATAAGATGGACCTAGTGCAAGTAGAAGATTGTTAGTTATGTGTATGCCCTAGAGGCCATTACTGTACATGAGATGTATATTGTAATGGATGCTTGGACATATATAGGGAGGACTTTCTTGCTCGACATGATAGTATGCTATCTGGTTACTCTTTATCTTAACATGTACACTGATTGTCTCTCTGTTACATGTTGACAAAGCCTTTAGGATGTGTACTTGACTACCTAGATTATGATGCGGATCATACTAGTGGGACAGAGGTAGTCGATAAGTACATCCTTTAATGTCCTTAGTCGTGGGTGTATCGAGACGGGGCATTTATATACCAGAGTAGACTAGCGTATAGCTTCTCGTCCCATGTAGATGGGCAATGGATGATCCCATATCCATTTGTGTTTGACATCAGAGATGATATACGGGTGCTCAGTGGAGACTGGGTACACTGGACGGACTCGCCGAGAACTCCCAGATGGTATTATACCTCACGCCAGATGGTGGTTCTCTAGTGACACTGGTACAGCTTAGTCTGTCGACCCAAGATCGTCATAGAGTCTTGTGTAATTCCTACTGTGCTTTGATTTCCACCTTACCACGTTCAAGAGGACGTGCAAAACGGTGGTTTTTGGGTACAGTCCCGAGTCACATGGAGGCAATGAGCGAGATGAGGGGATTCGTCTCTCCCGGTATTGGGGGTTGATGTTGCGCTGTGCTCGATTGGCTATAACAGGAAGTCCCTGGCCAGGGCTGCTTCAGAGATTTACTGGTAAGTGTTACCAGTAGTTTCTCGACCCGTTATGAGTCTCATATCGGCACGACTTATCGAGTTACTTGGGTCTGATGTTTACCACCCCTAGACGAGATATGCGACATATCAGACGAAGAGACCAGACTGTACGGTAGTGTCACTGACAGGCTTTTACAGGAGCTAGAGCGTGCTTGCTTATTGATCTTCTGATCGCTCAATACCCAGATAGCCGTTACGTCCACCTAGTACCGCTGACGGCTTGTGGGTGCTTGATGTGATCATCACCTACTGCCGGCGTATTGACGAGTCTTTAGAGTCCTACATAGAGGTTTTACTGGCTCAGGAAAAATGAAGTAGGAGCACATATGTGATATGCGCGGGACCGAGAATAATGCGAGTATGTGATACCACATTTCATTCTTGCGATTTTCGTATAGATCGGTTATATGTGATATAGCCGGGTTATCGAATCAAGTGTTGATTCGATAAGTTGATACAGATTATATTAGTCGGTTATATATGATATAGCCGGATTATTAAATCAAGTGTTGATTTGATAATCTAGTATATTATTTTATATTTGATATACTGGTTTACATTAGCTAATATTAGCTCACTTAAGCATTTATTTATTCTCACATGTGCACACTTATTATATATGAGATATATATTAATTGTGTTCTTTTTGTATCATGGTTGTTGATACACACTACATAGGTGTATAAGACTTACACCATACTAATTATAATGTTAGGTTTTTATATTTAAAGTAATTCTAAAATTGGTGGATGTTGAGCTCACATGCATGAAGCTTCATGAAGCTTGTGGATGCATTGACTTAGTCCACTAGTTTTGTTTTACTTAAGATATTAATTAACCCAACTATTATAATCTAGCCATGGTTACGTCTCTACATGAGTTAGTATATGATAAAAACTCACCCATGGTTCATTCTCTCACCTCAGTAGTTCATTCTCATTTCTTTTGCTCATCTTCTTCTTCTTTGAGCAAAAGAGCTTGCTAGGGTATTCTAAAAGAGAGAAAATATTGTGAGAAAAATAAAACTAAAGTGAGCCCACTTCCTACTTCATCATCCTCTACTAGATTAGCACTTTAGTATAGGGTGTTTGCTTCACTAATCTTTCATTAGTGAAGAGGGTAGCTTGAGTTAGTATCTCCTCGACGTAGATCATCTTCGGCCTCGAAGACTTTAAGCAAGACCATTGCTTTCTTCTCATGGAGCCATTCAAGAGTCCGCAAGATCATTTCATCGCAGCGAAGGGACTACTACAAGGAGCTATTGAAGTGAAGGACCGATCTACAAAGGTTGTATTTCTAGTTCACATAGAAGTAAAGTAGTTTTCTTTGTGGTTCGTATGATTCTCTAGTTATCGATTCTAGTTTAGGGTTCTTTAAAACGGAAAAAATTTGAAAATGGCATGGAAGATGCCTCCCGAAACCTTGTTGTCGTTCATAGTAACCCTGCACCTTATTCTTCCACTTATAATCAAGGTTGGAGGAATCACCATAATTTTTCTTGGAACCAACACCAAACTCAAAACACGGTTCCAAACTAAAATAATTTCCAAAGGATCCCTCCACAACAACAGCAACCACTACAACTGAGTCAGCACCCTTATCAATCACAAAATTTTCAAAATCCGGTCAACACTTCTGCACCGTATAATAATTCTGTGCAATTAACCGGTACCGATAACTCTTCTTCACTCGAACGAACCTTGGAAATGTTTATGAAACAATCCATCCAAGTGTCGGCTGATATAAGGACTTCTATCGATGATATAAAGAAAAACTCCGCCTCACAAGGTGAGAGTATTAAATAGATGGAAGCACAAATTGCACGAATAAATGCCGAAATAAGTGCCAGAGAGAAAGGGAAACTTCCGTCTCAGCCCCTACCGAATCCTGGACATTCATAACACTACAATGTGAATGCCATTACAACGTTGAGATCCGTAAGAGTGCTGAATAATCAAGTCGGTGAAGAGATTGATAATAATGATGAATTAATCAATAACACCCCGGCTTCTACTTTTCCTTCCACTTCTACTTCCACATCCACTTCTACTTCTAATCCTACTTTGTCTACCCCACCATTTTCTTCCGAGCCTATTCTTCGTTTTCCGCAAGGCTCGAACCCTCAGCCCACTTCTTCTAGTCCACCAAAGACGATCCCCACTCCTATTCTGGGACCAGTTCCACACACACCACCTTCTCCAATGTTAGACCCAGCTATTATTGCTAAAGCTCCTTATCTGAATCGGTTAAGGGGAAACAAATCGAGTACACATATGGACAAGATTATAGAAATGTTTAAACAGGTTAACATCAACATCCCTCTCTTAGATGCTATCCAACAAGTTCCAGCTTATGCGAAAATTTTAAAGGACTTATGCACTAGGAACAAGAAGACTCAAGTGCCCAAAAAGGTATTCATGACTAATAATGTTAGCACTGCTTTTACCCCACAGTTACCAAAGAAACGTAAGGACCCTGGATGTCCTACAATCTCGATTTCTATTAGGGGTAAAAACATTAACCGTGCTTTACTTGACCTTGGCGCAATTGTTAACCTGCTTCCATATTCTGTTTACGAGTAATTAGGGATTGGAGAGTTGAAACCAGCTCATTTCACTCTCCAAATGGCAAACCGATCAATCACCAAACCTAGGGGTGAACTCGAGGATGTGTTGATAAAAGTCGGAGAATTTATATTCCCAGTGGACTTTATTGTTCTCGATACACAGCCTGTAGCGAACCCACGGAACCAAATTCCGGTGATTCTGGGTCGGCCATTCCTTGCCACTTCCAATGCTGTCATTAATTGTCGAAACGGTTCTATGAACCCATCTTTTGGAAAAATGACAGTTGAGCTTAACATCTACAAAATTAGAAGTCAGCCGTCTGAACCCTCTGCTCACATACTTGATGTCTGTTCTGTCCACGAGATAGCTCCTGAAAGCTGCGAGGTTGATGAACTTTGCTTTGATAATCTCGACGACATTAGCACATCAATGTTTGATCTTGCACATCTTAGTGAGGACACTTTTGATGAGTCCAATCCTGAGTCTGACACTTTGGACTCATCACTTTCCGAGTCTGTATCCTTTGCAGGCTATGAGCTTCTTCGTGAAACCGAATGTCATTCTCTTACACCACCTTCTATTGTTTCTCCGCCGACGTTAGATCTCAAATTATTACCTTCTCATCTTAAATATGCATATTTAGGTGAGAATGAGTCTTTACCCGTGATCATATCAGCTTCTCTAGCCTTAGAGCAAGAGAACGCTCTTTTGATGGTCTTGAGATCTAATAGGCAGGCTTTTGGTTGGACAATGGCTGACATCAAAGGGATTAGTCCCTTGATTGTAGAACATCATATACATTTGATGGATGAAGCCAAGCCAACTCGAGAACCAAAAATACGGTTAAATCCCGTCATGAAGGAGGCGGTAAAGAAAGAAATCGTCAAATGCCTTGACAGTGGTATCATTTACCCAATCTCTGATAGCCAATGGGTAAGTCCTATTCATGTAGTCCCTAAGAAATCTGGCATCACGGTCATAACAAATGAGGCTAATGAGTTGATCGAGACACGCACTCAAACTGGGCGGCGTGTACGTATTGATTACAGAAACTCAATGCCGCTACGAGGAAAGATCACTTCCCTCTACCTTTCATTGACCAGATGGTGGAACGCTTAGCTGGACATGAATATTATTGTTTCATGGACGGATATTCTGGCTATAACCAGGTCCCTATTACCGAAAAGGATCAAGATAAAACCACATTTACTTGTCCTTTTGGTACTTTTGCTTATAGACGCATGCCCTGTCACGACCCGAAAGAGCACGTGACTGGCCCTTGAACCGTATGAAGTCTATAGGACCCCATCTGATCCAAGTAAGCCAAAAGCCCAGAAATCTAAAACCATTTAAAGAGTAAATAAAGAAAACTGGTTTTAAGAAGTAAGGAAATCACGTTTCAAAAATCAAGTTTTTAAATAACAAAGCCGAATATGCATTTTTAAAATGTGTAACCTTTCCTGAAAATTTCGGCAGAGTTTCCTTTGTAAAAACTGGCCCCAAACTGGGTACAACAAGAATAATATATATGAAATGATAAAAGGCATCCCCAATCGGGAGCTAGCTCTTCGTCAATCGACGGTCACAACCACACAAGCAATAATAATATACAACGCCAAAGGGCGAGGATCAAAACCCAAAAAGAAACTCAAAACAGCCAAAAAACCGTAATACTACAAGCGCGACTCTAAGGTCGAAATAATACAACACTGTTTTCTAAGTCTGAAACAATATACAAGTTTTGGTTGATGGAAATTCTAGATACAATGAATAATATAAGTACAATGGTAGCTCTTGATGCAAAAGAACCCACCTATCCAAGCGAGTCACCCTTAAAGAAGCAGTGTGCCAGAAATGCCGCTACGGAACCTGTACGGCAAAACCTACAAGGACTGTGGCACAATGGGGGTGAGTTGCCAACTCGTGAATAGAAATATCTACAAGCAGAAACCGAATGCAAGACATAAACCTAGGTCAACAATCAGTAATATAAACCACAAGAGTACGTCTGAAGCATGATAAAGTGACAACGTAACATCTAAGCATGTATGTAGTGCCAAGTACTCAGGTAATAACATGTCATCAGTGTAAGGTATGTCTGCATGAAGTAAATATGATGAAGTATCAAAAGGATATCAATACACATATATTAGCGTCCCATACCACTAATATTGGTGTAAGGGTATATATAACAGCGCCCTCATACCCTGTTATATATACAAATGAAGTATGATCAGTGTAAATCCAGTCTGTATATGATCCATGTCTGTAAAAACGTGGAACCCGTCCACCCGTCACCCAATGACAATAAGTATCATGCATGTAAATGTCATAAAGCATAAGCATGGAAAATATGAGGATATAACCAAAAGCATGGAACCTGAGTGCCTAGCATCGACACTCGAAAACATCATGAAAACCTGTGCCTAGCATCGGCACGTAAATCCTCACATACCGGGCATCCGTCAATCCGGGTCAGCCCACTCTCAATATATATCGGGCATCCGTCAGTCCGGGTCAGCCCACTTTCAATATATCGGGCATCCGTCAGTCCGGGTCAGCCCACTCTCAATATATATCGGGCATCCATCAGTCCGGGTCAGCCCTCTCTCAATATATCGGGCATCCGTCAGTCCGGGTCAGCCCTCTCTCAATATATATCGGGCATCCGTCAGTCCGGGTCAGCCCTCTCTCAATATATCGGGCATCCGTCAGTCCGGGTCAGCCCTCTCTCAATATATCGGGCATCCGTCAGTCCGGGTCAGCCTTCTCTCAATATATCGAGCATCCGTCAGTCCGGGTCGGCCCTCTCTCAAAACCAGAAATATCATAGAAACAAACTATCTCAATGCGCAAATCAGAAAGCAAGATGAATGTGACAATATAAGTGAAATGCAAGTAACAATATATCCTGCAGCATGGAATAATAGTATGCGCATATAAACATATGCAAGCAATGCTAATAGCATGAATATGCGGAAATCGAGTAGTCAACGCAACAGTAGAGAACCTGCCTCAATAGATATATCATGCAACCTTGCCTTTTGAAATAAGACGAATCAGGGCTTTTGGTAAAATAAGGGCTACGGTGTTTTAAGAAAAGATGCGCCTTTTGAAAATATCCGTATAAACCCTTATGCCTATCTTTAAAATATCCCTGATTCGTTAGTTTTGAAATAGGTATGACTCGGGTCTAGTCTAACGCCTAGTATGCGAACTACGAACCCACAATCAAGTCAATAGAGATGGGTATGGAAACCACCTAAATCTGAGTCGATATCACACTATCTCATCACATGATAGGTATCACTACCATCATATCACATCTCCAATACGAACTCTGTCATGTCGCCAAATCTCACGGCCTCAATCGAATCTCACCGACTCATCTCAATCCCACGTATCATCCTCAAAACCCGTATATAAACACATAGTCCCATACCCGTGTGTAGATATACACACCATCATATGCGCACAGATAAATGAAAGAATGTATGCAAGTATGTGTGTATGTGTGAGTGTGGGTGAAACCACTACTCTAGGGTTTCGCACTATACTCAACCAATACATCCTTATCACCAATAATCCATTATTACCATCAATAATCCTAAACAACACATAATAAATATATGTGTGTATACGTATTCGTATACATCACCATGGACAGCGGGGGTGCTATACGCCTGTCACGGCCCGAAAGTACGGAACATGACCGGCACCTAAACTACGAACGTCTCGAGACGTACGTAATCTAAGTAAACCGAAAACCCAGAAATCCAAACCAAGAAAAGTAGTAGAGTGTAGGAAAAACCAACTTAAAGCAAGTAATTTCAATAGCATAAGCCGATTTATGCGGTTTTTAAAACATCAAAAATTTACTGAAAATTTCGGCAGAGTCTCCTTTGTAAATACTGGCCCCCAAACGGGATACAACATGAATAGTATACGAAATCAAGAAAAAGGCATCCCCAAGCGGGAGCTAGCTCTTCGTCAATCGACGGTCACAACCAAACAAGCAATATAATATACAACGCCAACGGCGAGGATCAAAACTCAAAAGGAAACTCAAAACCACCAGAAATATAACGAGCGACTCTAAGGTCGAAAGAATAAACAACACTGGTCTCTATCTCAATAAATACATGTTTGGTTGATGGAATTTACTAGATACAACGGAATAATATTATACAAGGTAATATGATGGGTACGATACAAGAAAAACCCACCTACTAGCAAGTCACCCGAATGAAACTGAGCCCGCAAAGCCGTAATGAAACCTGTACGGCAAACCTGCAAGAAACTGGGGCACAACGGGGGTGAGTTGCCAACTCGTGAATAGAAAAACATCTACGCACAAAAATCGCATAAATAACGCAACCTGGGTCAATGATCATAATATATCCTCAAATATATAACCAGCAGCCTATAACAAGGCTAGGGTAAATATCTAACCCGAGTGTAATCTCATGTGCCCGTGTCAGTGCCTCAGGTAGCAATATATCATATGAATGAGGTATGAATGCATGAAAACAGAATACATGTAAATGAAGAATTGTTTTCATAATTTAATGAGATTTCCTTGTATTTTTAAAATGAGGTATCATAATGAAATCAGCATAAAACAGTACCCAGCATCGACACAAAACAAGTGTCCAAATATCTCGATATCTCTGTATCACAATCTCTGTACCTCAATATCTCAAAATCAATATCTAGGGTGCCGTCAATCCAGATCGGCCCCTACCATCCATCTCAAGACCACGACGGTATCCTCCGGATATCCGGCGCGTCGGGTAATATCACCGGTCGGTAGTGCTCCCCTGCCGGGCTCAACGTCAACAACACATTCCTCTTGCCCCGGGGTACCATACCGGGTCCACCATGTACCCGAAACGGTTCATCCGTCTCCTCAAATCGGGTCTCGAAATCCATCAGCAAACTCATGGTGGACGACTCATACATCATGGGAAAAAACCGCACTTTTATTTAAAAAGAGAGAAATCAGTTTATATATGTTTTGCGGTTTTCCTCCAAATCCAGAAAATATCATGGAAATCCGAATCATCAATAGCATGTAGAACCATGAATATAAGCATGAGAATGAATAACAGTATGCATGAAGCGACAAGTAATAACTACAATATCTAAGCTGGCATATAAGGTATGTACACTAATATTATGTCAAACTACTGGCTATCAAGCTAAGTTAAGCAACAATATTTTCTAAGGTGTACGTGACATGGCAATTACCGATGAAGATGTGTGTGAGCCGGCAAGTAAGTGTATGTGGTACATACGCATCATCGGTAATGGTGCTGGTGTCCTAACAGCATAATGTCAACAATGCAATATGAAATAACAATGTAAATATGAGATGCGGAGCGAGCAACCAAAATGAGCGGGAGCTAAAAACTAGACGCAACTATAACTAATCTGCATTAATCTAATATAAGTCCTACAAATGGTGCCATTTGAAATAACACGAACCGCGGGGTTTTGAAAATAGGGCTACGGTGGTTTTTAAGAAAGGATACGTCTTTTGAAATATCCGTAGATCCCTTGACCTATCTTTTAAAATACCCACGATCCGCTAGTTTTGAAATAGGTAGGAGTCTAATCTAATCTAACAACTACACTAAACTATACGGCTGAAATAACAAGCTGAACTACAGGTAAGGAAACCGCCTATCATCTGAGTCGATACATATACATACCTGTATATATACAGTCGGTGATCCCGCCTCAATAATATCATATCCATAACCAGACATCCCAAGTCAAGGGTGCGGATCAATCATCAAAATATAGCTCGTACGTAAATCCGTCGTACGACATCCCCAAATCTGGGTACGGGTCAGTATCACATTCATCATACTATTCACCTGGTATCCTCTTTATCAAATATCATGATCGGGGTACTGATCTACGTCTAGTACCATACTGATACCGCCTAAGTATGCATACACGTGTGTGAAACACTACGTCAAGACCCGTTACAACGTCATGTCGTATCTCAAATACGAATCCTGCCATATCACCGAAGTCACAACCTCAATACAAATCTCATCGACTCATCTCAATCCCAAGTATCATCCTCAAATTCGTATGTGAACCCATAGTCCCATACCCATGTGAACACATAACTATAATGAATCCCGTGAGCACATATCAATAGGAAAGTATGCAAGTATGTATGTGTGTATGTGTAGTGCAACACTACCCTAGGGTTCGCAACGCTAAAATAATCCAACACACCAATATCCATCCTAAGCATCGTTATTAATCCCAAATAACATATAAAAATTGTTGGTGTGTATACGCATCCGTATACACCACCACGGACTGCGGGGGTGCTATACGCCATCCACCCGACTTCTCCCCGTAGATATAAATCTACTCACCTGGTCCTCGCTAGCCGGTGCCGACGTCGCCACGCGCTTGCTTGTCGTCTCGAAGTCCACATGGGGTACCTACATATCATAACGCACCGTATCGCATTAAAACTAAATTCGAAATCGAAACGACATACGAAAATCAAATCGGCACGCGTATCACGCATAGGTCCAAACCTATCGCCTACGCATGCAAGAATAGTCAAACCAACCCTCGATGTCGATGTACAAACGTCAAACCATCGAGAAAAATCCAATCACACTCATTTGCACATTCACGAACACTAATTTTAATATAAACTAGGTTAAAACTCACAAAAACCCCAATTTCACTTAAAAAGTCATTTTTCCGAAAATCTAGCAAGCACAATTCGCCGTTTTTGTACAAAACATGACGTTTAAATGAATGTAGCGGCCAATATACTTATTAAATATCTTAAATAAGTCATAGAAACAATTTCCGGAATTTAATCTCATTAAATTCCAAAAACCCTAATATTCTAGTTTACAAAATACCCTTTTTAACAATTTCATAGCCAAAAATGCACAAACTACAATTTAGGTTGGATTTCCATGCTCTAAAGCATTAAACTACACTTAATAAAGGTAATAATATGATAAAAACCCTAACCATATTTTTAATCTCATATTTCGAATTAAATCAAAAAACCTAGTTTGCAACAAAAGCTTAATTTGGACATTTTTCAAGTAACAACTTGTAATTAACAACTAGATTAGTTTTCTACAAAACTAAATATGTTAATCCACATCACTAAACCATGCACAATCAAACACAACTCATTTCCACAACAAACCCTAACTTGAAATCTTTATTCATGCAATTAAACTCACATAAACCAAATTAACACTTAATTAAATTAGCTTTAAGAAATTAGTAACAAATTAAGCAAAAATGTTTAGAATTATACCCAAAAACATTTGAAGATCCACAAGCATCCATGGCCCTCAAAAAATGCTCTCTTTTCACAAGGATCCATGCTATACGGGCTAAGCTAAAATGGGTAGGAGTCGGATTTGGGTTTTGGGATTTTTTTGATGGATTTTGGGGCAATTTTTGATGAAGTTTTGAAGAGAAAAGAGAAGGGGAATGGGGAGGGGGCTGCTGCTGCTGTAGGAGAGGGGGGGTCGGCTGGAATGGGAGGGGGAGAGGAGAGAGAGGGAGGTAGAGAAAGTGGGGGGAGAAAGTCAAGGTCAAACCAAAGTCAAAAGTCCACCTCATTTAACCATTTTCTTTTTCTTTTCTTTCATTTCTTTCCTTTGAAATTCAAGTGGGGAAAAAGATGGGGGCTGCTGAATTCAGCCAAGGGGAGAAGTGAATGGGGGTGTGTGGGTGTAGGTACGGGTGTGGGGTGATGAAAAATGATAAATACAATACCCCAAACATCCATTTACGCTAAAAAAAAGCCTTTTTTCTTAGATAATTTCTAAACCGTTTTGGCAAATAATTTCGTTCCAAAAACCACATGATAAAATTTTATTTAATGTTTTATGTTGCACAAAATTTGTTTCAACTCGTTCCAATTTGTAATTTTCCCTAATTAAATGTATTAGTGACGGCTTAAAATAATATTTTTTTTCAGAAAATTTAAAATTTCACCAGCGGCTCAATAAACACCAAATAATAGCAATTACATAGCTAGAATATATATATTTAATTTTTGTAATAAGATATTTGTATTTTGGCTTTTTACAGAAAACCCTCTTATTTTACCGATTTTTTCGAAATTTCACCGAAACGATTTTCAAAACGTTACAACGCCATCCACCCGACTTCTCCCCGTAGATATAATCTACTCACCTTGCTTCTCATGTATCGGTGCCGATGTCTCCATCTTCATCTTCTTTGCCTCAACATCTCGTAGGGTACCTACAAGTATATCACAATGCTAAAGCACATGAAAATCACATCGGAAACCAAAATAGCACACGCTACCCGCATAGGTAAAAACCTTTCGACTAGCATGTAAACACGATCAATATCCACTTGTCGTTGACGTCCAAACGCCACCCGACAGGAATGAATCACCAAATACCAAAATCCATGCTAAATCAAGTCGTAAACCATGCACCAACATAGGAAAATCAACCCAGATTTTATCCTAGATGGAATCAGTCAAAACTAGACATACCCAGGGTCAAGAATAGAGGAAATAGGGCCATGCACGAAAATCGAGGCATTTCCCTCCTGCTCTGGCCGCAATTTGCGGCCAGAATGGAATAATTGGCGGCCTGGAATTGGAGTTGGGGGCTAGGGTTTGGTGTGGTGGTTCTATGGTGCCTGCACATCTCACTGTCAACTCAGTTTTATTTTTGGGGTCTCGGGGTGATAGCAGATTCCACAAAACACTTCCAGATTTACAGTTTTCCCCGATATCGATTCCGTAATTCCGTATTCTGGTTTCAAGTTCAGGTTTGGGTTCAAATTAGCATCACACAAGGGATTCTAAGGTCACCACAATCCTCAATTCCATCTTTGATTTCAGTTTTTTACCCTAAACCCTAACTAGAAATCTCTAAAGTCCACAATCAACACAATATCGATATGAAACTAGAATAGATGCACAAGGAAATGAAACACTACTCTAATAGGTGCAGAAATTACCTCCTTTGGCAACTCAAGAAAATTCTTGAGTTGCTCAAAGTCCTCCAAATCCAATCTTGCTAGGTTCAATGTGTAGCTAGTGAGCTTGGGAGTAAGTTTTTTGAAGTGGGAATGGGGTTTTGGCTTTGTTTTCATTGTGGATCTAGGGTTTTTATGAAGAGGGTGAGAGAGGGATGGCAGCAGCAGCAGCAACAAGGGGAGGGAGAGGAGAGAGAATGAGAAGGGGAAAATGATGGGGTATGGTTCAAAAGTCAAAGCAACCTACTCTCTTTCTCTCTCATCATCACTTACTTTTTCCTTTTTCTTTTCTTTTCCTTCTCACTCCAATAGTGAACCCAAAAGAACAACCATGGCAAAAGAAATGTAACACAAGTGTAACAAGTGTGGAAAATGATATGTGCACATTTTTGCTCAAAAGTGCTAAAAATCCAATTAGCGATTTTTAATCGCGATTAGCACTAAATTAGCATATAACTAGTCTTAAAAACATTAAAATGGCATATTTCCATAAAATACCCAATTTTAGAATTTTCCCCCATTTATTTGTATTTAATTATACCAGAATATTAAAATATTCATTAAAATAATATTAAATTATAAAATTTCCCAAAAATCATATTTTATTATTTTGAAAACGTTACAATCTACCCCCCTTAAAGAAATTCGGTCCCCGAATTTAAATTTAAACTCCCAAATACTAAAATATTTCAATACAAATTCCAAGTCATCGGGGCTCCGAAATCGTCTATACATAAAACATCATAGCGCAATGCATGCGCAAGAGTACTGAGCAGATAACTCAAAAGCAACACTCCATCAAGCGTCCGCAATCATCGGAGTCATGGTAAAGACACAAATGTCAAATCCAATACAAAATCAATATGATATAAATCAGGACTATACATATAGACATCCAATCTATACATGTGAATAGCTGATATAAATGCATGCCCAATCTTTTTAAGTCGCTGTGCGATGCGCGTAACACTGCACAGTGGAGGACGTTTTTCACAAGAAAATAACTATATACGTATATATATATCCTTTATTTAATAGGTGCGCTCCGCCGTTTTGAAAACAATTTAGAAGGGTTTCCTTATTTTTAAAACGTTTCGTGTCATATCGGACACGTAGGTATATATATATCGAGACCATAGCTCGCTCTTGGAAATCCCTTCGAACTATTCAATGCGTGCAAAATATATCCAGGTATTGTCCTCTGACTAGTCCTGCTCGGTACAAAAACAAATATCAAATATCATAGAAATGTACTGCTCCAAAAGGAATAAATCCCAAAAATGCACATAACACCACCCTGTGCGTCTGGTGCGCACGGAAATCAAAATCCATATATGTGCCATACAGGTGCACAAAACAACATCTAGGTGCAGCGGGTGTGCACGAAACATCTGTCATAGGCAACGTGTGTGCCTGACAGCCCAAACATGTGCATCTGACATGCACGAAGAATCTCGATTTAGTGCATCTGGTGTGCCCCAAAATCGTATCTAAAAACATGCGCCCAACATGCGCGAAAATCCAAATCGGTGCATCCATCGTGCACGAATGAAAATCTAGACCCTGCGCACTCAACATGCACGGAATCACAAAATCCAATAGCAACGCCGAACATGCGTAAGTCCAGTCAAAAGCACGGAGTGCAAGAATCCACATTAATACCACAATCAAAATCGACATACCGAAAGGCATCAAATCGAAGTCAGGTGCAACCGTAATGCACAAAATATAAATCCGGTGCAACAAAGGCACGAAATATAAATCTGATGCGATAAACGCAAGAAACATAAAACTGGTGCGACAAACGCACGAAGTATATAACTGGTGCATCCCATGCACAAATACCAGCAATAACTCAATTGCGTAAGCAGCAACACCAAGTGTACCCAGATATAAAGAAAATCATAAACGTGTGCAACTGCGTGCACAAAATACATATCAATGCACTACAAGCACATATAAGCTATACCGAGTGCAAAAATCAAATCGTGTGCGTAACATATGCACAACATCAAATCAACCGGCATAAAATAGGCATGAAATCGCAATCAACACCTCAAGAGTAATAACTATGTGTAAGGTATAAATACCCAGTAGGTGCAACCATGGTGCACAAAATCAAATATCATGAAACTCAGTCATCAAGACTAAATCAGGCGAATAGATCGCCCAAAATACCGAAATCCAAAGCGACGGATACGTGATAATCAAATCACAAAATCACAAATCATAAATACCGTCGTCGGTATATCCTTCTTCAGGGTCGAGAAGGTACCGGTACATCCGATTCTAGCGGCGCAAGATATCTACTTGCCTCTTGCTCGCGGCTGGCGCCCTCTGCCTCTGGTTCCTGATCTTTCCTGTAGATTACCAATCTCGCAATCCATCGGCTCGTCGGCCCGGTCAGGTGTGCTGACAGGAACGATTCCGTTCTGGCACTTTCCTGGTCATCTCTCGGTCAATCCTCACGACCGCTCGTAAAGCAGCACATCTCTGGCGCCGACCTCGGGTCCTCTGAATGCACATCATGCATCCGATCCTGGGTGCAACTCTTATAGCAGCAGTGTACTGGAAGGAATCCTACTCAAGGTCTCTTCTGATCTTGCCTAAGCCAAACTGTAAGGAGGCTGGTACTCTGGCGTAATCTTTCCTCGCTTTCTGAACATCTGCACCCTTAGTACAACATCTCCTCGAAAGCTGGTCGCATCTCTGCGCCTCTGTATGCATGTCCGGCCTTTAATCTTAACGGGGTGTAGTAACAGCTCGTCTGCCTCTCGCACGAACTTCTCGTCCCGCTTGTCTGTATCATCGACCATTCGACGTCGCGTCTTTATCTGCGCACCGCAATGTCCTCAGCTACGGTCTATCCGAAGTCTCAAACACGGGCTCGAAATCACGAACTCGGTATCTTCATCACTCAGTAGAAGATATCTAGCCGAACACGTCCTCAGCGTGCATATCGCATCTCTGATGTCAGCGGAGTGGAACGCCATCTCGTCGAAATCTCGTGCGAACTCTTTACTCCACCTTGCTCCAATATCGACTGATTCGGACTCACCTCATCATGGCTACACGGACTGCGCTCCGACGGCTATGCTCGTATCTGGAGTCTCCCAAGCAGTGTCCCATCACATGATATCCGAATGATGTCGAATCGTCCGATCGACTCGTCAGAACCTCACAATCCCCCAAGAGCTCAACATCTCGGGTACAGTTTAATAGTATCGAGTACATACCACAGCATCGGTGGTCCAGCCGTAGAAGGGCAAACCCAAGCCTCACTAATGGCGCCGAGGAACTGCCGCAAACCCTAAGGTTCAAAGGCTTTCACACGGTCATTATGTCGAGTTAGGGTTTCATTCTTCTAGAGGGTCCATAGAATCGCTTGCATGTCTTTCCGAATACTTTAAACTTGGAAAATGGGTTCCTGACATTCGATCGTTTCAATCGACTCTCAACGAACCTGCGTGAAGTCGTCTCTAGCTGGAATCAATCTACCTGATGACCTCGCATCGAGGTAAGCGAACGAACCACAGGTCCTAGTCATTAATCCTCGGTGACTAGCGACTCACCGTCATATATCTAAGTATATACTCATGCTGCAGTAGCTCCAATCATCTGGGCGATATCTCATCATTCGCAGCAACAACTGGCTCATTCGTCTATACGCTAAACAGCGCCTCAATCGTCCTGAATAAGTGATATATCAACGGTCATCGCATCCTGGCTGGCCTCTATCAGTGGCTCAATCCTCTGGTACCGACCGGTACATCCGAGAAATCTCGCAAAAGCGATCAATCCAACGCTCATGGCGCGAAAACACAAAATACGAAGCCTCAATGCAACCGTATGTCTCTGGAATCTCGCCCCGGTCAGCCCTCGTCCACGATGAGCTCATGCTGACGCAACTCGAGCTGTAGCTCACTCTGCCCGTGCAATCGCGGCAGCAAAACCATAACCAGTATCGATGAAGGTAGATCATAGGAAGGAATATAATACTGTGCAACGAAATGTACAACCTAAGGTTTCTTAAGCGGAGTGGCGTGTCGTAAGTATGCCGCAGAACATACCCACGGTACGTCACTCTACTTTAGTCACCTATTCCATCAACCAAGGGTCATCCTACACGACGAAAGTTCGGGTTTAATACCCCCTCGACTAAGTCTAAGTTCCGTAAGGTCAAGCCTAAGTTCCGTATATAAATAACGCCCTAGGCTCCACATAGTCAAACTCAGACTCGAACCAAGGTCAACCTAGAGCTCTGATACCAACTTTGTCATGACCCGAAAGAGCACGTGACTGGCCCTTGAACCGTATGAAGTCTATAGGACCCCATCTGATCCAAGTAAGCCAAAAGCCCAGAAATCTAAAACCATTTAAAGAGTAAATAAGGAAAACTGGTTTTAAGAAGTAAGGAAATCACGTTTCAAAAATCAAGTTTTTAAATAACTAAGCCGAATATGCATTTTTAAAATGTGTAACCTTTCCTAAAAATTTCGGCCGAGTTTCCTTTGTAAAAACTGGCCCCAAACGGGGTACAACAAGAATAATATATATGAAATGATAAAAGGCATCTCCAAGCGGGAGCTAGCTCTTCGTCAATCGACGGTCACAACCACGCAAGCAATAATAATATACAACGCCAAAGGGCGAGGATCAAAACCCAAAAAGAAACTCAAAACAGCCAAAAAACCGTAATACTACAAGCGCGACTCTAAGGTCGAAATAATACAACACTGTTTTCTAAGTCTGAAACAATATACAAGTTTTGGTTGATGGAAATTCTAGATACAATGAATAATATAAGTACAATGGTGGCTCTTGATGCAAAAGAACCCACCTATCCAACTCAGTCACCCTTAAAGAAGCAGTGTGCCAGAAATGCCGCTACGGAACCTGTACGGAAAAACCTACAAGGACTGTGGCACAACGGGGGTGAGTTACCAACTCATGAATAGAAATATCTACAAGCAGAATCCGAATGCAAGACATAAACCTAGGTCAACAATCAGTAATATAAACCACAAGAGTATGTTTGAAGCATGATAAAGTGGCAACGCAACATCTAAGCATGTATGTAGTGCCAAGTACTCAGGTAATAACATGTCATCAGTGTAAGGTATGTCTGCAGGAAGTAAATATGATGAAGTATCAAAAGGATATCAATACACATATATTAGCGTCCCATACCACTAATATTGGTGTAAGGGTATATATAACAGCGCCCTTATACCCTGTTATATATACAAATGAAGTATGATCAGTGTAAATCCAGTCTGTATATGATCCATGTCTGTAAAAACGTGGAACCCGTCCACCCGTCACCCAGTGACAATAAGTATCATGCATGTAAATGTCATAAAGCATATGCATGGAAAATATAAGGATATAACCAAAAGCATGGAACCTGAGTGCCTAGCATCGACACTCGAAAACATCATGAAAACCTGTGCCTAGCATCGGCATATAAATCCTCATATACCGGGCATCCGTCAGTCCGGGTCAGCCCACTCTCAATATATATCGGGCATCCGTCAGTCCGGGTCAGCCCTCTCTCAATATATCGGGCATCCGTCAGTCCGGGTCAGCCCACTCTCAATATATATCGAGCATCCGTCAGTCCGGGTCAGCCCTCTCTCAATATATCGGGCATCCGTCAGTCCGGGTCAGCCCTCTCTCAATATATATCGGGCATCCGTCAGTCCGGGTCAGCCCTCTCTCAATATATCGAGCATCCGTCAGTCCGGGTCGACCCTCTCTCAAAACCAGAAATATCATAGAAACAAACTATCTCAATGCGCAAATCAGAAAGCAAGATGAATGTGACAATATAAGTGAAATGCAAGTAACAATATATCCTGCAGCCTGGAATAATAGTATGCGCATATAAACATATGCAAGCAATGCGAATAGCATGAATATGCGGAAATCGAGTAGTCAACGCAACAGTAGAGAACCTGCCTCAATAGATATATCATGCAACCTTGCCTTTTTAAATAAGACGAATCAGGGCTTTTGGTAAAATAAGGACTACGGTGTTTTAAGAAAAGATGCGCCTTTTGAAAATATCCGTATAAACCCTTATGCCTATCTTTAAAATATCCCTGATTCGTTAGTTTTGAAATAGGTATGACTCGGGTCTAGTCTAACGCCTACTATGCGAACTACGAACCCACAATCAAGTCAATAGAAAGGGGTATGGAAACCACCTAAATCTGAGTCGATATCACACTATCTCATCACATGACAGGTATCACTACTATCATATCACATCTCTAATACGAACTCTGTCATGTCGCCAAATCTCACGGCCTCAATCGAATCTCACCGACTCATCTCAATCCCACTTATCATCCTCAAAACCCGTATATAAACACATAGTCCCATACACATGTGTAGATATACACACCATCATATGCGCACAGATAAATGAAAGAATGTATGCAAGTATGTGTGTATGTGTAAGTGTGGGTGCAACCACTACTCTAGGGTTTCGCACTATACTCAACCAATACATCCATTATTACCATCAATAATCATAAACAACACATAATAAATATATGTGTGTATACGTATTCGTATACATCACCACGGACTGCGGGGGTGCTATACGCCATCCACCCAACTTCTCCCCGTAGATATAATCTACTCACCTTGCTTCTCATGTATCGGTGCCGATGTCGCCATCTTCATCTTCTTTGCCTCAACATCTCGTAGGGTACCTACAAGTATATCACAATGCTAAAGCACATGAAAATCACATCGGAAACCAAAATAGCACACGCTACCCGCATAGGTAAAAACCTATCGACTCGCATGTAAACACGATCAATATCCACTTGTCGTTGACGTCCAAACGCCACCCGACAGGAATGAATCACCAAATACCAAAATCCATGCTAAATCAAGTCGTAAACCATGCACCAACATAGGAAAATCAACCCAGATTTTATCCTAGATGGAATCAGTCAAAACTAGACATACCCAGGGTCAAGAATAGAGGAAATAGGGCCATGCACGAAAATCGAGGCATTTCCCTCCTGCTCTGGCCGCAATTTTCGGCCAGAATGGATTAATTGGCGGCCTGGAATTGGAGTTGGGGGCTAGGGTTTGGTGTGGTGGTTCTATGGTGCCTGCACATCTCACTGTCAACTCAGTTTTATTTTTGGGGTCTCGGGGTGATAGCAGATTCCACAAAACACTTCCAGATTTACAGTTTTCCCCGATATCGATTCCGTAATTCCGTATTCTGGTTTCAAGTTCAGGTTTGGGTTCAAATTAGCATCACACAAGGGATTCTAAGGTCGCCACAATCCTCAATTCCATCTTTGATTTCAGTTTTTTACCCTAAACCCTAACTAGAAATCTCTAAAGTCCACAATCAACACAATATCGATATGAAACTAGAATAGATGCACAAGAAAATGAAATACTACTCTAATAGGTGCAGAAATTACCTCCTTTGGCAACTCAAGAAAATTCTTGAGTTGCTCAAAGTCCTCCAAATCCAATCTTGCTAGGTTCAATGTGTAGCTAGTGAGCTTGGGAGTAAGTTTTGTGAAGTGGGAATGGGGTTTTGGCTTTGTTTTCATGGTGGATCTAGGGTTTTTGTGAAGAGGGTGAGGGAGGGATGGCAGCAGCAGCAGCAACAAGGGGAGGGAGAGGAGAGAGAATGAGAAGGGGAAAATGATGGGGTATGGTTCAAAAGTCAAAGCAACCTACTCTCTCTCTCTCTCATCATCACTTACTTTTTCCTCTTTCTTTTCTTTTCCTTCTCACTCCAATAGTGAACCCAAAAGAACAACCATGGCAAAAGAAATGTAACACAAGTGTAACAAGTGTGGAAAATGATATGTGCACATTTTTGCTCAAAAGTGCTAAAAATCCAATTAGCGATTTTTAATCGTGATTAGCACTAAATTAGCATATAACTAGTATTAAAAACATTAAAATGGCATAATTCCATAAAATACCCTATTTTAGAATTTTCCATAATTTTTCCCCATTTATTTGTATTTAATTATACCAGAATATTAAAATATTCATTAAAATAATATTAAATTATAAAATTTCCCAAAAATCATATTTTATTATTTTGAAAACGTTACATGCCCTTTGGGTTATGCAATGCTCCCCTACATTTCAGCGGTGCATGATGGGGATATTCTCGGACATGGTCGAGAATTTTCTGGAGATTTTCATGGACGATTTCTCGATATTTGGAGATTCTTTTGATGAATGCCTATCTCATCTTGACGCAGTTCTTACTCGTTGCAAAGAGAAGAACTTAACCTTAAATTGGGAAAAATGTCATTTCATGGTCCAAGAGGGAATTGTGGTTGGACATGTTATTTCACAGAAAGGTATTGAGGTTGACAGAGCTAAAATAGATGGCATTCATAATCTTCCTCATCCCAAATTCGTAAAAAATATACGATCTTTCCTTGGTCATGCAGGCTTTTATAGGAGATTCATTAAGGATTTTAGCAAAATTGCTAGACCCTTAACTCTTCTCGTGGCCAAGGACACAACCTTTCATTTTGACTCGGATTGTGAGGCTGCATTTGACTCACTTAAAAATTCCCTCACTACAGCCCCTGTTCTTTCATCTCCTGATTGGAACCACACATTTGAGCTTATGTGTGATGCATCAGATTTTGCTGTTGGTGCAGTCTTATGACAGCACATTGAGAAGATGCCACATGTGATTTATTATGCAAGTAAGACCCTGAATGATGCTCAAATTAATTATACAACTACCGAAAAAGAACTCTTGGCTTTTGTATTTGCATTAGAAAAATTCAGGCCTTACTTGATTGGCTCACCAATTGTTGTGTACACTGACCACTCCGCCTTAAAAAATCTTTTATCGAAGAAGGATGCTAAAGGTAGGTTAATACGTTGGATCCTTCTATTACAAGAATTTGATCTTGTTATTCGAGATAAGAAAGGATGTGAAAACGTAGTAGCCGACCATCTTTCGCGCATCTCTTCTTCACCTGTGACCCTGCCAATTAATGACTCTTTTCTGTACGAACAACTCTTGAATGTATCCGACGAACCTTGGTTCGTGGATATTGTGAATTATCTTGCAACGGGACTTATTCCCCGCAAATGGTCGAAACAGGACAAACATCGATTTCTATCCCAAGTCAAACATTTTTACTAGGATGAACCCTATTTGTTTAAATATTGTCCTGACCAAATCATTCGCAGATGTGTCCCTAATGATGAATTCAAGAGCGTTCTATCTTTCTGTCATGATCAGGCATGTGAAGGTCACTTTGGTCCACGAAAGACGGCGGAGAAGGTTTTGCAATGCGGTTTTTACTGGCCAACTTTATTCAAAGACGCTTTTGATCATTGCAAAACCTGTTCACAGTGTCAACACACGGGTCGGATCTCTAAAAGAAATGAGATGCCTCTTCAACCGATCTTGGTTATAGAAATTTTCAACGTTTGGGGTATTGATTTTATGGGTCCTTTTCCTAACTCTTTTGGGAATTTGTACATATTGTTAGCGGTTGATTACGTATCGAAATGGGTGGAAGCTATTCCTTGTCGCACTAATGATAACAAGGTTGTCATTAAGTTCCTTAAAGAAAATATCTTTTCGCGATTTGGATACCCTCGTGCTATCATTAGCGATAACGGGACGCATTTCTGTAATCGGTCTTTCGAGACTTTGATGCGGAAATATGCAATCAACCACAAACTTTCCACACCCTATCATCCCCAAACGAGCGAACAAGCTGAGGTTTCAAAATCAAACAAATTTTGAAGAAAACGGTTTCTAAAAATCGGAAAGATTGGTCAACCAAATTGACGGATGCTCTTTGGGCATTTCGTACCGCATATAAAACCGATCTAGGTATGTCTCCTTACTGTCTAGTGTTTGGTAAGGCTTGCTACCTTCCGGTCGAGATTGAGCACAAAGCAATGTGGGCCATTAAAGAACTGAACTTTGACTTAAATCAAGCCTACAACTTTCGGAAGCTGCAATTAAACGAGCTAAGCGAATTCCGCGATGAAGCTTATGATAATGCTATAATTGTAAAGAATCGGACTAAGGTATTTCACGATAAAAACATTTTGAGAAAAACTTTTACACCAGGTCAACAAGTCCTTCTTTACGATTCCCGTCTCCATCTTCATGAGGGTAAGCTAAAATCTAGGTGGAAAGGACTATTTGTTGTGCGGTATGTATACCCCCACGGGGCAATTGAGGTTGAAAATGTTGAAAACGGTATAATTTTCAAAGTGAATGGACATAGATTAAAACTGTATTTTTCCACTGACCCCACGGAGGAGCTCCTGTTTTTACAAGAGCCGCTTTATCTTGACTAAAATTCCTCCGTCTCACCTCCATGTCTTGATAATACTGTATCATCCTTAGAATGGAGGTGAGTAATAAAAGAATAAGTTTAGGGGAGATTTTCACGATCATATTTCATGTCCCCATTAATAAATTTTTCCTCCCAAGTTTACAGGTTTTTGAGATTAAACAGATGTCAACAGTGAGGACACTGTTGTAAACAAGTTTGGGGGAGGTTTGTGCTTATTTACGCATCACTTTGCATCATACTTTGCATAAGAACAAAACATATATAAAAAAATGAAATATTTAATATTTAATTTTATAATAAAAGATTAGAAAGTGAAAAATTACAGTTAAAAAGATTGGAAAAGTTTAAGAAAACCAAGAAAGTTAGATGTTTTCTTAAACGAAATTAGTAATAAGCAGTTATGAGCCGTTGTCCCAAGGGTTAGTAAGATGAAAGAAGTCACTAATCTGAGGATAAAAATAAGTCTAAAAAATAGTTCATATTCTAGAAGCCAAACATTTGAATGTTGATACCCTGCTATACTCACTTACACACATCTTGAAATTCGGGATAGTAAAGGATACCTTGAAATGCTCGTCTAAAAGCCAAAGTAAGAAAATAAAAAGAAGCATAAAAGTATAAAATGGTGAATAAAAATGAACACTGGTTTTGTAATCACCAAGGCAGCATAAAAAAAATATAGCGAGGGTGCTTCATCACCTAGTATAAGTCCACGGTAGCGCCCCGGCCGTCTAACAGACGCCAAATACGGAACAAAAACTTTTTACAACTGGCGCTATCGCGTACTATAACCCGGATCTGCCATTAAAGCTAAACTAACAAACTGCAAAGTGGGTAGAAGAGTTATACCGAACGATCCGAGTCCTTCGGTCTTCAACCATCATCGCACGCTTTGTTGCGGCTGCTCCGATCTCCTGAATCTCCAGTCTTCTCGTCCAGGTGGCACCACGTCGACGGATCTTTAAACGGGCTCCCGCCTCTGAACCGAGGCAACTCGGTCGTCAAGTTTGCTAGAAGAGACGACCAAGATGAAGTAGAGAATGAGTAGAACACTTTGTCTCGTTACGTCCAAGGCTATGGACGAACGGTTAATGAAGTTGCCTTTTGGATCGGATTGAAATGAGATATGAAACTATATATGAACTAGATCTCTCTCTTCTCATTTTAACAACCCTTTCTTTTTCCCGAATTAATCATCATCTCAAAGGGAGGGGGTCGGCCATATATGTAGAGGGAGGGAGGTAAGGGTAGGAGCAAAGAGGTGACCACAAGAATAAATGAGAAGATGATTCACCATGACACCTAGTATGAACACATATAATGCAAGTGATGAATCATTAACCCTAGTCATCAACACATTAATGCTTCATTAAATACAACCATGAGTCACTACTCCTTGTCACCAAAGCAAGAAGCTTCCACTCATGACTCACCTCATGACTCACCCTCCAGAAGAAAATATAAATCCGCATTTAACCGAATGTTAAATACGGCTGATAGAAAACTGGAAACTGGCAACTTCCAAAAGTGATCCTGAAACGAATTTCAGGATAACCCCATATCAGTATAAACATACCCGCATTTGTATTACGACCGAATACAAATGCGATTGAGACAAAGATATTATATCTACACAGCATAATACTCGGATCCGGCTTAAACCAAAGCCGACCAGTATTATCTGCCTGAAAAATGACACGTGCGAAAACGCACGTGCATTTTCTGAACCTTGCCATAAAACCATACAGCCTCTACAACGTTTCGCCCGAGCTACGGAAAGTGTCTGTGGGGGACTCTAATGACTCATCAACACACTGGCACTGGGTATAACCACTAGCACGTCAGAGGTACAAGCTGTACGTAACGGTTTGCCTATGTATTGATTGGAAGGGAAGCTGATGAGCGAACTCATCCATAAACCCTACTGAGCCTAACAGTGACAATATACATACAGTCCGGTCCGTTCATCTATGAGTATCGCATATCTGCCTTGGGGCTGGTAACGTCAGACCCCCAATAGCAGTATAACTCGTGTCAGAGAGTGGCTCAGAACACCCTGAGATACTACTGGAGTACCTACCAGTAAATCTCCTGCCTCGGTCGAGGGCTTTGTGTAATGGCTCTCGTAGACACAGCGCGATCTCACCCCCAATACCGAGAGAGACGAATCTCCTGCCGATCCGCTCACTTGCCTCTATTTGGCTCGGGACTGTACCCAAAAAAGACCTGTTTGCACGACTCCTTTGAGCCGTGGTAGGGTAGAAATCAAAGCACAATGGGAACTCACACGAGACAAATGACGACCTCAGGTCGATAAACTAACCTGTACACATGTTACCAGGGAACAGCTATCTGACTATATGTATAATACCAATTAGCAGGTTCCCGGCGAGTCCTGTCCGGTGTACTCATAACCTAATGAGCACCTGTATACATCTTAGGTGATCAAACTGACACCAATGGCTTGTGAGACCGGCCACTGCCCCTCGTCGGGGTCTCGATTGTATACACTAGTCTACTCTGGAGTATCGATGCCCTGTCTCGAAACTCCCACAACTAGGGACATTTTAAGGATGTGCTTACAGACCCCAGCTCCCACGTATATGATCGCCATCACACTGCTGGTAGTCAAGCATGAATCCTATGGGCTCTATCATCATGCAATAGTGAACTAAAGCATGTATACAATGAAAAAGACAAACCAGATAGCAAACTATCATCTCGAGCAAGACTGTCATATCGGTATAGGTCTTGCCTCAATCATTGCAATCACGTACCTGCGATCCAATAATTGACTTTGAGGGCACTATCTCCAACAATCTCCCACTTGCACTTAAGGCTAATTATTGCGATGTCGCATACTCATAGCCCGTGTGATACCGAACATCCAACTCCTCTACTAATCAGTTTCACAAAGCTAGTTTGTAAAACTCTTGTGTTCGAGAAATAGCCTCAGTGAGTGGATCCGCCCTGATGTTTCTTTCTACATCTCTTTAAATCTCAAGTTCGCGGAGAAAACCATCTCCCGAATCGAGTAATACCTGTCTTAGAATATGTCTGAATATCTGATGGGACCTAGTTCATAATGAACTCCAAATCTAAACTTCTTAGACTGTATCGATAACTGAACCTAATCAGTATCCAGCACCATGCCTCCCACGGTATCCTCTTGGACCACATGTCCATAATACTGTCCCTTGTCATAGGAAAAACTATAACTCTGACAATCACCCTGTCATCTATGTCACCATTTGAAGCCTGGAATGATAACCGTCTCCCGAAGGAGGCTGCCGTCATCAAATCCATAGAACATGCACCTTATGCTCTAAAACTGCTTCCTTATGTTTCTTCAGGATTGGATTAATATAAACTTATCGCATCAAGTGCAAAAACTACATCTGGTGTGGTACTTGACATCTCATAATTGACTCAATTGCCTAAGCAAGTGATCTGCCAATCATGCACATCCCTCTCTACTTTAGTCTCTAAGACACCTTTAGAGAGGGTGACTCCATCACCTGCAGGTACACCACCATGCCAGGAGTCTTCTATTCTAAAATACTATTAGAATACTGTCAAAGTACCCACATTGGGAAACTACCCAAATCTAGATCTAATACTATAGATCTAGTAACCAGAATGTCTGATATTATATCCATATCCTGTCTGGAGAAACAACTATGTGACGACCACAGTACAACCGATCGTAGTACAGGAATTTTACTTCCTACTCTGTGTATGTCATCCAAATACCAGGACATCACACCCTACTATCTTCCTAACAGATCCATCCCCTATTCTGATGAAGTCAAACCCATGACTCTCACATCAAAATAAGATTATCTATCTCCGCTATAACTGCTCGAGTCTATAAATAGACATAAGCTACTTGTCCACTATGCTTCCGCTGCTCCCACTGACTATGACAACCCTCTGGCAGACTAATATATACGTACACTTCTAAAGCTAGTCTAGAACGACGCTATACTTATCCTTCTGCCGAGTCTCATAGTCTGGAACAACAGTAGTGTCAAGTCTGGGTAAACAAGAACCTCCCTGTCACCGTCCTTGAGGCTACCTGAGTACTTCTCGGGTGTCTGAGGTTACCCACCATATCTGCGGAGTGGCTATTGGAATGTCAAATCTGATTGAATATATAGGTCCTATTAAATTTTCCGTAATCGTTTGCGGTTCTGGAATCACTTCCAGTTCTACCATACTCCCACTACTGTTTTCTGAAAAAATCCATTTTACTAAAACTGTGGCGAGTCAAGAACAATATCACTATTGATCTTCCAGATGGTAGAAAGTCAACCTTCGTCAAAGCCAGGGTCAACCCACAAACTGCCATTACAGGAACGTGCCTTGAGTTATCCAGTGTCTGGTTTTAAGCATAAGCTGGACAACTCCGCGTACCTTAACATCGTTAAGATATGAACTATTCTATATACAATATAGAAATAGAGGCACTAATTTAATTGGAACCAGATTAAAATCATGCAGCTGTCTCTAGTGCATATCAACTTAATGGAGAAAGGCTAATCAGCATTACTCAACTTAGGAATCCATCCAATTATGAGTAACCTGAAAGAGAAACAAGTTTCTCAAAACCATTACTATCAACTAAATACCAATCATAAGAATCTACATCTTCGATCTCTTTGAAGAATCCCGATACTTGCGATATCTGGTTCTCTACTTTATTCTTATACCCACAACTTCTCAAAACTTAGACATTGTATTTCTACGAAACACTTGTCTAAAAACTTAGAGAAGTCACAAGTAAACAGAACATAGTACGAGGACCTATCCCTCTGTCCTGGCGGACACTGGACAACATACAATACTCTGTATAAGTCCACTGAGTTGAATAACTCAAAACCTGTGCATTGTAGGTTAAAAACTGTACCCAGGCGATTTCCTCAAATATCACCAATTACAACGAATTCCGATATAATGAGGATGATCACCTTATTCCCAATAACTTACTCCCACTCATCATCTGTAAAACCATACAGGTATGAGAATGAAACTTGGTAAATACATACTCTGGAGTAAGTATGTAATCGGGAAATCAGTTTTCCTTTAACAATGCACTGAAACATTAAAATGTTTCGTAGGGGTATCCTGGTATTCCTAGTAATACCTCTTCCATAATCCAATTCATGACTATAACCGTATATATCTTTGTCATCTCTCCAAATCCTTTTATTTGTCTTTATTCATTACCTTCTGTACACCATCGTTAGGCTAAATGGTTTTCTTCCTTCCCTACCGTTCGGCACCAGCCTATGGTTTGGAAGAAGACTATCCAGTAAGCATAATAGGTATACCCTCCTAAACCTAGGAGTACTCGCAACTTGAGAGAAGGTGATGATAAAAGACAACTGAATCATACCTTATTCTATTTCTCCCGATCTGGGGAAAAAAGCAAAGGTCAAATAGGAGTGGCGATTAAGTACGTGGTTTAGGTCGTGAATGATAACAGTCGCAATTTACTTTGCCCTCTTTCTAATCCCTTTATTTTCTCTTTAGCTATTACCTTCTGTACACCCTACTTAGGCTAATTTGTTTTCTTCATTCCCTACCTTTCGGCACCTGCCTATGGTTTGGAATAAGACTATCCAATAAGCGTAATAGGTGTACTCTCCTAAACTAAGGAGCCCTCGTAATCTGAGAGAAGATGATAATAAAAGACAACTGAATAAACTAATTCTATTTCTCCTGAACCTGGATCCATCCTCGAAGAAGTCCCTTCGAGTTCGTATATAACCATACGATGGATCTATCCAATGGACGTGGATATCTGTAGTAATACGGGGTATTCTGAGAAATGCAAAGGGTAAAAGAAGGAGCGGCAATGACTTATGCAACTAAGACAATCCAAAGGCCAGTATTTTAAGAAGGTTCGGTCAACATGGTCACTGAGTCATAGTCTAGGGTCGGTCAAAGGTCGCTGCCAAAGAGAGAGAGAGAAAAGAAACACTCTGCCTGCACTCTAACCTAGATCAGAATGGTTATCACTTTATCTGATTAGTAAACCTCCCTCTGTAATCTCAAATTCTCCTCCAAACCTTAAATAAGAATTTAGTCGGGATTACCCGAAGAGTAAACCAACTCATCAGTGAGAATCGGGATCCAACTATCCTCGCATGATAACTTGATGGAAGCCACTCAAGTTATCACACTTCAGAAGGTATGCGCATACTTGACAAGTTTCAGTTTCTTTAGAAACACCCGATATAGAATTTTTGCCTCATGCTCTTATGACCTTGACTAAGGGCCAACAAATCATAAGTCACATGTTAAGTTATTCCCGTCATTGTCCGGGTTGATTTGAACCCACCCGTACATACTCTTGACTAAGGGCCAACAAAGTAATACGACTGTCCCAAACCAACGCATCAACTTATGCAACAAATGAATACCCAGCAGCTACCAAACACTATGCCTTGACTAAGGGCCAACAAATATAGCTTGAATACTACTGACTATCCATAAGAAATGATGGAGGGCTAGGCTGGTTTTTGGCGAAAAACCTTTAACGTAATGAACTTGATCTCGTTGAAGGAACCTGATAGCTTTTTATAAAAAATATAGTGGCGAAAAACCTTTGCTAAAGAGGTCACTCCCGGTGAAGGGATCTCGGCTCTTTCCTCGTGGAATGAGGTGCAGGATATTCCAACTGAATACTGTGATGCAAAGCAACTTGTAATCGACTATAGTAAAGTTATTACCCTGACGTAAACTTCTGCCCAAGGGGTCACTCCCGGTGAAGGGATCTCGGCCCTTGCCTCGTCGAATGAGGTGCTGGATATTCTAACTGAATATCACTATGCAAAACAAAAGGAAACATCTTTGTAATTACACCTTTTTAAAATTTGTTCCAACAACATCAAATATAGGTTTTTTTTTATCCTTGCATTGATAAGAATCAAAGCAGTCCCATCAATCAATCACACCAGAAAAGAACGAAAATAAAATGTACGTATATGCCATCCGCATTCGTCACTGGGTCCCGTCATCACCCGTTAAGTTACTTAACTAACGACAGAGCGGGGGATGGACTAGCGCGGGTGTAAAACATATACAACATCTAATAGTATATATACCAATATACAATAATCGCTCCAGGCGTGATAATATGCAATATTACAGAAAAGTAATAAGCATCACAGAACAATACAGATAATCTAGGATCCCCGGGTTTCACAGAGCCGCTGCTGAAACCCGACGTTCTGTTGGTCGTGTGGATAGCCTGTGCAATGAAACCTAGACCCCTACGGGTGCGGCAAGTTACCCGCCAAAACCTGAAGCGAGGTAGTCCCCCACAACATAGTGAATGGAACACCCGGCACTTCACGGAATCCGGTAAATTGAGAACCCCTTCTTGGGTCAACCTGTACCACCTACGAGTGCGGCGAATAGTCTGCCAATTCTAGAGTGAGGTCCCTTTGCCTCTCAAATCCATGAGATACGGACCCGTTGCCCTCCAGAACCCGTCTATCCGTGCACTCCTTCGCGGGATAAACCTAGTACAGAAATAAAAATATGTACAACGGGTACATCGACCTCAACCCGGTCGTGCTCTAAAAGAATATTATACAACAGGAAGTGACGGCAATCCACATGTTGGATGCTCGCCCCGCAATCTCAAATGTACAAATAAATCCAAACTGCACTACCATTACACACTGCTATCCACCACGACATATCCGCAACATCACAGCACAACACAGAACATCAACGCGAATGTCCCGTTTGCAAACCCGTCTAAAAGAACTATAGCAATTAGACGCGGTTTACCGATCAAATGACATTCCTGGTCGGAGATATAAAGTAAGTACTGTAAACTAACACGTTTAAATTTCGATCGACCAAATTTCCTGAAGTGGGCCCCACGTACATCTGTTGTACAGTAATAAAATCTGGGCCCAAAAGAACTATACCAAAAACCATAAATTCCACAAAAGAACCCACTGCAGAAATTTGGACCACTGGTCCCACAGATTGGCCGCGGATGCGCGGTCAAACCCTAGGTTTGACTACGGATCCGCGGTGGTATGGTCGGGTCACGTGACCAACTTTCTACAGATAGCTCAGAAAACCCTGCTTAGATTTCTGTGATATGTAAAATTATTTTTTGACACTGTTTAAAATCGACAGAAACTTTAGCACTTGAAAATTGTGTTTTTCGAAATTCGGTTCGATCGATGTTTAAACGCGTTAGCACAAGTTAGTATAGCTTAATGGTGAGGCTCTCATACCACTATAAGTCCACGGTAGCGCCCCGGCCGTCTAGCAGACACCAAATGCGGAACAAAAACTTTTTACAACTGGCGCTATCGCGTACTATAACCCGGATCTGCCATTAAAGCTAAACTAACAAATTGCAAAGTAGGTAGAAGAGTTATACCAAACGATCCGAGTCCTTCGGTCTTCAACCATCATCCCACGCTTTGTTGTGGCTGCACCGATCTCCTGAATCTCCAGTCTTCTCGTCCAGGTGGCACCACGTCGACGGATCATTAAACGGGCTCCCGCCTCTGAACCGAGGCAACTCGGTCGTCAAGTTTGCTAGAAGAGACGACCAAGATGAAGTAGAGAATGAGTAGAACACTTTGCCTCGTTACGTCCAAGGCTATGGACGAACGGTTAATGAAGTTGCCTTTTGGATCGGATTGAAATGAGATATGAAACTATATATGAACTAGATCTCTCTCTTCTCATTTTAACAACCCTTTCTTTTTCCTAAATTAATCATCATCTCAAAGTGAGGGGGCCGGCCATATATGTAGAGGGAGGGAGGTGAGGGTAGGAGCAAAGAGGTGACCACAAGAATAAATGAGAAGATGATTCACCATGACACCTAGTATGAACACATATAATGCAAGTGATGAATCATTAACCCTAGTCATCAACACATTAATGCTTCATTAAATACAACCATGAGTCACTAATCCTTGTCACCAAATCAAGAAGCTTCCACTCATGACTCACCTCATGACTCACCCTCCAGAAGAAAAGATAAATCCGCATTTAACCGAATGTTAAATACGGCTGATAGAAAACTGGAAACTGGCAACTTCCAAAAGTGATCCTGAAACGAATTTCAGGATAACCCCGTATCAGTATAAACATACCCGCATTTGTATTACGACCGAATACAAATGCAACTGAGACAAAGATATTATATCTACACATCATAATACTCGGATCCGGCTTAAACCAAAGCCGACCAGTATTATCTGCCAGAAAAATGACACGTGCGAAAACGCACGTGCATTTTCCGAACCTTGCCATAAAACCATACAGCCACTACAACGTTTCGCCCGAACTTGGGGAAGTGTCGGGGGGGACTCTAATGACTCATCAACATACTGGCACTGGGTATAACCACTAGCACGTCAGAGGTACAAGCTGTACGTAACGGTTTGCCTATGTATTGATTGGAAGGGAAGCTGACGAGCGAACTCATCCATAAACCCTACTGAGCCTAACAGTGACAATATACATACAGTCCGGTCCGTTCGTCTATGAGTATCGCATATCTTCCTAGGGGCTGGTAACGTCAGACCCCCAATAGCAGTATAAGTCGTGTCAGAGAGTGGCTCAGAACACCCTGAGATACTTCTGGAGTACCTACCAGTAAATCTCCTTCCTCGGCCGAGGGCCTTGTGTAATGGCTCTCCTAGACACAGTGCGATCTCACCCCCAATACCGGGAGAGACGAATCCCCTGCCGATCCGCTCACTTGCCTCCATGTGGCTCGGGACTGTACCCAAAAAAGACCTGTTTGCACGACTCCTTTGAGCCGTAGTAGGGTAGAAATCAAAGCACAGTGGGAACTCACACGAGACAAATGACGACCTCAGGTCGATGAACTAACCTGTACACATGTCACCAGGGAACTGCTATCTGACGATATGTATAATACCAATTAGCAGGTTCCCGGCGAGTCCTGTCCGGTGTACTCATAACCTAATGAGCACCTGTATACATCTTAGGTGATCAAACTGACACCAGTGGCCTGTGAGACCGGCCACCGCCCCTCGTCGGGGTCTCGATTGTATACACTAGTCTACTTTGGAGTATCGATGCCCTGTCTCGAAACTCCCACGACTAGGGACATTTTAAGGATGTGCTTACAGACCCCAGCTCCTACGTATATGATCGACATCATACTGCTGGTAGTCAAGCATGAATCCTATGGGCTCTATCATCATTCAATAGTGAACTAAAACATGTATACGATGATAAAGACAAACCAGATAGCAAACTATCATCTCGAGCAAAACTGTCATATCGGTATAGGTCTTGCCTCAATCATTGCAATCACGTACCTGCGATCCAATAATTGACTTTGAGGGCACTATCTCCAACACCTAGTTCCTTAGACCAACCGGTTTGGGAGTCACTGCTAAGCCTTAGGTGTTGCAAGACGAGGAAAATACTAAATACGCCTAATATGCAAGCACATGAGTAATCAGTCGGTTAGTACCTCAAGAAATATTAACGGTCGCATGAAAAATGTGTGAGCAATTTCATCTTAAATATTCATCGATTAAAAAGTACTGAGGTAGATGGACAAGAGTATGATAGCTTGAATTGAAGATGTCCTTTACACACACGTAGGGGTATATGATCAATGTTTGGAAGAATGGTAGGAATGAAGAATAAAGTTGTTGTTTTATTGAGGGATGATGTGATTTCTAAAAATTTTCATGACTATTAAGATAGGGCTCATGACAACCGAAAAGCTAGTGTAATTGGAAACTCTGATTTTCAAAGTCTTTCTTTTATAATTCTTATCTTTCGATGTAACTTTCACAGTCTTCCTTTTATTATAAGATTTTGTCGGTGCAATCCGCTGAAAACCCTCAGGAGAAAACACTCCTCCTACTAGGGACACCTAGAGGTTTAAAGGCTTGTTGCACGTGCTCAGTGCAATCGTGTTGCCTACGAAAGTGTGCTAGTTAGTTTTTCTTTTTCTTATATTTTCTCATTCTCTTAAATAAAAGATGTTTGCTCGAGACAACCAAAATTAAGTTTGGGGGAATTTGTTCAGTCGAAAATATTGCATTCTTAACACATCAATTTCCCTACTCTTCTTAATCATCTAAGGGTGTTTATTGTAAATATAACACAGATTATAAATTCATCTGGAAAATACCAAATACCACGTGTTATAGTTATAATCAATATTCTGGAGGGAAATTGTGTGTTTATTACTTCACGCATGATATTGTATATCTCAACACTTTTTATTGAGATTTTGTGCAGAAAATTATTCAGGTCAAAGAACTGGAATCGCAAAAGTGCCGATAAAACACATTAAGTCAAAGACTTAAAATCTGGCAGCAACCAAGAAAGAATTATAAGATTCCAGACATCACATATGACCCCAAAGAACAACAATAAAAGATCCCAGAAATATGAAGCAGAGATCTCTTCATACGGCCGTGGAACCGCAGCCAATCCAGCCCGATCTGCCTCGGATCCGCGGCCGAGTTGGGGGCGCTGGTGACGAAACTTTTCCAGAGCCTTCCTTGTAATCGCCTAGCTTACTCAAGACGCTCTGTAACCGCCTACCTTCTTCGTGAAGGCTCTGATAACAACCAAGCTTATGAAAGAAGCTTGATTTGGGGGCTATAAAAGGGGATCTAGATCTTAATTTTTGGGGTTGTTAATTGTTACACAATTGAGCCACAATTCAATTCAATTCAAGTTAAGTGACACAACTTGAGATCCAATCCAAATCCAATCAAATCAAGATCCATTGAGAAGCAAAATCAAGCGAGCAATCGAAGATCCTTTATCGAAACGCCGGTCGTCATCAAGAGCAAGAAATCCGCATCCGATCCACGACTCACGGCGATCGAGCCACCCAGAGAGCAATCGATTTCAAAAGAGCGATCGAGAGCTAGTCTTGTGACCTCAAATTGAGAGGTGTAATTTGAAGAAGATTTAATAAAGGTGATAAATTGTTAATTCTCGCTTTCTTTACATTCTTGCATTATGAAATTTCTCGTTCTTGATTCTTTAATTTTCATGATGTGTGAGTGAAATCTCCGCTTGTAAAGAAATCGAGGAAATCGGTAGATCAAATGATGATAAAATTCTTTTACTAATCTTAAGTCTTATGAGAATTGTGAAATTTAAGAAAAAAATGCGTCAATGATCTAATTTGGAGCGAGATCATGTTCTTGATTATTTCGTTGAAAATTAGGGATCAAATGATTGAGGATCCTCTTTTCTAGAGGCTAGATTTGAATGATGATCAATGAAAAGAAAATGGATAGTGAAGGAGAAACCCTAGTTTCTTCAATAGATCCCTAATCTTCATTCATCGTCATCGATTCATCGTCATCGATCTACCTACAATCCATCAATAGATAAGATTTGTCATTATTAGTATTCATCATTACTACTAATTCGATCGATTCCTACAAGTTATTCTACATATTCTTGATAACTAAATTGATTTGGACGTATTCTTGATTCTTGATAATTTTTCTTGATGTTTCTTGAAAATGATAAACTCAATTAAATCTTGAATCGTTTTCTTTTATATTTTCATTTCGACTCATCGAAAGCAAGATCGAATAAGTACACGCATCTCAGTGGACGATCCGTTCTCATTAACGAAACTATTTCGACACCGTTATTGATTGCGGTATAAATTCTTTGGTTGTGATTACTTTTCATTTCATAACAAAACACGATCGTTTCGAATCAATCAGGTATACACAAACGAGTCCCAAAACAGAGCACACCCTGGTCATCAATCAAGAACTCTGAATCTCTACCCTGCCGAACCTGCTCAAGAATCTCAGACAAACGGGCATCGGCGGGCTGTGCCTCACGAATACGATCAAGTAGAAGTGGACGGGCACGGACATGAGCAAGCTGTCCCCCAGTGGAAGTGAACTCAAATTTTACTCTATTGTTGCATAAGATCTGCTAATCTGCAGAAGACTGTCTCTGAACTACGCTCAACTGGACAAGCTACCTCCGGGCCTACGACTCAAAGCATCGGCCACTACATTCACCTTGCCCGGGTGATAAAGGATCTCACAATCATAATCCTTCACAAGCTCCATCCAACGGCGCTATCTCAAATTCAGATCCCACTGCTGGAACATGTACTTTAAGCTCTGGTGGTCTGTGAAAATCTGACACGACTCCCCGTACAAGTAGTGTATCCAAATCTTAAGCACAAACACCACCGCGGCCATCTCAAGATCATGAGTGGGATAATTCTGCTCGTGCTTCTTCAACTGCCGGGAAGCATAAGCGATAACTCTATCATGCTGCATCAATACACAACCGAGCCCCACTCGAGAAGCATCACAGTAAACGACAAAGCCGCCCGATCCAGAAAGAAAAGATAAAACTGGTGTAGTCGTCAACTAAGTCTTCAACTGCTAAAAACTCTGCTCTCATGCCTTGGTCCAAAGAAAAGGAACCCCCTTCCTGGTCAGTCCGGTCAGCGGTGCAGCGATACTCGAGAAGTCCTGCACGAAATGGCGGTAGTAACCGGCTAAGCCTAAAAAGCTGCGGACACCTGTCAGTGATACTGGTCTGGGCCAAAGCTGTATGGACTCGATCTTCCTCGGGTCCACACGAATACCGTCTCCCGTAACCACATGACCCAAGAAGTCAACTCTATAAAGACAGAAGTCACACTTCGAGAATTTAGCAGACAGCTGGTGCTCTCTTAATGTCTGCAAAGCAATCCTCAAGTGCTGCTCATGCTCCTCTCGACTCTTGGAATAAACCAGTATACATCAATAAACATAATAATAAACTGGTCGAGGAACGGCCTGAAAATCCAGTTCATCAAATCCATGAACGCTGTTGGGGCATTGGTGAGTCCGAATGATATCACCAGAAACTCATAATGCCCGTAGCGTGTACGAAAAGCAGTCTTCGGAATGTCATCATTCTGAACCACCCGCAACTGATGATAACCTGGTCTCAAATCAATCTTGGAAAAATGTCCCGCACCCTGGAGCTGATCAAACAAATCATCAATGCGGGGTAAAGGATACCTATTCCGCACCGTAACTCAGTTCAATTGACGATAATCAATGCACAACCTCAAACTGCCGTCCTTCTTCTTGACGAACAGAACAGGAGCTCCCGAAGGCGAAACACTCGGACGCACAATTCCCCTATCAAGAAACTCTTGCTGCTGATCCATAAGCTCCGCCAGGGCCATCCGGTAAGGCGGTATATGAAAGGTTCCTAGGCACTCTAGTAAGGTCTCACAAGGCATCGGACATGCCAATTTAAAAAAAATGGTGCCGAGAAACCCTAGACTACGGATCTTTAGACTAGATGTTTAGGCGAAACGGAAAACTAGTTAACTATTTAACTATAGGTTAGATGCTACAACCTTTGTAGATCCGGATTTCCACCTCCTTAGCTCCACGTGGTCATGCCCTCGCTGTCCATCACGAACCTCGGACTCTCGCGACGGCTTCATCGGAGAAGTGAGCGGAATAGTTCGTCAGCTTCGTGTCAAAGACGATCTACGTCGAGGTTGCACTAGTTCAAGCTCCGACTTCACCAAGTAGTGAAACTTGTGAAGAGAATACCCAAAACCACTTGGCAAGAGGTAGAGGATGAAGAAATAGGAGGTGGGTTCACTTTAGATTTGGATTTCTCTCACTAAAACTCAAGTTGCCATTGGAGTAGCAAGCTTGAAGAAGAAGAAGATGAAGAAGATGATGATCATGTTATGATAAGTCATTGAAAATAAAAAGGAAAATCAATACTTATCATAAAGTAAACCATGGTTATGTGGAGAGAATTGACCAAGGTTAGATTAGTGGTTAGGGTTAAGGATGAAGACAAAAGGGATGACTTTGGTCAAAGTTTCATGAAGCTTCAATAAGCTTCATGAAGAAAAGAAACCCTTTTTGTTTTCTTTCACCTAATTAAATGAATAAATAATGGATAAATAATTAAGTGAATAATCAAAAACCCTAACCCTTATCATAACCATGGTTCAATTCTTCACACAAAGCCAAGTTATTATGCATCATCAATCATGATACAAACAAGTGTACACAAAACATATCACATATACAATGTGCACACCAAGTGAGAAAAATCCGTTTAAAGTGAACCAATACTAGTTAATGCAAAGTAATATATCAAATATATAATTATACATTAAATCATTAAATCAACATTTGATTCAATGATCCGGTCATGTCGCACATAACCGACTAGTATTCAATGTATCGATTTATCGAATCAATGATTCGATAACTAGGTCATATCGAATATAACCAATCGAAAACATATATCGCGAGAATGAAATGCGGTATCACATACACGCATTATTCTCGGTCCTGCACACATCTCATATGCGCTCCTATTTTGTTTCGCTTGAACCAGGAAACCTCTGTGTAGGACTCTAAAGACTCGTCAATACGCCGGTAGCAGATGATGATCATATCAAGCACCCACAAGCCGCAAGCAGTCTGCTAAACATAACGGCCACCCGGGTATTGAGCGATCAGAAGATCGATGAGCTAGCCCACTCACACTCCTGCGAATCCGACCAGTAACACTTACCGTACAGTCCGGTCTGTTCGTCTGATACGTCGCATATCAAGTCTAGGGTTGGTAAACGTCATACCCCAATAACCGATAAGTCATGCCGATGCGAGGCTCATAACGGGTCGAGAAACTACTGGTAACACTTACCAGCAAATCTCTGATCAGCCCTGGCCAGGGACTTCCCTGTTACGGCCAATCGAGCACAGCGCAACATCAACCCCCAATACCGGGAGAGACGAAACCCCTCCTATCGCTCATTGCCTCCATGTGACTCGGGACTGTACCTAAAGACCACCGTTTTGCACGCCCTCATGGACGTGGTAAGGTGGAGATCAAAGCACAGTGGGAATGGCACAAGACTCTATGACGATCTCGGGTCTACAGACTAACCTGTACAAGTGTCACCTGAGAACTGCCATCTGACGTGAGGTATAATACCATCTGGGAGTTCTTGGCGAGTCCGTCCAGTGTACCCAGTCTCTACTGAGCACCCGTATACCATCTCTGATGTCAAACACCAATGGATATGGGATCATCCATCGCCCATCACATGGGTCGAGAAGCGTATACGCTAGTCTACACTGGTATATCGATGCCCCGTCTCGATACACCCACGACTAGGGACCTTGAAGGATGTACTTATGGACTACCATGTCCCCACTAGTATGATCCGCATCATAGTCCAGGTAGTCAAGTACACATCCTAAGGGCTTTACCAACATGTAACTATAAGACAGTATAAAGAGACTAGTGTACATGTTAAGATAAAGAGTAACCAGATAGCATACTATCATATCGAGCAAGAAAGTCATCTCTATATATGTCCAAGCATCCAATATAATATACAACATCTGTACAATACTGGCCTCTAGGGCATACATACAACTAACAATCTCCCACTTGCACTAGGGCCAGCTGCTGTAGTATCGCATACCGAGCATCCCGAAGAGTCTCTTAAACTGTGTCTGGGGAATGGCCTTTGTGAGTGAATCCGCCGTGCTGTTCTTCATGTCTACCCTCCTGACCTCGATCTCCCGGCGATCAACTATCTCCCGGATCAGGTGATACCGCCTCAGAATATGCCTGGATCGCTGATGGGACCTGGGTTCCTTGGCCAAAGCCACCGCTCCATTGTTATCGCAATACAAAGGTATTGGATGCTCAATGGATGGAACCACTCCAAGTTCAGTAATGAACTTCTTGATCCAGACACCCTCTTTGGCAGCATCGTTGGCAGCGATGTATTCAGCCTCCATCGTCGAGTCTGCCACGGTTTCCTGCTTGGAACTCTTCCAGCTAACCGCCCCTCCGTAAAGGGTAAAGACAAAACCCGATTGCGACTTAGAGTCGTCCTTATCACTCTGGAAGCTCGAATCGGTAATGGACTCCACTTGGAGTTCTCCGTTACCATACACCAAGAACATATCTCTAGTCCTTCGCAAGTACTTGAGAATGCTCTTCACAGTTGTCCAGTGACTCTCTCCAGGATCAGCTTGATACCTGCTCACTATACTTAGTGAGTATGCTACATCGGGTCTGGTACATAGCATCGCATACATGATAGAGCCTACTGCCGAAGCATAGGGTATCCCTTGCATGCGAGGTCTCTCCAAATCAGTCTTGGGAGACATCTCTTTGGAGAGAGTGACTCCAGAGGTCGTGGGTAAATTCCCACGCTTGGACTCTTCCATACTAAACCTCTTTAGTATGGTGTCAATGTACTTGGATTGGGACAATCCCAAAATCCGTTTGGATCTATCTCTATAGATCCTTATTCCCAATATGCAGGAGGCATCACCAAGATCTTTCATTGAGAATCTTTGTGATAAGAAGAGCTTAACCGATTGCAGCATAGGAATATCATTTCCTATCAAGAGTATGTCGTCCACGTACAATACGAGGAAGACAACCTTACTCTCTGCCACCTTCCTGTAGATACAAGGTTCATCTGGATTTTTGACGAAATCAAACTCTTTGAAAACGACGTCAAAGCAGATGTTCCAACTCCGCGATGCTTGCTTTAATCCATAAATGGATTTAAGCAGCTTGCACACCTTCCCGCTGCTCCCACTGTCTACGAAGCCCTCTGGCTGAGTCATGTACACGCACTCTTCTAAATCACCGTTTAGAAAGGCGGTCTTAACATCCATTTGCCAGATTTCGTAATCATGATATGCAGCGATGGCAAGCATGATCCGGATGGATTTAAGCATAGCCACTGGAGAAAAGGTCTCGTCATAGTCCATACCTGGTCTTTGACGAAAACCCTTTGCTACAAGTCTAGCTTTGAAAGTCTCCACTTTCCCATCTACACCAAGTTTCTTCTTGAAGATCCACTTGCCTCCAATGGGTTTTACCCCTTCAGGAGCAACTTCCAAAGTCCATACTTTGTTGGTGTACATGGAATCCATCTCAGACCGCATAGCATCCAGCCATTTCATTGAGTCCCCACTCGTGATGGCCTGCTCGAAGCTAGTTGGGTCATCATCCTCCATGATGCAATCCTCGCTCCCACCGTCCATGAGAAAACCGTAGTATCTCTCAGGTTGGCGAGGAACCCTACTAGATCGGCGGAGTGGCTGAGGTTCATTGGGTGCTACTGAATCTTCTGGTTCCACTAAATCTTCAGTTACGGTTTGTGTATCTGGAACCTCTTCCAGCTCTACCACTTTGCCACTAATTTCTTTTTCAAGGAATTCCTTTTCTAAAAAGGTGGCATGTTGAGCAACAAACACTTTTTGTTCCTCACTGTGGTAGAAAAAATATCCATAAGAATTCTTTGGATATCCCACAAACTTGCAGAGAACTGACCGTGCCTCGAGCTTGTCCGGATTTTGCCTTTTGACATAGGCCGGACAACCCCATATCTTAACTCGTTTAAAATATGGTCTCTTCCCACTCCATATCTCATATGGTGTGGTAAGTACAGATTTAGATGGAACTTGATTCAATAGGTATGCTGCTGTCTCCAGCGCATAACCCCAGAAGGAAATAGGTAACTCAGCTGTGCTCATCATAGAGCGCACCATATCTAATAGGGTGCGGTTCCTCCGCTCTGATACACCGTTGTGCTGTGGTGTATATGGAGGAGTCAGCTGAGAGAGAATCCCATTCTCTTTTAGGAAGTCCAGGAATTCATTGCTTAAGTATTCTCCTCCTCGATCAGATCGTAGGATTTTAATACTTTTTCCGGTTTGGTTCTCAACTTCTTGTTTATATTCCCTAAATTTCTCAAAAGCTTCTGATTTGTGTTTCATCAGGAACACATACCCGAACCTAGAGAGATCGTCAGTGAATGTAATGAAGTATGAAGAACCATCCCTGGCATGTGTAGACATGGGACCACATACATCACTATGTATAAGTCCCAAGAGTTCGGTAACTCTTTCTCTATGTCCCGTAAACGGAGTCTTGGTCATCTTGCCTTTGAGACATGACTGGCAAGTGTCAGAAGATGAAAATTCAAACGGATTTAAATATCCATCTTTATGCAACTTAGCTAGTCGTGTCGCATTGATGTGACCCAGTCTACAATGCCACAAGAAGGATTCATTGAGTTCAGAACTCTTCCTCTTGTGTGTGTTTGTTATGCTCAGAACTGTTGAATGATTTAGAACATAAATGCCATTGCATAACGTGCCTGATCCAACCAACTTTTGGTTACGGAAAATGTTCATAACATTATCCTGTAATACAAAATTATATCCCTCTTTACTTAATAAAGAAACCGATATAATGTTGCATATCAGGTTCGGCATGTAATAGCATTCGTTCAGAACCAATGTATTACCAGTTGGTAACACAAGGTGATATTCCCCAACAGTCTTAGCTACAACAATTGCACCATTTCCAACTCTAATGTCTTTATCACCTTCTCCAAGTTCTCTACCTTTCCTGAGCCCATGTAACTGATTACATATATGGGATCCTGACCCGGTATCTAATACCCAGGATGTAGAGCAAATGGAGAAACAGTTCTCAGTAACGAACACACCCGAAGAAAATGCATCAACATGTACTTTCTTCATTCGGGTGGCATGGGAATCCTGGTATTCCCCTATATCCTGTTCATTCCTATAACTCTTATAAGAAAGAACGGAACCAACGTTCCCCAGCACAGTATAACAAGCGGGTTCGGTCAATACATCCATATTATTATCTTGATTAAGACATGAAATGGTCGCTACCTGGAGAGAGAGAGAAGAAAACACTTTAGCGTATGCTCGTGCAAGATCAGATTGGTTATTATCTTATCTAATCAGGATGGCTCCCACTGCTTTTTATCAAATCTTCCTCCAAACCCTAAAAGGAAAGACTAGCCGGGATTAATTACACACTACAAGTTCGCCAATCTTTCAGCCAGGCCAGTGTCGGTACTTTGAGGGAGGTCCCCCGTGCTTTCGCACGAACCTAATTAATGTAAACCTCGTTTTCCCAGAGGCGTAACCTCGTTAACACCTTTCTAGACACCTACTTGATCAGCTAATTGCAATGTGTAAAACTCTCCCAGGAGTAACTCTTACTCGCAGCGGGTATCGGGATCCAACTATCTCATAGAAGGTATGCAATCTCATTGCAAATTTCAACACTTGAAATTCCCGATAATATTTTGCCCCGAACGATCTATGACCTTGACAAGGTCAACAAACCATAGACCGCAAGTCAAGTTCAACCCGTCATTTCTTGATTGAATCAAACCCACCCGCACGACCCTTGACAAGGTCAACAAGGCCGTACGACTACCCTAACCCAATCTGCATCATATGCATAATCAGACAAATACTGGTTAGCTACCGCACACTGCGCCTTGACAAGGTCAACAAACGCAGCACGAATACTAAACAGGATTTATCTGAAATGACGGAGGGCTACGCCAGGTTTTTCCGAAAACCATGAGCGTAATGAACTTGATATCGTTGTAGAATCAAATGAAGTTTTGAAATGGAGTGATTTTGAGGCTTTTCCAGTTTTGCTAAAGAAGTCACTCCCGGTGAAGGGATCTCGGTCCTTTCTTCGTCGAATGAGGTGCGGGATATATCATATATATCGCTGTGCAAAGCAAAAACCCAAAAGCAGTCAAAAGCAAACCGAGTGTGTAGCATCTGCCAGTTATTGCTAAAGGAGTCACTTCCGGTGAAGGGATCTCGGTCCTTTCCTCATCGAATAAGGTGCAGGGTATATCATATATACCTCTGTGCAAAGCAAGAACTGTAGCTACCTGTTTTATTTTAAAATTCGATTCTACAACATCTTAGGTTTCTTATCTTTCATTAATCACATTAATGAAGTCCCATCATTTAAATACCTAAACATCACAGATAGATATGACGTACACTTATGCCATCCGCATTCGCCTCGATGTCCCCTCGTGCACCGTTAGGTTAGGTAACTAACGACAGAGCAGGGCAGGGCTAGCGCGGGTGTAAAACATAAGTAACGTCTATATAATATATCATATATACTATATACTATATCCATCACAGAGTCACAACACAGATATCGCAGCAGAATAGACATATGAAATATTGGATATACTAGGACGTCCGTGTTTTCAATACGAGCCAGTATAAAACACGGATTCCACGGTCGTGATGAATAGCCAATCCACACCCCTAGACCCCTACGAGAGCGGCAAGCAACCCTGCCAATTCTAGGGTTTGGAGACCCGGAGTCGACTCCTCGAGTTGGTCTCCCACTGGACCCCAGAACCCGGTTACTTGTGCTCCCCTCCTTGGGTCTATCCTAATGCGGAAAAGTAAATAATATACAAAGGGTGACAACTTCCGCTACCTGGAAGTGCCCCAAATAAAAGAATATTACATACAAGTTTTTACATGAATGAAAATGAAAAACACTCATCTCACATAAAAACCCCCGGCTATTCGAATACGACGATCCAATATAACATATCCAGCAACACATAACATCACATGTCATCAACGTAAGTATGCATACCCCAATTGTCGTTGACGTATAGCAACGAAACCGGCGATATGAACATACTACACTTACGGTCACAGAAAAGAAAGTGTAAAACTACAACAACTGGAATCCGCAACTACTTTAGACATCGCATGCCTAACAGTTACAAACCCCGCATTTTAGTCTCATTATCGAAAACTCTTTTCAATATCGTATGGGACTAAAGTGCTAGACTTATAACATTCATCCAGTTATCTCATAACAGTTTGTGAATTCCAATTATTGTATCACATTCCAGATAAACAGATAATGTTAAACTTTCCGATCGAACAGTCGAATACCCAAGTTTTCCCGATACAGTCCAACACATGAAATAAGTCTAACAACATTCAGTTCGTGCCTCAGTACCGACGGTCCAGCCGTAGAAGGGTCAAGCCAACGCCTCACATGTGGCACGCCGTACTGCCCCAAACCCGAAGGTTCAAAGGGCAGTTCTAGACGGTCACATAATCGAGTTAAGGTTTGTTGTCTTCTAGAGGGTCCATCGCGTTACTTGCACTACTTAGAACGTCGTTAAACTACGGAAAAATCCAACACTTGGAAATTTCCCGACAGGGGAAAAATTGGGTATTTATATCCGGTCGAACTTTTTAACATACCCTAAAATTTATCCGGAAAACCAAATAGACAAAATTTGATAACCCGATCGAAACACCGAATCCCCAAAACAACTGCAGAAAATTCAACTCTTGAATAAATAAAAAAAAATTCCAGAAAATCCAGCACCAGAAATAATGAATTACAGTACAAACAGTGAATGATGATGTCAACAAACTGCCGCGGAACCGCCGCAGAAGCTGGGCTTCTGCCGCGGTTCCGCCGCCGTTTAAATGAATCATGGGCCTGAGTTTTTACCGTAATCCTTAGAATTGTTTACTGAATCTTCTAGACATTTTTAATACACAAAAATCCACATTTTTAAAATCTGGACAGAGAGCATTTTTGTGATCGGGATTCGGGTTCGTTCGGACTTCAAATTCCCTCTGGACTTCGCCTAAGGCTCTAGCTAGGCTCTGATACCAGTGAAAGGTTCCTAGGCACTCTAGTAAGGTCTCACAAGGCATCGGACATGCCAATTTAAAAAAAATTGTGCCGAGAAACCCTAGACTACGGATCTTTAGACTAGATGTTTAGGCGAAACGGAAAACTAGTTAACTATTTAACTATAGGTTAGATGCTACAACCTTTGTAGATCCGGATTTCCACCTCCTTAGCTCCACGTGGTCATGCCCTCGCTGTCCATCATGAACCTCGTACTCTCGCGACGGCTTCATCGGAGAAGTGAGCGGAATAGTTCGTCGGCTTCGTGTCAAAGACGATCTACGTCGAGGTTGCACTAGTTCAAGCTCCGACTTCACCAAGTAGTGAAACTTGTGAAGAGAACACCCAAAACCACTTGGCAAGAGGTAGAGGATGAAGAAATAGGAGGTGGGTTCACTTTAGATTTGGATTTCTCTCACTAAAACTCAAGTTGCCATTGGAGTAGCAAGCTTGAAGAAGAAGAAGAAGATGAAGAAGATGATGATCATGTTATGATAAGTCATTGAAAATAAAAAAGAAAATCAATACTTATCATAAAGTAAACCATGGTTATGTGTAGAGAATTGACCAAGGTTAGATTAGTGCTTAGGGTTAAGGATGAAGACAAAAGGGATGACTTTGGTCAAAGTTTCATGAAGCTTCAATAAGCTTCATGAAGAAAAGAAACCCTTTTTGTTTTCTTTCACCTAATTAAATGAATAAATAATGGATAAATAATTAAGTGAATAATCAAAAACCCTAACCCTTATCATAACCATGGTTCAATTCTTCACACAAAGCCAAGTTATTATGCATCATCAATCATGATACAAACAAATGTACACAAAATATATCACATATACAATGTGCACACCAAGTGAGAAAAATCCGTTTAAAGTGAACCAATACTAGTTAATGCAAAGTAATATATCAAATATATAATTATACATTAAATCATTAAATCAACATTTGATTCAATGATCCGGTCATGTCGCACATAACCGACTAGTATTCAATGTATCGATTTATCGAATCAATGATTCGATAACTAGGTCATATCGAATATAACAAATCGAAAACATATATCGCGAGAATGAAATGCAGTATCACATACACGCATTATTCTCGGTCCTGCACACATCTCATATGCGCTCCTATTTTGTTTCGCTTGAACCAGGAAACCTCTGTGTAGGACTCTAAAGACTCGTCAATACGCCGGTAGCAGATGATGATCATATCAAGCACCCACAAGCCGCAAGCGGTCTGCTAAACGTAACGGCCACCCGGGTATTGAGCGATCAGAAGATCGACGAGCTAGCCCGCTCACACTCCTGCGAATCCGACCAGTAACACTTACCGTACAGTCCGGTCTGTTCGTCTGATACGTCGCATATCAAGTCTAGGGGTGGTAAACGTCAGACCCCAATAACCGATAAGTCGTGCCGATGCGAGGCTCATAACGGGTCGAGAAACTACTGGTAACACTTACCAGCAAATCTCTGATCAGCCCTGGCCAGGGACTTCCCTGTTATGGCCAATCGAGCACAGCGCAACATCAACCCCCAATACCGGGAGAGACGAAACCCCTCCTATCGCTCATTGCCTCCATGTGACTCGGGACTGTACCCAAAGACCACCGTTTTGCACTCCCTCATAGACGTGGTAAGGTAGAGATCAAAGCACAGTGGGAATCACACAAGACTCTATGACGATCTCGGGTCTACAGACTAACCTGTACAAGTGTCACCTGAGAACTGCCATCTGACGTGAGGTATAATACCATCTGGGAGTTCTCGGCGAGTCCGTCCAGTGTACCCAGTCTCTACTGAGCACCCGTATACCATCTCTGATGTCAAACACCAATGGATATGGGATCATCCATCGCCCATCACATGGGTCGAGAAGCGTATACGCTAGTCTACACTGGTATATCGATGCCCCGTCTCGATACACCCACGACTAGGGACCTTGAAGGATGTACTTATGGACTACCATGTCCCCACTAGTATGATCCGCATCATAGTCCAGGTAGTCAAGTACACATCCTAAGGGCTTTACCAACATGTAACTATAAGACAGTATAAAGAGACTAGTGTACATATTAAGATAAAGAGTAACCAGATAGCATATTATCATATCGAGCAAGAAAGTCATCTCTATATATGTCCAAGCATCCAATATAATATACAACATCTGTACAATACTGGCCTCTAGGGCATACATACAACTAACAGTATAGAAATAGGCCCCGTGCCGGCGATCAAATCAATGCAAAACTCAATCTCCCGCTCTGGCGGCAATCCGGGCAACTCATCGGGAAATACTTCGGGAAACTCTCGCACGATAAGAACCCGGTCCAACGAATCTACTGTGGCTCCGGTATCATGAATGAAAGCTAAGAATCTCCGACATCCCCTCCTCAAAAGCCGACTAGCGCAAAGGGCTGAAATCAAACTGTGAGGGGCGGCACCACGGTCCCCCTGCACAACAAAAACTGACTCGCCGGGAAAACAAAACCTGACTGTCTTCTCACGGCAGTCCACATACGCATAGCAAGTATGTAACATTTCATAAAATATAATATATTATTTTTGGAATTTAATATTAAAATAATATATTTCCCGAAAACTGCCGATTTGCGAAATTGGGGTTTTCGAAAAAGGGTATAAATATATACCTATAATTATGAAATAAATGGAAATTTAAAATGATTTATTCATTTAAAAATATATTTAAAGGATTTGGCATTTTTAAAATTTATTATATGCAGTTTTGATAAAAACCCGATTCGTGCACCGCTAATCGCGATTAAGCTAAATCCGTGTTTCTACAGTTTTCATGGATAGTACACCATGACATGTTACATTTTGTTTCATTTCATTTGTGTTATGTATTTGGTTCTATTGTGGTGAGAAAGAAAAATAATGGAAAGAGGGTGTAATGATGACTTGAAGAGAGAGGGGGACATAATGAGTAGGGTAGGTATGCTTTTAGTGTGAGAGAGAAGTGAGAATAATTGAGAGGGGGAGAGAGGGGCTGCCTCAATTCATTTCCCCCACCATTTCTTTTCTTCTCCTTCTTCCTCTTCAAACTCCATCCTCTACCCTCATGACCCCTATATGAAATATTCACCAAAACCCCATACCCATTTCATTAAAAACATGCACAAGCTCAAAGGAAGCACATTGGACCAAGAAAATTCAGATTTTGATGATCTTGGGGATTCATGAGTGTCAAATGAGGTAATCCATTCACAAATAGAATAGTATTTCAATTTCTTTAGCCTCTATTCAAGATTAAAAGCGATTTCGTGTAGTTTGTGCACTTTGGAAAATTCTAGAGAAGGGTTTGAGGATTTTGGGGAATTAGTGATGTGTGGTGGCTGTACAAGACCCTAGGGATCAAATTAGAGACCTAGAACTGAGTTTAGAACAGAGAATACAAAATTTAGAATTGATCCATGTCAGTTTTGTGAGTTTTTGGAGTGTGCAGAGAAATCTGGAGTGACCCGGGGAGTTTTTGAGAGTAGCAAACAATACCAGGAACCTAGAAACACCACTAGGAGAACACCCTAGCCAGACGAACCCAAACTGGAACCCTTGGGCCTAGGAGGCAGGACTTGGAGGGGATGTGCTCGGCCACTTGGTGGGTTTTGGTGTCGGGGTTGATACAGTAGGTCAAATACCCCATATACAGCACCCTAGACTTGTTTGCTTAGCTTTATTTGACCTGAGTCAAAATCTAGGAGCATTCTAGTGTGATTTGGGCTATGGTTTCCGTATTTTGAAATGGTAATTCTTAATATTTGGATTCGTATTGGGTTGTTGCATGTTTGTTCATCAACAATAAGGGTTGTTTAGTCATTTTTGCACGCGTGGGCTATAGGTTTTGACCCATAGGCAATCAGTGTGCCGTTTTGGTTTCTTGACTTGATGTTAATAGCAATTACGATTGTTTATTATATGTAGGTACCCTCATGAAGACTTATAGGAGACAAGCAAGCGCGTGGCGATATCGGCATCGGCAAGCAAAAGTGAGTAGATATATATATATATCTACGGGGAGAAGTCGGGTGGATGGCGTATAGCACCCCCGCGAAGTCGTAAGATATGATGTGATGTGTTATAGAGATACATTTATCTTTTATTGGGAGATTTGAACACTTAGCAAGGAAAGGTTTAGGAGATTTTTTATTAGTGTTAGCGAGAATTGAAGAAAGGATTTAGTTGGGTTCTTAGTCGCAAAACCCTAGAGTAAAGTTTTGCATACACATACATACACACTTTCGCATACCTTTTCCTTCCTTATGCGTATCGTGGATGTCATATATATTCGTATTCATATGCATGATGATGAGTATTTTATATGGTATTTGAAGATGAGTCGATGAGTTTAGGCATGATGCCGTGAGATCGGTGATGCGATTTGGTTCATATTAGGAGATACGACATGATGTTATAGCGGATCTTTAGGTGATGTGTTTCAGACACACGCACATATAATTGTTGATGGTATCAGTTTGTACTAGATTTAGATCTGTACCACGGTTCATGATATGTGATGATAAGGATATCATATGAGTAATGAGATAAATATGATATTTGACCAGATTGGATGAATTCTCGGTGTGTAGGTAGAAAATGTATATAGAAATCACAACCAAAAATATTTTGACCGCAATCAATAACGGTGTCGATTTGTAGCGCGTTAGCGAGTGTGGATCGTCTACAGGGAAAGTTTAATCCGTTCGTAGTTCGAATTAGATGAATTGAAAATTAAAAAAAAAGAGAAAAAACAATTCAATTCAAGATTTGTAAAATGAAGTTCAAGAATTATCTAGATCTAAATCTAAAATCAAGAAAAACATTACAATCAAGAATCAAGAAGTGATGATATCCAATCCAATAATCAAGAATCGAAGTGAGGCTCGTAGGAATCGATCAAATCTATAGACGTGATGAAATCTATTGATTACGTATTCTTATTCATTAATGAATTGATGCTAGATCGATGACGACTAATCGAGGTTTAAGGATCTTTTAAAGAAACTAGGGTTTCTTATCTCATCCTTTGTCCTTTCGATGAATCTTATTCAAATTCTAGCCTCGAGTAAATTCAAGAATCGATCGTGGATCACTAATTAGGAGCGAACACAATCAAGAAAGCATCGCTCGAAACTAGGTTGCCGATTCTTCAATTTACACGAGTTTACAAAACTTATAGGAATTAAGAATTGTTTTCAAGATTTGTAACATCATCGTCTATTGATCGTCTCGATTCCTCCACGAGCGGAGTTTTACTCAAACATCATAACAAGAAACACAATCACAAATTGAGATCGAATCATGATGCAAGAATGTAAAGAAAGCAAGATATAGAAATTTCACCTTTATTTATCAACTATTTTGTTACAATTCTCTCAAGATCTACAAGAGGAAAGAACTCGATCGTCGATCTCAGCTTCGCACATCTTCGTGAGTCGCGGATCTCCTTTGATCACTTACTCCGATGAAGTCCGGCGTCGCTTTCTAAAGGATCAAAGGCTTCATGCTTGATTTGGTACTCGGAGTTCTTGATTTTGGCTTTAGAATTTGAATTGGGGATTAGGGTTTACAAGTCGTGTCACTCAACTTGTATTGGGGAATGGATGTAGGAATCAACAACCTTTGAGAAGAAGCTCTAGGGTTCCTTTTTTAGCCTAGCTTTGGCTTCCTTTAGAAGCTAGGTTTAGTTTAGCTTCCCTTGTAAGCTAGGTAATTAGGTAGAATCTTCTAGAGGTAGTTAGTTAGGCTTTAGCTTCCTTCATAAGCTTGGAGGTTAGGGAGATGCTTCTAGGCTTAGTTTGTTAAGTAGCTTGCTTTGGAAGCTTGAACATGATTAGCTTAAGCAAGGAGCTTTGCAGATCTGGCAGATGATTCTGGAGCTCTCTGGAGTTTTGAGTGGGTGAAATGAGTGTACACCTTGAGATAAGAATACTGCAGAAGAAATGAGCTGACGTCATCACTAGATGGCCGCGGATCCGCGGTGCCAAGGGGGTTTTGGCCGCGGATCCGCGGCCTAATAGTAGCCTTGGTGCATGAATTTATGTATGCTGCTTTCTGGTGACTTCATGATATATTTCTGATGTGTTGAATCTTATAATTCTCTCTAGTTCATTGCCAGATCTCAAGTCTTGGACTTGGCGTATTTTTAACAGCACTTTTTAACTGTTTCGGCTCTTCTCCTGGAATTTCCTGCACAGATTCTCGAAACAAGTGTTGCGCTATACAAAGATGATGTGATGCCATGATAAACACTCAATTTCCCTCGAAATGTCGGTTTTAAGGTATAACACATATAATTTGGTATTTTACGGCTGTTTTGCTAATATGTGCTATGTTTATACTGAACACCTATAGATGAGTGCAAATAGCAGGGAAATTGACGTGTTAAAAATACATTATTTTCCACTGATCAAATTCCCCCAAACTTATTTTCGGTCGTCTCGAGCGAATTGTTTTATTAAAAAGAGAAGGAGAAAATAAAGAAAGAGAAAAACTAACTAGCACACTTTCGAAGGCAACACGATTGCACTGAGCACGTGCAACAAGCCTTTAAACCTATAGGTGTCCCTAGTAGGAGGAGTGTTGTCTCCTGAGGGTTTTCAGCGGATTGCACCCATAAAATCCAATAATAAAAGGAAGACCGTGATAGTTACATATAAAGATAAGAATTGTAAAAGAAAAGCTTTGAAAATTAGAGTTTCCAACTATGCTAGCTTTTCGGTTGTCATGAGCCCTATCTTAATAGTCATGAAAAAATGTCAGAAATCACATCATCCCTCAATAAAACATCGTCTTTATTCTTCATTCCTATCTTTATTCCAAACATCGATCATATAACCCCACGTGTGTGTAATAGACATCCCTACACCTGGAGAATTCAATTCAAGTTATCATACTCTTGTCCATCCACCTCGGTACTTTTTAATTAATGAATATTTAGATGAATTTGCTCACACATTTTCATACGACCGTTAATACTTCTTGAGGTACTAACCGACCGATTACTCATGTGCTTACGTATTAGGTGTATTTCCTCGTCTTGCACCACCTAAGGCTTAGCAGTGACTCCCAGACCAGTTGGTCAAAGGCACTAGGTGAAGAGGCACCCTCGCTATATTTTTTTATTGCTGCCTTGGAGATAACAAAACCAGTGTTCATTTTTTTTCTTCACCATTTTATATTTTATTCATTTATTTTTTATTTCCTTCATACTTTTGGCTTTTAGACAAGAGCATTTCAAGGTATTCTCTACTATCCCGAGTTTCAAGACGTGTGTAAGTGCGAATAGCAGGGTATCAACGATCAAAATGTTTGGCTTCCAAAATAGGAACTATTTTTCAGACTTATTTTTATCCTCAGATTAGTGAGTTCCTTCATCTTACTAACCCTTGGGACAATGGCTCATAACTACTTATTACTAGTTCGTATAAGAAACATCTAATTTTCTTGGTTTTCTTAAATTTTTCTAATCTTTTGGATGTAATTTTTTCACTATCTAATCTTTTATTATCTTATTTATGAACAAAAATTTTTATTTTTATTTTTTTTTTAAAATTGTTGAAATTTTTTAAATTTTTATACGTTTTAAAAATGTTTTGTGCTTATGCAAAGTGATATGCAAATGATGCGAAAATAAGCACAAACCTCCCCCAAACTTGTTTTCAACAGTGTCCTCACTTTTGCCATTCGCTATGTCTCGAAAAAAACCTGTAAGACTGGGAGGAAATTTATTAATGGGGGCAAAATATTTAAGTGAAGATCCTCCCCCAAACTTATTTTTGGCTCATCATTTTGTGTTAAAATTTTCTTTTCAGGAGCCAGATTATACCCTACCCCCCAAAATTGAGTTAAACAATGTTAAGCTTTGAAAATCACATGAGGGGGTCAAAAATTATTGGTCGATGTCAAGCTTTACAAAGACCGAAAGTTAACACCAACCATTCGAAGATTTTATCAATGTAGTGCTCAGGTTGGTGGAAGAAGAAGTGGGGAAAGGGTAAGTGGTGGAATAGAATGTGTGTGCGTCTCATTTTGGAGAGACGATACAGTGATTGTGATGGATTACTCGCATCCTTTTTACAGTTCAGAAGAAGGGGTGGAGGTTTAATTTCTTTGTATTGAGATGGATTCATCTCAACACCCGTGTTATTCAAAAATGCGAGTTCATCAGCGAAGATTTCCTCAAAAGTCTCATCAATACCCCGAAGAATAATGTCAAGCGCGGGGTGATCTTCAGAATCTAAAAACAGTTCATAATCAGTGTTAGTTGTTGACCCGGACAACTCGGTGGAAGAGTCCGTATGTGTATGATACATAGTTGGGTCAAACAACAACGTATTAAAAGAGTCTAGATCAGTATCATGAGGATCATCAAATTCGCTGCTGTCGACATCCATTAAGTCGACAGAACAGACCTGAGCAGTAGGTTCGGAGGGTACACTTCCCAACTTGTAAATGTTCAGCTCAATTGACCTATTCCCGAAGGATAGGGTCATAGAACCATTACGATAGGTTATGATAGCGTTGGAAGTGGCCAAAAAGGGGCGACCAAGAATCACCGAAATTTGATTCCGTGGGTTCGCTACAGGCTGTGTATCAATTACAATAAAGTCTACAGGGAATACAAATTCCCCGATTTTTATTAACACATCCTCCAGTTCACCCCTAGGTTTGGTGCTTGATCGGTCAGCCATCTGGAGAGTGCAATGGGCTGGTTTCAACTCTCCGATCCTTAACTGCTCGTAAACCGAGAAAGGAAGCAGGTTAACACTTGCGCCAAGGTCTAGTAGAGAACGGTTAATGTGTTTTTCCCCAATAGAGATGGAAATCGTAGGATAGCCGGGATCCTTACGTTTCCTCGGTAATTGTTGGGGGAAAGCCGTGTCTACAGTCTTCGACATGAATATCTTCTTGGGCACTTGAGTCTTACTCTTCCTAGTGCACAAGTCCTTAAGAGTTTTCGCATAAGCGGGGACTTGTTGGATTGCATCTAGAAGAGGGATGTTGATGTTAACTTGTTTCAAGATTTCAGTGATCTTCTCCATTTGCGGACTCAGTGTGTTTCCCCTTAACCGATTCGGATAAGGAGCTTGAGCAATAAGATCAAGGTCCAACATTGGAGAAGATCGTATGGGTGGGAACGATCTAAGAATAGGAGTGGGGATCGTTTTCGGTGTGGGTTGAGGTGTCGAGCCTTGGGGAAAACGGAGAATAGGCTCGGAAGAAGGTGGTGGGGTAGAAGAACTGGGGTCGGAATTAGAAGTGGAAGTGGAAGGAAAGGTCTCAACCGGGGTATCATTGATAGATTTTTCAGTGTCATCAATCTCTTCCCCAACGTGATTGTCAAGCACTCTTCCAGATCTCAACGTGATTGCATTCACATGATGTGAATAACCAGGATTGGGCAAAGGTTGAGCTGGAAGTTTCCCTTTCTCTCTTGCACTCATTTCGGCTTTTAATTGTGCAATTTGTTCTTCCATAGATTTAATATTTTCATTTTGAGAGACAATGATCTTCATCACATTATCGAAGGAAGATTGCATTTTTGCCGTCCCTTGGATGGATTGTTTCATGAAAGTATCCAAGGTTTGTGCTAGTGCAGAGGAATTATCAGTACCGGCTAATTGCAAAGAGTTTTCATGTGGTGCAAAAGTGTTGGCCGGATTTTGGAAGTTTTGTGCTTGGTAGGGGTGCTGACTCAATTGAAGTGGTTGCTGTTGTGGTGGAAGAGCCCTTTAGAAATTGTTTTGGTTTGGAACCATGTTTTGAGTTTGTGATTGGTTCCAAGCAAAGTTAGGGTGATTCCTCTAACCCGGATTGTATGTGGAAGAATATGGATCGTTTCTAGGTCTTTGAAAAGCGGCATTGGTATGCTCGTGACCTTGAAACGGAGAATTCAATGGACATTCTTCCGTCAAATGAGAAGGATCAGAACAGCAACCACATACAGTTTTGAAGAGTGACATTTGATTTAGGGCGGCAGCTAAAAATTTGTTTTCCATAGTATCGAGTTTCTTGTGTATAGCTGAAATTTCAGCTCTAACTCCTATGGAAACATTCGATTGGTTATTGCCACCCCTAAACGATGGACTCTCCCACTGTAAGGATTTTTCAGTGAAATCTTCTAAGTATTTCCAAGCTTCCCCATCGTCTTTAGTCATAAAATTACCTTGACACATGTTTTCAAAGCTCTGTTTAGTGGTATGGTTACTGCCCTCATATATGATTCGGCAAAGATCCCATCTAGGGATTCCGTGATGTGGTCATTGAACCAATAGATCCTTGAAGCGGTCAAGACATTTTGAAAATAGTTCATTTGGAAGCTGGGTGAATTGATTTATTTCGCTACGGACTCGAGATGTCTTGTGATTAGGGTAGAATTTCTTAAGGAATGCTGCAATGAATTCTTCCCAATTCATAATGGAATGTGCGGTAGTGTTATACAACCACTTCTCGGCTATATCGCACAAGGTAAATGGAAGAAGACGTAGACGCATAGCATCCACAGAAAGCTGTGAGGTACTCATCATTACGCATACATTTTCAAATTTGGTGATAAAGACATATGCGTCTTCAGACTCGAGACTGTTGTATTTGGGTAAAAGGTTGATGTATTAGGGTTTAATCTCAAAATTATCCCTGTTGGCTGGTGGAATGGATAAGCAGGTCGAAAGAGGACCTCGCATAGGATAGCATCTCTCCTGGAGAGAGATGTGGGGTGGATTCTGCGCACCAGTGGACGGCGGCAGATTAGTGGTAAAGAAGTTCGATGGAGAAGGATCCATCGATGTGGGTGTGGTGGTGGGTAAAGAAGAAGGAAATGTAGAAATACCGACTTCGGATTCGATCGGGGGAAAGCGGACTAAACGGGCACTAGAATCCCGTGTCCAGCCTATCTTGCACTAAAAGGGTTTAGTACATGTGGCAGCGTTAATATAATTATAGGAAATGATGTGTTTGGTGTTTGTTTTGAAAAAGATACGGATTTTAAAAAAATTGATGCAAATCACAACAAATGCACAAGCAAAACCTTAAGTCTAATGGTCACCTAGGTCAAAGCTCTAGACCGCTCCTAACTGCCAAAAGACAAGTCGCAGGATCAATCCTCCATTGACTCTTTGTCTCTCCTGTGGCCAGGTAAGTGCCAGGTAAGTGAGAGGTTCTCCGCTACGTAAGTAGTGGGCCTAATTAAGTAACCACTTGCCTTAGACACACTTGCCTTAGACACCACAAAAGAAACGCGGATAAGCAATGAATTACCCGCGGCCTTCTCTTGTCCTAAGTGAGCGCGACGGTCCTTAGAGTCATGTTTAGATTTCCTTTAGTTAATGAGGGTAATGCGGATGCAAGATTGCGATTTTCGGGGCTTAGGAAGGGTAATGAACTCCCCATCTAATCTGGATTTGGCCGTTCCCCTTAAGTTCCGTATTAATATGCAAACAACCAAAAATCAAAAACACGCACAATTTTTATTGCTTTTTGCGGCGCTGCGAATTATTTGCAAAGAAACCTGCAGCAAATTTATTATTGGAGCAGACAGAGGAGGAGATAAGAAAGTGAAGAATTCACCGAGAAGTTTTCGTGCAGCGAAGCCTTAAGCCCGCCGCGGTTCCTCCGCAATAAGCCCCTTATACGGCGCTTCCGCGGTCCTGTGGATGAATCACTGCACAAAAATTTTTGGTGTTGCTTATTTTCAATCCCTGAATCCTCTGGAATATTCCAAATATTTTTCCAATTGCACAGCAGACTCCAGATTTCCTTGCAACAAATCACAATGAATCGTTTAGTGTTTCCGTGAATTTTGATCTCAAAATTATGATGGAATAAACTTTTCAACTGAAATTTCAAAAACAAACGAATTAGCGCACTATCCCCGGCAACGGCGCCATTTGATTGGATGAATTCTCGGTGTGTAGGTAGAAAATGTATATAGAAATCACAACCAAAAATATTTTGACCGCAATCAATAACGGTGTCGATTTGTAGCGCGTTAGCGAGTGCGGATCGTCCACAGGAAAAGTGTAATCCGTTCGTAGTTCGAATTAGATGAATTGAAAATTAAAGAAAAGAGAAAAGACAATTTAATTCAAGATTTGTAAAATGAAGTTCAAGAATTATCTAGATCTAAATCTAAAATCAAGAAAAACATTAAAAATCAAGAATCAAGAAGTGATGATATCCAATCCAATAATCAAGAATCGAAGTGAGGCTCGTAGGAATCGATCGAATCTATAGACGTGATGAAATCTATTGATTACGTATTCTTATCCATTAATGAATTGATGCTAGATCGATGACGATTAATCGAGGTTTAAGGATATTTTATAGAAACTAGGGTTTCTTATCTCATCCTTTGTCCTTTCGATGAATCTCATTCAAATTCTAGCCTCGAGTAAATTCAAGAATCGATCGTAGATCACTAATTAGGAGCGAACACAATCAAGAAAGCATCGCTCGAAACTAGGTTGCCGATTCTTAAATTTACACGAGTTTACAAAACTTATAGGAATTAAGAATTGTTTTCAAGATTTGTAACATCATCGTCTATTGATCGTCTCGATTCCTCCACGAGCGGAGTTTTACTCAAACATCATAACAAGAAACACAATCACAAATTGAGATCAAATCATGATGCAAGAATGTAAAGAAAGCAAGATATAGAAATTTCACCTTTATTTATCAACTATTTTGTTACAATTCTATCAAGATCTACAAGAGGAAAGAACTCGATCGTCGATCTCGGCTTCGCACGTCTTCGTGAGTCGCGGATCTCCTTGGATCACTTGCTCCGATGAAGTCCGGCGTCGCTTTCTAAAAGATCGAAGACTTCATGCTTGATTTGGTACTCGGAGTTCTTGATTTTGGCTTTGGAATTTGAATTGGGGATTAGGGTTTACAAGTCGTGTCACTCAACTTGTATTGGGGAATGGATGTAGGAATCAACAACCTTTGAGAAGAAGCTCTAGGGTTCCTTTTATAGCCTTCACTAGCTTTGGCTTCCTTTAGAAGCTAGGTTTAGTTTAGCTTCCCTTGTAAGCTAGGTAGTTAGGTAGAAGCTTCTAGAGGTAGTTAGTTAGGCTTTAGCTTCCTTCATAAGCTTGGAGGTTAGGGAGAAGCTTCTAGGCTTAGTTTGTTAAGTAGCTTGCTTTGGAAGCTTGAACATGATTAGCTTAAACAAGGAGCTTTGCTGATCTGGCAGAAGATTCTGGAGTTCTCTGGAGTTTTGAGTGCACGAAATGAGTGTACACCTTGAGATAAGAATACTGCAGAAGAAATGAGCTGACGTCATCACTAGATGGCCACGGATCCGCGGTGCCCTGGGGGTTTTGGCCGCGGATTCGCGGCCCAATAGTAGCCTTGGTGCATGAATTTATGTATGCTGCTTTCTGGTGACTTCATGATATATTTCTGATGTGTTGAATCTTATAATTCTCTCTAGTTCATTGCCAGATCTCATGTCTTGGACTTGGCGTATTTTTAACTGCACTTTTTAATTGTTTCGGCTCTTCTCCTGGAATTTCCTGCACAGATTCTCGAAACAAGTGTTGCGCTATACAAAGATAATGCGATGCCATGATAAACACTCAATTTCCCTCGAAATGTCGGTTTTAAGGTATAACACATGTAATTTGGTATTTTACGGCTGTTTTGCTAATATGTGCTATATTTATACTATGCACCTATAGATGAGTGCAAATAGCAGGGAAATTGACGTGTTAAAAATACATTATTTTCGACTGATCATGACCCGTACCCAGATTTGGGATGCCGTACGATAGATTTACCGTACGAGATATAAATATGATGTTAGATCTGCACTCTTGACTCGAGGATTCTCATATTATATGTATTGTATCGCACGTGATACTATTGAGGCGAGATCACCGACTACTAGATATATATAGATCGACTCAGATTTAGGTGGATTTCTTTACCCTTTTGACTGGGCTCGAGTCATACTTGTTTCTAAAAATGGAGATTTGTGAGTATTTTAAAATAACAGAACTGTATGACTCGTATATTGGATAGGTATATTCTTCAGTATTGTTGTTACTATATCGCTTTCTGTATATTCATGATGTTTAACCGCATTGCATGCTTATACATATGTTATCTGTAATTATTATGAAACCATGCTGTCAGGACACCAGCACCATTACCGATGATGCATATGCTCCACATACACTTTCCTGCCGTCTCACACACATCATCATCGGTAATTGCCATGTCACGTACACTTTAAAGAATACTATTTCGTTGACATAGCCTGCTAGCTGATATTGCAATATATTATAGCTTTCATATGCTAGTTTCACTATTGCATTCATTGCATGATGTAAGATGCATTCATATATTCATTGGTTATGCAGTATTATGGAGATTTATGACGGTTTTCACTGTTTATTGACATGGTGATTTGATGATTTCGGATTGTTCGTGAGATTTTCCGGATTTGGAAACCGAATGTGAAAGTTTTATAAACTGATGAATTATTTTAAAGAGAAAAATGCGGTTTTCCTTGATATGATGAGTTTTGTCCACCATGATGTTTTCTCGGTTCTGAGATGGTTTTCGAGACCCGATTCGAGGAGTTGGATGAACCGTCTGCGGGTACATGGTGGACCCGGTGAGGTACCTCAAAGCGAGAGTGATTTCATGGAGGATGATGAGCCTGGCAGGGGGCACTACCTATCGGTGATATTATTTGGACGCGTCGGTTATCCGGAGGATACCGGCCGGAGTCATGAGATGGATACAGGCTGATCCATTCTGCCGGAGCCCGCGGGCCGATCCCGCAGATGATACGGATGCCTGAGATATGAGGATTTATGTTTTGTGTCGATGCTGGACACGGATTCTATGTTGATTTCGTATGATGATATCTCGATTTATATACATACAGAAATCTCATTAAATAAAGAAAAACAGTTCTTGATTCATGATGTACTATGTTCTCATTATATGCATTGCACATCATTTTAGTGACATATTGCTACCTTACATTTTTACATCATATTATTGACATGTTGTTATCTGAGGCACTGACACGAGTACTTGGTATTACACTTAGGGATAGATGTTTACCCTTACCATTATATTGCTCCAGGCCATATTATTATTATTTGAGTATTTTACTGATCGTATGACCTAGGATTGCGTTATACATGTGATTTCTGTTTGTAGATGTTTTCTACTCACGAGTTGGCAACTCACCCCCGTTATGCCACAGTTCCTTGCAGGTTTTGCCATACAGATTTCGTTGCGGCTTTGCTGGCACATTGTTCCTTCTGGGTGATTGCTTTGGTAGGTGGTTTCATCTGCTTCATGACCACCCTTGTATTTTAAATTTATATTCAGTTGTATCTAGTAAACTCCATCAACCAGACTTGTATATTTGATAGAGATAGAAGACCAGTGTATTATTTCGACCTTAGAGTCACGCGTTGTATTATTACGGGTTTTTTTATGTTGTTTTTGAGTTCCTTTTGAGTTTTGATTCTCGCCTTTCGGCGTTGTATATTATATTGCTTGCGTGGTCGTGCCCGTCGATTGACGAAGAACTAGCTCCCACTTGGGGATGCCTTTTTTTCATTTCGTATACTATTCATGTTGTACCCCGTTTGGGCCCAGTATTTACAAAGGAAACACTGCTGAAATTTTCAGAATTGACTTGATATTTTTAAAACGCATAATTCATCTTATGCTATTAAAACTACTTGCTTTAAATTGGTTTTTCCTTCACTCTACTACTTTAATTGGTTTTGATTTCTGGGTTTTGGCGTACTTAGATTACGTATGCCTCGAGACGTTTCGTAATTTAAGTGCCGGTCATGTTCCGTACTTTTCGGGTCGTGATAAAGTAGCTAACCAGTCCATGCCAAGGAGAACATCGAAGTCCAACATCTCAAGAAGGATCAAGTTGACGGACGAATCTCTATCTCCAATACGGACGGCACAAGACCGAAACACGTGTCGCGCAACAAACGACTCACCAACAGGAGTAGTCACGACAAGCGGCTAATCTAGCAAACACAACTCTCGGCCCAAGCTCGGCATGAAGTGTATAGAAACATACGAGTGCGTAGATCCCGGATCAAACAAAACGTGTGCATCGAAGGAACATACTGAAAGAGTACCTGAAACCACTGCATTGGACGCCTGCGCGTCCTGATGAGTCAAAGTAAATACCCGTGCCTGCCCTCTACCGGCAACTGGATGTCCTCCGCCTCTGACACCCCGTCCTCTCTGAACAAACCCTCTGCGACCACGACCTCTCTGAGCATAATTCTGACGCGGAGCAACAACAGGCGCAAGAGGCAACGCTCTCTGAGGTGGAGAAGGTGGTAAGGTAACATGTGATACAGCAGCCTCATCCTCACATGGCTCAGTACAATCTCTAACGCGATGATAGAAACTCCCGCACCGGAAACATCCAGACGATGACTGCTGACCCTCCTGGGGATAAGAGCTAAACAACTGGCCTCGTCCCAAGCCTCTAAACATCTGTCTCCGGGCTGATACACCAGTACGAACCCTCTTCGGTTCCGGAACGACCGAAGTTTCGGAAAGACGCTCCTCAACCAATAGGGCTGCGTCCACTGCGGCTGCATATTTGTCACAATGTTGTGCGCTGATAGTGAGGAACAACTGGGTAAGTAGGCCTCGTACAAACCTCTTGATCCGCATCTCCTCAATGTCCACCAAATACAGAGCATACACAGATAGCTGGGTAAACTGAACACCGTACTCTGCCACCGTCATACCCGGAGTCTGGCGTAAAGACTTGAAACTGCGAGCTCGAGCATCCCTGACACTGTGTGGAAGAAAACGGGCAAGAAACTGTTGGATATAGTGCCCTCAGAGTCAATTATTGGATCGCAGGTACGTGATTGCAATGATTGCGGAGGACCTATACCGGTAGGACAGTCTTACTCGAGATGATAGTATGCTATCTGGTTTGCCTTTATCAGTCGTGTATAGGTTCAGGTGAATGATCACTGTTACACTTTGATAGAGCCCTTAGGATCTTGCTTTACTACCAACAGTATGATGGCGATCATATACGTGAGAGTTGGGTGGTTTATAAGCATATCCTTAATTGTGGTCCCCAGTCGTGGGAGTTTCGAGACAGGGCATCTATACTCCGGAGTAGACTAGTGTATACAGTCGAGACCCCGACGAGGGGCGGTGGCCGGTCTCACAAACCACTGGTGTCAGTTGGATCACCTAAGATGTATACAGGTGCTCATTGGGTTATGAGTACACCGGACAGGACTCGCCGGGAACCTGCTAGTTGGTATTATACATATCGTCAGATAGCAGTTCCCTGGTGACATGTGTACAGGTTAGTTCATCGACCTGAGGTCGTCATTTGTCTCGTGTGAGTTCCCACTGTGCTTTGATTTCTACCCTACCACGGCTCAAAGGAGTCGTGCAAACAGGTAGTTTTTGGGTACAGTCCCGAGCCACATGGAGGCACGTGAGCGGATCGGCAGGGGATTCGTCTCTCCCGGTATTGGGGGTGAGATCGTGCTGTGTCGAGGAGAGCCATTACACAAAGCCCACGGCCGTGGCATGAGATTTACTGGTAGGTACTCCAGTAGTATCTCAGGGTGTTTTTTGGCTACACTCCGACACGACTTATACTGCTATTGGGGGTCTGACGTTACTAGCCCCTAGGAAGAAATGCGATACTCATAGACGAACGGACCGGACTGTATATACATTGTCACAGTTAAGATCAGTAGGGTTTCCGGATGAGTTCGCTCATCGGCCTCCCTTGAGGTCAGTACATGGGCAGCCGTTACGCACGGCTAGTGCCACTGACGGCTTGTAGTTAAACCCACTGCCAGGGTACTGACGAGTCATTAGAGTCCTCCACAGACTGTTTCCCAAGTTCGGGCGAAACGTTGTAGAGGCCGTATGGTTTTATGGCAGGGTTCGGAAAATGCACGTGCGTTTACGCACGTGTCATTTTTCGGGCAGATAATACTGGTGGGATTTGGTTTAAGCCGGATCCGAGTATTATATTAAGTAGATATAATATCTTTATCTCAGTTGCATTTATATTCGGTCGTAATACAAATGCGGGTATGTTTATACTGTTACGGGTTTATCCTGAAATTCGTTTCAGGATCACTTTTGGAGGTTGCCAGTTTCCAGTTTTCTATCACCCGCCTTTATCATTCGGTTAAAGACGGATTTATCTTTTCTTAAGATGAGTGTGGAAGCTTCTAGGATGATGAGGTGGCTTGTGACTCATCTTGGCATTAATTAGTTGATGACTAGTTTAGGTGACTCATTGTTTCATTAATGTGTTCACACTAGGTGTCATTAGTGAGTCATGTTTTCATTTATGGTTATGATAAGCTTCATGTTTATAGTCACCCTCCTTCCTTGCTCCTACACTCACCCTCCTCCTTCCCTATAAGTGGTCGGCCCCTCATGGTGAAGGATTTGATGGTTGTTGTTTTAAAAGATGATAGTTTGTGGTGTATGGAAATTTCATAGCTTCTTTCATTCCATCACCCGATTCAAATGGCAACTTCATTAACCGTTCATCCATGGCTTTGGACAAAGCGAGACAAAGTGTTCTACTCATTCTCTACATCAATCTTGGTCATCTCTTTTAGCAAACTTTATGACCGAGTTGCCTCGAGTCAGAGGCGGGAGCCCGTTTAAAGATCCGTTGACGTGGTGCTACCTGGACGAGCAGATCGGAGATCGACGAGATCGGAGCAGCCGCAACGGAGCGTGGGATGATGGTTAAAGAACGAAGGACTCGGATCGTTCGGTATAACCTTTCTACCCTCTTTACAGTTTGTTAGTTTAGCAATAATGGCAGATCCGGGTTATAGTATACGATAGCGCCAGTTAAAAGTTTTTGTTCCGCATTTGGCGTCTGTAGACGGCCGGGGTGCTACCGTAGACTTACAGTGGTTTCAGAGCCTCACCATTATGCTTTACTAACTTGTGCTAACACGTTTAAAACATCGATCGAACGGATTTTCGAAAACCGCAAATCCCAAGTTCTGAGTTTCTGTCGATTTTAAAATGGTTCTCAAAATAATTTTACATATCACAGAAAATTCAGCAGGGTTTTTTAAGCACGTGGTACAAATTTGGGCACGTGACCCTACAAGACCGCCGCGGAATCGCGGTCAAACCTAGGGTTTAACCGCGCATCCGCGGCCAGTCTATGTGATCATTGCTCCAAATTTGCACAGTCGCTTCTTCTGTGGAAATTGTGATTTTTGGTATATTTCTTTTTGGGCCCAGATTTTTTACTGTACAGCAGATGTACGTGGGGCCCACTTCGTGATATTTAGTCGATCGAAATTTAAACATGTTAGTTTACAGTACTTACATTATATCTCCGACCGTGAATGTCATTTGAGCGGTAAACCATGTCTGATTGCTATACTTCTTTTAGACGGGTTTGCGAACGTGACATTCGCGTTGATGTTCTGAGTTGTGCTGTGATGTTGCGGATTTGTCGTGGTGGATAGCAGTGTGCAATGGTAGTGCAGTTTGGATTTATTTGTACATTTGATATTGCGGGGCGAGCGTCCAACATGTGGACTGCCGTTACTGCCTGTTGTATAATATTCTTTTGGGGCACGACAGGGTTGAGGTCGATGTACCCGTTGTATATATTTTTCATTTTTGTACTAGGTTTTACCCCGCGACGGGGTGCACGGATAGCCGGGTTCTGGAGGGCAACGGGTCCGCATCACATGGTTTTTGAGAGGCAGAGGGGCCTCACTCTAGAATTGGCAGACTATTCGCCGCACTCGTAGGGGGTACAGGTTGACCCAAGCTAGGGTGCCCAAGTTACCAGATTCCGTGAAGTGCAGGGTGGTCCATTCACTTTGCTGTAGGGGGGCTGCCTCACTTCAGGTTTTGGCGGGTAACTTGCCGCACCCGTAGGGGTCTAGGTTTCATTGCACATGCTATCCACACGACCAGGGGAACGACGGGTTTCAGCAGCGGCTCTGTGAAACCCGGGGATCCCAGATTATCTGTATTGTTCTGTAATGCTTATTACTTTTCTGTAATGTTGCATATTATCACGCCTGGAGCGATTATTGTATATTGGTATATATACTAGTAAATGTTGTATATGTTTTGCACCCGCGCTAGTCCAGTCCCCGCTCTGTCGTTAGTTAAGTAACCTAACGGGTAACGACGGGACCCAGTGACGAATGCGGATGGCATATACGTACATTTTAATTTCGTTCTTTTCTGGTGTGTTTAATTGATGGGACTGCGTTGATTCTGATCAATGCAAAGGAAAACAAACCTGTTTGGATATTGTTGGAACAAATTTAAAAAGTGTTTTTACAAAGATGTTTCCTTTTGTTTTGCATAGTGATATTCGGTTGGAATATCCTGCACCTCATTCGACGGGGCAAGGGCCGATATCCCTTCACCGGGGCTGGCCCCTTGGGCAGAATTTTGCGTCAGGGTAATAACTTCACTATAGTCGATTACATGTTGCTTTGCATCGCGGTATTCAGTGGAATATCCTGCACCTCATTCCACGAGGAAAGAGCCGAGATCCCTTCACCGGGAGTGACATCTTTAGCAAAGGTTTTTCGCCACTATATTTTTATAAAAAGATACCAGGTTCCTTCAACGAGATCAAGTTCATTACGTTAAAGATTTTTTCGCCAAAAACCAGCCGTAGCCCTCCGTCATTTCTTTTGGGTATTCAGTAGTATTCAAGCTATGTATTTTGACCAACGCCAAGGCATAGTGTTTGGTAGCTGCTGGGTATTCATTTATTGCATAGATAGATGAGTTGGTTTGGGATAGTCGTTCTGCAATTTTGGCCAACGTCAAGGGCATGTGCGGGTGGGTTCAAATTGACAAGATAGTGACGGGTAGAACTTGGCATGTGACTTATGACATTTTGACCAACGCCAAGGTCATAAGAGCATGGGGCAAAAATCATATCGAGAGTTTCTAAAGAAACTGAAACTTGCCAAGTATGCGCATACCTTCTGGAGTGTGAGTAACGTGAGTGGATTCCGTCACGTTATCATGCGATAAGAGTTGGATCCCGATTTCCACTGATGAGTTGGTTTACTCTTCGGGTGATCCCGATTGATTCTTCTTTTAGGTTTGGAGGAGAATTTGACAGTACAGTGGGAGGTTTCCTGATTAGATAAAGTGATAACCATTCTAATCTAGGATAGAGTGCACGCAGAGTGTTTCTTTTCTCTCTCTCTTTGGCAGCGACCTTTGACCGACCCTAGACTGTGACTCAGGGACCAAGTTGACCAAACCTTCTTAAAATACTGGCTTTTGGATTGTCTGAGTTGCATAAGTCATTGCCACTCCTTCTTTTACCCTTTGCATTTCTCAGAACACCCCGTATTACTACGGACATCCACTTCCATTGGATAGATCCATCGTATGGTTATATACGAACTCGGAGGGATTTCTTCGAGGATGGATCAAGGTTCAGGAGAAATAGAATTGGTTTATTCAGTTGTCTTTTATTATCACCTTCTCTCAGGTTGCGAGGGATCCTTAGTTTAGGAGAGTACACCTATTACGCTTATTGGATAGTCCTATTCCAAACCATAGGCAGGTGCCGAAAGGTAGGGAAAGTAGAAAACCAATTAGCCTAAGTAGGGTGTACAGAAAGTAATATGTAAAGACAAAACAAAGGGATTAGAAAGAGGGAAAAGTAAATTGCGACTATTATCATTCACGACCAAACCGCGTACTTCATCGCCACTCCTATTTCACCTTTGAAAGAATAAGGTATTATTCAGTTGTCTTTTATCATCACCTTCTCTCAAGATGTGAGTACTCCTAGGTTGAGGAGGGTACACCTATTATGCTTACTGGATAGTCTTCTTCCAAACCATAGGCTGGTGCCGAAGGGTAGGGAAGGAAGAAAACCATTTAGCCTAACGATGGTGTACAGAAGGTAACGACTAAAGACAAATAAAGGGATTTGGAGAGATGGCAAAGAAATATACGGTTATAGTCATGAATTGGATTATGGAAGAGGCATTACTATAAATACCAGGATACCCCTACGAAACATTTTCATATTTCAGTGCATTGTTGAAGCAAAACTGTTTTCCCGATAAGATACTTACTCCAAGGGTATGTATTTACCAGGTTTCATTCTCATATCTGTACGGTTTTACAGATGATGAGTGGGAGTAAGTTATTGGGAATTAGGTGATTATCCTCATTATATCGGAATTTTTTGTAATTGGTGATATTTGAGGAATTCGCCAGGATACAGTTTTCAACCTACGACGCACAAGTTTTTGAGTTATTCAACTCAGAGGACTTATACAGAGTATTGTATGTTGTCCAAGTGTCCATCAGGACAAAGGGGTAGGTCCTCGTACTATGTTCTGTTTACTTATGACTTCTCTAGTTTTTAGATAAGTGTTTCGTAGAAATACAAGGTCTAAGTTTTGAGAAGTTGTGCGTATAAGAATAAATTAGAGAACCAGGTGTCACAAGTATCGGGATTCTTCAAAGAGATCGAAGATGTAGATTCTTGTGATTGGTATTCAGATGATAGTAATGTTTTGAGAAACTTGTTTCTCTTTCAGGTTACTCATAATTGGATGGATTCCTAAGTTGAGTAATGTTGATTAGCCTCTTTTCCATTAAGTTGATATGCACCGGAGACAGTTGCATGATTTGAATCTGGTTCCAATTAAATAAGTGCCAAAGTTTCTATATTGGATATAGAATGGTTCATATCTTAACGATGTTAAGGTACGGGGAGTTGTCTGGCTTATGCTTAAAACCAGACTCTGGATAACTCAGGGCACATTTCTGTAATGGCTGTTTGTGGGTTGACCCTGGCTATGACGAGGGTTGATTTTCTACCATTTGGAAGATCAATAGTAATATTGTTCGTGACTCGCCACAGTTTTAGTAAAATGGATTTTTTCAGAAAACAGTAGTGGGAGTATGGTAGAACTGGAAGTGATTCCAGAACCGCAAACGATTACGGAAAATTTAATAGGACCTAAAGATTCAATCAGGTTTGACATTCCATTAGCCACTCCGCAAATATGATGGGTAACCTCAGACACCCGAGAGGTACTCCGGTAGCCTCAAGGACGGTGACAAGGAGGTTCTTGCTTACCCAGACTTGACACTACTTTTGTTCCAGACTATAAGACCTGGCAGGAGGTTAAGTATAGCGTCGTTCTAAACTAGCTTTAGAAGTGCACGTATATATTATTCTGCCAGAGGGTTGTTGTGGTCAGTAGGAGCATCGGAAGCATAATGGGCAAGATACTTATGTATATTTATAGACTTGAGCAGTTATAGCGGAGATAGATCATCTAATTTTGATGTGACAGTCATAGGTTTGACTTCATCAGAATAGGGGATGGATCTGTTAAGAAGGAAGTAGGGTGTGATGTTATGGTATCTAGATGACATACACAGAGTAGGAAGTAAAATTCATACACTACGATCGGTTGTACTATGGTCGTCACACAGTTGTTTCTCTAGACAGGATATGGATATAATATCTGGCATTCTGGTTTCTAGATCTATGGTTTTAGATCTAGATTTGGGTAGTTTCCCAATCTGGGTACTTTGACAGTATTCTAATAGTATTTAGAATACATGACTCCTGGCGTGGTGGTGTACCTGCAGGTGATGGAGTCACCCTCTCTAAAGGTGTCTTACAGACTAAAGGGGAGAGGGTTGTGCATGATTGACAGATCACTTGCTTAGGCAATTGAGTCAATCGTGAGATATCAAGTACCACACCAGATGTTGTTTTTGCACTAGATGCAATAAGTTTGTATTAATCCAATCCTGGAGAAACATAAGGAAGCAGTTTTAGAACATAAGTGCATGTTCTACGGATTTGATGACGGCAGCCTCCTTTGGGAGACGGTTAACATTCCAGGCTTCAAAGGTGACATGGATGATAGAGTGATTGTCAGAGTTATAGTTTTCCCTCTGACAAGGGACGGTATTATGGACAGGTGGTCTAAGAGGATACTGTGGGGGGCATGGTGCCGGATACTGATTAGGTTCATTGATCGATACAGTCTAAGAAGTTTGGATTTGGAGTTCATTTATGAACTAGGTCCCATCAGATATCCCGACATATTCTAAGACAGGTATTACTCAATTCGGGAGATGGCTTTCTCCGCGAACTTGAGATTAAGAGAGATATAGAAAGAAACTTCAGGGCGGATCCACTCACTGAGGCTATTTCTCGAACACAATAGTTTTACAAACGGGCTTTGTGAAACTGATTAGTAGAGGAGTTGGATGTTCGGTTTCAGACGGGCTGTGAGTAGTCAACATCGCAATAATTAGCCTTAACTGCAAGTGGGAGATTGTTGGATATAGTGCCCTCAGAGTCAATTATTGGATCGCAGGTACGTGATTGCAATGATTGCGGAGGACCTATACTGGTAGGACAGTCTTACTCGAGATGATGGTATGCTATCTGGTTTGCCTTTATCAGTCGTGTATAGGTTCAGGTGACTGATCACTGTTACACTTTGATAGAGCCCTTAGGATCTTGCTTTACTACCAACATTATGATGGCGATCATATACGTGAGAGTTGGGTGGTTTATAAGCATATCCTTAATTGTGGTCCCTAGTCATGGGAGTTTCGAGACAGGGCATCGATACTCCGGAGTAGACTAGTGTATACAGTCGAGACCCCGACGAGGGGCGGTGGCCGGTCTCACAAGCCACTGGTGTCAGTTGGATCACCTAAGATGTATACAGGTGCTCATTGGGTTATGAGTACACCGGACAGGACTCGCCGGGAACCTGCTAGTTGGTATTATACATATAGTCAGATAGCAGTTCCCTGGTGACATGTGTACAGATTAGTTCATCGACCTGAGGTCGTCATTTGTCTCGTGTGAGTTCCTACTGTGCTTTGATTTCTACCCTACCACGGCTCAAAGGAGTCATGCAAACAAGTAGTTTTTGGGTACAGTCCCGAGCCACATGGAGGCATGTGAGCGGATCGGCAGGGGATTCGTCTCTCCCGGTATTGGGGGTGAGATCGTGCTGTGTCTAGGAGAGCCATTACACAAAGCCCACGGCCGTGGCAAGAGATTTACTGGTAGGTACTCCAGTAGTATCTCAGGGTGTTTTTAGGCTACACTCCGACACGACTTATACTGCTATTGGGGGTCTGACGTTACTAGCCCCTAGGCAGATATGCGATAATCATAGACGAACGGACCGGACTGTATATACATTGTCACTGTTAGGCTCAGTAGGGTTTCCGGATGAGTTCGCTCATCGGCCTCCCTTGAGGTCAGTACATGGGCAGCCGTTGCGTACGGCTAGTGCCACTGACGGGTTATGGTTAAACCAACTGCCAGGGTACTGACGAGTCATTAGAGTCCCCCACAGACTGTTTCCCAAGTTCGAGCGAAACGTTGTAGAGGCCGCATGGTTTTATGGCAGGGTTCGGAAAATGCACGTGCGTTTACGCACGTGTCATTTTTCGGGCAAATAATACTGGTGGGCTTTGGTTTAAGCCGGATCCGAGTATTATATTAAGTAGATATAATATCTTTGTCTCAGTTGCATTTATATTCGGTCGTAATACAAATGCGGGTATGTTTATACTGTTACGGGGTTATCCTGAAATTCGTTTCAGGATCAATTTTGGAGGTTGCCAGTTTCCAGTTTTCTATCACCCGTCTTTATCATTCGGTTAAAGACGGATTTATCTTTTCTTGAGATGAGTGTGGAAGCTTCTAGGATGATGAGGTGGCTTGTGACTCATCTTGGCATTAATTAGTTGATGACTAGTTTAGGTGACTCATTGTTTTATTAATGTGTTCACACTAGGTGTCATTAGTGAGTCATGTTTTCATTTATGGTTATGATAAGCTTCATGTTTATAGTCACCCTCCTTCCTTGCTCCTACACTCACCCTCCTCTTTCCCTATAAGTGGCCGGCCCCTCATGGTGAAGGATTTGATGGTTGTTGTTTTAAAAGATGATAGTTTGTGGTGTATGGAAATTTCATAGCTTCTTTCATTCCATCACCCGATTCAAATGGCAACTTCATTAAACGTTCATCGATGGCTTTGGACGAAACGAGACAAAGTGTTCTACTCATTCTCTACATCAATCTTGGTCATCTCTTTTAGCAAACTTGATGACCGAGTTGCCTCGAGTCAGAGGCGGGAGCCCGTTTAATGATCCGTTGACGTGGTGCCACCTGGACGAGCAGATCGGAGATCGACGAGATCGGAGCAGCCGCAACGGAGCGTGGGATGATAGTTAAAGAATGAAGGACTCGGATCATTCGGTATAACCTTTCTACCTTCTTTACAGTTTGTTAGTTTAGCAATAATGGCAGATCCGGATTATAATATACGATAGCGCCAGTCAAAAGTTTTTTTTCCGCATTTGGCGTCTGTAGACGGCCGGGGCGCTACCGTAGACTTACAGAAACACCATCACAAAGTCAGCCCAGGTCATAGGATAAAGACCTGCGGCTCTTCCCATCTCTAAAGACTCGCACCAGGTTTGGGCAAGACCCTCCAGACGAAAACTCGCAAACTCTACCCATCTCGCGTCGGAGCATCTCAGCGAACGACAGATCCTGGCAATTCGATCGATAAACAACTGTGGATCCTCAGCTGCGTCAGTGCCGGTGAAAACCGGAGGCTTCAGCCTCATGAACTCAGATAATGACACGGTGATAACCTTTGTAGCTGTAGATACGACTGCCTGAACCGTAGGCACCATCACGGTCCCCATAACAGGTGGGACAACCCCCTGTCGCTGCGCTTGACTGGTCTCAACCAACGACCCCATCATCTGGCGCAAATCCTGCATACAGGCCTCTAGCCTAGTAATACAATCTACCGAAGGTGGATCAACCTGCTCCTGTACAATGGGTGTACCGCCCTGGTCAGTCCTCGTCTCCGACGAGCCAACTCTGACCTCGGCTCTCGCAGCCGTTCTCTGCGCCCTCGTAGTCTTCGGCGGCATAATGGTTGGAAATGAAAACAGGATTCGATAAGAATATAGAAATCGAATCTCAAGGTTGTATATAATCACGGAATAAATTTCAACCAACAAGTCCTAAGGTCACTTAGGCGGAGTACCGTATCGTAAGTATGCCGCGGAACATACACACGCTACGTCACACTACTTAAGCTACCTACTCCATCATACCAACATCATCCTACACTCCGAAAGGTAAAACCTAGCGCTCTGATACCAACTTTGTCACGACCCAAAATTTAGGCTCATGACCGGCACTTAAACCACGTGACGTCAACAGGCGTAACGCAATTTAAGTAAGCTGAAACCCAGAAATCTATACCATCAAGGAAGTAAGTGATAAAAACATTATTAAAAACCTTTGAAAATCTCAAGTAAAATCTTAAAGTTTAATTTTATTTTCTTAAAAATTTCTGCATCACCTCCTTTGTAAGAACTAGCCTCGAAATGGGTACAAGCATAAGATATAAGTAAAGCAACATAAGATATAAATAAAGTATCCCCAAATGGGAGCAAATCACGCCCCAAGGCGGAAACAACTACCACAAGCATATATAAAAGACGCCGTAGCGAAGAAATAGGGAATATAAAAGAAAAACAACAATAAGGGGTAAAACTACATAATAAAAGCCGGCTCACACGAGCTTGACACCCAGAGTCACAGAATATACAATATCGTCCTTACAACTCGTCTCTAAGTCAATACATGAAAGTGGTAGATGGAGAGTACTAGATACAATAAGATATACAATGGATATAAAATAGGATAACCGCAAACCCACCTACAGCAAAACGGCTCACAGCCAACCGTAGCGGTATCCGCTGAAAAAGATACAATACGAAGCCCTGCCGCGACTACTCTAAGGGTCAAGCCTGCAAAACACTGTGGCGCAACGGGGGTGAGTTACCAACTCGTGAATAGTAAGTAACATCATACATATAATCGCAGGTATGCACGTACAGCGATAATCTATCACATGCAATCTAATAGCATAAATATGGTAATATGGATATGCAACAATCATGATCAAGGTCAGGTACTATAAATACATGAAGCAATGCATATCAAATAACTACTGAGTATGGGATAAAACATATCATCATCAATGAATCATCATTGTGGAAAAACCGGTGTCCATCAACGATACCCCAAATCCCAATACCTCAGGCGACGTCACTTTGATCAGCACTCATATCTGTAAATCTCGTGGAACCTGAGTTCCTAACATCGGCACTCGAAACATCATGAAAACCCGTGTCCAACATCGACACGTAAATCCATATAACTCGGGCTCCGTCAGTCCGGATCGGCCCATATCCATCTCACGACTCCGGTCGGTATCCTCCGGATAACCTCCAGGTCCAACCAATCACCGGTAGGTAGTAGTCCTTCCGCCATGCTCATCGTCTACTGCACAACATCCCTTTCTTGCCCTGGGGTACCATACAGGGTCCATCATGAACCCACAAACGGATCATCCAGCTCCTCGAATCGGGTTTCTAACATAAGTTTCAGAACCGAGAAAACTCATGGTGGACGTACTGAAATATCATATCAAGTGAAACCGGGTTTTCAAAATAATGCACACTTTCTTGAAATATCCCCACGGTTCTCAAATCCATAAATCACATGAAATCCGTATCTCAATGCGTAAATCCATGAAATATGATATATGGAACATAAAACCGTAATATGAACATATCAAGGGAAAAACGCTCTTTTAAATGAATCCAGTTTTTAAATATATCATGTGATTCCCAGTTCCTCCGAAATCAAATGCAACATCATATAAATGTGTACATGTAGCTATGTATGCACGATGCATTTTATAAGCGCAATAGAACAAGAATCAATGTCTCAATGTCAATAACAATACAATACCACATATGTGTATAGGTTGTGTGTGTCATGGCAATTACCGACGGCGTGGGTGTAGCATACAATTTAGTGCTCGTGCAACATGAACCGTCAGTAATGGTGCAGTGTCCACTAGGTACTAAGTCAAGGCACAACAAGTAATGGTATGCAATGATGCTCATGCACAATCAACATATATGCATATAAGCATGCGGCTATAATATCATATCTAGCCCTGATGCTTAACGCCATACGGGCGATTTTCCCGTAGATGTTAAATCTACTCACCGGTGATCTCGAGCTAAGTAAATCCAATCACCTGCTTTCCCTTCTTTACAGCGACCGAAGTCCCCGCACTCGCTCCTAATATCACACAAAACATAGCAAGTGCGACTTAGAAATTGACCAATAATACGTACAAACTACGTTTAAATCGACGCACCGACTCCAACAACCTATCAAGTGTTCGCTTAGTGGCTAACGTGTGTAGCGATATTCTAAATCGAACCTAAGTGCAGCAGCTACACAAATAACGCGATCTGTGTCGGATATCATAACGTGCGTCGTCGAAACACTAAAAACTAGCGAATTGTTCCCAGATTTTGCATACAGTCACTACATAAAAATCAGGCAGTACCAGACACCCCAATTAACCTACAGGAAGCTACCCTAAAAATTACAACATCCCAGGCCAACGGAAATCCGAGCTCGCCGGATTTCTCCCTTATCTCGCCGGCCAAAATGGGTCAGGTGGGGTTCGTGCTTCAGGTGAACACTCAGGGCCTCTAGTACAACACTACTACACTGCTAGTTTTTCCAGCAACAATTCGTGGTCATAGCAGATCACAGTGACCCTAATACGACACTAAAAATACGATATGTGCTCAAAACTACATCTTTAGGGTTCTAGACGACGACTACTAAGCAACATAACAATATAAGCACCTAATTAACAGTTAGAGATCGTTACCTATCCACACTTACTCAAAATCCTAGCTTTCCCTGCTCCAAGTGATCCTAGTGGCTTAATCTTGACTTGTGAAAGGTTTTAGTGGGGTTTAGTGAAGATTTTGTTTTGGTTTGTGAGGATTGGGTTAGGATTTCAGTTGTAGGGGGATGAGGGAGATGAGATGAAGAAAAAGATGTTGTGAATGAGGGAGCGAGGTGAGAATGAGGGTGTATGTGTGAGTGAGGGATGAAGGATTGAGGGTGTGAGTTTAGTGTATGAGCCATGCCCTCTCTTCTCTCTCCTCATTTAATGCAAACCATACTCGCCCCATGCTCATCATTCCCTCTCTCTCTCTCTTCCTCTCCCAAGTTAACCAAATTCAAACCTTAATTTTAAAACTAAATAATTTAAATAAATACATATTACAAGTTAATGGAATGGGGTTAGGTGCCATGGCTACTTAAGCATGGCTAACCCTAGGTTAACATGCACAAGTGTGTGCAAGCCCGAAATAAATATTAATAAAATATTAATTAATTTTTATAAAATATTTGAAAACTATTTTGGTAAACTTTTTACTAAAAATCCGTATTATCGCTTAATTAACATTAATCGCATTCTAAGGTATTACAGTTAGATATTAACTCTATTAGTAATTTTGCATGTGCTGAAAGTGTTTACTCGCACCACGATAAGGTTTAAACGGGCATCACACATGCAATTTTAAAATTTTCTAGGTGCTAATCAGTACTACACGAGGATCAAACTAGACTATTAGGGATTCTGTGATGATATCATAAACTTAACTAAGAGATGGATGGCTACAACCTTTGTAGACCGTGTCCTTCTCTTCTAAAGCTCCGAGTTGTAGTCAACGCGACTCCACTAGGCTCCACTTGAAGGTTGAACGAACTTCCTTCGATGACCTTCGTGCCGAAGATGATCCACCCGGAGTCCGCTAATCCAAGCTACCTCTTCACTAAACTCTTTAGTGAAGGAAACACACTACACCAAAGAGCTAATCTAGTGTAGGATGGTGAAGTAGGGGTTATGTTTGCTCACTAGAGTTCTCACAAGCTCAAGGTTTTACAACTCATGTGAGGGATTGAGCTTGGAGGTGAAGATGTGGAAAAGAGTTAGAGAGCAACTCATCACATGAACTCAACTCAAGAAAATGGCTAAGTGTGGAATCAAGTCTAGAATGGATCTTTCTTGACCTCACTTATTCAAGCATGAAATTCTTTGCAATAATAAATTGCAACCATGATTGAATAGTGAGTCAAGACTAATAAACAAATGTTAAAGCCCATGCTTCACACCATACACAAAAGTCTCCCCATTTTCCATCTCTTTTTCTATTTTCTAAAAATAGAAAAATCCATGCCATGCTTCCTGTAATATATATATATATATATATATATATATATATATATATATATATATAAAGATAAGTATATAATTAATGAGCAATAATATTAGTCAATATACAATTATATCAAATATAAATATATATCATATTATTAAATCAACACTTGATTTAATAATCCGGTTTTATCACATATAACCGACTAATATCATTTATCTGTATATCACATTATCAAATCAACACTTGATTTAATAATCCGGTTATATCACATATAACCTAACTGATAACAAATAGCTGCCAGATCACAATACGGTATCTCATACTCGTATTTAATCAGGCCCCCGCACATATCAGCATATGTGCCCTACTTCGTTTCGCTTGAACCAGGAAACTTCTATGTGGGACTCTAAAGACTAGTCAATACGCCAGCAGTAGGTGATGATCATATCAATCACCTACAAGCCATCAGCGGTATTAGCTGGACGTAACGGCTACCTGGTTATTGAGCGAATAGAAGATCAACAAGCAAGGTTGTCCAAACTCCCATGAAGCCTATAGGTAACACTTACCGTACATTCCGGTCTCTTCGTCTGATATGTCGCATATCGAGTCTGGGGGTGGAATCGTCAGACCCCAATTACTTGATAAGTCATGCCGATGTAAGGCCTATAACGGTACGAGAAACTGCTGATAACACTTACGAGTAAATCTCATCAACAGCACTGGCCAGGGACTTCCTGTTATAGCCAATCGAGCATAGCGCAACATCAACTCCCTATACTGGGAGAGACGAAACTCCTCCTATCGCTCATTGCCTCCATGTGACTCGGGACTGTACCCAAAATCCACCTGTTTGCATGACTCCTTTGAGACATAGTAAGGAGGAAATCAAAGCACGGTGGGAACCACACAAGACTCTATGACGATCTTAGGTTTACAGACTAACCTGTACCTGTGTCACCTGAGAACTGCTGTCTGACAATAGGTATATTACCATCTAGGAGTTCTCGGCAAGTCCTGTTCAGTGTACCCATTTTCTAATGAGCACATGTGTAGAATCTTTGATGTCAAACACCAATGGATATGGGATCAACCAACGCCCCATACAGGGTCAAGAAACGTACACACTAGTCTACTCTAGAATATCGATGCCCTGTCTCGATATTCTCTCGACTACGAAAAATTGAAGGATGTGCTTATGGACTACCAGGTCCCAGTATTATAATCTGCATCATAGTCCTGGTAGTCAAGCCTGCATCCTAAGGGCTTTATCAACATGTATATAAGAGACGGTATAATAATACCAGTGAACATGTTAAGATAAAGGCAACCAGATAGCATACTATCATGTCGAGCAAGAAATTCCTCCATATATATGTCCAAGCATCCACTATATCATACAATAATGGCCTCTAGGGCATACATATCACCAACAATCTCCCACTTGTACTAAGGCTAGTTGTTGTAGTATCTCATACCTGACATCCCAAAAAGTCTCTCGATTAGCATCTTGGGGAAGGCCTTAGTGAGTGGATCCGCTGTATTATCCTCTGTGTCAACTCTCCTGACCTCGATCTTCCGGCGATCTACTATATCCCTGATCAGGTGATACCGCCTAAGAATATGTCTGGATCACTGATGGGACCAGGGTTCCTTGGCCAAAGCCATAGTTCCATTGTTATCACAATACACAGGTATTGGATGCACAATGGATGGAACCTCACCAAGTTCATCTCATGAACTTCTTCAACCAGACAGTCTCTATGGCAGCATCGTTGGCAGCGATGTATTCAGCCTCCATCGTCGAGTCTACTAGAGTATCTAGCTTGGAACTCTTCCAACATATCGTCCCTCCACTGAGGGTGAAGACAAAACCCGAGACCGACTTACTGTCGTCCTTATCACTCTGAAAGCTCGAATCGGTAAAGGACTCCACCTGGAGTTCACCGTTACCATACATCAAGAACAACTCTTTAGTCCTTCTCAAGTACTTAAGAATGTTCTTCACAGCTGTCCAGTATTTCTCCCCAAGATTTGATTGATACCTACTCACTACACCTAGTGAGTAAGCTACATTTAGTCTGGTACATAACATCGCATACATGATTGAACCGACTGTCGAAGCATAGGTGTAACATTTCAGAAAAATAAAATATTATTTTTGGGAATTTTCATAATTAAATAATAAATATTATGAATATTTTAATATGACGGTATAATTAAATACTGATAAATTGGGAAATATTTGGAAAATTATAGGAATTACTGAAATGAGGGAGTTTTATATGATTTAAGCAAATTATAAATCCTTTATGATTAATTATATTCCATTTTAATGATAACCGCGATTAAATATCGCTAATCGTGATTAAATATAACTAATCGTGCATTAAACTTGATTTGTGCACATGATATGCACCATGTCATATTACACTTTTTACATTTTTCTACCATGGCTTTTCTTTTTGTTTTGCTTGGAATTTGTTTTAAAATGAATAGAGAAGACAAAAGAAAAGAAAAGAAAAGAGAGGGAATAGAATAATAATTGTATAGCATGGCTTGAGGTATGGGAGAGAGAGAGAGAGGGTGAGGGGTCTCATTGACCATGGCTTTATTCTTCACTTAATCTTCATCATTCTCTTCTTCTCTCCCTCATGGCCGCCCTCATCTCCTACCGCCTCAAACCCCTCACAACAACACCAAAAACAACTCCAAACATCATCCCCCTTTCACAAAAAACATGCACAAGCTCACTACAAGCACTTTGGAACAAGAAAGCAAGGATTTTGGAGACTTGGGGCAACTCAAGAAAATTCTTGAGTTGCCAAATGAGGTATATTCTTCACCATTAGTATAGTTTTACATTCACTTTAGTGTCCATGCATGTTTAGAAGTATTTTAGGATGGTTTAGTGAACTTAGAAAATTCTAGAAGAGGTTTTAATGGATTCTTGAGTTGTGATAGTGCTATTGAACTTTAGTGGTGACCTTAAACCCCCCATAGTGTCTTGAACCCAGACCAAACCTTAAATGAAACCTGAAAACCCAAATCTGAAACTTTTCATGTCGGTTTTGTGATGAAATTGAGGCCTACAGGGAATCTGGTGTAACCTGGGATGATTACAAGAAAAGCAAACAACACCACAAGCCTAGATGGACCACTACGAGGCCACCCTACCAATACGAACCAATCCATGAATTAAAAACTGAGGAGGCCGGAATTTGAGGGAATGTGGCCGGCCAAGTGGTGGGGGTTAGGGTCGAGGTTTCTTCTGTAGCTCGCATATCTCCTATATAGCACCCCAGTACTGTTTGTGCACCTTGTTTTCACTTGAACAAAAATCTGGGACTATTTTCACGAATTGCTGCCTTGCATTTCTTGGTATTCATGACTTAAAGTTTTGGTATTTGTGTTTGGTATCGGTCACTTGACGTTTGTACGTCTATATCGAATGTTATTTGGTTAATTTGCGTGAATAGACCATAAGTTTTAACCTATGAGTGATTCATGTGTCGTTTCGATTGCGAATTGGATTTTAATGTGATACGATGTATTATGACATGTAGGTACCACAGCATGAACTTCGGGACGAAAAGGACGAGCGTGGCGTCATCGACTTCGGCAAGCAAGGATCAAGATGAGTAGATATATATCTATGGGGGAAGTCGAGTGGATGGCGTATAGCACCCCCACAGTTCATAGTGTACTTTATGAAAGATATGTATTTATATATACAAATATGTGTTATATGAAACGTTACTTATTAGCAAGAAGATTTTAGAACAGCATGTGTTAGTTATAGTGTAATTGGTAGAAAACGTTTTTAGTAGTTTAGTAGTCGCGAACCCTAGTGTAATGATTTGTATACACACACGCGCACACACTCGCATACATTTTACTTTCTTGTGTGTATATGAGGATATGTATATATATATACACATAGGTATGGGACTATGTATGTATATATATATATACGTATACATATACATAGATGATGAGGATAGTATATGGTATTTGGAGATGTGTCGATGAGTTTGGGCATGGTGCCACGAGATCGGTGATATGATTTGGTTCGTATTATGAGATACGACATGATGTTATAGCTGGTCTTTAGGCGATGTGTTTTCATATACTCGCATATATATATGTAGATGGTATCAGTATTGTACTAAACTTAGATCGGTACCCCCAGTTCACAATATCTGATGATAAGGATACCAGATAAATATGATATTCGACCCATACCCAGATTTGGGATGTCGTACAATGGATTTACCGTACGAACTATATTGATGATAGATCCGCACTCTTGACTCGAGGATGTCATATTATATATACTGTATCGTATGTAATACTATTGAGGCGGGATCACCGACTATTATATATATATATATATATATATATATATATATATATATATATTGACTCAGACTTTGGTGGTTTTCCTTACCCTTTCGATCAGTCTGTTAGTTTAGTCCAGTAGTTTACTTGTAGATGTTAGACTAGACTCGGGTCATACCTATTTCAAAACTAACGAATCATGAGTATTTTAAAGACAGATCAAGGGATTTTACAGATATTTCAAAGGACGTACCTTTTCTTAAAAACACCGTAGCCCTATTTTCTAAACACCACGATTCGTGTTATTTCAAACGGCAAAACTGTATGACCCATATATGTTAATGTAGATTCCTTATTTTTGCATTTACTATTCATTTCGGTATATTCGGTATTGCTGCGTATAGTATTCATTATCCGTTTATCCATGTTGTTATCATCGCATTGCATGTTTAATGTGTACTTTAGTGATTATGAAACCATGATGTCAGGACACCAGCACCATTACCGATGATGCGTATGATCCACGTACACCTGCTTGCCGGCTCATACACATCATCATCGGTAATTGCCATGTCATGTACACTTTAGAGAATATTAATTCATTGATATCGCTTGCTAGTCCATAGTTCCGATATATCATCACTATGCTAGTTTAGATGTTGCATTTATTATTGTGATATTTCGTACATATTTACATATTCATTTGTCTTGCAATATTATACGGGCCAGTCCGGATTTCCAGAGTCGAGTATTCATTATTATTGACTCTTCATTTTGGATTTCGGAGTTTTCTATGAGATTTCTAGATTTGGAGAAACCGCAAGATTTATAAACTCATTTTCATTTCAAAACATAAAAAATGCGGTTTTCTCATGTTATGATTGAGATATGTCCACCATGAGTTTTCTCGGCCCTTGAGCGATATCATATACCCGATTCGAGGAGGAGGAGGAACCATCTATAGGTGCATGGTGAACCCGGTGCGGTACCCCAGAGCAAGATAGTCACAGATGATGGCGTTGAGCCTGGCAGGGGAGCACTACCGGCCGGTGATTTTATTGTGACTCAACGGATATCCGGAGGATATCGATCGGAGTACAAGCCAGTCCAGATAACCGGAGCCTGAGGTTTTGAGATTTGAGGATATCGTCCAGTCCGGATAGCCGGAGCCCTAGATAATGAGATTCGAGGTTACAGGTCAGTCCGGATTGCCGGAGTCTAAGATATTGAGATATTGGGATTTATGTTTTGTGTCGATGCTTGACACTGATTTCATGTTGATTTCATTGATGGTACCTCGATTTATATATACAGAAAACTCATTAAAGTAAGAAAACAGTTTTCACATTCATGATGTATTCTGTTTTCATTATATTGCATTTATACCTCATATTTATGATATTTTGCTTCCTGAGGCACTGACACGAGCACTTGGTATTACACTTATGTATAGATGTTTATCCTTGCCACCTTATCATGCTTCAGACTTTATCATTTTGAGGATATAGTATGATCGTATTGACCTAGGATTGAGTCATACATACGAGTTCTGCTCTGTGATGTTTTCTACTCACGAGTTGGCAACTCACCCCCGTTGTGCCACAGTTTCTTACAGGTTTTTCCATACAGGTTTTCCTTGGCGACTTTGTTGGCACACTGCTCCTTTTCGGGTGATTGCTTTGGTAGGTGGACTCACTTATATCGTGACCACCATTGTACATTTATATTTAGTTGTATCTAGTGAACTCCATCAACCAGACTTGTATATTTTTATAACCTTAGAAGAACAGTTGTATATTCTTTCGACCTTAGAGTCGCGCGTTGTATTATTATGGTTTTCTTGATGATTTTGAGTTTCCTTTTGAGTTTTGATCCTCACCCTTCTGCGTTGTATATTATATTGCTTGCGTGGTTGTGACCGCCAATTGGCGAAGAGCTAGCTCCCGCTTGGGGATGCCTTTATTCATGTTATGCATGTTGTACCCTTTTTGGGGCTAGTATTTACAACGGAAACTCTTCCGAAATTTTCAGAAAAGACTTGATATTTTAAAAATGTATACTTCGGCTTATGTTATTAAAACCACTTGCTTTAAAGATAAGTTTTCTTTACTTTTTCTTTAAAATGGTTTAGATTTCTGGGATTTTTGGCTTACTTGAATTAGATGGGGTCCTATAGACTTCATATGATTCAAGTGCCAGTCATGTGCCATTTTGGGTCGTGGCAAAGTTGGTATCAAAGTGCTAGGTTAACCTTGGTTCGAGTCTATGTTTGACTATGCGGAGCCTAGGGCGTTTGTATATATACAGAATCTAGGCTTGACCTTACGGAACTTAGACTTAGTCGAGTGGGTATTAGGCCCGAACTTTCGTCGCGTAGGTTGACCTTGGTTGATGGAGTAGGTGACTTAAGGAGAGTGACGTACCATGTGTATGTTCCGCGGCATACTTACGATACGCTAGTCCGCTTAAGAAGCCTTAGGATGTACATTTCCTTGCACAGCATTATATTCATTCTTATGATCTATCCTCATCGATATCGGTTTATGGTTTTGCTGCCACGATTTCATGGGCAGGGAGAGCTACGGCTAGAGTTGCGGTCAGCAGGAGCTCGTCACGGACGAGGACTGACTAGGGCGTGATTCCAAGGACATACGATTTGCATAGATGCGTCGTTTTATTTGTGTTTTCGCGCCATGAGCGGTTGATGGATCGCTTTTACGAGATTTCTCGGACGTGCAGATCAGCACCAGAGGATTGGGCTACTGCTAGAGGACAGCCAGAATGTGATGACCGTCAATGCACCGATTATTCTTAATGATTTAGGCACCGTTTAGCGTGCGGATGAATGAGCCAGTTGTTGTTGCGAATGACGAGATATCGCCCCAAATGTTTGGAGCTATTGCCGCACGAGTTTTACTTAGAGATATGATAGAAGATCGCTAGTCACCCAAGGAGGAATGACTAGGACATGTGATTCGTTGCTTACACCGATGCGAGGTCATCAGATTGATTGATTCCAGCTAGAGCAGACTTCACGCAGGTACATTGGGAGTCGAAGGAAAACGATCGAATGTCAGAAACCCATTTTCCAAGTTTAAAGTATTCAGAAAAACATGCAAGTAATTCTATGGACCCTCTAGAAGAATGAAACCCTAACTCGATATAATGACCATGAGAACGCTTGAAACCTTAGGGTTTGCAGCAGTTCCGCGGTGCCATTGATGAGGCTTGGGTTTACCCTTATACGGCTGGTCCATAGGTGCTGTGGCATATACTGGAATACTCTTAAACTGTACTCAAGAGGTTGAGCTCTTGGGGGATTATTGAACTTTGACGAATCGATCGAAAGGTTTGACGTCATTCGGATATCATGTGATGGGATATATTGCTTGGGAGACTCCAAATATGAGTATAGCCGTTGGAGCGCAGTCCATGCAGCCACGAAGAGAAGAGTCTGAATCAGTCGACATTAGAGAAAAGTGAAGTAAAAGGTTAGTACGAGATCTTGATGAGATGATGTTCCACTCCGCTGACATCAGAGATGTGATACGCATGCAGAGGCATTGTATATGGATATATCTTCCAAAAGGAGTTGCGAGGAGTATGCAGCCGTTCCGAAACAAGAAATAGATTTAGGAAAAGATGACAACTTCCGGGCAGTTTGGCAGAAACGAGATTTAGGAGAGACTTCGACATAACCTTTCTAGAATACTATACGAGAAGACTTGGACCCAGGATCAGTCATATTGCGCACACCCAGTAGGACAGAGTTCGGCATCGTCGACGAGACGTGTAATCAGTGACTATGACAGTTGGCCAGAGATCTTTAAAGGATGTGCTAGAGCGGGACTATTTCCGTCATCTTTGATTTTGATATTTGGGCGATTTATTTGCATGATTGAGATTTTGTGCACCACAGTTGCACTTGACTTCGGTTTGATGTCATTTGAGATATTGATTTCGATTTCAAGCCTATGGTATGCATGTGATTTGACTTATGCTTTCGGCATAGTTTTCATGCACTTTTAGTATTTTGATTTGATTTTGTGCACGCTGATGCACATGGTTGCGAGATTGTATACCACGGTATACCTGATTTGGATTTATATTGAAATGTATTGTATACCGTCAATTTCGATTGTGATATTCGATATTTGTTTTCGTGCACCTTGTGCACTAGATTTGAATTCTTGCGCATATTTGGGCGCTTGATGCGATTTTGGTGCATGCCAGATGCACTAAATTGAGGTTCTTCGTGCATATCCGATGCACCTGATATTGCTGTCAGGCACACCCGTTGCCTTTGACAGGTGTTTCGTGCACATCCGTTGCACTTAAATTTGGTTTATATGCACATGTATGGCACATTCATGGATTTCGTTTTCCGTGCGCACCAGACGCACGGGGCATTCTTGTACGCATTTTGGGATTGACTTTCCTTTAAGCAGTATGTTTATATGATATTTACTATTTGGTATAGTAACTGAGCAGGACTAGTCAGAGGACAGTACCTGATTGTGTTTTTGCATGCATCGATAGTTACTGAAGGGATTTCCAAAAAGGGAGCTATAGTCTCAGTATTTACCTATGTGTCCGAGATGACACGAGACATTTAACAGGAAACCCTTCTAAATTATTTTTCAAAACGGCGGGACGTGTGTTAAACAAAGGGTATATAGATATATAGTTATTTTCTTACAATAAACGTCCGCCACTGTGCCGTGATATGCGTATTGCACAGTGACTTGAAAAGGTTTGGCATGCTTTTCTTCAGATGTTTTGACGAATTTACAACGATGTGTACATGTATAGTTTTGATGTATATCATGTTAGTTTTCGTATTGGATTTTGACATTGGTGTCTTCACTATAACTCCGATGATTGCGGGATGCTTGACGGAGTTTTGATTTTGGTTTATATGCTCATTTTTCATGCGCATGAAATGCACTACGATATGTTTTATGTATTTATGATTTCGGAACCCCGACGACTGGATCATTTTACTAAAATGTTTTAGTATTTGAGGGGTTTAAATTTAAATTCGGGGACCGAATTTCTTTAAGGTGGGAAGACTGTAACATTTAAGAAAAATAAAATATTATTTTTGGGAATTTTCGTAATTAAATAATAAATATTATGAATATTTTAATATGGCGGTATAATTAAATACCGATAAATTGGGAAATATTTGGAAAATTATAGGAATTACTGAAATGAGGGAGTTTTATATGATTTAAGCAAATTATAAATCATTTATGATTAATTATATTCCATTTTAATGCTAATCGCGATTAAATTTCACTAATCGTGCATTAAGCTTGATTTGTGCACAAGACATGCACCATGTCATATTACACTTTTTACATTTTTCTACCACGGCTTTTCTTTTTGTTTTGCTTGGAATTTGTTTTAAAATGAATAGAGAAGACAAAAGAAAAGAAAAGAGAGGGAACAGAATAATAATTGTGTAGCATGGCTTGAGATATGGGAGAGAGAGGGGGGTGAGGGGTCTCATTGACCATGGCTTCATTCTTCACATCATCTTCATCATTCTCTTCTTCTCTCCCTCATGGCTGCCCTCATCTCCCACCACCTCAAACCCCTCACAACAACTCCAAACATCATCCCCCTTTCACAAAAAACATGCACAAGCTCACTACAAGCACTTTGGAACAAGAAAGCAAGGATTTTGGAGACTTGGGGCAACTCAAGAAAAATCTTGAGTTGCCAAATGAGGTATTTTCTTCACCATTAGTATAGTTTTACTTTCACTTTAGTGTCCATGCATGTTTAGAAGTGTTTTAGGATGGTTTAGTGAACTTAGAAAATTCTAGAAGAGGTTTTGATGGATTCTTGAGTTGTGATAGTGCTATTGAACTTTAGTGGTGACCTTAAACCCCTCATAGTGTCTAGAACCCAGACCAAACCTTAACTGAAACATGAAAACCCAAATCTGAAACTTTTCATGTCGGTTTTGTGATGAAATTGAGGCCTACAGGGAATCTGGTGTAACCTCGGATGATTACGAGAAAAGCAAACAACACCACAAGCCTAGATGGACCACTACGAGGCCACCCTACCAATACGAACTCAATCAATGCATTAAAAACCGAGGAGGCCAGAATTTGAGGGCATGTGGCCAGCCAAGTGGTGGGGGTTAGGGTCCAGGTTTCTTCTGTAGCTCACATACCTCCTATATAGCACCCCAGTACTGTTTCTGCACCTTGTTTTCACCTGAACAAAAATCTGGGACTATTTTCATGAGTTGCTGCCTTGCATTTCTTGGTATTCATGACTTAAAGTTTTGGTATTTTTGTTTGGTATCGGTCACTTGACTTTTGTACGTCTATATCGAATGCTATTTTGTTGATTTGCGTGAGTAGACCATAGGTTTTAACCTATGAGTGATTCATGTGTCATTTCGATTGCGAATTGGATTTTAATGCGATACGATGTGTTATGACATGTAGGTACCCCCGCATGAACTTCGGGACGACAAGGACAAGCGTGGAGTCATCGACTTCGGCAAGCAAGGATCAAGGTGAGTAGATATATATCTACGGGGGAAGTCGGGTGGATAGCATATAGCACCCCCGCAGTTCGTAGTGTACTTTATGATAGATATGTATTTATATATACAAATACGGGTTATATGAAACGTTACTTATTAGCAAGAATATTTTAGAACAGCATGTGTTAGTTATAGTGTAATTGGTAGAAAACGTTTTTATTAGTTTAGTAGTCGCGAACCCTAGTGTAATGATTTGCATACACTCACGCGCACACACTCGCATACATTTTACTTTCTTGTGCGTATATGGGGATATGTATATATATACACACATAGGTATGGGACTATGTATGTATATATATATATACGTATACATATACATGGATGATTGGGATAGTATATGGTATTTGGAGATGATTCGATGAGTTTGGGCATGGTTCCATGAGATCGGTGATATGATTTGGTTCGTATTATGAGATACGACATGATGTTATAGCGGGTCTTTAGGCGATGTGTTTTCATACACACGCATATATATATGTAGATGGTATCAGTATTGTACTAGACTTAGATCAGTACCCCCAGTTCACGATATGTGATGATAAGGATACCAGATAAATAATGAGATAAATGTGATATTCGACCCATACCCAGATTTGGGATGTCGTTCGATGAATTTACCGTACGAACTATATTGATGATAGATCCGCGCTCTTGACTCGAGGATGTCATATTATATATATTGTATCGTATGTGATACTATTGAGGTGGGATCACCGACTATTATTTATTTATTTATATATATATATATATATATATATCGACTTAGACTTAGGTGGTTTTCCTTACCCTTTCGATCAGTCTGTTAGTTTAGTCCAGTAGTTTACTTGTAGATGTTAGATGTCACGACCCGAAAGTACGGAACATGACCGGCACTTAAACTACGAACGTCTCGAGACGTACGTAATCTAAGTAAACCGAAAACCCAGAAATCCAAACCAAGAAGAGTAGTAGAGAGTAGGAAAAACCAAATTAAATAAAGTAGTTTTAATAGCATAAGCCGAATTATGCGGGTTTCTAAAAACATCAAAAATTTACTGAAAATTTCGGCAGAGTCTCCTTTGTAAATACTGGCTCCCAAACGGGATACAACATGAATAGTATACGAAATCAATAAAAGGCATCCCCAAGCGGGAGCTAGCTCTTCGTCAATCGACGGTCACAACCACACAAGCAATATAATATACAACGCCAACGGCGAGGATCAAAAACTCAAAAGGGAACTCAAAACCACCAGAAATATAACGATCGACTCTAAGGTCGAAAGAATAAACAACACTGGTCTCTATCTCAATAGATACATGTTTGGTTGATGGAATTTACTAGATACAACTGAAAAATATCATATAAGGTAAATAATGGGGGTATGATACAAGTAAACCCACCTACTAGCAAATCACCCGAATGAAGCTATGCCCGCAAAGCCGTAAGGAACCTGTACGGCAACCTGCAAGAAACTGGGGCACAACGGGGGTGAGTTGCCAACTCGTGAATAGAAAAACATCTACGCACAGAAATCGCATAAATAACGCAACCTAGGTCAATGATCATAAAATATCCTCAAATATAAGTATAACAGGCAGCCTATAACAATGGCTAGGGTAATATCTAACCCGAGTAAAATTTCATGTGCCCGTGTCAGTGCCTCAGGTAGCAATATATCATATGAATGAGGTATGAATGCATGAAACAGAATACATGTAAATGAAGAAACTGTTTTCATAAATTAGTGAGATTTCCTTCGTATTTTTAAACTGAGGTATCATAAATGAAATCAGCATCAGCAGTGTCTACCATCGACACAAAACATAAATCTCACTGTCTCGAAATATCAATGTCTCAATCTCAATATCTAGGGCGCCGTCAGTCCAGACCGGCCCATACCATCCATCTCAAGACCACGACGGTATCCTCCGGATATCCGACACGTCGGGTAATATCACCGGTAGGTAGTGCTCCCCAGCCAGGCTCAACGTCAACACCACATTCCTCTTGCCCCGGGGTACCATACCGGGCCCACCATGTACCCGTGACGGTTCCTCCACTCCTCGACACGGATCTCCAAAACCACAGCAAACTCATGGTGGACGACACTTTACATCACTAGAAAACCGCAACATTTTATATTTTAAAAGATCATAAGTTGTAAATTGTGCGGCTTTCCCCGAAATCCAGAAATATCATAAATCTCAAGAAATCATCACAAGTGCATATGTCAATGATAATGAACTAGGCATGAACAACTGAATAACAGTATGAATGAAGTGGTAGGTAATAACTACAATGTCTAATATGACATATAAGGGAAGTACACTAATATCATGTCAACACTACTAGCTAACAATCTAAGTCAAGCAATTATATTCTCTAAAGTGTACGTGACATGGCAATTACCGATGAAGATGTGTGTGAGCCGGCAGGTAGGTGTACGTGATACATATGCATCATCGGTAATGGTGCTGGTGTCCTAACAACATGATATCAATAATGGAATATGCAGCAAAATAAATATGCGAGGCAGAGCGAACAACAATAATGTACGGGAGCTGAATACTAGACACAACGATAACTAATCTGCAATAATCTAATATAAGTCCTACAAATGGTGCCTTTTGAAATAACACGAATCATGGGGTTTTGAAAATAGGGGCTACGGTGTTTTTATGAAAAGATACGTCGTTTTTGAAATATCCGTAGATTCCCTTGAGCTGTCTTTAAAAATGCCCACGATTCGTTAGTTTTTGAAATAGGTAAGAAGTCTAATCTAATCTAACAACTACACTAAACTATACGGCTGAACAAACAAGCTGAACTACAGGTAAGGAAACCGCCTATCATCTGAGTCGATACATATACATACCTGTATATGTATAGTCGGTGATCCCGCCTCAATAATATCATATCCGATACCATATCTATAATCAGGCGTCCCAAGTCAAAAGTGCGGATCAATCATCAATATAGCTCGTACGTAAATCCGTCGTACGGCATCCCAATCTGGGTACGGTTCAATATCACATTCATCATACTATTCAACTGGTATCCTCTTTATCAAATATCATGATCGGGGTACTGATCTACGTCTATTACCATACTGATACCGCCTACGTATGCATGGACGTGTGTGAAACACTACGTCAAGGACCCGCTACAACGTCATGTCGTATCTAAGATACGAACCCTGCTATATCACCGATCTCACGGCCTCAAATCAAATCTCATCGACTCAGCTCAATCCCAAGTATCATCCTCAATCCGTATGTGAACACATAGTCCCATACCCATGTGAACACATAACTATAAAGAATCCCATGAGCACATATCAATAGGAATGTATGCAAGTATGTATGTGTGTATGTGTAGTGCAACACTACCCTAGGGTTCGCAACACTAAAAATAGTCCAACACACCAATATCCATCCTAAGCATCGATATTAATCCTAAATAACATATAATAATTGTTGGTGTGTATACGCATCCGTTTACACCACTACGGACTGCGGGGGTACTATACGCCATCCACCCGACTTCTCCCCGTAGATATAAATCTACTCACCTGGTCCTCGCTAGCCGGTGCCGACGTTGCCACGCGCTTGCTTGTCGTCTCGAAGTCCACATGGGGGTACCTACATATCATAACGCACCATATCTCATTAAAACTAAATTCGAAATCGAAACGGCATACGAAAATCAAAACGGCACGCGTATCACGCATAGGTCCAAACCTATCGCCTACACATGCAAGAATAGTCAAACTAACCCTCGATGTCGATGTACAAACGTCAAACCATCGAGAAAAATCCAATCACACTCATTTGCACATTCACGCACACTAATTTTAATATAAACTAGGTTAAAACTCACAAAAACCCCAAATTCACTTTAAAAGCCGTTTTTCCGAAAAACTAGCAAGCAAAATTACCCGTCTTAGTGCAAAACTCGATGTTTAAATAATTCTAGCGGCCATAATACTTATTAAATAACTTAAATAAGTCATAAAAACCATTTCCATAATTTAATCACATAAATTTGCATAATTTCCAAAATCATAGATTGCAAAAATATCAATTTTAACACTTTTTATTGTAAAATTCACAATTTTACAATTAAACTTGGTTTTGCATATATTAAATGGTTAAACCACTCATGTAAACCTTAATGATGTGCTAAAAATCCTAACTAGATTTTAATCCCACGTTTTTATTTAATTTCTAAAACCTAGTTAGCAATTTAGCAGAATTATCACCATTTTTAAACTAACAAATTCGCAACTAGTAACCAAATTAGATTTTGCATTCAATTACATGTTAATCCCCTCATTACAATCATAAGCTAATGATAAAGAACCTAATTTAATTCAAACCCTAGCTTCAATTCAAAATTCCCAATTGAATTTCCAAACATTCAATTAAACCCACAATTTAACACCTAATTAGCTTCATTAAGGAATTTAAATCAAAGAAATGAATAATGGGTCAAAAGTTATACCTCACAAACCATGACCAAACTTGAATTCTAGACCTCCATTTTGAAATCCTTGCACCAAGATCCATGCTAAAGGAGATGAGGGAAAATGGGTAGGAGTCGGATTTTGATTTCGGTGAGGTTTTAATTGATTTTTTTGACAAATTTTTTTTTGATGGAAAGAGAGGAGAAGAAGGAAGGGGGGCTGTTGTTGGCCTGCACAATTTCGTTCAGAAATTGTGGGTGGGTGAGGGAGGAGAGAGAGTGGGGTGGAAAAAGTGAGAAGAAAAGTCAAAGTCAACTCAATTTATATCATTTTCTACTCTTTTCTTTTCTTTTCTTTTCCTTTTCTTTCCTTTGCAAACCAAGTGGGGAAAAATTGAAGGCTGCTGAATTTGGCTAAGGGGAGGAGTAAGTGGGGGTGTGTGGGTGTGGGTACGGGTGTGGGGTGATGAAAAATGATAAATACAATACCCCAAACATCCATTTACGCTAAAAAAAAGCCTTTTTTCTTCAATAATTTCTAAACCGTTTTGGCAAATGATTTCGTTCCAAAAACCACATGATAAATTTTTATTTAATGTTTTATGATGCACAAAATTTTTTTCAACTCATTCCAATTTGTAATTTTCCCTAATTAAATGTATTAGTGACGGCTTAAAATAATAATAAAATAATATTTTTTTTCAGAAAATTTGAAATTTCACCAGCGGCTCAATAAACACCAAAAAATAGCAATTACATAGCTAGAATATGTATATTTAATTTTTATAATAAGATATTTGTATTTTGACTTTTTACAGAAAACCCCCTCATTTTACCGATTTTCCAAAATTTCACCGAAACGATTTTCAAAACGCTACAATCTTCCCCACTTAAAGAAATTCGGTCCCCGAATTTAAATTCAAACTCCCCCAATTACTAAAACATCTAAGAAAAACCATCAAGTCGTCGGGGCTCCGAAATTGTAAATACATAAAACAATTCGTAGCGCAGTGCATGCGCTTGAAAAAAAAAATGAGTATATAACTCAAATCAAAACTCCGTCAAGCATCCCGCAATCATCGGAGTCATGGAGAAGACATCAATGCCAAATCCAAATCAAACCAATATGATATAACTCGAAACTATACATATAAACATCTAATCTATATCTGTAAGTATCTGAAGGAAATGCATGCCAAATCTCTTAAGTCGCTGTGCAACGCGTATAACACTGCACAGTGGCGGACGTCTATCATAAGAAAATAACTATATACATATATACCTTTGTTTGAAATGTACGTTCTGCCGTTTTGGAAACAATTTAGAAGGGTCTCCTTGTTTTAAACATTTCGTGTCATATCAGACACGTAGGTAAATACTGAGGCTATAGCTCGCTTTTTGGAAATCCCTTCAATAACTATCAATGCATGCAAAATATATTACTGTCCTCTGACTAGTCCTGCTCAGTACGAAAACACATAGCAATATCATAAAAACATACTGCTCTATACGAAATCAATCCTAAAATATGCACATGAATACTACGTGCATCTGGTGCGCACGGAAATCAAAATCCATGAATGTGTCATACATGCGCACAGAAACAACATCTAAGTGCATCGGGTGTGCACGAAACATCTGTCGTAGGCAACATGTGTGCCTGACAGCAAAATCAGGTGCATCTGACATGCATGAAAAAAAATCTCGATTTAGTGCATCTGGGGTGCACCAAAATCACCCTTCAAAACATGCGCCCAACATGCGCGAAAATCCAAATCAGGTGCATCCATCGTGCACGAAATCATAAAATCCAATATCAAGCGCCGAACGTGCGCAAAATCAATCAGGTGCACAAGGTGCACAAAACAAATATCGAGTATCACAATCGAAATCGAAGTCCAGTGCATCTAAGTGCACAAAAGGCGTATCACTGCACTGCAAGCATATATAAACTATACAGAGTGCAGGAACAAAATCGTGTGCGTGCATACGCACAAAATCAACTCAAATGTCTGAAACCGTAAAATCACAAACATGTGAAACCCAAGCACGAAAACGATATCAAGTGCAACACTGTGCAAGAATCGTAAATTCTCAATCATCAAAATCAAATCATACGAATAAATCACCCAAAACATCGTAATCAATAATGGCGGAATAGTACTGCTCCAGCGCATCCTCTAAGAATCTCGGCCAACTGTCGCGGTCACTAGTGGGGCGTCTCGTCGATGATCATGAACTCTGTCCTGCTGGGGTGCGTAACCATGACCACTCCTGGGTCAAAGTCTTCACTGTGGATTACCAATCTTTCGGTCCATCGGCTCATTGGCCCTGTCGGGTGTGCTAACGGGGATGATCCAGTTCTGGTACGTCTCTTGTCATCTCCCGGTCAATCATCGCGACCACTCGTAAGACAGCATATCACTGGCGTCGGCCTCTGGCTCTCTGAATGTACATGACACCTCTGATCCTGGGTGCAAGTATCATTGCAGCAGTGTCTGGAAGGAATCCTGCTCACGGTCTCTTCCATGTCTCGTCTCTGCCAACTGTCCGGAAGTCGTTATCCTTTCCTATATCTGCATCTTGCTCTGGAACGACTGCATACTCATCGCGACTCCTTCTGGAAGGTAAGTCCAAGTACCATGCCTCGGCATGCGCATCGCCTCTCTGATGTCGGCGGAGTGGAACATCATCTCATCGAGATCTGGTACGAACCTCTTACTTCACTTTTCTCTAATGTCGTCTGCTTTGGACTCGTCTCTTCGCGGCTACATGGACTGAGCTCCAACGACTATCCTCGTATCTGGAGTCTCCCAAGAATGCATCTCACCACCTAGCATCCGAATTAAGTCGAGTCATCCGATCGAGTCGTCAAAACCTCATAATCCCCCAAGAGCTCAACCTCTTGGGCACAGTTTAATAGTATCGAGTACATACCACAGCATCGGTGGTCCAGCCGTAGAAGGGCAAACCCAAGCCTCACTAATGGCGCCGTAGAACTGCCGCAAACCCGAAGGTTCAAAGGCTTTCACACGGTCATTAAGTCGAGTTAGGGTTTCATTCTTCTAGAGAGACCATAGAATTGCCTGCATATCTTTCCGACTACTTTAAACTTGGAATAATAGGTTTCTGACATTCGATCGTCTCTGTCGACTCCCAACGTCTCCGCGTGAAGTCGTGTCTAGCTGGAATCAATCTATCTGATGACCTCGCATCGGGGTAGGCGAACGATCCACATGTCCTAGTCATTCATCCTTGATGACTAGCGACCTCCTATCATCTCTTAGTACAACTCGTCCTGCATTAATTCTAGCATCTGGGAAATATCTCGTCGTTCGCAGCAATAACTGGCTCACTCGTCTGCACGCTGAACAGTGCCTCAATCATCAGGAGTAAGCAACACACCAACGGTCATCAAAATCTGGCTGGCCTCTGTCAGTGGCTCAATCCTCTAGTGTCGATCAGCACATCCGAGTAACCTCATAAAGGCGATCCGCCAATCGCTCGTGGCGCGGAAACACAGTAAAAAGACACATCTCTGCAATCGTGTGTCGCCGGAATTTCGCCCTGGTCAGTCCTCGTTCGTGATGAGCTTGTGCTGACCGCAACTCTAGCCGTAGCTCTCCCTTCCTGTAACCATAGCAGCAAAACCAAACTGGTACCGATGAGGCTAGATCAGGAAGGAATATAATACTGAACAAGGAAATGTACATCCTAAGGCTTCATAAGTGGAGTGGCGTGTCGTAAATATGCCGCGGAACATATCAACGGTACGTCACTCTACTTTAGTCACCTATCCCATCAACCAAGGGTCATCCTACGCTCCGAAGGTTAAAACCTAACGCTCTGATACCAACTTTGTCACGACCCGAAAGTACGGAAGATGACCGGCACTTAAACTACGAACGTCTCGAGACGTACGTAATCTAAGTAAACCGAAAACCCAGAAATCCAAACCAAGAAGAGTAGTAGAGAGTAGGAAAAACCAAATTAAATCAAGTAGTTTTAATAGCATAAGCCGAATTATGCAGGTTTCTAAAAACATCAAAAATTTACTGAAAATTTCGGCAGAGTCTCCTTTGTAAATACTGGCTCCCAAACGGGATACAACATGAATAGTATACGAAATCAATAAAAAGCATCCCCAAGCGGGAGCTAGCTCTTCGTCAATCGACGGTCACAACCACACAAGCAATATAATATACAACGCCAACGGCGAGGATCAAAAACTCAAAAGGGAACTCAAAACCACCAGAAATATAACGAGCGAATCTAAGGTCGAAAGAATAAACAACACTGGTCTCTATCTCAATAGATACATGTTTGGTTGATGGAATTTACTAGATACAACTGAAAAATATCATACAAGGTAAATAATGGGGGTATGATACAAGTAAACCCACCTACTAGCAAATCACCCGAATGAAGCTATGCCCGCAAAGCCGTAAGGAACCTGTACGGCAACCTGCAAGAAACTGGGGCACAACGGGGGTGAGTTGCCAACTCGTGAATAGAAAAACATCTACGCACAGAAATCGCATAAATAACGCAACCTAGGTCAATGATCATAATATATCCTCAAATATAAGTATAACAGGCAGCCTATAACAATGGCTAGGGTAATATCTAACCCGAGTAAAATTTCATGTGCCCGTGTCAGTGCCTCAGGTAGCAATATATCATATGAATGAGGTATGAATGCATGAAACAGAATACATGTAAATGAAGAAACTGTTTTCATAAATTAGTGAGATTTCCTTCGTATTTTTAAACTGAGGTATCATAAATGAAATCAGCATCAGCAGTGTCTACCATCGACACAAAACATAAATCTCACTGTCTCGAAATATCAATGTCTCAATCTCAATATCTAGGGCGCCGTCAGTCCAGACCGGCCCCTACCATCCATCTCAAGACCACGACGGTATCCTCCGGATATCCGACGCGTCGGGTAATATCATCGGTAGGTAGTGCTCCCCAGCCAGGCTCAACGTCAACACCACATTCCTCTTGCCCCGGGGTACCATACCGGGCCCACCATGTACCTGTGACGGTTCCTCCACTCCTCGACACGGATCTCCAAAACCACAGCAAACTCATGGTGGACGACACTTTACATCACTAGAAAACCGCAACATTTTATATTTTAAAAGATCATAAGTTGTAAATTGTGCGGCTTTCCCCGAAATCCAGAAATATCATAAATCTCAAGAAATCATCACAAGTGCATATGTCAATGATAATGAACTAGGCATGAACAACTGAATAACAGTATGCATGAAGTGGTAGGTAATAACTACAATGTCTAATATGACATATAAGGGAAGTACACTAATATCATGTCAACACTACTAGCTAACAATCTAAGTCAAGCAATTATATTCTCTAAAGTGTACGTGACATGGCAATTACCGATGAAGATGTGTGTGAGCCGGCAGGTAGGTGTACGTGGTACATATGCATCATCGGTAATGGTGCTGGTGTCCTAACAACATGATATCAATAATGGAATATGCAGCAAAATAAATATGCGAGGCAGAGCGAATAACAATAATGTGCGGGAGCTGAATACTAGACACAACGATAACTAATCTGCAATAATCTAATATAAGTCCTACAAATGGTGCCTTTTGAAATAACACGAATCATGGGGTTTTGAAAATAGGGGCTACGGTGTTTTTATGAAAAGATACGTCGTTTTTGAAATATCCGTAGATTCCCTTGAGCTGTCTTTAAAAATGCCCACGATTCGTTAGTTTTTGAAATAGGTAAGAAGTCTAATCTAATCTAACAACTACACTAAACTATACGGCTGAACAAACAAGCTGAACTACAGGTAAGGAAACCGCCTATCATCTGAGTCGATACATATACATACCTGTATATGTATAGTCGGTGATCCCGCCTCAATAATATCATATCCGATACCATATCTATAATCAGGCGTCCCAAGTCAAGAGTGCGGATCAATCATCAATATAGCTCGTACGTAAATCCGTCGTACGGCATCCCAATCTGGGTACGGTTCAATATCACATTCATCATACTATTCACCTGGTATCCTCTTTATCAAATATCATGATCGGGGTATTGATCTACGTCTAGTACCATACTGATACCGCCTACGTATGCATGGACGTGTGTGAAACACTACGTCAAGGACCCGCTACAACGTCATGTCGTATCTAAGATACGAACCCTGCTATATCACCGATCTCACGGCCTCAAATCAAAACTCATCGACTCAGCTCAATCCCAAGTATCATCCTCAATCCGTATGTGAACACATAGTCCCATACCCATGTGAACACATAACTATAAAGAATCCCATGAGCACATATCAATAGGAATGTATGCAAGTATGTATGTGTGTATGTGTAGTGCAACACTACCCTAGGGTTCGCAACACTAAAAATAGTCCAACACACCAATATCCATTCTAAGCATCGATATTAATCCTAAATAACATATAATAATTGTTGGTGTGTATACGCATCCGTATACACCACCACGGACTGCGGGGGTGCTATACGCCATCCACCCGACTTCTCCCCGTAGATATAAATCTACTCACCTGGTCCTCGCTAGCCGGTGCCGACGTTGCCACGCGCTTGCTTGTCGTCTCGAAGTCCACATGGGGGTACTTACATATCATAACGCACCATATCTCATTAAAACTAAATTCGAAATCAAAACGGCATACGAAAATCAAATCGGCACGCGTATCATGCATAGGTCCAAACCTATCGCCTACACATGCAAGAATAGTCAAACTAACCCTCGATGTCGATGTACAAACGTCAAACCATCGAGAAAAATCCAATCACACTCATTTGCACATTCACACACACTAATTTTAATATAAACTAGGTTAAAACTCACAAAAACCCCAAATTCACTTTAAAAGCCGTTTTTCCGAAAAACTATCAAGCAAAATTACCCGTCTTAGTGCAAGACTCGATGTTTAAATAATTCTAGCGGCCATAATACTTATTAAATAACTTAAATAAGTCATAAAAACCATTTCCATAATTTAATCACATAAATTTGCATAATTTCCAAAATCCTAGATTGCAAAAATATCAATTTTAACACTTTTTATTGTAAAATTCACAATTTTACAATTAAACTTGGTTTTGCATATATTAAATGGTTAAACCACTCATGGAAACCTTAATGATGTGCTAAAAATCCTAACTAGATTTTAATCCCACGTTTTTATTTAATTTCTAAAACATAGTTAGCAATTTAGCAGAATTATCACCATTTTTAAACTAACAAATTAGCAACTAGTAACCAAATTAGATTTTGCATTCAATTACATGTTAATCCCCTCATTACAATCATAAGCTAATGATAAAGAACCTAATTTAATTCAAACCCTAGCTTCAATTCAAAATTCCCAATTGAATTTCCAAACATTCAATTAAACCCACAATTTAACACCTAATTAGCTTCATTAAGGAATTTAAATCAAAGAAATGAATAATGGGTCAAAAGTTATACCTCACAAACCATGATCAAACTTGAATTCTAGACCTCCATTTTGAAATCCTTGCACCAAGATCCATGCTAAAGGAGATGAGGGAAAATGGGTAGGAGTCGGATTTTGATTTCGGTGAGGTTTTAATTGATTTTTTTGACAAATTTTTATTTATGGAAAGAGAGGAGAAGAAGGAAGGGGGGGCTGCTGTTGGCATGCACAATTTCGTTCAGAAATTGTGGGTGGGTGAGGGAGGAGAGAGAGTGGGGTGGAAAAAGTGAGAAGAAAAGTCAAAGTCAACTCAATTTATATCATTTTCTACTCTTTTCTTTTCTTTTCTTTTCCTTTTCTTTCCTTTGCAAACCAAGTGGAGAAAAAGTGAAGGATGCTGAATTTGGCTTAGGGGAGGAGTAAGTGGGGGTGTGTGGGTGTGGGTACGGGTGTGGGGTGATGAAAAATGATAAATACAATACCCCAAACATCCATTTACGCTAAAAAAAAGACTTTTTTCTTCAATAATTTCTAAACCGTTTTGGCAAATGATTTCGTTCCAAAAACCACATGATAAATTTTTATTTAATGTTTTATGATGCACAAAATTTGTTTCAACTCATTCAAATTTGTAATTTTCCCTAATTAAATGTATTAGTGACGGCTTAAAATAATAATAAAATAATATTTTTTTCAGAAAATTTGAAATTTCACCAGCGGCTCAATAAACACCAAAAAATAGCAATTACATAGCTAGAATATGTATATTTAATTTTTATAATAAGATATTTGTATTTTGACTTTTTACAGAAAACCCCCTCATTTTACCGATTTTCCAAAATTTCACCGAAACGATTTTCAAAATGCTACATTAGACTAGACTCAGGTCATACCTATTTCAAAACTAACGAATCATGAGTATTTTAAAGACAGGTCAAGGGATTCTACGGATATTTCAAAGGACGTACCTTTTCTTAAAAACACCGTAGCCCTATTTTCTAAACACCACAATTCGTGTTATTTCAAACGGCAAAACTATATGACCCATATATGTTAATGTAGATTCCTTATTGTTGCATTTACTATTCCTTTCGGTATATTTGGTATTGCTGCGTTTAGTATTCATTATCCTTTTATCCATGTTGTTATCATCGCATTGCTTGTTTATTATGTACTTTAGTGATTATGAAACCATGATGTCAGGACACCAGCACCATTACCGATGATGTGTATGATCCACGTACACCTGCTTACCGGCTCACACACATCATCATCGATAATTTCCATGTCACGTACACTTTAGAGAATATTAATTCATTGATATCACTTGCTAGTCCATAGTTCCGATATATCATCACTGTACTAGTTTAGATGTTGCATTTATTATTGTGATATTTCATGCATATTTACATATTCCATTATCATGCAATATTATACGGGCCAGTCCGGATTGCCGGAGTCCAGTATTCATTATTATTGACTCTTCAATTTGGATTTCGGAGTTTTCCATGAAATTTCTAGATTTGGAGAAACCGCAAGATTTATAAACTCATTTTCATTTCAAAAGATAAAAAGTGCGGTTTTCTCATGTTATGATTGAGATATGTCCACCATGAGTTTTCTCGGCTCTTGAGCAATATCATACACCCGATTCGAGGAGGAGGAGGAGGAACCGTATATGGGTGCATGGTGGACCCAGTGCGGTACCCCGGGGCAAGATGGTCGCAGATGATGTCGTTGAGCCTGGCAGGGGAGCACTACTGGTCGGTGATTTTATTGTGACTCGACGGATATCCGGAGGATACCGATCGGAGTACAGGCCAGTCCGGATAGCCGGAGCCTGAAGTTTTGAGATTTGGGGATATGTGCCAGTCCGGATAGCCGGAGCCCTAGATATTGAGATTCGAAGTTACAGGCCGGTCTGGATTGCCGGAGCCTGAGATATTGGGATTTATGTTTTGTGTCGATGCTTGACACTGATTTCATGTTGATTTCATTGATGATAACTCAATTTATGTATACAGAAATCTCACTAAAGTAAGAAAACAGTTTTCACATTCATGATGTATTCTGTTTTCATTAAATTGCATTTATACCTCATATTTATGATATGCTGCTACCTGAGGCACTGACACGTGCACTTGGTATTACACTTATGTATAGATGTTTACCCTTGCCACCTTATCATGCTTCAGACTTTATCATTTTGAGGATATATTATGATCGTATTGACCTAGGATTGAGTCATACATACTATTTCTGCTCTGTGATGTTTTCTACTCACGAGTTGGCAACTCACCCCCATTGTGCCACAGTTTCTTGCAGGTTTTTCCGTACAGTTTTTCCTTAGCGGCTTTGCTGGCACACTGCTCCTTTTCGGGTGATTGCTTTGGTGGGTGGACTCACTTGTATCGTGACCACCATTGTACATTTATATTTAGTTGTATCTAGTGAACTCCATCAACCAGACTTGTATATTTTTATAACCTTAGAAGACCAGTTGTATATTCTTTCGACCTTAGAGTCGCGCGTTGTATTATTATGGTTTTCTTGATGATTTTGAGTTTCCTTTTGAGTTTTGATCCTCGCCCTTCGGCGTTGTATATTATATTGCTTGCGTGGTTGTGACCGCCAATTGGCGAAGAGCTAGCTCCCGCTTGGGGATGCCTTTATTCATATTATGCATGTTGTACCCCTTTTGGGGCCAGTATTTACAAAGAAAACTATGCCAAAATTTTCAAAAAAGTCTTGAGATTTTAAAAATGTATACTTCGAGTTATGTTATTAAAACCACATGCTTTAAAGATAAGTTTTCTTCACTTCTTCATTAAAATGGTTTAGATTTCTGGGAGTTTTGGCTTACTTGAATTAGATGTGGTCTTATAGATTTCATATGATTCAAGTGCCAGTCACGTGCCATTTCGGGTCGTGACAATTGGGTATCCCTTGCATGCGAGCCCTCTCCAAATCAGTCTTGGGATACATCTCTTTAGATAGAGTGATTCCTGAACAAGCGGATACATTACCACGCTTAGAATCTTCCATACTAAACCTCTTTAGTATGGTGTTAATGTATCTGGATTGGGACAATCCCAACATCCTCTTAGATCTATCTCTATAGATTTTTATCCCTAAGATGCAGGAGGCATTACCTAGATCTGTCATAGAGAACTTGTGTGATAAGAAGTGCTTGACCGAGTGTAGTATAGGAACATCGTTTCCTATCAAGAGTATGTCATCCACGTACAATACGAGGAAGACAAACTTACTCTCTACAACCTTCTTATATATACATGGTTCATATACATTTTTGATGAAGTCAAACTCTTTTACAACTTCATCAAAACAAATTTTCCAGCTCCGCCATGCCTAGTTTAATCCGTAGATTGATTTAAGTAGCTTGCACACGCTTCCGCTGCTCCCACTGTCTATGAAGACCTCTGGATGTATCATGTGCACGCTCTCTTCTAAATCACCATTTAGAAAAGCGGTCTTGACGTCCATCAGCCAGATTTCGTAGTCATGGTATGCAGCAACAGCAACTAGGATCCTGATGGACTTAAGCATAACCACCGGAGAAAAGGTTTCATCATAATCCACACCTGGTCGTTGACGAAAACCTTTTGCAACAAGTCTAGCTTTGAAAGTCTCAACTTTTCCATCTACACCATGTTTCTTCTTAAAGATCCATTTGCTCCCGATGAGTTTTACCCCTTCAAGAGCATCTTCCAAAGTCCATACTTTGTTGGTGTACATGGTGTAACATTTTAGAAAATATAAAATATTATTTTTGAAATTTAATATTAAAATAATATATTTCGCGAAAACTACCCGATTTGCGGAATTGGGGTTTTCGTAAAATGGTATAAATATATACCAATAATTATGAAATAATTAGGGATTTAAAATGATTTATTCATTTAAAAATATATTTATCGGATTTGGCATTTTTAAAATTTATTATACGCAAGTTTAAAATTAAACCCGATTAGTGCACTGTTAATCGCGATTAAGCCAAATTCGTGTTTCTACAGTTTTCCATGGTTAGTGCACCATGTCATGTTGCATTTTGGTTATATGTTATTTCTTATGTTGTTTTGGGGTGTTATGTGATTTGGTTTTAATGATAAAAAGAAAAGAAAAAGAGAAAAGGGTAAAAGGGTAAATAATTGAGAGAGAGGGTGAGAATGAGAGAGTGAGAGAGAGAGGGCTGCCATCTATTGTTCACTCCATCATTCCCTTCATCTTTTCCCTCATCTCCTTCAACCTCACTTCCCTCCACCTTCACCCCCTAGATCCATCTCCAAAACTTCATCAAAAACATATACCCCCTTCACAAAAGTTGATCCCCTCTTCATTCTCTACACAATGGACCAACCAAAGTTGGATTTTGATGAAATTGGGAAGCTAGGGTTTTTCTAGAGTTGCCAAATGAGGTATAATTTCTTTTGTTTAGGTTAGTTTAAGTTTCTTTGTATTGTAGTTTAGTTTTGAAGTTGTTTATGTGTGAAATGGTGAAGTTAGAAATTTCAAGAGAAGGGTTTGGGTGATTATGTGGATTTGAGTTGTGTAGTGGCTGTTACAAGACCTTAGGGATTGATTTCAAGAGCTGGAATTGAGTATAGAAACCAAAATACGGACTTATGATATCATCCGTGTCGGTTTTGTGAAGATTGGTGTGCCTACAGGGAATCTGGGATGACCTGGAGCATTTTTTAGAAAACCAAACAATACCAGAGACCTAGTTGGACTAATAGGAAGCCACCCTGCAAGCACGAACCCAAACTGACCCATCCTGGCCGAGCTCGCCGGAATTTGAGGGAATGTAGCTGGCCCCATGTGGGTATTTGGTGTCTAGGTTAGTCCAGTAGCTCATATACTCCTCATACAACACCCTATACTTGCTAGTTTTGCTCCAATTGACCTGAGTCAAAATCTGGGAGCACATTGGTGTGATTTTTGGATATGTTTTCCGTATTTTGAATGCTTGGTTTTAGTGTTTGAATTTTTATTTGGTTGTTGGGCGTTTGTACGTTAACAACTAGGGTTGTTTGATTGTTTTGCATGCGTAGGCTATATGTTCTAACCTATGAGCACACCGTGTGCCGTTTTGGTGTTCCGGACTTGATGTTAATGGTATTGCGATATGTGTTGATATTGTAGGTACCTTCACGTGGATTCCGATACGACGGAGCATGGCGTCATCGACTTCGGCAAGTAAGGATCAAGGTGAGTAGATCTATATCTACGGGGGAAGTCGGGTAGATGGCGTATAGCACCCCCGCAAATTATAAATGGAAACCGATCTATAGGATACTGTCGTAGAAACCTAGATTAGGAGCTAGGGTTAGGGTTAAAAAGAATAGTTAGAGATGATATAAGTGATTGAATATATACATTTGGGATATGAGATGAACGCTTAGGGATATGAACATTTAAGGTGAATCACGACTTATAGATATGTAGTTTCACTAGAATAGGTGTGAGTTTTAGAGTAGCATGACATTTGATGTATAAGGTAGAATGTTTATACAAAATATACATGATGTAAGATGACTTAATAAGATACGATAATGTGAGCGGATATGATTGATATAGGATATGAAACGAGATGTATAAGGATAGGAAATGAGATCGATGAATATGACGAGATTGAGATATATGTGTTATGAGATCAGTCAAATGAGATAAAATCATATAGGATGATTTGATGCGAGAATATTGATGTGATGAAAAGAATATACAATGTGATGTGACGACTTGATTGATATGTTGGTATACGGATGCGAGTCGATAAGAGAGGATTGATACCTTTGCCGATCCCCTGATATGAGATTGTTATGGATGTGACCTAGGATATAGGCATATAGATATATAAAATGTTGTGAATCATGAGTGATAAGACGTACGAGACGTTAGGTCCGTACCCTTATTGTCATATAGGTTGTTAGGATCCCAAATTGTTTATTGACGCCGTACTATGATGTTGGATATAGTGCCCACAAAGTCAATTATTGGATCGCAGGCATGTGATTGCAATGATTGAGGGAGGACCTATACCGGTAGGAAAGTCTTACTCGAGATGATAGTATGCTATCTGGTTTGTCTTTATCATCGTGTACATACTTTAGGTGACATTACAGGTCACTATTACACGTTGATAGAGCCCAGAGGATTCTTGCTTGACTGCCAGCAGTATGATGGCGATCATATACGTGGGAGCTGGGGTCTATAAGCACATCCTTAAAAGGTCCCTAGTCGAAGGAGTTTCGAGACAGGGCATCGATACTCCAGAGTAGACTAGTGTATACGGATCGAGACCCCGACAAGGGCGGTGGCTGGTCTCACAAGCCATTGGTGTCAGTTGGTTCACCTAAGACGTATAAAGGTGCTCATTAGGTTATGAGTACACCGGACGGACTCGCCGAGAACATGCTAGTTGGTGTTATACCTATAGTCAGATAGCAGTTCCCTGGTGACTTGTGTACAGGTTAGTCTATCGACCTGAGATCGTCATTTGCCTCATGTGAGTTCCCACTGTGCTTTGATTACTACGCTACCACGGCTCAAAGGAGTCGTGCAAACGGTTTTTAGTTGGATACAGTTCCGAGCCACATGGAGGCAGTGAGCGGATCGGCAGGGGATTCGTCTCTCCCGGTATTGGGGGTGAGATCGCGCTGTGTCTGGAGAGCCATTACACGAAGTCCTTGGCCAAGGCAAGTGAGATTTACTGGTAGGTATTACAGTAATATCTCAGGGTGTTCTGGGCTACACTCTGACACGACTTATACCGCTTTTGGGGGTCTGACATTTACCAGCCACCTAGGCCCGATATGTGATGCTCATAGACGAACGGACCGGACTATACGGATATTGTCACTGACAGGCTCAGTAGGGTTTCAGGATGAGTTTGCTCATCAGCCTCCCTTTTGGTCAATACCTCGGCAGCCGTTACGCACAGCTAGTGCCACTGACGTGCTAGTGGTTAAATCCACAGCCAATGTATTGACGAGTCTTTAGAGTCCCCCACAGATAGTTTTCCAAGTTTCCGGCGAAACGTTGTAGAGGTCGTATGGTATTATGGAAGGGTTCGATCATATTCATGCAGTCGTGCACGGATCATGATCGGTCGGATCATACTAGTGGGCTTTGGTATAAGTCGGATCCTAGTATTAGATTTGTTGAATTACTTTAGTCTCATTTCATTCGCATTCAGTCGGAATGCGGATGCAGATATGTATATACAGAGGAAGGTATTCTTATGATCCGTCACGAGTTTACTTTAGTTGATGCCATATCTTTTTGTTGGATTAAACATTTTGGCTAATGTTTATTTTGTTGGAAATTATGAGCTTAATTCATGATGAGGTGCATTAATTGTGACATGTGCATGGGTGATGACTCATGGGCTTTTTATTTGTGCAAATGTCACCATTATGATTGATTAAGGGTGTGAAACGAAAGTTGGAGAGAGAGAGGGCAGCCATGTACATGGGTTAGCACTTGTGATTATCATTCTAAGCATCTCTCATTTTTCATCTCACACAAGAAAAGAAAAGCTCTTCTTCTTCTTCTTCCTCTAGCTCATAACTTCCACCAATGGCATCCTCTTTAACCTCCACTCATTCCATCTCATGAGTCGAGAATCATTGAGTGTTAGAGACAAAGTTATCACACACTCTCTAAATCACCTTGGACATGTCGGCTAGCAAACTTCATGTTCGAGTTGCTTCGGATGAAGCGGGAGCCCGTAAAAAGACTCGTTGATGTGGTACCCTTCCGACGAGGAGACCGGAGATCGGAGATGCCGCGAAGAGCTTGGGATGGTGGCCAAATACCGTAGGACATGGATCGATCGGTATAGCCACTCTCACTTCTTAGTAGTTAGCTAGTTTAGCGTTAATGGTTCGATCCAGGTAAAAGACTACAATAGCGCCGGTTTCCTAAAAAAGTTTTTGTTTCCGCATTTGGCCTCGGATTGACGGTCGGGGCGCTACCGTAGACTTAAATGGTATCAGAGCCACGCCATTAACCTTTACTAGCTTGTTCTAACATGTTTAAAACATCGATCGACCGAAATTTCCAAAACCGCATTTTCAATATTAAAGTTTCTGTCGAATTTTTTTGTGGTCTAAAAATTATTTTGGGTACGTCAGAAAATCAGGCAGGCTTTTTAAGACCTCTGTAGAAATTTGGTAGCGTGAGTCTACGGTAACGCCGCGGAACCGCGGCGATACCCACATTTTGGCCGCGGTTCCGCCGCAGTTATGTGGCTTCGGTGCACCATTTTTCTTGTGCTGGTCTTTTGTATGGAAATGTGGTTTCTGGAATTTTTAGTTTTGGCCCAGATTATTTTGAGTGCTGGATTTATACTTGGGGCCCACTTCGGGAAATTTAGTCGATCGAAATTTTTAAATAAGTTAGTTCACAGTGCTTACTTTATATCTGGGACCGTGAATGTCACTCGTGTGGTAAATCTTGTCTAATTGCTATAGCTCTTTTAGACGGGTTTGCGAACGTGACATTCACGTTGATGTTCTGTGTTGTGCTGTGATGTTGCGGATTTTTCGTGGGGGATAGCTTGGGTGCAATGTTAGTACAGTTTAGTTTCATTTGTACATTTGATATCGCGGGGCGAGCGTCCGACATGTGGACTGCCGTCACTGCCTGTTTGTATATTATTCTTTTGGGGCATGACCGGGTTGAGGTCGATGTACCCGTTGTACATATTTTCTTTTCTGTACTAGGATTACCCCACGGTGGAGTGCACGGATAGCCGGGTTCTAGAGGGCAACGGGCCCGCATCTCATGGCTTTGAGACGGAGGGGGCTTCATTCTAGAATTGGCGGGCTATTCACCGCACTCATAGGGGGTACAGTTTGACCCAAGGAGGGGTGCTCAAGTTAACGGATTCCGTGAAGTGCCGGGTGGTCCATTCACATTGCTGTAGGGAGCTGCCTCGCTTCAGGTTTTGGAGGATAACTTGCCGCACTCGTAGGGGTCTAGGTTTAATTTCATAGGCTATCCACACGACCAGGGGAACGTCGGGTTTCACTTGCGGCTCAAAGGAAACCCGGGGCTCCCAGATTATCTGTATTGTTCTGTGATGCTTATTAGTTTTCTGTGATGTTGTATTTATCATGCCTGGAGAGATTATTATATATTGTTATATATACTAGTAGATGTTGTATATGTTTTGCACCCGCGCTAGTCCAGTCCCCGCTCTGTCGTTAGTTAAGTAACCTAACGGGTGATGACGGGACCCAGTGGCGAATGCGGATGGCATATACGTACATTATATTTTCGTTCTTTTCTGGTGTGATTAATTGATGGGACTGCGTTGATTCGGATCAATGCAAGGAAAATAAACCTATTCGATGTTGTTGCAACAATTTTCAAAAAGCTGTTATTATAAGGACGTTCTCTTTTGTTTTGCACAGTGGTATTCAGTTTGGAATATCCAGCACCTCATCCGACGAGGCAAGGGCCGAGATCTTTTCATCGTCAGTGACCCCTTGGACAGAGATTTGCGTCAAGGTAATAACTTCACTATAGTCGATTATTTTTTGCTTTGCATCGCGGTATTCAGTTGGAATATCCTGCACCTCATTCTACGGGGAAAGAGCCGAGATCCCTTCACCGGGAGTGACCTCTTGAGCAAAGGTTTTCGCATTTATACATTTGTAAAAAGTTATCTGGTTCCTTCAACGATATCAAGTTCATTACGTTAAATGTTTTTCGCCAAAAACCAGATGTATCCCTCCGTCATTTCAGATTAGTATTGCATAGTATTCGCGCTACGTTTGTCGTTGTTATTCGCCGAGACGTAGTGTGTGGTGGCTCTGTTGTGCTTTTCTGTCGCATGGATATGTGGATTGGTTAGGACGGTCGTACGACTTTGTTGATTATTCATCAAGGGTTATGCGGGTGGGTTTAACGCAATCAAGATAATGACGGGTTGAACTTGAATAGGACCTTTTGATTTGTTGATTATTCGTCAAGGTCACTTGGGTCCTAGGGGTAAAAATCACATCGGGAGTTTCTAAAGAAACTGAAACTTGCCAGACATGCACATACCTTCTGGAGTGTGGTGACTTGAGTAGATTCCATCAAGTTATCATGCGATGATAGTTGGATCCCGATTCCCACTGATGAGTTGGTTTACTCCTCCGGTGATCCCGACTAATTCTTCTTTCAGGTTTGGAGGAGAATTTGAGGTTATAGTGGGAGGTTTCCTGATTAGATAAATTGATAACCATTCTGATCCAGGTTAGAGTGCATGCAGAATGTTTCTTTTCTCTCTCTCTCTCTTTGGAAGCGATCATGACCCGGCCCTAGACTATAACTCAGTGACCAAGTTAACCGAACTTTCTTAAAACAATGGCTTTTGGATTGTCAGAGTTGCACACCTCATTGTCACTCCTACTTTTACCCTTTTCTCCAGAACACTTCGTATCACTACGAACATCCACTTCCAATAGATAAAACCATCGTATGTTAATATACGAACCCGAAGGAACTTGTTCCAAATTCGAGGATGGTTTCTGGTTCAGGAGGAAATGAATAGGACTATTCAGTTGTCTTTTCCTTTTACCTTCTCTCAGGTTGCGAGTGCTCCTTGGATTAGGACGGTACACCTATTACGCTAATTGGATAGTCTTCATCTAAACCATAGGCAGGTGCCGAAAGGTAGGAAATGAAGAAAACCGATTAGCCTAAGTGAGGTGTACAGAAGGTAATAAGTTAAGACAAATAAAGGGATTAGAAAGAGGGCAAAGTAAATTGCGACTGCTATCATTTACGACCAAACCTAGTATTTCATCGCCACTCCTATTTCACCTTTGTATTTCTCCAGAACACCCTGTATCACAACGAAGATCCAATTCCATTGGATAAATCCATCGTATGGTTATATACGAACTCGAAAGGAACTTGTTCCAGTTCGGGGATGGATTCTGGTTCAGGAGAAATAGGAATAAGGTTTATTCAGTTGTCTTTTATCATCACCTTCTCTCAGATTGCGAGTGTTCCTAGGATTAGGACAGTACACCTATTACGCTTATTGGATATTCTTCTTCCAAACCATAGACTGGTGCCGAACGGTAGGGAAGGAAGAAAACCGTTTAGCCTAAAGGGGTGTACAGAAGGTAATGAGTAAAGACAAATAAAGGGATTTGGAGAGATGGCAAGGAGATATACGGTTACAGTCATGAATCTGATAATGGAAGAGGCATTACTAGGAATACCCGGATACCCCTTTGAAACATTTTTCGTGTTTCGGTTTCACTGTGCATTGTTAATAGAAAACTGATTTCCCAATTAGACCCTTACTCCAGGGTATGTATTTACCAGGTATGATTCTCACATCTGTATGGTTTTTACAGATGGTGAGTGGGAGTAAGTTATTTGGAATTAGGTGATCATCCTCATTATATCGGAATCCGTTGTAATTGGTGATATTTGAGAAAATCGCCTGGGTTTTTGCCGGACGGCAAATATTTGGTTTTGAATATCCGTTGTTATGCACCAATTTCAAAATGATATATCTGTACGTTTATTTCATAAAGTGAGATATAACTTTTTGAAATTATGTCCATGACATTTACCTATATCAGTTGATGGTTGGGTAAGGAGCATTAAACAGCGGTGTAATTCTTCATAACCATAGTACAGTTTTCACCTACGACGCATAGGGTTTGAGTTATCCAACTCAGGGTACTTATACAAAGTATTGTATGTTGTCCAGTGTCCATAAGGACAAAAGGGTTTGGTCCTCATACTATATTCTGTTTACTTGTGACTTCTCAAAGTTTTAGACAAGTGTTTCGTAGAAATACAAGGTCCAAGTTTGAGAAGATATAGGTGCAAGAATAAAGTAGAGAACCATGTGTTGCAAGTATCAGGATTCTTCAAGGTGATCGAAGATGTAGATACTTGTATTTGGTATTCAGTCGATAGTAATGATTTTGAGAACTTGCTTCTCTTTCAGGTTACTCAAAATTCGATGCACTCCTAAGTTGAGTAATGTTGATCGGCCTCTCTCCATTTAGTTGACATACACTAGAAACAGCTGCATGGTTTGAATCCGGTTCCCATTAAATTAGTGTCTCTGTTTCTATATTGTATATAGACTGGATCATATCTTAACGATGTTAAGGTATATGGAGTTGTCCGGCTTATGCTTAAAACCAGACTCTGGATAATTCAAGGCACGTTTCTGTAATGGCTGTTTGTGCGTTAACCCGGGTTATGACGAGGGTTAATTTTCTATCATCTGGAAGATCAATAGTGATATTGTTCTTGACTCGCCACAGTTTTAGTAAAATGGACTTTTTTTTAAGAAAACAGTGGTGGGAGTATGGTAGAACTGGAAGTGATTTCAGAACCGCAAACGATTACGGAAAATTTGATAAGAACCTAAAGATTCAATCTGGATTGACATTCCATTAGCCATTCCACACATATGGTGGGTAACCTCAGGCACCCGAGAGGTACTCCGGTATCCTCAATGAGGGTAACAGAGAGGTTCTTGTTTACCCAGACTTGACATTATTGTTTTTCCAGACTATGAGACCCGGTAAGAGGATGAGTATAGCGTCGTTCTAAACTAGCTATAGAAGTGCACGTGTATATGACTCTGTCAGAGGGTTGTTGTAGTCAGTGGGAGCAGCGGAAGCATAGTGGACAAGAAGCTTGTGTCTATTTATAGACTAAGGCAGATATAGCGGAGATAGATCATCTAATTTTGATGTAATAGTCATAGGTTTTGACTTCATCAGAATAGGGGATAGATCTGTTAAGAAGGTAGTAGGGTGTGATGTCCTGGTATTTGGATGACATACACATAGTAGGAAATGAAATTCCTATACTACGATCGGTTATACCGTGGTTATCACATAGTGGTTTCTCTACATAGGATATGGATATAACATCAGGCATTCCGGTTACTAGATCTATGGTTTTAGATCTAGATTTGGGAAGTATCCCAATATGGGTACTTAGACAGTATTCTAAAGGTATTTAGAATGGATGACTCCTGGCAAGGTGGTATACCTGCAAGTGATGGAGTCACCCTCTCTAAAGGTGTCTTACAGACTAAAGGGGAGAGGGATGTGCATGATTGACATTTCACTCGCTTAGGCAATTGGGTCAAACATGAGATGTCAAGTACCACACCAGAGGTTGTTTTTGCACTAGTTGCAAAAAGTTGTTATTAATCCATTCCTGGAGAAACATTCGGAAGCAGTTTTTAGAACATAAGCAGATCTTCTGGGGATATGATATTCACAACCTCCTTCGGGAGACGGTTATCATTCCAGGCTTCCAAGGTGATTTGGATGACAGAGTGACTGTCAGGGTTATAGTTTTCCCTCTGACGAGGGGCAGTATTTTGGACAGGTGATCCAAGCGGATACTGAGGGAGGCATGGTGTAGGATACTGATTAAATTCAGTTGACGATACAGTCTAAGAAGTTTGTTGGATTTGGAGTTCACTTGTGAACTAGGTCCCATCAGATATCCAGACATATTCTAAGACAGGTATTTCTCATTTCGGGAGATGGCTTTCTCCGCGAACTTGAGATAAAGAGGGATATAGAAAGAAATATCTGGGTGGATCCACTCACTGAGGCTATTTCTCGAATGCAATAGTTTTACAAACGAGCTTTGTGAAACTGATCAGAAGAGGAGTTAGGTGTTCGGTATCACACGGGCTGTGAGTATGCGACATCGCAATAATTAGCCTTAAGTGCAAGTGGGAGATTGTTGGATATAGTGCCCTCAAAGTCAATTATTGGATCGCAGGCACGTTATTGCAATGATTGAGGGAGGACCTATACCGGTAGGACAGTCTTACTCGAGATGATAGTATGCTATCTGGTTTGTCTTTATCATCATGTAAATGCTTTAGGTGACATTACAGGTCACTCTTACACGTTGATAGAGCCCAGAGGATTCTTTCTTGACTGCCAGCAGTATAATGGCGTTCATATACGTGGGAGCTGTGGTCTATAAGCACATCCTTAAAAGGTCCCTAGTCGAGGGAGTTTCGAAACAGGGCATCGATACTCCAGAGTAGACTAGTGTATACGGATCGAGACCCCGACGAGGGGCGGTGGCTGGTTTCACAAGCCATTGGTGTCAGTTGGTTCACCTAAGACGTATACGGGTGCTCATTAGGTTATGAGTACACCGGACGGACTCGCCGGGAACATGCTAGTTGGTGTTATACCTATCGTCAAATAGCAGTTTCCTGGTAACTTGTGTACAGGTTAGTCTATCGACCTGAGATCGTTATTTGTCTAATGTGAGTTCCCACTATGCTTTGATTAATACCCTACCACGGCTCAAAGGAGTTGTGCAAACAGGTTTTAGTTGGGTACAGTCCCGAGCCATAAGGAGGCAGTGAAAGAATCGGCAGGGAATTCGTCCCTCCCGGTATTGGGGGTGAGATCGCGCTGTGTCTAGAGAGCCATTACACAAAGTCCTTGGCCAAGGCAAGTGTGATTTACTGGTAGGTATTCCAGTAATATCTCAGGGTGTTCTGGGCTACATTCCGACATGACTTATACCGCTTTTGGGAGTCTGACATTTACCAGCCACCAAGGCCCGATATGCGATGCTCATAGACGAACGGACCGGACTGTACGGATATTGTCATTGACAGGCTCAGTAGGGTTTCAGGATGAGTTCGCTGATCAGCCTCCCTTTTGGTCAATACCTCGGCAGCAGTTACGCACAGCTAGTGCTACCGACGAGCTAGTGGTTAAATCCACAGCCAATGTATTGACGAGACTTTAGAGTCCCCCACAGATAGTTTCCCAAGTTTCGGGCGAAATGTTGTAGAGGCCGTGTGGTATTATGCCAGGGTTCGATCATATACATGCAGTCGTACACGGATCATGATCGGACGGATCATACTAGTGGGCTTTGGTTTAAGCCGGATCCTAGTATTAGATTTGTTGGGTTACTTTAGTCTCATTGCATTCGCATTCAGTCGGAATGCGGATGCAGGTATGTATATACAGGTGAGGGGTATTCTTGTGATCCGTCACGAGTTTACTTTAGTTGATGCCGTATCTTTTTGTTGGATTAATCATTTGGGCTAATGTTTATATTAGTGGAAATTATGAGCTTAATTCATGATGAGGTGCATTAATTGTGACATGTGCTTGGGTGATGACTCATGGTCTTTTATTTGTGCAAATGTCACCATTATGATTGATTAAGGGTGTGAAATGAAAGATGGAGAGAGAGGGCAGCCATGTACATGGGTTAGCTCTTGTGATTATTATTCTAAGCATCTCTCATTTTTCATCTCACTTAAGAAAAGAAAAGCTCTTCTTCTTCTTCCTCTAGCTCATAACTTCCACCAATGGCATCCTCTTTAACCTCCACTCATTCCATCTCATGAGTCGAGAATCATTGAGTGTTAGAGACAAAGTTATCACACACACTATCTACATCACCTTGGACATGTCGGCTAGCAAACTTCATTTTTGAGTTGCTTCGGATGAAGCGGGAGCCCGTAAAAAGACTCATTGATGTGGTGCCCTTCCGACGAGGAGACCGGAGATCGGAGATGCCGCGGGGAGATTGGGATGGTGGCCAAAGACCAAAGGACACGGATCGATCGGTATAACCACTCTCACTTCTTAGTAGTTAGCTAGTTTAGCGTTAATGGTTCGATCCGGGTAAAAGACTACGATAGCGCCGGTTTCCTAAAAAAGTTTTTGTCTCCGAATTTGGCCTTGGATTGACAGCCGGGGCGCTACCGTAGACTTACATGGTATCAGAGCCATGCCATTAACCTTTACTAGCTTTTTCTAAACTGTTTAAAACATCGATCGGCCGAAATTTCCAAAACCGCATTTTCAATATTAATGTTTCTGTCGAATTTTTTTTTGTGGTCTAAAAATTATTTTGGGTACGTCAGAAAATCAGGCAGGCTTTTTTAAGACCTCTGTAGAAATTTGGTAGCGTGAGTCTACAGTAACGCCGCGTAACCGCGGCGATATCCACGTTTTGGCCGCGGTTCTGCCGCGGTTATATGGCTTCAGTGCATCATTTTTCTTGTGCTGGTCTTTTGTATGGAAATGTGGTTTCTGGAATTTTTAGTTTTGGCCCAGATTATTTTAAGTGCTGGATTTGTACTTGGGGCCCACTTCGGGAAATTTAGTCGATCGAAATTTTTAAATAATTTAGTTCACAGTGTTTACTTTATATCTGCAACCGTGAATGTCATTCGAGCAGTAAATCTTGTCTAATTGCTATAGTTCTTTTAGACGGGTTTACGAACGTGACATTCACGTTGATGTTCTGTATTGTGCTGTGATGTTGCGGATTTGTCGTGGTGGATAGCTTGGGTGCAATGTTAGTACAGTTTAGTTTCATTTGTACATTTAATATCACGGGGCGAGCGTCCGACATGTGGACTGCCGTCACTACCTGTTTGTATATTATTCTTTTGGGGCACGACCGGGTTGAGGTCGATGTACCCTTTGTACATATTTTCTTTTCTGTACTAGGATTACCCCACGGTGGAGTGCACGGATAGCCGGGTTCTAGAGTGCAATGGGCCCGCATCTCATGGCTTTGAGACGGAGGGGGCTTCACTTTAGAATTGGCGGGCTATTCGCTGCACTCATAGGGGGTACAGGTTGACCCAAGGAGGGATGCTCAAGTTACCGGATTCCGTAAAGTGCTGGGTGGTCCAATCACTTTGCTGTAGGGGGCTGCCTCGCTTCAGGTTTTGGCGGGTAACTTGCCGCACTCGTAAGGGTCTAGGTTTCATTGCACAGGCTATCCACACGACCAGGGGTACGTCGGGTTTCACTTGCGGCTCAAAGGAAACTCGAGGCTCTCAGATTATCTGTATTGTTCTGTGATGCTTATTACTTTTCTGTGATGTTGCATTTATCACGCCTGGAGCGATTATTATATATTTTTATATATACTAGTAGATGTTGTATATGTTTTGCACCCGCGCTAGTACAGTCCCCGCTCTGTCGTTAGTTAAGTAACCTAACGGGTGATGACGGGACCTAGTGGCAAATGCGGATGGCATATACGTACATTATATTTTCGTTCTTTTCTGGTGTGATTTATTGATGGGACTGCGTTGATTCGGATCAATGCAAGGAAAATAAACCTATTCGATGTTGTTGGAAAAATTTTCAAAAAGCTGTTATTACAAAGACGTTCACTTTTGTTTTGCACAGTGGTATTCAGTTTGGAATATCCAGCACCTCATTCGACGAGGCAAGGGCCGAAATCCCTTCATCGGGAGTGACCCCTTGGACAGAGGTTTGCGTAAGGGTAATAACTTCACTATAGTCGATTACTTTTTGCTTTTCATCGTGGTATTCAGTTGGAATATCCTGCACCTCATTCTACGGGGAAAGAGCCGAGATCCCTTCACCGGGAGTGACCTCTTTAGCAAAGGTTTTCGCCATTATACATTTGTAAAAAGTTATCCGGTTCCTTGAACGATATCAAGTTCATTACGTTAAAGGTTTTTCGCCAAAAACCAGTCGTAGCCCTCCGTCATTTCAGATTAGTATTGCTTAGTATTCGCCCTATGTTTGTCGTTGCTATTCGCCGAGAGGTAGTATGCGGTAGCTCTGTTGTGCTTTTCTGTCGCATGGATATATGGATTGGTTAGGACGGTCGTACGACTTTGGTTATTATTCATCAAGGGTCGTGCGGGTGGGTTTAACGCAATCAAGATAATGACGGGTTGAACTTGACTAGGACCTTTTGATTTGTTGATTATTCGTCAAAGTCACTTGGGTCTTAGGGGTAAAAATCACATCGGGGGTTTCTAAAGAAAATGAAACTTGCCAGGTATGCGCATACCTTCTGGAGTGTGGTGACTTGAGTGGATTCCATCAAGTTATCATGCGATGATAGTTGGATCCCGATTCCCACTGATGAGTTGGTTTACTCCTCCGGTGATCCCGACTAATTCTTCTTTCAGGTTTGGAAGAGAATTTGAGGTTACAGTGGGAGGTTTCCTGATTAAATAAATTGATAACCATTCTGATCCAGGTCAGAGTGCACGCAGAGTGTTTATTTTCTCTCTCTCTCTTTGGCAGCGATCATGACCCGACCCTAGACTTTAACTCAGTGACCAAGTTAACCGAACTTTCTTAAAACAATGGCTTTTGGATTGTCAGAGTTGCACACCTCATCGCCACTCCTACTTTTACCCTTTTCTCCAGAACACTTCGTATCATTACGAACATCCACTTCCAATGGATAAAACCATCGTATGGTAATATACGAACCCGAAGAAACTTGTTCCAAATTCGAGGATGGTTTCTGGTTCTGGAGGAAATGAATAGGACTATTCAGTTGTCTTTTCCTTTTACCTTCTCTCAGGTTGCGAGTGCTCCTTGGATTTGGACGGTACACCTATTACGCTAATTGGATAGTCTTCATCCAAACCATAGGCAGGTGCCGAAAGGTAGGGAATGAAGAAAACCGATTAGCCTAAGTGAGGTGTAAAGAAGATAATAAGTTAAGACAAATAAAGGGATTAGAAAGAGGGCAAAGTAAATTGCGACTGCTATCATTCACGACCAAACCTAGTATTTCATCGCCACTCTTATTTCACCTTTGTATTTCTCCAGAACACCCCGTATCACTACGAAGATCCAAATCCATTGGATAAATCCATCGTATGGTTATATACGAACTCGAAAGGAACTTGTTCCAGTTCGGGGATGGATTCTGGTTCAGGAGAAATAGGAATAAGGTTTATTCAGTTGTCTTTTATCATCACCTTCTCTCAGATTACGAGTGTTCCTAGGATTAGGACAGTACACCTATTATGCTTATTGGATAGTCTTCTTCCAAACCATAGGCTTGTGCCGAACGGTAGGGAAGGAAGAAAACCATTTAGCCTAAAGGGGTGTACAGAAAGTAATGAGTAAAGACAAATAATGGGATTTGGAGAGATGGCAAGGAGATATACGGTTACAGTCATGAATCCGATAATGGAAGAGGCATTACTAGGAATACCCGGATACCCCTTTGAAACATTTTTCGTGTTTCAGTTTCACTGTGCATTGTTAATAGAAAACTGATTTCCCAATTAGACCCTTACTCCAGGGTATGTATTTACAAGGTATGATTCTCACATCTGTATGGTTTTTACAGATGATGAGTGGGAGTAAGTTATTTGGAATTAGGTGATCATCATCATTATATCGGAATCCGTTGTAATTGGTGATATTTGAGGAAATCGCCTGGGTTTTTGCCGGACGACAAATATTTGGTTTTGAATATCCGTTGTTATGCACCAATTTCAAAATTATATATCTGTACGTTTATTTCATAAATTGAGATATAACTTTTTGAAATTATGTCCATGACATTTACCTATATCAGTTAATGGTTAGGTAAGGAGCATTAAACGGCGGTGTAATTCTTTATAACCATAGTACAGTTTTCAACCTACGATGCACAGGGTTTGAGTTATCCAACTCAGGGGACTTATACAAAGTATTGTATGTTTTCCAGTGTCCATAAGGACAAAAGGGTTTGGTCCTCGTACTATATTCTGTTTACTTGTGATTTCTCAAAGTTTTAGACAAGTATTTCATAGAAATACAAGGTCCAAGTTTGAGAAGTTATAGGTGCAAGAATAAAGTAGAGAACCATGTGTTACAAGTATGAGGATTCTTCAAGGTGATCGAAGATGTAGATACTTGTATTTGGTATTCATTCGATAGTAATGATTTTGAGAACTTGCTTCTCTTTCTGGTTACTCAAAATTGGATGCACTCCTAAATTGAGTAATGTTGATCGGCCTCTCTCCATTTAGTTGACATGCACTAGAGACAGCTGCATGGTTTGAATCTTGTTCCCATTAAATTAATGCCGTTGTTTTTATATTTTATATAGACTGGATCATATCTTAACGATGTTAAGGTATATGGAGTTGTCCGGCTTATGCTTAAAACCAGACTCTGGATAACTCAAGGCACGTTTCTGTAATGTCTGTTTATGGGTTAACCCGGGTTATGACGAGAGTTAATTTTCTATCATCTGGAAGATCAATAGTGATATTGTTCATGACTCGCCACAGTTTTAGTAAAATGGACTTTTTTTAAGAAAACAGAGGTGGGAGTATGGTAGAACTGGAAGTGATTCCAGAACTGCAAACGATTACGGAAAATTTGATAAGAACCCAAAGATTCAATCTGGATTGGCATTTCATTAGCCACTCCGCACATATGGTGGGTAATCTCAGGCACCCGAGAGGTACTCCAGTATTCTCAAGGAGGGTAACAGAGAGGTTCTTGTTTACCCAAACTTAACACTATTGTTGTTCCAGACTATGAGACCCGGCAGGAGGATGAGTATAGCGTCGTTCTAAACTAGCTTTAGAAGTGCACGTGTATATGACTCTGTCAGAGGGTTGTTGTAGTCAGTGGGAGCAGCGGAAGCATAGTGGACAAGAAGCTTATGCCTATTTATAGACTAAGGCAGATATAGCGGAGATAGATCATCTAATTTTGATGTAATAGTCATAGGTTTTGACTTCATCAGAATAGGGGATAAATCTGTTAAGAAGGTAGTAGGGTGTGATGTCCTGGTATTTGGATGACATACACATAGTAGGAAATGAAATTCCTATACTACGATCGGTTATACCGTGGTTATCACATAGTGGTTTCTCCACATAGGATATGGATATAACATCGGGCATTCTGGTTACTAGATCTATGGTTTTAGATCTAGATTTAGGAAGTGTCCCAATCTGGGTACTTAGACAGTATTCTAAAGGTATTTAGAATGGATGACTCTGGCATGGTAGTATACCTGCAGGTGATGGAGTCACCCTCTCTAAAGGTGTCTTACAGACTAAAGGGGAGAAGGATGTGCATGATTGACATTTCACTCGCTTAGGCAATTGGGTCAATCATGAGATGTCAAGTACCACACCAGAGGTTGTTTTTGTACTAGTTGCAATAAGTTGATATTAATCCAATCCTGGAGAAACATTCGGAAGCGGTTTTTAGAACATAAGCAAATGTTCTAGGAATATGATATTCACAGCCTCCTTCGGGAAACGGTTATCATTCCAGGCTTCCAAGGTGATTTGGATGACAGAGTGACTGTCAGAGTTATAGTTTTTCCTCTGACGAGGGGCAGTAGTTTGGACAGGTGCTCCAAGCGGATACTGAGTGAGGCATGGTGCAGGATACTGATTAAATTCAGTTGATGATACGGTCTAAGAAGTTTGTAGGATTTGGAGTTCACTTGTGAACTAGGTCCCATCAGATATCCAGACATATTCTAAGACAGGTATTGCTCATTTCGGGAGATGACTTTCTCTGCGAACTTGAGATAAAGTGAGACATAGAAAGAAATATCAGGGCGGATCCACTCACTGAGGCTATTTCTCGAACACAATAGTTTTACAAATAAGCTTTGTGAAACTGATCAGAAGAGGAGTTGGGTATTTGGTATCACACGGGCTGTGAGTATGCGACATCGCAATAATTTGCCTTAAGTGCAAGTGGGAGATTGTTGGATATAGTCCCCTCAAAGTCAATTATTGGATCGCAGGCACGTTATTGCAATGATTGAGGGAGGACCTATACCGGTAGGACAGTCTTACTCGAGATGATAGTATGCTATCTGGTTTGTCTTTATCATCATGTACATGCTTTAGGTGACATTACAGGTCACTATTACACGTTGATAGAGCCCAGAGGATTCTTTCTTGACTGCCAGCAGTATAATGGCGTTCATATACGTGGGAGCTGTGGTCTATAAGCACATCCTTAAAAGGTCCCTAGTCGAGGGAGTTTCGAGACAGGGCATCGATACTCCAGAGTAGACTAGTGCATACGGATCGAGACCCCGACGAGGGGCGGTGGCTGGTCTCACAAGCCATTAGTGGCAGTTGGTTCACCAAAGACGTATACAGGTTCTCATCAGGTTATGAGTACACCGGACGGACTCGCCGGGAACATGCTAGTTGGTGTTATACCTATCGTCAAATAGCAGTTCCCTGGTGACTTGTGTACAGGTTAGTCTATCGACCTGAGATCGTCATTTATCTCATTTGAGTTTCCACTATGCTTTGATTACTATGCTACCACGGCTCAAAGGAGTCGTGCAAACAGGTTTTAGTTTGGTACAGTCCCGAGCCACATGGAGGCAGTGAGCGGATCGGCAGGGGATTCGTCTCTCCCGGTATTGGGGGTGAGATCGCGATGTGTCTGGAAAGCCACTATACGAAGTCCTTGGCCAAGGAAAGTGAGATTTACCGGTAGGTATTCCAGTAATATCTCAGGGTGTTCTGGGCTACACTCCGTCACGACTTATACCGCTTTTGGGGGTCTGACATTTACCAGCCCCCTATGCCTGATATGCGATGCTCATAGACGAACGGACCGGACTATACGGATATTGTCACAGACAGGCTCAGTAGGGTTTCAGGATGAGTTCGCTCATCAGCCTCCCTTTTGGTCAATACCTCGGCAGCCGTTATGCACAGCTAGTGCCATTGACGTGCTAGTGGTTAAATCCACAGCCAATGTATTGACGAGTCTTTAGAGTCTCCCATACATAGTTTCCCAAGTTTCGGGCGAAACGTTGTAGAGGTCGTAGTGTATTATGGAAGGGTTCGATCATATACGTGCAGCCATGCACGGATCATGATCGGACGGATCATACTAGTGGGCTTTGGTTTAAGTCGGATCCTAGTATTAGATTTATTGGATTACTCTAGTCTCATTGCATTCGCATTCAGTCGGTATGCGGATGTAGTATGTATATACAGGTGAGGGGTATTCTTGTGATCCGTCCCGAGTTTACTTTAGTTGATGCCGTATCTTTTTGTTGGATTAAACATTTGGGCTAATGTTAATTTTGGTGGAAATTATGAGCTTAATTCAGGATGAGGTGCATTAATTGTGACATGTGCATGGGTGATGACTCATGGTCTTTTTATTTGTGCAAATGTCACCATTATGATTGATTAAGGGTGTGAAATGAAAGATGGAGAGAGAGAGGGAAGACATGTACATGGGTTATCTCTTGTGATTATCATTCTAAGCCTCTCTCATTTTTCATCTCACACAAGAAATGAAAAGCTCTTCTTCTTCTTCCTCTAGCTCATAACTTCCACCAATGGCATCCTCTTTAACCTCCACTCATTCCATCTCATGAGTCAAGAATCATTGAGTGTTAGAAACAAAGTTATCACACGCACTCTCTAAATCACCTTGGACATGTCGGCTAGAAAACTTCATGTTCGAGTTGCTTCGGATGAAGCGGGAGCCCGTAAAAAGACTCATTGATGTGGTACCCTTCCGACGAGGAGACCGGAGATCGGAGATGCCGCGAGGAGCTTGGGATGGTGGCCAAAGACCGAAGGACACGGATCGATCGGTATAGCCACTCTCACTTCTTAGTAGTTAGCTAGTTTAGCGTTAATGGTTCGATCCGGGTGAAAGACTACGATAGCGCCGGTTTCTTAAAAAAGTTTTTGTTTCCGCATTTGGCCTCGGATTGACGGGAGGGGCGCTACCGTAGACTTACAGATTATTTACCGTACGTGATGAGTTTAATTGATGATTGATCCATACCCTTGACTAGAGGATGCCAATTGATAGATTCACCGACTCGGTCATGTTAGATACGTACACTTTATAGATTTTAGCTGACGATTTACTTTATGCTACATTCATGTTATTCTCATTGCATTTAATATACTTGTGCTAGTACACCTACACCATTATCGATGATGCGTATGTTACACTTACACAGATTGCCGGCTCACACACTTCATCATCGATAATTGTCATGTCACTACACAGTAGAATTGCTGCATCATGATATGACTCCTTGCATGATTTACCTGCTATAGTACATATACACCTTTATACGATGTTGCATTTGACTTTGGAGGAATGCGGAACCGCAGGATATATTTTAAAACTGGATTCATTTAAAACTGCGGTTTTCCCTTGATATGTGGATATTACTGTTCCATGTTGCATTATATATGGTTATGCTTACATTCTGTTATATGTCGCATACATCATACTTTACGATTATACGCATTGAGATTTGCTAATTTCATGAGATTTCTGGATTTGAGAACCGTGGTTATTTCAAAAGAGAGTATGTATTGTTTTAAAAACCCGGTTTCTCTTGATATGATATTTCAGTGCGTTCACCATATATTTTCTCGGTTCTGAGATTGGCATGTGAAACCCGATTCGAGGAGCGGTAAGCACCGTCTGCGGGTACATGGTGGACCTGGTGAGGTACCCCGGGGCATGAAGATTCGTATATATTAGACGGTGAGCCTGGCAAGGGAGCACTACCTACCGGTGATAGTATTTAGACTCGGCGGTTATCCAGAGGATACCGACCGGAGTAGTGAGATGGATATGAGGGCCAATCTGAGGATGCGGAGCATGAAATATATGAGGATTTACGTGTCGATGCTGGACACGGGTTTCATGATGTTTCAAGTGTCGATGCTGAGTACTCAGGTTCCATGATTTTTTTATGTGTCGCGATGGACACACGTTGATTTATATCCTCATACTTTCATGCATATGTTTTATGATATTTACATACCTTGAATATATGGTTGGACGAGATCCACATGCATACATACATCGATTATATTGTTGGATGATATCCACATGCTGATAGGCATTTATTTATAGTGTTGGCACATATGCTGATACGGTCACCCTAGATATCATAGTATTACCTTCATGATATAGTTGACCTAGGAGTCGTTGTTTATTCGATTTCTACTTGTTGATGTTTTTCTACTCACGAGTTGGTAGCTCACCCCCGTTGTGCCACAGTTCTTGCAGGTTGACCGCATGAATTAGTAGCGGCATCGCTGGCACACAGTTGCATTCGGGTGTTTTGCTTTGGTAGGTGGTACATGCTGGATCGTACCACTATTTTATTCTTTATTCATATTGTATCTAGTCAACTCCATCAATCAAAATTAGTAATTGTATAAGTAATGAGACTTAGTGAGACTTGTAGTTGCGAGACTTAGAGCGAGGGGTTTTCCTCTACTAGTGGTTTTGATGTCTCGCTTATTTCATTAATTTTTGCGTTGATCTTCGCCGTTGGGCGTCGTATACTTGTTTTATTACTTGCGTGGTTGTGAATCCGCCGATTGGCGAAGATCTAGCTCTCGCTTGGGGATGCCTTTATCATTATTATGTATATGTGGTTTTGGATCAAAATATACAAAGGAGGTGCTGCCCAAATTTTTAAAAGACGAAACATGTTTTCAAACCAGTAAATTTCGCTTGCATTTTTTATGTTCCTTTTCTATGCATTTTAAGAAAACTTGATTTCATTATACCTTTATTTCAAAACTCCGCCTCTTTTATTTTCTTAAAAAGGTTTAGATTTCTGGGTTTCGGCCTACTTGAATTACGTTAGGCTTTTAGACGTTGCGTGATTTAAGTGCTGGTCACGAGCTAATATTTCGGGTCGTGACACATGGATTCCATCTCATATCGCATAGCATCCAGCCATTTCACAGAGTCTCCACTTGTGATGGCCTGCTCGAAACTAGTTGGGTCATCATCTTTCATGATGCAATCCTCGCTCCCACCGTCTATGATAAAACCGTAGTATCTCTCAGGTGGATGAAGAACCCTACTAGATTTGCGGAGTGGCTGAGGTTCGTTGGGGACTATTGAACCCTACGGTTCTACCAAATCGTCAGTTATAGTTTGTGTTTCTGGAACTTCTTCCAGTTCTACCTCATTACCACTAATTTCTTTCACAAGAAATTCCTTTTCTAAAAAGGTGGCATGTTGAGAAACAAACACTTTTTGTTCCTCAACGAGGTAGAAGATATACCCTCGTAAATGTTTGGGATATCCTACAAACTTGCACAGAACTGACATTGCCTTGAGCTTGTCCGGATTTTGCTTTTTAATATAGGTCGGACAACCCCATATCTTAACTCGTTTAAGAGATGGTCTCTTCCCATTCCATATCTCATATGGAGTGGTAGGCAACGGATTTGGTCGGAACTCTATTCAATAGGTATGCAGCTATCTCAAGTGCATAACCCCAAAAGGAAATAGGCAACTCAGCAACACTCATCATAGAGCGCACAATATCTAATAAGGTGCAATACCTCTGCTCCGATACTCCATTGTGTTGTGGTGTATACGGAGGAGTAAGCTGAGAGAGAATCCCATTCTCTTTTAAGTAGTCTCTGAATTCCTTGCTCAAGTATTCTCCTCCCCGATCATATCGAAGGATTTTAATACTTTTACCCATCTGGTTCTAACTTCGTACTTATATTCCTTGAATTTTTCAAAAGATTCAGATTTGTGTTTCAACAGGAACATATGTCCGAATCTTGAGAGATCATTGGTGAATGTAATAAATTACGAAGAACCATTCCTGGCATGTGTAGACATAGGACCGCATACATTACTATGTATCTATCCAAGAGATCAGTAGATCTTTCTCCGTGTCCAGTAAACGGAGATTTGGTCATCTTGCCTTTGAGACATGACTAGTAAGTTTCATAAGATGTAAATTTGAACGGATTCAAATATGCATCCTTATGCAACTCAGCTAGTCTTGTCGCGTTGATATGACCTAGTCTACAATGCCACAAGAAGGCTTCGTTCATTTCTGAACCGTTCCTCTTGTGTGTGTTCTATATACTTAGAACTGTGTTGTGATTTAGAATGTATTTACCGTTATATAACGTATCATACCCAATCAACACTTGATTTAGGAAAACATTCACAACATTTTTGGTACGAAATAACAGTCGCTCAGAATCATTGTGTTACCACTTGGTAATACAAGGTGATATTCGCCAACTGTTTTGGCTGCAACAATTGCACCATTCCCTACTACTAGAGACTTATCACCATTTCCCAGTTCTCTACCTATCTTTATCCCATGTAATAAATTACATACATGGGATCCTGATCATGTATCCTATACCTAGGACATAGAGCAATCTGAGAAATAGTTCTCAGTTACGAACACACCCGAAGATGATGTATCAACATACTTATTCTTCGTTTGGGTGGCGTAGGAATCCGGATATTCCCCTATTCCTTGCTCAGACTTATGACAGTCATAAGATAGAGCGGAACCTAGCCCAGTATAATAAGTGGGTTCGGTCAGTACATCCATATTATTATCTTGATTAAGGCATGTCATTGGTCCCTACCAGGAGAGAGAAAAGGAGAATCACTTTCAGTGCGCTCTTTGCAAGATTAGATTAGTTATTATTTTGTCTGATCAAGATGGCTCCCACTGTTTTTATCAAATCTTCCTTCAAACCCTAAAAGGTAAGATTAGCCGGGATTAATTACACCCTACAAGTTCGCCAATCGTTCGACCAGGCAGGTATCGGTACTCCGACGGAGTTTCCCTATACTTTCGCATGGAACTAATTAAATAACCTCGTTTCCGCAGGGGCATCATCCCGTTAACACCTTTCTTAGACACATAATGGATTGGCTAATTGTAAAGTGGAAAACTCTCTCAGGAGTAACTCTTACTCGCAGTGGATATCAGGATCCAACTATCATATAGAAGGTATGCAATCTCATTGCAAATTTCAACACTTGAAATTCCCAATATTGTTTTTACCCCATGAAATTTATGACCTTGACAAGGTCAACAAACCATAAATCGCAAGTCAAGTGCAACCCGTTCATTTCTTGATTGAATTAAACCCACCCGCACGACCCTTGACAAGGTCAACTAGACCGCACGACTACCCTAATCCAATCGCATCACATGCGGCAGATAAGCACTAATCAGCTACCGCACACTACGCCTTGACAAGGTCAACAAACGCAGTACGAATACTAAATAGCACTTATCTGAAATGACGGAGGGCTATGTCGATTTTTAAGAAAACCATTAGCGTAATGAACTTGATATCGTTGTAGAATCTAGTAATTTTGAAAATGAGTAGTTTAAGCTCCGCTTTTAAAATCGAGTAGTTTTCAAAAACAAACCGAATAGGTTTTACTAGCTTTTGCTAAAGAGGTCACTCCCGGTGAAGGGATCTCGGGTCTTTCCTCATCGAATGAGGTGCTGGATATCCATCAAGGAATACCATTATGCAAAGAAAGAACTACAGAAGCTATGATGATAAACCGAGTGGGTTGTAGCATTTGCTAGTTTTACTAAAGAGGTCACTCCGGGTGAAGGGATCTCGGCTCTTTCCTTATCGAATGAGGTGCTGGATATCTATCAAGGAATACCACTATGCAAAGCAAGAACTAGAGCTACCTTTAAAAAACTTTTGATTCTACAACATCTTTAGGTTTCTTTTCTTTTTATTAATCTCATTGATGAAGTCACATCATTTAATGTTTCCTAAACATCACAGAAAATGAAACGAAAATAGAACGTAAGCTTATGCCATCCGCATTCGCCACGGGGCCTCGTCATGCACCGTTAGGTTACTTAACTAACGGCAGAGAGGGAGATGGACTAGCGCGGATGCAAAACATAAGCAACGTTTAATATATATCATATATATAAAGCATTCGTCTCACGCAGTTATATGATCACATCACAGAACCAAGCAGCAGAAGTCAACATATGAAATATTGGATATACTCGGAGGTCCGTGTTTTAAATTAAGCTAGTAATGAAAAACACGGATTCCATAGTCGTGATGAATAGCCAAACCCACATCCTTAGACCCCTATGAGAGCGGCAAGCAACCCTGCCAATTCTAGAGTTAGGAGACCCGGTCTCGACTCCTCGAGATGGTCTCCCACTGGACACTAGAACCCGGTTACTTGTGCTCCCCACCTTGGGTTTATCCTAATGCGGAAAAGTAAATAATATACATCAGTGGTGACATCATCCTCAACCCGGAAGTGTCCCAATAAAAGAATATTACATACAAATTTTACATGAATGAAAATTATAAAACTCTCATCTTATATAAAACCCCCGTCTATTCATTCACGACGATCCAATATAACATATCACAGAAACACATAACATCACATGTCATCAATGTAAATAAATACGCGTATCCTAAATTCCGTTGACATATAGCAACGAGATTTGGGATACCCCACATATTATACTTACGGTCGCAGAAAAGAAATGAAAAACTACAATAATTAGAATCTGTATTTCCTTATACATCATAAACCCGGAACATCTCATATTCCGAATTTCATGTCTAACCTATAAACTTTGCATTTTAGTCTCAAATCGAAAACACTTTTCAATAACTTAGTCGGGCAATTCAACAAGATTCCCGACTACCCGATCAAATGCTCGTCGGAAACTTTAGTAGATGGTCGCACCTCTGATGCCGTCGACGAAGTGCACCTAGGCGGAACACCGTGGCCGCGAGCACCTGAGTGGATGCTTTTGGTAACGGGGTTCTCCAACAGTCACTTGGTCGGGGCGTGGCTACCTAGTAAAGTTATTCGGTGAGTATTCACGTACGATACGCTATTGCGACGGAGTTTCGATCCGAATCGAAACTTCGTGGCAATCTATCAAAAGAAACTACAATGCTAGATTTACAAAATACTAACTAGTTTTCACAAAACCAATTATTTTGGATTCTAAAAATTGTATCACATATCATCAAAATCTATACGACGTTAAACATTTCGATCAATTTATCGAACACCCACAAATCCCAGAGACCTCAACAACTTGAGTCTCATCAAAAATACCCAGAGAGTGCAACATTACAAAATAGAGCAGCACAAGAGAAAGGAGACCACAACTCTTCAAATGTGCGGCGGAACCACGACCAAATATGGGGTTTAGCCGTGGTTCCGCGGCCATTTGTATGTGTTGGGTGCTCAAATTTCTTAAGGATCCATTAAATTACCTGCACAATTTTCTGCATATTTTTAATCATGAAAATTTCAACTTTTGAAAAATCGACAGAAACTTCACAAATTCCGAATTTCGAAAACCGATCGAACACTTTAACGTCGTAAAGAACTTCCCTAATGTTCTATCTTGGCTCTGATACCATGAAAGTGTATGCTCGCACCACGATAGGGTTCAAACGGGCATCACACATGCAATTTTAAAATTTTCTAGGTGCTAATCAACACTACACAAGGATCAAACTAGACTATTAGGGTTTCTATGATGATATCATAAACTTAACTAAGAGATGGATGGCTATAACCTTTGTAAACCGTGTCCTTCTCTTCTAAAGCTCCGAGTTATAGTCTGAAAGTCGACCTTAGCACCGTCAAGGGGTTCAAGAGGCATCAAGCATCCCAAATTTTAATTTTATTTGGTGCTAAGCTAGACTACCAAGATCACTACTAGAATATTAGGTTATGGCTTTGTGATGTGATTAAACTTAAGAGAAGGAAAAGAGTATACAACCTTTGTAGTTCGTGTCCTCTTCAAAAGCTCCGGGATGAAGTCCACGCGACTCTTCAAGGCTCCTCTCCAAGTTGAACGAACCTCCTTCGTGATCTTCGCACCAAAGACGATCCACCCGAAGTCCACAAGCACAAGCTTTTCACTACACTAAACACTTTTAGTGTAGGAAACACACCACACCAAATTGCTAGTTTGGTGTGGGATGATGAAGTAGGGAATAAGTAAAGCTCGCTAAGGTCTCACAAGCTCAATGATTCACATCTCATGTGAGGGTTTTGAGCTTGGCAGTGAGGTGAGGAAAATTGTAAAGAGCAAGAGAAGAAAGAGCACAAGAAAATAGCTAAGACATGAACTATGAAGCAAGTATAGAACAGTAGCATTTTGAAAATTAGAAATAAATAAAATTAATTAATTAAATACTAAAATGTTAAATTAAAAAGTTATTAAAACCAAATAAGAAATTTTCATAAATAGTATGTAAGATAAATTAAATTATAATTTTAATATGTAACCTAAATAAATTACAAGGGTTTTAATGACAAATTTAGCTTCATTTTAATAAAATGGTGTTTATATAATAAACTAAGTAGTGAGGGGTCTTTTTGTAAAGTTTAGGAAAAATGTGCAAACTTGAAATTTTGAGGGTGTAAGTGGAAAAGGGGTAGAAAATTTTTTAGTTCAGAATTTAATTACAAATTGAATCAATTTGGAAGAGATAATATTTTGCCACCACCTCCTCTCATGCACAACACCATCCCCACACCTCCTCCTTGCATGAAACCACCACATCTTACTTGGTGACACCTCCTCCTACACCTCACCCTTCCCCTCACCATTTATATAAGGTGTTCAGATCAATTAATCAAGTTAAAACTTCTGAAAATTCAAAAGAAAGAAAAGAAAAACAATACAAAATAAAGAAGAACAAGAGAAGAGAAAAGAAGAGGAACTAGGTAAGGAGTTCATCATCAAGCTAGAGCTAGGAGCTTGTGCATCTTGGAGAGTGTTCTTCCAGCAATTTTTTTGTAGGTAAAACCCTTGCTTACTGTAGAAATTTAGATTCTGAAACTAGTTTAATTTGAAATGAAAATTTCTATAATATCGTATTTTAGCCAAAACTAGGCTCTGTTTGAATCTGCTGTAGTTTAGAGGAAAATTAACCTAACAAAATAATGCCAAAATGATGTATGTTAGACCTAGAACAACCCATAGAAACACAAACCAAGGTGATCGGTTTTAGGCCGGCGACATAAGGGAGAATTCCGGCGTCGCCGGATTTTTGGGAAAGTTTGGTGTTTTGGGTTTTTGGGATAGGTCTCTGTGTAGGTGTTATGATAATTGGTATTGTTTACTTAAGTTAGTTTAACTGTATATAAAAATATGGAAGCTAATATCGGAAAAGATATCTAAAATCTCAAATACGACACGGTTAAAACGTATAGCGATTTGCTTTCTGTCGCGATGCAGAATGGGATTAAATTTCAGTAATGTTAAGTGTATGATAGCTTGAAATAGTCGTATACAATATAACTAGTACGTAGGAACGTGTATTTGCATATTCGCCGTATCGGAATAACCGTTTCCTTATACAAGTTATTGCTATGTTAGATTCAAATACGGGGACTTCGGAGGCCGCGAGGAAAGGATAAGGATTGACGATTCCTGAGTAGATACGACATATTTCTGGTGAGTAGATTTACATCTACGGGTGAAGTCGGGTGGATGGCGTATAGCACCCCCGCAACCTTATAATTAGTATTATGATATCTACTTAGGTTTAGCTTTTCGTCAAAGCATTTATATGATATTGCATCTTGTATACCCTCCATTTGCATAAGTTTCATATGTAATTTTAAATGAGATATACGTGATATTTAATCCATGCGAGGTGGGTATGATTTGATGAGTTTGTACGAGGGATCATGTCGTACTTAAGATGATATGGATATAGCGATATGATGAGCTATATTATAAGGAATTATACGTATCGGGGATGATGAACTTGGTATGCCGAATAACGGCCAATTTATTCTTTGACTAGTAGAGATAGATTATGTTCTGTTTTAGGATGTAATACTGGTATGAGCTATATTATTTTAAAAACCACGGTTCGTTGTCTTTTAAATAAACTACCAGGATGCATGCCAGTTTCTAAAACAAACATCTATTTTAAATCTAAGGCAGCTTCCTTATTTCAAACTTAACGTTCCGATCATTTCTAAAGATAATGGTATAGCACATAACAAGTAATTACAATAAGTGCGTTTAGATTACTTTACAGGTTTGCATTATATTATCTAAATTATATGTTTCTGCGTTACGCACACTCTGATAGAACACTGCACAAATACCAATGAGTACTATGCTGCACAAGCACGTAAATATATGTTACACTACACCTCATTGGTATTTCCATGTCACTGTAGAATCGTTCGGTTATATATGTGTTAATATATAGATTGTTACACCGTAGAACACTTGCACAAATACTAATGATTTCCATGTTGCACGAGCACAGACGCGAATGCTACACTACACATCATTAGTAATACCATGACACATTAGAATTGAAATCATTATGTTATGTGATATGATTACGTAGTTTTTTTCCTATTCATGTAGTAGTACTATAGATGTTGTATTTGATTTCATAGAATTTCTGAATATTTTACTCCTGATGATATATATATAGCGGTGGTATGGGACACTGTTATATATATATACATATATAATATATCATCAATACAACCTATGCAACTATTCTTATTCCTTATTTGATATTTTGATATGATGAGAAAAACGTCCACCATGAGTTGTGTTTTCTGGTTTTATTCCGGACCGGGTGGGGGAGATATACGGTCGCGGATTTTTACATTATCCAGACTGAGTGGGGGAGATATACAGTTGGATACATGGTGGACCCGGTCGAGACCGAGGGGCAGGATAGCCGTATTGAGGCGGGGGAGCCTAGCGAGGATACTCGATACCGGAGATAGAATTGAGCACGGCAGATATCCAGGGGATACTGACCGGAGTTTGAGATGAGCACGGCAGCTATCCAGGGGATACTGACCGGGGTTCGATTAGGTACGGCAGATATCCAGGGGATACTGATCGTAGCCAGGATATCGGGTGACGATCATCTGTTGAGATGGTGTTGACGGTATCTGTTTTTACGTGTCGATGCTGGACACGAGAGATTTTGGATTTCGATGTTGATGCTGAGCATCTATTTGTATATTGATGTGATCATTATCATGAGGTACACAGTTAGATATGTATATATTGGATTCCACCAGGACTGATCCGGGGGACAGTACCTGCTTATATTTGTACAGACATTCATAGACACAAAGGGAATTCCAATACGGATAATAGATTCATGATCTTGATTCATACGACATTGAGATATTATACTTGTGATCGCATGATAGTTAATATTGCACCTTTGCATATCATATAGTATATCGATATAGATTATGATAGTACTATACTTATGACCTAGGTATCGTCTTGCATTTCGATTTCTACCTTTAGATGTACTTTTATTCACTGAGTTGGCAACTCATCCCCGTTGTGTCACAGTTTCTTGCAGGTTTTACCGCTTGGATTATCAGCGGTTTGGACACACATTCTTCTGGGGATTGATGGGTAAGTGAGTTATTATTGTATCATACTCACTCTTGATTATTCATATATTCTTGTATCTAGCGGAAACACCATCAACTTAGAAATGATATACTATGGACTTAGAAGCGAGACTTATAGTTTATGTGTGGTGATGTCGCACTCTTTAGAGTCGACATCTGTTATAGCTTTGTTTGGCTGTTCCGTCTTTTGGACGTGAAAGCTAGCTTCCATTGGGATGCTATTTTAATATGTTGTATCGGGTTTTTATAAAAATGTAAAGGAGGTGATGTCAAGTTTCAAAACGTCATAAAGGTTTTTCAACATACTTGGTTAAATTTATATTATATTTAAATTGATTTTATTGAATGATTATTTAAATCTCATCTCCAATATTTTCAAAAAGGGTTTAGATTCCGGGTTTCGGCTTACTTGGATTACGTCGATGTCTTTTGATGTCATGTGATTTAAGCGCCGGTCACGTGCCATTTTTGGGTCGTGACAAGAATCAATAAAATGAATCATCTCTTTCCTCACTCATTCAAGCATGGAATATAAATGCAATTAAAATTGCAACCATGCTTGAATAGTGAGTCAAGAGTAATATAAAAACATATAAACCTATGCCTTGAACCATACCACAAATATCTCCACAATTTACACCTCATTTTTCTATTTTCTAAAAAATAGAAAAACATGCCATGCTTCATCTAATAATATATATATTTATATATATCAAATATACATTAATATATATATATATATAAATAAAGCAATTAGTGAGCTAATGATATTAGTTAAGATATAATTATATCACATATAATATATATCACATTATTAAATCAACACTTGATCTAATAATCCGGTTATATCACATATAACCGACTAATATCATTAATATTAATATCACATTATCAAACCAACATTTGATTCGATAATTCGGTTATATCACATATAACCTAACTGATAACAGATAACTGCCAGATTACAATACGGTATCGCATACTCGTATTTAATCAGGCCCACACACATATCACATATGTGTCCTACTTCGTTTCGCTTGAACCAGGAAACTTCTGTGTGGGACTCTAAAGACTCGTCAATACGCCAGCAATGGGTGATGATCACATCAGTCACCTACAAGCCGTCAGCTGTACTAGCTGGACGTAATGGCTACCCGGGTATTGAGCGATATGAAGATAAACAATCAAGCTCGTCCATACTCTCCATGAAACCTATCAGTAACACTACCGTACAGTCCGGTATCTTCGTCTGATATGTCGCATATCATGTCTAGGGGTGGAAATCGTCAGACCCCAGTAACGTGATAAGTCATGCCGATGTCTGGCCTATAACGGTTCGAGAAACTACTGATAACACTTATCAGTAAATCTAGGCAACAGCCCTGGCCAGGGACTTCCAGTTATAGCCAATCGAGCATAGCGCAACATCAACCCCCAATACCGGGAGAGACGAAACCCCTCCTATCGCTCATTGCCTCCATGTGACTCGGGACTGTACCCAAAATCCACCTGTTTGCATAACTCCTCTTGAGCGTGGTAGGGAGGAAATCAAAGCACAGTGGGAGCCACACAAGACTCTATGAAGATCTCGGGTCTACAGACTAACCTGTATCAGTGTCACCAGAGGACTGCTATCTGACGATAGGTATACTGCCATATAGGAGTCCTCGGCGAGTCATGTTCAGTGTACCCAGTCTCCACTGAGCACCCTTATACCATCTTTGATGTCAAACACCAATGGATGTGGGATCATCCATCGCCCATCATATGGGTCAAGAAGCGTATACGCTAGTCTACTCTGGAATATCGATGCCCTATCTCGATATTCCCTCATCTAGGAACAATTAAAGGATGTGCTTGTGAACTACCCTGGCCCCACTAGTATGATCTCCATCATAGTCCTGGTAGTCAAGTACATATCCTAAGGTCTTTATCAACATGTGAGAGCAAGACAGTATCGCAATACAAGTCTACATATTAAGACAAAGAACAACCAGATAGCATACTATTATGTCGAGCAAGAAAGTCCTCTCTATATATATCCAAGAATCCACTATAATATACATCATATGTACAATAATGGCCTCTAGGGCAAACATATAACTAACATAGTCCACGCGACTCCACTAGGCTCCACTTAAAGGTTGAACGAACTTCCTTCGATGACCTTCGGGCCGAAGATGATCCACCCGAAGTCCGCTAATCCAAGCTACCTCTTCACTAAACACTTTAGTGAAGGAAACACACTACACCAAAGCGCTAATCTAGTGTAGGATGGTGAAGTAGGGGTTATGTTTGCTCACTAGAGTTCTCACAAGCTCAAGGTTTCACAACTCATGTGAGGAATTGAGCTTGGAGGTGGAGATGAGGAAAATGGAGAGAGCTAGAGAGCAACTCATCACATAAGCTCAACTCAAGAAAATGGCTAAGTGTGGAATCAAGTCTAGCATGGCTCTCTCTTGACCTCACTTATTCAATCATGGAATTCTTTGCAATAATAAATTGGAATCATGATTGAATAGTGAGTCAAGACTAATAAACAAATGTTAAAGCCCATACTTCACACCATACACAAAAGTCTCCCCATTTTCCATCTCTTTTCCTATTTTCTAAAAATAGAAAAATCCATGCCATGCATCATATAATATATATATATATATATATATATATATATATATATCACATATATATTAATACATATATAAAGATAAGCATATAATTAGTGAGCAATAATATTAGTCAATATACAATTATATCAAATATAAATATATATCATATTATTAAATCAACACTTGATTTAATAATCTGGTTATATCACATATAACCGACTAATATCATTTATTTGTATATTACATTATAAAATCAACACTTGATTCCATAATCCGGTTATATCACATATAACCTAACTGATAACAAATAGCTGCCAGATTACAATACGATATCTCATACTCGTATTTAATCAGGCCCTCGCACATATCAGCATATGTGCCCTACTTCGTTTCGCTTGAACCATGGAACTTCTATGTGGGACTCTAAAGACTCGTAAATACGCCAGCAGTAGGTGATGATCACATCAGCCACGCACAAGCCGTCAGCGGTACTAGCTGGATGTAACAGCTACCCAGGTATTGAGCGAATAGAAGATCAACAAGTAAGCTTGTCCAAACTCCCATGAATCCTATAGGTAACACTTATCGTACAGTCCGGTCTCTTCGTCTGATATGTCGCATATCGAGTCTGGGGGTGGAATCGTCAGACCCCAATAATTTGATAAGCCATGCCGATGTAAGGCCTATAACGGTACGAGAAACTACTTGTCACGACCCGAAATATTAGCTCGTGACCGGCACTTAAATCATGCAACGTCTAAAGGCGTAACGTAATTCAAGTAAAGCTGAAACCCAGAAATCTAAACCTTTTTAAGAAAATAAAGGAGGTGAAGTTTTGAAATAAAGGTATAATGAAATCAAGTTTCTAAAATGCATGGAAAAGGAACAGGAATAGTGCAACTAAAATTTACCAGTTTGAAAACATGTTTCGTCTTTTTATAAAAATTCGGGCAGCACCTCCTTTGTATTTTTTGATCCAAAACCACAAATACATAAAGATAATAAAGGCATCCCCAAGCGGGAGCTAGCTCTTTGCCAAACGGCGGATCACAACCACGCAAGACAGTATATAAGTATACGATTCCCAACGACGAAGTTTACCACAAAAGATAAATAAATGAGCAAGACGTCAACCCAAAAGGCGAACAAAATCCATCGCTCAAGTCTCGTAACTACAAGTCTCACTAAGTCTTATTACTTATACAAATACTAGTTTGATTTGATGGAGTTGACTAGATACAATATGAAAGAGTAAATACAAGAATGGGTACGATACAAACGTCCCACCTACCAAGCAATCACCCGAAAGCAACTGTGTGCCAGCGAAGCCGCTACTGATCCATGCGGTCTACCTGCAAGAACTGTGGCACAACGGGAGTGAGTTGCCAACTCGTGAGTAGAAAAATATCTACAAGTAGAAATCGAATAAACAACGACTCCTAGGTCAACTATATCATAAAGGTAAAACTATGATATCTAGGGTGACCGGGTCTGTATATGTGCCAACAAGGTAGTCAATGCCTATAAGCATGTGGATAACATCCAACAGTATAATCAATACATGTATGCATGTGGATCTCGTCCAACCATATAATCAATGTATGTATGCAGGTGGATCTCGTCCACCCATATAATCAATGTATGTATGCATGTGGATCTCGTCCACCCATATAATCAATGTATGTATGCATGTGGATCTCGTCCGGGTGTCAACCACTGACACAACAACATCATGCATGTAAATATCATGAAAGCATATGCATGAAAATATGAGGATATAAATCAACATGTGTCCCTCGCGACACCTCAAAATCATGAAACCCGTGTCCAGTATCGACACGCAAATCCTCATATCTCTCGGGCTCCGCCAGACCGGATCAGCCTACGGGCTCCGTCAGTCCGGATCGGCCCATAACATCTCTCGACTCCGGTCGGTATCCTCCGGATATCCGCCGAGCCAAATACTATCACCGATGGGTAGTGCTCCCCTGCCAGGCTCACCGTCTAACATATACGAGTCTTCTTGCCCAGGGGTACCTCATCGGGTCCACCATATACCCGCAGACGGTGCCTACCGCTCCTCGAATCGGGTTTCACACGCCACTCTCAGAACCGAGAAAACACATGGTGGACGCACTAAAATATCATATCAAGAGAAACCGGGTTTTTAAAACAGAACATGCTTTCTTTTGAAATCGCCACGGCTCTCAAATCCATAAATCTCATGAAAACAGCATATCTCAATGCGTAAAAGCATAAAGCATGATGTATGCGACATATAACAGAATGTATGTTGGATATAGTGCCATCAGAATCAATTATTGGATCACAGGCACGCGATTGCAATGATTGAGGGAGGACCTATACCGGTAGGACAGTCTTACTCGGGATGATAGTATGCTATCTGGTTTATCTTTATCATCGTGTACATGCTTTAGGTGACATTACAGGTCACTATTGCACGTTGATAGAGCCCTTAGGATTCTTGCTTGGCGGCCAGCAGTATGATGGCGATCATATACGTGGGAGCTGGGATCTATAAGCACATCCTTAAAGTGGTCCCTAGTCGTGGGAGTTTCGAGACTGGGCATCGATACTCCATTAGTAGACTAGTGTATGCAGTCGAGACCCCGACGAGGGGCGGTGGCTGGTCTCACAAGACATTGGTGTCAGTTGGTTCACCTAAGATGTATACAGGTGCTCATTGGGTTATGAGTACACCGGACAGGACTCGCCGGGAACATGCTAGTTGGTATTATACCTGACGTCAGATAGCAGTTCCCAGGTGACATGTGTACAGGTTAGTTCATCGACCTGAGATCGTCATTTGTATCATGTGAGTTCCCACTGTGCTTTGATTACTACCCTACCACGGCTCAAAGGAGTCGTGCAAACAGGTTTTAGTTGGGTACAGTCCCGAGCCACATGGAGGCAGTGAGCGGATCGGCAGGGGTTTCGTCTCTCCCGGTATTGGGGGTGAGATCGCGCTGTGTCTAGGAGAGCCAATACACGAAGTCCTTGGCCAAGGCAGGAGATTTACTGGTAGGTATTCCAGTAGTATCTCAGGGTGTTCTAGGCTACACTCCGACACGACTTGTACCGCTTTTGGGGGTCTGATTTTTACCAGCCCCCTAGACCCGCCATGCGATGCTCATAGACGAACGGACCGGACTGTACGGATATTGTCACTGACAGGCTCGGTAGGGTGTCAGGATGAGTTCACTCATCGATCTCCCTTTTGGTCAATACCTGGTACCCCATTACGTACAGTTAGTACCGCTGACGTGCTAGTTGTTAAATCCACAGCCAAAAGTATTGACGAGTCTTTAGAGTCCCCCACAGACAGTTTCTCAAGTTTCGGGCGAAATGTTGTAGAGGCCGAATGATATATGGCAGGGTCCGATCATATACGTGCAGTAGTGCACGGATCATGATCGGGCAGATCATACTAGTGGGCTTTGGTTTAAACCGGATCCTAGTATTAGATTTGTTGGATTACTTTAGTCTCATCGCATTCGCATTCAGTCGGAATGCGGATGCAGGTATGTATATACAGGTGAGGGGTATCCTTGTGATCCGTCACGAGTTTACTTTAGATGTTGCCGTATCTTTTTTGTTGTTGTAAACATTTGGGTTAATGTTTACAAATGGAAATTATGAGCTAGAAATCATCATGAGGTGCATTTATTGTGACACATGCAACCTAGTGACTCATGGTCTCTTTTATTGTGCATATGTCACATTTTGTGATGGATTTAAGTGTTGAAATGAGAGGAAGAGAAAGAAGGGCAGGCATGATAGATATGTTTGCTCTTGTATTATTTCATTCTTACTCTCTCATTTCATCATACAACGCACAAGAAAGAAAAGCCTCCTCCTCTTCTTCTTCCTCTAGCTCACAACCTCCATTAATGGCATCATCTCTAACCTCCATCCATACACTCTCATGTGTTGAGAATCAATGGATGCTTGAAACAAAGTGATCACACACATTCTCTACTTCACCTTGGACATGTCGGCTAGCGAACTTCATGCCGTAGTTGCTTCGGATGAAGCGGGAGCCCGTAAAAAGACTCGAAGATGTGGTGCCCTTTCCGACGAGGAGATCGAGATCGGAGAAGCCGCGAGGAGCTTGGGATGGTGGCCAAAGACCGAAGGACATGGATCGATCGGTATAGCTTTTCCAACCCTTTCTCTAGTTGCTAGTTATAGGTTAATGGTTCGATCCGGGATTATAGTCTGCGATAGCGCCAGTTTCAAGTTTAGAAAAAGTTTTCGTTTCCGCATTTTGGCCTCGGACAGACGGCCGGGGCGCTACCGTAAACTTACATGGTATCAGAGCCACGCCATTAACCTTTACTAGCTTGCTCTAACGTGCTTAGAACTTCGATCGAACGAAATTTTCCAAAACTGCATTTCCAATTCTGAAGTTTCTGTCGAATTTTTTTTATCGTCATAAATTATTTTGAGTATTGCAGAAAATCAGGCAGGCTTTTTTATGAACACTGCAGAAATTTTGTAGGCAGATCTTACTGTAGCGCCGCGGAACCGCGACCGTACCGACGTTTTCTCCGCGGTTCCGCCGCCGTACTGTAGCAACACTGCACCAAATTTTCTGCAGTGGTCTCTGACTTGGAATTGGGGTTTCTGGTATTTTTGTTTGGGCCCAGATTTGTTTGAGTACTGGGAATTGTGCTTGGGGCCCACTTCGGGGAAATTTTGTCGATCGAAAATTTTAAATATGTTAGTTCACAGTATTTACATTATATCTGCGACCGTGAATGTCATTCGAGCGGTAAATCTTGTCTAATTGCTATAGATCTTTTAGACGGATTTGCGAACGTGACATTCGCGTTGATGTTCTGTGTTGTGCTGTGATGTTGCGGATAAGTCGTGGTGGATAGCTTGGATGCAATGGTAGTACAGTTTAGTTATATTTGTACATTTGATATTGCGGGGCGAGCGTCCGACATGTGGACTGTCGTTACTTCCTGTTTGTATATTATTCTTTTGGGGCACGACCGGGCGGAGGTCGATGTACCCGTTGTATATATTTTACTTTCTGTACTAGGATTACCCCGCGGAGGGGTGCACGGGTAGCCGGGTTCTAGAGGGCAACGGACCCGCATCTCATGGCTTTGATACGGAGGGGGCTTCACTCTATAATTGGCGGGCTATTCGCCGCACTCGTAGGGGGTATAGGTTGACCCAAGGAGGGGTGCTCAAGTTACCGGATTCCGTGAAGTACTGGGTGGTCCATTCACTTTGTTGAAGGGAGCTGCCTCGCTTCAGGTTTTGGCGGGTAACTTGTCGTGCCCGTAGGGGTCTAGGATTTCATTGCACAGGCTATCCACACGACCAGGGGAACGTCGGGTTTCAGTAGCGGCTCTATGAAACCCGAGGATCCCAGATTAACTGTATTGTTCTGTGATGCTTATTACATTTCTGTGATGTTGCATTTTATCACGCCATGAGCGAATATTATATATTGATATATATACTAGTAGATGTTGTATATGTTTTACACCCGCGCTAGTCCAGTCCCAGCTCTGTCGTTAGTTAAGTAACCTAACGGGTGATGACGGGACCCGGTGGCGAATGCGCATGGCATATACGTACATCGTATTTTCGTTCTTTTGTGGTGTGATTAATTGATGGGACTGCATTGATTCGGATCAATGCAAGCTAAAAAAAACCTATTCTGATGTTGTTGGAAAAATTTTCAAAAAGTTGTTATTGAAAGGACGTTCTCTTTTGCTTTGCATAGTGGTATTCGGTTATGAATATCCAGCACCTCAGTCAACGAGGCAAGGGCCGAGATCCCTTCACCGGGAGTGACCCCTTGGGCAGAAGTTTGCGTCAGGGTAATAACTTCACTATAGTCGATTGCTTTTTGCTTGGCATCGTGGTATTTAGTTGGAATATCCTGCACCTCATTCTACGGGGAAAGAGCCGAGATCCCTTCACCGGGAGTGACCTCTTTAGCAAAGGTTTTCGGCACTATATTTTTATAAAAAGCTATCCGGTTCCTTCAACGATATCAAGTTCATTACGTTAAAGGTTTTTCGCCAAAAACCTGCCGTAACCCTCCGTCATTTCAGATTATTATTGCTTAGTATTCGTGCTACGTATGTCATGCATTGCCGAGGCGTAGTGTTCGGTAGCTCTGTTATGCTTTTTTGCCGCTTGGATATGTGGATTGGTTTGGACAGTCGTACGGTTATGTTGGCATTGTCAAGGACTCGTACGGGTGGGTTTAACACAATCAAGATAATGACGGGTTGAACTTGACTAGGACTCTTTGATATGTTGACATTGTCAAGGTCACTTGGGTCCTAGGGGTAAAAACTTACATTGGGAGTTTCTAAAGAAACTGAAACTTGCCAGGCATGCGCATACCTTCTGGAGTGTGATAACGTGTGTGGATTCCATCACGTTATCATGCGATGATAGTTGGATCCTGATTCCCACTGATGAGTTGGTTTACTCCTCGAGTAATCCCGATTAATTCTTCTTTCAGGTTTGGAGGAGAATTTGAGGTTACAGTGGGAGGTTTCCTGATTAGATAAAGTGATAACCATTCTGATCTAGGTTAGAGTGCATGCTGAGTGTTTCTTTTCTCTCTCTCTTTGGCAGCGACCATGGCCCAACCCTTGACTATGACTCAGTGACCAAGCTAACCGAACCTTCTTAAAACACTGGCTTTTGGATTGTCAGAGTTGCATACCTCATTGCCACTCCTACTTTTACCCTTTTCTCCAGAACACCCCGTATTATTACGAACATCCACTTCCATTGGATAAAACCATCGTATGGTTATATACGAACTCGAAGGAACTTGTTCCAGATTAGAGGATGGTTTCCGGTTCTGGAGAAAATGAATAGGATTATTCAGTTGTATTTTCCTTTTACCTTCTCTCAGTCTGCGAGTGCTCCTTGGATTAGGACGGTACATTTATTATGCTAATTGGATAGTCTTCTTCCAAACCATAGGCAGGTGCCGAACGGTGGGGAATGAAGAAAACCAATTAGCATAACGATGGTGTACAAAAGGTAATAAGTTAATACAAATAAAGGGATTAGAAAGAGGGCAAAGTAAACAACGACTGCTATTCACGACCAAACCAAGTATTTCATCGCCACTCATACTTCACCTTTGTATTTCTCCGGAATACCCCGTATCACTACGAAGATCCACAGTTTATTGGATACTCCATTGTGTGGTTATATACGAACTCGAAGGGACTTGTTCCAGTTCGGGGATGGATTCTGGTTCAGGAGAAATAGGAATAAGGTTTTATTCAGTTGTATTTTATCTTTACCTTCTCTCGGGTTGCGAGTGCTCCTAGGATTAGGACAGTACACCTATTACGTTTATTGGATAGTCTTCTTCCAAACCATAGGCTGGTGCCGAACAGTAGGGAAACAAGAAAACCATTTAGCCTAAAGGGGTGTATAATGACTAAAGACATATAAAGAGATTTGGAGAGATGGAAAAGAAATATACGGTTACAGTTGTGAATCTGATAATGGAAGTGGCATTACTAGGAATACCCGGATACCTCTTCGAAACATTTATATGTTTCAGTTTCACTATGTATTGTTAAAAGAAAACTGATTTCCCAATTAGCCCTTGCTCCAGGATATGTATTTACCAGGTTTGATTCTCACATCTGTATGGTTTTAAAGATGATGAGTGGGAGTAAGTTATTGGGAATTGGGTGATCATCCTCATTATATCGGGATTCGTTGTAATTGGTGATATTTGAGGAAATCGCCTGGGTTGTTTGCCGGACGACAAATATTTGGTTTTGAATATCCGTTGTTATGCACCAATTTCAAATTGATATATCTGTACGTTTATTTTTATAATGTGAGATATAATTTTTTAAAATTATGTACATGATATTTACCTATATCAGTTGATGGTTAGGTAAGGAGCATTCAACAGCGGTGTAATTCTCCATAACCATAGTACAGTTTTCAACCTACGACTCACAGAGTTTGAGTTATTCAACTCAAGGAACTTATACAAAACATTGTATATTGTCCAGTGTCCATTAGGACAGAGGGTTGGTCCTCGTACTATATTCTGTTTACTTGTGACTTCTCTAGTCTTTAGACAAGTGTTTCGTAGAAATACAAGGTCTAAGTTTTGGGAAGTTACAGGTATAAGAATAAAGCAGAGAACAAGGTGTTGCAAGTATCAGGATTCTTCAAGGTAATCGAAGATGTAGATACTTGTGTATAGTATTCAGTTAATAGTAATGATTAAGAGAACTTGCTTCTCTTTCAGGTTACTCATAATTGGAAACACTCCTAAGTTGAGTAATGCTGATCGGCCTCTCTCCATTTAGTTGACATGCACTAGAGACAGCTGCATGATTTGAATCTGGTTCCAATTAAATCAGTGCCTCTGTTTCTATATTGGATATAGAATAGTTCATATCTTAACAATGTTAAGGTACGGGGAGTTGTCCGGCTTATGCTTAAAACCAGACTCTGGATAACTCAAGGCGCGTTTCTGTAATGGATATTTGTGGGTTAACCCAGGCTATGACGAGGGTTGACTTTCTACCATCTGGAAGATCAATAGTGATATTGTTCTTGACTCGCCACAGTTTTAGTAAAATGGATTTTTTTCAGAAAACAGTAGTGGGAGTATGGTAGAACTGGAAGTGATTCCAGAACAGCAAACGATTACTGAAAATTTAATAGGACCTAAAGATTCAATCTGGTTTGACACTCCATTAGCCACTCCGCGGATATGGTGGGTAACCTCCGGCACCCGAGAGGTACTCCAGTAGCCTCAAAGACAGTGACAGGGAGGTTCTTGTTTACCCAGACTTGACACTACTGTTGTTCCAGGCTATGAGACCCGGCAGGAGGATGAGTATAGCGTCGTTCTAAACTAGCTTTAGAAGTGCACGTGTATATGACTCTGCCAGAGGGTTGCCGTAGTCAGTGGGAGCAGTGGAAGCATAGTGGACAAGTAGCATATGTCTATTTATAGACTATAGCGGAGATAAATCATCTATTTCTGATGTGAAAGTCATAGGTTTGACTTCATCAGAATAGGGGATGGATCTGTTAAGAAGGAAGTAGGGTGTGATGTCCTGGTATTAGGATGACATACATAGAGTAGGAAGTGAAATTCCTATACTACAATCGGTTATACTTTGGTTGTCATACAGTGGTTTCTCCACAAAGGATTTGTATATTATATCAGGCATTCTGGTTACTAGATCTATGGTTTTAGATCTAGATTTGGGTAGTTTCCCAATCTGGGTACTTAGACAGCATTCTAAAGGTGTTTTAGAATGGACGACTCCTGGCACGGTAGTGTACCTGCAGGTGATGGAGTCACTCTCTCTAAAGGTGTCTTACAGACTAAAGGGGAGAGGGGTGTGCATGATTGGCAGATTACTTGCTTAGGCAATTGAGTTGATCATGAGATGTCAAGTACCACACCAGATGTTGTTTTTGCACGAGATGCGATAAATTGATATTAATCCAATCCTGGAGAAACGATCGGAAGCAGTTTTAGAACATAAGTGGATGTTCTAGGGATCTGATAACGGCAGCCTCCTTCGGGAGACGGTTATCATTCCAGGCTTCCAAGGTGACCTGGATGACAGAGTGACTGTCAGAGTTATAGTTTTCACTCTGATGAGGGGCAGTAGTTTGGACAGGTGGTCCAAGCGGATACTGAGGGAGGCGTGGTGCAGGACACTGATTAAATTCGGTTGACGATACAGTCTAAGAAGTTTGGATTTGGAGTTCTTTTATGAACTAGGTCCCATCAGATATCCAGACATATTCTAAGACAGGTATTGCTCACTTCGGGAGATGGCTTTCTCCGCGAACTTGAGAAAAAGAGAGACATAGAAAGAAACATCAGGGCGGATCCACTCAATGAGGCTATTCCTCGAACTCGATATTTTCGCAAACGGGCTTTGTGAGACTGGTTAGTATAGGAGTTGGGTGTACGGTATCACACGGGCTGTGAGTATGCGACATCGCAATAATTAGCCTTGAGTGCAAGTGGGAGATTGTTGGAAATAGTGCCATCAGTGTCAATTATTGGATCACAGGCACGTGATTGCAATGATTGATGGTGGACCTATACCGGTAGGACAGTCTTACTCAAGATGATAGTATGCTATCTGGTTTATCTTTATCATCGTGTACATGCTTTAGGTGATATTACAGGTCACTATTGCACGTTGATAGAGCCCTTAGGATTCTTGCTTGACGGCCAGCAGTATGATGGCGATCATATACGTGGGAGATGTGGTCTATAAGCGCATCCTTAAAGTGGTCCCTAGTCATGGGAGTTTCGAGACTGGGCATCGATACTCCATTAGTAGACTAGTGTATACAGTCGAGACCCCGACGAGGGGCGGTGGCTAGTCTCACAAGACATTGGTGTCAGTTGGTTCACCTAAGATGTATACAGGTGCTCATTAGGTTATGAGTACACCGGACAGGACTCGCCGGGAACATGCTAGTTGGTATTATACCTGACGTCAGATAGCAGTTCCCTGGTGACATGTGTACAGGTTAGTTCATCGACCTGAGATCGTCATTTGTCTCGTGTGAGTTCCCACTGTGCTTTGATTACTACCCTACCACGGCTCAAAGGAGTCGTGCAAACAGGTTTTGGTTGGGTACAGTCCCGAGCCACATAAAGGATGTGAGCGGATCGGCAGGGGTTTCGTCTCTCCCGGTATTGGGGGTGAGATCGCGCTATGTCTAGGAGAGCTATTAAACGAAGTCCTTGGCCAAGGCAGGAGATTTACTGGTAGGTATTCCAGTAGTATCTCAGGGTATTCTAGGTTACACTCCGACACGACTTGTACCGCTTTTAGGGGTCTGATTTTTACCAACCCCCTAGGCCCGCCATGCGATGCTCATAGACGAACGGACCGGACTGTACGGATATTGTCACTGACAGGCTCAGTAGGGTGTCAGGATGAGTTCACTCATCGACCTCCCTTTTGATAAATACCTGGTAGCCCGTTACGTACAGCTAGTACCGTAGAGGTGCTAGTGGTGAAATCCACAGCCAAAGTATTGACGAGTCTTTAGAGTCCCCCACAGACAGTTTCTCAAGTTTCGGGCGAAACGTTGTAGAGGACGTATGATATATGGCAGGGTCCGATCATATACGTGCAGTAGTGCACGGATCATGATCGGGCGGATCATACTAGTGGGCTTTGGTTTAAGCCGGATCCTGGTATTAGATTTGTTGGATTACTTTAGTTTCATCGCATTCGCATTCAGTCCGAATGCGGATGCAGGTATGTATATACAGGTGAGAGGTATCCTTGTGATCCGTCACGAGTTTACTTTAGATGTTGCCGTATCTTTTTTGTTGTTGTAAACATTTGGGTTAATGTTTACAAATGGAAATTATGAGCTAGAAATCATCATGAGGTGCATTTATTGTGACACATGCAACCTAGTGACTCATGGTCTCTTTTATTGTGCATATGTCACATTTTGTGATGGATTTGAGTGTTGAAATGAGAGGAAGAGAGAGAAGGGAAGCCATGATAGATATGTTTGCCCTTGTATTATTTCATTCTTACTCTCTCATTTCATCATACAACGCATAAGAAAGAAAAGCCTCCTCTTCTTCTTCTTCCTCTAGCTCACAACCTCCATTAATGGCATCATCTCTAACCTCCATCCATACACTCTCATGTGTTGAGAATCAATGGATGCTTGAAACAAAGTGATCACACACATTCTCTACTTCACCTTGGACATGTCGGATAGCAAACTTCGTTCCTGAGTTGCTTCGGATGAAGCGGGAGCCCGTAAAAAGACTCGAAGATGTGGTGCCCTTTCCGACAAGGAGATCGAGATCGGAGATGCCGCGAGGAGCTTGGGATGGTGGCCAAAGACCGAAGGACACGGATCGATCGGTATAGCTTTTCCAACCCTTTCTTTAGTTGCTAGTTATAGGTTAATGGTTCGATCCGGGATTATAGTCTGCGATACCGCCAGTTTCAAGTTTAGAAAAAGTTTTCGTTTCCGCATTTTGGCCTCGGACAGACGGCCGGGACGCTACCGTAGACTTACAATGTAAGCATATCCGTATATCATGCAACATGGAACAGTAATATGCACATATCAAGGAAAAACCGCTCTTTTAAATGGATCCAGTTTTAAACTATATCATGCGGTTCCCCAAATCTCTAAAATCGAATGCAATACCGTATACAGGTGCATATGTGTATATACGCAAGTATGGACGTACAATATGTATGGACGCAAGTAGGGTGTATAATGTTAGTGTATATGCCCTAGAGGCCAATACTGTATCATACTAGTTTGTATATTACTTAATGGAAGCTTGGTATATTCACCTTGTATAGACAATCTTGCTCAATATAGTAGTATGCTACTTGGTTTGTTTCTACTTCAATGTGTACATGTGTTTATTTTAGTATATCACCTATACACATTAGTGGAGCCCTTAGGATCTTTGCTTGATTACCAGCGTTGTGATGGCAGTCACACTAGTGGGGGCTGGGTAATCTATAAGCACATCCTTATGCAGGTCCCTAGTCGCAGGACTATCGAGACAGGGCATCGATACTCCGGAGTAAACTAGAGTATGCGCTTCTCATCCCAGTGTGGGAGACGGTCTGTCCCACAGCCGTCAGTACGTCGTACTTGAGATAGTATGCGGGTGCTCGTTGGGTTACGAGGACACTGGACAGGACTCGTCGGGAACTGTTGGTTGGTACTATACCTATCGTCAGTTATCAGTTCCCAGGTGACATGAGTACAGCTTAGTCCGCTGACTTGACACTGTCACTTCGCCTCGAGTGTGTTCCCACTGTACTTAGATTACTACCCTACCACGGCTCAAAGGAGTTGTGCAAACAGGTAGTAGTTGGGTGCAGTCCCGAATCACTTGGAGGCAGTGATGGTTAGACAGGATTCGTCTCTCCCGGTATTGGGGGTTGACATCGCGCTGTGTCTAGGAGAGCCATTACACGAGTAGTCCCTGGCCAGGGCAAGCGAGATATACTGGTAGGTTTCCAGTGCTATCTCAGGGTGTTCTGGGCTACACTCTGACACGACTTGTACCGCTATTAGGGGACTGACATTTACCGCCCCTAGGCCCGCCATGCGATGTATCAGACGAACAGACCGGACTGTACAGAGATTGTCACATTCAGGCTCAGTAGGAGTTTAGATGGGTTTCACCTCGTCAGTCTTCTTGTCGGCATCTACCTGGGGACCGTTATGCACAGCTAGTGCCACTTGCGGTCTGTGGTTAAACCCACAGCCAGCGTAGTGTCGAGTCTTTAGAGTCCCACACAGAAAGCTATTCGCCTTTAGGAAAAAGAGTAGAGGTCGCATGGTTTTGCGACAGGTCGCATGGTTTTGCGATAGGGTTCGGTCACATCCGTGCACTTGTGCACGTTTGGTGTCCGGACAGTTAACACTAGCGGGCTTTGGTTTAAACCAGATCCTAGTGTACATTTTGGGATTGGTTTTATCTCGTTTGTAATTCGTGTTCCTCGGAACGCGGATGCGGGTGTGTATGCACAGTTGACAGAGAGACAGAGACAGAGGATTCTCATTGGGGTTGTTGACTGTTGACTGTTGACTATTGACTTTTGGCTAAACCCTAATGAGAATAAGAAATATGATTAACAATAATATTAATTAAGTGTTATAGTGACATGGTTGTTGAGGAGTTGACTTTGTTGACTTGTTGACTTTGTTGACCGGTTGACTAGGTTGGACTAGTTGACCATCATCATGACAATGGCTATCATTTCATGGCAAAGACTTTTGCTTGCTTGTTTATTTATGCAAAATGAGTGCATGAAATGATATAGCCATTTTGACTTGAACCATCATATAATACTTGATTACTATTTTGTTATGATGGTTTTGTATTATGAGAGCTTGGATGGCAAAAGAGTTACTCATTCTCTCATTTCATTTCTCTCTCTTGCTTGAGCTCTCCCTCTTGCTCTTCCTCTTGCTCTCTCTCTAGTTCAAGGCAACACCCTCTCATGAGTTGACAAACATTGCCTTGGAGATAAAAGAAAACCCATATCACTTCTCTACTCATCCTAGTTCATAAGGTTTAGCAAACCAAGTGTTCTAGTTTCTTCAAGTTCGTAGAAGAAGCCAAAGGTAGAAGCTTTCAGGTTGATCCATCTTCGGCGCAAGGAGACGACGAGGTGTGGCCGATCCATACACCGGAAAGAGTTGAAGACGAAGGAGTTCAAGAAATGTATAGCCCCCTAACCAAGTAGGTAGAACTCAAGTTAGGTTGTTAGGTAGTTGTTTAACAAAGATCCGTATTTTGAGTCCATGCTACCACCTCTTGAAAAATCGTTTTTCATCATTTCCGCAAGCCCGTAAGTACCGGGAGAGGTAACGTGGACTTACAGTGGTATCAGAGCCTAGTTAAACACTATCTAACATGTTAGCAAAGTAACTAGAAGTTCGATCGAAGAAAAAGTCGCGAAACGAACCCGTAAAATCAAGATTCTGCCGATTCTGTTTTCTGTTCAAAAAATGATAAATCTTACACTAAAAATCGGCTCAGGCTTTTGTTTAAACACCCAAGAAAATTGGTCCAACGAACCGGTCATGTCGCCGCGGAAACGCGGCGGGAGCATGCTCCCACCGCGGTTCCACGGCCGAGTTGACTCGGTCGTGGCACAATTTTGCTGCAGTGTGTTTCTGGGGTTGTTTTGGGATTTTTAAAATATGTTTTTTCTGCCCAGATTTTCCAGAAAGAAAAATTTGTGTTTGGGGCCTAAAAATCCGTATTTTAATCGAACTTCTAAATACTTAAGCTGACGGTTATATATCTGTGATGTGTTATATGTATTGAACGTCCGCTAATCGCTATACGTCGATTAGTGGGGGTTATACATATCTGTGATCTGTAATGTTGATGGTATGTGTATATGAATTCATTGGATTGTCGCGGATGAATAGCCGGGGGTTGTGAGATGAAAGTTTTTCCTTTTATCTTTCAATTCACGTAATATGTAAATTGATGTGATATTATTTTTGGCCGCACAACCGGGTCGGGGTGGTAGCCGTCATTGTATAATTTCTTTTTACTGTTTTTGCTCCTAGGATAGACCCAATGTGGGGTGCACAAACTACCAGGTATCTCGAAGTGCTGAGTGGCCTACTCACGTCGTTGAGGGAGGTTGCTCCGCTTCGGATATTTGGCGGGTAGTTTGCCGCACCCGTAGGGGTCTAGGGTGGGGTATTGGCTATTCATCGCGACCGTGTAATCCGCTTTTCGTTACAAGCTCGTACGAATTGCGGATTCCTAGTATATCCAATGTGTTCATCTGTGATCTGAAATGGCTATCATTGCAATATATCTAAGTATGATATTATTTAGGCTTTGCTTATGTTTTGCATCCACGCTAGTCCAGCCCCCGCTCTGTCGTTAGTTAAGTAACCTAACGGGTAATGACGGGGCCCTATGGCGAATGCGGATGGCATAAGCGTATGTCATATTTTGGTTGTTTTCTGCAATGGTAGGATTAAATGATGGGACGCATTGGAATTAATGCAAGAAAAATAAACCAAGCAAAAGTCGTTGGAACACTTTCAAAAACCACTCGGTTTCTTTTCAAAAACAACTTTTAAACGCGGAGCTTAAGCCTCTCCTTTTAAAAGCTATCTCGTTCTTTCGATTATATCAAGTTCACTACGTTCACGGTTTCGCCAAAACCATTCGTAGCCCTCCGTCGTTTCACATGGATGGTCAATAGTATTCAAGCTATGTTTGTTGGCCAAAGTCAAGGCATAGTGATTGGTAGCTATTGGGTATTCATGTGCAGCATAGATAGATGTGTTGGTTTGGGGCAGTCGTTCTACCTTGTTGGCCAAAGTCAAGGGTATGTGCGGGTGGGCTCAAATTAACCTGGAGAATGACGGGTAGAACTTGACATGTGACTTATGATTTGTTAGCCAAAGTCAAGGTCATAAGAGCATGGGGCAAAAATCCACATCGGGAGTTTCAAAAGAACTGAAACTTGCTAGCGCTGCATACCATTTGGAGTGTGATGATTCTGGTAAGATTCCTTCAGTTTTGTCACGCAATGATATTTGGATCCCGATCCTACTGTGAGTATATGCTACTCCTCGGGAAATTTCTCACTTAACGATCAATGCTATAAACCAAGTAGGTGTCTAGAAAGGTATTAGCGGGGCTACGCCCACAGGGAAAAGAGGTTATTTAATTAAGGAACTTCGCGAAAGCGTTGGAAAACCTCCCTCGAAGTACCGACACCAGCCTGGCCGAACGGTTAAGCAAGTATTGTACGGTGAGATTGATCCTGACTAATTCTTCCTTTTTGGTTTGAGGAGGGATTCGAGAGACAGTGGGAGCCATCATGTTTAAACAAATTAAAAACCACTCTAAACTTGCAAGAGCATCATGCTAAAGTGTTTCTTCTCTCTCTCCTAATTGCAGCGACCAAACATCATGACCGGACTTAAGTTATTGCTAGATAAAAACATACTGACAAGGGCAAACTACAAAGATTGGCTCAGGAATATCAAAATGGCAATCACTTATGACAAGTTGGGGTATCTCCTTACCACCAAAGCTCCCCCTGTCCTAGGTCCCAAAACCAGCGTCGCGGATAGGGAAATCCATAAGACCTGGGAAATCGATTGCGCGAAGGCCAAGTGCCTCGTGCTTGCCACTATGGACAACGAACATCAGAGGAGGCACGAGAATATAGACCTCGAATCCATATTTCTCCATACAAAAGAACTATATGGAGAGCAATCTCGTATCGCAAGATACGAAGTGTCGAAGAAGCTATTTTCGGCAAGGTTGGCCATCGGATCATCGGTAGCGGAACACGTGCTTAAGATGATTGGTTTCATTGAGAAGCTCGCGGACCTTATGACCACGTTGGAGAATGAGCTCTATACGGACTTGTTCTTCTGTCCCTTCCTTCCACTTACGCCCAGTTCATCCTGAATTTCAATTTGCAAGAAAAAAAAGTTGAACTTTCAGAGCTCCTCAACATGCTGAGAAGTGCAGAGGGCACCCCACAGAAAGGTAGGGAAACATCCACTTTGTTTGTAGGAGGGTCTTCCTCTTCTAGGTCCAAGGCGAAAGCCAAGGGAAAGAAGAAGAAAACCCCCGCCAAACCAAGGGGCGGTGTTAGTAAAGTGGATACGAAGGGAAAGGCAAAAGCAACAAAGGTAGCGGGGAAGCTTGTGGATAAGGAAGAATGCTTTTACTGTCACAAGAGTGGACACTGGAAGAAAGATTGCAGGGCTTGGAAAGCCAGAACACAGGATCTGAAGCAAGTTGCGGCTTCATCTTCAGGTGTGTATGTTATTGAAAACTGTCTATCAATAAACTCTACTTCCTGGGTATTGGATACCGGATCTGGATCTCATATCTGTAATTCTTTGCAGGCGTTGAGAAACCGTAGGGTTTTGAAGACAGGTGACATGACCCTCAAAGTTGCAAACGGAGCTAGCATGGATGCTAAGGACGTGGGGGACTATCACCTGGGAATGTCAGATGGACATGTTTTGGTTTTACGTAATTGCTTTTTTGTACCCAACGCAACTTGTAATATCATTTCTGTATCTTTAATTTCTAAAGAAGGTTATGAATTTGCGTTTGTAAGTAATGTTGTAAACATTCACCTTAATCAAGTTCTGATTGGGTCAGGTACATTAAGCAATGGTATATACGTATTAAACCAACCACAGATTTTCAATGTCCAGAATACACACAAAAGAAAGTCTCCGGAAATAAATCAGACTTTATTATGGAATTGTAGACTGGGTCACATCAATGAGAGAAGGTTGACGAAGTTGCATACAGAAAGATATTTGGATCCGTTCGAATATCAATCATATGCAACTTGTCAATCCTGTCTCAAAGGAAAGATGACAAAGACTCCGTTCACTGGACACGGAGTGAGAGCGAGCGAGCTCTTGGGACTCGTACACAGCGACGTGTGCGGTCCAATGTCTACACATGCGCGAAGCGGTTATTCTTACTTCATTACTTTTATGGATGACTTTTCAAGGTACGGTTATGTCTTCTTAATGAAACATAAATCCGAAGCCTTTGGAAAATTCCAGGAATATAAGAATGAAGTAGAAAAACAAACCGGCAAAAGTATCAAGACACTAAGATCTGATCGAGGTGGTGAATACTTGAGTGCCGAGTTCCTGGATTACTTAAAAGAGAATGGAATTCTCTCTCAGCTTACTCCTCCATACACTCCGCAACATAACGGTGTATCGGAGAGACGGAACCGAACCCTATTGGATATAGTACGGTCCATGATGAGTAACGCTGAGTTACCGCGATCATTCTGGGGATATGCACTAGAATCAGCTGCATACCTTTTGAACCGAGTTCCAACTAAGACTGTGCCTACTACACCATATCATATGTGGTGTGGGAAGAGACCCTATCTTAATCACATTAAGACATGGGGATGTCCAGCTTTTGTCAAAAAGCAGCATGCGGACAAACTCGAGGCACGCTCAGTACAATGCAAGTTTGTGGGATATCCAAAGAACTCCAAGGGATATTTCTTCTATTGCGAAGAGGAACAAAAGATTTATGTTTCTCGTCATGCCCACTTCTTGGAAACTGAGTTTTTGGAAAATCAGATAAGTGGGAGCGCAATAGAAATGGAAGAAATTCCAGAACCACGAGCTATTACTGAAAGCTTAGTAGAACCAGAGGGTTCGAAAGATCATGACATTCCTGCGCCGCTCCGCAGGAGTAGTAGGCAGTCTCATCCGCCCGAGAGATACTACGGTTTTCTCATAGACGGGGATAGAGAGGATTGCATCATTGATTATGATGAGCCGACTAGCTTCCAGCAGGCCATTCAGAGCGTTGACTCGGTAAAATGGCTGGATGCAATGCGGACCGAAATGGAGTCCATGTACACTAACAAAGTATGGACGTTGAACGTTGCTCCAGATGGGGTAAAACCCGTAGGATGCAAGTGGATCTTCAAAAGGAAGATTGGTATAGATGGACAGGTTGAGACCTATAAAGCTAGCCTGGTTGCAAAGGGTTTTCGTCAAAGACCTGGTTTGGACTATGACGAGACCTTTTCTCCGGTAGCTATGTTGAAATCCATTCGGATCCTTCTTGCCATTGCTGCCTTCCACGATTATGAGATTTGGCAGATGGACGTAAAGTCCGCTTTTCTAAATGGAAATTTAGAGGAGTGTGTTTATATGGACCAGCCAGAGGGTTTCATTCAGAGTGGGAGCAGCGGAAAGGTGTGCAAGTTGCTTAAGTCCATCTACGGACTAAAGCAGGCATCGCGGAGTTGGAACATCTGTTTTGATGAGACGGTCAAAGAATTTGGCTTTATCAAAAATCCAGATGAACCATGCATCTATAGTAGATTTGTAGCGAGAACTGTAGTATTCCTCGTTTTATACGTGGATGACATTCTCTTAATAGGAAATGACATTCCTATGCTACAATCTGTCAAAGGGTTCTTGTCACACAGGTTCTCTATGAAAGACCTGGGTGATGCCTCATACATTCTGGGGATCCGGATCTATCGCGATAGATCCAAGAGGATACTGGTGTAAGTCCGCGGGGGCGCCCCAGTCGTCGATCCGACGCCGGAAACGCGGAAACAAAAACTTTGCAAAACTTGCAACCGGCACCACCGCGCACTTTTCACCCGGATCGGGCCATTAACCTAACTAACTAGCAAACAAGAAAAGAGTAGAGAAGCTATACCAAGCGATCCATGTCCTTCGGTCTTCGTCTCCACTCCGATCTCCTGCGGAATGTTCGTCACTTCCTCGCTCGTCGGAAAGGCACCACGTAGCCGGAATCTTTTACGGGCTCCCACCTCTTGACCGAGGCAACTCGGGTGCGAAGTTGGCTAGCCGACGCATCCAAGACTTGCTATAGAATAGTGTAGTAGCCATGTCTCTTTAGGGTTCTTGAAGTTGCCATGGAGGATGGAGGTGAAGAATGAGAATGAACCATGGAAAGGGCTTTTAAATTTTGGCAAGCAAGAGAATCAATTTGAGATGAATCAAATTTCCACATATAAAAGGAACTCTCTCCCATTCTCTTTCAAGTGGCCGGCCATTCTAAATGGTGGAGGGAATTATCAATCATAAAACAAAGGGGGAAAGCTATGATAAAATAAAAGTCACACCAACCTTTAATCTCAATCCACTCACAAACCAAATCAATCCCTTTCTCATAAGCGCAAGGGATAAGACTCAAAGAGAATCTCATCATGATGAATCTATCATAATGAAGCCACAAATGCAATAAAGCCCTCCACAAATAAGTTATTTGCAAACTGCAAATAACCCCCTCCATCGAAAGTCCGGCCGTGAAGGAACAAAGGAAAACCGGCCGGAACGGAATGCAAACTGACAACTTCAGAAAACCGATCCCGTAATAAATTACAGGAAAACCCCACTACTGCAAATACAAGCCCGCATTTGTATTCCCACTGAACACAAATGCAAAGAGAAAAATCTACACTATCTAATACTAGAATCCGGCTTAAGCCCAAGCCGGCTAGTAAAAACCGTCCGATCACGATCCGTGCAATACCGCACGTATCTGATCGAACCCTGCCATATCTCCATACGGCCACTACAGCGTTTCGCCCCAAACTTGAGTAACTGTGTGTGGTGGACTCTAAAGACTCGTCAATACTATGGCTATGGATTTAACCACTAGCACGTCAGAGGTATTAGCCATACGTGACGGGCCACCAGCTATTGACCAAAAGGGACGTCGATGAGCGAACTCATCCTGACACCCTACTGAGCCTGTCAGTAACAATATCCATACAGTCCGGTCCGTTCGTCTATGAGCATCGCATGGCGGGCCTAGGGGTTGGTAAAAGTCAGACCCCCAATAGCGGTACAAGTCGTGTCGGAGTGCAGCCCAGAACACCCTGAGATACTACTGGAATACCTACCAACAAATCTCCTGCCTTGGCCAAGGACTTTTCATGTTCTGGCTCTCCTCGACACATCGCGACCTCACCCCCAATACCGGGAGAGACAAACCCCTGCAGATCCGCTCACTGCCTCCATGTGGCTCGGGACTGTACCCAACTAAAACCTGTTTGCACGACTCCTTTGAGCCTTGGTAGGGTAGTGATCAAAGCACAGTGGGAACTCACACGAGACAAATGACGATCTCAGGTCGATGAACTAACCTGTACACATGTCACCAGGGAACTGCTATCTGACGTCTGGTATAAGACCAACTAGCAGGTTCCCGACGAGTCCTGTCCGGTGTACTCATAACCCAATGAGCACCTGTATACATCTTAGGTGAACCAACTGACACCAGTGGCTTGTGAGACCGGCCACCGCTCCTCGTCGGGGTCTCGACTGTATACACTAGTCTACTCTGGAGTATCGATGCCCTGTCTCGAAACTCCCACGACTAGGGATCTTTTAAGGATGTGCTTATAGACTCCAGCTCTCACTTATATGATCGCCCTCATACTGCCGGTAGTCAAGCAAGAATCCTAGGGGCTCTATCAACGTGCAATAGCGACTCGTAAGGTCACCTAAAGCAGTACACGATGATAAAGGTAAACCAGATAGCATACTATCATCTTGAGTAAGACTGTCCTACTGGGACAGGTCCTCCCCTCAATCACTGCAATCACGTGCCTGTGATCCAATAATTGACTCTGAGGGCACTATCTCCAACAATCTCCCACTTGCACTCAAGGCTATTTATTGCGATGTCGCATACTCACAGCCCGTGTGATACCGAACACCCAACTCCTCTACTAGTCAGTCTCACAAAGCTCGTTTGCGAAACTATTGCGTTCGAGGAATAGCCTCAGTGAGTGGATCCGCTCTGATGTTTCTTTCTATGTCTCTCTATATCTCAAGTTCGCGGAGAAAGTCATCTCCCGAAATGAGCAATACCTGTCTTAGAATGTGTCTGGATATCTGATGGGACCTAGCTCACAAGTGAACTCCAAATCTAAACTTCTTAGACTGTATCGTCAACTGAACTTAATCAGTATCCTGCGCCATGCCTTCCCTCAGTATCCACCTGGACCACCTGTCCAAAATACTGCCCCTCGTCAGAGGGAAAACTATAACTCTGACAGCTACTCTGCCATCCAGGTCACCTTGGAAGCCTGGAATGATAACCATCTCCTAAAGGAGGTTGCCGTTATCATATCCCTGGAACATCTACTTATGTTCTAAAACTTCTTCTGACTGTTTCTCCAGGATTGGATCAATATCAACTTATTGCACCTACTGCAAGAACAACATCTGGTGTGGTACTTGACATCTCATGATTGACTCAACTGCCTAAGCAAGTGATCTGTCAATCATGAACATCCCTCTCCCCTTTAGTCTGTAAGACACCTTTAGAGAGGGTGACTCCATTACCTGCCGGTACACCACCGTGCCAGGAGTCGTCCATTCTAAATACTCTAAGAATGCTGTCTAAGTACCCAGATTGGGAAACCACCCAAATCTAGATCTAAAACCATAGATCTAGTAACCAGAATGTACGATATAAGATCCAATTCCTATGTGGAGAAACCACCGTGTGACGACCATAGTATAACCGATCGTAGTATAGGAATATCACTTCCTACTCTGTGTATGTCATCAAATACCAGGACATCACACCCTACTACCTTCTTAACAGATCCATCCCCTATTCTGATGAAGTCAAACCTATGACTATCACATCAGAAATAGATGATCTATCTCCGCTATATCTGCTTTAGTCTATAAATAGACATAAGCCTGATGTCCACCAATGCTTCCGCTGCTCCCATAACTACGACAACCCTCTGGCAGAGTCATATAGACGTGCACTTCTAAAACTAGTTTAGAACGACGCTATACTCATTCTCCTGCCGGGTCTCACAGTCTGGAACAACAGCAATGGCAAGTCTGGGTAAACAAGAACCTCTCTGCCACCGTCCTTGAGCATACCGAAGTACCTCTCGGGTGCCTGAGGTTACCCACCTTATCTGCGGAGTGGCCAATGGAATGTCAAACCAGATTGAATCTTTAGGTTCTTATCAAATTTTCAGTAATCGTTTGCGGTTCTGGAATCACTTCCAGTTCTACCATACTCCCACTACTGTTTTCTGAAAAAACCATTTTTAATTAAAACTGTGGCGAGTTAAGAACAACATCACTATTGATCTTCCAGATGGTAGAAAGTCAACCATCGTCATAGCCCGGGTCAACCCACAAACAGCCATTACAGAAACGTGCCTCGAGTTATCCAGAGTCTGGTTTTAAGCATAAACCGGACAACTCCCCGTACCTTAACATCGTTAAGATATGAACTGTTCTATATCCAATATAGAAACAGAGGCACTGATTTAATTTAACCTGATTCAAATCATGCAGCTGTCTCCAGTGCATGTCAACTGAATGGAAGGAGGCCGATCAGCGTTACTCAACTTAGGAATATTTCCAATTATGAGTAACCTGAAAGAGAAGCAAGTTCTCTTAACCATTACTATCAACTGAATACCATATACAAGTATCTACATCTTCGATCACCTTGAAGAATCCCGATACTTGCAATACTTGGTTCTCTACTTTATTCTTATACCTATTACTTCTCAAAACTTCGACCCTGTGTTTCTACGAAACACCTGTCTAAGAACTAGAGGAGTCATAAGTAAACAGAATACAGTACGAGGACCAACCCCTCTGTCCTAGTGGACACTGGACAATATACAATACTCTGTATAAGTCCCGTGAGTCTAGTGACTCATTCACTGTGTGTCGTAGGTTGAAAACTGTACTTATGGTTAAGAAGAGTTACACCGCTGTTCAATGCTCCTTACCTAACCATCCACTGGTATAGGTAAATGTCATAGACATAATTTCAAAAAGGTATGTCTCACTCTATAAAAATAGACGTACAGATATATCAATTTGAAATTGGTGCACAACAACGGATATTCAAAACCAAATATTTGCCGACCGGCAAACAACCCAGGTGACTTCCTCAAATATCACCAATTACAACGAATCCCGATATAATGAGGATGATCACCTAATTCCCAATAACTTACTCCCACTCATCATCTGTAAAACCATACAGATGTGAGAATCATACCAGGTAAATACATACCTTGGAGCAAGTGTCTAATTGGGAAATCAGTTTTCTTTTAACAGTACACAGTGAAACTGAAACATTGAAATGTTTCGATGGGGTATCCCGGTATTCCTAGTAATGTCTCTTCCATTTTCCAGATTCACAACTGTAACCGTATAATTCTTTGTCACCTCTCCAAATCCCTTTATATGTCTTTAGTCGTTACCTTCTGTACACCCCTTTAGGCCAAATGGTTTTCTTCCTTCCCTACCGTTCGGCACCAGCCTATGGTTTGGAAGAAGACTATCCAATAAGCATAATGGGTGTACTGTCCTAATCCTAGGAGCACTCGCAATGCGAGAGAAGGTGAAGATAAAAGACAACCGAATGAACTTAATTCCTATTTCTCCTGAACCAGGATCCATCCCCGAAATGGAACAAGTTCCTTTCGAGTTCGTATATAACCATACGATGGATTATCCAATAAACTGGGATCTTCGTGGTGATACGGAGTGTCCTGGAGAAATACAAAGGTGATTTGGGATTGGCGAAGAAATACTTGGTTTGGTCGTGAATAGCAGTCGCAATTTACTTTGCCCTCTTACTAATCCCTTGCTTTGTCTAAACTTAATACCTTCTGTACACCGTTTTAAGCTAATTGGTTTTCTTCATTCCCTACCGGTCGGCTTCTGCCTATGGTTTGGAAGAAGACTATCTAATTTTCGTAATAGGTGTACTATCTCCTAAACCAAGGAGTACTCGCAACCTGAGAGAAGGTGAAAAGAAAAGACAACTGAACAGTCCTAATCGTTTCCTCCAGAACCGGAAACCATCCTCGAATTCCTTCGAGTTCGTATATAACCATACGATGGTTTTGTCCAATGGAAGTGGACGTTCGTAGTAATACGGGGTGTCCTGGAGAAAAGGGTAAAAGTAGGAGTGGCAAAGAGGTTTGCAACTCTGACAATCCAAAAGCCAGTGTTAAGAAGGTTTGGTCAACTTGGTCACTGAGTCATAGTCTAGGGTCGGGTCAATGGTCGCTGCCAAAGAGGGAGAGAAAAGAAACACTCGACGTGCACTCTAACCTAGATCAGAATGGTTATCACTTTATCTAATCTGGAAACCTCCCATTGTAACGTCAAATTCTTCCCCAAACCTGAAAGAAGAATTAGCCGGGATCACCCGAGGAGTAAACCAACTCATCAGTGGGAATCAGGATCCAACCATCATCGCATGATAACGTGACGGAATCCGCTCACACTATCACACTCCAGAAGGTATGCGCATACCTGGCAAGTTTCAGTTCTTTTGAAACTCCCGATGTGGATTTCTGCCCCATGCTCTTATGACCTTGGCGTGAGGTCAAAATATCATAAGTCGCATGTCAAGTTCTACCCGTCATTGTCCAGGTTAATTTGAACCCACCCGTACATACCCTTGACGTAGGCCAAAATAGTAGTAGACTGTCCCAAACCAACGCATCTATCTATGCAACAGATAAATACCCGGCAGCTACCAATCACTATGCCTTGGCGTGAGGTCAAAATACATAGCTTGAATACTACCGTATATTTAACTGAAATGACGGAGGGCTACGAATGGTTTCTGGCGAAAACCTTTAACGTAATGAACTTGATATCGTTGAAGGAACTGATAGCTTTTTTAAAAAATATAGTGACGAAAACCTTTGCTAAAGAGGTCACTCCCGGTGAAGGGATCTCGGCTCTTTCCCCGTAGAATGAGGTGCAGGATATTCCAACTGAATACCACGATGCAAAGCAAAAGTAATCGGCTATAGTGAAGTTATTGCCCTGACGCAAACTTCTGTCCAAGGGGTCACTCCCGGTGAAGGGATCTCGGCCCTTGCCTCGTCGACTGAGGAGCAGGATATTCCAACTGAATACCACTGTGCAAAACAAAAGTGAACGTCCTTGCAATAACAGCTTTTTGAAAAAGTGTTCCAACAACATCAGAATAGGTTTGTTAATCTTGCATTGATCCGAATCAACGCAGTCCCATCAATTGATCACACCACAAAGAACGAAAATATACTGATGTACGTATATGCCATCCGCATTCGCCACTGGGTCCCGTCATCACTCGTTGGGTTAGCTAACTAACGACAGAGCGGGGACTGGACTAGCGCGGATGCAAAACATATACAACATCTACTAGTATATATATAATATATAATTTTCGCTCAAGGCGTGATAAAATGCAACAACACAGAAATGTATAGCAACACAGATCAATACAGATATCTGGGATCCCCGGGTTTCACAGAGCCGCTGCTGAAACCCGACGTTCCCCTGGTCGTGTGGATAGCCTGTGCAATGAAATCCTAGACCCCTACGGGCGCGGCAAGTTACCCACCAAAACCTGAAGCGAGGCAGCCCCCTTCAGCAACATGAATGGACCACCCAGCACTTCACGGAATCCGGTAACTTGGGCACCCCTTCTGGGTCAACCTGTACCCCCTACGAGTGCGGCGAATAGCCCGCCAATTCTAGAGTGAAGCCCCCTCCGTCTCAACGCCATGAGATGCGGGTCTGTTGCCTTCTAGAACCCGGCTATCCGTGCTCCCCTCCGCGGGGTAATCCTAGTACAGAAAGTAAAATATGTATACACCGGGTACATCGACCGCAACCTGGTCGTGCCCCAAAAGAATAATACAAACAGGCAGTGACGGCAGTCCACAAGTCGGACGCTCGCCCCGCAATATCAAATGTACATAATACAACAATACTGTACTAACATTGCAACCAGGCTATCCCCGCCGACCGATCCGCAACAACACAGCATAACATAGAACATCAACGTGAATGTCACGTTCGCAAATCCGTCTAAAAGGGCTATAGCAGATAGACTGGATTTACCGATCGAGTGACATTCACGGTCGCAGATATAATGTAAATACTGTGAACTAGCATGTTTAAAATATCCGATCGAACAAATTTTATCAAGTGGGCCCCAAGCAGTACTGTAGCACTTACAGAAAATCTGGGCCCAAAAAGAATATCCCAAAACCCCTATTTCCAAGTCTAAAGCCCTCTGGAAAAATTTGGCATGCTGATCATTTAAAAGCGCGGCGGAACCGCGGCCCAAGCATGGGTTTGGCCGCGGTTCCGCGGCGGTATGGAGCGATCTCGCGAACAAATTTTCACAGAATTCTTAGATTTTCATGCTTGTGTTTCTGCAATGACCTGAAAAATTTTTGGAGCATAAAAAAATTTCGACATAAAACACATGCATAGGAAAATACGATTTTTCGGGATTTTTCTTCGATCGAGTTATAAACACACTAGAGCAAGCTAGGCATGGTTAATAGCGTGGCTCTAATACCAATGTAAGTCCGCGGGGGCGCCCCGGTCGTCGATCCGATGCCGGAAACGCGGAAACAAAAACTTTGCAAAACTTGCAACCGGCACCACCGCGCACTTTTCACCCGGATCTGTTGGAGATAGTGCCCTCATAGTCAATTATTAGATCGCAGGTACGTGATTGCAATGATTGCGGAGGACCTATACCAGTAGGACAGTCTTACTCGAAATGATAGTATGCTATCTGGTTTGCCTTTATCAGTCGTGTACATGATCAGGTGACTGATTACATGTTACACTTTGATAGAGCCCTTAGGATCTTGCTTTACTACCAACAGTATGATGGCGATCATATACGTGAGAGTTGGGTAGTTTATATGCATATCCTTAATTGTGGTCCCTAGTCGTGGGAGTTTCGAGACAGGGCATCGATACTCCGGAGTAGACTAGTGTGTACAGTCGAGACCCCGACGAGGGGCGGTGGCCGGTCTCACAAGCCACTGGTGTCAGTTGGATCCCTAAGATGTATACAGGTGCTCATTGGGTTATGAGTACACCGGACAGGACTCGCCGGGAATCTGCTAGTTAGTATTATATCTACCGTCAGATAGCAGTTCCCTGGTGACATGTGTGCAGGTTAGTTCATCGACCTGAGGTCGTCATTTGTCTCGTGTGAGTTCCCACTGTGCTTTGATTTCTACCCTACCACGGCTCAAAGGAGTCGTGCAAACAGGTAGCTTTTGGGTACAGTCCCGAGCCATATGGAGGCACGTGAGCGGATCGGCAGGGGATTCGTCTCTCCCGGTATTGGGGGCGAGGTCGTGCTGTGTCTAGGAGAGCCATTACACAAAGTCCATGGCCATGGCAGGAGATTTACTGGTAGGTACTCCAGTAGTATCTCAGGGTGTTATTGGGCTTCACTCCGACACGACTTATACTGCTATTGGGGGTCTGACGTTACTAGCCCCCTAGGCAGATATGCGATACTCATAGAAGAACGGACCGGACTGTATATACATTGTCACTGTTAGGCTCAGTAGGGTTTTCTGAATGAGTTCGCTCATCGGCATCCCTTGAGGTCAGTCCATGGGCAGCCGTTACGCATTGCTAGTGCTGCTGACGGTTTGTGGTTAAACCCACTGCCAGGGTACTGACGAGTCATTAGAGTCCCCCACAGACAGTTTCTCAAGTTCGGGCGAAACGTTGTAGAGGCCGTATGGTTTTATGGAAGGGTTCGGAAAATGCACGTGTGTTTACGCACGTGTTATTTTTCGGGCAGATGATACTGGTCGGCTTTGGTTTAAGCCGGATCCGAGTATTATATTGAGTAGGTATAATATCTTTGTCTCAGTTGCATTTGTATTCAGTCGTAATACAAATGCGGGTATATTTATACAGTTTCGGGGTTATCCTGAAAGTCGTTTCAGGATCACTTTTGGAAGTTACCAGTTTCCAGTTTTCTATCAGTCGTCTTTTAACATTCGGTTAAAGACGGATTTATCTTTTCTTCAGTTGAGGTGAGTCAGTGTTCTAGAAGATTCTAGATGAGGTGACTAGGATTAATTGGTGTTGCATTTTCATTGGATGCATTTAATGGTTCATTAAAGCATGATGACTAGGTTTATGAGTCATGCTTTAACATTAAAGCATTTTGTTTAGCTAAGGATATTTGTTCATGATATTTTGGCTTAAGGTTACTCTCCCCTCTCCTACACTCACCTCCCTCTACCTATATATGGCCGGCCCTCTCTCTCCTCCCTCACTCTCTCTCACTTGATAGTTTTTCATGGTTGTAAAAAGATATGATAGTATTTGGGGTGCATGGAATTTTACAGTTCATTTCATTCCATCACCCAATTCCCTCGGCAACTTCATTAACCGATCGTCCACGGACTTGGACGAAGTGAGACAAAGTCATCTACTCATTCTCTACATCATTCTTGGTCGTCTCTTTTAGCAAATTTGACGATCGAGTTGCCTCAAGTCAGAGGCGGGAGCCCGTTTAAAGAATCGTCGATGTGGTGCCACCTCGACGAGGATATCGGAGATCGATGAGATCGGAGCAGCCGCAACGGAGCATGGGATGATGGTTAAAGAACGAAGAACTCGGATCATTCGGTATAACCATTCTACACTCTTTACAGTTTGTTAGTTTAGCAATAATGGCAGATCCGGGTTAAAGTATACGATAGCGCCAGTCAAAAAGTTTTTGTTCCGCATTTGGCGTCTGTAGACTGCCGGGGCGCTAGCGTAGACTTACAGTGGTATCAGAGCCTCACCATTTTGCTATGCTAACTTGTGCTAACGCGTTTAAAACATCGATCGAACCGGAAATCGAAAATTGCAAAATTCCAACTTGACAGTTTCTGTTGATTTTAAATGGCCTCCTAAAATTTTTCTACATATCTCAGAATACTGTGCAGGATTTTATTAGAACGACGTAGAAATTTGGGCACGTGATTCGATGAGACAGCCGCGGAAACGCGGTCAAACCTATGGTTTGACTGCGCTTCCGCGGCCATACAGTGAGCTCGTGGCCCCAAATTTTCACAGTGGGTTCTTGGTTAGATTTTGGGGTTTTTGGTAAATATCGTTTTGGCCCAGATTTTGTTACTGTTCACCAGTAAGTCGTGGGGCCCACTTTTTGATATTTGGTCGATCGAAATTTAAACATGTTAGTTTACAGTGCTTACATTATATCTCCGACCGGGAATGTCATTTGATCGGTAAACCGCGTTTGATTGCTATAGTTCTTTTAGACGGGTTTGCGAACGCGACATTCGCGTTGATGTTCTGTTTTGTGCTGTGATGTTGCGGATTTGTCGTGGTGGATAGCAGTGTGCAATGATAGTACAGTTTGTGTTTATTTGTACATTTGATATTGCGGGGCGAGCGTCCAACTTGTGGACTGCCGTCACTGCCTGTTGTATAATATTCTTTTGGGGCACGACCAGGTTGCGGTCGATGTACCTATTGTACTATTTTTCATTACTATACTAGGTTTTGCCCCGCGACGGAGTGCACGGATAGCCGGGTTCTGGGGGGCAACGGGTCCGCATCTCATGGCTTTGAGAGGCAGAGGGGTCCCACTCTAGAATTGGCAGATTATTCGCCGCACTCGTAGGGGGTACAGGTTGACCCAAGGAGGGGTGCCCAAGCTTACCGGATTCCGTGAAGTGCTGGGTGGTCCATTCACTATGCTGTAGGGGGCTGCCTCGCTTCAGGTTTTGGCGGGTAACTTGCCGCACCCGTAGGGGTCTAGGTTTCATTGCACAGGCTATCCACACGACAGGGGAACGTCGAGTTTCAGCAGCGGCTCTGTGAAACTCGGGGATCCCAGATTATCTGTATTGTTCTGTGATGCTTATTACTTTTCTGTAATGTTGCATATTATCACGCCTGGAGCGATTATTGTATATTGGTTTATATACTATTAGATGTTGTATATGTTTTACACCCGCGCTAGTCCAGTCCCCGCTCTGTCGTTAGTTAAGTAACCTAACGGGTGATGACGGGACCCAGTGACGAATGCGGATGGCATATACGTACATTTTATTTTCGTTCTTTTCTGGTGTGATTAAATGATGGGACTGTGTTGATTCTGATCAATGCAAAGTAAAACAAACCTGTTTACAGTTGTTGGAACAAATTTAAAAAGTGTTATTGCAAAGACGTTTCCTTTTGTTATGCATAGAGGTATTCAGTGGAATATCCTGCACCTCATTCGATGGGGCAAGGGCCGATATCCCTTCACCGGGACTGACCCCTTGGGCAGAAGTTTGCGTCAGCGTAATAACTTCACTATAGTCGATTACAAGTTGCTTTGCATAGCGGTATTCAGTGGAATATCCTGCACCTCATTCCATGAGGAAAGAGCCGAGATCCCTTTACCGGGAGTGACCTCTTTAGCAAAAGGTTTTCGCCACTATATTTTAAAAAGCTATCAGGTTCCTTCAGCTATATCAAGTTCACTACGTTAAAGGTTTTTTCGCCAAAAACCAGCCGTAGCCCTCCGTCGTTTCTTATGGATGGTCAGTAGTATTCAAGCTATGTTTGTTGGCATACGTCAAGGCATAGTGTTTGGTAGCTGCTGGGTATTCATTTGTTGCATAGATAGATGAGTTGGTTTGGGACAGTCGTATTACCTTGTTGGCATACGTCAAGGGTATGTACGGGTGGGTTCAAATTAACAAGATAATGACGGGCAGAACTTGACATGTGACTTATGATTTGTTGACATACGCCAAGGTCATAAGAGCATGGGGCATAAATCATATCGGGAGTTTCTAAAGAAATTGAAACTTGCCAAGTATGCGCATACCTTCTGGAGTATGAGTAACGTGGATGCATTCCATCACGTTATCATGCGATGAGAGTTGGATCCTGATTCCCACTGATGAGTTGGTTTACTCTTCGGGTGATCCCGATTGATTCTTCTTTAGGTTTGGAGGAGAATTTGAGAGGACAGTGGGAGGTTTCCGGATTAGATAAAGTGATGACCATTCTGATCTAGGTTAGAGTGCACGCAGAGTGTTTCTTTTCTCTCTCTCTTTGGCAGTGACCTTTGACCGACCCTAGACTATGACTCAGTGACCAGGTTGACCGAACCTTCTTAAAATACTGGCTTTTGGATTGTCTATGTTGCATAAGTCATTGCCACTCCTTCTTCTACCCTTTGCATTTCTCAGAACACCCGTATTACTACGGATATCCACTTCCATTGGATAGATCCATCGTATGGTTATATACGAACTCGAAGGAACTTCTTCGAGGATGGATCCAGGTTCAGGAGAAATAGAATTGGTTTATTCAGTTGTCTTTTATTATCACCTTCTCTCAGGTTGCGAGAGCTCCTTGGTTTAGGAGAGTACACCTATTACGCTTATTGGATAGTCTTATTCCAAACCATAGGCTGGTGCCGAAAGGTAGGGAATGAAGAATACCAATTAGCCTAAGTAGGGTGTGCAGAAGGTAATATGTAAAGACAAAATAAAGGGATTAGAAAGAGGGCAAAGTAAATTGCGACTGATATCATTCACGACCAAAACCGCGTACTTCATCGCCACTCCTATTTCACCTTTAAAAAAATAAGGTATTATTCAGTTGTCTTTTATCATCACCTTCTCTCGAGATGCGAGTACTCCTTGGTTTAGGAGGGTACACCTATTATGCTTACTGGATAGTCTTCTTCCAAACCATAGGCTGGTGCCGAACGGTAGGGAAGGAAGAAAACCATTTAGCCTAACGATGGTGTACAGAAGGTAACGACTAAAGACAAATAAAGGGATTTGGAGAGACGGCAATAAAATATACGGTTGAAGTCATGAATTGGATTATGGAAGAGGCATTGCTATGAATACCAGGATACCCCTACGAAACATTTTTCATGTTTCAGTGCATTGTTAAAGAAAAACAGTTTTCCCGATTAGACACTTACTCCAAGGGTATGTATTTACCAGGTTTCATTCTCATATCTGTATGGTTTTACAGATGATGAGTGGGAGTAAGATATTGGGAATTAGGTGATCATCCTCATTATATCGGAATTCGTTGTAATTGGTGATATTTGAGGAAATCGCCAGGGTACAGTTTTCAACCTACGACGCACAGGTTTTGAGTTGCTTAAACTCAGCGGACTTATACAGAGTATTGTATGTTGTCCAGTGTCCATCAGGACAAAGGGGTAGGTCCTCGTACTATGTTCTGTTTACTTATAACTTCTCTAGTATTTAGACGAGTGTTTCGTAGAAATACAAGGTCTAAGTTTTGAGAAGTTGTAAGTATAAGAATAAAGTAGAGAACCAGGTATCACAAGTATCGGGATTCTTCAAAGAGATCGAAGATGTAGATTCTTGTGATTGGTATTCAGATGATAGTGATGGTTTTGAGAAACGTGTTTCTCTTTCAGGTTACTCATAATTGGATGGATTCCTAAGTTGAGTAATGCTGATTAGCCTCCTTCCATTAAGTTGATATGCACTGGAGACAGTAGCATGATTTGAATCTGGTTCCAATTAAATTAGTGCCAAAGTTTCTATATTGGATATAGAATAGTTCGTACCTTAAAAGATATTAAGGTACGGGGAGTTGTCCAGCTTATGCTTAAAACCAGACTCTGGATAACTCAGGGCACGTTTCTGTAGTGGCTGTTTGTGGGTTGACCCTGGCTATGACGAGGGTTGATATTCTACCATTTGGAAGATCAATAGTGATATTGTTCTTGACTCGCCACAGTTTTAGTAAAAATGGATCTTTTTCAGAAAACAGTAGTGGGAGTATGGTAGAACTGGAAGTGATTCCAGAACCGCAAACGATTACGGAAAATTTAATAGGACCTATATATTCAATCAGGTTTGACATTCCAATTGCCACTCCGCAGATATGGTAGGTAACCTCAGACACCCGAGAGGTACTTCGGTAGGCTCAAGGACGGTGACAGGGAGGTTCTTATCTACCCAGACTTGACACTACTGTTGTTTCAGGCTATGAGACCCGGTAGGAGGGTTGTCGTAGTCAGTGGGAGCATCAGAAGCATAGTGGGCAAGATGCTTATATCTATTTATAGACTTGAGCAGTTATAGCGGAGTTAGATCATCTAATTTTTGATGTGACTGTCATAGGTTTGACTTCAATCAGAATAAGGGATGTATCTGTTAAGGAGGTAGTAGGGTGTGATGTCATGGTATCTGGATGACATACACAGAGTAGGAAGTAAAATTCCTATACTACGATCGGTTGTACTGTGGTCGTCACACAGTTGTTTCTCCAGACAGGATATGGATATAATATTTGACATTCTGGTTTCTAGATCTATGGTTTTAGATCTGGATTTGGGTAGTTTCCCAATGTGGGTACTTTGACAGATATTCTAATGGTTTTTGGAATAGTTGACTCCTAGCATGGTGGTGTACCTGCAGGTGATGGAGTCACCCTCTCTAAAGGTGTCGTATAGACTAAAGGGGAGAGGGATGTGCATGATTGACAGATCACTTGCTTAGGCAATTGAGTCAATCGTGAGATATCAAGTACCACACCAAATGTTGGTTTTGCACTAGATGCAATAAGTTTGTATTAATCCGATCCTGGAGAAATATAAGGAAGCAGTTTTAGAACATAAGTACATGTTCTACGGATTTGATGACGGCAGCCTCCTTCGGGAGACGGTTATCATTCCAAGCTTCAAAGGTGACATAGTTGACAGAGTGATTGTCAGAGTTATAGTTTTTCCCTCTGACGAAGAGGGACAGTATTATGGACAGGTGGTTCAAGAGGATACTGTGGGTGGCGTGGTGCCGGATACTGATTAGGTTCAGTGATCGATACAGTCTAAGAAGTTTGGATTTGGAGTTCATTTATGAACAAGGTCCCATCAGATATCCAGACATATTCTAAGACAGGTGTTACTCGATTCGGGAGATGGCTTTCTCCGCGAATTTGAGATTAAGAGAGATATAGAAAGAAACTTCTAGGCGGATCCACTCACTAAGGCTATTTCTCGAACACAATAGTTTTACAAACGGGCTTTGTGATACTGATTAGTAGAGGAGTTGGATGTTCGGTTTCACACGGGCTGTGAGTAGTCGACATCGCAATAATTAGCCTTGAGTGCAAGTGGGAGATTGTTGGAGATAGTGCCCTCATAGTCAATTATTAGATCGCAGGTACGTGATTGCAATGATTGCGGAGGACATATACCAGTAGGACAGTCTTACTCGAAATGATAGTATGCTATCTGGTTTGCCTTTATCAGTCGTGTACATGATCAGGTGACTGATTACATGTTACACACTTTGATAGAGCCCTTAGGATCTTGCTTTACTACCAACAGTATGATGGCGATCATATACGTGAGAGTTGGGTAGTTTATATGCATATCCTTAATTGTGGTCCCTAGTCGTGGGAGTTTCGAGACAGGGCATCGATACTCCGGAGTAGACTAGTGTGTACAGTCGAGACCCCGACGAGGGGCGGTGGCCGGTCTCACAAGCCACTGGTGTCAGTTGGATCACCTAAGATGTATACAGGTGCTCATTGGGTTATGAGTACACCGGACAGGACTCGCCGGGAATCTGCTAGTTAGTATTATATCTACCGTCAGATAGCAGTTCCCTGGTGACATGTGTGCAGGTTAGTTCATCGACCTGAGGTTGTCATTTGTCTCGTGTGAGTTCCCACTGTGCTTTGATTTCTACCCTACCACGGCTCAAAGGAGTCGTGCAAACAGGTAGCTTTTGGGTACAGTCCCGAGCCATATGGAGGCACGTGAGCGGATCGGCAGGGGATTCGTCTCTCCCGGTATTGGGGGCGAGGTCGTGCTGTGTCTAGGAGAGCCATTACACAAAGTCCATGGCCATGGAAGGAGATTTACTGGTAGGTACTCCAGTAGTATCTCAGGGTGTTATTGGGCTTCACTCCGACACGACTTATACTGCTATTGGGGGTCTGACGTTACTAGCCCCCTAGGTAGATATGCGATACTCATAGACGAACGGACCGGACTGTATATACATTGTCACTGTTAGGCTCAGTAGGGTTTTCTAGATGAGTTCGCTCATCAGCATCCCTTGAGGTCAGTCCATGGGCAGCCGTTACGCATTGCTAGTGCCGCTGACGGTTTGTGGTTAAACCCACTGCCAGGGTACTGACGAGTCATTAGAGTCCCCCACAGACAATTTCCCAAGTTCGGGCGAAACGTTGTAGAGGCCGTATGGTTTTATGGCAGGGTTCGGAAAATGCACGTGCGTTTACGCACGTGTTATTTTTCGGGCAGATAATACTGGTCGGCTTTGGTTTAAGCCGGATCCGAGTATTATATTGAGTAAGTATAATATCTTTGTCTCAGTTGCATTTGTATTCAGTCGTAATACAAATGCGGGTATATTTATACAGTTTCGGGGTTATCCTGAAAGTCGTTTCAGGATCACTTTTGGAAGTTGCCAGTTTCCAGTTTTCTATTAGCCTTCTTTTAACATTCGGTTAAAGACGGATTTATCTTTTCTTCAGTTGAGGTGAGTCAGTGTTCTAGAAGATTCTAGATGAGGTGACTAGGATTAATTAGTGTTGTGTTTTCATTGGATGCATTTAATGGTTCATTAAAGCATGATGACTAGGTTTATGAGTCATGCTTTAACATTAAAGCATTTTGTTTAGCTAAGGATATTTGTTCATGATATTTTGGCTTAAGGTTACTCTCCCCTCTCCTACACTCACCTCCCTCTACCTATATATGGCCGGCCCTCTCTCTCCTCCCTCACTCTCTCTCACTTGATAGTTTTCATGGTTGTAAAAAGATATGATAGTATTTGGGGTGCATGGAATTTTACAGTTCATTTCATTCCATCACCCAATTCCCTCGGCAACTTCATTAACCGATCGTCCACGGACTTGGACGAAGTGAGACAAAGTCATCTACTCATTCTCTACATCATTCTTGGTTGTCTCTTTTAGCAAATTTGACGATCGAGTTGCCTCAAGTCAGAGGCGGGAGCCCGTTTAAAGATTCGTCGATGTGGTGCCACCTCGACGAGGATATCGGAGATCGACGAGATCGGAGCAGCCGCAACGGAGCGTGGGATGATGGTTAAAGAACGAAGGACTTGGATCGTTCGGTATAACCATTCTACACTCTTTACAGTTTGTTAGTTTAGCAATAATGGCAGATCCGGGTTAAATTATACGATAGCGCCAGTCAAAAAGTTTTTGTTCCGCATTTGGCGTCTGTAGACTGCCGGGGAGCTAGCGTAGACTTACAAGATCGGGCCATTAACCTAACTAACTAGCAAACAAGAAAAGAGTAGAGAAGCTATACCAAGCGATCCGTGTCCTTCGGTCTTCGTCTCCACTTCGATCTCTTGCGGAATGTTCGTCACTTCCTCGCTCGTCGGAAAGGCACCACATAGCCGGAATCTTTTACGGGCTCCCACCTCTTGACCGAGGCAACTCGGATGCGAAGTTGGCTAGCCGACGCGTCCAAGACTTGCTATAGAATAGTGTAGTAGCCATGTTTCTTTAGGGTTCTTGAAGTTTCCATGGAGGATGGAGGTGAAGAATGAGAATGAACCATGGAAAGGGCTTTTAAATTTTGGCAAGCAAGAGAATCAATTTGAGATGAATCAAATTTCCACATATAAAAGGAACTCTCTCCCATTCTCTTTCAAGTGGCCGGCCATTCTAAATGGTGGAGGGAATTATCAATCATAAAACAAAGGGGGAAAGCTATGATAAAATAAAAGTCACACAACCTTTAATCTCAATCCACTCACAAACCAAATCAATCCCTTTCTCATAAGTGCAAGGGATAAGACTCAATGAGAATCTCATCATGATGAATCTATCATAATGAAGCCACAAATGCAATAAAGCCCTCCACAAATAAGTTATTTGCAAACTGCAAATAACCCCCTCCATCGAAAGTCCGGCCGTGAAGGAACAAAGGAAAACCGGCCGGAACGGAATGCAAACTGACAACTTCAGAAAACCGATCCCGTAATAAATTACAGGAAAACCCCACTACTGCAAATACATGCCCGCATTTGTATTCCCACTGAACACAAATGCAAAGAGACAAATCTACACTATCTAATACTAGAATCCGGCTTAAGCCAAAGCCGGCTAGTAAAAACCGTCCGATCACGATCCGTGCAATACCGCACGTATCTGATCGAACCCTGCCATATCTCCATACGGCCTCTACAGCGTTTCGCCCGAAACTTGAGTAACTGTGTGTGGTGGACTCTAAAGACTCGTCAATACTATGGCTGTGGATTTAACCACTAGCACGTCAGAGGTATTAGCCATACGTGACGGGCCACCAGCTATTGACCAAAAGGGACGTCGATGATCGAACTCATCCTGACACCCTACTGAGCCTGTCAGTGACAATATCCGTACAGTCCGGTCCGTTCGTCTATGAGCATCGCATGACGGGCCTAGGGGGTTGGTAAAAGTCAGACCCCCAATAGCGGTACAAGTCGTGTCGGAGTGCAGCTCAGAACACCCTGAGATACTACTGGAATACCTACCAGAAAATCTCCTGTCTTGGCCAAGGACTTTTCATGTTATGGCTCTCCCCGACACAGCGCGACCTCACCCCCAATACCGGGAGAGACGAACCCCTGCAGATCCGCTCACTGCCTCCATGTGGCTCGGGACTGTACCCAACTAAAACCTGTTTGCATGACTCCTTTGAGCCGTGGTAGGGTAGTAATCAAAGCACAGTGGGAACTCACACGAGACAAATGACGATCTCAGGTCGATGAACTAACCTGTACACATGTCACCAGGGAACTGCTATCTGATGTCCGGTATAAGACCAACTAGCAGGTTCCCGGCGAGTCCTGTCCGGTGTACTCATAACCCAATGAGCACCTATATACATCTTAGGTGAACCAACTGACACCAGTGCTTGTGAGACCGGCCACCGCCCCTCGTCGGGGTCTCGACTGTATACACTAGTCTACTCTGGAGTATCGATGCCCTGTCTCGAAACTCCCACGACTGGGGACCTTTTAAGGATGTGCTTATAGACTCCAGCTCTCACTTATATGATCGCCCTCATACTGCTGGTAGTCAAGCAAGAATCCTAGGGGCTCTATCAACGTGCAATAGCGACTCGTATGGTCACCTAAAGCAGTACACGATGATAAAGGTAAACCAGATAGCATACTATCATCTTGAGTAAGACTGTCCTACTGGGACAGGTCCTCCCCTCAATCACTGCAATCACGTGCATGTGATCCAATAATTGACTCTGAGGGCACTATCTCCAACAACTGGGACTCTCACAGTCCAGGTATATCGACACCATACTGAAAAGATTCAGTATGGATGATTCCAAGCGCGGTAATCTACCGGCTTGTCACGGGATCACCCTTTCCAAAGAGATATCTCCCAAGACTGATTTGGAAAGGGATCGCATGTTTATTATACCCTACGCTTCTGCGGCAGGCTCTATAATGTATGCGATATTGTGTACCAGACCAGATGTAGCTTATGCACTGAGTGTGGTAAGCCGGTATCAGTCAAACCCTGGGGAGAAACACTGGATAGCAGTAAAGAACATTCTCAAGTACCTGAGTAGGACTAAAGAGATGTTCTTGGTGTATGGCGGAAAAGACCTCCAGATCGAGGCCTTTGCTGACTCCAGCTTCCAGAGTGACAAGGATGATTCCAAGTCCATGTCGGGTTATGTCTTTACCCTCAATGGAGGGGCGGTGTGTTGGAAGAGTTCCAAACAGGAAACCGTTGCTGACTCGACGATGGAAGCGGAATATATCGCTGCTGCAGATGCCGCAAAAGAAGCCGTCTGGATAAGGAAGTTCTTAACTGAACTTCAGGTGGTTCCGTCCATTGTTGATCCAATACCTCTGTATTGCGACAACAACGGGGCTATAGCTTTAGCAAAGGAACCCAGGTCCCATCAGAAGTCCAGACACATCTTGAGGCGGTATCACCTGATCAGGGAGATCGTGGGTCGCCAGGAAATTGAGGTTCGGAGAGTTTCTACGGAAGATAACACTGCTGATCCACTCACAAAGGCCTTACCCCAGACTCAGTTCGAGCGACTGATCGAGATGATAGGTCTTCGATACGCCAGTACATAGCCTTAGTGCAAGTGGGAGATTGTTAGTGTATATGCCCTAGAGGCCATTACTGTATCATACTAGTTTGTATATTACTTAATGGAAGCTTGGGATATTCACCTTGTATAGACAATCTTGCTCAATATAGTAGTATGCTACTTAGTTTGTTTCTACTTCAATGTGTACATGTGTTTATTTTAGTATATCACCTACATTAGTGGAGCCCTTAGGATCTTTGCTTGATTACCAGCATTGTGATGGCAGTCACACTAGTGGGGGCTGGGTAATCTATAAGCACATCCTTATGCAGGTCCCTAGTCGCAGGACTATCGAGACAGGGCATCGATACTCCGGAGTAGACTAGCGTATGCGCTTCTCATCCCAGTGTGGGAGACGGTCTGTCCCACAAACGTCAGTACGTCGTACTTGAGATAGTATGCGGGTGCTCGTTGGGTTACGAGTACGCTGGACAGGACTCGTCGGGAACTGTTGGTTGGTACTATACCTATCGTCAGTTATCAGTTCCCAGGTGACATGAGTACAGCTTAGTCCGCTGACTTGACACTGTCACTTCGCCTCGAGTGTGTTCCCACTGTACTTAGATTACTACCCTACCACGGCTCAAAGGAGTCATGCACACAGGTAGTAGTTGGGTGCAGTCCCGAAGCACTTGGAGGCAGTGACGGTTAGACAGGATTCGTCTCTCCCGATATTGGGGGTTGAAATCGCGCTGTGTCTAGGAGAGCCATTACACGAGTAGTCCCTGGCCAGGGCAAGCGAGATATACTGGTAGGTTTCCAGTGCTATCTCAGGGTGTTCTGGGCTACACTCCGACACGACTTGTGCCGCTATTAGGGGACTGACGTTTACCGCCCCCTAGGCCCGCCATGCGATGTATCAGACGAACAGACCGGACTGTACAGAGATTGTCACATTCAGGCTCAGTAGGAGTTCAGATGGGTTTCACCTCATCAGTCTTCCTGTCGGCATCTACCTGGGGACCGTTACGTACAGCTAGTGCCGCTTGCGGTCTTTGGTTAAACCCACTGCCAGCGTAGTGTCGAGTCTTTAGAGTCCCACACAGAAAGCTATTCGCCTTTAGGCAAAAGAGTAGAGGTCGCATGGTTTTGCGACAGATCGCATGGTTTTGCGACAGGGTTCGGTCACATCCGTGCACTTGTGCACGTTTGGTGTCCGGACAGTTAACACTAGCAGGCTTTGGTTTAAGCCAGATCCTAGTGTACATTTTGGGATTGGTTTTATCTCGTTTGTATTTCGTGTTCCTCGGAATGTGAATGCGGGTGTGTATGCACAGTTGACAAAGAGACAGAGGCAGAGGATTCTCATTGGGGTTGTTGACTGTTGACTGTTGACTATTGACTTTTGGCTAAACCCTAATGAGAATAAGAAATATGATTAACAATAATATTAATTAAGTGTTATAGTGACATGGTTGTTGAGAGGTTGACTTTGTTGACTTGTTGACTTTGTTGATCGGTTGACTAGGTTGGACTAGTTGACCATCATCATGACAATGGCTATCATTTCATGGCAAAGACTTTTGCTTGCTTGTTTATTTATGCAAAATGAGTGCATGAAATGATATAGCCATTTTGATTTGAACCATCACATAATACTTGATTACTATTTTGTTATGATGGTTTTGGATTATGAGAGCTTAGATGGCAAAAGAGTTACTCATTCTCTCATTTCATTTCTCTCTCTTACTTGGGCTCTCCCTCTTGCTCTTCCTCTTGCTCTCTCTCTAGTTCAAGGCAACACCCTCTCATGAGTTGAGAAACATTGCCTTGGAGATAAAAGAAAACCCATATCACTTCTCTACTCATCCTAGTTCACAAGGTTTAGCAAACCAAGTGTTCTAGTTTCTTCAAGTTCGAAGAAGAAGCCAAAGGTAGAAGCTTTCAGGTGGATCCATCTTCGGCGCAAGGAGACGACGAGGTGAGGCCGATCCGTACACCGGAAAGAGTTGAAGACGAAGGAGTTCAAGAAAGGTATAGCCCTCTAACCGAGTAGGTAGAACTCAAGTTAGGTTGTTGGGTAGTTGTTTAACAAAGATCAGTATTTTGAGTCTATGTTACCACCTCTTAAAAAATCGTTTTTCATCATTTCCGCAAGCCCGTAAGTACCGGGAGAGGTAACGTGGACTTACATATAATAGGTATGTGCGCAAGTATGGTGTAGAATACGTATGTGCGCAAATAAGGTGTGCAATACGTATTTGCGCAAGTATGGTGTGCAATACGTATGTGCACAAGTATGGTGTGCAATACGTATGTGCGCAAGTATGGTGTGCAATATGTATGTGCGCAAGTATGGTGTGCAATATGTATGTACGTATGTGCGCAAGTATGGTGTGCAATACGTATGTGCGCAAGTATGGACGTACAATATGTATGGACACAAGTAGGGTTTGCAATACGTATGTGCGCAAGTAGGGTATGCAATACGTATGTGCGCAAGTATGGTGTGCAATACGTATGTGCGCAAGTATGGTGTGCAATACGTATGTACGTATGTGCGCAAGTATGGTGTGCAATACGTATGTGCGCAAGTATGGTGTGCAATATGTATGTACGTATGTGCGCAAGTATGGTGTGCAATACGTATGTGCGCAAGTATGGTGTGCAATACGTATGTGCGCAAGTATGGTGTGCAATACGTATGTGCGCAAGTATATCATGCAAGGAGTCATATCCTGATGTAGCAATTCTACTGTGTAGTAACATGGCAATTATCGATGATGAAGTGTGTGAGCCGGCCAATCTGTGTACGTGTAACATACGCATCATCGATAATGGTGCAGGCGTACTATCACAGGTATGGCAATGCAATGCGAAAAACATGAATGCAGCCTAAGTTAAATCATCAGCTAAAAGCTATAAGATATACGTATCTAACATGATCGTCTAGCACTCTTCCAGATCTCAACGTGGTAAGTGCATTCACATTAGTGTAATGTGAAAGGCCAGGATCTGGTAAAGGTTGAGCTGGAAGTTTCTCTTTCTCTCTAGCAATCATTTCGGATCTCAACTGTGCAATTTGTGCTTCCATCGATTTAATAATCTCACCTTAGGAGGCATAGTTTTTCTTTATAACATCGATAGAAGACTTAAAATTAGCCGACATTTGAATAGAATTTGTCAGAAGCAAATTCATAGTTTGTTCAAGTGCAGAGGTGCTATTGGTACCGGCAGAAGAAGGATCAAAGTTGTTGGCCGGATTTTGAAAGTTTTGTTGTTGGTAGGGGTGTTGACTCAGTTGTGGTGGTTGTTGTTGCTGTGGAGATACCCATTGAAAGTTATTCTGGTTTGAATCCGTATATTGAGTTTGGTGTTGGATCCAAGAAAAATCAGGATGATTCCTCCAACCTTGATTATTTATGGAAGAAGAAGGATCGTTTCCAGGTCTTTGCTGAAATGCAGCATTAGTGTGACCTTGAACGGTACATTCAAAGGACATTCTTCCGTCAAATGTGATGGGTTTAAATAGCAACCACACACGGTTTTGGGAAGTGTGTATTGGTTTAGGGAAGCTGAAGAAATTCTGTTTTCTATAGAGTCGAGTTTCCTTTGTATTGCGGCCATTTCGGCTCTCATTATGACGGAAACATCGAGCTGATTGATATCTTCCCTAGGAGATGGTGGTCTAACACTTTCCTATTGTAAAGTGTTTTGAGCTAAATCTTCTAGGTATTTCCAAGCTTCACCATCATCTTTAGACAGGAATTGACAATGACACATGGTTTCAAGCATCTGTTTAATCGTGAAATCAACACCCTCATAGATAACTCGACACAGATCCCATCTAGGAATTCCGTGATGAGGGCATTGTAAAAGAAGATCCTTGAACCGTTCAAAGCATTTCCAGAATGGTTCATTGGGAAGTTGGGTAAATTTGAAGATTTCGCTCCGAACACGGCTGGTCTTGTGATTGGGATAAAATTTCTTAAGGAATGCTGCAACAAATTCATCCCATTTTGAAATAGAGTGTGCGGTTGTATTATAAAGCCACTTCTCGGCTAAATCGCACAAAGTGAATGGGAGAAGACGTAAACGCAGAGCATCCAAAGATAGTTGTGACGTTCCAATCATTGCGCATACGTTTTCGAATTTGGAGATAAAAACGTATGCGTCTTCAGAATCAAGACCGTGAAATTTGGGTAACAGTTTGATAAATTGGGGGTTGATTTCAAAATTTTCCCCGTTGGCAGATGGTATAGAGAAACAGGTGGGAAGGGGAACACGTATAGGATAGCATCTCTCTTGAAAATAAATGCGTAGAGGGTTCTGTGCACCTGTGGGCGGTGGCAGAGTGGTGTTAAAGTGTGATGGAAAACCATCCATCGCAGTCGTGGTAGGTGGTGGGAAAAATAAAATGAAGAAATACTGACTTTAGGGTCGATAAGGGAAACGCGGACAAACCGGGCACTAGAATCCCGTGTCCAGCCGAGCTTGCACTAAAGGGTTTAGCACAAGTGGCAGCGTTGTGATAATTAGGAGAAAAGATGGATTGGTGTTTGTTTTGAAAAATACGGATTTTGAAAAATCAAATCACAAAAAATGCACACACCACCCTAGATCTAATGGTCACCTAGGTCAAGTCACTAGACCGCTCCTAGACTTCCAGAAGACAAGTCGCAAGATAGATCCTCTACCGCCTCTTTGTTCCTTCTTTGGCCAGGTAAGTGGGAGGTTCTCCACTACGTAAGTAATGGGCCTAATTAAGTAACCACTTGCCTTAGACACACTTGCCTTAGACACCACAAAAGAAACGCGGATAAGCAATAGATTACCCACGACCTCCTTCTGTCCTAAGTGAGCACAACGGTCCTTAGAGTCTTGTCTAGATATTTTTTTAGTTAATGAGGGTGATGCGGATGCAACTTTTGTGATTTTCGGGGCATAGGAAGGGTAATGAACTCCCCACCTAATCTTAATTTGGTCGTGCCCCTTAATTTCCGTATTAAAATATGCAAACAACCAATGATCAAAACACGCAACAAATTTTTCTTTTAGCGGCGCTGTGAATTTTGCAAAGAATCCTGCAGAAAATGGTTATTAGAGAAGATCAGAGAGAAGAAGAAAGAACAGAGAGTATACCACAGAAACTTGAATCTCTGAAACGCCTAAATGGCGGCGGAACCGCCGCAAAAATGCACCATTCACGCGGATCCGCAGTTTGATGATCGAATTAGGGTTTCGAAATCTTTCTGCAACTTCCTGTGCTTCTCTGGATTCTATAGATCTTCTCTGAATCTTGATTTCTGCAACATCACGTATGGTATACTCCATTGTACGGCATCCTCTAGTCAGGGGTATGGATCAAACCTCAAGTCAAACTCATCACGTACGGAAAATTATCGTACGGCGGCATTAAGCTATCAGGGATCCTATCAACCTTTGCGACAATGAGGGGTACGGACCTAACATCTCGTACGACATATCACACATGATTCACGACATTCTATATATATATCTATATACCTATGTCCCAGGTCACATTCATAACAATCTCGTATCAGGGGACCGACAAGGTATCAATCACCTCAAACGACTCGCATCCGTATACCGACATATCATCATATCACATGTAAAATCGTATTCTCTATTCATCGCATTTATATCTCACAAAGGTCAATTTTACAATACATTCTACATTTACTATAAGCATAAGTATCTAATCTAACATACACACCCGAACCATACAAACGGTTTTTGAAAGATGCGAATCGTAGTTTTGAAAGTAGGGGCTACGGTGTTTTTAAAGAAGATATCATTTGAAAATCCGTAACGTACCTCAGGGTATCTATTTAAAAGATGCATACGATTCTTCAGTTTGGAAATAGGTATGGTTCGGATGACACATCTACGTCGACTATCTAGTCCTATAGTACCCTAAACGGCAATATCATCAAATATCATCCTCAAATCCCGTCATCACATATTAGCCGTATCATATAACTTCTAACTATCATTTAGTTTCAAATATAGTTTCTCTAACTATCATTTAAATCTATCTATAGTTTTCTATTAAAGGTTTCCTTAACCATTTACTATGAATCGGTTTCCATCAAAAACTTGCGGGGGTGCTATACGCCATCCACCTGACTTCCCCCATGGATATAGATCCACTCACCTTGATCCTCGATTGACGAAGTCGATGAAGCCATGCTCCGTCGCCTCGGAATCCATGCGAGGGTAACTATAATAATAAACAATCGCAATCACTATTAACATCAAGTCTGGAAACCAAAACGGCACACGGATCGCCTATAGGTCAGAACCTATAGCTTCGCATGCAAAACACGACTAAAAATCCTAGTCATTGACGTTCAAACGCCACACGACCAATTACAAATCCCAATATCAAAACCAAGCATCCCAAAATACGGAAAACATAGCCAAAAACACCCCAATGTGCTCCCAGATTTTACCCTAGGCCAAACTAGACAATTTTGAAAATCTAAAGGGTCTAATTTATATCAAAAGGAGCCATGGACCAAACACGACACCATACCCCCCTGCTCTGGCCGCAAATTGCGGCCAAAAAGATTAAATATGCGGCCTGGGATTGGGGGTTGGGGCTAGGGTTTCATTGGTAGCTTCTTGTGTGCCAGCACACTCCTCTATGTTTGCAAAATAATTTTCCGGTCACCCGGGTTACTCCAGATTCCTAAATACCCTCAAAATTCACACAATTATACGATGTCGGGGTTTCTAAGTTCATGTTTGGGTTCTATTTTCTGTTCTAGGTCAGTAAAACACCACCCAAGTCTAGTTAACAGCCACTACTCATCACCAATTCCAAACAACACTCAAACCCTTCTCTTGAATTCTTAAGTTCACAAACTCATTCGCAAACAACATCTAAACTAACCTAGAATGCTAGGAACACTTGAAACTAAACTAAGGAAAATGGATTATACCTCATGGATGCCACCAAGCAAAACACTAGAAGTCCAAAGTCCTCAAAATCCAACATTGATGGATCCAAAGTGTAGAGGGTGAAGAGGGGATCAACTTTTGTGAAGAGGGTTTAGGGTTTTGGTGAATATTTGGAGATGGATCTTGGGGTAGAGGTGGAGGGAAGTAAGTTGAGGAAGATGAAGAAGGAAAAATAATGGGGGAAATGAAATAACATGGCTGCCCTCTCTCTCTCTCTCCCCTCCTCTTATTCTCACCCACTCTCTCATCTATTTACCCTTTTACCCTTTTCTCTTTTCTTTTCTCTTTTCTTTTAAAACCAAACCATAAAATACCCAAAACAACAGAAGAAAACAACATGTAACCAAAATGCAACATGACATGGTGCACTAGCCATGGAAAACTGTAAAAACACGGATTTGGCTTAATCGCGATTAGCAGTGCACTAATCGGGTTTTTATCAAAACTGCATATAATAAATATTAAAAATGCCAAATCCTTTAAATATATATTTAAATGAATAATTCATTTTAGTTTTAAATTATTTCACAATTATTGGTACATATTTATACCCTTTTTCGAAAACCCCAATTTCGCAAATCGGGCAGTTTTCGGGAAATATATTATTTTAATATTAAATTCCAAAAATAATATTTTATATTTTCTGAATTGTTACACTACTGATAACACTTACGAGTAAATCTCATCAACAGCCCTGACCAGGGACTTCCTGTTATAGCCAATCGAGCATAGCGCAACATCAACTCTATACCGGGAGAGACGAAACCCCTCCTATCGCTTATTGCCTCCATGTGACTCGGGACTGTACCCAAAATCCACCTGTTTCCATGACTCCTTGTAAGTCGACGTTAGACACCCCATATGATGCGGGGAGGCGGAATAGGTAAAACAATCATTTTGTTCAAGTTAACATCGACTAACTTTACGGATCTTTGCTAAACCCTAACTAACAACTATCTAGAAGTGATTAACTATTATGATAGATGATTATACCTCAAGATTCTAGTCCTTCTTGTTCTTGTTGTTCACCTCCTTGCCGGCCTCCTCGATGTGATAGAAGATACACCCGAGAGTTCCTTCTCCAAGCTTTAACCTCTCACTTGAGGTAACTAAGTGGCTAGGATTGCTAATCCAAGTGACCTAGAAGATATAGAAGTGGATTAAGGATCGATTAGTCTTGCTAACCCTTGGGATCTCAACACATGAGAGGATTAGGGTTAGGTTTTTGATGAGAAAGAGCTTGAGGAGAGAGAATGTATTTGTGAGAATGAAATGAAAATATAACTCATTCTATATGTGATGAAGCATAATAATTATCAAAATAAATCATATAGATAATTACAACCATGCTTCATTTAATACAAATGAATGAATCATCTCATGAGTCATTAAGCAATAAATGCTTCATTAACTCATTTGGATGAATCACTTCATGAGTCACAAATTCATTTAATGCAAATTAGACCTGAGCTCTCCACCTCACCTTTCTTCTAGAAGCTTCTCGACTAATTACGAGAATGCCCCTCCCATCCGTAAAACACGGAAATACTGAGTCTGTATAAATCCAATAATCCAATACTAGAATCTGGCTTAAACTAAAGCCCGCTAGTATAAACTGTCTGAACATCGTACGTGCATAAATGCACGTATGTGTCCGAACCCTGTCGTAAAACCATACGACCTCTATATCGTTTCGCCTGAAGCAGGGAAACTCTCGTGTGGGACTCTAAAGACTCGACACTACGCTGGCAGTGTGTTTAACCACAGGCCGCAAACAGTACTAGCTGTACGTAACAGTCCCCACGTAGATGTCGATAAGAAGGCCGATGAGGAAACCCATCCGAACACCTACCCCTGATGTGACAATCTCCGTACATTCCGGTCAGGACTATCGCATATCGGGCCTAGAGGGGCGGTAAACGTCAGACCCGTAATAGCGGTATAAGTCGTGTCGGAGTGAAGCCCATTACACCTTGAGAAGCTACTGGAAATCCTACCGGTAAATCTTGTTTGCCCTGGCCAGGGACTTTGCGTAATGGCTCTCCAAACACAGCGCGATATCAACTCCCAATACCGGGAGAGACGAATTCTTTCTAACCGCCACTGCCTCCAAGTGGTTCGGGACTGCACCCAACTGCTACCTGTTTGCACGACTCCTTTGAGTCGTGGTAGGGTAGCAATCTAAGAACAGTGGGAACACACTCGAGACGAAGCAGCAGTGTTAAGTCAACGGTCTATGTTGTACTCATGTCACCTGGGAACTGTTAACTGACGATGAGTATAATACCAACCAACATTTCCCTGCGAGTCCTGTCCGGTGTACCAGTAACCCAACGAGCACCTATATACTATCTCCAGTACAACGTACTGATGGCTGTGGGACAGACCATCTCCCCAATGTTGGATATAGTGCCCTCAGAGTCAATTATTGGATCGCAGGCACGTGATTGCAATGATTGAGGGAGGACCTATACCGGTAGGACAGTCTTACTCGAGAGATTTGTATATTATCTGGTTTGTCTTTATCATCGTGTACATGCTTTAGGTGACATTGTAGTTCACTATTACACGTTGATAGAGAATAGTATGCTACCATGGTTTGTCTTTATCATCGTGTAACAGGTCGCTATTACACGTTGATAGAACCCTTAGGATTCTTGCTTGACTACCAGCAGTATGATGGCGATCATATACGTGAGAGTTGGGTAGTCTATAAGCACATCCTTAAAGTGGTCCCTAGTCGTGGGAGTTTCGAGACTGGGCATCGATTCTCCATTAGTAGACTATGTTGGAGATAGTGCCCTCAGAGTCAATTATTGGATCACAGGCACGTGATTGCAATGATTGAGGGAGGACCTATCCCAGGAGGACAGTCTTACTCAAGGTGATAGTATGCTATCTGGTTTACCTTTATCATCGTGTACTGCTTTAGGTGACCTTACAGGTCACTATTGCACGTTGATAGAGCCCCTAGGATTCATGCTTGACTACCAGCAGTATGAGGGCGATCATATACATGGGAGCTGGTAGTCTATAAGCACATCCTTAAAAGGTCCCAAGTCGTGGGAGTTTCGAGACAGGGCATCGATACTCCAGAGTAGACTAGTGTATACAGTCGAGACCCCGACGAGGGGCGGTGGCCGGTCTCACAAGCCACTGGTGTCAGTTGGTTCACCTAAAATGTATACAGGTGCTCATTGGGTTATGAGTACACCGGACAGGACTCGCCGGGAACATGCTAGTTGGTCTTATACCTGACGTCAGATAGCAGTTCCCTGGTAACATGTCTACAGGTTAGTTCATCGACCTGGGGATCGTCATTTGTCTCGTGTGAGTTCCCACTGTACTTTGATTACTACCCTACCACGCTCAAAGGAGACGTGCAAACAGGTTTTAGTTGGGTACAGTCCCGAGCCACATGGAGGCAGTGAGCGGATCTTCACGGGTTCGTCTCTCCCGGTATTGGGGGTGAGGTCGCGCTGTGTCTAGGAGAGCCATTACACGAAGCCCTCGGCAGAGGCAGGAGATTTACTGGTAGGTATTCCAGTAGTATCTCAGGGTGTTCTGGGCTACACTCCGACACGACTTGTACCGCTTTTGGGGGTCTGACTTTTACCAACCCCCTAGGCCCGCCATGCGATGCTCATAGACGAACGGACCGGACTGTACGGATATTGTCACTGACAGGTGTCAGGATGAGTTCGCTCATCGACGTCCCATTTGGTCAATACCTGGTAGCCCGTTACGTATTGGCTTATACCTCTGACGTGCTAGTGGTTAAATCCACAACCAAGGTGTTGACGAGTCTTTAGAGTCCACCACACATTCAGTTACTCAAGCTTTCGGGTGAAACGCTGTAGAGGCCGTATGGAGATATGGCAAGGTCCGATCGGATACGTGCGGTATTGCACGGATCAGGATCGGACAGTTTGTACAAGAGGCCGTATGAAGATATGGCAAGGTCCGATCAGATACGTGCGGTATTGCACGGATCAGAATCGGACAGTTTGTACTAGAGGCCGTATGGGTATATGGCAGGGTTCGATCAGATATGTGCGGTATTGCACGGATCAGGATCGAACGGATTATACTAGCCGGCTTTGGTTTAAGCCGGATCCTAGTATAGTACAGTGTAGATTTTGTCTCATTGCATTTGTATTTCGGTCGGAATACAGATGCAAGTGTGTATGCACAGTATCGGGGTTTTCCTGTAATTTATTACAGGACCAGTTTTCTGGAGTTGCCAGTTTGCTTTCCGTTTCGGCCATTTTCATTTGTATTTTTCAATGGCCGAAGATTGGTGGAGGAGGGCTTATTTGCATTTGTGCAAATAAGCAATTTGGAAGGGGGTCTTTTGCATATTGGTTGGATCATGATGGTTGCACCATCCCTTGACCTTTTGACTTCTTCTTTCATGATGGCTTGACCTTTTTGAAGTCATCATGCTTCATGATCATGGTTGGTTATGATGAAGGGGTGTGATGATTGTTGTTTGAGTGTTGGACTTTCATAGTGATCATTTCTTTGCATGATAGCTTTTTCTCTCTCTTGGATTATGAGAGACTCTCATTCTTTTGATTGATACACTCCCTCACTCACTCTCATTCTCCTCTCCCACGTTGGCATGGTCGGCCACTTCCTCTAGTGGGCTGTCCAAATTTTTGGTGTAGGGATTTACACTCATTTGGCTTGGCAAAAATCATATTAGCTCCTCCTCTAAAATCTTGTATCAATTCCTACACCATATGGCAATTCCTACAACCCCAAAATGAAACATGAGTTCCACACTACATTCTACAGCAAATCTTGGGCACGTCGACTTGCTAGCTTCGTGCCCGAGTTGCCTCGGTATAGAGATGGGAGCCCGTAAAAGAAGCAGGCGACGTGGTGCCCTTCCGGCGACTTGGTGGAGACCGGAGATTCCGCGGGAGATCGGGACGACGACGAGAAAACCGGAGGACTCGGATCACTCGGTATATCTCTCTTCCCCATCTAGTAGTTGCTAGGACTAGTTAATGGCACGATCCGGGTTTTAGTGCTCGGTGGTGCCGGTTCAAGAAAATTAAAGTTAGCAATCACTTCCGCATTTGGCCTCGGGATGGAGGCCGGGGCGCCGCCGTGCACTTACAGTGGTATCAGAGCCTCGCCATTAACATAGTCTAGCTTTGTTTAATGTGTTTGCATTTCTGATCGACCAAAATTCCAAAAACCCGCGTTTTCTTCACATCAGTTTTCTGTCGTTTTTTTCCTGGCTCGAAAAAAATTTCAGGTTGTAGAAAATTGATGTACTAGAAGTCCTAAGAATTCTGGGAAAATTCGAGAGATTGATCTTTCAGGGAGAGCGCGGAACCGCGGCCAAACCCCACTTGGCGCCGCGGTTCCGCCGCCGTATGGAGGGATCAATGCGTCGAATTTTTCTAGTGGGCTTCTGGGGTGAAATTAGGGTTTCTGGAATATTAATTTTGGGCCCAGAATTTCTTGATGTGCTACAGTATTTCTTGGGGGCCCACTTGGTAAAATTTGATCGATCGGATATTTTAAACACATTATTTCACAGTATTTACATTATATCTGCGACCGTGAATGTCACTTGATCGGTAAATCCAGTCTGACTGCTATAGCCCGGTTAGACGGATTTGCGAACGTGACTTTCACGTTGATGTTCTGTGTTATGCTGTGATGTTGCGGATTGGTCGTGGGGGATAGCCTGGATGCAATGCTAGTACAGTGTGGTTGTATTATTTACATTTGATATTGCGGGGCGAGCGTCCGACATGTGGACTGCCGTCACTGCCTGATTGTATTATTATTTTGGGGCACGACCAGGTTGCGGTCGATGTACCCGTTGTATGTATATTTTACTTTCTGTACTAGGATTACCCCGCGGAGGGGTGCATGGATAGCCGGGTTCTAGAGGGCAACAAGCCCGCATCTCATGGCATTGAGACGGAGGGGGCTTTACTCTAGGATTGGCGGGCTATTCGCCGCACTCGTAGGGGGTACAGGTTGACCCAGGCGGGGTGCCCAAGTTACCGGATTCCGTGAAGTGCTGGGTGGTCCATTCACGTTGCTGAAGGGGGCTGCCTCGCTTCAGGTTTTGGCGGGTAACTTGCCGCGTCCGTAGGGGTCTAGGATTTCATTGCACAGGCTATCCACACGACCATGGGAACGTCGGGTTTCAGTAGTGGCTCTGTGAAACCCGGGGATCCCAGATATCTGTATTGTTCTGTGATGCTGTACATTTCTGTGATGTTGCATTTTATCACGCCTTGAGCGAAATATAATATATTGGTATATATATTAGAAGATGTTGTATATGTTTTACATCCGCGCTAGTCCAGTCCCCGCTCTGTCGTTAGTTAGCTAACCTAACGGGTAATGACGGGACCCAGTGGCGAATGCGGATGGCATATACGTACGTCATATTATTTTCGTTCTTTGTGGTGTGATCAATTGATGGGACTGCGTTGATTCGGATCAATGCAAGTTAAAAACAAACCTAATATGATGTTGTTGGAACACTTTTCAAAAAGTTGTTATTGCAAGGACGTTCTCTTTTGTTTTGCATTGTGGTATTCAGTTGGAATATCCTGCTCCTCACTCGACGAGGCAAGGGCCGAGATCCCTTCACCGGGAGTGACCCCTTGGACAAAAAGTTTGCGTCAGGGCAATGACTTCACTATAGCCGATTACTTTTGCTTTGCACCGTGGTATTCAGTTGGAATATCCTGCACCTCATTCTACGGGGAAAGAGCCGAGATCCCTTCACCGGGAGTGACCTCTTTAGCAAAGGTTTTCGTCACTATATTTTTAAAAGCTATCCGTTCCTTCAACGATATCAAGTTCTTTACGTTAAAGGTTTTCGCCAGAAACCATTCGTAGCCCTCCGTCGTTTTATATGGGTAGTTAATAGTATTCAAGCTGTGCTTGTTGGCCAAAGTCAAGGCACAGTGTTTGGTAGCTGTTGGTTATTCATATGCAGCATAGATAGATGCGTTGGTTTGGAACAGTCGTACTGCCTTGTTGGCCAAAGTCAAGGGTAGGTACGGGTGGATTCAAATCAACCTGGAGAATGACGGGTAGAACTTGACATGTGACTTATGATTTGTTGGCCAAAGTCAAGGTCATAAGAGCATGGGGTAAAAATCACATCGGGAGTTTCTAAAGAAACTGAAACTTGCCAGATATGCGCATACCTTCTGGAGTGTGATGACGTGAGCGGATTCCGTCACGTTATCATGCGATGATAGTTGGATCCCGATTCCCACTGATGAGTTGGTTTACTCCTCGGGTGATCCCGACTAATTCTTCTTTCAGGTTTGGAGGAGAATTTGACGGTACAGTGGGAGGTTTCCAGATTAGATAAATTGGTAACCATTCTGATCTAGGTTAGAGTGCACGCTGAGTGTTTCTTTTCTCTCTCTCTTTGGCAGCGACCATTGACCCGACCCTAAGTCTATGACTCAGTGACCAAGTTGACCGAACCTTCTTAAACACTGGCTTTTGGATTGTCAGAGTTGCAAACCTCATTGCCACTCCTACTTTTACCATTTTCTCCAGGACACCCCGTATTACTACGAACGTCCACTTCCATTGGACAAAACGATCGTATAGTTAGGTACGAACTCGAAGGAATTCGAGGATGGTTTCCGGTTCTGGAGAAAACGGATAGGATTATTCAGTTTTCTTTTCATTTTACCTTCTCTCAGGTTGCGAGTACTCCTTGGTTTAGGAGATAGTACACCTATTACGCAAATTGGATAGTCTTCTTCCAAACCTTAGGCTGGTGCCGACCGGTAGGGAATGAAGAAAACCAATTAGCATAACGATGGTGTGCAGAAGGTATTAAGTTAAGACAAAGCAAGGGATTAGTAAGAGGGCAAAGTAAAATGCGACTGCTATTCACGACCAAACCAAGTATTTCTTCGCCAATCCTAAATCACCTTTGTATTTCTCCAGGACACTCCGTATCACTACGAAGATCCACAGTTTATTGGATACTCCATCGTATGGTTATATACGAACTCGAAAGGAACTTGTTCCAGTTCGGGGATGGATTCTGGTTCAGGAGAAATAGGAATAAGGTTTATTCGGTTGTCTTTTATCTTCACCTTCTCTCGCTTTGCGAGTGTTCCTAGGATTAGGACAGCACACCCATTATGCTTATTGGATAGTCTTCTTCCAAACCATAGGCTGGTGCCGAACGGTAGGAAAGGAAGAAAGCCATTTGGCCTAAAGGGGTGTGCAGAAGGTAATGACTAAAGACATATAAAGGGATTTGGAGAGGTGACAAAGAATTACACGGTTACAGTTGTGAATCTGGATAATGGAAGAGGCATTACTAGGAATACCGGGATACCCCATCGAAACATTTCAATGTTTCAGTTTCACTGTGTAATGTTAAAAGAAAACTGATTTCCCAATTAGACACTTGCTCCAGAGTATGTATTTACGAGGTATGATTCTCACATCTGTATGGTTTTACAGATGATGAGTGGGAGTAAGCTATTGGGAATTGGGTGATCATCCTCATTATATCGGGATTCGTTGTAATCGGTGATATTTGAGGAAGTCACCTGGGTTGTTTGCCGGTCGGCAAATATTTGGTTTTGAATATCCGCTGTTATGCACCAATTTCAAATCGATATATCTGTACGTCTATTTTCATAGAGTGAGATATACCTTTTTGAAATTATGTCTGTGATATTTACCTATATCAGTGGATGGTTAGGTAAGGAGCATTAAACAGCGGTGTAATTCTTCTTAACCATATGTACAGTTTTCAACCTACGACACACAGTGAATGAGTTATCAGACTCAAGGGACTTATACAGAGTATTGTATGTTGTCCAGCGTCCATGAGGACAGAGGGGTTGGTCCTCGTACTATATTCGGTTTACTTATGACTTCTCTAGTTTTTAGACAGGTGTTTCGTCGAAACACATGGTCCGAATTTTGAGAAGTTATAGGTATTTGAATAAAGTAGAGAACCAGGTATTGCAAATATCGGGATTCTTCAAAGTGATCGGAGATGTAGATACTTGAGTATGGTATTCAGTTGATAGTAGTGATTAAGAGAACTTGCTTCTCTTTCAGGTTACTCATAATTGGAAGCATTCCTAAGTTGAGTAACGCTGATCGGCCTCTTTCCATTTAGTTGACATGCACTGGAGACAGCTGCATGATTTGAATCTGGTTCAATTAAATCAGTGCCTCTGGTTCTATATTGGATATAGAACAGTTCGTATCTTAGCGGTGTTAAGGTACGGGGAGTTGTCCGGCTTATGATTAAAACCAGACTCTGGATAACTCAAGGCACGTTTTCTGTAATGGTTGTTTGTGGGTTGACCCTGGCTATGACGAGGGTTGACTTTCTACCATCTGGAAGATCAATAGTGATATTGTTCTTGACTCGCCACAGTTTTAATAAAAATGGAATTTTTCAGAAAACAGTAGTGGGAGTATGGTAGAACTGGAAGTGATTCCAGAACCGCAAACGATTACTGAAGATTTGATAAGGAACCTAAAGATTCAATCTGGTTTGACATTCCATTGGCCACTCCGCAGATAAGGTGGGTAACTTCAGGCACCCGAGAGGTACTCCGGTAGCCTCAAGGACGGTGACAGGGAAGTTCTTGTTTACCCACACTTGTCATTGCTGTTGTTCCAGGTTGCGAGACCCGGCGGGAGGATGATTATAGCGTCGTTCTAAACTAGTTTTAGAAGTTTACGTGTATATGACTCTGGCAGAGGGTTGTCGTAGTCAGTGGGAGCAACGGAAGCATTGGTGGACAGTTGGCTTATGTCTATTTATAGACTAAAGCAGATATAGCGGAGATAGATCATCAATTTCTGATGTGACAGTCATAGGTTTGACTTCATCAGAATAGGGGATGGATCTGTTGAGAAGGTAGTAGGGTATGATGTCATGGTATTTGGATGACATACACAAAGTAGGAAAAGAAATTCCTATACTACGATCGGTTATACTTTAGTCGTCACACAGTGGTTTCTCCACATGGGACTTGGACATTATATCAAACATACTGGTTACTAGATCTATGGTTTTAGATCTAGATTTAGGTGGTTTCCCAATCTGGGTACTTAGACAGCATTCTAAGAGTATTTAGAATGGACGACTCCTGGCACGGTAGTGTACCTGCAGGTGATGGAGTCACCCTCTCTAAAGGTGTCTTACAGACTAAATGGGAGAGGGATGTGCATGATTGGCAGATCACTTGCTCAGGCAATTGAGTCAATCATGAGATGTCAAATACCACACCAGATGTTGTTCTTACACTAGATGCAATCAGTTGACATTGATCCAATCCTGGAGAAACAGTTGGAAGCAGCTTTAGAACATAAGTGGATGTTCTTGGGATATGATAACGACAGCCTCATTCGGGAGACAGTTATCATTCCAGGCTTCCAAGGTGACCTGGACAACAAGGAGGTTGTCAGAGTTATAGTTTTTCCTTCTGACGAGGGGCAGTATTTTGGACAGGTGGTCCAAGGCAAAACTGAGGGAGGCATGGCGCAGGATACTGATTAAGTTCAGTTGATGATACAGTCTAAGAAGTTTGGATTTGGAGTTCATTTATGAGCTAGGTCCCATCAGACATCCAGACACATTCTAAGACAGGTATTGCTCATTTCGGGAGATGGGTTTCTCCGCGAACTTGAGATATAGAGAGACATAGAAAGAGACATCCAGGCGGATCCACTCACTAAGGCTATTCCTCGAACGCAAAAGTTTCGCAAACGAGCTTTATGAGACTGACTAGTAGAGGAGTTGGGTGTTCGGTATCACACGGGCTGTGAGTATGCGACATCGCAATAATTAGCCATGAGTGCAAGTGGGAGATTGTTGGAGATAGTGCCCTCAGAGTCGATTATTGGATCACAGGCACGTGATTGCAATGATTGAGGGAGGACCTATCCCAGGAGGACAGTCTTACTCAAGGTGATAGTATGCTATCTGGTTTACCTTTATCATCGTGTACTGCTTTAGGTGACCTTACAGGTCACTATTGCACGTTGATAGAGCCCCTAGGATTCATGCTTGACTGCCAGCAGTATGAAGGCGATCATATACGTGGGAGCTGGTAGTCTATAAGCACATCCTTAAAAGGTCCCTAGTCGTGGGAGTTTCGAGACAGGGCATCGATACTCCAGAGTAGACTAGTGTATACAGTCGAGACCCCGACGAGGGCGGTGGCCGGTCTCACAAGCCACTGGTGTCAGTTGGTTCACCTAAGATGTATACAGGTGCTCATTGGGTTATGAGTACACCGGACAGGACTCGCCGGGAACATGCTAGTTGGTCTTATACCTGACGTCAGATAGCAGTTCCCTGGTGACATGTGTACAGGTTAGTTCATCGACCTGGGGATCGTCATTTGTCTCGTGTGAGTTCCCACTGTACTTTGATTACTACCCTACCACGCTCAAAGGAGACGTGCAAACAGGTTTTAGTTGGGTACAGTCCCGAGCCACATGGAGGCAGTGAGCGGATCTTCACGGGTTCGTCTCTCCCGGTATTGGGGGTGAGGTCGCGCTGTGTCTAGGAGAGCCATTACACGAAGCCCTCGGCCGAGGCAGGAGATTTACTGGTAGGTATTCCAGTAGTATCTCAGGGTGTTCTGGCTACACTCCGACACGACTTGTACCGCTTTTGGGGGTCTGACTTTTACCAACCCCATAGGCCCGCCATGCGATGCTCATAGACGAACGGACCGGACTGTACGGATATTGTCACTGACAGGCTCAGTAGGGTGTCAGGATGAGTTCGCTCATCGACGTCCCATTTGGTCAATATCTGGTAGCCCGTTACGTATTGGCTTATACCTCTGACGTGCTAGTGGTTAAATCCACAACCAAGGTGTTGACGAGTCTTTAGAGTCCACCACACATTCAGTTACTCAAGCTTTCGGGCGAAAAGCTGTAGAGGCCGTATGGAGATATGGCAAGGTCCGATCGGATACGTGCGGTACTGCACGGATCAGGATCGGACAGTTTGTACAAGAGGCCGTATGGAGATATGGCAAGGTCCGATCAGATACGTGCGGTATTGCACGGATTAGGATCGGACAGTTTGTACTAGAGGCCGTATGGGTATATGGCAGGGTTCGATCAGATATGTGCGGTATTGCACGGATCAGGATCGAACGGATTATACTAGCCGGCTTTGGTTTAAGCCGGATCCTAGTATAGTACAGTGTAGATTTTGTCTCATTGCATTTGTATTTCGGTCGGAATACAGATGCAAGTGTGTATGCACAGTATCGGGGTTTTCCTGTAATTTATTACAGGACCAGTTTTCTGGAGTTGCCAGTTTGCTTTCCGTTTCGGCCATTTTCATTTGTATTTTTCAATGGCCGAAGATTGGTGGAGGAGGGCTTATTTGCATTTGTGCAAATAAGCAATTTGGAAGGGGGACTTTTGCATATTGGTTGGATCATGATGGTTGCACCATCCCTTGACCTTTTGACTTCTTCTTTCATAATGGCTTGACCCTTTTGAAGTCATCATGCTTTATGATCATGGTTGGTTATGATGATGGGGTGTGATGATTGTTGTTTGAGTGTTGGACTTTCATAGTGATCATTTCTTTGCATGATAGCTTTTTCTCTCTCTTGGATTATGAGAGACTCTCATTCTTTTGATTGATACACTCCCTCACTCACTCTCATTCTCCTCTCCCACATTGGCATGGCCGGCCACTTCCTCTAGTGGGCTGTCCAAATTTTTGGTGTAGGGATTTACACTCATTTGGCTTGGCAAAAATCATATTATCTCCTCCTCCAAAAGCTTGTATCAATTCCTCCACCATATGGCAATTCCTACAACCCCAAAATGAGACATGAGTTCCACACTACATTCTACAACAAATCTTGGGCACGTCGACTTGCCAGCTTCGTGCCCGAGTTGCCTCGGTATAGAGGCGGGAGCCCGTAAAAGAAGCAGGCGACGTGGTGCCCTTCCGGCGACTTGGTGGAGACCGGAGATTCCGCGGGAGATCGGGACGACGACGAGAAAACCGGAGGACTAGGATCACTCGGTATATCTCTCTTCCCCATCTAGTAGTTGCTAGGACTAGTTAATGGCACGATCCGGGTTTTAGTGCGCGGTGGTGCCGGTTCAAGAAAATTAAAGTTAGCCATCGCTTCCGCATTTGGCCTCGGGATGGAGGCCGGGGCGCCGCCGTGCACTTACAGACTAGTGTATACGGTCGAGACCCGGACGAGGGGCGGTGGCTGGTCTCACAGGCCATTGGTGTTAGTTGGTTCACCTAAGATGTATACAGGTGCTCATTGGGTTATGAGTACACCGGACAGGACTCGCCGAGAACATGCTAGTTGGTATTATACCTGACGTCAGATAGCAGTTCCCTGGTGACATGTGTACAGGTTAGTTCATCGACCTGAGATCGTCATTTGTCTCGTGTGAGTTCCCACTGTGCTTTGATTACTACCCTACCATGGCTCAAAGGAGTCGTGCAAATAGGTTTTAGTTGGGTACAGTCCCGAGCCACATGGAGGCAGTGAGCAGATCGGCAGGGGTTTTGTCTCTCCCGGTATTGGGGGTGAGATCGCGCTGTGTCTATAGGATCCATTACACGAAGTCCTTGGCCAATGCAGGAGATTTACTGGTAGGTATTCCAGTAGTATCTCAGGGTGTTCTGGGCTACACTCCGACACGACTTGTACCGCTTTTGGGGGTCTGACTTTTACCAACCCCCTAGGCCCGACATGCGATACTCATAGACGAACGGGACGGACTGTACGGATATTGTCACTGACAGGCTCAGTAGGGTGTCAGGATGAGTTCGCTCATCGACCTCCCTTTTGGGCAATACCTGGTGGCCCGTTATGTACGGCTAGTACCACTGACGTGCTAGTGGTTAAATCCACAGCCAGTGTATTGATGAGTCTTTAGAGTCCCCCACAGACAGTTTCTCAAGTTTCGGACGAAACGTTGTAGAGGTCGTATGGATTTATGGCAGGGTTCGAACATACGCGTGCACTTGTGCACGTGTCATGGTTCGGACGGATAATACTAGCGGGCTTTGGTTTAAGCCGGATCCTAGTATTATACTGTGTAGATTTTGTCTCATTGCATTTGTATTCGGTCGGAATACAAATGCTGGTATATATATACAGTCGCGGGATTTTCCTGTAATTTATTACGGGATCGCTTTTTGAAGTTGCCAGTTTGCATTCCATTTCGGCCATTTTTCTTTATTCCTTCTTGGCTGAAATTCCTTTGATGGAAGGGGGTTCTTTTTGCAAATGTGCAATTAGTAAAGGAGGGGGGTTTTAGCGGTGGCTGGGGCTCCAGCAGTTCATGGGTTGATTCTAGAAAGCTTGCTTTCTTTTGTTGCTTTATTCATGCTCATTGCTTGCATTAATATGATGGGTTTTGATAAGACTTTGGTTGTGACCTTTTTTCCTCATTATCATCACACTTGTGCTTATGCTCACCTTCCTTCTCTCCTTGCTTGGCCAGCCACTAAATGAGGGGGCTGTCCAAATTTTTGAGAAGAGGATTGATCTCATTTTTTTTGCACAAAACCTCCTTAGCTCCATTTCCAAAATCTCATTTCCATCTCCACCAAAAATGGCAACTTCGATTAACCCTTGAGACAAATTTTTCTACGTATATTCTACAGCAATCTTGGACACGTCGGCTAGCAAACTTCGTGTCCGAGTTGCCTCGGTTCAGAGGTGGGAGCCCGTAAAATGAATCGATGATGTGGTTCCCTTTCCGACGAGGAGATCGAGACCGGGGTTGCCGCGAGGAGCTTGGGATGGTGGCCAAAGACCGAAGGACATGGATCGATCGGTATAGCCCTTCTATCCCTTCTCTAGATAGCTAGTTGTAGGTTAATGGTTCGATCTGGGATTTAAGCATACGATAGCGCCGGTTTCTAGTTTAGAAAAAATTTCGTTTCCGCATTTTGGCCTCGGAAAGACGGCCGGGGCGCTACCGTACACTTACATGGTATCAGAGCCATGCCATTAACCTTTACTAGCTTGTTCTAACGTATTTAAAATATCGATCGAACGAATTTTCTAAAAACCGCATTTCCAAGTCATCAGTTTCTGTCGAAATTCTTCTATGGTCAAAAAATTGTTTGGTGTGTTGCAGAAAATCAGTCAGGCTATTCTAAGATCACTGCAGAAAATTGGTGGCATGATAGCACTGTAGCACCGCGGAACCGCGGCCGTAACCCCGTTTGGGCCGTGGTTCCGCCGCAGCACTATAGCTGCACTGCACCATTTTTTCTACAGTGCTCTCTGACATAGAATTGGGGTTTCTGGTTTTTTTTGTTTGGGCCCAGATTATTTTGAGTGCTGGATTTGTGCTTGGGGCCCACTTCGGGAAATTTTGTCGATCGAAAATTTTAAATATGTTAGTTCATAGTATTTGCATTATATCTGCGACCGTGAATGTCATTTGATTGGTAAATCCTGTCTAATTGCTATAGCCCTTTTAGACGGATTTGCGAACGTGACATTCACGTTGATGTTCTGTGTTGTGTTGTGATGTTGTGGATTTGTCGTGGTGGATAGCCTGGTGCAATAGTAGTACAGTTTGGTTATATTTGTACATTTGATATTGCGGGGCGAGCGTCCGACATGTGGACTGCCGTCACTGCGTGTTTGTATATTATTCTTTTGGGGCACGACCGGGCTGAGGTCGATGTACCCGTTGTATATATTTTATTTTCTATACTAGGATTACCCAGCGGTGGGGTGCACGGATAGACGGGTTCTAGAGGGAAACGGGCCCGCATCTCATGGTTTTGAGACGGAGGGGGCTTCACTCTAGAATTGGCGGGCTATTCGCCGCACTCGTAGGGGGTACAGGTTGACCTAAGGAGGGGTTCTCAAGTTACCGGATTCCGTGAAGTGTTGGGTGGTCCATTCACTTTGTTGAAGGGGATTGCCTCGCTTCAGGTTTTGGCGGGTAACTTGCCGCGCCCGTAGGGGTCTAGGATTACATTGCACAGGCTATCCACACGACCAGGGGAACGTCGGGTTTCAGTTGCGGCTCTGTGAAACCCGGGGCTTCCAGATTATCTGTATTGTTCTGTGATGCTTATTACATTTCTGTGATGTTGCATTTTATCATGCCATGAGCGAATATTATATTGATATATATACTAGTAGATGTTGTATATGTTTTACACCCGTGCTAGTCCAGTCCCCGCTCTGTCGTTAGTTAAGTAACCTAACGGGTGATGACGGGACCCAGTGGCGAATGCGGATGGCATATACGTACATCATATTTTCGTTCTTTTGTGGTGTGATTAATTGATGGGACTGCATTGATTCGGATCAATGCAAGCTAAACAAACATGTTCGATGTTGTTGGAACATTTTTTCAAAAAGCTATTATTGCAAGGACGTTTTCTTTTGTTTTGCACAGTGGTATTCGGTTATGAATATCCAGCACCTCAGTCGACGAGGCAAGGGCCGAGATCCCTTCACCGGGAGTGACCCCTTGGACAGAAGTTTGCGTCAGGGTAATAACTTCACTATAGCCGATTGCCTTTTGCTTTGCATCGTGATATTCAGTTGGAATATCCTGCACCTCATTCTACGGGGAAGGAGCCAAGATCCCTTCACCGGGAGTGACCTCTTTAGCAAAGGTTTTCGCCACTATATTTTTATAAAAAGTTATCCGGTTCCTTCAACGATATCAAGTTCATTACGTGAAAGGTTTTTCGCCAAAAACCATTCGTTGCCCTCCGTCATTTCAGAAATGTAGCACTTGGTATTCATACTATGTATGTTGGCCTACGTCAAGGCATAGTGTATGGTAGCTATTTGTTACTTTTCTGTTGCATAGATAGATGCGTTAGTTTGAGACAGTCGTACTACTATTTTGGCCTTCGTCAAGGGTATGTACGGGTGGGTTCAAATTAACCTGGATAATGACGGGTAGAACTTGACATGTGACTTATGATATGTTGGCCTACGTCAAGGTCATAAGAGCATGGGGTAAAAATCACATCGGGAGTTTCTAAAGAAACTGAAACTTGCCAGATATGTGCATACATTCTGGAGTGTGATAACGTGAGTGGATTCCATCACGTTATCATGCAATGATAGTTGGATCCCAATTCCCACTGATGATTTGGTTTACTCCTCGGGTGATCCCGACTAATTCTTCTTTCAGGTTTGGAGGAGAATTTGAGGTTACAGTGGGAGGTTTCCTGATTGGATAAATTGATAACCATTTTGATCTAGGTTAGAGTGCACGCTGAGTGTTTCTTTTCTTTTTCTCTTTGGCAGCGACCATGGCCTGACCCTTGACTATGACTCAGTAACCAAGTTAACCGAAACTTCTTAGAACACTGGCTTTTGGATTGTCAGAGTTGCATACCTCATTGCCACTCCTTCTTTTACCATTTTCTCCAGAACACCTCGTATTACTACGAACATCCACTTCCATTGGATAAAACCATCGTATGGTTATATACGAAATCGAAAGAACTTGTTCCAGATTCGAGGATGGTTTCCGGTTCTGGAGAAAACGAATAGGACTATTCAGTTGTCTTTTCCTTTTACCTTCTCTCAGGTTGCGAGTGCTCCTTGGATTAAGACAGTACACCTATTACGCTAATTAGATAGTCTTCTTCCAAACCATAGGCAGGTGCCGAAGGATGGGGAATGAAGAAAACCAATTGGCCTAACGATGGTGTACAGAAGGTATTAAGTAAAGACAAATAAAGGGATTAGAAAGAGGGCAAAGTAAATTACGACTGTTATTCATGACCAAACCAAGTATTTCATCACCACTCCTACTTCACCTTTGTATTTCTCCGGGACACCCTGTATCACTACGAAGATTCACAGTTATTCGGATACTCCATCGTATGGTTATATACGAACTCGAAGGAACTTGTTCCAGTTCGGGGATGGATTCTGGTTCAGGAGAAATAGAATAAGGTTTATTCAGTTGCCTTTTATCTTTACCTTCTTTCGCATTGCGAGTGCTCCTAGGATTAGGACAGTACACCTATTACGCTTATTGGATAGTCTTCTTCCAAACCATAGGCTGGTGTCGAACAGTCGGGAAGGAAGAAAACCATTTAGCCTAACGATGGTGTACAGAAGGTAATGACTAAAGACAAATAAAGGGATTTGGAGAGATGGCAAAGAAATGTACGGTTACAGTCATGAATCTGGATAATGGAAGAGGCATTACTAGGAATACCCGGATACCCCTTCGAAACATATTCATGTTTCAGTTTTACTGTGTATTGTTAATAGAAAACTGATTTCCCAATTAGTCCTTACTCCAGGGTATGTATTTACCAGGTATGATTCTCACATCTGTATGGTTTTACAGATGATGAGTGGGAGTAAGCTATTGGGAATTAGGTGATTGTCCCCATTATATCGGAAATCATTGTAATTGGTGATATTTGAGGAAATCGTGTGGGCTGTTTGTGTAAGTCCACGTTACCTCTCCCGGTACTTACGGGCTTGCGGAAATGATGAAAAACGATTTTTCAAGAGGTGGTAACATGGACTCAAAATACGGATCTTTGTTAAACAACAAACTAACAACCTAACATGAGTTTTACCTACTCGGTTAGGGGGCTATACCTTTCTTGAACTCCTTCGTCTTCAACTCTTTCCGGTGTACGGATCGGCCTCACCTCGTCTTCTCCTTGCGCCGAAGATGGATCCACCTGAAAGCTTCTACCTTTGGCTTCTTCTTCGAACTTGAAGAAACTAGAACACTTGGTTTGCTAAACCTTGTGATCTAGGATGAGTAGAGAAGTGATATGGGTTTTCTTTTATCTCTAAGGCAATGTTTCTCAACTCATGAGAGGGTGTTGCCTTGAACTAGAGAGAGCAAGAGGGAGAGCTCAAGCAAGAGAGAGAAATGAAATGAGAGAATGAGTAACTCTTTTGCCATCCAAGCTCTCATAATCCAAAACCATCATAACAAAATAGTAATCAAGTATTATGTGATGGTTCAAGTCAATGGCTATATCATTTCATGCACTCATTTTGAAAAAATAAACAAGCAAGCAAAAGTCTTTGCCATGAAATGATAGCCATTGTCATGATGATGGTCAACTAGTCCAACCTAGTCAACTGGTCAACAAAGTCAACCTCTCAACAACCATGTCACAATAACACTTAATTAATATTATTGTTAATCATGTTTCTTATTCTCATTAGGGTTTAGCCAAAAGTCAATAGTCAACAGTCAACAGTCAACAACCCCAATGAGAATCCTCTGCCTCTATCTCTCTGTCAACTGTGCATACACACCCGCATCCGCGTTCCGAGGAACACGAATACAAACGAGATAAAACCGATCCCAAAACTTACACTAGGATATGGCTTAAACCAAAGCCCGCTAGTGTTAACTGTCCGGACACTAAACGTGCACAAGTGCACGGATGTGAACGAACCCTGTCACAAAACCATGCGACCTGTCTCATGCGACCTCTGCTCTTTTGCCTAAAGGCGAATAGCTTTCTGTGTGAGACTCTAAAGACTCGACACTACGCTGGCAGTGGGTTTAACCACAGACCGCAAGCGGCACTAGCTGTGCGTAACGGTCCCCAGGTAGATGCCGACAAGAAGACGGACGAGGTGAAACCCATCTGAACTCCTACTGAGCCTGAATGTGACAATCTCTGTACAGTCCGGTCTGTTCATCTGATACATCGCATGGCGGGCCTAGGGGGTAGTAAACGTCAGTCCCCTAATAGCAGTACAAGTCGTGTCGGAGTGTAGCCCAGAACACCCTGAGATAGCACTGGAAACCTACCAGTATATCTCGCTTTCCCTGGCCCGGGACTACTCATGTAATGGCTCTCCTAGACACAGCGCGATGTCAACCCCCAATACCGGGAGAGACGAATCATGTCTAACCGTCACTGCCTCCAAGTGCTTCGGGACTGCACCCAACTACTACCTGTTTGCACGACTCCTTTGATCCGTGGTAGGGTAGTAATCTAAGTACAGTGGGAACACACTCGAGGCGAAGTGACAGTATCAAGTCAGCGGACTAAGCTGTACTCATGTCACCTGGAAACTGATAACTGACGATAGGTATAGTACCAACCAACAGTTCCCGACGAGTCCTGTCCAGCGTACTCGTAACCCAACGAGCACCCGCATACTATCTCAAGTACGACGTACTGACGGCTGTGGGACAGACCGTCTCCCACACTGGGATGAGAAGCGCATATGCTAGTCTACTCCGGAGTATCAATGCCCTGTCTCGATAGTCCTGCGACTAGGGACCTGCATAAGGATGTGCTTATAGATTACCCAGCCCCCACTAGTGTGACTGCCATCACAACGCTGGTGATCAAGCAATGATCCTAAGGGCTCCACTAATGTGTATAGGTGATATACTAAAATAAACACATGTACACATTGAAGTAGAAACAAACCAAGTAGCATACTACTATATTGAGCAAGATTGTCTATACAAGGTGAATATCCCAAGCTTCCATTAAGTAATATACAAACTAGTATGATACAGTAATGGCCTCTAGGGCATATACACTAACAATCTCCCACTTGCACTAAGGCCATGTACTGGCGTATCGAAGACCTATCATCTCGATCAGCAGCTCGAACTGAGTCTGGGGTAAGGCCTTTGTGAGTGGATCAGCAGTGTTATCTTCTGTAGAAACTCTCCGAACCTCGATCTCCTGGCGACCCACGATCTCCCTGATCAGGTGATACCGCCTCAAGATGTGTCTGGACTTCTGATGGGACCTGGGTTCCTTTGCTAAAGCTATAGCCCCGTTGTTGTCGCAATACAGAGGTATTGGATCAACAATGGACGGAACCACCTGAAGTTCAGTTAAGAACTTCCTTATCCAGACGGCTTCTTTTGCGGCATCTGCAGCAGCGATATATTCCGCTTCCATCGTCGAGTCAGCAACGGTTTCCTGTTTGGAACTCTTCCAACACACCGCCCCTCCATTGAGGGTAAAGACATAATCTGACATGGACTTGGAATCATCCTTGTCACTCTGGAAGCTGGAGTCAGCAAAGGCCTCGATCTGGAGGTCTTTTCCGCCATACACCAAGAACATCTCCTTAGTCTTTCTCAGGTACTTGAGAATGTTCTTTACCGCTATCCAGTGTTTCTCCCTAGGGTTTGACTGATACCGGCTTACCACACTCAGTGCATAAGCTACATCTGGTCTGGTACACAACATCGCATACATTATAGAGCCTACCGCAGAAGCGTAGGGTATAATAGACATGCGATCCCTTTCCAAATCAGTCTTGGGAGACATCTCTTTGGAAAGGGTGATCCCGTGACATGCCGGTAGATTACCGCGCTTGGAATTTTCCATACTGAATCTTTTCAGTATGGTGTCGATGTACCTGGACTGTGAGAGTCCCAGTATCCTCTTGGATCTGTCACGATAGATCCGGATCCCCAGAATGTATGAGGCATCACCCAGGTCTTTCATGGAGAACCTGTGTGATAAGAACCCATTGACAGATTGTACCATAAGAATGTCATTTCCCATTAAGAGAATGTCATCCACGTATAAAACGAGGAATACTACAGTTCTCGCTACAAATCTACTATAGATGCATGGTTCATCTGGATTTTTGATAAAGCCAAATTCCTTGACCGTCTCATCAAAACAGATGTTCCAACTCCGCGATGCCTGCTTTAGTCCGTAGTTGGACTTAAGCAACTTGCACACCTTTCCGCTGCTCCCACTCTGAATGAAACCCTCTGGCTGGTCCATATAAACACACTCCTCTAAATTTCCAATTAGAAAAGCGGTCTTTACGTCCATCTGCCAAATCTCATAATCGTGGAAGGCAGCAATGGCAAGAAGGATCTGAATGGATTTCAGCATAGCTACTGGAGAAAAGGTCTCGTCATAGTCCAAACCATGTCTTTGACGAAAACCCTTTGTAACCAGTCTAGCTTTATAGGTCTCAACCTGTCCATCTACACCAATCTTCCTTTTGAAGATCCACTTGCATCCTACGGTTTTACCCCATCTAGAGCAACGTCCATACTTTGTTGGTGTACATGGACTCCATTTCGGTCCACATTGCATCCAGCCATTTTACCGAGTCAACGCTCTGAATGGCCTGCTGGAAGTTAGTCGGCTCATCATAATCAATGATGCAATCTTCTCTATCCCCGTCTATGAGAAAATCGTAGTATCTCTCGGGCGGATGAGACTGCCTACTACTCCTGCGGAGCGGCGCAGGAATGTCATGATCTTTCGAACCCTCTGGTTCTACTAAGCTTTCAGTAATAGCTCGTGGTTCTGGAATTTCTTCCAGTTCTATTGCGCTCCCACTTATCTGATTTTCCAAAAACTTAGTTTCCAAGAAGTGGGCAAGACGAGAAACATAAATCTTTTGTTCCTCTTCGCAATAGAAGAAATATCCCTTGGAGTTCTTTGGATATGCCACAAACTTGCACTGTACTGAGCGTGCCTCGAGTTTGTCCGCATGCTGCTTTTTGACAAAAGCTGGACATCCCCATGTCTTAATGTGATTAAGATAGGGTCTCTTCCCACACCACATCTGATATGGTGTGGTTGGCACAGTCTTAGTTGGAACTCGGTTCAAAAGGTATGCAGCTGATTCTAGTGCATATCCCCAGAATGATCGCGGTAACTCAGCGTTACTCATCATGGACCGTACCATATCCAATAGGGTTCGGTTCCGTCTCTCCGATACACCGTTATGTTGCGGAGTGTATGGAGGAGTAAGCTGAGAGAGAATTCCATTCTCTTTAAGTAATCCAGGAACTCGGCACTCAAGTATTCACCACCTCGATCCGATCTCAGTGTCTTGATACTTTTGCCGGTATGTTTTTCTATTTCATTCTTATATTCCTGGAATTTTCCAAAGGCTTCGGATTTATGTTTCATTAAGAAGACATAACCGTACCTTGAAAAGTCATCCGTAAAAGTAATGAAATAAGAATAACCGCTTCGCGCATGTGTAGACATTGGACCGCACACGTCACTGTGTACGAGTCCCAAGAGCTCGCTCGCTCTTACTCCGTGTCCAGTGAACGGAGTCTTTGTCATCTTTTCTTTGAGACAGGATTGACAAGTGGCATACGATTGATATTCGAACGGATCTAAATATCCTTCTGTATGTAACTTCGTCAACCTTCTCTCATTGATGTGACCCAGTCTACAATGCCATAAGAAAGTCTAATTTATTTCCGGAGACTTTCTTTTGTGTGTATTCTGGACAATGAAAATCTGTGGTTGGTTTAGTACGTATATACCATTTCTTAATGTACATGACCCAATCAGAACTTGATTAAGGTGAATGTTTACAGCATTACTTACAAACGCAAATTCATAACCTTCTTTAGAAATCAAAGATACAGAAATGATATTACAAGTTGCGTTGGGTACAAAAAAGCAATTACGTAAAACCAAAACATGTCCATCTGACATTCCCAGGTGATAGTCCCCCACGGCCTTAGCATCCATGCTAGCTCCGTTTGCAACTTTGAGGGTCATGTCACCTGCCTTCAAAAACCTACGGTTTCTCAACGCCTGCAAAGAATTACAGATATGAGATCCTGATCCGGTATCCAATACCCAGGAAGTAGAGTTTATTGATAGACAGTTTTCAATAACATACACACCTGAAGCTGAAGCCGCAACTTGCTTCAGATCCTGTGTTCTGGCTTTCCAAGCCCTGCAATCTTTCTTCCAGTGACCACTCTTGTGACAGTAAAAGCATTCTTCCTTATCCACAAGCTTTCCCGCTACCTTTGTTGCTTTTGCCTTTCCCTTCGTATCCACCTTACTAACACCGCCCCTTGGTTTTGCGGGGGTTTTCTTCTTCTTTCCCTTGGCTTTCGCCTTGGACCTAGAAGAGGAAGATCCTCCTACAAACAAAGTGGATGTTTCCCTACCTTTCTGTAGGGTGCCCTCTGCACTCCTCAGCATGTTGAGGAGCTCTGAAAGTTCAACTTCCTTTTCTTGCAAGTTGAAATTCAGGATGAACTGGGCGTAAGTTGAAGGAAGGGACTGAAGAATTAAGTCCGTATAGAGCTCATTCTCCAACGTGGTCCCAAGGTCCGCGAGCTCCTGAATGAAGCCAATCATCTTAAGCACGTGTTCCGCTACCGATGATCCGACGGCCAACCTTGCCGAAAATAGCTTTTTCGACACTTCGTATCTTGCTATGCGAGATTACTCTCCATACAGTTCTTTTGTATGGAGAAATATGGATTCGAGGTCCATATTCTCGTGCCTCCTCTGATGTTCGTTGTCCATAGAGGCAAGCACGAGGCACTTGGCCTTCGCGCAATCGATTTCCCAGGTCTTATGGATTTCCCTATCCGCGGCGCTAGTTTTGGGACCTGGGACAGGGGGAGCTTTGGTGGTAAGGAGATACCCCAACTTGTCATAAGTGATTGCCATTTTGACATTCTTGAGCCAATCATTGTAGTTTGGCCCTGTCAGTATGTTTTTATCTAGTAATAACTTAAGTCCGATCATGATGTTTGGTCGCTGCAATTAGGAGAGAGAGAAGAAACACTTTAGCATGATGCTCTTGCAAGTTTAGAGTGGTTTTTAATTTGTCTAAACAGGATGGCTCCCACTGTCTCTCGAATCCCTCCTCAAACCAAAAAGGAAGAATTAGTCAGGATCAATCTCACCGTACAATACTTGCTTAACCGTTCGGCCAGGCTGGTGTCGGTACTTCGAGGGAGGTTTTCCAACGCTTTCGCGAAGTTCCTTAATTAAATAACCTCTTTTCCTTGGGGGCGTAGCCCCGCTAACACCTTTCTAGACACCTACTTGGTTTATAGCATTGATCGTTAAGTGAGAAATTTCCCGAGGAGTAGCATATACTCACAGTAGGATCGGGATCCAAATATCATTGCGTGACAAAACTAAAGGAATCCTACCAGAATCATCACACTCCAAATGGTATGCAGCGCTAGCAAGTTTCAGTTCTTTTGAAACTCCCGATGTGGATTTTTGCCCCATGCTCTTATGACCTTGACTTTGGCCAACAAATCATAAGTCACATGTCAAGTTCTACCCGTCATTCTCCAGGTTAATTTGAGCCCACCCGCACATACCCTTGACTTTGGCCAACAAGGTAGAACGACTGCCCCAAACCAACACATCTATCTATGCTGCACATGAATACCCAATAGCTACCAATCACTATGCCTTGACTTTGGCCAACAAACATAGCTTGAATACTTATTGACCATTCATGTGAAACGACGGAGGGCTACGAATGGTTTTGGCGAAACCGTGAACGTAGTGAACTTGATATAATCGAAGGAACGAGATAGCTTTTAAAAGGAGTGGCTTAAGCTCCGCGTTTAAAAGTTATTTTTGAAAAGAAACCGAGTGGTTTTTGAAAGTGTTCCAACGACTTTTACTTGGTTTATTTTTCTTGCATTAATTCCAATGCGTCCCATCATTTAATCCTACCATTGCAGAAAACAACCAAAATATGACGTACGCTTATGCCATCCGTATTCGCCACGGGGCCCCATCATTACCCGTTAGGTTACTTAACTAACGACAGAGCGGGGGCTGGACTAGCGCGGATGGAAAACATAAGCAACGCCTAAATAATATCATACATAGATATATTGCAATGATAGCCATTTCAGATCACAGATGAACACATTGGATATACTAGGAATCCGCAATTCGTACGAGCCTGTAACGAAAAGCGGATTACACGGTCGCGATGAATAGCCAATACCCCACCCTAGACCCCTACGAGTGCGGCAAACTACCCGTCAAATATCCGAAGCGGAGCAACCTCCCTCAACGACGTGAGTAGGCCACTCGGCACTTCGAGATACCCGGTAGTTTGTGCACCCCACCTTGGGTCTATCCTAGGAGCAAAAACAGTAAAAAGAAATTATACAATGACGGCTACAACCCCGACCCGGTTGTGCGGCCAAAAATAATATTACATCAATTTACATATTACATGAATTGAAAGATAAAAGGAAAAATTCTCATCTCACAACCCCCGGCTATTCATCCGCGACAATCCAATGAATTCATATACACATACCATCAACATTACAAATCACAGATATGTATAACCCCCACTAATCGACGTATAATGATTAGCGGATGTTCAATACATATAACACATCACAATATATACCCGTCAGCTTAAGTCTTTAGAAGTTCGATCAAAATACGGATTTTCAAGCCCCAAAAACTAATTTTTCTTTCTGGAAAATCTGGGCAGAAAAAACATATTTTAAAAATCCCAAAACAACCCCAGAAACACACTGCAGCAAATTTGTGCCACGGCCGAGTCAACTCAGCCGCGGAACCGCGGCGGGAGCATGCTCCCGCCGCGTTTCCGCGGCGACTTGACCGGTTCGTTGGACCAATTTTCTTGGGTGTTTAAACAAAAGCCTGAGCCGATTTTTAGTGTAAGATTTATCATTTTTTGAACAGAAAACAGAATCGGCAGAAACTTGATTTCACGGGTTCGTTTCGCGACTTTTTCTTCGATCGAACTTCCAGTTACTTTGCTAACATGTTAGATAGTGTTTAACTAGGCTCTGATACCACTGTAAGTCCACGTTACCTCTCCCGGTACTTACGGGCTTGCGGAAATGATGAAAAACGATTTTTCAAGAGGTGGTAACATGGACTCAAAATACATATCTTTGTTAAACAACTAACTAACAACCAAACTTGAGTTTTACCTACTCGGTTAGGGGGCTATACCTTTCTTGAACTCCTTCGTCTTCAACTCTTTCCGGTGTACGGATCGGCCTCACCTCGTCGTCTCCTTGCGCCGAAGATGGATCCACCTGAAAGCTTCTACTTTTGGCTTCTTCTTCGAACTTGAAGAAACTAGAACACTTGGTTTGCTAAACCTTGTGATCTAGGATGAGTAGAGAAGTGATATGGTTTTTCTTTTATCTCTAAGGCAATGTTTCTCAACTCATGAGAGGGTGTTGCCATGAACTAGAGAGAGAGCAAGAGGAAGAGCAAGAGGGAGAGCTCAAGAGAGAGAAATGAAATGAGAGAATGAGTAACTCTTTTTCCATCCAAGCTCTCATAATCCAAAACCATCATAACAAAATAGTAATCAAGTATTATGTGATGGTTTAAGTCAATGGCTATATCATTTCATGCACTCATTTTGCAAAAATAAACAAGCAAGCAAAAGTCTATGCCATGAAATGATAGTCATTGTCATGATGATGGTCAACTAGTCCAACCTAGTCAACCGGTCAACAAAGTCAACCCCTCAACAACCATGTCACTATAACACTTAATTAATATTATTGTTAATCATGTTTCTTATTCTCATTAGGGTTTAGCCAAAAGTCAATAGTCAACAGTCAACAGTCAACAACCCCAATGAGAATCTTCTGCCTCTGTCTCTCTGTCAACTGTGCATACACACCCGCATCCGCATTCTGAGGAACACGAATACAAACGAAATAAAACCAATCCCAAAACTTACACTAGGATCTGGCTTAAACCAAAGCCCGCTAGTGTTAACTGTCCGGACAACAAACGTGCACAAGGGCACGGATGTGACCGAACCCTGTCGCAAAACCATGCGACCTGTCGCAAAATCATGCGACCTCTACTCTTTTGCCTAAAGGCGAATAGCTTTCTGTGTGGGACTCTAAAGACTCAACACTACGCTGGCAGTGGGTTTAACCACAGACCGCAAGCGGCACTAGCTGTGCGCAACGGTCCCCAGGTAGATGCCGACAAGAAGACGGACGAGGTGAAACCCATCTGAACTCCTACTGAGCCTGAATGTGACAATCTCTGTACAGTCCGGTCTGTTCGTCTGATACATCGCATGGCGGGCCTAGGGGGCGGTAAACGTCAGTCCCCTAATAGCGGTACAAGTCGTGTCATAGTGTAGCCCAGAACACCCTGAGATAGCACTGGAAACCTACCAGTATGTCTCGCTTGCCCTGGCCAGGGACTACTCGTGTAATGGCTCTCCTAGACACAGCGCGATGTCAACCCCCAATACCAGGAGAGACGAATCCTGTCTAACCGTCACTGCCTCCAAGTGCTTCGGGACTGCACCCAACTACTACCTGTTTGCACGACTCCTTTGAGCCGTGGTAGGGTAGTAATCTAAGTACAGTGGGAACACACTCGAGGCGAAGTGACAGTGTCAAGTCAGCGGACTAAGCTGTACTCATGTCACCTGGGAACTGATAACTGACGATAGGTATAGTACCAACCAACAGTTCCCGACGAGTCCTGTCCAGCGTACTCATAACCCAACGAGCACCCGCATACTATCTCAAGTACGACGTACTGACGGCTGTGGGACAGACCGTCTCCCACACTGGGATGAGAAGCGCATACGCTAGTCTACTCCGGAGTATCGATGCCCTGTCTCGATAGTCCTGCGACTAGGGACCTGCATAAGGATGTGCTTATAGATTACCCAGCCCCCACTAGTGTGACTGCCATCACAACACTGGTAATCAAGCAAAGATCCTAAGGGCTCCACTAATGTGTATAGGTGATATACTAAAATAAACACATGTACACATTGAAGTAGAAACAAACCAAGTAGCATACTACTATATTGAGCAAGATTGTCTATACAAGGTGAATATCCCAAGCTTCCATTAAGTAATATACAAACTAGTATGATACAGTAATGGCCTCTAGGGCATATACACTAACAGTTTGCCGGACGGCAAATATTTGGTTTTGAATATCCGTTGTTATGCACCAATTTCAAATTGATATATCTGTACGTTTATTTTTATAAAGTGAGATTTAACCTTTTGAAATTATTTATGTGACATTTACCTATATCAGTTGATGGTTAGGTAAGGAGCATTCAACAGCGGTGTAATTCTTCATAACCATAGTACAGTTTTCATCCTACGACGCACGGGGTTTGAGTTATTCAACTCAGGGGACTTATACAAAGCATTGTATATTTTCCAGTGTCCATTAGGACAGAGGGGTTGATCCTCGTACTATATTCTGTTTACTTATGACTTCTCTACTTTATAGACATGTGTTTCGTAGAAATACAAAGTCTAAGTTTTGATAAGTTATAGGTATAAGAATAGAGTAGAGAACCAGGTGTTGCAAGTATCGGGATTCTTCAAGGTGATCGAAGATGTAGATACTTGTGTATGGTATTCAGTTGATAGTAATGGTTTTGAGAAACTTGTTTCTCTTTCAGGTTACTCATAATTGGATGCACTCCTAAGTTGAGTAACACTGATCGGTCTCTCTCCATTTAATTGACATGCACTAGAGACAGCTGCATGATTTGAATCTGGTTACAATTAAATCAGTGCCTCTGTTTCTATATTGGATATAGAACGGTTCATATCTTAACGATGTTAAGGTACGGGGAGTTGTCCGGCTTATGCTTAAAACCAAACTCTGGATAACTCAAAGCACGTTTCTGTAATGGCTGTTTGTGGGTTGACCCGGGCTATGACGAGGGTTGACTTTCTACCATCTGGAAGATCAATAGTGATATTGCTCTTGACTCGCCGCAGTTTTGATAAAAATGGATTTTTCAAAAAACAGAAGTGGGAGTATGGTAGAACTGGAAGTGATTCCAGAACCACAAACGATTACTGAAAATTTAATAAGAACCTAAAGATTCAATCTGGATTGATATTCCATTGGCCACTCCGCAGATAAGGTGGGTAAACTCAGGCATTCGAGAGGTACTTCGGTATGCTCATAGATGGTGACAGGGAGGTTCTTGTATACCCAAACTTGACACTACTGTTGTTCCAGGCTATGAGACCCGGCAGGAGAATGGGTATAGCGTCGTTCTAAAGTAGTTTTAGAAGTGCACGTGTATATTATTCTGCCAGAGGGTTGTCGTAGTCAGTGGGAGCAGCGGAAACATAGTGGACAAGTAGATTATGTCTATTTATAGACTAAAGCAGATATAGCGGAGATAGATCATCTATTTCTGATGTGACAGTCATAGGTTTGACTTCAACAGAATGAGGGATGGATCTATTAAGAAGGTATTAGGGTGTGATGTCCTGGTATTTGGATAACATACACAGAGTAGGAAGTGAAATTCCTATACTACGATCGGTTAAACTTTGGTTGTCACACAGTGGTTTCTCCACATAGGACTTGGATATTATATCAGACATTCTGGTTACTAGATCTATGGTTTTAGATCTAGATTTGGGTAGTTTCCTAATATGGGTACTTAGACAGCATTCTAAAGGTGCTTTAGAATGGACGACTCCAGGCATGGTAGTGTACCTGCAGGTGATGGAGTCACCCTCTCTAAAGGTGTCTTACCGACTAAAGGGGAGAGGGATGTACATGATTGGCATATCACTTGCTTAGGCAATTGAGTTAATCATGAGATGTCAAGTACCACACCAGATGTTGTTTTTGCACGAGATGCAATATGTTGATATTGATCCAATCCTGGAGAAACGATCGGAAGCAGTTTTAGAACATAAGTGGATGTTCTAGGGATATGATAACGGCATCCTCCTTCAGGAGACAGTTATCATTCCAGGCTTCCAAGGTGACCTGGATGACAGAGTGACTGTCAGAGTTATAGTTTTCCCTCTGACGAGGGGCAGTGTTTTGGACAGGTGATCCAAGCAAACACTGAGGGAGGTATGACGCAGGTTACTGATTAAGTTCAGTTGACGATACAGTCTAAGAAGTTTGGATTTGGAGTTTATTTATGAGCTAGGTCCCATCAGATATCCAGACATATTCTAAGACAGGTATTGCTCATTTCGGAAGATGGCTTTCTCCGTGAACTTGAGATAAAGAAAGACATAGAAAGAAACATCAGGGCGGATCCAATCACTGGGGCTATTCCTCGAACGCAATAGTTTCGCAAACGGGCTTTATGAGACTGATTAGTAGAGGAGTTTGGTGTTCGGTATCACACGGGCTGTGAGTATGCGACATCGCAATAATTAGCCTTGAGTGCAAGTGGGAGATTGTTGGATATAGTGCCCTCAGAGTCAATTATTGGATCGCAGGCACATGATTGCAATGATTGAGGGAGGACCTATACCGGTAGGACAGTCTTACTCGAGAGGTTTGTATACTATCTGGTTTGTCTTTATCATCGTGTACATGCTTTAGGTGACATTGTAGTTCACTATTACACGTTGATAGAGAATAGTATGCTACCATGGTTTGTCTTTATCATCGTGTACTGCTTTAAGTGACCTTACAGGTCGCTATTACACGTTGATAGAGCCCTTGGGATTCTTGCTTGACTACCAGCAGTATGATGGCGATCATATACGTGACAGTTGGGTAGTCTATAAGCACATCCTTAAAGTGGTCCCTAGTCGTGGGAGTTTTGAGACTGGGCATCGATACTCCATTAGTAGACTAGTGTATATAGTCGAGACCCCGACGAGGGGCGGTGGCTGGTCTCACAAGATATTGGTGTCAGTTGGTTCACCTGAGATGTATACAGGTACTCATTGGGTTATGAGTACACCGGACAGGACTCGCCGGGAACATGCTAGTTGGTATTATACCTGACGTCAGATAGAAGTTCCCTGGTGACATGTGTACAGGTTAGTTCATCGACCTGAGATCATCATTTCTCTCTTGTGAGTTCCCACTGTGCTTTGATTACTACCCTACCACGGATCAAAGGAGTCGTGCAAACAGGTTTTAGCTGGGTACAGTCCCGAGCCACATAGAGGCAGTGAGCGGATCGGCAGGGGTTTCGTCTCTCTCGGTATTGGGGGTGAGATCGCGCTGTGTCTAGGAGAGCCATTACCCGAAGTCCTTGGCCAAGGCAGGAGATTTACTGGTAGGCATTCCAGTAGTATCTCAGGGTGTTCTGGGCTACACTCCGACATGACTTGTACCGCTTTTGGGGGTCTGATTTTTACCAACCCCCTAGGTCCGACATGCGATGCTCATAGACGAACGGACCGGACTGTATGGATATTGTCACTGACAGGCTCAGTAGGGTGTCAGGATGAGTTCGCTCATCGACCTCCCTTTTGGTCAATACCTGGTGGCCCGTTACGTACGGCTAATACCACTGACGTGCTAGTGGTTAAATCCATAGCCAGTGTATTGACGAGTCTTTAGAGTCCCTCACAGACAGTTTCTTAAGTTTCGGGCGAAACGTTGTAGAGGCCGTATGGATTTATGGAAGGGTTAGAACATACGCGTGCACTTATGCACGTGTCATGGTTCGGACGGATATTACTAGTGGGCTTTGGTTTAAGACAGATCCTAGTATTATATTGTGTAGATTTTGTCTCATTGCATTTGTATTCGGTCGGAATACAAATGCGGGTATGTACAGTCGCGGGGTTTTCCTATAATTTATTACGGGATCGCTTTTTGAAGTTGTCAGTTTGCATTCCGTTTCGGCCATTTTTCTTTATTCCTTCTTGGCTGAAATTCCTTTGATGGAAGGGGGTTCTTTTTGCAAATGTGCAATTAGTAAAGGAGGGAGTTTAGTGGTGGCTGGGGCTCCAGCAGTTCATGGGTTGATTCTAGAATGCTTGCTTTCTTTTGTTGCTTTATTCATGCTCATTGCTTGCATTAATGTGATGGGTTTTGATAAGACTTTGGTTGTGACCTTTTTTCCTCATTATCATCACACTTGTGCTTATGCTCACCTTCCTTCTCTCCTTGCTTGGCCGGCCACTACATGAGGGGGCTGTCCAAATTTTTGAGAAGAGGATTGATCTCGTTTTTCTTGCACAAAACCTCCTTAGCTCCATTTCCAAAAGCGTATTTCCATCTCTACCAAAAATGGCAACTTCGATTAACCCTTGAGACAAAGTTTTCTACGTATATTCTACAGCAATCTTGGACACATCGGCTGGCAAACTTCGTGTCCGAGTTGGCTCGGTTCAAAGGTAGGAGCCCGTAAAAGGAATCGATGATATGGTGCCCTTTCCGACGAGGAGATCGAGACCGGAGTTGCCGCGAGGAGCTTGGGATGGTGGCCAAAGACCGAAGGACACGGATCGATCGGTATAGCCCTTCTATCCCTTCTCTAGATAGCTAGTTGTAGGTTAATGGTTCGATCCGGGATTTAAGCATACGATAGCGCCGGTTTCTAGTTTAGAAAAAAAATTCGTTTCGGCATTTTGGCCTCGGAAAGACGGCCGGGGCGCTACCGTACACTTAGACCCAACTGGGATGAGAAGCGTACACACTAGTCTACTCCAGAGTATCGATGCCCTGTCTCGATAATCCTATGACTAGGGACCTGATAAAGGATGTGCTTGTGGACTACCCAGCCCCCACTAGTGTGATTGCCATCACAACGCTGGTAGTCAAGCAAGATCCTAAGGGCTCTATCAATATGTATTCGCGATATGCTAACATATACACATATTAAGATAGATATAAACCAAGTAGCATACTACTATGTTGAGCGAGACTGTTAATATAACTGTGAATATCCCAAGCTTCCATTAAGTAATATACAAACTAGTATGATACAATAATGGCCCCTAGGGCATATACACTAACACTCCTTTGAGCCGTGGTAGGGAGGAAATCAAAGCACAGTGGGAACCACACAAGGCTCTATGACGATCTCAGGTTTACAGACTAACCTGTACTAATGTCACCAGAGAACTGCTATCTGATGATAGGTATATTACCATCTAGGAGTTCTCGGCGAGTCCTGTTCAGTGTACCCATTCTCTAATGAGCACCTGTGTACAATCTTTGATGTCAAATACCAATGGATATGGGATCAACCATCACCCCATACAGGGTCAAGAAACGTACACACTAGTCTACTCTGGAATATCGATACCCTGTCTTGATATTCTCTCGATTAGGAACAATTGAAGGATGTGCTTATGGACTACCCAGGTTCCAGTAGTATGATCCGCATCATAGTCCTGGTAGTCAAGCCTACATCCAAAGGGCTTTATCAACATGAATATAAGAGACAGTATAATAATACCAGTGAACATGTTAAGATAAAGGCAACCGGATAGCATACTATCATATCGAGCAAGAAAGTCCTCCATATATATGTCCAAGCATCCACTATATCATACAATAATGGCCTCTAGGGCATACATATCACTAACATGTGCGACACATGTAATTTGAAAATAAAATATAAATGATACTATTATAGAAATTGGGTATGGTTCTGTTGAAAGGTGTCTTTGAAGATTTTCTGTCAAAGATGGATATCCACCATTCATTATTTATCGCAAAACAAGGGATCAATGGCTGATACTATTTATTTCCACTTGCAATTCTTCCTTAATTTTGTATATCCTTTAAAAATAGAAAGTGAATAATATCAACTATTGATCCTTTGATTTTGTATAAATGACGAACGGTGAATATCTATCTTTAACAAAAGCATCAAAGGCGCCTTTCATCAGAAACCACACTCGTAGAAATTAAAATGTGTAAGAGATGGGTTCAAAATAATCAAGCAATAAAATTTTCTTAATTTTAAAATGATCTCTACTATTATAACGCCAAATGAAGGAGTTTACTCACTTCTCTCGAAATTGAGCCTTCAATTTTATGCCACATTAAATGTTAAAAAAACTATCTTATAACTAAATTCTCCATGATATAAACTGCCTCCATCTTTTATGAGCAACTATCTTTATCTCTAAAACTAATAATAATATTTTAATATTAAGAAACTTTTACAACTTAATTATTTTCAATGGAATCATTTATAATTTGTTTTCAAACTATGTGCATCGCACGTGCAAAATTACTAGTATGATTAGTTTTAGAGATAAGAATAGCTGCCCACAAAAGGTGGAGGTAGTTTCTATCATGGAGAATTTAGTTATATGGGTTTTTCCATTTAATATGTTTAATAATATTATGTTTAATAATATTTTGACACATAAGCAAATAGTATGTGATGATGCTCGATATCGGTGATCTCCCGGATCGTGACATGTGGCAGACGATGTGTCACGCAGCTAGCAAGAAAGAACAGAAATGGTACGTCGGTAAAATACCCCGGGTCTGCGACCCATGGACATAACCGAAATTCTGCGACCGTCCACACCACTCCTGTGCCCGCCTTACAAACCACCGTTGGCTCACCTCTGAGCCCCCTGCATAATTGGCCCTCTCAGCTCATCTCCGGGCTATCGCAGAATCAAGATACCTCGGCCTCCCGCTCGTTCCCGAGCCTCCCGCCGAGCTCATCTTCCTCGGTCTCACCGACCGACCGACGGCACCAATCACAGGCGCAACCGCCTCACCCCCGCAAATCTCGCCATGCGCAAGATATCCGTCGGTCATGTCCCGCGTTCCACGCCATCACGATCCCCCATTAACGAGCATGTCTCGTAATTAATGCGGGATCCCGCCTATCACGCGGGCGTGATAGGCGGGAGCATAACGGCCGGTGTGATCCTCACGCCTGCCTTCCTGTTGCCGCCACTATATAAACCCCTCTTTCAGACAGTTCAAGTAAGTGATTTTTCTCCTCACTAGGCTGTTACTCTGCTCAAATATCCGGTCTAACTTGATCTTCGGAGGGTCCTCGGTGGTACAACCACCCCGGGACTTCCTTGCAGGTAGCTCGGCCTCAACCACCTCAAACCAATTGAGATCCACACGCTTCAGGAGTCAACCTCCAACTCCATCTCAGCCGTCCGTCGTCGCCAACAGCAGATCTATGGAAGGTAACATCTTGACGTGATCCGACATCCGTCAGCTGACGCCGTCTGTAGGAAACCTCTTGATTCCACTGAAAAAAGTTCATCTTCCGATCTCAACTCAATGGTGAGTGATCACCGCGACGATCCAAGCACTAACCACTGCCTCCCCCTCAACGGAGGCGCGGACGAATCTTCTCCCCCGAACGCCATCAACGCCCTAGCTGCCTGGATAGATCGACTCGCGTCCGTCGTGAATGCGCTCGTCCGTGTCCAAACGGCAGGGTAAGTGTTAGTTATATGTATGCCCTAAAGGCCATTACTGTACACACGATGTATATTGTAGTTGATGCTTGGACATATATATGGAGGACTTTCTTGCTCGACATGATAGTATGCTATCAGGTTGCTCTTTATCTTAATGTGTACACTGATTGTCTCTATGTTACATGTTGATAAAGCCCTTAGGATCAGTACTTGACTACCAGGATTATGATGCAGATCATACTAGTGGTGACAGTGTGGTCGATAAGTACATCCTTCAAATGTTCCTAGTCGTGGGTGTATCGAGACAGGGCATCGATATACCGGAGTAGACTAGCGTATAGCTTCTCGACCCATAAAGATGGGCGATGGATGATCCCATATCCATTGGTGTTTGACATCAGAAACAGTATACGGGTGCTCAGTGGAGACTGGGTACACTGAACGGACTCGCCGGGAACTCCTAGTTGGTATTATACCTAACGTCATATGGCAGTTCTCTGGTGACACTGGTACAGGTTAGTCTGTAGACCCGAGATCGTCATAGAGTCTTGTGTGATTCCCACTGTGCTTTGATTTCCACCTTACCACGTTCAAGAGAACGTGCAAAACGGTGGCTTTTGGGTACAGTCCCGAAACACATGGAGGCAATGAGCGATAGGAGGGGTTTCGTCTCTCCCGGTATTGGGGGTTGATGTTGCGCTGTGCTCGATTGGCTATAACAGGAAGTCCCTGGCCAGGGCTGCTTCAGAGATATACTGGTAAGTGTTATCGGTAGTTTCTCGACCCGTTATGAGCCTCATATCGACACGACTTATCGAGTTGCTAGGGTCTGACGTTTACCACCCCTAGGCGAGATATGCGACATATCAGACGAAGAGACCGGACTGTACGGTAGTGTTACTGATTGGATTCGCAGGAGTGTGAGCAGGCTTGCTTGTTGATCTTCTGATCTCTTAATACCCGGGTGACCGTTACGTTTAGCAGACCACTTGCAGCTTATGGGTGTTTGATATGATCATCACCTACTGCCGGCGTATTGACGAGTCTTTAGAGTCCTACACATAGGTTTCCTGGCTCAAGCGAAACGGAGTAGGAGTACATATGTGATTTGTGAGGGACCAAGATTAATACGATATGATATACCGTATTCTATTCTCGTGATATGTGATATCAGCCGGGTATATGTGATATAGCCGGGTTATCGGATCAAGTGTTGATTCGATAAAATGATACATATTATATTAGTCGGTTATTTGCAAAATAGCCGGATTATCGGATCAAGTGTTGATTCGATAATTTAATGTATAATTATATATTTGATATATTACATTACATTGACTAATATAAGCTCACTTAAATGATTCTTTTTCTCACTTGATGATACATTGATATATATGTGATATATGTTAATTGTATTATTTTCTTTTTATACATTATATATTATATATGTGATATATAATATTATAACATATTAGGGATAAACTTGCAACCAGGGTTTTGAGATTATTACCATGGCTAAGATTAGGGTTTCATATATATATATATATATATATATATATATATATATATATATATATATATATATATATATATATATATATATATATTAGCAAAATTCAAAAAAGAAAAGACTTTTGGTAAAAGAGTTGCCATTGTTGACTAAGTCTTCTCTCTTGATATTTTGCTTAGATATTTCTAAACCAAACCCTAACCCTAGACCATGGTAAAGTCTCTACAAGGGTTAAGCATGACATGCTTAACCCTGGGTTGTAATTCTAACCAACACAATAATTCATTATTCATCACTTGACTTCATCTTCTTCTTCCTCTTGAGCTTGCTCTCTAGTTTGTGATAAAGTGATGATTTTGAATGAGAAAATGATTTCTAATGTGAGCAAACTTCCTACTTCATCATCCTCTACTACTTGCCATTTAGTATAGGGTGTTTGCTTCACTAATTTCATAATTAGTGAAGAGATAGCTTATGTTAGTGTCTCCTCGACGTAGATCATCTTCGGCCTCGAAGTCTTCGAAGCAAGCATGTTCGTTTCTTCATGGGAGCCTCTCTAGAGTCCGGAGTTCACGATCGCAGTGAAAGAGACTACTACATGGAGCTATTGAAGTGAAGGACCGGTCTACAAAGGTTTTATTCCTTGCTCACTAGACTTGTAAAGTGTTTGCATTTTATATTCCGTCGATTTCTAGTTAACGATTATTAGTTAGGGTTAGCTAAAATGACAAATTTTTGAATTTGGCATGGACGATGCCTCCCGAAACCTTGCTGCCGTCCTAGGTAACCCTGCAGTGGTATCAGAGCCATGCTAGAAATTTATACGGATTTTGTTAAGATTACGAAACCGAAATACTCCGAAACTTGAAACGCGAAAATCTTGTTTCTGTCGATTTTAAATAATTGTCAAAAAAAATTTAAAACAAGTTGGTGCTGTATAGGATATAACATGAACACTGGAGAAATTTGAGGCCATTCTAAGATTTTTTGGCCGGCCACTACCCTCCCCCCCCCATCTCGACCAAAATCCGAGCCCCCCCTAAATTTTTTCAGTGTTCCAGTGACTTGGTTTTTATGTTTCAGGTGTTGTTTGTTTTTGCTAATTTTCCATGTGATGTAATCTTACACTATAAGTAATTCAGAGTGTTTCGTATTCGTAGTTTTAACAATGTTTCGGGTTATTCACATATTGTCTAGGCGAAGTTAAAAGATTCGAACGATTGTCAAAAACTCATTTTTCCAAGTTTAACGTATTCGGAAAAATATGCAAGTGATTCTGTGGACCCTCTAGAAGAACGAAACCTTAACTCGATTATATCGCCGTCAAAATGGCCACTAAACCCTAGGGTTTGTGGTAGTTCAGCGTCGTCACATTTGAGGCGTTGGTTTGACCCTTCTATGGCTGGTTCATAGGTACTGTGACATCTTTTGGGTATTATTGAACTGTGCTTAACTGTCGGGAAATTGTGGGACTTTGATAAATCGATCGAAAAGTTTAACATCGTTCGGATATCATGTGATTGGATACAATATTTGGAATCTACATGTAGTTATGAGATAACTAATTTGAATTTTGTAAATCTAGCAATTTAGTCTCAATTGATCGGTTGCCACGGGATTTTGATGTGATCAAAAGTCTGTCGCAATCACGTTGCGTACGCGGATACTCACCGGGTAAACTTAATAGATAGCCATGCCCCATAGCCCCGACCAAGTGACTGTAGGAGAACCCCGTCGCCAAAAGCATCCGTTCGGGTGCTCGCGGCAGCGGTGTTCTGCCTTGGTGCACTTCGTCGATGGCATCGAGGGGTGCGGCCGTCTACTAAAGTTTCCGACGAGCATTCGATCAGGATGTCGGGAATATTGAAAAGTGTTTTCGAGATCGAGACTAAAATACGGGGTTTATAATTGTTAGGCATGCGATGTCTAAGGAATTCATTTGGTTAGGCATGCGATGTCTAAGGTAGTTGTGGATTCCAACTGTTGTAGTTTTTCACTTTCTTTTCTGCGACCGTAAGTGTAATATGCGGAGTATCGCCGATTTTCATTGCTATATGTCAACGACAATTGGGATACGCATATTTACTTACGTTAATGACATGTGATGTTATGTGTTGCTTGGATATGTTATATTGGATCGTCGAGTTTGAATAGCCGGGGGTTTTATGTGAGATGAGAGTTTTTATTTTCATTCATGTAAAATTCATTGTATGTAATATTCTTTTATTGGGGCACTTTCAGGTTGAGGATGATGTCACCATTGTACATTATTTACTTTTCCGCATTAGGATAGACTTAAGGCGGGGAGCACAAGTAACCGGGTTCTAGGGTCCAGTGGGAGACCATCTCGAGGAGTCGAGACCGGGTCTCCTAACTCTAGAATTGGTAGGGTTGCTTGCCGCTCTCGTAGGGGGTCTAGGGGTATGGGATTGGCTATTCATCACGACCGTGGAATCCGTGTTTTATACAGACTTAAAATAAAACCCGGAAATCCTAGTATCTCCAATGTTTCATATGTTGTGTTCTGCTGCGATATCTGTGATGTGATCATTTGATATGTTGAGATAGATACTGGATATAGTATATGTGATATATTATATATACGTTGCTTATGTTTTTCACCCGCGCTAGCATTGCCCCGCTATGCCGTTAGTTACCTAACCTACGGTGCATGAGGGGACATTGAGGTGAATGCGGATGGCATAAGCGTACGTTGTATTTATCTGTAATGTTTAGGTAACTTAAATGATGGGACTTCATTAATGAGATTAATAAAAGAAAATAAACCTAAAGATGTTGTGGAATCGAATTTTCAAAAACAGGTAGCTCTAGTTCTTGCTTTGCATAGCGGTGTTCCTTGTAGAACATCCAGCACCTTATTCGATAAGGAAAGAGCCGAGATCCCTTCACCGGGAGTGACCTCTTTAGCAATAAATGGCAGATGCTACAACCTTCGGTTTTGTCTTTTGATTACTTCTATAGTTTTTGCTTTGCATAGTGGTATTTGTGAAATATCCTTCACCTCATTCGATGAGGAAAGAGCCGACGATCCCTTCACCGGGAGTGACCTCTTTAGCAAAACCAGTAAAATACTCAAAAACACTCCATTTAAATCATTTGATTCTACAATGATATCAAGTTCATTACGCAAAAGGTTTTCTTAAAAACCTGTCGTAGCCCTCCGTCATTTCAGATAAGTAATAGTTAGTATTCATGATGCGTTTGTTGGCCTTTGTCAAGGCATAGTATGTGGTAGCTGATTACTGCTTATCTACATAAGCACATGATGCAATTGAGTTAGGGTAGTCGTGCGACCTTGTTGGCCTTTGTCAAGGTTCGTGCGGGTGGGTTTAATTCAATCAGGAAATGACGGGTTGAACTTGACTAGCATCCTATGGTTTGTTGGCCTTTGTTAAGATCATAGGAGCTTAGGGGCAAAATATTATTGGGAATTTGAAGTATTGAAATTTGCAATGAGATTGCATACCTTCTATGAGATAGTTGGATCCTGATACCCACTGGGAGTAAGAGTTACTCCTGGGAAAGTTTTACACATTACAATTAGCCGATCAAGTAGGTATCTTGAAAGGTGTCAACGGGGTTACTCCCTTAGGAAAATAAGGTTTATTTTAATTAGGTCCGTGCAAAAGCACGGGGAACCTCCCTCAAAGTACCGGCGGCTGAAAGATTGGCAAACTTGTAGGGTGTAATTAACCCCGGCTAGTCTTTCCTTTTAGGATTTGAAGGAAGACTTGACTAAAAAAGTGGGAGCCATCCTGATTAGATATATAAATAACCAATCTAATCTTGCAAGAGCATACGCTGAGTGTTTTCTTCTCTCTCTCTCCAGGTAACGACCATGTCACGCCTTAATCAAGATAATAATACGGATGTATTGACCGAACCCGCTTGTTATACTGAGCCAGGGAACGTTGGTCCCGCTCCAACTTATAAATGTTATAAGACCGAGCAGGAAATAGGGGATTACCAGAATTCCCGGGCCGCCCAAACGAAGAAAGTGCATGATGATGTATCTTCTTCGGTTGTGTTCATTACCGAGAACTGTTTCTCAGTATCCTTTATATCCTAGGTATGAGATACCGGATCAGGATTCCGCAAATGTAATCTGTTACATCGGCTACAGATAGGTAGAGAACTGAGAAAGAGTGATAAGTTTTAAGAGTTAGAAACGGCGCAATTGTTGCAGCCAAGTCTGTTGGCAGTTATACCCTGTATTACCAAATATATTGATTCTGAACGAATGTTATTAGATTCCGAACCTGATATACAACATTATATCAGTATCTTTATTTAGTAAAGAAGGATATAATTTTGTATTGTTGGATAATGTTTTGAACATTTCCTATATCAAGAGTTGATCGGTTCAGGCACGTTATCTAAAAGCATATACGTTCTAAATCAAACCACTGTTCTTAACATACAGAACACACACAAGAGAAAGAGTTCAGAAATGAACGAATCCTTCTTGAGGCATTGTAGACTAGATCATATCAATGCGACCCGACTAGCTAAGTTACATTAAGATGCATATTTAAATCAGTTTGAATTTACATCTTGTGAAACTTGTCAGTCATGTCACAAAGATAAAATGACCATAGCTCCGTTTACTGGAAACAGAGAAAGAGTTAGTGAACTCTTGGGATTGATACATGATGATGTATATAAGTCCCCTATCTACACATGCCAGGACTGGTTCTTTGTACTTCATTACATTCACTGATGATCTCTCAAGATTCGGACATATGTTCCTGTTGAAACACAAGTCTGAACCTTTTGAGATATTCAAAGAATATAAGTTAGAAGTAGAGAACCAAAACGGGTATAAGTAATTATGTCCTTTGATGTGATCAGGGAGGAGAATACTTGAGCACGGAATTCCTGGACTATATTCTAAAGGAGAATGAGATTCTCTCTCAACATTACTCCTCCGTATACACCACAATACGTCAGTGTATTGGGGCGGAGCAATCGCACCATATGTGATATGGTGTGCTCTATGATGAGTACTACCGAGTTACCTATTTCCTTTTGGGGGTTATGCACTTTAGAAGCTGCATACCTATTGAATAGGGTTCCAACCAAATCAGGTGTCTACCACTCCATATATGATATGGTATGGGAAAAGCCCATCTATTAAGTAAGTTAAGATTTGGGGTTGTCCGGCCTATGTCTAAAAGCAAAATCCGGACAAGCTCGAGGCAAGGTCAGTTCTGTGGAAGTTTGTTGGATATCCCAAGCATTCGCAAGGGAATATCTTCTACCACACTGAGGAGCAAAAGGTGTTTTGTTTCTCAGCATGCCACCTTTTGGAAAGGGAATTTCTTATGAAGAAATTAATGGTTATGAGGTAGAACTGGAAAGAGTTCCAGCTATACAAACTACAGCTGATGATTTGGTAGAACCAAAGGATTCAATAGCTCCCAACGAACCTCAGCCTCTCCGCCGATCTGGTAGGGTTCCTCACCCACCTGAGAGATACTTCGGTTTTCTCTAAGACAGTGGGAGCGAGGATTGCATCATGAGATGATGACCCAACTAATTTCGAGCAGGCCATCAGGAGTGGGGACTTTGTGAGAATGGCTGGATGCTAAGTGATCTGAGATAGAATCTGTGTATATCAACAAAGTATGGACTTTGGTTGCTTTATCTGAAGGGTTAAATCCCCATCAGGAGCAAGTATATCTTGAGAAGATTACTTGGTGTACATGGAAAGGTTGAGACTTTCAAAGCTAGACTTGTTGTAAAAGGTTCTCGTCATTGACCAGGTATGGATTATGATGAAACCTTTTCTCCAGTGGCTATGCTTAAGTCCATCCGGATCCTACTTGCCATTGCTACATACCATGACTACGATATCTGGCGGTTGGGTGTCATGACTGCTTTTCTAAATAGTGATTTAGAAGAGAGCGTCTATAAGTACACAGCCAGAGGGCTTCGTAGACAGTGCGAGCAGCGGAAACGTGTGCAAGTTGCTTTATGGGTTAAAGCAGGCATCGCGGAGTTGGAACATCTGTTTTGATGTGGTAGTCAAAGAGTTTGACTTCCTCAAAATGGTAGATAAACCTTGTATATACAAAAAGGTAGTAGGGAGTTTGGTAGTGATCCTCGTATTGTACGTGGATGACATACTCTTGATAGGAAAGGAGTTTCCTATGCTACATTCGGTCAATCTCCTCTTATCACAAAGATTCTCCATATAGGATCAAGGTGATACCACCTAAATCCTGGGTTTTGGATCTATGAGATAGATCTAAGTGGATGTTAGGATTCTCACTAGGTGTAGTGAGATGGTATCAATCGATCTTGGGAAGAATCACTGGATAGCTTCCAGGGTGGTAAGGTCGACTGAATGTCAATCACAGGCATTGTCTTTACCCTCAGTGGAGGGATGGTATGTTGGAAGAGCTCCAAGCTAGATTCCATGGCATACTAGACGATAAAGGCTGGATACATTGCTACCAAAGAGGTAGTCTGGATGTACACAAGTTCATGAGATGAACTTCATTCCTACCATTGTGTGACAATGGAGTTGTGGCTTATGCCTAGGAACCCCCGTCCTATCAGTGATCCAGACATATTCTTAGGCAGTATCACCTGATCATGGAGATGGATGATCTCCAGGGAGATCGTGGTTAGGAGAGTAGACACAGAGGACAACAGCGTGGATCCACTCACAAAGGCCTATTTCCCAGTAGATACTTTTATGGGATGGTTGAGTATGAGATACTTCAACCACTGCTGATTGTTGGGTATGAGATACTACAACAGATGGCCCTAGTGCAAGTGGGAGATTGTTAGTTATATGTATGCCCTTGTCACGACCCGAAATATTAGCTCATGACCAGCACTTAAATCACGCAACGTCTAAAGGCGTAACGTAATTCAAGTAAGCTGAAACCCAGAAATCTAAACCTTTTTAAGAAAATAAAGGAGGTGAAGTTTTTGAAATAAAGGTATAATGAAATCAAATGTGCTTAAATGCATAGAAAAGAAACATCAATGATGCAAGTGAAATTTACTAGTTAGGAAACATGTTTCTTCTTTTAAAAAAATTTGGCAGCACCTCCTTTGTAATTTTTGATCCAAAACCACCAATACAAGATAAAGATAAAGGCATCCCCAAAAGAGAGCTAGCTCTTCGCCAAACGGCGGATCACAACCACGCAAGACAATATATATAAGTATACGACGCCCAACGGCGAAGTTCACCACAAAAGATAAAAGAAAGCAAGACATAAAAATCACACGTAGCGAAAAAACCCTCGCTCTAAGTCTCGCAACCACAATACCACTAAGTCTCATTACTTATACAATTTACTAATTTTGATTGATGGAGTTAACTAGATACAATATGAAATATAGATACAAGAGTGGGTACGACGCTGTAAGGTTACTAGGCACTGTCACAAGGTTCTACAAGGCATCACACATGCCAAAATCAAATTTCTCAAGTGCCGAACAACCCAAGCAAGATCTTAGCCTAGAGATTAGGCAAAACAAAGAGCAAGTAAAGAACTTTACTTCTAAGAGTTAGGGATTACAACCTTTGTAGTCCGTTCCTTCACTTCATAAACTCCGTGTTGAGGTCCCTTCGCTGTGATCATCAAGTACCCGGACTCTAGAGAGGCTCCATGAAGAGAAAGATGTAAGCTTGCTTCCGATCTTCAATAACTAAGAAGATCTACCTTGAAGAAACTCAAACCCAAGATCTTGCTTTGCTAATCAAGTATTAGCAAAGCAAACACCCTAATCTAAGTGGCTAGAATAGATGAGGATGATGAAGTAGGAATTTAGCTCTCTTTTGTTTTCAATTTCTCACTCAAAATCATCACATATCAAAAGGCTAGAAAGCTTTTTCAAGAGGAAGAAGAAGAAGAAATCTATTTTTGATGAATAATGAAATCTTGTGTGAGGTTATAAATGCAACCATAGGTTAAGAATGAAGACTTAACCCTTGTAAAGAATTAACTATGGTAAAAGGTTTGGGTTGGGTTAAGAAATATCTACACAAAATATCACAAGTCAAAGTCAAAGCTTCAAGAAGCTTCTTGAAAGCTTCATCCAAGTTTAACCCTAATCCAAACCCTAACCATATTTAAACTCCACAAAGCATGTTGCATTTGTAACCCTAACTTGTTACAATATTATATATCACATATACAATATTTATTGTAACAAAATAAAATAATACAATTAACATATATCTGTTAGTTATATGTATGCCCTAGAGGCCATTACTGTACATAGGATGTATATTGTAGTGGATGCTGGGACATATATAGGGAGGACTTTCTTGCTCGACATGATAGTATGCTATCTGGTTGCTCTTTACCTTAACGTGTACACTGATTGTCTCTCTGTTACATGTTGGTAAAGCCCTTAGGATGTGTACTTGACTACCTGGACTGTGATGCGGATCATACTAGTGGGGACATGGTAGTCCATAAGTACATCCTTCAAAGTCCCTAGTCGTGGGTGTATCGAGACGGGGCATCGATATACCAGAGTAGACTAGCGCATACCTTCTCGACCCATGAAGATGGGAGATGGATGATCCCATATCCATTGGTGTTTGACATCGGAGATGATATACGGGTGCTCAGTGGAGACTGGGTACACTGGATGGACTCGCCGAGAACTCCCAGATGGTATTATACCTCACGTCAGATGGCAGTTCTCTGGTGACACTGGTACACAGTAGTCTGTAGACCCGAGATCGTCATAGAGTCTTGTGTGGTTCCCACTGTGCTTTGATTTCCATCTTACCACGTCCAAGAGGGTGTGCAAAACGGTGGTTTTTGGGTACAGTCCCGAGTCACATGGAGGCAATGAGCGATAGGAGGGGATTCGTCTCTCCCGGTATAGGGGGTTGATGTTGCGCTGTGTTCGATTGGCTATAACAGGAAATCCCTGGCCAGGGTTGCTGAGATTTACTGGTAAGTGTTACCAGTAGTTTCTCGAACAGTTATAGACCTCATATCGACACGACTTATCGAGCTATTGGGGTCTGACGTTTAACACCCCTAGGCGAGATATGCGACATATCTGACGGACAGACCGGACTGTACGGTAGTGTTATTGGTTGGATTCACTGGAGTGTGAGCGGGCTTGCTCGTCGATCTTCTGATCGCTCAATACCCGGGTGGCCGTTACGTTTAGCAGACCGCTTGCGGCTTGTGGGTGATTGATATGATCATCATCTGCTGCCGGCGTATTGACGAGTCTTTAGAGTCCTACACAGAGGTTTCCTGGCTCAAGCGAAACGAAATAGGAGCGCATATGAGATATGTGTGGGACCGAGAATAATACGAGTATGTGATACTGTATTCGATTCTCGCGATGTGACATTGATCGGTTATATGCGATATAGCTGGGTTATTGGATCAAGTGTTGATTCGATAAGATGTTACTAATGATACCAGTCGGTTATGTGCGTCATGACCGGATCGTTAAATCAAGTGTTGATTTAATGATTTAATGCATAATTATATATTTGATATATTACTTTGCATTAACTAGTATTGGTTCACTTTAAATGGATTTTCTCACTTGGATTGTGCACATTGTATATGTGATATACTTTTGTACATAAGTTTGTATCATGTTTGATGATGCATGCTAACTTGGGTTTGTGTAAAGATGAAACCATGGTTGTGTAATGGTTAGGGTTTTTCATTTTATTATTCACTTATTTATTTATTTATTCTTTTTAGAAAATGATAAGCATTAAGAGAAAATGGTGGCTTAATTTGTTTTCTAGCTAAAGCTTCTTGAAGCTTTGACCAAAGTCACCCTTTTGCCTCATGCTTAACCCTAACCATTCCCACTAACCCTAGTTTAGTCTCTACACCTAATCATAGTCATGTTATGATAAGTATTATTATTATTTTCATTTTACAATTGAACTCATCATAACATTTCTTCTTCTTCTTCCTTGAACTCAAGAAGAAAAAGCTTTCTTCATCAATGGTGAATTGAGCAAACAAGTGAGAAATCCAATTCTAAAGTCTACCCACTTCCTATTTCTTCATCCTCTACCTCTTGCCAAGTAGTAGAGTGTGTTTCCTTCATAAGTTTTCAAGACTTGGTGAAGGTGGAGCTTGATCTAGCGATGCTTCGACGTAGATCATCTTCGGCACGTCGTCGATGACCTAGCCCGCTCTTTCTCCGATGAAGCCGACGCTAGAGCCCGGGACTTGATATGGACAGCGAGGACACTTCATTGCGGAGCTATGGAGGTGGAGCACCGGATCTACAAAGGTTGTATTTCCGTATTCTAATAGTTAAGTGTTAACTAGTTTTAGTTTCGCCTAGATATCTAGCCAACGATCCGTACACTAGGGTTTCTCGGCACCGTATTTTTGAAATTGGCATGATCGATACCTTTTGAGACCTCACTAGGATGCCAAGGAGCCCTACAGTGGTATCAGAGCCTAGCTAGAGCCTTAGGCGAAGTCCAGACGGAATTTGAAGTCCGAATGAACCCGAAACCCGATCACAATTATGCTCTCTGTACATTTTTTAATTTCTGGGATTTTTCCAGATTAAAAATTCCCAAAAAATTCAGCAGGGAATTTTATGAGTTACTGTGAAGCACGTGATGTTAAATCCACTAATGAAGCGCGGAACCGCGGCCCCCACCATAGGATTAGCGGCGGTTCCACGGCCACACTGTAGATTTACACCACGTGGCTTGCACAGTAATTCATGTCTTGTAGTGCCGAGTCTTCTGGAAATTTTTAAATTTTATTCAAGAGTTGAATTTTCTGGAGTTGTTTTGGGGATTCGGTGTTTCGATCGGAGTATCAGATTTTGTCTATGTGGCTTTCCGGATAAATTTTTAGAATATGTTAAAAAGTTCGACCGGATATAAATACCCAATTTTTCCCCTGTCGGGAAATTTCCAAGTGTTGGATCTTTCCGTAGTTTAACGACGTTCTAAGTAGTGCAAGTAACGCAATGGACCCTCTAGAAGACAACAAACCTTAACTCGATTATGTGACAGTCTTGAACTGCCCTTTGAACCTTCGGGTTTGGGGCAGTACGGCATGCCACATGTGAGGCGTTGGCTTGACCCTTCTACGGCTAGACCGTTGGTACTGAGGCACGAACTGAATGTTGTTAGACTTATTTCATGTGTTGAGCTGTATCGGGAAAACTTAGGTGTTCGATTGTTCGATCGAAAAGTTTAGCATTTTCTGTTTATCTGGAATGTGATACAATAATTGGAATTCACAAGTAGTTATGTGATAACTGAATGAATGTTATAAACATAACACTTTAGTCTCACTTGATCAGTTGCCACGGAATTTTGATGTGATCAAAAGTCCGTCGCAATCACGTAGCGTACGCGGATACTCGCCGGATAAACTTAATAGACAGCCTCACCCCATAGCCCCGACCAAGTGACTGTAGGAGAACCCCGTCGCCGAAAGCATCCGTCCGGGTGCTCGCGGCAGCGGTGTTCCGCCTTGGTGCACTTCGTCGACGGTATCGGGGGTGCGGCCGCCTACTAAAGTTTGCGACGAGCATGCGATCAGGATGTCGGAAATCTTGTTGAATTGCCCGACTTGATATTGAAAAGTGTTTTCGATTTTGAGACTAAAATGCGGGGTTTATAATTGTTAGGCATGCGATGTCTAAGTAATTCATTTGGTCAGGCATGCGATGTCTGAGGTGATTGCGGATTCCAACTGTTGTAGTTTTACACTTTCTTTTCTGTGACCGTAAGTGTAATATGTGATATCGCCGGTTTCGTTGCTATATGTCAACGATAATTGGGATGCGCATATTTACTTACGTTGATGACATATGATGTTATGTGTTGCTGGATATGTTATATTGGATCGTCGTGTTTGAATAGCCGGGGGTTTTTATGTGAGATGAGTGTTTTTCATTTTCATTCATGTAAAAACTTGTATGTAATATTCTTTTATTGGGGCGCTTACAGGTTGCGGAAGTAGTCACCGTTTGTATATTATTTACTTTTCCGCACCAGGATAGACCCAAGGAGGAGGGCACAAGTAACCGGGTTCTGGAGTCCAGTGGGAGACCAACTCGAGGAGTCGAGTCCGGGTCTCCTAACTCCAGAATTGATAGGGTTGCTTGCCGCTCTCGTAGGGGTCTTGGGGTGTGGGTTTGGCTATTCATCACGACCGTGGAATCCGTGTTTTATACTGGCTCGTATTGAAAACACGGACGTCCTAGTATATCCAATATTTCATATGATTCTTCTGCTGCGATATCTGTGATGTGATCATGTGATGTTCTGTGATAGATACTGTATATAGTATATATGATATATTATATAGACGTTACTTATGTTTTACACCCGCGCTAGTCCTGCCCCGCTCTGCCGTTAGTTACCTAACCTAACGGTGCACGAGGGGACATCGAGGCGAATGCGGATGGCATAAGTGTACGTCGTATTTATCTGTGATGTTTAGGTACTTAAATGATGGGACTTTATTAATATGATTAATGAAATAAAAGAAACCTAAGATGTTGTAGAATCGAATTTCAAAATAAAACAGGTAGCTACAGTTCTTGCTTTGCACAGCGGTATATATGATATATCCTGCACCGTATTCGATGAGGAAAGGACCGAGATCCCTTCACCGGGAGTGACTCCTTTAGCAATAACTGGCAGATGCTACACACTCGGTTTGTCTTTTGATTGCTTTTAAGAGTTTTTGCTTTGCACAGTGATATATATGATATATCCCGCACCTCATTCGACGAGGAAAGGACTGACGATCCCTTCACCGGGAGTGACTCCTTTAGCAAAACAAGAAAAGCCTCAAAAACACTCCATTTCAAAATCATTTTGATTCTACAACGATATCAAGTTCATTACGCAATAGGTTTTCAGAAAAACCTGTCGTAGCCCTCCGTCATTTCAGATAAGTACTAGTTAGTATTCGTGCTACGTTTGTTGACTATGTTAAGGCGTAGTGTGCGGTAGCTAATTAATGCTTATCTGTATAAGCATATGATGCGATTGGATTAGGGTAGTCGTGCGACTTTGTTGACTATGTTAAGGGTCGTGCGGGTGGGTTTAATTCAATCGGGAAATGACGGGTTGAACTTGACTAGCACTTATGATTTGTTGACTATGTTAAGGTCATATAGCTGCTAGGGGCAAAATATTATCGGGAATTTCAAGTGTTGAAATTTGCAATGAGATTGCATACCTTCTATGAGATAGTTGGATCCCGATACCCGCTGCGAGTAATTGTTACTCCTGGGAGAGTTTTATACATTACAATTAGCCGATCAAGTAGGTGTCTAGAAAGGTGTCAACGGGGTTATGCCTCTGGGAAAACGAGGTTTACATTAATTAGGTTCGTGCGAAAGCACGGGGGACCTCCCTCAAAGTACCGACACTGGCCTGGCTGAAAGATTGGCGAACTTGTAGTGTGTAATTAATCCCGGCTAGTCTTTCCTTTTAGGGTTTGAAGGAAGATTTGATAAAAAGCAGTGGGAGCCATCCTGATTAGATAAAATAATAACCAATCTATTCTTGCAAGAGCGTACGCTGAGTGATTTCTTCTCTCTCTCTCCTGGTAGCGACCATATCACGCCTTAATCAAGATAATAATACGGATTATTGACCGAACCCGCTTGTTATACTGAGCTGGGAACGTTGGTCCCGCTCCAACTTATAATTGTTATAAGACAGAGCAGGAAATAGGGGAATACCAGAATTCCTATGCCGCCCAAACGAAGAGAGTGCATGCTGATGCATCATCTTCGGGTGTGTTCATTACAAAGAACTGTTTCTCAGTATCCTCCGAATCCTGGGTATATGATACCGGATCAGGATCCCAGATATGTAATCTGTTACATAGGGCTACAAAAGGGTAAAAAAACTGAGAACGGGTGATAAGTTTCATGAGGCAGAAAACGGGGCAAGTGTTGCAGCCAAGTCTGTCGGTCACTGTCACCCTGTATTACCAATACATTGATTCTGAACGAATGTTATTAGATACCGAACCTGATATACAAAATCATATCAGTCTCTTTATTAGTAAAGAAATGATAAAATTTTGTATTGTTGGATAATGTTTTGAACATTTCCTATATCAAAAGTTGATCGGTTCAGGCACGTTATCTAAAAGCATTGATGTTCTAAATCAAACTACAGTTCTTAGTATACAGAACACACACAAGAGGAAGAGTTCAGAAATGAACGAATCTTTCTTAAGGCATTGTAGACTAGGTCATATCAATGCGACCCGACTAGCTTAAGTTACATAAAGATGCATATTTAAATCAGTTTGAATTTACATCTTGTGAAACTCGCCAGTCATGTCATAAAGATAAGCTTGTTGGAGATAGTGCCCTCATAGTCAATTATTGGATCGAGGTACGTGATTGCAATGATTGCGGAGGACCTATCCCGGTAGCACAGTCTTACTCGAGATGATAGTATGCTATCTGGTTTGCCTTTATCAGTCGTGTACATGTTCAGGTGACTGATTGCATGTTACACTTTGATAGAGCCCTTAGGATCTTGCTTTACTACCAACAGTATGATGGCGATCATATACGTGAGAGTTGGGTAGTTTATATGCATATCCTTAATTGTGGTCCCTAGTCGTGGGAGTTTCGAGACAGGGCATCGATACTCCGGAGTAGACTAGTGTGTACAGTCGAGACCCCGACGAGGGGCGGTGGCCGGTCTCACAAGCCACTGGTGTATGTTGGATCACCTAAGATGTATACAGGTGCTCATTGGGTTATGAGTACACCGGACAGGACTCGCCGGGAATCTGCTAGTTAGTATTATATCTATCGTCAGATAGCAGTTCCCTGGTGACATGTGTACAGGTTAGTTCATCGACCTGAGGTCGTCATTTGTCTCGTGTGAGTTCCCACTGTGCTTTGATTTCTACCCTACCACGGCTCAAAGGAGTCGTGCAAACAGGTAGCTTTTGGGTACAGTCCCGAGCCATATGGAGGCACGTGAGCGGATCGGCAGGGGATTCGTCTCTCCCGGTATTGGGGGCGAGATCGTGCTGTGTCTAGGAGAGCCATTACACAAAGCCCACGGCCGTGGCAGGAGATTTACTGGTAGGTACTCCAGTAGTATCTCAGGGTGTAATTGGGCTTCACTCCGACACGACTTATACTGCTATTGGGGGTCTGACGTTACTAGCCCCCTAGGCAGATATGCGATACTCATTGACGAACGGACCGGACTGTATATACATTGTCACTGTTAGGCTCAGTAGGATTTTCGGAGGAGTTCGCTCATCGGTCTCCCTTGAGTTCGCTCCTCGGCCACCCTTGAGGTCAGTCCATGGGCAGCCGTTACGCATAGCTAGTGCCGCTGACGGTTTGTGGTTAAACCCACTGCCAGGGTGCTGACGAGTCATTAGAGTCCCCCACAGACAGTTTCCCAAGTTCGGGCGAAACGTTGTAGAGGCCGTATGGTTTTATGGCAGGGTTCGGAAAATGCACGTGCGTTTACGCACGTGTCGATTTTCGGACTGATGATACTGGTCGGCTTTGGTTTAAGCCGGATCCAAGTATTATATTAAGTAGGTATAATATCTTTGTCTCAGTTGCATTTATATTCGGTCGTAATATAAATGCGGGTATATTTATACAGTTTCGGGGTTATCCTGAAAGTCGTTTCAGGATCACTTTTGGAAGTTGCCAGTTTCCAGTTTTCTATCAGCCGTCTTTTAACATTCTGTTAAAGACGGATTTGTCTTTTCTTCAGTTGGGGTGAGTCATCATTCTAGAAGCTTCTAGAGAGGGTGACAAGGCTAGTGACTCACTTAAGTCATTAATGGTTCATTAATGTTAAAGCATGACTAGGTTTTATTTGATTGGTTTGCTTTTAATGATATGAGGTGATTCATGCTTTGTGTTCATATGATGATAAGTATGATAGGATATGGTCACCACTTGGAGATCCTACACTCACCTCCCTCCTTTGATATATATAGCCTTCTCTCTCTCTCTCACTTACTTACTCTCTCACTTGATTAAAGAGAGAAAAGATTTTGATAGTATTTATCGGTGTATGGAATTTCACAGTCCATTTCATTCCATCACCTGATTTCCACGGCAACTTCATTAACCGATCGTCCACGGATTTGGACGAAGTGAGACAAAGTCATCTACTCATTCTCTACATCATTCTTGGTCGTCTCTTTTAGCAAACTTGACGATCGAGTTGCCTCGAGTCAGAGGCGGGAGCCCGTTTAAAGAACCGATCATGTGGTGCCACCTCGACGAGGAGATCGGCGATCGACGAGATCGGAGCAGCCGCAACGGAGCGTGGGATGATGGTTGAAGAACGAAGGACTCGGATCGTTCGGTATAACCATTCTACACTCTTTACAGTATGTTAGTTTAGCAATAATGGCAGATCCGGGTTAAAGTATACGATAGCGCCAAGTTTAAAAGTTTTTGTTCCGCATTTGGCGTCTGTAGACTGCCGGGGCGCTAGCGTGGACTTACAGTGGTATCAGAGCCTAACCATTTTGCTATACTAACTTGTGCTAACGCGTTTAAAACATCGATCCGACCGAAAATCGAAAACTGCCAAAAATATCATTTTCCTTACTTGACAGTTTCTGTTGTTTTTAAATGGTGTCGAAATTGATTTCTGGATGTCTTAAAAATCAGAGCAGAGAATTATAAGACCCACGACGAAATTTGGAGTCGTGACTCCTCCAAGTTGCCGCGGAAGGGCGGCCAAACCCATGGTTTGGCCGCGCTTCCGCGGCCATGTGAGGAGCACGTGCTCCAATTTTTTTTCAGTGGGTTCTTGGTGGGATTTTGGGGTTTTTGGTATATAAATTTTTGGCCCAGATTTTGTTACTGTTCACCAGTAAGCTTTGGGGCCCACTTTTTGAAATTTGGTCTTTGGTCGATCGAAATTTAAACACGTTAGTTTACAGTGCTTACATTATATCTCCGACCGGGAATGTCATTTGATCGGTAAACCGCGTTTGATTGCTATAGTTCTTTTCGACGGGTTTGCGAACGTGACATTCGCGTTGATGTTCTGTGTTGTGCTGTAATGTTGCGGATTTGTCGTGGTGGATAGCAGTGTGCAATGATAGTACAGTTTGAGTTTATTTGTACATTTGATATTGTGGGGCGAGCGTCCAACTTGTGGACAGCCGTCACTGCCTGTTGTATAATATTCTTTTGGGGCACGGCCAGGATGCGGTCGATGTACCTATTGTACTATTTTTCTTTACTGTACTAGGTTTTGCCCCGAGACGGAGTGCACGGATAGCCGGGTTCTGGGGGGCAACGGGTCCGCAGCTCATGGCTTTGAGAGGCAGAGGGGTCCCACTTCAGAATTGGCAGACTATTCGCCGCACTCGTAGGGGGTACAGGTTGACCCAAGGAGGGGTGCTCAATTTACCGGATTCCGTGAAGTGCCGGGTGTTCCATTCACTATGCTGTGGGGACTACCTCGCTTCAGGTTTTGGCGGGAAACTTGCCGCACCCGCAGGGGTCTAGGTTTCATTGCACAGGCTATCCACACGACAGGGGAACGTCGAGTTTCAGCAGCGGCTCTGTGAAACTCGGGGATCCCAGATATCTGTATTGTTCTGTGATGCTTATTACTTTTCTGTAATGCTGCATATTATCACGCCTGGAGCGATTATGTATATTGGTTTATATACTATTAGATGTTGTATATGTTTTACACCCGCGCTAGTCCAGTCCCCGCTCTGTCGTTAGTTAAGTAACCTAACGGGTGATGACGGGACCCAGTGACGAATGCGGATGGCATATACGTACATTTTATTTTCGTTCTTTTTGGTGTGATTGATTGATGGGACTGCGTTGATTCTGATCAATGCAAAGTAAAACAAACCTGTTTGAGTTGTTGGAACAATTTAAAAGGTGTTATTGCAAAGACGTTTCCTTTTGTTATGCATAGCGGTATTCAGTGGAATATCCTGCACCTCATTCGACGAGGCAAGGGCTGATATCCCTTCACCGGGAAAGACCCCTTGGACAGAAGTTTGCGTCAGGGTAATAACTTTACCATAGTCGATTACAAGTTGCTTTGCATCGAGGTATTCAGTGGAATATCCTGCACCTCATTCCACGAGGAAAGAGCCGAGATCCCTTTACTGGAAGTGACCTCTTTAGCAAAAGGTTTTCGCCACTATATTTTAAAAAGCTATCAGGTTCCTTCAGCGATATCAAGTTCACTACGCTAAAGGTTTTTCGCCAAAAACCAGTCGTAGCCCTCCGTCGTTTCTTATGGATGGTCAGTAGTATTCAAGCTATGTTTGTTGGCTTTCGTCAAGGCATAGTGTTTGGTAGCTGCTGGGTATTCATTTGTTGCATAGATAGATGAGTTGGTTTGGGACAGTCGTATTACCTTGTTGGCTTTCGTCAAGGGTATGTACGGGTGGATTCAAATTAACAAGATAATGACGGGCAGAACTTGACATGTGACTTATGATTTGTTGACTTTCGCCAAGGTTATAAGAGCATGGGGCAAGAAAAAGATATCGGGAGTTTCTAAAGAAACTGAAACTTGCCAAGTATGCGCATACCTTCTGGAGTATGAATAACGTGGATGCATTCCATCACGTTAACATACGATGAGAGTTGGATCCCGATTCCCACTGATGAGTTGGTTTACTCTTCGGGTGATCCCGATTGATTCTTCTTTAGGTTTGGAGGAGAATTTGACAGGACAGTGGGAGGTTTCCGGATTAGATAAAATGATGACCATTCTGATCTAGGTTAGAGTGCACGCAGAGTGTTTCTTTTCTCTCTCTCTCTTTGGCAGCGACCTTTGACCGACCCTAGACTATGACTCAGTGACCAGGTTGACCGAACCTTCTTAAAATACTGGCTTTTGGATTGTCTGTGTTGCATAAGTCATTGCCACTCCTTCTTTTACCCTTTGAATTTCTCAGAACACCCGTATAACTACGGATATCCACTTCCATTGGATAGATCCATCGTATGGTTATATACGAACTCGAAGGGACTTCTTCGAGGATGGATCCCGGTTCAGGTTCAGGAGAAATAGAATTGGTTTATTCAGTTGTCTTTTATTATCACCTTCTCTTAGGTTGCGAGAGCTCCTTGGTTTAGGAGAGTACACCTATTACGCTTATTGGATAGTCTTATTCCAAACCATAGGCTGGTGCCGAAAGGTAGGGAACGAAGAAAACCAATTAGCCTAAGTAGGGTGTGCAGAAGGTAATATGTAAAGACAAAATAAAGGGATTAGAAAGAGGGCAAAGTAAATTGCGACTGATATCATTCACGACCAAAACCGCGTACTTCATCGCCGCTCCTATTTCACCTTTAAAAGAATAAGGTATTATTCAGTTGTCTTTTATCGTCACCTTCTCTCAGTTGCGAGTACTCCTTGGTTTAGGAGGGTACACCTATTATGCTTACTGGATAGTCTTCTTCCAAACCATAGGCTGGTGCCGAACGGTAGGGAAGGAAGAAAACCAGTTAGCCTAACGATGGTGTACAGAAGGTAACGACTAAAGACAAATAAAGGGGATTTGGAGAGATGGCAATAAAATATACGGTTGAAGTCATGAATGGGATTATGGAAGAGGCATTGCTATGAATACCAGGATACCCCTACGAAACATTTTCATGTTTCAGTGCATCGTTAAAGAAAAACTGTTTTTCCGATTAGACACTTACTCCAAGGGTATGTATTTACCGGGTTTCATTCTCATATCTGTATGGTTTTACAGATGATGAGTGGGAGTAAGATATTGGGAATTAGGTGATCATCCTCATTATATCGGAATTCGTTGTAATTGGTGATATTTGAGGAAATCGCCAGGGTACAGTTTTCCACCGACAACGCACAAGTTTTGAGTTGTTTAACTCAGCGGACTTATACAGAGTATTGTATGTTGTCCAAGTGTCCTTCAGGACAAAGGGGTAGGTCCTCGTACTTTGTTCTGTTTACTTATAACTTCTCTAGTATTTAGACAAGTGTTTCGTAGAAATACAAGGTCTAAGTTTTGAGAAGTTGTGGGTATAAGAATAAAGTAGAGAACCAGGTATCACAAGTATCGGGATTCTTCAAAGAGATCGAAGATGTAGATTCTTGTGATTGGTATTCAGATGATAGTGATGGTTTTGAGAAACGTGTTTCTCTTTCAGGTTACTCATAATTGGATGGATTCCTAAGTTGAGTAATGCTGATTAGCCTCTTTCCATTAAAGTTGATATGCACTGGAGACAGCTGCATGATTCGAATATGGTTCCAATTAAATAAGTGCCAAAGTTTCTGTATTGGATATAGAATGGATCGTACCTTAAAAGAAACTAAGGTATGGGGAGTTGTCCAGCTTATGCTTAAAACCAGACACTGGATAACTCAGGGCACGGTTCTGTAATGGCTGTTTGTGGGTTGACCCTGGCTATGACGAGGGTTGATATTCTACCATTTGGAAGATCAATAGTGATATTGTTCTTGACTCGCCACAGTTTTAGTAAAAATGGATCTTTTTCAAAAAACAGTAGTGGGAGTATGGTAGAACTGGAAGTGATTCCAGAACCGCGAACGATTACGGAAAATTTAATAGGACATATATATTAAATCAGGTTTGACATTCCAATAGCCACTCCGCCGGTATGGTAGGTAACCTCAGACACCCGAGAGGTACTTCGGTAGGCTCAAGGACGGTGACAGGGAGGTTCTTATCTACCCAGACTTGACACTACTGTTGTTCCAGGTTATGAGACCCGGTAGGAGGGTTGTCGTAGTCAGTGGGAGCAACGGAAGCATAGTGGGCAAGAAGCTTATGTCTATTTATAGACTTGAGCAGATATAGCGGAGATAGATCATCTAATTTTGATGTGACAGTCATGGGTTTGACTTCAATCAGAATAGGGGATGGATCAGTTAAGAAGGTAGTAGGGTGTGATGTCATGGTATCTGGATGACATACACAGAGTGGGAAGTAAAATTCCTATACTACGATCGGTTGTACTGTGGTCGTCACACAGTTGTTTCTCCAGACAGGATATGGACATAATATTTGACATTCTGGTTTCTAGATCTATGGTTTTAGATCTGGATTTGGGTAGTTTCCCAATGTGGGTACTTTGACAGATATTCTGATGGTTTTTGGAATAGTTGACTCCTAGCATGGTGGTGTACCTGCAGGTGATGGAGTCACCCTCTCTAAAGGTGTCTTACAGACTAAAGAGGAGAGGGATGTACATGATTGGCAGATCACTTGCTTAGGCAATTGAGTCAATCATGAGATGTCAAGTACCACACCAAATGTTGTTTTTGCACTAGATGCAATAAGTTTGTATTAATCCAATCCTGGAGAAACATAAGGAAGCAGTTTTAGAACATAGGTACATGTTCTACGGATTTGATAACGGCAGCCTCTTTCGGGAGACGGTTATCATTCCAGGCTTCAAAGGTGACGTGGATGACAGAGTGACTGTCAGAGTTTTAGTTTTTCCCTCTGACAAAGAGGGACAGTATTATGGACAGATGGTCCAAGAGGATACTGTGGGTGGCATGGTGCCGGATACTGATTAGGTTCAGTGATCCATACAGTCTAAGAAGTTTGGATATGGAGTTCATTTATGAACTAAGGTCCCATCAGATATCCAGACATGTTCTAAGACAGGTACTACTCAATTCGGGAGATGGCTTTCTCCGCGAACTTGAGATTAAGAGAGATACAGAAAGATACTTCTAGGCGGATCCACTCACTAAGGCTATTTCTCGAACACAATAGTTTCTCAAACGGGCTTTGTGAAACTGATTAGTAGAGGAGTTGGATGTTCGGTTTCACACGGGCTGTGAGTAGTCGACATCGCAATATTAGCCTTGAGTGCAAGTGGGAGATTGTTGGAGATAGTGCCCTCATAGTCAATTATTGGATCGCAGGTACGTGATTGCAATGATTGCGGAGGACCTATCCCGGTAGCACAGTCTTACTCGAGATGATAGTATGCTATCTGGTTTGCCTTTATCAGTCGTGTACATGTTCAGGTGACTGATTGCATGTTACACTTTGATAGAGCCCTTAGGATCTTGCTTTACTACCAACAGTATGATGGCGATCATATACGTGAGAGTTGGGTAGTTTATATGCATATCCTTAATTGTGGTCCCTAGTCGTGGGAGTTTCGAGACAGGGCATCGATACTCCGGAGTAGACTAGTGTGTACAGTCGAGACCCCGACGAGGGGCGGTGGCCGGTCTCACAAGCCACTGGTGTATGTTGGATCACCTAAGATGTATACAGGTGCTCATTGGGTTATGAGTACACCGGACAGGACTCGCCGGGAATCTGCTAGTTAGTATTATATCTATCGTCAGATAGCAGTTCCCTGGTGACATGTGTACAGGTTAGTTCATCGACCTGAGGTCGTCATTTGTCTCGTGTGAGTTCCCACTGTGCTTTGATTTCTACCCTACCACGGCTCAAAGGAGTCGTGCAAACAGGTAGCTTTTGGGTACAGTCCCGAGCCATATGGAGGCACGTGAGCGGATCGGCAGGGGATTCGTCTCTCCCGGTATTGGGGGCGAGATCGTGCTGTGTCTAGGAGAGCCATTACACAAAGCCCACGGCCGTGGCAGGAGATTTACTGGTAGGTACTCCAGTAGTATCTCAGGGTGTAATTGGGCTTCACTCCGACACGACTTATACTGCTATTGGGGGTCTGACGTTACTAGCCCCCTAGGCAGATATGCGATACTCATTGACGAACGGACCGGACTGTATATACATTGTCACTGTTAGGCTCAGTAGGGTTTTCGGAGGAGTTCGCTCATCGGTCTCCCTTGAGTTCGCTCCTCGGCCACCCTTGAGGTCAGTCCATGGGCAGCCGTTACGCATAGCTAGTGCCGCTGACGGTTTGTGGTTAAACCCACTGCCAGGGTGCTGACGAGTCATTAGAGTCCCCCACAGACAGTTTCCCAAGTTCGGGCGAAACGTTGTAGAGGCCGTATGGTTTTATGGCAGGGTTCGGAAAATGCACGTGCGTTTACGCACGTGTCGATTTTCGGACTGATGATACTGGTCGGCTTTGGTTTAAGCCGGATCCAAGTATTATATTAAGTAGGTATAATATCTTTGTCTCAGTTGCATTTATATTCGGTCGTAATATAAATGCGGGTATATTTATACAGTTTCGGGGTTATCCTGAAAGTCGTTTCAGGATCACTTTTGGAAGTTGCCAGTTTCCAGTTTTCTATCAGCCGTCTTTTAACATTCTGTTAAAGACGGATTTGTCTTTTCTTCAGTTGGGGTGAGTCATCATTCTAGAAGCTTCTAGAGAGGGTGACAAGGCTAGTGACTCACTTAAGTCATTAATGGTTCATTAATGTTAAAGCATGACTAGGTTTTATTTGATTGGTTTGCTTTTAATGATATGAGGTGATTCATGCTTTGTGTTCATATGATGATAAGTATGATAGGATATGGTCACCACTTGGAGATCCTACACTCACCTCCCTCCTTTGATATATATAGCCTTCTCTCTCTCTCTCACTTACTTACTCTCTCACTTGATTCAAGAGAGAAAAGATTTTGATAGTATTTATCGGTGTATGGAATTTCACAGTCCATTTCATTCCATCACCTGATTTCCACGGCAACTTCATTAACCGATCGTCCACGGATTTGGACGAAGTGAGACAAAGTCATCTACTCATTCTCTACATCATTCTTGGTCGTCTCTTTTAGCAAACTTGACGATCGAGTTGCCTCGAGTCAGAGGCGGGAGCCCGTTTAAAGAACCGATCATGTGGTGCCACCTCGACGAGGAGATCGGCGATCGACGAGATCGGAGCAGCCGCAACGGAGCGTGGGATGATGGTTGAAGAACGAAGGACTCGGATCGTTCGGTATAACCATTCTACACTCTTTACAGTATGTTAGTTTAGCAATAATGGCAGATCCGGGTTAAAGTATACGATAGCGCCAAGTTTAAAAGTTTTTGTTCCGCATTTGGCGTCTGTAGACTGCCGGGGCGCTAGCGTGGACTTACAAAGCTGACCATAGCTCTGTTTATTGGAAACAGAGAAAGAGTTAGTGAACTCTTGGGATGATACATGTTGATGTATGTAGGTCCCCTGTCTACACATACCAAGACTGGTTCTTTATACTTCATTATATTCTCTGATAATCTCTCAAGATTCCGTCATATGTTCCTGTTGAAACATGAGTCCGAACCTTTTGAGATATTCACAGAATATAAGTTAGAAGTAGAGAACCAAAATACGGGTATAAGTATTATGTCCTTTGATGAGATCAAGGAGAAGATTACTTGAGCACGGAAATTCCTGGACTATTCTAAAGGAGAATGAGATTCTCTCTCAGCATTACTCCTCCGTATACACCATAGCACGATGGTATATCGGGGCGGAGCAATCACACCCTATATGATAAGGTGTGCTCTATGATGAGTACTACTGAGTTACCTATTTCCTTTTTGGGAGTTATGCGCTTGAGAAGCTGCATACCTATTGAATAGGGTTCCGATCAAATTAGTAGGCCTACCACTTCATATGTGATATGGAAAGGGAAGAGCCCATCTCTTAAGTTAGTTAAGATTTGGGGTTGTCCGGACTATGTCTAAAAGCAAAATCCGGACAAGCTCGAGGCAAGGTCTGTAATGTACAACTGGAAAGGTTCCAGCTATACAATTTGCAGCCGATGATTTGGTAGAACCAAAGGATTCAATAGTAACCAACGAACCTCAGCCTCTCCGCCGATCTAGTAGGGTTCCTCACCCACCTGAGAGATACTTCGGTTTCTCTATGACAGTGGGAGCGAGGATTGCATCATGAGATAATGACCGAACTAGCTTCGAGCTGGCCATCAGGAGTAAGAGTCTGTAAAAATGGCTGGATGCTTAGTGATCTGAGATGGAATCCTTATACACCAACAAAGTATGGACTTTGGTTGCTATATCTGAAGGGTTAAATCCCCATCAGGAGCAAGTATATCTTGAGAAGATTACTTGGTGTACATGGAAAAGTTGAGACTTTCAAAGCTAGACTTGTTAAAAGTTTGCATCATTTACCAGGTGTGGATAATGATAAAACCTTTTCAAGTAGCTATGCTTAAGTCCATCCAGATCCTACTTGCCACGGCTACATACCATGACTACGATATCTGGTGGTTGGGTGTCATGACTACTTTTCTAAATGATGTTTTAGAAGAGTGCGTCTATAAGTACACAGCCAGAGGGCTTCGTAGACAGTGGGAGCAGCGGAAACGTGTGCAAGATGCTTTATAGGATTAAAGCAGGCATCGCGGAGTTGGAACATCTGTTTTGATGGATTAGTCAAAGAGTTTGACATCATCAAAATGGTAGATGAACCTTGTATAATCAAAAAGGTAGTAGGGAGTATGATGGTGATCCTCATAGAGTACGTGGATGACACACTCTTGATAAGAAAGGAGTTTCTTATGCTACGCTCGATCAATCTCCGTTTATCACAAAGATTCTCCATATAGGATCAAAATGATACCTACTAAATCCTGGATTTCGGATCTATGAGATAGATATAATTGGATGTTAGGATACTCACTAGCAGTAGTGAGATGGTATCAATCGATCCTGGGGAGAATCACTGGAAGGGTTCCAGAGTGATAAAGATGACTGAATGTCAGTCGCAGGCATTGTCTTTACCCTCACTAAAGGGACGGTATGTTGGAAGAGTTCCAAGCTAGATACCGTGACATACTAGACGATATAGGCAGGATACATCGCTACTTAAGATGCTACCAAAGAGGCTGTTTGGATGTATAATGGTTCATGAGATGAACTACGTTCCTACCATTGTGAGACAATGGAGTTGTGGCTTATACCAAGGAACGCCGGTCCCATCAGTGATCCAGACTTATTCTAAGGCAGTATCACCTGATCATGGAGATGGTTGATCTCCAGGTTGATCGAGGCAAGGAGAGCAGACTTAGAGGATAACGCAGCGGATCCACTCACGAAGGCCTATTCCTAGAGAGAGACTTTTATGGGATGGTTGAGTATAAGATACTTCGACCACTGCTACAGATGGCCCTATGCAAGTGGGAGATTGTTAGTTATATGTATGCCCTAGAGGCCATTACTGTACATAGGATGTATATTGTAGTGGATGCTGGGACATATATAGGGAGGACTTTCTTGCTCGACATGATAGTATGCTATCTGGTTGCTCTTTACCTTAACGTGTACACTGATTGTCTCTCTGTTACATGTTGGTAAAGCCCTAAGGATGTGTACTTGACTACCTGGACTGTGATGCGGATCATACTAGTGGGGACATGGTAGTCCATAAGTACATCCTTCAAAGTCCCTAGTCGTTGGTGTATCGAGACGGGGCATCGATATACCAGAGTAGACTAGCGCATACCTTCTCGACCCATGAAGATGGGCGATGGATGATCCCATATCCATTGGTGTTTGACATCGGAGATGATATACGGGTGCTCAGTGGAGACTGGGTACACTGGACGGACTCGCCGAGAACTCCCAGATGGTATTATACCTCACGTCAGATGGCAGTTCTCTGGTGACACTGGTACACAGTAGTCTGTAGACCCGAGATCGTCATAGAGTCTTGTGTGGTTCCCACTGTGCTTTGATTTCCATCTTACCACGTCCAAGAGGGCGTGCAAAATGGTGGTTTTTGGGTACAGTCCCGAGTCACATGGAGGCAATGAGCGATAGGAGGGGATTCGTCTCTCCCGGTATAGGGGATTGATGTTGCGCTGTGTTCGATTGGCTATAACAGGAAATCCCTGGCCAGGGTTGCTGAGATTTACTGGTAAGTGTTACCAGTAGTTTCTCGAACAGTTATAGACCTCATATCGACACGACTTATCGAGCTATTGGGGTCTGACGTTTACCACCCCTAGGCGAGATATGCGACATATCAGACGGACAGACCGGACTGTACGGTAGTGTTACTGGTTGGATTCACTGGAGTGTGAGCGGGCTTGCTCGTCGATCTTCTGATCGCTCAATACCCGGGTGGCCGTTACGTTTAGCAGACCGCTTGCGGCTTGTGGGTGATTGATATGATCATCATCTGCTGCCGGCGTATTGACGAGTCTTTAGAGTCCTACACAGAGGTTTCCTGGCTCAAGCGAAACGAAATAGGAGCGCATATGAGATATGTGCGGGACCGAGAATAATACGAGTATGTGATACTGTATTCGATTCTCGCGATGTGACATTGATCGGTTATATGCGATATAGCCGGGTTATTGGATCAAGTGTTGATTCGATAAGATGTTACTAATGATACCAGTCGGTTATGTGCGTCATGACCGGATCGTTAAATCAAGTGTTGATTTAATGATTTAATGCATAATTATATATTTGATATATTACTTTGCATTAACTAGTATTGGTTCACTTTAAATGGATTTTCTCACTTGGATTGTGCATATTGTATATGTGATATACTTTTGTACATAAGTTTGTATCATGTTTGATGATGCATGCTAACTTGGGTTTGTGTAAAGATGAAACCATGGTTGTGTAATGGTTAGGGTTTTTCATTTTCTTATTCACTTATTTATTTATTTATTCTTTTTGGAAAATGATAAGCATTAAGAGAAAATGGTGGCTTAATTTGTTTTCTAGCTAAAGCTTCTTGAAGCTTTGACCAAAGTCACCCTTTTGTCTCATGCTTAACCCTAACCATTCCCACTAACCCTAGTTTAGTCTCTACATCTAATCATGGTCATGTTAAGATAAGTATTATTATTATTTTCATTTTACAATTGAACTCATCATAACATTTCTTCTTCTTCTTCCTTGAACTCAAGAAGAAAAAGCTTTCTTCATCAATGGTGAATTGAGCAAACAAGTGAGAAATCCAATTCTAAAGTCTACCCACTTCCTATTTCTTCATCCTCTACCTCTTGCCAAGTAGTAGAGTGTGTTTCCTTCACAAGTTTTCAAGACTTGGTGAAGGTGGAGCTTGATCTAGCGATGCTTCGACGTAGATCATCTTCGGCACGTCGTCGATGACCTAGCCCGCTCTTTCTCCGATGAAGCCGACGCTAGAGCCCGGGACTTGATATGGACAGCGAGGACACTTCATTGCGGAGCTATGGAGGTGGAGCACCGGATCTACAAAGGTTGTATTTTCGTATTCTAATAGTTAAGTGTTAACTAGTTTTAGTTTCGCCTAGATATCTAGCCAACGATCCGTACACTAGGGTTTCTCGGCACCGTATTTTTGAAATTGGCATGATCGATGCCTTGTGAGACCTCACTAGGATGCCAAGGAACCCTACAATATCACATATATATCAATGTATTATCCAAGTGAGAAAAAGAATCTTTTAGTGAGCTAATATTAGTTAATGTAATATAATATATCAAATATATAATTATACATTAAATTATCGAATCAGCACTTGATCCGATAATCCGGCTATTTAATAAATAACCGACTAATATAATCTGTATCAGTTCATCGAATCAACACTTGATCCGATGACCCGGCTATATCACATATACCCGGCCGATATCACAAATTGCGAGAATCTAATACGGTATCGCATACACGTATTATTCTCGGTCCCGCACATATCTCATATATGCTCCTACTCCGTTTTTCCTTAGCCAGGAAACCTCTGTGTAGGAATCTAAAGAATCGTCAATACGCCGGTAGTAGGTGATGATCATATCAAACACCGACAAGCTGCAAGCGGTCAGCTAAACGTAACAGCCACCCAGGTATTGAGCGATCAGAAGATCAACAAGCAAGCCTGTACATTCTTCTGCAAATCCAATCAGTAACACTCCCGTACAGTCCGGTCTCTTCGTCTGATATGTCGCATATCTCGCCTAGGGGTGGTAAACGTCAGACCCCGGTAGCTTGATAAGTCGTGTCGATATGAGGTCCATAACAGTTCAAGAAACTGCTGATAACACTTACCAGTAAATCTCAGCTACCCTGGCCAGGGATTTCCAGCTATAGCCAATCGAACACAGCGCAACATCAACTCCCTATACCGGGAGAGACGAAACCCCTCCTATCGCTCATTGCCTCCATGTGATTCGGGACTGTACCCAAAAGCCACCTTTCTATATGCCCCCTTGGACGTGGTGAGGTGGAAATCAAACCACAGTAGGAATCACACAAGACTCTATGACGATCTCGGGTCTACAGACTAACATGTACCAGTGTCACCAGAGAACTGCCATCAGACGTGAGGTATAATACCATCTAGGAGTTCTCGGCGAGTCCGTCCAGTGTACCCAGTCTCTATTGAGCACCCGTATACCTTCTCTGATGTCAAACACCAATGGATATAGGATCATCCATCGCCCATCATATGGGTCAAGAAGCGCATACGCTAGTCTACTCTGGTATATCGATGCCCTGTCTCGATACACCTACGACAAGGAACATTTGAAGGATGTACTTAGCGACTACACTGTCCCCACTAGTATGATCTGCATCATAGTCCTGATAGTCAAGTACTCATCCTAAGGGCTTTATCAACATGTAACATAGAGACAATCAGAGTATATGTTAAGATAAAGAGCAACCAGATAGCATACTATCATTTCGAGAAAGAAAGTCCTACATATATATATCCAAGCATCCACTACAGTATACATCTGTAGCGTTTTGAAAAATCGTTTCGGTGAAATTTCGGAAAATCGGTAAAATGAGGAGGTTTTCTGTAAAAAGTCAAAATACAAATATCTTATTATAAAAATTAAATATACATATTCTAGCTATGTAATTGCTATTATTTGGTGTTTATTGAGCCGCTGGTGAAATTTCAAATTTTCTGAAAAAATATTATTTTATTATTATTTTAAGCCGTCACTAATACATTTAATTAGGGAAAATTACAAATTGGAATGAGTTGAAACAAATTTTGTGCATCATAAAACATTAAATAAAAATTTATCATGTGGTTTTCGGAACGAAATCATTTGCCAAAATGGTTTAGAAATTATTGAAGAAAAAAGGCTTTTTTTAGCGTAAATGGATGTTCGGGGTATTGTATTTATCATTTTTCATCACCCCACACCCGTGCCCACACCCACACACCCCCACTTGCTCCTCCCCATGGCTGAATTCAGCACCCACCATATTTTTCCCCACTTGATTTTCAAGGAAAAAGAAATGAAAGAAAAGAAAAGAAAATGAGTGAAGTAGTTAGACTTTTGACTTTGTTTGACCTTGACCTTGTCCCCCCCCCCATTTTCCTCACTTCCCTCTCTCTCCCCCACCCACTTTTCTGGCCGAAAATTCCTTCTCCCCACAGCAGCCCCCCCCCCCCCCCATTTTCCCCTCTCTTTCCCCTTCAAAACTTCATGAAAAATTGCGTCAAAAAATCCACCAAAAATCCCACAAAATCAAAATCAAAGTCCTACCCATTTTAGCTTAGCCCGTTTAGCATGGATCCTTGTGAAAAGAGAGCATTTTGGGAGGCCATGGAGTCTTGTGGACCTTCATATATTTTTGGGTATAATTCTAAAACTTTTTGTTGCTTAAATTGTTACTAATTTCTTAAGCTAATTTAATTAAGTGTTATTTGGATATGTGAGTTTAATTGCAAGTTTTGGAATTCAAGTTATGAAATTGAATGCAAGTTAGGGTTTATAAAATTTGGTGTATGGTTGTGTGTTATAATTAAGCTTTGTTGTCATGTTAATACAAGTTTAGTAGCTAGTGCTAATGGCTAGCTTAAAAATTTTGTTATTTTGCTAATTTGCTTACTAGGTTTTTGAAATTTGCTAAATTCTTGGGATTAAAAATGTGATTAGGTTTTTCTTGGCTTCATTAACTTTATTAAGTGTGGTTTAATGCTTTGGATCATGCAATTCTAAGCTAGATTGTAGTTTGTGTATTTTTCTTTGAAATTGTTAAAAAGGGTATTTTTGGTAAACTAGAATATTAGGATTTTTGGAATTTAATGAGATTAAATTCCGGAAATTGTTTATACGACTTATTTAAGATATTTAATAAATATATTGGCCTCTACATTCATTTAAACATCGTGTTTTGTACAAAAACGGCGAATTGTGCTTGCTAGATTTTCGGAAAAATGACTTTTTAAGTGAAATTGGCGTTTTTGTGAGTTTTAACCTAGTTTATATTAAAATTAGTGTTCGTGAATCTGCAAATGAGTGTGATTGGATTTTCTCGATGGTTTGACGTTCGTACATCGACATCGAGGGTTGGTTTGACTATTCCTGCATGCGTGGGCGATAGGTTTGGACCTATGCATGATACGCGTGCCGATTTGATTTTCGTATGCCGTTTCGATTTCGAATTTAGTTTTAATGCGATATGGTACGTTATGATATGTAGGTACCCCCATGTGGACTTCGAGACGACAAGCAAGCGCGTGGCGACGTCGGCACCGGCTAGCGAGGACCAGGTGAGTAGATTTATATCTACGGGGAGAAGTCGGGTGGATGGCGTATAGCACCCCCGCAGTCCGTGGTGGTGTATACGGATGCGTATACACACCAACAATTATTATATGTTATTTGGGATTAATAACGATGCTTAGGATGGATATTGGTGTGTTGGATTACTTTAGTATTGCGAACCCTAGGGTGGTGTTACACACACATACACACATACATACTTGCATACATTCCTATTGATATGTAATCATGGGATTCTTTATAGTTATGTGTTCACATGGGTATGGGACTATGTGTTCACATACGGACTGAGGATGATACTTGGGATTGAGCTGAGTCGATGAGATTTGATTTGAGGCCGTGAGATCGGTGATATAACAGGGTTCGTATCTTAGATACGACATGACGTTGTAGCGGGTCCTTGACGTAGTGCTTCACACACGTCCATGCATACGTAGGCGGTATCAGTATGGTACTAGACGTAGATCAGTACCCCGATCATGATATTTGATAAAGAGGATACCAGGTGAATAGTATGATGAATGTGATATTGACCCGTACCCAGATTGGGATGCCGTACGACGGATTTACGTACGAGCTATATTGATGATTGATCCGCACTCTTGACTTGGGATGCCTGATTATAGATATGGTATCCGATATGATATTATTGAGACGGGATCACCGACTATACATATACAGGTATGTATATGTATCGACTCAGATGATAGGCGGTTTCCTTACCTGTAGTTCAGCTTGTTAGTTCAACCGTATAGTTTAGTGTAGTTGTTAGATTAGATTAGACTTCTTACCTATTTCAAAAACTAACGAATCGTGGGCATTTTTAAAGACAGCTCAAGGGAATCTACGGATATTTCAAAAACGACGTATCTTTTCATAAAAACACCGTAGCCCCTATTTTCAAAACCCCATGATTCGTGTTATTTCAAAAGGCACCATTCGTAGGACTTATATTAGATTATTGCAGATTAGTTATCGTTGTGTCTAGTATTCAGCTCCCGCACATTATTGCTGTTCGCTCTGCCTCGCATATTTATTTTGCTGCATATTCCATTATTGATATCATGCTGTTAGGACACCAGCACCATTACCGATGATGCGTATATACCACGTACACCTACTTGCCGGCTCACACACATCTTCATCGGTAATTGACATGTCACGTACACTTTAGAGAATATAATTGCTTGACTTAGATTGTTAGCTGATAGTTTTGACATTATATTAGTGTACTTCCCTTATATGCCATATTAGACATTGTAGTTATTACCTACCACTTCATGCATACTGTTATTCAGTTGTTCATGCCTAGTTCATTATCATTGACATATGCACTTGTGATGATTTCTTGAGATTTATGATATTTCTGGATTTCGGGGAAAGCCGCAAAATTTACAACTTATGATCTTTTAAAATATAAAATGTTGCGGTTTTCTAGTGATGTAAAGTGTCGTCCACCATGAGTTTGCTGTGGTTTTGGAGATCCGTGTCGAGGAGTGGAGGAACCGTCATGGGTACATGGTGGGCCCGGTATGGTATCCCGGGGCAAGAGGAATGTGGTGTTGACGTTGAGCCTGGCTAGGGAGCACTACCTACCGGTGATATTACCCGACGCGTCGGATATCCGGAGGATACCGTCGTGGTCTTGAGATGGATGGTAGGGGCCGGTCCGGACTGACGGCGCCCTAGATATTGAGCTTGAGACATTGATATTTCGAGACAGTGAGATTTATGTTTTGTGTCGATGCTAGACACTGTTGATACTGATTTCATTATGATACCTCAGTTTAAAAATACGAAGGAAATCTCACTAATTTATGAAAACAGTTTCTTCATTTACATGTATTCTGTTTCATGTATTCATACTTCATTCATATGATATATTGCTACCTGAGGCACTGACACGGGCACATGAAATTATACTCGGGTTAGATATTACCCTAGTCATTGTTATAGGCTGCCTGTTATACTTATATTTGAGGATATATTATGATCATTGACCTAGGTTGCGTTATTTATGCGATTTCTGTGCGTAGATGTTTTTCTATTCACGAGTTGGCAACTCACCCCCGTTGTGCCCCAGTTTCTTGCAGATTTGCCGTACAGGTTTCATTACGGCTTGCGGGCTCAGTTTCATTCGGGTGATTTGCTAGTAGGTGTGTTTACTTGTATCATACCCCCATTATATATCTTGTATATCATTATTCTGTTGTATCTAGAAGTTCCATCAACCAAACATGTATTTATTTTAAGATAGAGACCAGTGCTGTTTATTCTTTCGACCTTAGAGTCGCTCGTTATATTTCTGGTGGTTTTGAGTTCCTTTTGAGTTTTGATCCTCGCCGTTGGCGTTGTATATTATATTGCTTGTGTGGTTTTGACCATCGATTGACGAAGAGCTAGCTCCCGCTTGGGGATGCCTTTTTATTGATTTCGTATACTATTCATGTTGTATCCCGTTTGGGAGCCAGTTTTTACAAAGGAGACTCTGCCGAAATTTTCAGTAAATTTTGATGTTCTTAAAAACCGCATAATTCGGCTTATGCTATTAAAACTACTTGTTTTAAATTGGTTTTCCTGCACTCTACTACTTTTCTTGGTTTGGATTTCTGGGTTTTCGGTTTACTTAGATTACTTACGCCTCGAGACGTTCGTAGTTTAAGTGCCGGTCATGTTCCGTACTTTCGGGTCGTGACAAAGTTGGTATCAGAGCGTTAGGTTTTAACCTTCGGAGCGTAGGATGACCCTTGGTTGATGGAATAGGTGACTAAAGTAGAGTGACGTTGTAACACCTTAGGATAAGGGTTAGTGGATATTATAATTAAAATATGATTTTTAATAAGAAGTTTACCAAATTGTGTTTTAAATATTTTTCTTAATTTAATAAATATTTTTCCAAAATTTTCCTAAGCTTGCACACACATGTGCATGTAAACTAGGGTTTTTTAAATCAAGTAAATACCATAATTATTAACCATGGTGGGTTAATTGGAGGATTAATTCTTTTGGGTTTTAAGTGAGTTTAATTAATTAGTTAACTAAAAGTAACTTTAATTTGAATTTTAGGGTTAAGTGTTGACTTGTGTGAGAGAGAGATGAGGGCATCATGGCTAGGCCATGCTTGCATTAATGAGGTGAGAGAGTGAGGGGTGACTTTTGTGTGTGATGATTGAGGTAGCCTCTCATTTCTTTTGGTTTTCTCTCAAGCTCTCACACTCTCACATACACAACATACCAACACACTCACACACACACTTACCTTCAGCCCCAGCAGCAGCTCCAGAACCAGCAACAACAGCAGCACACTCCACAGCAACAACAGCAGCAGTAGCAAGCACAAACAGCAGCAGCAGAGGCAGTAAGCAGTAGCAGCAGCCCCAGATCCCAGTGCAGCGACTTCTCTTCACTTCTTCTTCTTCCTGCAGCTCCCTAGGGTCGAGAGTGAGGTATACTTCCTACCTTATCCCCTAGTTAGCGTAGTTTGTGTAGTTTTGCTTCGGATATCGGGTTTTAGTGCATTTTAGTGTGATATGGGGTAATTTGTGAGATTCTTGTGCAAATGAAGTGAGTTGTGGTTTCAGTAGGTCCTTAGTAAGTTGTTGAGGCCACAGCAACCTAGTCCAACCCCTATTACGCTAAAATACCACCAATTTCACGATTCGATGCAAAATGTCGTTTTTTGTGCAGATTTTAGGATTTCAGTGATCTGCTTTTACTGCGTGAGTTTTTGAGTGTTTGAAACAACTTCAGAATGTTAGGCAGGCTTTTTCAGAGATTTGAGTGAAGTTCGAGCCCATTCCACCGGGGTTGGGCCGGCGACAGGCACGGTTTGGCCGGCGACGCCGGCCTCCCTTCCCCCATTTTGGCTCGTTTTGTGCAGGGTGGTTTCTGGGTGTATTTTTCAGTGTTTGGTCTTGTTGATTTTGTGGGATTTCTTCCAGGTAAAAATCTGGGAGTTGTTTCCCTTTTGTTGGGATGTGGGTTTAGTGCGACTTGCATGTTTCTGTAGGTCTGGTGCGTGCTACGCATCGTAGCGCGTCGGGGTGGTTCTTGGTTCAGCACACACACGTGTTTTAGCGTATCGCGCACACGCGCGATTGGTTTGCGACACGAGTTTCTAGTTTGACCGTGAGATCGCGTTTTTGGCGAAATTGAGCTTATATGTGTAATATGTGTTTGTGATTCTAGGTTCGCAGGCCAGTGAGACGGACGCTGCGAAAAAGGGCAAGCAAGTGGTTGGATACACCTAGCGCGAGACACGGTGAGTAGATTTCACATCTACGGGGATATCGCCCGCATGGCGTTATGCGTCAGGGCTGATAGGACTTTATTATTATATGTTGCATGCACCCCATAGACTGTCATCGCATATTGCATTCCCTACTGTGTTTATATATAGATATATGCTTAGAACTGATAGAACACCGCACTATTACTAACGGTTCATGTTGCACGAGCACTATTTACATGCTACACACACACCGTTAGTAATTGCCATGCCACACTCACTGTAGAGCTGCCATGATTATATTGCTATAGTTCGCTTCATATGTGATTTGATATGACTTTCGTGTATATTGGGAGCCGCATGACATCTTTTAAAACCGGAAACGAAACTACTTTTAAAAGCGGTTTTTCCCTTATGCTCATACCATGGATTGATTTACATTGTACCTCGCATTGGATTTATCTATTAGTGATGGATTTTCATGTGATTTCTGGTTTTGAGGACCGTGGAAGTATTTAAGAAAAGATGTGCTATTTTGAAAAACCCGGTACCTCGTGATATGATATTTTGGTGTGTCCACCACGCGTTTTCTCGGTGCTGAGACGTGTGCTTGAAACCCGATTCGAGGAGTGGATGTTCCGTTTGCGGGTTCGTGGTGGGCCCGGTATGGTTCCCCTCGGCGAGATGATCGATGGGATTTGCCGATTGAGCCTGGAGGCGGGCGAGTACCTACCGGTGATTGGTTGGACCTGGCAGTTGTCCGGAGGATACTGACCAGAGTCGAGTGATGGATGCGGGATGACCCGTGCTGCCGGGGCCGAGGGCCGATACCGCAGACGGACCCCGTGGGCTGACCCGGACTGACGGAGCCCGATATACGAGGATTTGCGTGTCGATGCTGGACACGAGTATTTTATGATGTTTTGGGTGCCGATGTTGGGCACTCGTGATTTCTCAGAGATGTACAGGATTTGAGGGCCGATGGGTGTGCCGGCGCCTGAGTGTATTTGGGATTTGGGTGCAGCCTGAGGCACCGATTATGGTTTTCCATGTTGACATAGTCCATGTAGATGTTATTTATCCCATACTCAGTATTGACTACTATATATCTCATCCTGTAGCATTTACCTGTTAGAGTATTGCATTACTATTGCATCCTCTATTTGACATGCATTGAGATCATCTGCTGGCATTAGTAGAGCCACGCTATATGTGCATGCTCGCGATTACCTTTATATGTTATCTCTATTCACGAGTTGGCAACTCACCCCCATTGTGCCACAGTGTTTGCAGGTTGCCCTTGGGAGTAGTCACGGCTGGCTGTTACCGTATCTTTTGGCACAGATACCCTTTTTGAGCAGAGATAGCCTCTTGCTGATAGGTGGGTTTTGTACGGTATCTGTTATCTTTCAGTTGTATATTGATGTATCTAGTACTCTCCATCTACCTTCTGTATTGACTTAGAGACAGTTGTGAGGACGATATGTATGATGTTATATTCTGGTGTCGAGCTCGCATGTGAGCCGACTTTACTTTTGCAGTCTCATCTTTTATGATATTGTCCTTGCTTTACTGTGTATTCTTCGCTACGGCGTCGTATATCTTACTGTGATGCTTCATTCATTTTACTCGTCATTTATGTTACACCTTGTTTCTATCCGACTGGCAGGGCAAATGTTTTTAAAAGGAAATGTTACCAAAATTATAAAACTTATAACTTTTGAACTTAAAAAGGATTTCTATTAAATAAATGGAAGTTTTTCAGACATGTACGATTGTTTTTACAAAATGTTTTAAATCACTCTCTATTTATTGGTTTTGATTTCTGGGTTCGGCTTACTTAGCCGCGTTACGCCTGTAGACGTTGCGTGGTTAAGTGCCGGTCACGAGTCGAATTCTCGGGTCGTGACAAAGTTGGTATCAGAGCGTAGGTTTTACCTTCGGAGTGTAGGATGACCCTGGTATGATGGAGTAGGTAGCTGCAGCAGGGTAGCGTAGCGTGCGTATGTTCCGCGGCATACTCACGACACGGTACTCCGCTTACGCGACCTTAGGACTTGTTGATTTGATTCCTCCTTATATTCTTGTGATTCGATTTCCGTGTTCTTATCGAATCCAAATTTTTCTTTCAGCCAATATGCCGCCTAAGACTACGAGGGCACAGAGAGCGGCCGCGAGGGCCGAGATTCGTGTTGACTCGTCCGAGACGAGGACTGATCCGGGCAGTGTACCCGTTGTGCCCGAGCAGGGTGTTCCTGCCGTGACAGAGCAGATCGCATCGTTAGGGGCTGGTATGCAGGAGATGCGCCAGACGGTGGGATCTAGCATGCAGGAGATGCGCCAGATGATAGGATCGCTAGTTGAGACGCTTCGAGCGCAGCGACCAGAGGTAGCTCCACCAGTTCCAGAGACCGCTATGGTACCTACCGCACAGCCAGTTGCCCCTGCAGCCACGGAGGTGATTACAGTATCGCTATCAGAGTTCATGAGGCTGAAGCCTCCAGTATTCACAGGCACCGATACAGCCGAGGACCCACAGTCTTTCATAGACAGGATGGCCAGGATATGCCGTTCCCTCAGATGCGCAGATGCGAGATGGGTCGAGTTCGCGAGCTTTCGCCTGGAAGGTCTTGCGCAGAAATGGTGTGATTCAGTTGAGAAGGGCAGAGCAGCAGGTCTTCCGCCTATGACCTGGACGGAGTTCGTGACCATATTTCTAGCCCGTTTCCTTCCCCGGAGTGTTAGAGATGCCCGAGCACGCAGGTTTGAGTCCTTGCGCCAGACGCCAGGGATGACAGTGGCAGAGTATGACGTACTGTTTACAGAGCTAGCAGTCTACGCCCCACACTTAGTGGCCACCGAGGAGTTGCGAGTCCGGAGATTTGTTCGAGGCTTGCTTACACCAGTGTTCCTCGCAATCAGCGCGCAGCACTACGAGACCTATGCAGCAGCTGTAGACGCAGCCCTAGTGGTCGAGGAGCACCTTGCTGAGACTTCGGTACTTCCAGAGCCGAAGAGAGTTCGCACCAGTATTTCCGCACGGAGGCATTCATTCAGACGCCGCGACAGGTATCGTTCCGGAACGAGGAGTAGTAGAGATTCGGGACGAGGTCGGATGTTTAGTTCGTATCCCCAGGAAGGTCAGCAGTCGCCGCGAGGTTGCTTCAGATGTGGCAGCCTACTTCACCTCATTCGAGATTGTCCAGAGACACACCGGAGGGAGGCGGCAGCACCGCATGTTACCTTACCACCTTCACCACCCCAGAGGGCGTTGCCCGTTGTGCCTACGGTTGCTCCGCGCCAGACTTATGCACAGAGAAGTCGTGGGCGTGGAGGAGTTGCTCAGAGGGGACGAGATGACCGAGGCCGAGGTCAGTCAGTTACAGGTGGTGGACAGGCGAGGGTCTTTGCTTTGACTCATCAGGACGCGCAGGCGTCCAATGCAGTGGTTTCAGGTATCCTCCCTGTATGTTCAGTTGATGCACATGTACTATTCGATCCCGGATCCACACACTCGTACGTATCCACGCACTTTGTGCCGAGTTTGGGTAGAGAGTCCGGCTTGCTTGATCAGCCGCTTGTGGTGACTACTCCTGTGGGAGAGTCGTTTGTTGCTAGGCACGTGTTCCGATCCTGTATCGTCTGTATTGGCGAAAGAGAGTTGCCTGTCGACTTGATCCTTCTGGAGATGTTGGACTTCGACGTTCTTTTGGGCATGGATTGGTTAGCCACGTGCTATGCTTCTGTGGACTGCCGTGAGAAGACAGTTAGATTCTGTTTCCCAGGTGAGTCGGTTTTTGTTGTGTTGGGGGACCGTGGTGCCGCCCCTCACAGTGTGATTTCTTCTTTTCGCGCTGGACAGCTTTTGAGGAAGGGATGTCAGGGATTTCTCGCTTATGTTTGCGATGCTCGCGCTACAGAGGTTCCATTGGATCAGGTTCCGGTTGTTAGCGAGTTTCCTGATGTGTTCCCTGACGAGCTTCCTGGGTTGCCGCCCGAGCGTGACATTTCTTTCTGTATTGATTTGGTTCCTGGTTCGGGGCCTATTTCCACACCGCCTTATCGGATGGCCCCGGCGGAACTTCGTGAGTTGAAGGAGCAGTTGGAAGATTTGCTAGACAAGGGACTTATTCGACCCAGTGTTTCTCCTTGGGGTGCTCCAGTCCTGTTCGTCAAGAAGAAGGATGGCAGTTTGCGTCTGTGTATCTACTACCGCCAGCTGAACAGGGTGACAGTGCGGAACAGGTATCCTTTGCCGCGTATCGACGATTTGTTCGACCAGCTTCAGGGGGCAGGGTACTTTTCGAGGATCGATTTACGATCAGGCTATCATCAGCTGCGGGTTAGACAGGAGGACATTCCCCGGATGGCTTTCCGTACACGCTACGGCCATTACGAGTTCTTGGTGATGTCGTTCGGACTCACCAATGCGCCAGCAGCCTTCATGGACTTGATGAACCGTATTTTCCGACCTTACTTGGATCTGTTCATTATAGTCTTCATTGACGATATCTTGGTGTATTCCCGGAGTAGTGAGGAGCACGAGCAGCACTTGCGGATTACATTACAGACCTTGAGGGAGCACCAGCTTTATGCGAAATTCTCCAAGTGTGCTTTTTGGCTGGACAGCGTAGACTTCTTGGGTCACGTGATTTCACGAGACGGTATATGTGTAGACCCGAGGAAGATCGAGGCCGTTCAGCGTTGGCCCAGACCCACATCGGCGACGGAGATTCGCAGCTTTTTGGGATTGGTCGGTTACTACAGGCGTTTTGTGCAGGACTTCTCCCGTATTGCTACACCGTTGACCGGGTTGACCCGGAAGGGAGTTCCTTTCGTTTGGACGGAGGAGTGCGAGCACAGTTTCCAGCAGTTACGGACTCAGCTGACGACGGCACCGGTGTTATCTTTACCTTCCGGATCGGGCGGATTTGTGGTATTTTGTGATGCTTCTCGAGTGGGGCTAGGATGCGTTCTGATGCAGCATGATAGGGTGATCGCGTATGCTTCGCGACAACTGAAGGGACATGAACAAAATTACCCCACTCATGATTTGGAGATGGCAGCAGTGGTCTTCGCACTTAAGATCTGGCGACATTACCTATACGGCGAGTCGTGCCAGATATTTACGGATCACAAGAGTTTGAAATACATATTCCAGCAGTGGGATCTGAACCTTCGACAGCGCCGATGGATGGAGTTAGTGAAGGATTACGACTGCGAGATCTTATATCACCCGGGCAAGGCAAATGTGGTGGCGGATGCTTTGAGCAGGAGGCCCGGGGGTAGTCTAGCTTGTTTGAGCGCAGTACAGGAGCAGTCATCGACAGATTGGCAGATATTATGCGACAGTCGAGTACAGTTCGAGTTCACGCCGATTGGAGGACAGATAGCGCATGTCCGTGCACGCCCACAGTTGATCGATCGTATACGTGCGGCACAGCTCAGCGATGACCGATGTTCAGAGATCATGGCACAGATGGGACAGGACAGATTTTCCGAGTTCGTGATCGATGATCAGGGGGTACTACGGTTTGGAGTCAGACTATGCGTACCAGATGCTGAAGGGCTGAGACGCGAGATTCTTGAGGAGGCACATCGATCGGTATATAGCGTCCATCCTGGTTCCACCAAGATGTATCATGATATGAGAGATGTTTACTGGTGGGACGGGATGAAGAGGGACATTGCAGATTTTATATCGAGATGCCTGACTTGTCAGCAAGTCAAGGCTGAGCACCAGAGGCCCGCGGGAGAGCTACAGCCGTTACCCATTCCGGAGTGGAAATGGGAACAGATTTCGATGGATTTCGTGGTGGGTCTACCCAGGACTAGTCGGGGGTATGACTCCATCTGGGTGATCGTGGATCGTTTGACGAAAGCGGCTCACTTCCTACCGGTGAAGACGACTTTCGGATTTACTCAGTATGCCCAGATCTACATTGACGAGATAGTGCGACTACACGGAGTCCCGACGTGCATTGTGTCCGACAGAGGCACCCAGTTTACCAGTAGACTTTGGCAGAGGCTTCAGGAGGCTTTGGGCACTCGCTTGAGTTTCAGCACGGCTTTTCATCCGCAGACCGACGGGCAGTCAGAGCGGACCATTCAGACTCTCGAGGATATGCTCAGAGCTTGTGTATTAGATTTCGGAGGTAGCTGGGATCATCATTTGCCCTTAGTAGAGTTCTCCTACAATAACAGCTACCAGGAGACTATTCAGATGGCACCATTTGAGGCTCTTTATGGGAGGAGATGCAGGTCGCCTACTTGTTGGACAGAGCTCAGTGAGAGCAGTATCTTAGGGCCACAGATCGTTGAGGAGACGACCGCGAAGATCCAGTTGATTCGCGATAGGATGAGAGCAGCGCAGAGTAGGCAGAGAGCTTATGCAGACCGTCGACGACGCAGACTTGAGTTTTCTGTTGGTGATCATGTTTTCTTGAGGGTCTCCCCAATGAAAGGTGTGATGAGGAGCGTGTTGGTGCAGTGGCTTACCGGTTAGCCCTTCCGCCCAGCTTTCCAGATGTGCATCCTGTATTCCATATTTCGATGCTCCGCAGATATCTATATGATCCTTCGCATGCGATTCAGCATCCGACGATCCAGCTTGAGCGTGATCTTTCCTATGCAGAGCAGCCGGTGATGATCTTGGATCGACAAGTGAAGAAGTTGAGATCGAAGGACATTCCATCAGTCAAGGTACTTTGGCGTGGCCAGAACCGTGAAGAGGTCACTTGGGAGACTGAAAGCGAGATGACGAAGACGTATCCCCATCTTTTTGAAGGTAACCTTAGTTAGATTTTTGAAATTCGGGGACGAATTTCTTTAAGGGGGAGAGATTGTAACACCTTAGGATAAGGGTTAGTGGATATTATAATTAAAATATGATTTTTAATAAGAAGTTTACCAAATTGTGTTTTAAATATTTTTCTTAATTTAATAAATATTTTTCCAAAATTTTCCTAAGCTTGCACACACATGTGCATGTAAACTAGGGTTTTTTAAATCAAGTAAATACCATAATTATTAACCATGGTGGGTTAATTGGAGGATTAATTCTTTTGGGTTTTAAGTGAGTTTAATTAATTAGTTAACTAAAAGTAACTTTAATTTGAATTTTAGGGTTAAGTGTTGACTTGTGTGAGAGAGAGATGAGGGCATCATGGCTAGGCCATGCTTGCATTAATGAGGTGAGAGAGTGAGGGGTGACTTTTGTGTGTGATGATTGAGGTAGCCTCTCATTTCTTTTGGTTTTCTCTCAAGCTCTCACACTCTCACATACACAACATACCAACACACTCACACACACACTTACCTTCAGCCCCAGCAGCAGCTCCAGAACCAGCAACAACAGCAGCACACTCCACAGCAACAACAGCAGCAGTAGCAAGCACAAACAGCAGCAGCAGAGGCAGTAAGCAGTAGCAGCAGCCCCAGATCCCAGTGCAGCGACTTCTCTTCACTTCTTCTTCTTCCTGCAGCTCCCTAGGGTCGAGAGTGAGGTATACTTCCTACCTTATCCCCTAGTTAGCGTAGTTTGTGTAGTTTTGCTTCGGATATCGGGTTTTAGTGCATTTTAGTGTGATATGGGGTAATTTGTGAGATTCTTGTGCAAATGAAGTGAGTTGTGGTTTCAGTAGGTCCTTAGTAAGTTGTTGAGGCCACAGCAACCTAGTCCAACCCCTATTACGCTAAAATACCACCAATTTCACGATTCGATGCAAAATGTCGTTTTTTGTGCAGATTTTAGGATTTCAGTGATCTGCTTTTACTGCGTGAGTTTTTGAGTGTTTGAAACAACTTCAGAATGTTAGGCAGGTTTTTTCAGAGATTTGAGTGAAGTTCGAGCCCATTCCACCGGGGTTGGGCCGGCGACAGGCACGGTTTGGCCGGCGACGCCGGCCTCCCTTCCCCCATTTTGGCTCGTTTTGTGCAGGGTGGTTTCTGGGTGTATTTTTCAGTGTTTGGTCTTGTTGATTTTGTAGGATTTCTTCCAGGTAAAAATCTGGGAGTTGTTTCCCTTTTGTTGGGATGTGGGTTTAGTGCGACTTGCATGTTTCTGTAGGTCTGGTGCGTGCTACGCATCGTAGCGCGTCGGGGTGGTTCTTGGTTCAGCACACACACGTGTTTTAGCGTATCGCGCACACGCGCGATTGGTTTGCGACACGAGTTTCTAGTTTGACCGTGAGATCGCGTTTTTGGCGAAATTGAGCTTATATGTGTAATATGTGTTTGTGATTCTAGGTTCGCAGGCCAGTGAGACGGACGCTGCGAAAAAGGGCAAGCAAGTGGTTGGATACACCTAGCGCGAGACACGGTGAGTAGATTTCACATCTACGGGGATATCGCCCGCATGGCGTTATGCGTCAGGGCTGATAGGACTTTATTATTATATGTTGCATGCACCCCATAGACTGTCATCGCATATTGCATTCCCTACTGTGTTTATATATAGATATATGCTTAGAACTGATAGAACACCGCACTATTACTAACGGTTCATGTTGCACGAGCACTATTTACATGCTACACACACACCGTTAGTAATTGCCATGCCACACTCACTGTAGAGCTGCCATGATTATATTGCTATAGTTCGCTTCATATGTGATTTGATATGACTTTCGTGTATATTGGGAGCCGCATGACATCTTTTAAAACCGGAAACGAAACTACTTTTAAAAGCGGTTTTTCCCTTATGCTCATACCATGGATTGATTTACATTGTACCTCGCATTGGATTTATCTATTAGTGATGGATTTTCATGTGATTTCTGGTTTTGAGGATCGTGGAAGTATTTAAGAAAAGATGTGCTATTTTGAAAAACCCGGTACCTCGTGATATGATATTTTGGTGTGTCCACCACGCGTTTTCTCGGTGCTGAGACGTGTGCTTGAAACCCGATTCGAGGAGTGGATGTTCCGTTTGCGGGTTCGTGGTGGGCCCGGTATGGTTCCCCTCGGCGAGATGATCGATGGGATTTGCCGATTGAGCCTGGAGGCGGGCGAGTACCTACCGGTGATTGGTTGGACCTGGCAGTTGTCTGGAGGATACTGACCAGAGTCGAGTGATGGATGCGGGATGACCCGTGCTGCCGGGGCCGAGGGCCGATACCGCAGACGGACCCCGTGGGCTGACCCGGACTGACGGAGCCCGATATACGAGGATTTGCGTGTCGATGCTGGACACGAGTATTTTATGATGTTTTGGGTGCTGATGTTGGGCACTCGTGATTTCTCAGAGATGTACAGGATTTGAGGGCCGATGGGTGTGCCGGCGCCTGAGTGTATTTGGGATTTGGGTGCAGCCTGAGGCACCGATTATGGTTTTCCATGTTGACATAGTCCATGTAGATGTTATTTATCCCATACTCAGTATTGACTACTATATATCTCATCCTGTAGCATTTACCTGTTAGAGTATTGCATTACTATTGCATCCTCTATTTGACATGCATTGAGATCATCTGCTGGCATTAGTAGAGCCACGCTATATGTGCATGCTCGCGATTACCTTTATATGTTATCTCTATTCACGAGTTGGCAACTCACCCCCGTTGTGCCACAGTGTTTGCAGGTTGCCCTTGGGAGTAGTCACGGCTGGCTGTTACCGTATCTTTTGGCACAGATACCCTTTTTGAGCAGAGATAGCCTCTTGCTGATAGGTGGGTTTTGTACGGTATCTGTTATCTTTCAGTTGTATATTGATGTATCTAGTACTCTCCATCTACCTTCTGTATTGACTTAGAGACAGTTGTGAGGACGATATGTATGATGTTATATTCTGGTGTCGAGCTCGCATGTGAGCCGACTTTACTTTTGCAGTCTCATCTTTTATGATATTGTCCTTGCTTTACTGTGTATTCTTCGCTACGGCGTCGTATATCTTACTGTGATGCTTCATTCATTTTACTCGTCATTTATGTTACACCTTGTTTCTATCCGACTGGCAGGGCAAATGTTTTTAAAAGGAAATGTTACCAAAATTATAAAACTTATAACTTTTGAACTTAAAAAGGATTTCTATTAAATAAATGGAAGTTTTTCAGACATGTACGATTGTTTTTACAAAATGTTTTAAATCACTCTCTATTTATTGGTTTTGATTTCTGGGTTCGGCTTACTTAGCCGCGTTACGCCTGTAGACGTTGCGTGGTTAAGTGCCGGTCACGAGTCGAATTCTCGGGTCGTGACAGACGTACCGTTGGTATGTTCCGCGGTATATTTACGACACGCCACTCCACTTATGAAGCCTTAGGATGTACATTTCCTTGTTCAGTATTATATTCCTTCCTGATCTAGCCTCATCGGTACCAGTTTGGTTTTGCTGCTACGGTTACCGGCAGGGAGAGCTACGGCTAGAGTTGCGGTCAGCACAAGCTTGTCACGAACGAGGACTGACCAGGGCGAAATTCCGGCGACACACGATTGCAGAGATGTGTCTTTTTACTGTGTTTCCGCACCACGAGCGTTTGGCGGATCGCCTTTATGAGGTTACTCGGATGTGCTGATCGACACTAGAGGATTGAACCACTGACAGAGGCCAGCCAGATTTTGATGACCGTTGGTGTGTTGCTTACTCCTGATGATTGAGGCACTGTTCAGCGTGCAGACGAGCGAGCCAGTTGTTGCTGCGAGCGACGAGATATCGCCCCATATGTTGGAACTATGGCGGGGCGAGTTGTACGAATAGATGATAGAAGGTCGCTAGTCACCCGATGATGAATGACTAGGACAGGTGGTTCGTTCGCTTACCCCGATGCGAGGTCATCAGATAGATTGATTCCAGCTAGAGACGACTTCACGCGGAGGCGTTGGGGGTCGACAGAGACGATCGAATGTCAGAAACCTATTTATCCGAGTTTAAAGTAGTCGGAAAGACATGCAGGCAATTCTATGCTCCCTCTTGAAGAATGAAACCCTAACTCGACTTAATGACCGTGTGAAAGCCTTTGAACCTTCGGGTTTGCGGCAGTTCTACGGCGCCATTAGTGAGGCTTGGGTTTGCCCTTCTATGGCTGGACCACCGATGCTGTGGTATGTATTCGATACTATTAAACTGTGCCCAAGAGGTTGAGCTCTTGGGGGATTATGAGGTTTTGACGAATCGATCGAATGGTTCGACTTCAATCGGATGCTAGGTGGTGAGACGCATTCTTGGGAGACTCCAGATACGAGGATAGTCGTTGGAGCTCAGTCCATGCAGCCGCGACGAGACGAGTCCAAAGCAGACGACATTAGAGAAAAGTGGAGTAAGAGGTTCGCACCAGATCTAGATGAGATGACGTTCCACTCCGCCGACATCAGAGATGCGATACGCATGCCGAGGCAGAGTACTGGATATACCTTCCAGAAGAGGTCGCGATGGGTATGCAGCCATTCCGGAGCAAGATGCAGATATAGGAAAGGACGATGACTTCCGGACAGTTGGCAGAGACGAGACATGGAAGAGACCGTGAGCAGGATTTCTTCCAGGACACTGCTGCAATGATACTTGCACCCAGGGTCAGATGTGTCACGTACATTCAGAGAGCCAGAGGCCGACGCCAGTGATACGCTGTCTTACGAGTGGTTGCGATGATTGACCAAGAGATGACCAGAGAAGTGCCAGAACGGAATCGTCCCCGTTAGCACACCTGACAGGGCCGATGAGCCGATGGACTGAAAGATTGGTAATTCACAGTGAAGTCCTTGACCCAGGAGTGGTCATGGTTACGCACACCAGCAGGCCAGAGTTCATGATCATCGACGAGACGTCCCATTAGTGACCGCGACAGTTGGCCCGAGATTCTTAGAGGATGCACTTGAGCGATACTATTCCGCCATTATTGATTTCGATGTTTTGGGTGATTTATTCGTATGATTTGATTTTGATGATTGAGGATTTACGATCTTTGCACAGTGTTGCACTTGATATCGTTTTCGTGCTTTAGTTTCACATGTTTGTGATTTTACGGTTTTAAACAGTTGAGTTGATTTTGTGCGTATGCACGCACGCGATTTGGTTCCTACACTCTGTATAGTTTATATATGCTGGCAGTGCAGTGACATATATTTTGTGCACTTGGATACACTGGATTTCGATTTCGAGGGTGATGCTCGACATTTGTTTTGTGCATTTTATGCACCGGATTGGATTTTTAGCGCCTGTTGGGCGCCTGTTACGAGATGCGATTTGGTGCACACCAGATGCACTAAATCAAGATTTTTTTTAGTGCATGTCAGATGCACCTGATTTTGCTGTCAGGCACACCTGTTGCCTACGACAGATGTTTCGTGCACACCCGATGCACTTAGATGTTGTTTCTGTGCGCATGTATGGCACATTCATGGATTTTGATTTCCGTGCGCACCAGACGCACGTAGTATTCATGTGCATATTTTGGGATTGATTTCTTATAGAGTAGTACGTTTTTATGATATTGCTATGTGTTTTCGTACTGAGCAGGACTAGTCAGAGGACAGTACCTGAATATATTTTTCATGCATTGATAGTTATTGAAGGGATTTCCAAAAAGCGAGCTATAGCCTCAGTATTTACCAACGTGTCTGATATGACACGAAATGTTTAAAACAAGGAGACCCTTCTAAATTGTTTCCAAAACGGCGGAACGTACATTTCAAACAAAGGTATATATATATATATAGTTATTTTCTTATGGTAGACGTCCGCCACTGTGCAGTGTTATACGCGTTGCACAGCGACTTAAAGAGATTTGGCATGCATTTCCTTCAGATACTTACAGATATAGATTCGATATTTACATTTATAGTTTCGAGTTATATCATATTGGTTTTGATTTGGATTTGGCATTGATGTCTTCTCCACGACTCCGATGATCGCGGGATGCTTAACGGAGTTTTGATTTGAGTTATATACTCATTTTTCAAGCGCATGCGCTGCGCTACGATTTGTTTTATGTATTTACAATTTCGGAGCCCCGACGACTTGATGGTTTTTCTTAGATGTTTTAGTAATTGGGGGAGTTTGAATTTAAATTCGGGGACCGAATTTCTTTAAGGGGGGAAGATTGTAGCGTTTTGAAAAATCGTTTCGGTGAAATTTCGGAAAATCGGTAAAATGAGGAGGTTTTCTGTAAAAAGTCAAAATACAAATATCTTATTATAAAAATTAAATATACATATTCTAGCTATGTAATTGCTATTATTTGGTGTTTATTGAGCCGCTGGTGAAATTTCAAATTTTCTGAAAAAATATTATTTTATTATTATTTTAAGCCGTCACTAATACATTTAATTAGGGAAAATTACAAATTGGAATGAGTTGAAACAAATTTTGTGCATCATAAAACATTAAATAAAAATTTATCATGTGGTTTTCGGAACGAAATCATTTGCCAAAATGGTTTAGAAATTATTGAAGAAAAAGGGCTTTTTTTTAGCGTAAATGGATGTTTGGGGTATTGTATTTATCATTTTTCATCACCCCACACCCGTGCCCACACCCACACACCCCTACTTACTCCTCCCCATGGCTGAATTCAGCACCCACCATATTTTTCCCCATTTGATTTTCAAGGAAAAAGAAATGAAAGAAAAGAAAAGAAAATGAGTGAAGTAGTTAGACTTTTGACTTTGTTTGACCTTGACCTTGTTCCCCCCCCCATTTTCCTCACCTCCCTCTCTCTCCCCCACCCACTTTTCTGGCCGAAAATTCCTTCTCCCCACAGCAGCCCCCCCCTCCATTTTCCTCTCTCTTTCCCCTTCAAAACTTCATGAAAAATTGCATCAAAAAATCCACCAAAAATCCCACAAAATCAAAATCAAAGTCCTACCCATTTTAGCTTATCCCGTTTAGCATGGATCCTTGTGAAAAGAGAGCATTTTGGGAGGCCATGAAGTCTTGTGGACCTTCATATATTTTTGGGTATAATTCTAAAACTTTTTGTTGCTTAAATTGTTACTAATTTCTTAAGCTAATTTAATTAAGTGTTATTTGGATATGTGAGTTTAATTGCAAGTTTTGGAGTTCAAGTTGTGAAATTGAATGCAAGTTAGGGTTTATAAAATTTGGTGTATGGTTGTGTTTTATAATTAGGCTTTGTTGTCATGTTAATACAAGTTTAGTAGCTAGTGCTAATGGCTAGCTTAAAAATTTTGTTATTTTGCTAATTTGCTTACTAGGTTTTTGAAATTTGCTAAATTCTTGGGATTAAAAATGTGATTAAGTTTTTCTTGGATTCATTAACTTTATTAAGTGTGGTTTAATGCTTTGGATCAAGCAATTCTAAGATAGATTGTAGTTTGTGTATTTTGCTTTGAAATTGTTAAAAAGGGTATTTTTGGTAAACTAGAATATTAGGATTTTTGGAATTTAATGAGATTAAATTCCGGAAATTGTTTATACGACTTATTTAAGATATTTAATAAATATATTGGCCGCTACATTCATTTAAACATCGTGTTTTGTACAAAAACGGCGAATTGTGCTTGCTAGATTTTCGGAAAAATGACTTTTTAAGTGAAATTGGCGTTTTTGTGAGTTTTAACCTAGTTTATATTAAAATTAGTGTTCGTGAATCTGCAAATGAGTGTGATTGGATTTTCTCGATGGTTTGACGTTCGTACATCGACATCGAGGGTTGGTTTGACTATTCCTGCATGCGTGGGCGATAGGTTTGGACCTATGCGTGATACGCGTGCCGATTTGATTTTCGTAAACCGTTTCGATTTCGAATTTAGTTTTAATGCGATATGGTACGTTATGATATGTAGGTACCCCCATGTGGACTTCGAGACGACAAGCAAGCGCGTGGCGACGTCGGCACCGGCTAGCGAGGACCAGGTGAGTAGATTTATATCTACGGGGAGAAGTCGGGTGGATGGCGTATAGCACCCCCGCAGTCCGTGGTGGTGTATACGGATGCGTATACACACCAACAATTATTATATGTTATTTGGGATTAATAACGATGCTTAGGATGGATATTGGTGTGTTGGATTACTTTAGTGTTGCGAACCCTAGGGTAGTGTTACACACACATACACACATACATACTTCCATACATTCCTATTGATATGTACTCATGGGATTCTTTATAGTTATGTGTTCACATGGGTATGGGACTATGTGTTCACATACGGACTGAGGTTGATACTTGGGATTGAGCTGAGTCGATGAGATTTGATTTGAGGCCGTGAGATCGGTGATATAGCAGGGTTCGTATCTTAGATACGACATGACGTTGTAGCGGGTCCTTGACGTAGTGCTTCACACACGTCCATGCATACGTAGGCGGTATCAGTATGGTACTAGACGTAGATCAGTACCCCGATCATGATATTTGATAAAGAGGATACCAGGTGAATAGTATGATGAATGTGATATTGACCCGTACCCAGATTGGGATGCCGTACGACGGATTTACGTACGAGCTATATTGATGATTGATCCGCACTCTTGACTTGGGATGCCTGATTATAGATATGGTATCCGATATGATATTATTGAGGCGGGATCACCGACTATACATATACAGGTATGTATATGTATCGACTCAGATGATAGGCGGTTTCCTTACCTGTAGTTCAGCTTGTTAGTTCAACCGTATAGTTTAGTGTAGTTGTTAGATTAGATTAGACTTCTTACCTATTTCAAAAACTAACGAATCGTAGGCATTTTTAAAGACAGCTCAAGAGAATCTACGGATATTTCAAAAACGACGTATCTTTTCATAAAAACACCGTAGCCCCTATTTTCAAAACCCCATGATTCGTGTTATTTCAAAAGGAACCATTCGTAGGACTTATATTAGATTATTGCAGATTAGTTATCGTTGTGTCTAGTATTCAGCTCCCGCACATTATTGCTGTTCGCTCTGCCTCGCATATTTATTTTGCTGCATATTCCATTATTGATATCATGCTGTTAAGACACCAGCACCATTACCGATGATGTGTATGTACCACGTACACCTACTTGCCGGCTCACACACATCTTCATCGGTAATTGCCATGTCACGTACACTTTAGAGAATATAATTGCTTGACTTAGATTGTTAGCTGATAGTTTTGACATTATAATAGTGTACTTCCCTTATATGCCATATTAGACATTGTAGTTATTACCTACCACTTCATGCATACTGTTATTCAGTTGTTCATGCCTAGTTCATTATCATTGACATATGCACTTGTGATGATTTCTTGAGATTTATGATATTTCTGGATTTCGGGGAAAGCCGCAAAATTTACAACTTATGATCTTTTAAAATATAAAATGTTGCGGTTTTCTAGTGATGTAAAGTGTCGTCCACCATGAGTTTGCTATGGTTTTGGAGATCCGTGTCGAGGAGTGGAGGAACCGTCATGGGTACATGGTGGGCCCGGTATGGTATCCCGGGGCAAGAGGAATGTGGTGTTGACGTTGAGCCTGGCTAGGGAGCACTACCTACCGGTGATATTACCCGACGCGTCGGATATCCGGAGGATACCGTCGTGGTCTTGAGATAGATGGTAGGGGCCGGTCCGGACTGACGGCGCCCTAGATATTGAGCTTGAGACATTGATATTTCGAGACAGTGAGATTTATGTTTTGTGTCGATGCTAGACACTGTTGATACTGATTTCATTATGATACCTCAGTTTAAAAATACGAAGGAAATCTCACTAATTTATAAAAACAGTTTCTTCATTTACATGTATTCTTTTTCATGCATTCATACCTCATTCATATGATATATTGCTACCTGAGACACTGACACGGGCACATGAAATTATACTCGGGTTCGATATTACCCTAGTCATTGTTATAGGCTGCCTGTTATACTTATATTTGAGGATATATTATGATCATTGACCTAGGTTGCGTTATTTATGCGATTTCTATGCGTAGATGTTTTTCTATTCACGAGTTGGCAACTCACCCCCGTTGTGCCCCAGTTTCTTGCAGATTTGCCGTACAGGTTTCATTACGGCTTGCGGGCTCAGTTTCATTCGGGTGATTTCCTAGTAGGTGTGTTTACTTGTATCATACCCCCATTATATATCTTGTATATCATTATTCTGTTGTATCTAGAAGTTCCATCAACCAAACATGTATTTATTTTAAGATAGAGACCAGTGCTGTTTATTCTTTCGACCTTAGAGTCGCTCGTTATATTTCTGGTGGTTTTGAGTTCCTTTTGAGTTTTGATCCTCGCCGTTGGCGTTGTATATTATATTGCTTGTGTGGTTGTGACCGTCGATTGACGAAGAGCTAGCTCCCGCTTGGGGATGCCTTTTTATTGATTTCGTATACTATTCATGTTGTATCCCGTTTGGGAGCCAGTTTTTACAAAGGAGACTCTGCCGAAATTTTCAGTAAATTTTGATGTTCTTAAAAACCGCATAATTCGGCTTATGCTATTAAAACTACTTGTTTTAAATTGGTTTTCCTGCACTCTACTACTTTTCTTGGTTTGGATTTCTGGGTTTTCGGTTTACTTAGATTACCTACGCCTCGAGATGTTCGTAGTTTAAGTGCCGGTCATGTTCCGTACTTTCGGGTCGTGAAAACATCATATGTACAGTAATGGCCTCTAGGGTATATATATAACTAACAATCTCCCACTTGCACTAGGGCCATCTGTTGTGGTATCGCATACCCAACATACAGCTGTGGTTGAAGTATCTCATACTAAACCATCCCATAAAAGTCTCTACTGGGAAATATGCCTTTGTGAGTGGATCCGCGCTGTTGTCCTCTGTGTCTACTCTCCTAACCTCGATCGTCCTGGAGATCAACCATCTCCATGATCAGGCGATACTGCCCAAGATTATGTCTGGATCTCTGATGGGACGGGGGTTCCTAGGCCTAAGCCACAACTCCATTGTCACACAATGGTAGGAACGAAGTTCATCTCATGAACTAGTGTACATCTAGACTATTTCTTTGGTAGCATCCTTGGTAACGATGTATCTAGCCTTTAATCGTCTAGTATGTCACGGTATCTAGCTTGGAACTCTTCTAACATACCGTCCCTCCACTGAGGGTAAAGACAATACCTGTGACTGATATTCAGTCGACCTTACCATCCTGGAACCATTCCAGTGATTCTCCCCAGGATCGATTTGTAAGTCAATGTACAACACCCCACGACTTGCGGGGAGGCGGAATACAGAAAAACGATCTTGTTTTAGGCGTAAACATCGACTAACCGAGAATCTTTGCTAAACGATAACTAACAAGAATCATAGAAGTTAACAACTACTATGAAAACTGATTATACATGATGAACCGTGTCCTTCGTCTTTTCGTTCTCCACTTCCTTTCCGGCCTTCTCTATGTAGTAGATGATCCACCCGAGAGCTTTACTACAAGCTTTACATCTAACTTGAGGTAACTAGGTTTCTTAAATCCCTAATCTAAGTAACCTAGGTGATATAGAGAATGCTTAAGGATTAAGTAGTCTATTCTAATCCTTGGTCTCAACACATGAGAGGGGAGGATTAGGGTTTGAAGAGGGAGAGCTTGATGAGAGAGAAAGTGAGCAAGAGAATGAGATGAGATAATGATCTATCATAATATATATCAAGCATTATTATTTATCCAATAAAAGAAAATAAAGGATTTACAACCATGCTTCATAAATACAAAAGGGTGATTCATCTCCATGAGTCATTAAGCATTTATGATGCATTAATGACATGGATGAATCACACAAATGAATCACTAATCTCATTTAATGCATATGCCACCTTAACCCTCAAGTCACCATCTTCTAGAAGCTTCTCGCGTAATTACGAGAACGCCCCTCCTATCCGTGAAAACACGGAAAAACTTTAGACTGTATAAATCCAATAACCGGATACTAGAAACTGGCTTAAAACAAAGCCGGCTAGTAAAAACTGTCCGGATGTCGTACGTGCATAAACACACGTATGCGTCCGAACCCTTGTCGTAAAACCATACGACCTCTATATCGTTTCGCCTGGAGTAGGGAAACTCTCTGTGTGGGACTCTAGAGACTCGACTACTACGCTGGCAGTGGGTTTAACCACAGACCGCAAGCGGCACTAGCTGTACGTAACGGTCCCCAAGTAGATGTCGATAAGAAGGCCGATGAGGAAACCCATCCGAACTCCTACTGAGTCTGATGTGACAATCTTCGTACAGTCTGGTCTGTTCGTCTAAGACTATCGCATATCGGGCCTAGGGGGCGCCAAGCGTCAGTCCCCTAATAGCGGTATAAGTCGTGTAGTAGTGAAGCCCATTACACCCTGAAAAACTACTGGAACCTACCAGCAAATCTCGCTTGCCCTGGCCAGGGACTTTGCGTAATGGCTCTCTGACACAGAGATCCCGGGACTTTCTGTCTAGAGAAGAACCGCGATATCAACCCCCAATACCGGGAGAGACGAATCCTGTCTAACCGCCACTGCCTCCAAGTGCTCGGGACTGCACCCAACTGCTACCTGTTTGCACGACTCCTTTGAGCCGTGGTAGGGTAGCAATCTAAGAACTGTGGGACACACTCGAGGTGAAGTAGCAGTGTCAAGTCTGCGTACTATGCTGTACTCATGTCACCTGGGAACTGTTAACTGACGACTAGTATAAAACCAACCAACAGTTCCCTGTGAGTCCTGTCCGGTGTACCCGTAACCTAACGAGCACCTGCATACTATCTCCAGTACGACGTACTGACGGCTGTGGGACAGACTATCTCCCCAACTGGGATGAGAAGCGTACACACTAGTCTACTCCGGAGTATCGATGCCCTGTCTCGATAATCCAACGACTAGGGACCTGAATAAGGATGTGCTTGTAGACTATCCAGCCCCCACTAGTGTGACTGCCATCACAACGCTGGTAGTCAAGCAAGATCCTAAGAGCTCTATCAATACGTATACTCACATATTAAGATAGAAAAAACCAAGTAGCATACTAACATGTTTAGCAAGACTGTTATATACATGTGAATATCCCAAGCTTCCATTAAGTAATATACAAACTAGTATGATATAATAATGGCCCCTAGGGCATATACACTAACAATCTCCCACTTGCACTAGGGCCATGTACTGGCATATCGAAGACCGATGATCTCGAGTAGCCTCTCGAACTGAATCTGAGGTAGGGCCTTCGTGAATGGATCAGCAATGTTCTCTTCAGTAGCAACTCTCCGAACCTCGATCTCCCGACGATCAATGATCTCCCTGATCAGGTGATACCGCCTTAAGATGTGTCTGGACTTCTGATGGGACCTTGGTTCCTTCGCTAAAGCTATAGCTCCGTTGTTGTCGCAATACAGAGGTATTGGATCAACAATGGTAGGAACCACCTGAAGCTCTGTTAGGACCTTCTTCATCCAGACCGCTTCTTTTGCGGCTTCGCAAGCAGCAATATACTCCGCTTCCATCGTCGAGTCAGCTACGGTATCCTGCTTGGAACTCTTCCAGCACACCGCCCCTCCATTGAGGGTAAAGACATAACCTGACATGGACTTGGAATCGTCCTTATCACTCTGGAAGCCGGAATCAGCATAGGCCTCCATCCTGAGGTCTTTTCCGCCGTAAACTAAGAACATCTCCTTAGTCCTCCTCAGGTACTTAAGAATGTTCTTTACTGTTGTCCAGTGCTTCTCCCCTGGGTCTGACTGATACCGGCTTACCACGCTCAGTGCGTAAGCTACATCTGGTCTGGTGCACAACATCGCATACATTATAGAGCCTACCGCAGAAGCGTAGGGTATAATAGACATGTGTTCCCTTTCCAAATCAGTCTTGGGAGACATCTTTTTGGATAGGGTGATTCCGTGACAAGCCGGTAGATTACCGCGCTTAGAATCTTCCATACTGAATCTTTTCAGTACAGTGTCGATATACCTGGACTGCGAAAGTCCCAACATCCTCTTGGATCTATCACGATAGATCCGGATCCCCAGAATGTAAAAGGCATCACCCAGGTCTTTCATGAAGAACCTGTGTGACAAGAATCCTTTGACAGATTGTAGCATAGGAATGTCATTTCGTATTAATAGAATGTCATCCACGTACAAGACGAGGAATACGACAGTTCTTGCTACAACTTTACTATATATACATGGTTCATCTGGATTTTTGATAAAGTCATATTCTTTGACCGTTTCATCAAAACAGATGTTCCAACTCCGCGATGCCTGCTTCAGTCCATAAATGAACTTAAGTAACTTGCATACTTTCCCGCTGCTCCCACTCTGATTGAAACCCTCTGGCTGATCTATATAGACGCACTCTTCTAAATTTCCATTCAGAAAAGCCGTCTTTACGTCCATCTGCCAGATTTCATAATCATGGAAGGCAGCAATAGCAAGAAGGACCCGAATAGATTTGAGCATAGCCACTAGAGAAAAAGTTTCGTCATAGTCCAAACCAGGTCTTTGATGAAAACCCTTTGCAACAAGTCTAGCCTTATAGGCTTCCACCTGTCCATCTACACCAATCTTTTTCTTGAAGATCCATTTGCATCCTATGGGTTTTACCCCATCTGGAGCAAAGTCCAAAGTCCATACTTTGTTGGTGTGCATGGACTCCATTTCGGTCCGCATTGCATCTAGCCATCGTACCGAGTCGCCGCTCTGGATGGCCTGCTGGAAGCTAGTAGGTTCATCATCATCTATGATGCAATCCTCTCTATCCCCATCTATGAGAAAACCGTAGTATCTCTCAGGCGGATGAGACGACCTACTACTCCTGCGGAGGGGTGCGGGAATGTCCTGTTCTTCTTGAACTACTGGTTCTACCAAACTTTCAGTATTAGTTTGTGGTTCTGGAATTTCTTCCAGTTCTATTTCACTCTCACTTGTTTCCTTTTCTAAAAACTGATGTTCTAGAAAATGGGCATTACGAGAAACAAATACCTTTTGTTCCTCTGCATAATAGAATAGATATCCCCTGGAGTTCTTTGTATATCCCACAAACTTACACTTTACTGATCGTGCCTCGAGCTTGTCCACATGCTGCTTTTTAACAAAAGCTGGACATCCCCAAATCTTTATATACTATAGATGGGGTTTCTTCCCACTCCACATCTGATATGGCGTGGTAGGCACAGTCTTGGTAGGAACCATGTTCAAAAGATATGTCGCTGATTCTAGCACATAATCCCAAAAAGATCGCGGTAACTCAGCATTACTCATCATGGAACGTACCATATCCAATAGAGTTTGATTCCGTCTCTCCGATACACCGTTATGCTGTGGAGTGTATGGAGGAGTAAGCTGAGAGAGAATTCCTTTCTCTTTTAGGTAACCTAGGAACTCGGCACTTAAGTATTCACCACCTTGATCAGATCTTAGTGTCTTGATACTTTTGCCGGTTTGGTTTTCTACTTCATTCTTAAACTCTTGGAATTTCTCAAAAGCCTCGGATTTATGTTTCATCAGATAAATGAATCCGTACCTTGAGTAATCATCCGTGAAAGTAATGAAATAGGAAAAACCACCTCTTGCATATGTAGACATTGGACCACATACATCGCTGTGTATGAGTCCTAAGAGCTCGCTCGCTCTTACTCCATGTCCAGTAAATGAAGTCTTTGTCATCTTTCCTTTGAGACAAGATTGACAAGTGGCATAAGTTTGATATTCGAACGAGTCCAAATATCCTTTTCTATGTAACTTAGTCAACCTTCTCTCATTGATGTGACCCAGTCTACAATACCATAAGAAAGCTTTATTTAATTCTGGAGACTTTCTTTTTAGTGTGTTCTGGACATTGAAAATTTGGAGTTGGTTTAACACATATATACCGTTATCCAGTGTACCGGACCCAATCAAACTATGATTAAGGTGGATGTTAACAACATCACTTACAAACGTGAAATCATAACCTTTATTTGATAACAAGGAAACACATATGATATTACACGTTAAGCTGGGTACACAAAAACAGTTATGTAAAACCAAAATGTGTCCACTCGTCAATCCCAGGTGATAATCCCCTACGGACACAGCTCCCACGGTAGCTCCGTTAGAAACCATCAGGGTCATATCACCGTCCTTCAGCACTCTACGGTTTCTCAGTGCCTGCAATGAATTGCAAATATGAGATCCTGATCCGGTATCCAATACCCAGGAAGTAGAGTTGATTGACAGACAATTCTCAATTACAAACACACCTGAAGTCGAAGCCACAGCTTGCTTCGGTTCCTGGTTCTTAGCGTTCCACGCCTTGCAATCCTTTTTCCAGTGCCCTTTCCTGTGACAATGGAAGCACTCATCCTGGGCCACTACCGGTACCGCAAACTTTTTCTTTCCCTTCCCTCCCACCTTACTTACACCTCCTCTAGGTTTGGTGGCGGCCTTCTTTTTCCTTCCTTTGGCCCTAGCCTTGGACCCGGAAGAAGAAGCACCGCTAACAAACATAGCGGGTGTTTCCCTTACCTTCTGCAAGGTGCCCTCTGCACTCCTCAACATGTTAAGGAGTTCTGGAAGTTCAACTTCTTTTCTTTGAATGTTGAAGTTCAGAATAAACTGGGCGTAGGTGGAAGGAAGGGACTGGAGAATAAGGTCTGTATAGAGCTCATTATCCAAAGTCGTCCCAAGGTCTGCGAGCTCTTCTATGTAGCCAATCATCTTTAGGACATGTTCTCCTACCGATAATCCGACAGCCAACCTCGCTCGAAACAAGTTCTTAGAGGTCTCGTATCTTGCTATACGAGATTGCTCTCTATAAAGTTCCTTTGTATGGAGAAATATGGCATCTAGTTCCATATCCTCGTGCCTCCTCTGATGTTCATTGTTCATCGAGGCAAGCATGATGAACTTGGCTTTCGCGCAATCATACTCCCAGGTTTTGTGGATTTCCTTATCTGCATTACTGGATTTGGGACCAGGGACAGCAGGTGCCTTAGAGGTGAGGACGTACCCCAATTTGTCATAGGTCAAAGCCATTTTGACATTCCGCAGCCAATCTTTATAGTTTGGCCCTGTCAGTATATTTTTCTCTAAAAGTAACTTAAGTCCAGTCATTTTCAGGGTCGCTGCAATTAGGAGAGAGAGAAGAAAACTCTTTAGCATGATACTCTTACAAGTTTAGAGTGGTTTTTAATTTATCTAAACTGGATGGCTCCCACTGTTTCTCGAATCCTTCCTCAAACCGTAAAAGAAGAATTAGCAAGGACTATTCTCACTGTACAATACTTGCTTAACCGTTCAGCCAGGCTGGTGTCGGTACTTCGAGGGAGGTTTTCCAACGCTTTCGCGAAGTTCCTTAATTAAATAACCTCTTTTCTCTGGGGGCGTAACCCCGCTGACAACTTTCTTGACACCTACTTGGTTTATAGCATTGATCGTTAAGTGACCAATATCCCGTCATTATCATTATCTTGTTAATTTGAACCCATCCGTACATATCCTTGACGTTCGGCCAAAATGATAATACGACTGTCCCAAACTAACTCATCTATCTATGCAACAAATGAATACCCAGCAGCTAACAAACACTATGCCTTGGCGTTAGGTCAAAATACATAGCTTGAATACTACTGAATACCCAAATGAAATGACGGAGGGCTACGAATGGTTTTGGCGAAACCGTGAACGTAGTGAACTTGATATGACCGAAAGAACCTGATAGCTTTTTAAAAGGAGTGGTTAAAGATCCGCAATTAAAAAATATCATCTGTTTTAAAATAACCGAGTGGTTTCTTTTAAATTATTCCAACGATTCATCTTTTGGTTTATTTTCTTTGCATTATTAATAATGTGTCCCATCATTGTAGAAAACAACGAAAATACAACGTCCTCTTATGCCATCCGCATTCGCCACTGGGTCCCGTCATCACCAGTTAGGTTACTTAACTAACGGCAGAGCGGGGGCTGGGCTAGCGCGGGTGTAAAACATAAGTGACGTCTAAATAGCTATCATATATAGATATTGTACATTCATCTGACGCAATAATAGGCATTCCAGATCTCATATGAACTTTATTGGATTTGCAAGCAATCCGCGTTTATTTAGAGCCTGCAACAAAAGACGGATTACACAGTTGTGATGAATAGCCATTACCCCACCCTAGACCCCTACGGGTACGGCAAACTACCCGCCAAATACCCGAAGTGAAGCGGTCTCCCTCAACAAAGTGAGTAGGCCACTAAACACTTCAAAGTACCCGGTAGTTTGTGCACCCCACCTTGGGTCTATCCTAGGAGCAAAAACAGTAAAATGAAATAATACAACGGTGGCTACAACCGCAACCTAGATGTGCCCCGCAAAATAATATTACAACATATTACAATTACAATGAATGAATGAATTTAATAACCCATCTCAAACCCTGGCTATTCATCACAACAGTCCAACACAGTTCATAACCACAAATAGTAAAAACCATTACAGAAATGTGCAACCCCCTGCCAACCGACATACTAGCAGTTAGGGGAGGTTTACGAACACATTATACAATCACAGATATAATCATATTAGCAAACATCGTAAAATTTCGATCGAGCAAACACTTAAGATTCTACTCTGAAACTTCTCTGCGCACCTGAGACTTGAGCAGACAAATAAACAATCCAGAAAAGACAAAAACATCACAGTAGAGCCACTGGAAAAACTTGGGCTGAATCGGCTCCAACTCGGCCGCGGATCCGCGGCGGATCGGTGGGATCGGCCGCGGATCCGCGGCGGATCGGTGGGATCGGCCGCGGTTCCGTGGCTGTGTGGCCGATTCAGGAACCCAATTTTTTTCAGTGTTCTTATATTTCTCTGTAGGTTATTCTGCAGGTCCCTGAAAAATTTTTAGAGCCTGTTTTAAAATCGACAGAAACTTAGTGAAATCGATGTCTTTTTCGGTTCGCTTTGCGTTCGAAATTCTTACGACTTTGCTAATGAGTTAATTATTGTTTAGCGAGGCTCTGATACCACTGTAAGTCAATGTACATCACCCCACGACTTGCGGGGAGGCGGAATAAAGAAAAACGATCTTGTTTTAGGCGTAAACATCGACTAACCGATAATCTTTGCTAAACGATAACTAACAAGAATCATAGAAGTTAACAACTACTATGAAAAGTGATTATACATGATGAACCGTGTCCTTCGTCTTTTCGTTCTCCACGTCCTTTCCGGCCTTCTCTATGTAGTAGATGATCCACCCGAGAGCTTTACTACAAGCTTCACCTCTAACTTGAGGTAACTATGTTTCTTAAATCGCTAATCTAAGTAACCTAGGTGATATAGAGAATGCTTAAGGATTAAGTAGTCTATTCTAATCCTTGGTCTCAACACATGAGAGGGGAGGATTAGGGTTTGAAGAGGGAGAGCTTGAGGAGAGAGAAAGTGAGCAAGAGAATGAGATGAGATAATGATCTATCATAATATATATCAAGCATTATTATTTATCCAATAAAAGAAAATAAAGGATTTACAACCATGCTTCATAAATACAAAAGGGTGATTCATCTCCATGAGTCATTAAGCATTTATGATGCATTAATGACATGGATGAATCACACAAATGAATCACTAATCTCATTTAATGCATATGCCACCTTAACCCTCAAGTCACCATCTTCTAGAAGCTTCTCGCGTAATTACGAGAACGCCCCTCCTATCCGTGAAAACACGGAAAAACTTTAGACTGTATAAATCCAATAACCGGATACTAGAAACTGGCTTAAAACAAAGCCGGCTAGTAAAAACTGTCCGTATGTCGTACGTGCGTAAACACATGTATGCGTCCGAACCCTTGTCGTAAAACCATACGACCTCTATATCGTTTCACCTGGAGTAGGGAAACTTTCTGTGTGGGACTCTAGAGACTCGACTACTACGCTGGCAGTGGGTTTAACCATAGACCGCAAGCGGCACTAGCTGTACGTAACGGCCCCCGGGTAGATGTCGATAAAAAGGCCGATGAGGAAATCCATCCGAACTCCTACTGAGTCTGATGTAACAATCTCCGTACAGTCCGGTCTGTTCGTCTAAGACTATCGCATATCGGTCCTAGGGGGCGGCAAGCGTCAGTCCCCTAATAGCGGTATAAGTCGTGTCGGAGTGAAGCCCATTACACCCTGAGAAACTACTGGAACCTACCAGCAAATCTCGCTTGCCCTGGCCAGGGACTTTGCGTAATGGCTCTCTGACACAGCGCGATATCAACCCCTAATACCGGGAGAGACGAATCTTGTCTAACCGCCACTGCTTCCAAGTGCTCGGGACTGCACCCAACTGCTACCTGTTTGCACGACTCCTTTGAGCCGTGGTAGGGTAGCAATCTAAGAACAGTGGGACACACTCGAGGCGAAGTAGCAGTGTCAAGTCTGCGGACTATGCTGTACTCATGTCACCTGGGAACTGTTAACTGACGACTGGTATAAAACCAACCAACAGTTCCCTGTGAGTCCTGTCCGGTGTACCCGTAACTTAACGAGCACCTGCATACTATCTCCAGTATGACGTACTGACGGCTGTGGGACAGACCATCTCCCCAACTGGGATGAGAAGCGTACACACTAGTCTACTCCGGAGTATCGATGCCCTGTCTCGATAATCCAACGACTAGGGACCTGAATAAGGATGTGCTTGTAGACTACCCAGCCCCCACTAGTGTGACTGCCATCACAATGCTGGTAGTCAAGCAAGATCCTAAGAGCTCTATCAATACGTATACTCACATTTTAAGATAGAAAAAACCAAGTAGCATACTACCATGTTTAGCAAGACTGTTATATACATGTGAATATCCCAAGCTTCCATTAAGTAATATACAAACTAGTATGATACAATAATAGCCCCTAGGGCATATACACTAACACGATTGATACCACCTCACTACAACTACTGAGAATCCTAACATCCAATTATATCTATCCCATAGATCCAAAACCCTGGATTTAGGAGGTATCACTTTGATCCTTATGGAGAATCCTTGTGATAAGAAAAGATTGACCTAGCGTAGCATAGGAAACTCCTTTCCTATCAAGAGTATGTCATCCACGTACAATACGAGGATCACCACCATACTCTCTACTACCTTTTTGTATATACAAGGTTCATCTACTATTTTGATGAAGTAAAACTCTTTGACTACCACATCAAAACAGGCGTTCCAACTCCGCGATGCCTGCTTTATCCCATAAAGCAACTTGCACATGTTTCCGCTGCTCCCACTGTCTACGAAGCCCTCTGGCTGTGTACTTATAGACGCTCTCTTCTAAATCATCATTTAGAAAAGCTGTCATGACACCCAACCGCCAGAAATCGTAGTCATGGTATGTAGCAATGGCAAGTTGGATCTGGATGGACTTAAGCATAGTTTTGAAAGTCTCAACTTTTCCATGTATACCAAGTAATCTTCTCAAGATATACTTGCTCCTGATGGGGATTTAACTCTTCAGATAAAGCAACCAAAGTCCATACTTTGTTGGTGTATAAGGATTCCATCTCAGATCGCATTAGAATCCAACCATTCTTACAGAGTCCCCACTCTTGATGGCCTGCTCGAAACTAGCTAGGTCATCATCTCATGATGTAATCCTCGCTCCCACTGTCATAGAGAAAACCGAAGTATCTCTCAGGTGGGTGAGGAACCCTACTAGATCGGCGGAGAGGCTGAGGTTCGTTGGAAACTATTGAATCCTTTGGTTCTACAAAATCATCAGCTGCAGTTTGTATAGCTGGAACTCCTTCCAGTTCTACCTCATGACCACTAATTTCTTCATAAGAAATTCCCTTTCACAAAGGCGGCATGCTGATAAACAAAACATCTTTTGTTCCTCGATGTGGTAGAAGATATTCCCTTGCGAATGCTTGGGATATCCAACAAACTTCCACAGAACTGACCTTGCCTCGAGTTTGTCCGTATTTTGCTTTGGACAACCCCAAATCTTAACATCCTTAAGAGATGGGCTCTTTCCATACCATATCACATATGGAGTGGTAGGCACCTGATTTGGTTGGAACCCTATTCAATAGGTATGCATATTCTCAAGTGCATAACTCCCAAAAGGAAATAGGTAACTCAGTAGTACTTATCATAGAGCGCACCATATCAAATAGGGTGTGATTGCTCCGCCCCGATACACCGACGTGCTGTGGTGTATACGGAGGAGTAATGCTGAGAGACAATCTCATTCTCCTTTAGAATAGTACAGGAATCCCGTGCTCAAGTATTCTCCTCCCTGATTACATCAATGGACATAATACTTATACCCGTTTTGGTTCTCTACTTCTAACTCATATTCATTAAATTTCTCAAAAGGTTCAGACTTGTGTTTCAACAGGAACATATGTCCGAACCTTGAGAGATAATCAGTGAATGTAATGATGTATAAAGAACCGGTCCTGGAATGTGTAGACAGGGGACTTTCATACATCAGCATGTATCAATCCCAAGAGTTCAATAACTCTTTCTCTGTTTCCAATAAACGAAGCTATGGTCATCTTATCTTTGTGACATGACTGGCAAGTTTCACAATTTGTAAATTCAAACTGATTTAAATATGCATCTTTATGTAACTTTAGCTAGTCGGGTCGCATCGATATGACCTAGTCTACAATGCCTCAAGAAGGATTCGTTCATTTCTGAACTCTTCCTCTTGTGTGTGATCTGTACGTTAAGAACTGTGGTTTGATTTATAACGTCTATGCTTTTAGATAACGTGCCTGAACCGATCAACTCTTGATATAGGAAATGTTCAAAACATTATCCAACAATACAAAATTATATCCTTCTTTACTAATAAAGATAATGATATGATTTTGTATATCAGGTTTGGTATCTAATAACATTCGTTCAGAATCAATGTATTCTGGTAATACAGGGTGAAAACTGCCAATAGACTTGGCTACAACACTTGCATCATTTCCAACTCTTGAAACTTATCACTCGTTCTCAGTTCTTTACCTTTCTATAGCCCATGTAACAGATTACATATCCGGGATCTTGATCCAGTATCAAATACCCAGGACATAGAGGATACTGAGAAACAGTTCTTTGTAATGAAACACACCCGAAGAAGATGCATCAGCATGCACTTTCTTCGTTTGGACGGCACGGGAATTCTAGTAATCCCCAATTTCCTGCTCGGTCTTATAACATTTATAAGTTGGAGCGGGACCAATGTTCCCTAGCGCAGTATAACAAGCGGGTTCGGTCAATACATCCGTATTATTATCTTGATTAAGGCGTGATATGATCGCTACCTGGAGAGAGAGAGAGAAGACAACATTCAGCGTATGCTCTTACAAGATTAGATTGGTTATTAATATATCTAATCAGGACGTCTCCCACTGTTTTAGTCAAATCTTCCTTCAAACCCTAAAAGGAAAGACTAGCCGGGATTAATTACACCCTACAAGTTCGCCAATCTTTCAGCCAGGCCAGTGCCGGTACTTTGAGGGAGGTTCCCCGTGCTTTCGCACGGACCTAATTAAAATAAACCTCATTTTCCCATGGGTGTAACCCCATTGACACCTTTCTAGACACCTACTTGATCGGCTAATTGTAATGTGTAAAACTCTTCCAGGAGTAACTCTTACTCGCAGCGGGTATCGGGATCCAACTATCTCATAGGAGGTATGCAATCTCATTGTAAATTTCAACACTTGAAATTCCCGATAATATTTTGCCCCTAGTACTTATAACCTTAACTATGGTCAACATATCATAAGCACTAGTCAAGTTCTACCCGTCATTTCATGATTAATTAGACCCACCCATATGACCCTCAACTATGGTCGACATAATCACATGACTGTCCTAATTAATCGCATTATATGCAGTGTAGGAAGACATCACTTAGCTACCGTACACTACGCCTCAACTATAGTCGACATACGCAGCACGAATACTAAGTACTCTACTTCCTAAAATGATGGAGGGTTACGACAGGTTTTTAAGAAAACCTTTTGCGTAATGAACTTGATATCATTGTAAAATCGAGTGATTTTTGAAAAGGAGTGGTTTTGAGGCTTTTACTAGTTTTGCTAAAGAGGTCACTCCCGGTAAAAGGATCTCGGCTCTTTCCTTATCGAATAAGGTGCTGGATATTCTACAAGGAATACCGCTGTGCAAAGCAAGAACTATAAAAGCAATCAAAAAGCAAACCGAATTTGTAGCATCTGCTAGTTTTGCTAAAGAGGTCACTCCCGGTGAAGGGATCTCGGCTCTTTCCTTATCGAATAAGGTGTTGGATATTCTACAAGGAATACCACTATGCAAAGCAAGAACTAGAGCTACCAGTTTTCGAAACAAGTTTCTACAACATCTTTAGGTTTCTTTTATTTCATTAATCTCATTAATGAAGTCCCATTTTTTTATGCTTCACAAGCATCACATTTGAAACGAAATCGACAATATACAATATATATCTCATATATATAATATAAACATTCATCTCAGGCAGTAATATGATCTCATCACAGAACATTGCAGCAGAAGAACATATATGAAATATTGGATATACTAGGTTGTCCGTGTTTTATTGCGAGCCTATATAAAACACGGATTCCACGGTCGTGATGAATAGCCAAACCCACATCCCTAGACCCCTACGAGAGCGGCAAGCAACACTGCCAATTCTAGGGTTAGGAGACCCGGTCTCGACTCCTCGAGATGGCCTCCCACTGGACCCTAGAACCCGGTTACTTGTGCCCCCCTCCTCGGGTCTACCTAATGCGGAAAAGTAAATAATATACAATGGTGACATCAACCTCAACCCGGAAGTGCCCCAATAAAAGAATATTACATACATTGAATTTTACATGAATGAAAAAGAGAAACCCTCATCTCACATAAAACCCCCGGCTATTCAGAACACGACGATCCAATATAACATATCACAGCAACACATAATATCTCATATCATCAACGTAAGCAAGTATGCGTATCCCGATTGTCGTTGATGTATAGAAACGAAGCCGGCGATACACCACATACTACGCTTACGGTCATAGAAAAGAAAGTGTAAAACTACAACATTTGGAATCCACAATCACTTTAGATATCTTAAATCCGAAATATCACATACTTCGCATTTCATGCCTAACTATATGAATTCCACATATTGTATCACATTCCAGATAAATAGACAATGTTAAACTTTCCGATCGAATAAACAAACACCCAAGATTTCCCAAATAGCTCAACACTTGAGCGGAGTCCAAAAAATCCCAGAACATGTCACAGCCCCAATGAACCAGCCGTAGAAGGGTCAAACCAACGCCTCACATGTGGCAACGCTAAACTACCACAAACCCTAGGGTTCAGTGGCAGTTTTGACGGTTACACAATCGAGTTAAGGTTACGTTCTTCTAGAGGGTCCACAGATACGCTTGCATGATTTCCCGAAAGTTTCAAACTCTGGAAAAATCCAACACTTGAAAGTTTTCCGTCTGGGGAAAAAGTGAGTTATTAATATTCGTTCGAACTTTTTAACACATTCTAAATTACCCGGAAAAACTAAACGATGTTAAACTTTCTGATCGAATCAATGAATTCTAAAGATCTCCAGAACACACAACACTTGAGTAATATTAAAGATTCCCAGAAGCATAATGTAATACCTATGGATCCACTCCTGAAGTACGATCCCTCAATCCCCATTTTCTGCCGCGGAACCGTCGCCAATTGGTTGGTTTGGCCGCGGTTCCGCGGTGACTTGGAGGAATCAGGGAGTCGTACTTCATAGATATCTATAGAATCACCTGCTTATTTTTCTGCGTATTTTTAATACAGAAAAAACCACCTTTTTAAAAAATTTCCAGAGAGGGTCAAAATTGACGTTTCGGGGTTCGATCGGACTTTTAACTTCGTATACACGTCGCCTAATGCTCTAGCTAGTCTCCGATACCACTGTAAGGTTACTAGGCACTGTCACAAGGTTCTACAAGGCATTACAGATGCCAAAATCAAATTTTTCAAGTGCCGAACAACCCAAGCAAGATCTTAGACTAGAGATTAGGCAAAACAAAGAGCAAGTAAACAACTTTACTTCTAAAAGGTAGGGATTACAACCTTTGTAGTCCGTTCTTTCACTTCATAAGATCCGTGTTGAGGTCCCTTCGCTGTGATCATCAAGTACCCGGACTCTAGAGAGGCTCCATCAAGAGAAAGATGCAAGCTTGCTTCCGATCTTCAATAACTAAGAAGATCTACCTTGAAGAAACTCAAACCCAAGCTCTTGCTTTGCTAATCAAGTATTAACAAAGCAAACACCCTAATCTAAGTGGCTAGAATAGATGAGGATGATGAAGTAGGAATTTATCTCTCTTTTGTTTTCAATTTCTTACTCAAAATCATCACATATCAAAAAGCTAGAAAGCTTTTTTAAGAAGAAGAAGAAGAAGAAATCTATTTGTGATGAATAATGAAATCTTGTGTGAGGTTAGAAATGCAACCATGGGTTAAGAAAGAAGACTTAACCCTTGTAGAGAATTAACTATGGTAAAGGGTTTGGGTTGGGTTAAGAAATATCTACACAAAATATCACAAGTCAAAGTCAAAGCTTCTTGAAAGCTTCATCCAAGTTTAACCCTAATCCAAACCCTAACCATATTTAAACTCCACAAAGCATGTTCATTTGTAACCCTAACTTGTTACAATATTATATATCACATATACAATATTTATTGTAACAAAATAAAATAATACAATTAACATATATCACATATATATCAATGTATTATCCAAGTGAGAAAAAGAATCTTTAAGTGAGCTAATATTAGTTAATGTAATATAATATATCAAATATATAATTATACATTAAATTATCGAATCAACACTTGATCCGATAATCCGGCTATTTCATAAATAACCGACTAATATAATCTGTATCAGTTCATCGAATCAACACTTGATCCGATGACCCGGCTATATCATATATACCCGGCCGATATCACAAATCGCGAGAATCTAATACGGTATCGCATACATGTATTATTCTCGGTCCTGCACATATCTCATATGTGCTCCTACTCCGTTTTGCCTGAGCCAGGAAACCTCTGTATAGGACTCTAAAGAATCGTCAATACGCCGGTAGTAGGTGATGATCATATCAAACACCCACAAGCTGCAAGCGGTCAGCTAAACGTAACAGCCACCCAGGTATTGATCAATCAGAAGATAAACAAGCAAGCAAGTACATTCTCCTGCGAATCCAATCAGTAACACTCCCATACAGTCCGGTCTCTTCGTCTGATATGTCGCATATCTCGCCTAGGGGTGGTAAACGTCAGACCCCAGTAGCTTGATAAGTCATGTTGATATGAGGTCCATAACATTTCGAGAAACTACTGATAACACTTACCAGTAAATCTCAGCAACCATGGCTAGGCATTTCCAATTATAGCCAATCGAACACAGCGCAACATCAACTCCCTATACCGGGAGAGACGAAACCCCTCCTATCGCTCATTGCCTCCATGTGATTCGGGACTGTACCCAAAAGCCACCGTTCTACACGCCCCCTTGGACGTGGTGATGTGGAAATCAAAGCACAGTGGGAATCACACAAGACTCTATGACGATCTCGGGTCTACAGACTAACCTGTACCAGTGTCACCAGAGAACTGCCATCTGACGTGAGGTATAATACCATCTAGGAGTTCTCGGCGAGTCCGTCCAGTGTACCCAGTCTCCACTGAGCACCCGTATACCTTCTCTGATGTCAAACACCAATGGATATGAGATCATCCATCGCCCATCATATGGGTCAAGAAGCGCATACGCTAGTCTACTCTGGTATATCGATGCCCTGTCTCGATACACCTACGACTAGGAACATTTGAAGGATGTACTTAGCGACTACACTGTCCCTACTAGTATGATCTGCATCATAGTCCTGGTAGTCAAGTACTCATCCTAAGGGCTTTATCAATATGTAACATAGAGACAATCAGAGTACATGTTAAGATAAAGAGCAACCAGATAGCATACTATCATGTCGAGCAAGAAAGTCGTACCTATATATGTCCAAGCACCCACTACAGTATACATCGTATGTACAGTAATGGCCTCTAGGGCATATATATAACTAACAGACGCAAGTGTCCCACCTACCAATGCAAAACACCCGAATGAAGCTGTGTGCCAGCGATGCCGCTACTGATCCAAGCGGTCGACCTGCAAGAACTGTGGCACAACGGGGGTGAGTTGCCAACTCGTGAGTAGAAAAAACATCTACAAGTAGAAATCGAATAAACAACGACTCCTGGGTCAACTATATCAAAAAGGTAATACTATGATATCTAGGGTGACCGGGTCGTATATGTGCCAACAAGTTAGTCAAACCTATATGCATGCGGATATCATCCGACAATATAACCAGTGTATGTATGGATATGGATCCCGTCCAACTATATAATCAATGTATGTAGGTATGTTGTAGCGTCTTGAAAAGTCGTTTTGGTGTTTTCCTGAAATTCGGCGAAAATTCGGTATTTTTCCGAAAACCGTCTTTTTTGTTATTTTGCAGTTTAGGGCTAATTATACCTAAAATGGATAGGTAATTGCTTGTTTTTAGTAGCTAATGAGTTACTTATGAAATTCTGGTCGTTTAAAAATTTTCCCTAATTTTTCAATTTTTTAATATTATTTTAAGCCGGTAAGAAAATACATTAAATTAGCGATAAATACAAAATTTTTTGGGCTAATTTTAATCTTTAAAATTATGTTAATTAAAATCTAGTTGTAACATAAATTTTTAGTATTTTATTTTGATTTTTAACTAATTTTTATTATAGAAAACGAAATTTATTGAATTTAAGCCTAAACTTGCAATTTTTGACTTGTAGGGGGTCTTTTTGCATAAAAAAAAATTTTGTGCACTCCCTCTCACTTCTCCCTCACCCTAGGCCGGCCATTTCCAGCAGCTCATGGGAAAAAAATTCCATGCTCCTTTGACTTTGTATATTGTGTGGAAATGAGGGTTTTTTTAAAGGTTTTTGAATTGTTAATTGGGTATGGTCTTTTGTGGGTTGGTAGGAGTTGACCTAGACTTTTCCCACACCCCACACCACTCCCCTCTCCCTTATTTCTAGCCAGAAACCAGCAGCTCCCCCCCTTCATTTTTCCTCTCTCTTTTGTTCACAAATTCATCTCAAAAATCAACAAAATCAACAAATTTCTTCACAATTTCAAAGCAAAACCATATTCCATCTCTTCTCCAACCTAATTTGGTTCAAATCGAGGTGAAAGGAGGTGTCTTGGGAGGCTTGGGCAATCTTAGGATTGATCTTTTGAGGTATAATTTCTAATCAAATGGTTAAATTATAGCTTAAGTGTGCTAAACTAGAACCTTGAAAATTGTTTAGTGTTAAATTTAGTGTTAGTTTCATTCTTGTTTTTTTTTAAAAAGTTCATGGTTGAAATTAAACTAGGGTTTTTAGAAACCATTATTTAGTTAATTAAATCTATTTTGCTATCTAGTTGTTTGCTAATCTAAGTTAATGAGGTTACTTTATTGGTGTGGGATTCAAATTAGTGCTAATTTGGTATTGTCATGTTTAGTGTTGGATTGAAATTGCTAATGATGAAAATCAAGAAAGGTTTTGTTTATGGAAATTAGGTTTTTAAGCATTGCTAATGGTTTAAACCTAATGCAATGGCTATCTAGTGGGTTAGTTGGATGTTGTGTTGGATTGTGAGCACTTTATCGCATAACGGCGATGTTGCGTCGTTTTTTTTAGAATGTTTGTACTTACTAGTTTTGTGATAAAAGTATGTGATAAATTAGTTTTGATATCTTGATGATTGTATTGGCTTATCCTATGACATTTAGGATGCGTGAGTGCGGATTTTTGAGTAGTCGGGTTTAGTTTTGCCGGGCGACCAAATCGGCGATTTTTGCAGTTTTTGCGATTTTCGCGTGTGTTCCGCGCACCTTGTGCACGTTGTACCTAGCTAGTGAACGTTGGTATTTTCTTTAGGGAATTGCATCGTTCTTGATTTGTAACCTTATGTTTGTATTGATGTTAATTCCAGGTTCAGACGCGGCTCGAAAAGGGAAAGCGGTGATTGGACACAGCTAGCTAGGGATTCCGGTGAGTAGATGTAACATCTACGGGGGACTATCGTTGGATGGCGCAAGCCGCCCGATAGTTTTAGTAACTTAAAAGATTCTTAGTGATGTTAGTAATTAGGGGTGTAATACTTATATGATTATTTGCTGCATCCATGCCTTATATTGACATACATATGCGAACCCATTTTATAGGACACCTGCACCATTGCCAGGGTTTTTATATGCAGCACGAGCACTATTCATGCTTACACACACGCCCTGGTAATTGCCATGCCACCACACTAGATAACCTATAATTTGAAACCTTTTACTAATTGATGCTTAAACATGTGCTATTGCCTTTAATTCCTTAAAATGAAATCGTAGGATTGCCATTCATGTGCATGTACCTCATCATATTATTTGTTCATGCCTAGTCTATTAATCATACATCGTAGCTTAATTATTGATATCATATCCATTCATCACCATTGATATATGCACTTATGAGGATTTCTTGAGATTTTATGATATTTCTGGATTTCGGGGGAAAGCCGCAAAATTTCTAAACTTATTATGTTTTTAAAATATGCAATTGCGGTTTTCTAGTGATGTAAAGTGTCGTCCACCATGAGTTTGCTGTGGTTTTCGAGATCCGTGTCGAGGAGTGGAGGAACCGTCACGGGTACATGGTGGGCCCGGTATGGTACCCCGGGGCAAGATGAATGTGGTGTTGACGTTGAGCCTGGCAGGGGATGGATTACCTACCGGTGACTGTTTTGGCACGGCGGATATCCAGAGGATACCGACCGTGGCCGCGAGATGATGAGATATTGATATTTGAGATGGGTCAGCCGGATGGCTGAGGCCAGAGATACTATGACATGGATATATGAGATTTGTGATAGTTTTGAGGTGTCGTTGCTGGACACAGGTTCTTGTTCATTCTAGTGGTATTATGCTGGTATTTCAAAAGAGGTTCCTAAAGGAAAAACATGATTCTTATACTTACACATTCAGAGCATGAATTGATTCACATCGCATTCATACCTGCTAGTATATTCATATTGCATACATACCCGCTATTATGTCCTGCCATACCTGTATTATAGATGCTAGGATGCTTGTGTGCATGCATTCGATAGCCTGTGTAGATGTTATTTATTACTCACGAGTTGGCAACTCACCCCCGTTGTGCCACAGCCTTTTGCAGGTCCGCTCCGTCAGTACAGTAGCGGCGGGCGCACTTGTTCTTTTGCTCTCTTGCGTGGACTCGAGGTTTTGCTCTTAGGTGGGTTATTATTATTTTTGCACCACCTTGTATATTCTTTGTATCTAGCGCACTCCATCTACTGTATCTACCAGTATTGTTGTATATTGACCTAGAGATGAGACTGTGAGGTTTGTGGACTTTTATGCTGTATTTTGGGGTCGAGCTCACTTGAGTCGACATGCTGTTTTTCTTATGCTTCATTATGATTATTTCGCATGTTGTTGCTTTATATTGCGTGGGATTTGTGACCGCCCTGTGGCGAAGAGCTGGCTCCCGCTTGGGGATGCCATATTGTTGGATTCATTTATATTCTTGTTGTACCTATTTTGGGGGCCAGTATTTACAAAAGAGACTCTGCCGAAATTTTCGGAAAAATTGATATTGTTTTTAAAAAGGGTTTTATATGACTTATTTGATAAACTCGCTTTCAATTGATTGGGTTTTCTTCACTCTTCTGCTTTGTGGTTTTGGTTTTCTGGGCTTTGGCTTACTTATTTTACGGACGTCTTGAGACGTTTCGTAAACTTAAGTGCCAGTCACGTTCCGTACCCTGCGGGTCGTGACAAAGTTGGTATCAGAGCGATAGGTTTTACCTTTTTGAGTGTAGGATGACCCTTGGTAGATGGAGTAAGTGACTTAAGCAGGGTAACGTAGCGTGCGTATGTCCGCGGCATACTTGCGATACGGTACTCCGCCTAAGTGACTTTAGGATACTTGCTTGAAATTCCTTCTTCAATTCCGTGTATCCTATGATTCTTTTGCACTGTTCTTATTATCCTTTTTCTGTACCAGCCACTATGCCGCCGAAGGCTACGAGGGCACAGAGGGCTGCCGCCCGAGACGAGATTCGAGCTGGCTCGTCCGAGACTAGGACTGAGCAGAGTGGTATGCCTACGCCGCAGGGACAGACCGATCCACCTTCCCCAGGCCGTATGGATAGGCTCGAGACTGGCATGGAGGAGTTGCGACAGATCACGGGAGGCATGCAGGAGCTACGTCAGATGGTAGGATCCCTAGTTGCAGCCAGTTGTATACCGAGACCGGATGACGTACCTACTACATCACAGACGACCATGATACCTGCTCCTACTACTACCACCGTGACCATCCCGGTTTCACTACAGGATTTCATGAGGTTGAGACCTCCAGTATTCACCGGCACCGAGGCAGCGGAGGACCCACAGACGTTCCTTGACAGTTTAGCCAGGATCTGCCGTTCGCTGAGATGTTCGGATGATCGATGGGTAGAGCTTGCGAGTTTCCGACTAGAGGGTCTCGCGCAGACATGGTGGGAGTCAGTCTTGAGAGGTCGAGCTGCAGGTCTACCGCCTATGACTTGGGTCGAGTTTACAGCGGTCTTTCTAGCCCGTTTCCTTCCAGAGAGCGTTCGTGACGCCAGAGCTCGTAGCTTCGAGGCCTTAGTCAAGACACCTGGGATGACGGTGTCTGAGTATGACATCCAGTTTACATAGTTATCCCGATACGCTCAGTATTTGGTGGATACCGAGGAGAAGATGGTGAAAAGGTTCGTACAGGGACTTGATGCCCAGCTATATCTTGCCATTGGCGTCCAGCACTACGACACTTATTCAGCTGCTATGGATACGACATTGCGGATGGAGGCACGCATATCACAGACTTCGGCCGTTTCTGGGCCGAAGAGGATTCGCACCAAGGTACCGTCTCAGAGGCAGCACGCCAGATTCTTTCCGAGAGATAGGCCTGGCAGAGGATTTGGGCGGGGACAGTTATATGGTTCTTATCCCCAGGGGCAGCAGTCGTTGCCAGGGTGTTTTGGGTGCGGGAGTTTGCACTATCTTGTCAGAGACTGTCCGGCGAGACGACAGGGAGCAGCGACAGTTCCGCATGTGACCCTACCACCATCGCCACCCCCTCCACAGAGAGCCCTACTTCCTACCACAGGCGATGCTCCACGCTAGTTAGGTGCACCCAGAGGCCGTGGACGCGGCGGTCCTGTTCAGAGAGGACGAGGAGGCAGAGGCCGAGGTCGAGGTCAGCCCGCTATCTGTGGAGGACAGGCCCGAGTATTTGCTTTGACACCGCAGGATGCGCAGGCATCCAATGCCGTTGTGACAGGTACCTTGCCAGTTTGCTCTTTCGACGCACGGGTATTATTCGACCCAGGTTCCACACATTCGTACGTCTCTACACACTTTGCACCGATGTTGGGCCGTGAGTCGTCATCGTTAGATCTTCCGCTTGTTGTTAGTACTCCGGTAGGCGAGTCGTTTGTCGCTCGTTTTGTTTTTCGTTTGTGTTCCGTTCGTATCGGGGAGAGGGATTCATCAGTTGATTTGATTCTCCTCGATATGTTGGACTTTGATGTGCTTCTGGGCATGGATTGGCTAGCCACTTGTTATGCTTCGGTGGACTGCCGTGAGAAGGCAGTCAGATTTAGCTTTCCGGGAGAGCCAGTCCTTGTTATTCAGGGAGACCGCAGTGTCACCATTTCCAGCTTAATTTCGTCTCTTCGCGCTGGTCAGCTCTTGCGGAAGGGATGTCAGGGATTCTTAGCGTATGTTTGTGATACTCGAGCTGCAGAGGTTCCGTTGGACCGGGTCCCGGTAGTTTGTGAGTTCCCTAATGTTTTCCCTGATGAGCTACCTGGGCTACCGCCTGAGCACGATGTTGAGTTCTGCATCGATTTGATTCCCGGCTCGGGGCCTATTTCTATACCGCCTTATCGGATGGCCCCGGCAGAGCTTCGAGAGCTGAAGGATCAGTTGCAGGATTTGTTAGATAAGGGGCTTATTCGACCTAGTGTTTCTTCGTGGGGTGCTCCGGTCCTGTTTGTCAAGAAGAAGGATGGAAGTTTGCGCTTATGTATCGACTACCGCTAGCTGAACAAAGTTACCGTTCGGAACAGATATCCGTTGCCACGCATTGATGACTTGTTCGACCAGCTTCAGGGTGCGGGATATTTTTCGAGGATCGACTTGCGATCAGGATACCATCAGCTGCGAGTTCGACAGGAGGATATACCGAGGACAGCTTTCTGCACGCGCTACGGCCACTACGAGTTTTTGGTGATGTCGTTCGGACTCACCAACGCCCCAGCAGCATTCATGGATTTGATGAACCGTACATTCAGGCCGTATCTTTACTTGTTCATCATCGTGTTTATCGACGATATCTTGGTGTACTCCCGGAGCAGAGAGGAGCACGAGCAGCACTTGCAGATTACGTTACAGACTCTGAGGGAGCACCAGCTGTTCGCAAAGTTCTCCAAGTGTGCATTCTGGCTGGACAGCGTCGGATTCTTGGGTCACGTGGTTACGAGAGACGGCATTTGTGTGGACCCGAAGAAGATTGAGGCTGTTCAGCAGTGGCCCCGACCTACATCGGTTACTGAGATCCGTAGTTTTCTAGGCCTGGCGGGCTACTACAGGCGTTTTGTTCAGGACTTCTCCCGTATAGCTGCACCGTTGACCGGTTTGACCCGGAAGGGAGTTCCTTTCGTCTGGACGGAGGAGTGCGAGCGCAGTTTTCAGCAGCTACGGACTCGTTTGACTACGGCGCCGGTATTATCTTTGCCTTCGGGATCAGGCGGATTCGTGGTCTACTGTGATGCTTCGCGAGTGGGATTAGGATGCGTATTGATGCAGCATGGCCGAGTGATCGCTTATGCTTCTCGGCAGTTGAAGAAGCATGAACAGAACTACCCCACTCATGATTTGGAGATGGCTGTAGTGGTCTTTGCACTGAAGATTTGGCGACATTACCTATACGGCGAGTCGTGTCAGATATTCACCGATCACAAGAGCTTAAAGTACATATTTCAGCAGCGAGACCTAAACCTCAGACAGCGTCGTTGGATGGAGTTGGTGAAAGACTACGACTGCGAGATCTTATATCACCCAGGCAAGGCGAATGTAGTGGCAGATGCGTTGAGTAGGAGGCCCGGGGGTAGTCTATCCCTTTTGCGCGCAGTGCAAAGGCAGTCGTCAGCAGATTGGCAGATGCTATGCGACAGCCGAGTTGAGTTCGAGTTCACTCAGACAGGGGGACAGCTCGCGCATGTTCGTGCACGCCCACAGTTGCTTGACCGTATATATAAGGCACAACGCAGTGACGACCGTTGCTCAGAGATCATGGCACAGATGGGACAGGGCAGATTTTCCGAGTTCGTGATTGACGATCAGGGGATTTTACGCTATGGATCTAGTCTGTGCGTACCAGATGCTGATGGATTGCGGCATGACATTCTTGAGGAGGCACACCGATCAGTGTATAGTGTCCACCCCGGTTCCACCAAGATGTACCACGATATGAGAGAGACCTACTGGTGGGAAGGGATGAAGAGGGACATTGTGGAGTTTGTTTCGAGATGCCTGACTTGCCAGCAAGTCAAGACCGAGCACCAGAGGCCCGCAGGAGAGCTGCAGCCGTTACCCATTCCGGAGTGGAAATGGGAGAAGATTTCGATGGACTTCATTGTGGGTCTATCCAGGACCAGTCGAGGGTACGACTCTATCTGGGTGATCGTGGATAGATTGATGAAAGCGGCTCACTTCCTACCAGTGAAGACCACTTTCAGCTTCGCTCAGTATGCTCAGCTCTACATTGACGAGATCGTGCGACTACATGGCGTACCGACTTGTATCGTGTCAGATCGAGGCACTCAGTTTACCAGCCGACTATGGCAGAGACTCCAGGATGCTTTGGGCACTCGTTTGAGCTTCAGCACAGCATTTCATCCGCAGACAGACGGACAGTCAGAGCGGACCATTCAGACTCTCGAGGACATGCTAGAGCGTGCGTTTTAGACTTCGGCGGTAGCTGGGATCGTCATTTACCTCTAGTGGAGTTCTCCTACAACAACAGCTTCCAGGATACTATTCAGATGGCACCTTTCGAGGCATTGTATGGGAGGAGATGCAGATCGCCCGTCTGTTGGACAGAGCTCAGCGAGAGCAGCATTTTCGGGCCGCAGCTTGTTGATGTAAGTGCATGGCGGCGCCCCGGCCATCAATCCGACGCCGGAATGCGGAAGCGGTGATAAACTTTAATTTTGCGGACTTAGCAAACCGGCACCACCGCGCACTAAACCCCGGATCGGGCCATTAAACTAGATCTAGCAAAGTACAAGAAGGGGAAGAGATATACCGAATGATCCGAGTCCTCCGGTCTTCTTCTCGTCGTCCCGATCTCCTGTGGAAACTCCGGTCGTCGCCTCCTCGCCGGAAGGGCACCACATCGCCTGTATCTTTTACGGGCTCCCACCTCAATACCGAGGCAACTCGGGCGCGAAGTAGGCTAGCCGACGCGTCCAAGATTTGCTGTAGAATGTGTAGGGTTGAAGCTATGTCTCATTTGGGGTTTGTTGCCATTTGAAGATGATGGAGGAAACAAGATAAGAAAAATGGTGCTTGCATTTTTCTAGCATGAAATGAGATCAAGAAATGAAACTCTCAAGAATGAAAACTCTCATCTTTTTCTTTCTCTCAACCATGAAAAACTTATCATCTTAAAAAATGGTGGAGGAAAGAATATGAAGCATGAAAGGAGGTGATGGTAGGAGCACAAGTGGTGACCACATCCAAAACATCATCATCACAAAACACAAATCAATCCTAATCCTTTCTCATCTCATTAAAGCAAAGGAAAAGACTAAGAAAGAATCAAAATGATGGTTGAAAAGAAAAGATGCCATCATATACAAAACAATTGCAAGAAACTCCCTCCACAATTGTTATTTGCAAACTTGCAAATAACCCCCTCCATCGGAAAAGTCCGGCCGGGAAAGAACAAAGGAAAACCGGCCGGAACGGAATGCAAACTGGCAACTCCAGAAAACTGGTCCCGTAATAAATTACAGGAAAACCCCGATACTGTGCATACACACCCGCATCTGTATTCCGTCCGGATACAAATGCAAAGAGACAAAACTACACTATCAAATACTAGGATCCGGCTTAAGCCAAAGCCGGCTAGTAAAAACCGTCCGATCACGATCCGTGCAATACCGGACGTATCTGGTCGAACCCTGCCATATCTCCATACGGCCTCTACAGCGTTTCGCCCGAAAGCTTGAGTAACTGAAAGTGTGGTGGACTCTAAAGACTCGTCAATACTATGGCTGTGGATTTAACCACTAGCACGTCAGAGGTATAAGCCAATACGTGACGGGCCACCAGCTATTGACTAAAAGGGACGTCGATGAGTCAACTCATCCTGACACCCTACTGAGCCTGTCAGTGACAATATCCGTACAGTCCGGTCCGTTCGTCTATGAGCATCGCATGGCGGGCCTAGGGGGTTAATAAAAGTCAGACCCCCAAAAGCGGTACAAGTCGTGTCGGAGTGTAGCCCAGAACACCCTGAGATACTACTGGAATACCTACCAGTAAATCTCCTGCCTTGGCCAAGGACTTCGTGTAATGGCTCTCCTAGACACAGCGCGACCTCACCCCCAATACCGAGAGAGACGAACCCCTGAAGATCCGCTCACTGCCTCCATGTGGCTCGGGACTGTACCCAACTAAAACCTGTTTGCACGACTCCTTTGAGCCGTGGTAGGGTAGTAATCAAAGCACAGTGGGAACTCACACGAGACAAATGACGATCCCCAGGTCGATGAACTAACCTGTACACATGTCACCAGGGAACTGCTATCTGACGCCAGGTATAAGACCAACTAGCATGTTCATGGCGAGTCCTGTCCGGTGTACTCATAACCCAGTGAGCACCTGTATACATCTTAGGTGAACCAACTGACACCAGTGGCTTGTGAGACCGGCCACCGCCCCTCGTTGGGGTCTCGACTGTATATACTAGTCTACTCTGGAGAATCGATGCCCTGTCTCGAAACTCCCACGACTAGGGACCTTTTAAGGATGTGCTTATTGTTAGTGTATATGCCTTAGAGGCCATTACTGTATCATACTAGTTTGTATATTACTTAATGGAAGCTTGGGATATTCACAGTTGTATATACAATCTTGCTCGAAATGGTAGTATGCTACTTGGTTTGTCTCTGCTTTAATATGTGCATGTGTTTCTTTTAGCATATTGCTGGTATACATATTAGTAGAGCCCTTAGGATCTTTGCTTGATTACCAGCGTTGTGATGGCGCTCGCACTCGTGGGAGCTGGGTAATCTATAAGCACATCCTTATACAGGTCCCTGGTCGTTGGACTATCGAGACAGGGCATCGATACTCCGGAGTAGACTAGCGTATGCGCTTCTCATCCCAGTGTGGGAGACGGTCTGTCCCACAGCCGTTAGTACGTCGTACTTGGGATAGTATGCGGGTGCTCGTTAGGTTACGAGTACACTGGACAGGACTCGTCGGGAACTGTTGGTTGGTAATATACCTATCGTCAGTTATCAGTTCCCAGGTGACATGAGTACAGCTTAGTCCGCTGACTTGACACTGTCACTTCGCCTCGAGTGTGTTCCCACTGCACTTTGATTACTACCCTACCACGGCTCAGAGGAGTCGTGCAAACAGGTAGTTTTTGGGTGCAGTCCCGAAGCACTTGGAGGCAGTGACGGTTAGACAGGATTCGTCTCTCCCGGTATTGGGGGTTGACATCGCGCTGTGTCTAGGAGAGCCATTACACGAGTAGTCCCTGGCCAGGGCAAGCGAGATATACTGGTAGGCTTCCAGTGTTATCTCAGGGTGTTCTGGGCTACACTCCGACACGACTTGTACCGCTATTAGGGGACTGACGTTCACCGCCCCCCTAGGCCCGCCATGCGATGTATCAGACGAACAGACCGGACTGTACGGAGACTGTCACATACAGGCTCAGTAGGAGTGCAGATGGGGTTCACCTCGTCAGTCTTCTTATCGACATCTACCTGGGGACCGTTACGTACAGCTAGTGCCGCTTGCGGTCTGTGGTTAAACCCACTGCCAGCGTAGTGTCGAGTCTTTAGAGTCCCACACAGAGAGCTATTCGCCTTTAGGCAAAATGAGTAGAGGTCGCATGGTTTTGCGACAGGGTTCGTTCGCATCCGCGCACTTGTGCACGTTTGCTGTCCGGACAGTTTATACTAGCGGGCTTTGGTTTAAGCCGGATCCTAGTATATGATTTGAGATTGGTTTTTCTCATTGTGTTCGTGTTCCTCGGATCACGAATGCGGGTGCGTATGCACAGTTGCTTGAGATTGAGGGAGAGGACCTTGTTTAGGGTTAATGACTATTGTCATTTTATTAACCCCATTGCTTTTGTGTGTATTATTGTTAATTAATAATTAGCTTAATTATTGTGCATGGTTGTTGTTGTTGACCTTTTGACTTCATTGACTTGTTGACCAAGTTGACAATTTGACCATGATCATTTCATTTGGAAGATGCTCTTAGATCCTTGCAATTTGCATTAATAGTGAAATGATAATGGTCACCTCTTGATTAAACCATGACAATTTTCTAGCTAATTAATTAATTAAAATATCACACACATATTAGTGAGAATGGCTCACTAATAATTCATTCTATCATATCTTTTCTCTCTCTTGCTCATCCTCTCCCTCAAGCTCTCTCCCTCTCATGTGTTGAGAAACAAAAAAAGCTTGAGAAAAACCTTCACTTGATCTTCTCTACTCACTTCTAGGGTTCAAGTCTTAGCATTTCTTGCACTCTAGTTACTCCTAGCTTGGAGTCGAAGCTAAAGGTCGAGGCTTTCGGGTGGATCCTTCTTTGACGGAAGAAGACAAGCAAGGTGAGGCCTTTCTACCATTCCGACGAGCAAGGAGAGAAGGAGTTCGAGCTCAAGGTATAACCTTTCTACAACTTAGCTAGTTGTTAGTTTACTTTAGCTAGTTTTCGTTTAGTAAAGATCCTCACAAGCAAGGTCCATGTTGCCTAAGTCATTAAAAATCCAATTTTTATTATGTTTTCCGCCTCCCCGTAAGCACCGGGGTGGGCAACGTGGACTTACACTTATAGACTCCAGCTCTCACTTATATGATCGCCCTCATACCGCTGGCAGTCAAGCAAGAATCCTAAGGGCTCTATCAACGTGCAATAGCGACATGTCAGGTCACCTAAAGCAGTACACGATGATAAAGGTAAACCAGATAGCATACTATCATCTCGAGTAAGATGTCCTCCCGGGATAGGTCCTCCCTCAATCATTGCAATCACGTGCCTGTGACCCAATAATTGACTCTGAGGGCACTATCTCCAACAATCTCCCACTTGCACTCAAGGCTAATTATTGCGATGTCGCATACTCACAGCCTGTGTGATACCGAACACCCAACTCCCCTACTAGTCAGTCTCACAAAATCCGTTTGCGAAACTATTGTGTTCGAGGAATAGCCTTAGTGAGTGGATCCGCCTTGATGTTTCTTTCTATGTCTCTCTATATCTCAAGTTCGCGGAGAAAGCCATCTCCCGAAATGAGCAATACCTGTCTTAGAATGTCTGGATGTCTGATGGGACCTAGCTCATAAATGAACTCCAAATCCAAACTTCTTAGACTGTATCGTCAACTGAACTTAATCAGTATCCTGCGCCATGCCACCCTCAGTATTCCCTTGGACCACCTGTCCAAAAAACTGCCCCTCGTCAGAAGGATAACTATAACTCTGACGATCACCCTGTCGTCCATGTCACCTTGGAAGCCTGGAATGATAACTGTCTCCTTAATGAGGCTGTCGTTATCATATCCCTAGAACATCCACTTATGTTCTAAAACTGCTTCCGACTGTTTCTCCAGGATTGGATCAATGTCAACTTATTGCATCTAGTGCAAGAACAACATCTGGTGTGGTAATTGACATCTCATGATTGACTCAATTGCCTAAGCAAGTGATCTGCCAATCATGCGTATCCCTCTCCCCTTTAGTCTGTAAGACACCTTTAGAGAGGGTGACTCCATTACCTGCAGGTACACCACCATGCCAGGAGTCGTCCATTCTAAATACTCATAGAATGCTGTCAAGGTACCCAGATTGGGAAACCACCCAAATCTAGATCTAAAACCATAGATCTAGTAACCAGTATGTCTGATATAATGTCCAAGTCCTTTATGGAGAAACCACTGTGTGACGACCAAAGTATAACCGATCGTAGTATAGGAATGTCACTTCCTACTTTGTGTATGTCATCCAAAACCCGGATATCATACCCTACTACCTTCTCAACAGATCCATCCCCTATTCTGATGACGTCAAACCCATGACTGTCACATCAGAAATAGATGATCTATCTCCGCTATATCTGCTTTGGTCTATAAATAAACATAAGCCTGATGTCCACCAATGCTTCCGCTGCTCCCACTGACTACGACAACCCTCTGGCAGAGTCATATAGATGTGCACTTCTAAAGCTACTTTAGAACGACGCTATACTCATCCTCCTGCCGGGTCTCGCAGCCTGGAACAACAACAATGGCAAGTGTGGGTAAACAAGAACTTCCCTGTCACCGTCCTTGAGGCTACCGAAGTACCTCTCGGGTGCCTGAAGTTACCCACCTTATCTGCGGAGTGGCCAATGGAATGTCAAATCAGATTGAATCTTTAGGTTCCTTATCAAATCTTCGGTAATCGTTTGCGGTTCTGGAATCACTTCCAGTTCTACCATACTCCCACTACTGTTTTTGAAAATATCCATTTTTAATAAAACTGTGGCGAGTCAAGAACAATATCACTATTGATCTTCCAGATGGTAGAAAATCAACCCTCGTCATAGCCTGGGTCAACCCACAAACAGTCATTACAGAAACGTGCCTTGAGTTGTCCAGTGTCTGGTTTTAATCATAAGCCGGACAACTCCCCGTACCTTAACAACGTTAAGATATGAACTGTTCTATATCCAATATAGAACCAGAGGCACTGATTTAATTGAACCAGATTCAAATCATGCAGCTATCTCTAGTGCATGTCAACTAAATGGAAGGAGGCCGATCAGCGTTACTCAACTTAGGAATGCTTCCAATTATGAGTAACCTGAAAGAGAAGTAATTACTATCAACTGAATACCATACACAAGTATCTACATCTTCGATCACTTTGAAGAATCCCGATACTTGCTACACCTGGTTCTCTACTCTATTCAAATACCTATAACTCCTCAAAACTCAGACCCTGTGTTTCTACGAAACACATGTCTAAGAACTAGAGAAGTTAAAGGTAAACAGAATATAGGATGAGGACCAACCCCTCTGTCCTAATGGACACTAGACAACATACAATACTCTGTATGAGTCCGCTGAGTCTAACAACTCTTTCACTGTGTGTCGTAGGTTGAAAATTGTACTTATGGTTAAGAAGAATTACACCACTGTTTAATGCTCCTTACCTAACCATCCACTGATATAGGTAAATGTCATCAACATAATATCAAAAGGTATATCTCACTCTATGAAAATAGACGTACAGATATATCAATTTGAAATTGGTGCACAACAGCGGATATTCAAAACCAAATATTTGCCGACCGGCAAACAACCCAGGTGATCTCCTCAAATATCACCGATTATAACGAATCCTGATATAATAAGGATGATTACCCTATTCCCAATAACTTACTCCCACTCATCATCTGTAAAACCATACAGATGTGAGAATCAAACCTGGTAAATACATACCCTAGAGCAAGTGTCCAATCGGGAAATCAGTTTTCTTTTAACAGTACACAGCTGAACTGAAACATTGAAATGTTTCGATGGGGTATTCTGGTATTCCTAGTAATGCCTCTACCATTATCCAGATTCACAACTATAACCGTATAATTCTTTGTCACCTCTCCAAATCCCTTTATATGTCTTTAGTCATTACCTTCTGCACACCCTTTTAGGCCAATTGGTTTTCTTCCTTCCCTACCGTTCGGCACCAGCCTATGGTTTGGAAGAAGACTATCCAATAAGCATAATGGGTGTACTGTCCTAATCCTAGGAGCACTCGCAATGCGAGAGAAGGTGAAGATAAAAGACAACCGAATAAACCTTATTCATATTTCTCCTGGACCAGAATCCATCCCCGAACTAGAACAAGTTCCTTTCGAGTTCGTATATAACCATACGATGGAGTATCCAATAAACTGTGGATCTTCGTAGTGATATGGAGTGTCCTGGAGAAATACAAAGGTGATTTAGGATTGGCGAAGAAATACTTGGTTTGGTCGTGAATATCAGTCGCAATTTACTTTGCCCTCTTACTAATCCCTTTCTTTGTCTGAACTTAATACCTTCTGTACACCGTTTAGGCTAACTGGTTTTCTTCATTCCCTACCGGTCGGCACCAGCCTAAGGTTTGGAAGAAGACTATCCAATTTGCGTAATAGGTGTACTACTCCTAAACCAAGGAGTACTCGCAACCTTAGAGAAGGTGAAAAGAAAAGACAACTGAATAATCCTATTCGTTTTCTCCAGAACCGGAAACCATCCTCGAATAAATTCCTTCGAGTTCGTATCTAACCATACGATGGTTTTGTCCAATGGAAGTGGACGTTCGTAGCAATACGGGGTGTCCTGGAGAAAAGGGTAAAAGTAGGAGTGGCAATGAGGTTAGCGACTCTGACAATCCAAAAGCCAGTGTTAAGAAGGTTCGGTCAACTTGGTCACTGAGTCATAGTCTAGGGTCGGGTCAATGGTCGCTGCCAGAGAGAGAGAGAAAAGAAACACTCAGCGTGCACTCTAACCTAGATCAGAATGGTTATCACTTTATCTAATCTGGAAACCTCCCACTGTACCTCAAATTCTCCTCCAAACCTGAAAAAAGAATTAGTCGGGGTAACCCGAGGAGTAAACCAACTCATCAGTGGGAATCGGGATCCAACTATCATCGCATGACAACGTGACGGAATCCGCTCACGGTATCACACTCCAGAAGGTATGCGCATATCTGGCAAGTTTCGGTACTTTTGAAACTCCCGATGTGATTTTTACCCCATGCTCTTATGACCTTGACTTTGGCCAACAAATCATAAGTCACATGTCAAGTTCTGCCCGTCATTCTCCAGGTTAATTTGAGCCCACCCGTACAAGCCCTTGACTTTGGCCAACAAGGCTATACGACTGCCCCAAACCAACGCATCTATCTATGCTGCATATGAATAACCAACAGCTACCAAACACTGTGCCTTGACTTTGGCCAACAAACACAGCTTGAATACTATTGACTACCCATATGAAACGACGGAGGGCTACGAATGGTTTCTGGCGAAAACCTTTAACGTAATGAACTTGATATCGTTGAAGGAACGGATAGCTTTTTAGAAAATATAGTGACGAAAACCTTTACTAAAGAGGTCACTCCCGGTGAAGGGATCTCGGCTCTTTCCCCGTAGAATGGGGTGCAGGATATCCCAAATGAATACCACGATGCAAAGCAAAAGTAATCGGCTATAGTGAAGTTAATGCCCTGACGCAAACTTCTGTCCAAGGGGTCACTCCCGGTGAAGGGATCTCGGCCCTTGCCTCGTCGACTGAGGAGCAGGATATTCCAAGTGAATACCACGATGCAAAACAAAAGTGAACGTCCTTGCAATAACAGCTTTTTTTGAAAAGTGTTCCAACAACATCAGAAAAGGTTTGTTTTAACTTGCATTGATCCGAATCAATGCAGTCCCATCAATTGATCACACCAGAAAGAACGAAAATATACTGACGTACGTATATGCCATCCGCATTCGCCACTGGGTCCCGTCATCACCCGTTAGGTTAGCTAACTAACGACAGAACGGGGACTGGACTAGCGCGGATGTAAAACATATACAACATCTACTAATATATATACCAATATATATTATATTCGCTCAAGGCGTGATAAAATGCAACATCACAGAAATGTACAGCATCACAGAACAATACAGATATCTGGGATCCCCGGGTTTCACAGAGCCACTACTGAAACCCGACGTTCCCCTGGTCGTGTGGATAGCCTGTGCAATGAAATCCTAGACCCCTACGGGCGTGGCAAGTTACCCGCCAAAACCTGAAGCGAGGCAGCCCCCTTCAGCGCCGTGAATGGACCACCCAGCACTTCACGGAATCCGGTAACTTGGGCACCCCTCCTTGGTCAACCTGTACCCCCTATGAGTGCGGTGAATAGCCCGCCAATTCTAGAGTGAAGCCCCCTCCGTCCCAATGCTATGAGATGCGGGCTTGTTGCCCTCTAGAACCCGGCCATCCGTGCACCCCACCGCGGGGTAATCCTAGTACAGAAAGTAAAATATACATACACCGGGTACATCGACCGCAACCAGGTCGTGCCCCAAAAGAATAATACAAACAGGCAGTGACGGCAGTCCACATGTCGGACGCTCGCCCCGCAATATCAAATGTATATAATACAACCACAACTGTACTAACATTGCATCCAGGCTATCCCCACCGACCGATCCGCAACATCACAGCAAAAACACAAAACATCAACATGAAAATCACGTTCGCAAATCCGTCTAACCGGGCTATAGCAGTTAGACCGGATTTACCGATCAAGTGACATTCACGGTCGCAGATATAATGTAAATACTGTGAAAAATATGTTTAAAATATCCGATTGATCAAAAATTAACAAGTGGGCCCCAAAGCAATACTGTAGCACTCACAGAAATTCTGGGCCCAAAATTAATATTCCAAAACCCCTAATTACAGCCCAGAAGCCCACTGGAGAATTTCGAAGCATTGATCCCACCAACCTGCGGCGGAACCGCGGCAACAAGGGGGGTTTTGCCGCGGTTCCACGCTCGAGCTGAGGGATCATTGTCTCGAATTTTCCCAGAGTTCTTAGAACTCCCTGCACATCATTCTGAGACCACCTGAAAAATTTTTAGACTTCAAAAAATTTCAACAGAAAACTGATGTGAACTAAAAATGGGTTTTTGGAATTTTGGTCGATCGGAACTGAAAAACACATCAAACAAAGCTAGACGAAGTTAATGGCGAGGCTCTGATACCACTGTAAGTGCATGGCGGCGCCCCGGCCGTCAATCCGACGCCGGAATGCGGAAGCGGTGATAAACTTTAATTTTGCGGACTTAGCAAACCGGCACCACCGCGCACTAAACCCCGGATCGGGCTATTAAACTAGATCTAGCAAAGTACAAGAAGGGGAAGAGATATACCGAATGATCCGAGTCCTCCGGTCTTCTTCTCGTCGTCCCGATCTCCTGCAGAAACTCCGGTCGTCACCTCCTCGCCGGAAGGGCACCACATCGCCTGTATCTTTTACGGGCTCCCACCTCAATACCGAGGCAACTCGGGCGCGAAGTAGGCTAGCCGACGCGTCCAAGATTTGCTGTAGAATGTGTAGGGTTGAAGCTATGTCTCATTTGGGGTTTGTTGCCATTTGAAGATGATGGAGGAAACAAGATAAGAAAAATGGTGCTTGCATTTTTCTAGCATGAAATGAGATCAAGAAATGAAACTCTCAAGAATGAAAACTCTCATCTTTTTCTTTCTCTCAACCATGAAAAACTTATCATCTTAAAAAATGGTGGAGGAAAGAATATGAAGCATGAAGGGAGGTGGTGGTAGGAGCACAAGTGGTGACCACATCCAAAACATCATCATCACAAAACACAAATCAATCCTAATCCTTTCTCATCTCATTAAAGCAAAGGAAAAGACTAAGAAAGAATCAAAATGATGGTTGAAAAGAAAAGATGCCATCATATACAAAAAAATTGCAAGAAACTCCCTCCACAATTGTTATTTGCAAACTTGCAAATAACCCCCTCTATCGGAAAAGTCCGGCCGGGAAAGAACAAAGGAAAACCGGCCGGAACGGAATGCAAACTGGCAACTCCAGAAAACTGGTCCCGTAATAAATTACAGGAAAACCCCGATACTGTGCATACACACCCGCATCTGTATTCCGTCCGGATACAAATGCAAAGAGACAAAACTACACTATCAAATACTAGGATCCGACTTAAGCCAAAGCCGGCTAGTAAAAACCGTCCGATCACGATCCGTGCAATACCGCACGTATCTGATCGAACCTTGCCATATCTCCATACGGCCTCTACAGCGTTTCGCCCGAAAGCTTGAGTAACTGAAAGTGTGGTGGACTCTAAAGACTCGTCAATACTATGGCTGTGGATTTAACCACTAGCACGTCAGAGGTATAAGCCAATACGTGACGGGCCACCAGCTATTGACTAAAAGGGACGTCGATGAGTCAACTCATCCTGACACCCTACTGAGCCTGTCAGTGACAATATCCGTACAGTCCGGTCCGTTCGTCTATGAGCATCGCATGGCGGGCCTAGGGGGTTGGTAAAAGTCAGACCCCCAAAAGCGGTACAAGTCGTGTCGGAGTGTAGCCCAGAACACCCTGAGATACTACTGGAATACCTACCAGTAAATCTCCTGCCTTGGCCAAGGACTTCTTGTAATGGCTCTCCTAGACACAGCGCGACCTCACCCCCAATACCGGGAGAGACGAACCCCTGAAGATCCGCTCACTGCCTCCATGTGGCTCGGGACTGTACCCAACTAAAACCTGTTTGCACGACTCCTTTGAGCCGTGGTAGGGTAGTAATCAAAGCACAGTGGGAACTCACACGAGACAAATGACGATCCCCAGGTCGATGAACTAACCTGTACACATGTCACCAGGGAACTGCTATCTGACGTCAGGTATAAGACCAACTAGCATGTTCCCGGCGAGTCCTGTCCGGTGTACTCATAACCCAATGAGCACCTGTATACATCTTAGGTGAACCAACTGACACCAGTGGCTTGTGAGACCGGCCACCGCCCCTCGTCGGGGTCTCGACTGTATACGCTAGTCTACTCTGGAGAATCGATGCCCTGTCTCGAAACTCCCACGACTAGGGACCTTTTAAGGATGTGCTTATAGACTCCAGCTCTCACTTATATGATCGCCCTCATACCGCTGGCAGTCAAGCAAGAATCCTAGGGGCTCTATCAACGTGCAATAGCGACATGTCAGGTCACCTAAAGCAGTACACGATGATAAAGGTAAACCAGATAGCATACTATCATCTCGAGTAAGACTGTCCTCCCGGGATAGGTCATCCCTCAATCATTGCAATCACGTGCCTGTGACCCAATAATTGACTCTGAGGGCACTATCTCCAACAGTTGAGCAGACGACAGCGAAGATACAGTTGATCCGAGACCGGATGAGAGCGGCTCAGAGCAGGCAGAAATCCTATGCAGACAGGCGCCGTCGCAGATTAGAGTTCGCAATTGGCGACCATGTTTTTCTGAAAGTCTCTCCGATGAAGGGCGTGATGCGTTTTGGGCAAAAGGGGAAGCTTAGCCCTAGATTCGTAAGTCCCTTCGAGATCCTCGAGTGTGTCGGCGCAGTTGCATATCGTTTGGCCCTTCCACTCAGCTTTCCCGATGTTCACCCCGTCTTCCATGTTTCGATGCTCCGCAAGTACCTTCACGATCCTTCGCATGCGATTCAGCACCCGACAGTCCAGCTAGAGCGCGACCTTTCTTTTGCAGAGCAGCCGGTGTCCATCCTGGATCGGCAGGTGAAGAAGTTGAGGTCGAAGATTATACCAACCGTCAAGGTCCTTTGGCGTAGCCCAAGCAGCGAGGAGGTTACCTGGGAGACCGAGGGCGAGATGAGGAAGAAATATCCCCATCTCTTCGAAGGTACGCGTAGTTATATTTTTAAATTCGGGGACCGAATTTCTTTAATTAGGGAAGATTGTAGCGTCTTGAAATGTCGTTTTGGTGTTTTCCTGAAATTCGGCGAAAATTCGGTATTTTTCCGAAAACCGTCTTTTTTGTTATTTTGCAGTTTAGGGCTAATTATACCTAAAATGGATAGGTAATTGCTTATTTTTAGTAGCTAATGAGTTATTTATGAAATTCTGGTCGTTTAAAAATTTTCCCTAATTTTTCAATTTTTTAATATTATTTTAAGCCGGTAAGAAAATACATTAAATTAGCGATAAATACAAAATTTTTTGGGCTAATTTTAATCTTTAAAATTATTTTAATTAAAATCTAGTTGTAACATAAATTTTTAGTATTTTATTTTGATTTTTAACTAATTTTTATTATAGAAAACGAAATTTATTGAATTTAAGCCTAAACTTGCAATTTTTGACTTGTAGGGGGTCTTTTTGCATAAAAAAATTTTTGTGCACTCCCTCTCACTTCTCCCTCACCCTAGGCCGGCCATTTCCAGCAGCTCATGGGAAAAAAAATTCCATGCTCCTTTGACTTTGTATATTGTGTGGAAATGAGGGTTTTTTTAAAGGTTTTTGAATTGTTAATTGGGTATGGTCTTTTGTGGGTTGGTAGGAGTTGACCTAGACTTTTCCCACACCCCACACCACTCCCCTCTCCCTTATTTCTGGCCAGAAACCAGCAGCTCCCTCCCTTCATTTTTCCTCTCTCTTTTGTTCACAAATTCATCTCAAAAATCAACAAAATCAACAAATTTCTTCACAATTTCAAAGCAAAACCATATTCCATCTCTTCTCCAACCTAATTTGGTTCAAATCGAGGTGAAAGGAGGTGTCTTGGGAGGCTTGGGCAATCTTAGGATTGATCTTTTGAGGTATAATTTCTAATCAAATGGTTAAATTATAGCTTAAGTGTGCTAAACTAGAACCTTGAAAATTGTTTAGTGTTAAATTTAGTGTTAGTTTCATTCTTGTTTTTTTTTAAAAAGTTCATGGTTGAAATTAAACTAGGGTTTTTAGAAACCATTATTTAGTTAATTAAATCTATTTTGCTATCTAGTTGTTTGCTAATCTAAGTTAATGAGGTTACTTTATTGGTGTGGGATTCAAATTAGTGCTAATTTGGTATTGTCATGTTTAGTGTTGGATTGAAATTGCTAATGATGAAAATCAAGAAAGGTTTTGTTTATGGAAATTAGGTTTTTAAGCATTGCTAATGGTTTAAAACTAATGCAATGGCTATCTAATGGGTTAGTTGGATGTTGTGTTGGATTGTGAGCACTTTATCGCATAACGGCGATGTTGCGTCGTTTTTTTCAGAATGTTTGTGCTTACTAGTTTTGTGATAAAAGTATGTGATAAATTAGTTTTGATATCTTGATGATTGTATTGGCTTATCCTATGACATTTAGGATGCGTGAGTGCGGATTTTTGAGTAGTCGGGTTTAGTTTTGCCGGGCGACCAAATCGGCGATTTTTGCAGTTTTTGCGATTTTCGCGTGTGTTCCGCGCACCTTGTGCACGTTGTACCTAGCTAGTGAACGTTGGTATTTTCTTTAGGGAATTGCGTCGTTCTTGATTTGTAACCTTATGTTTGTATTGATGTTAATTCCAGGTTCAGACGCGGCTCGAAAAGGGAAAGCGGTGATTGGACACAGCTAGCTAGGGATTCCGGTGAGTAGATGTAACATCTACGGGGGACTATCGTTGGATGGCGCAAGCCGCCCGATAGTTTTAGTAACTTAAAAGATTCTTAGTGATGTTAGTAATTAGGGGTGTAATACTTATATGATTATTTGCTGCATCCATGCCTTATATTGACATACATATGCGAACCCATTTTATAGGACACCTGCACCATTGCCAGGGTTTTTATATGCAGCACGAGCACTATTCATGCTTACACACACGCCCTGGTAATTGCCATGCCACCACACTAGATAACCTATAATTTGAAACCTTTTACTAATTGATGCTTAAACCTGTGCTATTGCCTTTAATTCCTTAAAATGAAATCGTAGGATTGCCATTCATGTGCATGTACCTCATCATATTATTTGTTCATGCCTAGTCTATTAATCATACATCGTAGCTTAATTATTGATATCATATCCATTCATCACCATTGATATATACACTTATGAGGATTTCTTGAGATTTTATGATATTTCTGGATTTCGGGGGAAAGCCGCAAAATTTCTAAACTTATTATGTTTTTAAAATATGCAATTGCGGTTTTCTAGTGATGTAAAGTGTCGTCCACCATGAGTTTGCTGTGGTTTTCGAGATCCGTGTCGAGGAGTGGAGGAACCGTCACGGGTATATGGTGGGCCCGGTATGGTACCCCGGGGCAAGATGAATGTGGTGTTGACGTTGAGCCTGGCAGGGGATGGATTACCTACCGGTGACTGTTTTGGCACGGCGGATATCCAGAGGATACCGACCGTGGCCGCGAGATGATGAGATATTGATATTTGAGATGGGTCAGCCGGATGGCTGAGGCCAGAGATACTATGACATGGATATATGAGATTTGTGATAGTTTTGAGGTGTCGTTGCTGGGCACAGGTTCTTGTTGATTCTAGTGGTATTATGCTGGTATTTCAAAAGAGGTTCCTAAAGGAAAAACATGATTCTTATACTTACACATTCAGAGCATGAGTTGATTCACATCGCATTCATACCTGCTAGTATATTCATATTGCATACATACCCGCTATTATGTCCTGCCATACCTGTATTATAGATGCTAGGATGCTTGTGTGCATGCATTCGATAGCCTGTGTAGATGTTATTTATTACTCACGAGTTGGCAACTCACCCCCGTTGTGCCACAGCCTTTTGCAGGTCCGCTCCGTCAGTACAGTAGCGGCGGGCGCACTTGTTCTTTTGCTCTCTTGCCTGGACTCGAGGTTTTGCTCTTAGGTGGGTTATTATTATTTTTGCACCACCTTGTATATTCTTTGTATCTAGCGCACTCCATCTACTGTATCTACCAGTATTGTTGTATATTGACCTAGAGATGAGGCTGTGAGGTTTGTGGACTTTTATGCTGTATTTTGGGGTCGAGCTCACTTGAGTCGACATGTTGTTTTTCTTATGCTTCATTATGATTATTTCGCATGTTGTTGCTTTATATTGCGTGGGATTTATGACCGCCCTGTGGCGAAGAGCTGGCTCCCGCTTGGGGATGCCATATTGTTGGATTTATTTATATTCTTGTTGTACCTATTTTGGGGGCCAGTATTTACAAAAGAGACTCTGCCGAAATTTTCGGAAAAATTGATATTGTTTTTAAAAAGGGTTTTATATGACTTATTTGATAAACTCGCTTTCAATTGATTGGGTTTTCTTCACTCTTCTGCTTTGTGGTTTTGGTTTTCTGGGCTTTGGCTTACTTATTTTACGGACGTCTTTAGACGTTTCGTAAACTTAAGTGCCAGTCACGTTCCGTACCCTGCGGGTCGTGACATATGTGGATCTCGTCCACCCATATTCAATGTCTGTATGCATGTAAGTATGAGGATAGAAATCAGCGGTGTCCCTCGCGACACATCAAAATCATGGAACCTGAGTACCTAGCATCGACACTCGAAAATATCATGAAAACCGTGCCCAGCATCGGCACGTAAATCCTCATATATCGGGCTCCGTCAGTCCGGATCGGCCCACGGGCTCCGTCTACGAAATTGGCCCTCAGCCCCGGCAGTACGGGTTGGCCCGTATCCATCTCTCATCTCTAGTCAGTATCCTCCGGATAACCGCCAGGTCCAACCAATCACCGGTAGGTAGTAGTCCCTCTGCCAGGCTCACCGTCTACTGTACAGCGATCCGTTCTCGCACCGGGGTACCATACCGGGTCCACCATGTACCCGCAATCGGCCTCATCCACCTCCTCGAATCGGGTTTCACATGTCGCTCTCAGAACCGAGAAAACACATGGTGGACGCACTGAAATATCATATCAGGAGAAACCGGGTTTTTAAAACAACACATAATCTCTTTTAAAATGTCCACGGTTCTCAAATCCAGAAATCTCATGAAAACAGCATATCTCAATGCGTAAAATAATAGAGCATGATGCATGTGACATATAATAGAAATGTAAGCATATCCGTGTATCGTGCAACATGGAACAGTGATATAACATATTAAGGGAAAACCGTTCTTTTAAAACGATTCCAGTTTTAAAATATAACTTGTGGTACCCAATTTTCTAATAAAACCAGTTATGTATGTAGGAAGAATATGTATATGCACAAGTATAGAGGTACCAATGTGTATATGAGCCAAGATGGGTATGCAATTGTTGGAGATAGTGCCCTCAGAGTCAATTATTGGGTCATAGGCACGTGATTGCAATGATTGAGGGAGGACCTATCCCGGTAGAACAGTCTTACTCGAGATGATAGTTTGCTATCTGGTTTACCTTTATCATCGTGTACTGCTTTAGGTGACATGACAGGTCGCTATTGCACGTTGATAGAGCCCCTAGGATTCTTGCTTGACTACCGGCAGTATGAGGGCGATCATATACGTGGGAGCTGGTAGTCTATAAGCGCATCCTTAAAAGGTCCCTAGTCGTAGGAGTTTCGAGACAGGGCATCGAAACTCCAGAGTAGACTAGTGTATACAGTCGAGACCCCGACGAGGGGCGGTGGCCGGTCTCACAAGCCACTGGTGTCAGTTGGTTCACCTAAGATGTATACAGGTGCTCATTGGGTTATGAGTACACCGGACAGGACTCGCTGGGAACATGCTAGTTGGTCTTATACCTGACGTCAGATAGCAGTTCCCAGGTGACATGTGTACAGGTTAGTTCATCGACCCGGGGATCGTCATTTGTCTCGTGTGAGTTCCCACTGTGCTTTGATTACTACCCTACCACGGCTCAAAGGAGTCGTGCAAACAGGTTTTAGTTGGGTACAGTCCCGAGCCACATGGAGGCAGTGAGCGGATCTTCAGGGGTTCGTCTCTCCCGGTATTGGGGGTGAGGTCGCGCTGTGTCTAGGAGAGCCATTACACAAAGACCTTGGCCAAGGCAGGAGATTTACTGGTAGGTATTCCAGTAGTATCTCAGGGTGTTCTGGGCTACACTTCGACACGACTTGTACCGCTTTTGGGGGTCTGACTTTTACCAACCCCCTAGGCCCGACATGCGATGCTCATAGACGAACGGACCGGACTGTACGGATATTGTCACTGACAGGCTCAGTAGGGTGTCAGGATGAGTTCGCTCATCGACGTCCCTTTTAGTCAATAACTGGTGGCCCGTTACGTATTGGCTTATACCTCTGACGTGCTAGTGGTTAAATCCACAGCCATAGTATTGACGAGTCTTTAGAGTCCACCACACTTTCAGTTACTCAGGCTTTCGGGCGAAACGCTGTAGAGGCCGTATGGAGATATGGCAGGGTCCGATCAGATACGTGCGGTATTGCACGAATCAGGATCGGACGGTTTGTACTATTGGCCGTATGGTTATATGGCAGGGTTCGATCAGATACGTGCGGTATTGTACGGATCAGGATCGGACGAATATTACTAGCCGGCTTTGGTTTAAGCCGGATCCTAGTATAGTACAGTGTAGATTTTGTCTCATTGCATTTGTATCCGGACGGAATACAGATGCGGGTGTGTATGCACAGTATCGGGGTTTTCCTGTAATTTATTACGGGACCAGTTTTCTAGGGTTGCCAGTTTGCATTCCGTTCCGGCCGGTTTTCCTTTGTTCTTTCCCGGCCGGACTTTTTCGATGGAGGGTGTTATTTGCAAGTTTGCAAATAACACATTGTGGAGGTTTTATTTGCAAGATGATTTATTATGAAAGCATCTTTGATACCATTCTTTTCAACCATCATTTTGATTCTTTCTTAGTCTTTTCCTTTGCTTTAATGAGATGAGAAAGGATTAGGATTGATGTGTGTTTTGTGATGATGATGTTTAGATGTGGTCACCCTTTTTGCTCTCCTACCATCACCTCCCTTCATGCTTGATATTCATTCCTCCACCATATTCTTCTCACTTGATAGAATAAGTTTTTTCATGGTTGAGAAAGAAGGAGATGAGAGCTTCATCTTTGAGAGAGTAGCATTCTTGATCTCATTTTTCATGTTAAGAAAAATGCAAGCACCATTTTTCTTATCTAGTTTCCTCCATCATCTTCAAATGGCAACCACCCCAAAAGAGACTATGATTCTACACTACACTTCCTACAACATATCTTGGACGCGTCGGCTAGCCTACTTCGCGCCCGAGTTGCCTCGGTATTGAGGTGGGAGCCCGTAAAAGATGCAGGCGATGTGGTGCCCTTCCGGCGAAGAGGCGACAACGAGGAGATGACGGACGAAGCATCCGCGGGAGATCGGAGTGGAGACGAAGACCGAAGGACTCGGATCATTCGGTATATCTCTTCCCTTCCTCTTGTTAGCTTAGACTTGTTAATGGTTACGATCCGGGGTTTAGTGCGCGGTGGTGCCGGCTTGCTAAGTCCGCAAAAATTAAAGTTTATCACCGCTTCCGCATTTGGCCGTCGGATTGACGGCCGGGGCGCCGCCGTACACTTACAGCAATGTGCATATGCGCAAGTATGGTTGTATCAATGTATATGTGCACCAATATGAATATACAATGTGTATGTGCGCAAATAGGGATGTATCAATGTATATGTGCACCAATATGAATATACAATGTGTATGTGCGCAAATAGGGATGTATCAATGTATATGTGTGTAAGTCCACGTTGCGACCCCCGGTTCTTACGGGGAGGCGGAAACGGTATAAAAAAACAAATTTTTAGCGCATGGGGCCACATGGACTAACAAAGTCGGGATCTTTTCTAAACTAAACTAGCAAACAAGCTAAAGAGAGTTAGCTACTCGGAAAGATGGTTATACCTAACTTGAACTACTTCTTCTTCAAACTTTTGTACAGGTTGATGGTGCTTTCCTCGTTGCCTTCTTCAGTCAAAGATGGATCCACCTGAGTGTAAGTGCACGGCGGCGCCCCGGCCGTCAACCCGACGGCCAAACGCGGAAACGGTGATAAACTTAAATTTTGCGGACTTGGCAAACCGGCACCACCGCGCACTAAACCCCGGATCGTGCCATTAAACTAAATCTAGCTAACTACAAAGAGAAGGGGAAGAGATATACCGACGATCCAAGTCCTCCGGTCTTCATCTCCACTCCGATCTCCTCGCGGGATCTCCGTCCGTCTCCTCCTCGTCGGAAAGGGCACCACGAAGCCGGGTACTTTTACGGGCTCCCACCTCAATACCGAGGCAACTCGCGCATGAAGCCGGCTACTCGACATGCTCAAGATATACTGTAGGGAATGTAATGTAGAATGTATGTCTCACATTGGGGTTGGTTGCCATTGAAGATGATGGAGGAATCAAGACTAGAAAAATGGTGCTTGCATTTTTCTATCATGGAAAGAAGATCAAGAATGAAACTCTCATGGTGAAGCTCTCATCTTTTTTTCTTTCTCTCTTTTCTTTTCTTCTTCTCTCTTTTCTTTTTCTTCAACCATTTCATCAAGTGAGAGCAAAAAGGTGGAGGAATGAATATGATAGCATAAAACATGAAGGGAGGTGAGTGTAGGAGATAATGAAGGGTGACCACAACCAAGACATAATCATCACAAAACTCACATCAACTCTTCTTATCAAATCTAATCACATAAAGCAAATGATAATGAAGGATAAGAAAGGCATCAAAAGATGCTTTCATAATTAATCATCTTGCAAATAAAAACCTCCACAAAGTGTAATTTGCAAAACTGCAAATTACCCCCTCCATCGAAAAGGTCCGGCCGGGAAAGAACAAAGGAAAACCGGCCGGAACGGAAAGAAAATGGCAACTCTAGAAAACTGGTTCCGTAATAAATTACAGGAAAACCCCCATACTGTGCATACACACCCGCATCTGTATTCCGTCCGGATACAAATGCAAATAGACAGAATCTACACTGTACTAAACTAGGACCGGCTTAAACCAAAGCCGGCTAGTAAAATCCGTCCGATCCTGATCCGTGCAATACCGCACGTATCTGATCGAACGATGCCATATATCCATACGGCCACTAGTACAAAACTGCCCGATCCTGATCCGTGCAATACTGCACGTATCTGATCGGACCCTGCCATATCTCCATACGGCCTCTACAGCGTTTCGCCCGAAAGCTTGAGTAACTGAAAGTGTGGTGGACTCTAAAGACTCGTCAATACTATGGCTGTGGATTTAACCACTAGCACGTCAGAGGTATAAGCCAATACATGACGGGCCACCAGCTATTGACTAAAAGGGACGTCGATGAGGAAGCTCACCCCGACACCCAACTGAGCCTGTCAGTGACAATATCCGTACAGTCCGGTCCGTTCGTCTATGAGCATCGCATGGCGGGCCTAGGGGGTTGGTAAAAGTCAGACCCCCAAAAGCGGTACAAGTCGTGTCGAAGTGTAGCCCAGAACACCCTGAGATACTACTGGAATACCTACCAGTAAATCTCCTGCCTTGGCCAAGGTCTTTGTGTAATGGCTCTCCTAGACACAGCGCGACCTCACTCCCAATACCGGGAGAGACGAAACCCCCGAAGATCCGCTCACTGCCTCCATGTGGCTCGGGACTGTACCCAACTAAAACCTGTTTGCACGACTCCTTTGAGCCGTGGTAGGGTAGTAATCAAAGTACAGTGGGAACTCACACGAGACAAATGACGATCCCCAGGTCGATGAAGTAACCTGTACACATGTCACCTGGGAACTGCTATCTGACGTCAGGTATAAGACCAACTAGCATGTTCCCGGCGAGTCCTGTCCGGTGTACTCATAACCCAATGAGCACCTGTATACATCTTAGGTGAACCAACTGACACCAGTGGCTTGTGAGACCGGCCACCGCCCCTCGTCGGGGTCTCGACTGTATACACTAGTCTACTCTAGAGTATCGATGCCCTGTCTCGAAACTCCTACGACTAGGGACCTTTTAAGGATGTGCTTATAGACTACCAGCTCCCACGTATATGATCGCCCTCATACTGCCGGTAGTCAAGCAAGAATCCTAGGGGCTCTATCAACGTGCAATAGCGACATGTCAGGTCACCTAAAGCAGTACACGATGATAAAGGTAAACCAGATAGCATACTATCATCTCGAGCAAGACTGTCCTACCGGGATAGGTCCTCCCTCAATCATTGCAATCACGTGCCTGTGATCCAATAATTGACTCTGAGGGCACCATCTCCAACAATCTCCCACTTGCACTCAAGGCTAATTATTGCGATGTCGCATACTCACAGCCCGTGTGATACCGAACACCCAACTCCCCTACTAGTCAGTTTCACAAAATCCATTTGCGAAACTATTGCGTTCAAGGAATAGCCTCAGTGAGTGGATCCGCCTTGATGTTTCTTTCTATGTCTCTCTATATCTCAAATTCGCGGAGAAAGCCATCTCCCGAAATGAGAAATACCTGTCTTATAATGTCTGGATGTCTGATGGGACTTAGCTCATAAATGAACTCTAAATCCAAACTTCTTAGACTGTATCGTCAACTGAACTTAATCAGTATCCTGCGCCATGCCACCCTCAGTATTGCCTTGGACCATCCGTCCAAAATACTGCCCCTCGTCAGAGGGAAAAACTATAACTCTGACAACCTCCTTGTCGTCCAGGTCACCTTGGAAGCCTGGAATGATAACCGTCTCCTAAAAGAGGCAGCCGTTATCATATCCCTAGAACAGTCACTTATGTTCTAAAACTGCTTCCGACTGTTTCTCCAGGATTGGATCAATATCAACTTATTGCATCTAGTGCAAGAACAACATCTGGTGTGGTACTTGACATCTCATGATTGACTCAATTGCCTAAGCAAGTGATCTGCCAATCATGCACATCCCTCTCTACTTTAGTCTAAAAGACACCTTTAGAGAGGGCGACTCCATTACTTGCAGGTACACTACCGTGCCAGGAGTCGTCCATTCTAAATACTCATAGAATGCTGTCAAGGTACCCAGATTAGGAAACCACCCAAATCTAGATCTAAAACCATAGATCTAGTAACCAGTATGTCTGATATAATGTCCAAGTCCTTTGTGGAGAAACCACTGTGTGATGACCAAAGTGTAACCGATCGTAGTAAAGAAATATCACTTCCTACTACCTTCTCAACAGATCCATCCCCTATTCTGATGACGTCAAACCTATGACTGTCACATCAGAAACAGATGATCTATCTCCGCTACATCTGCTTTAGTCTATAAATAGACATAAGCCTGATGTCCACCAATGCTTCCGCTGCTCCCACTGACTACGACAACCCTTTGGCAGAGTCATATACACGTACACTTCTGAAGCTAGTTCAGAACGACGCTATACTCATCCTCCTGCCGGGTCTCGCAGCCTGGAACAACAACAATGGCAAGTGTGGGTAAACAAGAACTTCCCTGTCACCGTCCTTGAGGCTACCGAAGTACCTCTCGGGTGCCTGAAGTTACCCACCTTATCTGCGGAGTGGCCAATGGAATGTCAAATCAGATTGAATCTTTAGGTTCCTTATCAAATCTTCAGCAATCGTTTGCGGTTCTGGAATCACTTCCAGTTCTACCATACTCCCACTACTGTTTTTGAAAAAATCCATTTTTAATAAAACTGTGGCGAGTCAAGATGGTAGAAAATCAACCCTCGTCATAGCCTGGGTCAACCCACAAACAGCCATTACAGAAACGTGCCTTGAGTTATCCAGAGTCTGGTTTTAATCATAAGCCGGACAACTCCCCGTACCTTAACAACGTTAAGATATGAACTGTTCTACATCCAATATAGAACCAGAGGCACTGATTTAATTGAACCAGATTCAAATCATGCAGCTATCTCCAGTGCATGTCAACTAAATGGAAGGAGGCCGATCAGCGTTACTCAACTTAGGAATGCTTCCAATTATGAGTAACCTGAAAGAGAAGCAATTTCTCTTTATCATTACTATCAACTGAATACCATACACAAGTATCTACATCTTCGATCACTTTGAAGAATCCCGATACTTGCTACACCTGGTTCTCTACTCTATTCAAATACCTATAACTCCTCAAAACTTAGACCCTGTGTTTCTACGAAACACATGTCTAAGAACTAGAGAAGTCAAAAGTAAACAGAATATAGTACGAGGACCAACCCCTCTGTCCTGATGGACCCTGGACAACATACAATACTCTGTATAAGTCCGCTGAGTCTAACAACTCTTTCACTGTGTGTCGTAGGTTGAAAACTGTACTTATGGTTAAGAAGAATTACACCGTTGTTTAATGCTCCTTACCTAACCATCCACTGATATAGGTAAATGTCATCGACATAATATCAAAAGGTATATCTCACTCTATGAAAATAGACGTACAGATATATCAATTTGAAATTGGTGCACAACAGCGGATATTCAAAACCAAATATTTGCCAACCGGCAAACAACCCAGATGATCTCCTCAAATATCACCGATTACAACGAATCCCGATATAATGAGGATGATCACCCAATTCCCAATAACTTACTCCCACTCACCATCTGTAAAACCATACAGATGTGAGAATCAAACCTGGTAAATACATACCCTGGAGCAAGTGTCTAATCAGGAAATCAGTTTTCTTTTAACATTACACAGTGAGACTGAAACATTGAAATGTTTCGGTGGGGTATCCTGGTATTCTTAGTAATGCCTCTTCCAGATTCACGACTGTAACCGTATAGTTCTTTGCCACCTCTCCAAATCCCTTCATATGTCTTTAGTCTTTACCTTCTGTACACCCCTTTAGGCCAAATGGTTTTCTTCCTTCCCTACCGTTCGGCACCAGCCTATGGTTTGGAAGAAGACTATCCAAAAAGCATAAAGGGTGTACTGTCCTAATCCTAGGAGCACTCGCATCGCGAGAGAAGGTGAAGATAAAAGACACCTGAATGTACTTTATTCCTATTTCTCCTGAACCAGGATCCATCCCCGAACTGGAACGAGTTCCTTTCGAGTTCGTATATAACCATACGATGGATTATCCAATAAAATGGGATCTTCGTAGTGATACGGAGTGTCCTGGAGAAATACAAAGGTGATTTAGAATTGGCGAAAAAATACTTGGTTTGGTCGTGAATAGCAGTCGCAATTTACTTTGCCCTCTTACTAATCCCTTGCTTTGTCTGAACTTAATACCTTCTGTACACCGTTTAGGCTAACTGGTTTTCTTCATTCCCTACCGGTCGGCACCAGCCTATGGTTTGGAAGAAGACTATCCAATTTGCGTAATAGGTGTACTACTCCTAAACTAAGGAGTACTCGCAACCTGAGAGAGGGTGAAAAGAAAAGACAACTGAATAATCCTATCCGTTTTCTCCAGAACCGGAAACCATCCTCGAATAAATTCCTTCGAGTTCGTATATAACCATACGATGGTTTTGTCCAATGGAAGTGGACGTTCGCAGTAATACGGGGTGTCCCGGAGAAAAGGGTAAAAGTAGGAGTGGCAATGAGGTCTGCAACTCTGACAATCCAAAAGCCTGTGTTAAGAAGGTTCGGTCAACTTGGTCACTGAGTCATAGTCTTAGGGTCGGGTCAATGGTCGCTGCCAGAGAGAGAGAAAAGAAACACTCAGCGTGCACTCTAACCTAGATCAGAATGGTTACCAATTTATCTAATCTGGAATCCTCCCACTGTACCTCAAATTCTCCTCCAAACCTGAAAGAAGAATTAGTCGGGGTCACCCGAGGAGTAAACCAACTCATCAGTGGGAATCGGGATCCAACTCTCATTGCATGATAACGTGACGGAATCCGCTCACGGTATCACACTCCAGAAGGTATGCGCATATCTGGCAAGTTTCAGTTCTTTTGAAACTCCCGATGTGATTTCTGCCCCATGCTCTTATGACCTTGACTTTGGCCAACAAATCATAAGTCACATGTCAAGTTCTACCCGTCATTCTCCAGGTTGATTCGAATCCACCCGCACAAGCCCTTGACTTTGGCCAACAAGGCTATACGACTGTTCCAAACCAACGCATCTATCTATGCTGCATATGAATAACCAACAGCTACCAAACACTGTGCCTTGACTTTGGCCAACAAACACAGCTTGAATACTATTGACTACCCATATGAAACGACGGAGGGCTACGAATGGTTTCTGGCGAAAACCTTTAACGTAATGAACTTGATATCGTTGAAGGAACGGATAGCTTTTAGAAAATATAGTGACGAAAACCTTTACTAAAGAGGTCACTCCCGGTGAAGGGATCTCGGCTCTTTCCCCGTAGAATGGGGTGCAGGATATTCTAACTGAATACCACGGTGCAAAGCAAAAGTAATCGGCTATAGTGAAGTTAATGCCCTGACGCAAACTTCTGTCCAAGGGGTCACTCCCGGTGAAGGGATCTCGGCCCTTGCCTCGTCGACTGAGGAGCAGGATATTCCAAATGAATACCAGGATGCAAAACAGAAGTGAACGTCCTTGCAATAACAGCTTTTAGAAAAGTGTTCCAACAACATCAGATTAGGTTTGTTTAACTTGCATTGATCCGAATCAACGCAGTCCCATCAATTAATCACACCACAAAGAACGAAAATATACTGATGTACGTATATGCCATCCGCATTCGCCACTGGGTCCCGTCATTACCCGTTAGGTTAGCTAACTAACGACAGAGCGGGGACTGGACTAGCGCGGATGTAAAACATATACAACATCTACTAATATATATACCAATATATTATATTTCGCTCAAGGCATGAAAAGAAATGCAACATCACAGAAATGTACAACATCACAGAACAATACAGATATCTGGGATCCCCGGGTTTCACAGAGCCACTACTGAAACCCGACGTTCCCCTGGTCGTGTGGATAGCCTGTGCAATGAAATCCTAGACCCCTACGGGCGCGGCAAGTCACCCGCCAAAACCTGAAGCGAGGCAGCCCCCTTCAACGCCGTGAATGGACCACCCAGCACTTCACGGAATCCGGTAACTTGGGCACCCCTCCTGGGTCAACCTGTACCCCCTACGAGTGCGGCGAATAGCCTGCCAATCCCAGAGTGAAGCCCCCTCCGTCTCAATGCCATGAGATGCGGGCTTGTTGCCCTCTAGAACCCGGCTATCCGTGCACCCCACCGCGGGGTAATCCTAGTACAGAAAGTAAAATATACATACACCGGGTACATCGACCGCAACCAGGTCGTGCCCCAAAATAATAATACAATCAGGCAGTGACGGCAGTCCACATGTCGGACGCTCGCCCCGCAATATCAAATGTACATAATACCACAACACTGTACTAGCATTGCATCCAGGCTATCCCCACGACCGAACCGCAACATCACAGCATAAATATAGAACATCAACGTGAAAGTCACGTTCGCAAATCCGTCTAACCGGGCTATAGCAGTTAGACCGGATTTACCGATCGAGTGACATTCACGGTCGCAGATATAATGTAAATACTGTGAAAAATGTGTTTAAAATTTTCCGATTGATCAAACTTAACAAGTGGGCCCCCAAACAAAACTGTAGCACTCACAGAAAACCTGGGCCCAATTTTAATATTCCAAAACCCACATTTATCACTCAGGAACACACTGCAAAAATTTCGGGGGGTGAACAGTTACATCCGCGGCGGAAGCGCGGCCAAAGCAGGGGTTTGGCCGCCCTTCCGCGGCGGTATGGTGAGTTCGTGGTACCAAATTTTTACAGTAACCTTAAAATTCCCTGCACAACACTCTGAGACAACCAGAAAAATTTTTGCACTCAAAAAAAATTCGACAGAAACTGATGTGCATGAAAAATGCGTTTTCGGGATTTTGTTCGATCGGAAAAGTAAAACACATCAAACGAAGCTAGACTATGTTAATGGCGTGGCTCTGATACCAGTGTAAGTGCACGGCGGCGCCCCGGCCGTCAACCCGACGGCCAAACGCGGAAACGGTGATAAACTTAAATTTTGCGGACTTGGCAAACCGGCACCACCGCGCACTAAACCCCGGATCGTGCCATTAAACTAAATCTAGCTAACTACAAAGAGAAGGGGAAGAGATATACCGACGATCCAAGTCCTCCGGTCTTCATCTCCACTCCGATCTCCTCGCGGGATCTCCGTCCGTCTCCTCCTCGTCGGAAAGGGCACCACGAAGCCGGGTACTTTTACGGGCTCCCACCTCAATACCGAGGCAACTCGCGCATGAAGCCGGCTACTCGACATGCTCAAGATATACTGTAGGGAATGTAATGTAGAATGTATGTCTCACATTGGGGTTGGTTGCCATTGAAGATGATGGAGGAATCAAGACTAGAAAAATGGTGCTTGCATTTTTCTATCATGGAAAGAAGATCAAGAATGAAACTCTCATGGTGAAGCTCTCATCTTTTTTTCTTTCTCTCTTTTCTTTTCTTCTTCTCTCTTTTCTTTTTCTTCAACCATTTCATCAAGTGAGAGCAAAAGGGTGGAGGAATGAATATGATAGCATAAAACATGAAGGGAGGTGAGTGTAGGAGATAATGAAGGGTGACCACAACCAAGACATAATCATCACAAAACTCACATCAACTCTTCTTATCAAATCTAATCACATAAAGCAAATGATAATGAAGGATAAGAAAGGCATCAAAAGATGCTTTCATAATTAATCATCTTGCAAATAAAAACCTCCACAAAGTGTAATTTGCAAAACTGCAAATTACCCCCTCCATCGAAAAGGTCCGGCCGGGAAAGAACAAAGGAAAACCGGCCGGAACGGAAAGAAAATGGCAACTCTAGAAAACTGGTCCCGTAATAAATTACAGGAAAACCCCCATACTGTGCATACACACCCGCATCTGTATTCCGTCCGGATACAAATGCAAATAGACAGAATCTACACTGTACTAAACTAGGACCGGCTTAAACCAAAGCCGGCTAGTAAAATCCGTCCGATCCTGATCCGTGCAATACCGCACGTATCTGATCGAACGCTGCCATATATCCATACGGCCACTAGTACAAAACTGTCCGATCCTGATCCGTGCAATACCGCACGTATCTAATCGGACACTGCCATATCTCCATACGGCCTCTACAGCGTTTCGCCCGAAAGCTTGAGTAACTGAAAGTGTGGTGGACTCTAAAGACTCGTCAATACTATGGCTGTGGATTTAACCACTAGCACGTCAGAGGTATAAGCCAATACATGACGGGCCACCAGCTATTGACTAAAAGGGACGTCGATGAGGAAGCTCACCCCGACACCCAACTGAGCCTGTCAGTGACAATATCCGTACAGTCCGGTCCGTTCGTCTATGAGCATCGCATGGCGGGCCTAGGGGGTTGGTAAAAGTCAGACCCCCAAAAGCGGTACAAGTCGTGTCGAAGTGTAGCCCAGAACACCCTGAGATACTACTGGAATACCTACCAGTAAATCTCCTGCCTTGGCCAAGGTCTTTGTGTAATGGCTCTCCTAGACACAGCGCGACCTCACTCCCAATACCGGGAGAGACGAAACCCCCGAAGATCCGCTCACTGCCTCCATGTGGCTCGGGACTGTACCCAACTAAAACCTGTTTGCACGACTCCTTTGAGCCGTGGTAGGGTAGTAATCAAAGTACAGTGGGAACTCACACGAGACAAATGACGATCCCCAGGTCGATGAAGTAACCTGTACACATGTCACCTGGGAACTGCTATCTGACGTCAGGTATAAGACCAACTAGCATGTTCCCGGCGAGTCCTGTCCGGTGTACTCATAACCCAATGAGCACCTGTATACATCTTAGGTGAACCAACTGACACCAGTGGCTTGTGAGACCGGCCACCGCCTCTCGTCGGGGTCTCGACTGTATACACTAGTCTACTCTGGAGTATCGATGCCCTGTCTCGAAACTCCTACGACTAGGGACCTTTTAAGGATGTGCTTATAGACTACCAGCTCCCACGTATATGATCGCCCTCATACTGCCGGTAGTCAAGCAAGAATCCTAGGGGCTCTATCAACGTGCAATAGCGACATGTCAGGTCACCTAAAGCAGTACACGATGATAAAGGTAAACCAGATAGCATACTATCATCTCGAGCAAGACTGTCCTACCGGGATAGGTCCTCCCTCAATCATTGCAATCACGTGCCTGTGATCCAATAATTGACTCTGAGGGCACTATCTCCAACACTGAGGTTTCAACCTTCGGGCTCTTTCTCGAACTTTGAGAGAACTAGAATCTTCGGCTTGCTATACCTTTGATCCTAGAGTGAGTAGAGAGTGTCAAAGGGGTGTTTTTATCTCAAGGAGAGGGATTCTCAACTCATGAGAAGGGTTCTCCTTGAACTGGAGGAGGAAGAAGAACAAGTGAGGAAAGAGAAAGGTTATGATAGAATGAATTCTCTTTTTCTTTCTTGCAACCATATCACAAAAGAAAAAGAATTATGAAATTAATAATAATAATGAAAATGAAATAGTTGATGGAAGGTTTAGGAATGACCATTATCATTTCAAACATTAAATGGTTTTGCAAGAATCAAAAAGCATCTTTCTTTTGTAATGATGATGGTCAAAACTTCAACCATGGTCAACAAGTCAACCATGGTCAACAAGTCAACAAAATCCAACCATGACACAATTTCATTTGATTAATATTATTAATAGATATATCATAATTCCATTAGGGTTTGGAAAAAGACGACTGTCAACTGTGCGTACGCACCCGTTCCGAAACCCTAATGAAAAACCTCTTCCTCCGCCTCAATCAACTGTGCATACACACCCGCATTCTTGTTCCGAGGAACATGAATACCAAGAGATAAAATCAACCCCAAAACATATACCAGTATCTGGCTCAAACCAGAGCCTACTAGTAATATCCGTCCGGACTCCAAACGTGCACAAGTGCGCGGATGAGAACGAACCCTGTCGCAAAACCATGCGACCTCTACTCTGTTTTGCCCAGAGGCGAATACCCTCTGTGTGGGACTCTAAAGACTCGACACTACGCTGGCAGTGGGTTTAACCACAGACCGCAAGCGGCACTAGCTGTGCGTAACGGTCCCCAGGTAGATGCCGACAAGAAGGCTGACGAGGTGAACCCCATCTGAACTCCTACTGAGTCTGAATGTGACAGTCTTCGTACAGTCCGGTCTGTTCGTCTAATAAATCGCATGTAGGGCCTAGGGGGCGGTAAAACGTCAGTCCCCTAATAGCGGTACAAGTCGTGTCGGAGTGAAGCCCAAAACACCCTGAGATAACACTGGAAGCCTACCAGTATATCTCGCTTACCCTGGCCAGGGACTACTCGTGTAATGGCTCTCCTAGACACAGCGCGATGTCAACCCCCAATACCGGGAGAGACGAATCCTGTCTAACCGTCACTGCCTCCAAGTGCTTCGGGACTGCACCCAACCACTACCTGTTTGCACGACTCCTTTGAGCCATGGTAGGGTAGTGATCAAAGTGCAGTGGGAACACACTCGAGGCGAAGTGCCAGTGTCAAGTCAGCGGACTAAGCTGTACTCATGTCACCTGGGAACTGATAACTGACGATAGGTATAATACCAACCTGTCAGTTCCCGACGAGTCCTGTCCAGTGTACTCGTAACCCAACGAGCACCCGTATACTATCTCCAGTACGACGTACTGATGGCTGTGGGACAGACCATCTCCCACACTGGGATGAGAAGCGCATACGCTAGTCTACTCCGGAGTATCGATGCCCTGTCTCGATAGTCCTGCGACTAGGGACCTGTATAAGGATGTGCTTATAGATTACCCAGCCCCCACTAGTGTGACTGCCATCACAACACTGGTAATCAAGCAAAGATCCTAAGGGCTCCACTAATGCGTATAGGTGATATACTAATATAAACACATGTACACATTGAAGTAGAAACAAACCAAGTAGCATACTACTATATTGAGCAAGATTGTTTATACAAGGTGAATATCCCAAGCTTCCATTAAGTAATATACAAACTAGTATGATACAGTAATGGCCTCTAGGGCATATACACTAACAATCTCCCACTTGCACTAAGGCCATGTACTGGCGTATCGAAGACCTATCATCTCAATCAGCCGCTCGAACTGAGTCTGGGGTAGGGCCTTAGTGAATGGATCTGCAGTGTTCTCTTCTGAAGCAACCCTCCGAACCTCGATCTCCTTGCGATCTACGATCTCCCTGATCAGGTGATACCGCCTCAAGATGTGCCTGGATCTCTGATGGGACTTGGGTTCCTTCGCTAAAGCTATAGCCCCGTTGTTGTCGCAATACAGAGGTATTGGGTCAACAATGGACGGAACCACCTGAAGTTCTTTCAAGAACTTCCTCATCCAGACAGCTTCTTTTGCGGCATCAGATGCAGCGATGTATTCCGCTTCCATAGTCGAGTCTGCAACGGTTTCCTGTTTGGAGCTCTTCCAACATACCGCCCCTCTATTGAGGGTAAAGACGAAACTCGACATGGACTTGGAATCATCCTTGTCACTCTGGAAGCTGGAGTCAGCAAAGGCCTCTATCTAGAGGTCTTTTCCGCCATACACCAAGAACATCTCCTTAGTCCTTCTCAGGTACTTGAGAATGTTCTTTACCGCTACCCAGTGTTTCTCCCCACGGTTTGACTGATACCGGCTTACCACACTCAATGCATAAGCTACATCCGGTCTGGTACACAACATCGCATACATTATAGAGCCTACCGCAGAAGCGTAGGGTATAATAGACATGCGATCCCTCTCCAAATCAGTCTTGGGAGACATCTCTTTAGAGAGGGTGATCCCGTGACAAGCCGGTAGGTTACCGTGCTTGGAATCTTCCATACTGAATCTTTTCACTATGGTGTCGATGTACCTGGACTGAGAAAGTCCTAATATCCTCTTGGATCTATCACGATGGATCCGGATCCCTAGGATGTATGAGGCATCACCCGGGTCTTTCATGGAGAACCTGTGCGACAAGAACCCCTTGACAGATTGTAGCATAGGAATGTCATTTCCTATTAAGAGAATGTCATCCACGTATAAAACGAGGAATACTACAGTTCTCGCTACAAATCTACTATAGATGCATGGTTCATCTGGATTTTTGATAAAGCCAAATTCCTTGACCGTCTCATCAAAACAGATGTTCCAACTCCGCGATGCCTGCTTTAGTCCATAAATGGACTTAAGCAACTTGCACACCTTTCCGCTGCTCCCACTCTGAATGAAACCCTCTGGCTGGTCCATATAGACACACTCCTCTAAATTTCCATTTAGAAAAGCGGTTTTTACGTCCATCTGCCAAATCTCATAATCGTGGAAGGCAGCAATGGCAAAAAGGATCCGAATGGATTTCAGCATAGCCACTGGAGAAAAGGTTTCGTCATAGTCCAAACCAGGTCTTTGACGGAAACCCTTTGCTACTAGTCTAGCTTTATAGGTCTCAACCTGTCCATCTACACCAATCTTCCTTTTGAAGATCCACTTTCATCCTACGGGTTTTACCCCGTCTGGAGCAATGTCCAACGTCCATACTTTGTTGGTGTACATGGACTCCATTTCGGTCCGCATTGCATCCAGCCATTTTACCAAGTCAACGCTCTGAACGGCCTGCTGGAAACTAGTAGGCTCATCATAATCTATGATGCAATCCTCTCTATCCCCGTCTATGAGAAAACCGTAGTATCTCTCGGGCGGATGAGACTGCCTACTACTCCTGCGGAGCGGCGTAGGAATGTCCTGTTCATTTGAACCCTCTGGTTCCACTAAGCTTTCAGTAATAGTCTGTGGTTCTGGAATTTCTTCCAGTTCTACTGCGCTCCCACTTATTTCTTTTTCTAAGAACTGGTGTTCTAGAAAGTGGGCATTGCGAGAAACAAGGACTTTTTGTTCTTCTGCGTAGTAGAAAAGATACCCCCTGGTGTTCTTTGGGTATCCCACAAACTTGCACAGTACTGAGCGTGCCTCGAGTTTGTCCGCATGCTGCTTTTTGACAAAAGCCGGACATCCCCAGATCTTCAGATATTGAAGATAGGGTTTCTTCCCACTCCATAACTCATATCGTGTGGTAGGCACAGTCTTAGTGGGAACTCGGTTCAAAAGGTATGTGGCTGATTCTAGCGCATATCACCAGAATGATCGCGGTAACTCAGCGTTACTCATCATGGACCGTACCATATCCAATAGGGTGCGGTTCCGTCTCTCCGATACACCGTTATGTTGCGGAGTGTATGGAGGAGTAAGCTGAGAGAGAATTCCATTCTCTTTTAAGTAGTTCAGGAACTCGGCACTCAAGTATTCTCCACCTCGATCCGATCTTAGAATCTTGATACTTTTGCCGGTTTGTTTTTCTACCTCATTCTTATATTCCTGGAATTTTCCAAAGGCTTCGGATTTATGTTTCATCAAGAAGACATGTCCGAACCTTGAAAAATCATCCGTAAAAGTAATGAAGTAAGAAAAACCGCTTCGCGCAAGTGTAGACATTGGACCGCACACATCGCTGTGTACGAGCCCCAAGAGCTCGCTCGCTCTTACTCCGTGTCCAGTGAACGGAGTCTTTGTCATCTTTCCTTTGAGACAGGATTGACAAGTGGCATACGATTAATATTCGAACGGATTCAAATACCCTTCTGTATGTAACTTAGTCAACCTTCTCTCATTTATGTGACCCAGTCTACAATGCCACAAGAAAGCCTGATTGATATCTGGAGACTTTCTTTTGTGTGTATTCTGGACATTGAAAATCTGTGGTTGGTTTAATACGTATATACCATTGCTCAGTGTACCTGACCCAATCAGAACTTGATTAAGGTGAATGTTTACAACATTACTTACAAACGCAAATTCATAACCTTCTTTAGAAACCAAAGATACAGAAATGATATTACAAGTTGCGTTGGGTACAAAAAAGCAATTACGCAAAACCAAAACATGCCCATCTGACATTCCCAGGTGATAGTCCCCTACGGCTTTAGCATCCATGCTAGCTCCGTTCGCAACTCTGAGGGTCATGTCACCTGCCTTCAAAACCCTACGGTTTCTCAACGCCTGCAAAGAATTACAGATATGAGATCCTGATCCGGTATCCAATACCCAGGAAGTAGAGTTTATAGAAAGACAGTTTTCAATAACATACACACCTGAAGCTGAAGCCGCAACCTGCTTCAGTTCCTGTGTCCTGGCCTTCCAAGCCCTACAATCTTTCTTCCAGTGTCCACTCTTATGACAATAGAAGCATTCTTCCTTTCCCACAAGCTTCCCCGCAATCTTTGTTGCCTTTTCCTTTCCCTTCGCACCCACTTTACTAACACCGCCTCTTGGTTTGGCGGGGGCTTTCTTCCTCTTTCCCTTGGCTTTCGCCTTGGACCTAGAGGAAGAAGATCCTCCTACAAACAAAGCGGGTGTTTCCCTACCTTTCTGTAGGGTGCCCTCTGCGCTCCTCAGCATGTTGAAGAGTTCTGAAAGTTCAACTTCCTTTTCTTGTAAGTTGAAGTTCAGTATAAACTGGGCGTAAGTGGATGGAAGGGACTGGAGAATTAAATCTGTATAGAGTTCACTTTCCAACGTGGTCCCAAGTTCCGCGAGCTCCTCAATGTAGCCAATCATCTTAAGCACGTGGTCCGCTACCGATGATCCGACGGCCAACTTTGCCGAAAATAATTTCTTCGACACTTCGTATCTTGCGATACGAGACTGCTCTCCATACAGTTCTTTTGTATGAAGAAATATGGATTCCAAATCCATATTCTCGTGCCTCCTCTGATGTTCGTTGTCCATAGAGGCAAGCACGAGGCACCTGGCCTTCGCGCAATCAATCTCCCAAGTCTTACGGATTTCCTTATCCGCGACGCTGGAGGTGGGACCTGGGACGGGGGGAGCTTTGGTGGTAAGAAGATACCCCAGCTTGTCGTAAGTGATTGCCATTTTGACATTCCTGAGCCAATCTTTGTTGTTTGGCCCTGTCAGTATGTTTTTATCTAGAAGTAACTTAAGTCCAGTCATGTCGATTGGTCGCTGCAATTAGGAGGGAGAGAAGAAACACTTTAGCACGATGCTCTTGCAAGTTTAGAGTGGTTTTTAATTTGTCTAAACAGGATGGCTCCCACTGTCTCTCGAATCCCTCCTCAAACCATAAAGGAAGAATTAGTCGGGATCAATCCTACCGCACAATACTTGCTTAACCGTTCAGCCAGGCCAGTGTCATGTACTTTGAGGGAGGTTTTCCAACGCTTTCGCGAAGTTCCTTAATTAGAGAACCTCTTTTCCCTGGGGGCGTAGCCCCGCTAACACCTTTCTAGACACCTACTAGGTTTATAGCATTGATCGTTTAGTGAGAAATTTCCCGAGGAGTAGCATATACTCACAGTAGGATCGGGATCCAAATATCATCGCGTGACGAAACTGAAGGAATCCTACCAGAATCACCACACTCCAAATGGTATGCAAATCTAGCAAGTTTCGGTACTTATGAAACTCCCGATGTGGATTTTTGCCCCATGCTCTTATGACCTTGGCGTGAGGTCAAAATGTCATAAGTCACATGTCAAGTTCTTCCCATCATTATCCCGGTTGATTTGAACCCACCCGTATCTACCCTTGACGTAGGCCAAAATGGTGATACGGTTGTCCCAAAACAACGCATTCTATCTATGCAACAGATAAATATCCGGTAGCTACCAATCACTATGTCTTGGCGTGAGGTCAAAATACATAGCTTGAATACTACCGAATATTTAACTGAAATGATGGAGGGCTACGAATGGTTTTGGCGAAACCGTGAACGTAGTGAACTTGATATAATCGATGGAACAAGATAGCTTTTAAAAGGAGTGGCTCAAGCTCCGCATTTAAAAGTTAGTTTTGAAAAGAACCGAGTGGTTTTTCGAAAGTGTTCCAACGATTTTAACTTGGTTTATTATCTTGCATTAGTTCTTTTAATGCGTGATATTCTTGCATTAGTTCTTTTAATGCGTCCCATCATTTAATCCTACCATTGCAGAAAACAACCAAAATATGACGTACGCTTATGCCATTCGCATTCACCACGGGGCCCCGTCATCACCCGTTAGGTTACTTAACTAACGACAGAGCGGGGGCTGGGCTAGCGCGGCTGTAAAACATAAGCAACGCCTAAATAGTTATAAATATAGCAATGATAGACATTACAGATCACAGATGAATACATTGGATATACTAGGAATCCGCAATCCGTTCGAGCCTGCAACGAAAAGCGGATTACACGGTCGCGGTGAATAGCCAATACCCCACCCAAGACCCCTACGGGTGCGGCAAACTACCCGCCAAGTGCTCGGCAGTTTGTGCACCCCTCCATGGGTCTATCCTAGGAGCAAAAACAGTAAAAAGAATTATACAATGACGGCTACAACCCCGACCCGGTTGTGCGGCCAAACAAATAATAATATTACATCAATTTACATATTACAAATGAATGAAAGAAAAACAAAAGCTCATCTCACATCCACCCCGGCTATTCACCCGCGACAGTCCAACACATTCATATACACATTCCAATATCAAACACAGATCACAGAGATGTAGAACCCCGACTAATCGACTTATAGCGATTAGCCGACGTTCAATACATACAAACATCACAGATATAACCAACATAGTCAAAGTGTAGTGAAGTTCGGAAAAAAAATACGGAATTATAGGCCCCCAAAAACAAATTTCTATTCTGAAAAATCTGGGCACATATAATTGTTAGTGTTTATGCCCTAGAAGGCCATTACTGTATCATACTAGCTTGTATATTACTTAATGGAAGCTTGGGATATTCACATGTATATAACAGTCTTGCTAAACATGGTAGTATGCTACTTGGTTTTTCTATCTTAATATGTGAGTATACGTATTGATAGAGCTCTTAGGATCTTGCTTGTCTACCAGCGTTGTGATGGCAGTCACACTAGTGGGGGCTGGGTAGTCTACAAGCACATCCTTATTCAGGTCCCTGGTCGTTGGATTATCGAGACAGAGCATCGATACTCCGGAGTAGACTAGTGTGTACGCTTCTCATCCCAGTTGGGGAGATGGTCTGTCCCACAGCCATCAGTACGTCGTACTGGAGATAGTATACAGGTGCTCGTTAGGTTACGGGTACACCGGACAGGACTCACAGGGAACTGTTGGTTGGTTTGATACCAGTCGTCAGTGAACAGTTCCCAGGTGACATGAGTACAGCGTAGTCCGCAGACTTGACACTGCTACTTCGCCTCGAGTGTGTCCCACTGTTCTTAGATTGCTACCCTACCACGGCTCAAAGGAGTCGTGCAAACAGGTAGCAGTTGGGTGCAGTCCCGAGCACTTGGAGGCAGTGGCGGTTAGACAGGATTCGTCCCTCCCGGTATTGGGAGTAGATATCGTGCTGTGTCAGAGAGCCATTACGCAAAGTCCCTGGCCAGGGCAAGCGAGATTTGCTGGTAGGTTCCAGCAGTTTCTCAGGGTGTAATGGGCTTCACTCCGACACGACTTATACCGCTATTAGGGGACTGACGCTTGCCGCCCCCCTAGGCCCGATATGCGATAGTCTTGGACGAACGGACCGGACTGTATGAAGATTGTCACATCTGACTCAGTAGGAGTTCGGATGGGTTTACTCATCGGCCTTCTTATCGACAACTACCTGGGGACCGTTACGTACAGCTAGTGCCGCTTGCGGTCTGTGGTTAAACCCACTGCCAGCGTAGTAGTCGAGTCTCTAGAGTCCCACACAGAGAGTTTCCTACTCCAGGCGAAACGATATAGAGGTTGCATGGTTTTGCGACAAAGGGTTCGGACGCATACGTGCGTTTACGCGCGTACGACTTTCGGACAGTTTTTACCAGTCGGCTTTGGTTTAAGCCAGTTACTGGTATCCGGTTATTGGATTTTTACAGTCTAAAGTTTTTCCGTATTTTTACGGATCGGAGGGGCGTTCTCGTAATTACTCGAGAAGCTTCTAGAAGATGTGACTAAGGAGGTTTCTTTTGGATGAGAGAGTGAGTCATAGTGGTGATTCATTCACTTCATTAATGCACATTTATTGCTTAATGACTCATGCTAATGAATCATCACAAGATATTTTGTGAAGCATGCTTATTCATTTCCTTTATTGATTATTCCAAAATAAGAATGCTTCATAATATTATGATACACTCTCTCTCTTCTCTCATTATCATATCACACATTCTCTCTCCTCAAGCTCTCATCTTCAAACCCTAATCCTTAATCCTCATGTGTTGAGATCAAAGGATTAGTTAGACTAAACAATCCATAACCTTCACTCTATATCATCCTCTCATCTTTGATTAGCAATCAAAGTTGATTAGTTACCTCAAGTTAGAGGTTTAGCTTGGTGTTTTGCTCTCGGGTGGATCGTCTACTACCTAGAGAAGGTCGAGGAGAACAAAGGAGGACGTAAAGAAGAAGGACCGGTTTCATTAGGTATAATCCCTAATCACTTGTGAAAAGAAACTCATAAGATACGGTTATTTATAGTTTAGCTTCGATTCAAGCGGTTAGTCGATGTTCGTTGTTTAAACTTGATTGTTTTTAAAATTCCGCCTCCCCATAAGTACTGGGGTGTACTACATCGACTTACAGTGGTATCAGAGCCTCGCTAAACACTAAATAACTTAATCGCAAATTTGTACGAATTTCGAACGAAAAAACGAAGCCGGAAAACCCTAATTCTGTTTAGTTTCTGTCGAACTTAAAATGAAGTCCTAAAATTTTTCTGGTGTGTTCAGAGAGCTAGACATGACTACAGGAGAACACCCAAGAAATTCGAGCCAATGATTCGACTAAAGCGCCGCGGAAGCGCGGCGGATCGCACCGATCCGCCGCGCTTCCGCGGCCGAGTTGCCGAGTCATGGGCTCAATTTTTTTTTGGTGGGTCCCCTGTGATATTTGGGGTTTTCTGGAATATTTAATTATTGCTCAGGTTACTGTTTAACAGAGCAGATTTTGGAGCAATATTGATGTTGTTTATTCGATCGAAAAATACAGTATTTGCGTATTGGATTATATCTGTGATTGTTTAATGTGTTCGTAAACCTCCCCCAACTGCTAGTATGTCGGTTGGCAGGGGGTTGCACATTTCTGAAATGGTTATATCTGTTTGTGCATATAAACTGTATTGGACTGTTGTGGTGTATAGCCGGGGTTTGCAATGGGTTATTGATTAATTCATTTGTTGTAAATGTAATTTGTTGTAATATTATTTTCGCGGGGCACTTCCAGGTTGCGGTCGTAGCCACCGTTGTATTATTTCATTTTACTGTTTTTGCTCCTAGGACTGACCCAAGGTGGGGTACACAGACTACCGGGTGGGTAGTTTGCCGTACCCGTAGGGGTCGAGGGTGGGGTAAACGGCTATTCATCACAACTGTGTAATCTGTCTTTTCTTGCAGGCTCAAAAGAAATACAGATTGCTTGCAAATCCAATAGTGTTTATCTGTGTTCTGGAATGAATATCATTGCGTCAGACGAATGTAAAATATCTATATTTATGATAGCTATTTAGACGTCACTTATGTTTTACACCCGCGCTAGCCCAGCCCCCGCTCTGTCGTTAGTTAAGTAACCTAACGAGTGATGACGGGACCCCGTGGCGAATGCGGATGGCATAAGAGGACGTTGTATTTTCGTTGTTTTCTGCAATGATAGGTTAATGATGGGACGCATTATCTATAATGCAAAGTAAAACAAACCAAAGTTTAAATCGTTGGAACAATTTAAAAGAAACCACTCGGTTATTTTTAAAACAGATAATTTTAAATGCGGAGATTTAACCACTCCTTTTAAAAGCTATCAGGTTCCTTCGGTTATATCAAGTTCACTACGTTCACGGTTTCGCCAAAACCAGTCGTAGCCCTCCGTCATTTCTTATGAATGGTCAGTAGTATTCAAGCTATGTTTGTTTGGCCCTTAGTCAAGACATAGTGATTGGTAGCTGCTGGGGTATTCATTTGTTGCATAGATAGATGGGTTGGTTTGGGACAGTCGTATTACTTTGTTGGCCCTTAGTCAAGAGTATACGGATGGGTTCAAATCAACAGGATAATGATGGGCAGAACTTGACATGTGACTTATGATTTGTTGGCCCTTAGTCAAGGTCATAAGAGCATGGGGCAAAAACTTATATCGGGAATTTCTAAAGAAACTGAAATTTGCAGAGAGATGCATACCATTTGGAGTTTGATGAATGTTGGTAGGATTCCTTCAACATTATCATACGATGATATTTGGATCCCGATCCTACTGTGAGTATATGCTACTTATCAGGATATTCGTCGCTTAACGATCAATGCTATAAACCTAGTAGGTGTCCAGAAAAGTGTCAGCGGGGTTACGCCCCCAGAGAAAAGAGGTTACTTAATTAAGGAACTTCGCGAAAGCGTTGGAAAACCTCCCTCGAAGTATCGACACCGGCCTGGCTGAACGGTTAAGCAAGTATTGTACGGTGAGAATAGTCTTGGCTAATTCTTCTTTTATGGTTTGAGGAAGGATTCGAGAAACAGTGGGAGCCATCCAGTTTAGATAAACTAAAAACCACTCTAAACTTGCAAGAGCATCATGCTAAAGAGTTTTCTTCTCTCTCTCCTAATTGCAGCGACCCTGAAAATGACTGGACTTAAGTTACTTTTAGAGAAAAATATACTGACGGGGCCAAACTATAAAGATTGGCTGCGGAATGTCAAGATGGCTTTGACCTATGACAAACTGGGGTACGTCCTCACCACTACGGCACCTGCTGTCCCTGGTCCCAAATCCAGCAATGCGGATAAGGAAATCCGCAAAACCTGGGATTTAGATTGCGCGAGAGCCAAGTGCATCGTGCTTGCCTCGATGAATAATGAACATCAGAGGAGGCACGAGGATATGTCCTTAGATGGCATATTTCTCCATACAAAGGAACTTTATGGAGAGCAATCTCGTATAGCAAGATACGAGACCTCAAAGAAATTGTTTCGAGCGAGGTTGGCTGTCGGGTCATCGGTAGGTGAACATGTCCTACAGATGATTGGCTATATAGAAGAGCTCGCAGACCTTGGGACGACTTTGGATAATGAGCTCTATACAGACCTTGTTCTCCAGTCCCTTCCTCCCACCTACGCCCAGTTTATCCTCAACTTCAATCTTCAAGGAAAAGAAGTTGAACTTGCGGAACTCCTGAACATGTTAAGGAGTGCGGAGGGCACCTTGCAGAAGGCAAGGGAAACACCCGCTATGTTTGTTGGCGGAGCATCTTCTTCCGGGTCCAAGGCTAGGGCCAAAGGAAGGAAGAAGAAGGCCGCACCCAGACCTAGAGGAGGTGTTAGTAAGGTGGGAAAGAAGGGAAAGAAAAAGATTGCAGCACCGGTAGTTGGCCTGGATGAGTGCTTCCATTGTCACAGGAAAGGGCACTGGAAGAAGGATTGCAAGGCGTGGAACGCCAAGAACCAGGAACCGAAGCAAGCTGTGGCTTCGACTTCAGGTGTGTTTGTAATTGAGAATTGTCTGTCGATCAACTCTACTTCCTGGGTATTGGATACCGGATCAGGATCTCATATTTGCAATTCATTGCAGGCACTGAGAAACCGTAGAGTGCTGGAGGAAGGTGATATGATCCTCAGGGTTGCTAACGGAGCTAGCGTGGGAGCTGCGTCCGTCGGGGATTATCACCTAGGATTGACAAGTGGACACATTTTGGTTTTACATAACTGTTATTTTGTACCCAGCTTAACGTGTAACATCATATCAGTTTCCTTGTTATCAAATAAAGGTTATGATTTCACGTTTGTAAGAGATGTTGTCAACATCCACCTTAATCATGGTTTGATTGGGTCCGGTACTCTAAATAACGGCATATATGTTTTAAACCAACTCCAAATTTTCAATGTCCAGAACACACTAAAAAGAAAGTCTCCAGATTTAAATAAAGCTTTCTTATGGCATTGTAGACTGGGTCACATCAATGAGAGAAGGTTGACTAAGTTGCATAGAGAAGGATATTTGGACCCGTTCGAATATCAATCTTATGACACTTGTCAATCCTGTCTCAAAGGAAAGATGACAAAGACTCCATTTACTGGACAAGGAGTAAGAGCGAGCGAGCTCTTAGGACTCATACACAGCGATGTATGCGGTCCAATGTCTACACATGCGAGAGGGGGTTATTCCTACTTCATTACTTTTACAGATGATTTCTCTAGGTTTGGATATATCTTCTTGATGAAGCATAAATCCGAGGCCTTTGAGAAATTCAAAGAGTACAAGAGTGAAGCGGAAAACCAAACAGGCAAAAGTATTAAGACACTAAGATCTGATCGAGGTGGAGAATACTTAAGTGCCGAGTTCCTAGGTTACCTAAAAGAGAAAGGAATTCTCTCTCAGCTTACTCCTCCATACACTCCACAGCACAACGGTGTATCGGAGAGACGGAATCGAACCCTATTGGATATGGTACGATCCATGATGAGTAATGCAGAGTTACCGCGATCTTTCTGGGGTTATGCGCTAGAATCAGCAGCATATCTTTTAAACCAGGTTCCAACCAAGACTGTGCCTACCACACCATATCAGATGTGGAGTGGGAAGAAACCCTGTCTAAAACATTTTAGGACATGGGGGTGTCCAGCTTTTGTAAAAAAGCAGCATGTGGACAAGCTCGAGGCACGATCAGTACTGTGTAAGCTTGTGGGATATCCAAAGAACTCCAAGGGATATTATTTCTATTACGCAGAGGAACAAAAGGTCTTTGTTTCTCGTCATGCCACCTTCTTAGAAACTGAATTTTTAGAAAATCAGAAGAGTGGGAGCGCAATAGAACTGGAAGAAATTCCAGAACCACAAGCTGTTACTGAAAGTTTGATAGAACCAGAGGTTCAAGAAGAACAGAACATTCCCGCACCCCTCCGCAGGAGTAGTAGGCCGTCTCGTCCGCCTGAGAGATACTACGGTTTTCTCATAGACGGGGATAGAGAGGATTGCATCATAGATGATGATGAACCTACTGACTTCCAGCAGGCCATCCAGAGCGGCGACTCGGTACGATGGCTAGATGCAATGCGGACCGAGATGGAGTCCATGTACACCAACAAAGTATGGACTTTGGACTTTGCTCCAGATGGGGTAAAACCCATAGGATGCAAATGGATCTTCAAGAAAAAGATTGGTGTAGATGGACAGGTGGAAACCTATAAGGCTAGACTTGTTGCAAAGGGTTTTCGTCAAAGACCTGGTTTGGACTATGACGAAACTTTTTCTCCAGTGGCTATGCTCAAATCCATTCGGGTCCTTCTTGCTATTGCTGCCTTCCATGATTATGAAATCTGGCAGATGGACGTAAAGACGGCTTTTCTGAATGGAAATTTAGAAGAGAGCGTCTATATGGATCAGCCAGAGGGTTTCAATCAGAGTGGGAGCAGCGGGAAAGTGTGCAAGCTGCTTAAGTCTATTTATGGACTAAAGCAGGCATCGCGGAGTTGGAACATCTGTTTTGATGAGACAGTCAAAGAATATGACTTTATCAAAAATCCAGATGAACCGTGCATATATAGTAAAGTTGTGGCCAGAAGTGTCGTATTCCTCGTCTTGTACGTGGATGACATTCTATTGATAGGAAATGACATTCCTATGCTACAATCTGTCAAAGGATTCTTGTCACACAGGTTCTCCATGAAAGACCTGGGTGATGCCTCTTACATTCTGGGGATCCGGATCTATCGTGATAGATCCAAGAGGATGTTGGGACTTTCGCAGTCCAGGTATATCGACACTGTACTAAAGAGATTCAGTATGGAAGATTCTAAGCGCGGTAATCTACCGGCTTGTCACGGAATCACCCTCTCCAAAGAGATGTCTCCCAAGACTGATTTGGAAAGGGAACGCATGTCTGTTATACCCTACGCTTCTGCGGTAGGCTCTATAATGTATGCGATGTTGTGTACCAGACCAGATGTAGCTTACGCACTAAGCGTGGTAAGCCGGTATCAGTCAGACCCAGGGGAGAAACACTGGATAGCAGTAAAGAACATTCTCAAGTACCTGAGGAGGACTAAGGAGATGTTCTTGGTTTACGGCAGAAAAGACCTCAGGTTGGAGGCCTTTGCTGATTCCGGCTTCCAGAGTGATAAGGACGATTCCAAGTCCATGTCGGGTTATGTCTTTACCCTCAATGGAGGGGCGGTGTGCTGGAAGAGCTCCAAGCAGGACACCGTTGCTGACTCGACGATGGAAGCGGAGTATATAGCTGCTTGCGATGCCGCAAAAGAAGCAGTCTGGATGAAGAAGTTCCTAACAGAACTTCAGGTGGTTCCTACCATAGTTGATCCAATACCTCTGTATTGCGACAACAACGGAGCTATAGCTTTAGCGAAGGAACCAAGGTCCCATCAGAAGTCCAGACACATCTTGAGGCGGTATCACCTGATCAGGGAGATCATTGATCGTCAGGAGATCGAGGTTCGGAGAGTTGCTTCAGAAGAGAACATTGCTGATCCATTCACGAAGGCCCTTCCTCAGATTCAGTTCGAGAGGCTACTCGAGATCATTGGTCTACGATATGCCAGTACATGGCCCTAGTGCAAGTGGGAGATTGTTAGTGTTTATGCCCTAGAAGGCCATTACTGTATCATACTAGCTTGTATATTACTTAATGGAAGCTTGGGATATTCACATGTATATAACAGTCTTGCTAAACATGGTAGTATGCTACTTGGTTTTTCTATCTTAATATGTGAGTATACGTATTGATAGAGCTCTTAGGATCTTGCTTGTCTACCAGCGTTGTGATGGCAGTCACACTAGTGGGGGCTGGGTAGTCTACAAGCACATCCTTATTCAGGTCCCTGGTCGTTGGATTATCGAGACAGAGCATCGATACTCCGGAGTAGACTAGTGTGTACGCTTCTCATCCCAGTTGGGGAGATGGTCTGTCCCACAGCCATCAGTACGTCGTACTGGAGATAGTATACAGGTGCTCGTTAGGTTACGGGTACACCGGACAGGACTCACATGGAACTGTTGGTTGGTTTGATACCAGTCGTCAGTGAACAGTTCCCAGGTGACATGAGTACAGCGTAGTCCGCAGACTTGACACTGCTACTTCGCCTCGAGTGTGTCCCACTGTTCTTAGATTGCTACCCTACCACGGCTCAAAGGAGTCGTGCAAACAGGTAGCAGTTGGGTGCAGTCCCGAGCACTTGGAGGCAGTAGCGGTTAGACAGGATTCGTCCCTCCCGGTATTGGGAGTAGATATCGTGCTGTGTCAGAGAGCCATTACGCAAAGTCCCTGGCCAGGGCAAGCGAGATTTGCTGGTAGGTTCCAGCAGTTTCTCAGGGTGTAATGGGCTTCACTCCGACACGACTTATACCGCTATTAGGGGACTGACGCTTGCCGCCCCCCTAAGCCCGATATGCGATAGTCTTGGACGAACGGACCGGACTGTATGAAGATTGTCACATCTGACTCAGTAGGAGTTCGGATGGGTTTACTCATCGGCCTTCTTATCGACAACTACCTGGGGACCGTTACGTACAGCTAGTGCCGCTTGCGGTCTGTGGTTAAACCCACTGCCAGCGTAGTAGTCGAGTCTCTAGAGTCCCACACAGAGAGTTTCCTACTCCAGGCGAAACGATATAGAGGTTGCATGGTTTTGCGACAAAGGGTTCGGACGCATACGTGCGTTTACGCGCGTACGACTTTCGGACAGTTTTTACCAGTCGGCTTTGGTTTAAGCCAGTTACTGGTATCCGGTTATTGGATTTTTACAGTCTAAAGTTTTTCCGTATTTTTACGGATCGGAGGGGCGTTCTCGTAATTACTCGAGAAGCTTCTAGAAGATGTGACTAAGGAGGTTTCTTTTGGATGAGAGAGTGAGTCATAGTGGTGATTCATTCACTTCATTAATGCACATTTATTGCTTAATGACTCATGCTAATGAATCATCACAAGATATTTTGTGAAGCATGCTTATTCATTTCCTTTATTGATTATTCCAAAATAAGAATGCTTCATAATATTATGATACACTCTCTCTCTTCTCTCATTATCATATCACACATTCTCTCTCCTCAAGCTCTCATCTTCAAACCCTAATCCTTAATCCTCATGTGTTGAGATCAAAGGATTAGTTAGACTAAACAATCCATAACCTTCACTCTATATCATCCTCTCATCTTTGATTAGCAATCAAAGTTGATTAGTTACCTCAAGTTAGAGGTTTAGCTTGGTGTTTTGCTCTCGGGTGGATCGTCTACTACCTAGAGAAGGTCGAGGAGAACAAAGGAGGACGTAAAGAAGAAGGACCGGTTTCATTAGGTATAATCCCTAATCACTTGTGAAAAGAAACTCATAAGATACGGTTATTTATAGTTTAGCTTCGATTCAAGCGGTTAGTCGATGTTCGTTGTTTAAACTTGATTGTTTTTAAAATTCCGCCTCCCCATAAGTACTGGGGTGTACTACATCGACTTACAATAATATATCTTAAAAATCCTAAAACCAATACAGAGATACACTGCACCAAAATCGAGGCAGAGAGGAGACAAGACGGCCGCGGATCCGCGGCGACATAGCTTGCTGTCGCCGCGGAAACGCGGTAGTTTGGTCAGATCTCTGGCTCGTTTTTGGTGGTTATCTTTAAAAAACCCTGAGATGATTTTAGGTGCATAACAAATTTTGTTTTGACCAGAAAAAAATTTAACAGAAACTAGGGTTTTTGAAAAGTTTGGTTTTTGGATTTTTCGGTTCCGAACTTCGTTACACTTCACTACCTAGCTAGTTTAAGTTTAGTTAGGCTCTGATACTACTGTAAGTCCACGTTGCGACCCTCGGTTCTTACGGGGAGGCGGAAACGGTATAAAAAACAAATTTTTAGCTCATGGGGCAACATGGACTAACAAAGTCGGGATCTTTTCTAAACTAAACTAGCAAACAAGCTAAAGAGAGTTAGCTACTCGGAAAGATGGTTATACCTAACTTGAACTCCTTCTTCTTCAAACTTTTGTAGAGGTTGATTGTGCTTTCCTCGTTGCCTTCTTCCGTCAAAGATGGATCCACCTGAGGGTTCAACCTTCGGTCTCTTTCTCGAACTTTGAGAGAACTAGAATCTTCGGCTTGCTAAACCTTTGATCCTAGAGTGAGTAGAGAGTGTCAAAGGGGTGTTTTTATCTCAAGGAGAGGGATTCTCAACTCATGAGAAGGGTTCTCCTTGAACTAGAGGAGGAAGAAGAACAAGTGAGGAAAGAGAAAGGTTATGATAGAATGAATTCTCTTTTTCTTTCTTGCAACCATATCACAAAAGAAAAAGAATTATGAAATTAATAATAATAATGAAAATGAATTAGTTGATGGAAGGTTTAGGAATGACCATTATCATTTCAAACATTAAATGGTTTTGCAAGAATCAAAAAGCATCTTTCTTTTGTAATGATGATGGTCAAAACTTCAACCATGGTCAACAAGTCAACCATGGTCAACAAGTCAACAAAATCCAACCATGACACAATTTCATTTGATTAATATTATTAATAGATATATCATAATTCTATTAGGGTTTGGAAAAAGACGACTGTCAACTGTGCGTACGCACCCGTTCCGAAACCCTAATGAAAAACCTCTTCCTCCGCCTCAATCAACTGTGCATACACACCCGCATTCTTGTTCCGAGGAACATGAATACCAAGAGATAAAATCAACCCCAAAACATATACCAGTATCTGGCTCAAACCAGAGCCTACTAGTAATATCCGTCCGGACTCCAAACGTGCACAAGTGCGCGGATGAGAACGAACCCTGTCGCAAAACCATGCGACCTCTACTCTGTTTTACCCAGAGGCGAATACCCTCTGTGTGGGACTCTAAAGACTCGACACTACGCTGGCAGTGGGTTTAACCACAGACCGCAAGCGGCACTAGCTGTGCGTAACGGTCCCCAGGTAGATGCCGACAAGAAGGCTGACGAGGTGAACCCCATCTGAACTCCTACTGAGTCTGAATGTGACAGTCTCCGTACAGTCCGGTCTGTTCGTCTAATACATCGTATGTCGGGCCTAGGGGGCGGTAAAACGTCAGTCCCCTAATAGCGGTACAAGTCGTGTCGAAGTGAAGCCCAAAACACCCTGAGAAAACACTGGAAGCCTACCAGTATATCTCGCTTGCCCTGGCCAGGGACTACTCATGTAATGGCTCTCCTAGACACAGCGCGATGTCAACCCCCAATACCGGGAGAGACAAATCCTGTCTAACCGTCACTGCCTCCAAGTGCTTCGGGACTGCACCCAACCACTACCTGTTTGCACGATTCCTTTGAGCCGTGGTAGGGTAGTGATCAAAGTGCAGTGGGAACACACTCGAGGCGAAGTGTCAGTGTCAAGTCAGCGGACTAAGCTGTACTCATGTCACCTGGGAACTGATAACTGACGATAGGTATAATACCAACCTGTCAGTTCCCGACGAGTCATGTCCAGTGTACTCGTAACCCAACGAGCACCCGTATACTATCTCCAGTACGACGTACTGATGGCTGTGGGACAGACCATCTCCCACACTGGGATGAGAAGCGCATACGCTAGTCTACTCCGGAGTATCGATGCCCTGTCTCGATAGTCCTGCGACTAGGGACCTGTATAAGGATGTGCTTATAGATTACCCAGCCCCCACTAGTGTGACTGCCATCACAACGCTGGTAATCAAGCAAAGATCCTAAGGGCTCCACTAATGCGTATAGGTGATATACTAATATAAACACATGTACACATTGAAGTAGAAACAAACCAAGTAGCATACTACTATATTGAGCAAGATTGTTTATACAAGGTGAATATCCCAAGCTTCCATTAAGTAATATACAAACTAGTATGATACAGTAATGGCCTCTAGGGCATATACACTAACAATGTGCACCAATATGAATATACAATGTGTATGTGCGCAAATAAGGACGTATCAATGTATATGTGCACCAATATGAATATACCATGTGTGTGCGCGCAAATATATATATATATATATATATATATATATATATATATATATATCGATGTATATGTAAGCATGTTATGCAAAGAGTCATATCATGATGCAGCAATCCTACTGTGTAGTGGCATGGAAATTATCGATGATGAAGTGTGTGAGCCAACAATCTGTGTACGTGTAACATACGCATCATCGATAATGGTGCAGGTGTACTATCACAGGTATAAGTAGTACAATGTGAATAACATGAATGCATCATAAGGTAAATCGTCAGCTAGAAGCTATAAGGTATACATATCTGACATGGTCGAGTCGGTGAATCTATCAATCGGCATCCATCCTAACAACATTGCGTACGGTATAACCCATCGTACGACAACCTCTAGTTAAGGGTATGGATCAATCATCAAGTCAAACTCATCACGCACGGAAAATCATCGTACGGCGGCATTAAGCTAATAGGGACCCTATCATCCTATACGATAAATGAGGGTACGGCCTAATATCACATACGGCCCATCATCCATGATTCACAACATTCTATATATATATATATATATATATATATATATATATATATATATATGTCTCAGGTCACATCCGCATTAATCTTATATCAGGGGACCGGTAGGGTATAAATTATCTCGATCGACTCATATCATCATCTCATCATATCATCATATCCGTCTTATATTCTTTCGTCGCATTTATATCTCACATCATGTCGAGTTTACCTAAACATTCTATCTCTACTATAAGTATAAGTATCTAATCTAACATACACACCCGAACCATACAAGCAGATTTTAATAGAAGCGAATCGTAGTTTTGAAAATAGGAGTTACGGTGATTTTAAGGAAAAGATATCATTTGAAAATCCATAACGTCCCTTAAGGTATCTGTTTAAAAGATGCATACGATTCTTCAGTTTAGAAATAGGTATGGTTCGGATGACACATCTACGTCGACTATCTAGTCCTATAGTACCCTAAACGGCATTATCGCTAAACGTCATCCTCAAATTCCGTCATCGCATATTAGCCGTATTATATCACTTCTACTATTCTTAGTTTCTAAAATGGTTTCACTAACTATCATTTAACTCTAACCCTAGTTTCCTAATCTAGGTTTCCTTAACCACATTCTATAAATCAGTTTCCATCAAAACTTTGCGGGGGTGCTATACGCCATCCACCCGACTTCCCCGGTAGATATAGATCTACTCACCTTGGTCTTTGCTTGCCGAAGTCGATGACGCCACGCTCCGTCATCTCGGAATCTGCGTGAAGGTACCTACAATAATACACAATCGCAATGTGTGTCAAAATCAAGGCGGAAAACCAAAACGGCACACGTTTCGCTCATAGGTTAAAACCTATAGCCCACGCATGCAAAACCAACAAATTACCCCTAGCCGTTGATGTACAAACATTCAACAACCAAATACAAAACCAAATATCAAGAATTAGCATTTCAAAATACGGAAAACATAGCCAAAATCACATTAAAATGCTCCCTGAACCTGACTCAGGTAAAATAAGGCTAAGCAAACAAGTCTAGGGCTATGTATAGGGTCTATATGAGCTATGAGGGCAACCTGGGCACCTATCTTCTCAGAGGGGCCGGCCACAGTAAGACAAATTCCGGCCAGGCCGGTTTTCCAGGTGAGTTGGGGTCTTATATTTCTATAGTGGGTGCTTAGTGGTCCTGTTGGGTCTCTAAAGTTGTTTGTTTGCCCCAGAATTTCCCCGGGTCATCCCAGATTTCCCTGCACACTCTAATTTCCTCACAAACCGACATGGATAGTTCTGTTTTTGGGGTTTCAGGTTTTGTATTTGTGTTGGGTGTGGGTTTCTAGCACCAGGGGGGTTTAAGGTCACCACTAAGGCTTATAAGCACAACCGCAACTCAAAATCCCTTCAAACCCTAACTAGGAATTTCCAAGGTTCACTAAACCGATACGGAACAAATCCTAAGTTTGTGCATCGGGTTCAGATCTATGGCTCGGGTCAGGAGACATGTCACCATGGTCACACAAACACTCACAATAGTTCCCAGATTCCACCTACAGTCAATACACAATAGTTCACTAAACCGATACGGAACAAATCCTAAGTTTGTGCATCGGGTCAGGAGACATGTCACCATGCGACAATCATATCTCAGCAACACATAATATCATATATTATCAACGTAAGTAAGTATGCGTACCCCGATTGTCGTTGATGTATAGCAACGAAACCGGCGATATCGAACATACTACACTTACGGTCACAGAAAAGAAAGTGTAAAACTGCAATATCTGGAATCCACATTCTCTTTAGACATCGTAAATGCGAAATATCACATACTTCGTATTTCATGTCTAGCTATATGAATTCCACACATTGCATCACATTCCAGATAAATAGACAGTATTAAAGTTTTCGAACGAATGATCAAATACCCAAAATTCCCTGAAGCTCAACACTTGAGCGGAGTTCAAAAACCCGGAGTGTGACACAGTAGTAGCGGTCCAGCCGTAGAAGGGTCAAGCCAACGCCTCACATGTGGCACGCCGTACTGCCCCAAACCCTAAGGTTCAAAAGGCAGTTCAAGACGGTCACATAATCGAGTTAAGGTTTGTTGTCTTCTAGAGGGTCCACCACAAAACTTGCACGTATTTCCGAAAGATTTAAACCCCGTGAAAAGTGAGCAAATGACACTCGTTCGAACAATTCAATACTTTCTAATTATCCAGAAAAAGCAAGAAATTAAAATTCCGATCGAATCATAGAATCCAAAACAATCTCCAGAACATACAGCACTAAATTCAGATTAAAAATACCCCAAAAAATATACAAGCAGACAAAATAGTTACTGTACAAAAACGACACAATAATTCATCCGTACTGCCGCGGAACCGCGGCCCAAGCAGGCTCGTGCCACGGTTCCGCGGTGGAAGGTATTGTTCATGGCATCGTTTTTTACATTTGTCCTTAGATTTACCTGCTGAATTTTTTGCATATTTTTAATTCTGAAAAATATCAGTTTTGAAAAAATGTCCAGAGAGTGCTAAAAATCCGTATTTTTCGGTTCGATCGAAGTTTTAACTCCGTTAAAGTGTCGCCTAATGTTCTAGGTCGGCTCTGATACCAATGTTAGGATTACCTAGCACCCCATGAAGGGTTTGGAAGCATCACATGTACCAAAGATTAAAAAATTTAAGGTGCTAAGTAAGCATGCAAAGAATCAATCCTAGAAAATTAGGGTTTCATAACTTTAATCTACATCACAAGCAACAAAGGCTAGGGTTTTGAGAGTACAACCTTTGTAGCTCCCTACGCTAGACTCCTTGGCCACTTGAGTATTGGAGAAGGGTTCGCTTGAGGTCTTCTAGTGTCCACGATGATCCACCCGAAGCTCCTTGTCCAAGCTTGCAACTTCACTTGATCAAGAGGAGGAAATGAAGCTAACACTCTAAACAAGTGGGCAAGACTTGTGTAGAATGATTTTGTGGTGGCTTTTCTCACTTTAAAATCCTAACTTGGTGAGTGTTTTGCTCACTAGAGAAATCTATAGAACAAAAGAAGAAGGAGGAAGAAGATGATGGCCTTTTTAGAACAAGAGAAAAGATAATGTCTAATGAAAAAATAGAAAATACATGTATATATATTTTCCACTTCTCATCTCAAACCATGGTTAAATAATAAAGATATTATTGAATTTGAGTTAAAACACAAAAGGAATGTTAATCCATGGTAAAAAGGTGGGTGAGCATGGTTAGGTCAAAGAAGAGTGTAGAAACTAATCCATGAATTACCATTTTCCTTTTTCCTTTTGTTTTAACACAAATAGAAATAATAATCCATATTATTTAACCAAGGTGTGAGTCTTATATTGCCACCATCTTCTATGTATATACAACCATGAAGGATGATGTATGTATGTATGTGTGCATGCACATCCATATGTGCATGAATCAAGAAAGAATGCATACATGCATGCATACATCCAAAAAAATACAAGAAAGGATTTCTAGTGAGAAACTAATGGTTAAATGATAAATCAATACTTGATTTATCAATCTGTCCATATCACATACGACCCAACCAAAAGCAAACCGCCCGATTAATATACGGTATCTCATACGCGCATTTTAACCGGGTCCATGCGCATATCGCATACGTGCACCACAACGTTTCGCCTGGACTAGGTAACTCCTTTGTGGGACTCTAAGACTCGTCAATACGCCGGCAATGGGTGATGATCATATCAAGCACCCCCAAGCCGCAAGCGGTCAGCTAAACGTAACGGCCACCCGGGTATTGAGCGATCAGAAGAAAACAAGCTAACCAGCTACAACTCCCGTCGAGCCAACCGGAAACACTACCGTACAGTCCGGTCTCTTCGTCAGATATGCTGCATATTGAGCCTAGGGATGGTCACGTCGACCCCAATAACTTAATAAGTCGTGCCGGTGAATGGTCTGTAACAGATCGAGAAACTACTGATAACACTTATCAGTAAATCTCAGCAGCCCTGGCCAGGGACTTACTGATATAACCAGTTGAGCACAGCACAGCATCAACTCCCAATACTGGGAGAGACGAAACCCCTCCTATCGCTCATCGCCTTCGTATGTCTCGGGACTGTACCCAACGGCCACCTGTTTGCACGACTCAGTAGAGCCGTGGTAGGATGGTAATCAAAGTACAGTGGGAGAGCACACAAGACTCTATGACGATCTCGGGTCTACAGACTAACCAGCACCAGTGTCACCAGAGAACTGCTATCCGACGATAAATATAATTCCATATAGGAGTTCTCGGTGAGTCTGTCCAGTGTACCCAGTCACCACTGAGCACCCGTATATGATCTCGATGTCAAACATCGATGAATGTGGGAACATTCATCGCCCATCATATGGGTCTAGTATCATATACGCTAGTCTACTCTGGTATATCGATGCCCCGTCTCGATACACCTACGACTAGGGACATTTCAGGATATGCTTATAAACTACAGATGTCCCACTAGTATGATCTCTATCATAATCACTGTAGTCAAGCCAATATCCTCAGGGATTTATCAACATGTGTGAATGAGTAAAAGCATGATCAAATCAACATGTCAGATAAAGAAGAACCAGATAGCATACTATCATGTCGAGCAAGAATGTACACTGAATATATATATATATATATATATATATATATATATATATATGTATGTATAAATACATCCACTATCTCATAATGGCCTCTAGAGCATACATATATCCAACAATGTGCACCAATATGAATATACCATGTGTGTGTGCGCAAACATATATATATATATATATATATATATATATATATATATATATCGATGTATATGTAAGCATGTTATGCAAAGAGTCATATCATGATGCAGCAATCCTACTGTGTAGTGACATGGAAATTATCGATGATGAAGTGTGTGAGCCTACAATCTGTGTACGTGTAACATTCGCATCATCGATAATGGTGCAGGTGTACTATCACAGGTATAAGTAGTACAATGTGAATAACATGAATGCATCATAAGGTAAATCGTCAGCTAGAAGCTATAAGGTATACATATCTAACATGGTCGAGTCGGTGAATCTATCAATCGACATCCAGCCTAACAACATTGCGTACGGTATAACCATCATACGACAACCTCTAGTCAAGGGTATGGATCAATCATCAAGTCAAACTCATCACGCACGGAAAATCATCGTACGGCGGCATTAAGCTAATAGGGACCCTATCATCCTATACGACAAATGAGGGTACGGCCTAATATCACGTACGGCCCATCATCCATGATTCACAACATTCTCTCTCTCTCTCTATATATATATATATATATATATATATATATATATATATATATATATATATATATATATACCTAAGTCTCAGGTCACATCCGCAATAATCTCATATTAGGGGACCGGCAGGGTATAAATTATCTCGATCGACTCATATCATCATATCCGTCTTATATTCTTTCGTCGCATTTATATCTCACATCATGTCGAGTTTACCTAAACATTCTATCTTTACTACAAGTATAAGTATCTAATCTAACATACACACCCGAACCATACAAGCAGATTTTAAAAGAAGTGAATCGTAGTTTTGAAAATAGGAGTTACGGTGTTTTTAAGGAAAAGATATCATTTGAAAATCCATAACGTCCCTTAAGGTATCTGTTTAAAAGATGCATACGATTCTTCAGTTTAGAAATAGGTACGGTTCGGATGACACATCTACGTCGACTATCTAGTCCTATAGTACCCTAAACGGCAATATCGCTAAACGTCATCCTCAAATTCCGTCATCGCATATTAGCCGTATTATATCACTTCTAATATTCTTAGTTTCTAAAATGGTTTCACTAACTATCATTTAACTCTAACCCTAGTTTCCTAATCTAGGTTTCCTTAACCACATTCTATAAATCAGTTTCCATCAAAACTTTGCGGGGGTGCTATACGCCATCCACCCGACTTCCCCGGTAGATATAGATCTACTCACCTTGGTCTTTACTTGCCGAAGTCGATGACACCACGCTCCGTCGTCTCGTAATCCACGTGAAGGTACCTACAATAATACACAATCGCAATGCGTGTCAAAATCAAGGCGGAAAACCAAAACGGCACACGTTTTGCTCATAGGTTAAAACCTATAGCCCAGGCATGCAAAACCAACCAATTACCCCTAGCCGTTGATGTATAAACATTCAACAACCAAATAAAATACCAAATATCAAGAATTAGCATTTCAAAATACGGAAAACATAGCCAAAATCACACTAAAATGCTCCATGAACCTGACTCGGGTAAAATAAGGCTAAGCAAACAAGTCTAGGGCTATGTATAGGGTCTATATGAGCTATGAGGGCAACCTGGGCACCTATCTTCTCAGAGGGGCCGGCCACAGTAAGACAAATTCCGGCCAGGCCGGTTTTCCAGGTGAGTTGGGGTCTCATATTTCTACAGTGGGTGCTTAGTGGTCCTGTTTGTTCTCTATAGTTGTTTGTTTTCCCCAGAATTTCCCCGGGTCATCCCAGATTTCCCTGCACACTCTAATTTCCTCACAAACCGACATGGATAGTTTTGTTTTTGGGGTTTCAGGTTTTGTATTTGTGTTGGGTCTGGGTTTCTAGCACCAAGGGTGTTTAAGGTCACCACTAAGGCTTATAAGCACAACCGCAACTCAAAATCCCTTCAAACCCTAACTAGGAATTTCTAAGGTTCACTAAACCGATACGGAACAAATCCTAAGTTCGTGTATCGGGTTCAGATCTATGGCTCGGGTCAGGAGACATGTCACCATGGTCACACAAACACTCACAACAGTTCCCAGATTCCACCTACAGTCATTACATAAAAATCTAGTAGTACCGAACATCACAAAACCATTTCAAACAGCTACCCTAGAAAATACAACCCCCCAGTCCCCTACAGGGTCAAGGTCGCCGGATTTGTCCCCAAGGTCGCCGGCCAAAACCAGTGGGAAAGGTCTCGTTCTTCAGGTGGTCACTTAAGGTTACGAGTACAACATTACCACACTGTTTGTTTTCCCAGTGAATGCTCGGGGTCACAGCATGTCAGTGACATCACAAAACGATATCCAAAACACGATATCTCACTAAACTAATCTAAAGGGAAGAAATTATACCTCATAAGGCCACTCAAGAAAACCCTAGCTCCCCGACGTCATCAAAATTCCACTTTGCTTGGTTCAATGTGTAGAGGAAGAGATGGGGATATATTTTTGTGAAAGGGGTTTAGGGTTTTGGGGATTGTTTGGAGATAGATCTAGGGATTTAAGTGGAGAGTTGAGAGCTTGAGGAAGATGAAGGAAAGAAGAAAAAAAATGATGGGGGAAAATGGAGTGGCAGCAGCCCCCCTCTCTTTCTCACATAATCACACACACTCTCTCTCTCTCTCTCCAAAAGTATACCTAACCCACTCATTTTGTCCCCCCTTGACTTTTCTTTTTCCTTTTTTTTTTCTCACCAAAAACACATACACCCATATAAAACCATAAATGAAATAACATGTAACATGTCATGGCGCACTAGCCATGAAAACTGTAGAAACACGGATTTGGCTTAATCGCGATTAGCAGTGCACTAATCGGGTTTTTATCAAAACTGCGTATAATAAATTTTAAAACTGCCAAATCCGTTAAATATATTTTTAAACGAATAATTCATTTTAATTTCCTTTTATTTCACCATTATTGGTATATATTTATACCATTTTTTTCGAAAACCCCAATTTCGCAAATCGGGCAGTTTTCGGGAAAAATATTATTTTAATATTAAATTCCAAAAATAATATTTTATAATTTTCTGAAATGTTACTGCCCTAGAGGCCATTACTGTACATACGATGTATGTTGTACTGGATACTTGGACATATATATGGAGGACTTTCTTGCTCGACATGATAGTATGCTATCTGGTTGCTCTTTATCTTAACGTGTACACTGATTGTCTCTATGTTACATGTTGATAAAGCCCTTAGGATCAGTACTTGACTACCAGGATTATGATGCAGATCATACTAGTGGGGACAGTGTATTCGCTAAGTACATACTTCAAATGTTCCTAGTCGTGGGTGTATCGAGACAGAGCATCGATATACCGGAGTAGACTAGCGTATAGCTTCTCGACCCATACAGATGGGCGATGGATGTGTTAGTTGTATGTATGCCCTAGAGGCCAGTATTGTACAGATGATGTATATTATATTGGATACTTGGACATATATAGAGAGGACTTTCTTGCTCGATATGATAGTATGATATCTGGTTGCTCTTTATCTTAATATGTATACTTGTCTCTTGATATTGTCTTATAGTTACATGTTGGTAAAGCCCTTAGGATGTGTACTTGACTACCAGGACTATGATGCAGATCATACTAGTGGGGCCATGGTAGTCCATAAGTTCATCCTTTAATGTTCCTAGTCGTGGGTGTATCGAGACAGGGCATCGATATACCAGAGTAGACTAGCGTATACGCTTCTCGACCCATGTGATGGGCGATGGATGATCCCATATCCATTGGTGTTTGACATCAGAGATGGTATATGGGTGCTCAGTGGAGACTGGGTACACTAGACGGACTCGCCGAGAACTCCCAGATGGTACTATACCTCACGCTGGCAGTTCTCTGGTGACACTTGTACATGTTAGTCTGTAGACCCGAGATCGTCATAGTGTCTTGTATGATTCCCACTGTGCTTTGATTTCCATCTTACCACGTCCAAGAGGGCGTGCAAAATGGTGGTTTTTGGGTACAGTCCCGAGTCACATGGAGGCGGTGAGCGATAGGAGGGGTTTCGTCTCTCCCAGTATTGGGGGTTGATGTTGCGCTGTGCTCGATTGTCCATAACAGGGAAGTCCCTGGCCAGGACTGATTTAGAGATTTACTGGTAAGTATTACCAGTAGTTTCTCGACCCGTTATGAGCCTCACATCGGCACGACTTATCGGTTATTGGGGTCTAACGTTTACCACCCCTAGACTTGATATGCGACATATCAGACGAGGAGACGGGACTGTACGGGAAGTGTTACCGTTTGGCTTTTACAGGAGTTGGAGCGGGCTTGCTTGCTGATCTTCTGATCGCTTAATACCCGGGTAGCCGTTACGTCCAGCTAGTACCGCTGACGGCTTGTGGGTGCTTCATGTGATCATCACCTACTGCCGGCGTATTGACGAGTCTTTAGAGTCCTACATAGAGGTTTTACTGGCTCAGGCAAAACGAAATAGGAGCACGTATGTGATATGTGCGGGACCGAGAATAATGCGTGTATGTGATACCGTATTCTATTCTCGCGACTTTTTGTATCGGTCGGTTATATGTGATATAGCCGGGTTATCGAATCAAGTGTTGATTCGATAAGTCGATACATTGGATGTTAGTTGGTTATATGAGATATAACCGGATTATTAAGTCAAGTGTTGATTTAATAATTTAGTGTATAATTGTATATTTGATATACTAATTTACATTAACTAACATTTGTTCACTTAAGGATTTTTCTCACATGTGCACAACTTTAATATATATGCGATATATATTAAAAATGTGTTTTCTTTTTGTATCATGGTTGTTGATACAACATTCATGGTTGTGAAAGACATACACCATTCTGTTTTAAATGGTGGTTTATAATTATTTAAGGTAATTACAAATTAGTGGAGCTTTTGTCACAAGCATGAAGCTTGTGGATGCTTTGACAAAGTCCACTAACTATGTTTTACTTTAGATTTTTTATTAACCCAACCATTTTGGATTAGCCATGGTTATGTCTCTACATGAGTTAGTATATGATACTCACTCACCCATGGTTAGCTCACTTGACTTGATTATTATCCTCATCTTTTCTTTTGTTCATCTTCTTCTTCTTTGAGCAAAAGAAAAGCTTGCTAAGGTTTTCAAAAGAGAGTGAAACATTGTGAGAAAATAAATTCTAAAGTGAACCCACTTCCTATTTCTCCATCCTCTACTAGACTAGCACTTTAGTTTAGGGTGTTTACTTCACTAATTCTCTAGTTAGTGAAGTAGAAGCTTGAGTTGGCATCCCCTCGACGTAGATCATCTTCGGCCTCGAAGACTTCAAGCAAAGACGTTCCTTTAGCCTCGTGAAGCCATGCAAGAGTCTGGGAGAACCACGATCGCAGCGAAAGGACTTCAACAAGGAGCTAATGAAGTGAAGGACCGATCTACAAAGGTTGTATTTCGTATTCACTTAGTCGTAAATGGTATTTACTTGCATGTGAAACCCTAATAATCTAGCAAAGATCTTGTTTAGGGTTGTTCGGCGCGGCTAAAATTTTAATCGGGCATGGTTGATGCCTTGTAGAACCTTGTTAGAGTGCCTAGTAACCCTACAGTGGTATCAGAGCCTACCTAGAGTATTAGGCGACGTGTATACGAAGTTAAAACTCCAATCGAACCCCGAAACACCGACTTTGAACCCCTCTTTGGACAATTTTTAAAAATGTGATTATTTCTGCATTAAAAATACTTTAAAAAATCAGCAGGGAATTCTAAGAGTTACTGTGCAAAACGACACCATAATTCCACTAAAGCGCCGCGGAACCGCGGCCGTACCATGCCTTCTGCGGCGGTTCCGCGGCGGTATAGTAGAATTAGGTTTAGATATTTAGCACAGTACATCCGTTGGTATTTGTTGCTGCTTCTGGGTATTTTTAATCTGACTCAAGTGTTGAGTGTTCTGGGGATTATTTTGTATTCGTTGATTCGATCGGAAAATTTAATTTCGTTCTTTTTCCGGATAATTTAGAAACTATTAAAATGTTCGAATGGATATCATTAACTCATTTTTTCCCGGCATGAAAAACTTTCAAGTGTTGAATTTTTCTTGGGTTTAAATCTTTCGGAAAAACGTGCAAGTAACGCGATGGACCCTCTAGAAGAACAAAAACCTTAACTCGATTATGTGACCGTCTGAACCATCTCTAAACCTTAGGGTTTGGGGCAGTACGGCGTTGCCACATGTGAGGCGTTGGCTTGACCCTTCTACGGCTGGACCATTACTACTGTGATGTATTCTGGAATTTTTGAACTCCGCTCAAGTGTTGAGCTATTTAGGAAATCTTGGGTATTTGATTATTCGATCAGAAAGTTTAATACTGTCTTTTATCTGGAATGTGATACAATATGTGGAATTCATATAGTTAGGCATGAAATGCGAAGTATATGATATTTCGGATTTATGATGTCTAAAGTAATTGTGGATTCCAAATGTTGTAGTTTTACACTTTCTTTTCTGCGACCGTAAGTGTAATATGTGATATCGCCGGTTTCGTTGCTATATGTCAACGATAATTGGGATGCGCATATTTACTTACGTAGATGACATGTGATGTTATGTGTTGCTGGATATGTTATATTGGATCGTCGCGTTTTGAATAGCCGGGGTTTATGTGAGATGAGAGTTTTTATTTTCATTCATGTAAAATTCATTGTATGTAATATTCTTTTATTGGGGCACTTCCGGGATGAGGATGATGTCACCTTTGTATATTATTTACTTTTCCGTATTAGGTAGACCCAGGGAGGGGAGCATAAGTAACCGGGTTCTAAGGTACAGCGGGAGACCAACTCGAGGAGTCGAGTCCGGGTCTCCTAACTCTAGAATTGGTAGGGTTTCTTTCCGCTCTCATAGGGGTCTAGGGGTGTGGGTTTGGCTATTCATCGTGACCGTGGAATCCGTGTTTTACAGAGGCTCAGACTAAAACACGGACCTCCTAGTATATCCATTATTTCATATGTTTCTTCTGCTGCGATATCTGTGATATGATCATTTGATATGTTGTGATGGATACTGTATATAGTATATATGATATATTATATAAACGTTACTTATGTTTTACACCCGCGCTAGCCCTGCCCCGCTCTGCCGTTAGTTACCTAACCTAACGGTGCACGAGGGGACATCGAGGCGAATGCGGATGGCATAAGTGTACGTCGTATTTATTTGTGATGTTTAGGTGACTTAAATAATGGGACTTCATTAATATGATTGATGAAAGAAAAGAAACCTAAAAGATGTTGTAGAATCAAACTTTCAAAAAGGGTAGCTACAGTTTTTGCTTTGCATAGCGATATATATGATATATTTGTAAGTCGATGTACAACACCCCACGAGTTGCGGGGAGGCGGAAATTTGAAAAACGATCTTGTTCTTTAAGCAAACATCGACTAACCGAAGATCTTTACTAAACGATAATTAACAACAACCATAGAAGTTCTTAGCTACTATGTAAAGAGATTATACCTAGTGAATCATGTCCTTCGTCTTTTCGATCTCTACGTCCTCCTCGGCCTCCTTCCCGTGATAGATGATCCACCCGAGAACCCTAATCCAAGCTTCACCTCCAAACTTGAGGTAACTAAGTTTCTCTAGTTGCTAATCAAAGGAACTTAGGTCATATAGAGTTAGGTTATGGAGTGTTTAGTCTATTCTAATCCATGATCTCAACTCATGAGTGGTAGGATTAGAGTTTGAAGAGAGAGTGAGCTTGAGGAGAGAGAAGGTGAAGATGATAATGATAATGATATTGTTTCTCACTTGAATATATGAAGCATAATGAATAAACAAATAAATGAATAAATATGATTATTCATCATGCTATATTAATTCAATATGAGTGATTCACTATGTGAGTCATTAGGCATTTAATAATGCATTAATGACATGATGAATCACACAAAATGAGTCACAATATCATTTAATGATAATGCCACCTAAACCCTCAAGTCACCATGCTTCTAGAAGCTTCCCGTAAAATTACGAGAACGCCCCTCCTATCCGTGAAAACACGGAAAAACTTTAGACTGTATAAATCTAATAACCTGATACTAGAATCTGGCTTAAACCAAAGTCGTCTAGTAAAAACTGTCCGAATGTCGTACGTGCGTTTAAACACATATTCGTCCGAACCCTTTGTCGTAAAACCATACGACCTCTATATCGTTTCGCCTGGAGTAGGGAAATCTCTGTGTGGGACTCTAAAGACTCGACTACTACGCTGGTAGTTGGTTTAACCACAGACCGCAAGCGGCACTAGCTGTACGTAACGGTCCCCAGGTAGATGTCGATAAGAAGGCCGATGAGGAAACCCATCCGAACTTCTACTGAGCCTGTCCGTGACAATATCCGCGCAGTCCGGTCTGTTCGCCTAAGAGTATCGCATGTATGGTCTGGGGGGGTGAACGTCAGACCCCTAATAACCGTACAAGTCATGCCGGCATGGCTCAAGACCATCCGAGAATCTACTGATCAGTCCATCAGTAATTCTCAATCAGCCCTGGCCAGGGACTTATGGTAATGACCAACCGATCACTGTACGATATCAACTCCCTATACCGGGAGAGACGAATCCCTAACAGTCGCTCACTGTCTCCACGTGGCTCGGGACTGTGCCCAACTAAAACCTGTTTGCACGACTCCTTTGAACCGTGGTAGGGTAGTAATCAAAGCACAGTGGGAACTCACACGAGACAAATGACGACCTTAAGTCAACGGACTATCTGCACACATGTCACCTGAGAACTGCTATCTGACGTTAGGTATAAATACCATCCAGTCAGTTCTCGGCGAGTCCTGTCCGGTGTACTCACACCCAGTGAGCATCTGTATACAATCTTAGGTGCACATCACCAATGGCTGCGGGACTAATCCATCGCCCCTTGTCAGGGTCTAGATATGTATACACTAGTCTACTCTGGAGCATCGATGCCCTGTCTCGATACTCCTGCGACCAGGGACATTTAAGGATGTTCCTATTGACTATCCAGCTCCCACAAGTATGACTGCCATCACAACGCCGGTAGTCAGGCAAACACCCTATGGGCTTTATCAACATGTTTATAAATACGGAGTAAAATATATCACACGTTAGGATAAAGACAAACCAAATAGCTTACTATCATATCAAGCAAGATTGTCATGTACATACATATCCCTAGCATCCTATACAATGAAGGCCTCTAGGGCATATATATCCAACAATCTCCCACTTGCACTAAGGCCTATAATTGGCGCAATGAGTACCCACTGTCTGCACTAGATCCAGTTGCTGGCGTACCGCATGCCCAACATCTCAAACAGCCTCTCGAACTGGACTTGAGGGATGGCCTTGGTGAATGGATCTGCCATGTTGTCTTTTGTGTCCACTCTCTGTACCTCGATCTCCCTGATCAGGTGAAACCACCTTAAAATATGCCTGGATTTCTGATGGGACCTTGGTTCCTTCGCTAATGCTATAGCCCCATTGTTATCACAATACAAAGGTATTGGATTGGCAATGGACGGAACCACCTGAAGTTCAGAGATGAACTTCCGCATCTAGACAACCTCTTTTGCGGCTTCACTAGCAGCTATATACTCAGCCTCCATAGTTGAGTCTGCGACGGTATCCTGTTTGGAACTCCTCCAACATACCGCCCCTCCATTGAGGGTAAACACAAAACCCGAAATGGATTTAGAATCATCTTTGTCACTTTGGAAGCCGGAGTCGGTAAAAGCCTCTACCTAGAGGTCCCCATTACCGTAAACTAAGAACATCTCCTTAGTCCTTCTCAGGTACTTGAGAATTTTCTTTACCGCTATCCAATGTTTCTCACCTGGGTCAGATTGATACCTGTTTACCACACTAAGTGCGTAAGCTATATCTAGTCTGGTACATAACATCGCATACATTATATATCCTATTGCCGAAGCGTAGGGTATAATGCCCATGCGAGCCCTCTCTTCATCAGTCTTTGGAGACATCTCTTTGGAAAGGGTGATCCCGTGACAAGCTGGTAAATTACCGCGCTTGGAATCTTCCATACTAAATCTCTTTAGTATAGTGTCAATATACTTGGACTGTGAAAGTCCCAACATTCTATTAGATCTATCACGATAGATCTTAATGCCCAGAATGTAGGTTGCATTACCCAAGTCTTTCATGGAGAATTTCTGTGAGAAGAAGAGCTTTACTGATTATAGCATAGGGACATCATTCCCTATCAGTAGTATGTCGTCGACGTACAAAACGAGGAAGACTACTGATCCTTCTACAATCTTCCTATAAATACATGGTTCATGTACATTTTTGATAAAGTCAAATTCTTTGACTGTCTCATCAAAGCAGATGTTCCAACTGCGCAATGCTTGCTTTAATCCATAGATGGATTTAAGCAACTTGCACACTCTTCCGCTGCTCCCACTGTCTAAGAAACCTTCTGGTTGATCCATGTAAACACTCTCTTCTAAATGTCCATTTAGAAAAGCTGTTTTTACGTCCATCTGCCAGATTTCATAGTCATGGAAGGCAGCAATGGCAAGCATGATCCGAATGGATTTAAGCATAGCTACAGGTGAAAAGGTTTCATCATAGTCCAATCCTGGTCTTTGACGAAAACCTTTTGCAACGAGTCTAGCTTTGTAGGTTTCCACTTGTCCAAATGCACCAATCTTCTTTTTGAAGATCCATTTGCATCCAACTGGTTTTACCCCAGGAGGAGCAACTTCTAAAGTCCATACTTTATTGGTGTACATGGATTCCATTTCGGATCTCATAGCATCCAGCCACTTCACCGAGTCTATACTCGTGATAGCCTGCTAAAAACTAGTAGGCTCATCATCATCGATGATGCAATCCTCTCGATTCCCATCTAGAAGAAAACCATAGTATCTTTCAGGAGGATGAGAAAGCCTACTAGATCTACGTAGTGGCATTGGTTCGTCGGGTTTTATTGAAACCTGAGGTTCTACTAAGTCCTCGGCAGCAGTTTGAGGTTCTGGAATTTCTTCCAGCTCTACCGCACCCTCACTAATTTCTTTTGCAAGAAATTCGCTTTCTAAGAAGACAATGTGGCGAGCGACAAACACCTTTTGTTCTTCAGTGTGGTATACCATGTACCCTCTTGAATGTTTGGGGTATCCTACAAACTTGCACAAAACCGATCGTGCCTCGAGCTTGTCCGGACTATGCTTTTTAACATATGCCGGGCACCCCCATATCTTGATATACTTGAGATATGGTCTTTTCCCGCTCCATATTTCATATGGAGTGGTAGGCACAGACTTAGTCGGAACTCTATTCAATAGGTATGCTGCTGATTCTAGAGCATATCCCCAGAAGGAAAGTGGCAACTCAGCACTACTCATCATTGAACGCGCAATATCTAATAGCGTGCGATTCCTCCTTTCTGATACACCATTATGCTGAGGTGTATAAGGCGGAGTAAGCTGAGAGAGAATTTCGTTCTCTTTTAAGCATTCAAGGAAACTGGTACTTAAGTATTCTCCACCTCGATCAGATCGAGGTGTCTTGATGCTTTTACCAGTTTGTTTCTCTACTTCATTTTTATACTCCTTAAACTTCTCAAAGGCCTCGGATTTATGCTTCATTAAGAACACATGTCCATACCTAGAGAAGTCATCAGTAAAAGTGATGAAGTAGGAGTGACCTCTTCGTGCATGTGTAGACATTGGACCACATACATCACTGTGTACAAGTCCCAAGAGTTCTATGGCTCTTTCTATGTGTCCGGTGAACGGAGATTTGGTCATTTTTCCTTTGATACATGATTGACAAGTTGCATATGATGAATATTCAAACGGATCTAAATATCCATCTTTATGTAACTTAGTCAACCTTGTTTCGTTTATATGACCAAGTCTACAATGCCATAGGAAGGCTTGATTTGAATCTGGAGCCTTTCTTTTAAGCGTGTTTTGAATATTGAAAATTCGAGGTTGATTAAGTATGTATATGCCGTTTTCCAGTGTGCCATACCGAATCAGTTCTTGATTTAGGAGAATGTTCATGACATTTCTTTCAAGCGCAAAATTATATCCTTCATTAGATAACAAAGATACTGATATAATATTACACAACATACTGGGAATACAAAAACAGTTGTACAACACCAAAATGTGCCCACTAGTCAACCCTAGGTGATATTCCCCTATTGCAATAGCATCTACATGCATTCCATTGCCTATCCGGAGAGTCATATCACCTGTCCCCAGTGCTCTACTATTTCTCAGATCCTGCAATGAATTACAGATGTGAGAACCAGAACCGGTATCAAGTACCCATGATGTAGAGTTTACTGAAAGACAATTTTTTATTACGAACACACCTGAAGTAGAAGCAACCGCTTGCTTCGTGTCCTTGGCTTTGAAGGCCACACAGTCCTTCTTCCAGTGCCCTTGCTTGTGACAATAATAGCATTCGTTCTTATCCGCTTTCACCTTTCCTGCCTTGTTCGTTACATGCACCTTCTTGACCCCGCCTTTCGGTTTGGTGGCTTTCATCTTCTTCTTCCCTTTAGCTTTCGCTTTAGATTTTGAAGAGGATGATTGGCCAACATACAGAATGGGGGTCTTCTTCTTTTTCAAGGAGGTCTCTGCTACCCTCAACATGTTGAGGAGCTTTGGAAGATTAGCTTCCATTTCGTGCATGTTGAAGCTCAGCACGAACTGAGAGTAGGTGTGGGGAAGGGACTGCAAAATCAAGTCGATATACAAATCATTATCTAGCACGCATCCCAGGTTTGCGAGTTCCTCAATGAGGCTGATCATTTTTAGGACGTGCTCTCCTACAGGTGATCCTGGAGCTAACCTCATCTTGAAGAGTTTCCTTGAGGTCTCATACCTCGCGATACGGGAGTGCTCCCCATACAATTCCTTGCAATGGAGAAAGATGGATATAATATCCATACTCTCATGCTGTTTCTGGAGTTCATTGTTCATGGACGCCAGCACGATACACTTAGCTCGCTCACAGTCTAGATCCCAAGTTTTGCGAACTTCCTTGTCCACAACTGAGGAATCTGGTCCTGGGATAAGGAGAGAAACAGCGGTGGTAACATATGCTACTTTGTCATAAGTCAATGCAATGTTGACGTTCCTTAGCCAATCTTTATAGTTCTACCCGGTCAGTATATTTTTTTCAAGTAATAGTTTTAGTCCTGTCATAGTAGCTGCCAGAGAGAGAGAAAAGAAAACACCCAGCATATGCTCTTGCAAGTTTAGATTGGTTATCAGTTTATCTAAACAGGATGGCTCCCACTGTTTCCTCAAATCCTTCTTCAAAACCTAAAAGAAGAACTAGTCAGGATTTGATCACACGTCACAATACTTTCTTAACCTTTCAGCCAGGCCAGTGTTGGTACTTCGAGGGAGGTTTTCCAACGCTTTCCCGAAGTTCCTTAATTAAATAACCTCTTTTCCCTGGAGGCGTAGCCCCTCTAACACCTTTCTGGACACCTACTTGGTTTATAGCATTGATTGTTAAGTGAGAAAGTTTCCCGAGAGTAATCCTACTCATCAGTGGGATCGGGATTCAACTATCATTGCATGATGTCCTAGATGGAAGCCACTCTAGTCACCACACTCCAGAAGGTATGCAAAATCTGCAAGTTTCCTTTATGTTTGAAACTCCCGATATGATTTTTACCCCAAGCTCTTATGACCTTGACGTAGGCCAACAAATCATAAGACGCAAGTCAAGTTCTACCCGTCGTTGTCCTGATTAAATTAGGTACATCGTACATGCCCTTGACGTAGGCCAACAAGGCTCTACGTCTGTCCTAAACTAATGCATCTATCTATGCAACAAATAAGCAAACACACTGCTACCATACACTATGCCTTGACGTAGGCCAACAAGCATAGCATGAATACGATGTGCTGTCTATTTGAAACGACGGAGGGTTACGGCTGGTTTTTGGCAAAAAACCGTTAACGTAGTGAACTTGATATGATCGAAGGAACCAAGATAGCCTTTATTAAAAGGAGTGGTTTAAGCTCCGGATTTAAATTTTGCTTTTTGAAGAAAACCGAGTGGTTTTTGAAATTGTTCCAACGATTCAGTTTAGGTTTTATTTTCTTTGCATTAATAATAATGCGTCCCATCATTAACCTATCATTACAGAAAACAACGAAAATACAACGTCCTCTTATGCCATCCGCATTCGCCACGGGGTCCCGTCATCGCCCGTTAGGTTACTTAACTAACGGCAGAGCGGGGGCTAGGCTAGCGCGGGTGTAAAACATAAGTGACGTCTAAATAGCTATCATATATAGATATTGTACATTCGTCAGACGCAATAATAGGCATTCCAGATCACAGATGGACTTTATTGGATATACAAGCAATCCGCGTTTCTTTTGAGCCTGCAATGAAAGACGGATTACACAGTTGTGATGAATAACCATTACCCCACCCCAGACCCCTACGGGTATGGCAAACTACCCGTCAAGTACCCGAAGTGAAGTGGTCTCCCTCAACAACGTGAGTAGGCCACTAAACACTTCGAAATACCCGGTAGTTTGTGCACCCCGCCTTGGGTCTATCCTAGGAGCAAAAACAGTAAAAAGAAATAATACAACGGTGGCTACAACCGCAACCTGGATGTGCCCCGCAAAATAATATTACAACTTATTACAATTACATCGAATGAATTAATACAAGAACCCATCACAAAACCCCGGCTAATCATCACAACAATCCAATACAGTTCATAATCACAAACAGTTAAAAACATCACAGATATGTGCAACCCCCTGCCAACCGACATACTAGCAGTTAGGGGAGGTTTACGAACACATAATACAGTTCACAGATATAATCAAATAAGCAAACATCGTATAATTTCGAACGATCAAACCCATTAGATTCTACTCCAAAACTTCTCTGTAAATCTGAAACTTGAGCAGAAAATAAATCATTCCAGAAAAGACAAAACATCACAGAAGATCCATAGGGAAAAACTGGGCTGAATCGGCTCCAACTCAGCCGCGGATCCGCGGCGGATCGGTGGGATCGGCCGCGGTTCCGCGGCTCAGTGGCCGATTCAGGAGCCCATTTTTTTCTGTGTTCTTATACTTTCCTGTAGGTTCACTACTAAAATAGGGGTTGCCCCTACGGATAAATCCGTAGGGGCAGATTTATGTTGGCCCTACGGATTAAGCCGTAGGGACAGAAGGTTGCCCCTACGGTCCAAGACGTTCATGAATAAAAATATTAAATCTTAATTTGGTGTTTGCCCCTACGGAGCCGTAAACCAAGAACCTACGGACTTATCCGTAGGGGCAACTAAATAGAGATTTAATTAAAAAGGCACGGATCGATCCCTACGGTGAATACCTAAAAAAAATTCCTCCATCGATCGCGCGAGCGAACCGAAATTCCCAAACCCTCATTCCCGCCGATCGATTGTCGTTCTCGTCGTCGCCAGCGCCGGCCGATTCGTCATGGCCACCGCCTGCTTTCGTCGTCGCCAGCGCCGGCTCATCTCCGTTTTCATCGTCGCCTTCGATCGATCGTCGCCTTCGATCAGGTAAGAAAATCTTCAATTACTCAAATTTTTTATTGTTTTAGGGCTATGGTTCGTTGTTGGGTACCGATGAGGCATCGGTTGGGGTTAGCGTTGGGGTTGGGGCTAGGGCTCGGGCTGGGGCTCGGGCTCGGGCTGGGGTTCGGCAGGGAGTTGCGGTTGGGGTTAGGGTTAGGGTTAGGGTTGGGGTTCGGCTGGGGCTGGGGCTAGGGCTGGGGTTAGGGTTAGGGTTATGGTTGGGGTTTGGGTTTAGCTGGGGCTGGGGCTGTGTAAGTCCACGTTGCCACCCCCGGTTCTTACGGGGAGGCGGAAACGGTATAAAAATCAAATTTTTAGTGCAAGAGGCAACATGGACTATGCAAGGTCGGGATCGTTACCTAAACTAAAACTAGCAAACTTAGCTAAAGAAGTTTAGCTACTCGGATGAAGATGGTTATACCTAGACTTGAACTCCTTCGTCTTCAAACTTCGTAGAGGTTGATGGTTCTCCTTTGTCGCCTTCTCCCGTCGAAGATGGATCCACCTCGAAGGCTCGACCTTTGGGCTCTTTCTCGTACTTGGAGTGAACTAGAATCGCCGGCTTGCTAGACCCTTGATCCTAGAGTGAGTAGATAGTGTTTAGGGTTTGCTTTTCTTTTTCAAGAGAAGGATTCTCAACTCATGAGAAGGTTTCTCTTGACTAGAGGAAGAAGAAGATGAAGTGAAGAGAGAGAGTGAGAATGATAGAATGAGCTCCTTCTTTTCCTTTTTGCAACCATAACCAAAGAAAAAGAATAATCAAATAATAATAATAATCAAAATGAAAAAGGTTTGATGGATAGTTTAGAATGACTAATATCATTACATGCATTAAATGAATAAAGCAAGAATGAAAAGGCATCTTGCATTTGTAATGATGGTAGTCAAATGTTCAACCATGGTCAACAAGTCAACCATGGTCAACAAGTCAACAAAAACTAACCATGACACAATTTCATTTTATTATATATTATTAAATGATATAATACAAATCCATTAGGGTTTGGAAAAAGACGACTGTCAACTGTGCATACGCACCCGTTCCGAAACCCTAATGGAAATCATCTTCCTCCTCCTCAAATAACTGTGCATACACACCTGCATTCTTGTTCCGAGGAACATGAATACTGAGAGATAAAAGCAATCCCAAAAACTATACCAGTATCCGGCTCAAACCAGAGCCCGCTGGTAGTATCTGTCCGGACTCCAAACGTGCACAAGTGCGCGGATGAGAACGGACCCTGTCGCAAAACCATGCGACCTCTACTCTGTTTTGCCCATAGGCGAATACCCTCTGTGTGGGACTCTAAAGACTCGACACTACGCTGGCAGTGGGTTTAACCACAGACCGCAAGCGGCACTAGCTGTGCGTAACGGTCCCCAGGTAGATGTCGACAAGAAGGCTGACGAGGTGAAACCCCATCGGTACTCCTACTGAGTCTGAATGTGACAGTCTCCGTACAGTCCGGTCTGTTCGTCTGATACATCGCATGGCGGGCCTAGGGGGCGATAAACGTCAGTCCCCCAATAGCGGTACAAGTCGTGCCGGAGCGAAGCCCAAAACACCCTGAGATAACACTGGAAACCTACCAGTATATCTCGTTTGCCCTGGCCAGGGACTACTCGTGTAATGGCTCTCCTAGACACAGCGCGATGTCAACCCCCAATACCGGGAGAGACGAATCCTGTCTAACCGTCACTGCCTCCAAGTGCTTCGGGACTGCACCCAACCACCACCTGTTTGCACGACTCCTTTGAGCCGTGGTAGGGTAGTGATCAAAGTGCAGTGGGAACACACTCGAGGCGAAGTGCCAGTGTCAAGTCAGCGGACTAAGCTGTACTCATGTCACCTGGGAACTGATGACTGACGATAGGTATAATACCAACCTGTCAGTTCCCGACGAGTCCTGTCCAGTGTACTCGTAACCCAACGAGCACCCGTATACTATCTCCAGTACGACGTACTGATGGCTGTGGGACAGACCATCTCCCACACTGGGATGAGAAGCGCATACGCTAGTCTACTCCGGAGTATCGATGCCCTGTCTCGATAGTCCTGCGACTAGGGACCTGTATAAGGATGTGCTTATAGATTACCCAGCCCCCACTAGTGTGACTGCCATCACAACGCTGGTAATCAAGCAAAGATCCTAAGGGCTCCACTAATGCGTATAAGTGATATAGTAAAATAAACACAAGTACACATTGAAGTAGAGACAAACCAAGTAGCATACTACTATTTTGAGCAAGATTGTATATACAAGGTGAATATCCCAAGCATCCATTAAGTAATATACAAACTAGTATGATACAGTAATGGCCTCTAGGGCATATACACTAACAGGCTGGGGCTGGGGTTAGGGTTAGGTTGGGGCTGGGCTGGGGCTGGGGCTGGGGTTAGGTTGGGTTGGGGTAAGGCTGGGCTGGGCTGGGGCTGGGGCTGGGGCTGGGCTGGGGCTGGGGCTGGGGAAGAATTCGTGGAGTCATGAGGAATTAATGTAATCTATGACGATATTTCCCCAATTTCCATGGAGACATGAGGAGACATGGGAAGAATTCGTGTCTTTCGTGTTGTAGATATAGAATCAAGTAGCTAGCTATAGATTGATTGCCCAAAAATTATAATTGTATGCATTCATGTGGTGGTTGTAGTTTGTGGTCAAATAAATCTTTGCATGCTGCCATTGGCAAGTCTTTGTCCAACCAAAACATGATTCAACATACTGAGCTTGTGGTATCAGACCATTCATAATGTAAAAAAAAGACACATTTCTGATTTGAAGAAAAGGAAGGGCAAGATAGGGATTTAGTTATGGATTTTACTTGGACGCCAGAAAACTTTTCTGACACCGTGTACCCAATTTTCCCACACACGCCCCTTCACACATGAAGGTTGGCAGAAGATGTTTTTCTGGTAACATCTTCAGCATCATCGAGACTTAATTGCATTTGAAAGGAGGATATATATTCTTTCAACTTAAATTTATATTATATTCATCTTGTTTATTGATTTCTTTTCTATGTTGCAGGTATGTATCTCAATCTCAAGTCTAATGCATCTTAGTTCTTTAATGCTCAATTCTCAAAGGAGCTTAGTTCTCCATAGGAGCTTAGTTCTCCAAGATAGGAGCATGCTCCTCCCCATAATGCGCATATGCGCAAGCGCCACGTTCACTACGTGCAACGCACGTGTGCCCGCCATGCGCGCACCAGGTGCAATGCACATGCGCACCACATGAGAATATTTAATAATATTAAAAGGAGCTTAGTTCTCCATAGGAGCTTAGTTCTCCAAGATGGGAGCATGCTCCTCCCCATAATGCGCATACGCGCAAGCGCAATGTGCGCTACGTGCAACGCATGTGTGCCCGCCATGCGCGCACCACGTGCAATGCACGTGCGCACCACATGAAAATATTCAATAATATTAAAAGGAGCTTAGTTCTCCAAGTTAGGAGCCTGCTCCTCCCCATAATGCGCATATGCGCAAGCGCCATGTGCGCTACGTGCAACGCACGTATGCCCGCTATGCGCGCACTACGTGCAATGCACGTGCACACTACATGAGAACATTTAATAATATTAAAAGGAGATACGTTCTCCATAGGAGCTTAAGTCTAATGCATATACACGGATTTTCTCCTTTGTCAGTAACTATCCCGTTCTTATATTTCTCAATATAGTCAGCATAACCTACAATTTATATGTTATACAGTCTAACATGGCCCATGAGTACGTCAGAGTTAAGGACTGGATGTATGTGGATTGGAAACAACGTATGCAACCTTAGTTTGTCGGAGGAGTTGTTGCTTTCCTTGAATTTGCACGCGCACATAATAAGATCATAATAGAGAAGATTCTCTGTCCGTGCGATAGATGTGGCAATAAGTACTGGCAGAAGGTAGAATTGGCGGAGCTTAAGGACTGGATGTATGTGGATTGGAAACAACGTATGCAACCTTAGTTTGTCGGAGGAGTTGCTGCTTTCCTTGAATTTGCACGCGCACATAATAAGATTATAATAGAGAAGATTCTCTGTCCGTGCGATAGATGTGGCAATAAGTACTGGCAGAAGGTAGAATTGGCAGAGCTTCATATTGTAAAACATGGGTTTACTAGACTTTATACAACTTGGAAATATCACGGGGAAGGAGAAGAATGCAGTACTGCAGCAGAAGAAGAAGGAGAACACGATAATGCGGCAGGAGAAGAAGAAGAATTCGGTAATGCGGCAGGAGACAGAAATTTATTTCCATCAGAAGAAATGGAAGATATGGTAGAGGCTGCCCTAGGTGAATCTATTCGTACCGAAGATGACATTCCTTCCGGTCAAGGACCGCGTGCGGATAAATATGAAAATTTCATGAATGATGCTAGGAAACCAATTTATGAGAATGCGAAGTTTTCCACCCTCTCATGGTTCATCCAACTTTTCCAGATTAAGTGCCTAAATGGATGGAGCAACAAGTCATTCACAATGCTTCTTTTGTTCTTGAAAGATTCTATGCCTCCGGGAAATAATGTGCCCGACAGCTGGTACGCAGCCCAGAAGATGGTGTCTGATTTGGGTCTAAAGTGCGAGAAGATTCAAGCATGTCCTAAACATTGCGTGTTGTACCGGAAAGAGAATTCAGATTTGAAAGAGTGTCCAACATGCGGAGAGGTCAGGTATAAGCCGAAAGATTCTGATAAGAAGACTGATATACCTGTGAAGATAGCACGATACTTTCCCATAACACAGAGGCTACAGAGGCTATTCAGGTGCAAGAAAACAGCCGAGGCAATGATTTGGCATCACCGTGCTCCTCCAAGCGAAGATGGAAAAATGAGCCATCCAAGAGATTCACCGGCATGAAAGGATTTCGATAGGAGGCACACAATATTCAGTAGCGATCCTCGTAATATCCGGCTCGGACTGGCTACTGATGGCTTCTGCCCATTCAACTATATGGCTGGAAGTCACAGCACATGGCCCGTTGTAATGATAATTTATAATCTGTTGCCTTGGTTAGCTATAGACCAATCATACTTTATGATGCCTCTTCTTATCGACGGACCAAACTCACCGGGGAACAATATCGACGTCTATCTCCGACCTCTGATCGAGGAGTTGAAATCTTTGTTCATTGATGGTGTAGAGACATATGATGCAAACACAAATACAACCTTCATACTGCGTGCGGCTTTAATGTGGACAATTAATGACTTTCCTGCGTATGGAATGCTATCAGGTTGGTCCGTACATGGTCACAAAGCATGTCCTCATTGCCATGAACACACAACATCAAAATTCTTGAATTTTAGCAGGAAGGTTTGTTATTGCGGCCATCGACGTTTCCTGCCTCCAGACCACCCCTATAGGTTAGACACGGTTCACTTTGATGGTCATCAGGAGCTTCTTGGACCTCCATCCCCATTGTCCGGAGAGGACGTTACTGCTAAATGGGATGGTTACAATAACGTGACCTTCGGGATGGATCCGACGAAACAGGTCAAACCACAATATTGGAACAAGTTAAGCATTTTCTTCGAGCTTCCGTACTGGTCTACAAATTCAGTGCGTCATTGTCTGGACGTCATGCATATAGGGAAGGGAGTATCAGAGCATATACTTAACTTGCTTCTTTGTAAAGACGGGAAATCGAAAGACAACATGAATGCTCGGATGGATCTACAAGAGTGGGGAATAAGAAGTGAATTTCACCCTAGACCGGTAGCGGGTAAACCGGGCAAGTTTGTACTTCCCAATGCCGCTTATCATATGTCACAACCGGAGAAGAAAAGATTCCTGCAGGTGTTGCATGATTTGAAAGTCCCCACAGGTTTCTCAGGATCATTCAGCAAGAAAATAAAAATTGTGAAGGGCAAGATCGATGGGCTGAAAAGTCATGATCACCATGTTATCGTGGAGCACCTTCTTCCATTAGCCCTCAGGACTTCTCTCCCCGACTCGGTTGGTCTAGTAATCAACGACCTATGTTATTTTTTCAGGGAGTGGTGTGCTAAAACACTGGAGGTTGCGACGCTGGATAAACTAGAAAATTCTATTGCGTTGATACTTTGCAAGTTTGAGCATATTTTCCCACCGTCATTCTTCGATATCATAATACACTTGACGGTTCATCTTGCAACTGAGGCGAAGTTAGCCGGACCGGTACAATATCGATGGATGTATCCCGTCGAGAGGTACGTGTAATTTTTCGTTTCGCGCAATTTATAAATTTATTGTTGTCCTGTATGCCCGTATTTATTTATTCAACATATTCTCATTAGGTACATCTACACTCTTAAGAAGTATATACGCAATAAAAATCGACCAGAGGGTTCTATCATGCAAGGTTATCTTCTTGATGAAGCAACCATATTTTGTTCCCGCTATCTGGACGAGAACATTGAGACAAGGCTTAACCGACCACGAAGAATTCAAGACGGGCCATATGGTAAAGCCGAGTATAAGAGGGTAGACACTATGTTTATCAACAAGATATACCGGTTTATCTTGCTTAATTGCGCATGTCTTGAACAAATTAGAGAGTAAGTTTTTTTGGATTAATTGTTATATCTGTGTTTGTGTGTGTATGAAATGATATAATATTAATGTCACAATTATTTGTCGAAAACAGAATTCATTTTAACGAGGTACGTGAGGGGCATCCTAATTGGAAAGAAGAACGTTTGGAAAAATACCATCAGGATAATTTTTGTGATTGGGTCACAGATCATGTAAGTTATTCGAATAACATTTTATTGCTATCAGTTTTAATCTAAACTTGTATCGTTATGTATTTGTCGTAAAATTTGTTTTGTTAGATCCATGATCCGAACTTGTCTGCATCATTTGAGAGTGATTCAAGATGTTTAGCTCAATTTCCTAGTATGGAGGTTGCATATTACAAAGGATTTGGTGTCCTTGGATATAAATTCGAAGTTAAGGACATAGAAACATCTAGAACCACTCAGAATAGTGGGATTGCGACGGTAGGATCGAACGGTGTGATCTACTATGGGTACTTAAATTGTATACTTGGCATCCACTATCCCGGACGATCAGAACCCTTTTATATATTCCAATGTACTTGGTACGATCCGCGAACTGATACGGACAGGTGGAGAAGCAATCTTGGGACTTGGAAAGATGAATATGGATTGACCAGTGTGAACACACTTCGATTTTACGGTCAGGAAGATCCGTTTATCTTTCCGAACCAAGCGTTCCAAGTATACTACTCACAGTGTTTGAAGCATCCGGGATGGAGTGTTGTATGCCGATGGAAACCCAGAGATGTCTACGATGTCCCAGAATTCGAGGACAGCGATGAGGACGAAGAAGAAAGAAGACTTAAAGTGCTCCGACCGTCTGTTTTGAAGGACGGGTTGTCTTCGACCGATCATGAAGTTACGTGGGTTAGAAATGACATCGACGATGAAATCCAAGTAGATATGTATAATGCGCCCACGAAACGAAAAAGGTTATCAGTAATGTTATATTATTACTTCACATTTTACGCTCTATACATATATAGTCAATACTTTTAATGATTGTCTAATGCATCCACGAACCGTTTATCTAGATTTGATGACGATGTCGGGAGCAGCGAGGGGCGGCAGGAGCTCCAGCCGCGGCAGAGCAGAGGCAGAGCGGTTCTGCCGCCCGGAGAGCTCCGTAGGGAGCTTCAGAGGGCCGGCCTTGCACCCAAATCGGAGACCCCTTCGGATGCCTCCTTCCGTGTGGATTTTGCCACACCTCCAGGTATACTGCACGCATATCCATTTTGAATGTAATATTACAGATATTCATGCCTGTTTATGTCAAAATTACTTATATTGTCAATGTTTGATTGTCTAGTTGTTGGTGATGCGTCCACATCTGGGACAGAGGCCACTCCCGCTCCTCCAGGTATGTTTATATATCATATAGTGCATGTATATTGATTTAGAATGCTATATCATAAATACACACATTCCTTTTGCTCTTACTTAGCAATTTTTATTATTGTCTAGCTGTAGGTGGTGACACCACCGCACCTGCGGGTATGTTTATATATCCTATAGTGCATGCATATTGATTCAGAATGTTATATTATTGATCTACACATTCTTTTTGCAATTACTTATATAATCTATTTTTAATTGTCTAATTATAGGTGGTGCGTCCACATCTTCCGCAGGGGCCACTCCTGCCGCTTCCATACCCTCCGCATCGTCTGCAGGTTAGTATGAATAAATTTAAAATATTTATTCATTTTACATATGCTCTATAGAATAAATATGAACTTCATGGAAATTTAGCGTCGATGTTTATTTTCTAGTTGGAGAGGATGCGTCCGCATCCGGGACCCCGGTTGTTCCTCACCGGAGGAACTATCGTCCCGCTCGTGCTGCTGCCCGGGCCCAGGCTCGTGCGATAGTCACCGGAGGTATATATCACACTTGAATTTTCGTTTAACCTTGATTTCTTAATACAACTTTGTCTTAATATTGATTGTCTTGATATTTCGTGCAGACGCAGGGCCTCCCCATCCCCAGAGGGGGACTCGAGGCCCGAATCAGTCCCAGAGGCTGAGGCCTGACAGAGCTAGGGGGGAGGCAGCATTCCCCCTTTTTTTTACCCTTGACTATCGCTATACCGGTCCTCATGCCGAAAGGTTCGGCCGGTATATGGAGGACGAGAGCCGGCTCGTGAAGAACTATCCACTTCACGTTGAGTGGGGTGAGCCGCACCAGCGCTCATTCGCCCTCTTCTTTGATCAGGCTCGGGTACGTATTAATATATATTTTCAGTTGATCTATCCGCTTATCATATTTATTATTAACACTTGCAATCTAATAACAATGTTTTTTTTTTGTATTTTCAGTTGGATTACGATTTTCAGCCTGTAGCCGACCCTGATCATCCGGGGAGGGTGCTCGACCTTCATGCTCTGTACAATGGCCTGATGAAGAACATGCAGGCCAAGGTCCGATACAACAGGAATGAGCTGGAGGCCGACTGCTACTCCCTGTGGATGGCGACCCCCGAGGCAGAGAGAGCGGCCCTCCTATCTACTCCGGCGTTTGCGAGAGTCGACGTAGAGACATGGCCTCTATTGTGCGAATATTTCGACTCCCAGCGCAAACAGGTATGTATTTTAAATGTAATTCATTGTTTAGGATATAATTTATTTTTTGTATTCCTTAATTAGAAAACTAAATGTTAATGCATTGTGCAGAAACAGTCCGCTCAGAATACAGAGAACAGGAAGTCGGCGAAGAGGGGTCGCCCTACTTACACAGGTGGCTCAAGGAATATTACTTGAGCCATGGAGTTATCGGTAAATTACAATAGACCGACCTTTGTGATATTCTGCAATATTAGGAGTTATTTTCTAATATTTCTAATATTAAGAGTTATTTTCTAATATTGCAGACAGCTCGGACTGTGGCGTCAGGTGGTACACCGAGCGTGCTGTCCGCATATCTTGCCGTCCACGGCACCTCGACAGATCCCGCCACGGGGGAGCTTCGATATCCCGACATCTCTACCCAGGAGTATTGCGTAAGTGTTAATATTTTTTCTACCCAAATTTGAAATTTTAGTTTTGGAAGGTTCAAGTTTAAATTTTATACTTATACTTTACTGCTTAATGTGGGTGTAGGAGCGGGTGGTTGAGCAGGCCGAGGCCTCGGGGATCGATTTTACCGGACAGAGCGATCCGAGGCTGCTGACCCCAGTTCTGGACGCCGCACACGGAGGGCACCACGGAGGTTGGGAGAGAGGCCGGGGACTGGGCCCTAGCAGGGCCCATATGAGGTTGGACTCCACCCCGGCGGTTACTTCCTCCGTCTCCAGTGACCGACATGTCCATCAGGAACTGGAGAGCTTGAGGGCCACCGTTCAGGAGTTGAAGGAGATGCTGGTATGTATACTACTTTATAGTAAAATATCATGTCATATTATATAGATATCAACATATCCATAATTAGTACGTAGCTTGAGCTTATTTGGTTTTAGACTTAAGTTTGATTAATCATACATACATATGTAATTAAAATAAACAACGGTTTTCCAAACTAGATATCCAAACGGGGTTTCGAAATAACTTAATAATGATACGAATTCGAATAATACACAGTTCTTACACGCTTCTTACACACGTTAGGTCCAGACGCGACAGGGTACATCGACCGAGCCTCCACATGCATCTCTTTCGGCTGCGGCTCCGCAAGCTACTACATCGGCTGCGGTTCCGCAGACAGCTCCTATAGCTCCACCGCCCGCTCAGACTCCCGCAGCCGCGGCTCCGCAAGCGACTACCTCGACGGCGGCTGCGCAGACCACATCGCCGGCTCCACAGGCCGCTCAGACTCCCGCTCGCGCCGAATTGCAGAGTTTATTGACCGAGGAGCAGGCGCGTGTTATTCTATCGTTATTCAGAGATGGAGCTGGACCGAGCTAGGGTAGCTTCTTGGTTCTTATTTTTTGAAACATGTATTTATTTATATCATACATATTGTACTACATTTTGAAACGATATTGATATTGGTTTATATTTATATCATATTCAGTTTTTGGGTTTCTTTTGTATATTATATGCGTGAGATGTGATTATGAATACTGCGATATATGTTGTGTGATGATTAATTTTATATTTTATTGTTATATATATTATTGTGCACAGGGCGGGAAAAAATCAGGCAACCCTTTTTTTAAAAAAATAGAGATAATGTGTACCTACGGATTAATCCGTAGGTACACATGTTTCCCCTACGGCTATATCCGTAGGGGCAAAATATCAGCCGTAACTGATATTTCCCCCCTGATCTCAGTACCGGGGGGGTTGGGAGTGCCCCTACGGACATATCCGTAGGGGCTCCGTAGGGGCAAAATATCAGAAATCCTGATATTTTGCCCCTACGGATAAGTACCTACGTAGGTATCCGTAGTGGATAGTACGTGGCCCTACGGCTATATCCGTAGGTACAGTTAATATATTTAAAAAAACCGTAAATAATATAACTTTTTTTACCCTACGGCCTACTCCGTAGGTGAAACAGGACCTACACAGAAATCCGTAGGGGCAAGATTTTGCCCGTAGGGGCAAGTTCAGGGCTTCAACTTGCACCTGCGGCCTTTGCACCTACGGGGTCTTTTTTCGCCCCTACGCACATCTCCGTAGGGGCAGTGGGTTGCCCCTACCGATAAATCCGTAGGGGCAACCCTTATTTGTAGTAGTGGTTATTCTGGAGGTACCTGAAAAAAATTTAGGCCTTATTTTAAAAACGACAGAAACATGGTGATATCCGTGTATTTTCCGGTTTGTTTTGCGTTCGAAATTCATACGACTTTGCAAATGAGTTAATTATGGTTTAGTGAGGCTCTGATACCACTGTAAGTCAATGTACAACACCCCACGAGTTGCGGGGAGGCGGAAATTTGAAAAACGATCTTGTTCTTTAAGCAAACATCGACTAACCGAAGATCTTTACTAAACGATAATTAACAACAACCATAGAAGTTCTTAGCTACTATGTAAAGAGATTATACCTAGTGAATCGTGTCCTTTGTCTTTTCGATCTCTACGTCCTCCTCGGCCTCCTTCCCATGATAAATGATCCACCCGAGAACCCTAATCCAAGCTTCACCTCCAAACTTGAGGTAACTAAGTTTCTCTAGTTGCTAATCAAAGGAACTTAGGTCATATAGAGTTAGGTTATGGAGTGTTTAGTCTATTCTAATCCTTGATCTCAACTCATGAGTGGTAGGATTAGAGTTTGAAGAGAGAGTGGGCTTGAGGAGAGAGAAGGTGAAGATGATAATGATAATGATATTGTTTCTCACTTGAATATATGAAGCATAATGAATAAACAAATAAATGAATAAATGTGATTATTCATCATGCTACATTAATTCAATATGAGTGATTCACTATGTGAGTCATTAAGCATTTAATAATGCATTAATGACATGATGAATCACACAAAATGAGTCACAATATCATTTAATGATAATGCCACCTAAACCCTCAAGTCACCATGCTTCTAGAAGCTTCCCGTAAAATTATGAGAACGCCCCTCCTATCCGTGAAAACACGGAAAAACTTTAGACTATATAAATCCAATAACCTGATATTAGAATCTGGCTTAAACCAAAGCCGTCTAGTAAAAACTGTCCGAATGTCGTACGTGCGTTTAAACACGTATTCGTCCGAACCCTTTGTCGTAAAACCATACGACCTCTATATCGTTTCGCCTGGAGTAGGGAAATCTATGTGTGGGACTCTAAAAACTCGACTACTACGCTGGCAGAGGGTTTAACCACAGACCGCAAGTGGCACTAGCTGTACGTAACGGTCCCCATGTAGATGTCGATAAGAAGGCCGATGAGGAAACCCGTCCGAACTCCTACTGAGCCTGTCCGTGACAATATCCGCGCGGTCCAGTCTGTTCGTCTAAGAGTATCGTATGTATGGTCTAGGGGGGTGGTCAACGTCAGACCCCTAATAACCGTACAAGTCGTGCCGGCATGGCTCAAGACCATCCGAGAATCTACTGATCATTCCATCAGTAATTCTCAATCAGCCCTGGCCAGGGACTTATGGTAATGACCAACCGATCACTGTGCGATATCAACTCCCTATACCGGGAGAGACGAATCCCTAACAGTCGCTCACTGTCTCCACATGGCTCGGGATTGTGCCCAACTAAAACCTGTTTGCACGACTCCTTTGAACCGTGGTAGGGTAGTAATCAAAGCACAGTGGGAACTCACACGAGACAAATGACGACCTTAAGTCAACGGACTATCTGCACACATGTCACCTGAGAACTGCTATCTGACGTTAGGTATAAATACCATCCAGTCAGTTCTCGGCGAGTCCTGTCCGGTGTACTCACACCCAGTGAGCATCTGTATACAATCTTAAGTGCACATCACCAATGGCTGCGGGACCAATCCATCGCCCCTTGTCAGGGTCTAGATATGTATACACTGGTCTACTCTGGAGCATCGATGCCCTGTCTCGATACTCCTGCGACCAGGGACATTTAAGGATGTGCCTATTGACTATCCAGCTCCCACAAGTATGACTGCCATCACAACGCCGGTAGTCAGGCAAACACCCTATTGGCTTTATCAACATGTTTATAAAAACGGAGTAAAATATATCATACGTTAAGATAAAGACAAACCAAATAGCTTACTATCATATCAAGCAAGATTGTCATGTACATACATATCCCTAGCATCCTATACAATGAAGACCTCTAGGGCATATATATCCAACAATATCCTGCACCTTATTCGATGAGGAAAGAGCCGAGATCCCTTCACCGGGAGTGACCTCTTTAGCAAAACTGGCAGATGCTACAACACTCGGTTTGTCTTTTGATTGCTTTTGGAGTTTTTTGCTTTGCATAGCGATATATATGATATATCCTGCACCTTATTCCATAAGGAAAGAGCCGAGATCCCTTCACCGGGAGTGACCTCTTTAGCAAAACTAATGAAAGCCTCAAAATCACTCCATTTCAAAATTCACTCGATTCTACAACGATATCAAGTTCATTACGCAATAGGTTTTCAGAAAAAACTGTCGTAGCCCTCCGTCATTTCAGATAAGTCCTGCTTAGTATTCGTGCTGCGTTTGTTGACCTTGTCAAGTCGCAGTGTGCGGTAGCTGACCAGTATTTATCTGTTTATGCATATGATGCAGATTGGATTAGGGTAGTCGTACGGCCTTGTTGACCTTGTCAAGGGTCGTACGGGTGGGTTTAATTCAATCAAGAAATAACGGGTTGAACTTGACTTACAGTCTATGGTTTGTTGACCTTGTCAAGGTCATAGATCGTTTGGGGAAAAATATTATCGGGAATTTCAAGTGTTGAAATTTGCAATGAGATTGCATACCTTCTATGAGATAGTTGGATCCCGATACCCCACTGCGAGTAATTGTTACTCCTGGGAGAGTTTTACACTGGACAATTAGCCGATCAAGTAGATGTCTAGAAAGGTGTCAACGGGGCTACGCCTCTGGAAAAATGAGGTTTACTTTAATTAGGTCCGTCCGAAAGCACGGGGAACCTCCCTCAAAGTATCGACACTGGCCTGGCTGAAAGATTGGCGAAATTGTAGGGTGTAATTAATCCCGGCTAGTCTTTCCTTTTAGGGTTTGAAGGAAGATTTGATAAAAACAGTGAGAGCCATCCTGATTAGATAAAATAATAACCAATCTGATCTTGCAAGAGCATACGTTAAAGTGTTTTCTTCTCTCTCTCTCCAGGTAGCGACCATATCATGCCTTAATAAAGATAATAATATGGATGTATTGACCGAACCCGCATGTTATACTGTACTGGGGAACGTTGGTTCCGTTCTTTCTTATAAAAGTTATAAGACTGAACAGGATATAGGGGAATACCAGGATTCCCATGCCACCCGAATGAAGAAAGTACACGTTGATGCATTTTCTTTGCGTGTGTTCGTTACAGAGAACTGTTTCTCCATTTTCTCTACATCCTTGGTATTAGATACCGGGTCAGGATCCCATATATGTAATCAGTTACATGGGCTTAGGAAAGGTAGAGAACTTGGCGAAGGTGATAAAGACATAAGGGTTGGAAATGGTGCAATTGTTGCAGCTAAAACCGTCGGGGAATATCACCTTGTATTACCAAATGGTAAAACATTGGTTTTGAACGAATGCTATTACATGCCGAACCTGATATGCAACATTATATCGGTTTCTTTATTGAGTAAAGAGGGATATAATTTTGTATAACAGGATAATGTTATGAACATTTTCCTGAACCAAAAGTTGGTTGGATCAGACACGTTGTGCAATGGCATTTATGTTCTAAATCAATCAACAGTTCTGAGCATAACAAACACACACAAGAGGAAGAGTTCAGAACTGAACGAATTCTTCTTGTGGCATTGTAGACTAGGTTACATCAATGCAACACAGCTAGCTAAGTTGCATAAGGATGGATATTTGAATCCGTTTGAATTTTCATCTTATGATACTTGCCAGTCATGTCTCAAAGGAAAGATAACCAAAACTCCGTTTACGGGACACGGAGAAAGAGTTACGGAACTCTTGGGACTGGTACATAGTGATGTATGCGGCCCCATGTCTACACATGCCAGGAATGGTTCTGCGTACTTCATTACATTCACTGACGATCTCTCTAGATTCGGGTATGTGTTCCTGATGAAACACAAATCAGAAGCTTTTGAGAAATTTAGAGAATATAAACAAGAAGTCGAGAACCAAACCGGAAAAAGTATTAAAATCCTTCGATCTGATCGAGGAGGTGAATACTTGAGCAATGAATTCCTGGACTTCCTAAAAGAGAATGGGATTCTCTCTCAGCTGACTCCTCCATATACACCACAGCACAACGGTGTATCGGAATGGAGGAACCGCACCCTATTAGATATGGTGCGCTCTATGATGAGCACGGCTGAGTTACCTATTTCCTTCTGGGGGTATGCGCTGGAGACAGCAGCATACCTATTAAATCAAGTTCCATCTAAATCTGTACCTACCACACCATATGAGATATGGAGTGGGAATAGGCCATATCTTAAACGAGTTAAGATATGGGGTTGTCCGGCCAATGTCAAAAGACAAAATCCGGACAAACTCAAGGCACGGTCAGTTCTTTGCAAGTTTGTGGGATATCCAAAGAACTCATATGGGTAATTTTTCTACCACAGTGAAGAACAAAAGTTGTTTGTTGCTCAACATGCCACCTTTTTGGAAAAGGAATTTCTTGTAAAAGAAATTAGTGGCAAAGTGGTAGAGCTGGAAGAGGTTCCAGATACACAAACTGCAACTGAAGATTTAGTAGAACCGGAGGATTCGGAAGTTCTCGATGAACCCCAGCCACTCCGCCGATCTAGTAGGGTTCCTCACCCATCTGAGAGATACTACGGTTTTCTCATGGATGGTGGGAGCGAGGATTGCATCATGGGGGACGATGACCCAACTAGCTTTGAGCAGGCCATCACGAGTGGAGACTCAGTTAAATGGCTGGATGCAATGCGGTCCGAGATGGAATCCATGTACACCAACAAAGTATGGACTTTGGAAGATGCTCCTGAAGGGGTAAAACCCATTGGGAGCAAGTGGATCTTCAAGAAAAAACTTGGTGTAGATGGGAAAGTGGAGACTTTCAAAGCTAGACTTGTTGCAAATGATTTTCGTCAAAGACCAGGTGTGGACTATGACGAAACCTTTTCTCCAGTGGCTATGCTTAAATCCATCCGGATCATGCTTGCCATCGCTGCATATCATGACTACGAAATCTGGCAAATGGATGTTAAGACCGCCTTTCTAAGCGGTGATTTAGAAGAGAGCGTGTACATGACTCGGCCAGAGGGCTTCGTAGCTAGTGGGAGCAGCGGAAAGGTGTGCAAGCTGCTTAAATCCATTTATGGATTAAAGCAAGCATCGTGGAGTTGGAACATCTGCTTTGACGTCGTTATCAAAGAGTTTGATTTCGTCAAGAACGTAGATGAACCTTGTATCTACAAGAAGGTGGCAGAGAGTAAGGTTGTCTTCCTCGTATTGTACGTGGACGACATACTCTTGATAGGAAATGACATTCCTATGATGCAATCGGTCAAGCTCTTCTTATCACAAAGATTCTCAATGAAAGATCTAGGTGATGCGTCCTGCATACGGGGAATTATGATCTATAGAGATAGATCTAAAAGGATATTGGGATTGTCCCAATCCAGGTACATTGACACCATACTAAAGAGGTTTAGTATAGAAGAATCCAAGCGTGGGAACTTACCCACGATCTCTGGACTCACTCTCTCCAAAGAGATGTCTCCCAAGACTGATTTGGAGAGAGCTCGCATGCAAGGGATACCCTATGCTTCGGCTGTAGGCTCTATCATGTACGCGATACTATGTACTGTAAGTGCACGGCGGCGGCCCGGCCTCCATCCCGAGGCCAAATGCGGAAGCGATGGCTAACTTTAATTTTCTTGAACCGGCACCACCGCGCACTAAAACCCGGATCGTGCCATTAAACTAGTCCTAGTTAACTACAAGATGGGGAAGAGAGATATACCGAGTGATCCGAGTCCTCCGGTCTTCTTGCCGTCGTCCCGATCTCCCGCGGAATGTCCGGTCTCCACCTCCTCGCCGGAAAGGGCACCACGTTGCCTGCTTCTTTTACGGGCTCCTACCTCTATACCGAGGCAACTCGGGCACGAAGCTGGCGAGTCGACGTGCCTAAGATTTGCTGTAGAATGTGTAGTGCTCATGTCTCATTTGGGGTTGAAGTAGTTACCATTTGAGTGGAGGAATTGAACTATGGAAATTTTGGTGAACTTGGGGATCTTTCAAACATCAAGAGAACAAAAATTCCCCACCAAAATTTTGGGCAGCCCCTTCCCATGCTTGGCCGGCCATGTGAGGTAGGGGGAGAGAGTATATAGCAATCAAAAAGAATAAACCCCTCATCATGCAAGAAAGAGAGAGAAGGTTACAATGATAAACAATGATCACAAAAGGAGAACCTCACTCCACCACAACCATCATGAAACCACAAGTCAAAACATGATGACTAAAGAAAGTCAAGAAATGATGGATAAATCAAGTCAAATGGTCAAGGGATGGTGCAACCATCATGACACAAGAATATGCAAAGACCCCCTTCCAAATTGCTTATTTGCACAAATGCAAATAAGCCCTCCTCCACCAATCTTCGGCCAATGAAAGATACAAATGAAATTGGCCGAAACGAAAAGCAAACTGGCAACTCCAGAAAACTGGTCCCGTAATAAATTACAGGAAAACCCCGATACTGTGTATACACACCCGCATCTGTATTCCGACCGAAATACAAATGCAATGAGACAAAATCTACATTGTACTATACTAGGGTCCGACTTAAACCAAAGCCGGCTAGTAATATCCGTTCGATCCTGATCCGTGCAATACCGCACGTATCTGATCGAACCCTGCCATATATCCATACGGCCTCTAGTACTAACCGTCCGATCCTGATCCGTGCAATACCGCACGTATCTGATCGAACGCTGCCATATCTCCATACGGCCTCTACAGCGTTTCGCCCGAAACTTGAGTAACTGAATGTGTGGTGGACTCTAAAGACTCGTCAATACTATGGCTGTGGATTTAACCACTAGCACGTCAGAGGTATTAGCCATACGTGACGGGCCACCAGCTATTGACCAAAAGGGATGTCGATGAGCGAACTCATCCTGACACCCTACTGAGCCTGTTAGTGACAATATCCGTACAGTCAAGTCCGTTCGTCTATGAGCATCGCATGGCGGGCCTAAGGGGTTGGTAAAAGTCAGACCCCCAAAACCGGTACAAGTCGTGTCGGAGTGTAGCCCAGAACACCCTGAGATACTACTGGAATACCTACCAGTAAATCTCCTGCCTCGGCCGAGGGCTTCGTGTAATGGCTCTCCTAGACACAGCGCGACCTCACCCCCAATACCGGGAGAGACGAACCCCTGAAGATCCGCTCACTGCCTCCATGTGGCTCGGGACTGTACCCAACTAAAACCTGTTTGCACGACTCCTTTGAGCGTGGTAGGGTAGTAATCAAAGTACAGTGGGAACTCACACGAGACAAATGACGATCCCCAGGTCAATGAACTAACCTGTACACATGTCACCAGGGAACTGCTATCTGACGTCAGGTATAAGACCAACTAGCATGTTCTCGGCGAGTCCTGTCCGGTGTACTCATAACCCAATGAGCACCTGTATACATCTTAGGTGAACCAACTGACACCAGTGGCTTGTAAGACCGGCCACCGCCCCTCGTCGGGGTCTCGACTGTATACACTAGTCTACTCTGGAGTATCGATGCCCTGTCTCGAAACTCCCACGACTAGGGACCTTTTAAGGATATGCTTATAGACTGCCAGCTCTCACGTATATGATCGCCCTCATACTGCTGGCAGTCAAGCAAGAATCCTAGGGGCTCTATCAACGTGCAATAGTGACATGTCAGGTCACCTAAAGCAGTACACGATGATAAAGATAAACCAGATAGCATACTATCATCTTGAGTAAGACTGTCCTACCGGGATAGGTCCTCCCTCAATCATTGCAATCACGTGCCTGTGATCCAATAATTGACTTTGAGGGCACTATCTCCAACAATCTCCCACTTGCACTCAAGGCTAATTATTGCGATGTCGCATACTCACAGCCCGTGTGATACCGAACACCCAACTCCTCTACTAGTCAGTCTCACAAAACTCGTTTGCGAAACTATTGCGTTCGAGAGATGGCCTCAGTGAGTGGATCCGCTTTGATGTTTCTTTCTATGTCTCTCTATATCTCAAGTTCGCGGAGAAAGCCATCTCCCGAAATGAGCAATACCTGTCTTAGAATGTGTCTGGATGTCTGATGGGACCTAGCTCATAAATGAACTCCAAATCCAAACTTCTTAGACTGTATCGACAACTGAACTTAATCAGTATCCTGCGCCATGCCTCCCTCAGTATTGCCTTGGACCACCTGTCCAAAATACTTCCCCTCATCAGAAGGAAAACTATAGCTCTAACAACCTCATTGTTGTCCAGGTCACCTTGGAAGCCTGGAATGATAACTGTCTCCCGAATAAGGCTGTCGTTATCATATCCCTAGAACATCCACTTATGTTCTATAACTGCTTCCGACTGTTTCTCTAGGATTGGATCAATGTCAACATATTGCATCTAGTGCAAGAACAACACATGGTGTGGTACTTGACATCTCATGATTGACTCAATTGCCTAAGCAAGTGATCTGCCAATCATGCACATCCCTCTCCCCTTTAGTCTGTAAGACACCTTTAGAGAGGGTGACTCCATCACCTGCAGGTACACTACCGTGCCAGGAGTCGTCCATTCTAAATACTCTTAGAATGCTGTCTAAGTACCCTGATTGGGAAACCACCCAAATCTAGATCTAAAACCATAGATCTAGTAACCAGTATGTCTGTTATGATGTCCAAGTCCCATGTGGAGAAACTACTGTGTGACGACCAAAGTATAACCGATTGTAGTATAGGAATATCACTTCCTACTCTGTGTATGTCATCCAAATACCAGGACATCACACCCTACTACCTTCTCAACAGATCCATCCCCTATTCTGATGAAGTCAAACCTATGACTGTCACATCAGAAATAGATGATCTCTCTCCGCTATATCTGCTTTAGTCTATAAATAGACATAAGCTACCTGTCCACCAATGCTTCCGTTGCTCCCACTGACTACGACAACCCTCTGGCAGAGTCATATACACGTACACTTCTAAAGCTAGTTTAGAATGACGCTATACTCATCCTCCTGCCGGGTCTCGCAGCCTGGAACAACAGCAATGGCAAGTCTGGGTAAACAAGAACTTCCCTGTCACCGTCCTTGAGGCTACCAGAGTACCTCTCGGGTGCCTGAAGTTACCCACCTTATCTGCGGAGTGGCCAATGGAATGTCAAGCCAGATTGAATCTTTAGGTTCCTATCAAATCTTCAGTAATCGTTTGTGGTTCTGGAATCACTTCCAGTTCTACCATACTCCCACTACTGTTTTTCTGAAAAAAAATCCATTTTTAATAAAACTGTGGCGAGTCTAGAACAATATCACTATTGATCTTCCAGATGGTAGAAAGTCAACCCTCGTCATAGCCTGGGTCAACCCACAAACAGCCATTACAGAAACGTGCCTTGAGTTATCCAGAGTCTGGTTTCAAGCATAATCCGGACAACTCCCCGTACCTTAACAATGTTAAGATACGAACTGTTCTATATCCAATATAAAACCAGAGGCACTGATTTAATTGAACCAGATTCAAATCATGCAGCTGTCTCCAGTGCATGTTAACTAAATGGAAGGAGGCCGATCAGCGTTACTCAACTTAGGAATGCTTCCAATTATGAGTAACCTGAAAGAGAAGCAAGTTCTCTTAATCATTACTATCAACTGAATACCATACACAAGTATCCACATCTTCGATCACTTTGAAGAATCCCGATACTTGCAACACCTGGTTCTCTACTTTATTCAAATACCTATAACTTCTCAAAATTCGGACCCTGTGTTTCCACGAAACACCTGTCTAAAAACTAGAGAAGTCATAAGTAAACCGAATATAGTATGAAGACCAACCCCTCTGTCCTAATGGACCCTCGACAACATACAATACTCTGTATAAGTCCCTTGAGTCTGATAACTCATTCCCTGTGTGTCGTATGTTGAAAACTGTACTTATGGTTAAGAAGAATTACACCGTTGTTTAATGCTCCTTACCTAACCATCCACTGATATAGGTAAATGTCATGGACATAATATCAAAAAGGTATATCTCACTCTATAAAAATAGACGTACAGATATATCAATTTTGAAATTGGTGCATAACAACGGATATTCAAAACCAAATATTTGCCGACCGGCAAACAGCCCAGGTGATTTCCTCAAATATCACCGATTACAACGAATCCCGATATAATGAGGATGATCACCCAATTCCCAAAAACTTACTCCCACTCATCATCTGTAAAACCATACAGATGTGAGAATCCTACCTGGTAAATACATACCCTGGAGCAAGTGTCTAACTGGGAAATCAGTTTTCCTTTAACGGTACACAGTGAAACTGAAACATTGAAATGTTTCGATGGGGTGTCCCGGTATTCCTAGTAATGCCTCTTCCATTATCCAGATTCACAACTGTAACCGTGTAATTCTTTGCCATCTCTCCAAATCCCTTCATATGTCTTTAGTCATTACCTTCTGCACACCCCTTTAGGCCAAATGGTTTTCTTCCTTCCCTACCGTTCGGTACCAGCCTATGGTTTGGAAGAAGACTATCCAATAAGCATAATGGGTGTACTGTCCTAATCCTAGGAACACTCGCAATGCGAGAGAAGGTGAAGATAAAAGACAACCGAATAAACCTTATTCCTATTTCTCCTGAACCAGAATCCATCCCCGAACTGGAACAAGTTCCTTTCGAGTTCGTATATAACCATACGATGGAATATCCAATAAACTGTGGATCTTCGTAGTGATACGGTGTGTTCTGGAGAAATACAAAGGTGATTTGGGAGCGGTAATGAAATACCTGGTTTGCTCATGAATATCAGTTGCAATTTACTTTGCCCTCTTACTAATCCCTTGCTTTGTCTTAACTTAATACCTTCTGCACACCATCGTTATGCTAATTGGTTTTCTTCATTCCCCACCGGTCGGCACCAGCCTAAGGTTTGGAAGAAGACTATCCAATTTGCGTAATAGGTGTACTATCTCCTAAACCAAGGAGTACTCGCAACCTGAGAGAAGGTAAAAGGAAAAGACAACTGAATAATCCTATCCGTTTACTCCAGAACCTGAAACCATCCTCGAATAAATTCCTTCGAGTTCGTATATAACCATACGATGGTTTTGTCCAATGGAAGTGGACGTTCGTAGTAATACGGGGTGTTCTAGAGAAAATGGTAAAAGTAGGAGTGGCAATGAGGTTTGCAACTCTGACAATCCAAAAGCCAGTGTTTAAGAAGGTTCGGTCAACTTGGTCACTAAGTCATAGTCTTAGGGTCGGGTCAATGGTCGCTGCCAAAGAGAGAGAGAAAAGAAACACTCAGCGTGCACTCTAACCTAGATCAGAATGGTTACCAATTTATCTAATCTGGAAACCTCCCACTGTACCGTCAAATTCTCCTCCAAACCTGAAAGAAGAATTAGTCGGGATCACCCGAGGAGTAAACTTACTCATCAGTGGGAATCGGGATCCAACTATCATCGCATGATAACGTGACGGAATCCGCTCACATCATCACACTCCAGAAGGTATGCGCATATCTGGCAAGTTTCAGCTTCTTTAAAAACTCCCGATGTGGATTTTTGCCCCATGCTCTTATGACCTTGACGAAGGTCAACAAATCATAAGTCATATGTCAAGTTCTAACCGTCGTTGTCCAGCTTAATTTGAACCCACCCGTACAAGCCCTTGACGAAGGTCAACAAGGCTATACGACTGTCCCAAACCAACGCATCTATCTATGCAGCAGAAAGGTAACAAGCAGCTACCATTCACTATGCCTTGACGAAGGTCAACAAACATAGCATGAATACTACGTGCTACCCGTCTGAAACGACGGAGGGCTACGAATGGTTTCTGGCGAAAACCTTTAACGTAAAGAACTTGATATCGTTGAAGGAACAGGATAGCTTTTTGAAAATATAGTGACGAAAACCATTGCTAAAGAGGTCACTCCCGGTGAAGGGATCTCGGCTCTTTCCCCGTAGAATGAGGTGCAGGATATTCCAACTGAATACCACGATGCAAAGCAAAAGTAATCGTCTATAGTGAAGTTATTGCCCTGACGCAAACTTCTGTCCAAGGGGTCACTCCCGGTGAAGGGATCTCGGCCCTTGCCTTGTCGACTGAGGAGCAGGATATTCCAACTGAATACCATGACGCAAAACAAAAGAGAACGTCCTTGCAATAACAGCTTTTTGAAAAGTGTTCCAACAACATCAGATTAGGTTTGTTTTTAACTTGTATTGATCCAAATCAACGCAGTCCCATCAATTGATCACACCACAAAGAACGAAAATAATATGACGTACGTATATGCCATCCGCATTCGCCACTGGGTCCCGTCATTACCCGTTAGGTTAGCTAACTAACGACAGAGCAGGGACTGGACTAGCACGGATGTAAAACATATACAACATCTACTAATATATGTACCAATATATTATATTTCGCTCAAGGCGTGATAAAATGCAACATCACATAAATGTACAGCATCACAGAACAATACAGATATCTGGGATCCCCGGGTTTCACAGAGCCACTACTGAAACCCGACGTTCCCCTGGTCGTGTGGATAGCCTGTGCAATGAAATCCTAGACCCCTACGGGCGCGGCAAGTTACCCGCCAAAACCTGAAGCGAGGCAGCCCCCTTCAGCACCGTGAATGGACCACCCAGCACTTCACGGAATCCGGTAACTTGGGCACCCCTCCTGGGTCAACCTGTACCCCCTACGAGTGCGGCGAATAGCCCGCCAATCCTAGAGTGAAGCCCCCTCCGTCTCAATGCCATGAGATGCGGGCCTATTTCCCTCTAGAACTCGGCTATCCGTGCACCCCTCCGCGGGGTAATCCTAGTACAGAAAGTAAAATATACATACAACGGGTACATCGACCGCAACCTGGCCGTGCCCCAAAATAATAATACAATCAGGCAGTGACGGCAGTCCACATGTCGGACGCTCGCCCCGCAATATCAAATGTACATAATACAACCACAACTGTACTAGTATTGCATCCAGGCTATCCCCCACGACTAATCCGCAACATCACAGCATAACACAGAACATCAACGTGAAAGTCACGTTCGCAAATCCGTCTAACCGGGCTATAGCAGTCAGACAGGATTTACCGATCAAGTGACATTCACGGTCGCAGATATAATGTAAATACTGTGAAATAATGTGTTTAAAATATCCGATCGATTTAATTTTATCAAGTGGGCCCCAAAGTACTACTGTAGCACATCAAGAAATTCTGGGCCCAAAAATAACATTCCAGAAACCACATTTTCAACTCAGGAGCATTCTGCAAAAGTTTGGGGGACTGAACAGTTAAAGTCGCAGCGGAACCGCGGCCCAAGCAAGGGTTTGGCCGCGGTTCCGCGGTGGTTTGGACTGTTCACGAGCCTAAATTTTCACAGAACTCTTAAAAAACCCTGCACATCATTCTGAGACAACCTGAAAAATTTTTGGACTTCAAAAAATTTCGACAGAAACTGATGTGAAGAAAAATACGGTTTTTGGAAAATTGTTCGATCGGAGATGTAAAACACATTAGACAAAGCTAGACTATGTTAATGGCGAGGCTCTCATACCACTGTAAGTGCACGGCGGCGCCCCGGCCTCCATCCCGAGGCCAAATGCGGAAGCGATGGCTAACTTTAATTTTCTTGAACCGACACCACCGCGCACTAAAACCCGGATCATGCCATTAAACTAGTCCTAGCTAACTACAAGATGGGGAAGAGAGATATACCGAGTGATCCGAGTCCTCCGGTCTTCTTGCCGTCGTCCCGATCTCCCGCGGAATGTCCGGTCTCCACCTCCTCGCCGGAAAGGGCACCACGTTGCCTGCTTCTTTTACGGGCTCCCACCTCTATACCGAGGCAACTCGGGCACGAAGCTGGCGAGTCGACGTGCCCAAGATTTGCTGTAGAATGTGTAGTGCTCATGTCTCATTTGGGGTTGAAGTAGTTACCATTTGAGTGGAGGAATTGAACTATGGAAATTTTGGTGAACTTGGGGATCTTTCAAACATCAAGAGAACAAAAATTCCCCACCAAAATTTTGGGCAGCCCCTTCCCATGCTTGGCCGGCCATGTGAGGTAGGGAGAGAGAGTATATAGCAATCAAAAAGAATAAACCCCTCATCATGCAAGAAAAAGAGAGAAGGTTACAATGATAAACAATGATCACAAAAGGAGAACCTCACTCCACCACAACCATCATGAAACCACAAGTCAAAACATGATGACTAAAGAAAGTCAAGCAATGATGGATAAATCAAGTCAAATGGTCAAGGGATGGTGCAACCATCATGACACAGGAATATGCAAAGACCCCCTTCCAAATTGCTTATTTGCACAAATGCAAATAAGCCCTCCTCCACCAATCTTCGGCCAATGAAAGATACAAATGAAATTGGCCGAAACGGAAAGCAAACTGGCAACTCCAGAAAACTGGTCCTGTAATAAATTACAGGAAAACCCCGATACTGTGTATACACACCCGCATCTGTATTCCGACCGAAATACAAATGCAATGAGACAAAATCTACACTGTACTATACTAGGGTCCGACTTAAACCAAAGCCGGCTAGTAATATCCGTTCGATCCTGATCCGTGCAATACCGCACGTATCTGATCGAACCCTGCCATATATCCATACGGCCTCTAGTACTAACCGTCTGATCCTGATCCGTGCAATACCGCACGTATCTGATCGAACGCTGGCATATCTCCAAACGGCCTCTACAGCGTTTCGCCCGAAACTTGAGTAACTGAATGTGTGGTGGACTCTAAAGACTCGTCAATACTATGGCTGTGGATTTAACCACTAGCACGTCAGAGGTATTAGCCATACGTGACGGACCACCAGCTATTGACCAAAAGGGACGTCGATGAGCGAACTCATCCTGACACCCTACTGAGCCTGTCAGTGACAATATCCGTACAGTCCGGTCCGTTCGTCTATGAGCATCGCATGGCGGGCCTAAGGGTTTGGTAAAAGTCAGACCCCCAAAAGCGGTACAAGTCGTGTCGGAGTGTAGCCCAGAACACCCTGAGATACTACTGGAATACCTACCAGTAAATCTCCTGCCTCGGCCGAGGGCTTCGTGTAATGGCTCTCCTAGACACAGCGCGGCCTCACCCCCAATACCGGGAGAGACGAACCCCTGAAGATCCGCTCACTGCCTCCATATGGCTCGGGACTGTACCCAACTAAAACCTGTTTGCACGACTCCTTTGAGCGTGGTAGGGTAGTAATCAAAGTACAGTGGGAACTCACACGAGACAAATGACGATCCCCAGGTCGATGAACTAACATGTACACATGTCACCAGGGAACTGCTATCTGACGTCAGGTATAAGACCAACTAGCATGTTCCCGGCGAGTCCTGTCCGGTGTACTCATAACCCAATGAGCACCTGTATACATCTTAGGTGAACCAACTGACACCAGTGGCTTGTGAGACCGGCCACCGCCCCTCGTCGGGGTCTCGACTGTATACACTAGTCTACTCTGGAGTATCGATGCCCTGTCTCGAAACTCCCACGACTTGGGACCTTTTAAGGTTATGCTTATAGACTGCCAGCTCTCACGTATATGATCGCCCTCATACTGCTGGCAGTCAAGCAAGAATCCTAGGGGCTCTATCAACGTGCAATAGTGACATGTCAGGTCACCTAAAGCAGTACACGATGATAAAGATAAACCGATAGCATACTATCATCTTGAGTAAGACTGTCCTACCAGGATAGGTCCTCCCTCAATCAATGCAATCACGTGCCTGTGATCCAATAATTGACTTTGAGGGCACTATCTCCAACATGTACCAGACCCGATGTAGCACACTCACTAAGTGTAGTGAGTAGGTATCAAGCTGATCCTGGAGAGAGTCACTGGACAGCTGTGAAAAGCATTCTTAAGTACTTGCAAAGGACTAAAGAGATGCTCTTGGTGTATGGTAACGGAGAACTCCAAGTGGAGTCCTTTACCGATTCGAGCTTCCAGAGTGATAAGGACGACTCTAAGTCACACTCGGGATTTGTCTTTACCCTTTACGGAGGGGCGGTTAGCTGGAAGAGTTCCAAGCAGGAAACCGCGGCAGACTCGACGATGGAGGCTGAATACATCGCTGCCAACGATGCTGCCAAAGAGGCTGTCTGGAACAAGAAGTTCATTACTGAACTTGGAGTGGTTCCATCCATTGAGCATCCAATACCTTTGTATTGTGATAACAATGGAGCGGTGGCTTTGGCCAAGGAACCCAGGTCCCATCAGCGATCCAGGCATATTCTGAGGCGGTATCATCTGATCCGGGAGATAGTAAATCGCCGGGAGATCGAGGTCAGGAGGGTTGACACGAAGAAAAATACTGCAGATCCACTCACGAAGGCCATTCCCCAGATACAGTTTGAGAGACTCTTCGGGATGCTTGGTATGCGATACTACAGCAGCTGGCCCTAGTGCAAGTGGGAGATTGTTAGTTGTATGTATGCCCTAGAGGCCAGTATTGTACAGATGATGTATATTATATTGGATGCTTGGACATATATAGATAGGACTTTCTTGCTCGATATGATAGTATGCTATCTGGTTGCTCTTTATCTTAACATGTGTACTTGTCTCTTGATACTGTCTTATAGTTACATGTTGGTAAAGCCATTAGGATGTGTACTTGACTACCAGGACTATGATGCAGATCATACTAGTGGGGCCATGGTAGTCCATAAGTTCATACTTTAATGTTCCTAGTCATGGGTGTATCGAGACAGGGCATCGATATACCAGAGTAGACTAGCGTATACGCTTCTCGACCCATGTGATGGGCGATGGATGATCCCATATCCATTGGTGTTTGACATCAGAGATGGTATACGGGTGCTCAGTGGAGACTGGGTACACTGGACGGACTCGCCGAGAACTCCCAGATGGTATTATACCTCACGTCAGATGGCAGTTCTCTGGTGACACTTGTACAGGTTAGTCTGTAGACCCGAGATCGTCATAGTGTCTTGTGTGATTCCCACTGTGCTTTGATTTCTACCTTACCACATCCAAGAGGGCGTGCAAAACGGTGGCTTTTGGGTACAGTCCCGAGTCACATGGAGGCGGTGAGCGATAGGAGGGGTTTCGTCTCTCCCGGTATTGGGGGTTGATGTTGCGCTGTGCTCGATTGGCCATAACAGGGAAGTCCCTGACCAGAGCTGATTTAGAGATTTACTGGTAAGTGTTACCAGTAGTTTCTCGACCCGTATGAGCCTCAAATCGGCACGACTTATCGGTTATTGGGGTCTGACGTTTACCACCCCTAGACTTGATATGCGACATATCAGACGAGGAGACCGGACTGTACGGGAAGTGTTACCGGCAGACTTTTACAGGAGTTGGAGCGGGCTTGCTTGTTGATCTTCTGATCGCTCAATACCCGGGTAGCCGTTACGTCCAGCTAGTACCGCTGACGGCTTGTGGGTGCTTGATGTGATCATCACCTACTGCCGGCGTATTGACGAGTCTTTAGAGTCCTACATAGAGGTTTTACTGGCTCAGGAAAAACGAAATAGGAGCACGTATGTGATATGTGTGGGACCGAGAATAATGCGTGTATGTGATACCGTATTCTATTCTCGCGACTTTTTGTATCGGTCGGTTATATATGATATAGCCGGGTTATCGAATCAAGTGTTGATTCGATAAGTCGATACAATGGATGTTAGTCGGTTATATGAGATATGACCGGATTATTAAGTCAAGTGTTGATTTAATAATTTAGTGTAAAATTGTATATTAGATATACTAGTTTAGATTAACTAACACTTGTTCACTTAAGGATTTTTCTCACATGTGCACAACTTTAATATATATGTGATATATATTAAAATGTGTTTTCTTTTTGTATCATGGTTGTTGATACAACATTCATGGGTATGCAAGACATACACCATTATATTTTAAATGGTGGTTTATAATTATTTAAGGTAATTACAAATTAGTGGAGCTTTTGTCACAAGCATAAAGCTTGTAAAAGCTTGTGGATGCTTTGACAAAGTCCACTAACTTTGTTTTACTTTAGATTTTTTATTAACCCAACCATTTTGGATTAGCCATGGTTATTTCTCTACATGAGTACTATATGATACTCACTCACCCATGGTTAGCTCACTTGACTTGATTATTATCCTCATCTTTTCTTTTGTTCATCTTCTTCTTCTTTGAGCAAAAGAAAAGCTTGCTAGGGTTTTCAAAAGAGAGTGAAACATTGTGAGAAAATAAATTCTAAAGTGAACCCACTTCCTATTTCTCCATCCTCTACTAGACTAGCACTTTAGTTTAGGGTGTTTACTTCACTAATTCTCTAGTTAGTGAAGTAGAAGCTTGAGTTAGCATCCCCTCGACGTAGATCATCTTCGGCCTCGAAGACTTCAAGCAAGGACGCTCCTTTAGCCTCGTGAAGCCATGCAAGAGTCCGGGAGAACCACGATCGCAGCGAAGGGACTTCAACAAGGAGCTAATGAAGTGAAGGACCGATCTACAAAGGTTGTATTTCGTATTCACTTAGTCGTAAATGGTATTTACTTGCATGTGAAACCCTAATAATCTAGCAAAGATCTTGTTTAGGGTTGTTCGGCATGGCTAAAATTTCAATCGGGCATGGTTGATGCCTTGTAGAACCTTGTTAGAGTGCCTAGTAACCCTACAGGATGATCCCATATCCATTGGTGTTTGACATCAGAGACAGTATACGGGTGCTCAGTAGAGACTGGGTACACTGAACGGACTCACCGAGAACTCCTAGTTGGTATTATACCTAACGTCAGATGGCAGTTCTCTGGTGACACTGGTACAGGTTAGTCTGTAGACCCAAGATCGTCATAGAGACTTGTGTGATTCCCACCGTGCTTTGATTTCCACCTTACCACATTCAAGAGAACGTGCAAAACGGTGGCTTTTGGGTACAGTCCCAAATCACATGGAGGCAATGAGCGATAGGAGGGGTTTCTTCTCCCCCGGTATTGGGGGTTGATGTTGCGCTGTGCTCAATTGGCTATAACAGGAAGTCCCTGGCCAGGGCTGCTTCAGAGATATACTGGTAAGTGTTATCAGTAGTTTCTTGATCCGTTATGAGCCTCATATCGACATGACTTATCGAGTTACTGGGGTCTGACGTTTACCACCCCTAGACGAGATATGCGACATATCAGACGAAGAGACCGGACTGTACGGTAGTGTTACTGATTGGATTCGCAGGAGTGTGAGCAGGCTTGCTTGTTGATCTTCTGATCGCTCAATACCCGGGTGGCCGTTACGTTTAGCAGACAGCTTGCGGCTTGTGGGTGTTTGATATGATCATCACCTACTGTCGGCGTATTGACGAGTCTTTAGAGTCCTACACAGAGGTTTCCTGGCTCAAGCGAAACGGAGTAGGAGCACATATGTGATATGTGCGGGACCGAGATTAATAAGATATGAGATATCGTATTCTATTCTCGTAATATGTGATATCGGCCGGGTATATGTGATATAGCCGGGTTATCGGATCAAGTGTTGATTCGATAAAATGATACATATTATATTAGTCGGTTATTTGCAAAATAGCCGGATTATCGGATCAAGTGTTGATTCGATAATTTAATGTATAATTATATATTTTATATATTACATTACATTGACTAATATTAGCTCACTTAAATGATTCTTTTTCTCACTTGATGATACATTGATATATATGTGATATATGTTAATTGTATTATTTTCTTTTGTTACATTATATATTATATATATGATATATAATATTGTAACATGTTAGGGTTAAACTTGCAACTAGGGTTTTGAGATTATTACCATAGCTAAGATTAGGGTTTGATATATATATATATATATATATATATATATATATATATATATATATATATATATATATCTTAGCAAAATTCAAAAAAGAAAAGACTTTTGGTAAAAGAGTTGCCATTGTTGACTAAGTCTTCTCTCTTGATATTTTGCATAGATATTTCTAAACCAAACCCTAACCTAAGTCTCTATAAGGGTTAAGCATGACATGCTTAACCCTATGTTGCAATTCTAACCAACACAATAATTCATTATTCGTCACTTGACTTCATCTTCTTCTTCCTCTTGAGCTTGCTCTCTAGTTTGTGATAAAGTGATGGTTTTGAATGAGAAAATGATTTCTAATATGAGCAAACTTCCTACTTCATCATCCTCTACTACTTTCCATTTAGTATAGGGTGTTTGTTTCACTAATTTCATAATTAATGAAGAGATAGCTTGTGTTAGTGTCTTCTCGACGTAGATCATCTTCGGTCTCGAAGTCTTCGAAGCAAGCATGTTCGTTTCTTCATGGGAGCCTCTCTAGAGTCCAGAGTTCACGATCGCTACGAAAGGGACTACTACACGGAGCTATTGAAGTGAAGGACCGGTCTACAAAGGTTGTATTCCTTGCTCACTAGACTTGTAAAGTGTTTGCATTTTATATTCCGTCGATTTCTAGTTAACGATTCTTAGTTAGGGTTAGCTAAAACGGCAAATTTTTGAATTTGGCATGGACGATGCCTCCCGAAACCTTGCTGCCGTCCTAGGTAACCCTGCAGCAAGCTCCCCAGGTTGCCGCTCCCCCACCTCGGGACCAAGACCCCTACAGAGGGAGAGAAGACTCTCCACGCGCCTGTACTACCGACCACCGCCTCGCTACCTCCCACGGTCGCAGATCTCCCATGCCAACATATTCTATGACCCGCTGGGCGCCCTACAGTTCAACACCGAGGTCCGTCGCCAGAGCGCCTCTCCCCGAGCCCCATCGTGCCCCTGTCCCTCCCGGGGAGGTGTCAGTCAGCTCGCCTGCTCCCAGACATGACCGACACCCCCTCCCTCGACGGGGCCGTGCGGAAGGGACTCGTCACGGCAGCTCGAAGACTACCTCGCCAGGGGATCTAAGGAACCTCATTGAAAGGAACCGGGGCCATAGCCTGACACAGGTCTCCAACAGTATAGGCCAAAGATCAGAATGTGCCGAATCATCGGGATACCACGGCCGACTCGACGCCCTCGAAAAGAAGATCGAAGATATGCATAGGGAAGATCATCATTCGAGCGACGGGGCTAAGTACGCCGCCAACTCGCTCATAAAACCCTTCACCTAGGAGCTGCTCGCCGTCCATGTCTCCTCCCGGAACAAGCCCCCGAAGGCCTCTCTCTCTTCGACGGTAAGTCTGACCCGAAGGACCATTTGGATGCATTCACCGCAAGGATGAGCTTCCAAGACAACTCTGACGCCGCCCAGTGCCGAGCTTTCCCGGCCACTCTCATTCGCTCCGGACGAGACTGGTTCCGAGGACTTACGTCGCGCTCGATCTCAACTTTCGACGAGCTGGCCACCCAATTCCTCAGCCACTTCGTCGGGAACAGACGGCAGAAACGGACTGTCGACCATCTGTTCACAATCAAGAGTGGAGATAAAGAGACATTCAAAGGGTACGTCACCCGCTTCTACAACGCCTTTCTCGAGGTCCCAGAACATCAGGACGAGACGGTCATTATAGCACTTAGGTCTGGTCTTAGGCACAAGGAATGGTTACGCTCCTTTGCATTAGCGCAACCTAAGACCATGGCCGAGGTAAAGGCCTGGACCGAGCGTGAGATCCATCTCGAGTCCGAAGTGAACGCAAATCTCCCCTGGGCAGAGCAAGCTGACCAACAGAAAAGGGCGAGGGAAGAGAAAAAGAGACTTAAGCGGCCAAATCCCTACTCCCCGAAGTTTCAGGAGTACACCCCGCTCAACGTCTCCTAGACGGTACTGCTAGAGGAGGCTAAGGGCGAGGGGTTCTTCAAGCTCCCCCCGGTCTCACGCATGGCGGCAAAGCGCACCCGGGGTCCCTACTGCGGTTTCCACAGGTCGCAAGGCCACTCCACAGAGAGTTGTAAGCAGCTTCGATACTGCATCGAGGAGCTCATCCGTTCGGGACACCTGGCAGAGTACTTGCGGGACAAGCGGCAAGCTGACTGCAAGCAGGAGCAGCGTCCCCCTCCCGGTGAGTTGACAATCGGCCAAATCATGGTCATGTCGGTGGGGGGTACGTCGAGTACCTACGAGGCTCAGCACCCTACGCCGGTCGTGGAGGCCAACAGACATCCGAGAAGCTCAAACTTTAACAATAAAAAGAACATCTACTAGCGTGTACTTCTTTTACTAAGGCAATATAAACTTCTCTCAAGATCTTTTTTTTGTTTATATAATAAGAAGGGATCAATAAAACATTGCAAAAAAAAGAGTTTTGCTTATTCAAAAAGGTACTATAGGCTCCTCAGCCGTACATCGAAAAAGAAAAATTACAGTAGCGGGGGAAGGGGTGCAGAGAACATTGCTCGTGGTACTCCGAGGATATTTCCGCCAGCCGAGCCCTCGCAGCCTCAGACCTCTGCCCCTGATGCCACCCGCGAATGTCAACATCGTGCCTCAATTAGTAGCACTCAAGGATGAGCGCCATCGAGCGATCCCGCCGACCCGCGGAGATCGGGTCGAAGCTCCGCAAAGACTTTAGCTTACCAACCGCCTCGTCCTTCAGCTGTTCGAACAAAGGGTTGTAGAGCCCCGGCGACACCCTCCAAATGGAGTACATCAACAGCTAGAGCAAGGGGGAGCGCCGGGGAAGCAGTCGGCCAAAATGATCCTCAATGCGGCCTATCACTAACTGCACCGTGTCCTCGGTGCAGTGCTGATCGTAGAGGTACACGTCCTCGAAGTTTACGATGTTGGGGATAGTAAAAGGGAAGTCCTCCATTCTTACGTTTCGGATGTGAAGGAAGGAATGATCAACACTCTCTTCGTTTTATAGCCCACAACGCCCCGGGAGTCCAACAGTCGCTCGTTTCACACACAACTGTACCACCACGCGGCAGACATCGAGCCTTTCTCGACGAAATCGAAACGATGCGGCTCCGGCGCTTCCCCTCCCCACGCGTTCATGGCATGAGTCACCCGCGACTGTCCCTCTTCCCAATGCTCACACCGGGAAGGTCGGACAGAACCTCACGAATCAACCAGGCAGCAACCCTGCTCGGTCCATCTTTAGCAGGCCTCCTACGGCCCCTCCCATGCTAAGGATCAAAGCCCTCACAAAGAGGAAACCGGGCTCGCCCTTGCTCGGTTATTCCTGACCGGTAGTTCCCTACCATATAATGCCAAGGATTGAAGCCCTCGCCAAGAGGCAGCCGAGCGGCTACCATGCTCAGCTATCCCTGGCTGGTAGTTCCCTACCCCACAACGCCAGGGATCTAAGCCTTCGCCAAGAGGCACCGGGCAGCAACCCTACACAGTCCATCCTTAGCAGGCCTCTTACGGCCCCTCCCACGCTAAGGATCAAAGCCCTCACCAAGAGGCAACCGGGATCGCCCTTGCTCGGTTATCCCTGGCTGGTAGTTCCCTACCCCGCAACGCCAAGGATCGAAGCCCTAGCCAAGCGGCAATCGAGCAGCTACCCTGCTCGGCTATCCCTGGCTGGTAGTTCCCTACCCACAGTACGCCAGGGATTTAAGCCCTCGCCAAGAAGCACCGGGCAGCAACCCTGCTCGGCCCATCCTTAAGGATCAAAGCCCTCGCCAAGAGGCACCTGCTCGGCCCGTCCTTAGCAGGCCCCTTACGGCCCCTCCCGTGCTAAGGATCAAAGCCCTCGCCAAGAGGCACCGGGCAGCATCCCTACTCGGCCCGTCCTTAGCAGGCTTCTTACGGACCCTCCCGCGCTAAGGATCAAAGCCCTCGCCAAGAGGCACCGGGCATCAACCCTGCTCAGCCCGTCCTTAAGGATCAAAGCCCTCGCCAAGAGGCACCGGGCAGCAACCCTGCTCGGCCCGTCCTTAGAAGGCCCCTTACGGCCCCTCCCGCGCTAAGGATCAAAGTCCTCACCAAGAGGCAACCGGGCTCGCCCTTGCTCGGTTATCCCTGGCTGGTAGTTCCCTACCCCGCAACGTCAAGGATCGAAGCCCTTGCCAAGAGGCAACTGGGCTCGCCCTTGCTCGGTTATCCCTGGCTGGTAGTTCCCTACCCCGCAACGCCAAGGATCGAAGCCATCGCCAAGAGGCAGCCGAGCAGCTACCCTGCTTGGCTATCCCTGATTGGTAGTTCCCTACACCACAACGCCAAGGATCTATGCCCTCGCCAAGAGGCACCGGGCAGTGACCCTGCTCGGCCCGTCCTTAAGGATCAAAGCCCTCGCCAAGAAGCACCGGGCAGCAACCCTGCTCGGCCCGTCCTTAGCAGGCCCCTTACGGCCCCTCCCGCGCTAAGGATCAAAGCCCTTGCCAAGAGGCACCGGGAAACAACCCTGCTCGGCCCGTCCTTAAGGATCAAAGCCCTCGCTAAGAGGTACCGGGCAGCAACCCTGCTCGGCCCGTCCTTAGCAGGCCCCTTACGGCCCCTCCCACGCTAAGGATCAAAGCCCTCGCTAAGAGGCACCGGGCAGCATCCCTGCTCGACCCGTCCTTAGCAGGCTTCTTACGACCCCTCCCGCGCTAAGGATCAAAGCCCTCACCAAGAGGCAACCGGGATCGCCCTTGCTCGGTTATCCCTGGCTGGTAGTTCACTATTCCATGACGCCAGGGATCTAAGCACTCTCCAAGAGTCAACTGAGCAGCTTCACTGCTCGGCCCGTCCTTAGCAGGCATATTACGGCCCCTCCCGCGCTAAGGATCAAAGCTCTCGCCAATAGGCGCCAGGAAACAACCCTGCTCGGCCCGTCCTTAAGGATCTAAGCCATCGCCAAGAGGCAACTGAGCAGCTCCCTGCTCGGTCCGACCTTAGAGGATAACCCCGAAGTATCTTCACTACGCGATCCCCACGTCGACTTCAGGGCCACGAAGATACCGACCTCTCACCGGTCTTTGCACACTTAGGCAATTAGGAAAATGGTTAAATTCAACTCGACGTGTGGTCACCAAATGAAATTCTCTAAGCTCAGCACCGTGCAAACAGAGATTTAACAACAAGCAAAAGGAAAAACTGCGCCAAACACCGCAAAAAATGCTTCATTCAAAAGTCTTTACAAAGGTATTATTGGCCCCCGGCCTTACAAAAACGCCCGGAGGCTTATAAGATTCCCGAAGCAACAAAAGAAAAGGTATAAGAAGACGAGGGGTTTCAGGCCTCAGGGCCGGGCGCAACCCCGAGGAGCACCGTGTCCACCACGACGGGGCTGTGTCCTGAGGATCGACGCCCATCGCAGGAGCCTCGGCGCCACCCTCGCCGGGAGCCTCTTCCCCGGCAGCGCTTTCGGGGGCATCCCCGTGAGCGTCATCCCCACGAAAAAATTCGCCCGGAGCTTTTCATCAGGGAGCTCCGGCATTTGAGCCTTGACGGTGTCGAGGGCATCATGTCAGACGATGGTAGAGGCTGCGGATAGGTCGGTGTAAAATGGTCCGACTTCTTATAGTTTTCCACCGCCTTCGACGCTCTGAGCTCGGCTCGCTTCATCCCCTCCATCGCAGCCTCTCACTCCTTCCGGAGGGAGCTCGCCGACTTCTTCAGGGTGCCGACGAGCACCTTGGAGTCCTGAAGCTTGGCCTCAGCAGCCCGGATGGCCTCACGGTGCCTGGCGACCTCCTGCTTCCCGGCCGCCACCTCCAGCTTCCCGGCCGCCACCTCATCCTCGAGGTCAGCGACCCTCGCTATCGCCGCCTGATGGAGGTCCTTTTCGGGTCTCTGTCAGATGTTGTCTTCCGTTGATCTCCTGGTGGATTTTAAAGGTGATCTCCTGTTACGTGTGAGTCTCAATGGGTTTGAAGAGATTGGTGATTTGAGAAGTTCAGCGCCGAGTACCTGCAAAGAAGTCCCGGGGTAGTTTGGTACCACCGAGGACCCTCCGACGATCAATTCAGTGCTAGATCCAAGCAGAATAATGGCTTAGTGGAGTAAAAAAAAATGGCTTACTTGACCCCTCTGTGATGGGGGTTTTTATAGCGGCGGCAGTACGCAGCAGCAGGCGCGAGGATCTCGCCGGCAGTTACGCTCCCGACGTCATGCCCGCGTAACGAGCGGATCGCCCATAAATGGGGATCGTGATGGCGTGGAACGTGGGATGTTGCTGGCGGAGAATCTGCGTATGGCGAGGTTTGCGGAGCGGTGGTTACGCCTGAGTGGTGGAGTTGGTCGGTCGGAGGGACCGAGGAAGATAGCCTCAGCTGGGGAGCTCGGAGACGAGCAAGAGGGCCAAGGAGTCTTGGTCCGGTGGCAGCTCGGGGCGAGCTGAGAGGCCGAGGAGGCCAGTATCAAGGGAGCTATGAGGAAAGCCAGCTAGAGCTTGCAGGTCAGGTACCCGGATGGCCTGGTCGGCCCCTGTGGGCCCTTTCTTCTGGGTTCTGGGATACGTCATCTGCCACGTGCCTTGATCTACTGATGGGTCATCAATATGGAGCATCATCATTAGCCCCCCACTCTTGTCCCGACCAGCTGGCGGGTCGGGTCAAGAGTGGACTACCGGGCCGTCCGGGGTGAGCTCCCTCCTAAGATTTCGTCGGGACGCGTCCCCGGGTTGTCAAGCCTTTTCTGAGAAGGAGGCATCTCCGTGTCCAGGTCATAGGAGGAAGACCTGCTGCTCTGCCATTCTCAACTGATTCGCACCATTTCTGCGCAAGACCTTCCAGGCGAAAGCTCGCGAACTCGACCCATCTCGCATCTGCGCATCTGAGGGAACGGCATATCCGGGCCATCCTATCAATAAAAGACTGCGGGTCCTCGGCTGCATCTGTGCCTGTGAAGACCGGAGGCTTCAGCCTCATGAACTCTGATAACGATACTGTAATCACCTCCGTGGCTGCAGGGGCAACTGGCTGTACGGTCGGTACCATCGCGGTCCCTGTGACTGGTAGAGCTACCTCTGGTCGCTGCGCTCGAAGCGTCTCAACTAGCGATCCTATCATCTAGCGCATCTCCTGCATGCTGGATCCCACCGTCTGGCGCATCTCTTGCATACCGGCCCGTAACGTGGCGATCTGATCTGTCATGGGAGGAATAGTCTGCTCGGGTACAACGGATGCACTGCCCGGATCGGTCCTCGTCTCGGACGAGTCAACTCGAATCTCGGCCCTCGCGGCCGCTCTCTGCGCCCTAGTAGTCTTTGGTGGCATAGTGGCTGAAAAGGAAAGTAGGATTCGATAAGGACACGGAAATCGAATCACAAGAATGTATGCAATAATGAAGGAACTTCAACCAATAAGTCCTAAGGTCGCTTAGGCGGAGTACCGTGTCGTGAGTATGCCGCGGAACATACGCACGCTACGCCACTCTGCTGCAGCTACCTACTCCATCATACCAGGGTCATCCTATACTCCGAAGGTAAAACCTACGCTCTGATACCAACTTTGTCACGACCCGATAGTTTGGCTTGTGACCGGCACTTAACCACGTAACGTCTACAGGCGTAACGCGACTAAGTAAGCCGAAACCCAGAAATCAAACCATTAAATATAGAGTGTTTAAGACATTTTTGTAAAAACAGTTGTAAATGTTTAGAAAACTTTAATTAATTTAGTAGAAATCCTTTATAAGTTCAAGTGTTATTTAATAGTTTGGCAACATTTCCTTTATAAAAATTTGTCCCGAAAAGCGGGTAAAAGACAAGATGTAAGTAAAATGACATGCGGAATAAATAGAGCATCACAATGATAAGGTACGACTGAGAAAATAAAATGAAAACAGCAAGAAATATAGAACTGTAAAAATAAGTCGGCTCACAACAAGCTCGACACCAGGATACAAAATAACATACATCGTCCTCACAACTGTTTCTAAGTCAATACATAAAGGTAGATGGAGAATACTAGATACATGAATATACAACTGAAAGGTAAACAGATACCGTACAAAACCCACCTAATAGCAAAAGGGCTAACACGCCTCAGTAATGGTATCTGTGTCAAAAGATGCGGTACACAGCCAGCCGCGACTACTCCAAAGGGCAACCTGCAAGCTGTTAGGTCCACGTTACCCACCCCGGTTCTTTCGGGGAGGCGGAATAGGTAAAACGAATTTTTTTCCTTAGCTAGGTAACATGGACCGTTTCATGAAGGATCGTTGCAAAACAAAACTAACATAAAATCTACAAGTTCTAACTACTATGTAGAATGGTTATACCTAGTCTTGAACTCCTTCTCTTCTAGTTGTTCTCTTGAACTCCTTCTCTTCTTGTTGTTCTCCTCCTTACTTGCTCCTTGTAGTAGTTTGTACGGCTCCTCCTCGTCGTCTCTTCTTTGTCGAAGATAGATCCACCCGAGGGCGTCGAACTTGAGCTCCTACCTCAACCTAGAGGTAACTAAGGTATTTGGTTTGCTAAACCTAGTACCCTAGAATGAGTAGAGATGTGTTATGGTGACTTTGTCTCAAAAACTTATGATTTCCAATACATGGAACACTTAAGCTTTGAGAGAGGAAGAAGAAGAGCTTTTGCAAAGAGAGAGAAAAGATTTGATAGAATGAGAGCTCTCTTTTGCAACCATGCTTATATGAGAATAATAGATTAATAATAATCAAAAAGGAAAATGTGATGGTGAGTATGGAATGACCATTATCATTTCATAATAAATGCAATTTGCAAAGATCAAGAAGCATCTTTGATATGAAATGATTATGGTCAAAATGTCCACCATGGTCAAAATGTCCACCATGGTCAAATGGTCAACCTAACCATCACACAACAATCCTTGATTATCATTATTAATCATATTTATCATTCTCATTAGGGTTTGGAAAAGTCAACGGTCAACAAGTCAATCAAAGTCAAACGGTCAACAACCCTAATGAGAATCCTCTGCCTCTGCCTCTATCAACTGTGCATACACACCCGCATCCGCGTTCCGAGAAACATGAATACAATGAGACAAAACCAATCCTAATACCAATACCAGTATCTTTATTAAACCAAAGCCCACTAGTAATAACTGCCCGGTCACCAAACGTGCACAAGTGCGCGAGTGTGAACGAACCCTGTCGCAAAACCATGCGACCTCTACTCAGTTTTGCCCAAAGGCGAGTAACCCTCTGTGTAGGACTCTAAAGACTCGACACTACGCTGGCAGTGGTGTTAACCACAGACCGCAAGCGGCACTAGCTGTACGTAACGGTCCCCAGGTAGATGCCGATAAGAAGACTGATGAGGTGAATCCATCCGAACTCCTACTGAGCCTGTATGTGACAATCTCCGTACAGTCCGGTCTGTTCGTCTAAGAACATCGCAAGGTGGGCCTAGAGGGGCGGTAAACGTTAGTCCCCTACTAGCGGTACAAGTCGTGCCGGAGTGTAGCCCAGAACACCTGAGATAACACTGGAAACCTACCAGTTTATCTCGCTTGCCCTGGCCAGGGACTTTGTGTAATGGCTCTCCTAGACACAGCGCGATATCAACCCCCAATACCGGGAGAGACGAATCCTGTCTAACCGTCACTGCCTCCAAGTGCTTCGGGACTGCACCCAACTACTACCTGTTTACACGACTCAGTAGAGCCGTGGTAGGGTAGTAATCTAAGAACGGTGGGAACACACTCGAGGCGAAATGACAGTGTCAAGTCACCGGACTAAGCTGTACTCATGTCACCTGGGAACTGTTAACAGACGATAGGTATAATACTAACCAACAGTTCCCAACGAATCCTGTCCAGTGTACTCGTAACCTAACGAGCACCTGCATACTATCTCCAGTACGACGTACTGATGGCTGTGGGACAGACAATCTCCCCCGCTGGGAAGAGAAGCGTATGCACTAGTCTACTCTGTAGTATCGATGCCCTGTCTCGATAATCCTACGACTAGGGACCAAAATAAGGATGTGCTTATAGACTATCCAGCCCCCACTAGTGTGATCGCCATCACAACGTCGTTAGTCAAGCAAAGATCCTAAGGGCTCTACCAATATGTTTTTAGCGATATGTTAAAAGAAACATATACACGTATTAAGATAGAAACAAACCAAGTAGCATACTACTATATCGAGCAAGACTGTCGTAAAACCATATATGTATCCCAAGCCCCAAAATGTATTATACAAACCAGTACTATACAATAATGGCCTCTAGGGCATACATATCTAACAATCTCCCACTTGCACTAATGGCCAGTAATTGGTGTACCGCATACCCAACGTCTGCACTAAGGCCAGCTGTCGGCGTACCGCATACCCAATAGCTCAAAAGGTCGCTCGAACTGTGTTTGAGGGAGGGCCTTTGTGAATGGATCCGCTGTGTTGTCTTTTGTGTCCACTCTCCGTACCTCGATCTCCTGGAGATCAATGATCTCCCTGATCAGGTGATACCCCCTTAAGATATGTCTGGATTTCTGATGGGACCTTAGTTCCTGCGCTAAAGCTATAGACCCATTGTTATCGCAATACAAAAGTATTGGGTCAACAATGGACGGAACCACCTGAAGTTCACTAATGAACTTCTTTATCCAGACCGCCTCTTTTGCAGCATCGCTTGCAGCAATGTATTCAGCCTCCATCGTCGAGTATGCGACGGTATCCTGTTTGGAACTCCTCCAACATACCGCCCCTCCGTTGAGGGTAAACACAAAACCCGATATAGACTTGCTATTATCTTTGTCACTCTGGAAGCTTGAATCGGTAAAGGACTCGACCCTGAGGTCTCCATTACCGTAAACCAGGAACATCTCCTTAGTCTTTCTCAGGTACTTGAGAATGTTCTTCACTGCTGTCCAGTGGTCCTCACCTGGGTCTGACTGATACCGGCTCACCACGCTTAGCGCGTAAGCTACATCTGGTCTTGTACATAGCATCGCATGTAAGTGCACGGCGGCGCCCCGGCCTCCATCCCGAGGCCAAATGCGGAAGCGATGGCTAACTTTAATTTTCTTGAACCGGCACCACCGCGCACTAAAACCCGGATCGTGCCATTAACTAGTCCTAGCTAACTACTAGATGGAAAAGAGAGATATACCGAGTGATCCGAGTCCTCCGGTCTTCTCGTCGTCGTCCCGATCTCCCGCGGAATCTCCGGTCTCCACCTCGTCGCCGGAAAAGCACCACGTCGCCTGGTTCTTTTACGGGCTCCCACCTCAATACTGAGGCAACTCGGGCACGAAGCTGGCGAGTCGACGTGCCCAAGATTTGCTGTAGAATGTAGTGTCGAACTTGTGTCTCATCTTGGGGTTGTAGGGGTTGCCATTTGGTGGAGGAATGATATAAACTTTTGGAGATGGAACTTGTGGGGATTTTTGTGAAGCCAAAAGACTAAAATTCCCACACCAAAAATGTGGGCAGCCCCTCCTCATGGCTTGGCCGGCCATGCCTCATGGGAGTGTGAGAGAAGAGAAAAATCAAAGAGGGAGAGAAGTCCAAGGGGATGTGTATCAACCATGATGCAAGAAAAGAATGATGATCAAAAGCAATGATCAAAACCACATCCACACTCAACCACAACCATCATCAAAACCATCATCTCAAACATGATGACAAGCTAAAACCAACACTCCACCACATCCATCATGATATCCAAAGTCAAGCAACCATCATCAAGTATGATGACTTCAAAAAGTCAAGTGATCATGAAGAAGTCAAGAAGTCAAGGGATGGTTCATCATCATGATACAAGGAAATATGCAAAGACCCCCTCCACAAATACTTATTTGCACACATGCAAATAAGCCCTCCTCCACCAATCTTCGGCCATTGAAAGATACAAATGAAAATGGCCGAAACGGAAAGCAAACTGGCAACTCCAGAAAACTGGTCCCGCAATAAATTACAGGAAAACCCCGATACTGTGTATACACACCCGCATCTGTATTCCGACCGAAATACAAATGCAATGAGACAAAATCTACACTGTACTATACTAGGATCCGGCTTATACCAAAGCCGGCTAGTAAAAACCCGTTCGATCCTGATCCGTGCAATACCGCACGTATCTGATCGAACCCTGCCATATAACCATACGGCCAGTAGTACAAACTGTCCGATCCTGATCCGTGCAATACCGCACGTATCTGATCGGACCCTGCCTTATCTCCATACGGCCTCTATAGCGTTTCGCCCGAAAGCTTGAGTAACTGAAAGTGTGGTGGACTCTAAAGACTCGTCAATACTATAGCTGTGGATTTAACCACTAGCACGTCAGAGGTATAAGCCAATACGTGACGGCCACCAGCTATTGACCAAAAGGGACGTCGATGAGCGAACTCATCCTGACACCCTACTGAGCCTGTCAGTGACAATATCCGTACAGTCCGGTCCGTTCGTCTATGAGCATCGCATGGCGGGCCTAGGGGGTTGGTAAAAGTCAGACCCCCAAAAGCGGTACAAGTCGTGTCAGAGTGTAGCCCAGAACACCCTGAGATACTACTGGAATACCTACCAGTAAATCTCCTGCCTTAGCCAAGGACTTCGTGTAATGGCTCTCCTAGACACAGCGCGAACTCACCCCCAATACCGGGAGAGACGAACCCCTGAAAATCCGCTCACTGCCTCCATGTGGCTCGGGACTGTACCCAACTAAAACCTGTTTGCATGACTCCTTTGAGCCGTGGTAGGGTAGTAATCAAAGCACAGTGGGAACTCACACGAGACAAATGACGATCTCAGGTCGATGAACTAACCTGTACACATGTCACCAGGAAACTGCTATCTGACGTCAGGTATAAGACCAACTAGCATGTTCCCGGCGAGTCCTGTCCGGTGTACTCATAACCCAATGAGCACCTGTATACATCTTAGGTGAACCAAATGACACCAGTGGCTTGTGAGACCGGCCACCGCCCCTCGTCGGGGTCTCGACTGTATACACTAGTCTACTCTGGAGAATCGATGCCCTGTCTCGAAACTCCCACAACTAGGGACCTTTTAAGGATGTGCTTATAGACTACCAGCCCCACGTATATGATCGCCCTCATACTGCTGGCAGTCAAGCAAGAATCCTAGGGGCTCTATCAACGTGCAATAGCGACCTGTCAGGTCACCTAAAGCAGTACACGATGATAGAGGTAAACCAGATAGCATACTATCATCTCGAGTAAGACTGTCCTACTGGGATAGGTCCTCCCTCAATCATTGCAATCACGTGCCTGTGATCCAATAATTGACTCTGAGGGCACTATCTCCAACATCGCATACATTATAGATCCTACCGCCGAAGCGTAGGGTATAGTGTTCATGCGAACCCTCTCCTCGCCAGTCTTAGGAGACATCTTCTTGGAGAGGGTAATTCCGTGCAATGCGGGTATGTTACCGCGCTTGGAATCCTCCATACTAAATCTCTTTAGTACGGTCTCTATGTACCAGGACTGCGAAAGTCCCAGTAGTCTCTTGGATCTATCTTTGTAGATCTTGATCCCCAGAATGTACGAGGCATCACCCAGGTCCTTCATGGAGAACCGTTGTGACAAGAATAGCTTGACCGATTGTAGCATAGGAATGTCATTTCCGATCAAAAGAATGTCGTCCATGTATAATACTAGGAACACGACAGTTCGTCCTACAATCTTCTTATAGACACAAGGTTCATCTTCGTTCTTGATGAAATCAAATTCCTTGATTGCCTCATCAAAACAGATGTTCCAGCTCCGCGATGCCTGTTTCAATCCGTAAATGGATTTAAGTAATTTGCACACCTTCCCGCTGCTCCCACTGTCTATGAATCCTTCTGGCTGATCCATGTAAACGCACTCTTCTAAACAGCCGTTTAGAAAAGCCGTTTTAACGTCCATTTGCTAGATTTCATAGTCATGGAAGGCAGCAATGGCAAGTAGGATCCGAATGGATTTGAGCATAGCCACTGGAGAAAAGGTTTCATCATAGTCCAAACCAGGTCTTTGACGAAAACCTTTTGCAACGAGTCAGCCTTATAGGTTTCCACCTGCCCATCCACACCAAGTTTCCTTTTGTAGATCCATTTGCATCCAACGGGTCTTACCCCAGGTGGAGAAATATCCAAGGTCCACACTTTATTGGTGTACATGGACTCCATCTCGGATTGCATTACATCCAGCCACTTATCAGAGTCCCTACTGATAATGGCCTGCCTGAAACTGGTAGGGTCATCTTCTTCCAAGATGCAATCCTCTCGATCCCCGTCTATGAGAAAACCGTAGTATCTCTCGGGCGGATGAGAAATCCTACCAGATCTGCGGAGTGGCTGAGGTTCGTCTGGGGTTATTGAATCCAGTGGTTCCTCCAAATTTTCAGTTACATTTTGTGGTCGCTGAATTTCTTCCAGTTCTACCGAACTCCCACTAGTTTCTTTTGCAAGAAACTCCCTTTCTAAAAAGGTAGCGTGGCAAGATACAAACACCTTCTGTTCCTCAGTGTAGTAGAACAGATATCCTAGTGAGTCTTTAGGATATCCCACAAATTTACATAGAACTGACCGTGCCTCTAACTTGTCCGGTTTCTGTGTTTTCACATAGGCCGGACAACCCCATATCTTAATAAATTTAAGACATGGTTTCTTACTGCTCCATATTTCATACGGAGTTCTAAGCACAGATTTGGATGGAACTTGATTCAAAAGGTATGCCGCTGTCTGAAGCGCATGTCCCCAAAATGAAAGAGGCAACTCGGTATTACTCATCATGGAGCGAACCATATCTAGTAGGGTACGATTCCTCCGCTCCGATACACCGTTGTGCTGTGGTGTATAAGGGGGATTAAGCTGAGAGAGAATACCATTTTCTTTTAAGTAATCTAGGAATTCCGTGCTTAAGTACTCCCCTCCTCTATCAGACCGGAGGATCTTGATACTCTTACCAATCTGGTTCTCTACTTCGTTTCTGAATTCCTTGAATTTCTCAAAAGCTTCAGATTTGTGTTTCATCAGATACACATATCCGAATCTAAAGAGATCGTCAGTGAATGTGATGAAGTAAAAGAACCCACCCCTTGCATGTATAGACATCGGACCACATACATCACTGTGTATGAGTCCCAAGAGCTCTGCTGCCCTTTCTCCATGTCCGGTGAACGGAGATTTGGTCATCTTTCCTTTAAGACAAGACTGACAAGTTTCATAAGATGAAAACTCGAACGTATCCAAGAGTCCATCTTTATGCAACTTACTTAGTCTTTTCTCTCCGATATGACCAAGTCTACAATGCCAGAAGTAGGATTCGTTCGTATCTGAACTCTTCCTCTTGCGTGTGTTTTGTACATTGAGAACTGTATTCTGATTTAGAACGTAGATACCATTACACAGTGTACCTTCTGCAACCAGTACCTTGTGAAGGTAGATGTTCATGATATTTCTATCAAGAACAAAGTTATATCCATCTTTATCGAGTAAAGAAACTGATATGATGTTGCAAACCATGGAAGGTACATAGTAGCAATCGTTCAAAATCATAGTATTGCCATTTGGCAACACTAGGTGATATTCACCGACGGCTGTAGCATTAACTTGTGCTCCGTTCGCTACTCTGAGCGACATATCACCAGGTACAACTTTCCTACTTTTTTTCAATCCATGCAATAAATTACAGATATGAGATCCTGATCCGGTATCAAGTACCCAGGAGGTAGGGCTGACCGTAAAGCAGTTCTCAATTACAAGAACACCTGAAGTAGATGCAAAACCATGCTTCTTCTTCAACTGGGTATCCTTGAAATCCATACAATCCTCTTTCCCTTGCTCATACTTATGACTGTTGTCGTAAGTTAGAGCTGAACCAACGTTCCCCAGCCCCGAATAAGAATTCGGATCGGTCAAGCGATACATTTTATTATCTTGATTAGGGCGTGAAATGGCTGCTACCTGGAGAAAGAGAAAAGAAACACTCAGCGTGCGCTCTTGCAAGATTAGATTGGTTTATTGATTTATCTAATCAGGATGGCTCCCACTGTTTCCTCAAATTCTTCTTCAAACCCTAAAAGAAGAACTTGTCAGGATTAATCGCACGTCACAATACTTGCTTAACCTTTCAGCCAGGCTAGTGTTGGTACTTCGAGGGAGGTTTTCCAATGCTTTCGCGAAGTTCCTTAATTAAATAACCTCTTTTCCCTGGAGGCGTAGCCCCGCTAACGCCGTTCTAGACACCTACTTGGTTTATAGCATTGATTGTTAAGTGAAAAAATCTCCCGAGAGTAATCCAACTCATCAGTGGGATCGGGATCCAACTATCATTGTGCGATGACCTAGATGGAATCCACTCTAGTCACCACACTCCAGAAGGTATGCTAAATCTGCAAGTTTCAATTTCTTTAGAAACTCCCGATATGGATTTTTTCCCCTAGAACCCAAGTGACCTTGACGAATAATCAACAAATCAAAAGGTCCTAGTCAAGTTCAACCCGTCGTTATCCAGGATTGCATTAGACCCGCCCGCATGATCCTTGACGAATAATCAACAAAATCATGTGACCGTCCTAACCAATCGCATCTATCAGTGCAACAGATAATTATTACTTAGCTACCATTCACTGTGCCTTGACGAATAATCAACAAACGCAGCACGAATACTAAGTATTAATTTTCTGAAACGACGGAGGGCTACGGCTGGGTTTTTGGCGAAAAACTCGTTAACGTAATGAACTTGATATCGTTGAAGGAACCTGATAACCTTTTTTGAAAATATAGTGGCGAAGATTTTTGCTAAAGAGGTCACTCCCTGTGAAGGGGTCTCGGCTCTTTCCTCGTCGAATGAGGTGCAGGATATTCCAAACTGAATACCTCGATGCAAAGCAAGAATAATCGACTATAGTGAAGTTATTACCCTGACGCAAACTTTTTGTCCAAGGGGTCACTCCCGATGAAGGGATCCCGGCCCTTGCCTCGTCGACTGAGGTGTTGGGCATTCATAACCGAATACCTCTATGCAAAACAAAAGAGAACGTCCTTGCAATAACAGCTTCTTGAAAATTGTTCCAACAACGTCTTTTTGGTTTATTTTTCTTTGCATTAATTTAATGTGTCCCATCAGTTAATCCTACCATTGCAGAAAACAACGAAAATATGACGTACGCTTATGCCATCCGCATTCGCCACGGGGTCCCGTCATCACCCGTTAGGTTACTTAACTAACGACAGAGTGAGGGCTGGACTAGCGCGGATGCAAAACATAAGCAACGCCTAAATAGATATCATATATAGATATATATTCACATTCGTCAGATGCAATGATAGCCATTCCAGATCACAGATGAATACTTTGGATATACTAGGAATCTACATTCCGTTCGAGCCTGCAACGAAAAACAGATTACACGGTCGCGATGAATAGCCAAATACCCCACCCTAGACCCCTACGGGTGCGGCAAACTACCCGCCAAATACCCGAAGTGAAGCAACCTCCCTCAACAAAGTGAGTAGGCCACTCGGCACTTCAAGGTACCCGGTAGTTTGTGCACCCCACCTTGGGTCTATCCTAGGAGCAAAAACAGTAAAAGAAATTATACAATGACGGCTACAACCTCATCCCGGATGTGCGGCCAAACAAATAATATTACATCAATTTACATATTACATGAATTGAAAGATAAAGAAAACTCTCATCTCAAAACCCCCGGCTATTCATCCGCGACAATCCAACGAATTCATATACACAAACCATCAACATTACAGATCACAGATATGTATAACCCCTACTAATAGACGTATAGCGATTAGCAAACGTTCAATACATATATCACATTACAGATATAACACATTAGCCAAAGTCTACAGAGCTTCGATCAAAATACGGATTTGTAACCACCCCAAACACAAATTTGTTCTCTGGAAAATCTGGGCAGAAACAACATATACTAAAAATCCCAAAACTTCCAAATAAGAACACTGCACAAAACCCGATCCACGGCCGAGTCAACTCGGCCGCGGTTCCGTGACAGGAAGCATGTTCTTGCCGCGGATCCGCGGCGCTTTGACCGAGTCACTGGATCGTTTTTGTTCTGTGTTTTTATAAAACCCTGAGCCGATTTTTCATGTATGTTAAATCATTTTTAGAGCAGTATAAAAAATCGGCAGAAACATGGTTTTTCCGGACGTGTTTTGCGATTTTTGTCCGATCAAAATTCTAGATACTTTGCTAACATGCTAGTTTGTGTTTAGCTAGGCTCTGATACCACTGTTAGGTCCACGTTACCCACCCCGGTTCTTTCGGGGAGGCGGAATAATTAAAACGAAATTTTTTCCTTAGCTAGGTAACATGGACCGTTTCATAAAGGATCGTTGCTAAACAAAACTAACATAAAATCTATGATTGATTATAAAATTCAAGACTGTGTGAATCGAATAAAACGAATAAGTTTCTTTGTGTTGGTATTTAGAAAATGAATAAAATTCACATTCAAAGAATTATATTTGACCGCAATCAACTACGGTGCCGGATGTAGATTGTAAGTGGGTGCGGATCGTCCACAGGGATTGTGCGATTCGTTTCTATGTTTGATTTGTTTGAATTGAAAAGTTAATCGAAAATAAAAGAAAACATGATTCAAGATTTTATCGATTGATTCAAGTGTCACTAGTTTAATCAAGAATCAAGAAAATGATAAACAATCGAGAATCGGGTTTCGATGATACTTCCAACCAAATGTCAAGAATCTAAATGAGGCTCGCGGAAATCGATCGGATCTATAGACGTGATGTAATCTCAAGATATCGTGTTCTTGTCCTTCGAAGAATTGATACTAGATCGATGATGATCGACGAGAGTTAGGGCTTTCTCATGAAACTAGGGTTTCATCATTTAACCCTTGTTCTTTCGTCGATATCATTCACATTCTAGCCTCTAGCAATTTCAAGAAACGATCGTAACTCCCCAATTTCGAGCGATAAAAATCAAGAAAGCATCGCAACGAAATTAGGTCGTCGATTTTTGAACTTGCTAGGGTTTACAAAACTCGTAGGACTCAAGAATCGATTTAAGATATGTTACATCATCATTCTATTGATCGTCTCGACTCCTCGACGAGCGGAGTATTACTCAAACATCACAACAAGAACTACAACTATAAATTGAGATCGAATCATGATGCAAGAATTTAAAGAAAACAAGATAAAATAATTTCACATTTTATTTATATCAACAATTTCATTACAGTCGCTCAAGAACTACAAGAGGAAGAACTAGATTGTCGATTTGGCTTCGCTTTTCTCCGTGAGTCGTGGATCGGCTTGGACCACTTGCTCTGTTGAAGATCGCTTCGCTCCTAAAAGGTTGAAGGGCTTCTTGCTTGATTTGGTACTCGGGATCTTGGCTTTTGATTGGAATTAGGGTTAGGGTTTCACACAAGTCTTGTCACTAGACTTGTGGAAGAAGAAGATGAAGAAAGAGGTAAGAGATTTAATGGCTCTAGATTGATACTAGATTGGCTCAATATATGGATCCAAGTATATGATCTCCCCTAACCCTAGGTCTAGGCTTCTATTTATAGACTTCCCATAACCTAGGTCTAGGTTTGAAATTACAATTCCCTCCAAAAGTTTGTTGAGGAGCTTCTAGAAATAGTTTGTTAGGAGCTAGCTTAGGCTTTAAACTAGGATTAATTAAGCTTAGAAACCCTAGTTTGCTGATCTGGCAGAAACTTCGAGATTCTTCTGGAACTTGAAGTGTCTTTCTGATGTGTAGGAGCTGAAGGAGGAATTTTGCCCTAAAAATGAGGAGCTGAATCCTTGGACCCACCGCGGAACCGTGGCGCAAGCCGGCTACGGCCGCGGTTCCGCGGCTATGTAGGCTCCTTGGGGCTTGGACTCTTTGCAGTAGTCTTGGGTTGACACTTGGGCCTTTCTTTGATATGTTGATTTTTATATTTCCTTCTGAATTGCTACCAGATCTGAAATCATTGAGTGGGCGTAATGTTTGATCAGCACCATGTAAATTTTTGGCCTTTCTTCTGGATTTTCCTGCAAATTCTTGAGACAAGTGTTGCACAATATAGGGATAATGCGATGCCATGAAATGCAGTCAATTTCCTTTATAGTGCCGGTTTTAGAGTCTAACACATGCAATCTGATATTTAACGATTGATTTGCTAATATGTGAAATATGAATACCGTACACTTCTAAATGAGTGCAGATGATAGGGAAATTTCCGGTAAAAAGATGCAGTATTTTCGACTGATCAATCTACAAGTTCTAACTACTATGTAGAATGGTTATACCTAGTCTTGAACTCCTTCTCTTCTAGTTGTTCTCTTGAACTCCTTCTCTTCTTGTTGTTCTCCTCCTTACTTGCTCCTTGTAGTAGTTTGTACGGCTCCTCCTCCTCGTCTCCTCTTTATCAAAGATAGATCCACCCGAGGGCCTCGAACTTGAGCTCCTACCTCAACCTAGAGGTAACTAAGGTATTTGGTTTGCTAAACCTAGTACCCTAGAATGAGTAGAGATGTGTTATGGTGGCTTTGTCTCAAAAACTTATGATTTCCAACACATGGAACACTTAAGCTTTGAGAGAGGAAGAAGAAGAGCTTTTGCAAAGAGAGAGAAAAGATATGATAGAATGAGAGCTCTCTTTTGCAACCATGCTTATATGAGAATAATAGATTAATAATAATCAAAAAGGAAAATGTGATGGTGAGTATGGAATGACCATTATCATTTCATAATAAATGCAATTTGCAAAGATCAAGAAGCATCTTTGATATGAAATGATTATGGTCAAAATGTCAACAATGGTCAAAATGTCCACCATGGTCAAATGGTCAACCTAACCATCACACAACAATCCTTGATTATCATTATTAATCATATTTATCATTCTCATTAGGGTTTGGAAAAAGTCAACGGTCAACAAGTCAACCAAAGTCAAACGGTCAACAACCCTAATGAGAATCCTCTGCCTCTGCCTCTATCAACTGTGCATACACACCCGCATCCGCGTTCCGAGGAACACGAATATAATGAGACAAAACCAATCCCAAAACCAATACCAGTATCTGGCTTAAACCAAAGTCCACTAGTAATAACTGCCCGGTCACCAAACGTGCACAAGTGCGCGAGTGTGAACGAACCCTGTCACAAAACCATGCGACCTCTACTCGGTTTTGCCCAAAGGCGAGTAACCCTCTGTGTGGGACTCTAAAGACTCGACACTACGCTGGCAGTGAGGTTAACCACAGACCGCGAACGGCACTAGCTGTACGTAACGGTCCCCAGGTAGATGCCGATAAGAAGACTGATGAGGTGAATCCATCCGAACTCCTACTGATCCTGTATGTGACAATCTCCGTACAGTCCGGTCTGTTCGTCTAAGAACATCGCATGGCGGGCCTAGGGGGCGGTAAACGTCAGTCCCCTACTAGCGGTACAAGTCATGCCGGAGTGTAGCCCAGAACACCTGAGATAACACTGGAAACCTACCAGTCTATCTCGCTTGCCCTGGCCAGGGACTTTGTGTAATGGCTTTCCTAGACACAGCGCGATATCAACCCCCAATACCGGGAGAGATGAATCATGTCTAACCGTCACTGCCTCCAAGTGCTTCGGGACTGCACCCAACTACTACCTGTTTGCACGACTCAGTAGAGCCATGGTAGGGTAGTAATCTAAGAACAGTGGGAACACACTCGAGGCGAAATGACAGTGTCAAGTCAGCGGACTAAGCTGTACTCATGTCACCTGGGAACTGTTAACTGACGATAGGTATAATACCAACCAACAGTTCCTAACGAGTCATGTCCAGTGTACTCATAACCTAACGAGCACCTGCATACTATCTCCAGTACGACGTACTGATGGCTGTGGGATAGACCATCTCCCCCGCTGGGAAGAGAAGCGTATGCACTAGTCTACTCTGGTGTATCGATGCCATGTCTCGATAATCCTACGACTAGGGACCAAAATAAGGATGTGCTTATAGACTACCCAGCCCCCACTAGTGTGATCGCCATCACAACGCCGGTAGTCAAGCAAAGATCCTAAGGGCTCTACCAATATGTTTTTAGCGATATGTTAAAAGAAACATATACACATATTAAGATAGAAACAAACCAAGTAGCATACTACTATATCGAGCAAGACTGTCGTAAAACCATATATGTATCCCAAGCCTCCAAAATGTATTATACAAACCAGTAATATACAATAATGGCCTCTAGGACATACATATCTAACACAAGCACTGTGGCACAACGGGGGTGAGTTGCCAACTCGTGAATAATAGATAACATATAAAGGTAATCGCGAGTATGCTCGTGCTGCGATACTCTAACCTATGCCAACAGATAAACATCTATATGATGAACCGGGTGCTCAATATCATGCAACGAGTACGATCTAATAACCTCACCATATGATGTGCAAGGTATACAATAATCATGTCAAATGATGAAATCTAACAATCCTATATAGCATGAGCTGGGTATGCAATGATCGTGCAAGCATGTGTACTATATCAAGTACAATAGATACAGGATGGGATGTCAAATACTAAATGCTGACCATGGGAATAATAATATCTACACGGAGTATCACGTGGTAAAATAGTCGGTGTCCAACAATACACCCAAATCCCAGTAAAAACTCAGGCGTCGTCATCCACATCGGCCCTCAAATCCTGTGAACCTCATAAGATCGGAAGTGCCCATCATCGGCACTCAAAATATCATGAAATCAGCCGTCTCCAGCATCGACACGCAAATCCTCCAATATGGGGCGTCCGTCTATCAGATCTGCCCACGGGCTCCGTCTGCGGAATCGGCCCTCGGCCCCGGCAGTACGTATCGTCCCGTATCCATCAATCGACTCTGGTTAGTATCCTCCGGATAACCGCCAGGTCCAACCAATCACCGGTAGGTAGTAGTCTCTCCGCCGGGCTCACCGTCTAACAATACGAGTCTTCTCGCCCCGGGGTACCGTACCGGGTCCACCATGTACCCGCAATCGGTGCCTACCTCTCCTCGAATTGGGTATACTCACACAAGCTCTCTGGAACCGAGAAAACTCATGGTGGACGCATTAAATATCATATCAAGGGAAACCGGGTTTTTAAACAGTGCGTGTTTTCTTAAAATAGTACTCTGGTTCCCAAATCCAGAAATCACATAAATCAAATCCAATGCGTAAATCCTTGCAATGTGTCGTATGACCCTAATGGTAAAAGAAAGGGAGAACCGCTCTTTTAAAAGATCCCGTTTTGGAAAATACCGCTTGCGGTCCCTTAGTTTCAAATTAAGTCAATATCATCCATGTATGTAACATATGAATATGGGTATAGGTATGGATGTGCGAATGGATAAGCACGCAAAATGAATATAGCAATGTACATGTGAGCTAATGTAGACATATGATGTATATGCGCCCGAGTATGAATATATGTGATGTATGTGGCACAGGTATAGATATGTGATGTATATGTGCCCAAGTGTGATCATATGTGATGTATGTGGCACAAGTATGAATATATGTGATGTATGTGGAACAAGTATGAATATATGTGATGTATGTGGCACAAGTATGAATACATGTGATGTATGTGGCACAAGTATGAATATGTGAGGTATATGTGTCCAAATATGAATATATGTGATGTAGGTACGCACAAAAGTGCGTATACAGTGTGCATGGTATGAATATACATATGCTAGTATGCGGCAAATCATGACAACGTCAAATAAGCATAATCAATATGATATGCGGTTTATAGCAATCCTATAATGTGAGTGGCATGGCAATCACTAACGGTGTGAGTGTAGCATATAAATCGTGCTCGTGCAACTTGGACCGTTAGTGACAGTGCAGTATTCTATACTACCAATATATCTATATGGACACTCATGACTACAAATCCTATTACGCCCTGACGCTTAACGCCATACGGGCGATTTCCCCGTAGATATTAAATCTACTCACCTGGTCGCGTGCTAAGTATAGCCGACCACCTGCTTCTCTTTCCTGGCGACGTCTGACGTGCCCGCCTGTGAACCTGGAATTTTACACAAGGAAACCAATTATATAAGCAAGAATCTCTCAAATCGCGAGATCGAAACAAAACGAGAAACTCACGTCGTGAATTAACGCGTGTGTGTGCGATACGCTGAAACGTGTGTGCACGCGTCTACGACTCAGCCCGACACGCCGCGATACGCTGAATCACAAAACCCACTTGCGTATCGCGCGTATCACGCAAACTAAAAACACCAGAAAACGATATATCGTCCCAGATTCTACCCAGGTTAAAATATTACAAAACTATATATACCATGGACCTACAAAACTTAGCAGATACCCAACCTAAAAACCCTAGCTCCTATCTCCCTGGTCTGGCCGCAATTTGCGACCAGAAAGATTTTTCAGGCGGCCTGAAGTTAGGCTAGTGGGGTCGGGCTCTGGTGGTGGGGTCAGGGTCTCTCAAGTAGGCTACAGTCCACTCAATTTTATTCCGAACTCACTGGGGTAACAGCAGACTTCAAAAAGCTAAGATTTTGCTTTAAAACGTCAAATTTTGCACAATTTGCAAACTTAGGGTAAATCTGTGTAATTTGGGGTTTACCTAGGTTCACAAGGCCCTAACAACACTTAATTAACTTAGTCTAGCCAAAACTAACCTTACTTAAGCAAAGATCACACTAATCACCACAAATATCACTAAAAACACACAATCTAGCGCTAACAACTACCAATTACACTAATTAAGCTAAACCGACACACAAGTCTAGCATACAAGCAAGTGGAGCTCAGAGGTTATACCTCTCTTGACCCTACGAGGCTGGGTCAGGGGAAGAAGAGAAGAAGAAGAAGTTGCTGCTGCTGTTGCTACTCCAGATGTTGTTGCTGTTGTTACTGCTGATGCTGATGCTGATGCTTGTTGTCGCTGTTGATGTTGTTATTGTTGTTGATGGTGTTGTTGATGGTGTTAGTGCTGGGGCTGCTCGGGCTGCTGCTACATGTGCCGGGGCTGCTGGGGCTGGGGCTGAGCTGCTGCTGCTGGGGCTGGAATTGCTGATGTAGCTGTTGTTGTTGCTCTGTTGTTGTTGTTGTGTGATGCTGCTGCTGCTGCAACTTCTGCTGTTGCTGCTGATGTAGCTGTGTGTGTGTGTGTGAGTGAGTGCGTGAGATATGAGAGTGTGAACAAACAAAAGAAAGAATGATAACAATAGAGAGTCAAGCCCCCATTTCTCTCTCTCTTGCCACATTAAATGCAAGCATGGGCTTGCCATGATGCACTCTCTCTCTCTCTCTCTCTCTCTCATTTAATGCAAGCATGGCTTAGCCATGATGCATTCTCTCTCTCTCAAGTCAACCAAAAAAGCATTTTAAATCCCATTTCATATTTTAAAAAATACCCTTAATTCAAATCATGTTAACTTACTAATGGTGGGGTTAACCTACCATGGTTGTTAAACATGGTTTAACCCAAATTCTAACCCTAGTTTACATGCACAAGTTTGTGCAAGCTTGGTAAAATTTTAGAAAAATATTTATTAAATTTGAAAAATTAATTGAAAATCAATTTGGTAAACTTTTTATTAAAATTCACATATTAAAATATAATTAGCCACTAAACACATCCTAGGGTGTTACAATCTTCCCCCCTTAGAGAAATTCGTCCCCGAATTTAAAATATAAAGCAACGCATACCTTCAAAGAGATGAGGGAACTCCTTCCGCATCTCGCCCTCGGCCTCCCAAGTGATCTCTTCACCATTTGTAACAACTCCAATTTTTGTATACCAAAATTTGATTTAAAATTGAAGTATACTTGGAGTATTAATGTTGCTGATAACACTTTAAGTATCTATCTCTTTACAATAATTACAAGAAGGATCTTGTGGCTCATTGGTAATACCTAAAATTGCTGAACCAAGCCACCAGAGTTCGAATCCCATACCCCACATTAATTTTATTATTGATTTTTTAAAAAACCTTTAGAATACCAAGAGTTTACACGTGCATATCTCACAAAAACCCCACTACACCCAAAGATGTAACACTTGCAGAGGGTAGATGGACCGTCGGGGGAGATCCAGGTCACCGGACTCGGTCGGGAATCGGCCAACTCGGCCTTGACTCGGCCGACTCAGTGATCCGACCGAGTCACGGCCGAGTCACCCCCTTTTAGGCCGATTCCGGCAAGGGTCACAACATGAAAGTTGTGTCTTTTGGTATTCCCTACTCACCTGCAAAGTTTCAGCCCAATCCCACTTCCAGAGATCTTTAAAACCCCCAATTACTCCACTTTTAATACATTTTTATTACATTTTATCACATTTTTATTTTTTAACTTTTCATCTACCCTAACCCTAACCCTAGCCTAACCCTATATAAAGGCCCCTACCCTCTACCTTTTCCCCTCACAACTCTAAGCATACTCTCTAAAACTCTTGAGAACTTGGTGCAAAGAGCGAGAAGCGAAGCGCTGTCGAAACCGACGACGGATTCCGGCGACCGGATCAAGACCGACGTGACGTTTCCAACGAATCGGCAACCACCACACCTTTTAGAACGCTTAGCTTGTCCAAACCCGTAAGTCCCAACCTTCTATCTTTCTTTTCTATATTTGCAAAATACGACTTTTTGAAACCCGACGGAAATCGGACAAACCGATTTCCGATTCGGTTTTTCTTAAAAATTCCACTTGTCACCTAATACATATTATCAACCCTCTTGCATGTTGATTATTAATCACCCTTAAATCAAATTTAATTGTACTTTTCCACATGAAATGATAAGTTCTTTAGAAAACCGTATTTCTTGCATAAAAATACCATCAAGTTAAATTTTAATGTTCTATTTAGATACCCCACTCCTAATCATGTTTATTTTGATAACAAAACTTGTTTCATTCAATTTGGATGAAATTTCACACATGAAATGATAACGTTTATGGAAACCGTATTCTTGCACTTTAATACCCTTAACTTTAACATAACTCATTTCACCTTGAAACTTCACCAAAACTTAATATAAGTCACGGGGTAATGACCTACCCTTACACACACTCATTATAACCCTAATTGATAAATAACAAAAATACAGAATACGATATTATAGGACTTTTTCACTAAAATACCATAACCTTTATAACTTTTAGTTTAACCCTTAAATTGTAAACTTTTCTAAATAAAACTTATATAAAATGAAAGCACGATTGGTCATGGACATCGATCGTTTATCTAAACTGTCTTGTGGGTCTAGGCAAGTGTGTCTAAGGCTAGTGGTTTTTAATTAGGCCCACGACTGTGGTTCCTTCCCACTTACCTGGCACTTACCTGGCTGCATGATGGTGAAGAGGCGATTTGAGGCTCTAATGATTCATCGTTTAGACCATAGAAGATAGGTTAGATGGTCTAGGAAACCCTAACAACTAAAATATGGAGAACTATATACTTTTACAAATAAATACCCTATATTTAGAAAATCTTTTCCCTAAATTAAAAGTATTTATAAAACCTGAGCAAAGTGCCATTACAACCCATTCGTGGGGAACCTGTTAGGGATAGCACGGTTCATCGTGCACCCGCAGGCTAGTAGTGCGAGATTCAGACCTCCGCAAGGAGCATTCGGTCTCGAAAGGTTTAAATACAATAGGAAAGTAATATTTTTTGTAAATAAAATATTCATTTAAAAATCATTTAAGTGTTTTATTATATATAATTATCATTTAAACACTTATTTTGTTATAATATCAAGTTTCTACTTTTTCCTAAAAATCATAGATTAAAAGTTACATTAAAATACCACGAATTTCAAATAAACAATTAATACTTTTATTAGGATATATTCACTAGAATAACACAAATAAAATTCACATCCATTACAATAATAAAGACGATTATTAAATACTTGAGGTATATTTTGAAAACTATACAAAAGTACTTTTTACATAAAACCCCCTCAAGTTTCACAAATTACAATAAGGCCCCTAGCTAATATTGAACTTCAAATTATCTTTCTTTTAGTCTGACTTGGGTTAGAGTCTGACTAATTCTGACTTGAATATAATTCAAGTCAATCTATATTTCAATCATATTCCAACACAACTTGAAATCATGAATCCCTGAATACAGTTAACAATATATTCATTTTTTTGACTGAATCAAACCATGGATATTCATTCCATTATCCTGATATTCCATTTACCTGATTATACAGTTGCAACATGTTTACTGATATCATGGTTTTGGTCAGTCACTCAATTTACATATTCCATTACTACAACACTGTTAAAACATTACGGGGTTTAAAGGGGTAGATTGGTACGGAAGATGTTAAAAGTGGAATGAGGTGATCAGATTAAGACACCTAACATGAATACTGTTGCTGTTGTACCGTGGCATAACGGTTCCTTGTACTCTCCGTTTGCACTGATCTCTAGCATATAGAGATCCCCCTCGTATACACTGGCATTCTTCTGTACCAAGCTACAAACAACTGCGTTAAACAATATTCCATAATATTCTACAACATAATACTCTAGAAAATACTGTTACTCTGCCATTCTCACTCCACTTTTCTTTGGGACTTACCGAGCGACCTGTTCGCTGACGACATTCTATTTCTTTCTTCTTTGAATGTCGTCAGGTGCGTTGGACCAAGTTGAGACCGAGCCAACAACTGAAGATTTGGAGCTGTTCCAAGAAGATCCAGAGCTCTAGACTTTGTACTTGTTCTTTCCAGTATTTCCTTTTATTATTATGCCACTGTTTAGGCATTGCTTTCTTTTTTTCATTCCAGTTGTATTTTCATTTCATGCATTGTATAAAGAATGTTATTAATAAAAGTTGCTGTTATCTCAATCTCATTTGTCTCTTGTGATTATTTTATATTGCTTAGTTACGCTTAGCGTATGTACTTCTGAGTACATACGTAGCGGGCCTCGTCACGACCACTTCGCCGTACATTGGGAAGCGGGGCGTGACACCATTCAGGCTGCGCCAAAGCACTTTCACTGATGGCAAGACCTTCGATCTAAGTTTCTTCACCTGCCGGTCCAAGATCACGACTGGCTGCTCGGTGAACGTAAGATCGCGTTCGAGCTGAACGGTGTGATGCTGAATCATGTGCGAAGGGTCATGCAGGTATCTGCGAAGCATCGACACGTGGAATACGGGGTGAACATCTGGGAAGTCGGGTGGAAGAGCCAAACGATAAGCTACTGCGCCCACACGCTCGAGGATCTCGAAGGGACCTATGAATCTGGGGTTAAGCTTCCCTTTTCGTCCAAACCTCATCACTCCCTTCATCGGAGAGACCCTCAGAAACACGTGATCGCCAACTGCGAACTCTGGTCTGCGGCGGCGCCTGTCAGCATACGATCTCTGCCTGCTCTGAGCTGTCCTCATCCTGTCTCGAATCAGCTTTATCTTCTCAGTCGTCTCTTGTACGATTTGTGGCCCTAAAGTGCTGCCCTCGCTGAGCTCTGTCCAACAGATGGGCGATCTACATCTCCTCCCATACAAAGCCTCGAAAGATGCCATCTGAATAGTATCCTGGAAGCTATTATTGTAGGAGAACTCTATCAAGGGTAAATGATGATCCCAGCTACCGCCAAAATCTAAAACGCATGCTCGGAGCATGTCCTCGAGAGTCTGAATGGTCCGCTCTGACTGTCCGTCGGTCTGTGGATGAAATGCTGTGCTGAAACTCAAGCGCGTGCCCAAAGCCTCCTGAAGCCTCTGCCATAGTCGGCTGATAAACTGGGTGCCTCTGTCGGACACAATACACGTCGGGACTCCATGCAGTCGTACAATCTCGTCGATGTATATCTGGGCATACTGAGCAAATCCGAAAGTCGTCTTCACTGGCAGGAAGTGAGCCGCTTTCGTCAGACGATCCACGATCACCCAAATGGAGTCATGCCCTCTCCTAGTCCTGGGTAGACCCACAACGAAATCCATCGAAATCTGTTCCCATTTCCACTCCGGAATGGGTAACGGCTGTAGCTCTCCCGCTGGCCTCTGATGCTCGGCCTTAACTTGCTGACAAGTCAGGCATCTAGACACGAAATCTGCAATGTCCCTCTTCATTCCGTCCCGCCAGTAAACATCTCTCATATCCTGGTACATCTTGGTGGAACCCGGATAAATGTTGTATGTCGATCTATGCGCCTCCTCAAGAATCCCACGCCGCAGTCCCTCAGCATCTGGTACGCACAGTCTAGTCCCAAATCGCAGTATCCCCTGATCATCGATCACGAACTCGGAAAATCTGCCTTGTCCAATCTGTGCCATGATCTCTGAACATCGGTCATCACTGTGTTGTGCCTCATGTATACGGTCAAGCAACTGCGGGCGTGCACGAACATGCGCAAGCTGTCCCCCGATTGGCGTGAACTCGAACTGCACTCGGCTGTCGCATAATATTTGCCAATCTGCCGATGACTGCCTCTGCACTGCGCTCAAACAAGATAGACTGCCCCTGGGCCTCCTGCTCAGAGCATCTGCCACTACATTCGCCTTGCCCGGGTGATACAAGATCTCGCAGTCGTAATCCTTCACTAACTCCATCCATCGGCGCTGTCTAAGGTTCAGGTCTCGCTGCTGAAATATATACTTTAAACTCTTGTGATCAGTGAATATCTGGCACGACTCGCCGTATAGGTAATGTCGCCAGATCTTAAGTGCAAAGACCACTGCGGCCATCTCCAAATCGTGAGTAGGGTAGTTCTGTTCATGTTTCTTCGGTTGTCGCGAAGCATACGCGATCACCCTACCATGCTGCATCAATACGCACCCTAGCCCTACTCGTGAAGCGTCACAATAGACTGCAAATCCGCCTGATCCTGAAGGCAACGATAATACTGGCGCCGTAGTCAAACAAGTCCGTAGCTGCTAGAAACTGTGCTCGCAATCCTCTGTCCAATCGAAGGGAACTCCCTTCCGGGTCAAACCGGTCAAGGGTGCAGTAATACGGGAAAAATCCTGTACAAATCGCCTGTAGTAGCCGGCCAGTCCTAGAAAGCTGCGTATCTCAGTAACGGATGTAGGTCTGGGCCAACTCTGAACGGATTCAATCTTCCTCGGGTCCACACATATACCATCCCGTGTAATCACGTGACCCAAGAAGTCTACGTTGTCGAGCCAGAATGCGCACTTGGAGAATTTTGCATAAAGCTGGTGCTCCCTCAAGGTCTGCAGTGTGATCCGTAGGTGCTGCTCGTGCTCCTCTCTGCTCCGGGAATACACCAAGATATCGTCAATGAATACGATGATGAACAAGTCGAGGTACGGCCTGAATATACGGTTCATCAAATCCATAAACGCTGCTGGGGCATTGGTGAGTCCGAACGACATCACCAAAAACTCATAGTGGTCGTAGCGCGTGCGGAAGGCTGTCCTCGGTATATCCTCCTGTCGGACTCGCAGCTGATGATAGCCTGATCGTAAATCGATCCTCGAAAAATATCCTGCCCCCTGAAGCTGGTCGAACAAGTCGTCGATACGTGGCAACGGATATCTGTTCCGCACGGTCACCCTGTTCAGCTGCCGGTAATCAATACAAAAACGTAAGCTTCCGTCCTTCTTCTTGACGAACAGGACCGGAGCACCCCAAGGAGAAACACTGGGTCGAATAAGTCCCTTGTCCAGCAAATTTTGCAACTGACTCTTCAACTCACAAAGCTCCGCCGGGGCCATCCGATAAGGCGGTATAGAAATAGGCCCCGTGCCGGGAATCAAATCAATACAAAAAGCAATGTCGCGCTCGGGCGGTAGCCCAGGAAGCTCGTCAGGGAACACATCGGGGAACTCATATACAATCGGAACCTGGTCCAATGGAACATCTGTAGCTCTATTGTCACAAACATAGGCTAGGAATCCCTGACATCCCTTCCTCAACAGCTGTCCAGCGCAAAGAGAAGAAATCAAAATGTGAGGGGTGGCACCACGGTCCCCCTGCACAACAAAAGTCGACTCGCCGGGAAAACAAAATCTCACTGTCTTCTCGCGGCAGTCCACAGACGCATAGCACATGGCTAACCAATCCATGCCCAAAAGAACGTCGAAGTCCAATATCTCAAGAAGGATCAAATCGTCAGGCAGATCTCTATTGCCAATACGGACGACGCAGGACCGGAACACGTGCCTAGCAACAAACGATTCTCCCACGGGAGTGGTCACAACAAGCGGCTGATCAAGCAGACCGGACTCTCTACCCAAACTCGGCACAAAGTGTGTGGATACGTACGAGTGCATGGATCCGGGATCGAACAACGCGTGTGCATCAACAGAACATACTGATAAGGTACCTGAGACCACCGCATTGGACGCCAGCGTGTCCTGATGCGTCAACGCGAAAACTCGTGCCTGTCCTCCACCTGCAACTGGCGGTCCCCTACTAGCAACTGGCTGTACTCTGCCGGTGGCTGGCTGTCCTCTGCCTCGACCGCCTCGCCCTCTAGGAACAAACCCTCCGCGACCACGGCCTCTCTGTGCATGGGTCTGACGCGGAGCAACTGCGGGTACAACAGGTAACGTCCTCTGGGGTGGAGAAGTTGGAAGTGTGACATGCGGTATGGCTGGCTCCCTCCTGTGTGTCTCGGTACAATCTCTGACGCGCTGACGAAGACTACCACATCCAAAACATCCACGAGACGTCTGCTGACCCTCCTGTGGGTAAGAGCTAAACATCTGACCTCGCCCCGAGTCTCTGCCACCTGTACGATGTCTATCACGGCGTCTGAATGGATGTCTCTGAGCTGCTGTATCAGTACGAACCCTCTTCGGCCCTGGAACTACCGAAGTCTCTGCAAGGCGCTCCTCAACCAATAGGGCTGCGTCTACCGCTGTGGCATAGGTCTCATAATGCTGTGCGCTGATCGCAAGGAATAGCGTGGTAAGCAAGCCTCGGACAAATCTCTTGACTCGCATCTCCTTCGTCGCCACTAGGTATGGAGCATAAATAGCTAGCTCGGTGAACAGCACATCGTACTCTGCCACTGTCATCTCTGGCGTCTGGCGTAAGGACTCAAATCTGCGTGCTCGGGCATCCCTAACACTCTAGGGAAGAAAGCGGGCAAGGAACACCGTCACGAACTCCGTCCAGGTCATAAGAGGAAGACCTGCTGCTCTGCCCTTCTCAACTGATTCGCACCATTTCTGCGCAAGACCTTCCAGGCGAAAGCTCGCGAACTCGACCCATCTCGCATCTGCGCATATGAGGGAACGGCATATCCGGGCCATCCTATCAATAAAAGACTGCGGGTCCTCGGCTGCATCTGTGCCTGTGAAGACCGGAGGCTTCAGCCTCATGAACTCTGATAATGATACTGTAATCACCTCCGCGGCTGCAGGAGCAACTGGCTGTACGGTCGGTACCATCGCGGTCCCTGTGACTGGTGGAGCTACCTCTGGTCGCTGAGCTCGAAGCGTCTCAACTAGCGATCCTATCATCTGGCGCATCTCCTGCATGCTGGATCCCACCGTCTGGCGCATCTCCTGCATACCGGCCCCTAACGTGGCGATCTGATCTGTCATGGGAGGAACATTCTGCTCGGGTACAATGGGTGCACTGCCCGGATCGGTCCTCGTCTCGGACGAGTCAACTCGAATCTCGGCCCTCGCGGCCGCTCTCTGCGCCCTAGTAGTCTTTGGCGGCATAGTGGCTGAAAAGGAAAATAGGATTCGATAAGGACATGGAAATCGAATCATAAGAATGTATGCAATAATGAAGGAACTTCAACCAATAAGTCCTAAGGTCGCTTAGGCGAAGTACCGTGTCGTGAGTATGCCGCGGAACATACGCATGCTACGCCACTCTGCTGCAGCTACCTACTCCATCATACCAGGGTCATCCTACACTCCGAAGGTAAAACTTACGCTCTGATACCAACTTTGTCACGACCCGATAGTTTGGCCCGTGACCGGCACTTAACCACGTAATGTCTACAAGCGTAACGCGACTAAGTAAGCCGAAACCCAGAAATCAAACCATTAAATATAGAGTGTTTAAGACATTTTTGTAAAAACAGTTGTAAATATTTAGAAAACTTTAATTAATTTAGTAGAAATCCTTTATAAGTTCAAGTGTTATTTAATAGTTTGGCAACATTTCCTTTATAAAAATTTATCCCGAAAAGCAGGTAAAAGACAAGATGTAAGTAAAATGACATGCGGAATAAATAGAGCATCACAATGATAAGGTACGACTGAGAAAATAAAATGAAAACAGCAAGAAATATAGAACTGTAAAAATAAGTCGGCTCACAACAAGCTCGACACCAGGATACAAAATAACATACATCGTCCTCACAACTGTTTCTAAGTCAATACGTAAAGGTAGATGGAGAATACTAGATACATGAATATACAACTGAAAGGTAAATAGATACCGTACAAAACCCACCTAATAGAAAAAGGGCTAACACGCCTCAGTAATGGTATCTGTGTCAAAAGATGCGGTACACAGCCAGCCGCGACTACTCCAAAGGGCAACCTGCAAGCTGTTAGGTCCACGTTACCCACCCCGGTTCTTTCGGGGAGGCGGAATAGGTAAAACGAAATTTTTTCCTTAGCTAGGTAACATGGACCGTTTCATGAAGGATCGTTGCTAAACAAAACTAACATAAAATCTACAAGTTCTAACTACTATGTAGAATGGTTATACCTAGTCTTGAACTCCTTCTCTTCTAGTTGTTCTCTTGAACTCCTTCTCTTCTTGTTGTTCTCCTCCTTACTTGCTCCTTGTAGTAGTTTGTACGGCTCCTCCTCGTCGTCTCCTCTTTGTCGAAGATAGATCCATCCGAGAGCCTCGAACTTGAGCTCCTACCTCAACCTAGAGGTAACTAAGGTATTTGGTTTGCTAAACCTAGTACCCTAGAATGAGTAGAGATGTGTTATGGTGGCTTTGTCTCAAAAACTTATGATTTCCAACACATGGAACACTTAAGCTTTGAGAGAGGAAGAAGAAGAGCTTTTGCAAAGAGAGAGAAAAGATATGATAGAATGAGAGCTCTCTTTTGCAACCATGCTTATATGAGAATAATAGATTAATAATAATCAAAAAGGAAAATGTGATTGTGAGTATGGAATGACCATTATCATTTCATAATAAATGCAATTTGCAAAGATCAAGAAGCATCTTTGATATGAAATGATTATGGTCAAAATGTCAACAATGGTCAAAATGTCCACCATGGTCAAATGGTCAACCTAACCATCACACAACAATCCTTGATTATCATTATTAATCATATTTATCATTCTCATTAGGGTTTGGAAAAAGTCAACGGTCAACAAGTCAACCAAAGTCAAACGGTCAACAACCCTAATGAGAATCCTCTGCCTCTACCTCTATGAACTGTGCATACACACCCGCATCCGCGTTCCGATGAACACGAATACAATAAGACAAAACAAATCCCAAAACCAATACCAGTATCTGGCTTAAACCAAAGCCCACTAGTAATAACTGCCCGGTCACCAAACGTGCACAAGTGCGCGAGTGTGAACGAACCCTGTCGCAAAACCATGCGACCGCTACTCAGTTTTGCCCAAAGGCTAGTAACCCTCTGTGTGGGACTCTAAATACTCGACACTACGCTGGCAGTGGGGTTAACCATAGACCGCAAGCGGCACTAGCTGTACGTAACGGTCCCCAGGTAGATGCCGATAAGAAGACTGATGAGGTGAATCCATCTGAACTCCTACTGAGCCTGTATGTGACAATCTCCATACAGTCCGGGCTGTTCGTCTAAGAACATCGCAAGGCGGGCCTAGGGGGCAGTAAACGTCAGTCCCCTACTAGCGGTACAAGTCGTGCCGGAGTGTAGCCCAGAACACCTGAGATAACACTGGAAACCTACCAGTCTATCTCGCTTGCCCTGGCCAGGGACTTTGTGTAATGGCTCTCCTAGACACAGCGCGATATCAACCCCCAATATCGGGAGAGACGAATCCTGTCTAACCGTCACTGCCTCCAAGTGCTTCGGGACTGCACCCAACTACTACCTGTTTGCACGACTCAGTATAGCCGTGGTAGGGTAGTAATCTAAGAATAATGGGAACACACTCGAGGCGAAATGACAGTGTCAAGTCAGCGGACTAAGCTGTACTTATGTCACCTGGGAACTGTTAACTGACGATAGGTATAATACTAACCAACAGTTCCCAACGAATCATGTCCAGTGTACTTGTAACCTAACGAGCACCTGCATACTATCTCCAGTACGACGTACTGATGGCTGTGGGACAGACCATCTCCCCCGCTGGAAAGAGAAGCGTATGCACTAGTCTACTATGGAGTATCGATGCCCTGTCTCGATAATCCTATGACTAGGGACCAAAATAAGGATGTGCTTATAGACTACCCAGCCCCCACTAGTGTGATCGCCATCACAACGCCGGTAGTCAAGCAAAGATCCTAAGGGCTCTACCAATATGTTTTTAGCGATATGTTAAAAGAAACATATACACATATTAAAATAGAAACAAATCAAGTAGCATACTACTATATCGAGCAAGACTGTCGTAAAACCATATATGTATCCCAAGCCTCCAAAATGTATTATACAAACCAGTACTATACAATAATGGTCTCCAGGGCATACATATCTAACAATCTCCCACTTGCACTAAAGGCCAGTAATTGGTGTACCGCATACCCAACGTCTGCACTAAGGCCAGCTGCCGGCGTACCGCATACCCAATAGCTTAAAAAGTCGCTCGAACTGTGTTTGAGGGAGGGCCTTCATGAATGGATCCGCTGTGTTGTCTTTTGTGTCCACTCTCCGTACCTCGATCTCCTGGCGATCAATGATCTCCCTGATCAGGTGATACCTCCTTAAGATGTGTCTGGATTTCTGATGGGACCTTGGTTCCTTCGCTAAAGCTATAGCCCCATTGTTATCGCAATACAAAGGTATTGGGTCAACAATGGATGGAACCACCTGAAGTTCACTAATGAACTTCTTTATCCAGACCGCCTCTTTTGCGGCATCGCTTGCAGCAATGTATTCAGCCACCATCGTCGAGTCTGCGACTGTATCCTGTTTGGAACTCCTCCAACATACCGCCCCTCCGTTGAGGGTAAACAAAAAACCCGAGACAGACTTGCTGTCATCTTTGTCACTCTGGAAGCTTGAATCGGTAAAGGACTCGACCCTGAGGTCTCCATTACCGTAAACCAGGAACATCTCCTTAATCCTTCTCAAGTACTTGAGAATGTTCTTCACTGCTGTCCAGTGGTCCTCACCTGGGTCTGACTGATACCGGCTCACCACGCTTAGCGCGTAAGCTACATCTGGTCTTGTACATAGCATCACATACATTATAGATCCTACCGCCGAAGCGTAGGGTATAGTGTTCATGCGAACCCTCTCCTCGTCAGTCTTAGGAGACATCTTCTTGGAGAGGGTAATTCCGTGCAATGTGGGTATGTTACCGCGCTTGGAATCCTCCATACTAAATCTCTTTAGTACGGTCTCTATGTACCTGGACTGCGAAAGTCCCAGTAGTCTCTTGGATCTATCTCTGTAGACCTTGATCCCCAGAATGTACGAGGCATCACCCAGGTCCTTCATGGAGAACCGTTGTGACAAGAATAGCTTGACCAATTGTAGCATAGGAATGTCATTTCCTATCAAAAGAATGTCGTCCACGTATAATACTAGGAACACGACAGTTCGTCCTACAATCTTCTTATAGACACAATGTTCATCTTCGTTCTTGATGAAATCAAATTCCTTGATTGCCTCATCAAAACAGATGTTCCAACTCCGCGATGCCTGTTTCAATCCATAAATGGATTTAAGTAACTTGCACACCTTCCCGCTGCTCCCACTGTCTACGAAACCTTCTGGCTGATCCATGTAAACGCACTCTTCTAAACAGCCGTTTAGAAAAGCCGTTTTAACGTCCATTTGCCAGATTTCATAGTCATGGAAGGCAGCAATGGCAAGTAGGATCCGAATGGATTTGAGCATAGCCACTGGAGAAAAAGTTTTATCATAGTCCAAACCAGGTCTTTGACGAAAACCTTTTGCAACGAGTCTAACCTTATAGATTTCCACCTGCCCATCCACACCAAGTTTCCTTTTGTAGATCCATTTGCATCCAACGAGTTTTACCCCAGGTGGAGCAATATCCAAGGTCCACACTTTATTGGTGTACATAGACTCCATCTCGGATTGCATTGCATTCAGCCACTTATCAGAGTCCCTACTGATAATGGCCTACCTGAAACTGGTAGGGTCATCTTCTTCCAAGATGCAATCCTCTCGATCCCCGTCTATGAGAAAACCGTAGTATCTCTCGGGCGGATAAGAAATCCTACCAGATCTGCGGAGTGGCTGAGGTTCATCTGGGGTTATTGAATCCAGTGGTTCCTCCAAATTTTCAGTTACATTTTGTGGTCGCTGAATTTCTTCCAGTTCTACCGAACTCCCACTAGTTTCTTTTGCAAGAAACTCCCTTTCTAAAAAGGTAGCGTGGCGAGATACAAACACCTTCTGTTCCTCAGTGTGGTAGAACAGATATCCTAGTGAGTCTTTAGGATATCTCACAAATTTACATAGAACTGATCGTGCCTCTAACTTGTCCGGTTTCTGTGTTTTCATATAGGCCCGACAACCCCATATCTTAATAAATTTAAGACATGGTTTCTTACTGCTCCATATTTTATACGAAGTTATAGGCACAGATTTGGACGGAACTTGATTCAAAAGGTATGCCGCTGTCTGAAGCGCATGTCCCCAAAATGAAAGAGGCAACTCGGTATTACTCATCATGGAGCGAACCATATCCAGTAGGGTACGATTCCTCCGCTCCGATACACCGTTGTGCTGTGGTGTATAAGGGGGAGTAAGCTGAGAGAGAATACCATTATCTTTTAAGTAATCTAGGAATTCCGTGCTTAAGTACTCTCCTACTCTATCAGACCGGAGGATCTTGATACTCTTACCAATCTGGTTCTCTACTTCGTTTCTGAATTCCTTGAATTTCTCAAAAGCTTCAGATTTGTGTTTCATCAGATACACATATCCAAATCTAGAGAGATCGTCAGTGAATGTGATGAAGTAAAAGAACCCACCCCTTGCATGTATAGACATCGGACCACATACATCACTGTGTATGAGTCCCAAGAGCTCTGCTGCCCTTTCTCCATGTCCGGTGAACGGAGATTTGGTCATCTTTCCTTTGAGACAAGACTGACAAGTTTCATAAGATGAAAACTCGAACGTATCCAAGAGTCCATCTTTATGCAACTTACTTAGTCTTTTCTCTCCGATATGACCAAGTCTACAATGCCACAAGTAGAATTCGTTCGTATCTGAACTCTTCCTCTTGCGTATGTTTTGTACATTGAGAACTGTATTCTGATTTAGAAAGTAGATACTATTTCACAGTGTACCTTCTGCAACCAGTACCTTGTGAAGGTAGATGTTCATGATATTTCTATCAAGATCAAAGTTATATCCATCTTTATCGAGTAAAGAAACTGATATGATGTTGCAAACCATGGAAGGTACATAGTAGCAATCGTTCAAAATCATAGTATTGCCATTTGGCAACACTAGGTGATATTCACCGACGGCTGTAGCATTAACTTGTGCTCCGTTCGCTACTCTGAGCGACATATCACCAGGTACAACTTTCCTACTTTTTCTCAGTCCCTGCAATAAATTACAGATATGAGATCCTGATCCGGTAGCAAGTACCCAGGAGGTAGGGCTGACCGTAAAGCAGTTCTCAATAACAAGAACACCTGAAGTAGATGCAAAACCATGCTTCTTCTTCAACTGGGTATCCTTGGAATCCATGCAATCCTCTTTCCCTTGCTCATACTTATGACTGTTGTCGTAAGTTAGAGCTGAACCAACGTTCCCCAGCCCCGAATAAGAATTCGGATCGGTCAAGCGATACATTTTATTATCTTGATTAGGGCGTGAAATGGCTGCTACCTGGAGAAAGAGAAAAGAAACACTCAGCGTGTGCTCTTACAAGATTAGATTGGTTTATTGATTTATCTAATCAGGATGGCTCCCACTGTTTCCTCAAATTCTTCTTCAAACCCTAAAAGAAGAACTAGTCAGGATTCATCGCACGTCATAATACTTGCTTAACCATTCAGCCAGGCTAGTGTTGGTACTTCGAGGGAGGTTTTCCAACGCTTTCGCGAAGTTCCTTAATTAAATAACCTCTTTTCCCTGGAGGCGTAGCCCCGCTAACACCGTTCTAGACACCTACTTGGTTTATAGCATTGATTGTTAAGTGAAAAAATATCCCGAGAGTAATCCAACTCATTAGTGGGATCAGGATCCAACTATCATTGTGCGATGACCTAGATGGAATCCACTCTAGTCACCACACTCCAGAAGGTATGCTAAATCTGCAAGTTTCAATTTCTTTAGAAACTCCCGATGTGGATTTTTGCCCCTAGGACCCAAGTGACCTTGACGAATAATCAACAAATCAAAAGGTCCTAGTCAAGTTCAACCCGTCGTTATCCAGGATTGCATTAGACCCGCCCGCATGATCCTTGACGAATAATCAACAAAATCATGTGACCGTCCTAACCAATCGCATCTATCAGTGCAACAGATAATTATTACTTAGCTACCGTTCACTGTGCCTTGACGAATAATCAACAAACGCAGCACGAATAATAAGTATTAATTTTCTGAAACGACGGAGGGCTACGGCTCGGTTTTTGGCGAAAAAACTGTTAACGTAATGAACTTGATATAGTTGAAGGAACCTGATAACCATTTTTGAAAATATAGTGGCGAAGATTTTTGCTAAAGAGGTCACTCCCTGTGAAGGGATCTCGGCTCTTTCCTCGTCGAATGAGGTGCAGGATATTCCAAACTGAATACCTCGATGTAAAGCAAGAATAATCGACTATAGTGAAGTTATTACCCTGACGCAAACTTTTTGTCCAAGGGGTCACTCCCGATGAAGGGATCTCGGCCCTTGCCTCGTCGACTGAGGTGCTGGGCATTCATAACCGAATACCTCTATGCAAAACAAAAGAGAACGTCATTGCAATAACAGCTTCTTGAAAATTGTTCCAACAACGTCTTTTTGGTTTATTTTTCTTTGCATTAATTTAATGCGTCCCATCAGTTAATCCTACCATTGCAGAAAACAACGAAAATATGACGTACGCTTATGCCATCCGCATTCGCCACGGGGTCCCGTCATCACCCGTTAGGTTACTTAACTAACGACAGAGCGGGGGCTGGACTAGCGCGGATGCAAAACATAAGCAACGCCTAAATAGATATCATATATAGATATATATTCACATTCGTCAGATGCAATGATAGCCATTCCAGATCACAGATGAATACTTTGGATATACTAGGAATCTGCATTCCGTTCGAGCCTGCAACGAAAAACAGATTACACGGTCGCGATGAATTGCAAAATACCCCATCCTAGACCCCTACGGGTGCGGCAAAATACCCGCCAAATACCCGAAGTGAAGCAACCTCCCTCAACAAAGTGAGTAGGCCACTCGGCACTTCGAGGTACCCGGTAGTTTGTGCACCCCACCTTGGGTCTATCCTAGGAGCAAAAACAGTAAAAGAAATTATACAATGACGACTGCAACCTCATCCCGGATGTGCGGCCAAACAAATAATATTACATCAATTTATATATTACATGAATTGAAAGATAAAGAAAACTCTCATCTCACAACCCCCGGCTATTCATCCGCGACAATCCAACGAATTCATATACATAAACCATCAACATTACAGATCACAGATATGTATAACCCCCATTAATCGACGTATAGCGATTAGCAGACGTTCAATACAGATATAACCCATTAGCCAAAGTCTACAGAGCTTCGATCAAAATACGGATTTGTAACCACCCCAAACACAAATTTGTTCTCTGGAAAATCTGGGCAGAAACAACATATACTAAAAATCCCAAAACTTCCAAATAAGAACACTGCACAAAACCCGATCCACGGCCGAGTCAACTCGGCCGCGGTTCCGCGGCAGGAAGCATATTCGTGCCGCGGATCCGAAGCGCTTTGACCGAGTCACTGGATCGTTTTTGTTCTGTGTTTTTACAAAACCCTGAGCCGATTTTTCATGTATGTTAAATCATTTTTAGAGCAGTATAAAAAATCGGCAGAAACATGGTTTTTCCGGACGTGTTTTGCGATTTTTGTCCGATAGAAATTCTAGATACTTTGCTAACATGCTAGTTTGTGTTTAGCTAGGCTCTGATACCATTGTTAGGTCCACATTACCCACCCCGGTTCTTTCGGGGAGGCGGAATAGGTAAAACGAAATTTTTTCCTTAGCTAGGTAACATGGACCGTTTCATGAAGGATCGTTGCTAAACAAAACTAACATAAAATCTACAAGTTCTAACTACTATGTAGAATGGTTATACCTAGTCTTGAACTCCTTCTCTTCTAGTTGTTCTCTTGAACTCCTTCTCTTCTTGTTGTTCTCCTCCTTACTTGCTCCTTGTAGTAGTTTGTACGGCTCCTCCTCGTCGTCTCCTCTTTGTCGAAGATAGATCCACCCGAGGGCCTCGAACTTGAGCTCCTACCTCAACCTAGAGGTAACTAAGGTATTTGGTTTGCTAAACCTAATACCCTAGAATGAGTAGAGATGTGTTATGGTGGCTTTGTCTCAAAAACTTATGATTTCCAACACATGGAACACTTAAGCTTTGAGAGAGGAAGAAGAAGAGCTTTTGCAAAGAGAGAGAAAATATATGATAGAATGAGAGCTCTCTTTTGCAACCATGCTTATATGAGAATAATAGATTAATAATAATCAAAAAGGAAAATGTGATGGTGAGTATGGAATGACCATTATCATTTCATAATAAATGCAATTTGCAAAGATCAAGAAGCATCTTTGATATGAAATGATTATGGTCAAAATGTCAACAATGGTCAAAATGTCCACCATGGTCAAATGGTCAACCTAACCATCACACAACAATCCTTGATTATCATTATTAATCATATTTATCATTCTCATTAGGGTTTGGAAAAAGTCAACGGTCAACAAGTCAACCAAAGTCAAACGGTCAACAACCCTAATGAGAATCATCTGCCTCTGCCTCTATCAACTGTGCAAACACACCCGCATCCGCGTTCCGAGGAACACGAATACAATGAGACAAAACCAATCCCAAAACCAATACCAGTATCTGGCTTAAACTAAAGTCCACTAGTAATAACTGCCCGGTCACCAAACGTGCACAAGTGCGCGAGCGTGAACGAACCCTGTCGCAAAACCATGCGACCTCTACTCAGTTTTGCCCAAAGGCGAATAACCCTCTGTGTGGGACTCTAAAGACTCGACACTACGCTGGCAGTGGGGTTAACCACAGACCGCAAGCGGTACTAGCTGTACGTAACGGTCCCCAGGTAGATGCCGATAAGAAGACTGATGAGGTGAATCCATCCGAACTCCTACTGAGCCTGTATGTGACAATCTCCGTACAGTCCGGTCTGTTCGTCTAAGAACATCGCATGGCGGGCCTAGGGGGCGGTAAACGTCAGTCCCCTACTAGCGGTACAAGTCGTGCCGGAGTGTAGCCCAGAACACCTGAGATAACACTGGAAACCTACCAGTCTATCTCGCTTGCCCTGGCCAGGGACTTTGTGTAATGGCTCTCCTAGACACAGCGCGATATCAACCCCCAATACCGGGAGAGACGAATCATGTCTAACCGTCACTGCCTCCAAGTGCTTCGGGACTGCACCCAACTACTACCTGTTTGCACGACTCAGTAGAGCCGTGGTAGGGTAGTAATCTAAGAACAGTGGGAACACACTCGAGGCGAAATGACAGTGTCAAGTCAGCGGACTAAGCTGTACTCATGTCACCTGGGAACTGTTAACTGACGATAGGTATAATACCAACCAACAGTTCCTAACGAGTCATGTCCAGTGTACTCGTAACCTAACGAGCACCTGCATACTATCTCCAGTACGACGTACTGATGGCTGTGGGACAGACCATCTCCCCCGCTGGGAAGAGAAGCGTATGCACTAGTCTACTCTGGTGTATCGATGCCATGTCTCGATAATCCTACGACTAGGGACTAAAATAAGGATGTGCTTATAGACTACCCAGCCCCCACTAGTGTGATCGCCATCACAACGCCGGTAGACAAGCAAAGATCCTAAGGGCTCTACCAATATGTTTTTAGCGATATGTTAAAAGAAACATATACACATATTAAGATAGAAACAAACCAAGTAGCATACTACTATATCGAGCAAGACTGTCGTAAAACCATATATGTATCCCAAGCCTCCAAAATGTATTATACAAACCAGTACTATACAATAATGGCTTCTAGGGCATACATATCCAACACAAGCACTGTGGCACAACGGGGGTGAGTTGCCAACTCGTGAATAGTAGATAACATATAAAGGTAATCGTGAGTATGCTCGTGCTGCGATACTCTAACCTATGCCAACAGATAAACATCTATATGATGAACTGGGTGCTCAATATCATGCAACGAGTACGATCTAATAGTCTCACCATATGATGTGCAAGGTATACAATAATCATGTCAAATGATGAAATCTAACAATCCTATATAGCATGAGCTGGGTATGCAATGATCGTGCAAGCATGTGTACTATATCAAGTACAATAGATACAGGATAGGATGTCAAATACTAAATGCTGAGCATGGGAATAATAATATCTACACGGAGTATCACGTGGTAAAATAGTCGGTGTCCAACAATACACCCAAATCCCAGTAAAAACTCAGGCGCCGTCATCCACATCGGCCCTCAAATCCTGTGAACCTCATAAGATCGGAAGTGCCCATCATCGGCACTCAAAATATCATGAAATCAGCCGTGTCCAGCATCGACACGCAAATCCTCCAATATGGGGCGTCCGTCCATCTGATCTGCCCACGGGCTCCGTCTGCGGAATCGGCCCTCGGCCCCGGCAGTACGCATCGTCCCGTATCCATCAATCGACTCTGGTCAGTATCCTCCGGATAACCGCCAGGTCCAACCAATCCCCGGTAGGTAGTAGTCTCTCCGCCGGGCTCACCGTCTAACAATACGAGTCTTCTCGCCCCGGGGTACCGTACCGGGTCCACCATGTACCCGCAATCGGTGCCTACCTCTTCTCGAATTGGGTATACTCACACAAGCTCTCTGGAACCGAGAAAACTCATGGTGGACGCACTAAATATCATATCAAGGGAAACCGGGTTTTTAAACAGTGCGTGTTTTCTTAAAATAGTACTCCGGTTCCCAAATCCAGAAATCACATAAATCAAATCCAATGCGTAAATCCATGCAATGTGTCGTATGACGCTAATGGTAAAAGAAAGGGAGAACCGCTCTTTTAAAAGATCCCGTTTTGGAAAATACCGCTTGCGGTCCCTTAGTTTCAAATCAAGTCAATATCATCCATGTATGTAACATATGAATATGGGTATAGGTATGGATGTGCGAATGGATAAGCACGCAAAATGAATATAGCAATGTACATGTGAGCTAATGTAGACATATGATGTATATGCGCCCGAGTATGAATATATGTGATGTATGTGGCACAGGTATAGATATGTGATGTATATGTGCCCAAGTATGATCATATGTGATGTATGTGGCACAAGTATGAATATATGTGATGTATGTGGCACAAGTATGAATACATATGATGTATGTGGCACAAGTATGAATAGGTGAGGTATATGTGCCCAAATATGAATATATGTGATGTAGGTACGCACAAAAGTGCGTATACAGTGTGCATGGTATGAATATACATATGCTAGTATGCGGCAAATCATGACAACGTCAAATAAGCAGAATCAATATGATATGCGGTTTATAGCAATCCTATAATGTGAGTGGCATGGCAATCACTAACGGTGTGAGTGTAGCATATAAATCATGCTCGTGCAACTTGGACCGTTAGTGACAGTGCGGTGTTCTATACTACCAATATATCTATATGGACACTCATGACTACAAATCCTATTACGCCCTGACGCTTAACGCCATACGGGCGATTTCCCCGTAGATGTTAAATCCACTCACCTGGTCGCGTGCTAAGTATAGCTGACCACCTGCTTCCCTTTCCTGGCGACGTCTGACGTGCCCGCCTGTGAACCTGGAATTTTACACAAGGAAACCAATTATATAAGCAAGAATCTCTCAAATCGCGAGATCGAAATAAAACGAGAAACTCGCGTCGTGAATTAACGCGTGTGTGTGCGATACGCTGAAACGTGTGTGCACGCGTCTACGACTCAGCCCGACACGCCGCGATACGCTGAATCACAAAACCCACTCGCGTATCGCGCGTATCACGCAAACTAAAAACACCAGAAAACGATATATCGTCCCAGATTCTACCCAGGTTAAAATATTACAAAACTATATATACCATGGACCTACAAAACATAGCAGATACCCAACCTAAAAACCCTAGCTCCTATCTCCCTGGTCTGGCCGCAATTTGTGGCTAGAAAGATTTTTCCGGCGGCCTGAAGTTAGGCCGGTGGGGTCGGGCTCTGGTGGTGGGGTCAGGGTCTCTCAAGTAGGCTACAGTCCACTCAATTTTATTCCGAACCCACTGGGGTAACAGCAGACTTCAAAAAGCTAAGATTTTGCTTAAAAACGTCAAATTTTGCACAATTTGCAAACTTAGGGTAAATCTGTGTGTTGGGGTAAAAATTTACACCCCCGTTGACCGAGTCAAAGTCAAGGTCAACCCCAAGCCAGGTGGGCCCAAGCCCAGGTCAAGCGGGCCCATGCCCAAGTCGAGCCCGCGGCCAGCCTCCTCCATGCTAAAATATAGATCATGTAATAAATATTTTTCATGTAATTTTTTATACATGAATGTATGCAAAATGGGCATAAAGCCAAATTTTTGTAAGCCCATGGCTTATGTGCAAAAATGAAATGGCACATGAGCCATGGGATAGGCAAAATGCCATTTTGTGAAGCCCAAGGGGCTATGTGTAAAATGTATGGCCTATAAAGGCAAGGATAATGAAATATCCCAACAACTTTTTCTCTCTCAAAAAAAAAAAAGTTTCCAGATCTGAGATCTATTCTTCTTCTTCAAGGTTCCAAAACCTTCTTCTTTCTCTTGAATTAAATCAAGAGTTTTACTCTTCTTTTTATAAAACAAATTAGTTTTTCACCACAAAATCCACAAAGGGGAACTTGGATCTGTCATCAGATCTTAAAAAGGAGAGATTTTGAGATTTCACATCTCTTGATCTTCAAGATCCAGCATGCAACAGGAGGAAGAAGAAGAACCACTTCCATTAAACCCAAAACACATTCAGGAGCCCGACTCCTCTCTGATTTCTCTTTTGAGAAATCTTTTTTTCAGGCTAAAAGCCTCTTGTCCTCTCCGGCGCGCAGCGCAAGCCCGCAAAGCGCCCGCGTGCCGACACGTGGCGCGCGCGCTTGCGCGCCTGCGCGCCTGCGCAAAGCGCCCGCGTGCCGACACGTGGCGCGCGCGCGCTTGCGCTCCAACGCGCATTGCGCAAGACGCCCACGTGCCGACACGTGGCGCGCGCGCGCATTGCGCAAGGCGCCCACGTGCCGACACGTGGCGCGCGCGCGCTCTTGCGCAAGGCGCCCACGTGCCGACACGTGGCGCGCGCGCGCCTGAGCGCACAGCACCTAAGCGCACAGCGCTCAAGGCGCGGGCCCCCACGCATCCCTTGGATGCCTTTTCCCCCTCTTTTTATGTACATACATATACATATATATACAAATTCACACATATACATACTCCGCCACATTCTCCCCCTCCAAAAAATTTTCGGGCCGGGGCGCTGCCCCGAACCCCGTAAGGGGGCTGCTAGCCCCCTTGACCCCCAGCCCGCTATCCGGGTAGCGGGACCCCCGTAAAAAACTCTGCGTGGCTCCCGATATATCCAAAACCCCCTTTCAAAACAAAACACACGCACACTGCACATTGAGTTCGCATGACCAATTTAACCCGTTAATCGGAGGTTCCCTCGCCCCAAAGGCGAGGGGTAATTAACGGCAGCTTAGTCCGCGGCTGCCGGAGATTCGGATCCCCATAATCATTAAACCCCCGGCCTACCCTAGGCAGGGGGAATCTGTAGTACGCCTGACAAGCGCTCGCGTATTCCCATCTCACTGGGGTGATGAAAAACACCCTACACTGTGTAATCTGGGGTTTACTTAGGTTCACAAGGCCCTAACAACACTTAATTAACTTAGTCTAGCCAAAACTAACCTTACTTAAGCAAAGATCACACTAATCACCACAAATATCACTAAAAACACATAATCTAGCGCTAACAACTACCAATTACACTAATTAAGCTAAACCGACACACAAGTCTAGCATACAAGCAAGTGGAGCTCAGAGGTTATACCTCTCTTGACCCTACGAGGCTGGGTCAAGGGAAGAAGAGAAGAAGAAGAAGCTGCTGCTGCTGTTGCTGCTCCAGATGTTGTTGCTGTTGTTACTGCTACTGCTGATGCTGATGCTTGTTGTTGCTGTTGTTATTGTTGCTGATGGTGTTGTTGATGGTGTTAGTGCTGGGGCTGCTCGGGCTGCTCGGGCTGCTGCTATATGTGCTGGGGCTGCTGTGGCTGTGGCTGAGCTGCTGCTGCTGGGGCTGGAATTGTTGATGTAGCTGCTATTGTTGCTTTGTTGTTGTTGTTGTTGTTGTTGTTGTGTGATGCTGCTGCTGCTGCAACTTCTGCTGTTGCTGCTGATGTAGCTGTGTGTGTGTGAGTGAGTGAGTGAGATATGAGAGTGTGAACAAACAAATGAAAGAATGATAACAATAGTGAGTCAAGCCCCCATTTCTCTCTCTCTTGCCACATTAAATGCAAGCATGGGCTTGCCATGATGCACACACACTCTCTCTCTCTCATTTAATGCAAGCATGGCTTAGCCATGATGCATTCTCTCTCTCTCAAGTCAACCAAAAAAGCATTTTAAATCCAATTTCATTTAAAAAAAAATACCCTTAATTCAAATCATGTTAACTTACTAATGGTGGGATTAACCTACCATGGTTGTTAGACATGGTTTAACCCAAATTCTAACCCTAGTTTACATGCACAAGTTTGTGCAAGCTTGGTAAAATTTTAGAAAAATATTTATTAAATTTGAAAAATTATTTGAAAATCAATTTGGTAAACTTTTTATTAAAATTCACATATTAAAATATAATTAGCCACTAAACACATCCTAGGGTGTTACAATGGCTCCCACTCTGCCACTTTCACCACGTCGGGATCGTTCGACTGACTCTACCGCCGACAGCTATCCCTAGACCACTGGGTGGGCACGGGCCAGTCCTCACCCTCGGGCGGCCCAACAAAGAAAAACTTCTTCTTCCAATCATGGATGGAAGAAGGTACCACGATGACCCCCGACCCGGCAGCGCTTCCCCGTTGTTTCCTAAAGAAGATGTATACCCACCTTGGTTCGCCCATGCGAGTGCCGGGGTGACGTTTGTAACAAAGAGAAGAGGCAAGGGTGCTCAGTCTGAAAGGGATCATGTGTAACTTCAAACGGACCAAGAACCCGAGGAGAATCCTCTAGGAGTTCGGTACTAGCTGACCCGGGGCTAACCCGAAATGATTCAGCGCTATAACAACCTCGAGAGAGAAGAGCAGGCGCATTCCGGCCTAAAAGGCTTCCGGGTACAGGGTAATCTCCTTACCCCGTACCTGATCTGCTCTCTCTCTTTCCTCGGCCAGACGTAGCGTGTAACCGGGAGGAATGTGGAAACGAGCCCGAGCGGTGGCGAGCTCATCCTCATACCTCACCGTGGATGACACACCAGGGGCATCCGCGACCTCCGCCCTAGGAACCGCCCCCGTCGCGCGATCCCGGAAAGAGGATCTGACCCTAACTTCCCGGGAGGACTCCGACTCAGTGGAAGAAGAAGCAGAAGTAGAAGAAGCAGAAGTAGAAGAAGCAGAAGGAGAAGAAGAAGAATCTACGGGGGGCTCCCTAGACTCTACCCGGTCTATTTCTACAGACTCTTCACAAGAAGACATTTAACCTGATGAAGGGGGTGAATCCTCGGAAGAGAAAAACGCAGATATCCCGACCTGAGAAGGAGAGCGCCGAGCTAACGAGACTCAAGACGAGGAAAATTTGAAGAGATATGGGCCTTGATGGGGAACCTACCTCTATTTATAGCTGCCGGCATACACATCCAACGGCGACAGTCATCTCCCGCCAAAACGACTCTTTGCATTCGACGGCCTCCATCGCTCCACCTGTCACATGCGCATTGGTCGTACCCCATCGAATGCCAGAACCTGCGGCCCGTCGCGTCAGCCAACCAGCGCCTGACACGTGGGATGTCGCTTCGGCAAACGTACGCATGATTCGGCGCTTCCTCTTTAATGCAAGATCTGACCCCTGATCCGCCAACGTCATCAAGAAAATACAGCTAATTACCCGGGAATGCGCACTTACGATGTCTTCGAAAAGGAGCTCATCTCGGATGACCCGGCAGACCACTCTCGACCCGACCCGTGAGCGGGTCGGGACGAGAGTGGGGGGCTAATGATGATGCTCTATATCGGTGATCTCTCGGATCGTGACACATGGCAGACGACGTGTTACGCAGCTAGCAAGAAAGACCAGAAAATGGTACGTCGGTAAAATACCCCGGGTCTGCGACCCATGGACATAGCCGACCTTCTGCAACTGTCCACACCACTCCTGTGCCCGCCTTACAAACCACCGTCGGCTCACCTCCGAGCCTCCTGCACAATTGGCCTCCTCGGCCCTCTCAGCTCGTCTCCGGGCTATCGCAGAACCAAGATACCTCGGCCTCCCGCTCGTTCCCGAGCGTCCCGCCGAGCTCATCTTCCTCGGTCTCATCGACTGACCAACGACACCAATCGCAGGCGCAACCGCGTTACTCCCGCGAATCTCGCCATGCGCGAGATATCTGCCGGCCACTTCCCGCGTTCCACACCATCACGATCCCCCATTAACTAGCCTGTCTCGTCATTAATGCGTGATCCCGCCTATCACGCGGGCGTGACGCCGGGAGCGTAACGGCCGGTGTGATCCTCGGGCCTGCCTGCCTGTTGCCACCACTATATAAACCCCTCTTTCAGACGGTTCAAGTAAGTGATTTTTCTTCTCACTAGGCCGTTACTCTGCTCAAATATCCGGTCTAACTTGATCGTCGAAGGGTCCTCGGTGGTACAACCATTCCGGGACTTTCTTGCAGGTAGCTCGGCCTCAACCACCTCAAACCTATTGAGATCCACACGCTTCAGGAGTCAACCTCTAACTCAATCTCAGCCGTCCGTCGTCGCCAACAGCAGATCTATGGAAGGTAATATCTTGATGTGATCCGACATCCGTCAGTATGTGACATAAAATTGGAGTCTCAATTTCAAGAAAAGTAACTAAGCTTCTTCCTTTGGCATTATAATAGCACTATTATCTTGCACGTGCGATGCACGTATTCAAATAGAGATTATGTTTAATTTTCTTAATTTGAATTCAAAAAACTAAAAGAAGATTAAAACTTACATAGTGGGTGCGGTTGATTAATTTGTTTTCAAAATAATTCACAATGATTCTAGTAGTTATTTAAGATTAGTAGAGATAATTGTATAGTGATAACTGATTCAGTTGAGAATTGTATTTATTATAAAGAAAATTTTACATTTAATTTTTTTACTGCTGATGTGGCGTTATTTGAGGATATGTTAGATCATTAAATTGAAATCAATTTGAGAACCCTCAAGCTTTGTGGTTACAATAGTAGTTAGAAGTAGAGATGAGATATGCTAAGACGATGTTTTTTCTTGACCATACGGGGTAATTTAGTAATTACTGAGTTTAAAAGGTGTTTTAGTAATTAACTATGTTTTGGATAATAAAATACTCTTAAGGGCTGTTTGGGAAACGGAGTTAAGGTTTATAAATTGTGGTTTCATAAAGTAGCAAAAGTTAACTCCAAAATGTTAACTTTGGCTTATTTGGCAACCATTTTGGACTTGAGATAACTGCAATTTTCAGCCTTAAACTGCAGTTATGTCAATTCCAAGATCAAAGTTTACTAAACTCAACTTTTAGAGTTCGGGACTTACAAATCATAATACCCTCTGCATCCAGTTTAAAATAAAGCAAGGTTATCCTGACTTTCTATCCGAAGGGCCTTAATTTATTTCAAAGAATTCATTGAACAAAGAAATTCCTCCCAGTCAGTCTATCGGATTCGGGTCTTGGACCCGCTTATAAGAACGGGAAAACCTCGAGTGCATCGCTGAATAGAAGCAGGAGCGTGCACTCGAAGAGAGAGATCGAACATGGCTGGCGATGACGAGACAAGGAATCAGATGATGCAGAATCTCTTCGGCGAGCAATCGGAAGAGGAAGAGGAGGAAGACGAAGTTGATTCCGAGCACGAGGCCGCTGCTAATCATTCCGATTACCAATCGGTACTTTTTAATCTAATCATTTCAAATAATTTTGATCGGTTAATAGTTCCCCTAATTTCTGAAATTTTTGGTGGAATGGTTGATTTTTACCGAAGATAGGGTTTTATCTGATGCCTTTTATGCGAATGAAATTGACTTGAATATTGATTTTTAAGTCATTGTCTGATAAAGAAATATTGGTTGTATAGCTGTTGGACATGGACCTCATGATTCTAGGGTTTTACTGATAATAAAACACAATGGTTAGGTGTATTATTGTTATTACTACTATTATTAATTTTTTTAATCTGAGTGTTCTTGTTGGATAGTTGGTTTTTGTTGAATATTAGGGTTTTAATTGTTGCTTTGTTTGTGTAAAAATTTGAATTGAATAGGAAGAGAGAGATTTGTGGATATGATTTAATAAAGTAATTTTGGTTGATTTGCTGTTGGTCATGGGCCTCATGAGTTTAGGGTTTTCCTGATAGAAGAATAATATGGTCATGCCTTTTATTATTCAATTGAAGTTTGCCAGCCACAAGTGTACTTAGAGGCGATGCAAAATTGAATTTTATAATAAGGAGAACCAAGGATCATATGTAGAAAAACAATATGTCCTCAGTGAGGACTATGGCCTCTTTGAGACTTGCAGATGTCTTTAATGCGAGGAATCATTCAAATTCGGATGGAAAAAATTGTGGAAGGAGCTAACCACTCGTTAGTTTTTTCTTTGGAGTTTATAGTTGGGCTTCAAAGAAAAAATATATACATATATAGAAAAAGAAAAAAGGAAAAACGAAAAAGATTTGACACCGAGCCAGGATCACTAACTCATACTAATACAAAAAAGAACTGTCCTTTATATATACTTTATACTTTAGGCACCAAATCACACCTTTTTTTCTTGTTAGATTCAACACAGGTGGACTGGGGAAATGTCGGATGTTTAATTTTTGATATTTATTGTATAAATGGATGGATATTTTGCCAAAACCCCACTTTCAATGCTTGTGACTATGGATCAAGTTTCTACCAATCGACTCAATAATGAACTTGTGGATGGAGAATTGCAAGATCTATGATTTGATGAACCACAAGCAATTTGTGAAAAAAATCTCTGATTGATTTTGAGGCACATTCCCAGCATGCCATATTGCCACGAATTTGTTCCATTGCATGATTTAAAGCCAGCTATATTTGAGGACTAGGACTATATTTTGCATATCTTCGGAAGAAAAGTATCCCAATCCCAGTCCCAGTCCCAGTCCCAGTCCCCTGCTGGTTCAAACCGCTCTTGATTTCTAGGCTTACTCGATACACTTTAAATTCAATCCAATATTTTCCTTGGCTATTTTCTATCTATAGAAGTAGAATATTAAATGTTCGCAACTGCATAGAATGTTATTGTCTTCAAGGCGAGTTTGCACCAACAGTATGCTTATTAACGTGTTCACAAATAAAGTTCAGTACATGACAAACACATGCAGTGTCTATGGAATTCCGCTTAATTGTTGCCTCTTGAAATAAGATCTGCTTTGGATGAAGTTATTACATCTCTGTATTTGTTCATTAAATTTGTTTTCTCTCTGCACTTCAATAAATATACTGTGCTAGTCTGCCGCTGTTTATCAAAGTACCACGCTTGTGACATTAAGCTTATATATGCACCTAAGTTATGTGAAGGGATAAGCTGTTTAGACATCGCCAATCCGTATATTTAGCTCAACGAATGATCTCTTTCTCCTTTTCTATTTTTAGGAGGGGGAGGGAGAAGCAGAGAATAATGGTGAAGGCGAAGGCGGAGCTGAGGGACAAGGGGAAGTTGATGCGGAAAGCGAAGGGGAAGCACGTGATATAGATCATGAGCATGGAGAGAGCGAGGGAGAAAGAGTTCAGAGTTCCCCAGAAAAAGATGTCAGTGATCAGATGGAGAGTGAAGGCAAAGATGGAGAAAGTGAGGAAGAGTATGGACAAAGGGTAGTAACAAGCAGGAGACGAGAATTAATTGCTAGCGAATCGGAGGGATCTGAAGATAATCATTATGCTAATCATGAGAATGAAGACGAGGAGGTTGATCAAGCAAGGAATCATAGGTAATAACTCAGTCATACCTATCTAGCGACATATACTTGCAGATATTTCTATCATGCCAGTTATATTACTGTTAGAATGTATTCTGCATGGCCCTTGGCTTTATTTCTGCCTCAGGGTTAAAAAGAAGTTTCCACAAAACTTTTATCCTTTCCCATTTTCTAGATTATTTTTATCAGTCTAGTAGGATCCATTGGATGCTAACTGGTTTGTAGGATTACGACAAACCTCTCAATTTTCTCTAGTTTCCTAGGCCATGAACTTGGCTCTAATTAACAAAGCGTTGAAGCCAGGATGACAGTTGGCGATTGGCTGTAAAACTCTTTTCAAATCGTATATGAGCCTTTTTTGCTCCATAGCTGACCCCTTGTTGAGGGGAAAAAAGCTTAGATGATGATGGTGCTGCTGCTGATGAAGATGTTGGCAAATTATATGAATTGTATTACTGGAATGGCCTTGTTATGGTCCAACAAATATTGATAATTTTTGCAATTTATTAACACCTTTAAACATTATATTTTTCTGTAGTTTATTGACGAGTACAAAATCAGATTACCCAGTAAGGTTGAAAAAATACACTCTAGGAAGCACCGACACCTTCTATTTGCTTGGTGTGTCCATGTCGTACACATATTGGATACTGACACTCCAACACGCCTCTCAACATCATGTCCGACACATTTAGGCATTGTCAGCCGAAATTGGACGTGTTGGACACTTATTTAGTGCAGAAGGTTGAGAAATAAAATAATGGAATATAGATGCAGACTCCTTTGAGGTTATCAGAGTATTAAACATTTCAAATGTTTCTCTTGATGTACTTGAGCCAGGAGTAAAGTTTTGAAATGATGCAAGTCGGATCTATGGAAGTCGGCTCTAGTGAAGAATGGTCAACATTTTGTTTGTTTTAATCTTATGGATTATAATTCTTGTGTGTTTAACTTTAGTTCCATATATTTGATAATTGGTATATTGTGTATTCTCAAGAAATCTTATTCTTATGGATGGAAGTCAAACCCTGAATATTTATATGGTTTAATACTACATGGTTCTTCTCGTAGTTTATTATATTCTGTTTACACACACATATTATATTTGATGACATATATATAAATAATTTAGCCATGTCACCATGTCCTACTTATTAGTTATTACAAATTTGCCTGTCCTGTGTCTGTATCCATGTTCATGTCCATGCTTTACCGAATACATCTTTTCCTTTGGCGATTCTTGTGTATGTGGCATCATCTTGTACTCTGCGAATTTTCGGTCTAGTAGTTAAATCTCTATCTAGTTCTGCAGGCAATTTTGTTACTGATATCCACATTAACTGTATGAGCTTCTTAGGTTAGCAGTATTACGTTGATTACGCTAGAACAATATAAGCATTCCTTGTTATGTATCTGAAACGTCTATTTTGCAGCAGGTCACCAGAAGAGCAGAAAGACGAGGAAGCTGTTCGTAAGGTGTTTGGAGATTCCGATGATGATGAAGCTGAGTATGGTGCTGAGAACGAACAAGAACATATTTCACATGTAACACTTGAAACCTTTTGTCAATACTGCAACAGTCATGCAAGATTGAGAATTGATACTTGGATAGTTATATATGCCTATGAAGACTTTTTTTTTGTAAACCGGCCCGTAAGCCTAACACACGCACACAACACATTCACACACATAGCACACACAAGTACACAACACACACACACACACACTCACACTCTCTCTCTCTCCTAGGGGACCCACAAATTTGGCCCGAAAGCATTAAATTGCTTCTTTTCCTTGGGATTGAACCCCACACTCACCCCAGGAGGGGAAGTGCCATACCATCTGAGCTATTGCTCATTGGTGAAGACTAATTTATTGATTTGATTACTTTACCTGGTAGGCTTTTGGACCTTTGTGGATCAATAATATCTTTTTCTATACACTACTGTTTTTTTAATCTATCTGGTAAGTTCATTAGTTATTTGTTTCAGAGATCTCCAATGGAGGAGGATGAAGGCGGCTATGAGAAAGATTTGAGACCTGAAGATATGGTTCCAGATGAAGACGCCCAATACGATTCAGAAGATGAACACCAAGAACAGAAAGCAAAGGAGAAGCCTGTTGGTCCTCCACTAGAGCTGGAAATTCCACTGCACCCTCCTCCAGGCCGGCCTGATAGGGTAATGATCTGCCATTTTATTTCCATGCAGCGAGCTTTTGCAAGGAACCATCTTATCTGACTAGACATGCTGCTTATATTTATATGGTGATTCAAAATGATTGCAACCTATGACTACAGCTACCTGTGATAGATGTGCATTCTTGATGTTCATGTATTGGCTTCTGTTCTTTCCTTTCACCAATTAATCTACAGGCCTATTTGCTCACTTGTAATTGGAAATCAACAGGATGTTATGCACATACAGCTATTGGGTTTTGGATAAATTACACTAAATTACCCTCAACTATTACTGTTTTCAATAAAATACCTTAAACAATTTTATTTACAGAAAAATACCTTAAACTAATTATGTTATGCTAAAATATTTTGACGGTCTTAGCAAAGTTGCTTACTCTTTTACCTCTTACTACATCAATTATCATTTCCATGAAGTGGGAGAACTAGAGGAGATATGGGGTGGGGGTAATGGACTTTGGTGACAACGGCGGTATCGAGGAGTCTTGAGGGAAAGGACGAAATGTTGGATGTAGAAGAGGAGGACATGGTGATGGTTGAGGAGAGGAACGAGATGGAAGAGAGGAGGCTGAAGCGATGGAGGTGTGGAGGAGGAAAGGAAGGGGTATATTAGATGAGGTCAGGAGGCGTCTGAGAGGAAGATGGAGAGGAGACAGATGGGGGGGGGAGAAGGGATAATTGCCAAATAATCACCAAGGTAGTGGTATATTTTGACCTTAAAAGATCCATGTCACTAAAAAAAATACTTGATGCAAACGAGTAGTATTTTAGTGAAAAAACGCTGATAGTTTAAGGTATTTTCTGTCATTAAATTTGTTTAAGGTATTTCAGTGAAAAACAGATAGTCGAGGGTATTTTAGTGGAATTTACCTTTTGTTTTTTTCTGTATTTATTGATTACCAATCATAATAATTCCAGACTTTTTATGTTTCTGAAGCCTCCTGAGTCTGAAGTTTTCGGGAAGGTTGAGGGAAATGAATTTCTAAAATAACACAGCCGCAAGAACATTTTTTTTGAAGGCTGGAATATGTGCTTTTGTGCAATAGTATAATTATCCATTTGTTAATGCAATGCAATGGGGATTGGAGCCTGAGCCTTGGGTGGCTCTGATACGGTCTTAATGTCTCTGCCAATGCACCAAAACTCCGAAGTTGTGGTGAAAGTTGAAATTTTTTTTTACTTTATCATATGTTGAAACCACGGTTAGCACCTATGGGTCTGCTTTCAAATCATGTAACTCGCATATAATTTATTTAGGATTTAAATATTAACTTTTCTACCTGACTTCTTGTGTAGTCAGTTTATGGAGGCTGTTTTGGTGCATTGTGTATGTTCCAGTCATATTTTAAGTTTTTTATTCTTCAATAATGCTCCTTCATCTTCATTAGCGTAATCTATATTTCTGGAAGCTTTTGCTTTCTGCAGATGAACATAATTAAAGTATCAAATATCATGGGCATTGAACCAAAACCTTTTGACCCTAAGACATATGTGGAAGAGGATGTATTTGTGACAGATGAATCTGGGACAAAGAAACGCATACGCCTAGAGGACAATATTGTGCGTTGGAGAACTGTCAAGACTCGTGATGGCAGAAAAACTGTAAGTAAAGGCATTCCATTTAAAAAAAAAACATCCCAGGCCTTTGGTATATAACTTCAATCCTATAACAGTAGTTTTTTTTGTAGTATTTAGCTTTTTATCGTTTCATCTTTCAATTTTCGGAGATAGTCCAATGTTAACTAATACACTTCATATCCATTATATTTACTTCTTGCCACTTACATCTGATTAGCTGATACCTTGTTCCTTTTTCCCCCTTGGATTGATATTGTGACTGTATAATTGATCATTCAGTTGATGACCTCATTTGTCTTTGTTTGGCTGCAAACAAAATGATGTGGAAGAAAGAAAAGTGATTAGAACTAGAATAGCCAGGAAATGAAAGTTATTTCTTATTCCGAAGTAAGAATAATTAGAGTACTGAACAGAAAATTAGAGAAACCAATCACTGAAATGAAGCCCGGACTTCAAACTTGATTCGATCATTATGCGATGAGGCTTGAGTAATTATTCAAGACAATAAATTTTGGAGGAGGTTTTTCCCTGCATTATACTCTCTCTAATTTTCACAAAGTGAGTAACTAGAAAATTGGAAATAAATAAATAAATTTTAATCTTTTCTCACTTTTCCTTTAATTTCTTTTTCATTTTCCTTTTGAACCAAAACAACAGAATCAAGTATTGCCTTTGAAAAAAACGAAAACAAAAATACGGAATCAAGTTTGAAGATAGAGATCCAACATTTTGGCGGTGATTGGTTTGGAAGAAAGTGAAGGAAAGGGAAAAGTGATACGAAGCCTGCTATTATGCGCTTCATCAATCATAAACTATTTTTTGTAGCTATTTTTTTTTTTGATTTCTAATCTACTGCATGTTAATAATAAAGTTGCCTAAAAGAAGCTAGTATTATTATTTATGTGTCATCTCTTAGATATTAATAGAATCAAAAGGTAGACAAAAGCAAGTATGTGAGTTCTATTATCATACTTATGTTCTCAAAGATTGCGGAACTATGAAAAAGTGGCAACAAGGTTAAATGCCCATTGACGAGAGTTATTTGCAAATGCATTTCTAGATTTTCAACATGAAATTAAAAATGGTACCAATTGAACTACCTCTCATGCTAATGGTCATGTGTAATTTATGAAGGTGTGTGTGTATGTGAGTGTGTAGTGTGGTGCATTCCTATAATCGATGCAACATTCACTCTATCCGAACTTATATATATATATATATATATATATATATATATATATAGAGAGAGAGAGAGAGAGAGAGAGAGAATAATGGAGGAAAGAGGTTATAGGAGGGAATTTCCTCCTATGGCGTCGAAAAAATACCCCAGTCATTTTTTCCGACGATCGGCACCCACCATTTTCATCGTTATCATCAAAGATGTGGGTACACCAAATTTCATGTGATTCTACAACTTTTTCACCGTTGATTTAGTGGGTTTAAAATTAACGGTTTACCGATAATAGAACTTTTTACATTACTAAATCAACGGTGAAAAAGTTGTAGAATCACATGAAATTTGGTGTACCCACATCTTAGATGATAACGATGAAGATTGTGGGTGCCGATCGTTGAGAAAAATGAGGGAGGGGGTATTTTTTCGACGCCATAGGAGGAAATTCCCTCCTATGGCATCTTTCCTCCATTATTCTCATATATATGTACACTCCAACCGATAGAATTTAAAAAGTATATCTTATCAACTTTTTAGTTATTAGATCCACTTTGGGATTCATTCAAGTATGATGAAAAGTTCTCATTTATTTTAATAATGATATCATTGTTTACACAAATCTTAAAGCAAATCTAATGGCTAAAAACTTGATAGAATTTGTTTCCATTTCCTATCATGTGGAGCGTAGTCTAACTCTCTCTCCGTGTGTGTGCCCCCAGGAAATCATAAACAAATATTTTCAATGAAAAATATTTTCATATCCCAAATCTTAATGGGAAAAATCAAAAGTCTTATGAATTAATACTAAATGAAATAGGTAGTGCTGATTTTGTTTATCGCCTCAGAGATAAAAGACAAATTGCGTACCTTTATATTATAATTTAATGAATCTTCATTTACTAGAATGGAATGATGTGAATCCTATTCTATAAAAATCCTTCACCATCCCGAATCTAAAAACCAATCCTATAATTATTTGGATTACCAAACAATTCTATTACCAAAATTATCAGCAAACTCATTCTTGTATGTATGTAGATACATATATAGTTTTTTTTGAATATACAACCCAAAAAAATCAACTATTTTGAAAAATAACCCTAAGAATAATTTTAAAAATAACCCCAAAGATTTTAACTAAACTAAAAACAAACTTATAGTTAACTTCAGTGTCTAAAATTCTTGGCACTTGCCATTAGAGGTGTAAAAAGATGCGTTTACCCCTCCAGCGGCTAGTAATAAGCTTGTGAATATCCATCACTCCTCTTTTCTTCCCTACAACAAAAAGAAAGGGAAACAATTCAGCTCTTATTCTTCCCGCAAGTTTTTTCTGCTCTCTCATTGTTCTCCTCATCATTTTCCTTTTGACGAGGATATATACTTGATATTTAATTTAGGTGGTCAAATTAATCTCCCCACTACAAATTTAAGTTCAATAATCCCTAGGGGTTAAATTAATCTCCCTACCATAGAGTTATCTACTTTTCCATAAATCAATGCAAATGAGGTATAATGTGTTCTAACACAAGGAAAAGGAATTGAATCATGGTTTGGAATCTCGTCCGATCCGGATCCGAGATGGATGATTCCGATCCACACAATGATAGTCCAAATTCCTATACTGTTGGATACTGAGTTATTATGGTTTACCATTTGATTAGTAACGTTTTAGTATTAAATTTATTGATAGCTTTGGAGGTTTAATGATATATTATTGAGTCACAGTTTATCTGCAATCATTAACACTGAATCTATATAAATAAAGTATAATTATTTTTACGAAGTATTAAAACAACCATTAAAGACATTGTTAATTGCTAAAGAATTTGCCAATTGTTTATCGTCTCTTTTACTATTTATGTTAGAAATTTGCTAATTTGTTTTTCAAATAAATCATCAATGTTAGAAGATCCAATATTTTCGATTCAAGACGGCCGATATAGCCGAGACGGCCGATTGCGACCTCGACAGTGACACTTTGATACTGATACCGAGATATTAAATCTTGAATTGAAGTACCATTGCACAAAAATGTTTATTACATATGCCATAAACTAAGCATCATTCAACCATAAACCACCTTTTACAAAAGCAGTCTTTCAAAATCCCTAGATTGAGCCCTTGGCTCGATAAAGTATGGATTTTTCTCAAATTATCAACCATGGAAAATAAGAGTCAAGTATGAAACAGAGAGCAAAATGGTTTGATCCTTGAATCAGTTGAAATGTGAGAAGTACCCTGTTGCGAAGCAGGGGCAACTTGCTCTTGTACTTCGCCATTGGGAACTTGAAGAGGGAAATTGGATTGAGTGAGGGAGGATGAGGTGATGAAGTGCGTGGAGGTGGTGGCGGTCTTGGAAGAGGAGGAGATGGTGGTGGATTTTTGCATGGAGTCCTTAAACAAAGTCAGGGTTTATGGGAATGAATGGGGGAACATAGGGATTGGGGGCAGTTAGGACATTTAATATGTCGAAGAATTATCCAACTAACCGTGGTCATTCATAACATAGGGTTTAAGCTGGGTTGGTGCAGCATAAGTTGTTTTCAGATAACAGCGAACTTTGAGGGTTGTTTTTAATATTATTGATCTTTGAGGGTTATTTTTGGAAAGGGCTCATCTTTGATGGTTGTATCGGGAACTAATTCTTCTTTCTGTACCATTATTTTAACTCTTCACTTAACTATTATTTTCCCATCATTCAGAATTTGATTTATTCAGGATTTCCCATTCATCTAGGAATGTTAATTTGATGGTCACCATTTAGGATCATGTTTAGAGACGCAGTTAACCATTATCTTTTAATTTCCATTTTTGATATTGTCATATTGTGAAATATTCATTTCTGTTGCATTGTGAATGTTGTACATATAATTCTACATTATCTTAACCTCAGATTGAAAGCAATGCACGCTTTGTAAAGTGGAGTGATGGAAGCATGCAGCTGTTAATTGGGAATGAAGTGCTGAACCTAACCGTCCAAGAGGCACATCATGACCAAACTCACCTTTTCCTTCGTCATGGGCAGGTTGGTATTGCGCTGATGAAACAACTGCTCGATAAGCTCTAGATTTTAAAAAGAAATCATAATCAATCTTTAGTTGGTTAATTGCAAGACAGAAGCCTGAAGGTCCCTTGATAATGATTTCCTTGCTGAATCTTTATAGGTGCCTCTTAAATACTTTTGCAGGGAATTTTGCAATCACAAGGGAGGATCTTAAGGAAGATGAGGTTTATGCCATCTTCCTTAACATCAAAATCTCACCGATTATTGACTGCTCTTGTTGATTCACGCCATAAAAAGGTGTATAAGGTGAAAAATTGTATCACAGACATCGATCCAGAGAGAGAGAAGGAGGAGAAAGAAAAGGTAAACTTTTTAAATTTCTAAATTGCATATGAGAAACTAGATCAAATTAGCGTATCTGCACGCCTGCTTGTTACAAATGCATGTCTAATTATTTCGACTACTTGTAAACTTACATTTGCAATCTGGAGTTTGCAATTAATTTGGTTGAAGATAGAGTCCTTGATGCAATAAATTTTTATATCTTTTATACTGTTACTTGACACTCCAAATCGCAGATATTGGAGACACGCCACACATCTATTTCGACCATTTATTTTCACTGTCAATGCTGCAAAACATAATGGTTAATTTGCCGGATGTGTTAGATTCAGCCTATATCTTTAGGCCCTAAATTGAAATTTCAATATGTTATTTTAACGTAAATTAACACTAAATTTGGTCCGATGTGCATGTGGCTTATAAGAAGACGTGAATTTTGTTAAGTTAGATTTATTCTGATGTTTGCCTTCAATTTCCTATGGAAAACACAAAGGAGGGACATTGTAAAATGTATTGACTCCAGTTTGTGGAAGATGTCAGGAGTGCACTCTTAACTACATTTGGTCAACCGTTCACTCTCTTACGTCATGCAGTTGCTTATGACTGCTACATCCTGGATATACCTATGAGGATCACCATTGAACCGTTACTTTATATAATTGCTTATTGGCATGCGCCCACCCACTTTTTCCTAGACTGTTCCGTATAAATTACTGTTCCGTATAAATATGTCCTAATAGTTCTGTTTATTTCCATTCCGTAAGATTAAGGCTTATACTGATTTTATAAAATACTGCATGGTAGGTCTTAAGTTTACATATACTAACATTTAACAAGCTCCAAAGCTCTATCACACATTATAGCTACAAAGTCCGGCAATATTTAGTGCTTCAATGCTACAATAAACACCATCAAACATTTAATGAGCCAGTGCCCATTAAAGAGATTCCTATTTATTAGTCAATATTTTATTATTCTTCTCTGCATTTGGCCATCAGTAACTTTACCTAGACCCAAGATATTCTGTAAAGCGATAAATAGGAGAGTAAGGTGGAAACGTCTGCATAGATCTTTAAATATCGTGTTTATTAAATGTGCCACAGATATCAGCATGCAATACATGATACATCTTATATGATTGCATCCTTTTAGGTCCTCAAGAAATGCCTCGTCTACTATTTTCTTTTCCGTTGAATTATATGTATGTAAACGTACATTCCATTTAATTTCAAGAATCAATACAATCAAATCCTGGAGAATAAAAAAATATTGTATTTATAAATAAGAATTTTAAAGTTCCAGCCCAAATGTTGTGCTTAAACTTTTAAGTGCGAAAAGTCTTTTTTTGAGTGCTACAAAGAGTATCTTTCATCATAATATAAAGCTCGTAAAACTGTTATAGACCAATGTTTGAAAACTTGATTAATCCCGATCCAACTCGGCTGGACTGGATCGGATTTTAAGGCGGTGAAACAATACACCCTACAAGGAAGCAAACTCGGTGATATCTGATGGGAACTGGCGATTTTCTGTTGTATCAGCTCGGATCGGCCGATTTGATTAGGCAATTCCGGACATTTGCGAGGGTGGTGAGAGTGAGAGGCGGTGGTGGCAGAAGAGGAGAGAGGAGGGGGGTAAAGGGAAAAAATTGAAGTTATTGATATATCTAGTTAAATATTTAGAATTCATTGTATACATAACTTTAATTATTTAAAAAACATATAAAATAGATCTAGCTATGTTTCTATTTCAATTATTATTTTACTGAATTTTTATTTTAAGGAAAAATATGCCTTTATACAAAATTTTTGATACTCTCAATCCGAGACGGACGATATAGCCGAGATATCCAATTCCAATCCTTAGAATACTACTATGATACCAATACTAATATTGTACATTGCTTTAGACTTCTCATGATTTCAGACAAAACTAGAGCATCCATTAATCGGCTCTGCAACTGTCAATCCTATTGATAGAGAGCACCGTTCCAAATATCGGCCGAGATCTCGGTATCGGAGTGGCCAAGATACGATACTTAAATTTTTCTTAAATCTCTTATTAGGCCAATATTGTCCGAGATTTTGCAATATCAGGCGCGATATCAGGTATCTTGTATCGCTGTTATAACAGGCCGAGATGGTAAAAAAAAATTGGTTAAGATTTGGACCCGAACTGACCCGACCCGTTAAAAATTCAACCAATTAAAAAATCTCTCCCCCAAAATTCTTAAGCGGTAAAAAAAACCTAGTTTTTGGCTCGATTCCTCATCCTCTCGAGTCTCGATGATCCCCTCTCGAGTCTTTAGCCTTCCGTCCTCTTACGTCTTGACGAGCTCCAGCTTCGCCTCCTCTCTCTCGACGTCTGCCCTGAGTTCTTTTCTCTCCATGCCTGCCCTACCTTCCCCTTCTTCTCTCGACGCCTGCGCCGTCGTCTCCCCCATCTCTTGACGCCTGCGTCGTCGTCTCCCCCGCCTCTTGACGCCATCTTCTTCTTCAATTCTTCTTAAGGTAAGTTTATTTTTCTTTATTTTTTGTTATTTGTTAAATAAACTTTTATTATGTTGTATTTGTATATAAGATAAGATTTTTCATGTTTACAAGACAAGATTTATTCTTCTTCAATTCTTCTTGAGGTAAGTTTATTCTTCAATTCTTCTTCAGGTAAGTTTACAAATTACAAATTCATGTTTACAAGACAAGATTTTTCATGTTTACAAGTTGCTATGCTCAATATTGTCATCCGATATGCTTGATATTTACGTCCGATATGTCCGATATCGATACCCGATATGAACTCGTATGGCCGCGATATCGCCCGATTTCCGCTATTCGATATTGAAAATATCTGTCCGATACACACCCGATATCCGATATTTAGAACCTCGACAGAGTGAGATTTACTTTACTCTGTTAGGCTTGGTAAATTGATGAATCACAACACTTATTTGATGTTCGTGTCCATAGAGTATATTTAAAATTTCCATCAAAACAGTAGTGGCATTTTGGTATTGAATCGTTCAAATTCACTAATGTAATTTGTTTGATAAGATGGAGAGAGGCGTCTCTTGAAAACAAGCACCTTTAGGAACAAGTTAACTGTGAGAAGTTCTTACATGGGTTCCTAGTATTGATGAAGGTGCTCTGTGTACATTTTAGAATTGGAGCAAAAAAGCTACTCGCCCATAGTTAGAAATCTTAAAGGCAAGCTTTGTGAGAGGGATGTTGAGTGCAAGTTATAAACATTGTAGCATTATCGACAAGGGTTAACACCTGGGAATTATCTTTGAAGCTGATTCATCCAAAAGTTTTTTCTTTCTTTTCTCGAACCAAGAACCTGGAGGAGAGATGGCATCTGCTGAAAACAAGCACCTGTAGGAATAAGTTAACTGAGAAGTTCTTACATGGGTTCTTAGTTTTGATGAAGGTGCTCTGTGTACATTTTAGAATTGGAGCAAAAAAATTGCTCACCCATAGTTAAAAAGCTTAAAGGCAAGCTTTGAGAGAGGGATGTTGAGTATAAGTTATAAACATTGTAGCATTATCGACAAGGGTTAACACCTGGTTATCATCTTTGAAGCTGATTCATCCAAGTATGTGTACTTTCTTTTCTCGAATCACTATAGGCATAATGGTGGCCCCTAATTTTGAAAGTTCTAGGAATGAAATTAGACATATCTGCATGCTTCACAAAGTCACCCATTTTTTTTCTCTGGGGACAAGAATATTTGCTGTGTTGAATGCTTATTTTGAGCAAAATTGGTGAACTTAAGAGCTTGGTAAAGTATCTCCAGAATTAAGTTAAAATTTTCAATGCCCTAGTAGATTTACATTTAATATTTATTAACATAGAAATGGACCTGCTTATTTACATTCTAATTCTTCTTCACCTTGAATTAAAGCCTTCTTGTTGCAAACGAAATTTAGCCAAGATAAATTTATATATACTTGTTCTTCAGATACAATTGAGATAACCGTAACACACATACAATTGAGATAACCGTAACGAACTTGACCCATAGTATGCTGGTGCAATTTAGTTTGTGCACAGGCTGTCAGCATGTACGAAACTGATATGAGACAATATGGCGAGCGGCAACAAGTACCAATATAAACTTTTGCAGGCTCAAATTAAGACATATATGCAACATACTGATATGGCTGTCATTGGATATGATTGGAAATTATGCTCTACACCTTTATTGGACTTGCATTGCCGTAATTTTTTTGTCAAATGGAAAAGGAAGTGGCCATGATACTTGTGAATCTCTTCTCCACTTTATCCAATTGATCATGGAGGGAAATTATAACAACTGCATGTTTGCAACTAGAAGGGATTCTTTTCCCTATATCATTACTGTTTGATATACTATTATGATCCTATAGTTATTGTTTCTGTTATGAATATAATTAGTTATTAGCTATAGTCCCACATCGGCTATAATAGGAGAGGTGACCTATCACCCTCCTTATATATATGAAGCATGTACTCATGAATTATTATGCCAATTAATTATTTTCCTCATGGTATTAGAGCTCTAAAAAGAATTGAGAGGAAACCCTAATTTTCTAATCCCTAAGCTTAATCTCCAAAACACTAATTTCCCTGGCCGCCGCCTCCCTTCTACCCTCCACCGCAATCCTCACCACGTGCCTCCGATGCTGATCTAGCCGCCCCCTCTCCTTCTCTGCCCTCGATCGAACCCCCTCCACGCCGTCAGTATTATTGTTGGAGCCCACTTAGATCAAAAGCCCATCACTTCCTCAATTTTAAATAAACTTTAAAAAAAACTCTAATATGGTATTAAAGCTAGGTTGATAATATTCATGGATTTATACTTTAATAACACTTTTGAGAGGGAGCCGTCTACATGCCCTTGATAGACCCACCTTTCCTTGTGCCATAGTTGCACATTTCCTTCTCCTTGTGGTATAGTTGCATCTTTTCTTTTGCGGTCTACTTGTCTCTGAGAGACTAATCTCAACATGTGTTTGTACGATCCAAGTGACAACCACGTTGCACGCGAGGGGGAGTGTTGAGATGTGTTTGGGAATGGTCCCACATTGGAAAACTATGAAAGATGCATGGGTATAAAATATAAGATGAGATAAACCTCAACAATGCTTGAGTCTTATTGTTGGAGCCTACTTATATCAAAAGCCCATGTGTAAAAACCCATCATCCTCTCAAAACTTTAAATAAACTTAAAAAAAACTATAATAACAAAACCTTGTCACGTCCCGCTTTTCAAGTTATAAAAAAATTTCGGGACGTAACCCGGCCTGCCATGCTACCTACTGTAAGGAATATCCTTCTATAGTCACATTAAGGCTGCCATGCAATAATCAAGCAAGAATAATAAATAATAAATAACATTCATTTGTATATGGGATGTATGTATCCGATTTATGACATCATCCATCTGTATATGGGATGTATGCATCTGACTTATGGCATCATTCATCTCTATATGGATATGTATGTATCTGACTCATTACATCTTTCGTCTGTATTGACTATGATATGTTACCGTGTTTTACTCATTGGTTTTAAATGCTTGTAGGATAAATAACTTAGCAACATAAACCCATAGGATATACATGACATGATTGCCCTGCTCTACCTTGCTTGATACATTACCTGTCATTGATATTGTTTATTGTTACTCACATGACACTGACTTATTGTAAATGATATATTTTCTCTTTCCGGTTATATTCTTTATCATTACATTATATTTGACGCGCTGACGTCTCGGTTTTGCATGGCCCAAATCACGTGGCTTTAGAACAGGCGGATAAACATTCGGAAAGATTGCCGAGCTTTGAGGACTTTTCTGTTTATCTTGTTATGTTAGGATTTAGAATTATTTTCATTTGTTGAGATACGAGGGACTAAAATAGTCCTACATTGGAAAAACTATGAGAGGTATATGTGTATGAGATATAAGATGAGCCAAACCTCAATAAGGCTTTAATCTTATTGTTGGAACCCACTTATATCAAAAGCCCGTGTACATTTATAGATAAAATATATAATCCTTTCGGTTCTTGAATTTATAAAAAAAAACTTTAATACCATTGTTGAACTTTCCTTGGATATATTGTAAGCCCATAAGGGACAAGTATTGATTATTGTTCTATTTTACCCTTGGATCTATTGACTTGTTATTCTAGTTATTGCTTCCGCTATTGATTTCTGTTATTGGTTATTGTGGTATATTGGACATGGTTAATGATAGTTATATATTTATTACTGTTTGATTATTGCATGACAACCTTAATATGACTATAGAAGGATGGTTTTTTACCGTATGTAGCATGGCTGGTCGAGTATGTCCCGAAATTTTTGTATCTTGGGAAGCGGGGTTGACCCTTCTAACGAAGCAGCGGATTGGTAGGGGCATGAGCAGAATAGACTATACTACATTGATCATCTTCCCAGTACGTCTGCAGCCGTTTCTATTATCCAGTGGCATTGAAGACTTGGCCACCCTCCTTTTTCTTCTTTACGTATTATGATGTCTTTTCTTGACTTATCATAGTTCAGTTGTGAATCCTGTTTTTCTTTGTAAACACCATCGCTCTTTTCCTCCAATTAATAAGACATGATTTACCTTTTGCTTTAGTTCATTCCGATATTTGGGGTCATTTTAAATTTTCTAGTGTGTTTGGTTACAAATATTTTGTGATTTTTATCGATCATTCACGTATGACTTTGTTGTATCTTTTATGTAATATGTTTGAATTTTTGTCTATTTTTAAAATATTCGTAAGCTAAGATTGCTAATCAATTTGGTGTTTCCGTAAAGGTTCTTCGTTCAGATAATGCTAAGGAGTATATTAGTATGGAGTTTAATGCCTTTTGTCAGACCCATAGTATATTGCATCAAACTTCATGTTTTTATACTTCTCAGCAAAATAGGATTGCTGAACGGAATAACCGATATTTGCTTGAGATAGCTCGTTCTCTTATTTTGCATATGCATGTCCCCAGACGATTGTGGAATTTTGCGGTGTTAGTTGTCTGTTTTTATATTAATCGCATGCCTTCTTCGGTCCTAAGCAACCAGTTCTCTTTCTCTATTTTGTTTCTACAGGGCAAGCCTTTTTCTGTTTCTCCCAAGGTGTTTGGCTGTCTATGCTATCATCATATTCTAGGTCTTCAGGTAGACAAATTTGATCCTCGAGCTACTCGTATGGTGTTTCTAGATTACTCACGATCCCAGAAAGGATATGTTTGCTTTGACCCCGCCACTTCTAAAGTTTGTACTCCATGTGATGCGACCTTTTTAGAAGATCAAGCATATTTTCTATCATGTGTCAAAGACCCCACTTCTACTATCCTTGCTCCTCACTTACCATCTTTGGAGCTTGATTCGTCTGTTCGACCTGTGCATCGTAGTTTTAAGCCCGTGTCCCCCTATCTACAGGTGTATCACCCTCATGACCCAAAAGCCCCACCCCCTCCCACTGTTTCTACTCCTAACAATTCTTCTGCAGGTACTCCGATACAGTCCATTGTTCCTGGTTCTCCACCACTGTTGCCTTTAGAAGATCTCTCTTCTTATTGTCTTATGCAATGGTAAGCGTTCATATACCACATCACATCCGATTTCTAATTTTGTTTCTTATCATAGCTTAACACCATCTGCTCGTCAGTTTGTTTCTTTCTTGTCTGCCACCACTCTTCCTTCCACTGTTCAGGAAGCACTTCAACACTCAGGTTGACATGCGGCTATGTTAGAGGAGTTTGCCGCACTGCACTCTAATAAGACTTGGAAATTGGTACCTCCGCCTTCAGATAAGAATGTTGTTGGCTGGCGATGTATCTTTACTGTCAAGCAAAATTTAAATGAGACGATTGACCATCTCAAAACTCGATCGGTGGCCAAGAGCTTTACTCAGCGGTATGGTTTGGATTATGTTGAGATTTTTTCGCCAGTTGCCGAATTGACCTCGGATCGTGTTCTTATATCCTTGGCTGTTTCTAAGGCGTGGCCACTTCATTAGCTTGATGTGAAGAATGCTTTTCTTAATGGCGATCTTTCAGAGCTTATTTACATGCAGCAACCTCCTGATTTTGAGCGATCGGCGGAGTATGGTTTGTCTCCTACATAAATCTTTATATGGATTGAAGCAGTCACCGCTTGTCTGCTTGGAAAAGTTTAGTACGGTTCTACGACAGATTGGCTTCAGACGCAATCGCGCCGACACATCTCTTTTTACACAGCCGTCCTCACGGCATGGTAATTGTGCTGGTGTATGTTGATATTATTACTGGAGATGATTTTGCTTGCATCTCCAAAGTGAAAGAACATTTGGCTTCACACTTTTATACCAAGTGTAGGATTACCTAGCACGACAGCAAGGTTTCGGGAGGCATCATCCATGCCGTTTTAAAAAATTTGCTATGCTAAACAACCCTAACCCTAGAATTTTAACTAGAGAATTAGACAATACATGAATGTAAACAACTTTACATCTAAGTGAACAAGAAATACAACCTTTGTAGACCGTTCCTTCACTTCAATAGCTGTGTGTAGTAGTCCCTTCGCTCCAAGTAGTGATCTCCCGGACTCAAGAATGGCTCCACAAGATGAAAGGAACAAGTTTGCTTGAAGTTTTCGGGGCCGAAGATTATCTATGTCGAGGAGACACCAACTCAAGCTACCTTTCCACTAATTAGGAATTAGTGAAGCAAACAACCTAAACTAAATGGCTAATCTAGTGTAGGTTGATGAAGTAGGAATTTTGCTCACTTTAGAAATCTTTTTCTCACTAATTTTCCTCACCTCCTCGAAACCTAGAGAGCTCTCTCTTGATGAAGAAGAAGCCAATAATTGTTGTGGCAACCATGGGTGAGAAAATATCTCATATAACTCTTGTAGAGACTTAACAATGGCTTAAGGTAATGGTTGGGTTAATAAATATCTGAGGTAAGACAAAATTAGTGGACTAAGTCAATGGTTCTACAAGCTTCCACTAAGCTTAAACCATGTGACTAATTTCCATTTAATATTTGATTTACTTTAAATAAATAAACCCCTCATTATCATAAGCATGGTAGGAGTCTCATACATCCATGTAGCATGTATCATCAAGCATGACACAAAAAGAAACACAATTAATATATATCACATATATATTAAATGCATAAGTGAGATAAATAAATTCTTAAGTGAGTTAATATTAGTTAATATTAATCAATATATCACATATATAATTATACATTAAACTATTAAATCAACACTTGATTTAATAATCCGGCTATATCACATACAACCGACTAATATTATTTGTATCAACTTATCGAATCAACACTTGATTCGATAACCCGGCTATATCATATATAACCGACCGATATCACATATCGTGAGAATAGAATACGGTATCACATACACGTATTAATTCCGGTCCCGCACATCACATATGTGCTTCTATTTCGTTTCGCCTGAGTCAGGAAACTTTTGTGTAGGACTCTAAAGACTCGTCAATACGCCGGCAGTAGGTGGTGATCATATCAGTCACCCACAAGCCGTCAGCGGTACTAACTGGACGTAACGGCTACCCGGGTATTGAGCGATCAGAATATCAACAAGCAAGCCTGCTCATACTCTTGTAAAGCCTGTCAGTAACACTACTGTACAGTCCGGTCTCTTCGTCTGATATGTCGCATATCTAGTATAGGGGTGGTAAACGTCAGACCCCAGTAACCGATAAGTCGTGCCGATGTGAGGCTCACAACGGGTCGAGAAACTACTGATAACACTTATCACTAGATCTCCATATCATCCCTGGCCAGGGACTTCCTGTTATGGCCAATCGAGCACAACGCAATATCAACCCCTAATACCGGGAGAGACGAATCCCTTCCTATCGCTCATTGCCTTCATGTGACTCGGGACTGTACCCAAAGACCACCGTTTTGTACGTTCTCTTGAACGTGATAAGGTGGAAATCAAAGCACAATGGGAATCACACAAGACTCTATAACGATCTCGGGTTTACAGACTAACCTGTACCAATGTCACCAGAGAACTGCCATCTGACGCTAGGTATAATACCATCTAGGAGTTCTCGGCGAGTCCTGTTCAGTGTATCCAGTCTCCACTGAGCACCCGTATACTATCTTTGATGTCAAACACCAATGGATGTGGGATCATCCATCGCCCATCATATGGGTCAAGAAGCTTATACGCTAGTCTATTCTGGAATATCGATGCCCACTCTTGTTACACCCTCGACTAGGAACATTTAAAGGATGTACTTGTGGACTACAGTGGCCCCACTAGTATGATATCCATCATAGTCTTGGTAGTCAAGTACACATCCTAAGGGCTTTATCAACATGTGAGAGCAAGACAGTATCACAATACAAGTCTACATGTTAAGACAAAGTACAACCAGATAGCATACTATCATGTCGAGCAAGAAAGTCCACTCTATATATGTCCAAGCATCCATTATAATATACATCATATGTACAATAATGGCCTCTAGGGCATACACATAACTAACACCAAGGATCTTGGGCCATTTAGATATTTTCTTGGAATTGAAATGTCACGGGGTTATGATAGATTATAGCTCTCTCAGCGCAAGTATGTACTCGATCTTCTATCTCAGGCAGGATTTCTGTGATGTAGACCAGCAGTCATTCCTATGGATTTCATGGTCAAGCTATCTCGATTGAGCTCTCTCAGATCCTTCACTGTCTGACCCAGGACGATATCGACATCTGGTTGGGAACCTTATTTATCTCACTGTCACTCGTCCTGACAGTGCCTTTACCATTAGCAAAGTTAGTCAGTATAATTTTTTGACCTCACCTTAAAGCAGTTAAGAATATTCTTAGATGCATCAAAGGTTCTTCAGGACATGGTCTTCTCTACAAACCATCATATACTTTGTCGCTTACAGCCTTTGCAGATGCTGACTTAGCTGGATCAACTGATGATCGTCGTTTCACTAGTGGCTACTGTGTATTCTTGGGAAGAAATTTGGTTACATGGAGGAGGAAGAAGCAGAATGTAGTGGTTCGTTCTGAAGCCGAGGTTGAGTATAGATCTATGGCGCATACAGTTGCTGAGTTGGTATGGCTTATCTTTCTCCTGACAGATCTTGGGGTTCTCTCTTCTCTTTCGACTATACTTTTCTGTGATAATAAGGCCGCAATCCACATTTCTGAGAATCCAGTTTTTCATGAACGGACTAAGTATATCGAAATAGATTGTCAGTTCATTTGTGACAAGATGACAGATAAAGTGGTTGCACCCCAACATGTTTCCTCTTCGGCTCAACTAACGGATATCCTTACCAAATCTTTCTCGACCGGTTTTCACTTGTCTTCTGTTCAAGTATGGCATGATGGACATCTATGTTTCAGCTTACGGGGAGTGTTAGGAATATAATTAGTTATTAGCTTTAGTTCCTCATCGGCTATAATAGGAGGGGTGGTCTATTATCCTCCCTATATATATATATATATATGAGATTAATGGAGGAAAGAGGCCATAGGAGGGGATTTCCTCCTATGGCGTAGAAAAAATACAACCTCCACCATTTTTTCCGACGATCGGCACCCATCATCATCATCGTTATCATCTAAGATGTGCGTACACCAAATTTTATGTGATTCCATAACTTTCTCACCGTTGATTTAGTGGGTTCAAAATTAACGGTTTACCGATAATAGAACTTTTTACATTGCTAAATCAACGGTGAAAAAGTTGTAGAATCACATGAAATTTGGTGTACCCACATCTTAGATGATAACGATGAAGATGATGGGAGCCGATCGTCGATAAAATTGGTGGAGGTTGTATTTTTTCCACGCCATAGGAGGAAATTTCCTCCTATGCCTCTTTTCTCCATTATTCTCTATATATATATATATATATTATAGTATGTACTCATGAATTATTATGCCAATAAATTATTTTCCTCTTGGTTCTTTTCAGTTTCCAATTTATCTCCGTATTTCAGTATTCAGTATTTCAGTTATTATCTAGTATGAAGCCATGCCTTTCCATCAAAGGGGTATATAATTTGTCTATTCTGGAATCTCAACTTGGTTTGGTCCGTTGGAATGGTTATCTGATATTTTGGAACTTCTGTTAATTAATTCCTGATTTAGCACTCAGTCATGGGCAAATGTAGAAAAAAATATTGATTGTTTGTATGCTTTCAAATTGCATTTTGCCTCACGTAATATAAACAGTTCTGATGCATCCTTTTCTTTTATATGAGCTTTCTTTAATGTGAAATATTTTTTTCAGGTTGAAGGCCAAACAATTAGGGCCAATGAACTTCTTCATCGAAAGCGTGAAAAAGTGAAAAGCAAGTATACACAGACTTTCCGCAGAGAACGCCAACTTTCTCCTGGATTCTTGGAAGATGGCCCAGAAGAGGTCTGTGTTTATGGCATTCATTTTTAGTTAGCATATCCGTGTCACTTCTAATTGTCAACTAAGACGACATTGAAAGACCAAATCATATTTGTGAGTAGTTTATCTGAAAACTTCAAGACAAAAAACATTTGTAAAGTTTTTATGATAGGAAAAATTAAAAAGATGATTTACCGAAACATATTCCATAATTTATTTATTTTGAATTTGGTTCCAAGTCAGGTTTCTCCATTTTCATTTTTGTTGATGAAACGCTACTTAGGTTCCACCTCAAGTGGAAAGGTTCCTCTTATAACTTTGAGAGGTGGAGGGCCGAAAACTCACACCTGCAGCTGTGGAAAATGTTATGAGTCATATTCATTTAATCATTGAACACATGTACCTACGGATATCTTGCCATGCCACTATTTATTAAAACTTTTCATATGCCCACATGCTTTATCACATTTAGCTTTTGCTGCCCTTTATTATGACGAGTCACATATCAATCCTTTATAACTACCTTTGCTTAATCTGCTAAATGGTAAACCGATCAGGAAGAAGAAGATGATTATTACAATTCTCGTCGGCGAAATCGTTTTGAAGAAGATTTAGAAGCAGAAGCACAAGCCGAGAAGCGTATCAACGATGCCAAGAGGGTGAGTTTTGATATTTTCACTAGCTATTCTTTTCTAGCATGCTTATGAAGGTTTTCCGTGTGCATTTATTCTCTCTCTCTTGTATGGATCACCAGTCAAATTTAAACAAAAATGTCCAACGCAAGACATCCTTGCCTGCTGCTCGTCCATCAAAGCGCCCTGTTGAATCTGAGAGTGAAAGAGAGGAGTCGGAGTATGAAACTGATGGTGAGGATATTGAGAGATCACCGACCCATCCAGATGATGGTCTACCCGACCATGAAGATGAGTATGAAGATGATGAGGAAGATGAAGAAGCTGCAGCTAGTATGTCGGAAGAAGAAGAGGTGAGATTGTCATCTTTGCTAGCGAACTTTTTTTTTGGGGTTTACTTGGGTTTATGTTGTGGCTATATTTATTTATTTACTTAAATGCAATAAAGAGGTGTACAAGTAACCAACCTAAGCCAGAATAAGGGACTTCCTTGGGTAACAAGGCATTGGGTGTATAATAAATTGTATTTCCATGGGATGTGGTGGGCAGGAGCACTAGTTTCTGAAGAAGTTATATCGGCGGGAGCGCAAAAGCTGTCCATAATGGAGCATATGGGCCAGAAATGTACTGAATCTACTTCAGTCATGTTAACATAGTTGTTAATATATTACGATATACGATATGTATCTTACGATACGATACGATATGAAAGGTTTCTGATACATATCGACCCTATGTATCAGAAAATCTAACGTATATTACGATATACGATACATATTGTACGATACGATACGTTTTGATACGATATACGATATGAACGATACAATATTTAAAGCCGCCATTTGTTATCGGGACGGGCCTAGATCTCCCAGGTCGGATATACCTTAAAATTATATAATATCTTATCTCTAAAGTCCTAACTAATCTAAAGCCGCAATACACAAGAGTTTAGAAACTCTTATCTCGTCCAAGCATGCACTCACAAAGAAAAAATATGTTAGAATTTAGGACAACTAAGACTCAATACTTTGGTTTATATTAAGTACAACTTGTAACTAGAAATATGGTAAAAGAAAAGAGAACAAAATGAAAGGCATATCATTTGATTGTTTATAGGAAAAGAATTCGAACGATGAATTATGGAGAAAGAAGACTCTTGCTTACCGGAAGACGCTTATTGGATGGATGTTCATGAATACTTTAAAGTTGATGGAGGACCAAGTGGTATGAAAAAATAAGGTATAATGATATTATAGTTACTAGTTAAATTTATTTTTAACCAATTTTGATAGGACCTTGAAATTTTGAATTCTATTCCAAAAAAAATTGCAAAAAAAGAAAAGAAAAAAGAGAATAGAAGATGGTGGAAGTGAAAAAAGATGAGTCCGTAGAATACAAAAACAAAGATGAGGATCTTCATCGACGAAGATGATAAGCGGTGAATTGATAGGAGACTATTGATTGATTGGTAGTTTTGGTTTGTTATTTTTTGAAAGTTTTTAGTTTATGAAGTGTGAACTTAGTTAGAAAATGTTGATACTTATGAAACTTATGCCTATGTCATGTGAGTTAGTCCTTTCGACTATAGTACCATTTTACTTAATTATCTAATTAACTTATGAGTTATGATTGTTCAAACGATCTATGTTGTTTCATGTATTTTTCTATTTGAACTTTATATATATTGTGTCGGTTGCATGACTGGGGATATGTTACCTTTTGTAATTCTTTTATATGCTTTCTTGTTTAGTTATTACACAAGTGATTATCATATCTTACGATATACGATACGATACAGAAGCAAAAACGATATACGATTCATATAATGATTTGACAACTTTGGTCATGTACACTATGGCTGGGGATGGCTTCTTAAATGTTCATAGCTGGAAGTTGTTAAAATTCTGAAGAACCTAGTAAAATTACTAGTCATGAATTTTGAGGAAATCTTAATTATGATTATGATAGAACATAACAGTAAATCACTAATATGAATAAGGTAATGGATCATAGTTGTTGAGTGGAGAAAATGATTCACGTAGTTAACCTGGAAAATTAGGATGCAACAGTTAATAATATAGATAAGGTGATGGCTCGTGATAGGTTACCGAAGAAAAATGCTTTATGTAGTTCACTTGGAAACTTGGCTTACAACAGTATAGTGATGACTGGAACTAGCTGATGGAGAACCATGTTTATACAGTTTACCCAAAAACTTGGAATATAGTTTTTTGGGAAAGTAGGATCATTATGCTTGGATGTTATTGTGCCTTTGATGATGTGCCCACAAACCCATATAAAGATTTTAATTATCTTCATCAGAAGTTTTAGTTATGAGATGGGAGATAACAGCAAATTCCTAATATAAATTAGGTGATGTTTCCTAGTTGTTGAACGAAGAAGAATGATTCATGTAGTTCACCCGAAAAATTGGGATGCAATAGTAAATTGCTAATATAAAATTGCTAGCTAAATGATATATGCAGCTGCTGTCTGGAGAAAAAGGATTCATGTTTTTTTCCTGAAAACTTGGGCACCTACTACAATAATATGCTTATATAAAAAAATGGTGATGGCTCCTAGTAGCTCATGGAGAGCAATGCTCATACTGTTCACCCAAAAACATGGATATTTTCTTTTGGATCATGGGTGGCTATTAGTCCTGTCGTTGAGGATGTAACTACAATCCATATTAAGGAGACAACTTGTGTGTCGCTAGAACCATGCACCATTTCAAGGATACACACACGACACAAATAGAGTAATGATATGGGAAAAAGATTCTCACAATATGGCCCAATCAGTTGCCTAAATCATCCATTTTGAACAATATATTAACATATTTGTGTAAAATTTGGATAGTTGGGAGTCTTCCAAACCATGGACAAGGTGTTTGGAAATATTTAATTATTAATGTTTTAAGGGGGCTAACAGGAAACGATTTTGTGAACATTTGTTCCATGGTTTTGAGGATTTCAAACATATAAAGTGTGTGGGGGGGGATCAAGGTGGGTGATCTCATCATCAATTTGGACAATGTTATGATAATGAACTCATCTCTCAATGAGAGAGAGAGAGAGAGAGAGAGAGAGAGAGAGATACTAGAAGTTTTATAGCATAGCATTTAATTTAACAATCATATAATTATTTCGAAGCATGAATTTTCCCCTGTAATTTCCGATACACTTCCCAAATGTTGTGTACTGCGTAGCGAAGCAGGAGGACAAGGAATGTTGTGTAATGCATAGCGAAGCAGGAGGACAAGGTCTTTTGGCTTTAGCGGGATTTTCAGAATTGAGCGGCAAAAAGCGCCAAGACATTTTTAAGTAATAAACAAAATAATACGATGAAAAATAAGAGATATATGTGTGCGCGCACATGCCCGAGTGCGCGTGTACAGAAAACTTAAAAATATAAGAGATGTTTTTTTTATCCTATAAAGTTTATACTCAATAATAGAGATATATTGAATAATATTAACACAACATTAATAAATATGTCATAATATAAGATCTAAAGAGATAGTTATACATTATAGACAAAATGGGATTCAATTTTTCTATTATTTGTAATTTTTGATAGAACAAGGTTTTTTTTTTTAATTTATAACCGTCTAAAAAATGGGTTTAAACGGGGATTTAAGCACATAAAAGAGGGCCAAAGAGGCGTTTAAGGCCACTAAAGCAGCATAGATGCTTTATACTACCGCATTATACGAAAGTTAATCGCTTTGTGACCACTTTATGCTAAAGCAGGGCTTTATGGGACTTTTAAAACTATGCACTACCCGATGTAGATCTAAAGCTTATACAACTGATAGGATTTGTTTCTAGATCCTCAAAACGATCTGTATGGTGAAAGTAAATTTGAGAATTTTGTGCATACTTCCATAATGGCAATTTTCATATTTTTGATGGAGAACAATTAACAGAAGTTACCTTGGAACTTGGAAGGATTAACAGTTGATCTAGTTTATAAATATATTAATGTAGCTGTTATGAATGAGGTCATATGATTGTAGTTGTGATTGAAATCTAAACTTGGGTAAAATTTTATGGATTGAAATCCTTTTCGGTGGCTCTTAACACTCTAATGGAAAAAAAGGATGTCTGGCTTGCTGTAAATAGTTGAGTTAGCTCTGATGCTTTATGATTGTTCATTCTATAACTCTATACAGATTGTACTTTCTGGATATAACCATATTGGTACTTCATCTCTTTGCCTTGTTTATATGATTCATAAATCCTGTTGATTAGATGGCTTTTTTGGATGTTGAAATTTGATTTTATTACTGTTTTTCTACCTGCTCTAGGAACCAAGACGAAAGAAGGTAACTGTTGGCAGCAGCCTCAAGCGCAAGGAGATTGAATCTGATGAGGATTCTCCCCCCAGAAAGCAAGCAACACATCGCAGAAAAGCTATTGTTTTTGATAGCGATGAGGATTAAATACGGCAATCCTGGTGAGTTGTTTCTATGGCTTATGGTACATTGACACAGATTAGAATTTAAACTGTTCTTTGCATCAACCCACAGGAGTTGCCTATTTTAGAAAATTGTCGCCCTGTAGACTTCAGTAATTAGAACCAATGCTTGCTTGAATCGTTTCCATAGCTAGGGTTTCTTGGTTAGGCATGTCGCTGTTGTCTGTAGATTTAATGGAGTATTACATTTTTCTGAATTTTCCTCCTGGGTTGGGTATTTAGGATCGTATGATGTCTTAGGTGCTATCTTATATTATTTTTTATGTCTTCATTTTATGTAGGGAATGGGTGTTTGTGTTTGTTGTGTGCCAGTATATGCATATAATTTATAATATAGTAATTTTTTACTAACAACCTTGAACTTTCATTTGTTAGATAATATCATTGGACGTTATAAATGACAAATATTTCCATTTAACTTTACTTTCTTCGAAGGTAAATGTTACTGAACCTTCGAAGCCTCCTTTAATGGTGTTATCTATGATGTATAAAGTTCAATGGATTTATATGAAAAACGGTGTATGCTCGTGGGTGTTTAGTAAAGTCTACCTTTTATAAATAATATCCTGTATTTTTTTGCTTTATGTTAACTCTAGATTGGCACCCTGCACATTATGCATGTGTTTGGAAGGTTCTTGCCAGGTTATATATGGCAGCTACGATATGATTTTTTATTGCTTATATGTACTTCATATGTTGGAGCATTTCTTTCTGCAATTTTTAGGTTCTTTAATTTATTGGAGTTCATGAGAGTAGCTATGTAGAATTCAAATTCTAATTCAAACTAGAGTGTGCCACCATTTTAAAGTCATGAGTTTTTGATGTAGATCAGTGCAAAGCTGTATTGAGTCAGGATTTTGGGTTGACTTAGAGTCTGTATTTTAGTCTTTTTGTGTGAATATCTTTATTTGTTTGACTATTTTCAGGTCTATTAGTTTGAGGGTATCTATGGCTTAGTTAACTTCAAGTAGTAAGAATTGTTTTAGATAAGAGTATTTTGAAATCAATCTTTTAGTTTCATAAAATTGTTTTAGATAAGATTGTGTTGCTATTAAGCATTATCTATATGATTACTTTTCCAAATTAAAGGAATCCAATATAATCAAGAAGCGTGTTTTTGGGTGATGAATAATATTTATTAAGTGAGTTCTCTTCTTTTCTCAATTCTCTTTTTGATTCTGTCTTCTAAATTCTTATTGTTCTTTTCTTAAAATTCTTCTTATTCTATTATCAAAATTCATCTTTTTCCCTCTAAATTCCATTTTTCTCTCTTATTCCTTTTTCGGCCTTTCGGTTAAGATCTATTGTACGATCTGTTCATTTTCTTCTCTTTTCTAAAGTCATCCTCTTCATTAAAATTCTTTTCTTTTCCTTAAATTCTTTCATTTCTCTTATCTTAGTTTTTTCTGTTGTCTAAAATGTTCCAATTCTTCTATTCTTTTTTCCTTTTCCGCTTCTACACCAATTTTGTATCAGAGCTTTGGCCACCATCCTCACATGTTTTGCTAATTAGTTTTTGAGACCTCCCACGAATCTGCCCGAAGTTCCAACACCTTTACAAATCTAATGTTCTATGATCTTGCTTTTCAAAAGATGTGCTAAATTGTGGAAATTATTTTTTTTGGATGCGAGCCGCTTTGGACTCAAACCGGTGATCTCTCGCTTTATAGAGGAAAGTGCTACCGGTGGGCATATCCTTTAGTAGCTGTGAAGGTTACTGCTCGGCCTTACAGATTGTTTGTGAAGTATTGACAACAGAAGTTGCTTAATATGAAGACGACAACTATAAAGACAATGTCTTTTTCGAAGATGGAGATCATTCTGGAGAAGACATTCTTTAGTTGCAATCAAAATCTCCGAGGAGAAAGAAATAATGATGAATCGTAGTATATGGATCTAAAGAGTCGAAGTCAATGAACATGTCTCCTTTCAAGAGGGCAAAGTTGTGCAATTTGCAAAGCTTAATTGAGTTAGGATTTTCGTTCTACATTTTAGTTTTATTAGTTTAAGTCTATTTTTGTTTGTTTGTTACTCAATTCTGTTTAGATTTATTAGCATGAGTCTATCAATGGTTAGTTACCTTTTAGTATTTAGAATTCTTAATGAATGAGAATGTTGTTATTGGAATTAAATCAATGCCTCAGTTTCCTTAATCACTTTGGATGAGATTGGGTTGCTATTAAACTATATCTCTATCTAGTTTACTCTCACTCCTAAGGAGATTCATTTAGACAAAGAGAACAAGTTATCGGGTGATGAATAAAAGTTGTTAAGTGGGTTTCACCCTGAATTTTCGCTTCTATTCTCTTCTAAACTCTTCTTGTTCTTTTAATTTTTTTATATTCTATTCTCTAAATTTATCTTGTTTTCCTTTTTAAATTACATTCTCCTCTTTTCTATAGTCATCATTTTTTTAATACTATTCTTTTGATCTCATGCCCGTACGCAAGTTCTCTTGTTTAACTTCTTCTCATTCTCCAATAAATTCTTTTTTCATCCAGTTTTATATCTATTTTATTTTATAAACAAGGCAACATTAAGATCTACATTTGTTATCATATCAACTCATGCCTCGGTTGATATTCTTGCATTCATGCAGTGCACATTCTCACATGCAATACACATGCATCAATCCTCTAATTCATGTGCACATGCATTGTATTTTTGTATTTTTTAATACTTGAACCATTTTAATTAATAAAAAGAGAAAACAAAAAAGAATAATTTTTTATACTTGGAAAATAAATCCTATTGTCTATATGAAATTCAAGTTTTTCTGTAATATTCTACAAAAGTTTATTCGGGAATTGAATTCAAGGAAATTTATATTTATAAGGAAATGTTTTTTTTTAAAACTAAACTTGACTAATGAAAGGGGAAGATGTAAATTTAAGAAATAATAAAGTTGAGTCTAAAAGCGCATATTTGAAGAAAAGCTTATTAATGAAATCAACTAATTATAAATGCACGTATAGAAAAGAGTTAATTGAATATATACATGTTCTTTATAAGACATAATTATAAGAGGAATTATTAGTTTCTCTTTCGAATAAAAAAAGGAAGGCACATAGCATTTAAAACTCAAAGAAAACGTTTAACATAGATTTTTTTTCCGTCATTTTTATGGTGACCAACAAAATAAAAATTCAAGTTTTGTCACAGTAAAACAAGATAAAGTTTAAATACAAATTTTTTCCTTCTTATTTTCATAAAACAATCCAAAATTTACCTTTGAAAGAAGATAAATATATGGTAAGAAATAATAGTAAACATAGTAATTAAATAATTGTTTTTTTTTCAAAAATAAAGTAGTGGGTAAAATATTAGTAGACAAAATGGTTTGGAACCTTTTATTTCTCTTCAGATGAACATATAGAAGGAAAGAATCACAAAATATTAGCAAGAAATAATTATAATGATGGAAACAAATGATAGAAAATAAAGTTGCGAAAAATTCTAAGAATTTGTTTCATTATTTCTCTGTCCATAATTGGAAGAAAATTCGAATATTCAGATCTAGAGTTGGTTAAAAATTATCATATGGAGCAAGAGAATAATTTCAAAATTATAATGAGAGAATAACATAGTGAAGAGAGAAGAGCGTATGTTTGATTTAGTGTGCTCGTCGTTGGAGAAGGGAGAGATTACTGACAACTAGAAAGACGATTATTGAAAACATGAAAAGAAAAGAAGAAAAAGATGGTGATAAATGATGAGATTCATCTTTGTTTTCTTGGTAAAGCAACTTACAACTATTCTTTTTTTCAATTATTCTATAATATATATTTCAATTTAAGAGTAAAAGGAGTATAATATATAAGAAATGTATGAATAATCATAATAAATTTTCTTGATAGCTAATCCAATTCATTATGATGGTGGAAAATACTGGAAAAGTAGTGGCGGAGCCATACAATTCCTTGCGGGGTTAAGTATATTTACCTTTACTATAAGCTTGCATTGCAAATATTAATTGCAATCTTTTAAAAAGTTTCAATTTTCTTTTAATTAAAATATAATAAATTAGTCAAATATTTTTTCAACATTATATACTATTTTTCCTTTTATAAATTAGAAATATAATGTGTATTGATAGAAAGGTTTAACTGGATATAAACTCTTATTTGATAGTGCTGAATATAGGAGATATACACAAATTACTTATTTTGGAAGAGTGAAAATGATAGAGTTAATACATTTCAATATTGTATTAATTACGTATGGTTACAAACATTTTTTTTAGATGGCAACAAGTTCAAGATAAAAGGGTGTGTGTATGGTAATGGTTTTCCAAAAATAAAAAGCATAACAACCGATTTTGAGTTTCATACCCATACCATAAAGTTGGAAGATTTGCACTCTACCAACTGAGCTAAAAAAGCTTTCCGATATGTCAAGGAGTTAAATGTCTTAATTGATATAGTTATTAGTATAATAGATCATATCTTTATTTAGTTTAGTTATTAGTATATGGGGGTTAGATGGGGCTTTGGCTTCTCCCCTGCCGGCAATGCATGTTAGTCTTGAAATTATGTAGGATTTATTTAAATAGAAATGACATGTGCAATTTCCAAAATGCTCTTAACTGAGTGGTAAAGCCTTTTAGTTTCAACGACATAAATAAAATTGCGAATTTTTTGCACTTTCTTTACTAGGGAGCTACGATGCACATTATTATGCACAAATCTCTTGGGTAAGATACATAATTTATGTAAATAAAGTTATTCTATAGACATGCATGCCATGTCCAAAGCACAAAAAAGATCCAAAAAACCTACAGTATATAACAATTGGTCACAGAAAAACAAAATTAGATAAAACACGGTATAAAGCAATATCGTATCAAGGGTAAATTAAAAAAATTTAAAAGAGAAAACTACCATATTGTATAACAATAAAATAGCTATGGGTAGATAAAAAAAAAGAAGTAATGTGTATTGAGAGAAAAAAGCAAGATCCAAGCATTAGTAGAGGATCTTAATTAAAGTATAGTTAAAATCAAAACTTTTTACCTATAAAATGCTATCGATAAAATTTAAGTCTATAATATCTAAATTCAAGTTCATTAAATAAACTTCAGTTGAGAAACTTATTATAGTTCTGGTTAGGCCTAGATTGAGAAGTTATAGCTCTCATTCCATTTTGAGTTTAGTCAATCCTTTTCTACTCTTCCTATTAACCAAATCATACCACAAGAAATAAGAAATAGCAGGTAAGAATAAAGAGTTGATAATGGGAAAAAAATAGATAAGAAATAAAGAGATGGAGGCCCATCGTTTTAAAGTTAACCATAGTTCTTTTTTTCAAGGTTTAATTCCAAAAAACCCCAAAATGGTTTCAAAATTACGAGAAACCCAATGGTATGCAGTTTTGTGCTATTTATTGCTGACATGACACCTGATTTTTGAGGGTTTGTCATGGTTTTTGAAAATTTTTGTGGAAGTTTTTTTTGTGTATTTTGAAAGTTTTATGGCAGTTTCTTGTGTATTTTAAAATTATTTGGAGGTTTCTCGTATTTTAGTTAAAAGGTTTGTTTTTAGAATTAAGCCTTTTTCCAATTTTGGGATTTCTAACATCAATCCTAAAACTTATTTCTAGATATCATCCCAAAACTCCAATATTCCATATATCAGCCGCAAAAGATCTAAGTTATCCAAAAATCAACCTCAAAACATATACGTTATCCAAAATAAACACCCTCAAAATAGTCATTATCCAAAAATCGCCCCGTTAGCTTCCATTGTCAAATTTTCTAAATTCACTTTATTCAATCTATCAGACTTCATAAAATCCTTGATTATTTAGGAAAACCAAATTCGGATTTCATCTTTGTCCATTAATATTGGAAGAAGAGTTTTTTCGTTGTTAAGGAGTTTCATTCGAAACTTAGCCTTAAGAAAAATTTAGATAACTTACAAATTTTAAGGGTGATAAATAGAATATAGAATATCGAAGTTTTGGCGGTGATATTTAGAAATAGTTATGTTTTGGAGGGATACATAGTAAAAAAATCCCTTCAATTGAATGCTCCAAGGTATCACAATTGAAATAACGGAAAAGGTAGATATAATAAAAATAATTTTTCTAAAAATGATAAGGCATTAAATTGGAAAATTGTTGAAAGTAGACCGTGTTTATTTGAAATTTCTTAAGTTAGCATTTATTTCTTATTTATAAAAAAGATTAAGCACAAGCAACAACAAATGTGGCTCACAAACGAAGAAATAACAAAAGTCAGACAACTTTTAAGGTAATTTAATCAATATAAAACAATTTTGGAAAAACTATACAAAAAAGTCAAATGCAATAATCAATACTAATAAATAGTTATTGATTTGATCAAGAGTGAAATTTTGTTACATGACGCGTCTATGGGATCGCTACCAACTAACAAGAACATGCTTAATAAGGATCAATCTTTTCGCATGGGATGAAATCCTGTTTTGCCAGCCTTGAAGCTTTCAAGCACAAGCAACAACAAATTCTAGGTGCTTAAATCGACCCTTATGATATTCAAGCAGTGTGTGTCCCACCACTTCATAGTTAGGTAGATTATTCTTTGTTGTGTATAGTGGTTACGTAGTACCTTGTGTGGCAGTGAGTGCATGGGAGCATTACTTCGGTGTGATGTGATGAAGGGTGGTGATAATTTTGAGACGATTTTAAAGGAGGTCACGAGTTGAAACCAACGTTAGGATAATATTCCTTGGATGGAATATTTCCCATGAAATTGGCACAAGATGGCTGCGAAGGCATTGGTGAATGGAAAGTGTTGTAGGATCTATTGGAAGCAAAAGATTTTTGGTTAAACACTGGGATGTAGTTACATCGTTGGCATGTGCAAAAAGGATGATTGGTTTAGAATTGGCAAAGAACCTGGTCTGAGAGCCACGGTGAGGTTGTGTTGCTTGAGCTGACGGTCCAACTGTTTTAAAATAAAAATTGATTGTATTTCGAAGCTGTTTTCTATTGCTTTAATTATAAAATTACAAAACCTAAAATTTTCAAGCTACCCTCAGCACAACACCATACACCGTGAGTCTAATTCAAGGGTGGAAATGTAGTGGATCCTGCAGAATATTTGAAATAAAACAGGGTATGCCAACCTTAACATACCTTTGTATTATTATAATAATAATAATTAGATTGGATTATGAGTTCATGATGAACTTCTGAATATATCGATTCTTAATTTTAAATAAATATGGGTTTCATTTGAATTGATCCTATTTAGATATCGGTTAAATTCACCCAAGCAAGACATCTTGAGTGTTTTATCTTAATTCTCAATGGGCTTTAGTTCTTTAAGAACAAATCTTAAGACATCATATTGGAGAAATTTATTTTTAGCTCCCCTCTTTCTGTACTTATTTGACTCTCCAAGAATACTGCTAGTGCTACTTACAATCCGCCAATGGTTTAGGTGTACCAGTGTTTTCATAATGTATTTGTTGCTGAGATCCGATGACCAAAAGTTATAGTTTTTGATCGAAGGGTAACCTTTTTAAAAATTTGAATAGTCGCTACATTTATAATGTGTTCTCAATATCATGATATTCTTTTTCAGTTGTATGGGACCATGGAAGTAGTAGGGTTGCCACATAAGGTTATAATTGGCAACCTAAAGAAAGTTGCGATAAATGTTGCATTTCACTTTTTTTGTTCAACCAACCACAAGGAAATTGTTTGGATTCAGAAAGCAACTACCAAATTTAGAACACGTGAATATAGGATTGAGGGTTTTTACATGCAACAAATGATGTTATGCATCATTTATTACATCCATAAACGGAGCCCCGGAAATGGCGCCCACACCCTAGTTTTCCGTAAATCCTATGGAGATTTTCTCTCCGACATAATCCCCCCTCATCTACTCATGCCCAATAGATTTCCCCCCACCCCTTTAATCCCCCGCCTTTAATTGTAGCATAAGAACTCAATATCTACCTTCTTTTTTATTTTGTAATGATGTAATTAATATCTTGTTTCTTTTATAGGAGTCTCCTAAATTGGTAATTATTCCTAATTAAATAAATGTTTATACCATTACAAATTTCAACCTGGTCTATGAGTAATATGAATAAAACAATTGTCTATATCTACTAGGAACTTAAATTTCTAAGGATATTAAAAATGAATTTTATCATTCTAAAGTGGTCTGAAGCAAAAGCTCAATTCAAATTTTGACAAAGTTTTTCTATTTGCCAAATAAGTGATAAATTCTTGATTGAGAGAACTATGAGGCTTGTCATAGTTCTAGATGATCAGTTAGCAACCTCCAAGTTTTCATAGACTATTTAGAATTCTAAAAGAAGAAAAGATGATATATGAAATTATGCTCAACTCTAAGGCACAGTTATAGCTAAAAGCATAATGGAATATATTCCCACTATCATTCTTATCATAGATTTGTAAAATAAGATATGAATATCATGAATGTTGGTACATATGGAAAATTAAATCAAAACGTATTTTCTCTTGCATTTTTTCTATTAATTCTATCACACGCCACCACTATGTTTGATTCATGGCTCCACCGTGCCTGGTTGCAAACCAAACAGCCCTTCATGTCATTGTCTTGTTGTAAATACTGCAACTTTTAATTATTCTGGATGGTGCCCTAGCCCTTTTTCCCCGCCCTTTTCTGGAATCGGCTATTTGGTTGAGGGCCTAGTAGCCTAGATATCGATGGGCAAAAAAGGATCCATTACCATCATGAAGTCATACCTACATATATGTGAGACGATCCTATAGGCCTGGCCTATACTGAGCAATTCACACACGCCATCCTATAACTACAACACATGCAATTTTTTTGTCGAACCATCATTTTGATCTAGATGGTTAAATGCATGTGTAGACTGAAATTTGTGCAATATTCTTTGCATATAGATCTCTGGATTGCAAAATTCATGATTTTCGGATGATCTAAAAACCATCTACTTCGCAACAATTAGATCTATATGCAAACGATTTCAAAAGCACATGAAAGTTGGTGTCGCTATGTTCTAAGCCATGTTGATCAAGATGAACTGCTTGGATTGTCAAAAATATTGCATATGTTGCTATTATGAAGTGACGTGTGAATTGCTTTGTTTAGGTATGACCTATTGGATCACCACCCGCATAAATATTCTTCAAATTATTTTTGGTAGCTAGAATCCTTATTTATACATATTTTAATCTAAACATTCTCCTTTTCTATTGTTTGTGATGATGCAGATAGACCGCGATCTGGTGTATCTGGCCAAATATTGTAGATGTCTACAAGAGAAGCACATTAGCCATCTAAATAGAACTTTATTATAATTCTGTTACAAAGGGGAGAATTTCTAGCTTTTTAATATTTTGGTGAAAGTGGAAAATAATTATAATTTGAGGATTTTAGTAGTCAATATTTTAGGTTCAAAATTTTCTCAATGTGAGGTACTTGTCTGATTGTAGGGTGTATTTCTATATGTATATTGCATGAGGGAATTCTTTGTATATTTATGCGATTTTTAAACTGAATTATTTGTTTCACAAGTAATGACTTTTTCTTCAGCTGCTGCTCTCATCCATTAGTAACTGCTGTATTTAAGCCAAGGGTACCAATTGGAGGACGTTACAGTTCATATAGTCGAAACCTGCTACTTACCGCTTTGGTTGAATAGCTGTGCTACAAACATTTTGGGTATCCGAATATATGGAGGAGTTTCCCTTTACACTTGAAGTTTAGAATGAAGGGTTTTTCCTACTGGAATTTTGTGCTGCTCAAAGAAAAATCTTAGAAATTTAGCTTTCAGAGGAATTTTGCGGTTTCTCAAAGAAATTTTCTTAAAGTTATTTGTCAGCACGGTGATGAATATTTCTAAGGGGAAAAAAGTGAAAAAAGTTGTGACTTTTTCCCTCCCTTTTGAGGAATTCACATCTTTCTCTAGGCTATTACGAGTACTGGAGTTTATAAACGAGCTTAACAGAGATGTATTTGATGATGTAGGCGACTTGTGATGACATGTGTTTAATCAGTGGCCTAAGGCGCTGTTTGGTTGTAGGATTTAGAAATTTGGATTTCAAAATAGTACGGTTGAAAATTTCTGGATTTGGTAATTTGTTCTTTGGTTGGTTTTGGGTTCCTAGTATTGGATTTGTAGATCCTTGTAATCTTTGTTTGGTTGGTGAAAAGAAAGTGAGATTTGGTTTTTAGGATTTTAGAGATAGATAGATAGAGAGATGATTATTAAATAAATAAAGTATCACGGTCCCATCTAAAAGTACAATGAATAGCGTCTTCAAGAATCCATGTTTTGTGGTGGCCCCCCATAAAAAATAAAGAAATCCTTGAAATCCAAATCCACCAACCAAAAACAAAATTATGGAATCCTAGGATTCCACAATCCAAATCCCAAATAATCCTGCAACCAAACAGGCTCTAAGGTGTAGTATTTATTTACTTATGTAATGATAAGACACGTCATTGATTTCGTCAGCTTTAAAAATAATTTACTCTTATCTCTGCTGCTATAATGAAAACTCCACGAATGTTGCTAATGTCATTTATTGATAGACTATTTCTCAGGTACAGAATTTAAGAAACAAGAAAAATTTATCAATCCATTATCTCATTTAAAATATCCTCCTCATCATAATTAAATTATTTATATGACTTCTATATTCAAAATTCAAACCTTTCTTTGTTCCACTCTCTCTCCTCTCTTACCCCGTTGCATTTAGGCACTGTTATCCAAACTATCCCTTTTGATTTCTAGAGTTATCGATAAAACCTTATTCTAAAACTTAAATATATTAATCATAACTATGTGTGCATTGTGCAAAAAACTAACCAAGATAACTATACCATGTTATTGACAAATTGCATAGCACTTGGTATTTTCTTAAATTCTCAAATAGAAGTCAGAAAAGTACCAAAAATCTTTTCACCTTTTCCTAATTCTAGAGATACACCCCATCCCCCCCTCCCATCCCAAAATCATCTCTCTCACACACACAGCACATACATTTACTCATTACAATAGAGTAAAAGGGAAGACAACGAACACAAGTCTTGACATTAGAGAAGTTCTATAAAACCCTTATATATAAAACAATCTTACTCGATATGATAGTATACTATCTGATTTGTTTTTATCTTAACATATGTATTTGTCTTAGTTTGCTATTTCATTGATACATGTTGATAAAGCCTTTAGGATGTTTGCTTGTGTGGGTTACTAGGCACTCTAAAAAGGTTCTACAAGGCATCAACCATGCCCGATTAAAATTTTAGCCGTGCCGAATAACTCTAAACAAGATCTTTGCTAGATAATTAGGGTAACACATGCTAGTAAATAACAATTATCACTAAGTGAATACGAAATACAACCTTTGTAGATCGGTCCTTCACTTCTAAAGCTCCTTGTTGTAGTCCTTTCGTTGCGATCATCGAACTCACGGACTCTCGGACGGCTCCATGAGAAAATTGCAACGGTATTGCTTGAAGTCTTCGAGGCCGAAAATGATCTAGTCGAGAGAATACGAACTCAAGCTTCTACTTCACTAACTAGAGAATTAGTGAAGCAAACACCCTAAACTAAAGTGCTAGTCTAGTAGAGGGGGATGAAATAGGAAATGGGTACACTTTAGAATTTCTTTTCTCACAATGTTTCTCTCTCTTTTTCAAACCCTAAAAAGAATTTGAAGGAGGAAGAAGATGAGCTCAAAATGAGAATGAAAACTAATCAAGAGAGTGTTAGCTAACCATGGGTGAGTGGGTATCATATACTAACTCATGTAGAGACATAACCATGGCTAATTATAGTGGTTAGGTTAATTAATATTTTAAGTAAAACAAAACTAGTGGAGTAAGTCAATGCAACCATAAGCTTCATGAAGCTTCATGCATGTGAGCTCATTATCCATTTGTTTTTAGAATTACTTTAAATATAAAAACCTAACCAATATAATTATAATGGTGTATGTCTCATACACCCATGTAGTGTGTATCAACAACCATGATACAAAATGAACACAAATTAATATACATCACATATATATTAAGTTGTGTACAAATGAGAAAAACAAATGCTTAAGTGAACCAATGTTAGTTAATGTAAATTAGTATATCACATATACAATTATACACTAAATTATTAAATCAACACTTGACTTAATAATCCGGTTATATCTCATATAACTGACTAACACAAAATGTACCAACTTATCGAATCAACACTTGATTCGATAACCCGGCTATATCTCATATAACCGGCCGATACAATAGTCGCGAGAATAGAATACGGTATCACATACACGCATTATTCTCGGTCCCGCACATATCACATATGCGCTCCTATTTCGTTTTGCCTGAGCCAGTAAAACCTCTATGTAGGACTCTAAAGACTCGTCAATACGCCGGCAGTAGGTGATGATCATATCAAGCACCCATAAGCCGTCAGCGGTACTAGCTGGACGTAACGGCTACCCGGGTATTGAGCGATCAGAAGATCAACAAGCAAGCCCACTCCAACTCCTGTAAAAAGCCTGACAGTGACACTACCGTACAGTCCGGTCTCCTCGTCTGATATGTCGCATATCAAGTCTAGGGGTGGTAAAACGTCAGACCCCAATAACCGATAAGTCATGCCGATATGAGGCACATAACGGGTCGAGAAACTACTGGTAACACTTACCAGTAAATCTCTAAACCAGCCCTGGCCAGGGACTTCCCTGTTATGGCCAATCGAGCATAGCGCAACATCAACCCCCAATACCGGGAGAGACGAAACCCCTCCTATCGCTCATTGCCTCCATGTGACTCGGGACTGTACCCAAAAACCACCGTTTTGCACGCCCTCTTGGACGTGGTAAGGTGGAAATCAAAGCACAGTGGGAATCACACAAGACTCTATGACGATCTCGGGTCTACAGACTAACCTGTACCAGTGTCACCAGAGAACTGCCATCTGACGTAAGGTATAATACCATATGGGAGTTCTCGGCGAGTCCGTCCAGTATACCCAGTCTACACTGAGCACCCGTATATCATCTCTGATGTCAAACACCAATGGATATGGGATCATCCATCGCCCATCTACATGGGTCGAGAAGGTATACGCTAGTCTACACTGGTACATCAATGCCCCGTCTCGATACACCCACGACCAGGGACCTTGAAGGATGTACTTATGGACTACCATGTCCCCACTAGTATGATCCGCATCATAGTCCAGGTAGTCAAGTACACATCCTAAGGGCTTTACCAACATGTAACAGAGAGACAATCAGTATACACGTTAAGGTAAAGAGTAACCAGATAGCATACTATCATGTCGAGCAAGAAAGTCCTCTCTATATATGTCCAAGCATCCACTACAATATACATCTCATGTATAGTAATGGCCTCTAGGGCATACATATAACTAACAATCTCCCACTTGCACTAGGGCCATCTGATAACAGTGGTTGTAGTATCTCATACTCAACCATCCCATAATAGTCTCTCTCTGGGAAAAGGCCTTTGTGAGTGGATCCGCCGTGTTGTCCTCTGAGTCTACTCTACTAACCTCGATTCCCTGGAGATCAACCATCTCCATGATCAGGTGACACTGCCTTAGAATATGTCTGGATCACTGATGGGACGGGCGTTCCTAGGCATAAGCCACAATTCCATTGTCACACAATGGAAGGAACGAAGTTCATCTCATGAACTAATATACACCCATACTGCCTCTTTGGTAGTATCTTTGGTAGCGATGTATCCAGCCTTTATCGTCTAGTATTCCACGGTATCTATCTTGGAACTCTTCCAACATACCGTCCCTTTACTGAGGGTAAAGACAATGCCTGTGACTGACTTTCAGTCATCCTTATCACCCTGGAACCTTTCCAGTGATTCCCCCCAGGATCAATTGATACCATCTCACTACAACTAGTGAGTATCCTAACATCCAATTAGATCTATCTCATAAATCCAAAACTCAGGATTTAATAGGTATCATTTTGATCCTATATGGAGAATCATTGTGATAAGCGGAGATTGACCGAGCGTAGCATAGGAAACTCCTTCCCTATCAAGAGTATGTCATCCACGTACTCTACGAGGATCACCCACATACTCCCTACTACCTTTTTGTATATACAAGGTTCATCTACCATTTTGATGAAGTCAAACTTTTTGACTAACACATCAAAACAGACGTTCCAACTCCGTGATGCCTGCTTTATCACATAAAACATCTTGCACACGTTTCCGCTGCTCCCACTGTCTACGAAGCCCTCTGACCGTGTACTTATAGACTCTCTTTTCTAAATCACTATTTAGAACAGCAGTCATGATACCCAACCGCCAGATATCGTAGTCATGGCAAGTAGGATCTGGATGGACTTAAGCATAGCTCCTTAGAAAAGGTTTTATCATAATCCATACCTGGTCAATGATGCAAACCTTTAACAAGTCTAGCTTTGAAAGTCTCAACTTTTCCATGTACAGTAAGTAATCTTCTCAAGATATACTTGCTCCTGATGGGGATTTAACCCTTCAGATAAAGCAACCAAAGTCCATACTTTATTGGTGTATAAGGATTCCATCTCAGATCACTAAGCATCCGGACATTCTTACAGAGTCCCACTCCTGATGGCCAGCTCGAAAATAGTTGGGTCATCATCTCATGATGCAATGCTCGCTCCCACTGTCATAGAGAAACAGAAGTATCTCTCAGGTGGGTGAGGAACCCTACTAGATCGGCAGAGAGGTTGAGGTTCGTTGGTTACTATTGAATCCTTTGGTTCTACCAAATCATCAGCTGCAGTTTGTATAGCTAGAACTCTTTCCAGTTCTACCTCATGTCCACTAATTTCTTCACAAGAAATTCTCTTTCACAAAGGTGGCATATTGAGAAACAAAACATCTTTTGTTCCTCGGTTTGGTAGAAGATATTCCCTTGCGAATGCTTAGGATATCCAACAAACTTCTACAGAACTGACTTTGCCTCGAGCTTGTCCGGATTTCGCTTTTAGACATAGGCCGGACAACCCCAAATCTTAACAAACTTAAGATATGGGTTCTTCCCTTTCCATATCTCATATGAAGTGGTAGGCAACTGATTTGATCGGAACCCTATTTAATAGGTATGCAACTTCTCCAGAACATAACTCCCAAAAGAAAATAGGTAACTCAATAGTACTCATCATAGAGCACACCTTATCACATAGGGTGTGATTGCTCCGTCCCGATATACCATCGTGCTATGGTGTATACGGAGGAGTAATGCTGAGAAAGAATCTCATTCTCCTTTAGAATAATCCAGGAATTTCGTGCTCAAGTATTCTCCTCCTTGATCACATCAAAGGACATAATACTTATACCCGTTTTAGTTCTCTACTTCTAACTTATATTCTGTGAATATCTCAAAAGTTTCGGACTTGTGTTTCAACAGGAACATATGTCTGAATCTTGAGAGATCATCAGAGAATGTAATGAAGTATAAAGAACCGGTCTTGGCATGTGTAGACAGGGGACCTTCATACATCAACATGTATCATCCCAAGAGTTCACTAACTCTTTCTCTGTTTCCTATAAACAGAGCTATGGTCATCTTATCTCTGTGACATGACTGGCAAGTTTTACGAGATGTAAATTCAAACTAATTTAAATATGCATCTTATGTAACTTCAGCTAGTCGGGTCACATTGATATGACCTAGTCTACAATACCTCAAGAAAGATTCGTTCATTTCTGAATTCTTCCTCTTGTGTGTAATCTGTATACTAAGAACTGTAGTTTGATTTAGAACGTCTATGCTTTTAGATAACATGCCTGAACCGATCAACTCTTGATATAGGAATTGTACAAAACATTATCCAACAATACAAAATTATATCCTTTCTTTACTAATAAAGAGACTGATATGATGTTGTATATCAGGTTCGGTATCTAATAACATTCGTTCAGAATCAATGTATTTTGGTAATACAGGGTGACAACTACCAACAGACTTGGCTACAACACTTGCACCGTTTCTATCTTATGAAACTTATCACTCGTTCTCAGTTCTCTACCTATCTGTAGCCCATGTAACAAATTACATATGTGGGATCCTGATCCGGTATCTCATACCCAGGACGTAAAGGATACTGAGAAACAGTTCTCTGTAATGAACACACCCGAAGAAGATGCATCATCATGCACTTTCTTCGTTTGGGCGGCACGGGAATTCTGGTAATCCCCTATTTCCTGCTCTGTCTTATAACAATTATAAGTTGGAGTGGGACCAACGTTCCCCAGCTCAGTATAACAAGCGGGTTCGGTCAAGACATCCGTATTATTATCTTGATTAAGGCATGATATGGTCGCTACCTGGAGAGAGAGAGAAGAAAACACTTTAGCGTATGCTCTTGCAAGATCAGATTGGTTATTATTTTATCTAATCAGGATGGCTCCCACCGTTTTTATCAAATCTTCCTTCAAACCTTAAAAGGAAAGACTAGCCGGGATTAATTACACCCTACAATTTCGCCAATCTTTCAGCCAGGCCAGTGTCGGTACTTTGAGGGAGGTTCCCCGTGCTTTCGCACGGACCTTATTAAAGTAAATCTCGTTTTTCCAGAGGCGTAACCCCGTTGACACCTTTTTAGACACCTACTTGATCGGCTAATTGTAATGTGTAAAACTCTCACAGAAGTAACAATTACTCACAGTGGGTATCGGGATCCAACCATCTCATAGAAGGTATGTAATCTCATTGCAAATTTCAACACTTGAAATTCCCGATAATTTTGCCCCTAACCTCCTATGACCTTGACAAAGGCCAACAAACCATAGGATGCTAGTCAAGTTCAACCCGTCATTTCTTGATTGAATTAAACCCACCCGCACGACCCTTGACAAAGGCCAACAAGGTTGTACGACTACCCTAACCCAATCTGCATCATATGCATAAGCAGATAAGCACTAGTCAGCTACCACACACTACGCCTTGACAAATGCCAACAAACGCAGCACGAATACTAACTACTACTTATCTGAAATGACGGAGGGCTACGACAGGTTTTTCTGAAAACCTATTGCGTAATGAACTTGATATCGTTGTAGAATTAAATGATTTTAAAATGGAGTGTTTTTGAGGCTTTTACTAGTTTCGCTAAAGAGGTCACTCCCGGTGAAGGGATCTCGGCTCTTTCCTTATGGAATAAGGTGCAGGACATATCATATATATCGCTATGCAAAGCAAAAACTCCAAAAGAAATCAAAAGACAAACCGAGTACTGTAGCATCTGCCAGTCATTGCTAAAGGGGTCACTCCCGGTGAAGGGATCTCGACCCTTTCCTTATCGAATAAGGTGCAGGATGTTCTACAAGGAACACCGCGATGCAAAGCAAGAACTGTAGCTACCTGTTTTTTTTTTGAAAATTCGATTCCACAACATCTTTTAGGTTTCTTTTCTTTCATTAATCACATTAATGAAGTCCCATCATTTAAGTCACCTAAACATCACAGATAAATACGACGTACACTTATGCCATCCGCATTCGCTTCGATGTCCCCTCGTGCACCGTTAGGTTAGGTAACTAACGGCAGAGTGGGGCAGGGCTAGCGCGGGTGTAAAACATAAGTAACGTCTATATAATATATCATATATACTATATATAGTATTTATCACAACATATCAAATGATCACATCACAGATATCGCAGCAGAAGAAACATATGAAACATTGGATATACTAGGACGTCCGTGTTTTATTTTGAGTCTCTATAAAACATGGATTCCACCGTCGTGATGAATAGCCAAACCCACACCCCTAGACCCCTACGAGAGCGGCAAGCAACCCTTCCAATTCTAGAGTTAGGAGACCCGGACTCGACTCCTCGAGTTGGTCTCCCACTGGACTCCAGAACCCGGTTACTTGTGCTCTCCTCCTTGGGTCTAACCTAGTGCGGAAAAGTAAATAATATACAAATGGTGACATCAACCTCATCCCGGAAGTGCCCCAATAAAAGAATATCACATACATTTAATTTTACATGAATGAAAATAAAAACCCTCATCTCACATAAAACCCCCGGCTATTCAAAACGCGACGATCCAATATAACATATCAAGCAACACATAACATCACATGTCATCAACGTAAGTAAATATGCGCATCCCAATTGTCGTTGACATATAGCAACGAAACTGGCGATATCGCATATTACACTTACGGTCGCAGAAAATAAAGTGTAAAACTACAAGAGTTGGAATCCGCAACCTCCTTAGACATCGCATGCCTAACAATTATAAACCCCGCATTTTAGTCTCTATATCGAAAACACTTTTCAATATCTAGTCGGGCAATTCAACAAGATTCCCGATATTTTGATCGAATGCTCGTCGCAAACTTTAGTAGACGGCCGCACCCCCGATGCCGTCGACGAAGTGCACTAAGGCGGAACACCGCTGCCGCGAGCACCCGAACGGATGCTTTTGGCGACGGGGTTCTCCTATAGTCACTTGGTCGGGGCTATGGGGCATGGCTGTCTATTAAGTTTACCCAGCGAGTATCCGCGTACGCTACGTGATTGCGACGGACTTTTGATCGCATCAAAATTCCGTGGCAACCGATCATTTGAGACTAAACTGCTATGTTTATAACATTCAAATTAGTTATCTCATAACTACTTGTGGATTCAAATATTGTATCACATTCCAGATAAATAGACAATGTTAAACTTTCCGATCGAATGATCAAACACCCAAGTTTTCCCAAATAGTTCTCAACACTTGAGGGGAGTTTAAAAACATCCATCACATGCCATAGTACCAATGGTCCAGCTGTAGAAGGGTCAAGCCAACGCCTCACATGTGGCAACGCCGTACTCCCCCAAACCCTAAGGTTCAAAAGGCAGTTCAAGACGGTTACATAATCGAGTTAAGGTTTGTTGTCTTCTAGAGGGTCCATTGCGTAACTTGCACGATTTAGACGTTCTTAAACTACGGAAAAATCCAACACTTGGAAATTTTCCAGGTCGGGAAAAAGTGAGTTATTGATATCCGTTCGAACTTTTTAATACTTTCTAAATTATCCGGAAAACATAACGAAATTAAATTTTCCGATCGAATCAACGAATACAATAATCCCCAGAACACTCAACACTTGAGTCAGAATAAAAAAATACCCAGAAAATATATAAGCAGCATAGGGAATTACTGTGAAAACCAAATTGTCAAATCAAACATTACTGCCGCGGATCCGCGGCCTAAGCAGGGTACTGCCGCGGTTCAGCGGCGGTCCGTACGGATGACGTCATCGTTTTTCACTGTTATTCTTTAAATTGCATGCTGATTTTTTAGGTATTTTTAATTCAGAAAAATCACAGTTTTTAAAAATTGACCAGAAAGGGGGTTATTTCGTCGATTCGGAGTTCGTTCGGAGTTTTAACTTCGTATACATGTCGCCTAATGCTCTAGCTAGGCTCTGATACCACTGTAGGGTTACTAGGCACTCTAAGAAGGTTCTACAAGGCATCAACCATGCCCGATTAAAATTTTACCCGTGCCGAATAACTCTAAACAAGATCTTTGCTAGATAATTAGGGTAACACATGCTAGTAAATAACAATTCTCACTAAGTGAATACGAAATACAACCTTTGTAGATCGGTCCTTCACTTCTAAAGCTCCTTGTTGTAGTCCCTTCGCTGCGATCATCGAACTCCCGCACTCTCGGACGGCTCCATGAGAAGATTGCAACAGTATTGCTTGAAGTCTTCGAGGCCGAAGATGATCTACGTCGAGGGAATACGAACTCAAGCTTCTACTTCACTAACTAGAGAATTAGTGAAGCAAACACCCTAAACTAAAGTGCTAGTCTAGTAGAGGATAATAAAATAGGAAATGGGTACACTTTAGAATTTCTTTTCTCACAATGTTTCTCTCTCTTTTTCAAACCCTAGAAAGAATTTGAAGGAGGAAGAAGATGAGCTCAAAATGAGAATGAAAACTAATCAAGAGAGAGTTAGCTAACCATGGGTGAGTGGGTATCATATACTAACTCATGTAGAGACATAACCATGGCTAATTATAGCGGTTAGGTTAATTAATATCTTAAGTAAAACAAAACCAGTGGACTAAGTCAATGCAACCATAAGCTTCATGAAGCTTCATGCATGTGAGCTCATTATCCATTTGTTTTTAGAATTACTTTAAATATAAAAACCTAACCAATATAATTATAATGGTGTATGTCTCATACACCCATGTAGTGTGTATCAACAACCATGATACAAAATGAACACAAATTAATATATATCACATATATATTAAGTTGTGCACAAGTGAGAAAAACAAATGCTTAAGTGAACCAATGTTAGTTAATGTAAATTAGTATATCACATATACAATTATACACTAAATTATTAAATCAACACTTGACTTAATAATCCGGTTATATCTCATATAACTGACTAACACAAAATGTACCAACTTATCGAATCAACACTTAATTCGATAACCCGGCTATATCTCATATAACCGGCCGATACAATAGTCGTGAGAATAGAATACGGTATCATATACACGCATTATTCTTGGTCCCGCACATATCACATATGCGCTCCTATTTCGTTTTGCCTGAGCCAGTAAAACCTCTATGTAGGACTCTAAAGACTCGTCAATACGCCGGCAGTAGGTGATGATCATATCAAGCACCCACAAACCGTCAGCGGTACTAGCTAGACGTAACGGCTACCCGGGTATTGAGCGATCAGAAGATCAGCAAGCAAGCCCGCTCCAACTCCTGCAAAAAGCCTGACAGTGACACTACCGTACAGTTCGGTCTCCTCGTCTGATATGTCGCATATCAAGTCTAGGGGTGGTAAAACGTCATACCCCAATAACCGATAAGTCATGTCGATATGAGGCTCATAATGGGTCGAGAAACTACTGGTAACACTTACCAGTAAATCTCTAAACCAGCCCTGGCCAGGGACTTCCCTGTTATGGCCAATCGAGCATAGCGCAACATCAACCCCCAATACCGGGAGAGACGAAACCCCTCCTATCGCTCATTGCCTCCATGTGACTCGGGACTGTACCCAAAAACCACCATTTTGCACGCCCTCTTGGACGTGGTAAGGTGGAAATCAAAGCACAGTGGGAATCACACAAGACTCTATGACGATCTCGGGTCTACAGACTAACCTGTACCAGTGTCACCAGAGAACTGCCATCTAACGTAATGTATAATACCATCTGGGGGTTCTCGGCGAGTCCGTCCAGTGTACCCAGTCTACACTGAGCACCTGTATATCATCTCTGATGTCAAACACCAATGGATATGGGATCATCCATCGCCCATCTACATGGGTCGAGAAGGTATACGCTAGTCTACACTGGTATATCGATGCCCCGTCTCGATACACCCACGACTAGGGACCTTGAAGGATGTACTTATGGACTACCATGTCCCCACTAGTATGATCCGCATCATAGTCCAGGTAGTCAAGTACACATCCTAAGGGCTTTACCAACATGTAACAGAGAGACAATCAGTATACACGTTAAGGTAAAGAGTAACCAGATAGCATACTATCATGTCGAGCAAGAAAGTCCTCCCTATATATGTCCAAGCATACACTACAATATACATCTCATGTATAGTAATGGCCTTTAGGGCATACATATAACTAACAGCTTGACTACCAGAATTGTGATAGAGATCATACCAGTAGGGCCTGGGTAGTCTAGAAGCACATTCTTATGTGTTCCTAGTCGAGAGAATATCGAGACGAGGTATCGATATTTCAGAGTAGACTAGTGTATACGTTTTATGGACCCTGTACGGGGCGATGGTTGATCCTACAACCATTGGTGTTTGACACCAAAAATTGTATACATGTGCTCATTGGAGAATGAGTACACTGAACGGACTCGCCGAGAACTCCTAGATGGTATTATACCCATCGTTAGATAGCAGTTCTCTGGTGGCGCTGGTACTTGTTTGTCTGTAGACCCGAGATAGTCATAGTGTCTTGTGTGGTTCCCACTGTGCTTTGATTACCTCCCTACCACGGCTCTACTGAGTCATGCAAACAGGTGGTAGTTGGATACAGTCCCAAGTCATATGAAGGCAGTGAGCGATACGAGGGGTTTCGTCTCTCCCGGCATTGGGAGTTGATGTTGTGTTATGCTCGATAGGCTATAACCACAAGTCCCTGGCCAGGGTTGATGAGATTTACTGATAAGTGTTATCAGTAGTTTCTCAATTGGTTGTAGGCTACACATCGACATGACTTATCGGATTATTGGGGTCTGACGATACCACTCCATAGACCTGATATGCAACATATCAGACGAAGAGACTGGACTGTACGGTAAGTGTCTCTTATAGGCTCTATAGGGAGTTTGGACAAGTTTACTTGTTGATCTTCTATTCATTCAATATCTGGGTAGCCGTTACGTGCAGCTAGTACCGCTGATGTGCTTGTACATGTTTGATGTGATCATTACCTACTGCCTGTAGGATATGTATGCCCTAAAGGCCATTATTTGTAATGGATGCTATGGATATATATATATATGTACATGACAATCTTACTCGAAATGATAGTATACTATCTGCTTTGCCTTTATCTTAACTGTTGCATATGTATGCCCTAGAGGCCATTATTGTATATGTATATATAGAGGATACTTGAACATATGTATGTACAGGACAATCTTGCTCGATATGATAGTATACTATTTGGTTTGTTTTTATCTCAACACGTGTATATGTTTTACTTGTTATTACGTATCGTTAATACATGTTGATAAAGCTCGTATGATTATTGCTTGACTACTAGCGTTATGAAGGCAATCATACATGTGGGGGGCTGGGTAGTCCATAAGCACATCTTTAAATTTCTTAGTCGTGGGAGTATCGAAACCGGGCATCGATATTCTGAAGTAGACTAGTGTATACGTTTCTAGACCCCGATGAGGGGCGATGGTTAATCCCACAGCCATTGGTCTTTGGCACCTAAGATCGTATACATGTGCTTACTGGGGGCGACGAACTCGCCGAGAACTTCTAGATGGTATTATACCTATCGTCAGATAGCAGTTCTCAGGTGACATGAGTACATGTTAGTCTCAAGACCTGAGATCGTCATTTGTCACATGTGAGTTCCTACAGCACTTAGATTACTACCCTACCACGACTCTACTGAGTCGTGCAAACATGTTTTAGTTGGGTACAGTCCTGAGCCACATGGAGGCAGGAGGCGATTGTTGGGGATTTGTCTCTCCTGGTATAGGGAGTCGATACCGCACTGTATTCGGTTGGCCAGCACCATAAGACCTTGGCCAAGGCAGTTGGGATTTACTGATAGTTAGATCATTAGTTTCTCGGATTGGTCCTGAGCCACATCGGCATGAATTATCGGGTTATTTGTTATGACCCGAAATTTAGTTCGTGACCGGCACTTAACTCACGCCACGTCTAAAGGCATAACGTAAGTCAAGTAAGCCGAAGCCCAGAAATCTAAAACCTTTTTAAGAAAATAAAAGAGCTGAAGTTTTGAAATAAAGGTATGATGTGTTAGTTATATGTATGCCCTAGAGGCCATTACTATACATAGGATGTACATTGTAGTGGATGCTTGGACATATATAGGGAGGACTTTCTTGCTCGACATGATAGTATGCTATCTGGTTGCTCTTTACCTTAACGTGTACACTGATTGTCTCTCTGTTACATGTTGGTAAAGCCCTTAGGATGAGTACTTGACTACCTGGACTATGATGCGGATCATACTACTGGGGACATGGTAGTCCATATATACATCCTTCAAGGTCCCTAGTCATGGGTGTATCGAGACAGGGCATCGATATAACAGAGTAGACTAGCGTATACCTTCTCGACCCATACAGATGGGCGATGGATGATCCCATATCCATTGGTGTTTGACATCAGAGATGAAATACGGGTGCTCAGTGGAGACTGGGTACACTGGACGGACTCGCCGAGAACTCCCAGATGGTATTATACCTTACGTCAGATGGCAGTTCTCTGGTGACACTGGTACAGAGTAGTCTGTTGACCCGAGATCGTCATAGAGTCTTGTGTGGTTCCCACTGTGCTTTGATTTCCACCTTACCACGTCCAAGAGGGCGTGCAAAACGGTGGTTTTTGGGTACAGTCCCGAATCACATGGAGGCAATGAGCGATAGGAGGGGATTCGTCTCTCCCGGTACAGGGAGTTGATGTTGCGCTGTGTTCGATTGGCTATAACCGGAAATCCCTGGCCAGGGTAGCTGAGATTTACTGGTAAGTGTTACCAGTAGTTTCTCGAACTGTTATAGACCTCATATCGACACGACTTATCGAGCTATTGGGGTCTGGCGTTTACCACCCCTAGGCGAGATATGCGACATATCAGACGAACAGACCGGACTGTACGGTAAGTGTTACTGGTTGGATTCACAGGAGTGTGAGCGGGCTTGCTCGTCGATCTTCTGATCGCTCAATACCCGGGTGGCCGTTACGTTTAGCAGACCGCTTGCGGCTTGTGGGTGTTTGATATGATCATCACCTGCTGCCGGCGTACTGACGAGTCTTTAGAGTCCTACACAGAGGTTTCCTGGCTCAAGCGAAACGAAATAGGAGAGCATATGAGATATGTGCGGGATCGAGAATTATACCAGTATGTGATACTGTCTTCTATTCTCGCGATTTGTATCATTGGTCGGTTATATGTGATATAGCCGGGTTACCGAATCAAGTGTTGATTCGATACATTGATACACTTGATATTAGTCGGTTATATGCGATATGACCGGATCGTTAAATCAAGTGTTGATTTAATGATTTAATGCATAATTATATATTTGATATATTACTTTGCATTAACTAGTATCGGTTCACTTAAGATTGATTTTCTCACTCGCATGTGCACATTGTATATATGATATAGTTTTGTGCACTTGTTTGTATCATGTTTGATGATACATGCAAACTTGGATTTGTGTAAAGACTTAAACCATGTTTAGTGAATGGTTAGGGTTTCATTTCACTTATTTATTTATCATATTCTTTTTGGTTAAGAGATAAAAGAAAAACAAAATGGTTGCTTTAAAACATGAAGCTTGTTGAAGCTTCATGAAGCTTTGACCAAGTGACCATTTTGTCTTCATCTCCTTAACCTAACCATTCAACCTAACCCTAGTTTAGTCTCTACACTTAACCATGGTTGCTATATGATAAGAATCACTCATTTTCTATTTTCCACATAATTCTTATCATATTCTTTATCTTCTTCTTCTTCAACAATGAAGAAAAGCTTGCTACCATCAATGGCAACATGAGAAAAAGAGTGAGAAATCCAATTCTAAAGTGAACCCACTTCCTATTTCTTCATCCTCTACCACTTTCCAAGTAGTATAGGGTGTTTTCTTCACAAGTTTCATGACTTGGTGAAGGTGGAGTTTGATCTTGAGTTGCCTCGACGTAGATCATCTTCGGCATCGAAGTCGACGACCTAGCCCGATCATTTCTCCGATGAAGCCGACGCTAGAGTCCGGGATCCGGTGATCGCAGCGAGGGTACACCGTCACGGAGCTATGGAGGTGGAGGACCGGATCTACAAAGGTTGTATTTCCGTTTACCCTTTAGTTAAGCTGTTTACTAGTTCTAGTTTTCGCCTAATCTCTAGTCAACAATCCGTATTAGGGTTTCTCGGCACTTATAAAATTTGAATTTGGCATGGTTGATGCCTTGTGAGACCTCTAGTGTGTGCCTAGGAACCCTACATGATGTAATCAAAAGTTTTCTTAAATGCATAAGTTATGGAACATGAAAATGCAAGTGAATTTTACTAGTTGAAAAAACATGTTTCGTTTTTTAAAAATTTGGGCAGCACCTCCCTTGTATATTTTGATCCAAAACCACATACACAAGATAATATAAAAGGCATCCCCAAGCGGGAGCTAGCTCTTCGCCAATTGGCAGAATCACAACCACGCAAGACAGTAATATATGTATACGACGCCCAACGGCGAAGACCAACATAAAGGAAATGTAAAGCAAGACATCAAAACCACAAGTAACGAACATAAACCCTCGCTCTAAGTCTCGCAACCACAAGTCTATCTGAGTCTTACTACATATACAAATACTAGTTTCTAATTGATGGAGTTAACTAGATACAACGGAATAGTAAATATAAGAGTGGTACGATCCAACATGTACCACCTACCAAAGCAAGTCACCCGAATGCAAGCTGTGTGTCAACGATGCCGCTACTGATCCGTGCGATTAACCGTCAAGAACTGTGGCACAACGGGGGTGAGTTGCCAACTCATGAATAGAAAACATCATCAGGTAGAAATCGAATAAAATAACGATCTCCTAGGTCAACTATATCATAAAGGAAATACTATGATATCTAGGGTGACTATATCTGCATATGTGCCAACAATATACTCAATGCCTATATGCATGTGGATATCATCCAACCATATAATCAATGCTCGTATGCATATGGATCTCATCCACGTGCCCATCAATGACACAACAACATCATGCATGTAAATATCATAAAAGCATATGCATGTAAATATGAGGATATCAACTATCGTGTGTCCATCAACGACACATCAAAATCATGGAACATGAGTGTCCAACACCGACACTCGAAATATCATGAAACCCGTGTCCAACACCGACACGTAAATCCTCATATCTCGGGCTCCGTCAGTCCGGATCGGCCCACGGGCTCCGTCAGTCCAGATCGGCCCGTATCATCTCACGACTCCGGTCGGTATCCTCCGGATAACCGCCGAGCCCAAATAATATCACCGGTAGGTAGTAGTCCTTCTGCCAGGCTCATCGTCTACTGCACGACATCCCTTTCTTGCCCCGGGGTACCATACCGGGTCCACCATGAACCCGTAAGCGGATCATCCAGCTCCTCGAATCGGGTTTCTATCACACGTCTCAGAACCGAGAAAACGCATGGTGGATGCACAGAAATATCATATCAAGAGAAACCGGGTTTTTAAAACAATACATAATTTCTTTTGAAATATAATCACGGTTCTCAAATCCAGAATCTCATGAAAACAACATCTCAATGCATATAATCGTAGAGCATGATGTATGCAAACATATAACAGAAATGTGAGCATATCCGTATATCATGCAACATGGAACAGTGGTGTGACGATATCAGTATATCATGCTACATATCATAATGATGTGAGCATAGCAAGTATATCATGCAACATAGCATAATGATGTGGCAATTCTACTGTGTAAGCGACATAGCAATTTTCGATGATGAAATGTGTGTGCCGGCCAATCTGTGTAAGTGTAACATACGCATCATCGATAATGGTGTAGGTGTACTAGCACAGGTATATGTAATGCAATGAGAATGTCATGAACGTAACATAAAGTACATCGTACGCGAAATGCTAACAGGTATACGTATCTACAATATATCCGAGTCGGTGAATCTATCAATCGGCATCCAGCCTCACAGCATCACGTACGGTATAACCCATCGTACGTCATCCTCTAGTCAAGGGTATGGATCAATCATCAAGTAAAACTCATCACGTACGGTATCCATCGTACGACGGCATTTACCATTAGGGATCCTATCAACCTATATGACAATAAGGGTACGGACCTAACGTCTCGTACGGTATATCACTCAAGATTCACAACATTATATATCTATATACCTATATCCCAGGTCACATCCGTATCCATCTCATATCATGGGACCGACAAAGGTATCAATTATCACATATCGACTCGCATCCGTATAACGACATATCAACCAAGTCGTCATATCTCATCGTATACTCTTTTCATCACATCAATATCTCACATCAAGTCATCTTACATATACATTCTATCTTATCAATCTCAGGTCTTGCTACTCTAAATCTCATACTTATTCTCGTGCACTACATATCTATATATCGTGGTTCCCATTCACTTTTCATATCCTTATATATATCAATTCGAGCTGTTATTTCTTTCATATCATGTTACACTAAACCTTTAATCACATCCATAGGTTCCTAGAATAAGTTTCTCTAATCATATCCTATATATCGGTTTCCATTTATAATTGTGGGGGTGCTATACGCCATCCACCCGACTTCCCCCGTAGATATAAATCTACTCACCTGCAGATCTTCTTGTTCAGTCGTAGTCGATGTGCTTCGTCGTTTCGGAATCCACGTGAAGGTACCTACAATCAATACACAATCGCAATGCTTATTATAATCAAGTCCAGAAAACCAATACGGCAATTGGTGCGCTCATAGGTTAGAACCTATAGCCTACGCATGCAAAACCAACCAAATAAACCTCGTACGTTGACGTACAAACGCTCAACGACGGAACCCAAACTCAAATCTAAAAACCAAGTTTCAGAAATCGCATAACACAAATCAGCAACTAAGGAAAAACACCTACAGATTTTGCCTCAGATACAATTAGACAATTTTGCATATAGGGGAGGTCTAATTATCAGATAAGGGAGCCACAGACCAAGCACGAACCTATTTGCTCACACCAAGGCCGGAATTTGCGGCCAGAAAGGGATTATTTGCGGCCAGGACAAAGAATTAGGGGCTCGGGGCTCTAGGGTAGCTTCAAGGTTGCCTGCACGACTCACTGTAATCGCTATATAATTTTTAGGGTCTCAGGTAGCAGCAGATCTCTAAATACCATCATTAATTCCACAAAAACCCGATATCGGCAAATCTAAAGTTCGCATCATGGTGTCTAGTCTCTGGTTTTGTCCAGAATTCTAACACTAAGGTCTTGTAACAGCCACCACACATCACCACAACACCACTCAAATCCTAAACCTCATCTAGGAAATTTCTAAGGTCACAATCCACACTTAATCACCTTCTAAACTCAACTAGAATACCCTGAACATAATAACTTAGCTAGGGTTTAGAATTATACCTCATTTGGCAACTCAAGAAAATTCTTGAGTTGCTCAAAGTCTTCAAAATCCAACTTTGATTGGTCCAATGTGTTGAGGATGAAGTGGGGATCAACTTTAATGAAGAGGGTGTAGGGTTTTGGTGAAGAAATGGAGATGATTCTTGGAGATGGAGGTGGAAGGAGATGAGGAGGAAGAAGATGAAGCAAACAAAAAGGGGAGGAAATGAATGGCTGCCCCCCTCTCTCTTTCTTATTCTCACCCTCTCTCAACTCATTTCTCACTCTCTCTCCCCAATAATTGTCTTCTTTTTCCCTTTTCTCCTTTTCTTTTCTTTTCTTAAAACCAAATATCAACAAACACCTATGAAACAATATGCAACCAAATGCAACATGTCATGGTGCACTAATCATGGAAAAATGTAGAAACACGGATTTGACTTAATCACGATTAGTAGTGCACTAATCAATTTTATTCAAACTGCATATAATTAATTATAAAATTGCCAAATCCGATAAATATATTTTTAAATGAATAAATCATTTTAATCTCTAATTATTTCACAAATATTGGTATATATTATACCATTTTACGAAAACCCAATTTCGCCAATCGGGTAGTTTTCGCGAAATATATTATTTTAATATTAAATTCCAAAAATAATATTTTATATATTCTGAAATGTTACAATCTTCCCCCCTTAAATAAATTCGGTCCCCGAATTTAAATTTAAACCCCCAAATGCTAAAACATTTCAATAATCAACTCAAATCAACGGGGCTCCGAAATCACGGAAGATATAGAAATACTACAGCGCATCGTGTGCGCCTGAAAACGAGTATGAAACTTAAAATCGAACTCCGTCAAGCGTCACGCAAATTATCGGATTTGCACGCATATCATCGGAGTTACAATGGAGATACAGACCTCGAAATCCACTACTGAAATCCAATATTCACTAGTCAAATACTATAATACGTATATAGTACGCATCCTTGGAAAACCTTCAAAAAAATGAATAAAACACATGCAAAATCTTTTCTGAATCGCCGTGTGATGCGTAACTCACGGCACAAGTGACGGCCACTCATTTGTAAAGTAATAAATATACGTTCCTATATGTTTTGCTCAAATATATGTTCCGCCGTTTTGAAATATCCCAAAAGCTTTTCCTTTATAAACGTTCGTGTCGCTCGCGGACACGTGGGAAATAGAGAGACTATAGCTCCTTTTTGAAAACCTCTTCGTAAACTTTTTATGCATGCAAAGTACTCAGGTACTGTCCTCAGATCAGTCCTGTTCGGCTACTACAGAATATAGTGCCCATCATGAAAACAAGGTGCTCAAGAGAAAAATCAGTCTCGGAAGGTGTATCCAACAATCACGTGCGTCTGGTGCGCACCGAAATCAAAGCCAAATACAAGTGCTACGAATGTGCACAAAACCAAACTAAGTGCAACGGGTGTGCACGAAAGCATCTGTCCAGTGCAACGGGTGTGCACGAAAGCATCTGTCCAGTGCAACGGATGTGCACGATAATAATATCAAGTGCATCTATAGTGCACGAAAATCTCAACCTAGTGCAACTAACCTGCACAATGAAAATCCCAATCGAGTGCATCCGGTGTGCACAAAATCACATCTCATATCATGCGCCCACATGCGCGAAATCCAAATCAAGTGCATCCGTCATGCACGAATGAAATCTAAATCAAGTGCATCCAACATGCACGAATAAAATCTCAATCAAGTGCATCCGATGCGCACAAAATCCAATACCAAGCGCCTAATATGCGCAAAAATCCAACCCAAGCGCGTTAGGTCCGTATAAAACATCTAGTGCAGTAGCATGCACGAAAACGAACATCAAGTGCAAACGCGCACAAAAACATAAATCTGGTGAACGAATGCTCAAATACATAAATCGGGTGCAACCAATGTACGGAGTATAAATCTAGTGCAATCAATGCACGAAATATCAATCTGGTGCAACAGATGCATGAAACGAAAATCTAGTGCAACAAATGCACGAAACACAAATCCGGTGTATCTAGTGCACGAAATACAAATCCGGTGCATCCAGTGCACGAAATACGAATCCGGTGCATCCAGTGCACGAAATACCAATCTAGTGCAGCAAATGCACGGAAACTCATCAATAACTCAAATGCGTATAAAAGCAACACCAAGTGTACCAAGGTGTATAAAATCCAAAAACGTGTGCAACTATGTGCACAAAATCCATATCAATGCACTGCAAGCACATGTGAGCTATACCGAGTGCAAAAATCAAATCGAGTGCGTACCACATGCTCAAAAATCAAATCATCAGTATGAAATCCAAAAAATCATAAATACGTGCTACCAAGACACAAAATCGACATCAAGTGCAATAGGTATGCAAAAATCGCAAACTAACACAACGGTGTATAAAACGTATATCAAGTGCAATAACTATGCACGAAAATGTAAATACCCAGTAGGTGCAGCCATGGTGCACGAAAACAATACCATGAAACTCAATCATCAAAACTCAAATCCAAGCGATATAAGCGTGATACTTGGATCACAAACACAAATCGCAACAAATGACATTGAGGTACACCTCTTACAATGTCGAAAAATGTCGGTGCACCCAAAACTGGCAGAGCAAGAACATCCGCTTGCCTCTTGCTCATGGTCTGGCGTCCTCTATCTCTAGGTTCTCATTTCTCTGTGGATTACCAATCTCGCAATCCATCGGCTCATCGGCCCGGTCAGGTGTGCTAATGGAAATGATTCCGCTCTGGCACTGCTCTGGTCATCACTCGGCCAATTAGCATGACCACTCGTAAAGTAGCACGTCACTGGCGTCGGCCTCTGGCCCTCTGAATACACGTGACACAACTGATCCTCGGTGCAAATCTAATCGCAGCAGTGTCCTGGTAGGAACCTGCTCAAGGTTTCTTCAAATCTCTCCCATGCCGAACTGTACGAAGGCTGGTACTCTTGCATAATCTTTTCTTGTTTTCTGGACATCTGCGTTCTAAGCACAGCATTTCCTCGGGGACTGACCGTATCCCTATGCCTCTGTATACACATCAGATCTTTAATCTCAACGGGGGAGGGGGGGTAAGAACTGTTGGATATAGTGCCTGTTGGAGATAGTGCCCTCAGAGTCAATTATTGGATCACAGGCACGTGATTGCAATGATTGAGGAAGGACCTATCCCGGTAGGACAGTCTTACTCGAGATGATAGTTTGCTATCTGGTTTACCTTTATCATCGTGTACTGCTTTAGGTGACATGACATGTCGCTATTGCACGTTGATAGAGCCCCTAGGATTCTTGCTTGACTACCAGCAGTATGATGGCGATCATATACGTGGGAGCTGGTAGTCTATAAGCACATCCTTAAAAGGTCCCTAGTCGTAGGATTTTCGAGACAGGGCATCGATTCTCCAGAGTAGACTAGTGTATACAGTCGAGACCCCGACGAGGGGCGGTGGCCGGTCTCACAAGCCACCGGTGTCAGTTGGTTCACCTAAGATGTATACAGGTGCTCATTGGGTTATGAGTACACCGGACAGGACTCGCCGGGAACATGCTAGTTGGTCTTATACCTGACGTCAGATAGCAGTTCCCTGGTGACATGTGTACAGGTTAGTTCATCGACCTGAGGATCGTCATTTGTCTCGTGTGAGTTCCCACTGTGCTTTGATTACTACCCTACCACGGCTCAAAGGAGTCGTGCAAACAGGTTTTAGTTGGGTACAGTCCCGAGCCACATGGAGGCAGTGAGCGGATCTTCAGGGGTTCGTCTCTCCCGGTATTGGGGGTGAGGTCGCGCTGTGTCTAGGAGAGCCATTACGCAAATCCCTCGGCCGAGGCAGGAGATTTACTGGTAGGTATTCCAGTAGTATCTCAGGGCGTTCTGGGCTACACTCCGACACGACTTGTACCGCTTTTGGGGGTCTGACTTTTACCAACCCCCTACGCCCGACATGCGATACTCATAGACGAACGGACCGGACTGTACGGATATTGTCACTGACAGGCTCAGTGGGGTGTCAGGATGAGTTCGCTCATCGACGTCCCTTTTGGTCAATAGCTGGTGGCCCGTCACGTATTGGCTAATACCTCTGACGTGCTAGTGGTTAAATCCACTGCCATAGTATTGACGAGTCTTTAGAGTCCACCACACTTACAGTTACTCAAGCTTTCGGGCGAAACACTGTAGAGGCCGTATGGAGATATGGCAGGGTCCGATCAGATACGTGCGGTATTGCACGGATCAGGATCAGACAGTTTTGTACTAGTAGCCGTATAGTTATATGGCAGGGTTCGATCTGATACGTGCGGTATTGCACGGATCAGGATCGGACGGATATCACTAGCCGGCTTTGGCTTAAGCCGGTCCTAGTTTAATACAGTGTAGATTTTGTCTCATTGCATTTGTATCCGGACGGAATACAGTTGCGGGTGTGTATGCACAGTATCTGGGTTTTCCTGTAATTTATTACGGGACCAGTTTTCTGGAGTTGCCAGTTTGCATTCCGTTCCGGCCGGTTTTCCTTTGTTCTTTCCCGGCCGGACTTTTCTGATGGAGGGGGTTATTTGCAGTTTTGCAAATAACACTTTGTGGAGGACTTATTTGCATAAGGGTTGATATGATAAGCATCTTTGCTTTTCATGCATTTATGGTGTTAAGAATGGATTTGATTTGGATTTGAGTTTTGGTTATGATTATGTTTTAGGATGTGGTCACCTCTTTTCATTTCCTACACTCACCCCCCTCTTGCTATCATATGGTTTTTGCTCCACCATTTTATTCTCACTTGATGAGAGAATTTTATTCATGGTTGAGAAAAAGAAAGAGAGAAAGAAAAGAGAAGAAGAGAGTTTCATCTTCATCCTTGAGAGTGTTTCATTTTCTTGATCTCATTTCATGTTAAGAAAAATGCAAGCACCATTTTTCTTGTCTTGTTTCCTCCATCATCCACAAATGGCAACAAACCCCAAAAGAGACTATGATTCTACACTACAATTCTACAGCAAATCTTGGACGCGTCGGCTAGCCTACTTCGCGCCCGAGTTGCCTCGGTATTGAGGTGGGAGCCCGTAAAAGTACCCGGCTTCGTGGTGCCCTTTCCGACGAGGAGGAGATGGACGGAGATCCCGCGAGGAGATCGGAGTGGAGATGAAGACCGGAGGACTCGGATCAGTCGGTATACTTCTCACCCTATCTCTTGATTGCTAGCATTAGGTTAATGGTTACGATCCGGGTTTTCTTTGTCCGCGGTACCGCCGGTTTCCGAGTAAGGAAATATTTTGATTCCGCATTTTGGCCTTGAGTATGAGGCCGGGGCGCTGCCGTGGCACAACATGGTATCAGAGCCACGCCATTAACCTTACCTAGCTTGTTCTAATGTGTTTTGCATTTCCGATCGACCAAAATCCCAAAAACCACATTTTCCTTTGCATCAGTTTTCTGTTGGAATTTTTTGGTGTCTAAAAATTTTTCAGGTTGCAGAAAAATGATGTTCTGGAAAATATAAGGCTACTATAGAAAAACGATAAAGTGATTCACTGGGTGGAGCGCGGAACCGCGGCCAAAACCCCCTTGGGGCCGCGGTTCCGCCGCACTATGGTGAGTTCACTTGGTCATTTTTCTTCAGTTGCTTTCTGGGCTGAAAATAGGGCTTTTGGGATATTAAATTTGGGTCCAGATCTTCTGTGACTGCTACAGTTTTACTTGGGGGCCCACTTGTTAATTGTTTGATCGATCGGATATTTTTAAACACATTATTTCACAGTATTTACATTATATCTGCGACCGTGAATGTCACTTGATCGGTAAATCCCGTCTAACTGCTATAGCCCGGTTAGACGGATTTGCGAACGTGACTTTCACGTTGATGTTCTATGTTTATGCTGTGTTGTTGCGGATCGGTCGTGGGGGATAGCCTGGATGCAATGCTAGTACAGTTTTGTTGTATTATGTACATTTGATATTGCGGGGCGAGCGTCCGACATGTGGACTGCCGTCACTGCCTGTTTGTATTATTCTTTTGGGGCACGACCTGGTTGCGGTCGATGTACCCGTTGTATGTATATTTTACTTTCTGTACTAGGATTATCCCGCGGAGGGGTGCACGGATAGCCGGGTTCTAGAGGGCAACGGGCCCGCATCTCATGGCATTGAGACGGAGGGGGCTTCACTCTAGGATTGGCGGGCTATTCGCCGCACTCGTAGGGGGTACAGGTTGACCCAGGAGGGGTGCCCAAGTTACCGGATTCCATGAAGTGTTGGGTGGTCCATTCACGGAGCTGAAGGGGGCTGCCTCGCTTCAGGTTTTGGCGGGTGACTTGCCGCGCCCGTAGGGGTCTAGGTTTTCATTGCACAGGCTATCCACACGACCAGGGGAACGTCGGGTTTCAGCAGCGGCTCTGTGAAACCCGGGGCTTCCAGATTTCTGTATTGTTCTGTGATGCTGTACATTTATGTGATGTTGCATTTTATCACGCCTTGAGCGAAAATAATATATTGGTATATATATTAGTAGATGTTGTATATGTTTTGCATCCGCGCTAGTCCAGTCCCCGCTCTGTCGTTAGTTAAGTAACCTAACGGGTGATGACGGGACCCAGTGGCGAATGCGGATGGCATATACATACATCAGTATATTTTCGTTCTTTATTGGTGTGATCATATGATGGGACTGCGTTGATTCGGATCAATGCAAGCTAAACAAACCTATTCTGATGTTGTTGGAACACTTTTCAAAAAGCTGTTATTGCAAGGACGTTCTCTTTTGTTTTGCATCGTGGTATTCATTTGGAATATCCTGCTCCTCAGTCGACGAGGCAAGGGCCGAGATCCCTTCACCGGGAGTGACCCCTTGGACAAAAAGTTTGCGTCAGGGCATTAACTTCACTATAGCCGATTACTTTTGCTTTGCATCGTGGTATTCATTTGGAATATCCTGCACCTCATTCTACGGGGAAAGAGCCGAGATCCCTTCACCGGGAGTGACCTCTTTAGTAAAGGTTTTCGCCACTATATTTTATAAAAGGTTGTGCAGTTCCTTCAACGATATCAAGTTCATTACGTTAAAGGTTTTTCGCCAAAAACCAGTCGTAGCCCTCCGTCATTTCAGATTAGTATTACTTAGTATTCGTGCTGCGTATGTCGTGCTTAGCCGAGGCGTAGTGTTCGGTAGCTATGTAGTGCTTTTCTGTTGCATGGATATGTGATTGGTTAGGACAGTCGTACGGTCATTTTGGCTCAGTCAAGGACTCGTGCGGGTGGGTCTAATGCAATCAAGATAATGACGGGCTGAACTTGACTAGGATCCTTTGATATGTTGGCTCAGTCAAGGTCACTTGGGTCCTAGGGGTAAAAATCACATCGGGAGTTTCAAAAGAACTGAAACTTGCCAGGCATGCGCATACCTTCTGGAGTGTGGTGACGTGAGTGGATTCCGTCACGTTATCATGCGATGAGAGTTGGATCCCGATTCCCACTGATGAGTTGGTTTACTCCTCGGGTGATCCCGACTAATTCTTCTTTCAGGTTTGGAGGAGAATTTGAGGTAAAGTGGGAGGCTTCCAGGTTGGATAAAGTGATAACCATTCTGATCTAGGTTAGAGTGCACGCTGAGTGTTTCTTTTCTCTCTCTCTTTGGCAGCGACCATTGACCCGACCCTGGACTATGACTCAGTGACCAAGTTGACCGAACCTTCTTAACACAGGCTTTTGGATTGTCAGAGTTGCAGACCTCATTGCCACTCCTACTTTTACCCTTTTCTCCAGGACACCCCGTATTACTACGAACGTCCACTTCCATTGGACAAAACCATCGTATGGTTATATACGAACTCGAAGGACTTCGAGGATGGTTTCCGGTTCTGGAGAAAATGAATAGGACTATTCAGTTGTCTTTTCTTTTCACCTTCTCTCAGGTTGCGAGTACTCCTTGGTTTAGGAGATAGTACACCTATTACGCAAATCGGATAGTCTTCTTCCAAACCTTAGGCTGGTGCCGAACGGTGGGGAATGAAGAAAACCAATTAGCATAACGATGGTGTGCAGAAGGTATTAAGTTAAGACAAAGCAAGGGATTAGTAGGAGGGCAAAGTAAATTGCGACTGATATTCACGACCAAACCAAGTATTTCTTCGCCAATCCTAAATCACCTTTGTATTTCTCCAGGACACTCCGTATCACTACGAAGATCCACAGTTTATTGGATACTCCATCGTATGGTTATATACGAACTCGAAAGGAACTTGTTCCAGTTCGGGGATGGATTCTGGTTCAGGAGAAATAGGAATAAAGTACATTCGGGTGTCTTTTATCTTCACCTTCTCTCGCGTTGCGAGTGCTCCTAGGATTAGGACAGTACACCTTTTATGCTTATTGGACAGTCTTCTTCCAAACCATAGGCTGGTGCCGAACGGTAGGGAAGGAAGAAAACCAATTGGCCTAAAGGGGTGTGCAGAAGGTAATGACTAAAGACATATAAAGGGATTTGGAGAGGTGGCAAAGACTTATACGGTTATAATTGTGAATCTGGATAATGGAAGAGGCATTACTAGGAATACCAGGATACCCCGACGAAACATTTCAATGTTTCATTTTCACTGTGTACTGTTAATGGAAACTGATTTCCCAGTTAGACACTTGCTCCAGGGTATGTATTTACCAGGTATGATTCTCACATCTGTATGGTTTTACAGATGCTGAGTGGGAGTAAGTTATTGGGAATTGGGTGATCATCCTCATTATATCGGGATTCGTTGTAATCGGTGATATTTGAGGAAGTCACCTTGGTTGTTTGCCGGTCGGCAATTATTTGGTTTTGAATATCCGCGGTTATGCACCAATTTCAAATTGATATATCTGTACGTCTATTTTCATAGAGTGAGATATACCTTTTGATATTATGTCGATGACATTTACCTATATCAGTGGATGGTTAGGTAAGGAGCATTAAACAGCGGTGTAATTCTTCTTAACCATAAGTACAGTTTTCAACCTACGACGCATAGTGAAAGAGTTGTTAGACTCAGCGGACTTATACAGAGTATTGTATGTTGTCCAGTGTCCATTAGGACAGAGGGGTTGGTCCTCATACTATATTCTGTTTACTTTTAACTTCTCTAGTTCTTAGACATGTGTTTCGTGGAAACACAGGGTCTAAGTTTTGAGGAGTTATAGGTATTTGAATAGAGTAGAGAACCAGGTATAGCAAGTATCGGGATTCTTCAAAGTGATCGAAGATGTAGATACTTGTGTATGGTATTCAGTTGATAGTAATGATTAAGAGAACTAGCTTCTCTTTCAGGTTACTCATAATTGGAAACATTCCTAAGTTGAGTAACGCTGATCGGCCTCCTTCCATTTTGTTGACATGCACTGGTGACAGCTGCATGATTTGAATCTGGTTAAATTAAATCAGTGCCTCTGTTTCTATATTTGATATAGAACAGTTCAAATCTTGACATTGTTAAGGTACGGGGAGTTGTCCGGCTTATGCTTAAAACCAGACACTGGACAACTCAAGGCACGTTTCTGTAATGGCTGTTTGTGGGTTGACCCAGGCTATGACGAGGGTTGACTTTTTACCATCTGGCAGATCAATAGAAATATTGTTCTAGACTCGCCACAGTTTTATTAAAAATGGATTTTTTCAAAAACAGTAGTGGGAGTATGGTAGAACTGGAAGTGATTCTAGAACCGCAAACGATTACTGAAGATTTGATAAGGAACCTAAAGATTCAATCTGTTTTGACATTCCATTGGCCACTCCGTAGATAAGGTGGGTAACTTCAGGCACCCGAGAGGTACTCCGGTAGCCTCAAGGACGGTGACAGGGAAGTTCTTGTTTACCCACACTTTCCATTGTTGTTGTTCCAGGCTGCGAGACCCGGCAGGAGGATGAGTATAGCGTCGTTCTAAACTAGCTTTAGAAGTGCACGTCTATATGACTCTGCCAGAGGGTTGTCGTAGTCAGTGGGAGCAGCGGAAACATTGGTGGACATCAGGCTTATGTCTACTTATAGACTAAAGCAGATGTAGCGGAGATAGATCATCTATTTCTGATGTGACAGTCATAGGTTTGACGTCATCAGAATAGGGGGTGGATCTGTTGAGAAGGTAGTAGGAAATGATACTCCTATACTACGATCGGTTAGACTTTGGTTGTCACACAGTGGTTTCTCCACACAGGACTTGGATATTTTATCATACATTCTGGTTACTGGATCTATGGTTTTAGATCTAGATTTGAGTGGTTTCCTAATCTGGGTGCCTTGACAGCATTCTATGAGTATTTAGAATGAACGACTCCTGGCATGGTAGTGCACCTGCAGGTAATGGAGTCACCCTCTCTAAAGGTGTCTTAAAGACTAAAGGAGAGAGGGATGTGCATGATTGGCAGATCACTTGCTTAGGCAATTGAGTCAATCATGAGATGTCAAGTACCACACCAGATGTTGTTCTTGCACTAGATGCAATAAGTTGACATTGATCCAATCCTGGAGAAACAGTCGGAAGCAGTTTTAGAACATAAGTGAATGTTCTAGGGATATAATAACGACAGCCTCATTTGGGAGACAGTTATCATTCCAGGCTTCCAAGGTGACATGGACGACAAGGAGGTTGTCAGAGTTATAGTTTTCCTTCTGACGAGGGGCAGTATTTTGGACAGGTGGTCCAAGGCAATACTGAGGGTGGCATGGCGCAGGATACTGATTAAGTTCAGTTGACGATACAGTCTAAGAAGTTTGGATTTGGAGTTCATTTATGAGCTAGGTCCCATCAGACATCCAGACATTCTAAGACAGGTATTGCTCATTTCGGGAGATGGATTTCTCCGCGAACTTGAGATGTAGAGAGACATAGAAAGAAACATCACAGCGGATCCACTCACTGAGGCTATTCCTCGAACGCAATAGTTTCGCAAACGAGCTTTGTGTGACTGACTAGTAGAGGAGTTGGGTGTTCGGTATCACACGGGCTGTGAGTATGCGGCATCGCAATAATTAGCCTTGAGTGCAAGTGGGAGATTGTTGGAGATAGTGCTCTCAGAGTCAATTATTGGATCACAGGCACGTGATTGCAATGATTGAGGGAGGACCTATCCCGGTAGGACAGTCTTACTCGAGATGATAGTTTGCTATCTGGTTTACCTATATCATCGTGTACTGCTTTAGGTGACATGACATGTCGCTATTGCACGTTGATAGAGCCCCTAGGATTCTTGCTTGACTACCAGCAGTATGATGGCGATCATATACGTGGGAGCTGGTAGTCTATAAGCACATCCTTAAAAGGTCCCTAGTCGTAGGAGTTTCGAGACAGGGCATCGATTCTCCAGAGTAGACTAGTGTATACAGTCGAGACCCCGACGAGGGGCGGTGGCCGGTCTCACAAGCCACTGGTGTCAGTTGGTTCACCTAAGATGTATACAGGTGCTCATTGGGTTATGAGTACACCGGACAGGACTCGCCGGGAACATGGTAGTTGGTCTTATACCTGACGTCAGATAGCAGTTCCCTGGTGACATGTGTACAGGTTAGTTCATCGACCTGAGGATCGTCATTTGTCTCGTGTGAGTTCCCACTGTGCTTTGATTACTACCCTACCACGGCTCAAAGGAGTCATGCAAACAGGTTTTAGTTAGGTACAGTCCCGAGCCACATGGAGGCAGTGAGCGGATCTTCAGGGGTTCGTCTCTCCCGGTATTGGGGGTGAGGTCGCGCTGTGTCTAGGAGAGCCATTACGCAAAGCCCTCGGCCGAGGCAGGAGATTTACTGGTAGGTATTCCAGTAGTATCTCAGGGCGTTCTGGGCTACACTCCGACACGACTTGTACCGCTTTTGGGGGTCTGACTTTTACCAACCCCCTAGGCCCGACATGCGATGCTCATAAACGAACGGACCGGACTGTACGGATATTGTCACTGACAGGCTCAGTGGGGTGTCAGGATGAGTTCGCTCATCGACGTCCCTTTTGGTCAATAGCTGGTGGCCCGTCACGTATTGGCTAATACCTCTGACGTGCTAGTGGTTAAATCCACAGCCATAGTATTGACGAGTCTTTAGAGTCCACCACACTTACAGTTACTCAAGCTTTCGGGCGAAATGCTGTAGAGGCCGTATGGAGATATGGCAGGGTCCGATCAGATACGTGCGGTATTGCACGGATCAGGATCAGACATTTTTGTACTAGTATCCGTATAGTTATATGGCAGGGTTCGATCTGATACGTGCGGTATTGCACGGATCAGGATCGGACGGATATCACTAGCCGGCTTTGGCTTAAGCCGGTCCTAGTTTAGTACAGTGTAGATTTTGTCTCATTGCATTTGTATCCGGATGGAATACAGATGCGGGTGTGTATGCACAGTATCGGGGTTTTCCTGTAATTTATTACGGGACCAGTTTTCTGGAGTTGCCAGTTTGCATTCCGTTCCGGCCGGTTTTCCTTTGTTCTTTCCCGGCCGGACTTTTCTGATGGAGGGGGTTATTTGCAGTTTTGCAAATAACACTTTGTGGAGGACTTATTTGCATAAGGGTTGATATGATAAGCATCTTTGCTTTTCATGCATTTATGGTGATAAGAATGGATTTGATTTGGATTTGAGTTTTGGTTATGATTATGTTTTAGGATGTGGTCACCTCTTTTCATTTCCTACACTCACCTCCCTCTTGCTATCATATGGTTTTTGCTCCACCATTTTATTCTCACTTGATGAGAGAATTTTATTCATGGTTGAGAAAAAGAAAGAGAGAAAGAAAAGAGAAGAAGAGAGTTTCATCTTCATCCTTGAGAGTGTTTCATTTTCTTGATCTCATTTCATGTTAAGAAAAATGCAAGCACCATTTTTCTTGTCTTGTTTCCTCCATCATCCACAAATGGCAACAAACCCCAAAAGAGACTATGATTCTACACTACAATTCTACAGCAAATCTTGGACGCGTCGGCTAGCCTACTTCGCGCCCGAGTTTTCTCGGTATTGAGGTGGGAGCCCGTAAAAGTACCCGGCTTCGTGGTGCCCTTTCCGATGAGGAGGAGATGGACGGAGATCCCGCGAGGAGATCGGAGTGGAGATGAAGACCGGAGGACTCGGATCAGTCGGTATACTTCTCACCCTATCTCTTGATTGCTAGCATTAGGTTAATGGTTACGATCCGGGTTTTCTTTGTCCGCGGTAGCGCCGGTTTCCGAGTAAGGAAAAATTTTGATTCCGCATTTTGGCCTCGAGTACGAGGCCGGGGCGCTGCCGTGGTGCAACAGTGCCCTCAAAGTCAATTATTGGATCGCAGATACGTGATTGTGATGATTGAGGAAGGGCCTATACCGATAAAACAGTCTTACTCGAGATGATAGTATGCTATCTGGTTTGTCTTTATCACTATTACACTTTGATAGAGCCCTTAGGATCTTGCTTGACTACCAGCAGTATGATGGCGATCATATATGTGGGAGCTGGGGTCTATAAGCACATCCTTAAAGTGTCCATAGTCGTGGGAGTTTCGAGACAGGGCATCGATACTCCAAAGTAGACTAGTGTATACAGTCGAGACCCCGACGAGGGGCGGTGGCCGGTCTCACAAGCCATTGGTGTTAGTTGGATCACCTAAGATGTATACAAGTGCTCATTGGGTTATGAGTACACCGGACAGGACTCGCCGGGAACATGCTAGTTGGTATTATACATATCGTCGGATAGCAGTTCCCTGGTGACATGTGTACAGGTTAGTCTGTCGACCTGGGATCGTCATTTGTCTCGTGTGAGTTCCCACTGTGCTTTGATTACTACCCTACTACGGCTCAAAGGAGTCGTGCAAACAGGTTTTAGTTGGGTACAGTCCCGAGCCACATGGAGGCAGTGAGCGGATCGTCAGGGATTCGTCTCTCCCGGTATTGGGGGTGAGATCGCGCTGTGTTTAGGAGAGCCATTACACGAAATCCCTGGCCAGGGTAATCGAGATTTACTGGAAGGTATTCCAGTAGTATCTCAGGGTGTTCTGGGCTTCACTCCGACACGACTTATACAGCTATTGGGGGTCTGACGTTTACCAGCCCCTTACGCCCTATATGCGATACTCATAGACGAACTGTAACATCTTCAAAATATAAAATATTAATTTTGGGAATTTTTATAATTTAATATTATTTTATTGATTATTTTAATATTAAATCTATATTTAAATGCAAATAAATGGAGAAAAATTACGGAAAATTATGGAAAATTCTAAAATAGGATAAATTAGTGAATTATGACATTTTTGAGTTGTTGTGATCATTTTGACACTAATTTGGTGCTAATCGCGATTAAAATCGCTAATCGGGTTTTTCGGCAATTTTGCGCAAAAACTTGCACATATCACTTTTTCCTACACTTGTGTATTTTGTTGCCATGGATTTCTTTTGGGGTTACTATTATCATGAGAAGGTTTAGGGATTTAAAAGAAAAGAAAAGAAAAGAAAAGAAAAGAAAAAGGAAATGAAATGATGAGGGTAGGTGAGAGAGAGAGTGGACCCTTGACTTATAACCCTTAGCCATTTCTCTCCCTCTCATTTCTCCCCCTCTTCCTCTTTGTGCTGCTGCTGCCCTAGCCCCATTCTCCCCCTCTCTTCAAGCCATGAAATCATCTCTAAAACATCACAAAAATCCTATGTCGGTTTCACAAAAAAGATGCACAAGCTCGAGATCTTCAAGATGGACCTAGAAAGCTTGGATTGTGGCCACTTGGGGCAACTCAAGAATTTTCTTGAGTTGCCAATTGAGGTAATTTCTGAAACCTTGTCTTAGTTTTACCTTTACATATACCCCTATGCAAGTTTAGAATCGATATCGGGTGAATTTGTGGACTTGGTGAAAACTAGTTAGGGTTTGAAGGATTTGTGAGTTGTGATGGTTAATTTGAGTTCAGTGGAGATTGTATGAGCACCCTAGAGCTAGGAACCCAGCCCAATCCCATTGGAAACCAAGAATACGGAATTTCGGGACTTTATGTCGGTTTGTGTGTGCAGGAAAATCTGGAGTATACTGGAACAATTCTAGAGAAAAGTAGTGATACCAGGAGCCTAGTTGGGACCCCAGGAGACCACCCTAGGAAGACGAGCCACATTGGGCATGGGGGGGCCGGCCAGGCCGGCCAAACAGTGTATGTGGCCGGCCCCACTGTGATGGAATTCTCCCATTTTGCTTCAGTACCTCCCTTGTACCCTGCATAGCACCCTGGACTTGTTGAATTTGTCTAGTTTGACCTTAGATGAAATCTGGGATCATTTTCTCAAGTTGCAGCTTTGAATTTGGATTTGATTTTGCGTATTTTGAATTCCAGATTTTGGTATTATTGTGTTATCTCGATCGTGTGACGTTTGTACGTCTATATCGAGTGATTTCGAGTTGTTTTGCGAAGGCTAACCGTAGGTTCTAACCTATAAGCCCTTTTGCGTATCGTGTCGGTTTTAGCGTATCGTATTGGATTTAGTGTGTCGTTTTAAGTGTTGATTTGGTTTTGATGCGATGCGATACGTGTGTTGTGTGTAGGTACACCGCGACGATCCGAGGCGATGCGGATGATGACGGAGACATCGACACCGACACGCAGGATTCAGGTGAGTAGATTATATCTACAGGGGGAAGTCGGGTGGATGGCGTATAGCACCCCCGCAGTCCGTAGATAGATTACTATATAGTTATTGTGATATTAGGTGTATTATGGATAGTTAGGGTTAGTGGTGACTCGTATAGTCATAGTCGCGAACCCTAGGATAGAATTACACCTATACACACACCCTTGCTTATCACTTACACTTACACTGGGATGGATGATATGTGATGACTTGGAGATGAGTTGATGATGTGGGCTTGGTGCCCTGGGATCGGTGATTTGATACGATTCATATGTGGGATATGACTTGTGATTCTTGCGGGCTTGGGATATGTGTTTACCCCCGCATGCATACTTACTGATGTTACCGTTTGTACTAGACATAGAGTAGTACTCCAGACTTTACGATCTGATGATGGTGATATCTGTTATGTGATGAGACAGTGAGATGTTGACCCTACCCAGCTATTGGGAATGCCGTACGACGATTTACCGTACGAGCCGATATTGATGATAGATCCGCACTCATAACTCGAGGATATCTTACGATATGACATTGAGGCGGGATCACCGACTATATATCTTTATACATTGACTCAGACTTAGGTGGTTTCCACACCTACCTCTCCTGATTGACCGGATACTTAGATGTAGTTTGCATAGTAGATACTTCACTGTGGTGTTGACTACCAGATATCTGTATTTTCCTGCTTTTCGCATTGCTGGCATATGTTCATGGTTATATTATTATCATGCTGTTAGGACACCAGCACCATTATCGATGATGCGTATGTTTCACGTACACTATTTGCCGGCTCACACACTTCATCATCGATAATTGCCATGTCACTACACAGTAGTATTATTGCATCAGGATATGACTTTGTATGTGCATACCATTATTCCATGTTGCATGATATGTTGTTATACTTGCATTTCATTTATATGTCACATACATCATGCTTTCTGATTATGCGCATTGGGATGTTTGTTTCCATGATATTTCTGGATTTGGGGAACCGTGGGTATTTCAAGTGATTATGCAAATGTTTTGAAACCCGGTTACCCTTGATATGATATTTCAGCTTCCACCATGAGTTTTATCGGTTCTGATTTATATACCCCTACGAGGAGGCGTCGAGGCCGTACGAGGGTACATGGTGGGGCCCGGAGTACCCCGGGGCAAGAAAGAGATGTCGATGTGCTATGAGCCGATGAGCCCGGCTGGGGAACCATACTGTCCGGTGATATTACCTTTTGCTCGGCGGTTATCCGGGGGATACCGCCTGGAGCCGAGAGATGGGCGTACTGCTGGGGCCGACGGGCCGATGCCGCAGACGGAGCCCAGAGATGGACATGGGTTGACTCGTGCTGCGGGGGGGCCGAGGGCCGATACCGCAGACGGAGCCCCATATGGATGAGGATTTACGTGTCGATGCTAGGCACGGGTTTTCATGAGGTTTTTCCATGACATTGTTTATATCCTCATACTTGCATACTTGGTGCTTACTGTCAGTGGGTGACAGGTGGACGGGTTCCACATATATACAGATATGGATCATATACAGACTGGTTTTACACTTATCATACTTCATTTGTATATATAACAGGGTATGAGGGCGCTGTTATATATACCCTTACACCAATATTAGTGGAATGGGACGCTAATATATGTGTATTGATATCATTGATACTTCACCATATTTACTTCATGCAGCATACTTTACATTCATGACATGTTATTACTTGAGTACCTGGCACTACATACATGATTAGATGTTACCTTATCACACTCAGATGTACTCTTGTGGATTGTATTACTGATCGTTGACTTAGGATTATGTCTTGCATTCGATTTATCCTTGTAGATGTTTCTATTTACGAGTTGGCAACTCACCCCCGTTGTGCCACAGCTCTTGCAGGTTATGCCGTACAGGTTCTATTGCGGCATTTCTGGCACATTTCCTTCTTGCGGGTGATTTGCTTTGGTAGGTGGATTCTTCCGTATCAGAACCACCATTGTATTTATTTATTTCATTGTATCTAGAAATTGTCCATCAACCAAAACTTGTATATTCTTTCAGACTTAGAGACAGTGTTGTATTATTCGACTTTAGAGTCGCGCTAAGAAGTATTGCAGTTTTCTTGTTGCTTTCGAGCTTTCTTTTAGATTTGATCCTCGCCACTTGGCGTTGTATATTATCATATCATTGTGTGGTTGTGACCGTCGATTGACGAAGAGCTAGCTCCCGCTTGGGGATGCCTTTATCATTGCATTTTTATTATATCCATGTTGTACCCCATTCGGGGCCCGTTTTACAAAAGAAACTCTGCCGAAATTTTTAGAAAAGACTGTACTGTTTTCAAATGCACATTCGGCTTAGTTATTTAAAAACCTTGATTTCAAACATGTTTTCTTCACTTATTTAAATCAGATTTCTTTACTTATTCTTCAAAAATGGTTTTAGATTTTCTGGGCTTTTGGCTTACTTGGATCAGATGGAGTCCTATAGGCTTCATATGGTTCACGGGCCAGTCACGTGCTCTTTCGGGTCGTGACAAAGGTGGTATCAAAGCGCTAGGTTGACCTTGGTTCGAGTTTAAGTTTGACTATGTGGAGCCTAGGGAGTTGTTTATATACGGAACTTAGGCTTGACCTTACGGAACTTAGACTTGGTCGAGGGGGTATTAGACCCGAACTTTCGTCGTTTTAGGATGACTCTTGGTTGATGGATTAGGTGACTAAAGTAGAGTGACGTACCGTTGGTATGTTCCGCGGCATACTTACGACACGCCACTCCGCTTAAGGAACCTTAGGATGGACATTTGTTTTGAGATCAGTGATTCTCTTCCTATCCAGGATTATACATCCATTTGAGATCCCCGATTCTATTAGTTTCATGATCATACCTTCATTGATGCTGTTCCTTCCTATGATCATGTATCCCCTTTGGATCTGTTGTTTCCTTTCTTGCCTTTAATGTGCTCTCTTTTGATACTCGATTGAGATCCCTGTCACCTTGTTTGAGCGCAGTTTGGGCTGCTGCTAGGGTTACGGCCGGTATGAGCTCGTTTGGTACAAGGGCCGACCGTTGTGTTTTCTGGTGACATGGGAACGTCTCGAGTTAGTGTTGGTGTCTGTGACCTCTAGTGGAGGCGAGTGCTTGGTTTGCACCGGATGATCGTGCCCCTGTTAGAGCTGCCAGTCGAGAGAGGACTGTTGATGTACAGCATACCTCAGAGATTGTGATGTCGCCTACCGTGCAGACAGATGGACCAGCTGTTGCTGAGATTGACAGGATGTTGCTTTCGGAGCTTACGAGCGGAGATCGCCGGAGCTTGCAGGCAGATTTGCGACTGATGATAGCTAGTCTACCCGATTTGAGAGACGAAGGTAATTCGTCCGATTTTGCGCCAGAGCGGGCCCAGTTGAGTTGAAGATTTCCAGTGTGGAGAGAGTCTTACTCAGATCTAGAGCAGGCTGATTCAGAGATGACCGCTTATGTGTTGCCTTTCCTGGAGGATTGAGGCATTGTTCGGCGTACAGGCGTAGGAGCCAGTTGTTGCTGCAAATGATGAGATATCGCCCAGATGATTGGAGCTACTGCAGCATGAGCATGTTCTTAGAGAGATGATAGCAAGTCGCTAGTCACCGAGGATGAATGACTAGGACGTGTGGTGAGTTTGCTTACCCCGTTGCGAGATCATCAGGTGGATTGATTCCAGATAGAGACTACTTCACGCAGGTTCGTTGAGAGTCGATAGAGACGATCGAATGTCAGGAGCCTATTTTCCAAGTTTAAAGTATACGGAAAGACATGCAGGTGATTCTATGGACCCTCTAGAAGAATGAAACCCTAACTCGACTTAATGACCGTGTGACAGCCTTTGAACCTTAGGGTTTACGGCGGTTCCGCGGCGCCATTAGTGAGGCTTGGGTTTGCCCTTCTACGGCTGGACCACCGACGCTGTGGCATGTACTCGATACTATTAAACTGTACCCGAGATGTGAGATCTTGGGGGATTATGAGGATCTGACGAGTCGATCGGACGGTTCGACATCTTTCGGATATCGTGATGGGATACTGCTTGGGAGACTCCAGGTACGGGCGTAGCCGTCGGAGCGCAGTTCATGCAGCCATGATGAGACGAGTCCGAATCAGTCGACATTTGAGCAGAGTGAAGTAAAGAGTTCGTACGAGATTTCGACGAGATGACGTCCCACTCCGCTGACATTACAGATGTGATATACACCCCGAGGCGTGGTATATGGATATAACTTCCAGAAAGAAGCGCGACAAGTATGCGGCCGTTCCGGAAAAAGCTTCAGCTTCAGCATTGGATGATGACTTCCGGGCATTTCGGCAGGATTGAGATTTGAGAAAGGAACCTCGACAAGACTTTTCTGGAGTACGATACGAGAAGACCTAGACCAGGAGTGGTCGTTTTGCGCGCACCCAGCAGACCAGAGGTTGGCATTGTCGACGAGGTAGTTGACCAGGATCGGATAAAGGAACTTACCAGATGCTTTGCGAATTGATCAAGGACGGACGAGTGATGAGTTTTCCTCCGATGGTTGGGACCTGTTCCCAAGGACCAGTTCGGCCTGACATCTGCTACAGAGTGATGAAGCTACAGAGTACGCGAATTCGAGTCCGTGTGAGAGACTTCAGATTGACCGTGGCCGAGAACAGTGCAGTGCATCGTAGCTTAGCATGACGTCATAGTGGACGACGATGGAGACAGAAGGAACAAGAGGTTCGTGTGAGATACAGGCGAGCTGTCATTGCTTCCCGTCGAGACTAGAGACCTGATATGCTTACAGAGATGTTGGGATGTGACCAGAGAAGTGCCAGAACGGAATCGTCCCCGTTAGCACCCCTGACAGGGCCGATGAGCCGAATGACCGCGTGATAGGTAATCCGCAGAGAAGATAAGAATCCAGAGACAGAGGACGCCAGACCGTGAGCAAGAGACAGGTAGATATCCTGCGCTGCTAGCAGTGGATTGCACCGACTCCTTCTCGGTTTTGAAGGAGGAACTACCGAAGACGGTATCTATGATTTGTGATTTTGTGATTCGATTATCACGTATCCGTCATTTTGGATTTCGGTATTTTAGGCGTTCTGTTTGCATGATTTAGTTTTGATGACTGAGTTTCATGATATTGGTTTCATGCAACCACTGAATATTTATATGTTTTGCGCGGAGTTATTACATTTGAGATATTGATTGAGATTTCAGGCCTACTGTATTCAGTGATTTGATTTACACTTCCAGCATAGTTTCATGTACCTTTAGTGTTTTGATTTACGATTTTGGTGCACACCAGATGCACTAAATCGGGATTCTTCGTGCATGTCACATGCACCTGACTTATCTTTCTGTCAGGCACACACGTTGCCTACGGCAGATGTTTTGTGCACACCCGTTGCACCTAGATGTGGTTTTCTACACCTGTTTGACACATATATGGATTTTGATTCCTTGCGCACCAGACGCATAGGATATTCTTATATATGCACTTTGGGGATTGATTTCTAGTAGAGTAGTACATTTTTTTTTTATGATATTCTCTATGTGTTGATGTTTTCGGAGCCCCGACGACTTTGGTTTATTACTGAAATTGTTTTAGTATTGGGGGTTTAAATTTAAATTCGGGGACCGAATTTCTTTAAGGGGGGTAGATTGTAACATCTTCAAAATATAAAATATTAATTTTGGGAATTTTTATAATTTAATATTATTTTATTGATTATTTTAATATTAAATCTATATTTAAATGCAAATAAATGGAGAAAAATTACGGAAAATTATGGAAAATTCTAAAATAGGATAAATTAGTGAATTATGACATTTTTGAGTTGTTGTGATCATTTTGACACTAATTTGGTACTAATCGCGATTAAAATCGCTAATCGGGTTTTTCGGCAATTTTGCGCAAAAACTTGCACATATCACTTTTTCCTACACTTGTGTAATTTGTTGCCATGGATTTCTTTTGGGGTTACTATTATCATGAGAAGGTTTAGGGATTTAAAAGAAAAGAAAAGAAAAGAAAAGAAAAGAAAAAGGAAATGAAATGATGAGGGTAGGTGAGAGAGAGAGTGGACCCTTGACTTATAACCCTTAGCCATTTCTCTCCCTCTCATTTCTCCCCCTCTTCCTCTTTGTGCTGCTGCTGCCCTAGCCCCATTCTCCCCCTCTCTTCAAGCCATGAAATCATCTCTAAAACATCACAAAAATCCTATGTCGGTTTCACAAAAAAGATGCATAAGCTCGAGATCTTCAAGATGGACCTAGAAAGCTTGGATTGTGGCCACTTGGGGCAACTCAAGAATTTTCTTGAGTTGCCAATTGAGGTAATTTCTGAACCCTTGTCTTAGTTTTACCTTTACATATACCCCTATGCAAGTTTAGAATCGATATCGGGTGAATTTGTGGACTTGGTGAAAACTAGTTAGGGTTTGAAGGATTTGTGAGTTGTGATGGTTAATTTGAGTTCAGTGGAGATTGTATGAGCACCCTAGAGCTAGGAACCCAGCCCAATCCCATTGGAAACCAAGAATACGGAATTTCGGGACTTTATGTCGGTTTGTGTGTGCAGGAAAATCTGGAGTATACTGGAACAATTCTAGAGAAAAGTAGTGATACCAGGAGCCTAGTTGGGACCCCAGGAGACCACCCTACGAAGACGAGCCACATTGGGCATGGGGGGGCCGGCCAGGCCGGCCAAACAGTGTATGTGGCCGGCCCCACTGTGATGGAATTCTCCCATTTTGCTTCAGTACCTCCCTTGTACCCTGCATAGCACCCTGGACTTGTTGAATTTGTCTAGTTTGACCTTAGATGAAATCTGGGATCATTTTCTCAAGTTGCAGCTTTGAATTTGGATTTGATTTTGCGTATTTTGAATTCCAGATTTTGGTATTATTGTGTTATCTCGATCGTGTGACGTTTGTACGTCTATATCGAGTGATTTCGAGTTGTTTTGCGAAGGCTAACCGTAGGTTCTAACCTATAAGCCCTTTTGCGTATCGTGTCGGTTTTAGCGTATCGTATTGGATTTAGTGTGTCGTTTTAAGTGTTGATTTGGTTTTGATGCGATGCGATACGTGTGTTGTGTGTAGGTTCACCGCGACGATCCGAGGCGATGCGGATGATGACGGAGACATCGACACCGACACGCAGGATTCAGGTGAGTAGATTATATCTACAGGGGGAAGTCGGGTGGATGGCGTATAGCACCCCCGCAGTCCGTAGATAGATTACTATATAGTTATTGTGATATTAGGTGTATTATGGATAGTTAGGGTTAGTGGTGACTCGTATAGTCATAGTCGCGAACCCTAGGATAGAATTACACCTATACACACACCCTTGCTTATCACTTACACTTACACTGGGATGGATGATATGTGATGACTTGGAGATGAGTTGATGATGTGGGCTTGGTGCCCTGGGATCGGTGATTTGATACGATTCATATGTGGGATATGACTTGTGATTCTTGCGGGCTTGGGATATGTGTTTACCCCCGCATGCATACTTACTGATGTTACCGTTTGTACTAGACATAGAGTAGTACTCCAGACTTTACGATCTGATGATGGTGATATCTGTTATGTGATGAGACAGTGAGATGTTGACCCTACCCAGCTATTGGGAATGCCGTACGACGATTTACCGTACGAGCCGATATTGATGATAGATCCGCACTCATAACTCGAGGATATCTTACGATATGACATTGAGGCGGGATCACCGACTATATATCTTTATACATTGACTCAGACTTAGGTGGTTTCCACACCTACCTCTCCTGATTGACCGGATACTTAGATGTAGTTTGCATAGTAGATACTTCACTGTGGTGTTGACTACCAGATATCTGTATTTTCCTGCTTTTCGCATTGCTGGCATATGTTCATGGTTATATTATTATCATGCTGTTAGGACACCAGCACCATTATCGATGATGCGTATGTTTCACGTACACTATTTGCCGGCTCACACACTTCATCATCGATAATTGCCATGTCACTACACAGTAGTATTATTGCATCAGGATATGACTTTGTATGTGCATACCATTATTCCATGTTGCATGATATGTTGTTATACTTGCATTTCATTTATATGTCACATACATCATGCTTTCTGATTATGCGCATTGGGATGTTTGTTTCCATGATATTTCTGGATTTGGGGAACCGTGGGTATTTCAAGTGATTATGCAAATGTTTTGAAACCCGGTTACCCTTGATATGATATTTCAGCTTCCACCATGAGTTTTATCGGTTCTGATTTATATACCCCTACGAGGAGGCGTCGAGGCCGTACGAGGGTACATGGTGGGGCCCGGAGTACCCCGGGGCAAGAAAGAGATGTCGATGTGCTATGAGCCGATGAGCCCGGCTGGGGAACCATACTGTCCGGTGATATTACCTTTTGCTCGGCGGTTATCCGGGGGATACCGCCTGGAGCCGAGAGATGGGCGTACTGCTGGGGCCGACGGGCCGATGCCGCAGACGGAGCCCAGAGATGGACATGGGTTGACTCGTGCTGCGGGGGGGCCGAGGGCCGATACCGCAGACGGAGCCCCATATGGATGAGGATTTACGTGTCGATGCTAGGCACGGGTTTTCATGAGGTTTTTCCATGACATTGTTTATATCCTCATACTTGCATACTTGGTGCTTACTGTCAGTGGGTGACAGGTGGACGGGTTCCACATATATACAGACATGGATCATATACAGACTGGTTTTACACTTATCATACTTCATTTGTATATATAACAGGGTATGAGGGCGCTGTTATATATACCCTTACACCAATATTAGTGGAATGGGACGCTAATATATGTGTATTGATATCATTGATACTTCACCATATTTACTTCATGCAGCATACTTTACATTCATGACATGTTATTACTTGAGTACCTGGCACTACATACATGATTAGATGTTACCTTATCACACTCAGATGTACTCTTGTGGATTGTATTACTGATCGTTGACTTAGGATTATGTCTTGCATTCGATTTATCCTTGTAGATGTTTCTATTCACGAGTTGGAAACTCACCCCCGTTGTGCCACAGCTCTTGCAGGTTATGCCGTACAGGTTCTATTGCGGCATTTCTGGCACATTTCCTTCTTGCGGGTGATTTGCTTTGGTAGGTGGATTCTTCCGTATCAGAACCACCATTGTATTTATTTATTTCATTGTATCTAGAAATTGTCCATCAACCAAAACTTGTATATTCTTTCAGACTTAGAGACAGTGTTGTATTATTCGACTTTAGAGTCGCGCTTAGAAGTATTGCAGTTTTCTTGTTGCTTTCGAGCTTTCTTTTAGATTTGATCCTCGCCACTTGGCGTTGTATATTATCATATCATTGTGTGGTTGTGACCGTCGGTTGACGAAGAGCTAGCTCCCGCTTGGGGATGCCTTTATCATTGCATTTTTATTATATCCATGTTGTACCCCATTCGGGGCCCGTTTTACAAAAGAAACTCTGCCGAAATTTTTAGAAAAGACTGTACTGTTTTCAAATGCACATTCGGCTTAGTTATTTAAAAACCTTGATTTCAAACATGTTTTCTTCACTTATTTAAATCAGATTTCTTTACTTATTCTTCAAAAATGGTTTTAGATTTTCTGGGCTTTTGGCTTACTTGGATCAGATGGAGTCCTATAGGCTTCATATGGTTCAAGGGCCAGTCACGTGCTCTTTCGGGTCGTGACACGAACGGACCGGACTGTACGGATATTGTCACTGTCAGACTCAGTAGGGTTTCTGGATAGTTCGCTCGTCAGCTTCCCTTCCGATCAGTACATAGGCAACCGTTACGTGCAGTTAGTACCTCTGACGTGCTAGAGGTGATACCCAGTGCCAGTGTGTTGATGAGTCATTAGAGTCCCCCACAGACAGTTTCCCAAGTTCGGGCGAAACGTTGTAGAGGCCGTATGGTTTTATGGCAGGGTTCGGAAAATGAACGTGTGTTTACGCACGTGTCATATTTCGGGCAGATAATACTGGTAGGCTTTGGTTTAAGCCGGATCCAAGTATTATACTGTGTAGATATAATATCTTTGTCTCAGTTGCATTTGTATTCCGTCGTAATACAAATGCGGGTATGTTTATACTGTTACGGGGTTATCCTGAAATTCGTTTCAGGATCACTTTTGGAAGTTGCCAGTTTCCAGTTTTCTATCACCCGTCTTTAACATTCGGTTAAAGACGGATTTATCTTTTCTTGAGGGTGAGTCATGAGTGGAAGTTTCTAGAATGATGACTAGGTTCATGAATCATTGTTTGCATTAAATGAATGGATGACTAGGTTTAGTGAGTCATTCATTGCATTAATGTGGTTTTGTTCTTGCTAAGATATTTCTTCATGATCTTTTATCTTATGGTCACCTCTTCTACTCCTACACTCACCCCCTCCTCTATATTGTGGCCGGCCCCTCTTGGATGCCCCCCTTTGATTGATTGTTTTTCCACTCTCTCACTTTGTAAAAGGATAAAGGAAATTGGTTCATGGAAATTAGATTGCTCATTTCTCATTTACCCGATTCAAAAGGCAACTTCATTAACCGTTCATCCATGGCTTTGGATGAAGCGAGACAAAGTGTTCTACTCATTCTCTACATCAATCTTGGTCATCTCTTTTAGCAGACTTGATGACCGAGTTGCCTCGGTTCAGAGGCGGGAGCCCGTTTAAACATCCGTAGATGTGGTGCCACCTCGACGAGAAGCCAGGAGATCGGAGCAGCAGCAACGGAGCGTGGGATGATGGTTAAAGAACGAAGGACTCGGATCGTTCGGTATAACCTTTTCTACCCACTTTGTAGTTTGTTAGTTTAGCGTTAATGGCAGATCCGGGTTATAGTATGCGATAGCGCCAGTTATAAAAGTTTTTGTTCCGCATTTGGCGTCAGATTGACGGCCGGGGCGCTACCGTAGACTTTCAACAACAGCTCGTCAACATCTCATACGAATCTCTTGTTCCACTCGTCTTTATTATCGTCCACATCGGCGTCACGTCATGCTATTTGCGCACTGCAATGGTCCTCGGCTACAGTCAATCCGGAGTCTCTCACACGGACTCGAAATTACGAACTCGGTATCTTCATCACTCTGTAGAAGATATCTAGCCGAACACGTCCTCGGGAACTCGTCCCAACCATCGGAGGAATACTCTATATTCGTCCGTTCTCGATCAACTCACAACGCATCTGGGTGAGGTCCTCTATCTGAAGCTGGTCAACTTACTGATTGTAAGTACACGGTAGCGCCCCGGCCGTCTAACAGACGCCAATTGCGGAACAAAAACTTTTTGAATGGCGCTATCGTATACTATAACCCGGATATGCCATTAAAGCTAAACTAACAAACTACAAAGTGGGTAGAAATGTTATACCGAACGATCCGAGTCCTTCGGTCTTCAACCATCATCCCACGCTTTGTTGCGGCTGCTCCGATCTCCTGAATCGCCAGTCTTCTCGTCCAGGTGGCACCACGTCGACGGATCTTTAAACGGGCTCTCGCCTCTGAACCGAGGCAACTCGATCATCAAGTTTGCTAAAAGAGATGACCAAGATTGATGTAGAGAATGAGTAGAACACTTTGTCTCGTTACGTCCAAAGCCATGGACGAACGGTTAATGAAGTTGCCATTTGGATCGGATGAAAATGAAAGAATGAGTATACTTAATTTCCATGAACCAAATAACTATCATATTTTCCCAAGTTAACAACCTTCTTATTTCAAGAATGGGCCGGCCACTTTAAAGGAGGAGGGAAGTGAGTGTAGGAGTGTAGGGTGGTAACTATAAGGGATAATATCAAGAAGAAATATCCTAAGCATTACAAAACCTCATCAAAGCAAAATCTACCTTGCATAAAACATTAATTGCAAGAATGAGTTACCTTAACCTAGTCACCAAAACATTTAATGCCAAGATGAGTTACTAATCCTAGTCACCAAATCTAGAACATTCCACACTCATGACTCACCCTCATGAAGAAAAGATAAATCCGTATTTAACCGAATGTTAAATACGGGTGATAGAAAACTGGAAACTGGCAACTTTCAAAAGCGATCCTGAAACGAATTTCAGGATAACCCCGTAACAGTATAAACATACCCGCATTTGTATTACGACCGAATACAAATGCAACTGAGACAAAGATATTATATCTACACAGTATAATACTCGGATCCGGATTAAACCAAAGCCTACCAGTATTATCCGCCCTAAATATGACACGTGCGAAAACGCACGTGCATTTTCCGAACCCTGCCATAAAACCATACGGCCTCTACAACGTTTCGCCCGAACTTGGGAAACTGTCTGTGGGGGACTCTAATGACTCATCAACACACTGGCACTGGGTATAACCACTAGCACGTCAGAGGTACAAGCTGTACGTAACGGTTGCCTATGTATTGATTGGAAGGGAAGCTGATGAGCGAACTCATCCAGAAACCCTACTGAGCCTAACAGTGACAATATCCATACAGTCCGGTCTGTTCGTCTATGAGTATCGCATATCTGTCTAGGGGGCTGGTAACGTCAGACCCCCATTAGCGGTATAAGTCGTGTCAGAGAGTAGCCCAGAACACCCTGAGATACTACTGGAGTACCTACCAGTAAATCTCCTTCCTCGGCCGAGGGCTTTGTGTAATGGATCTCCTAGACACCGCGCGATCTCATCCCTAATACCGGGAGAGACGAATCCCTTGCCGATCCGCTCACTTGCCTCCATGTGGCTTGGGACTGTACCCAAAAAAGACCTGTTTGCACGACTCCTTTGAGCCGTGGTAGGGTAGAAATCAAAGCACAGTGGGAACTCACACGAGACAAATGACGACCTCAGGTCGATGAACTAACCTGTACACATGTCACCAGGGAACTGCTATCTGACGCTAGGTATAATACCAACTAGCAGGTTCCCGGCGAGTCCTGTCCGGTGTACTCATAACCTAATGAGCACCTGTATACATCTTAGGTGATCCAACTGACACCAGTGGCTTGTGAGACCGGCCACCGCCCCTCGTCGGGGTCTCGACTGTATACACTAGTCTACTCTGGAGTATCGATGCCCTGTCTCGAAACTCCCACGACTAGGGACACTTTAAGGATGTGCTTACAGACCCCAGCTCCCACGTATATGATCGCCATCATACTGCTGGCAGTCAAGCAAGAATACTATGGGCTCTATCATCATGCAATAGCGAACTAAAGCATGTATACGATGATAAAGACAAACCAGATAGCATACTATCATCTCGAGCAAGACTGTCATATCGGTATAGGTCCTCCCTCAATCATTGTAATCACTTACCCGCGATCCAATAATTGACTTAGAGGGCACTATATCCAACAATCTCCCACTTGCACTTAAGGCTAATTATTGCGATGTCGCATACTCACAGCCCGTGTGATACCGAACATCCAACTCCTCTACTAATCAGTTTCACAAATCCCGTTTGTAAAACTTTTGTGTTCGAGAAATAGCCTCAGCGAGTGGATCCGCCCTGATGTTTCTTTCTATGTCTCTCTTAATCTCAAGTTCGTGGAGAAAGCCATCTCCCGAATTGAGTAATACCTGTCTTAGAATATGTCTGGATATCTGATGGGACCTAGTTCATAAATGAACTCCAAATCCAAACTTCTTAGACTGAATTGATAACTGAACCTAATCAGTATCCAGCACCATGCTTCCCACAGTATCCTCTTGGACCACCTTTCCATAATACTGTCCCTTGTCAGAGGGAAAACTATAACTCTGACAATCACTCTGTCATCCATGTCACTTTTGAAGCCTGGAATGATAACCGTCTCCCGAAGGAAGCTGCCGTCATCAAATCCGTAGAACATTCACTTATGTTCTAAAGTTGCTTCCTTATGTTTCTCCAGGATTGGATTAATATAAACTTATCGCATCTAGTGCAAAAACAACATCTGGTGTGGTACTTGACATCTCACGATTGACTCAATTGCCTAAGCAAGTGATATGCCAATCATGCATATCCCTCTCCCCTTTAGTCTGTAAGACACCTTTAGAGAGGGTGACTCCATCACCTGCAGGTACACCACCATGCCAGGAGTCATCTATTCTAAAATAGTATTAGAATACTGTCAAAGTACCCATATTGGGAAACTACCTAAATCTAGATCAAAAACCACAGATCTAGTAACCAGAATGTCTGATATTATATCCATATCCTGTGTGAAGAAACAACTGTGTGATGACCACAGTACAACCGATCATAGTATAGGAATTTTACTTTCTACGCTGTGTATGTCATCCAAATACCAGGACATCACACCCTACTACCTTCTTAACAGATCCATCCCCTATTCTGATGAAGTCAAAGCCATGACTGTCACATCAAAATTAGATGATCTTTCTCTGCTATATTTGCTCAAGCCTATAAATATACATAAGCTACTTGCCCACTATGCTTCCGCTGCTCCCATTGACTACGACAACCCTCTGGCAGAATAATATATACGTACACTTCTAAAGCTAGTTTAGAACGACGCTTAACCTCCTGCCGGGTCTTATAGCCTGGAACAACAGTAGTGTCAAGTCTGGGCAAACAAGAACCTCCCTGGCACCGTCCTTGAGGCTACCGGAGTACCTCTCGGGTGTCTGAGGTTACCCACCATATCTGCGGAGTGGCTATTGGAATGTCAAACCTGATTGAATATATAGGTCCTATTAAATTTTCCGTAATCGTTTGCGGTTCTGGAATCACTTCCAGTTCTACCATACTCCCACTACTGTTTTCTGAAAAAATCCATTTTACTAAAACTGTGGCGAGTCAAGAACAATATCACTATTGATCTGCCAGATGGTAGAAAATCAACCCTCGACATAGCCCGGGTCAACCCACAAACTGCCATTACAGAAATGTGCCTTGAGTTATCCAGAGTCTGGTTTTAAGCATAAGCCGGACAACTCCCCGTATCTTAACATCGTTAAGATATGAACCATTCTATATACAATATAGAAATAGAGGCACAAATTTAACTGGAACCAGATTCAAACCATGCAGCTGTCTCCAGTGCATATCAACTTAATGGAGAGAGGCTAATCAGCATTAATCAACTTAGGAATACATCCAATTATGAGTAACCCGAAAGAGAAACAAGTTTCTCAAAACCATTACTTGAATACCAATCACAAGAATCTACATCTTCTATCTCTTTGAAGAATCCCGATACTTGCGATACCTGGTTCTCTACTTTATTCTTATACCCATAACTTCTCAAAACTTAGACATTGTATTTCTACGAAACACTTGTCTAAAAAACTAGAGAAGTCACAAGTAAACAAAGCATAGTACGAGGACCTACCCCTTTGTCCTGACGGACACTGGATAACATACAATACTCTGTATAAGTCCGCTGAGTCGAATAACCCAAAACCTGTGCATCGTAGGTTGAAAACTGTACTTATGGTTAAGAACTACTCCGTTGTTCAATGCTCCTTACCCAATCGTCAACTGATATAGGTAAATGTCACAGACATAATTTCAAAAAGTTATATCTCACTTTATAAAAATAAACGTACAGATATATCATTTTGAAATTGGTGCACAACAACGGATATTCAAAACCAAATACATGCCGTCTGGCATAAACTCAGGCGACTTCTTCAAATATCACCAATTACAACGAATTCTGATATTATGAGGATGATCACCTAATTCCCAATAACTTACTCCCACTCATCATCTGTAAAACCATACAGATATGAGAATGAAACCTGGTAAATACATACATTGGAGTAAGTATCTAATCGGGAAAACAGTTTTCCTTTAACAATGCACTGAAATATGAAAATGTTTCGTAGGGGTATCCTGGTATTTCTAGTAATGCCTCTTCCATAATCCAATTCATGACTTTAACCGTATATATCTTTGCCATCTCTCCAAATCCCTTTATTTGTCTTTAGTCGTTACCTTCTGTACACCATCGTTAGGCTAAATGGTTTTCTTCCTTCCCTACCGTTCGGCACTAGCCTATGGTTTGGAAGAAGACTATCCAGTAAGCATAATAGGTGTACTCTCCTAATCCTAGGAGTACTCGCAACTTGAGAGAAGGTGATGATAAAAGACAACTGAATAATACCTTATTCTATTAAAGGTGAAATAGGAGTGACAATGAAGTACGCGGTTTGGTCGTGAATGATAACAGTCGCAATTTACTTTGCCCTCTTTCTAATCCCTTTATTTTGTCTTTAGTTATTACCTTCTGTACACCTTACTTAGGCTAATTGATTTTCTTCATTCCCTACCTTTCGGCACCAGCCTATGGTTTGGAATAAGACTATCAAATAAGCGTAATAGGTGTACTCTCCTAAACTAAGGAGCCCTTGCAACCTGAGAGAAGGTGATAATAAAAGACAACTGAATAAACCAATTCTATTTCTCCTGAACCTGGATCCATCCTCGAAGAAGTCCCTTCGAGTTCGTATATAACCATACGATGGATCTATCCAATGGAAGTGGATGTCCGTAGTAATACGGGGTGTTCTGAGAAATGCAAAGGGTAAAAGAATGCAACTTAGACAATCCAAAAGCCAGTATTTTAAGAAGGTTCAGTCAACTTGGTCACTGAGTCATAGTCTAGGGTCGGTCAATGGTCGCTGCCTTAGAGAGAGAGAGAAAAGAAACACTCTGCGTGCACTCTAACCTAGATCAGAATGGTTATCACTTTATCTAATCAGGAAACCTCCCACTGTAATCTCAAATTCTCCTCCAAACCTGAAAGAAGAATTAGTCGGGATCACCCGAAGAGTAAACCAACTCATCAGTGAGAATCGGGATCCAACTATCATCGCATGATAATTTGATGGAAGCCACTCAAGTTATCATACTCCAGAAGGTATGCGCATGCCTGGCAAGTTTCAGTTTATATTTGAAACTCCCGATGTGATTTTTTCCTCATGCTCTTATGACCTTGACTTTAGTCAACAAATCATAAGTCACATGTCAAGTTCTACCCGTCATTATCCAGGTTGATTTGAACCCACCCGTACATATCCTTGACTTTAGTCAACAAGGTAATACGACTGTCCCAAACCAACACATCTATCTATGCAACATATGAATATTCAGCAGCTACCAAACACTATGCCTTGACTTTAGTCAACAAACATAGCTTGAATACTACTGACTATCCATAAGAAATGACGGAGGGCTACGACTAGTTTTTGGCGAAAAACCTTTAACGTAATGAACTTGATCTCGTTGAAGGAACTTGATAGCTTTTTATAAAGATATAGTGGCGAAAAACCTTTGCTAAAGAGGTCACTCCCGGTGAAGGGATTTCGGCTCTTTCCTCGTGGAATGAGGTGCAGGATATTCCAACTGAATACCGCTATGCAAAGCAACTTGTAATCGACTATAATGAATTTATTACCCTGACGCAAACTTCTGCCCAAGGGGTCTCTCCCGGTGAAAGGATATCAGCCCCCGCCTCGTCGAATGAGGTGCAGGATATTCCAACTGAATACCGCTATGCAAAACAAAAGGAAACGTCTTTGTAATAACACCTTTTAAAATTTATTCCAACAACATCAAATATAGGTTTGTTTTATCCTTGCATTGATCAATGCAGTCCCATCAATCAATCACACCAAAAAAGAACGAAAAATAAAATGTACGTATATGCCATCCGCATTCGCCACAGGGTCCCGTCATCACCCGTTAGGTTACTTAACTAACGACAGAGCGGGGACTGGACTAGCGCGGGTGTAAAACATATACAACATCTAATAGTATATACTAATATACAATAATCTCTCCAGGCATGATAATATGCAACATTACAGAAAAGTAATAAGCATCACAGAACAATACAGATAATCTGGGATCCCCGGGTTTCACAGAGCCGCTACTGAAACCCGACGTTCCCCTGGTCGTGTGGATAGCCTGTGCAATGAAACCTAGACCCCTACGGGTGCGGCAAGTTACCCGCCAAAACCTGAAGAGAGGCAGCCCCCTACAGCATAGTGAATGGACCACCCGGCACTTCACGGAATCCGGTAACTTGAGCACCCCTCCTTGGGTCAACCTGTACCCCCTACGAGTGCGGCGAATAGTCTGCCAATTCTAGAGTAAATCCCCTCTGCCTCTCAAAACCATGAGATACGGACCCGTTGCCCTCCAGAACCTGGCTATCCGTGCACTCCGTCGCGGGGTAAACCTAGTACAGAAAAGAAAATATATACAACGGGTACATCGACCTCAGCCCGGTCGTGCCCCAAAAAGAATATAATACAAACAGGAAGTGACGACAGTCCATATGTTGGACGCTCGCCCCGCAATATCAAATGTACAAATAAATCCAAACAGCACTACCATTGCACACTGCTATCCACCACGACAAATCCGCAACATCACAGCACAACACAGAACATCAACGCGAATGTCACGTTCGCAAATCCGTCTAAAAGGACTATAGCAATTAGACGCAATTTACCGCTCAAATGACATTCCCGGTCGGAGATATAATGTAATTACTGCATACTAACAAGTTTAAAATTTCGATCGACAAAACTTCCCGAAGTGGGCCCCACGAACATCTGCTGTACAGTAATAAAATATGGGCCCATAAGAAATATTCCAAAAGCCACAATTTTCCATGTAGAACATACTGTAGAAATTTGGCTCAATGTTCCCACAAAAGAGCGGCTGATCCGCGGCCGTTCTGTGGGATCACGTGACCAAATTTCACCAGTTTGCTTAGAAAAGCCTGCACAATTTTCTGTGATGCTCAAAATAATTTTTCGACCAGATTTAAAATCGACAGAAACTTTGTACAGAAAAATTGTAGTTTTCGAAAATCCGTTCGATCGATGTTTTAAACTCGTTAGCACAAGTTAGTAAAGCTTAATGGCTGTAGGGTTCCTAGGCACTCTAGTGAGGTCTCTAAAGGCATCTACCATGCCAATTTCAAAAATTCGGTGCCGAGAAACCCTAATGTACGGATCGTTTGCTAGATTTCTAGGCGAAAACAAGAACTAGTTAACACTTAACTAATAGATACGGAAATACAACCTTTGTAGATCCGTTTGTCCACCTCCATAGCTCCATGAAGAAGTCATCTCCGCTGTACAAATCCGAAATCCGGGCTCTTGTGTCGGCTTCATCGGAGAAGAAGCGGGCTAGGTCGTCGACGACGTGCCGAAGATGATCTACGTCGAGGCATCGCTAAATCAAGCTCCGACTTCACCAAGTCAAGAAACTTGTGAAGTAAACACACTCTACTACTTAGCAAGAGGTAGAGGATGAAGAAATAGGAAGTGGGTAGACTTTAGAATTGGATTTCTCACTCTTTATCATCAATCACCATTGATGAAGAAAGCTTTTTCTTCCTTGCTCATGAAGAAGAAGAAGAAAGAAAATATATGATAAGTTAATTAAAAACAATAGAAAAATCAAAACTTATCATAATGTTAACTAGAGTCAAGTGTAGAGAATGAATCATGGTTAGTGGGAATGGTTAGGGTTAAGGATGAGATAAGAATGGTTGACTTGATCAAAGTTTCATGATGCTTCAACTAAACTCCAAAATAAGCCACCATTCTTTTCTCCTCTTTTCCAAAATGAATAAACAAATAAATAAATGAATAAATAAAGGAAATGAAACCCTAACCATTCTTTTAACCATGGTTTAATTCTTTGCACTTAACCAAGTAAACATGTATCATCAAACATGATACAATCAAATGCACAAAATCATATCGCATATGTAATGCGCACACCCGAGTGAGAAAATCCATTTAAAGTGAACCGATACTAGTTAATGCAAAGTAATATATCAAATATATAATTATGCATTAAATAATTAAATCAACACTTGATTCAATGACCCGGTAATGTCGCACACAACCGACTAGTATATAATGTATCGGCTTATCAAATCAACCTTTGATTCGATAACTAGGGTATATCGCATATAACCTAATCGATACATTCATCGCGAGAATGGAATACGGTATCACATACATGCATTATTCTCGGTCCCGCACATATCTCATATGCGCTCCTATTTCGTTTTGCTTGAGCCAGGAAACCTCTGTGTAAGACTCTAAAGACTCGTCAATACGCCGGCAGCAGGCGATGATCATATCAAACACCCACAAGCCGCAAGCGGTCTGCTAAACGTAACGGCCACCCGGGTATTGAGCGATCTGAAGATCGATGAGCAAGCCCGCTCACACTCCAGTGAATCCGACCAGTAACACTACCGTACAGTCCGGTCTGATCGTCTGATATGTCGCATATCTCGCCTAGGGGTGTTAAACGTTAGACCCCAATAGCTCGATAAGTCGTGTCGATATGAGGTCTATAACAATTCGAGAAACTACTGGTAACACTTACCAGTAAATCTCAGCAACCCTGACCAGGGATTTCCTGTTATAGCCAATCGAACACAGCGCAACATCAACTCCCTATACCGGGAGAGACGAATCCCCTCCTATCGCTCATTGCCTCCATGTGATTCGGGACTGTACCCAAAAACCACCGTTTTGCACGCCCTCTTGGACGTGGTAAGATGGAAATCAAAGCACAGTGGGAACCACACAAGACTCTATGACGATCTCGGGTCAACAGACTACTCTGTACCAGTGTCACCAGAGAACTGCCATCTGACGTGAGGTATAATACCATCTGGGAGTTCTCGGCGAGTCCGTCCAGTGTACCCAGTCTCTACTGAGCACCCGTATATTATCTCTGATGTCAAACACCGATGGATATGGGATCATCCATCGCCCATCTGTATGGGTCGAGAAGGTACACGCTAGTCTACTCTGGTATATCAATGCCCCATCTCGATACACCCACGACTAGGGACTTTGAAGGATGTGCTTATGGACTACCATGTCCCCACTAGTATGATCCGCATCATAGTCCAGGTAGTCAAGTACACATCCTAAGGGCTTTACCAACATGTAACAGAGAGACAATTAGTGTACACGTTAAGGTAAAGAGCAACCAGATAGCATACTATCATGTCGAGCAAGAAAGTCCTCCCTATATATGTCCCAGCATCCACTACAATATACATCCAATGTACAGTAATGGCCTTTAGGGCATACATATAACTAGCAATCTCCCACTTGCACTAGGTCCATCTGTAGCAGTGGTTGTAGTATCTCATACTCAACCATCCCATAATGGTCTCTCTCTGGGAATAGGCCTTCGTGAGTGGATCCGCTGCGTTATCCTCTAAGTCTGCTCTCCTAACCTCGATCACCCTGGAGATCAACCATTTCCATGATCAGGCGATACTGCCATAGAATATGTCTGGATCACTGATGGGACCGGCGTTCCTTGGCATAAGCCACAACTCCATTGTCTCACAATGGTAGGAACGTAGTTCATCTCATGAACCATTATACACCCAAACAGCCTCTTTGGTAGCATCTTATGTAGCGATATATCATGCCTTTATCGTCTAGTATGTCACGGTATCTAGCTTGGAACTCTTCCAACATACCGTCCCTTTACTGAGGGTAAAGACAATGCCTACGACTGACATTCAGTCGTCTTTATCACCCTGGAACACTTCCAGTGATTCTTCCCAGGATCAATTGATACTATCTCACTACAACTAGTGAGAATCCCAACATCCAATTAAATCTATCTCATAGATCCAAAACTCAGGATTTAGGAGGTATCACTCTGATCCTACACGGAGAATCTTTGTGATAAACGGAGATTGATCGAGCGTAGCATAAGAAACTCCTTTCTTATCAAGAGTATGTCATCCACGTACTCTACGAGGATCACCACCATACTCCCTACTACCTTTTTGTTTATACAAGGTTCATCTACCATTTTGATGATGTCAAACTCTTTGACTAACTCATCAAAACAGATGTTCCAACTCCGCGATGCCTGCTTTATCACATAAAACATCTTGCATACGTTTCCGCTGCTCCCACTGTCTACGAGGACCTCTGGCTGTGTACTTATAGACGCACTCTTCTAAATCATCATTTAGAAAAGCAGTCATGGCACCCAACCGCCAGATATCGTAGTCATGGTATGTAGCCGTGGCAAGTAGGATCTGGATGGACTTAAGCATAGATCCTTAGAAAAGGTTTCAACATAATCCATACCTGGTCAATGATGCAAACCTTTAACAAGTCTAGCTTTGAAAGTCTCAACTTTTCCATGTACACCAAGTAATCTTCTCAAGATATACTTGCTCCTGATAGGGATTTAACCCTTCAGATATAGCAACCAAAGTCCATACTTTGTTGGTGTATAAGGATTCCATCTCAGATCACTAAGCATCCAGCCATTCTGACAGAGTCTTACTCCTGATGGCCAGCTCGAAGCTAGTTGGGTCATCATCTCATGATGTAATCCTCGCTCCCACTGTCATAGAGAAACCGAAGTATCTCTCAGGTGGGTGAGGAACCCTACTAGATCGGCGGAGAGGCTGAGGTTCGTTGGTATCTACCGAATCCTTTGGTTCTATCAAATCATCAGCTGCTGTTTGTATAGCTGGAACCTTTCCAGTTCTACATAACAGACCTTGCCTCGAGCTTGTCCGAATTTTGATTTTAGACATTAGTCGGACAACCCCAAATCTTAACTAATTTAAGACATGGGCTCTTCCCATTCCATATCACATATGAAGCAGTAGGCAACTGATTTGATTGGAACCCTATTCAATAGGTATGCAACTTCTCAAGTGCATAACCCCCAATAGGAAAAAGGTAACTCAGTATTACTCATCATAGAGCACACCATATCATATAGGGTGTGATTGCTCCGCCCCGATATACCATCGTGCTATGGTGTATACAGAGGAGTAATGCTGAGAGAGAATCTCATTCTCCTTTAAAATAGTCCAGGATTTCCGTGCACAAGTATTCTTCTCCTTGATCACATCAAAGGACATAATACTTATACCTATATTTTGGTTCTCTACTTCTAACTTATATTCTGTGAATATCTCAAAAGGTTCAGACTTGTGTTTCAACAGGAACATAGGTCTGAATCTCGAAAGATCATCAGAGAATGTAATGAAGTATAAAGAACCAGTCCTGGCATGTGTAGACAGGAGACCTTGCATACATCATCATGTATCAGTCCCAAGAGTTCACTAACTCTTTCTCTGTTTCCAATAAACAGAGCTATGGTCATCTTATCTTTGTGACATGACTGGCGAGTTTCACAAGATGTAAATTCAAACTAATTTAAATATACATCTTTATGTAACTCTAGCTAGTCGGGTCATATTGATCTGACCTAGTCTACAATACCTCAAGAAGAATTCGTTCATTTCTGAACTCTTCCTCTTGTGTGTGTTCCATATACTAAGAACTGTAGTTTGATTTAGAACATCAATGCTTTTAGATAACGTGCCTGAACCGATCAACTTTTGATATAGGAAATGTTCAAAACATTATTCAACAATACAAAATTTTATCATTTCTTTACTAATAAAGAGACTGATATGATTTTGTATATCAGGTTCGGTATCTAATAACATTCATTCAGAATCAATGTATTACAATACAGGGTGACAGTGACCAACAGACTTGGCTGCAACACTTGCCCCGTTTTCTGCCTCATGAAACTTATCACCCGTTCTCAGTTTTTCTACCCTTTTGTAGCCCTATGTAACATCTTACATATCTGGGATCCTGATCCGGTATCATATACCAAGGATGCGGAGGATACTGAGAAACAGTTCTGTATAATGAACACACCCGAAGATGATGCATCAGCATGCATTCTCATCGTTTGGGCGGCACGGGAAATCTGGTATTCCCCAATTTCCTGCTTTGTCTTATAACAATTATAAGTTGGAGCGGGACCAACGTTCCCCAGCTCAGTATAACAAGCGGGTTCGGTCAATAATCCGTATTATTATCTTGATTAAGGCGTGATATGGTCGCTACCAGGAGAGAGAAAGAAGAAAACACTCAGCGTGCGCTCTGTCAAGAATAGATTGGTTATTATTTTATCTAATCAGGATGGCTCCCACTGCTTTTTATCAAATCTTCCTTCAAACCCTAAAAGGAAAGACTAGCCGGGATTAATTACACACTACAGGTTCGCCAATCTTTCAGCCAGGCCAGTGTCGGTACTTTGAGGGAGGTCCCCCGTGCTTTCGCACGAACCTAATTAATATAAACCTCGTTTTCCCAGAGGCGTAACCCCGTTGACACCTTTCTAGACACCTACTTGATCGGCTAATTGTAATGTATAAAACTCTCCCAGGAGTAACAATTACTCGCAGCGGGTATCGGGATCCAACTATCTCATAGAAGGTATGCAATCTCATTGCAAATTTCCACACTTGAAATTCCCGATAATATTTTGCCCCTAGCGTCCTATGACCTTGACAGAGGTCAACAAACCATAGGCTGCTAGTCAAGTTCAACCCGTCATTTCTTGATTGAAGTAAACCCACCCGCACGACCCTTGACAGAGGCCAACAAGGTCGCACGACTACCCTAAATCAATCACATCATATGCTTATGCAGATAAGCGCTAATCAGCTACCGCACACTACGCCTTGACAGAGGTCAACAAACGTAGCACGAATACTAACCAGTACATATCTGAAATGACGGAGGGCTACGACAGGTTTTTCTGAAAACCTATTGCGTAATGAACTTGATATCGTTGTAGAATCAAATGATTTTAAAATGGAATGCTTTTGAGGCTTTTCTAGTTTTGCTAAAGGAGTCACTCCCGGTAAAGGGATCGTTGGTCCTTTCCTCGTCGAATGAGGTGCGGGATATATCATATATATCACTGTGCAAAGCAAAAACACTTAAAAGCAATCAAAAGTCAAACCGAGTGTGTAGCATCTGCCAGTTATTGCTAAAGGAGTCACTCCCGGTGAAGGGATCTCGGTCCTTTCCTTATCGAATAAGGTGCAGGATATATCACATATACCGCTGTGCAAAGCAAGAACTGTAGCTACCTGTTTTATTTTGAAATTCGATTCTACAACATCTTTAGGTTTCTTTTATTTCATTAATCTCATTAATGAAGTCCCATCATTTAATGTACCTAAACATCACAGATAAATACGACGTACACTTATGCCATCCGCATTCGCCTCGATGTCCCCTCGTGCACCGTTAGGTTAGGTAACTAACGGCAGAGCGGGGCAGGGCTAGCGCGGGTGTAAAACATAAGTAACGGCTATATAATATATCATATATACTATATACTGTATCTATCACAGAACATTACATGATCACATCACAGATATCGCAGCAGAAGAATCATATGAAATATTGGATATACTAGGACGTCCGTGTTTTCAATACGAGCCAGTATAAAACACGGATTCCACGGTCGTGATGAATAGCCAAACCCACACCCCTAGACCCCTACGAGAGCGGCAAGCAACCCTACCAATTCTAGAGTTAGGAGACCCGGACTCGACTCCTCGAGTTGGTCTCCCACTGGACTCCAGAACCCGGTTACTTGTGCCCTCCTCCTTGGGTCTATCCTAGTGCGGAAAAGTAAATAATATACAAACGGTGACTACTTCCGCTACCTGGAAGTGCCCCGATAAAAGAATATTACATACAAGTTTTTACATGAATGAAAATGAAAAACACTCATCACACATAAAAACCCCCGGCTATTCAAACACGACGATCCAATATAACATATCCAGCAACACATAACATCACATGTCATCAACGTAAGTAAATATGTCCATCCCAATTATCGTTGACATATAGCAACGAAACCGACGATATCACATATTACACTTACGGTCACAGAAAAGAAAGTGTAAAACTACAACAGTTGGAATCCGCAACCACCTCAGACATCGCATGCCTGACCAAATGAATACCTTAGACATCGCATGCCTAACAATTATAAACCCCGCATTTTAGTCTCATTATCGAAAACACTTTTCAATATCGAGTCGGGCAATTCTACAAGATTCCCGACATCCTGATCGGATGCTCGTCGCAAACTTTAGTAGGCGGCCGCACCCCCGATACCGTCGATGAAGTGCACCAAGGCGGAACACCGCTGCCGGGAGCACCCGAACGGATGCTTTCGGCGACGGGGTTCTCCTACAGTCACTTGGTCGGGGCCATGGAGTGAGGCTGTCTATTAAGTTTACCTGGCGAGTATCCGCGTACGCTACGTGATTGCAACGGACTTTTGATCACATCAAAATTCCGTGGCAACCGATCAAGTGAGACTAAAGTGCTATGTTTATAACATTCATTCAGTTATCACATAACTTTTGTGAATTCCAATTATTGTATCCCATTCCAGATAAACAGAAAATGTTAAACTTTTCGATCGAACAATCGAACACCCAAGTTTTCCCGATATGGATCAACACATGAAACAAGTCTAACAACATTCCGTTCGTGCCTCAGTACCAACGGTCCAGCCGTAGAAGGGTCAAGCCAACGCCTCACATGTGGCACGCCGTACTGCCCCAAACCCGAAGGTTCAAAGGGCAGTTCAAGACGGTCACATAATCGAGTTAAGGTTTGTTGTCTTCTAGAGGGTCCATCGCGTTACTTGCACTACTTAGAACGTCGTTAAACTACGGAAAAATCCAACACTTGGAAATTTCCCGACAGGGGAACAATTGGGTATTTATATCCGGTCGAACTTTTTAACATATTCTAAAATTTATCCGGAAAGCCACACAGACAAAATTTGATATTCCGATCGAAACTCCGAAACCCCAAAACCACCTCTGGAAAAACATCTGTATAATAAATATAAAAATATCCCAGGAAATTCAGCACAGAAATCTGAGAATTACTGTAAAAACAAAATGCACAAAACGACAAAACCGGCCGCGCTTCCGCCGCACGAGCCATGCTCGTGCCACGGAAACGCGGTGGTAAAGTTGAATTAGGTCCTCGAAATTTACAGTAATTCTTAGAAAACCCTGCTTGATTTTCTGGATATTTTTAATCTTGAAAAATCCACAATTTTAAAATCTGGACAGAGAGCATTTTAGAGTTCGTGTTTTCGGTTCGATCGGACTTCAAATTCCGTCTGGACTTCGCCTAAGGCTCTAGCTAGGCTCTGATACCATTGTAGGGTTCCTAGGCACTCTAGTGAGGTCTCTAAAGGCATCTACCATGCCAATTTCAAAAATTCGGTGCCGAGAAACCCTAATGTACGGATCGTTTGCTAGATTTCTAGGCGAAAACAAGAACTAGTTAACACTTAACTAATAGATACGGAAATACAACCTTTGTAGATCCGTTTGTCCACCTCCATAGCTCCATGAAGAAGTCATCTCCGCTGTACAAATCCAAAATCCGGGCTCTTGTGTCGGCTTCATCGGAGAAGAAGCGGGCTAGGTCGTCGACGACGTGCCGAAGATGATCTACGTCGAGGCATCGCTAAATCAAGCTCCGACTTCACCAAGTCAAGAAACTTGTGAAGTAAACACACACTACTACTTGGCAAGAGGTAGAGGATGAAGAAATAGGAAGTGGGTAGACTTTAGAATTGGATTTCTTACTCTTTATCATCAATCACCATTGATGAAGAAAGCTTTTTCTTCCTTGCTCATGAAGAAGAAGAAGAAAGAAAATATATGATAAGTTAATTAAAAACAATAGAAAAATCAAAACTTATCATAATGTTAACTAGAGTCAAGTGTAGAGAATGTATCATGGTTAGTGGGAATGGTTAGGGTTAAGGATGAGATAAGAATGGTTGACTTGATCAAAGTTTCATGAAGCTTCAACTAAACTCCAAAATAAGCCACCATTCTTTTCTCCTCTTTTCCAAAATGAATAAACAAATAAATAAATGAATAAATAAAGGAAATGAAACCCTAACCATTCTTTTAACCATGGTTTAATTCTTTGCACTTAACCAAGTAAACATGTATCATCAAACATGATACAATCAAATGCACAAAATCATATCGCATATGTAATGCGCACACCCGAGTGAGAAAATCCATTTAAAGTGAACCGATACTAGTTAATGCAAAGTAATATATCAAATATATAATTATGCATTAAATAATTAAATCAACACTTGATTCAATGACCCGGTCATGTCGCACACAACCGACTAGTATATAATGTATCGGCTTATCAAATCAACCTTTGATTCGATAACTAGGGTATATCGCATATAACCTAATCGATACATTCATCGCGAGAATGGAATACGGTATCACATACACGCATTATTCTCGGTCCCGCACATATCTCATATGCGCTCCTATTTCGTTTTGCTTGAGCCAGGAAACCTCTGTGTAGGACTCTAAAGACTCGTCAATACGCCGGCAGCAGGCGATGATCATATCAAACACCCACAAGCCGCAAGCGGTCTGCTAAACGTAACGGCCACCCGGGTATTGAGCGATCTGAAGATCGATGAGCAAGCCCGCTCACACTCCAGTGAATCCGACCAGTAACACTACCGTACAGTCCGGTCTGATCGTCTGATATATCGCATATCTCGCCTAGGGGTGGTAAACGTCAGACCCCAATAGCTCGATAAGTCGTGTCGATATGAGGTCTATAACAATTCGAGAAACTACTGGTAACACTTACCAGTAAATCTCAGCAACCCTGGCCAGGGATTTCCTGTTATAGCCAATCGAACACAGCGCAACATCAACTCCCTATACCGGGAGAGACGAATCCCCTCCTATCGCTCATTGCCTCCATGTGATTCGGGACTGTACCCAAAAACCACTGTTTTGCACGCCCTCTTGGACGTGGTAAGATGGAAATCAAAGCACAGTGGGAACCACACAAGACTCTATGACGATCTCGGGTCAACAGACTACTCTGTACCAGTGTCACCAGAGAACTGCCATCTGACGTGAGGCATAATACCATCTGGGAGTTCTCGGCGAGTCCGTCCAGTGTACCCAGTCTCTACTGAGCACCCGTATATCATCTCTGATGTCAAACACCGATGGATATGGGATCATCCATCGCCCATCTGTATGGGTCGAGAAGGTACACGCTAGTCTACTCTGGTATATCGATGCCCCATCTCGATACACCCACGACTAGGGACTTTGAAGGATGTGCTTATGGACTACCATGTCCCCACTAGTATGATCCGTATCATAGTCCAGGTAGTCAAGTACACATCCTAAGGGCTTTACCAACATGTAACAGAGAGACAATTAGTGTACACGTTAAGGTAAAGAGCAACCAGATAGCATACTATCATGTCGAGCAAGAAAGTCCTCCCTATATATGTCCTAGCATCCACTACAATATACATCCAATGTACAGTAATGGCCTCTAGGGCATACATATAACTAACAATAGCGAGGCTCTGATACCACTGTAATCACGTACCTGCGATCCAATAATTGACTTAGAGGGCACTATATCCAACACTGATCTCCTATCGGATCATCCAACGAACAACATCATCTCTGAATCGATCTACTCTAGATCTGAGTAAGATTCTCCACACTGGAAATCTTCAACTCAACTGGGCTTGTGTCGGCGCATCAAATCTGACGAATCACCTTCGTGTCTCAACTCAAGATAGACTAGCTATCTCCTGTCTCATCTCTGCCTGAAAGCTCAAGCGATCTCAGCTCGTAAAGTCTGGAAGCGACATCCCATCAATCTCAGCAACAGCTGGGTCATCTGTCTGCAAGGTAGACAACATCACGATCTCTGAGGTAGGCTGTACATCAACAATCCTCTCACAATCTGGCAGCCTCGAACAATGGCTCGGTCATCCGGTGCAAAACCGAACACTCGCCTCAAACAAGAGGTCACAACACAAACACTAAATCGATACGTTCCCATGTCACCAGAAAACACGATGGTCAGTCCTCGTCCGTGACGAGCTCGCCCTGACCGTATCACTAGAAGCAGCTCAAACTGTGCTCAAACTATGGTGACAGGATCCTCAAGCATGTATTAATGAAAATGGATCAAAGGAATGAAAGGAATCAACAGATCCCAAAATGGATACATGATCATAAGGAGGAACGGAATCAAGGAGAGTATGATCGTGGAAATGAATAGAATCAAGGATCACAAATGGATGTATGATCAAGAGAACGAAGAGAATCACAAGTCTCAAGATATGTACATCCTAAGGTTTCTTAAGTGGAGTATTGTATCGTAAATATGCCACGGAACATACGTACGGTACGTCATTCTACTCAAGCTACCTACTCCATCAATCAGAGTCAGCCTATGTAACGAAAGTTCGGGTCTAATACCCCCCGTTCAAGTCTAAGTTCCATAAGGTCAAGCCTAGGTTTAGAAATAAATTACGCCCCAGACTCCACATAGTCAAACCTAAACTCGAACCAAGGTTAAACCTAGCGCTCTGATACCAACTTTTTCACGACTCGAAATTTAGTTCGTGACCGGCACTTAACTCACGCCACGTCTAAAGGCGTAACGTAAGTCAAGCAAGCCGAAGCCCAAAAATCTAAAACCTTTTTAAGAAAATAAAAGAGGTGAAGTTTTGAAATAAAGGTATGATGTAATCAAAAGTTTTCTTAAATGCATAAGTTATGGAACATGAAAATGCAAGTGAATTTTACTAGTTGAAAAAACATGTTTCGTCTTTTAAAAATTTAGGCAGCACCTCCCTTATATATTTTGATCCAAAACCACATACACAAGATAATATAAAAGGCATCCCCAAGCGGGAGCTAGCTCTTCGCCAATCGGCGGAATCACAACCACGCAAGACAGTAATATATGTATACGACGCCCAACGGCGAAGACCAACATAAAGGAAATGTAAAGCAAGACATCAAAACCACAAGTAGCGAACATAAACCCTCGCTCTAAGTCTCGCAAACACAAATCTGTCTAAGTCTTACTACATATACAAATACTAGTTTCTGATTGATGGAGTTAACTAGATACAATGGAATAGTAAATACAAGAGTGGTACGATCCAACATGTACCACCTACCAAAGCAAGTCACCTGAATGCAAGCTGTGTGCCAACGATGCCGCTACTGATCCATGCGGTCAACCTGCAAGAACTGTGGCACAACGGGGGTGAGTTTGCAACTCGTGAGTAGAAAACATCATCAGGTAGAAATCGAATAAAATAACGATCTCCTAGGTCAACTATATCATAAAGGCAATATTATGATATCTAGGGTGACCGTATCTGTTGGAGATAGTGCCCTCAGAGTCAATTATTGGATCACAGGCACGTGATTGCAATGATTGATGGAGGAACTATCCCGATAGGACAGTCTTACTCGAGATGATAGTATGCTATCTGGTTTATCTTTATCATCGTGTACTGCTTTAGGTGACCTTACAGGTCACTATTGCGCGTTGATAGGGTCCCTATGATTCTTGCTTGACTGCCAGCAGTATGAGGGCGATCATATACGTGGGAGCTGGTAGTCTATAAGCACATCCTTAAAAGGTCCCTAGTCGTGGGAGTTTCGAGATAGGGCATCGATACTCCAGAGTAGACTAGTGTATACAGTCGAGACCCCGACGAGGGGCGGTGGCCGGTCTCACAAGCTATTGGTGTCAGTTGGTTCACCTAAGATGTATACAGGTGCTCATTGGGTTATGAGTACACCAGACATGACTCGCCGGGAATATGCTAGTTGGTCTTATACCTGACGTCAGATAGCAGTTCCCTGGTGACATGTGTACAGGTTAGTTCATCAACCTGAGATCGTCATTTGTCTCGTATGGGTTCCTACTGTACTTTGATTACTTCCCTACCACGCTCAAAGGAGACGTGCAAACAGGTTTTTGTTGGGTACAGTCCCGAGCCATATGGAGGCAGTGAGCGGATCTGCAGGGGTTCGTCTCTCCCGGTATTAGGGGTGAGGTCGCGCTGTGTCTAGGAGAGCCATTACACGAAGTCCTTGGCCAAGGCAGGAGATTTACTGGTAGGTATTCCAGTAGTATCTCAGGGTGTTCTGGGCTGCCCTCCGACACGACTTGTACCGCTTTTGGGGGTCTGACTTTTACCAACCCCCTAGGCCCGCCATGCGATGCTCATAGACGAACGGACCGGACTGTACGGATATTGTCACTGACAGGCTCAGTAGGGTGTCAGGATGAGTTCGCTCATCGACGTCCCTTTTGGTCGATACCTGGTAGCCCGTTACGTATGGCTAATACCTCTGACGTGCTAGTGGTTAAATCCACAGCCAAAGTATTGACGAGTCTTTAGAGTCCCCCACAGAACGTTTTCTCAAGTTTCGGGCGAAACGCTGTAGAGGCCGTATGGAGATATGGCAGGGTTTGATCATATACGTGCGGTATTGCACGGATCATGATCGGACGGATAATACTAGCGGGCTTTGGTTTAAGCCGGATCCTAGTATTGTACAGTGTAGATTTTGTCTTATTGCATTTGTATTCGGTCGGAATACAAATGCGGGTATGTATATACAGTAGCGGGGTTTTCCTGTAATTTATTACGGGATCAGTTTTCTGAAGTTGCCAGTTTGCTTTCCGTTTCGGCCATTTTCCTTTGTATCTTTCCTTGGCTGAAAATTGGTGGAGGAGGGCTTATTTGCAAATGTGCAAATTAGCATTGCGGAGGGTGGTCTTTGCATATTGATGCTTCATGATGGTTGCACCATCATTTGACTTCTTCACTTCATGATTGCTTGACTTTGGGAGTGATGATAGTTGATGGAGTGTTGGTTTTGTTTGCGATCATTTTCTTCACATCATCACTCTTTTCTCTCTCTTGATTTTTTGGCCACTCACTCTCTCCTCTCATTCTCTCCCTTGATGATGCTTGGCCGACCACTACTTTGAGAGGGGGCTGTCCAAAAATTTGGTGTGGGATTTTTCATCTTTTTGGCTTGCTAAAAACCCCCTTAGCTCATCCCCAAAGCATAGCTCATTTCCTTCACCAATTGGCAACTTACAACCCCATGAGACATATAGTTCCACACTATTCTACAACAATTCTTGGGCACGTCGGCTCGCTAACTTCTTGCCCGAGTTGCCTCGGTCCAGAGGTGGGAGCCCGTAAAAGAACCCGGCGATGTGGTGGCCTTCCGACGATGAGTTGAAGACCGGAGAATCCGCGGGGAGATCGGGACGACGACGAGAAGACTGAAGGACACGGATCGCTCGGTATATCTCTCTACCCTTCTCTAGTTAGCTAGGATTAGATTAATGGCCCGATCCCGGTTTTAAAGTGTGCGGTGGTGCTGGTTTACAAGTTTTGTAAACGTTCCGTTTCCGCATTCCGGCGTCGGATTGACGGCCGGGGCGCCGCCGTGCACTTACAGTGGTATCAGAGCCAGGCCATTAACCTAGTCTAGCTTGCTTTAACGTGTTTACAAGTTCGATCGAACAAATTTCCGAAAACCACAATTTCTATTGCATCAGTTTCTGTCGAATTTTTTTTTAGCTCAAAAATTTTTTCACTACATTTCAGAAACTTGTGCAGGGTGTTGTATGAATTCTGTTGAAATTTGGTTGCCTGAACTCTCTGTGTAGCCGCGGAACCGCGGCCGTAACCCCCTTTTGGCCGCGGTTCCGCCGCATAACAGTGAAGTCACTGCACCAAATTTCTTGCAGTGATTCCTGAGTTGAAAATGTGGTTTTTGGTATACTCTGTTTGGGCCCAGAATTATTTTGAGTGCTACAGTTGTGCTTGGGGCCCACTCGGGAAAATTTAATCGATCGAAAATTTTAAACATGTTAGTTCACAGTATTTACATTATATCTGCGACCGTGAATGTCATTTGATCGGTAAATCCTGTCTAACTGCTATAGCCCTTTTAGACGGATTTGCGAACGTGACATTCACGTTGATGTTCTGTGTTGTGCTGTGATGTTGCGGATTGGTCGTGGGGGATAGCCTGGATGCAATGGTAGTACAGTTTCATTTTATATGTACATTTGATATTGCGGGGCGAGCGTCCGACATGAGGACTGCCGTCACTTCCTGTTTGTATATTATTCTTTTGGGGCACGATCTGGGTGAGGTCGATGTACCCGTTGTATGTATATTTTACTTTCTGTACTAGGATTACCCCAAGGTGGGGTGCACGGATAGCTGGGTTCTTGAGGGCAACGGGCCCGCATCTCATGGCTTTGAGACGGAGGGGGATTCACTCTAGAATTGGCGGGCTATTCGCCGCACTCGTATGGGGTACAGGTTGACCCAGGAGGGGTGCCCAAGTTACCGGATTCCGTGAAGTGCTGGGTGGTCCATTCACGTTGCTGAAGGGGGCTGCCTCGCTTCAGGTTTTGGCGGGTAACTTGCCGCGCCCGTAGGGGTCTAGGATTTCATTGCACAGGCTATCCACACGACCAGGGGAACGTCAGGTTTCAGTAGCGGCTCTATGAAACCCGGGGCTCCCAGATATCTGTATTGTTCTGTGATGCTTATTACATTTCTGTGATGTTGCATTTTATCACGCCTTGAGCAAAATATTATTTATTGATATATATACTAGTAGATGTTGTATATGTTTTGCATCCGCGCTAGTCCAGTCCCCTCTCTGTCGTTAGTTAAGTAACCTAACGGGTAATGACGAGACCCAGTGGCGAATGCGGATGGCATATACGTACATCATTATTTCCGTTCTTTATTGGTGTGATCAATTGATGGGACTGCATTGATTCGGATCAATGCAAGCTAAACAAACCTATTCTGATGTTGTTGGAACATTTTTCAAAAAGCTGTTATTGCAAGGGCGTTCTCTTTTGTTATGCACAGTGATATTCAGTTGGAATATCCTGCACCTCAGTCGACGAGGCAAGGGACGAGATCCCTTCACCGGGAGTGACCCCTTGGACAGAAGTTTGCGTCAGGGCAATAACTTCACTATAGTCCTTTACTTTTGCTTTGCATCGTGGTATTCAGTTGGAATATCCTGCACCTCATTCTACGGGGAAAGAGCCGAGATCCCTTCACCGGGAGTGACCTCTTTAGCAAAGGTTTTAGCCACTATATTTTTATAAAGCTATCCGGTTCCTTCAACGATATCAAGTTCATTACGTTAAAGGTTTTCGCCAGAAACCATTCGTAGCCCTCCGTCGTTTCATTTGGGTAGTCAATAGTATTCAAGTTGTGTTTGTTGGTCAAAGTCAAGGCACAATGTTTGGTAGCTGTTGGGTATTCATATGCAGCATAGATAGATGCATTGGTTTGGGACAGTCGTACTGCCTTGTTGGCCAAAGTCAAGGGTAGGTACGAGTGGGTTCAAATTAACCTGGAGAATGACGGGTAGAACTTGACATGTGACTTATGATTTGTTGGCCAAAGTCAAGGTCATAAGAGCATGGGGTAAAAATCACATCGGGAGTTTCTAAAGAAACTGAAACTTGCCAGATATGCGCATACCTTCTGGAGTGTGATAACGTGAGCGGATTCCGTCACGTTATCATGCGATGATAGTTGGATCCCGATTCCCACTGATGAGTTGGTTTACTCCTCGGGTGATCCCGACTAATTCTTCTTTAAGGTTTGGAGGAGAATTTGACGGTATAGTGGGAGGTTTCCAGATTAGATAAATTGGTAACCATTCTGATCTAGGTTAGAGTGCACGCTGAGTGTTTCTTTTCTCTCTCTCTTCGGCAGCGACCATGACCCGACCCTAAGACTATGACTCAGTGACCAAAATTAACCGAACCTTCTTAAACACTGGCTTTTGGATTGTCAGAGTTGTAAACCTCATTGCCACTCCTACTTTTACCCTTTTCTCCAGGACACCCCGTATTACTATGAACGTCCACTTCCATTAGATAAAACCATCGTATGGTTATATACGAACTCGAAGGAATTTATTCGAGGATGGTTTCCGGTTCTGTAGAAAACGAATATGACTATTCAGTTGTCTTTTCCTTTTACCTTCTCTCAGGTTGCGAGTACTCCTTGGTTTAGGAGATAGTACACCTATTACGCAAATTGGATAGTCTTCCTCCAAACCTTAGGCTGGTGCCGAACGGTGAGGAATGAAGAAAACCAATTAGCATAACGATGGTGTACAGAAGGTATTAAGTAAAGACATATCAAGGGATTAGTAAGAGGGCAAAGTAAATTGCGACTGCTATTCACAACCAAACCAAGTATTTCATTACCACTCCCATTTCACCTTTGTATTTCTCCAGGACACTCCCTATCACTACGAAGATCCACAGTTTATTGGATACTTCATCGTATGGTTATATACGAACTCGAAAGGAACTTGTTCCAGTTCGGGGATGCATTCCGGTTCAGGAGAAATAGGAATAAGGTTTATTCGGTTGTCTTTTATCTTCACCTTCTCTCGCATTGCGAGTGCTCCTAGGATTAGGACAGTACACCCATTATGCTTATTAGATAGTCTTCTTCCAAACCATAGGCTGGTGCCGAACGGTAGGGAGGGAAGAAAACCATTTTGCCTAAGAGGGTGTACAGAAGGTAATGACTAAAGACATATAAAGGGATTTGGAGAGATGGAAAAGAATTATACGGTTACAGTTGTGAATCTTGATAATGGAAGAGGCATTACTAGGAATACCCGGATACCCCATCGAAACATTTCAATGTTTCAGTTTCACTGTGTACTGTTAAAAGAAAACTGATTTCCCAATTAGACACTTGCTCCAGGGTATGTATTTACCAGGTATGATTCTCACATCTGTATTGTTTTATAGATGATGAGTGGGAGTAAATTATTGGGAATTAGGTGATCATCCTCATTATATCGGGATTCGTTGAAATTGGTGATATTTGAGGAAATCGCCTGGGTTGTTTGCCGGACGGCAAATATTTGGTTTTGAATATCCGCTGTTATGCACCAATTTCAAATTGATATATCTGTACGTCTATTTTAATAGAGTGAGATATACCTTTTTGAAATTATGTCTATGACATTTACCTATATCAGTGGATGGTTAGGTAAGGAGCATTAAACAGCGGTGTAATTCTTCTTAACCATAAGTACAGTTTTTAACCTACGACCCACAGGGAATGAGTTATTAGACTCAAAGGACTTATACAGAGTAATGTATGTTGTCCAGTGTCCATTAGGACAGAGGGGTTGGTCTTCGTACTATATTCGGCTTACTTATGACTTCTCTAGTTTTTAGACAAGTGTTTCGTAGAAACACAAGGTCTGAGTTTTGAGAAGTTATAGGTATATGAATAAAGTAGAGAACCAGATGTTGCAAGTATCAGGATTCTTCAAGGATATCGAAGATGTAGATACTTGTGTATGGTGTTCAGTTGATAGTAATGGTTTTGATAAACTTATTTCTCTTTCTGGTTACTCATAATTGGAAGCACTCCTAAGTTGAGTAACGCTGATCGGCCTCCTTCCATTTAGTTGACATGCATTGGAGACAGCTGCATGATTTGAATCTGGTTCAATTAAATCAGTGCCTCTGGTTCTATATTGGATATAGAACAGTTCATATCTTAACGATGTTAAGGTACTGGGAGTTTTCCGGCTTATGCTTAAAACCAGACTCTGGATAACTCAAGGCGCGTTTCTGTAATGGCTGTTTGTGGGTTGACCCAGGCTATGACGAGGGTTGACTTTATACCATCTGGAAGATCAATAGTGATATTGTTCTAGACTCGACACAGTTTTAATAAAAATGGTTTTTTTCTTCAGAAAACAGTAGTGGGAGTATGGTAGAACTGGAAGTGATTCCAGATCCGCAAACTATTACTGAAAGTTTGATAGGAACCTAAAGATTCAATCTGGCTTGACATTCCATTGGCCACTCCGCAGATACGGTGGGTAACCTCAGGCACCCGAGGGGTACTCCGGTAGCCTCAAGGACGGTGACAGGGAGGTTCTTTTTTACCCAGACTTGCCATTGCTGTTGTTCCAGGCCGCGAGACCCGACAAGGGGATGAGTATAGCGTCGTTCTAAACTAGATTTAGAAGTGTACGTGTATATGACTCTGCCAGAGGGTTGTCGTAGTCAGTGGGAGCAGCGGAAGCATTGGTGGACAAGTGGCTTATGTTTATTTATAGACTAAAGGAGATATAGCGGAGACAGATCATCTATTTCTGATGTGACAGTCATAGGTTTGACTTCATCAGAATAGGAGATGGATCTGTTAAGAAGGTAGTAGGGTGTGATGTCCTGATATTTGGATGACATACACAGAGTAGGAAGTGATATTCCTATACTACGATCGGTTATACTTTGGTTGTCACACAGTGGTTTCTCAACATAGGAATTGGGTATAATATCAAGACATTCTGGTTACTAGATCTATAAATCTAGATTTGGGTGGTTTCCCAATCAGGGTACTTAGACAACATTCTAAGAGTTTTTAGAATGGACGACTCCTGGCACGGTAGTATACCTGCAGGTGATGGAGTTGCCCTCTCTAAAGGTGTCTTACAGACTAAAGGGGAGAGGGACGTGCATGATTGGCAGATCACTTGCTTAGGCAATTGAGTCAATCATGAGATGTCAAGTACCACACCAGATGTTGTTTTTGCAGTGGATGCAATAAATTGATATTGATCCAATCCTGGAGAAACGAACGGAAGCAGTTTTAGAACATAAGTGAATGTTCTAAGGATATGATAATAACAGTCTCTTTCGGGAGACAGTTATCATTCCAGGCTTCCAAGGTGACCTGGATGACAGATTGGTTATCAGAGTTATAGTTTTCCTTCTGACGAGCGGCAGTATTTTGGACAGGTGGTCCAAGGGGATACTGAGGGAGGCATGACGCAGGATACTGATTAAGTTCAGTTGACGATACAGTCTAAGAAGTTTGGATTTGGAGTTCATTTATAAGCTAGGTCCCATCAGACATCCAGACACATTCTAAGACAGGTATTGCTCATTTCGGGAGATGGCATTCTCCGCGTACTTGAGATATAGAGAGACATAGAAAGAAACATCAAGGCGGATCCACTCACTGAGGCTATTCCTCGAACGCAATAGTTTTGCAAACGGGTTTTATGAGACTGATTAGTAGAGGAGTTGGGTGTTCGGTATCACACGGGCTATGAGTATGCGACATCGCAATAATTAGCCTTGAGTGCAAGTGGGAGATTGTTGGAGATAGTGCCCTCAGAGTCAATTATTGGATCACAGGCACGTGATTGCAATGATTGATGGAGGACCTATCCCGATAGGTCAGTCTTACTCGAGATGATAGTATGCTATCTTGTTTATCTTTATCATCGTGTACTGCTTTAGGTGACCTTACAGGTCACTATTGCGCGTTGATAGAGCCCTTAGGATTCTTGCTTGACTGCCAGCAGTAAGAGGGCGATCATATACGTGGGAGCCGGTAGTCTATAAGCACATCCTTAAAAGGTCCCTAGTCGTGGGAGTTTCGAGACAGGGCATCGATACTCCAGAGTAGACTAGTGTATACAGTCGAGACCCCGACGAGGGGCGGTGGCCGGTCTCACAAGACATTGGTGTCTGTTGGTTCACCTAAGATGTATACAGGTGCTCATTGGGTTATGAGTACACCGGATAGGACTCGCCGGGAACATGCTAGTTGGTCTTATACCTGACGTCAGATAGCAGTTCCCTGGTGACATGTGTACATGTTAGTTCATCGACCTGAGATCGTCATTTGTCTCGTGTGAGTTCCCACTGTACTTTGATTACTACCCTACTACGCTCAAAGGAGACGTGCAAACAGGTTTTAGTTGGGTACAGTCCCGAGCTACATGGAGGCAGTGAGCGGATCTGCAGGGGTTCGTCTCTCCCGGTATTGGGGGGTGAGGTCGCGCTGTGTCTAGGAGAGCCATTACACGAAGTCCTTGGCCAAGGCAGGAGATTTACTGGTAGGTATTCCAGTAGTATCTCAGGGTTTTCTGGGCTACACTCTGACACGACTTGTACCGCTTTTGGGGGTCTGACTTTTACCAACCCCCTAGGCCCGCCATGCGATGCTCATAGACGAACGGACCGGACTGTACGGATATTGTCACTGACAGACTCAGTAGGGTGTCAGGATGAGTTCGCTCATCGACGTCCCTTTTGGTCAATCCCTGGTAGCCCGTTACGTATGGCTAATACCTCTGACATGCTAGTGGTTAAATCCACAGCCAAAGTATTGACGAGTCTTTAGAGTCCCCCACAGACCGTTTTCTCAAGTTCCGGGCGAAACGCTGTAGAGGCCGTATGGAGATATGGCAGGGTTCGATCATATACGTGCGGTATTGCACGGATCATGATCGGACGGATAATACTAGCGGGCTTTGGTTTAAGCCGGATCCTAGTATTGTACAGTGTAGATTTTGTCTCATTGCATTTGTATTCGGTCGGAATACAAATGCGGGTATGTATATACAGTAGCGGGGTTTTCCTGTAATTTATTACGGGATCAGTTTTCTGAAGTTGCCAGTCTGCTTTCCGTTTCGGCCATTTTCCTTTGTATCTTTCCTTGGCTGAAAATTGGTGGAGGAGGGCTTATTTGCAAATGTTCAAATTAGCATTGTGGAGGGTGGTCTTTGCATATTGATGCTTCATGATGGTTGCACCATCATTTGACTTCTTCACTTCATGATTGCTTGACTTTGGGAGTGATGATAGTTGATGGAGTGTTGGTTTTGTTTGTGATCATTTTCTTCACATCATCACTCTTTTCTCTCTCTTGATTTTTTGGCCACTCACTCTCTCCTCTCATTCTCTCCCTTGATGATGCTTGGCCGGCCACTACCTTGAGAGGGGGCTGTCCAAAAATTTTGTGTGGGATTTTTCATCTTTTTGGCTTGCTAAAAACCCCCTTAGCTCATCTCCAAAGCATAGCTCATTTCCTTCACCAAATGGCAACTTACAACCCCATGAGACATAGAGTTCCACACTATTCTACAACAATTCTTGGGCACGTCGTCTCGCCAATTTCGTGCCCGAGTTGCCTCGGTCCAGAGGTGGGAGCCCGTAAAAGAACCCGGCGATGTGGTGGCCTTCCGACGAGGAGTTGAAGACCGGAGATTCCGCGGGGAGATCGGGATGACGACGAGAAGTCCGAAGGACATGGATCGCTCGGTATATCTCTCTACCCCTTCTCTAGTTAGCTAGGATTAGATTAATGGCCCGATCCGGGTTTTAAAGTGCGCAGTGGTGCCGGTTTATAAGTTTTGTAAAAAGTTTCGTTTCCGCATTCCGGCGTCGGATTGACGGCCGGGGCGCCGCCGTGCACTTACAGTATCTGCATATGTGCCAACAATATACTCAATGCCTATATGCTTGTGGATATCATCCAACCATATAATCAATGCCTGTACGCATGTGGATCTCATCCACGTGTCCATCAATGACACAATAACATCATGCATGTAAATATCATAAAAGCATATGCATGTAAATATGAGGATATCAACTATCGTGTGTCCATCAACGACACATCAAAATCATGGAACCTGAGTGTACAACACCGACACTCAAAACATCATGAAACCTGTGTCCAACATTGACACGTAAATCCTCATATCTCGGGCTCCGTCAGTCCGGATCGGCCCGTATCATCTCACGACTCCGATCGGTATCCTCTGGATAACCGCCGAGCCTAAATAATATCACCGGTAGGTAGTAGTCCCTCTGCCAGGCTCATCGTCTACTGCGCGACATCCCTTTCTTGCCCCGGGGTACCATACTAGATCCACCATGAGCCCGCAAATGGATCATCCAGCTCGTCGAATCGGGTTTCTATCACACGTCTCAGAACCGAGAAAACGCATGGTGGACGCACAGAAATATCATATCAAGAGAAACCGGGTTTTTAAAACAATACATACTTTCTTTTGAAATATAACCACGGTTCTCAAATCCAGAATCTCATGAAAACAACATCTCAATGCATATAATCATAGAGCATGATGTATGCAAACATATAACAGAAATGTGAGCATATCCGTATATCATGCAACATGGAAGAGTCATGTGACAATTTCAGTATATCATGCGACATATCATAATGATGTGAGCATAGCAAGTATATCATGCAACATAGCATAATGATGTGGCAATTCTACTGTGTAAGCGACATAGCAATTATCGATGATGAAGTGTGTGAGCCAGCCAATCTGTGTAAGTGTAACATACGCATCATCGATAATGGTGTAGGTCTACTAGCACAGTGTCACGACCCGAAATGGCACGTGACTGGCACTTGAATCATATGAAGTCTATAGGACCCCATCTAATTCAAGTAAGCCAAAATCCCAAAAATCTAAACCATTTAAAAGAAGAAGGTGAAGGAAAACTTATTTTAAAAGTTTGCATATAATTCACTTTGAAAATCGTAGTAAGCATTTTTAAAACGTCAAATCTTTTCCGAAAATTTCGGCAGAGTTTCCTTTGTAAATACTGGCCCCAAACGGATACATACATGAATAATATACATAATGATAAAAGGCATCCCCAAGCGAGAGCTAGCTTTTCGCCAATTGGCGATCACAACCACGCAAGCAATATAATATACAACGCCGAAGGGCGAGGATAAAAACGCAGAAAGAAAACCAATATCACCAAGAAATCCATAATAATACAAGTGTGACTCGAAGGTCGAAAGAATATACACTGGTCTTCTAAGTCTAACAAATATACAAGTCTGGTTGATGGAGTTACTAGATACAATTGAATAAAAATAAAGTACAAGGGTGGTCACGATGGAAGTGAGCCCACCTACCAAAGCAATCACCCGGAAGGAAGCAGTGTGCCAGCAAAGCCGCCAAGGAAACCTGTACGGCAAGACCTGCAAGAAACTGTGGCACAACGGGGGTGAGTTGCCAACTTGTGAGTAGAAAATATCACTGAGCAGAAATCGTATGTATGACTCAATCCTAGGTCATACGATAATATATCCTCAAATAATATAGCCTGAATCATATACTAGTAGCAAGGGTGAACATCTATACATAAGTGTAATATCAAGTGCTCGTGTCAGTGCCTCAGGTAGCAGCATATCATATATATGATGTATGAATGCATGAAAACAGAATACATCTAATGCGAAAACTGTTTTTCTTATCTCAGTGAGATATCTGTATAAAAATCGAAATATCATCAATGAAATCAATAGGAAATCAGTGTCCAGCATCGACACAATATCTCAAATCTCAAAGTCTGTATGTCATCAATGTCTCAATATCTCAATATCTAGGGCTCCGGCTATCCGGAATGGCCTCTGGGCTCTGGAAATCCGAACTGGCCCAAACTCCGATCGGTATCCTCCGGATATCCGTCGAGTCACAATGAAGTCACCGGTCGGTAGTGCTCCCCTGCCGGGCTTAACGCCATCATCTACGACCTTCTCGCCCCGGTGTACCGCACCGGGTCCACCATGCACCCACAGACGGTTCCTCCTCCTTGAATCGGGTGTATGATATCGCTCAAGAGCCGAGAAAACTCATGATGGAATCCTCTCAAATCATTTCATGAGAAAACCGCAACTTTCATTTTAAAATGATAATAAGTTTATAAAATCCTTGCGGTTTCTCCAAATCCAGAAATCTCATGGAAATCAGAAATCCCAATCTCTTGAGTAAATAACAATGAATTACCAGCAATAAACTCCATAATAATGCATGACAAATGAATATATGAATGCATCAGATATCAAGCAAAGAATGCAATAATTAAACTAGCATATAAAAGAAATGTACTAGTACTATGTCGAAACTATCAGCTAGCAGTTTATACTAATAAATAGTGTTTTCTAATGTATACGTGACATGGTAATTACCGATGATGATGTGTGTGAGCTGGAAAGCAAGTGTACGTGGAGCATACACATCATCGGTAATGGTGCTGGTGTCCTGACAGCATGATTTATAATACTAAAAGTAAACACAAATGAGCATGCAATGCGATGAGAATAGTATGAATGTACGGAACATGAATAAGAACGCAACATATAAGAATATACATTTATATAAACAAGTTATACAGTTTTGACATTTGAAATAGCACGAATCGTGGTGTTTAGAAAATAGGGGCTACGGTGTTTTTAAGAAAAGGTACGTCCTTTGAAATATCCGTAGTATCCCTTGGCCTGTCTTTAAAATACTCACGATTCGTTAGTTTTGCAAATAGGTATGACTCGAACAAGTCTAACATCTACTAGGTAAGCTACATGACTAAACTAACAGTCTAATCGAAAGGGTAAGGAAACTGATTGAATGATTCTTTGTGTGTCGTGTTTTGAAAATGTATAAAGATCACAACCAAAGAAATTTGTAAACCGCAATCAATAACGGTGTCAATTGTAGCGCGTTAATGAATACGGATCGTCCACTGAGATGTATGTTTTACTCGCTATTGTTTTAGATGAGTCAAAAATAAAAAGATAAAAGAAAAATTGCAAGAAAATTGATTCAAGAATTTTGAAATTTAGTTTAAGAAAAGTAAAGAACTAGATCTAAAGATCAAGAATCAATAAAGTTCTAGAAGATGTCCAAATCTAATGAACTATCAAGATTTGTAATGAAGCTCGTAGGAATCGATGGAATCTATAGAAGTGATGAAAACTTGTGATTACGTTTTCTTATCCATTGATGATTTGTTGCTAGATCGATGACGATCAACGAGGTTTAAGGATCTATTGAAGGAACTAGGGTTTCTTCATCTCATCCTTTGTCCTTTCGTTGATTATCATTCACAAGCTAGCCTCTAGGAAATTCAATCACCGATCGTTGATCTCTAATTAAGAGCGAAAACATTCAATAAAGCATCTCGCTCAAAACTAGGTTGTCGATGATTCAACTTACTAGAGTTACAAAACTCATAAGACTTAAGAATCGTTTCAAGATTGTAATCATCATCATCTATCTATTCTCTCGATTCCTCCACGAGCGGAGTTTTTACTCAAGCATCATAACAAAGAAATCAATCAAGAATTTAAAACTCATCATAATGCTCAAATATAAAGATAAGCAAGATAAAAAAATTTCACCTTTTATTAATCAACAATTTTGTTACAATCCACTCAAGATCTACAAGATTCGAGGAAAGAACTCGATCGTCGAATTTAGCTCAGCACCGTCTCCGTGAGTCACGGATCGTCTTGGATCACTTGCTCGGTTGAAGATCGGCGTCGCTTCTAAAAGGTTGATGGCTTCTTGCTTCAATTGGCACTCGATAGATCTTGATCTTAATCAAACTGTGTCACTCAATTTGATTTGAATTTTGATTTGGATCTACAATTTTTCCCTCCAAAATGAACCACTAACTAACAAGCTCTCAAATCAACAACCTCCAAAACCTTAGATATAGATCTCATTTTATAATCACCTCAACCCTAGATCTAGAATTCAAATTCAAATTTCCCTCCAAAAAGGTTGTTAGAGAGATGCTTCTAGAAGAAATTTGTTGGAGGGAATATTCTAGAATGAGGAATATTCTTGGGTAAGGTTGTTAGGCCGAGCCTTCTGGATGAAGCCACATGGTCATCTGGAGTCTTCTGGAAGCATTTGTCGCTACGGGAAGCCACGTGGGGAAATCTGCAACGCTGACGTCAGCATATAGCCGCGGATCCGCGGCGGGAAGCACCTGATTGGTATAGTTTTTGCGTGCTAAGTTTGTTACCGCAATCAAGACGGTTTCGCTTGTAGCTAGCCGGTTGAGTACGGGTCGTCCGCAGGGAGATGGGAATCTTTTTCTATGTGCTTTAACGAGTTAAGTCCAATTTTCCAGGTTTGTTTTTAGATTACTTATATGCTAAAATGATATATATAGAGAGCTTGTTAGGGTTAGGATTAGGTTAGTTTGAGTTAGGAGTCGCTCACTTCTTTCGTTGCCACTCTTAATGTCGGTGTTACGGTAATCGGCAACAACGGGGATTAGCACGACTAGGAAGGAACTTGCGAGTATAAGCTAGGCTTTCCAACGCATAAGTTCTTCCTTTTGGTGCTTGTCTGTCCGTTCTTGGCTCTTAGCCTTAACCTCCGGTTAATTCAACCACAACCGGTCTCACTAAGGAATCACCGCTATCATGTAGGATAGGGTGCCGTAGGGAGCGGATTATGGTTCAATTAACGGGAGTCCGAATTAAGATGTTGGGCAAGAAAAGAGTGAGAGAGATTTCCTTCTCTCAAACTTTTCTTATCCTACCCTAACAAGTATGAAAACTACTCACCCATTATAAGGAAAAGAAAATAAAACAAAGGAGGAAGATAGAAAGAAAGAGGTTAGAAGATTACAGCTAGCTATTCGAGACCTTACCTTGGCAAGGATCAAGCTTAAGCATCATAGTTGTTTAAGGATAAAGAAAAAGAGAACAAGAAAGAAACAAACAATAAATAACAACAACTAGATTAGCAAAAGAAAATTACAAGCAATTATAAAAAAGAACAAGACAAGCATGATAACAAAGAACTCCTTTATTCATTCTTCACTCACAAAAGCTCACTACAAGTTTTTAATGGAGAAGAGATTGTTAGTGTATATGCCCTAGAGGCCATTACTGTATCATACTAGTATGTATATTACTTGATGGAAGCTTGGGATATTCACAGTTGTACAGACAATCTTGCTCAATATAGTAGTATGCTACTTGGTTTGTCTCTGCTTTAATGTGTACATGTGTGTTTATTTATTATATCACCTATACGCATTAGTAGAGCCCTTAGGATCTTTGCTTGATTACCGGCGTTGTGATGGCGATCACACTCGTGGGGGCTGGGTAATCTACAAGCACATCCTTATACACGTCCCTAGTCGTGGGAGTACCGAGATAGGGCATCGATACTCCGGAGTAGACTAGCGTATGCGCTTCTCATCCCAGCAGGGGAGACGGTCTGTCCCACAGCCGTCGGTACGTCGTACTTGAGATAGTATGCGGGTGCTCGTTAGGTTACGAGTACACTGGACAGGACTCGTCGGGAACTGATGGTTGGTATTATACCTATCATCAGTTATCAGTTCCCAGGTGACATGAGTACAGCTTAGTCCGCTGACTTGACACTGTCACTTCGCCTCGAGTGTGTTCCTACTGTTCTTTGATTACTACCCTACCACGGCTCTACTGAGTCGTGCAAGCAGGTAGTAGTTGGGAGCAGTCCCGAAGCACTTGGAGGCAGTGACGGTTAGACAGGATTCGTCTCTCCCGGTATTGGGGGTTGACATCGCGCTGTGTCTAGGAGAGCCATTACACGAGTAGTCCCTGGCCAGGGCAAGCGAGATATACTGGTAGGTTCCAGTGTTATCTCAGGGTGTTCTGGGCTTCACTCTGACACGACTTGTACCGCTATTAGGGGTCTGACGTTTACCGCCCCCCTAGGCCCGCCATGCGATCTATCAGACGAACAGACCGGACTGTACGGAGATTGTCACATACAGACTCAGTAGGAGTTCGGATGGGTTTACCTCATCTGCCTTCTTATCGACATCTACCTGGGGACCGTTACGTACAGCTAGTGCCGCTTGCGGTCTGTGGTTAAACCCACTGCCAGCGTAGTGTCGAGTCTTTAGAGTCCCACACAGAGAGTTTCCCTGCACTGAGCGAAACGTGTAGAGGCCGTATGGTTTTACGGCAGGGCTGCGATCACTTACGTACACTAGTGTGCGTATGATGTTCGGGCAGGTAGTACTAGTGGGCTTTGGTTTAAGCCAGGTCCTAGTATTGCACGGATGGATGTGTTTTGTCTTCTGCGCATCCGCATTCTACGGAATACGGATGCAGGTGTGTATGTACAGTTTTCTGGAGCGATGAAGGAGGAGGTGCCTCATTAGGGTTTTGGCAGATGGTTCGGCCAAAACCGCTATGTGGCAGGCTCATTAGGGTTTTGACAGTTGATTCGGTCAAAACCATTTTGAGGCCGACTCATTAGGGTTTCGACAGTTCGTTTGGTCAAAACCATTATGAGCCGGGGACATTATTTACTAATCCTTTCCTTGATAATTTTGTTATGGCTAATTACATTGACCATTTGACCATCTTGACTTTGTTGACCTTTTGACCAAAGTTGACTTGGACCTTCTTAGAAGATCTAAAGTATTCTTTGGTTTTCTTTTTATTTAGTGATGATAATGGTCATGTCATTTGTAGCCATCACCTTTATCTTGATTGGATTTGTAATGATGATGTTTATGCATTATTGCAACCATGGTTAGCTTTTCTCTTGGTTAAGCTTTTCATTTGCTTATTCTCATTCTCTCTCTTGAAATGAGAAGCTCCATGGTTGCTAGATAATCTCCTTCTTCTTCCTCCTCTTGATCTTCTCCTTTGATCTCATGTGTTGAGAGAAAAAGGATTCTACTTGACAAACACATCCATGCATCCTCTCTACACAACCTAGGGCTTCTAGATTAGCAATCTCCTTGCCCTAGTTACCTCGGCTTGAGGTGGAGCTCGGCGTACATCTCTCGGGTGGATCGTCTTCGACTCAAGGAGGCCGCGGAGGTGACCGAAGTCCGGATCAACCTTTGAGCAAGCCATGAAAAGAACAACAAGAAGAGAAGAACATCAAAGAAGAACAACAACAAGAAGTGAAGGAGTTCAAGTTGAGGTATAACCACTTTGCCGAGTAGCTAATTCTTCTTTGCAAGTATGCTAGTTTAGTTTAGCAAAGATCCGGCTTTTACGGTCCATGTTACAAAGTTTAGAAAAATTTTGATTTACCGTTTCCGCAACCCCGTAAGTACCGGGAGAGGTAACGTGGACCTAACAGTGGTATCAGAGCCTAACTAAACTTAAACTAGCTTGGTAGTGAAGTGTAACGAAGTTCGGAACCGGAAAAATCCAAAAACCAAACTTTTACAAAACCTGAGTTTCTGTTGAAATTTTTTTGGCTCAAAATGAAAAACTTTATACTTGTAAATTCGTCTCAGGGTTTTGTGTGAACACCCAAGAAAAACGATACCCCAATTCATCCAAAGCGCCGCCCTTCCGCGGCACGAGGTGGGCATGTGCCGCGGAAGCGCCGCAGTTTGTTTTCCTCTCTGCATCGTTTTTCGTGCAGTGTTCTTCTGGTGGGATTTTGTGATTTTTCAGATATATTATATGTGCCCAGATTTTCCAGAAAAGAAATTTTCTTTTGGGGTCCTATAATTCCGTATTTTTCCGGACTTCACTGCACTTTGGCTATGTTGGTTATATCTGTGATGTTTGCATGTATTGAACGTCGGCTAATCGCTATAAGTCGATTAGTCGGGGTTATACATGATCTGTGTTTGATATTGGAATGTGTATATGAATGTGTTGGACTGTCGCGGGTGAATAGCCGGGGTGGATGTGAGATGAGCTTTTGTTTTTTTTTCATTCATTGTAAATGTAAATTGATGTAATAATTATTATTTGTTTGGCCGCACAACCGGGTCGGGGTTGTAGCCGTCATTGTATAATTCTTTTTACTGTTTTTGCTCCTAGGATAGACCCATGGAGGGGGTGCACAAACTACCGGGTAGCTCGAAGTGCCGAGTGGCCTACTCATGGCATTGAGGGAGGTTGCTTCGCTTCGGGTACTTGGCGGGTAGTTTGCCGCACCCGTAGGGGTCTTGGGTGGGGTATTTGGCTATTCACCGCGACCGTGTTATCCGCTTTTCGTTCCAGGCTCGAAAGGATTGCGGATTGCTAGTATATCCAATGTATTCATCTGTGATCTGTAATGTCTATCATTGCTTTCTATTTAGGCGTTGCTTATGTTTTACAGCCGCGCTAGCCCAGCCCCCGCTCTGTCGTTAGTTAAGTAACCTAACGGGTGATGACGGGGCCCCGTGGCGAATGCGAATAGCATAAGCGTACGTCATATTTTGGTTGTTTTCTGCAATGGTAGGTTTTAAATGATGGGACGCATTAAAAGAACTAATGCAAGAAAATAAACCTAAAAGACGTTGTTGGAACAATTTTTCAAAAAGCTGTTATTGCAAGGACGTTCATTTTTGTTTTGCATAGCGGTATTCGGTTGTGAATGCCCAGCACCTCAGTCGACGAGGCAAGGGCCGAGATCCCTTCATCGGGAGTGACCCCTTGGACAAAAGTTTGCGTCAGAGTAATAACTTCACTATAGTCGATTATTCTTGCTTTGCATCGAGGTATTCAATTTGGAATATCCTGCACCTCATTCGACGAGGAAAGAGCCGAGATCCCTTCGTAGGGAGTGACCTCTTTAGCAAAAAGTTTTCGCCACTATATTTTCAAAAAGATTATCAGGTTCCTTCAACGATATCAAGTTCATTACGTTAACGGGTTTTTCGCCAAAAACCCAGCCGTAGCCCTCCGTCATTTCTTACAAGTAACACTTAGTATTCGTGCTGCGTTTGTTGACTCCGTCAAGGCGTAGTGTACGGTAGCTAAGTGCTGCTTGTTTGTATTGGTATGTGGGATTGATTAGGACAGTCGTATAACCTTGTTGACTCCATCAAGGGTTATGCGGGTGGGTTTAATGCAATCCAGATAATGACAGGTTGAACTTGACTAGGACTCTTTGATTTGTTGACTCCGTCAAGATCATTTGGGTCCTAGGGGCAAAAACCACATCGGGAGTTTCAAAAGAACTGAAACTTGCAGATTTAGCATACCTTCTGGAGTGTGGTGACTAGAGTGGATTCCATCTAGGTTATCACACAATGACAGTTGGATCCCGATCCCACTGATGAGCTGGTTTACTCTCGGGAGATTATTTCACTTAACGATCAATGCTATAAACCTAGTAGGTGTCTAGAAAGGTGTTAGCGGGGTTACGCCCCCAGGGAAAAGAGGTTCTTTAATTAAGGAACTTCGCGAAAGCGTTGGAAAACCTCCCTCGAAGTACCGACACTAGCCTGGCTGAAAGGTTAAGCAAGTATTGTGACGTGAATTAAAACCCGGCTAGTTCTTCTTTTAAAAGGTTTTAAGAAGAATTTGAGGAAACAGTGGGAGACATCCTGGTTAGATAAATTAATAAACCAATCTAATCTTGCAAGAGCATACGCTGAGTGTTTCTTTTCTCTCTCTCCAGGCAGCAACCTTTTCACGCCCTAATCAAGATAATAAAATGTATCGCTTGACCGAACCGAATTCTTATTCGGGACTGGGGAAAGTTGGTTCAGCTCTAACTTGTGACAACAGTCATGAGTATGAGAATGGGAAAGAGGAAAGTATGGATTTCCAGGATACCCAGTTGAAGAAGAAGCATGGTTTTGCATCTACTTCAGGTGTTCTTGTAATTGAGAACTATTTTACGGTCAGCCCTACCTCCTGGGTACTTGATACCGGATCAGGATCTCATATCTGTAATTTATTGCAAGGACTGAGAAAAAGTAGGAAAGTTGCACCGGGTGATATGTCGCTCAGAGTAGCAAACGGAGCACAAGTTAATACGGCAGCCGTCGGTGAATATCACCTAGTATTGCCAAATGGCAAGACTATGATTTTGAACGATTGCTACTATGTACCCTCCATGGTTTGCAACATCATATCAGTTTCTTTACTCGATAAAGAAAGATATAAGTTTGTTCTTGAAAAGAATATCATGAACATTTACCTTGATAAGGTACTGGTTGCAGAGGGTACACTGTTTAATGGTATCTACGTTCTAAATCAGAATACAGTTCTCAATATACAAAACACACGCAAGAGGAAGAATTCAGATACGAATGAATCCTACTTGTGGCATTGTAGACTTGGTCATGTCGGAGAGAAAAGACTGAGTAAGTTGCATAAAGATGGACTCTTGGATGCGTTCGAGTTTTCATCTTATGAAACTTGTCATTCTTGTCTCAAAGGGAAGATGACCAAATCTCCGTTCACCGGACATGGAGAAAGAGCAGCAGAGCTCTTGGGACTCGTACATAGTGATGTATGTGGTCCGATGTCTATACATGCAAGGGGTGGGTTCTCGTACTTCATCACATTCACTGACGATCTCTCTAGGTTCGGATATGTGTATCTGATGAAACACAAATCTGAAGCTTTTGAGAAATTCAAGGAATTTAGAAAGGAAGCAGAGACCAGACAGGAAAAAGTATCAAGATCCTCCGGTCTGACAGGGGAGGGGAGTACTTAAGCACGGAATTCCTAGATTACTTAAAAGAGAATGGTATTCTCTCTCAGCTTACTCCTCCTTATACACCACAGCACAACGGTGTATCGGAGCGGAGGAATCGTACCCTATTGGATATGGTTCGCTCCATGATGAGTAGTGCTGAGTTACCTCTTTCATTCTGGGGACATGCGCTTCAGACAGCGGCATACCTATTGAACTATGTTCCATCCAAATCAGTGCCTAGGACTCCATATGAAATATGGAGTGGAAGAAATCCATATCTTAAGCGATTTAAGATATGGGGTTGTCCGGCCTATATGAAAACACAGAAACCGGACAAGTTAGAGGCACGGTCAGTTCTCTGTAAATTTGTGGGATATCCTAAAGATTCACTAGGATATCTGTTCTACCACACTGAGGAACAGAAGGTGTTTGTATCTCGCCACGCTACCTAATTAGAAAGGGAGTTTCTTGCAAAAGAAGCTAGTGGGAGTTCGGTAGAACTGGAAGAAATTCAGCGACCACAAAATGTAACTGAAAATTTGGAGGAACCGCTAGATTCAATGACCCCAAACGAACCTCGGCCACTCCGCAGATCTGGTAGGATTTCTCATCCGCCCGAGAGATACTACGGTTTTCTCATAGACGGGGATCGAGAGGATTGCATCTTGGAAGAAGATGTGTCACGACCCGAAATTACGAATCATGACCGGCACTTAGACTACGAACGTCTCAAGGTGCACGTATTCTAAGTAAGCCGAAACCCAGAAATCCAAACCAAGAGAAGTAGTAGAGAATAGGAAAAACCATGCCAAATCAACCTGTATGCATCATAATATACAACGCCTAAAGGCGAGGATCACAACAGAAAAGAAACTCAACCAGCAAGAACCCATCGAAATATAACCCGCAGACTCTAAGGTCGAAAGAATAAACATCACTGGTCTCTATCTCAAATAAGTACATGTTTTGGTTGATGGAACTTCTAGATACAACTGAATATAATATACAATGTATACTGATGGGTAAGATACAATAAACCCACCTACTAGCAAGTCACCCGAAAGGTACAGTGCCCGCAAAACCGTAATGAAATCCGTACGGCAACACCTGCAAGAAACTGGGGCACAACGGGGGTGAGTTGCCAACTCGTGAGTAGAAAAAGATCTACGAACAGAAAATCGCATGTATGACGCAACCTAGGTCATACGATCATAATATAATCCTCAAATATATAATCAGAAATCTCTAACCATGACTAGTGTAGATATCTAACCCAAATGTAATCCCATATGTCCATGTCAGTGCATCAGGTGGCAATATATCATATGAATGATGTATGAATGCATGAAACAGAATGCATGTACTGAAGAAAACTGCTTTCATAATTTGTGAGATTTCTGTACTTTTAAAATGAGGTATCATAAATGAAATCAGCATAAACAGTGCCCAGCATCGGCACAAAACATAAGTCTCAGTATCTCGACACCTCTGTATCACAATCTCTGTACCTCAATATCTCGAAATCTCAATGTCTCAATCATAAAATCTAGGGCGCCGTCAGTCCAGATCGGCCCCTACCATCCATCTCAAGACTACGACGGTATCCTCCGGATATCCGACGTGTCGGGTAATATCACCGGTAGGTAGTGCTCCCCTGCACAGGCTCAACGCCATCATCTGCGATCTTCTTGCCCCGGGGTACCACACCGGGTCCACCATGTACCCGAAACGGTTCATCCGCCTCCTCGAATCGGGTCTCGAAATCCATCAGCAAAACTCATGGTGGACGACTCGAACATCAAGGAAAAACCGCATTTTTATTAAAAAGAGAAAGCAATTTATATATATGTTTTGCGGTTTTCCTCCAAATCCAGAAAATCTCATGGAAACTCGAATCCAATCATCAATAGCATGTGAAATCATGAATATAAGCATGAGAATCCATGAATGCATCATATAGTGAATAACAGCATGCATGAAGTGACAGGTAATAACTACAATGTCAAGCTGGTATATATGGCAAGTACACTAATATCATGTCACTACTAGCTAACAAGCTAAATCAGGCAATAATATTCTCTAAGTGTACGTGACATGGCAATTACCGATGAAGATGTGTGTGCGACAGCAAATAAGTGTACGTGGTACATACGCATCATCGGTAATGGTGCTGGTGTCCTAGCAGCATGATATCAATAATAGAATATAACAGTATGTGATGCAGAGCAACAATAAAATAAGCGGGAGCTGAAATACTGAACACCATGTTCGTTAAACTGCATCTAATGTCATAAAGGTCATATAGCTACCCTACTACAAGGCTGAGCTAAAGCTAGTAGAAGGTAAGGGAAACCGCCTAACCTCTGAGTCGATACATATAAATATACATATATAGTCGGTGATCCCGTCTCGATCATATCACATCCGATACCATATCTCTATAATTGGTTATTCCCAAGTCAAGTAGATGGATCAAACATCAAAATATAGCTCGTACGTAAATCCGTCGTACGGCCTCCCCAATCTGGATACGGGTCAATATCACATTCGTCTTATCATTCATCCGGTATTCTCTTTATCAAATATCGTAATCTGGGTATTGACCTGTGTCTAGTACAATGCTAACATCGTCACTATAGTTATGATTTGACTACTGATCGACAGTCTCGTATAAATCGATATCATCATCATATATCATCACAAGGAGTGTACCCCGCCCAAGGCGGCCTATTATAATTATCCTGTCATATCATATCCTATCTCGTACATGTCGATCATTTATATATATCACTATTCCTGTGACATCATTATCCCGAAATCCGCTAAAGCATCCCGACGTATCTCAGATATGAATTCTACCATATCCCCGATATCATAATCTTGGATCAAATATCAACGACCCATCTCAATCCCATGTATCATCCTCAAATCTGCATGTGATCACATGGTCCCATACCCATATGAACACATGACAATATAGAATCCCATAGGCACGTATGAGTAGGAATGTATGCAAGTATGTATGTGTATAGGTATGTGTAGTGCACCCACTACCTAGGGTCCGCAATACTAAATCATCCAAGTCCACCAATTATCCATCCCAAACATCAGTAATTTCCCAAACAACATATAATAATTGTAAGTGTGTATACGCATCCGTATACATCACCACGGACTGCGGGGGTGCTATACGCCATCCACCCGACTTCTCCCCGTAGATATAAATCTACTCACCTAGTTAAATGTGCCGGTGCCGATATCGCCGTTTGTATCTCCAACGCCTCGACGTCACGTGAGTACCTGAAAGACCCTCTCATCAAATTGGCCAAGAGAGAGCTGCAGCGCATTGTAAGATCCATCATTGAAAGCCCAAGTCCTGCAAACAGTGAGCCCCATGTATGCAGCTGCTTGAAACATTGCCCTAACCCTTGGCCTGCTGAAATCCTCAACAGCTTGATCCATCATCCAATATGAGTTCCACCCATTCACATAGAATGGCTTCCCGTCTACAACAAATTGAGCCTCACTTCTCCCCACAAAGCTCATCTTCGGGCCTGATGAGAACAGACCAAGGAACTCACCATCCCCAAATGACATGTAGATGAATGCAACACATGAGGCTATACCAATCACTGGATACAACAACCGATTTCCTATCATCATTTTTTTTTTCTTGTGAGATTTGAGGGAAAGGCAAAAAGAAGAAGAAAGGAATCTTTATTTGCTCAAATCTTGAGCAAACTAAGTGACAAAGCTGAAATATCCTGAGATGTTTATTATTTAAAGAGGCATGTTTGGCCTTGCCAAGAGCAGAGCTCACATGGGCATTTATCAAAGCAGAGGCCTACAAAGATTGAGAGGGTGTCAACGGCCGCAAATGGATCTCAAAGTTTTTAACTTGAGAGAAGGAAGAATTAATGCATCTCATTTGGTCTTCTGCTGACTTTAGAGGCTGTTCTGGTGGATGAAGTTAGGCAGAATTTGGGCTGATTGGTAGCAAAAGTCAGCCATTGGGGGCTGAAAAATGATGATGGGAGATTGTAGATCAGCTAGGAGGGCTGATAAATCATGATGGGGTGTGCAAGTCAGCTATGGTGGGCTGAAAAGATGATGATAGGAGTGTGCAGGTCAGCAATGGTGGGTTGAAAATGTCGAGGGTAGGCTGATGTATTTTTTTCGAAATGTTACAGTCTTCCCCCTTAAAGAAATTCGGTCCCCGAATTTAAATTTAAACCTCCCAATTCTAAAACATTTCAATAAAATGTCCAAACCAATGGGGCTCCGAAATCATCAATCCATAAAAGGCATCATAGCGCAATACATGCGCATGAGTGACAAGCAGATAACTCGAAACAAAACTCCGTCAAGCGTCTCGCAATCATCGGGGTCAATATGAAAACACGAATGCCAAATCCAAAGCAAAACCGATATGCTAGAAATCGGAACTATACATGTAAATATCAAATCTGTACATGTAAATATCTGAAAGGAATCCATGCCAAATTATTTAAAGTCGATGTGTAATGCGCATAACACTGCACAGCGGCGGACGTCTCTATAAGAAAATAGCCAAATACATATATATCTTTTGTTTAATATGCACGATCCGCCGTTTTGAAAACGATTTAGAAGGGTCTCCTCATTTTAAATGTCTTGTGTCATAAATGACACGTATGTAAATAATGAGACTATAGCTTGCTTTTGGAAATCCCTTTGAAATCTGTCAATGTATGCAAAATATACCCAGGCACTGTCATCTGACCAGTCCTGCTCAGTACGAAAATAATCACATCAACACAAAAATGTACTACTCCATAAGAAATCAGTCCTAAAAAGTGCATAGGAAAGCCCTGTGCGTCCGGTGCGCACGGAAATCAAAAACCATGAATGTGCCAAAAAGGTGCACAAAACGACATCAAGGTGCAACGGGTGTGCACGCAGCATCTGTCATAGCAACAGGTGTGCCTGACAGCACAAACAGGTGCATTTGACATGCACGAAGAATCTCGGTTTAGTGCATCTGGTGTGCACCAAATCGCATCTCATAACATGCGCCCAACATATGCTAAAAATCCAAATCCGGTGCATCCACCATGCACGAAATCATGAAATCAAATATCGAGCATCACCATCGAACTCGAAGTCCAGGGCATCCAAGTGCACAAAATATATGTCACTGCACTTCAAGCATATGCAAATTATGCAGAGTGCAAAAAAACCAATTCGTGTGCATATATACGCACAAAATCAACTCAACTGTATGAAACCCCATAAAATCACAAACATGTGAAACCAAGGCACGAAAATGATATCAAGTACAACATCTGTGCAAAAATCGTAAATCCTCAATCATCAAAATTAAATCATACGGATAAATCACCCAACAATACCGAAATCAAGTATGGCAGAATAGCTCCGCTCAAGCACGTCCTCCAATAATCTCGGGCCAACTGTCGTGGTCATCGTAGCATATCTCGTTGACGATCCTGAACTCTGGCCTACTAGTGTGCGTAACATGACCACTTCTGGGTCCAAGTCTTCTCTGTGGATTACCAAATCTTACGATCCATCGGCTCATCGGCCTTGTCAGGTGTGCTAACGGGGTCGATTCCGTTCTGACACTTCTCTGGTCATCTTTTGGGCAATCATCACGACCACTCGTCAAGCAGCATGTCACTGGCGTCGGCTTCTGGCTCTCTGAATGCACGTGACACATCTGATCCTGGGTGCAAGTATCATTGCAGCAGTGTCCTGGAAGGAATCCTGCTCAAGGTCTCTTCCAAGTCTCATCTCTGCCAATTGTCCGGAAATCATCGTCCTTTACTATATCTGTTTCTTGTTTTGGAATGGCTGCATACTCATCGCAACTCCTTATGGAAGGTGTTTCCAAGTACAATACCTCGGCATGCGCATCGCATCTCTGATGTCGGCGGAGTGGAACGTCATCATATCCAGATCTTGTACGAACCTCTTACTCCACTTTTCTCTAATGTCGACTGCTTCGGACTCGTCTCGTCGTGGCTGCATGGACTGAGCTCCAACGGCTATCATCGTATCTGGAGTCTCCCAAGAAATGCATCTCACCATCTAGCATCCGAATTAAATCGAGCCATCCGATCAAGTCGTCAAAACCTCATAATCCCCTAAGAGCTCAACATCTTGGGTATAGTATAATATTATCGCGTACATACCACAGCATCGGTGGTCCAGCCGTAGAAGGGCAAACCCAAGCCTCACTAATGGCGTCGCAGAACTGCGGCAAACCCTAAGGTCAAAAGGCTTACACACGGTCATTAAGTCGAGTTAGGGTTTCATTCTTCTAGAGGGTCCATAGAATTGTATGCATGTTTTTCCAAATACTTTAAACTTGGAATAATAGGTTACTGACATTCGATCGTCTCTGTTGACTCTCAACGTCTCCGCGTGAAGTCGTCTCTAGCTGGAATCAATCTATCTGATGATCTCGCATCGGGTAGCGAATGATCCACATGTCCTAGTCATTCACCCTCGGGGACTAGCGATCTTCTATCATCTCTTAGTACCACTCGTACTGCAATAGCTCCAACATCTGGGCGATATCCTGTCGTTTGCAGCAAAACTAGCTTGCTCGTCTGCATGCTGAGCCGTGCCTTAATCATCAGGAATGAGAAATACATCAACGGTCATCAAAATCTGGCTGGCCTCTGTCAGTGGCTCAATCCTCTGGTGCTAATCTGCACGTCCGAGTAATCTCATACAGCGATCTATCCATCGCTCGTGGCACAAAACATAATCAAAAGACACATCTCTACAATCGTGTGTCGCCAGAATCATGCCCTGGTCAGTCCTCGTTCGTGACGAGCTCATGCTGACCGCAACTCTAGCCGTAGCTCTCCCTGTCCGTAATCGTGGCAGGAAAACCAAAACTGGTACCGATGAGGCTAGATCAGGAAGGAATATGATACTGAACAAGGAAATGTACATCCTAAGGCTTCTTAAGTGGAGTGGCGTATCGTAAATATGCCGCGGACATACCACGGTACGTCATTCTACTTTAGTCACCTATTCCATCAACCAAGGGTCATCCTATACTCCGAAGGTAAAACCTAACGCTCTGATACCAACTTTGTCACGACCCAAAATTACGAATCATGACCGGCACTTAGACTACGAACGTCTCAAGGTGCACGTATTCTAAGTAAGCCGAAACCCAGAAATCCAAACCAAGAGAAGTAGTAGAGAATAGGAAAAACCATGCCAAATCAACCTGTATGCATCATAATATACAACGCCTAAAGGCGAGGATCACAACAGAAAAGAAACTCAACCAGCAAGAACCCATCGAAATATAACCCGCAGACTCTAAGGTCGAAAGAATAAACATCACTGGTCTCTATCTCAAATAAGTACATGTTTTGGTTGATGGAACTTCTAGATACAACTGAATATAATATACAATGTATACTGATGGGTAAGATACAATAAACCCACCTACTAGCAAGTCACCCGAAAGGTACAGTGCCCGCAAAACCGTAATGAAATCCGTACGGCAACACCTGCAAGAAACTGGGGCACAACGGGGGTGAGTTGCCAACTCATGAGTAGAAAAAGATCTACGAACAGAAAATCGCATGTATGACGCAACCTAGGTCATACGATCATAATATAATCCTCAAATATATAATCAGAAATCTCTGACCATGACTAGTGTAGATATCTAACCCAAATGTAATCCCATATGTCCATGTCAGTGCATCAGGTGGCAATATATCATATGAATGATGTATGAATGCATGAAACAGAATGCATGTACTGAAGAAAACTGCTTTCATAATTTGTGAGATTTCTGTACTTTTAAAATGAGGTATCATAAATGAAATCAGCATAAACAGTGCCCAGCATCGGCACAAAACATAAGTCTCAGTATCTCGACACCTCTGTATCACAATCTCTGTACCTCAATATCTCGAAATCTCAATGTCTCAATCATAAAATCTAGGGCGCCGTCAGTCCAGATCGGCCCCTACCATCCATCTCAAGACTACGACGGTATCCTCCGGATATCCGACGTGTCGGGTAATATCACCGGTAGGTAGTGCTCCCCTGCACAGGCTCAACGCCATCATCTGCGATCTTCTTGCCCCGGGGTACCACACCGGGTCCACCATGTACCCGAAACGGTTCATCCGCCTCCTCGAATCGGGTCTCGAAATCCATCAGCAAAACTCATGGTGGACGACTCGAACATCAAGGAAAAACCGCATTTTTATTAAAAAGAGAAAGCAATTTATATATATGTTTTGCGGTTTTCCTCCAAATCCAGAAAATCTCATGGAAACTCGAATCCAATCATCAATAGCATGTGAAATCATGAATATAAGCATGAGAATCCATGAATGCATCATATAGTGAATAACAGCATGCATGAAGTGACAGGTAATAACTACAATGTCAAGCTGGTATATATGGCAAGTACACTAATATCATGTCACTACTAGCTAACAAGCTAAATCAGGCAATAATATTCTCTAAGTGTACGTGACATGGCAATTACCGATGAAGATGTGTGTGCGACAGCAAATAAGTGTACGTGGTACATACGCATCATCGGTAATGGTGCTGGTGTCCTAGCAGCATGATATCAATAATAGAATATAACAGTATGCGATGCAGAGCAACAATAAAATAAGCGGGAGCTGAAATACTGAACACCATGTTCGTTAAACTGCATCTAATGTCATAAAGGTCATATAGCTACCCTACTACAAGGCTGAGCTAAAGCTAGTAGAAGGTAAGGGAAACCGCCTAACCTCTGAGTCGATACATATAAATATACATATATAGTCGGTGATCCCGTCTCGATCATATCACATCCGATACCATATCTCTATAATTGGTTATTCCCAAGTCAAGTAGATGGATCAAACATCAAAATATAGCTCGTACGTAAATCCGTCGTACGGCCTCCCCAATCTGGATACGGGTCAATATCACATTCGTCTTATCATTCATCCGGTATTCTCTTTATCAAATATCGTAATCTGGGTATTGACCTGTGTCTAGTACAATGCTAACATCGTCACTATAGTTATGATTTGACTACTGATCGACAGTCTCGTATAAATCGATATCATCATCATATATCATCACAAGGAGTGTACCCCGCCCAAGGCGGCCTATTATAATTATCCTGTCATATCATATCCTATCTCGTACATGTCGATCATTTATATATATCACTATTCCTGTGACATCATTATCCCGAAATCCGCTAAAGCATCCCGACGTATCTCAGATATGAATTCTACCATATCCCCGATATCATAATCTTGGATCAAATATCAACGACCCATCTCAATCCCATGTATCATCCTCAAATCTGCATGTGATCACATGGTCCCATACCCATATGAACACATGACAATATAGAATCCCATAGGCACGTATGAGTAGGAATGTATGCAAGTATGTATGTGTATAGGTATGTGTAGTGCACCCACTACCTAGGGTCCGCAATACTAAATCATCCAAGTCCACCAATTATCCATCCCAAACATCAGTAATTTCCCAAACAACATATAATAATTGTAAGTGTGTATACGCATCCGTATACATCACCACGGACTGCGGGGGTGCTATACGCCATCCACCCGACTTCTCCCCGTAGATATAAATCTACTCACCTAGTTAAATGTGCCGGTGCCGATATCGCCGTTTGTATCTCCAACGCCTCGACGTCACGTGAGTACCTGAAAGACCCTCTCATCAAATTGGCCAAGAGAGAGCTGCAGCGCATTGTAAGATCCATCATTGAAAGCCCAAGTCCTGCAAACAGTGAGCCCCATGTATGCAGCTGCTTGAAACATTGCCCTAACCCTTGGCCTGCTGAAATCCTCAACAGCTTGATCCATCATCCAATATGAGTTCCACCCATTCACATAGAATGGCTTCCCGTCTACAACAAATTGAGCCTCACTTCTCCCCACAAAGCTCATCTTCGGGCCTGATGAGAACAGACCAAGGAACTCACCATCCCCAAATGACATGTAGATGAATGCAACACATGAGGCTATACCAATCACTGGATACAACAACCCATTTCCTATCATCATTTTTTTTTTCTTGTGAGATTTGAGGGAAAGGCAAAAAGAAGAAGAAAGGAATCTTTATTTGCTCAAATCTTGAGCAAACTAAGTGACAAAGCTGAAATATCCTGAGATGTTTATTATTTAAAGAGGCATGTTTGGCCTTGCCAAGAGCAGAGCTCACATGGGCATTTATCAAAGCAGAGGCCTACAAAGATTGAGAGGGTGTCAACGGCCGCAAATGGATCTCAAAGTTTTTAACTTGAGAGAAGGAAGAATTAATGCATCTCATTTGGTCTTCTGCTGACTTTAGAGGCTGTTCTGGTGGTTGAAGTTAGGCAGAATTTGGGCTGATTGGTAGCAAAAGTCAGCCATTGGGGGCTGAAAAATGATGATGGGAGATTGTAGATCAGCTAGGAGGGCTGATAAATCATGATGGGGTGTGCAAGTCAGCTATGGTGGGCTGAAAAGATGATGATAGGAGTGTGCAGGTCAGCAATGGTGGGTTGAAAATGTCGAGGGTAGGCTGATGTATTTTTTTCGAAATGTTACAAGATGACCCTACCAGTTTCAGGCAGGCCATTATCAGTAGGGACTCTGATAAGTGGCAGGAAGCAATGCAATCCGAAATGGAGTCCATGTACGCCAATAAAGTGTGGACCTTGGATATTGCTCCACCTGGGGTAAAACCGGTTGGGTGCAAATGGATCTACAAAAGGAAACTTGGTGTAGATGGGCAGGTGGAAACCTATAAAGCTAGACTCGTTGCAAAAGGTTTTCGTCAAAGACCTGGTTTGGACTATGACGAGTCTTTTTCTCCGGTGGCTATGCTCAAATCCATTCGGATCCTACTTGCCATTGCTGCCTTCCATGACTATGAAATCTGGCAGATGGATGTTAAGACGGCTTTCCTAAAGGGTTGTTTGGAAGAGTGCGTTTACATGGATCAACCAGAAGGTTTCGTAGACAGTGGGAGCAGCGGAAGGGTGTGCAAGTTGCTTAAATCCATTTATGGATTAAAACAGGCATCGCGGAGCTGGAACATCTGTTTTGATGAGGCAATCAAGGAATTTGATTTCATCAAGAACGAAGATGAACCCTGTGTATATAAGAAGATTGTAGGACGAACTGTCGTATTCCTAGTCTTGTACGTGGACGACATTCTTTTGATAGGAAATGATATTCCTATGCTACAGTCGGTCAAGCTGTTTTTGTCACAAAGGTTCTCCATGAAGGACCTGGGTGATGCCTCGTACATTCTGGGGATCAAGATCTATAGAGATAGATCCAAGAAACTGTTGGGACTTTCACAGTCCAGATACATAGAGACCGTACTAAAGAGATTTAGTATGGAGGGTTCCAAGCGCGGTAACATACCCGCATTGCACGGAATTACCCTCTCCAAGAAGATGTCTCCTAAGACTGATGAGGAGAGGGTTCGCATGAGCACTATACCCTACGCTTCGGCGGTAGGATCTATAATGTATGCGATGCTATGTACAAGACCAGATGTAGCTTACGCGTTAAGCGCGGTAAGCCGGTATCAGTCAGACCCAGGGGAGGACCACTGGACAGCAGTGAAGAACATTCTCAAGTACCTAAGGAGGACTAAGGAGATGTTCCTGGTTTACGGTAATGGAGACCTCAGGGTCGAGTCCTTTACCGATTCAAGCTTCCAGAGTGACAAAGATGACAGCAAGTCTGTCTCGGGTTTTGTGTTTACCCTCAACGGAGGGGCGGTATGTTGGAGGAGTTCCAAGCAGGATACCGTCGCAGACTCGACGATGGAGGCTGAATACATTGCTGCAAGCGATGCCGCAAAAGAGGCGGCCTGGATAAAGAAGTTCATTAGTGAACTTCAGGTGGTTCCGTCCATTGTTGACCCAATACCTCTGTATTGCGATAACAATGGGGCTATAGCTTTAGCGAAGGAACCAAGGTCCCATCAGAAATCCAGGCACATCTTAAGGCGGTATCACCTGATCAGGGAGATCATTGATCGACAGGAGATCGAGGTGCGGAGAGTGGACACAAAGGACAACACTGCGGACCCATTCACAAAGGCTTTACCCCAGACTCAGTTCGAGCGGCTGATCGAGATGATAGGTCTTCGATACGCCAGTACATGGCCTTAGTGCAAGTGGGAGATTGTTAGTGTATATGCCCTAGAGGCCATTACTGTATCATACTAGTATGTATATTACTTGATGGAAGCTTGGGATATTCACAGTTGTAGTATGCTACTTGGTTTGTCTCTGCTTTAATGTGTACATGTGTGTTTATTTATTATATCACCTATACGCATTAGTAGAGCCCTTAGGATCTTTGCTTGATTACCGGCGTTGTGATGGCGATCACACTCGTAGGGGCTGGGTAATCTACAAGCACATCCTTATACACGTCCCTAGTCGTGGGAGTACCGAGATAGGGCATCGATACTCCGGAGTAGACTAGCGTATGCGCTTCTCATCCCAGCAGGGGAGACGGTCTGTCCCACAGCCGTCGGTACGTCGTACTTGAGATAGTATGCGGGTGCTCGTTAGGTTATGAGTACACTGGACAGGACTCGTCGGGAACTGATGGTTGGTATTATACCTATCGTCAGTTATCATTTCCCAGGTGACATGAGTACAGCTTAGTCCGCTGACTTGACACTGTCACTTCGCCTCGAGTGTGTTCCCACTGTTCTTTGATTACTACCCTACCACGGCTCTACTGAGTCGTGCAAGCAGGTAGTAGTTGGGAGCAGTCCCGAAGCACTTGGAGGCAGTGACGGTTAGACAGGATTCGTCTCTCCCGGTATTGGGGGTTGACATCGCGCTGTGTCTAGGAGAGCCATTACACGAGTAGTCCCTGGCCAGGGCAAGCGAGATATACTGGTAGGTTCCAGTGTTATCTTAGGGTGTTCTGGGCTTCACTCCGACACGACTTGTACCGCTATTAGGGGTCTGACGTTTACCGCCCCCCTAGGCCCGCCATGCGATGTATCAGACGAACAGACCGGACTGTACGGAGATTGTCACATACAGACTCAGTAGGAGTTCGGATGGGTTTACCTCATCGGCCTTCTTATCGACATCTACCTGGGGACCGTTACGTACAGCTAGTGCCGCTTGCGGTCTGTGGTTAAACCCACTGCCAGCGTAGTGTCGAGTTTTTAGAGTCCCACACAGAGAGTTTCCCTGCACTGAGCGAAACGTGTAGAGGCCGTATGGTTTTACGGCAGGGCTGCGATCACTTACGTACACTAGTGTGCGTATGATGTTCGGGCAGGTAGTACTAGTGGGCTTTGGTTTAAGCCAGATCCTAGTATTGCACGGATGGATGTGTTTTGTCTTCTGCGCATCCGCATTCTACGGAATACGGATGCAGGTGTGTATGCACAGTTTTCTGGAGCGATGAAGGAGGAGGTGCCTCATTAGGGTTTTGGCAGATGGTTCGGCCAAAACCGCTATGTGGCAGGCTCATTAGGGTTTTGACAGTTGATTCGGTCAAAACCATTTTGAGGCCGACTCATTAGGGTTTCGACAGTTCGTTTGGTCAAAACCATTATGAGCCGGGGACATTATTTACTAATCCTTTCCTTGATAATTTTGTTATGGCTAATTACATTGACCATTTGACCATCTTGAATTTGTTGACCTTTTGACCAAAGTTGACTTGGACCTTCTTAGAAGATCTAAAGTATTCTTTGGTTTTCTTTTTATTTAGTTATGATAATGGTCATGTCATTTGTAGCCATCACCTTTATCTTGATTGGATTTGTAATGATGATGTTTATGCATTATTGCAACCATGGTTAGCTTTTCTCTTGGTTAAGCTTTTCATTTGCTTATTCTCATTCTCTCTCTTGAAATGAGAAGCTCCATGGTTGCTAGATAATCTCCTTCTTCTTCCTCCTCTTGATCTTCTCCTTTGATCTCATGTGTTGAGAGAAAAAGGATTCTACTTGACAAACACATCCATGCATCCTCTCTACACAACCTAGGGCTTCTAGATTAGCAATCTCCTTGCCCTAGTTACCTCGGCTTGAGGTGGAGCTCGGCGTACATCTCTCGGGTGGATCGTCTTCGACTCAAGGAGGCCGCGGAGGTGACCGAAGTCCGGATCAACCTTTGAGCAAGCCATGAAAAGAACAACAAGAAGAGAAGAACATCAAAGAAGAACAACAACAAGAAGTGAAGGAGTTCAAGTTGAGGTATAACCACTTTGCCGAGTAGCTAATTCTTCTTTGCAAGTATGCTAGTTTAGTTTAGCAAAGATCCGGCTTTTACGGTCCATGTTACAAAGTTTAGAAAAATTTTGATTTACCGTTTCCGCAACCCCGTAAGTACCGGGAGAGGTAACGTGGACCTAACAGAGATGAGAGGAGGAAGAAGAACAACACATGTATTCTAAATTCTAAATACAAGATTATGGACCCTTGGCTTTGGCAAGTTCTGGACTATTTATAGGCAGGCAACAGAAATTCTAGGGCAACACTTAGAATAAACATGGAATGTCAAAACTACCCTCAAAAGATCGTCAGCTGATAAGGCCGCCTAAGCATGCTTAGGCCGCGGTTCCGCGGTTCTATTAGGGACTTAGGTCACCAATTTTGGAGGCTTCTCCTGGTTTGCAGTGCCCTTCGGTCTGGTATATGTGTTTTCTCAGAATTTCTTCACGATTTTTCCAGAATTTCTGTTGATCAAAAGGTGTTGTGATATGGATCTTTTGTCATGATTTTCTCGAGCTCCGCGTAGATATGTTGGATCTTGTGTTGCCATTGAGCTTTGTGCATGAAAATGACATTGATTTGCCATTTTTTCTCTTAAACTGGTGTGCGGCAACATACGGATAGAGAGCGGAGACCCGTGTTTTATCTGTGGTTGGCAGTAATCCGGATTTTGTCGTGCTTTTCCATGAATTTCACCGTTTAGAGCCGAGAACATGTATCCTGCAATTGACTAGCAAACACGGCTCAAGAGTACCTACCGATAAGCAATGCGATAAAAATTGGGCGGTATAAAAATGCAAAAATCTGATATGAACAAATACCCCCAAACTTATCATTTGCTCGTCCCGAGCAAAGCCAATTTATTCACAAAAAATTTCCTAACCTCACTTTCACAGGGAACGCGATTGCACTGAGCACGTGCAACAAGCTGTTAAACCTCTAGGTGTCCCTAGTAGGAGGAGTGTTTTCTCCTGAGGGTTTTCAGCGGATACTACCCACAAAATCTGGCCAAGCTAGTTTTGCAAAATAACTATGATTCAAACCCTAAAGTTTTGTTTCAGAAAATAACAATTCTATTATCCTAAATCTAGACTATCAAACCTTTATTTTTCACATCTCGCTTCTTATTTAACTTAAGATTTTATATGTCTTTACGTGCAGTGCAAATAGTGTCGTTAAGTTCCAGAAGGGTCGAATAAAGTCATCATGTCTTACAATAAAGCCCAGATAAAAATTTTAAAAGGATCACATGAGTTTTATAAAGAGTTAAGCATTTTTCAAGTTTCGTTTTCCAGTAAGGTTTCAACTTCAGAATTTCTATCTTCCTTAACAGGAAACTAGGTCTTATATTTTTTTTCTCACTCCACCTTTTTCTTGTTTTCATTTCATACACACCTCTGTGAACGTGCAATAGTCTTTATCATAGAATAAAACCTTCATATCTCAGCTAGAAATATTTTTTATAAAAACCTGTCTTTTGTCAAGATTATTCTCACACAAAGAACCGTTAGGAATTTTAACTCGGAGAGAACACTTGCTTGACTTTGTTTTAATCTAGACTTTCTAGGCTTCTTAGCGAGCTTTGGGCCAATGCTCCCGAACCAGTTGGCTTTAGGGCATTAGGTGTAGAGACACCCCAGCAGACTTAATTACTCAAGTTACCTAGGTCTAAAAACAAAAGACAATTTAGCGTGAAAATCATGATGATTCAATGCGAACGGAGATATAACCGGCAGTTCAGTTATTTGTTTGGATAAAAGACGTGTTTAGTGGGTTAGGTGTGAATCATTCCAATCAAGTTTCAGATGGGTTATTTTTCAGACTTAGTTCTAATTAAGGCATCAATAACATTCCTTCATATTCACTTTACTTCATAAACTATTCTTGATATTACTTATTTCAGAACAAACCTATTTGATCCTCAGAAAATCATTTATCCATTTAAAAGTTCTTAGACATAAAAGACTTGTCATCTAATTTCCAAAACTCACGACACGTGTAGTGTGATGTAAAGACGTATATCAGCTATAGTTAACTTCAAAGGAGAGTTATCTTTCAGGTTTTCAAAATCTAAAAATAAGATTTAGTTATTCTTATCTTATCAAACAAAACCGTCGAAATGTTGAATCAGAGTTCTCCCACTAGCTAACTTGACAGAAAACGTTTTTATGTTTTTAGAAAATTTTCTGATTTTTATGGATTTTATGGATTTTAATATGCAGATGCAAAATATACATATGAATGCGAAGGTTAGAAATGCGTACCGAGCATACCCCCAAACATAAACTGGACAGTGTCCTCACTGTCATTGCATGAAGAGATCATTTGAAGGGTCAAAATTGTCGGTTAGATATACACAATTTTTTTTAATGTTTTTAAAGAGTAAAAATGGAAAAGAATATCCACAAATAAATACAAAATGGTATATACATACCCCCAAACTTATTTGGAACAGTGTCCACTGTTCTTGGCTGGATAACCGAAGTTTGGTGGTAGGCAGAGGAAGATTATGCAGGGTAAACCGGCTCCTGTAAGACCAGGAGCTCCTCTGTTGGTTCGACGCTAAGGTACGGTTTAATTCAGTGTCCATTTACTTTGAAAAATGAACCGTCCTTTGGATTCTCCAAATCCCCAGCGCCCTGCGGATACACATTCCGCACAAAATACGGCCTTTTCCAACGAGATCTGAGCTTTCCTGGATGGAAGTGTAGCCGGGTGTCGTAAAGCAGTACCTGTTGACTAGGTACGAAAGTTTTGCGCAAAAGGTGTTTATCGTGAAACACCTTCGTTCGGTTCTTAACGACAACCGCGTTATTGTAAGCCTCATCCCTAAGCTCGCTCAATTCGTTCAACTGCAGCTTCCGATGGCTGCCCGCATCTTCGAGAGACAGATTCAACTCTTTTATCGCCCAAAATGCGCGATGCTCTATTTCGACAGGGAGGTGGCAAGCCTTTCCGTACACAAGCCGATAGGGAGACATGCCAAGATCGGTCTTATAAGCCGTTCGAAATGCCCAAAGGGCATCAGTGAGTTTCAACGACCAATCTTTTCGGTTCTTGGAAACCGTCTTCTCCAGTATCTGCTTGATTTGCCGATTTGAAACTTCGGCTTGCCTACAGGTTTGGGGGTTGTAGGGCGTAGATAGCTTATGATTAATGTAATATTTCCGCATCAAGGCCTCGAAAGTCTTATTGTAGAAATGAGTTCCATTGTCGCTAATGATCGCTCGGGGGTGCCCAAACCGGGAGAAAATGTTTTCTTTGAGAAACCTAACGGCAACCATGTTGTCGTTAGTCCGGCTGGGCACAGCCTCGACCCACTTAGAGACGTAATCAGCAGCGAGAAGGATGTACAAGTTCCCGAAAGAGCTGGGAAACGGCCCCATGAAATCTATCCCCCAAACGTCAAAAATTTCCACAACCAAGATTGGTTGGAGCGACATCTCGTTCCTCCGGGATATCCGGCCCAAGTGTTGGCACCGGGAGCAAGTCTTGCAATAGTCATGAGCGTCCTTGAAGAGTTGTGGCCAGTAGAAACCACATTGCAAGATCTTCTCAGCTGTCTTTCTGGGGCCAAAATGCCCGCCACATGCTTGATCATAGCAAAATGACAGCACACTCTTGAATTCATCGTTAGGGACACACCGACGAATAATCTGGTCGGGACAGTACTTGAACAGATAGGGTTCGTCCCAGTAATAGTGTTTTACTTGGGATAAGAATCGAAGTCTGTCCTGACTTGACCATTCAGTCGGTAGTAGCCCTGTGGCTAAATAATTCACAATATCTGTGAACAAGGGTTCGCGAGATACTGTCAAGAGCTGTTCATCCGGAAAAACGTCGTTGATTAGAAGTTGAGGCGACGGCGAAGAAGGAAGTCGTGAGAGATGGTCGGCGACTACGTTTTCACATCCTCTTTTGTCCTTGATGACAAGGTCAAACTCTTGAAGCAAGAGGATCCAACGTATTAGCCGAGATTTTGCATCTTTCTTCGCAAAAAGATGGCGCAGAGCAGAATGGTCTGTGTAGACAATGACTGGAGAGCCGATGAGGTAGGGCCTGAACTTTTCTAAAGAAAATACAACAGCTAAGAATTCCTTCTCAGTTGTTGTATAATTAAGTTGGGCGTTGATTTGTACGAAAAAGTGTGTTTGTTTGTAGTTAACCGCAATCAGAACGGTGTCGCGTGTAGCTAGACCGAGGTGAGTACGGGTCGTCCTCTGGGAAACGTGGAACCTTTTACTTTTACTTTAGATGTGTTGAGAAAGAGAGGAGGGATAAAGAATTTTATAGATTGGTTTCTAGATCTACGTTAAACAAGAATGTAAAATATAGATCTAGATTATTTTAGTGACTTAGATAATATAATTAGAAGGCTTGTAGGGTTCGTTAGGATTTAGTAGTTATGGACGATTAATTAAAAGTTACCCTTTTTATCCATTAATAGATTTAGAACTAGAACGACGGTGATGCGTGTAGATTAGGGTTTCTGGAGGGAAAAGGAATCCCACTCTTAACCCTTATCTCGACACGGAACTCTGTTCATATCTAGCCTTTACCAAAACAATCATTAATCTAATCTCTAATCGCGGTCGGAACTAGCAAAGAATTGCTAGCGCGCCCGATTAGGATGTTAATGATTCTTTTGATAAAGTTCCTAAACTTTATAGGACTTAAAAAGGGTTTAATTATTTTCATCGTCCATTAGCCTACCCTAATCCTACGAACCCTAACAAGCGGAGAATTACTCGCGCATGTTGGGAGAAGAAGATGAAAAGAAAGAGAGGGAAAACATAATGTAAAATGCAAAAGAATTAAATAAAACAACTACCTTTATTAATCAACTTGAACAATCTACACTTTGATTCCTTAGAAAATGATTACAAAGACTAATTAGATGAACCGTTGATGATCAGCCTGGATGCGTGAGCCATCTTGGACTTCGTGATCGCGTCGGCTTGATGATTTTTCCAAGAGGCTCTCGGTCCTTATTTATAGTCACAGAGCCAGAACCCTAGTTTCCTAATATGGAAACTAGTTGTTAGGATCCTAACTACCATAATCCCATATCTCAAATCTTCAAATCCGCGGCAGAACCGTGGCCATTGGATAGGTTTGGCCGCGGATCCGCCCCCTTTTGGTGAGATCATGGCCTCTAATTTTTGTAGCTTCATATCTGTAACACTTGGTAATCTTTTGAGTATCTAGACTTTGAAAATCTTTTCTACATTTCTACCAGAATTAGTTTCTTGAATATCTTTGGTAGATTTGATTTGCAAACTTTGATTTCCTTGATTTCAGCCCTGAAAATTCTGCACAATAACTCAACAAACAATATTAGTAGAGTTTGTTTTATTGAGATATTAACTTAACCATTAAGAATTGGTCAAAGGTATTAATAAGGTAAGCATATTTAAATGGGCCAAATGTTACATGGATATTATATGCTTACTTTTTCCTACAAAATGTTATTTATAATATATAAACACATGAAAATAGTATTTTTACAGATAAACCCTCATATGTATCATATATTATAATAAACATCTTTTATTATATAATAATAGTAGAAAAAATGTCATATTAAATGTGCAGTTTTATCAACTGAACAGGCGTCGTTCAGGGTTCGGCTAGCATAATAGATTACATGCGGCATCTTGTTGATGTGTTGTCCAAGGACAGCACCAATGGCAAAGTCGGATGCATCGCACATAATCTCAAATGGGTGCGTCCAGTCAGGTGAAGAAAGAACGGGAGCAGAAGTGAGTGAGCTTTTTAATGACTCGAACGCAGTCACACAGCTCGAGTTGAAGATGAATGGCGTGTCTTTGGCCAGTAGAAGAGTCAAGGGCCTAGCAATCTTGCTAAAGTCCTTGATGAACCGTCTATAGAAACTGGCATGGCCAAGGAAGGCTCGGATGTCTCTGACGCATCTGGGAGGAAGGAGATTGGAAATGAACTCAATCTTATCTTTGTCAACCTCTATGCCATTTTGCGAAATGATATGTCCTAAGACAATACCTTCGCGCACCATGAAGTGGCACTTCTGCCAATTCAAAGTGAGGTTCTTGTCCTTACATCGGGTAAGGACAGCGTCAAGATGCAGCAAACAATCGTTAAAGGAATCGCCGAAGATGGAGAAATCGTCCATGAAGATCTCTAGGAATTTCTCCACCATGTCTGAGAAGATTCCCATCATACACCGCTGGAAGGTAGCGGGCGCATTGCATAACCCAAAGGGCATGCGACGATATGCGAACGTGCCGAAAGGACAAGTGAATGTGGTCTTGTCCAGGTCTTTTTCGGCGATGGGAATTTGATTATAGCTGGAGTAGCCATCAAGAAAGCAGTAGTACTCGTGTCCGGCTAATCGTTCAAGCATTTGGTCAATGAAAGGTAGTGGAAAGTGGTCTTTCCGCGTTGCGGCATTGAGTTTTCTGTAATCGATGCAGACTCGCCACCCAGTTTGGGTGCGAGTAGGGATTAACTCATTCGCCTCGTTAGTAATGACCGTTATGCCTGACTTCTTGGGGACAACGTGAATGGGGCTAACCCACTGGCTATCAGAGATAGGGTAAATGATACCACTATCCAGACACTTCACGATTTCCTTTTTCACAGCCTCCTTCATGACTGGGTTGAGTCGCCTTTGAGGATCTCTGGCTGGTTTGGCATCATCCATCAGATGAATGTGATGTTCAATGATCAGGGGACTAATCCCCTTGATGTCCGCCATGGACCAGCCAAAAGCTTGCCTATTGTTGTGCAAGACCGCAAGAAGGGCTTTCTCTTGCTCTGGAGCTAGAGAAGCCGAGATGATAACAGGGAGGGTCTCGTTCTCACCCAAGTAAGCATACTTAAGATGAGACGGCAAAGGCTTGAGTTCGAGCGTTGGAGGTGAAACGATTGAAGGCAAGATTGGTGAAAAGGTCTCGAACTCAAAGGATTCCAATAAAGGTTCAAAACGAGTGTAAGCGACCGAGTTGGATGGTTCAGGTGACTCATCCGGAAATTCGAAGGATTAAAACTCGGGTGGTGAGCGGCTAAGATCGTTCGAGAACGTGAAACACTCGTAGTCATTGTCGGGCGCAGAAACAGCAGCAGGTTCGAAGAGGAACGCACTAGTGGCGTTAAGGTTATCGTGATCGAACAAAAACTCCTCGAATTCACACTCTTCAGGGGTGATCTCCTGGATTGAGCAAACGTCTAGTATATGAGCATTAGATTCGGAGGGCTGATTCCCCAACCTAAAAATATAGAGTTCAATTGTCATGTTTCCAAAAGATAGGTTCATCGAACCATTGCGACAATTGATCACAGCATTTGAGGTTGCAAGGAATGGGCGACCGAGTATCACCGGAATTTGATTCCGGGGGTTAGCTACAGGCTGTGTGTCTAATACAATGAAGTCAACGGGGAATATGAAGTCTCCAACCTTGATTAACACATCCTCTAGCTCACCCCTAGGATGGGAGATTGATCGGTCGGCCATTTGGAGAGTACAGTGTGTGGGTTTCAGCTCTCCTACACCTAATTGCTCGTATACTGAGTACGGAAGCAGGTTAACACTGGCACCAAGATCTAATAGTGCGCGGTTGATGTTCTTATCCCCAATGGTAATAGAAATCGTAGGACAGCCAGGGTCCTTCTATTTTTGCGGTAAAGATTGGGTAAGAGCATCACTCACAGCACTAGCCAAGAAAACTTTCTTGGGTACCTGAGACTTCCTCTTTTTCGTGCACAAGTCCTTTATGATTTTCGCGTAGGACGGGACTTGTTGGACATCATCTAAAAGGGGAATGTTAATGTTAACCTTCTTAAACAACTCCAGAATCTTCTCCATTTATGGATTTTGTTTATTGGACCTTAACCGGTTTGGAAATGGAACGTTTTTAAAATTGGTTGAGTCCAATGCTTGTGGAGGAGATTGTGGAGCTGGAATTGATCCCAGAGCTGGTGTTTTCGTGGAGTGAGAAGTGGGTCCGTTCAGAGCAGACGAAGAAGAAGAAGAGCCTTTTGATGAATGGAGAATAGGCTCAGAAGACGAAGAAGAAGAAGAAGAAGCGGCCAGGGTGTCATTATCCTCAATTGCTGTGCCGATGTTGTTGTGCAGCATCCTTCCTGGTCTCAATGTAGTCACGGCACTCACATTATGGTTCTGTTGTTCAAGAGCAACATGTACATTATGTGGGTGACCGGGATTTGGGAGTGGTTGAGATGGAAGCTTCCCCTTTTCTCGCTCGCTTAACGCCGCATTCAGCTGTACAATCTGGGCTTCGATGGTCTTGATGCTTTGCCCGTGTGCAGCAGTGTGTTGCACCAAAGACTGAATAGACGACTGGATGTTGGCGGTGGATTGTGTCGATTGTTTAACGAACGCCTCCAGACTTCGTTCTAGCGAGGAAACCTTATCGTTGTTTAACGGAACAAAGTTGTTTTGTGGAAAAGAATTGTTGGGTGCAAAGTTGTTCGTCTGATTTTGAAAAGGTTGGGGTTTGAAGGGCTGCTGAAACTGTTGTTGAGTTTGTTGTTGCGCTTGTTGTTGCGGAGGAGGAGGCCTCTGGAAATTGTTTCCTTGGAATTGTTGCCGATTCTGATTCCAGGCGAAATTGGGGTGGTTCCTCCAACCGGGATTGTAGGTGGAAGATTATGGATCATTCCTCGGTCTTTGTTGAAATGCAGCATTAACCTGATCCTGTCCATGGGATGGTGGATTGTAAGGACACTCTTCGGTTAAGTGAGAAGGATCGGAACAACAAGCACAAATGGTACGAAGGGGAAGAACAGGGGCAGGAGCAGGAGATGAAAATTTGCTCTCTATCGCTTCAAGTTTTCTCGTTATTGCAGCCATTTCATCTTTCATCGCAATAGAGACATCGAGTTGGTGAATTCCTACCCTAGACTGACCAGTAGAAGTGGAGGAAGAAGAAGAAGTAGTTGGTCTAGTGCTCTCCCATTGAAGCGTCTGTTCCGCAAGGTTGTCGAAGAATTGCCACGCTTCCTCGTCAGATTTCGATAGGAAGTTGCCCTGACAAATGGTTTCCAACAACTGCTTGGTTGCTGGGTTCAGGCCCTCGTATAAGGTTTGGCAAAGTTGCCATTTCTCAATACCGTGGTGAGGGCACTGAACAAGAAGGTCTTTATACCGGTCAAAGCACTTCCAGAAGGGTTCAGTAGGAAGCTGAGAGAATTGGTTGATTTCGTTACGGATCCTTGCGGTTTTATGATTCGGATAGAATTTCTTGAGAAACGCTTTCACAAACTCGTCCCAACTGGTTATGGAGTGGGAAGCGATCCTATACAGCCATTTTTCAGCAAGATCGCATAAAGTGAACGGAATGACCCGTAGCCGTATAGCATCGTCCGACAGCTGGGTAGTTTTCATCATGGCACAAACTTGTTGATGAAGATATAGGCATCTTCAGATTCAAGCCCATGAAATTTCGGAAGCATGTTAATGAAGTGGGGCTTAATTTCAAAATTATCCCCATTGGCCGGTGGAAGAGAAAGACATGTGGGAAGTGCAGAACGGGTGGGATAGAAACGATCCTGGAGCGCGATTCGCTGCGGCGCTACAACAGGCGGTGGTGGTGGGTTAGTTGCCTCCATAGGAGGTGGAGTCAATCCTGGGGTAGTCAAAGAGATGTTTGGATTAAATCCTGACATCGCGGAAGAAGATGTTGGTGATGGTGAAGGTGAAGATGTATGAACAGAATTCCGGTCAACGTCGGTGTTGGCCGGCAAAGGTAAGGGTGAAAGAGGCGTGGATGGAGTTTCGACGTCTGAGTCGATCGCGTAGTCGGTAGCGACTAACGTAACGCGGACTAGGAGGGCGCTAGTGTCCCGAGTCCAAGCGGACATACACTAAACGAGTTTAGTATAGTCAAAGCGGAGAAGGTGAGGGTAAGAAAACGTCAATGGAGAAATACGATGGGTGGTGGGTGAAAAAATGGATTCTGGCGACAAAGGGCAAGTTTTTATAAAAGTTTTTGGTTTTGTGTTTTTTTTTCTTTTTTTTTATAGAAAGAGCTTTACAGAAATATGTACGGACTTACGGCTTCAGGCAATCACAAACAAGATATGCACAATCACACCTAGATCTAGGGTCACCTAGGTCAGCTAGACAGCTCCTAACTGTTCCAAAGGGCTAGAAATAGGACCTCAAACCGCCTCTTCTCCAACAATTGCGGCCAGGTAAGTGCCAGGTAAGTGGGAGGCTCCCCACTACATAAGTAGTGGTCCTAATTAAGTAACCACTTGCCTTGGACACACTTGCCTAGACACCGCAAAAGTCAGGATAGGATAAACGGCCGATGCCTGTAACTAGTCCTCTTTCCTATTGAGCGCGAAGTCCTTAGGGCTGAGTCTAGTATTTTTTAATTAATCAATGGTCAATGCATATGCTTTTTGTGATTTCTGGGGTCCTCGGAAGGGTGATGAAATCCCCACCCAATCTGAATTGGTTTCAAGCCCCTTAAAGTCCGTATTAATAAATGCAAAGCAGTAACAATCAACTGCAAACAATTTTTATTTTTAGCGCGGCGCAAAGAATCCTGCATAAAAACAATTTATTGGAAGGGGGAAGAGAGTTTGCGCAAAGAATGCTGCAGAAAACACGGTTCATTGGAGTTCAGAGGAGTGTGGGAGAGGAAAAAGACTCACCAAATTTTTTTAGCACCCTGAAGGAACTAACCGGCCGCGGTTCCGCGGCCTAAGATAGCTTATGCCGCGGTTCCGCGGCGATATGGTGGAGGTGGGCCATGTACTTTCTGTGATATGCTGGGTTTGGAGTCCTCTTCTTTTCTGGAGCCCCTGAATCTTAATTTGCTCACTGGGACTGCTCCAGAATCTTGCAGTAGCCCGTTGGTTCCGTTTGGATCAAACGCGGTGTAGCCGCGAGATATGGGTCTAACTACCCACGTCTTTGGCATTGAACTCGACCGTCTTTGTATCCTGCACACTTGCATAAAAACTAATCAAAAATAACAAGATGGATATTTTTACAATGTATATTTTTTTGTTTGTTTTTCGGTTATATTTATATTCACAAATTAACCCAAAATTACACAAAGAAATAAACTACCGTCTCCCCTGCAGCGGCGCCATTTGATTGGTATATAGTTTTTGCGTGCTAATTTTGTTACCGCAATCAAGACGGTTTCGCTTGTAGCTAGCCGGTTGAGTACGGGTTGTCCGCAGGGAGATGTGAATCTTTTTCTATGTGCTTTAACGAGTTAAGTCCAATTTTCCAGGTTTGTTTTTAGATTACTTATGTGCTAAAATGATATATATAGAGAGCTTGTTAGGGTTAGGATTAGGTTAGTTTGAGTTAGGAGTCGCTCACTTCTTTCGTTGCCACTCTTAATGTCGGTGTTACGGTAATCGGCAACAACGGGGATTAGCACGACTAGGAAGGAACTTGCGAGTATAAGCTAGGCTTTCCAAAGCATAAGTTCTTACTTTTGGTGCTTGTCCGCCCGTTCTTGGCTCTTAGCCTTAACCTCCGGTTAATTCAACCACAACCGGTCTCACTAAGGAATCACCGCTATCATGTAGGATAGGGTGCCGTAGGGAGCGGATTGTGGTTCAATTAACGGGAGTACGAATTAAGATGTTGGGCAAGAAAAGAGTGAGAGAGATTTCCTTCTCTCAAACTTTCCTTATCCTACCCTAACAAGTATTAAAACTACTCACCCATTATAAGGAAAAGAAAATAAAACAAATGAGGAAGATAGAAAGAAATAGGTTAGAAGATTACAACTAGCTATTTGAGACCTCACCTTGGCAAGGATCAAGCTTAAGCATCATAATTGTTTAAGGATAAAGAAAAAGTGAACAAGAAAGAAACAAACAATAAATAACAACAACTAGATTAGCAAAAGAAAATTACAAGCAATTATAAAAAAGAACAAGATAAGCATGATAACAAAGAACTCCTTTATTCATTCTTCACTCACAAAAGCTCACCACAAGTTTTTAATGGAGAAGAGATGAGAGGAGGAAGAAGAAAAACACATGTATTCTAAATTCTAAATACAAGATTATGGACCCTTGGCTTTGGCAAGTTCTGGACTATTTATAGGCAGGCAACAGAAATTCTAGGGCAACATTTAGAATAAACATGGAATGTCAAAACTACCCTCAAAAGATCGTCAGCTGATAAGGCCGTATGGCCGCGGTTCGGCGGCCTAAGCATGCTTAGGCCGCGGTTCCGCGCTCTATTGGGTACTTAGGTCACCAATTTTGGTGGCTTCTCCTGGTTTGCAGTGCCCTTCGGTCGTGTATATGTGTTTTCTCAGAATTTCTTCACGATTTTTCCAGAATTTCTGTTGATCAAAAGGTGATGTGATGTGGATCTTTTGTCATGATTTTCTCGAGCTCCGCGTAGATATGTTGGATCTTGTGTTTCCATTGAGCTTTGTGCATGAAAATGACATTGATTTGCCTTTTTGTCTCTTAAACTGGTGTGCAGAAACAAACGGATAGAGAGCGGAGACCCGTGTTTTATCTGTGGTTGGCAATAATCCGGATTTTGTCGTGCTTTTCCATGAATTCACCGTTTAGAGCCGAGAACATATATCCTGTAATTGACTAGCAAACAAGGCTCAAGAGTACCTACCGATAAGCAATGTGATAAAAATTGGGCCGTATAAAAATGCAAAAATCTGATATGATCAGCACCTATTGGCCGCGGATCCGCGGCCCATTGAAGGCCTCTATGCATTAAACTTCTGTGGTATTGTTGGGCTGACTTTGTGGCACTTTTATGATGTGTGGAATCTCATATTTCTTTCTATATCACTGCCAGATCACAAGTCTTGGACTTGGCGCATATTTATTAGCACTTTTCACAGTTTCGGCTCTTTTACCTGGAATTTCCTGCACAGATTCTTGAGACAAGTGTTGCGCTATACAAAGATGATGCATGCAATGACAAACACTCAATTTCCCTCAAAATGTCGGTTATAAAGTATAACACAAGTTATTTGGTATTTTACAGATGTTTTGCTAATATGTGCTATATTCATACCGAACGCCTCTAGATGAGTGCAAATGGTAGGGAAATTGATGTGTTAAAAATGCAATATTTTCGACAGATCAAATTCCCCCAAACTTAATTTTGGTCGTCTCGAGCAAATTGTTTTATTAAAAAGAGAAGGAGAAAATAAAGAAAAAGAAAAACTAACTAGCACACTTTCCTAGGAAACACGATTGCACTGAGCACGTGCAACAAGCCTTTAAACCTCTAGGTGTCCCTAGTAGGAGGTGTGTTGTCTCCTGAGGGTTTTCAGCGGATTGCACCCACAAAATCCAATAATAAAAGGAAGACCGTGAAAGTTTCTTATAAACATAAGAATTGTAAAAGAAAGACTTTGAAAATTAGAGTTTCCAACTATACTATCTTTTCGGTTGTCATGAGCCCTATCTCAATAGTCATGAAAAGATATTAGAAATCACATCATCCCTCAATAAAACATCGTCTTTATTCTTCATTCCTATCTTTCATCCAAACATCGATCATATAACCCTACTTATGTGTAATAGACATCCCTACACCCGGAGAATTCAATTCAAGCTATCATACTCTTGTCCATCTGCCTCAGTACTTTTTAATTTGATGAATATTTAGATGAAGTTGCTCACACATTTTTATGCAACCGTTAATACTTCTTGAGGTACTAACCGACCGATTACAAATGTGCTTGCTTATTTGGTGTTTTTCCTTGTCTTGCACCACCTAAGGCTTAGCAGTGACTCCCAGACCAGTTGGTCTAAGGCACTAGGTGATGAAGTACCCTCGCTATTTTTTTTATTGCTGGCTTGGCGATAACAAAACCATTGTTCATTTTTCTCACCATTTTATATTTTATTCATTTTTTTATACTTTCCTTCATATTTTGGCTTTTAGACAAGAGCATTTCAAGGTATCCTCTAGTATCCCGAGTTTCAAGACGTGTGTAAGTGCGAATAGTAGGGTATCAACGTTCAAAATGTTTGGCTTCCAGAATAGGAACTATTTTTCAAACTTATTTTTATCCTCAGATTAGTGACTTCTTTCATCTTACTAACCCTTGGGAAAACGGCTCATAACTGTAAGTCGACGTTGCCCACCCCGGTGCTTGCGGGGAGGCGGAAACGTTATGAAAAATCTGATTTTTACAAAACTAGGCAACATGGACTAACCAAAGGAGGGATCTTTGCTAAACAAAACTAACTACCAAAGCTAAAAGAGTTTAGCTACTCGGAAAGGGGGTTATACCTAGGTCTTCAAGTCCTTTTCTTCTTGCTCCTTGGAGTGAAAGAACGGGTTCTCCTTATCGCCTTCTCTTGCCGAAGAAAGATCCACCCGAGGGCTTCAACCTTTGGCTCCAACCTCAAACTAGAAGTAACTAAGGTGCTTGGTGTGGTAGACCTAGGACCTTAGAAAGAGTAGAGAGTGTTTTTGAAGGGATTATCTCAAGCTCAAATGGTTCTCAACTCTTGAGAGGGGAGAGCTAGAGAGAGAGGAAGAGGAGGAGAGAGAATGAAAATTATCAAGTGAGAAGAAATAATGCAACCTTCTCACATATATGTGATTTATGAAAATTAGATAATTAGCTAAAGATAATTGTCATGGTTAATCAAGAAATGACCATTATCATTTCACATTAAATGCTTTTGCAAGGATCAAAGAGCAACTTTCATATGGAATGATGATGGTCAACTTGTCAATCTAGGTCAACAAGTCAAGTATAGTCAAATGGTCAACAACCCTAACCATGCACAATTATAATTAACTAATTATTAATAAATCATAATTCACACATAAACATTAGGGTTAAGAAAATGACAATGGTCATCAACCCTAATCAAAGTCCTCTGCCTCTGTCTCAGTCAACTGTGCATACACACCCGTATCCGTGTTCCGAGGAACACGAATACAATGAGATAAAACCAATTCCAAATCATATACTAGGATCCGGCTTAAACCAAAGCCCGCTAGTATAAGCTGTTCGAACACCAAAAGTGCACAAGTGGACGGATGTGAACGAACCCTGTCGCAAAACCATGCGACCTCTACTCATTTTGCCTAAAGGCGAATAACCCTTTGTGTGGGACTCTAAAGACTCGACACTACGCTGGCAGTGGGTTTAACCACAGACCGCAAGCGGCACAAGCTGTACGTAATGGTCCCCAGGTAGATGCCGATAAGAAGACTGATGAGGTAAACCCCATCTGAACTCCTACTGAGCCTGAATGTGACAGTCTCCATACAGTCCGGTCTGTTCGTCTAAGAACATCGCATGGCGGGCCTAGGTGGGCGGTAAACGTCAGTCCCCTACTAGCGGTACAAGTCGTGCCGGAGTGTAGCCCAGAACACCTGAGATAACACTGGAAACCTACCAGTCTATCTCGCTTGCCCTGGCCAGGGAATTTGTGTAATGGCTCTCCTAGACACAGCGCGATATCTACCCCCAATACCGGGAGAGATGAATCCTGTCTAACCGTCACTGCCTCCAAGTGCTTCGGGACTGCACCCAAAAACTACCTGTTTGCACAGCTGCTTTGAGCCGTGGTAGGGTAGTAATCAAAGTACAGTGGGAACACACTCGAGGCGAAGTGACAGTGTCAAGTCAACGGACTAAGCTGTACTCATGTCACCTGGGAACTGATAACTGACGATAGGTATAATACCAACCAACAGTTCCCGACGAGTCCTGTCCAGTGTACTCGTAACCTAACGAGCACCCGCATACTATCTCAAGTACGACGTACTGAAGGCTGTCGGACAGACCGTCTCCCAAGCTGGGATAAGAAGCGCATACGCTAGTCTACTCCGGACTATCGATGCCCTGTCTCGATAGTCCTGCGACTAGGGACCTGCATAAGGATGTGCTTGTAGATTACCCAGCCCCCACGAGTGTGACTGCCATCACAACATTGGTAATCAAGCAAAGATCCTAAGGGCTCCACTAATGTGTAAATGCGATATGCTAAAAGAAACACATGCACATATTAAAGCAGAAACAAACCAAGTAGCATACTACCATTTTGAGCAAGAATGTCAATACAAGGTGAATATCCCAAGCTTCCATCAAGTAATATACAATCTAGTATGATACAGTAATGGCCTCTAGGGCATATACACTATCAATCTCCCACTTGCACTAAGGCCATGTACTGGCGTATCGAAGACCTATCATCTCGATCAGCCGCTCGAACTGAGTGTGGGGTAAGGCCTTCGTGAATGGATCAGCAGTGTTATCTTCCGTAGCAACTCTCCGAACCTCGATCTCCTGGCGACCCACGATCTCCCTGATCAGGTGATACCACCTCAAGATGTGCCTGGACTTCTGATGGGACCTGGGTTCCTTCGCTAAAGCTATAGCCCCGTTGTTGTCGCAATACAGAGGTACTGGATCAACAATGGACGGAACCACCTGAAGTTCTGTTAGGAACTTCCATATCGAGACAGCTTCTTTTGCGGCATCTACAGCAGCGATATATTCCGCTTCCATCGTCGAGTCAGCAACGGTTTCCTGTTTGGAACTCTTCCAACACACCGCCCCTCCATAGAAGGTAAAGACATAACCCGACATAGACTTGGAATCATCCTTGTCACTCTGGAAGCTGGAGTCAGCAAAGGCCTCGATCTGGAGGTCTTTTCCGCCATACACCAAGAACATCTCCTTAGTCCTTCTCAGGTACTTGAGAATGTTCTTTACCGCTATCCAGTGTTTCTCCTCAGGGTTTGACTGATACCGACTTACCACACTCAGTGCATAAGCTACATCTGGTCTGGTACACAACATCGCATACATTATAGAGCCTACCGCAGAAGCGTAGGGTATAATAGATATGCGATCCCTTTCTAAATCAGTCTTGGGAGACATCTCTTTGGAGAGGGTGATCCCATGACAAGCCGGTAGATTACCGCGCTTGGAATATTCCATACTGAATCTTTTCAGTATGGTGTCAATGTACCTGGACTGTGAGAGTCCTAATATCCTCTTGGATCTGTCACGGTAGATCCGGATCCCCAGAATGTATGAGTCATCACCCAGGTCTTTCATGGAGAACCTGTGTGACAAGAACCCTTTGACAGATTGTAGCATAGGAATGTCATTTCCTATCAAGAGAATGTCATCCACGTATAAAACGAGGAATACTACAGTTCTCGCTACAAATTTACTATAGATGCATGGTTCATCTGGATTTTTGATAAAGCCAAATTCTTTGACCGTCTCATCAAAACAGATGTTCCAACTCCGCGATGCCTGCTTTAGTCCATAGATGGACTTAAGCAACTTGCACACCTTTCCGCTGCTCCCACTCTGAATGAAACCCTCTGGCTGGTCCATATAGACACACTCCTCTAAATTTCCATTTAGAAAAGCGGTCTTTACGTCCATCTGCCAGATCTCATAATCGTGGAAGGCATCAATGGCAAGAAGGATCCGAATGGATTTCAGCATAGCCACTGGAGAAAAGGTTTCGTCATAGTCCAAGCCAGGTCTTTGACGGAAACCCTTTGCAACAAGTCTAGCCTTATAGGTCTCAACCTGTCCATCTACACCAATCTTCCTTTTGAAGATCCACTTGCATCCTACGGGTTTTACCCCATCTGGAGCAACGTCCAACGTCCATACCTTGTTGGTGTACATGGACTCCATTTCGGTCCGCATTGCATCCAGCCATTTTACCGAGTCAATGCTCTGAATGGCCTGCTGGAAGCTAGTAGGCTCATCACTATCAATGATGCAATCCTCTCTATCCCCGTCTATGAGAAAACCGTAGTATCTCTCGGGCGGATGAGACTGCCTACTACTTCTGTGGAGCGGCGTAGGAATGTCCTGATCTTTCGAACCCTCTGGTTCTACTAAGCTTTCAGTAATAGCTCGTGGTTCTGGAATTTCTTCCAGTTCTATTGCGCTCCCACTTATCTGTTTTTCCAAAAACTGAGTTTCCAAGAAGTGGGCATGACGAGAAACAAAACCTTTTGTTCCTCTTCGCAATAAAAGAAATATCCCTTGGTGTTCTTTGGATATCCCACAAACTTGCACTGTACTGAGCGTGCCTCGAGCTTGTCCGCATGCTGCTTTTTGACAAAAGCTGGACATCCCCATGTCTTAATGTGATTAAGATAGGGTCTCTTCCCACACCACATCTGATATGGTGTAGTAGGCACAGTCTTAGTTGGAACTCGGTTCAAAAGGTATGCAGCTGATTCTAGTGCATATCCCCAGAATGATCGCGGTAACTCAGTGTTACTCATCATGGACCGTACCATATCCAATAGGGTTCGGTTCCGTCTCTCTGATACAGTGTTATGTTGCGGAGTGTATGGAGGAGTAAGCTGAGAGAGAATTCCATTCTCTTTTAAGTAATCCAGGAATTCGGCACTTAAGTATTCACCACCTCGATCAGATCTCAGTGTCTTGATACTTTTGCCTGTTTGTTTTTCTACTTCATTCTTATATTCCTGGAATTTTACAAAGGCTTCGGATTTATGTTTCATTAAGAAGACATAACCGTACCTTGAAAAGTCATCCGTAAAAGTAATGAAGTAAGAATAACTGCTTCGTGCATGCGTAGACATTGGACCGCACACGTCGCTGTGTACAAGTCCTAAGAGCTCGCTTGCTCTTACTCCGTGTCCAGTGAACGGAGTCTTTGTCATCTTTCCTTTGAGACAGGATTAATAAGTTCCATATGATTGATATTCGAACGGATCCAAATATCCTTCTGTATGTAACTTCGTCAACCTTCTCTCATTGATGTGACCCAGTCTACAATGCCATAAGAAAGTCTGATTTGTTTCCGGAGACTTTCTTTTGTGTGTATTCTGGACATTGAAAATCTGTGGTTGGTTTAATACGTATATACCATTGCTTAATGTACCTGACCCAATCAGAACTTGATTAAGGTGAATGTTTACAACATTCCTTACAAACGCAAATTCATAACCTTCTTTAGAAATCAAAGATACAGAAATGACATTACAAGTTGCATTGGGTACAAAAAAGAAATTACGTAAAACCAAAACATGTCCATCTGACATTCCCAGGTGATAGTCCCCCACGGCCTCAGCATCCATGCTAGCTCCGTTTGCAACTTTGAGGGTCATGTCACCTGCCTTCAAAAACCTACGCTTTCTCAACGCCTGCAAAGAATTACAGATATGAGATCCTAATCCGGTATCCAATACCCAGGACGTAGAGTTTATTGATAGACAGTTTTCAATAACATATACACCTGAAGCTGAAGCCGCAACCTGCTTCAGATCCTGTGTTCTGGCCTTCCAAGCCATGCAATCTTTCTTCCAGTGTCCACTCTTGTGACAGTAAAAGCATTCTTCCTTATCCACAAGCTTCCCCGCTACCTTTGTTGCTTTTGCCTTTCCCTTCGTATCCACTTTACTAACACCGCCCTTGGTTTGGCGGGGGTTTTCTTCTTCTTTCCTTTGGCTTTCGCCCTGGACCTAGAAGAGGAAGATCTCCTACAAACAAAGTGGGTGTTTCCCTACCTTTCTGTAGGGTGCCCTCTGCACTCCTCAGCATGTTGAGGAGTTCTGAAAGTTCAACTTCCTTTTCCTGTAAGTTGAAGTTCAGAATGAACTGGGCGTAAGTGGAAGGAAGGGACTGAGGAATCAAGTCCGTATAGAGCTCATTCTCCAACGTGGTCCCAAGTTCCGCGAGCTCCTCTATGTAGCCAATCATCTTAAGCACGTGTTCCGCTACCGATGATCCGACGGCCAATCTCGCAGAAAACAAGTTTTTCGACACTTCGTATCTGGCGATACGGGATTGCTCTCCATACAGTTCTTTTGTATGGAGAAATATGGATTCGAGGTCCATATTCTCGTGCCTCCTCTGATGTTCATTGTCCATAGAGGCAAGCACGAGGCACTTGGCCTTCGCGCAATCGATCTCCCAAGTCTTACGGATTTCCTTATCCGCGACACTGGAGGTGGGACCTGGGACAAGGGGAGTTTTGGTGGTAAGAAGATACCCCAACTTGTCATAAGTGATTGCTATTTTGACATTCCTGAGCCAATCTTTGTATTTTGGCCCTGTCAGTATGTTTTTATCTAGAAGTAACTTAAGTCCAGTCATGATAAATGGTCACTGCAATTAGGAGAGAGAGAAGAAACACTTTAGCATGATGCTCTTGCAAGTTTAGAGTGGTTTTTAATTTGTCTAAACATGATTGTTCCCACTGTCTCTCGAATCCCTCCTCAAACCATAAAGGAAGAACTAGTCGGGATCAATCTCACCGTACAATACTTGCTTAACCGTTCAGCCAGGCCAGTGTCGGTACTTCGAGGGAGGTTTTCCAACGCTTTCGCGAAGTTCCTTAATTAAGTAACCTCTTTTCCCTTTGGGCGTAGCCCCGCTAACACCTTTCTTGACACCTACTTGGTTTATAGCATTGATTGTTAAGTGAGAAAGTTCCGGAGGAGTAGCATATACTCATAGTAGGATCGGGATCCAAATATCATCGCGTGACAAAACTGAAGGAATTCTACCAGAATCATCACACTCCAAATGGTATGCAGCGCCAGTGTTCATACTATAATATTGCATTATTGTACTCCCCATTTTTATTCATTTTATAAGTAAACTGGTACTCTTGACGCACGTTTGTTGCATGTTATAGGATACAGGCTCTTGGAGCGAATACAGTGAAAAAGACGAAAGTTGATACAGAAAAGGGACTTTTGACCAACAAGTAGACGGATCCTAGTCAAGCCCAGACTAATAACATTTCAAGGCAACGCAAGGTCCAAGCATGTCAAAGTGAAACGGTTAAAAGACCAATACAAAATCTCACTGAAGATCTGGAGAAGAATAAGAAGCCAAACAGAGAAATAAAATGAAGAAATAACAAGCCCAGACAACTACAATGAAGCTCAGAAAATTTGGTGAGGTGATCTCACCAAAGGGCCGCGGAACCGTGGCCCAGACCCCCCCATGCCGCGGTTCCGCGGCCGTTTGTTGCCCGTGTCGGTGCAAATTTTGCATGTCGGTGCGTCGGTGCGGGTGTTGGGATTTTCAGTGGGCATATCTGTAAAATCATGTGTTCGAGAATCTGTAACCCTAGTTTCCCTGTTTACTTATAAATTGTAATCTCAAATCTGTAAAAAGGGATGCCTCTTTTCAATCAATAAAATTCAGAATTGTTGGGAGATCAAGAGCATCATTTCTGTAAGTGTTTTTATTTTAATTCATGCCTTAGTGTTAATTCATTTCTTGCCCTAGCTATCTAGTATCATTCTTGCAGTAGAGTAATCATATCACTTGCCTTAGTTAACTTAGTGTAGTTCTTTTTAATCTGCAGTAGATAAGTGATAATTTTAGATCTAAACAAAACACATTAAACATAACAAAAAAAATGTCATTTTTAGAAGATCCCCTAATGAGCGAGTAAAATCCTCGCTTGTTAGGGTTAGGAACAAGGGAGGGATTGAGAGAGGAATATCTCTCATCTCCTTCAATGCCAATAAATTTTCATAAGTAGAACTTCATGCACGCATGCATGATCCGCTCCCTACGGCACCCTACCTACGAGGTAACGGTGAACCGTAGTATAAAGGGCCGGACATACGTGACGTCCATGAAGGTTATAACAATTAATAGGAAAGGACGGACAAGGATCTAGAGGAAGAAACTTCGTTTCTTCCCAATCATCCTAATCCCCTTTGCTAATAATTGTTATGACTTCTAAAAAGTTTTAATCAAAAGGCATTGAAAGAGGTGACAATATTAATCTTATCAACCCTACCTTAGACCTAATCCTAACAAGTTCTTTAATATCGTATAAATTAGTTTTTAAATCAATCAACAAAAACCAAACCACCTTCGGAATCAACTCGTAAAAACACAGATCAGAAAATTACACATCTCTATGGATCGACCCGTATTCACCGGCTAGCTGCAAAGCGACGCCGTTTCTGATTACGGTTAACATAAATTTTTGGATTAATCAAATGGCGCCGTTGCCGGGGATGGCGTAATCTTTCTTTTGTGTAATTTCTGGGTGATTTAAAATTTTTTTTTTATAAAAATTATAAAAATCTGAAAATATAAAAAAGTACAAAAACATTTTATCAAATTTTATCTGTTTGAAGGGTTTTTGTCGTTTGAATTTTGCAGGAACAGTGAAGACTCTCGGATCTGGAATTTTACAGAGGTCAAATCAGAAAAGTGTACATCAGAACAGAGGAGGATTGGGACAATGGAGCAGTACAATTTTTTTCAGAGACTGATCACACCAGAAGACCGTGCATCCGCGGCAAAAGTGCTTCCCAGACCGCGGAACCGCGGTCGTCTGAGCGCTTGTCTGCTCGAAAAAAATTCCAGTTTGTTTCTCATTCTCCCCTCTGCCAACCTCAATATATCTTTTGTGAAATTTTCTGCAGGAATTCTTTGCGCTAAAAATTCTTTCTCCCCCTTCTAAATAACAGATTTTCTGCAGGTTTCTTTGCGCCGCGCTAAAAAATTGATTGCAAGTGAATTTTATTGTTTTGCATAATTTAATCGGACTTTAAGGGGCTAATTGACCAAACTCAGATTGGGTGGGGATTTCATCACCCTTCTCATGACCCCAGAAAACACCTAAAGCATTTGCATTGACCACAATTAATTAAAAAAAAATACTAGACTCAGCCCTAAGGACGTCGAGCTCAATAGGAAAAAGGACTAGTATAGGCATCGACCGTTTATCCTAACTGACTCTGCGGTGTCTAGGCAAGTGTGTCTAGGCTAGTGGTTATTAATTAGGCCCACTACTGTGGTTCCTTCCCACTTACCTGGCACTTACCTGGCCGCAAGTGTCGGTGAAGAGGCGGTTTGAGGTCCTATTTTTAGCCCAGTTAGGAGCTGTCTAGCAGACCTAGGTGACCCTAGATCTAAGCCTGATTGCGCATGTGTGGTTGATACATTTGTGTCATAAGTCTCTTTTCAAAAAAAATTCTTTGCAAAACTCTCACATAAATAAATAAAAAAAAGAGAAAAATCTTTTCAAAACTTGCAACTTGTCGCTAAGAAAACTTGCAACTCACTTCCACCACTTCCATTCACTGACGTTATCTTACCTCCACAGTCTGTCTTTCTTTTTTTTCTGACTACACTACCCCTTTAGTGTATGTCACTTTGGACTAGGGATACTAACGCCCGATTAGTCCGTGTTTCGTTGGTACCGACCGACGAACCTTTCGACACCGAAGTCGACATTCCGTCCATTTCCTTACCTCCACCTTCAAATTCTTCTTTCGAAGGCATGTCGGGATTCAACCCCAACAATACCTTACCGACGGGAATGATTCCACCTCCGCCAGGTGCGAATAACCCGAATCAACCGCCTGTTGAAGCGCCCGCACGAGTTGCGCTCCAGGATCTCTTCTACCCTGTCCGCAGTTCTTTACCCACTTGTCTTTCACCCCCACCGGCAAATGGGGACAATTTTGAAATAAAACCACATTTCATCAATATGCTGCCAAAATTTCATGGTTTGGAATCTGAAGATGCATATATCTTTATCAATAAATTCCAAAATGTCTGCGCTATGATGAAAATGACCCAATTAAGTGATGACGCTATAAGGCTAAGGGTCATTCCTTTCACCTTATGTGACCTAGCCGAGAAGTGGCTATACAGCACCGCATCACATTCCATTAGAAATTGGGACGAGTTTGTGAAAGCTTTTCTGAAAAAGTTCTATCCTCATCACAAAACTGCTAGAATCCGCAATGAAATAATTCAATTTTCACAACTTCCTTCCGAACCATTTTGGAAGTGCTTTGAGAGATTTAAAGACCTACTCGTTCAATGCCCTCATCATGGGATCGAAAGTTGGCAACTTTGCCAAACATTATACGTGGGATTGAACTCGGCAACGAAGCAGTTGCTAGAAACCATATGTCAAGGTCATTTTCTCTCCAAGTCTAGTGACGAAGCATGGCAGTTTCTTGAGGATCTTAGTGAGCAAACAATTCAGTGGGAGAGTACCAAGACCACATCATCTTCTTCTAGTGGTCAATCTAGGGCAGGCGTACATCAAGTAGAAATGTCGATTGCTATGAAGGCCGAGATGGCCGCTCTTACGAAAAAGCTAGAAGCGATTGAGACCAAAATCTCATCGTCTTCTCCTGCCCCTGTTATGCCTCAACGAACTGTTTGTGCTTGTTGTGCGGATCCGTCGCACCTAACCGAAGAGTGTCCTTATAATGCATCTACTCAAGGACAGGATCAAGTCAATGCTGGATTTCAGCAACGACAAAGGAACGATCCGTACTCTTCGACATACAATCCGGGGTGGAGAAGTCACCCAAATTTCGCTTGGAACCAAAATCAACAATTCCAAGGAAATAACAATTTTCAAAGACCTCATCCTCCACAACAACAACAAGCACCTTCACAAACTCAATTTCAACAGCAACCTTACCCTAATCAGGTGAACAATTTTGTGCCTAACACTGCTTACCAGCCAAACAATTACGTTCAACCTAATAATGATAAGGTTAGCTCGGTTGAAAGAAGTCTAGATGCGTTCCTTAAGCAATCTACACAGTCTACAGCAAGACTAGAGACTTCTATTCAATCTTTGGTGCAAAACAGTGCCTCACACGATCAAAGCATCAAATCTATTGAGGCACAAATTGCACAACTCAATGCAGCTTTGAGCGAGCGCGAAAAAGGAAAGCTCCCGTCTCAACTACTGCCCAACCCCGGTCACGCACATGCTGCAAATCAACAGCAAAATCATAACGTAAATGCTGTAACCACGTTGAGATCGGGAAAAGTGTTGCAAAACAACATGGGTATTGACAATGACACCCCTGCCGGTGGCCCTTCTTCATCTTCTTCACCTTCTTCTTCTTCGACTTCTTCTTCTACAGAGCCTATTCTCCACCCTTCACAAGGCTCTACCTCTTCTAGCTCGAACGGACCCATTTCTCACAACACGAACACATCTACACGGGGTGCCGTTCCAACTCGACAATCTGATCCGCAAAAATTGGACTCAACCACTTTTCAAAATGTTCCTTTTCCTAATCGGTTGAGATCAAATAAACCAACTCCACAGATGGAAAAGATTGTAGAGTTGTTCAAACAGGTTAGCATAAATATCCCTCTTTTGGATGCAATCCAACAAGTTTCTTCATATGCAAAAATTTTAAAGGTCTTATGCACCAAAAAGAGAAAGTCACAAGTGCCAAAGAAAGTTTTTGTGGCTAGTGCTATTAGTGATGCTCTTGTAAATTCTTTACCCCCAAAGCAAAAGGACCCCGGGTGTCCTACCATTTCGATAACAATTGGGGACAAGAACATCAATAGAGCACTATTAGATCTTGGTGCGAGTGTCAATTTGCTACCCTATTCTGTGTACGAGCAATTGGGCGTTGGAGAGCTTAAGCCCACTCACTGTACTCTCCAAATGGCCGACCGGTCAATCACCCATCCTAGGGGAGAGCTGGAGGATGTGTTAATTAGAGTAGGGGATTTCATTTTCCCCGTTGACTTTATTGTGATGGATACACAACCTGTCGCTAACCCCCGGAATCAAATTCCGGTAATACTTGGTCGACCATTTCTGGCAACTTCCAACGCAGTGATCAATTGTCGTAATGGTTCAATGAACCTATCTTTCGGCAATATGACAATTGAGCTCAATATTTTCAAGTTGGGAAGTCAGCCTGCTGAGCCTAATGCTAGCGTACTCGATGTTTGCTCGATCAATGAGATCGCGGAGGAGGACTGTGAGTTCGAGAATTTTTTGTTCGATCACAGCAATGTTAACGCCACTAGTGCATTCCTCCTAGAATCCGACACAGCTTTCACGGCGGATGACGATTTTGAGTGTTTTACCTTCGTTGACGACTTTGACGACTCATCACCTGAATTGGAGTCTTTTAATTTTTCGGATGAGTTAATTGAACCATCCGACTTTGTTGCGTACACTCGATTCGAACCTTTGATGGAATCCTTCGAGTTTGAAACAGTTACCCCATTGTTACCATCTATTGTTTCACCTCCTAAACTCGAATTGAAGCTTTTGCCGTCGCACCTAAAATATGCTTATCTAAGTGATAATGAGACCTTACCCGTCATTATATCGGCCTCTCTAGCTCTTGAGCAAGAGAAGGCTCTTTTAATGGTCTTACATAATAATCGGCAAGCTTTCAGCTGGTCTATGGCGGACATTAAGGGGATTAGTCCCCTCATAGTCGAACATCATATACACTTGATGGATGATGCCAAGCCGGCAAGGGATCCTCAAAGACGCCTCAACCCCATTATGAAAGAGGCTGTTAAGAAGGAGATTGTTAAGTGTCTGGATAGTGGTATCATTTACCCTATCTCGGATAGCCAATGGGTTAGCCCAATCCACGTCGTGCCAAAGAAATCCGGCATTACGGTCATTACCAATGAGGCAAATGAGTTAATTCCCACTCGCACCGAAACTGGGTGGCGAGTCTGCATAGACTATAGGAAACTCAATGCCGCGACAAGGAAAGACCACTTTCCTTTACCTTTCATTGACCAAATGCTCGAGCGATTGGCAGGGCACGAGTTCTATTGCTTTCTAGATGGCTATTCCGGTTACAACCAAGTCCCCATCGCTAAAGAGGATCAAGACAAGACAACATTCACTTGTCCCTTTGGCACTTTTGCGTATCGTCGCATGCCCTTTGGGTTATGCAATGCACCCGCGACATTTCAGCGGTGTATGATGGGGATCTTTTTGGACATGGTTGAAAAGTTCTTGGAGATCTTTATGGATGATTTCTCCATCTTTGGCGACTCCTTCGACGAGTGTTTACGACATTTGGACGCTGTTCTTACCCGCTGTAGGGATAAGAACCTAACGTTGAATTGGGAGAAGTGCCATTTCATGGTGCGAGAAGGCATTGTCTTAGGACATGTCATCTCGCAAAACGACATCGAGGTTGATAGAGCTAAAATCGAAGTGATTTCTAATTTCCCTCCCCCTAAATGCGTCAAAGACATTAGAGCCTTCCTTGGCCACGCCGGATTTTATAGACGGTTCATCAAGGACTTTAGCAAGATTGCTAGACCCTTGACTCTCTTATTGGCCAAGGACACAACATTTGCTTTCGACTCCACATGCATTGAAGCATTCGAGTCTTTGAAACATTCTCTCATCTCTGCGCCCATCCTTTCATCTTCGGACTGGACGCACCCTTTCGAAATCATGTGCGACGCATCAGATTTTGCCATTGGCGCTGTCCTTGGACAACACATTAATAAAATGCCGCATGTGATTTATTATGCTAGCCGAACACTAAATGAGGCCCAACTAAACTACACAACAACAGAGAAAGAGTTTTTAGCGGTTGTGTTTGCACTTGAAAAATTTCGGCCTTATTTAATTGGCTCTCCAGTCGTTATATATACTGATCATTCAGCTCTTCGCCACCTCTTTGCGAAGAAGGATGCTAAGTCGAGGCTAATACGTTGGATCCTTTTACTACAAGAGTTTGACCTTGTCATAAAGGACAAAAAAGGATGTGAAAACGTAGTAGCTGATCACCTATCACGACTTCCTTCTTCGCCTACGCTTGATCTCCCAATCACTGATGTTTTTCCCGACGAGCAACTCTTGACCATTTCTTGCGAACCATGGTTCGCCGATATTGTAAACTACTTAGCCACCGGCCTGATACCTAAAGATTGGTCGAAACAGGATAAACTTAGATTTTTGTCCCAAGTAAAGCATTTTTACTGGGATGAACCCTATCTTTTTAAATACTATTCCGACCAAATCATTCGTCGGTGTGTACCTGAAAGTGAGGTCAAGAGCGTGCTGTCTTTTTGCCACGATCAAGCGTGTGGCTGGCACTTTGGCCCAAAGAAGACAGCCGAAAAAGTTTTGCCGTGTGGTTTCTATTGGCCACGACTCTTCAAGGATGCATTTGAATACTGCAAAACTTGCTCACGGTGCCAACACTTGGGCCGGATATCGCGGAGAAACGAAATGCCGCTCCAACCAATTTTGGTTGTGGACATTTTTGATGTTTGGGGTATAGATTTCATGGGACCATTTCCTAACTCTTTTGGAAATGTGTATATTCTTTTGGCCGTTGACTACGTTTCAAAGTGGGTTGAGGCTGTGCCCAGACGAACGAACGATAACAAGGTTGTCGTTCGATTTCTTAAAGAACACATATTTTCTCGATTTGGGCACCCTCGGGCGATAATAAGTGATAATGGTTCTCACTTTTGCAATAGGACTTTCGAGTCCTTAATGCGCAAATACTCTATCACCCACAAGCTGTCAACGCCATATCACCCCCAAACATGTGGGCAAGCCGAGGTTTCAAATCGGCAAATCAAGCAAATCCTGGAGAAAACGGTTTCTAAAAACCGTAAAGATTGGTCACTTAAACTGATTGATGCACTATGGGCTTTCCGTACTGCATATAAGACCGATCTTGGTATGTCTCCATACCGGCTTGTTTACGGGAAGGCTTGCCACCTTCCAGTGGAGATTGAGCATAAGGCGTTTTGGGCTATCAAAGAGCTGAATTTATCTTTAGGAGATGCGGGCAGCAATCGAAAGCTGCAATTGAATGAACTAGAAGAGCTGCGGGATGAGGCATATGATAATGCCATAATTGCTAAAAACCGAGCTAAGGTGTTCCACGATAAACACCTGTTGCGAAAAACTTTTGAACCTGGTCAACAGGTTTTACTCTATGACACTCGGTTACATTATCACCCCGGCAAGCTCCGTTCTAGATGGAGAGGACCTTTTGTAGTCCGCACCGTTTATCCGCACGGTGCGGTTGATCTTGAAAATCCCGAAGACGGTACCTTATTCAAAGTGAATGGGCATCGACTGAAACCGTTCTTCACAGCGGACCCTTCGGAGGAGCTCCTGCTTTTACAGGAGCCGATCTACACCGATTAATTTTCCTCCACCTTCACCCCCGACTTTCCATTTTTTTTTCAAAACTTTAAGTTTGGGGGTGTGTATACATTTTGTAAATATATAATCCCAAAATACCATAAAAAATTTTAAAATAAAAAGAAAAAAATATATATATTTTTGGACCTAATTGCAAATTTCCAGAATTAATAGCTGACATTTTTTTTATTACAAATAAAACCCTCGTTTTAGAGGGTGTTTTATACAAATATCCATCTTTCCCCTCTATTTAAAGAGAACCGAGCCTTTCCTCTGCGCCAACCCTAAATATTTTCTCTCCATAAAACCCTAGCCGCCACCCCCTACCCTCTCCAGAAAAATCTCGCAGCACCGCCACCATAACGCCGCGGTTCCGCCGCATTATCCGCCTCCCGCCGCGCTTCAGCCGCCGTCTGGTGTCGTCTCCCCCTGAAATTTTCAGGGGAGGTAAATATGAACTTTTCCTCTCTGTTTCTTGCATACTTTTTTCTGAAAAATTATTATGGCACATAAAATGCAGTTTGAGAGGGATTTTCCCCCGGTTTTCACTCACGAATTGTACGGTAGCTATTTTGCACATGAAATAGAGCAAAGGGGCTGGAATTTCCTGACCTACAATCACCCTTTTGCGTTTGCTATACCTGAACTAGTTACCCTGTTTTATGAATCAATGGAGGATAATAGTCTAGACGACTTAGGCTATATTAAAATAAATTGGGGAGATCGCGTAATTCACATTGATAGGGATATGATCCACGAAGTCACACTCATACCCCGTGTGCCCGCACATGACCACCCCTTACACTTTTAGGATTATATGCCCTTGAAGGGGAATGACCGTGAGAGAGAGCCGCGTAAGGGTATCCAAGCACGGACCCTTTTCGCAAACGTTTTTACTGTGTGCCGGTGGGCACAAAACAACATCTTTGGCAGCTCGCACAACACGACTTTTTTCACCCCCTCATTACATGTCGTACACACACTAATGACGAAAAATCCACGGTTCGACATGTGCACTGTATTGCTCCAGTCTATAGGTGCGGGAAAAAGGCGTACCATCTACCCATGTCCCATGCTAGTCACCCAACTCTGCCGTTATTTCCTCCCCATCGAGGAATTTGATTCATACATGATAGGAGGAGTTCCGGTTCGACCACTCGTTGAGGGCGTTACTTCGTCCTACTCTAGACTTACTGATATTTGGTCACGAACCGAACCGGTAGAGAATATTCCCGCTCGCACCCCTAGCTCTAGCTCAACATCGAGCGGGGACGAGCTGACCCCTCAAGAGCATGCACGATTGATGCGGAGAACGGTAAGACGAATTGATTCTCTGAGGGACGAGTTTCGGGCGACAGCACGAGATCACGACCGTCGGTCGACGGAAATTGAGAGGGGTATTCAAACCCTTTTGGCTAGAGGGGAGCGATCACGTTCACGCTCACGGGCGCGACGTGGGGCCGGGCAGTGAGGGCACTGCTTTGCTCAAGTTTGGGGGAGAGGGTAGTGTATATAGTTATCTTTTGCATTGCATATTGTATATATTCTTTTCCTTTTGCATATTTAATTTCTGCATTGCATCTTTATATAAAAAATCATAAAAATTTGAAAAATTTGAAAAATAAAAAAATTAGAAAAAGAAAAACCCATAAAAATTGAAAAATTTCAAAAAATTATAAAAATTAATGTATTCAATTCTGGTTAATTGACTTGAGTTTGATAAATAGGTTAACTGGCTAGGAAAAACTAGATCTTAGACTTAGCAAATTAAAAACCCTAAAAATAACCTTCCTTAGAGTTTAACGGTAGAAAGTACATGTCTTTGTAGATTATTTGGAAATAGGCAAATTTTGGGTTCACTTCTTGGGCTAAGTCGAAACGAAGGAAAAGTATTAAAACTTTTATTATAGTATAAGTTTGAAAAATAATTCCTAGCTTAAGTCTAGATTCTGAAAACATATACCCTACAATTTGCACAATCACGCACCTTCAAACTTGGAATAGTAGAAGAGACCTTGAAATGCTCTTGTCTAAAGTCCTTAGTACGAAGAGCAAAAAAATGAATAAAGGAAAAAAATGGACACTGGTTTTGAGATTACTTAAGGCTAAAACATAGAAAAATATTTAGCGAGGGTGCTTCATCACCTAGTGCCTTAGACCAACTGGTTTGGGAGTCACTGCTAAAAGCCTTGGGTGTTGCAAAACTAGGAAGTACGCTTTAAAGTGCTAACGCATCTTGTAATCGGTTGTTGGTACCTCAAGAAGTATTAACGGTCGCATGAAGGATGTGTAAGCGAAATTCACCAATTAATAAGTGCTTTGGACAATGGACGAGAGTACGATTGCTTGATTTGAATTTCCAAGTGTAGGGGTGATATTTACACACACGTGGGTATATGTGATTAGAGTTTAGATAAGAGAAAGGAATAAAGAATAGAACTTGTACCTTTAGTAGAGTTGATAGAAATTCCTAAGCAGAGATGAAACCCTAGAAGGAAAACTTAAGAAATGCCGAAAGCTAAGTAATTCTATAGAACATATATAATCTTAAGTTAAATAATGAGGAAGTGTGAAGAATATGAGTGGATAATTTGCGGGTCGACGATAATAGAATTCCTTGTTAGAAAACCTAATTAGAAAACAAAAGTCGAAAAACCAAATTGATAGGATTTTGTGGGTGTAATCCGCTGAAAAACCCTCAGGAGACAACACTCCTCCTACTAGGGACACCTAGAGGTTTAACGGCTTGTTGCACGTGCTCAGTGCAATCACGTTTCCCTGCGAAAGTGCGGCTAGGTTAACTTTTATTGAGAATAAAATAATAAGTTTGCTTGAGGACGAGCAAAAGATAAGTTTGGGGGTATTTGTTCATACTATAATATTGTTGCGCCACGGCAGCGCCCCGGCCTTCTATCCGAGGCCAAAATGCGGAATCAAAAATTTTCCTTACTTGGAAACTGGCGCTACCGCGGACAAAGAAAACTCGGATCGTTAACCATTAACCTATACTAGCTAACAAGAGATGGGAAGAGAAGTATACCGAGTGATCCGAGTCCTCCGGTCTTCTCGTCATCGTCCCGATCTCCCGCGGAAAGTCCTGTCTCCACATCGTCGCCTCCTCGCCGGAAAGGCACCACATCGCCTGCGTCTTTTACGGGCTCCTGCCTCAATACCGAGGCAACTCGGGCATGAAGCCGGCAACTCGACATGCTCAAGATATGCTGTAGAATGTGTAGTGTAGAGTCTATGTCTCATTTGGGGTTTGTTGCCTTTGAAGATGATGGAGGAATCAAGATTAGAAAAATGGTGCTTGCATTTTTCTAGCATGAAAATGAGATCAAGAATGAAACTCTCAAGATGAAGCTCTCATCTTCTTTTTTCTCTCAAGTGAGTTCTATCATCTCCAAAATGAGAATGGTGGAGGAGGGAATACAAAACCACAACCATAGAAGGAAGGTAATGGTAGTAAAAGCAAGTGGTGACCATAGCCAAACATTATCATCACAATCTCACATCAAAACCAAATCAATCATAATCACCTTTTACAAGAAATGATGATAGAAAAGAAATGAATAAAAAAGATGCTATCATAATTAATACATATGCAAGAAAACCCTCCACAACATGTTATTTGCAAACTTGCAAATAACACCCTCCATCGGAAAAGTCCGGCCGGGAAAGAACAAAGGAAAACCGGCCGGAACGGAATGCAAACTGGCAACTCCAGAAAACTGGTCCCGTAATAAATTACAGGAAAACCCCAACACTGTGCATACACACCCACATCTGTATTCTGACCGGATACAAATGCAATGAGACAAAATCTATACTGTACTAAACTAGGACCGGCTTAAGCCAAAGCCGGCTAGTAATATCCGTTCGATCCTGATCCGTGCAATACCGCACGTATCAGATCGAACCCTGCCATATAACTATACGGCCACTAGTACAAAACTGTCCGATCCTGATCCGTGCAATACCGCACGTATCTGATCGGACCCTACCATATCTCCATACGGCCTCTACAGCGTTTCGCCCGAAAGCTTGAGTAACTGTAAGTGTGGTGGACTCTAAAGACTCGTCAATACTATGGCTGTGGATTTAACCACTAGCACGTCAGAGGTATAAGCCAATACGTGACGGGCCACCAGCTATTGAACAAAAGGGACGTCGATGAGCGAACTCATCCTGACACCCTACTGAGCCTGTCAGTGACAATATCCGTACAGTCCGGTCCGTTCGTCTATAAGCATCGCATGTCGGGCCTAGGGGGTTGGAAGAAGTCAGACCCCCAAAAGCGGTACAAGTTGTGTCGGAGTGTAGCCCAGAACGCCCTGAGATACTACTGGAATACTTACCAGTAAATCTCCTGCCTCGGCCGAGGGCTTTGCGTAATGGCTCTCCTAGACACAGCGCGACCTCACCCCCAATACCGGGAGAGACGAACCCCTGAAGATCCGCTCACTGCCTCTATGTGGCTCGGGACTGTACCCAACTAAAACCTGTTTGCACGACTCCTTTGAGCCGTGGTAGGGTAGTAATCAAAGCACAGTGGGAACTCACACGAGACAAATGACGATCCTCAGGTCGATGAACTAACCTATACACATGTCACCAGGGAACTGCTATCTGACATCAGGTATAAGTCCAACTAGCATGTTCCCGGCGAGTCCTGTCCGGTGTACTCATAACCCAATGAGCACCTGTATACATCTTAGGTGAACCAACTGACACCAGTGGCTTGTGAGACCGGCCACCGCCCCTCGTCGGGGTCTCGACTGTATACACTAGTCTACTCTGGAGAATCGATGCCCTGTCTCGAAACTCCCACGACTAGGGACCTTTTAAGGATATGCTTATAGACCACCAGCTCTCACGTATATGATCGCCATCAAACTGTCGGCAGTCAAGCAAGAATCCTAGGGGCTCTATCAGCGTGTAATAGCGACCTGTAAGGTCACCTGAAGCAGTACACGATGATAAAGGTAAACCATATAGCATACTATCATCTCGAGTAAGACTGTCCTACCGGGATAGGTCCTCCCTCAATCATTGCAATCACGTGCCTGTGATCCAATAATTGACTCTGAGGGCACTATCTCCAACAATCTCCCACTTGCACTCAAGGCTAATTATTGCGATGCCGCATACTCACAGCCCGTGTGATACCGAACACCCAACTCCTCTACTAGTCAGTCTCACAAAGCTCGTTTGCGAAACTATTGCGTTCGAGGAATAGCCTCAGTGAGTGGATCCGCTGTGATGTTTCTTTCTATGTCTCTCTATATCTCAAGTTCGCAGAGAAAGCCATCTCCCGAAATGAGCAATACCTGTCTTAGAATGTCTGGATGTCTGATGGGACCTAGCTCATAAATGAACTCCAAATCCAAACTTCTTAGACTGTATCGTCAACTGAACTTAATCAGTATCCTGCGCCATGCCTCCCTCAGTTTCGCCTTGGACCACCTGTCCAAAATACTGCCCCTCGTCAGAAGGAGAAACTATAACTCTGACAGCCACTCTGCCATCCATGTCACCTTGGAAGCCTGGAGTGATAACCGTCTCCTAAAAGAGGCTGTCGTTATCACATCCCTAGAACACGCACTTATGTCCTAAAACTGCTTCCGATTGTTTCTCCAGGATTGGATTAATATCAACTTATTGCATCTACTGCAAGAACAACATCTGGTGTGGTACTTGACATCTCATGATTGACTCAATTGCCTAAGTAAGTGATCTGCCAATCATGCACATCCCTCTCCCCTTTAGTCTGTAAGACACCTTTAGAGAGGGTGACTCCATTACCTGCAGGTACACTACCATGCCAGGAGTCGTCCATTCTAAATACTCTTAGAATGCTGTCTAAGTACCCAGATTGGGAAACCACCCAAATCTAGATCTAAAACTATAGATCTAGTAGCCAGAATATCTGATATAATATCCAAGTCCTGTGTGGAGAAACAACTGTGTGACGACCAAAGTATAACCGATCGTAGTATAGGAATATCACTTCCTACTACCTTCTCAACAGATCCATCCCCTATTCTGATGAAGTCAAACCTATGACTGTCACATCAGAAATAGATGATCAATCTCCGCTGTATCTGCTTTAGTCTATAAATAGACATAAGCTACCTGTCCACCAATGCTTCCGCTGCTCCCACTGACTACGACAACCCTCTGGCAGAGTCATATACACGTACACTTCTGAAGCTAGTTCAGAACGATGCTATACTCATCCTCCTGCCGGGTCTCGCGGCCTGGAACAACAGCAATGGCAAGTGTGGGTAAACAAGAACTTCCCTGTCACCGTCCTTGAGGCTACCGGAGTACTTCTCGGGTGCCTGAAGTTACCCACCATATATGCGGAGTGGCCAATGGAATGTCAAATCAGATTGAATCTTTAGGTTCCTTATCAAATCTTCAGTAATCGTTTGCGGTTCTGGAATCACTTCCAGTTCTACCATACTCCTACTACTGTTTTTGAAAAAAAATCCATTTTTTTAAATAAAACTGTGGCGAGTCTAGAACAATATTTCTATTGATCTGCCAGATGGTAGAAAGTCAACCCTCGTCATAGCCTGGGTCAACCCGCAAACAGCCATTACAGAAACGTGCCTTGGGTTGTCCAGTGTCTGGTTTTAAGCATAAGCCGGACAACTCCCCGTACCTTAACAATGTCAAGATATGAACTGTTCTATATCCAATATAGAAACAGAGGCACTGATTTAATTTAACCAGATTCAAATCATGCAGCTGTCTCCAGTGCATGTCAACTAAATGGAAGGAGGCCGATCAGTGTTACTCAACTTAGGAATGTTTCCAATTATGAGTAACGTGAAAGAGAAGCTAGTTCTCTTTATCATTACTATCAACTGAATACCATACACAAGTATCTACATCTTCGATCACTTTGAAGAATCCCGATACTTGCTACACCTGGTTCTCCACTCTATTCAAATACCTATAACTCCTCAAAACTTAGACCCTGTGTTTCTACGAAACACATGTCTAAGAACTAGAGAAGTTAAAAGTAAACAGAATATAGTATGAGGACCAACCCCTCTGTCCTAATGGACACTGGACAACATACAATACTCTGTATAAGTCCGCTGAGTCTAACAACTCTTTCACTGTGCGTCGTAGGTTGAAAACTATACTCATGGTTAAGAAGAATTACACCGCTGTTTAATGCTCCTTACCTAACCATCCACTGATATAGGTAAATGTCATCGACATAATATCAAAAGGTATATCTCACTCTATGAAAATAGACGTACAGATATATCAATTTGAAATTGGTGCACAACAGCGGATATTCAAAACCAAATATTTGCCGACCGGCAAACAGCCCAGATGATCTCCTCAAATATCACCGATTACAACGAATCCCGATATAATGAGGATGATCACCCTATTCCCAATAACTTACTCCCACTCATCATCTGTAAAACCATACAGATGTGAGAATCATACCTGGTAAATACATACCCTGGAGCAAGTATCTAATCGGGAAATCAGTTTTCTTTTAACATTACACAGTGAAACCGAAACATTGAAATGTTTCGGTGGGGTATTCCGGTATTCTTAGTAATGCCTCTTCCATTATCCAGATTCATAACTGTAACCGTATCTCTTTGCCATCTGTCCAAATCCCTTTATATGTCTTTAGTCATTACCGTCTGCACACCCCTTTAGGCCAAATGGTTTTCTTCCTTCCCTACAGTTCGGCACCAGCCTATGGTTTGGAAGAAGACTATCCAATAAGCATAAAAGGTGTACTGTCCTAATCCTAGGAGCACTCGCAAAGCGAGAGAAGGTGAAGATAAAAGACAACCGAATAAACTTTATTCCTATTTCTCCTGAACCAGAATCCATCCCCGAACTGGAACAAGTTCCTTTCGAGTTCGTATATAACCATACGATGGAGTATCCAAATAAACTGTGGATCTTCGTAGTGATACGGAGTGTCCTGGAGAAATACAAAGGTGATTTAGGATTGGCGAAGAAATACTTGGTTCGGTCGTGAATAGCAGTCGCAATTTACTTTGCCCTCTTACTAATCCCTTGCTTTGTCTTAATCTTGATACCTTCTGCACACCTTTTAGGCTAATTGGTTTTCTTCATTCCCTACCGGTCGGCACCAGCCTAAGGTTTGGAAGAAGACTATCCAATTTGCGTAATAGGTGTACTATCTCCTAAACCAAGGAGTACTCACAACTTGAGAGAAGGTAAAAGGGAAAAGACAACTGAATAATCCTATCCGTTTTCTCCAGAACCGGAAACCATCCTCGAATTCCTTCGAGTTCGTATCTAACCATACGATGGTTTTGTCCAATGGAAGTGGACGTTCGCAGTAATGCGGGGTGTCCTGGAGAAAAGGGTAAAAGTAGGAGTGGAAATGAGGTCTGCAACTCTGACAATCCAAAAGCCTGTGTTAAGAAGGTTCGGTCAACTTGGTCACTGAGTCATAGTCCAGGGTCGGGTCAATGGTCGCTGCCAAAGAGAGAGAGAAAAGAAACACTCAGCGTGCACTCTAACCTAGATCAGAATGGTTATCACTTTGTCTAATCAGGAAACCTCCCACTGTACCTCAAATTCTCCTCCAAACCTGAAAGAAGAATTAGTCAGGGTCACCCGAGGAGTAAACTAACTCATCAGTGGGAATCGGGATCCAACTATCATCGCATGATAACTTGACGGAATCCACTCAAGTCACCACACTCCAGAAGGTATGCGCATGCCTGGCAAGTTTCAGTTCTTTTGAAACTCCCGATGTGATTTTTACCCCTAGGACCCAAGTGACCTTGACAATGCCAACATATCAAAGAGACCTAGTCAAGTTCAACCCGTCATTATCTTGATTGCGTTAAACCCACCCGTACGAGTCCTTGATAATGCCAACATAACCGTACGACTGTCCTAACCAATCCACTTATCCAAGCGACAGAAAAGTATTACACAGCTACCGAACACTACGCCTCGGCAATGCACGACATACGTAGCACAAATACTAAGCAATACTAATCTGAAATGACGGAGGGCTACGGATGGTTTTTGGCGAAAAACCTTTTACCGTAATGAACTTGATATCGTTGAAGGAACTGCATAGCTTTTATAAAAAATATAGTGACGAAAACCCTTTGCTAAAGAGGTCACTCCCGGTGAAGGGATCTCGGCTCTTTCCCCGTAGAATGAGGTGCAGGATATTCCAACTGAATACCACGATGCAAAGCAAAAAGTAATCGGCTATAGTGAAGTTAATGCCCTGACGCAAACTTCTGTCCAAGGGGTCACTCCCGGTGAAGGGATCTCGGCCCTTGCCTCGTCGACTGAGGAGCAGGATATTCCAAATGAATACCACGATGCAAAACAAAAGTGAACGTCCTTGCAATAACAGCTTTTTGAAAAAGTGTTCCAACAACATCAGAATAGGTTTGTTTATCTTGCATTGATCCGAATCAACGCAGTCCCATCACTGGATCACACCACAAAGAATGAAAATATACTGATGTACGTATATACCATCCGTATTCGCCACAGGGTCCCGTCATCACCCGTTAGGTTACTTAACTAACGACAGAGCGGGGACTGGACTAGCGCGGATGCAAAACATATACAACATCTACTAATATATATACCAATATATTATATTTCGCTCAAGGCGTGATAAAATGCAACATCACAGAAATGTACAGCATCACAGAACAATACAGATATCTGGGATCCCCGGGTTTCACAGAGCCGCTGCTGAAACCCGACGTTCCCCTGGTCGTATGGATAGCCTGTGCAATGAAATCCTAGACCCCTACGGGCGCGGCAAGTCACCCGCCAAAACCTGAAGCGAGGCAGCCCCCTTCAGCACCGTGAATGGACCACCCAGCACTTCATGGAATCCAGTAACTTGGGCACACCTCCTGGGTCAACCTGTACCCCCTACGAGTGCGGCGAATAGCCCGCCAATCCTAGAGTGAAGCCCCCTCCGTCTCAATGCCATGAGATGCGGCCCGTTGCCCTCTAGAACCCGGCTATCCGTGCACCCCTCCGTGGGGTAATCCTAGTACAGAAAGTAAAAATATACATACACCGGGTACATCGACCGCAACCAGGTCGTGCCCCAAAAGAATAATACAAACAGGCAGTGACGGCAGTCCACATGTCGGACGCTCGCCCCGCAATATCAAATGTACATAATACAACAAAACAGTACTAGCATTGCATCCAGGCTATCCCCCACGACCGATCCGCAACAACACAGCATAAACATAGAACATCAACGTGAAAGTCACGTTCGCAAATCCGTCTAACCGGGCTATAGCAGTTAGACGGGATTTACCGATCAAGTGACATTCACGGTCGCAGATATAATGTAAATACTGTGAAATAATGTGTTTAAAATATCCGATCGATCAAAAATTAACAAGCGGGCCCCCAAGCAATACTGTAGCACTCACAGAGAATCTGGGCCCAATATTAATATTCCAAAAGCCCTATTTTCAGCCCAGAAAGCAACTGAAGAAAAACGACCAAGTGAACTTACCATAGTGCGGCGGAACCGCGGCCCAAAGGGGGTTTTGGCCGCGGTTCCGCGCTCCAACTAAAGAGTCACCGTGTCGAATTTCTACAGTATCCTTATATTTTCCAGTACATCATTTTTCTGCAACCTGAAAAAATTTTTGAGCAAGGAAAAAAACGACAGAAAACTGATGCATGCAAAAACGCGGTTTTTGGAATTTTGGTCGACCGGGTAAGTAAAACGCATTAGAACAAGCTAGGCAAGGTTAATGGCGTGGCTCTGATACCATGTTGTGCCACGGCAGCGCCCCGGCCGTCTATCCGAGGCCAAAATGCGGAATCAAAAATTTTCCTTACTTGGAAACTGGCGCTACCGCGGACAATGAAAACCTGGATCGTAACCATTAACCTAATGCTAGCAAACAAGAGATGGGAAGAGAAGTATACCGAGTGATCCGAGTCCTCCGGTCTTCTCGTCATCGTCCCGATCTCCCGCGGAAAGTCCTGTCTCCACATCGTCGCCTCCTCGCCGGAAAGGCACCACATCGCCTGCGTCTTTTACGGGCTCCCGCCTCAATACCGAGGCAACTCGGGCATGAAGCCGGCAACTCGACATGCTCAAGATATGCTGTAGAATGTGTAGTGTAGAGTCTATGTCTCATTTGGGGTTTGTTGCCTTTGAAGATGATGGAGGAATCAAGATTAGAAAAATGGTGCTTGCATTTTTCTAGCATGAAAATGAGATCAAGAATGAAACTCTCAAGATGAAGCTCTCATCTTCTTTTTTCTCTCAAGTGAGTTCTATCATCTCCAAAATGAGAATGGTGGAGAAGGGAATACAAAACCACAACCATAGAAGGAAGGTAATGGTAGTAAAAGCAAGCGGTGACCATAGCCAAACATTATCATCACAATCTCACATCAAAACCAAATCAATCCTAATCACCTTTTACAAGAAATGATGATAGAAAAGAAAGGAATAAAAAAGATGCTATCATAATTAATACATATGCAAGAAAATCCTCCACAACATGTTATTTGCAAACTTGCAAATAACACCCTCCATCGGAAAAGTCCGGCCGGGAAAGAACAAAGGACAACCGGCCGGAACGGAATGCAAACTGGCAACTCCAGAAAACTGGTCCCGTAATAAATTACAGGAAAACCCCAATACTGTGCATACACACCCGCATCTGTATTCTGACCGGATACAAATGCAATGAGACAAAATCTATACTGTACTAAACTAGGACCGGCTTAAGCCAAAGCCGGCTAGTAATATCCGTTCGATCCTGATCCGTGCAATACCTCACGTATCAAATCGAACCCTGCCATATAACTATACGGCCACTAGTACAAAACTGTCCGATCCTGATCCGTGCAATACCGCACGTATCTGATCGGACCCTGCCATATCTCCATACGTCCTCTACAGCGTTTCGCCCGAAAGCTTGAGTAATTGTAAGTGTGGTGGACTCTAAAGACTCGTCAATACTATGGCTGTGGATTTAACCACTAGCACGTCAGAGGTATAAGCCAATACGTGACGGGCCACCAGCTATTGACCAAAAGGGACGTCGATGAGCGAACTCATCCTGACACCTTACTGAGCTTGTCAGTGACAATATCCGTACAGTCCGGTCCGTTCGTCTATGAGCATCGCATGTTGGGCCTAGGGGGTTGGAAAAAGTCAGACCCCCAAAAGCGGTACAAGTCGTGTCGGAGTGTAGCCCAGAACGCCCTGAGATACTACTGGAATACCTACCAGAAAATCTCCTGCCTCGTCCGAGGGCTTTGCGTAATGGCTCTCCTAGACACAGCGCGACCTCACCCCCAATACCGGGAGAGACGAACCCCTGAAGATCCGCTCACTGCCTCCATGTGGCTCGGGACTGTACCCAACTGAAACCTGTTTGCACGACTCCTTTGAGCCGTGGTAGGGTAGTAATCAAAGCACATTGGGAACTCACATGAGACAAATGACGATCCTCTGGTCGATGAACTAACCTATACACATGTCACCAGGGAACTGCTATCTGACATCAGGTATAAGACCAACTAGCATATTCCCGGCGAGTCCTGTCCGGTGTACTCATAACCCAATGAGCACCTGTATACATCTTAGGTGAACCAACTAACACCAGTGGCTTGTGAGACCGAACACCGCCCCTCGTCGGGGTCTCGACTGTATACACTAGTCTACTCTGGAGAATCGATGCCCTGTCTCGAAACTCCCACGACTAGGGACCTTTTAAGGATATGCTTATAGACCACCAGCTCTCACGTATATGATCGCCATCATACTGCCGACAGTCAAGCAAGAATCCTAGGGCCTCTATCAGCGTGTAATAGCGACCTGTAAGGTCACCTGAAGCAGTACACGATGATAAAGGTAAACCATATAGTATACTATCATCTCGAGTAAGACTGTCCTACCGGGATAGGTCCTCCCTCAATCATTGCAATCACGTGCCTGTGATCCAATAATTGACTCTGAGGGCACTATCTCCAACAAATATTGCATTATTGTACTCCCCATTTTTATTCATTTTATAAGTAAACAGGTACTCTTGACGCACGTTTGTTGCATGTTACAGGATACAGGCTCTTGGAGCGAATACAGTGGAAAAGACGAAAGTTGATACAGAAAAGGGACTTTTGACCAACAAGTAGACGGATCCTAGTCAAGCCCAGACTAATAATAGTTCAAGGCAACGCAAGGTCCGAGCATGTCAAAGTGAAACGGTTAAAAGACCAATACAAAATCTCACTGAAGATCTGGAGAAGAATAAGAAGCCAAACAGAGAAATAAAATGAAGAAATAACAAGCCCAGACAACTACAATGAAGCTCAGAAAATTTGGTGAGGTGATCTCACCAAAGGGCCGCGGAACCGCGGCCCAGACCCCCCCATGCCGCGGTTTCGCGGCCGTTTGTTGCCCGTGTCGGTGCAAATTTTACGTGTCGGTGCGTCGGTGCGGGTGTTGGGATTTTCAGTGGGCATATCTGTAAAATCATGTGTTCGAGAATCTGTAACCCTAGTTTCCCTGTTTACTTATAAATTGTAATCTCAAATCTGTAAAAAGGGATGCCTCTTTTCAATCAATAAAATTCAGAATTGTTGGGAGATCAAGAGCATCATTTCAGTAAGTGTTTTTATTTTAATTCATGCCTTAGTGTTAATTCATTTCTTGCCCTAGCTATCTAGTATCATTCTTGCAGTAGAGTAATCATATCACTTGCCTTAGTTAATTTAGTGTAGTTCTTTTTAATCTGCAGTAGATAAGTAATAATTTTAGATCTAAACAAAACACATTAAACATAACAAAAAAAATGTCATTTTTAGAAGATCCCCTAATGAGCGAGTAAAATCCTCGCTTGTTAGGGTTAGGAACAAGGGAGGGATTGAGAGAGGAATATCTCTCATCTCCTTCAATGCCAATAAATTTTCATAAGTAGAACTTCATGCACGCATGCATGATCTGCTCCCTACGGCACCCTACCTACGAGGTAACGGTGAACCGTAGTATAAAGGGCCGGACATACGTGACGTCCATGAAGGTTATAGCAATTAATAGGAAAGGACGAACAAGGATCTAGAGGAAGAAACTTCGTTTCTTCCCAATCATCCTAATCCCCTTTGCTAATAATTGTTATGACTTCTAAAAAGTTTTAATCAAAAGGCATTGAAAGAGATGACAATATTAATCTTATTGACCCTACCTTAGACCTAATCCTAACAAGTTCTTTAATATCGTATAAATTAGTTTTTAAATCAATCAACAAAAACCAAACCACCTTCGGAATCAACTCGTAAAAACATAGATCAGAAAATTACACATCTCTGTGGATCGACCCGTATTCACCGGCTAGCTGCAAAGCGACGCCGTTTCTGATTACGGTTAACATAAATTTTTGGATTAATCAGCTAGCAAGTTTCAGTTCTTTTGAAACTCCCGATGTGGATTTTTGCCCCATGCTCTTATGACCTTGACTTTGGCCAAAATATCATAAGTCACATGTCAAATTCTACCCGTCATTCTCCAGGTTAATTTGAGCCTACCCGCACATACCCTTGACTTTGGCCAACATGGTAGAACGACTGCCCCAAACCAACACATCTATCTATGCTGCACATGAATACCCAATAGCTACCAATCACTATGCCTTGACTTTGGCCAACATACATAGCTTGAATACTTATTAACCATTCATATGAAACGACGGAGGGCTACGAATGGTTTTGGCGAAACCATGAACGTAGTGAACTTGATATAATCGAATGAACGAGATAGCTTTCAAAAGGAGTGGTTCAAGCTCCGCATTTAAAAGTTTGGTTTTGAAAAGAACCGAGTGGTTTTCAATGTGTTCCAACGACTTTTACTTGGTTTATTTTTTTCTTGCATTAATTCCAATGCGTCCCATCATTTAATCCTACCATTGCAGAAAACAATGAAAATATGACGTACGCTTATGCCATCCACATTCGCCACGGGGTCCCGTCATCACCCGTTAGGTTACTTAACTAACGACAGAGCGGGGGCTGGACTAGCGCGGATGCAAAACATAAGCAACGCCTAAATAGATATCATATAGATATATATAAACATTCGTCACATGCAATGATAGCCATTCCAGATCACAGATAAATACATTGGATATACTAGGAATCCGCAATTCGTACGAGCCTGTAATGAAGAACGGATTACACGGTCGCGATGAATAGCCAAACCCCACCCTAGACCCCTACGGGTGCGGCAAACTACCCGCCAAGTATCCGAAGTGAAGCAACCTCCCTCAACAACGTGAGTAGGCCACTCGGCACTTCGAGGTACCCGGTAGTTTGTGCACCCCACCTTGGGTCTATCCTAGGAGCAAAAACAGTAAAAAGAAATTATACAATGATGGCTACAACCCCGACCCGGTCGTGCGGTCATACAAATAATATTACATCAATTTACATATTACAAGAATTGAAAGAATAAGAAAACTCTCATCTCACAACCCCCCGGCTATTCATCCGCGACAATCCAACGAATTCATATACACAAACCATCAACATTACAGATCACAGATATGTATAACCCCCACTAATCGACGTATAGCGATTAGCGGACGTTCAATACATATATCACATCATAGATATAACCCATTAGCCAAAGTGTAAAGAAGTTCGATCAAAAATACGGATTTGTGACCACCCCAAAAACCAACTTGTTCTCTGGAAAATCTGGGTGGAAACAAACTACATCAAAAATCACAAAACAGTGGCAGAAGAACGCTGCAGGAAAAACGACCCACGGCCGAGTCAACTCGGCCGTGGATCCGCAGCAAGAGCATGCTCTTGCCGCGGTTCCGCGGTGAGTTGGTCGACTCGCTGGCTCATTTTTCTTCTGTGTTCTGTAAAAACCCTGAGCCAATTTTTGAAGTATGATTTAATATTTTTAGAGCAGATTTAAAAATCGGCAGAAACTTTGGGTTTTGAAAAAATGTTTTGCGATTTTTTCCGATCGAAGTTTTAGATACTTTGCTAACTAGTTAGTTTGTGTTTAGCTAGGCTATGATACCACTGTAAGTCGACGTTGCCCACCCCGGTGCTTGCGGGGAGGTGGAAACGTTATGAAAAATCTGATTTTTACAACACTAGGCAACATGGACTAACCAAAGGAGGGATCTTTGCTAAACAAAACTAACTACCAAAGCTAAAAGAGTTTAGCTACTCGGAAAGGGGGTTATACCTAGGTCTTCAAGTCCTTCTCTTCTTGCTCCTTGGAGTGAAAGAACGGGTTCTCCTTGTCGCCTTCTCTTGCCGAAGAAAGATCCACCCGAGGGCTTCAACCTTTGGCTCCAACCTCAAACTAGAAGTAACTAAGGTGCTTGGTGTGCTAGACCTAGGACCTTAGAAAGAGTAGAGAGTGTTTTTGAAGGGATTATCTCAAGCTCAAATGGTTCTCAACTCATGAGAGGGGAGAGCTAGAGAGAGAGGAAGAGGAGGAGAGAGAATGAAAATTATCAAGTGAGAAGAAATAATGCAACCTTCTCACATATATGTGATTTATGAAAATTAGATAGTTAGCTAAAGATAATTGTCATGGTTAATCAAGAAATGACCATTATCATTTCACATTAAATGCTTTTGCAAGGATCAAAGAGCATCTTTCATATGGAATGATGATGGTCAACTTGTCAACCTAGGTCAACAAGTCAAGTATAGTCAAATGGTCAACAACCCTAACCATGCACAATTATAATTAACTAATTATTAATAAATCATAATTCACACATAAACATTAGGGTTAAGAAAATGACAATGGTCATCAACCCTAATCAAAGTCCTCTGCCTCTGTCTCAGTCAACTGTGCATACACACCCATATCCGTGTTCCGAGAAACACGAATACAATGAGATAAAACCAATCCCAAATCATATAATAGAATCCGGCTTAAACCAAAGCCCGCTAGTATAAGCTGGCCGGACACCAAACGTGCACAAGTGCGCGGATGTGAACGAACCCTGTCGCAAAAATGCGACCTCTACTCATTTTGCCTAAAGGCGAATAACCCTCTGTGTGGGACTCTAAAGACTCGACACTACGCTGGCAGTGGGTTTAACCACAGACCGCAAGCGGCACTAGCTGTACGTAACAGTCCCCAGGTAGATGCCGATAAGAAGACTGATGAGCTAAACCCCATCTGAACTCCTACTGAGCCTGAATGTAACAGTCTCCGTACAGTCCGGTCTGTTCGTCTAAGAACATCGCATGGCGGGCCTATGGGGGTGGTAAACGTCAGTCCCCTACTAGCGGTACAAGTCGTGCCGGAGTATAGTCCAGAACACCTGAGATAACACTGGAAACCTACCAGTCTATCCCGCTTTCCCTGGCCAGGGACTTTGTGTAATGGCTCTCCTAGACACAGCGCGATATCAACCCCCAATACCGGGAGAGACGAATCCTGTCTAACCGTCACTGCCTCCAAGTGCTTCGGGACTGCACCCAAAAACTACTTGTTTGCACGACTCCTTTGAGCCGTGGTAGGGTAGTAATCAAAGTACAGTGGGAACACACTCGAGGCGAAGTGACAGTGTCAAGTCAACAGACTAAGCTGTACTCATGTCACCTGGGAACTGATAACTGACGATAGGTATAATACCAACCAACAGTTCCCGACGAGTCCTGTCCGGTGTACTCGTAACCTAACGAGCACCCGCATACTATCTCAAGTACGACGTACTGACGGCTGTTGGACAGACGTCTCCCAAGCTGGGATAAGAAGCGCATACGCTAGTCTACTCCAGAGTATCGATGCCCTGTCTCGATTGTCCTGCGACTAGGGACCTGCATAAGGATGTGCTTGTAGATTACCCAGCCCATACGAGTGTGACTGCCATCACAACGCTGGTAATCAAGCAAAGATCCTAAGAGCTCCACTAATGTGTAAATGCGATATGCTAAAAGAAACACATGCACACATTAAAGCAGAAACAGACCAAGTAGCATACTACCATTTTGAGCAAGAATGTCAATACAAGGTGAATATCCGAAGTTTTCATCAAGTAATATACAATCTAGTATGATACAGTAATGGCCTCTTGGGCATATACACTAACAATAACTACTTATTACTAGTTCGTTTAAGAAAACTTCTAATTTTCTTGGTTTTCTTAAACTTTTCTAATCTTTTGGGTGTAATTTTTCACTATCTAATCTTTTATTATCTTATTTATGTACAAAAATATTTATTTTTTTGAAATTTTTTAAATTTTTAATGGTTTTTTTTCCAATTGTTTTGTGCTTATGCGAAGTATGCGAAGTGAAAAATAAGCAAAAACCTCCCCCAAACTTGTTTTCAGCAGTGTCCTCACTGTTGCCATCTGCTAAACCTCAAAAACCTGTAAGCTTGGGAGGACATTTATTAATGGGGGAAAAATATATTAAAGTGAAAATCCTCCCCCAAACTTATTTTTGGCTCACAATATTGAGGACAACAGTTATTTCAAGAGCCAAAAATACACCCCCCCTCAAACATGAGTTAGACAATACGAAGCATTTTAAGAGGGGGTGAGTCATTTGGTCAAAGTAAGATTTTACAAAGACCAAAAGTTAATACCAACCATTCAAAGATTTTATCAGTAAAGCGTATAGGTTGGTGGAAGAATGTGTTGTATCGAGTCAGGAAAATGTGGGGAAGGGATAAGAGGTTGTCTGGAAAGGGTTTGAATTTTAAATTAGAGAAAAGAAAGAATGAGGATGAATGTGAATGATTAGGAAGAAGGAGTGGTTGCGGTTCAACTTCTATAAGTGGAGGTTGACCAATCACAAAATCCGTATTGTTTAAAAATTCAAGTTCGTCAGCAAAAAGTTCTTCAAAACTTTTATCGATGATGCGATCGAACATTTTGCTGTCAAAAAGTTTTGTGCCAGATTTTACCATACTTGATTTATCAAGAATTATTGAGGTAGAAGACTCGAAAAACTCATCTACCTCATTTTCAAAAATATCGAAATCAAGTTGGCTTTCTGGGATTGTCGAACTTGACTTGACGGATTGTGATTCATCAACACTCACTATCAATTCGGGGACAGAAGAAGAACCAGAGAGAGTGGAAGATGAAATGGGTAAACTTATCGATGTGTCGAGTGTCGCTAAACCAGATGTGGGAGATGAAGGCTGAGTTTCGGTCTGATCTTCGGGTATACGAATATCATCAACTTCAAGCCGTATTTGGGGTTCGGGAAGAATTAAAGGCTCAAGATTATGACTATAAGGAAGTGAAAGGATCTGATGAATTGGTGGGACAAACTCATCCAAAATTTCGGGTTCATCAATCAATATATCCCTAACGTCAATCACCTCATTCAAGTGAAGGTTAAAATTCTCAAACACCTCATCAAAAGTATGGTTTTCAATCAGTTTTGGTTCAAGAGTGGAGGTGTAGAGATCACAAGGATTTGGCATGGTTTCACTTAAAATGGACCCTTCGCAGTCGGGTAAATCAAACATCGCATTATTACACAACTTGTCATACATTCTATCGTCAATTGGTGAATCCTTTGGTGCACTCGATGAATCTGTGAAACTGGAGTTGTGGATTTCAGTTTGGAAAGGGAATGTTTGATAAGGAAAGGTGTACAGCTCTCTCTCACTACCCAAATTCTCATTTTGTCCCATGCCCGAATTTTATAGTAAAATTTTTTGGGCTGGTTCGAGATTATATGCTTGCATCCACTCTATTGTTACCTTCCTAAATTGGTTCGTCAATTCCATATATTTTTCTAATGTCTGCTCAAGACTAGACTTGGGTCGATAAGGAGTTTCAGGATAAGATTGAAATTCTGGTGGACAGTTAAAATTCCCAAATGACTGATTAGAAGGACCATTTAGAGAAGGTGAAAAAGTCGGATTTGATTGATAGGAACAGAATGGTTGTGAAAATTGGGCAGGAGTCGGGTCAACATTATGATAAGAAGAATTTTGATATTCGTTCGTCGGTTTGCTATTGGACATCATACATGCTACAAACCGATTCTGAAATTCTTCTTTGGAAAGTGAAGGTGATGGTTGATATTGGACTGGGTTGAAACTTTGGCCTCTAGCCCTAGCTATATGCTCAGCAATGGAAATGCGTCTAGGGGCTTCCTCACTCGGAGTATCAACTGAAACGGAAGGAGAACCAGGATACGGTTGATATTGGTTCGGATTGAAACTTTGGCCTCTAGCCCTAGCTATATGCTCAGCAATGGACATTCGTCTAGGGGATTCCTCACTAGGAGTATCAACTGAAACAGATATAGAATTAGGGTATGGTTGATAAGACCTGGACTGAGGTGGCCAACTGTTTCTTCCCGCTTGTTCTATATGATCTCTTGGAAGAGCCGGACGGTATACCGAAGGGATTACAAAACCAGCAATATCTGGTTGTGGACAACAAAGCTTGGCAAGAGTTTTTCTACTTGGGTCACCCATTATAAGAAGAGAAGAGGGGGAAAAGGGTAAAAAGGGTAAGGGGGGGGGGAATTAATTGGTTTGTTTGAAAAAGAGACGGGTTTTTGAAAATTCACACAAACATGCACAATCAATCCTATTATCTAATGGTCACCTAGGTCAAGTCTCTAGACCGCTTTTAAACTTCCAGAAGACAAATATCAGGATAAATCCTCTACTGCCTCTTTGTCCCTCCTGTGGCCAGGTAAGTGCCAGGTAAGTGGGAGGTTCTCCACTACGTAAGTAGTGGGCCTAATTAAGTAACCACTAGCCTTAGACACACTTGCCTTAGACACCACAAAAGAAACGCGGATAAGCAATAGATTACCCACGACCTCCTTCTGTCCTAAGTGAGCGCGACGGTCCTTAGAGTCATGTCTAGATATTTTTTAATTAATGAGGGTGATGCGGATGCAAGTTTATGATTTCCGGGGCTTAGGAAGGGTAATGAACTCCTCACCTAATCTGAATTTGGTCGTGCCCCTTAATTTCCGTATTAATATATGCAAACAACCAATTTCAAGAATCGCAACAAATTTATTTTTTTAGCGGCGTTGAATTTTGCAAAGAATCCTGCAAGAAATTGATTATTGGACAAGATCAGAGAGAAGAGGGGAACACAGAGAGCAGACCTGAGAATTTTGGAACAATGCAAGCCCTAAACGGCGGCGGTTCCGCCACAAAAACCTCACAATGGCCGCGGATCCGCGGTGCTCTGGGGGAACTAGGGTTTGGAAATTTTCCTGTAGGTCCCTGTGCTTCTCTGGATTCTTAAGATCTTCTCTGAATCTTGATCTCACTGTTGAAATGATTCCAGATTCCCTCGCAAAAATTCAAACACTAATCGTTAAGCAATTGAAGGGAATCTTGGATGAAAATTTGATGGAATAATAATTTTTCAATTCAAATAACAAAAACAAACAAAATAGCACACATCCCCGGCAACGACGCCATTTGATTGCATGATTCTTTGTGTGTCATGTTTTGAAAATGTATTAAGATCACAACCAAAGAAATTTGTAAACCACAATCAATAACGGTGTCAATTGTAGCGCGTTAATGAATACGGATCGTCCACTGAGATGTATGTTTTGCTCGCTATTGTTTTAGATGAGTCAAAAATAAAAAGATAAAAGAAAAATTACAAGAAAATTGATTCAAGAATTTTGAAATTTAGTTTCAAGAAAAGTAAAGAACTAGATCTAAAGATCAAGAATCAATAAAGTTCTAGAAGATGTCCAAATCTAATGAACTATCAAGATTTGTAATGAAGCTTGTAGGAATCGATCGAATCTATAGAAGTGATGAAAACTTGTGATTACGTTTTCTTATCAATTGATGATTTGTTGCTAGATCGATGACGATCAACGAGGTTTAAGGATCTATTGAAGGAACTAGGGTTTCTTCATCTCATCCTTTGTCCTTTCGTTGATTATCATTCACAAGCTAGCCCCTAGGAAATTCAATCACCGATCGTTGATCTCTAATTAAGAGCGAAAACATTTAATAAAGTATCTCGCTCAAAACTAGGTTGTCGATGATTCAACTTACTAGAGTTACAAAACTCATAAGACTTAAGAATCGTTTCAAGATTGTAATCATCATCATTTATCTATTCTCTCGATTCCTCCACGAGCGGAGTTTTTACTCAAGCATCATAACAAAGAAATCAATCAAGAATCGAAAACTCATCATAATGCTCAAATATAAAGATAAGCAAGTTGAAAAAATTTCACCTTTTATTAATCAACAATTTTGTTACAATTCTCTCAAGATCTACAAGATTTGAGGAAAGAACTCGATCGTCGAATTTAGCTCCGCACCGTCTCCGTGAGTCGCGGATCGTCTTGGATCACTTGCTCGGTTGAAGATCGGCGTCGCTTCTAAAAGGTTGATGGCTTCTTGCTTCAATTGGCACTCGATAGATCTTGATCTTAATCAAAGTGTGTCACTCAATTTGATTTGAATTTTGATTTGGATCTACAATTTTTCCCTCCAAAATGAACCTCTAACTAACTAGCTCTCAAATTAACAACCTCCAAAACCCTAGATCTAGATCTCATTTTATAATCACCTCAACCCTAGATCTAGAATTCAAATTCAAATTTCCCTTCCAAAAGGTTGTTAGAGAGAGGCTTCTAGAAGAAGTTTGTTGGAGGGAATATTCTAGAATGAGGAATATTCTTGGGTAAGGTTGTTAGGCCGAGCCTTCTGGATGAAGCCACGTGGTCATCTGGAGTCTTCTGGAAGCATTTGCCGTTACGGGAAGCCACGTGGGGAAATCTGCAATGCTGACGTCAGCATATAGCCGCGGATCCGCGGCGGGAAGCACCTATTGGACGCGGATCCGTGGCCCATTGATGGCCTCTATGCATTAAACTTCTGTGGTATTCTTGGGCTGAATTTGTGGCACTTTTATGATGTGTGGAATCTCATATTTCTTTCTATATCACTGCCAGATCACAAGTCTTGGACTTGGCGCATTTTTATCAGCACTTTTCACAGTTTCGGCTCTTTTACCTGGAATTTCCTGCACAGATTCTCGAGACAAGTGTTGCGCTATACTAAGATGATGCATGCAATGATAAACACTCAATTTCCCTCAAAATGTCGGTTATAAAGTATAACACAAGTTATTTGGTATTTTACAGATGTTTTGCTAATATGTGCTATATTCATACCGAACACCTCTAGATGGGTGCAAATGGTAAGGAAATTGATGTGTTAAAAATGCAATATTTTCGACTGATCAGAAACCATCTAAGTCTGAGTCGATATATATACATATATTGTAAGTCCACGTTACCTCTCCCTGTTCTTTCGGGCTTGCGGAAATGGTGAAAAACGATTTTAGGGTCTAGGTAACATGGACTAGAAAACCCGGATCTTTGCTAAACAACACACTAGAAACTAACAAGAGCTTTATCTACTCGGTTAGGGGGTTATACCTTAACTTGAACTCCTTCTCTTGGACTCCTTCTGGTGGTCGGATGATTCTCTCCTCGTCGCCTTCTCTTGCCGAAGATGGATCCACCTGATGGTCTCTACCTTGAGCTCCTTCCTCGAACTTGTGGTAACTAAAGTATTAGGCTTGCTAGACCTTCAACCTTAGGATGAGTAGAGAGTGGCTTTGGTGTTTTATCTCAAAGGAAATGGTTCTCAACTCACGAGAAGGATTTTCCTTGATCTAGAGGAAGAGGAAGAGCAAAGGATGAGAGAGAATGAATATAAGAGAATGAAATGAGTTTTGCAACCATAACAAATATATGTGAATTATCAAATTAACAATATTAATCAAAAAGGAAAAGGTGATGGTAGGTTGAAAAGACCATTATCATTTCACATTAAATGAGTTTTGCAAAGATCAAAGAGCATCTTTGCTTGAAATGATGATGGTCAACTTTTCAACCTTGGTCAACAAGTCAACATTGGTCAACAAGTCAACAACCCTAACCATAACTCAATTTTCTTTAATTAATATTATTAATTGATATTTAATATATTTATTAGGGTTTGGTAATCGACAACTGTCAACTGTGCATACACACCCGTACCAAAACCCTAATGAGAATCCTCTGCCTCTGTCTCAGTTAACTGTGCATACACACCCGCATTCGTGTTCCGAGGAACACGAATATAATGAGATAAAAAAAATCCCAAAACATATACTAGGATCTGGCTTAAACCAGAGCCCGCTAGTAATGACTGTCCGGACACCAAACGTGCACAAGTGCGCGGATGTGAACGAACCCCGTCACAAAACCATGCGACCTCTACTCTGTTTTGCCCAAAGGCGAATAACCCTCTGTATGGGACTCTAAAGACGCGACACTACGCTGGCAGTGGGTTTAACCACAGACCGCAAGCGGCACTAGCTGTACGTAACGGCCCCCAGGTAGATGCGGATAAGAAGACTGATGAGGCGAACCCATCCGAACTCCTACTGAGCCTGTCTGTGACAATCTGCATACAGTCCGTTCTGTTCGTCTGAGAATATCGCATAGCAGGCCTAGGGGGTGGTAAACGTCAGTCCCCTAATAGCGGTACAAGTCGTGTCGGAGTGTAGCCCAGAACACCCTGAGATAACACTGAAAACCTACCAGTGTATCTCGCTTGCCCTGGCCAGGGACGACTATGTGTAATGGCTCTCCTAGACACAGTGCGATATCAACTCCCAATACCGGGAGAGACGAATCCTATCTGTTAGTGTATATGTCCTAGGGGCCATTATTATATCATACTAGCTTGTATATTAATTAATGGAAGTTTGGGATATTCACAGTTATATAACAGTCTTGCTAAACATGGTAGTATGCTACTTGGTTTTATCTATCTTAATATGTGAGTATACGTATTGATAGAGCCCTTAGGATCTTTCTTGACTACCAGCGTTGTGATGGCAGTCACACTAGTAGGGGCTGGGTAGTCTACAAGCACATCCTTTTCCTGGTCCCTAGTCGTAGGATTATCGAGACAGGGCATCGATACACCGGAGTAGACTAGTATGTACGCTTCTCATCCTAGTTGGAGAGATGGTCTGTCCCACAGCCGTCAGTACGTCGTACTGGAGATAGTATACAGGTGCTCGTTGGGTTACGGGTACACCGGACAGGACTCGCGGGGAACTGTTGGTTGGTATTATACCCGTCGTCAGTTAACAGTTCCCAGGTGACATGAGTACAACATAGTCCGCAGACTTGACACTGCTACTTCGCCTCGAGTGTGTCCCACTGTTCTTAGATTGCTACCCTACCACGGCTCAAAGGAGTCGTGCAAACAGGTAGCAGTTCTGTGCAGTCCCGAGCACTTGGAGGCAATAGGGGTTAGACAGGATTCGTCTCTCCCAATATTGGGAGTAGATATCGCGCTGTGTCAGAGAGCCATTACGCAAAGTCCCTGGCCAGGGCAAGCGAGATTTACTGGTAGGTTCCAGTAGTTTCTCAAGGTGTAATGGGCTACGCTCCGACACGATTCATACCGCTATTAGGGGACTGACGCTTGCCGCCCCTAGTCCCGATATGCGATAGTTCTAGACGAACAGACCGGACTGTACGGAGATTTTCATATTAGGCTCAGTAGGAGTTCGGATGGGTTTCCTCATCGGCCTTCTTATCGACATCTACCTGGGGACCGTTACGTACAGCTAGTGCCGCTTGCGGTCTGTGGTTAAACCCACTGCCAGCGTAGTAGTCGAGTCTTTAGAGTCCCACACAGAGTGTTTCCCTGCTCCAGGAGAAACGATATAGAGGTCGTATGGTTTTACGACAAGGGTTCGGACGCATACGTGTGTTTACGCACGTACGACATTCGGACAGTTTTTACTAGCCGGCTTTGGTTTAAGCCAGTTTCTAGTATCGGGTTATTGGATTTATACTGTCTAAAGTTTTTCCGTGTTTTCACGGATAGGAGAGGCATTCTCGTAATTTCGCGAGAAGCTTCTAGAAGGATGGTGACTTGGGGGTTTAGGTGGCATTTGCATTTATTGTTTTAATGACTCATTTGTATGATTCATCCATGGAGTTAATGCTTCATTAATTGATCTAATGACTCATTAGATGAATCACTCATATGAATAAATGAAGCATGGTTGTTAAATTATTTATTTTAATTATTTGATAAAAGATAATGCTTCATATATTCAAATGAGTTCATTATTTCTTCTCATTCTCTTGCTCACCTTCTCTTTCCTCAAGCTCTCTCTCTTCAAATCCTAATCCTCCCCTCTCATGTATTGAGATCAAGGATTTGATAGACTAATTAATCCATAACCTTTCTCTATATCACCTAGGTTCCTTTGATTAGCAACTAAAGAAACCTAGTTACCTCAAGATTAGAGGTGAAGCTTGGAATAGAAGCTCTTGGGTGGATCGTCAATTACGTAGAGGAGGCCGAGGAGGAGGTTGATAACGAAAAGACGAAGGACTATGTTCATTAGGTATAATCTCTTTTCATAGTAGTTAAGAACTCCTATGTATATGTTAGTTATAGTTTAGCAAAGATTCTTCGGTTAGTCGATGTTAATCCAAAGAACTTGATTGTTTTTCATATTTCCGCCTCCCCGCAACTCGTGGGGTGTTGTACATCGACTTACAGTGGTATCAGAGCCTCGTTAAACAATAATTAACTCATTAGCAAAGTCGTAAGAATTTCGAACGCAAAACGAACCGGAAAAAACATCAAAATCACTAAGTTTCTGTCGATTTTAAAACAGGCCCTAAAATTTTTTCAGGGACCTCTAAAAATACAAGCAGGGAATTTTACGATTACTGGAGAAAAATTGGTCCATGAATCGGCCAAACCGCCGTGGAACCGCGGCCGATCCTACCGATCCGCCGCGGATCCGCGGCCGAGTTGAAGCCGATTCAGCCTAGTTTAACCCAGTAACTCTTCTGTGATGTTTTTGTATTTTCTGGAATGTTTATTTTCTGCTCAAGTCTCAGGTGAACAGAGAAGTTTCAGAGTAGAATCTAATGTGTTTGCTCGATCGAAATTGTACGATGTTTGGCTAATAAGATTATATCTATGAACTGTATAATGTGTTCGTAAACCTCCCCTAACTGCTAGTATGTCGGTTGGCAGGGGGTTGCACATTTCTGTAATGTTTTTAACAGTTTGTGATTGTGAACTTGATTGGATTGTTGTGATGATTAGCCGGGGTTTGAGATGGGTTATTATATTCATTCATTCAATGTAACTGTAATATGTTGTAATATTATTTTGCGGGGCACATCCAGGTTGCGGTTGTAGCCACCGTTGTATTATTTCTTTTTACTATTTTTGCTCCTAGGATAGACCCAAGGTGGGGTGCACAAATTACCGGGTACTTTGAAGTGTTTAGTGGCCTACTCACGTTGTTGAGGGAGACCGCTTCACTTCGGGTACTTGGCGGGTAGTTTGTCGTACCCGTAGGGGTCTAAGGTGGGGTAATGGCTATTCATCACAACTGTGTAATCCGTCTTTCGTTGCAGGCTCAAAAGAAACGCGGATTGCTTGTATATCCAATAATGTTCATCTGTGATCTGGAATGCCTATTATTGCATCTGACGAATGTAGAATATCTATATATGATAGCTATTTAGACGTCGCCTATGTTTTACACCCGCGTCAGCCCAGCCCCCGCTCTGTCGTTAGTTAAGTAACCTAACGGGTGATGACGGGACCCAGTGGCGAATGCGGATGGCATAAGAGGACGTTGTATTTTCGTTGTTTTCTGCAATGATAGGTTAATGATGGGACACATTATTATTAATGCAAAGAAAAATAAACCAAAGTTGAATCGTTGGAACAGTTTAAAAGAAACCACTCGGTTATTTTTAAAACAGAAGATATTTTTTAATTGCGGAGCTTTAACCACTCCTTTTAAAAGCTATCATGTTCCTTTGGTCATATCAAGTTCACTATGTTCACGGTTTCGCCAAAACCATTTGTAGCCCTCCGTCATTTCATTTGGGTATTCAGTAGTATTCAAGCTATGCATTTTGGCCAAAGTCAAGGCATAGTGTTTGGTAGCTGCTGGGTATTCATTTGTTGCATAGATAGATGAGTTAGTTTGGGACAGTCGTATTATCATTTGACCAAAGTCAGGGGTATGTACGGATGGGTTCAAATTAACAAGATAATGATGGGTAGAACTTGACATGTGACTTATGACATTTTGACCAAAGCCAAGGTCATAAGAGCATGGGGCAAAAATTTATATCGGGAATTTCTAAAGAAACTGAAATTTGCAAAGAGATGCATACCATTTGGAGTTTTGATGAATGTTGGTAGGATTCCTTCATACGATGATATTTGGATCCCGATCCTACTGTGAGTATATGCTACTCATCAGGAGATTCGTCACTTAACGATCAATGCTATAAACCAAGTAGGTGCCGAGAAAGGTTTCAGCGGGGTTACGCCCCCAGAGAAAAGAGGTTATTTAATTAAGGAACTTCGCGAAAGCGTTGGAAAACCTCCCTCGAAGTATCGACACCGGCCTGGCTGAACGGTTAAGCAAGTATTGTACAGTGAGAATAGTCCTGGCTAATTCTTCTTTTATGGTTTGAGGAAGGATTCGAGAAACAGTGGGAGCCATCCAGTTTAGATAAATTAAAAACCACTCTAAACTTGCAAGAGCATCATGCTAAAGTGTTTTTTCTCTCTCTCCTACTTGCAGCGACCCTGAAAATGACTGGACTTAAGTTACTTTTAGAAAATAATATACTGAAAGGGCCAAACTATAAAGATTGGCTGCAGAATGTCAAAATGGCTTTGACCTATGACAAGTTGGGGTACGTCCTCACCGCTAAGGCACCTGCAGTCCCAGGTCCCAAATCCAGTAATGCGGATAAGGAAATCCGCAAAACCTGGGAGTATGATTGCGCGAAGGCCAAGTGCATCGTGCTTGCCTCGATGAACAATGAACATCAGAGGAGGCACGAGGATATGGATCTTGATGCCATATTTCTCCATAAAAAGGAACTTTATGGAGAGCAATCTCGTATAGCAAGATACGAGACCTCAAAGAACTTGTTTCGAGCGAGGTTGGCCGTCGGATCATCGGTAGGAGAACATGTCCTAAAGATGATTGGCTATATTGAAGAGCTCGCAGACCTTGGGACGACTTTGGATAATGAGCTCTATACAGACTTGATTCTCCAGTCCCTTCCTTCCACCTACGCCCAGTTTATTCTGAATTTCAACATTTAAAGAAAAGAAGTCGAACTTCCAGAACTCCTTAACATGTTAAGGAGTGCAGAGGGCACCTTGCAGAAGGCAAGGGAAACACCCGCTATGTTTGTTAGCGGTGCTTCTTCTTCCGGGTCCAAGGCTAGGGCCAAAGGAAAGAGGAAGAAGGCCACCACCAAACCTAGAGGAGGTGTTAGTAAGGTGGGAGCGAAGGGAAAGAAAAAGATTGTGGTGCTAGTAGTGGCCCAGGATGAGTGCTTCCATTGTCATAGGAAAGGGCACTGGAAGAAAGATTGCAAGGCGTGGAACGCCAAGAACTAGGGACCGAAGCAAGCTGTGGCTTCGACTTCAGGTGTGTTTGTAATTGAGAATTGTCTGTCAATCAACTCTACTTCCTGGGTATTGGATACCGGATCAGGATCTCATATATGCAATTTGAAAGGTTCCTAGGCACTCTAGTAAGGTCTCACAAGGCATCGAACATGCCAGTTTAAAAATTTTGGTGCCGAGAAACCCTAGACTACGGATCTTAGACTAGATGTTTAGGCGAAATGAAAACTTAGTTAACACTTTAACTAGAAGTGAGAAGCTACAACCTTTGTAGATCCGGATTTCCACCTCCTTAGCTCCACGTGGTCATGCCCTCGCTGTCCATCATGAATCCTCGACTCATTCGTCGGCTTCATCGGAAGAATGTGCGGAATAGGTCGTCGGCTTCGTGTCAAAGACGATCTACGTCGAGGTTGCACTAGTTCAAGCTCCGACTTCACAAAGTTGTGAAACTTGTGAAGAGAACACCCAAAACAACTTGGCAAGAGGTAGAGGGTGAAGAAATAGGAGATGGGTTCACTTTAGATTTGGAATTCTCTCACTAGAACTCAAGTTGCCATTGATGGCATCTTGTTTTCTTTCTTGAAGAAGAAGGAAGAAGCAAATAGAATATGATAAGTATTGTGAAAAAGAATAATAAAATCAAATACTTATCATGTTCTAACCTAGGTTAAGTGTAGAGAATAAACCATGGTCACTTGGATGGGTTAGGGTTAAGCATGAAGATAAGGATGGTTGCAAAAGTCAAAGCTTCATGAAGCTTCAACTAATGACAAAGAAAGCCACCATTCTCATATTTATCTTTTCCAAATAAATAAATACACAAATAAATAAATATGCAAAACCCTAATTATCAAATTAACCATGGATTAATTCTATACACTTAACTAAATGATCAAGTATCATCAAACATGATACAAAAATGTGCACTAAAGTATATCACATATACAATGTGCATCAAGTGAGAAAAATCCGTTTAAAGTGAACCAATACTAGTTAATGCAATGCAATATATCAAATATATAATTATGCATTAAATCATTAAATCAACATTTGATTCAATGATCCGGTCATGTCGCACATAACCGACTAGAATCCAATGTATCGATTTATCGAATCAATGATTCGATAATTAGGTCATATCGAATATAACCTATCGAAACAAATATCGCGAGAATGAAATGCGGTATCACATACACGCATTATTCTCGGTCCTGCACATATCTCATATGCGCTCCTATTTCGTTTCGCTTGAACCAGGAAACCTCTGTGTAGGACTCTAAAGACTCGTCAATACGCCGGTAGCAGATGATGATCACATCAAGCACCCACAAGACGCAAGCGGTCTGCTAAACGTAACGGCCATCCGGGTATTGAGCGATCAGAAGATCGACGAGCTAGCCCGTTCACACTCCTGTGAATCCAACCAGTAACACTTACCGTACAGTCCGGTCTGTTCGTCTAATACGTCGCATATCAAGTCTAGGGGTGGTAAACGTCAGACCCCAATACTCCATAAGTCGTGCCGATGTGAGGCTCATAACGGGTCGAGAAACTACTGGTAACACTTACCAGCAAATCTCTGATCAGCCCTGGCCAGGGACTTCCCTGCTACGGCCAATCGAGCACTGCGCAACATCAACCCCCAATACCGGGAGAGACAAAACCCCTCCTATCGCTCATTGCCTCCATGTGACTCGGGACTGTACCCAAAGACCACCGTTTTGCACGCCCTTATGGACGTGGTAAGGTGGATATCAAAGCACAGTGGGAATCACACAAGACTCTATGACGATCTCGGGTCTACAGACTAACTTGCACAAGTGTCACCTGAGAACTGCCATCTGACGTGAGGTATAATACCATCTGGGAGTTCTCGGCGAGTCCGTCCAGTGTACCCAGTCTCCACTGAGCACCCGTATACCATCTCTGATGTCAAACACCAATGGATATGGGATCATCCATCGCCCATCACATGGGTCGAGAAGCGTATACGCTAGTCTACTCTGGTATATCGATGCCCCGTCTCGATACACCCACGACTAGGGACCTTGAAGGATATACTTATGGACTACCATGTCCCCACTAGTATGATCTGCATCATAGTCCAGGTAGTCAAGTACACATCCTAAGGGCTTTACCAACATGTAACTATAAGACAGTATAAAGAGACTAGTGTACATGTTAAGATAAAGAGTAACCAGATAGCATACTATCATATCGAGCAAGAAAGTCATCTCTATATATGTCCAAGCATCCAATATAATATACATCATCTGTACAATACTGGCCTCTAGGGCATACATACAACTAACAATCTCCCACTTGCACTAGGGCCAGCTGCTGTAGTATCGCATACCGAGCATCCCGAAGAGTCTCTCAAACTGTATCTGGGGAATAGCCTTCGTGAGTGGATCCGCCGTGTTGTTCTTCGTGTCAACTCTCCTGACCTCGATCTCCCGGCGATCAACTATCTCCCGGATCAGGTGATACCACCTCAGAATATGCCTGGACCGCTGATGGGACCTGGGTTCCTTGGCCAAAGCCACCGCTCCATTATTATCGCAATACAAAGGTATTGGATGCTCAATAGATGGAACCACTCCAAGTTCTGTAATGAACTTCTTGATCCAGACAGCCTCTTTGGCAGCATCGTTGGCAGCGATGTATTCAGCCTCCATCGTCGAGTCTGCCACGGTTTCCTGCTTGGAACTCTTCCAGCTAACCGCCCCTCCGTAAAGGGTAAAGACAAAGCCCGACTGCGACTTAGAGTCGTCCTTATCACTCTGGAAGCTCGAATCGGTAAAGGACTCCACTTGGAGCTCCCCGTTACCATACACCAAGAACATATCTCTAGTCCTTCGTAAGTACTTGAGAATGCTCTTCACAGCTGTCCAGTGACTCTCTCCAGGATCAGCTTGATACCTGCTCACTATACTTAGTGAGTATGCTACATCGGGTCTGGTACATAGCATCGCATACATGATAGAGCCTACTGCCGAGGCATAGGGTATCCCTTGCATGCGAGCTCTCTCCAAATCAGTCTTGGGAGACATCTCTTTGGAGAGAGTGACTCCAGAGATCGTGGGCAAGTTCCCACGCTTGGACTCTTCCATACTAAACCTCTTTAGTATGGTGTCAATGTACCTGGATTGGGACAATCCCAAAATCCGTTTGGATCTATCTCTATAGATCCTGATTCCCAATATGCAGGAGGCATCACCAAGATCTTTCATTGAGAATCTTTGTGATAAGAAGAGCTTGACCGATTGCAGCATAGGAATATCATTTCCTATCAAGAGTATGTCGTCTACGTACAATACGAGGAAGACAACCTTACTCTCTGCCACCTTCCTGTAGATACAAGGTTCATCTGGATTTTTGATGAAATCAAACTCTTTGATAACGACGTCAAAGCAGATGTTCCAACTCCGCGATGCTTGCTTTAATCCATAAATGGATTTAAGAAGCTTGCACACCTTCCCGCTGCTCCTACTGTCTACGAAGCCCTCTGGCTGAGTCATGTACACGCACTCTTCTAAATCACCGTTTAGAAAGGCGGTCTTAACATCCATTTGCCAGATTTCGTAATCATGATATGCAGCGATGGCAAGCATGATCCGGATGGATTTAAGCATAGCCACTGGAGAAAAGGTCTCGTCATAGTCCACACCTGGTCTTTGACGAAAACCCTTTGCTACAAGTCTAGCTTTGAAAGTCTCCACTTTCCCATCTACACCAAGTTTCTTCTTAAATATCCACTTGCTCCCAATGGGTTTTACCCCTTCAGGAGCAATTTCCAAAGTCCATACTTTGTTGGTGTACATGGAATCCATCTCGGACCGCATAGCATCCAGCCATTTCACTGAGTCCCCACTCGTGATGGCCTGCTCGAAGCTAGTTGGGTCATCATCCTCCATGATGCAATCCTCACTACCACCATCAATGAGAAAACCATAGTATCTCTCAGGTGGACGAGAAACCCTACTAGATCGGCGGAAAGGCTGGGGTACGTCGGGCACCACTGTATCCTCTGGTTCTACTAAATCGTCAGTTGCAGTTTGTAGTGCTGGAACCTCTTCCAGCTCTACCTCTTTGCCATTAATTTCTTTTGCAAGAAATTCCCTTTCCAAAAAGGTGGCATGTTGAGCAACAAACACTCTTTGTTCCTCAGCTTGGTAGAAAAAATATCCTTGAGAATTCTTAGGATATCCCACAAACTTGCAAAGGACTGCTCGTGCCTCGAGTTTGTCCGGATTTTGCTTTTTGACATAGGCCGGACAACCCCATATCTTAATTCGCTTAAAATATGGTCTCTTCCCACTCCATATCTCATATGGTGTGGTAGGTACAGATTTAGACGGAACCAGATTCAATAGATATATGGCTGTCTCAAGCGCATACCCCCAAAAGGAAATAGGTAACTCAGCATTACTCATCATTGAACGCACCATATCTAATAGGGTGCGATTCCTTCGTTCCGATACACCGTTGTGCTGTGGTGTATAAGGAGGAGTAAGCTGAGAGAGAATCCCATTCTCTTTTAGATAATCCAGGAATTCACTGCTTAAGTATTCACCTCCTCGATCAGATCGAAGAACCTTAATACTTTTGCCCGTTTGGTTCTCTACCTCGTGCTTATATTCTTTGAATTTCTCAAAAGCTTCAGACTTGTGTTTCAACAGGAACACATGCCCGTATCTAGAGAGATCGTCAGTGAATGTAATGAAGTAGGAAGAACCATTTCTGGCGTGTGTAGACATTGGACCGCATACATCACTATGCACCAGTCCCAAGAGTTCAATAACTCTTTCTCCGTGTCCCTTAAACGGAGTTTTGGTCATTTTTCCTTTGAGACATGAATGGCAAGTGTCATAAGATGATAATTCGAATGAATTCAAATATCTATTCTTATGCAACTTAGCTAGTCATGTCTCATTGATATGGCCAAGTCTACAGTGCCACAAGAAGGATTCGTTCATTTCTGAGCTTTTCCTTTTGTGTGTGTTTTGTATATTGAAGACTGTATTTTGATTGAGAATGAATATGCCATTATGTAGCGAGCCTGATGCAATCAACCTTTGATCTAGGAATATGTTCATAACATTATCCTTTACTACAAAATTATAACCTTCTTTACTTAATAAAGAAACTGATATAATGTTGCACATCATGTTCGGTATATAATAGCACTCATTCAGGACTAGTGTATCACCATTTGGTAATACCAGGTGATATATGCCAACTGCTTTGGCTGCAACATTTGCCCCATTCCCTACATGAACGGAATGTTCACCTTTTCTCAGTTCTCTACCTTTTCGCAGCCCATGTAACATCTTACATATGTGGGATCCTGACCCGGTATCTAATACCCAGGACGTAGGGTGAACTGAGAAACAGTTCTCAATGACAAACACACCCGAAGATGATGCATCAACATGCATGTTCTCCGTTTGGGCGGTGTGAGAATCCAGATATTCTCCTGTTTCCTGTTCAGTCTTATAACATTTATAAGATAGAACGGGTCCAACGTTCCCCTGCACAGTATAACATGCGGGTTCGGTCAATACATCCATATTATTTGTAGGGTTCCTAGGCACTCTAGTTAAGTCTCACAAGTGATCAAACATGCACAAATAAAAATTTACGGGTGCCTACAAACCCGACTACGGATCGTTTACTAGATATTTAGGCGAAACAAGTAAACTAGTTAACTATTTAACTAAGGGAACGGACATACAACCTTTGTAGATCCGGTCCACCACCTCCACGGCTCCGCAACGAAGTCCCCTCCGCTGTCCAAAAGGAATCCGGACTCCAACGTCGGCTTCGTCGAAGAATAAGCGAGCTAGGTCGTCGATGTCCATGCCGAAGATGATCTACGTCGAGGCATCGCTAGAACAAGCTCCAACTTCACCAAGTCGGAAAAACTTGTGAAGGAAACACCCTATACTACTTGGCAAGAGGTAGAGGATGAAGAAATAGGAAGTGGGTAAACTTTAGTTTTGGATTTCTCACTATACTTCATGACTTGCCATTGAAGTAGCAAGCTTTCTTCAATGTTGAAGAAGATGAAGAAGAAGAAGATATGATAACTTAAATTAAAATAGAAAAGAAAATACAATACTTATCATATCTTTGACCATGGTTTAGTGTAGAGACTTAACTTAGGTTAGATAGTGGTTAGGGTTAGATAAAAGACAAGAATGGTGGACTAAGTTCAAAGCTTCAAGAAGCTTTCAAATAAAGACAAAAACTAGCAACCATTCTTATCTCTTTATCTTTTCTTTTTCCAAAATAAACAAAAGGAATGAATAAATGATTAAGTAAATGAAAAAGAAACCCTAATCACTAATTAACCATGGTTTAACACTTTACACAAAACCAAGCTAGAATGTATCATCAAACATGATACAATCATGTGCACAAAACTATATCGAATATACAATGTGCACATCCGCACGAGAAAATCCATTTAAAGTGAACCGACACTAGTTAATGCAAAGCAATATATCAAATATATAATTATGTATTAAATCATTAAATCAACACTTGATTTAACGATCCGGTCATATCGCATATAACCGGCTAGTATCCAATGTGTCGGCTTATTGAATCAATCCTTGATTCGATAACTAGGTTATATCGCATATAACCATTCAATACATTGATCGCGAGAATAGAATACGGTATCATATACACGCATTATTCTCGGTCCCGCACATATCTCATATGCGCTCCTATTTCGTTTCGCTTGAGCTAGGAAACCTCTGTGTAGGACTCTAAAGACTCGTCAATACGCCGGCAGCAGATGATGATCATATCAAACATCTGCAAGCCGCAAGCGGTCTGCTAAACGTAACGGCCACCCGGGTATTGAGCGATCAGAAGATCGACGAGCAAGCCCGCTCACACTCCTGCGAATCCGACCAGTAACACTACCGTATAGTCCGGTCTGTTCGTCTGATATGTCGCATATCTCGCCTAGGGGTGGTAAACGTCAGACCCCAATAGCTCGATAAGTCATGCCGACGTAGGGTCCATAACATTCGTGAAACTACTGATAACTCTTACCAGTATATCACTGCAACCCTGGCCAGGGATTTCCTGTTATGGCCAGTCGAGCATAGCACAACATCAACCCCCAATACCGGGAGAGACGAATCCCCTCCTATCGCTCATTGCCTCCATGTGAATCGGGACTGTACCCAAAAACCACCTGTTTGCACAACTCAGTAGAGCCGTGGTAGGGTGGAAATCAAAGCACAGTGGGAGACACACAAGACTCTATGACGATCTCGGGTCAACAGACTAAGCTATACCAGTGTCACCAAAGAACTGCCATCTGACGTGAGGTATAATACCATCTGGGAGTTCTCGGCGAGTCCGTTCAGTGTACCCAGTCTCCACTGAGCACCCGCATACCATCTTCGATGTCAAACACCAATGGATATGGGATCATCCATCGCCCATCGCATGGGTCGAGAAGATATGCGCTAGTCTACTCTGGAATATCGATGCCCCGTCTCGATATTCCCTCGACTAGGAACAATTCAAGGATGTACTCATGGATTACCCAGGCCCCACTAGTATGATCTACATCATAGTCCTGGAAGTCGAGTACACATCCTATGGGCTTTATCAACATGTAATCAGAGAGACAGAAAGTATACATGTTAAGACAAAGTGCAACCAGATAGCGTACTATCATGTCGAGCAAGAAAGTCCTACCTATATATGTCCCAGCATCCACTACAATATACATCCAATGTACAGTAATGGCCTCTAGGGCATACATATAACTAACAATCTCCCACTTGCACTAGGGCCATCTGTAGCAGTGGTTGCAGTATCACATACTCAACCATCCCCTAAATTGTCTCTCTTTGGGAAAAAGGGCCTTCGTGAGTGGATCCGTCGTGTTGTCCTCTGAGTCTGCTCTCCTAACCTCGATCACCCTGGAGAACAACTATCTCCATGATCAGGTGATGCTTCCTCAGAATATGTCTGGGTCACTGATGGGACCAGGGTTCCAGGGCCGAAGCCACACTTCCATTGTCATACAATGGCAGGAACCTAATTCATCTTATGAACCAATATACACCCAAACTGCTTCTTTGGGAGTATCTTTAGTAGCGATGTTACCAGCCTTTATCGTCTAGTTTGCCACGGTATCGAACTTGGAACTCTTCCAACATACCGTCCCTTTACTAAGGGTAAAGACAATGCCCGTGACTGACATTCAGTCGTCTTTATCACCCTGGAACTCTTCCAGTGATTCTTCCCAGGATCGATTGATACCATCTCACTACATCTAGTAAGAATCCTAGCATCCAATTGCATCTATCTCATAGATGAAAACTCAGGATTTAGGAGGTATCACTTTGATCCTATTTAGAGAATCCTAGTGATAATAGGAGATTGGCCGATCGTAGTATAGGAAACTCTTTTCCTATCAAGAGTATGTGGTCTACGTACAATACGAAGATGACCACCTTACTCTCTACTACTCTTTTGTATATACAAGGTTCGTCTACCATTTTGATGAAGTCAAACACTTTGACTATCACATCAAAACAGACGTTCCAACTCCGCGATGCCTGCTTCATTATGTAAAGCAACTTGCACACGCTTCCGCTGCTCCCACTGTTTACGAAGACCTCTGGCTGTGTTCTTATAGACGTTCTCTTCTAAATCAGTATTTAGAAAAGCAGTCAGGGCACCCAACCGCCAGATATCGTAATCATGGTATGTAGCCGTGGTAAGTAGGATTTGGATAGACTTAAGCATAGCTACTGGAAAAAGGTTTCATCATTATCCACGCCTGGTCGATGACGAAAACCTTTAACAAGTCTAGCTTTGAAAGTCTCAACTTTTCCATCTACACCAAGTAATCTTCTCAAGATATACTTGCTCCTGATGGGGATTTAACCCTTCAGATATAGCAGCCAAAGTCCATACTTTGTTGGTGTAAAAGGATTCCATCTCAGATCACTAAGCATCCAGCCATTCTTACAGAGTCCCTACTCTCGATGGCCTGCTCGAAACTGGTTGGGTCATCATCTCATGATGCAATCCTTGCTCCCACTGTCATCGAGAAACCGAGGTATCTCTCTGGCGGATGAGGAACCCTACTAGATCGGCGGAGAGGCTGAGGTTCGTCGGGAACTATAGAATCTTATGGTTCTGTCAAATCATCAACTGCAGTTTTGTATAGCTGGAACCTTTCCAGTTCTACAGAACTGATCCTGCATCGATCTTGTCCGGATTTTGCTTTAAACATAGGCCGGACAACCCCAAATCTTAACTTACTTAAGAGATAGGATCTTCCCGCACCATATCTTATATGGAGTGGTAGGCACTGATTTGATTCGAACCTAATTCAATAGGTATGCAGCTTCTCAAGTGCATAACCCCCAAAAAGGAAATAGGTAACTCAGTAGTACTCATCATAGAGCACACCTTATCATATAGGGTGTGATTGCTCCGCCCCAATATACCATCGTGTTATGGTTTATACGGAGGAGTAATGCTGAGAGAGAAACTCATTTTCTTTTAGAATAGTCCAGGAATGCTATGCACAAGTATTCTCCTCCCTGATCTCATCATAGGACATAATACTTATACCGGTATTTTGGTTCTCTACTTCCTACTTATATTCTGTGAATACCTCAAAAGGTTCGAACTTGTATTTCAACAGGAATATACGACTGAATCTTGAGAGATTATCAGAGAATATAATGAAGTATGAAGAACCAGTCCTGGCATGTGTAGACAAGAGACCTTACATACATCATCATGTATCAGTCCCAAGAGTTTATTAACTCTTTCTCTGCTTCCAATAAACAGAGCTGGTGTCATTATATCTTTGTGACATGACTGACAAGTTTCACAAGATGTAAATTCAAACTGATTTAAATATGCATGTAAAATGTAACTTCAGCCAGTCGGGTCGCATTGATATGACCTAGTCTACAATGCCTCAAGAAGAATTCGTTCATTTCTGAACTCTTCCTCTTGTGTGTGTTCTGTATACTAGGAACTGCAGTTTGATTTAGAACGTCAATGCTTTTAGATAACGTGCCTGAACCGATCAACTTTTGATATAGGAAATGTTTAAAACATTATCCATCAATACAAAATTATATCATTTCTTTACTAATAAAGAGACTGATATGATTTTGTATATCAGGTTCGATATCTAATAGCATTTGTTCAGAATCAATGTATTTGTAATACAGGGTGACAGTGACCGACAGACTTGGCTGCAACACTTGCCCCGTTTTCTGTCTCATGAAACTTATCACCCGTTCTCAGTTTTTTCTACCTTTTTGTAGCCCTATGTAACAGATTACATATCTGGGATCCTGATCCGGTATCATATACCCAGGATGCAGAGGATACTGAGAAACAGTTCTTTGTAATGAACACACCCGAAGGAGATGCATCATATGCACTTTCTTCGTTTGGGCGGCATAGGAATTCTGGTATTCCCCTATTTCCTGCTCTGTCTTATAACAATTATAAGTTGGAGCGGGACCAACGTTCCCCAGCTCAGTATAACAAGCGGGTTCGGTCAATTCATCCATATTATTATCTTGATTAAGGCGTGATATGGTCGCTACCTGGAGAGAGAGAGAAGAAAACACTCAGCGTGCGCTCTTGCAAGATCAGATTGGTTATATATTTTATATAATCAGGATGGCTCCCACTGTTTTTATCAAATCTTCCTTCAAACCTTAAAAGGAAAGACTAGCCGGGATTAATTACACTCTACAAGTTCGCCAATCTTTCAGCCAGGCCAGTGTCGGTACTTTGAGGGAGGTTCCCCGTGCTTTCGCACGGACCTAATTACTGTAAACCTCGTTTTCCCAGAGGCGTAACCCCGTTGACACCTTTCTAGACACCTACTTGATCGGCTAATTGCAAAGTGCAAAACTCTCCCAGGAGTAACAATTACTCGCAGTGGGTATCGGGATCCAACTATCATATAGAAGGTATGCAATCTCATTGCAAATTTCAACACTTGAAACTCCCGATAATGGTTTTTACCCCTAGCACCTATGACCTTAACTATGGTCAACAAATCATAAGTACTAGTCAAGTTCTACCCGTCATTTCGTGATTAATTAGACCCACCCACATGACCCTTAACTAAGGTCAACAAAGTCACGCGACTGTCCTAACTAATCGCATCATATGCGGTGTAGGAAGACATCACTTAGCTACCGTACACTGTGCCTTGACTATGGTCAACAAACACAGCACGAATACTAAGTACTCTACTTCCTAAAATGACGGAGGGTTACGGCTGGTTTTTGTGAAAACCTTTAACGCTTTGAACTTGATCTCGTTGCGGAATCAAATGGTTTTTAAATGGAATGTTTTTGAGGCTTTTCTAGTTTTGCTAAAGGGGTCACTCCCAGTGAAGGGATCGTCGGCCCTTTCCTCGTCGAATGAGGTGCGGGATATATCATATATATCACTGTGCAAAGCGGAAACTATAGAAGCTATCAAAAGACAAACCGAGTGATGTAGCATCTGCCAGTTATTGCTAAAGGAGTCACTCCCGGTGAAGGGATCTCGGTCCTTTCCCTATCGAATAAGGTGCAGGATGTTCTGCAAGGAACACCACGATGCAAAGCAAGAACTGTAGCTACCTGTTTTATTTTGAAATTCGATTCCACAACATCAATTAGGTTTATTTTCTTTCATTAATCTCATTAATGAATATCCCATCATTTAAATTACTTAAACATCACAGATAAATATGACGTACACTTATGCCATCCGCATTCGCCTCGATGTCCCCTCGTGCACCGTTAGGTTAGGTAACTAACGGCAGAGCGGGGCAGGGCTAGCGCGGGTGTAAAACATAAGCAACGTATATATAATATATCATATATACTATATATAATACCTGTCACAGAACATCGCATGATCACAACACAGATAAAGCACAGCAGAAGAAACATATGAAATATTGGATATACTAGGACGTCCGTGTTTTCAATACGACCCAGTATAAAACACGGATTCCACGGTCGTGATGAATAGCCAATCCCACACCCCTAGACCCCTATGAGAGCGTCAAGCAACCCTACCAATTCTAGGGTTAGGAGACCCGGACTCGACTCCTCGAGTTGGTCTCCCACTGGACCCCAGAACCCGGTTACTTGTGCTCCCCTCCTTGGGTCTATCCTAGTGCAGAAAAGTAAATAATATACAAACGGTGACTACTTCCGCAACCTGGAAGTGCCCCAAAAAAAGAATATTATATACAAGTTTTTTTTTACATGAATGAAAATGAAAAACACTCATCTCACATAAAAACCCCCGGCTATTCAAACACGAAGATCCAATATAACATATCCAGCAACACATAACATCACATGTCATCAACGTAAGTAAATATGCGCATCCCAATTATCGTTGACATATAGCAACGAAACCGGCGATATCACATATTACACTTACGGTCACAGAAAAGAAAGTGTAAAACTACAACAGTTGGAATCCGCAATCTGCATAGACATCGCATGCCTAATCAAATGAATACCTTAGACATCACATGCCTAACAATTATAAACCCCGCATTTTAGTCTCATTATCGAAAACTCTTTTTAATATCAAGTCGGGCAATTCAACAAGATTCCCGACATCCTGATCGAATGCTCGTCGCAAACTTCAGTAGGCGGCCGCACCCCCGATACCGTCGACGAAGTGCACCAAGGCGGAACACCGCTGCCGCGAGCACCCGGACGGATGCTTTCGGCGACGGGGTTCTCCTACAGTCACTTGGTCGGGGCTATGGAGTGAGGCTATCTATTAAGTTTACCCGGCGAGTATCCGCGTACGCTACGTGATTGCGACGGACTTTTGATCACATCAAAATTCCGTGGCAACCGATCAAGTGAGACTAAACTGCAATGTTTATAATATTCATTCCGTTATCTCATAACTATTTGTGAATTCCAATTGTTGTATCACATTCCGGATAAACGGAAAATGTTAAACTTTCCGATCGAACAATCGAACACCCAAGTTTTCCCGATACAGCTCAACACATGAAATAAGTCTAACAGCATTCAGTTCGTGCCTCAGTACCAACGGTCCAGCCGTAGAAGGGTCAAGCCAACGCCTCACATGTGGCACGCCGTACTGCCCCAAACCCGAAGGTTCAAAGGGTAGTTCAAGACGGTCACATAATCGAGTTAAGGTTTGTTGTCTTCTAGAGGGACCATCGCGTTACTTGCACTACTTAGAACGTCGTTAAACTACGGAAAAATCCAACACTTGGAAATTTCCCGACAGGGGAAAAATTGGGTATTTATATCCGGTCGAACTTTTTAACATATTCTAAAAATACCCGGAAAAGCACACCGACAAAATTAGACAGTCCGATCGAATACACCGAGTCCACCAAAACAAGCCCAGAAAATTCAACTCTGGAATAAGTTTTAAATATTCCCAGAAAACTCACCATAAAGTAATAGGAATTACTGTGCAGAGCAGGTACGATGATGTCGCCAATGTAGCGCGGAACCGCCGCATACGCAGTGCTTATGCCGCGGTTCCGCCGCCGATCAAACGAATTACTCACCTGAGTTTGCACCGTAATTCTTAGTTTTATTTTATGTATTTTCTAGAAATTTTTAATTCACAAAAATCCGCATTTTAGGAAAAAGTCCAGAGAGCAATTTTTGGGTCGGGTTTCGGTTCGATCGGACTTCTAACTCCGTTGGGACTTCGCCTAAGGCTCTAGCTAGGCTCTGATACCACTGTAGGGTTCCTAGGAACTCTAGTTAAGTCTCACAAGTGATCAAACATGCACAAATAAAAATTTACGGGTGCCTACAAACCCGACTACGGATCGTTTACTAGATATTTAGGCGAAACAAGTAAACTAGTTAACTATTTAACTAAGGGAACGGACATACAACCTTTGTAGATCCGGTCCACCACCTCCACGGCTCCGCAACGAAGTCCCCTCCGTTGTCCAAAAGGAATCCGGACTCCAACGTCGGCTTCGTCGAAGAATAAGCGAGCTAGGTCGTCGATGTCCATGCCGAAGATGATATACGTCGAGGCATCGCTAGAACAAGCTCTAACTTCACCAAGTCGGAAAAACTTGTGAAGGAAACACCCTATACTACTTGGCAAGAGGTAGAGGATGAAGAAATAGGAAGTGGGTAAACTTTAGTTTTGGATTTCTCACTATACTTCATGACTTGCCATTGAAGTAGCAAGCTTTCTTCAATGTTGAAGAAGATGATGAAGAAGAAGAAGATATGATAACTTAAATTAAAATAGAAAAGAAAATACAATACTTATCATATCTTTGACCATGGTTTAGTGTAGAGACTTAACTTAGGTTAGATAGTGGTTAGGGTTAGATAAAAGACAAGAATGGTGGACTAAGTTCAAAGCTTCAAGAAGCTTTCAAATAAAGACAAAAACTAGCAACCATTCTTATCTCTTTATCTTTTCTTTTTCCAAAATAAACAAAAGGAATGAATAAATGATTAAGTAAATGAAAAAGAAACCCTAATCACTAATTAACCATGGTTTAACACTTTACACAAAACCAAGCTAGAATGTATCATCAAACATGATACAATCATGTGCACAAAACTATATCGAATATACAATGTGCACATCCGCACGAGAAAATCCATTTAAAGTGAACCGAAACTAGTTAATGCAAAGCAATATATCAAATATATAATTATGTATTAAATCATTAAATCAACACTTGATTTAACGATCCGGTCATATCGCATATAACCGGCTAGTATCCAATGTGTCGGCTTATCGAATCAATCCTTGATTCGATAACTAGGTTATATCGCATATAACCATTCAATACATTGATCGCGAGAATAGAATACGGTATCATATACACGCATTATTCTCGGTCCCGCACATATCTCATATGCGCTCCTATTTCGTTTCGCTTGAGCTAGGAAACCTCTGTGTAGGACTCTAAAGACTCGTCAATACGCCGGCAGTAGATGATGATCATATCAATCATCTGCAAGCCGCAAGCGGTCTGCTAAACGTAACGGCCACCCGAGTATTGAGTGATCAGAAGATCGACGAGCAAGCCCGCTCACACTCCTGCGAATCCGACCAGTAACACTACCGTATAGTCCGGTCTGTTCGTCTGATATGTCGCATATCTCGCCTAGGGGTGGTAAACGTCAGACCCCAATAGCTCGATAAGTCATGCCGACGTAGGGTCCATAACATTCGTGAAACTACTGATAACTCTTACCAGTATATCACTGCAACCCTGGCCAGGGATTTCCTGTTATGGCCAGTCGAGCATAGCACAACATCAACCCCCAATACCGGGAGAGACGAATCCCCTCCTATCGCTCATTGCCTCCATGTGAATCGGGACTGTACCTAAAAACCACCTGTTTGCACAACTCAGTAGAGCCGTGGTAGGGTGGAAATCAAAGCACAGTGGGAGACACACAAGACTCTATGACGATCTCGGGTCAACAGACTAAGCTGTACCAGTGTCACCAGAGAACTGCCATCTGACGTGAGGTATAATACCATCTGGGAGTTCTCGGCGAGTCCGTTCAGTGTACCCAGTCTCCACTGAGCACCCGCATACCATCTTCGATGTCAAACACCAATGGATATGGGATCATCCATCGCCCATCGCATGGGTCGAGAAGATATGCGCTAGTCTACTCTGGAATATCGATGCCCCGTCTCGATATTCCCTCGACTAGGAACAATTCAAGGATGTACTCATGGATTACCCAGGCCCCACTAGTATGATCTACATCATAGTCCTGGAAGTAGAGTACACATCCTATGGGCTTTATCAACATGTAATCAGAGAGACAGAAAGTATACATGTTAAGACAAAGTGCAACCAGATAGCGTACTATCATGTCGAGCAAGAAAGTCCTACCTATATATATCCCAGCATCCACTACAATATACATCCAATGTACAGTAATGGCCTCTAGGGCATACATATAACTAACATTATTATCTTGATTAAGGCATGAACTGGTCGCTACCTGGAGAGAGAGAGAAGAAAACACTTTAGCGTATGCTCGTGCAAGATCAGATTGGTTATTATCTTATCTAATCAGGATGGCTCCCACTGCTTTTTATCAAATCTTCCTTCAAACCCTAAAAGGAAAGACTAGCCGGGATTAATTACACACTACAAGTTCGCCAATCTTTCAGCCAGGCCAGTGTCGGTACTTTGAGGGAGGTCCCCCGTGCTTTCGCACGAACCTAATTAATGTAAACCTCGTTTTCCCAGAGGCGTAACCTCGTTGACACCTTTCTAGACACCTACTTGATCAGCTAATTGTAATGTGTAAAACTCTCCCAGGAGTAACTCTTACTCGCAGTGGGTATCGTGATCCAACTATCTCATAGAAGGTATGCAATCTCATTGCAAATTTCAACACTTGAAATTCCCGATAATATTTTTCCCCAGGCGATCTATGACCTTGACTGAGTCAACAAACATAGACCGCAAGTAAAGTTCAACCCGTCATTTCCTGATTGAATTAAACCCACCCGCACGACCCTTGACTAAGTCAACAAGGCCGCACGACTACCCTAATCCAATCTGCATCATATGCATAAACAGATAAATAGTAATCAGCTACCGCACACTACGCCTTGACTAAGTCAACAAACGCAGCATGAATACTAACTATTACTTATCTGAAATGACGGAGGGCTACGTCAGGTTTTTAAGAAAACCCTTTGCGTAATGAACTTTATATCGTTGTAGAATCAAATGAAGTTTTAAAATGGAGTGATTTTGAGGCTTTTCTAGTTTTGCTAAAGGAGTCACTCCTGGTGAAGGGATCTCGGTCCTTTCCTCATCGAATGAGGTGCGGGATATATCATATATATCGCTGTGCAAAGCAAAAACCCAAAAGCAGTCAAAAGCAAACCGAGTGTGTAGCATCAGCCAGTTATTGCTAAAGGAGTCACTCCCGGTGAAGGGATCTCGGTTCTTTCCTCATCGAATAAGGTGCGGGGTATATCATATATACCGCTGTGCAAAGCAAGAACTGTAGCTACCTGTTTTATTTTAAAATTCGATTCTACAACATCTTAGGTTTCTTATCTTTCATTAATCACATTAATGAAGTCCCATCATTTAAATACCTAAACATCACAGATAGATATGACGTACACTTATGCCATCTGCATTCGCCTCGATGTCCCCTCGTGCACCGTTAGGTTAGATAACTAACGACAGAGCAGGGCAGGGCTAGCGCGGGTGTAAAACATAAGTAACGTCTATATAATATATCATATATACTATATACTATATCCATCACAGAGTCACAACACAGATATCGCAGCAGAATAAACATATGAAATATTGGATATACTAGGACGTCCGTGTTTTTAATACGAGCCAGTATAAAACACGGATTCCACGGTCGTGATGAATAGCCAATCCCACACCCCTAGACCCCTACGAGAGCGGCAAGCAACCCTGCCAATTCTAGGGTTAGGAGACCCGGACTCGACTCCTCGAGTTGGTCTCCCACTGGACCCCAGAACCCGGTTACTTGTGCTCCCCTCCTTGGGTTTATCCTAATGCGGAAAAGTAAATAATATACAAAGGGTGACAACTTCCGCTACCTGGAAGTGCTCCAAATGAAAGAATATTACATACAAGTTTTTACATGAATGAAAATGGAAAAACACTCATCTCACATAAAAACCCCCCGGCTATTCGAATACGACGATCCAATATAACATATCCAGCAACACATAACATCACATGTCATCAACGTAAGTAAGTATGCATACCCCAATTGTCTTTGACATATAGCAACGAAACCGGCGATATGAACATACTACACTTACGGTCACAGAAAAGAAAGTGTAAAACTACAACAATTGGAATCCGCAACTTTCTTTAGACATCGCATGCCTAACAGATATAAATCCCGCATTTTAGTCTCATTATCGAAAACTCTTTTCAATATCAAGTGAAACTAAACTGCTAGATTTATAACATTCATTCAGTTATCACATAACTGTTTGTGAATTCCAATTATTGTATCACATTCCAGATAAACAGAAAATGTTAAACTTTCCGATCGAACACTCGAACACCCAAGTTTTCCCGATACAATCCAACACATGAAATAAGTCTAACAACATTCAGTTCGTGCCTCAGTACCAACGGTCCAGCCGTAGAAGGGTCAAGCCAACGCCTCACATGTGGCACGCCGTACTGCCCCAAACCCGAAGGTTCAAAGGGCAGTTCAAGACGGTCACATAATCGAGTTAAGGTTTGTTGTCTTCTAGAGGGTCCATCGCATTACTTGCACTACTTAGAACGTCGTTAAACTACGGAAAAATCCAACACTTGGAAATTTCCCGATAGGGGAAAAATTGGGTATTTATATCCGGTCGAACTTTTTAACATATTCTGAAAATTATCCGGAAATACACAAAAGACGAAATTTGATAATCCGATCGAAATACCGAATCCCCAAAGCAACCCCAGAAAATTCAACTCTTGAATAATTATTAAAAATACCCAGAGAACTCAGCACAGTTAAATAGGAGTTACTGTGAAAATAGGTATTGCTGACGTCATCAAGAGGCGGCGGAACCGCCGCACGAGCCATGCTCGTGCCGCGGTTCCGCGGCTGTTTAAACTCCAAACAGTGTCGTATTTGCACAGTAATTCTTACAATTTCCTGCTGATATTTCTACATAATTTTAATACTGAAAAATCCCTGTTTTTAGAAAAAGTACAGAGAGCATCTTAAAGTTTGGTTTTCGGGTTCGTTCGGATATCAAACTCCGTCGGGACTTCACCTATGGCTCTAGCTAGGCTCTGATACCAGTGAAAGGTTCCTAGGCACTCTAGTAAGGTCTCACAAGGCATCGAACATGCCAGTTTAAAAATTTTGGTGCCGAGAAACCCTAGACTACGGATCTTAGACTAGATGTTTAGGCGAAATGAAAACTTAGTTAACACTTTAACTAGAAGTGAGAAGCTACAACCTTTGTAGATCCGGATTTCCACCTCCTTAGCTCCATGTGGTCATGCCCTCGCTGTCCATCATGAATCCTCGACTCATTCGTCGGCTTCATCGGAAGAACGTGCGGAATAGGTCGTCGGCTTCGTGTCAAAGACGATCTACGTCGAGGTTGCACTAGTTCAAGCTCCGACTTCACAAAGTTGTGAAACTTGTGAAGAGAACACCCAAAACAACTTGGCAAGAGGTAGAGGGTGAAGAAATAGGAGATGGGTTCACTTTAGATTTGGAATTCTCTCACTAGAACTCAAGTTGCCATTGATGGCATCTTGTTTTCTCTCTTGAAGAAGAAGGAAGAAGCAAATAGAATATGATAAGTATTGTGAAAAAGAATAATAAAATCAAATACTTATCATGTTCTAACCTAGGTTAAGTGTAGAGAATAAACCATGGTCACTTGGATGGGTTAGGGTTAAGCATGAAGATAAGGATGGTTGCAAAAGTCAAAGCTTCATGGAGCTTCAACTAATGACAAAGAAAGCCACCATTCTCATCTTTATCTTTTCCAAATAAATAAATAAACAAATAAATAAATATGCAAAACCCTAATTATCAAATTAACCATGGATTAATTCTATACACTTAACTAAATGATCAAGTATCATCAAACATGATACAAAAATGTGCACTAAAGTATATCACATATACAATGTGCATCAAGTGAGAAAAATCCGTTTAAAGTGAACCAATACTAGTTAATGCAATGCAATATATCAAATATATAATTATGCATTAAATCATTAAATCAACATTTGATTCAATGATCCGGTCATGTCGCACATAACCGACTAGAATCCAATGTATCGATTTATCGAATCAATGATTCGATAATTAGGTCATATCGAATATAACCTATCGAAACAAATATCGCGAGAATGAAATGCGGTATCACATACACGCATTATTCTCGGTCCTGCACATATCTCATATGCGCTCCTATTTCGTTTCGCTTGAACCAGGAAACCTCTGTGTAGGAATCTAAAAACTCGTCAATACGCCGGTAGCAGATGATGATCACATCAAGCACCCACAAGCCGCAAGCGGTCTGCTAAACGTAACGGCCATCCGGGTATTGAGCGATCAGAAGATCGACGAGCTAGCCCGCTCACACTCCGGTGAATCCAACCAGTAACACTTACCGTACAGTCCGGTCTGTTCGTCTAATACGTCGCATATCAAGTCTAGGGGTGGTAAACGTCAGACCCCAATACTCGATAAGTCGTGCCGATGTGAGGCTCATAACGGGTCGAGAAACTACTGGTAACACTTACCAGCAAATCTCTGATCAGCCCTGGCCAAGGACTTCCCTGCTACGGCCAATCGAGCACTGCGCAACATCAACCCCCAATACCGGGAGAGACGAAACCCCTCCTATCGCTCATTGCCTCCATGTGACTCGGGACAGTACCCAAAGACCACCGTTTTGCACGCCCTTATGGACGTGGTAAGGTGGAGATCAAAGCACAGTGGGAATCACACACGACTCTATGACGATCTCGGGTCTACAGACTAACCTGCACAAGTGTCACCTGAGAACTGCCATCTGACGTGAGGTATAATACCATCTGGGAGTTCTCGGCGAGTCCGTCCAGTGTACCCAGTCTCTACTGAGCACCCGTATACCATCTCTGATGTCAAACACCAATGGATATGGGATCATCCATCGCCCATCACATGGGTCGAGAAGCGTATACGCTAGTCTACTCTGGTATATCGATGCCCCGTCTCGATACACCCACGACTAGGGACCTTGAAGGATGTACTTATGGACTACCATGTCCCCACTAGTATGATCTGCATCATAGTCCAGGTAGTCAAGTACACATCCTAAGGGCTTTACCAACATGTAACTATAAGACAGTATAAAGAGACTAGTGTACATGTTAAGATAAAGAGTAACCAGATAGCAAACTATCATATCGAGCAAGAAAGTCATCTCTATATATGTCCAAGCATCGAATATAATATACATCATCTGTACAATACTGGCCTCTAGGGCATACATACAACTAACACAATTCATTGCAGGCACTGAGAAACCGTCGATTGCTGAAGGATGGTGATATGACCCTGATGGTTGCTAACGGAGCTAGCGTGGGAGCTGTGTCCGTAGGGGATTATCACCTGGGATTGACGAGTGGACACATTTTGGTTTTACATAACTGTTTTTGTGTACCCAGCTTAACGTGTAATATCATATCAGTTTCCTTGTTATCAAATAAAGGTTATGATTTCACGTTTGTAAGTGATGTTGTTAACATCCACCTTAATCATAGTTTGATTGGGTCCGGTACACTGGATAACGGTATATATGTCTTAAACCAACTACAGATTTTCAATGTCCAGAACACACTAAAAAGAAAGTCTCCAGATTTAAATAAGGCTTTCTTATGGCATTGTAGACTGGGTCACATAATTGAGACAAGGTTAACTAAGTTACATAGAGAAAGATATTTGGACTCGTTCGAATATCAAACTTATGCCACTTGTCAATCATGTCTCAAAGGAAAGATGACAAAGACTCCATTCACTGGACATGGAGTAAGAGCGAGCGAGCTCTTAGGACTCATACACAGCGATGTATGTGGTCCAATGTCTACACATGCAAGAGGTGGTTTTTCCTATTTCATTACTTTTACGGATGATTACTCAAGGTACGGATTCATTTATCTGATGAAACATAAATCCGAGGCTTTTGAGAAATTCCAGGAGTATAAGAATGAAGTAGAAAACTAAACCGGCAAAAGTATCAAGACACTAAAGATCTGATCGAGGTGGTGAATACTTAAGTGCCGAGTTCCTAGGTTACCTAAAAGAGAAAGGAATTCTCTCTCAGCTTACTCCTCCATACACTCCACAGCATAACGGTAACCCTATTAGATATGGTACGTTCCATGATGAGTAATGCTGAGTTACCGCGATCTTTTTGGGGTTATGCGCTAGAATCAGCATCATATCTTCTGAACAGGGCTCCTACCAAGACTGTGCCTACCACGCCATATCAGATGTGGAGTGGGAAGAAACCCCATCTTCAGCATATGAAGATATGGGGATGTCCAGCTTTTGTTAAAAAGCAGCATGCAGACAAACTCGAGGCACGATCAGTACAGTCTAAGTTTGTGGGATATCCAAAGAACTCCAAGGGATATTATTTCTATTACGCAGATGAACAAAAGGTTTTTGTTTCTCGTAATGCCCATTTTCTAGAACATCGGTTTTTAGAAAAGGAAACAAGTGGGAGCGAAATAGAACTGGAAGAAATTCCAGAACCACAAACTACTACTGAAAGTTTGGTAGAACCAGTAGTTCAAGAAGAACTGGACATTCCCGCACCCCTCCGCAGGAGTAGTAGGCCGTCTCATCCGCCTGAGAGATATTACGGTTTTCTCATAGATGGGGATAGAGAGGATTGCGTCATTGATGATGATGAACCTACTAGCTTCCAGCAGGCCATCCAGAGCGGCGACTCGGTACGATGGCTAGATGCAATGCGGACCGAAATGGAGTCCATATGCACCAACAAAGTATGGACTTTGGACTTTGCACCAGATGGGGTAAAACCTATAGGATGCAAATGGATCTTCAAGAAAAAGATTGGTGTAGATGGACAGGTGGAAACCTATAAGGCTAGACTTGTTGCAAAGGGTTTTCGTCAAAGACCTGGTTTGGACTATGACGAGACTTTTTCTCCTGTGGTTATGCTCAAATCCATTCGGGTCCTTCTTGGTATTGCCGCCTTCCATGATTATGAGATCTGGCAGATGGACGTAAAAACGGCTTTTCTAAATGGTAATTTGGAAGAGTGCGTCTATATGGATCAGCCAGAAGGCTTCAATCAGAGTGGGAGCAGCGGGAAAGTATGCAAGTTGCTTAAGTCCATTTATGGACTGAAGTAGGCATCGCGGAGTTGGAACATCTGTTTTGATGAAACAGTCAAAGAATATGACTTTATCAAAAATCCAGATGAACCATGTATATATAGTAAAGTTGTTGCACGAACTGTCGTATTCCTCGTCTTGTACGTGGATGACATTCTATTGATAGGAAATGACATTCCTATGCTACAATCTGTCAAAGGATTCTTGTCACACAGGTTCTCCATGAAAGACCTGGTTGATGCCTCTTACATTCTGGGGATCCGGATCTATCGTGATAGATCCAAGAGGATGTTGGGACTTTCGCAGTCCAGGTATATCAACACTATACTGAAAAGATTCAGTATGGAAGATTCTAAGCGCGGTAATCTACCGACTTGTCACGGAATCACCCTCTCCAAAGAGATGTCTCCTAAGACTGATTTGGAAAGGGAACGCATGTCTATTATACCCTACGCTTCTGCGGTAGGCTCTATAATGTATGCGATGTTGTGCACCAGACCAGATGTAGCTTACGCACTGAGCGTGGTAAGCCGGTATCAGTCAGACCCAGGGGAGAAGCACTGGATAGCAGTAAAGAATATTCTCAAGTACCTAAGAAGGACTAAGGAGATGTTCTTGGTTTACGGCGGAAAAGACCTCAAGATTGAGGCCTTTGCTGATTCCGGCTTCCAGAGTGATAAGGACGATTCCAAGTCCATGTCAGGTTATGTCTTTACCCTCAATGGAGGGGCGGTGTGCTGGAAGAGTTCCAAGCAGGACACCGTTGCTGACTCGTCGATGGAAGCGGAGTATATTGCTGCTTGCGATGCCGCAAAAGAAGGGTCTGGATGAAGAAGTTCCTAACAGAACTTCAGGTGGTTCCTACCATTGTTGATCCAATACCTCTATATTGCGAAAACAACGGAGCTATAGCTTTAGCAAAGGAACCAAGGTCCCATCAGAAGTCCCGACACATCTTAAGGCGGTATCACCTGATCAGGGAGATCATAGATCGCCGGGAGATCGAGGTCCAGAGAGTTGCTACTGAAGAGAACATTGCTGATCCATTCACAAAGGCCCTACCTCAGATTCAGTTCGAGAGGCTACTCGAGATCATCGGTCTTCGATATGCCAGTACAGGGCCCTAGTGCAAGTGGGATATTGTTAGTGTATATGTCTTAGGGGCCATTATTGTATCATACTAGCTTGTATATTACTTAATGGAAGCTTGGGATATTCACAGTTATATAACAGTCTTGCTAAACATGGTAGTATGCTACTTGGTTTTATCTATCTTAATATGTGAGTATACGTATTGATAGGGCCCTTAGGATCTTGCTTGACTACCAGCGTTGTGATGGCAGTCACACTAGTGGGGGCTGGGTAGTCTACAAGCACATCCTTTTCCAGGTCCCTAGTTGTAGGATTATCGAGACAGGGCATCGATACTCCGGAGTAGACTAGTGTGTACGCTTCTCATCCCAGTTGGGGAGATGGTCTGTCCCACAGCCGTCGGTACGTCGTACTGGAGATAGTATACACGTGCTCGTTGGGTTACGGGTACACCGGACAGGACTCGCAGGGAACTGTTGGTTGGTATTATACCCGTCGTCAGTTAACAGTTCCCAGGTGACATGAGTACAGCATAGTCCACAGTCTTGACACTGCTACTTCGCCTCGAGTGTGTCCCACTGTTCTTAGATTGCTACCCTACCACGGCTCAAAGGAGTCGTGCAAACAGGTAGCAGTTGGGTGCAGTCCCGAGCACTTGGAGGCAGTAGTGGTTAGACATGATTCGTCTCTCCCAGTATTGGGAGTAGATATCGCGCTGTGTCAGAGAGCCATTACGCAAAGTCCCTGGCCAGGGCAAGCGAGATTTACTGGTAGGTTCCAGTAGTTTCTCAAGGTGTAATGGACTACGCTCCGACATGACTTATACCGCTATTAGGGGACTGACGTTTGCCGCCCCCCTAGGCCCGATATGCGATAGTCCTAGACGAACAGACCGGACTGTACGGAGATTGTCACATCAGGCTCAGTAGGAGTTCGGATGGGTTTCCTCATCGGCCTTCTTATCGACATCTACCTGGGGACCGTTACGTACAGCTAGTGCCGCTTGCGTTCTGTGGTTAAACCCACCACCAGCGTAGTAGTCGAGTCATTAGAGTCCCACACAGAGTGTTTCCCTACTCCAGGCGAAACGATATAGAGGTCGTATGGTTTTACAACAAGGGTTCGGATGCATACGTGTGTTTACGCATGTACGACATTCGGACAGTTTTTACTAGCCGGCTTTGGTTTAAGCCAGTTTCTACTATCGGGTTATTGGATTTATACTATCTAAAGTTTTCCGTGTTTTCACGGATAAGAGGGGCGTTCTCGTAAATTCGCGAGAAGCTTCTAGAAGGATGGTGACTTGGGGGTTTAGGTGGCATTTGCATTTATTGTTTTAATGACTCATTTGTGTGATTCATCCATGGAGTTAATGCTTCATTAATTGATCTAATGACTCATGAGATGAATCACTCATATGAATAAATGAAGCATGGTTGTTAAATTATTTATTTTAATTATTTGATAAAAGATAATGCTTCATATATTCAAATGAGTTCATTATTTCTTCTCATTCTCTTGCTCACCTTCTCTTTCCTCAAGCTCTCTCTCTTCAAACCCTAATCCTCCCCTCTAATGTGTTGAGATCAAGGATTAGATAGACTAATTAATCCATAACCTTTCTCTATATCACCTAGGTGCCTTTGATTAGCAACTAAAGAAACCTAGTTACCTCAAGATTAGAGGTGAAGCTTGGAATAGAACCTCTCGGGTGGATCGTCTATTACGTAGAGGAGGCCGAGGGGGAGGTTGATAATGAAAAGACGAAGGACTAGGTTCACTAGGTATAATCTCTTTTCATAGTAGTTAAGAACTCCTATGTATATGTTAGTTATAGTTTAGTAAAGACTCTTTGGTTAGTCGATGTTAATCTAAAGAACTTGATTGTTTTTCATATTTCCGCCTCCCCGCAACTCGTGGGGTGTTGTACATCGACTTACACTATCTAACCATCACTGCCTCCAAGTGCTTCGGGACTGCACCCAACTACTACCTGTTTGCACGACTCCTTTGAGCCGTGGTAGGGTAGTAATCAAAGTACAGTGAGAACACACTCGAGGCGAAGTGACAGCGTCAAGTCAGCGGACTAAGCTATACTCATGTCACCTGGGAACTGATAACTGATGATAGGTATAGTACCAACCAACAGTTCCCGACGAGTCCTGTCCAGTGTACTCGTAACCTAACGAGCACCCGCATACTATCTCAAGTACGACGTACTGACGGCTGTGGGACAGACCGTCTCCCGTGCTGGGATGAGAAGCGCATACGCTAGTCTACTCCGGAGTATCGATGCCCTGTCTCGATAGTCCTACGACTAGGGACCTGCATAAGGATGTGCTTGTGGATTACCCAGCCCCCATGAGTGTGACTGCCATCACAACGCTGGTAATCAAGCAAAGATCCTAAGGGCTCCACTAATGTGTATAGGCGATATGTTAAAAGAAACACATGTACACACATTGAAGTAGAAACAAACCAAGTAGGATACTACTATTTTGAGCAAGATTGTCTATACAATGGTGAATATCCCAAGCTTCCATTAAGTAATATACAAACTAGTATGATACAGTAATGGCCTCTAGGGCATATACACTAACATATATAAAATAGTCGGTGATCCCGCCTCAAAAGCGTCACATAAGATAAAATATATAATTTTACATTCTCGAGTCAAGAGTGCGGATCTATCAACATAATTATAACTCGTACGGTAAATCCATCGTACGGCATCCCAAATATGGGTACGGGTCAACTATCACATTTATCTCATTATTCATATGGTATCCTAATCATCATATCCTGAATTAGGGGTACTAATCTACAGTCTAGTACATTCTGATACCATCAATATATATATATATATATATATACGTGTGTATGAAAACACACCGCCTAATGATCCGCTATAAAATTATGTCTTATCTCATAATACGAACCAAATCACATCACCGATTGATTTAAAAGAATTCTCGTTGTGTAGTATGAAATTGTAAAGAAATCACAACCAAAAATTTTTTGACCGCAATCAACTACGGTGTCGGATGTAGATTGTTAATGAGTGCGGATCGTCCACAGGGAAAGTGTAATCGTTCGTCTTTCGAATTAGATGAGTTGAAACTTTAAAGAAAACAAAAGAAAACAATTCATGATTTATATTTGAGGTTCAAGAATTAGAAAAAAAACTAGATCTAAGAAAGCATTAAAAGATAGAATCAAGAATTGATCGTTTGATGATTTTTCCAAACCAAATATCAAGAATTGAAATGAGGCTCGTAGGAATCGATCGGATCTATAGATGTGATGTAATCTTAGAATTACGTATTCTTATCCTTCGATGAATTGATACTAGATCGATGATGATCTACGAGAATTAGGGATTTCTTGTGAAACTAGGGTTTCATTTTATTCCTTGTTCTTTCGTCGATATCATTCACATTCTATCCTCTAGTAAATTCAAGAAACGATCGTAGATCCCTAATTTCGAGCGATCACAATCAAGAAAGTATCGCTACGAAACTAGGTCATCGGTTCTTGAACTTGCTAGGGTTTACAAAACTCGTAGGACTTAAAAATCGTTTAAAGATTTGTTACATCATCATTCTACAATCGTCTCGACTCCTTAACGAGTGGAGTTTCACTCACACATCACAACAAGAACAACAATTACAAATTGAGATCTAATCATGATGCAAGAATTAAAAGAAAGCAAGATAAAAGAATTTCACCTTTTATTTATATCAACAATTTAGTTATATTCGCTTAAGAACTACAAGAGGAAGAACTTGATCGTCGATTTGGCTTCGCTCGTCTCCGTGGATCGCGGATCGGCTTGGATCACTTGCCCGATTGAAGATCGGCTCGGCTCCTAAAAGGTTGAAGGCTTCTCGCTTGATTTGGTACTCAAGATCTTGGATTTGGAGTGGAATTAGGGTTAGGGTTTCGCACAAGCCTTGTCACGAGACTTGTGGAAGAAGATGATGAAAGAGGGAAAGATTAACTAAAAATTAACAACTAATGAACCCCTCAACCCTTAGATCTAGGCTCTATTTATAGATAACCAAACCCTAGATCTAGGATTTCAAATTCTAAGTTTCCCTCCAAAAGTTTGTTGAGGAAATTCAAATTTCCCTCCAAAAGTTAGTTAGGGGAGAAACTTCTAGATGTGATTAGTTAGGAGGGAGCTTCTAGAAGAGGATTAGTTAGGAGCTTAATTAGCCTTGCTTAATCTTCTTTGCTGATCTGGCAGTAGCTTCGAGAGAATTCTGGAATTTGTGGTATCAGAAATGAATGTGGGCCCAGATATGAGAATTTTGCACTGAAATTGGACTGCTGACGTGGCAATAATGCGGCGGATCCGCGGCACAAGCCAGCTCCTGCCGCGGATCCGCGGCTCCTTTGGTGAGTTGGGGCTTGGAATCTCTGGTGTGGTCTTGGGCTGTTGTATGGGCCTTTATGTGATATATAGAATTGTATAATTCCTTCTGAATTTCTACCAGATCTGAAATGATTGAATTGGCGTAATGTTGATCAGCTCTTTGGTTTTTCTTCCGTATTTTCCTGCACAGACTCAAGACAAGTGTTGCGAAAATACAGAAATGATGCGATGCCATGAAATGAGGTTAATTTCCTTTAAAGTGTCGGTTTAAAAGTCTAACACATGCAATCTCATATTTTGTGACAGATTTGCTAATATGTAGAATATGAATGCCGAACACTTCTAAATGAGTGCAAATGTTAGGGAAATTGCCGGCTAAAATATACAATATTTTCGACTGATCACCGATCTCGTGGCATCATGCCCAATCTCATCGTCTCATCTCCAAGTACCATATGCTATCCTCATATCCAAGTTTATGTATACACACACACACACACACACACATACTCACATACATATATGTATATATATATCCCCATATACGCACAAGTAATAAAATGTATGCGTGTGTGTGTGTGCGTGCGTGTGTGTGTGTGCGCGCGCATGTACCTTATTCTAGGGTTTCACGACTAAAATCTAGCTAACGACACTATCATCCAAATACACTAAAACTAACCCATGAACACCTAAAACCTATCTTGATGGATCAATTAGTCTCACAATGCAAAAATATGTATACATAATATATATCATATACTACACTACGAACTGCGGGGGTGCTATACGCCATCCACCCGACTTCCACCTTCTATATATATATATACATATATATATATATATATATATATATATATATATATATATATATATATATATATACTCACCCGATCCTTCTTGCCGAGGTCAATGATGCCACGCTCTCCTCGTCGTCTCGAAGTCCATGTGGGGGTACCTACATATCACACATAGTATCGTAAACCGTAATCGCACATGAAAACTAAAACGGCATGTGTATCACACATAGGTTAAAACCTATGGTCTACACATATAAGAATCACCAAAAAATATCGACGATTGACGTACAAACGTGAATCGACCGATACAAAAAACAAATATCAAAACATAAATTCATAAAAATCAAGAAATTCAAAGCAGCAACTTAAGAAACTTGCTCCAGATTTTAGTTTAGGTGAAATTGGGATGAACAAACAATACTGGGATGATGTATAGGGGGCATATGAGCTACAGAACAAATCCTAGCACCAAACTCCATGAAGTGGCCGGCCACATCCGCTCTAAATCCGGCCAGATCGGATCAACATGCTCAGAATGGGTTTGTCTTGGCAGGGTGTCCTCCTAGTGTCCAATATAGGTCAATGGTGTTGTTTGTTTTTCCAGTAAAACTCCCGGGTCACTCCAGATTCCCTGTAGGCCACCAATTACACACGAAACTGACATTTTGAAATTTCTTATCCAAGTTTGGTTTGTTTCTGTTTGATCTAGGTTTCTAACACTAAGGGGGTTTAAGGTCACCACTAAAGCTCATTAGCACAATCACATCTCAAAAATCCTTCAAATCTCCTCTAGGAATTTTCATATCTCACAAAACTACACTAAATTGATTTTAAACTTGAATGGAAGCTAAAGGAAACCAAATACTACACTAAATATGAAAGGATTACCTCATTTGGCAATTCAAGAAAATTCTTGTGTTGCCCCAAGTCTTCAAAATCGAATTTTGCTTGGTCCAAAGTGCTTGTAGTGAGCTTGTGCATGTTTTTAATGAAGGGATTATGGTGTTTTGGTGTGGATTTTGGGTTGTTTGTTAGGATGAAGTGGAGGGGGGAGTGTGAGGCAGCCATGGGAGATGAGGGGGGAGAAAAATGATGAAGAGATGAAGAAAAGAAATAGGAGCCTTGGTCAAAGGAAGACCCTTCACCCCCTCTCTCTTGCCCATACTCTAATTCTTTATTCTTTTTTTTTTCTTTTCTTTTGTTTTCCTTTATCTTTTCTTTTCTTCCCATTCAAAATAAAGCAATGCATGAAAATGAAGAAAAAGACATGTTAGAAAATGTAACAAATGTGTAAAATGACTTGGTGCATGTCATGTGCACAAATCAAGCTTAATGCACGATTAGTGATATTTAATTGCGATTAGCATTAAAATAGAATATAATTAATTATAAAGAATTTATAATTTGCTTAAATCATATAAAACACCCTCATTTCAGTAATTTCTATAATTTTCCAAATATTTTCCAATTTATCGGTATTTAATTATACTGCATTATCAAAATATTCATAATATTTATTATTTAATTATATAAATTCCCAAAAAAAATATTTTATTTTTCTGAAATGTTACAATCTTCCCCCCTTAAAGAAATTCGGTCTCCGAATTTAAATTTAAACTCCTCAAATACTAAAACATTTTAGTAAAATGATCAAGTCGTCGGGGCTCCGAAATCATAAATACATAAAACACATCGGAGCGCAATGCATGCGCATGAAAAACGAGTATATAAACCAAAATCAAAACTCCGTTAAGCATCCCGCAATCATCGTAGTTATGGTGAAGACACCAATGTCAAAGTCCAATACGAAAACCAACATGATATGCATCAAAACTATAACATGTACATAATACGCATCGTTGTAAATTCGTCAAAACATCTGAAAGAAATGCATGTCAAACCTTTGCAAGTCGCTGTGCGATGCGCATATCACGGCCCAGTGGCGGACATTTTTTTTGTAAGAAAACCACTATATATATATACCCTTTGTTTAACATACACGTCCCACCGTTTTTTTTTGAAAATCTTTTACAAGGGTCCCTTTGTAAACATTTCGTGTCATCTCAGACACATAGGTAAATACTGAGACTATAGCTCCTTTTTGAAAATGTCTTCGGACTAGTCTTGCTCAGCTACTAAACCAAATAGTAAATATCATAAAACCTACCGCTCCAACAGAAACAAATCCCAAAATGCGCATAAGAATGCCACGTGCGTCTGGTGCACACGGAAATCGAAATCCATGAATGTTCCATACATGTGCACAGAAACAAAATGTAAGTTCAACGGGTGTGCACGAAACACCTGTTAAAGGCAACGGCTGTGCCTGACAGTAATATCAGGTGCATCTGATATGCACGAAGAATCCTGATTTAGTGCATCTGGTGTGCACCAAAATCGCATCAAGCGTGTCAAATATGCGCAAGAATCCAAATCAAGTGCACAAAGCGCACGAAAACAAATATCGATTATCACCATCGAAATCGACGGTATATAACAAATCTCAATCCAAATCAGGTATACCGTGGTATATAATCTCACAACCATGTGCATCAACGTGCACAAAATCGAATCAACTTACTAAAAGTGCATGAAAACTATGCCGAAAGCACAAGTCAAATCACATGCATAGCATAGGCATGAAATCAAAATCAGCATCTCGAATGACATCAAATCGAAGTCAAGTGCAACTGTGGTGCACGAAATCTCAATCATGCAAATAAATCGCCCAAAATACCGAAATCAAAGAGGGTGGAAACAGTCCCGCTCTGGCACATCCTCTAAAGATCTCTGGACAACTGTCATGGTCACTCATAACGTATCACGTCGACGATGCCGAACTCTGGCCTACTGGGTGTGCATAATATGACCAATCCTGGGTCCAAATCTCATCGTATAGTATTTCCAGAAAGATCTTGTCGGGGTCTCTCCAAATTCTCGTTTCTGCCGAACTGCCCAGAAGTTATCACCCTTTACTAAATCTATTTCTTGTTTCGGAACGGCTGCATACTCATCATGATTCCTCCTGGGAGGTATATCCATATTTAACGCCTCTGCATGCGTATCACATCTCAGGTGTCAACGGAGTGGAACTTCATCTCGTCGAAATCTTGTACGAATCTCTTACTCCACTTTTCTCTAATATCGACTGAATCGGACTCGTCTCTTCATAGCTGTATGGACTGCGCTCCAACGGCTATATTCATATCTGAAGTCTCTCAAGCAATATATCCCATCACATGATATCCGAACGATGTCGAACTTTTCGATCGATTCGTCAAAGTCCCATAATTCCCCCAAGAGTTCAACTCTTGAGTACGGTTTAATAATATCCAGTACATACCACAGTACCTGCGGATCGGCCGTAGAAGGGCAAACCCAAGCTTCACTAATGGCACCGCTGAACCGCCGCAAACCCTAAGGTTCAAAGGCGTTCTCATGGTCATTATGTCGAGTTAGGGTTTCATTCTTCTAGAGGGTCCATAGAATTACTTGCATGTTTTTCCGAATACTTTAAACTTGGAAAAATGGGTTTCTGACATTCGATCGTTTTCCTTCGACTCGCAACGTACCTGCGTGAAGACTTCTCTAGCTGGAATCAATCAACCTAATGACCTAGCATCGGAGTGTGCAACGAACCACATATCCTAGTCGTTCCTCCTTAGGTGACTAGTGATCTTCTATCATATCTCTAAGTACAACTCATGTTGTATTAGCTTCAAACATCTGGGGCGATATCTCGTCAGTCGCAGCAACAACTGAATCATTCGTCCGCACGCTGAACAGTGCCTCAATCATCAAGAATAGTCGGTGCATTGACGGTCATCACATTCTGGATGGCCTCTAGCAGTGGCCCAATCCTCTGGTGCTGATCTGCACGTTCGAGAAATTTTAGTAAAATCAATCCATCAAACGCTCATGGCGCGAAAAACACAATAAAATGACACATCTATGCAATCGTGTGTCACTGGAATACATCCTGGTCAGTCCTCGTCCAAGACGATCTCGTGCTGACCGCAACTCTAGCCGCAACTCTCTCTGTCTATGCAATCATGGTAGCAAAACCCATAAACCGATATCGATGAGGATAGATCATAGGAATGAATATAATACTGTGCAAGGAAATGTACATCCTAAGGCTTCTTAAGTGGAGTAGCGTATCGTAAGTATGCCGCGGAACATACCCACAGTATGTCACTCTACTTAAGTCACCTACTCCATCAACCAAGGTCAACCTACGCGACGAAAGTTCGGGTCTAATACCCCTTCGACCAAGTCTAAGTTCCGTAAGGTCAAGCCTAGGTTCCGAATATCAATATACGCCCTAGACTCCGCATAGTCAAACATAGACTCAAATCAAGGTCAACCTAGCGCTCTGATACCAACTTTGTCACGACCCGAAATGGCACGTGACTGGCACTTGAATCATATGAAGTTTATAGGACCCCATCTAATTCAAGTAAGCCAAAATCCCAGAAATCTAAACCATTTAAAAGAAGAAGGTGAAGGAAAACTTGTTTTAAAAGTTTGCATATAATTCACTTTGAAAATCGTAGTAAGCATTTTTAAAACGTCAAATCTTTTCCGAAAATTTCGGCAGAGTTTCCTTTGTAAATACTGGCCCCAGACGGGTACATACATGAATAATATACATAATGATAAAAGGCATCCCCAAGCGGGAGCTAGCTTTTCGCCAATTGGAGGTCACAACCCCGCAAACAATATAATATACAACGCCGAAGGGCGAGGATAAAAACTCAAAAAGAAAACCAATATCACCAAGAAATCCATAATAATATAAGCGTGACTCTAAGGTCGAAAGAATATACACTGGTCTTCTAAGTCTAACAAATATACAAGTCTGGTTGATGGAGTTACTAGATACAACTGAATAAAAATAAAGTACAAGGGTGGTCACGATGCAAGTGAACCCACCTACCAAAGCAATCACCCGGAAAGAAGCAGTGTGCCAGTAAAGCCGCCAAGGAAACCTGTACGGCAAGACCTGCAAGAAACTGTGGCACAACGGGGGTGAGTTGCCAACTTGTGAGTAGAAAATATCACCGAGCAGAAATCGTATGTATGATTCAATCCTAGGTCATACAATAATATATCCTCAAATAATATAGCCTGAAGCATAAACTAGTAGCAATGGTGAACATCTATACATAAGTGTAATATCAAGTGCTCGTGTCAGTGCCTCAGGTAGCAGCATATCATATATATGATGTATGAATGCATGAAAACAGAATACATCTAATGAGAAAACTGTTTTTCTTATCTCAGTGAGATATCTGTATAAAAATCAAAATATCATCAATGAAATCAACAGGAAATCAGTGTCCAGCATCGACAAAATATCTCAAATCTCAAAGTCTCAATGTCATCAATGTATCAATATCTCAATATCTAGGGTTCTGGCTATCCGGAATGGCCCCTGGGCTCCGGAAATCCGGACTGACCCAAACTCCGATCGGTGTCCTCCGGATATCTGTCGAGTCACAATGAAGTCACCGGTCGGTAGTGCTCACCTGCCGGGCTCAACGCCATCATCTACGACCTTCTCGTCCCGGTGTACCGCACCGGGTCCACCATCCACCCACAGACGGTTCCTCCTCCTTGAATCGGGTGTATGATATCGCTCAAGAGCCGAGAAAACTCATGATGGAATCCTCTCAAATCATATCATGAGAAAACCGCAACTTTCATTTTAAAATGATAATAAGTTTATAAAATCCTTGCGGTTTCTCCAAATCCAGAAATCTCATGGAAATCCGAAATCCCAATCTCATGAGTAAATAACAATGAATTACCAGCAATAAACTCCATAATAATGCATGACAAATGAATATATGAATGCATCGGATATCAAGCAAAGAATGCAATAATTGAACTAGCATATAAAAGAAATGTACTAGTACTATATCGAAACTATCAGCTAGCAGTTTATATTAATAAATAGTTTTTTCTAATGTGTACATGACATGGAAATTACCGATGATGATGTGTGTGAGCCGGCAAGCAAGTGTACGTGGAGCATATGCATCATCGGTAATGGTGCTGGTGTCCTGACAGCATGATTTATAATACTAAAAGTAACACAAATGAGCATGCAATGCGATGCGAATAGTATGAATGTACGGAATATGAATAAGAACGCAACATATAAGAATATACATTTATATAAATGAGTCATACAGTTTTGACATTTGAAATAGCACGAATCGTGGTGTTTAGAAAATAGGGGCTACGGTGTTTTTATGAAAATGTACGTCCTTTGAAATATCCGTAGTATCCCTTGGCCTGCCTTTAAAATACTCACGATTCGTTAGTTTTGGAAATAGGTATGACTCGAACCAGTCTAACATCTACTAGGTAAACTACAAGACTAAACTAACAGACTAATCGAAAGGGTAACGAAATGTCACGACCCGAAAGAGCACGTGACTGGCCCTTGAATCCTATGAAGTCTATAGGACTCTATCTGATCCAAGTAAGCCAAAAGCCCAGAAATCTAAAACCATTTAAGGAGTAAATAAAGGAACTGGTTTTTTAATAAGTAAAGAAAGCATGTTTGAAATCAAAGTTTCCAAATAACTAAGCCGAAAATGCATTTTAAAAAAAATGTGTAGTTTTTTCTGAAAATTTCGGCAGAGTTTCCTTTGTAAAAACTGGCCCCGAACGGGGTACAAAAAGAATAATATATATGAAATGATAAAAGGCATCCCTAAGCGGGAGCTAGCTCTTCGTCAATCGACGGTCACAACCACGCAAGCAATAATAATATACAACGCCAAAGGGCGAGGATAAAAACCCAAAAAGAAACTTAAAACAGCCAGAAAACCATAATACTACAAGCGTGACTCTAAGGTCGAAATAATACACAAGTTTTGGTTGTTGGAATTTCTAGATACAATGAATAATACATGTACAATGGTGGTTCTGATACAAAAGAACCCACCTACCAAAGCAAGTCACCCGTATGGAAGCAGTGTGCCAGAAAAGCCGCTATGGAATCTGTACGGCAAAAACCTGCAAGAACTGTGGCACAACGGGGGTGAGTTGCCAACTCGTGAATAGAAAATATCTACAAGCAAAGATCGAATGTATGTCCTATCCTAGGTCAATACGATCAGATATAAATAAACCTCTATATGAATAAGTCTGCAGCATGCTAAACTGGCAATGTAATCTCTATACATGAGTGTAGTGCCAAGTGCTCATGCTAGTGCCTCAGGTAATAGCATATCATAAATATGAGGTATGATCAATGTAATCAATCTACATGTACGTGGATCCCATCCACTCGTCACCCAATGACAATAACCATCATGCATATAAATATCATCAGCATATGCATGGAAACATGGGATATAAACCACCTGTGTCCCTCGCGACACGTCAAAATCATGGAACCGGAGTGTCCAGCATCGACACTCGAAAACATCATGAAAACTGTGCCCAACATCGGCACGTAAATCCTCATATATCGGGCTCCATCTGCGGAATCGGCCCTCGGCCCCAGCAGTACGCCCATATCCATCTATTGACTCTGGTCGGTATCCTCTGGATAACCGTCAGGTCCAACCAATCACCGGTAGCTACTCGCCCACCTCCAGGCTCAATCGGCAAAGTCCTTCGATCATCTTGCCGAGGGGAACCATACCGGGTCCACCATGTACCCGCAATCGGCTCGTCCACTCCTCGAATCGGGTTTCACATGTCGCTCTCAGCACCGAGAAAACACATGGTGGACGCACTGAAATATCATATCAAGGGTAACCGGGTTTTTTAAAAATAGTTTCATATTCTCTTTTGAAATACCCACGGTTCCCCAAATCCAGAAATATCATGGAAACAACATACCTCAATGCGTATCATCAGAAAGCATGATGTAGGCGACATGTAAAAGAAATGTAAGCATATCATTATGTCATGCAAGAATCATATACTGAATGCAACAGTACTACAGTGTAGTGACATGGCAATTATCGATGATGAAGTGTGTGAGCCGGCAATAAGTGTACATGGAACACACGCATCCTCGATAATGGTGCTGGTGTCCTAGCAGCATGACTTTAATATATCAATAAACACAAGCAATGCAATGCTAATAGCATGAATATGCGAAATCGAATAATTAGCGCAACAGTAAAGAACCTGCCTTAATAAATATATCATACAGCCTTGCCTTTTGAAATAAGACGAATCGGGGTTTTTGGTAAAATAAGGGCCACGTGTTTTAAGAAAAGATGCGTCGTTTGAAAATATCCGTAGAATCCTTTTTGCCTATCTTTAAAATATCCCAGATTCGTTAGTTTTAAAATAGGTATGACTCGGGTCTAGTCTAACGCCTACTATGCGAACTACGGACCCAACTATCAAGTCAATCGGGAGGGGTATGGAAACCACCTAAATCTGAGTCGATATACATATATATATATATATATACAATAGTCGGTGATCTCGCCTCAATAGTATCACGTACGATATTGTATATCATATAACATCCTCGAGTCATGAGTGCGGATCTAACATCAATATAAAGCTCGTACGGTAAATCGTCGTACGACATCCCAATAGCTGGGTACGGGTCAATATCATATTATCTCATCACATATCATGTATCACTACCATCATATCACATAGTCTAGGGTACAAATCTAAGTCTAGTACCTTCGATACCATTTATATAAATACGAATGCGGGGGAAAACACCTGCCTAATGGCCCGCTAAAACCATCATGTCGCATCTCAAATACGAACTCTGTCATATCGCCGAATCTCACGGCCTCAATCAAACCTCATCGACACATCTCAACCCCACGTATCATCCTCAATCCAGTATATAAACACGTAGTCCCATACCTATGTGTAGATATACACACCTCCAAATGCACACGGATAAAAGAAAGAATGTATGCAAGTATATGTGTATGTGTATGTGTGGGTGCAACCACTACTCTAGAGTTTCGCACTATACTAAACCAATACATCCTTATCATCAATAATCCATTATTACCATCAATAATCTCAAACAACACATAATAAATCTATGTGTGTATACGTATTCATATACATCACCACGGACTGCGGTGGTGCTATACGCCATCCACCCGACTTCCCCCGTAGATATAATCTACTCACCTTGCTTCTCGTGTGCCGATGCCGATGTCGCCATTTTCATCTTCTTCGCCTCAACATCACGTAGGGTACCTACAAGTATATCACAAATGCTAAAGCACATGAAAATCACATCGGAAAACCAAAACAGCACACGCTACTCGCATAGGTAAAAACCTATCGTCTCGCATGTAAACACGATCAATATCCACTTGTCGTTGATGTCCAAACGCCACCCGATAGAAATGAATCACCAAATACCAAAATCTATGCTAAAACAAGTCGTAAACTATGCACCAACATAGGAAAATCAACCCAGATTTTACCCTGATTGGAACCAGACAAAATTGCACATGCCATGGGTCAAGACTACTGGAAATAGGGCCATGCACCAAAAACGAACCAAATCCCACCTGCTATGGCCGCAAATTGCGGCCAGAAGGAATTAATTGGCGACCGAGAGTTGGAGTTGGGGGCTAGGGTTTGGTGTGGTGGTTCCATGGTGCCTGCAGATCTCACTGTCAACTCAGTTTTATTTTAGGGGTCTCGGGGTGATAGCAGATTCCTAAATACGATCACAAATTCACAGTTTTCCCCCGACATCGTCTCATAAATCCGTATTCTGTGTTTTAGCTTCAGGTTTGGTCCAATAACACATCACCACATGGGTTCTAAGGTCACCACAAGTCTTAATTTCACACTTGAACTCAATTCAACTCCTCACCCTAACTTGAAGTTTCACAAGTCCATCAAACGACACCATATCGACATGAAACTAGTATGGATGCAATAAGAATTGAAATACTAAACTAGGGGTGCAGAAATTATCTTCTTTGGCAACTCAAGAAAATTCTTGAGTTGCTCAAAGTCCTCCAAATCCATTCTTGCTAGGTTCAATGTGTAGCTAGTGAGCTCGGGAACATTTTTTGTGAAATGGGAATAGGGTTTTGGGGTGGATTTCATGGTGGATCTAAAGTTTTTGTGAAGAGGGAGAGAGAGGGAGAGGGGCAGCAGCAGCTTAAAGAGAGGGAGAGGAGAGAGAATGAGAAGGGGAAATGATGGGAGTATGGTTCAAAAAGTGAAGGTTGACTTGGTCTCTCTCTCTCTCATGAAACCTTTATCTTTTCTTTTCTTTTCTTTTTCTTCTCCCACCATGGTGAACCCTAAGCAACCATGCACCCAAAACATGTAACAAGTGTAACAAGTGTGGAAAATGATATGTGCACATTTTTGCACAAAAATGCTAAAAATCCGATTTGCGATTTTTAATCGCGATTAGCACTAAATTAGCATATAACTAATCATAAAAACTTAAAAATGGCATAATTCCATAAAATACCCTATTTTTGAATTTTCCATAATTTTTACCCATTTATTTGTATTTAATTATACCGGAATATTAAAATATTCTTTAAAATATTATTATATTATAAAAATTCCCAAAAATAATATTTTATTATTTTGAAACGTTACAATCTACCCCCCTTAAAGAAATGCGGTCCCCGAATTTAAATTTAAACCCACAAATACTAAAACATTTCGATTCAAATTCCAAGTCGTCGGGGCTCCGAATTATCAATACAAAAAAACATCATAGCGCAATGCATGCGCATTAGTACTGAGCAGATAACTCAAAAGAAAAACTCCGTCAAGCATCCCACAATCATCGGAGTCATGGTCAAGATACAAATGTCAAATCCAATACAAAACCAATATGATATAGATCAGAACTATATATGTAGACATCCAATCTATACATGTGAATAGCTGATGTAAATGCATGCCAAATCTTTTTAAGTCGCTGTGCGATGCGCGTAACACTGCACAGTGGCGGACGTTTTTCATAAGAAAATAACCATATATGTATATATCTTTTGTTTAATATGAACGTTCCGCCGTTTCGAAAACAATTTAGAAGGGTTTTCCTTGTTTTTAAACGTCTCGTGTCGTATCTGACACATAAGCAAATACTGAGACTATAGCTCACCCCTTTTTTTTGGAAATCCCTTCGATAACTATCAATGCATGCAAAATATATCCAGGCACTGTCCTCTGACTAGTCCCGCTCAGTATCAAAACAAATATCCAATATCATAAAAATGTACTGCTCCAAAAGGAATAAATCCCAAAAATGCACATAACACCACCCTGTGCGTCTGATGTATACGGAAATCAAAATCCATATATGTGCCATACAGGTGCACAAAACAACATCTAGGTGCAATGGGTGTGCACGAAGTATCTGTCCTAGGCAACGTGTGTACCTGACAGCCAAATCAGGTGCATCTGACATGCATGAAAAATCTTGATTTAGTGCATCTGGTGTGCACCAAAATCGTATCTCAAAACATGTGCGAAAATCCAAATCGGTGCATCCATTGTGTACGAATGAAAATCTAAACCCTGCGCACTCAACATGCATGGAATCACGAAATCCAATGGCAAACGCCGAACATGCGTAAGTCCAGTCAAAAGCACGGAGTGCAAGAATCATAATATCAGGGTCAAAGTCGACGATATACAATGCGGCTCAATCAAAATCAAGTGTACCGTGATGGAAAATCTCACAACCACGTGCATCAGCGTGCACAAATCAAATCAAAATACTAAAAGTACATGAAAACTATGCTGGAAGCGTAAATCAAATCACCGGCATAAAATAGGCATGAAATCACAATCAATACCTCAAGAGTAATAACTATGCACAAGGTATAAATACCCAGTAGGTGCAACCATGGTGCACAAAATCAAATATCATGGAACTCAGTCATCAAGACTAAATCATGCGAATAGATCGTCTAAAATACCGAAATCCAAGGTGACGGATACGTGATAATCGAATCACAAAATCACAAATCAAAAATACCATCGTTGGTTTATCCTCCTTCGAAGTCGAGACGGTGCCGGTACATCCAATGCTAGCGGCGCAAGATATCTACTTGCCTCTTGCTCGCGGCTGGCGTCCTCTGCCTCTGGTTCCTTATTTTCCCTGTGAATTACCAATCTCGCAATCCATCGGCTCATCGACCTGTCAGGTGTGCTAACGGGAACGATTCCGTTCTGGCACTTCTCTAGTCATTTCTCGGTCAATCCCCACGACCGCTCGTAAAGAAGCACATCTCTGGCACCGACCTCTGGTCCTCTGAATGCACATCACACATCTACTCCTGGTGCAAATCTTATTGCAGCAGTGTACTGGAAGGAATCCTGCTCAAGGTCTCTTCTGATCTCGCCTAAGCCAAACTGTACGGAGGCTGGTACTCTGGCGTAATCTTTTCTCGCTCTCTGGACATCTGCTTCCTTAGTACAACATATACTCGGAAGCTGTTCGCATCCCTGTGCCTCTATATACATATCCGACCTTTAATCTTAACGGGAAGTAACAACAGCTCAACAGCGTCTCGAACGTACCTCTTGTCCCGCTTGTCTGTATCATCGTCCATTTCGACGTCACGTCTCTATCTGCACACTGCAATGTTCTCGGCTACGGTCCATCCGAAGTCCCTCACACGGACTTGAAATCACGAACTCGGTATCTTCATCACTCAGTAGAAGATATCTTGCCGAACACGTCCTCAGCGTGTATATCGCATCTCTAATGTCAGCGGAGTGGAACGTCATCTCGTCGAAATCTCGTGCGAACTCTTTACTCCACTTGTTCCAAGGTCGACTGATTCAGACTCGTCTCATCGTGGCTACGCGGACTGCGCTCCAACGGCTATACTCGTATCTGGAGTCTCCCAAGCAGTGTCCCATCACAATATCCGAAAGATGTCGAACCATCCGATCGACTCGTCAGAACCTCGTAATCCCCCAAGAGATCAACATCTTGAGTACAGTTTAATAGTATCGAGTACATACCACAGCATCGGTGGTCCAACCGTAGAAGGGCAAACTCAAGCCTCACTAATGGCGCCGCGGAACTGCCGCAAACCCTAAGGTTCAAAGGCTTTCACACGGTCATTATGTCGAGTTAGGGTTTCATTCTTCTAGAGGGTCCATAGAATCGCTTGCATGTCTTTCCGAATACTTTAAACTTGGAAAATGGGTTCCTGACATTCGATCGTCTCAATCGGCTCTCAACGAATCTGCGTGAAGTCGTCTCTAGCTGGAATCAATCTACATGATGACCTCGCATCGGGGTAAGCGAACGAACCACATGTCCTAGTCATTCCTCCTCGGTGACTAGCGACTCGTCATCATATCTCTAAGTATATGCTCAAGCTGCAGTAGCTCCAACATCTGGGGCGATATCTAGTCATTCGCAGCAACAACTGGATCATCCGTCCGTACGCTGAACAGCTCCTCAATCATCATGAATAAGCGACCTATCAATGGTCATCACATCCTGGCTGGCCTCTATCAGTGGCTCAATCCTCTGGTACCGATCGGTACGTCCGAGAAATCTCGTAAAAGCGATCAGTCCAACGCTCATGGCGCGAAAACACAATAAGACAACGCCTCTATATGCAATCGTATGTCTCTGGAATCACGCCCTGGTCAGTCCTCGTCCACGACGAGCTCATGCTGACGCAACTCGAGCCGTAGCTCACTCTGCCCATGCAATCGTGGCAGAAAAATCATAACCAGTATCGATAAGGATAGATCATAGAAAGGAATATAATACTGTGCAAGGAAATGTACATCCTAAGGTTTCTTAAGCGGAGTGGCGTGTCGTAAATATGCCGCGGAACATACGTACGGTACGTCACTCTACTCAAGCTACCTACTCCATCAACCAAGGGTCATCCTATGCGACGAAAGTTCGGGTATAATACCCCCTCGACTAAGTCAAAGTTTCGTAAGGTCAAGCCTAAGTTCCGTATATAGATAACGCCCTAGGCTCCACATAGTCGAACTTTAGACTCGAACCAAGGTTAACCTGGCTCTGATACCAACTTTGTCACGACCCGAAAGAGCACGTGACTGGCCCTTGAATCCTATGAAGTCTATATGACTCCATCTGATCCAAGTAAGCCAAAAGCCCAGAAATCTAAAACCATTTAAGGAGTAAATAAAGGAACTTGTTTTTTAATAAGTAAAGAAAGCATGTTTGAAATCAAAGTTTCCAAATAACTAAGCCGAAAATGCATTTTAAAAAAATGTGTAGTCTTTTCTGAAAATTTCGGCAGAGTTTCCTTTGTAAAAACTGGCCCCGAACGGGGTACAACAAGAATAATATATATGAAATGATAAAAGGCATCCCCAAGCGGGAGCTAGCTCTTCGTCAATCGACGGTCACAACCACGCAAGCAATAATAATATACAACGCCAAAGGGCGAGGATAAAAACCCAAAAAGAAACTCAAAACAGCCAGAAAACCATAATACTACAAGCGTGACTCTAAGGTCGAAATAATACACAAGTTTTGGTTGATGGAATTTCTAGATACAATGAACAATACATGTACAATGGCGGTTCTTGTACAAAAGAACCCACCTACCAAAGCAAGTCACCCGTATGGAAGCAGTGTGCCAGAAAAGCCGCTATGGAATCTGTACGGCAAAAACCTGCAAGAACTGTGGCACAACAGGGGTGAGTTGCCAACTCGTGAATAGAAAATATCTACAAGCAGAGATCGAATGTATGACCCATCCTAGGTCAATACGATCAGATATAAATAAACCACCATATGAATAGGTCTGCAGCATGCTAAACTGGCAATGTAATCTCTATATATGAGTGTAGTGCCAAGTGCTCGTGCCAGTGCCTCAGGTAATAGCATATCATAAATATGAGGTATGATCAATGTAATCAATCTTCATGTACGTGGATCCCATCCACTCGTCACCCAATGACAATAACCATCATGCATGTAAATATCATCAGCATATGCATGGAAACATGAGGATATAAACCACCTGTGTAACTCGCGACACGTCAAAATCATGGAACCGGAGTGTCCAGCATCGACACTCGAAAACATCATGAAAACTGTGCCCAGCATCGGCACGTAAATCCTCATATATCGGGCTCCGTCTGCGGAATCGGCCCTCGGCCCCAGCAGTACGCCCATATCCATCTATCGACTCTGGTCGGTATCCTCCGGATAACCGCCAGGTCCAACCAATCACCGGTAGGTACTCTCCCACCTCCTGGCTCAATCGGCAAAGTCCTTCGATCATCTTGCCGAGGGGAACCATACCGGGTCCACCATGTACCCGCAATCGGCTCGTCCACTCCTCGAATCGGGTTTCACATGTCGCTCTCAACACCGAGAAAACACATGGTGAACGCACTGAAATATCATATCAAGGGTAACCGGGTTTTTTAAAAACAGTTTCATATTCTCTTTTGAAATAACCACGGTTCCCCAAATCCAGAAATATCATGGAAACAACATACCTCAATGCGTATCATCAGAAAGCATGATGTAGGCGACATGTAAAAGAAATGTAAGCATATCATTATGTCATGCAAGAATCATATACTGAATGCAACAGTACTACAGTGTAGTGACATGGCAATTATTGATGATGAAGAGTGTGAGCCGGCAACAAGTGTACGTGGAACATATGCATCATCGATAATGGTGCTGGTGTCCTAGCAGCATGACTGTAATATATCAATAAACACAAGCAATGCAATGCAAATAGCATGAATATGCGAAATCGAATAATCAGCGCAACAGTAAAGAACCTGCCTCAATAAATATATCATGCAGCCTTGCCTTTTAAAATAAGACGAATCGGGGTTTTTGGTAAAATAAGGGCCACGTGTTTTAAGAAAAGATGCGTCGTTTGAAAATATTCGTAGAATCCCTTTTTCCTATCTTTAAAATATCCCCGATTCGTTAGTTTTGAAATAGGCATGACTCCGGTCTAGTCTAACGCCTAGTATGCGAACTACAGACCCAACTATCAAGTCAATCGGGAGGGGTATGGAAACCACCTAAATCTGAGTCGATATACATGTATGTATACACATACATATGTATGTATACACATACATATGTATGTATACACATACATATGTATGTATACACATACATATGTATGTATACACATATATATATATATTTATATACACAATAGTCGGTGATCTTGCCTCAATAGTATCACGTATGATACGGTATATCATATAACATCCTCGAGTCATGAGTGCGGATCTAACATCAATATAAAGCTCGTACGGTAAATCGTCGTACGGCATCCCAATAGCTGGGTACGGGTCAATATCACATTATCTCATCACATATCATGTATCACTACCATCATATCATATAGTCTAGGGTACAAATCTAAGTCTAGTACCATCGATACCATCTATATAAATACGAATACGGGGTAAAACACCTGCCCAAAGGCCCGCTAAAACCATCATGTCGCATCTCAAATACGAACTCTGTTATATCGCCGAATCTCACGGCCTCAATCAAACCTCATCGAATCATCTCAACCACACGTATCATCCTCAATCCCGTATATGAACACATAGTCCCATACCTATGTGTAGATATACACACCTCCAAATGCGCACAGATAAAAGAAAGAATGTATGCAAGTATATGTGTACGTGTATGTGTGGGTGCAACCACTACTCTAGGGTTTCGCACTATACTAAACCAATACACCCTTATCATCAATAATCCATTATTACCATCAATAATCTCAAACAACACATAATAAATATATGTGTGTATACGTATTCATATACATCACCACGGACTGCGGGGGTGCTATACGCCATCCACCCGACTTCCCCTGTAGATATAATCTTCTCACCTTGCTTCTCATGTGCCGCTGCCGATGTCGCCATTTTCATCTTCTTTGCCTCAACATCACGTAGGGTACCTACAAGTATATCACAAACGCTAAAGCACATGAAAATCACATCGGAAAACCAAAACAGCACACGCTACTCGCATAGGTAAAAACCAATCGTCTCGCATGTAAACACGATCAATATCCACTTGTCGTTGACATCCAAACGCCACCCGACAGAAACGAATCACCAAATACCAAAATCCATGCTAAAACAAGTCATAAACTATGCACCAACATAGGAAAATCAACCCAGATTTTACCCTGATTGGAACCAGACAAAATTGCACATGCCATGGGTCAAGACTACTGGAAATAGGGCCATGCACAAAAAACGAACCAAATCCCTCCTGCTCTGGCCGCAAATTGCGGCCAGAAGGAATTAATTGGCGGCCGGGAGTTGGAGTTGGGGGATAAGGTTTGGTGTGGTTGTTCCAGGGTGCCTGCACATCTCACTGTCAACTCAGTTTTATTTTAGGGGTCTCAGAGTGATAACAGATTCCTAAATACGATCACAGATTCATAGTTTTTCCCCTCAGAGTCAATTATTGGATCACATGCACGTGATTGCAATGATTGAGGGAGGACCTATACCGGTAGGACAGTCTTACTCAAGATGATAGTATGCTATCTGGTTTATCTTTATCATCGTGTACTGCTTTAGGTGACCTTACGAGTCGCTATTACACGTTGATAGAGCCCCTAGGATTCTTGCTTGACAACCAGCAGTATGAGGGCGATCATATACGTGGGAGCTGGGGTCTATAAGCACATCCTTAAAAGGTCCCTAGTCGTGGGAGTTTCGAGACAGGGCATAAATACTCCAGAGTAGACTAGTGTATACAGTCGAGACCCCGACGAGGGGCAGTGGCCGGTCTCACAAGCCACTGGTGTCAGTTGGTTCACCTAAGATGTATACAGGGGCTCATTGGGTTATGAGTACACCGGATAGGACTCGCCGGGAACCTGCTAGTTGGTATTATACCTGACGTCAGATAGCAGTTCCCTGGTGACATGTGTACAGGTTAGTTCATCGACCTGAGATCGTCATTTGTCTCGTGTGAGTTCCCACTGTGCTTAGATTACTACCCTACCACGCTTGTAACATTTTCAAAAAGGTAAAATATTAATTTTGGGAATTTTTATAATTTAATATTATTTTATTGATTATTTTAATATTAAATCTATAATTAAATGCAAATAAATAGGAAAAATTTGAGAAAAATTATGGAAAATTCTAAAATAGGGTAAATTAGAGAATTAAGACATTTTAATGTTTTTGTGATTAGTTTGACACTAATTTAGTGCTAATCGGGATTTTGGCAATTTTGTGCAAAACTTGCACATATCACTTTTCCTACACTTATGCATTTTCTACCATGTTACTTTGGGTTTACTATTGGGGTGAGAGGGTTTTGGATTAAAGAGAAAAGGAAAAGAAAAAGAAAAAAAGAAAAAGAGAAAAGAATGAGGGTAGGTGAGAGAGAGGGGTATGGACCATTGACCAAACCCTTAGCCATTGTTTTCTCCTCCTCATTTCTTTCCCTCTCCCTTGGCTCCTGCTGCTGCTGCTTCCTTTCCCCCCTTCCTCCACCTTCAATCCCTCTCTTCATCTCAAAAACAACCCCAAAACCACATGTCCATTTCATTAAAATTGTGCACAATCCCTAGATCTACACATGGAGCTAAAGAAGCAAGGATTTTGGCCACTAGGGGCAACTCAAGAAAATTCTTGAGTTGCTAAATGAGGTATTTTTCTGAACCATTAGCTTAGTTATAGCATTCTCTTTACCCCATGTTTAGTTTTTAATCGATATTGTGGATTTTTGAGGACTTGATGAAAACCTAGTTAGGGTTTGAGTGAAATTGGTTTTGCATTATGAAATTAAGCTCAGTTAAGGTTATCCCAACAGCTTAGTGTATGAATTGGAACCCAAAACCTGAAGCTAGAACCTGAAATACGGATTTTTAAAACCGATATCGGGGAAATTGTGAAATCTGTGAAGGTTAATTTGAATCTGCTATCATACGGGGCACCTGAAAATAAAGTTGAATGGACAGTGAGATGTGCAGGCACTAATGAACCATCACCCCAAACCCTAGTTCCCCACTCCACTTCGAGGCCGCCGGAATTCCCATTCTGGCCGCAATTTGCGGCAAGACCAGTGAGGAATTTCCTCGTTTTGCATGCGTTGCCCTATTTCCTCTAGTATTGACCCAGGGTACTTCTAGTTTTGACAGATTCTATCTAGGGTGAAATCTGGGACATATATCCTAAGTTGCTATTTTGGATTCGTGTTTCCGTATTCCGTATTTTTGATTCTGAAATTATGGATTGTGTTTTACCTCGACTATTTGGTATTTATACGACGATATAGAGGATTTATTGATGGTTTTGAAGGCGTGCCATAGGTTCTCACCTATAGGCCCCTTATCGTACCGTTTTGGATTTCATGCGCCGTTTTAGCTTGGATTTGATTTTAATGCGCATATACGATATTTTGATGTGTAGGTACCCATGAAGACTTCGGGACGACAAGCAAATGCGTGGTGACGTCCGCAAATGATGATGCAAGGTGAGTAGATTATATCTACACGGGGAAATCGGGTGGATGGCGTATAGCACCCCCGCAGTCCCTAGATAGAATACTATGTAGTTCAATTGTGATAGTTGTAGGGTGTTTTGGCTAGTTAGAGCTAGAAATAACTAGCGTAGTTCCTAGTTTCGTGCTCTAGGATAGAATTACACCTACACGCACACCCTTGCATATTCCTTATACTTGCACTGTGTTTGATGATATGGGATGACTTTGGAGATGAGTCGATGATGTGGGCTTTGTGCCGTGAGATCGGTGATTTGGTATAATTCATACTTGGGATATGATTTGTGATTCTTGCGGGCTTGGGATGTGTGTTTGCCCCCGCATGCATATTTCATTGATGGTATCGATTTGTACTAGACATAGAGTAGTACCCCCAGATTATATGATCTGATGATAGTGATACCTGTTATGTGATGAGATAGTGAGATGTTGACCTGTACCCAGCTTTTGGGGATGTCGGACGATGTTTTACCGTACGAGCCGATATTGATGATAGATCCGCACTCATAACTCGAGGATGTCCTACGATATGTTCTTGAGGCGGGATCACCGACTATATATCTATATTTATCGACTCAGATTTAGGTGGTTTCCACACCTACCCCTCCTGATCGACCTGATACTTAGATGTAGTTTGCATAGTAGATACTTCACTGTGGTGTTGACTACTAGATTTCTGCATTTTCATGCTATTCGCATTGCTGGCATATGTTCATTGCTATATTATTATCATGCTGTTAGGACACCAGCACCATTATCGATGATGCATATGTTCCACGTACACTATTTGCCGGCTCACACACTTCATCATCGATAATTGCCATGCCACTACACTGTAGTACTGTTGCATTCATGATATGATTCTTGCTTGGCATATTGTACACTTATACCTGTACACAACCATAGATGATTCTGACTTGATTGAGATTGAGGACCGCAAGATATTCTTTAAAACTGATTCATTCTAAAGGAGCGGTTTCCCTCGACATATGCACATTACTATACCATGTTGCATGATTTCCGATATGATTACCTTTCTTTACATGTCGCATACATCATGGATTGATTGCATAGCACATCGCATTGGATTTACTTCTTGATGTTGGATTTTCATGTGATTTCTGATTTTGAGGACCGTGGGATTATTTAAGAAAAGATGCTCTATTATGAAAAACCTGGTACCTCGTGATGTGATATTTTGGTGCGCCCACCACGCGTTTTCTCGGTGCTGAGACGTGTGCTTGAAACCCGATTCGAGGAGTGGATGATCCGTTTGCGGGTTCGTGGTGGGCCCGGTATGGTTCCCCTCGGCAAGATGATCGATGGGTTTTGCCGATTGAGCCTGGAGGCGGGCGAGTACCTACCGGTGATTGTATTTGAGCTCGGCGGATATCTGGAGGATACCGACCGGAGTCGAGAGATGGGCGTACTGCCGGGGTCGAGGGCCGATTCCGCAGACATAGCCCGCGGGCCGATCCGGACTGACGGAGCCCGATGGATGAGGATTTACGTATCGATGCTAGGCACGGGTTTCATGATGTTTTTCCATGATTTTGTTTATATCCTCACATTGCATACATGATGCTTATTGTCAGTGGGTGACGGGTGGATGGGTTCCACATATATACAGACATGGATCATATATAGACTGGATTTACACTGATCATACTTCATTTGTATATATAACAGGGTATGAAGGCGCTGTTATATATACCCTTACACCAATATTAGCGGTATGGGACGCTAATATATGTGTATTGATATCATTGATACTTCATCATATTTACTTCATGCAGACATACCTTATACTGATGACATGTTATTACCTGAGTACCAGGCACTACATACATATTTAGATGTTACCTTGCCACCTTATCATACTTCAGATGTACTCTTGTGGTTATATTACTGATTGTTGACCTAGGTTTATGTCTTGCATTCGGTTTCTGCTTGTAGATGTTTCTATTCACGAGTTGGCAACTCACCCCCGTTGTGCCACAGTTCTTGCAGGTTCTGCGGTACAGGTTTCATTGCGGCATTTCTGGCACACTACTTTCTTGCGGGTGATTTGCTTTTGCTAGGTGGACTCTTTCGCATCAAGAACCACCATTGTATTTATTTTATCCATTGTATCTAGAATTTCCATCAACCAAAACTTGTATATTGTTTCAGACCTAGACTTTAGTGATGTATTATTCGACCTTAGAGTCGCGCTTTGTAGTATTGCAGTTTTCTTGTTGCTTGAGATTTCTTTTTGTTTTGACCCTCGCCACTTGGCGTTGTATATTATATCGTTGTGTGGTTGTGACCGTCTATTGACGAAGAGATAGCTCCCGCTTGGGGATGCCTTTATCATTGCATATATTGTTATCCTTGTTGTACCCCACTCGGGGCCAGTTTTACAAAATAAACTCTGCCGAAATTTTTAGAAAAGACTTTACTGTTTTAAAACGCCTATTCGGCTTAGTTATTTAAAAACCTTGATTTGAAACATGCATTTCTTCACTTCTTTAAACCAGTTTCTTTACTTATTCTTAAAAATGGTTTTAGATTTCTGGGCTTTTGGCTTACTTGGATCAGATGGAGTCCTATAGACTTCATATGGTTCAAGGGCCAGTCACGTGCTCTTTCGGGTCGTGACAAAGTTGGTATCAGAGCGCTAGGTTGACCTTGGTTCGAGTCTAAGTTTGACTATGTGGAGCCTAGGGCGTTTATATATATACGGAACTTAGGCTTGACCTTACGGAACTTAGACTTGGTCGAGGGGGTATTAGACCCGAACTTTCGTCGTGTAGGATGACCCTTGGTTGATGGAATAGGTGACTAAAGTAGAGTGACGTACCGTTGGTATGTTCCGCGGCATACTTACGACACGCCACTCCGCTTAAGGAACCTTAGGATGTACATATTTTCGAGATCAGTGATTCTCTTTATATCCAGGATTATACATCCATTTGAGATCCCCGATTCTATTAGTTTCATGATCATACCTTCATTGATGTTGTTCCTTCCTATGATCATGTATCCACTCTGGATCTGTTGTTTCGCTTCTTGCCACTGGTGTGCTCTCTTGATACTCGATTGAGGTTCCTATCACCATGTTTGAGCGCAGTTTGGGCTGCTGCTAGGGTTACGGCCGGTGTGAGCTCGTCTGGTACGAGGGCCGACCATTGTGTTTTCTGGTGACATGGGAACGTCTCGAGTTAGTATTGGTGATTATGACCTCTAGTGGAGGCGAGTGCTTGGTTTTGCACCGGATGATCGGGCCATTGTTAGAGCTGCCAGTAGAGAGAGGACTGTTGATGTACAGCATACCTCAGAGATTGTGATGTCGCCTACCGTGCAGACAGATGGACCAGCTGTTGCTGAGATTGACAGGATGTCGCTTCCGAAGCTTACGAGCTGAGATTGCCGTAGCTTTCAGGCAGATATGAGACAGATGATAGCTAGTCTACCCGATTTGAGAGACAAAGGTGATTCGTCCGATTTATGCGCCGGAGCGGACCCAGTTGAGTTGAAGATTTCCAGCGCGGAGAGTCTTACTCAGATCTAGAGCAGACCGATTCAGAGATGACCGCCAGTGCGTTGCCTTTCCTGGAGGATTGAGGCGCTGTTCGGCGTACAGGCGAATGAACCAGTTGCTGCTGCAAATGACGAGATGTCGCCCAGATGGTTGGAGCTACTGCAGCGTGAGCATATACTTAGAGAGATGATAGCGAGTCGCTAGTCACCTGAGGATGAATGACTAGGACATGTGGTTCGTTCGTTTACCGATGCGAGGTCATCAGATAGATTGTTTCCAGCTAGAGACGACTTCACGCAGGTTCGTTGAGAGTCGATAGAGACGAGCGAATGTCAGGAGCCCATTTTCCAAGTTTAAAGTATACGGAAAGACATGCAGGTGATTCTATGGACCCTCTAGAAGAATGAAACACTAACTCGACTTAATGACCGTGTGAAAGCCTTTGAACCTTAGGGTTTGCGGCAGTTCCGCGGCGCCATTAGTGAGGCTTGGGTTTGCCCTTCTACGGCTGGACCACCGATGCTGTGGCATGTACTCGATTCTATTAAACTGTACCCATGATGTGATCTCTTGGGGGATTATGAGGTTCTGACGAGTCGATCGGATGATTCGACATCATTCGGACATCGTATGATGGGATGCATTGCTTGGGAGACTCCAGATACGAGTATAGCCGTTGGAGCACAGTCCATGCAGCCATGGTGAGACGAGTCCGAATCAGTCGATAGGGACGCAGAGTGAAGAAAAGAGTTCGCAAGATATTTCGACGAGATGACGTCCCACTCCGCTGACATTAAAGATGTGATATGCACCCCGAGGCGTGGTATATGGATATATCTTCCAGAAAGAAGCGCGATAAGTATGCAGCCATTCCGGAATAAGCTTTAGCTTCAGCATTGGATGATGACTCCCGGGCAATTCGGCAGGATTGAGATTTGAGAAAGAAACCTCGACAGGACCCTTCTGGAAAACGATACGAGAAGACCTAGACCCAGGAGTGATCGTATTGCGCACACCCAGCAGGACAGAGTTCGGCATTGTCGACGAGGTAGTTGACCAGGTTCGGATAAAGGAACTTACCCAGATACGTTGCGAATTGATCAAGGACGGACGAGTGATGAGTATTCCTCCGATGGTTGGGACGTGTTCCCGAGGACCTGTTCGGCCTGACATCTGCTACAGAATGATGAAGCTACAGATTACGCGATTTCGAGTCCGTGCGAGAGACTTCAGATTGACCGTGGCCGAGAACAGTGCAGTGCATAGTAGCTTGGCGTGACGTCATAGTGGACGACGATAGAGACAGGTGAAACCAGAGGTTCGAGCGAGACGCTGACGAGCTGTCATTACTTTCCGTCGAGACTAGAGACCTGATATGCTTACAGAGACGTTGGGATGTGACCAGTTTCCGAGAAAGTATTGTGCCGAGGACATGGATGTCTATCGAGTGAGAAGAGATTATGCAGGAGAGCCAGCCTCTGTACGGTTCGGCATAGGCGAGATCGGAAGAGACCTTGAGCAGGATTCCTTCCAGGACATTGCTGCAATGATGTTTGCACCCAGGATCAGATGTGTGACGTGCTTCTAGAGAGCCATAGGCCGACGCCAGTGATATGCTGCCTTACGAGTGGTCATGAGGTGACCAGAGAAGTGCCAAAGCGGAATCGTCCCCGTTAGCACACTTGACATGGCCGATGAGCCGATTGACCGCGAGATAGGAAATCCGCAACAAAGATAAGGACCCAGAGTCAGAGGACGCCAGACCGTGAGCAAGAGGCAAGTAGATATCCTGCGCTGCTAGCAGTGGATGCACCGACTCCTTCTCGACCTCGAAGGAGGAACTACCGAGGACGGTATTTAAGATTTGTGATTTTGTGATTCGATTATCACGTATCCGTCATTTTGGATTTCGGTATTTTGGGTGTTCTGTTTGCATGATTTAGTTTTGATGACTGAGTTTCATGATATTGGTTTCATGCACCCACTGGATATTTATATATTTTGCGCAGAGTTATTACATTCGAGATATTGATTGAGATTTCATGCCTACCGTATGCAGTGATTTGATTTGCACTTCCAGCGTAGTTTTCATGCACCTTTAGTGTTTTGATATACGATTTTGGTGCACGCCAGATGCACTAAATCGGGATTCTTCGTGCATGTCACATGCACCTGATTTTTCTGTCAGGCACACACGTTGCCTACGACAGATGTTTCGTGCACACCAGTTGCACCTAGATGTTGTTTTATACACCTGTTTGACATATATATGGATTTTGATTCCTTGCGCACCAGACGCATAGGATATTCTTATATATGCATTTTGGGGATTGATTCTAGTAGAGCAGTTTATTTTTATGATATTCTCTCTGTATTGATATTTTCGGAGCCCCGACAAAATGGTTTATTACTGAAATTGTTTTAGTATTGGGGGTTTAAATTTAAATTCGGGGACCGAATTTCTTTAAGCGGGGTAGATTGTAACATTTTCAAAAAGGTAAAATATTAATTTTGGGAATTTTTATAATTTAATATTATTTTATTGATTATTTTAATATTAAATCTATAATTAAATGCAAATAAATAGGAAAAATTTGAGAAAAATTATGGAAAATTCTAAAATAGGGTAAATTAGAGAATTAAGACATTTTAAAGTTTTTGTGATTAGTTTGACACTAATTTAGTGCTAATCACGATTAAAAATCGCTAATCGGGTTTTTGGCAATTTTGTGCAAAACTTGCACATATCACTTTTCCTACACTTGTGCATTTTCTACCATGTTACTTTGGGTTTACTATTGGGGTGAGAGGGTTTTGGATTAAAGAGAAAAGGAAAAGAAAAAGAAAAAAAGAAAAAGAGAAAAGAATGAGGGTAGGTGAGAGAGAGGGGTATGGACCATTGACCAAACCCTTAGCCATTGTTTTCTCCTCCTCATTTCTCTCCCTCTCCCTTGGCTCCTGCTGCTGCTGCTTCCTTTCCCCCCTTCCGCCACCTTCAATCCCTCTCTTTATCTCAAAAACAACCCCAAAAACACATGTCCATTTCATTAAAATTGTGCACAATCCCTAGATCTATACATGGAGCTAAAGAAGCAATGATTTTGGCCACTAGGGGCAACTCAAGAAAATTTATGAGTTGCCAAATGAGGTATTTTTCTGAACCATTAGCTTAGTTATAGCATTCTCTTTACCCCATGTTTAGTTTTTAATCGATATTGTGGATTTTTGAGGACTTGATGAAAACCTAGTTAGGGTTTGAGTGAAATTGGTGTTGCATTATGAAATTAAGCTCAGTTAAGGTTATCCCAACACCTTAGTGTTTGAATTGGAACCCAAAACCTGAAGCTAGAACCTGAAATACGGATTTTTAAAACCGATATCGGGGAAATTGTGAAATCTGTGAAGGTTAATTTGAATCTGCTATCATACGGGGCACCTGAAAATAAAGTTGAGTGGACAGTGAGATGTGCAGGAACTAATGAACCATCACCCCAAACCCTAGCTCCCCACTCCACTTCGAGGCCGCCGGAATTCCCATTCTGGCCGCAATTTGCGGCCAGACCAGTGAGGAGAATTTCCTCGTTTTGCATGCCTTGCCCTATTTCCTCTAGTATTGACCCAGGGTACTTCTAGTTTTGACAGATTCTATCTAGGGTGAAATCTGGGACATATATCCTAAGTTGCTATTTTGGATTCGTGTTTCCGTATTCCGTATTTTTGATTCTGAAATTGTGGATTGTGTTTTGCCTCGACTATTTGGCGTTTATACGACGATATAGAGGATTTATTGATGGTTTTGAAGGCGTGCCATAGGTTCTCACCTATAGGCCCCTTATCGTACCGTTTTGGATTTCATGCGCCGTTTTAGCTTGGATTTGGTTTTAATGCGCATATACGATATTTTGATGTGTAGGTATCCATGAAGACTTCGGGACGACAAGCAAATGCGTGGTGACATCCGCAAATGATGATGCAAGGTGAGTAGATTATATCTACAGGGGGAAGTCGGGTGGATGGCGTATAGCACCCCCGCAGTCCGTAGATAGAATACTATGTAGTTCAATTATGATAGTTGTAGGGTGTTTTGGCTAGTTAGAGCTAGAAATAACTAGCGTAGTTCCTAGTTACGAGCTCTAGGATAGAATTACACCTACACGCACACCCTTGCATATTCCTTATACTTGCACTGTGTTTGATGATATGGGATGACTTTGGAGATGAGTCGATGATGTGGGCTTTGTGCCGTGAGATCGGTGATTTGGTATAATTCATACTTGGGATATGATTTGTGATTCTTGCGGGCTTGGGATGTGTGTTTGCCCCCGCATGCATATTTCATTGATGGTATCGATTTGTACTAGACATTGAGTAGTACCCCCAGATTATATGATCTGATGATAGTGATACCTGTTATGTGATGAGATAGTGAGATGTTGACCTGTACCCAGCTTTTGGGGATGCCGGACGATGATTTACCGTACGAGCCGATATTGATGATAGATCCGCACTCATAACTCGAGGATGTCCTACGATATGTTCTTGAGGCGGGATCACCGACTATATATCTATATTTATCGACTCAGATTTAGGTGGTTTCCACACCTACCCCTCCTGATCGACCTGATACTTAGATGTAGTTTGCATAGTAGATACTTCACTGTGGTGTTGACTACTAGATTTCTGCATTTTCATGCTATTCGCATTGCTGGCATATGTTCATTGCTATATTATTATCATGCTGTTAGGACACCAGCACCATTATCGATGATGCATATGTTCCACGTACACTATTTGCCGGCTCACACACTTCATCATCGATAATTGCCATGCCACTACACTGTAGTACTGTTGCATTCATGATATGATTCTTGCTTGGCATATTGTACACTTATACCTGTACACAACCATAGATGATTCTGACTTGATTGAGATTGAGGACCGCAAGATATTCTTTAAAACTGATTCATTCTAAAGGAGCGGTTTCCCTCGACATATGCACATTACTATTCCATGTTGCATGATTTCCGATATGATTACCTTTCTTTACATGTCGCATACATCATGGATTGATTGCATAGCACATCGCATTCGATTTACTTCTTGATGTTGGATTTTCATGTGATTTCTGATTTTGAGGACCGTGGGATTATTTAAGAAAAGATGCTCTATTATAAAAAACCCGGTACCTCGTGATGTGATATTTTGGTGCGTCCACCACGCGTTTTCTCGGTGCTGAGACGTGTGCTTGAAACCCGATTGGAGGAGTGGATGATCCGTTTGCGGGTTCGTGGTGGGCCCGGTATGGTTCCCTTCGGCAAGATGATCGATGGGTTTTGCCGATTGAGCCTGGAGGCGGGCGAGTACCTACCGGTGATTGTATTTGAGCTCGGCGGATATCTGGAGGATACCGACCGGAGTCGAGAGATGGGCGTACTGCCGGGGCCGAGGGCCGATTCTGCAGACATAGCCCGCGGGCCGATCCGGACTGACGGAGCCCGATGGATGAGGATTTATGTGTCGATGCTAGGCACGGGTTTCATGATGTTTTCCATGATTTTGTTTATATCCTCACATTGCATACATGATGCTTATTGTCAGTGGGTGACGGGTGGACGGGTTCCACATATATACAGACATGGATCATATACAGACTGGATTTACACTGATCATACTTCATTTGTATATATAACAGGGTATGAGGGCGCTGTTATATATACCCTTACACCAATATTAGTGGTATGGGACGCTAATATATGTGTATTGATATCATTGATACTTCATCATATTTACTTCATGCAGACATACCTTATACTGATGACATGTTATTACCTGAGTACCTGGCACTACATACATATTTAGATGTTACCTTGCCACCTTATCATACATTAGATGTACTCTTGTGGTTATATTACTGATTGTTGACCTAGGTTTATGTCTTGCATTCGGTTTCTGCTTGTAGATGTTTCTATTCACGAGTTGGCAACTCACCCCCGTTGTGCCACAGTTCTTGCAGGTTCTGCCGTACAGGTTTCATTGCGGCATTTCTGGCACACTACTTTCTTGCGGGTGATTTGCTTTTGGTAGGTGGACTCTTTCGCATCAAGAACCACGATTGTATTTATTTTATCCATTGTATCTAGAATTTCCATCAACCAAAACTTGTATATTGTTTCAGACCTAGACTTTAGTGATGTATTATTCGACCTTAGAGTCGCGCTTAGTAGTATTGCAGTTTTCTTGTTGCTTGAGCTTTCTTTTGGTTTTGACCCTCGCCACTTGGCGTTGTATATTATATCGTTGTGTGGTTGTGACCGTCGATTGACGAAGAGCTAGCTTCCGCTTGGGGATGCCTTTATCATTGCATATATTGTTATCCTTGTTGTACCCCACTCGGGGCCAGTTTTACAAAATAAACTCTGCCGAAATTTTTAGAAAAGACTTTACTGTTTTAAAACGCCTATTCGGCTTAGTTATTTAAAACCCTTGATTTCAAACATGTATTTCTTCACTTCTTTAAACCAGTTTCTTTACTTATTCTTAAAAATGGTTTTAGATTTCTGGGCTTTTGGCTTACTTGGATAAGATGGAGTCCTATAGACTTCATATGGTTCAAGGGCCAGTCCCGTGCTCTTTCGGGTCGTGACAAAGTTGGTATCAGAGCGCTAGGTTGACCTTGGTTCGAGTCTAAGTTTGACTATGTGGAGCCTAGGGCGTTTATATATATACGGAACTTAGGCTTGACCTTACGGAACTTAGACTTGGTCGAGGGGGTATTAGACCCGAACTTTCGTCGTGTAGGATGACCCTTGGTTGATGGAATAGGTGACTAAAGTAGAGTGATGTACCGTTGGTATGTTCCGCGGCATACTTACGACACGCCACTCCGCTTAAGGAACCTTAGGATGTACATATTTTCGAGATCAGTGATTCTCTTTATATCCAGGATTATACATCCATTTGAGATCCCCGATTCTATTAGTTTCATGATCATACCTTCATTGATGCTGTTCCTTCCTATGATCATGTATCCACTCTGGATCTGTTGTTTCCCTTCTTGCCACTGGTGTGCTCTCTTGATACTCGATTGAGGTTCCTGTCACCATGTTTGAGCGCAGTTTGGGCTGCTGCTAGGGTTACGGCCGGTGTGAGCTCGTCTGGTACGAGGGCCGACCATTGTGTTTTCTGGTGACATGGGAACGTCTCGAGTTAGTATTGGTGATTGTGACCTCTAGTGGAGGCGAGTGCTTGGTTTTGCACCGGATGATCGGGCCATTGTTAAAGCTTCCAGTTTAGAGAGGACTGTTGATGTACAGCATACCTCAGAGATTGTGATGTCGCCTAACGTGCAGACAGATGGACCAGCTGTTGCTGAGATTGACAGGATGTCGCTTCCGAAGCTTACGAGCTGAGATTGCCGTAGCTTTCAGGCAGATATGAGACAGATGATAGCTAGTCTACCCGATTTGAGAGACAAAGGTGATTCGTCCGATTTATGCGCCGGAGCGGACCCAGTTGAGTTGAAGATTTCCAGCGCGGAGAGTCTTACTCAGATCTAGAGCAGACCGATTCAGAGATGACCGCCAGTGCGTTGCCTTTCCTGGAGGATTGAGGCGCTGTTCGGCGTACAGGCGAATGAGCCAGTTGCTGCTGTAAATGACGAGATGTCACCCAGATGGTTGGAGCTACTGCAGCGTGAGCATATACTTAGAGAGATGATAGCGAGTCGCTAGTCACCTGAGGATGAATGACTAGGACATGTGGTTCGTTCGTTTACCGATGCGAGGTCATCAGATAGATTGTTTCCAGCTAGAGACGACTTCACGCAAGTTCGTTGAGAGTCGATAGAGACGATCGAATGTCAGGAGCCCATTTTCCAAGTTTAAAGTTTACGGAAAGACATGCAGGTGATTCTATGGACCCTCTAGAAGAATGAAACCCTAACTCGACTTAATGACCGTGTGAAAGCCTTTGAACCTTAGGGTTTGCGGCAGTTCCGCGGCGCCATTAGTGAGGCTTGGGTTTGCCCTTCTACGGCTGGACCACCGACGCTGTGGCATATACTCGATGCTATTAAACTGTACCCATGATGTGATCTCTTGGGGGATTATGAGGTTCTGACGAGTCGATCGGATTATTCGACATCATTCGGACATCGTGTGATGGGATGCTTTGCTTGGGAGACTCCAGATACGAGTATAGCCGTTGGAGCACAGTCCATGCAGCCATGGTGAGACGAGTCCGAATCAGTCGATAGGGACGCAGAGTGAAGAAAAGAGTTCGCAAGATATTTCGACGAGATGACGTCCCACTCCGCTGACATTAGAGATGTGATATGCACCCCGAGGCGTGGTATATAGATATATCTTCCAGAAAGAAGCGCGATAAGTATGCAGCCGTTCCGGAATAAGCTTTAGCTTCAGCATTGGATGATGACTTCCGGGTAATTCGGCAGGATTGAGATTTGAGAAAGAAACCTCGACAGGACCCTTCTGGAAAACGATACGAGAAGACCTAGACCCAGGAGTGGTCGTATTGCGCACACCCAGCAGGACAGAGTTCGGCATTGTCGACGAGGTAGTTGACCAGGTTCGGATAAAGGAACTTACCCAGATACGTTGCGAATTGATCAAGGACGGACGAGTGATGAGTATTCCTCCGATGGTTGGGACGTGTTCCCGAGGACCTGTTCGGCCTGACATCTGCTACAGAATGATGAAGCTACAGATTACGCGATTTCGAGTCCGTGCGAGAGACTTCAGATTGACCGTGGCCGAGAACAGTGCAGTGCATAGTAGCTTGGCGTGACGTCATAGTGGACGACGATAGAGACAGGTGAAACTAGAGGTTCGAGCGAGACGCTGACGAGCTGTCATTACTTTCCGTCGAGACTAGAGACCTGATATGCTTACAGAGACGTTGGGATGTGACCAGTTTCCGAGAAAGTATTGTGCCGAGGACATGGATGTCTATCGAGTGAGAAGAGATTATGCAGGAGAGCCAGCCTCTGTACGGTTCGGCATAGGCGAGATCGGAAGAGACCTTGAGCAGGATTCCTTCCAGGACATTGCTGCAATGATGTTTGCACCCAGGATCAGATGTGTGACGTGCTTCTAGAGAGCCAGAGGCCGACGCCAGTGATATGCTTCCTTACGAGTGGTCATGAGGTGACCAGAGAAGTGCCAGAACGGAATCGTCCCCGTTAGCACACTTGACAGGGCCGATGAGCCGATTGACCGCGAGATAGGAAATACGCAAAGAAGATAAGGACCCAGAGTCAGAGGACGCCAGACCGTGAGCAAGAGGCAAGTAGATATCCTGCGCTGCTAGCAGTGGATGCACCGACTCCTTCTCGACCTCGAAGGAGGAACTACTGACGACGGTATTTATGATTTATGATTTTGTGATTCGATTATCACGTATCCGTCATTTTGGATTTCGGTATTTTGGGTGTTCTGTTTGCATGATTTAGTTTTGATGACTGAGTTTCATGATATTGGTTTCATGCACCCACTGGATATTTATATATTTTGCGCAGAGTTATTACATTCGAGATATTGATTGAGATTTCATGCCTACCGTATGCAGTGATTTGATTTGCACTTCCAGCGTAGTTTTCATGCACCTTTAGTGTTTTGATATACGATTTTGGTGCACGCCAGATGCACTAAATCGGGATTCTTCGTGCATGTCACATGCACCTGATTTTTCTGTCAGGCACACACGTTGCCTACGACAGATGTTTCGTGCACACCAGTTGCACCTAGATGTTGTTTTATACACCTGTTTGACATATATATGGATTTTGATTCCTTGCGCACCAGACGCATAGGATATTCTTATATATGCATTTTGGGGATTGATTCTAGTAGAGCAGTATATTTTTATGATATTCTCTCTGTATTGATATTTTCGGTGCCCCGACAAAATGGATTATTACTGAAATTGTTTTAGTATTGGGGGTTTAAATTTAAATTCGGGGACCGAATTTCTTTAAGGGGGTAGATTGTAACATTTTTAAAAAGGTAAAATATTAATTTTGGGAATTTTTATAATTTAATATTATTTTATTGATTATTTTAATATTAAATCTATAATTAAATGCAAATAAATAGGAAAAATTTGAGAAAAATTATGGAAAATTCTAAAATAGGGTAAATTAGAGAATTAAGACATTTTAAAGTTTTTGTGATTAGTTTGACACTAATTTAGTGCTAATCGCGATTAAAAATCGCTAATCGGGTTTTTGGCAATTTTGTGCAAAACTTGCACATATCACTTTTCCTACACTTGTGCATTTTCTACCATGTTACTTTGGGTTTACTATTGGGGTGAGAGGGTTTTGGATTAAAGAGAAAAGGAAAAGAAAAAGAAAAAAAGAAAAAGAGAAAAGAATGAGGGTAGGTGAGAGAGAGGGGTATGGACCATTGACCAAACCCTTAGCCATTGTTTTCTCCTCCTCATTTCTCTCCCTCTCCCTTGGCTCCTGCTGCTGCTGCTTCCTTTCCCCCCTTCCTCCACCTTCAATCCCTCTCTACATCTCAAAAACAACCCCAAAACCACATGTCCATTTCATTAAAATTGTGCACAATCTCTAGATCTACACATGGAGCTAAAGAAGCAAGGATTTTGGCCACTAGGGGCAACTCAAGAAAATTCTTGAGTTGCCAAATGAGGTATTTTTCTGAACCATTAGCTTAGTTATAGCATTCTCTTTACCCCATGTTTAGTTTTTAATCGATATTGTGGATTTTTGAGGACTTGATGAAAACCTAGTTAGGGTTTGAGTGAAATTAGTGTTGCATTATGAAATTAAGCTCAGTTAAGGTTATCCCAACACCTTAGTGTATGAATTGGAACCCAAAACCTGAAGCTAGAACCTGAAATACGGATTTTTAAAACCGATATCGGGGAAATTGTGAAATCTGTGAAGGTTAATTTGAATCTGCTATCATACGGGGCACCTGAAAATAAAGTTGAATGGACAGTGAGATGTGCAGGCACTAAAGAACCATCACCCCAAACCCTAGCTCCCCACTCCACTTCGAGGCCGCCGGAATTCCCATTCTGGCCGCAATTTGCGGCCAGACCAGTGAGGAGAATTTCCTCGTTTTGCGTGCCTTGCCCTATTTCCTCTAGTATTGACCCAGGGTACTTCTAGTTTTGACAGATTCTATCTAGGGTGAAATCTGGGACATATATACTAAGTTGCTATTTTGGATTCGTGTTTCCGTATTCCGTATTTTTGATTCTGAAATTGTGGATTGTGTTTTGCCTCGACTATTTGGCGTTTATACGACGATATAGAGGATTTATTGATGGTTTTGAAGGCGTGCCATAGGTTCTCACCTATAGGCCCCTTATCGTACCGTTTTGGATTTCATGCGCCGTTTTAGCTTGGATTTGGTTTTAATGCGCATATACGATATTTTGATGTGTAGGTACCCATGAAGACTTCGGGACGACAAGCAAATGCGTGGTGACGTCCGCAAATGATGATGCAAGGTGAGTAGATTATATCTACAGGGGGAAGTCGGGTGGATGGCGTATAGCACCCCCGCAGTCCGTAGATAGAATACTATGTAGTTCAATTGTGATAGTTGTAGGGTGTTTTGGCTAGTTAGAGCTAGAAATAACTAGCGTAGTTCCTAGTTACGAGCTCTAGGATAGAATTACACCTACACGCACACCCTTGCATATTCCTTATACTTGCACTGTGTTTGATGATATGGGATGACTTTGGAGATGAGTCGATGATGTGGGCTTTGTGCCGTGAGATCGGTGATTTGGTATAATTCATACTTGGGATATGATTTGTGATTCTTGCGGGCTTGGGATGTGTGTTTGCCCCCGCATGCATATTTCATTGATGGTATCGATTTGTACTAGACATTGAGTAGTACCCCCAGATTATATGATCTGATGATAGTGATACCTGTTATGTGATGAGATAGTGAGATGTTGACCTGTACCCAGCTTTTGGGGATGCCGGACGATGATTTACCGTACGAGCCGATATTGATGATAGATCCGCACTCATAACTCGAGGATGTCCTACGATATGTTCTTGAGGCGGGATCACCGACTATATATCTATATTTATCGACTCAGATTTAGGTGGTTTCCACACCTACCCCTCCTGATCGACCTGATACTTAGATGTAGTTTGCATAGTAGATACTTCACTGTGGTGTTGACTACTAGATTTCTGCATTTTCATGCTATTCGCATTGCTGGCATATGTTCATTGCTATATTATTATCATGCTGTTAGGACACCAGCACCATTATCGATGATGCATATGTTCCACGTACACTATTTGCCGGCTCACACACTTCATCATCGATAATTGCCATGCCACTACACTGTAGTACTGTTGCATTCATGATATGATTCTTGCTTGGCATATTGTACACTTATACCTGTACACAACCATAGATGATTCTGACTTGATTGAGATTGAGGACCGCAAGATATTCTTTAAAACTGATTCATTCTAAAGGAGCGGTTTCCCTCGACATATGCGCATTGCTATTCCATGTTGCAAGATTTCCGATATGATTACCTTTCTTTACATGTCGCATACATCATGGATTGATTGCATAGCACATCGCATTGGATTTACTTCTTGATGTTGGATTTTCATGTGATTTCTGATTTTGAGGACCGTGGGATTATTTAAGAAAAGATGCTCTATTATGAAAATCCCGGTACCTCGTGATGTGATATTTTGGTGCGTCCACCACGCGTTTTCTCGGTGCTGAGACGTGTGCTTGAAACCCGATTCGAGGAGTGGATGATCCGTTTGCGGGTTCGTGGTGGGTCCGGTATGGTTCCCCTCGGCAAGATGATCGATGGGTTTTGCCGATTGAGCCTGGAGGCAGGCGAGTACCTACCGGTGATTGTATTTGAGCTCGGCGGATATCTGGAGGATACCGACCGGAGTCGAGAGATGGGCGTACTGCCGGGGCCGAGGGCCGATTCCGCAGACATAGCCCGCGGGCCGATCCGGACTGACGGAGCCCGATGGATGAGGATTTACGTGTCGATGCTAGGCACGGGTTTCATGATGTTTTCCATGATTTTGTTTATATCCTCACATTGCATACATGATGCTTATTGTCAGTGGGTGACGGGTGGACGGGTTCCACATATATACAGACATGGATCATATACAGACTGGATTTACACTGATCATACTTCATTTGTATATATAACAGGGTATGAGGGCGCTGTTATATATACCCTTACACCAATATTAGTGGTATGGGACGCTAATATATGTGTATTGATATCATTGATACTTCATCATATTTACTTCATGCAGACATACCTTATACTGATGACATGTTATTACCTGAGTACCTGGCACTACATACATATTTAGATGTTACCTTGCCACCTTATCATACTTCAGATGTACTCTTGTGGTTATATTACTGAATGTTGACCTAGGTTTATGTCTTGCATTCGGTTTCTGCTTGTAGATGTTTCTATTCACGAGTTGGCAACTCACCCCCGTTGTGCCACAGTTCTTGCAGATTCTGCCGTACAGGTTTCATTGCGGCATTTCTGGCACACTACTTTCTTGCGGGTGATTTGCTTTTGGTAGGTGGACTCTTTCGCATCAAGAACCACCATTGTATTTATTTTATCCATTGTATCTAGAATTTCCATCAACCAAAACTTGTATATTGTTTCAGACCTAGACTTTAGTGATGTATTATTCGACCTTAGAGTTGCGCTTAGTAGTATTGCAGTTTTCTTGTTGCTTGAGCTTTCTTTTGGTTTTGACCCTCGCCACTTGGTGTTGTATATTATATCGTTGTGTGGTTGTGACCGTCGATTGACGAAGAGCTAGCTCCCGCTTGGGGATGCCTTTATCATTGCATATATTGTTATCCTTGTTGTACCCCACTCGGGGCCAGTTTTACAAAATAAACTCTGCCGAAATTTTTAGAAAAGACTTTAATGTTTTAAAACGCCTATTCGGCTTAGTTATTTAAAAACCTTGATTTCAAACATGTATTTCTTCACTTCTTTAAACCAGTTTCTTTACTTATTCTTAAAAATGGTTTTAGATTTCTGGTCTTTTGACTTACTTGGATCAGATGGAGTCCTATAGACTTCATATGGTTCAAGGGCCAGTCACGTGCTCTTTCGGGTCGTGACAACGCTCAAAGGAGATGTGCAAACAGGTTTTAGTTGGGTACAGTCCCGAGCCACATGGAGGCAGTGAGCGGATCTACAGGGGTTCGTCTCTCCCGGTATTGGGAGTGAGGTCGCGCTGTGTCTAGGAGAGCCGGTACATGAAAAGTCCTTGGCCAAGGCAAGAGATTTACTGGTAAGTATTCCAGTAGTATCTCAGGGTGTTCTGGGCTGCACTCCGACACGACATGTAACGCTTTTGGGGGTCTGACTTTTACCAACCCCGTAGGCCCGCCATGCGATACTCATAGACGAACGGACCGGACTGTACGGATATTGTCACTGACAAGCTCAGTAGGGTGTCAGGATGAGTTCGCTCATCGACGTCCCTTTTGGTCAATAGCTGGTAGCCCGTCACGTATGGCTAATACCTCTGACGTGCTAGTGGTTAAATCCACAGCCATAGTATTGACGAGTCTTTAGAGTCCACCACACACAGTTACTCAAGTTTCGGGCGAAACGCTGTAGAGGCCGTATGGAGATATGGCAGGGTTCGATCAGATACGTGAGGTATTGCACGGATCATGATCGGACGGGATCAGATACGTGAGGTATTGCACGGATCGTGATCGGACGGATTTTACTAGCGGGCTTTGGTTTAAGCCAGATCCTTGTTAGTTATATGTATGCCCTAGAGGCCATTACTGTACATAGGATGTATATTGTAGTGGATGCTGGGACATATATAGGTAGGACTTTCTTGCTCGACATGATAGTACGCTATCTGGTTGCTCTTTATCTTAACATGTATACTTTCTGTCTCTCTGATTACATGTTGATGAAGCCCTTAGGATGTGTACTCGACTTTCAGGACTGTGATGAAGATCATACTAGTGGGGCCTGGTTAGTCAATGAGTACATCCTTCATTGTTCCTAGTCGTGGGAATATCGAGACGGGGCATCGATATTCCAGAGTAGACTGGCGTATATCTTCTCGACCCATGTGATGGGCGATGGATGATCCCATATCCATTGGTGTTTGACATCGGAGATGGTATGCGGGTGCTCAGTGGAGACTGGGTACACTGAACGGACTCGCCGAGAACTCCCAGATGGTATTATACCTCACGTCAGATGGCAGTTCTCTGGTGACACTGGTACAGCTTAGTCTGTTGACCCGAGATCGTCATAGAGTCTTGTGTGTCTCCCACTGTGCTTTGATTTCCACCTTACCACGGCTCTACCGAGTCATGCAAACAGGTGGTTTTTGGGTACAGTCCCGATTCACATGGAGGCAATGAGCGATAGGAGGGGATTCGTCTCTCCCGGTATTGGGGGTTGATGTTGTGCTATGCTCGACTGGCCATAACAGGAAATCCCTGGCTAGGGTTACAGTGATATCCTGGTAAGAGTTATCAGTAGTTTCATGAATGTTATGGACCTTACGTCGGCATGACTTATCAAGCTACTGGGGTCTGACGTTTACCACCCCTAGGCGAGATATGCGACATATCAGACGAACAGACCGGACTATACGGTAAGTGTTACTGGTTGGATTCATAGGAGTGTGAGCGGGCTTGCTCGTCGATCTTCTGATCGCTCAGTACCCGCGTGGCCGTTACGTTTAGCAGACCGCTTGCGGCTTGTGGGTGTTTGATATGATCATCATCTGCTGCCGGCGTATTGACGAGTCTTTAGAGTCCTACACAGAGGTTTCCTGGCTCAAGCTTAACAAAATAGGAGCGCATATGAGATATGTGCGGGACCGAGAATAATGCGTGTATGTGATACCGTATTCCATTCTCGCGATGAATGTATCGATTGGTATATGCGATATAACCTAGTTATCGAATCAAGGATTGATTCGATAAGCCGATACATAGGATACTAGTCGGTTATATACGATATGACCGGATCGTTAAATCAAATATTGATTCAATGATTTAATGCATAATTATATATTTGATATATTACTTTGCATTAACTAGTATTGGTTCACTTTAAATGGATTTTCTCACTTGAATTGTGCAAGTTGTATATGTGATATACTTTTGTGCACTTGATTGTGTCATGTTTGATGATACATGTTTACTTGGTTAAGTGTAAAGAATTAAGCCATGGTTAAACTAATGACTAGGGTTTTGTTTATCTATTTATTTATTTATTTATTTTAGAAAAGATAAAGAGAAAAGAATGATTGCTAGTTTTGTTTTTCTTTGAAGCTTCTTGAAGCTTTGAACAAGTCCACCATTCTTGTCTCTTCCTTAACCCTAACCATTCAAGTTAACCATAGTATATTCTCTACACCTAACTAAGGTTGCTAAATGATAAGTATTCATTTGTTTTTCTTTTTAAATATAGTTATCATAATATTCCTTCTTCTTCTTCTTCATCATCAACATGAAGAAAACCTTGCTTCATCAATGGCAACTTGATGTAAAGAGTGAGAAATCCAATTCTAAAGTGAACCCACCTCCTATTTCTTCATCCTCTACCTCTTGCTAAGTAGTATAGGGTGTTTCCTTCACAAGTTTTCAAGGCTTGGGGAAGTTAGAGCTTGATCTTGTGATGCCTCGACGTAGATCATCTTCGGCATCGAACCGACGACCAAGCCCGCCCATTTCTCCGATGAAGCCGATGCTAGAGTCATGGATTTGATTTGGACAGCGGAGGGACCTCATCACGGATCCTAGGACGTGGATGACCGGATCTACAAAGGTTGTAGCGTCTTTCCTTTAGTTAAAAGTCGTTAACTTGCATCGCATAGCCTATATATCTAGTTAACGATCCGTATTAGGGTTTGTAGGCACTTGTAAAATTTTAATTGGGCATGTTTGATCACTTGTGAGACTTCATTAGTGTGCCTAGGAACCCTTTAGTGGTATCAGAGCCTAGCTAGAGCCTTAGGCGATGCGTAGACGGAATTAGAAGTCCGATCGAATCAAAACCCAAACCCAAAAAGTGCTCTCTGTACATTTTTGAAATTCGTGGTTTTTTGAGAATTAAAAATATGCAAAAATATCAGCAGGAATATCTAAGAGTTACTGTAAATTTCGATGCCCTAATTCCATCAAGGCGCCGCGGTTCTGCGGCACGAGCATGGCTCGTGCGGCGGTTCTGCGGCCTGTTTGTCGTTTTATTCGTTGAAGTTTGCACAGTAACTCCTACTTAACAGTGCTGGTTTTCCTGGGAATTTTTAATATTTATTCAAGAGTTAAATTTTCTGGGTTGTATTGGGGACTCGGTGTTTTCGATCGGATTGTCTAATTTTGTCTGTGTGTTTTCCGGATATTTTTTTGAATATGTTAAAAAGTTCTACTGGATATAAATACCCACTTTTTCCCCTGCCGGGAAATTTCCAATTGTTGGATTTTTCCGTAGTTTAACGAAATTCTAAGTAGTGCAAGTAACGCGATGGTCCCTCTAGAAGACAACAAACCTTAACTCGATTATGTGACCGTCTTGAACTGCCCTTTGAACCTTCGGGTTTGGGGCAGTACGGCGTGTCACATGTGAGGCGTTGGCTTGACCCTTCTACGGCTGGACCGTTGGTACTGAGGCACGAACTGAATGCTGTTAGACTTATTTCATGTGTTGAGCTGTATCGGGAAAACTTGGGTGTTCGATTGTTCGATCGAAAAGTTTATCGTTTTTTATTTATCCGGAATGTGATACAATAATTGGAATTCACAAGTAGTTATGAGATAACGGAATGAATATTATAAACATAGCAGTTTAGTCTCACTTGATTGGTTGCCACGGAATTTTGATGCGATCAAAAGTCCGTCGTAATCACGTAGCGTACGCGGATACTCGCCGGGTAAACTTAATAGACAGCCTCACCCCATATCCCCGACCAAGTGACTGTAGGAGAACCCCGTCGCCGAAAGCATCCGTCTGGGTGCTCGCGACAGCGGTGTTCCGCCTTGGTGCACTTCGTCGACGGTATCAGGGGTGCGGCCGCCTACTAAAGTTTGCGACGAGCATTTGATCAGTTTTTCGGGAATCTTGTTGAATTGCCCGACTCGATATTGAAAAGAGTTTTCGATTAATGAGACTGAAATGCGGGGTTTATAATTGTTAGGCATGCGATGTCTAAGTATTTCATTTGATTAGGCATACGATGTCTAAAGAGATTGCGGATTCCAACTGTTGTAGTTTTACACTTTCATTTCTGTGACCGTAAGTGTAATATGTGATATCGCCGGTTTTGTTGCTATATGTCAACGACAATTGGGATGCGCTTATTTACTTACGTTGATGACATGTGATGTTATGTGTTGCTGGATAATGTTATATTGGATCGTCGTGTTCGAATAGCTGGGGGTTTTTTATGTGAGATGAGTGTTTTTTCATTTTCATTCATGTAAAAACTTGTATGTAATATTCTTTTATTGGGGCACTTCCAGGTTGCGGAAGTTGTCACCGTTGATGTATATTATTTACTTTTCCGCACTAGGATAGACCCAAGGAGGGGAGCACAAGTAACCGGGTTCTGGGGTCAAGTGGGAGACCAACTCGAGGAGTCGAGTCCGGGTCTCCTAACCCTAGAATTGGTAGGGTTGCTTGCCGCTCTCGTAAGGGTCTAGGGGTGTGGGATTGGCTATTCATCACGACCGTGGAATCCGTGTTTTATACTGGCTCGTATTGAAAACACGGACGTCCTAGTATATCCAATATTTCATATGTTTCTTCTGCTGCGTTATCTGTGATGTGATCATGTAATGTTCTGTGATAGATATAATATATAGTATATATGATATATTATATAGACGTTACTTATGTTTTACACCCGCGCTAGCCCTGCCCCGCTCTGTCGTTAGTTACCTAACCTAACGGTGCAGACGGGACATCGAGGTGAATGCGGATGGCATAAGCGTACGTCATATTTATCTGTGATGTTTAGGTAATTTAAATGATGGATATTCATTAATGAGATTAATGAAAGAAAATAAACCTAATTGATGTTGTGGAATCGAATTTCAAAATAAACAGGTATCTACAGTTCTTGCTTTGCATCGAGGTGTTCCTTGTAGAACATCCTGCACCTTATTCGATGAGGAAAGGACCGAGATCCCTTCACCGGGAGTGACTCCTTTAGCAATAACTGGCAGATGCTACAACTCTCGGTTTGTCTTTTGATTGCTTCTATAGTTTCTGCTTTGCACAGTGATATATATGATATATCCCGCACCTCATTCGACGAGGAAAGGGCCGACGATCCCTTCACCGGGAGTGACCCCTTTAGCAAAACTAGAAAAGCCTCAAAAACATTCCATTTAAAAACCATTTGATTCCGCAACGAGATCAAGTTCAAAGCGTTAAAGGTTTTCATAAAAACCAGCCGCAACACTCCGTCATTTTAGGAAGTAGAGTACTTAGTATTCGTGCTGTGTTTGTTGACCATAGTCAAGGCACAGTGTACGGTAGCTAAGTGATGTCTTCCTACACCGCATATGATGCGATTAGTTAGGACAGTCGCATGACTTTGTTGACCTTAGTTAAGGGTCATGTGGGTGGGTCTAATTAATCACGAAATGACGGGTAGAACTTGACTAGTACTTATGATTTGTTGACCATAGTTAAGGTCATAGGTGCTAGGGGTAAAAACCTATATCGGGAGTTTCAAGTGTTGAAACTTGCAATGAGATTGCATACTTTCTATATGATAGTTGGATCCCGATACCCACTGCGAGTAATTGTTACTCCTGGGAGAGTTTTGCACTTTACAATTAGCCGATCAAGTAGGTGTTTAGAAAGGTGTCAACGGGGTTACGCCTCTGGGAAAACGAGGTTTACTGTAATTAGGTCCGTGCGAAAGCACGGGGAACCTCCCTCAAAGTACCGACACTGGCCTGGCTGAAAGATTGGCGAACTTGTAGAGTGTAATTAATCCCGGCTAGTCTTTCCTTTTAGGGTTTGAAGGAAGATTTGATAAAAACAGTGGGAGCCATCCTGATTAGATAAAATATATAACCAATCTAATCTTGCAAGAGCGCACGCAGAGTGTTTTCTTCTCTCTCTCTCCAGGTAGCGACCATATCACGCCTTAATCAAGATAATAATATGGATGTATTGACCGAACACGCTTGTTATACTGTGCTGGGGAATGTTGGTCCCGCTCCAACTTATAATTGTTATAAGACAGAGCAGGAAATAGGGGAATACCAGAATTGCTATGCCGCCCAAACGAAGAAAGTGCATATGATGCATCTCCTTCGGGTGTGTTCATTATAAAGAACTGTTTCTCAGTATCCTCTGAATCCTGAGTATTTGATACCGGATCAGGATCCCAGATATGTAATCTGTTACATAGGGCTACCGAAAGGTAGAAAAACTGAGAACGGGTGATAAGTTTCATGAGACAGAAAACGGGGCAAGTGTTGCAGCCAAGTCTGTTGGTCACTGTCACCCTGTATTACCAATACATTGATTCTGAACAAATGCTATTAGATACCGAACCTGATATACAAAATCATATCAATCTCTTTATTTGTTAAAAGAAATGATAGAATTTTGTATTGATGGATAATGTTTTGAACATTTCCTATATCAAAAGTTGATCGGTTCAGGCACGTTATCTAAAAGCATTGACGTTCTAAATTAAACTACAGTTCCTAGTATACAGAACACATACAAGAGGAAGAGTTCAGAAATGAACGAATCCTTCTTGACTAGCGCGGATGCAAAACATATACAACATCTACTAATATATATACCAATATATTATATTTCGCTCAAGGCGTGAAAAGAAATGCAACATCACAGAAATGTACAGCATCACAGAACAATACAGATATCTGGGATCCCCGGGTTTCACAGAGCCACTACTGAAACCCGACGTTCCCCTGGTCGTGTGGATAGCCTGTGCAATGAAATCCTAGACCCCTACGGGCGCGGCAAGTCACCCGCCAAAACCTGAAGCGAGGCAGCCCCCTTCAGCTCCGTGAATGGACCACCCAGCACTCCACGGAATCTGGCAACTTGGGCACCCCTCCTGGGTCAACCTGTACCCCCTACGAGTGCGGCGAATAGCCCGCCAATCCTAGAGTGAAGCCCCCTCCGTCCCAATGCCATGAGATGCGGGCTTGTTGCCCTCTAGAACCCGGCTATCCGTGCACCCCACCGCGGGGTAATCCTAGTACAGAAAGTAAAATATACATACACCGGGTACATCGACCGCAACTAGGTCGTGCCCCAAAAGAATAATACAATCAGGCAGTGACGGCAGTCCACATGTCGGACGCTCGCCCCGCAAAATCAAATGTACATAATACAACAATACAGTACTAGCATTGCATCCAGGCTATCCCCACGACCGATCCGCAACATCACAGCATAAACATAGAACATCAACGTGAAAGTCACGTTCGCAAATCCGTCTAACCGGGCTATAGCAGTTAGACCGGATTTACCGATCGAGTGACATTCACGGTCGCAGATATAATGTAAATACTGTGAAAAATGTGTTTAAAATTTTCCGATCGATCAAAAATTAACAAGTGGGCCCTCAATCAAAAACTGTAGCACTCACAGAAATCCTGGGCCCAATTTTAATATTCCAAAACCCATATTTTAAGCCCAGAAGGCCTCTGGAAAAATTTGGTGATGTGACGTGAATAGTGCGCGGCGGAAGGGCCGTACGAGGTGGGGTTTCGCGGCGCTTCCGCGCTCCAACTGTGGCGTTACATCGTCAAATTTTTACAGAACTCTTAGATTTCCCAGTACATCAATATTTTACAACCAGAAAAATTTTTCGAGACCAAAAATTTTCAACAGAAACTGATTCGAACTAAAATGCAGTTTTGGAACATTCGATCGATCGAAACAGAAAAACACATTACACCAAGCTAGACTATGTTAATAGCGAGGCTCTGATACCACTGTAAGTGCACGGCGGCGCCCCGGCCGTCAACCCGACGGCCAAACGCGGAAACGGTGATAAACTTTAAAATTTGCGTACTTAGCAAACCGGCACCACCGCGCACTAAACTCCGGATCGTGCCATTAAACTAGTCTAAGCTATCTAGAGAGGGGGTAGAGAAGTATACCATACGATCCGAGTCCTCCGGTCTTCATCTCCACTCCGATCTCCTCGCGGGATCTCCGTCCGTCTCCTCCTCGTCGGAAAGGGCACCACGAAGCCGGGTACTTTTACGGGCTCCCACCTCGATACCGAGGCAACTCGCGCATGAAGCCGGCTACTCGACATGCTCAAGATTTGCTGTAGGAATATAGTGTAGAATCATAGTCTCTCTTTTGGGGTTTGTTGCCGTATGTGGATGATGGAGGAAACAAGGATAAGAAAAATGGTGCTTGCATTTTTCTTGGCATGGAATGAGATCAAGAATGAAAACCTCTCTCAAAGATGAAGCTCTCTCTTCTTCTCTTTTCTTCTTTCTTTCTTTCTACCATTTTTCATCAAGTGAGAAGAATAAGGTGGAGGAATGAATAATATCATATCAAGAGGGAGGTGAGTGTAGGAAAAGAAAAGAGGTGACCACATCCAAGAACATAATCATCACTAAATCTCAAATCAACCTCAAATCCATTTCAAATCTCATAAAGCAAAGATGCTAACCATTATGAAGGAAAAAGAAAAGATGCTATCATAATGCATGAAACCCCTCCACAAAAGTAATTTGCAAAACTGCAAATTACCCCCTCCATCAGAAAAGTCCGGCCGGGAAAGAACAAAGAAAAACCGGCCGGAACGGAATGCAAAATGGCAACTCCAGAAAACTGGTCCCGTAATAAATTACAGGAAAACCCCACACAGTGCATACACACCCGCATTTGTATTCCGTCCGGATACAAATGCAAAGAGACAGAATCTACACTGTACTAAACTAGGACCGGCTTAAACCAAAGCCGGCTAGTAAAATCCGTCTGATCCTGATGCGTGCAATACCGCACGTATCTGATCGAACGCTGCCATATAACTATACGGCCACTAGTACAAAACCGTCCGATCCTGATCCGTGCAATACCGCACGTATCTAATCGGACCCTGCCATATCTCCATACGGCCTCTACAGCGTTTCGCCCGAAACTTGAGTAACTGAAAGTGTGGTGGACTCTAAAGACTCGTCAATACTATGGCTGTGGATTTAACCACTAGCACGTCAGAGGTATAAGCCAATACGTGACGGGCCACCAGCTATTGACCAAAAGGGACGTCGATGAGAAAGCTCACCCCGACACCCAACTGAGCCTGTCAGTGACAATATCCGTACAGTCCGGTCCGTTCGTCTATGAGTATCGCATGGCGGGCCTAGGGGGTTGGTAAAAGTCAGACCCCCAAAAGCGGTACAAGTCGTGTCGGAGTGTAGCCCAGAACACCCTGAGATACTACTGGAATACCTACCAGTAAATCTCCTGCCTTGGCCAAGGTCTTTGTGTAATGGCTCTCCTAGACACAGCGCGACCTCACCCCCAATACCGGGAGAGACGAAACCCCCGAAGATCCGCTCACTGCCTCCATGTGGCTCGGGACTGTACCCAACTAAAACCTGTTTGCACGACTCCTTTGAGCCGTGGTAGGGTAATAATCAAAGTACAGTGGGAACTCACACGAGACAAATGACGATCCCCAGGTCGATGAACTAACCTGTACACATGTCACCTGGGAACTGCTATCTGACGTCAGGTATAAGACCAACTAGCATGTTCCCGGCGAGTCCTGTCCGGTGTACTCATAACCCAATGAGCACCTGTATACATCTTAGGTGATCCAACTGACACCAATGGCTTGTGAGACCGGCCACCGCCCCTCGTCGGGGTCTCGACTGTATACACTAGTCTACTCTGGAGTATCGATGCCCTGTCTCGAAACTCCTACGACTAGGGACCTTTTAAGGATGTGCTTATAGACTCCAGCTCTCACTTATATGATCGCCCTCATACTGCTGGCAGTCAAGCAAGAATCCAAGGGGCTCTATCAACGTGCAATAGCGACATGTCAGGTCACCTAAAGCAGTACACGATGATAAAGGTAAACCAGATAGCATACTATCATCTCGAGCAAGACTGTCCTACCGGGATAGGTCCTCCCTCAATCATTGCAATCACGTGCCTGTGATCCAATAATTGACTCTGAGGGCACTATCTACAACAATCTCCCACTTGCACTCAAGGCTAATTATTGCGATGTCGCATACTCACAGCCTGTGTGATACCGAACACCCAACTCCTCTACTAGTCAGTCTCACAAAGCATGTTTGCGAAACTATTGCGTTCGAGGAATAGCCTCAGTGAGTGGATCCGCCTTGATGTTTCTTTCTATGTCTCTCTATATCTCAAATTCGCGGAGAAAGCCATCTCCCGAAATGAGCAATACCTGTCTTAGAATTTCTGGATGTCTGATGGGACTTAGCTCATAAATGAACTCCAAATCCAAACTTCTTAGACTGTATCGTCAACTGAACTTAATCAGTATCCTGCGCCATGCCACCCTCAGTATTGCCTTGGACCACCCGTCCAAAATACTGCCCCTCGTCAGAGGGAAAAACTATAACTCTGACAACCTCCTTGTCGTCCAGGTCACCTTGGAAGCCTGGAATGATAACCGTCTCCTAAAAGAGGCAGCCGTTATCATATCCCTAGAACAGCCACTTATGTTCTAAAACTGCTTCCGACTGTTTCTCCAGAATTGGATCAATATCAACTTATTGCATCTAGTGCAAGAACAACATCTGGTGTGGTACTTGACATCTCATGATTGACTCAATTGCCTAAGCAAGTGATCTGCCAATCATGTACATCCCTCTCTACTTTAGTCTAAAAGACACCTTTAGAGAGGGCGACTCCATTACTTGCAGGTACACTACCGTGCCAGGAGTCGTCCATTCTAAATACTCTCAGAATGCTGTCTAAGTACCCAGATTGGGAAACCACCCAAATCTAGATCTAAAACCATAGATCTAGTAACCAGTATGTCTGATATAATATCCAAGTCCTGTGTGGAGGAACAACTGTGTGACAACCAAAGTCTAACCGATCGTAGTATAGGAATATCACTTCCTACTACCTTCTCAACAGATCCATCCCCTATTCTGATGACGTCAAACCTATGACTGTCACATCAGAAACAAATGATCTATCTCCGCTACATCTGCTTTAGTCTATAAATAGACATAAGCCTGATGTCCACCAATGCTTCCGCTGCTCCCACTGACTACGACAACCCTCTGGCAGAGTCATATACACGTACACTTCTGAAGCTAGTTCAGAACGACGCTATACTCATCCTCCTGCCGGGCCTCGCAGTCTGGAACAACAACAATGGCAAGTGTGGGTAAACAAGAACTTCCCTGTCACCGTCCTTGAGGCTACCGAAGTACCTCTCGGGTGCCTGAAGTTACCCACCTTATCTGCGAAGTGGCCAATGGAATGTCAAATCAGATTGAATCTTTAGGTTCCTTATCAAATCTTCAGTAATCGTTTGCGGTTCTGGAATCACTTCCAGTTCTACCATACTCCCACTGCTGTTTTTGAAAAAATCCATTTTTAATAAAACTGTGGCGAGTCTAGAACAATATTGCTATTGTTCATCCAGATGGTAGAAAATCAACCCGCGTCATAGCCTGGGTCAACCCACAAACAGCCATTACAGAAACGTGCCTTGAGTTGTCCAGTGTCTGGTTTTAAGCATAAGCCGGACAACTCCCCGTACCTTAACAACGTTAAGATATGAACTTTTCTACATCCAATATAGAACCAGAGGCACTGATTTAATTGAACCAGATTCAAATCATGCAGCTATCTCCAGTGCATGTCAACTAAATGGAAGGAGGCCGATCAGCGTTACTCAACTTAGGAATGCTTCCAATTATGAGTAACCTGAAAGAGAAGTAATTTCTCTTTATCATTACTATCAACTGAATACCATACACAAGTATCTACATCTTCGATCACTTTGAAGAATCCCGATACTTGCAACACCTGGTTCTCTACTTTATTCAAATACCTATAACTTCTCAAAATTCAGACCCTGTGTTTCCACGAAACACTTGTCTAAAAACTAGAGAAGTCATAAGTAAACCGAATATAGTACGAGAACCAACCCCTCTGTCCTGACGGACCCTGGACAACATACAATACTCTGTATAAGTCCCTTGAGTCTAGTGACTCATTTACTGTGTGTCGTAGGTTGAAAACTGTACTTATGGTTAAGAAGAATTACACCGCTGTTTAATGCTCCTTACCTAACCATCCACTGATATAGGTAAATGTCATCGACATAATATCAAAAGGTATATCTCACTCTATGAAAATAGACGTACAGATATATCAATTTGAAATTGGTGCATAACCGCGGATATTCAAAACCAAATAATTGCTAACTTGCAAACAACCCAGGTGACTTCCTCAAAAATGAGGATGATCACCCAATTCCCAATAACTCACTCCCACTCATCATCTGTAAAACCATACAGATGTGAGAATCATACCTGGTAAATACATACCCTGGAGTAAGTGTCTAATCGGGAAATCAGTTTTCCATTAACAGTACACAGTGAAACTGAAACATTGAAATGTTTCGTTGGGGTACCCTGGTATTCCTAGTAATGCCTCATCCATTATCCAGATTCACAACTATAACCGTATAATTCTTTGCCACCTCTCCAAATCCCTTCATATGTCTTTAGTCATTACCTTCTGTACACCCCTTTAGGCCAAATGGTTTTCTTCCTTCCCTACCGTTCGGCACCAGCCCATGGTTTGGAAGAAGACTATCCAAAAAGCATAAAGGGTGTACTGTCCTAATCCTAGGAACACTCGCATCGCGAGAGAAGGTGAAGATAAAAGACACCTGAATGTACTTTATTCCTATTTCTCCTGAACCAGGATCCATCCCCGAACTGGAACGAGTTCCTTTCGAGTTCGTATATAACCATACGATGGATTATCCAATAAAATGGGATCTTCGTAGTGATACGGAGTGTCCTGGAGAAATACAAAGGTGATTTAGGATTGGCGAAGAAATACTTGGTTTGGTCGTGAATAGCAGTCGCAATTTACTTTGCCCTCTTACTAATCCCTTGCTTTGTCTTAACTTAATACCTTCTGTACACCGTTTAGGCTAATTGGCTTTCTTCCTTCCCTACCGGTCGGCACCAGCCTATGGTTTGGAAGAAGACTATCCAATTTGCGTAATAGGTGTACTACTCCTAAACCAAGGAGTACTCGCAACCTGAGAGAGGGTGAAAAGAAAAGACAACTGAATAGTCCTATCCGTTTTCTCCAGAACCGGAAACCATCCTCGAATAAATCCCTTCGAGTTCGTATCTAACCATACGATGGTTTTGTCCAATGGAAGTGGACGTTCGTAGTAATACGGGGTGTCCTGGAGAAAAGGGTAAAAGTAGGAGTGGCAATGAGGTTCGCAACTCTGACAATCCAAAAGCCAGTGTTAAGAAGGTTCGGTCAACTTGGTCACTGAGTCAAAGTCTTAGGGTCGGGTCAATGGTCGCTGCCAAAGAGAGAGAGAAAAGAAACACTCAGCGTGCACTCTAACCTAGATCAGAATGGTTACCAATTTATCTAATCTGGAATCCTCCCACTGTACCTCAAATTCTCCTCCAAACCTGAAAGAAGAATTAGTCGGGGTCACCCGAGGAGTATACTAACTCATCAGTGGGAATCGGGATCCAACTATCATCGCATGATAACGTGACGGAATCCGCTCACGGTATCACACTCCAGAAGGTATGCGCATATCTGGCAAGTTTCAGTACTTTTGAAACTCCCGATGTGATTTTTACCCCATGCTCTTATGACCTTGACTTTGGCCAACATATCATAAGTCACATGTCAAGTTCAACCCGTCATTCTCCAGGTTAATTTGAATCCACCCGTACATACCCTTGACTTTGGCCAAAATGGCAGTACGACTGTCCCAAACCAACGCATCTATCTATGCTGCATATGAATACCCAACAGCTACCAAACACTGTGCCTTGACTTTGGCCAACATACACAGCTTGAATACTATTGACCATCCATATGAAACGACGGAGGGCTACGAATGGTTTCTGGCGAAAACCTTTAACGTAATGAACTTGATATCGTTGAAGGAACGGATAGCTTTTTAGAAAATATAGTGACGAAAACCTTTACTAAAGAGGTCACTACCGGTGAAGGGATCTCGGCTCTTTCCCCGTAGAATGGGGTGCAGGATATTCCAACTGAATACCACGGTGCAAAGCAAAAGTAATCGGCTATAGTGAAGTTAATGCCCTGACGCAAAATTCTGTCCAAGGGGTCACTCCCGGTGAGGGGATCTCGGCCCTTGCCTCGTCGACTGAGGAGCAGGATATTCCAAATGAATACCACGATGCAAAACAAAAGTGAACGTCCTTGCAATAACAGCTTTTTGAAAAAGTGTTCCAACAACATCAGATTAGGTTTGTTTTTAACTTGCATTGATCCGAATCAATGCAGTCCCATCATTTGATCACACCAAAAAGAACGAAAATATACTGATGTACGTATATGCCATCCGCATTCGCCACTGGGTCCCGTCATTACCCGTTAGGTTAGCTAACTAACGACAGAGCGGGGACTGGACTAGCGCGGATGCAAAACATATACAACATCTACTAATATATATACCAATATATTATATTTCGCTCAAGGCGTGAAAAGAAATGCAACATCACAGAAATGTACAGCATCACAGAACAATACAGATATCTGGGATCCCCGGGTTTCACAGAGCCACTACTGAAACCCGACGTTCCCCTGGTCGTGTGGATAGCCTGTGCAATGAAATCCTAGACCCCTACGGGCGCGGCAAGTCACCCGCCAAAACCTGAAGCGAGGCAGCCCCCTTCAGCTCCGTGAATGGACCACCCAGCACTCCACGGAATCCGGCAACTTGGGCACCCCTCCTGGGTCAACCTGTACCCCCTACGAGTGCGGCGAATAGCCCGCCAATCCTAGAGTGAAGCCCCCTCCGTCCCAATGCCATGAGATGCGGGCTTGTTGCCCTCTAGAACCCGGCTATCCGTGCACCCCACCGCGGGGTAATCCTAGTACAGAAAGTAAAATATACATACACCGGGTACATCGACCGCAACTAGGTCGTGCCCCAAAAGAATAATACAATCAGGCAGTGACGGCAGTCCACATGTCGGACGCTCGCCCCGCAAAATCAAATGTACATAATACAACAATACAGTACTAGCATTGCATCCAGGCTATCCCCACGACCGATCCGCAACATCACAGCATAAACATAGAACATCAACGTGAAAGTCACGTTCGCAAATCCGTCTAACCGGGCTATAGCAGTTAGACCGGATTTACCGATCGAGTGACATTCACGGTCGCAGATATAATGTAAATACTGTGAAAAATGTGTTTAAAATTTTCCGATCGATCAAAAATTAACAAGTGGGCCCTCAATCAAAAACTGTAGCACTCACAGAAATCCTGGGCCCAATTTTAATATTCCAAAACCCATATTTTAAGCCCAGAAGGCCTCTGGAAAAATTTGGTGATGTGACGTGAATAGTGCGCGGCGGAAGGGCCGCACGAGGTGGGGTTTCGCGGCGCTTCCGCGCTCCAACTGTGGCGTTACATCGTCAAATTTTTACAGAACTCTTAGATTTCCCAGTACATCAATATTTTACAACCAGAAAAATTTTTCGAGACCAAAAATTTTCAACAGAAACTGATTCGAACTAAAATGCAGTTTTGGAACATTCGATCGATCGAAACAGAAAAACACATTACACCAAGCTAGACTATGTTAATAGCGAGGCTCTGATACCACTGTAAGTGCACGGCGGCGCCCCGGCCGTCAACCCGACGGCCAAACGCGGAAACGGTGATAAACTTTAAAATTTGCGTACTTAGCAAACCGGCACCACCGCGCACTAAACTCCGGATCGTGCCATTAAACTAGTCTAAGCTATCTAGAGAGGGGGTAGAGAAGTATACCATACGATCCGAGTCCTCCGGTCTTCATCTCCACTCCGATCTCCTCGCGGGATCTCCGTCCGTCTCCTCCTCGTCGGAAAGGGCACCACGAAGCCGGGTACTTTTACGGGCTCCCACCTCGATACCGAGGCAACTCGCGCATGAAGCCGGCTACTCGACATGCTCAAGATTTGCTGTAGGAATATAGTGTAGAATCATAGTCTCTCTTTTGGGGTTTGTTGCCGTATGTGGATGATGGAGGAAACAAGGATAAGAAAAATGGTGCTTGCATTTTTCTTGGCATGGAATGAGATCAAGAATGAAAACCTCTCTCAAAGATGAAGCTCTCTCTTCTTCTCTTTTCTTCTTTCTTTCTTTCTACCATTTTTCATCAAGTGAGAAGAATAAGGTGGAGGAATGAATAATATCATATCAAGAGGGAGGTGAGTGTAGGAAAAGAAAAGAGGTGACCACATCCAAGAACATAATCATCACTAAATCTCAAATCAACCTCAAATCCATTTCAAATCTCATAAAGAAAAGATGCTAACCATTATGAAGGAAAAAGAAAAGATGCTATCATAATGCATGAAACCCCTCCACAAAAGTAATTTGCAAAACTGCAAATTACCCCCTCCATCAGAAAAGTCCGGCAGGGAAAGAACAAAGAAAAACCGGCCGGAACGGAATGCAAAATGGCAACTCCAGAAAACTGGTCCCGTAATAAATTACAGGAAAACCCCACACAGTGCATACACACCCGCATTTGTATTCCGTCCGGATACAAATGCAAAGAGACAGAATCTACACTGTACTAAACTAGGACCGGCTTAAACCAAAGCCGGCTAGTAAAATCCGTCTGATCCTGATGCGTGCAATACCGCACGTATCTGATCGAACGCTGCCATATAACTATACGGCCACTAGTACAAAACCGTCCGATCCTGATCCGTGCAATACCGCACGTATCTAATCGGACCCTGCCATATCTCCATACGGCCTCTACAGCGTTTCGCCCGAAACTTGAGTAACTGAAAGTGTGGTGGACTCTAAAGACTCGTCAATACTATGGCTGTGGATTTAACCACTAGCACGTCAGAGGTATAAGCCAATACGTGACGGGCCACCAGCTATTGACCAAAAGGGACGTCGATGAGAAAGCTCACCCCGACACCCAACTGAGCCTGTCAGTGACAATATCCGTACAGTCCGGTCCGTTCGTCTATGAGTATCGCATGGCGGGCCTAGGGGGTTGGTAAAAGTCAGACCCCCAAAAGCGGTACAAGTCGTGTCGGAGTGTAGCCCAGAACACCCTGAGATACTACTGGAATACCTACCAGTAAATCTCCTGCCTTGGCCAAGGTCTTTGTGTAATGGCTCTCCTAGACACAGCGCGACCTCACCCCCAATACCGGGAGAGACGAAACCCCCGAAGATCCGCTCACTGCCTCCATGTGGCTCGGGACTGTACCCAACTAAAACCTGTTTGCACGACTCCTTTGAGCCGTGGTAGGGTAATAATCAAAGTACAGTGGGAACTCACACGAGACAAATGACGATCCCCAGGTCGATGAACTAACCTGTACACATGTCACCTGGGAACTGCTATCTGACGTCAGGTATAAGACCAACTAGCATGTTCCCGGCGAGTCCTGTCCGGTGTACTCATAACCCAATGAGCACCTGTATACATCTTAGGTGATCCAACTGACACCAATGGCTTGTGAGACCGGCCACCGCCCCTCGTCGGGGTCTCGACTGTATACACTAGTCTACTCTGGAGTATCGATGCCCTGTCTCGAAACTCCTACGACTAGGGACCTTTTAAGGATGTGCTTATAGACTCCAGCTCTCACTTATATGATCGCCCTCATACTGCTGGCAGTAAAGCAAGAATCCAAGGGGCTCTATCAACGTGCAATAGCGACATGTCAGGTCACCTAAAGCAGTACACGATGATAAAGGTAAACCAGATAGCATACTATCATCTCGAGCAAGACTGTCCTACCGGGATAGGTCCTCCCTCAATCATTGCAATCACGTGCCTGTGATCCAATAATTGACTCTGAGGGCACTATCTACAACACACTTCATATGAGATATGGTATGGGAAGAGCCTATCTCTTAAGCGAGTTAAGATTTAGGATTGTTCGGCCTATGTCTTAAGCAAAATCCGGACAAGATCGAGGCAGGATTAGTTCTGTAGAACTGGAAAGGTTCCAGCTATACAAAACTGCAGTTGATGATTTGACAGAACCAAAGGGTTCAATAGTCCCCGACGAACCTCAGCCTCTCCACCGATCTAGTAGGGTTCCTCACCTGCCTGAGAGATACTTCGGTTTCTCGATGACAGTGGGAGCGAGGAATGCATCATGAGATGATGACCCAACTAGTTTCGAGCAGGCCATCAAGAGTAGGGACTCTGTAAGAATGGCTGGATGCTTAGCGATCTGAGATGGAATCCATGTACACCAGCAAAGTATGGACTTTGGTTGCTATATCTGAAGGGTTAAATCCCCATCAGGAGCAAGTATATCTTGAGAAGATTACTTGGTGTAGATGGAAAAGTTGAGACTTTCAAAGCTAGGCTTATTAAAGGTTTTAGTCATCAACCAGACATGGATAATGATGAAACCTTTTCAAAGTGACTATGCTTAAGTCCATCCGGATCCTACTTAACATTGCTACATACTATGACTACGATATCTGGTGGTTGGGTGCCCTGACTGTTTTTCTAAATACTGATTTAGAAGAGAACGTCTATAAGAACACAGCCAGAGGGCTTCGTAAACAGTGGGAGCAGCGGAAACATGTGTAAGTTGCTTTACAGGATAAAGCAGGCATCGCGGAGTTGGAACATCTGTTTTGATGTGGTAGTCAAGGAGTTTGACTTCATCAAAATGGTAGATGAACCTTGTATGTACAAAAGGGTAGTATGGAGTATGGTAATGATCCTCATAGAGTACGTGGACAACATACTCTTGATAGGAAAATAGTTTCCTATGCTACGATCGGTCGATCTCCTCTTATCATATAGATTCTCCATATAGGATCAAAGCGATACCTCCTAAATCCTGAGATTTAGGTCTATGAGATAGATCTAAATGGATGTTAGGATTCTCACTAGCTATAGTAAGATTGTATCGATCGATCCTGAGGAGAATCACTGGAAAGGTTCCAGGGTGATAAGGACGACTGAATGTCAGTCGCAGGCATTGTCTTTACCCTCGGTAAAGGGATGGTATGTTGGAAGAGTTCCAAGCTAGATACCGTGGCAAACTAGACAATAAAGGCTGATAGCATCGCTATTATAGATACTACCAAAGAGGCAGTTTGGGTGTATCATAAGATGAACTAGGTTCCTGCCATTGTATGACAATGGAAGTGTGGCTTTGGCCCTGGAACCCTGGTCCCATCAGTGACCCAGACATATTCTGAGGAAGCATCACCTGATCATGGAGATAGTTGATCTCCGGAGTGATCGAGGTTAGGAGAGTAGACTCAGAGGACAACACAGCGGATCCACTCACGAAGGCCTTTTCCCAAAGAGAGACTTTTATGGGATGGTTGAGTATGTGATACTGCAACCACTGCTACAGATGGCCCTAGTGCAAGTGGGAGATTGTTAGTTATATGTATGCCCTAGAGGCCATTACTGTACATAGGATGTATATTGTAGTGGATGCTGGGACATATATAGGTAGGACTTTCTTGCTCGACATGATAGTACGCTATCTGGTTGCTCTTTATCTTAACATGTATACTTTCTGTCTCTCTGATTACATGTTGATGAAGCCCTTAGGATGTGTACTCGACTTTCAGGACTGTGATGAAGATCATACTAGTGGGGCCTGGGTAGTCAATGAGTACATCCTTCATTGTTCCTAGTCATGGGAATATCGAGACGGGGCATCGATATTCCAGAGTAGACTGGCGTATATCTTCTCGACCCATGTGATGGGCGATGGATGATCCCATATCCATTGGTGTTTGACATCGGAGATGGTATGCGGGTGCTCAGTGGAGACTGGGTACACTGAACGGACTCGCCGAGAACTCCCAGATGGTATTATACCTCACGTCAGATGACAGTTCTCTGGTGACACTGGTACAGCTTAGTCTGTTGACCCGAGATCGTCATAGAGTCTTGTGTGTCTCCCACTGTGCTTTGATTTCCACCTTACCACGGCTCTACTGAGTCGTGCAAATAGGTGGTTTTTGGGTACAGTCCCGATTCACATGGAGGCAATGAGCGATAGGAGGGGATTCGTCTCTCCCGGTATTGGGGGTTGATGTTGTGCTATGCTCGACTGGCCATAACAGGAAATCCCTGGCCAGGGTTGCAGTGATATACTGGTAAGAGTTATCAGTAGTTTCACGAATGTTATGGACCTTACGTCGGCATGACTTATCAAGCTACTGGGGTCTGACGTTTACCACCCCTAGGCGAGATATGCGACATATCAGACGAACAGACCGGACTATACGGTAAGTGTTACTGGTTGGATTCACAAGAGTGTGAGTGGGCTTGCTCGTCGATCTTCTGATCGCTCAGTACCCGGGTGGCCGTTACATTTAGCAGACCGCTTGCGGCTTGTGGGTGTTTGATATGATCATCATCTGCTGCCGGCGTATTGACGAGTCTTTAGAGTCCTACACAGAGGTTTCCTGGCTCAAGCGAAACGAAATAGGAGCGTATATGAGATATGTGCGGGACCGAGAATAATGCGTGTATGTGATACCGTATTCCATTCTCGCGATGAATGTATCGATTGGTATATGCGATATAACCTAGTTATCGAATCAAGGATTGATTCGATAAGCCGATACATAGGATACTTGTTGGTTATATACGATATGACCGGATCGTTAAATCAAATATTGATTCAATGATTTAATGCATAATTATATATTTGATATATTACTTTGCATTAACTAGTATTGGTTCACTTTAAATGGATTTTCTCACTTGAATTGTGCAAGTTGTATATGTGATATACTTTTGTGCACTTGATTGTGTCATGTTTGATGATACATGTTTACTTGGTTAAGTGTAAAGAATTAAGCCATGGTTAAACTAATGATTATGGTTTTGTTTATCTATTTATTTATTTATTTATTTTAGAAAAGATAAAGAGAAAAGAATGGTTGCTAGTTTTGTTTTTCTTTGAAGCTTCTTGAAGCTTTGAACAAGTCCACCATTCTTGTCTCTTCCTTAACCCTAACCATTCAAGTTAACCATAGTATATTCTCTACACCTAACTAAGGTTGCCAAATGATAAGTATTCATTTTTTTTCTTTTTAAATATACTTATCATAATATTCCTTCTTCTTCTTCTTCATCATCAACATAAAGAAAACCTTGCTTCATCAATGGCAACTTGATGTAAAGAGTGAGAAATCCAATTCTAAAGTGAACCCACCTCCTATTTCTTCATCTTCTACCTCTTGCCAAGTAGTATAGGGTGTTTCCTTCACAAGTTTTCAAGGCTTGGTGAAGTTGGAGCTTGATCTTGTGATACCTCGACATAGATCAACTTCGGCATCGAACCGACGACCAAGCCCGCCCATTTCTCCGATGAAGCCGATGCTAGAGTCATGGATTTGATTTGGACAGCGGAGGGACCTCATCACGGAGCCTAGGACGTGGATGACCGGATCTACAAAGGTTGTAGCTTCTTTCCTTTAGTTAAAAGTCGTTAACTTGCATCGCATAGCCTATATATCTAGTTAACGATCCGTATTAGGGTTTGTAGGCACTTATAAAAGTTTAATTGGGCATGTTTGATCACTTGTGAGACTTCATTAGTGTGCCTAGGAACCCTTCAATCCTAGTATTAGACAGTGTAGATTTTGTCTCTTTGCATTTGTGTTCAGTGGGAATACAAATGCGGGCATGTATATGCAGTCGCGGGGTTTTCCTGTAATTTATTACGGGATCAGTTTTCTGAAGTTGCCAGTTTGCATTCCGTTCCGGCCAGTTTTCCTTTGTTCCTTCGCGGCCGGACTTTCTAGTGGAGGGGGTTATTTGCAAGTTTGCAAATAACTTATTGTGGAGGGGGTTTCTTGTATATGTGTGGCTTCATGATGGTTCTTGTCATCATGAGATTCTTTTTCCATCATCTCTTTTGCATTTATGAGATTAGAATGAGATGAGAGATAAAAGACTTTGATGTGACTATTTTCTTATGATGATCTCTCATTTTCTCTTTTTGATTAATTGATTCTCCACCACTATGAAAAAGGCCGGCCACATCTTGGAGGGAGAGAGAGAGGGGTTCTTTTGGTGTGGGAAATTCTTCATATCATTCTTGGTTCACACCAAAATCCCAAGTTCATTTCCTTTGTTTTTCCACCACAATATCATGGCAACTTCAATCACCCCAAAGAGACAATGTTTTCTACACTAGCCTACAACACTCTTGGATGCGTCGGTTTGCCAACTTCGCGCCCGAGTTGCCTCGGTCCAGAGGTGGGAGCCGTAAAAGAACCCGGCGATGTGGTGCCCGTTTCGACGAGGAGGCGACGACCGGACATTCCGCGAGGAGATCGGAGTGGAGACGAAGACCGAAGGACACGGATCGCTTGGTATATCTCTCTACCCATCTTTTAGTTTGCTTGTAGTTAGGTTAATGGCCCATCCGGGATTTTTGTGCGCGGTGGTGCCGGTTTTCTAGTTTGAAAAGTTTTTCGTTTCCGCATTCCGGCGTCGGATTGACGGTCGAGGCGCCGCCGTGCACTTACACTGGTATCAGAGCCTCGCCATAAACCTAGTCTAGCTTGCTCTAATGTGTTTACAAGTTCGATCGAACAAATTTCCGAAAACCCGATTTCCATTGCACATGTTTCTGTCGAAATTTTTTTGGGCTCTAAAAATTTTTCAGGTTGTTGCAGAATCACGTGCATGTAATTATAAGCAATCTGAGAAAATTTCATCGCGTGACGTCTCCTTTCCACCGCGGAACCGCGGCCAAACCCACGCATTGGCCGCGGTTCCGCCGCAAGGTAGACTGTTCATTTGACCAAATTTTTCCAGTGGGCTTTTGGGTTGAAAATAGGGTTTTTGGAATATTCTTTTTGGGCCCAGATTTTCTGTGAGTGCTACAGTAGTGCTTGGGGCCCACTTCGATAAATTTGATCGATCGAAAATTTTAAACATGTTAGTTCACAGTATTTACATTATATCCGCGACCGTGAATGTCACTCGATCGGTAAATCCAGTCTATCTGCTATAGCCCTTTTAGACGGATTTGCGAACGCGCCATTCACGTTGATGTTCTGTGTTGTGCTGTGATGTTGCGGATTGGTCGTGGGGGATAGCCTGGATGCAATGTTAGTACAGTTTGGTTTATTATGTACATTTGATATTGCGGGGCGAGCGTCCTGAAAGGTTAGCCTAGCACCTCATGAAGGGTTTGGAAGCATCACAGGAACTAAAGGTGGAGTCTTTAGGGTGCTAAGTTAACAAACATCGGATCGATCCTAGAAAAATTAGGGTTTCAAGTTTTTCACATCATCATATGAAAGGAAAGCTAGGGTTTAGAGAGTACAACCTTTGTAGCTCCCTACGCTAGACTCCTCGGCTACTTAGGGTTTGAAAAAGCTCCGCTTGAACTCCTCGATGTCACCGATGATCCACCCAGAGTCCGCTTTGTCCAAGCTTGCAACTTTATCCGATCAAGTGAACAAAATCAAGCTAACACTCTAAACATGTGGGCTAGACTTGTGTAGAATGGTGTTGTGGTTCTCTTTCTCACTTCAAAATCCAATCTTGATGAGTATATTGCTCACTACAAAGAACTAGAGAGCAAAATGAGAGAGGAAGAAGAAGATGATGGCAATATGAGAAGATGATAAGTTCAACTCCCAAAAGAAAATGGAAAATATATCAAAATATATTTTTCTCTTCTCATATCAAACCATGGTTAGGATATAATTGAACTTGAGTTAAAACCACAAAAGGAAAAGTAACCCATGGTCAAATGGTGGGTGAGAATGGTTAGGTCAAGAGAAGAGTGTAGAAACAAATCAATAATGACCATTTTGCTTTTTCCTTTTTGTTATAAATCAAATGCAATTTAATCCATAAATAAAACCATGGTGTGAGTCTTATATTGCCACCATTTTCATGTATATACAACCATGAAGGATGTATGTATGTATGTATGTATGTGTATTTGTACATCCATATGTGCATGAATCAATAAAGAAACTATACATGCATGCATACATCCATCATACTCAAGAAAGGATTTTAAGTGAGAAGCTAATGGTTAAATGATAAATCAACACTTGATTTATCAATCCGGCCATATCACATATGACCTCTACCAAAAGCAAGCCGCCCGACCAATATACGGTATCCCATACGCACATTTTAATCGGGTCCATGCGCATATCGCATACGCACACCACAACGTTTCGCCTGGACTAGGAAACTCCATTGTGGGACTCTGAGACTCGTCAATACGCCGGCAGTGGGTGATGATCATATCAAGCACCCCCAAGCCGCAAGCGGTCAGCTAAACGTAACAGCCACCCGGGTATTGAGCGATCAGAGGAGAACAAGCGAACCTGCTACAACTCCCGTCGAGCCAATCGGCGACACTACCGTGCAGTCCGGTCTCCTCGTCTGATATGTCGCATATCAAGTCTAGGGGTGGTAAACGTCAGACCCCAATAACCGATAAGTCGTGCCGATGTGAGGCTCATAACGGGTCGAGAAACTACTGGTAACACTTACCAGCAAATCTCTGATCAGCCCTGGCCAGGGACTTCCCTGTTACGGCCAATCGAGCACAGCGCAACATCAACCCCCAATACCGGGAGAGACGAAACCCCTCCTATCGCTCATTGCCTCTATGTGACTCGGGACTGTACCCAAAAACCACCGTTTTGCACGCCCTCATGGACGTGGTAAGGTGGAGATCAAAGCACAGTGGGAATCACACAAGACTCTATGACGATCTTGGGTCTACAGACTAACCTGCACAAGTGTCACCTGAGAACTGCCATCTGACGTGATGTATAATACCATCTGGGAGTTCTCGGCGAGTCCGTCCAGTGTACCCTGTCTCCACTGAGCACCCGTATACCATCTCTGATGTCAAACACCAATGGATATGGGATCATCCATCGCCCATCTCATGGGTCGAGAAGCGTATATGCTAGTCTACACTGGTATATCGATGCCCCGTCTCGATACACCTATGACTAGGGACCTTGAAGGATGTACTTATGGACCACCATGTCCCCACTTGTATGATCTGCATCATAGTCCAGGTAGTCAAGTACACATCCTAAGGGCTTTACCAATATATAACTATAAGACAGTTTAAAGAGACTAGTATACATGTAAAGATAAAGAGCAACCAGATAGCATACTATCATATCGAGCAAGAAAGTCATCTCTATATATGTCTAAGCATCCAATATTATATACATCATCTGTACAATACTGGCCTCTAGGGCATACATACAACCAACACGTCCGACATGTGGACTGCCGTCACTGCCTGTTTGTACATTATTCTTTTGGGGCACGACCGGGTCGAGGTCGATGTACCCGTTGTATGTATATTTTACTTTCTGTACTAGGATTACCCCAAGGAGGGGTGCACGGATAGCCGGGTTCTAGATGGCAACGGGCCCGCATCTCATGGCATTGAGACGGAGGGGGCTTCACTCTAGAATTGGCGGGCTATTCGCCTCACCCGTAGGGGGTACAGGTTGACCCAAGGAGGGGTGCCCAAGTTACCGGATTCCGTGAAGTGCTGGGTGGTCCATTTACGTTGTTGAAGGGGGCTGCCTCGCTTCAGGTTTTGGCGGGTAACTTGCCGTGCCTGTAGGGGTCTAGGATTTCATTGCACAGGCTATCCACACGACCAGGGGAACGTCGGGTTTCAGCAGCGGCTCTGTGAAACCCGGGGATCCCAGATATCTGTATTGTTCTGTGATGCTGGTTACATTTCTGTGATGTTGCATTCTATCACGTCTTGAGCGATATTATATATTTATATATATACTAGTAGATGTTGTATATGTTTTGCATCCGCGCTAGTCCAGTCCCCGCTCTGTTGTTAGTTAAGTAACCTAACGGGTGATGACGGGACCCAGTGGCGAATGCGGATGGCATATACGTACATCATTATTTTCGTTCTTTATTGGTGTGATCAATTGATGGGACTGCGTTGATTCGGATCAATGTAAGCTAAACAAACCTATTCTGATGTTGTTGGAACACTTTTCAAAAAGCTGTTATTGCAAGGACGTTCACTTTTGTTTTGCACAGTGGTATTCGGTTATGAATATCCAGCTCCTCAGTCGACGAGGCAAGGGCCGAGATCCCTTCACCGGGAGTGACCCCTTGGACAGAAGTTTGCGTCAGGGAAATAACTTCACTATAGCCGATTACTTTTGCTTTGCATCATGGTATTCAGTTGGAATATCCTGCACCTCATTCTATGGGGAAAGAGCCGAGATCTCTTCACCGGGAGTGACCTCTTTAGCAAAGGTTTTCGTCACTATATTTTTATAAAGCTATCCAGTTCCTTCAACGATATCAAGTTCATTACGTTAAAGGTTTTCACCAGAAACCATTCGTAGCCCTCCGTCGTTTCATATGGATAGTCAATAAGTATTCAAGCTGTGTGTTGGCCAAGGTCAAGGCACAGTGATTGGTAGCTATTGGGTATTCATATGCAGCATAGATAGATGCGTTGGTTTGGGACAGTCATACTACTATTTTGGCCAAAGTCAAGGGTATGTACGGGTGGGTTCAAATTAACCTGGAGAATGACGGGTAGAACTTGACATGTGACTTATGATATGTTGGCCAAAGTCAAGGTCATAAGAGCATGGGGTAAAAATCCACATCGGGAGTTTCTAAAGAAACTGAAACTTGCCAGATATGCGCATACCTTCTGGAGTGTGATAACGTGAGCGGATTCTGTCACGTTATCATGCGATGATAGTTGGATCCCGATGAGTTGGTTTACTCCTCGGGTGATCCCAGCTAATTCTTCTTTCAGGTTTGGAGAAGAATTTGACGTTACAGTGGGAGGTTTCCTGATTAGATAAATTGGTAACCATTCTGATCTAGGTTAGAGTGCACGCTGAGTGTTTCTTTTCTCTCTCTCTTTGGCAGCGACCATTGACCCGACCCTAGACTATGACTCAGTGACCAAGTTGACCGAACCTTCTTAAACACTGCCTTTTGGATTGTCAGAGTTGCAAACCTCATTGCCACTCCTACTTTTACCCTTTTCTCCAGGACACCCCGTATTACTACGAACGTCCATTTCCATTGGACAAAACCATCGTACGCTTATATACGAACTCGAAGGAATTCGAGGATGGTTTCCGGTTCTAGAGAAAACGAATATGACTATTCAGTTGTCTTTTCCTTTTACCTTCTCTCAGGCTGCGAGTACTCCTTGGTTTAGGAGATAGTACACCTATTACGCAAATTGGATAGTCTTCTTCCAAACCTTAGGCTGGTGCCGAACGGTAAGGAATGAAGAAAACCAATTAGCCTAAACGGTGTACAGAAGGTATTAAGTAAAGACATAGAAAGGGATTAGTAAGAGGGCAATGTAAATTGTGACTGCTATTCACGACCAAACCAAGTATTTCTTCGCCAATCCTAAATCACCTTTGTATTTCTCCAGGACACTCCGTATCACTACGAAGATCCATAGTTTATTTGGATACTCCATCGTATGGTTATATACGAACTCGAAAGGAACTTGTTCCAGTTCGGCGATGGATTCTGGTGCAGGAGAAATAGGAATAAGGTTTTATTCGGTTGTCTTTTATCTTCACCTTCTCTCGCATTGCGAGTGCTCCTAGGATTAGGACAGTACACCCATTATGCTTATTGGATAGTCTTCTTTCAAACCATAGGCTGGTGCCGAACGGTAGGGAAGGAAGAAAACCATTTAGCCTAAGAGGGTGTACAGAAAGTAATGACTAAAGACATATAAAGGGATTTGGAGAGGTGGCAAAGAAATATACGGTTGCAGTTGTGAATCTGGATAATGGAAGAGGCATTACTAGGAATACTCGGATACCCCTACGAAACATTTCAATGTTTCAGTTTTACTGTGTACTGTTAAAAGAAAACTGATTTCCCAATTAGACACTTACTCCAGGGTATGTATTTACCAGGTTTGATTCTCATATCTGTATGGTTTTACAGATGATGAGTGGGAGTAAGTTATTGGGAATTAGGTGATCATCCTCATTATATCGGGATTCGTTGTAATTGGTGATATTTGAGGAAGTCACCTGGGTTGTTTGCCGGACGGCAAATATTTGGTTTTGAATATCCGTTGTTATGCACCAATTTCAAATTAATATATCTGTACGTCTATTTTTATAGAGTGAGATATACCTTTTTGAAATTATGTCTATGACATTTACCTATATCAGTGGATGGTTAGGTAAGGAGCATTAAACAGCGGTGTAATTCTTCATAACCATAGTACAGTTTTCAACCTACGACACACAGTGAATGAGTCACTAGACTCAGGGGACTTATACAGAGTATTGTATATTGTCCAGTGTCCATTAGGACAGAGGGGTTGGTCCTCGTACTGTATTCAGTTTACTTATGACTTATCTAGTTCTTAGACAAGTGTTTCGTAGAAACACATGGTCCAAGTTTTGAGAAGTTATAGGTATATGAGTAAAGTAAAGAACCAGGTATTGCAAGTATCGGGATTCTTCAAGGTGCTCGAAGATGTAGATACTTGTGCATGGTATTTAGTTGATAGTAATGATTAAGAGAACTTGTTTCTCTTTCAGGTTACTCATAATTGGAAGCACTCCTAAGTTGAGTAACTCTGATCGGCCTCCTTCCATTTAGTTGACATGCACTGGAGACAGCTGCATGATTTGATTCTGGTTCAATTAAATCAGTGTCTCTGTTTCTATATTGGATATAGAACAGTTCATATCTTAACGATGTTAAGGTACGGGGAGTTGTCCGGCTTATGCTTAAAACCAGACTCTGGATAACTCAAGGCACGTTTCTGTAATGGCTGTTTGTGGGTTGACCCGGGCTATGACGAGGGTTGATTTTCTACCATCTGGAAGATCAATAGTGATATTGTTCTTGACTCTCCACAGTTTTAATGAAAATGGATTTTTTTCAGAAAACAGTAGTGGGAGTATGGTAGAACTGGAAGTGATTCCAGAACCGCAAACGATTACTGAAGATTTGATAAGAACCTAAAGATTCAATCTGGTTTGACATTCCATTGGCCACTCCGCAGATATGGTGGGTAACCTCAGGCACTCGAGAGGTACTTCGGTATGCTCAAGGACGGTGACAGAGAGGTTCTTGTTTACCCAGACTTGCCATTGCTGTTGTTCCAGACTGTGAGACCCGGCGGAGTATGAGTATAGCGTCGTTCTAAACTAGCTTTAGAAGTGTATGTCTATATGACTCTGCCAGAGGGTTGTCATGGTCAGTGGGAGCAGCGGAAGCATGGTGGACAAGTTGCTTATGTCTATTTATAGACTAAAGCAGATATAGCGGAGATAGATCATCTATTTCTGATGTGACAGTCATAGGTTTGACTTCATCAGAATAGGGGATGGATCTGTTAAGAAGGTCGTAAGGTGTGATGTCCTGGTATTTGGATGACATACACAGAGTAGGAAGTGATATTCCTATACTACGATCGGTTATACTTTTGTTTTCACACAGTGGTTTCTCCACATAGGGCTTGGATATAATATTAGACATTCTGGTTACTAGATTTATGGTTTTAGATCTAGATTTGGGTGGTTTCCCAATCTAGGTACTTAGACAGCATTCTATGAGTATTTAGAATAGACGACTCCTGGCACGGTAGTATACCTGCAGGTGATGGAGTCACCCTCTCTAAAGGTGTCTTACATACTAAAGGGGAGAGGGATGTGCATGATTGGCAGATCACTTGCTTAGGCAATTGAGTCAATCATGAGATGTCAAGTACCGCACCAGATGTTGTTTTTGTAGTAGGTGCAATAAGTTGATATTAATCTAATTCTGGAGAAACGATCGGAAGCAGTTTTAGAACATAAGTGGATGTTCTAGGGATATGATAACAGCATTCTCCTTCGGGAGACAGTTATCATTCCAGGCTTCCAAGGTGACCTGGATGACAGAGAGGTTGTCAGAGTTATAGTTTTCCCTCTGACGAGGGGCAGTATTTTGGACAGATGGTCCAGGTGGATACTGAGGGAAGGCATGGCGCAGGATACTGATTAAGTTCAGTTGACGATACAGTCTAAGAAGTCTGGATTTGGAGTTCACTTATGAGCTAGGTCCCATCAGATATCCAGACACATTCTAAGACAGGTATTTCTCATTTCGGGATATGGCTTTCTCCGCGAACTTGAGATAAAGAGAGACATAGAAAGAAACATCAGAGCGGATCCACTCACTGAGGCTATTCCTCGAACGCAATAGTTTCGCAAACGAGCTTTGTGAGACTGACTAGTAGAGGAGTTGGGTGTTCGGTATCACACGGGCTGTGAGTATACGACATCGCAATAATTAGCCTTGAGTGCAAGTGGGAGATTGTTGGAGATAGTGCCCTCAGAGTCAATTATTGGATCACAGGCACGTGATTGCAATGATTGAGGGAGGATCTATACCGGTAGGACAGTCTTACTCAAGATGATAGTATGCTATCTGGTTTATCTTTATCATCGTGTACTGCTTTAGGTGACCTTACGAGTCGCTATTACACGTTGATAGAGCCCCTAGGATTCTTGCTTGACTACCAGCAGTATAAGGGCGATCATATACGTGGGAGATGGGGTCTATAAGCACATCCTTAAAAGGTCCCTAGTCGTGGGAGTTTCGAGACAGGGCATCGATACTCCAGAGTAGACTAGTGTATACAGTCGAGACCCCGACGAGGGGCAGTGGCCGGTCTCACAAGCCACTGGTGTCTGTTGGTTCACCTAAGATGTATACAGGGGCTCATTGGGTTATGAGTACACCGGACAGGACTCGCCGGGAACCTGCTAGTTGGTATTGTTCCTGACGTCTGATAGCAGTTCCCTGGTGACATGTGTACAGGTTAGTTCATTGACCTGAGATCGTCATTTGTCTCGTGTGAGTTCCCACTGTGCTTTGATTACTACCCTACCACGCTCAAAGGAGACGTGCAAACAGGTTTTAGTTGGGTACAGTCCCGAGCCACATGGAGTCAGTGAGCGGATCTGCAGGGGTTCGTCTCTCCCGGTATTGGGGGTGAGGTCGCGCTGTGTGTAGGAGAGCCAGTACATGAAAATTCCTTGGCCAAGGCAGGAGATTTACTGGTAGGTATTCCAGTAGTATCTCAGGGTGTTCTGGGCTGCACTCCGATACGACTTGTACCGCTTTTAGGGGTCTGACTTTTACCAACCCCGTAGGCCCGCCATGCGATACTCATAGACGAACGGACCGGACTGTACGGATATTTTCACTGACAGGCTCAGTAGGGTGTCAGGATGAGTTCGCTCATCGACGTCCCTTTTGGTCAATAGCTGGTAGCCCGTCACGTATGGCTAATATCTCTGACGTGCTAGTGGTTAAATCCACAGCTATATTATTGATGAGTCTTTAGAGTTCACCACACACAGTTACTCAAGTTTCGGGCGAAACGCTGTAGAGGCCGTATGGAGATATGGCAGGGTTCGATCAGATACGTGCGGTATTGCACGGATCGTGATCGGACGGATTTTACTAGCGGGCTTTGGTTTAAGCCAGATCCTAGTATTAGACATTGTAGATTTTGTCTCTTTGCATTTGTGTTCAGTGGGAATACAAATGCGGGCATGTATATGCAGTCGCGGGGTTTTCCTGTAATTTATTACGGGATCAGTTTTCTGAAGTTGCCAGTTTGCATTCCGTTCCGGCCAGTTTTCCTTTGTTCCTTCGCGGCCGGACTTTCTGGTGGTGGGGGTTATTTGCAAGTTTGCGAATAACTTATTGTGGAGGGGGTTTCTTGCATATGTGTGGCTTCATGATGGTTCTTGTCATCATGAGATTCTTTTTCCATCATCTCTTTTGCATTTATGAGATTAGAATGAGATGGGAGATAAAAGACTTTGAGGTGACTATTTTCTTATGATGATCTCTCATTTTCTCTTTTTGATTAATTGATTCTCCACCACTATGAAAAAGGCCGGCCACATCTTGGAGGGAGAGAGAGAGGGTTTCTTTTGGTGTGGGAAATTCTTCATATCATTCTTGGTTCACAGCAAAATCCCAAGTTCATTTCCTTTGTTTTTCCTCCACAATATCATGGCAACTTTAATCACCCCAAAGAGACAATGTTTTCTACACTAGCCTACAACACTCTTGGACGAGTCGGCTTGCCAACTTCGCGCCCGAGTTGCCTCGGTCCAGAGGTGGGAGCCCGTAAAAGAACCCGGCGATGTGGTGCCCGTTTCGACGAGGAGGCGACGACCGGAGATTTCACGAGGAGATCGGAGTGGAGACGAAGACCGAAGGACACGGATCGCTTGGTATATCTCTCTACTCATCTTTTAGTTTGCTAGTAGTTAGGTTAATGGCCCGATCCGGGATTTTTGTGCGCGGTGGTGCCGGTTTTCTAGTTTGAAAAGTTTTTCGTTTCCGCATTCCGGCGTCGGATTGACGGCCGAGGCGCCGCCGTGCACTTACAGTATATATGATATATTATATAGACGTTGCTTATGTTTTACACCCGCGCTAGCCCTGCCCCGTTCTGCCGTTAGTTACCTAACCTAACAGTGCAGACGGGACATCTAGGCGAATGCGGATGGCATAAGTGTACGTTGTATTTATCTGTGATGTTTAGGTGGACTTAAATGATGGGACATTCATTAATGAGACTAATGAAAGAAAATAAACCTAAAAGATGTTGTGGAATCGAATTTCAAAAAAAATAAAATAAAATTAGGTAGCTCTAGTTGTTGCTTTGCATAGCGGTGTTCCTTGTAGAACATCCAGCACCTTATTCGATAAGGAAAGAGCCGAGATACCTTCACCGGGAGTGACCTCTTAAACAATAACTAGCAGACGCTACAACCTTCGGTTTGTCTTTTGACTGCTTTTCTAGTTCTTTCTTTGCATAGTGGTATTGTGAATATCCTGCACCTCATTTGACGAGGAAAGAGACGAGATCCCTTCACCGGGAGTGACCTCTTTAGCGAAACTAGTAAAAGCCTAAAAAACACTCCATTTAAAACCATTTGATTCTGCAGCGAGATCAAGTTCAAAGCGTTAAAGGTTTTCTTAAAAACCATCCGCAACCCTCCGTCATTTTAAGAAGTAGAGTACTTAGTATTCGTGCTGTGTTTGTTGACCATAGTCAAGGCACAGTGTACGGTAGCTAAGTGATGTCTTCCTACACCGCATATGATGCGATTAGTTAGGACAGTCGCGTGACTTTGTTGACCTTAGTTAAGGGTCAAGTGGGTGGGTCTAATTAATCACGAAATGCCGGGTAGAGCTTGACTAGTGCTTATGATTTGTTGACCATAGTTAAGGTCATAAGTGCTAGGGGTAAAAACCTTTATCGGGAGTTTCAAGTGTTGAAATTTGCAATGAGATTGCATACCTTCTATGAGATAGTTGGATCCCGATACCCACTGCGAGTAATTGATACTCCTGGGAGAGTTTTGCACTTTACAATTAGCCGATCAAGTAGGTGTCTAGAAAGGTGTCAACGGGGTTACGCCCCTGGGAAAACGAGGTTTATTTTAATTAGGTCCGTGCGAAAGCACGAGGAACCTCCCTCAAAGTACCGGCACTGGCCTGGCTGAAAGATTGGCGTACTTGTAGAGTGTAATTAATCTCGGCTAGTCTTTCCTTTTAGGGTTTGAAGGAAGATTTGATAAAAACAGTAGGAGCCATCCTGATTAGATAAAATATATAACCAATCTAATCTTGCAAGAGCGCACGCAGAGTGTTTTCTTCTCTCTCTCTCCAGGTAGCGACCATGTCACGCCTTAATCAAGATAATAATATGGATGTATTGATCGAACCCGCTTGTTATACTGAGCCGGGGAACGTTGGTCCCGCTCCAACTTATAATTGTTATAAGACAGAGCAGGAAATTGGGGAATACCAGATTTCCCGTGCCGCCCAAACGAAGAAAGTGCATGCTGTTGCATCATCTTCGGGTGTGTTCATTACATAGAACTGTTTCTCAGTATCCTTTACGTCCTGGGTATGAGATACCGGATCAGGATCCCGCATATGTAATCTATTACATGGGCTACAGATAGGTAGAGAACTGAGAACGAGTGATAAATTTCATCAGATAGAAACGGTGCAAGTGTTGCAGCCAAGTCTGTTGATAGTTATCACCCTGTATTACTAGAATACATTGATTCTGAATAATGTTATTAGATACCGAATCTGATATACAACATCATATCAGTTTCTCTTTATTAAAGAAGGATATAATTTTTTATTGTTGGATAATGTTTTGAACATTTCCTATATCAAAAGTTGATCGGTTCAGGCACGTTATCTAAAAGCATATACATTCTAAATCAAACCACAGTTCCTTACGTACAGAACACACACAAGAGGAAGAGTTCAGAAATGAACGAATTCTTCTTGAGGCATTGTAGACTAGGTCATATCAATGTGACCCGACTAGCTGAAGTTACATTTAGATGCATATTTAAATTAGTTTGAATTTACATCTTGTGAAACTTGCCGGTTATGTCACAGAGATAAGATAACCACATCTCCGTTTATTGGAAATAGAGAAAGAGTTAGTGAGCTCTTGGGACTGATACATAGTGATATATGAAGGTCCCCTGTCTGCAGATACCTGGACTGGTTCCTTATACTTCCTTACATTCAATGAGAATCTCTCAAGATTTGGACACATGTTCCTGTTGAAACAAATGTCTGAAACTTTTGAGAAATTCAAAGAATGTAAGATAGAAGTAGAGAATCAAAAACGGGTATAAGTATTATGTCCTTTGATGTGATCAGGGAGGAGAATACTTGAGCACGTGATTCCTGGACTATTCTAAAGGAGAATGAGATTCTCTCTCTCAGCATTACTCCTCCGTAGACACCACAGCACGTCGGTGTATCGGGGTGGAGCAATCACACCCTATGTGATATGGTGCGCTCTATGATGAGTACTACTGAGTTTCCTATTTCCTTTTGGGAGTTATGCACTTGAGAAGATGCATACCTATTGAATAGGGTTCCAATCAAATCCATTGCCTACAACTTCATATGTGATATGGAATGGGAAGTGCCCATATCTTAAGTTTGTTAAGATTTGGGGTTGTCCGGCCTATGTCTAAAAGCAAAATCCGGACAAGCTCGAGGAAAAGTCAGTTCTGTAGAAGTTTGTTGGATATCCTAAGCATTCGCAAGGGAATATCTTCTACCTAACAGAGGAACAAAATATGTTTTGTTTCTCAACATACCACCTTTGTGAAAGGGAATTTCTTATGAAGAAATTAGTGGTCATGAGGTAGAACTGGAAGGAGTTCCAGCTATACAAACTACAACAGATGATTTGGTAGAACCAAAGGATTCAATAGATTCCGACGAACCTCAGCCTCTCCGCCGATCTAGCAGGGTTCCTCATCCGCCTGAGAGATATTTCGGTTTCTCGATGACAGTGGGAGCGAGGATTGCATCATGAGATGATGACCCAACTAGTTTCGAGTAGGCCCTCAAGAGTGGGGACTCTGTAAGAATGGCTGGATGCTTAGCGATCTGAGATGGAATCCATGTACACCAACAAAGTATGGACTTTGGTTGCTATATCTGAAGGGTTAAATTCCCATCAGGAGCAAGTATATCTTGAGAAGATTACTTGGTGTAGATGAAAAAGTTGAGACTTTCAAAGCTAGACTTGTTAAAGTTTTTCGTCATCGACCAGGTGTGGATAATGATGAAACCTTTTCCAGTGGCTATGCTTAAGTCCATCCGGATCCTACTTGCCATTGCTGCATACCATGACCGCGATATCTGGTGGTTGGGTGTCATGACTGCTTTTCTAAATTTTGATTTAGAAGAGAGCGTTTATAAGAACACAGCCAAATGGCTTCGTAAACAGTGGGAGCAGCGGAAAAGTGGGCAAGATGCTTTGTGTGATAAAGCAGGCATCGCGGAGTTGGAACATCTATTTTGATGTGGTTGTTAAAGAGTTTGACTTCATCAAAGTGGTAGATGAATCTTGTATATACAAAAAGGTAGTAGAGAGTAAGGTGAACATCCTCGTATTGTACGTGGATGACACACTCTTGATAGGAAAAGAGTTTCCTATGCTACGCACGGTCAATCTCCTCTTATCACATGGATTCTCCATATAGGATCAAAGTGATACCTCCTAAATCCTGGGTTTTGGATCTATAAGATAGATCTAATTTATTGTTAGGATTCTCACTAGTTGTAGTGAGATGGTATCAATCGATCCTGGGGAGAATCACTGGATAGCTTCCAGGATGGTAAGGACGACTGAATGTCAGTCGCGGGCATTGTCATTACCTTCAGTGGAGGGACGGTATGTTGGAAGAGTTCCAAGCTAAGATACCGTGGCAAACGAGACGATAAAGGCTGGTGACATCGCTATCAAAGATACTACCAAAGAGGCAGTTTGGGTGTATATTAGTTCATGAGATGAACTAGGTTCTTACCATTGTATGACAATGGAAGTGTGGTTTTGACCAAGGAACCACGGTCCCATCAGTGACCCAGACAAATTCTAAGGCAGTATCACCTGATCATGGAGATAGTTGATCTCCAGGGTGATCGAGGTTAGGAGAGTAGACTCAGAGGACAACACGGCGGATCCACTCACAAAGGATTTTTCCCAAAGAGAGACTTATATGGGATGGTTGAGTATGAGATACTGCAACCACTGCTACAGATGGCCCTAGTGCAAGTGGGGGATTGTTAGTTATATGTATGCCCTAGAGGCCATTACTGTACATGAGATGTATATTGTAGTGGATTCTGGGACATATATAGGTTGGACTTTCTTGCTCGACATGATAGTACGCTATCTGGTTGCTCTTTATCTTAACATGTATATTTTCTGTCTCTCTGTTACATGTTGATAAAGCCCTTAGGATGTGTACTCGATTTGCAGGACTATATGCAAGATCATACTAGTGGGGCCTGGGTAGTCCATGAGTACATCCTTCAATGTTCCTAGTCGTGGGAATATCGAGACGGGGCATCGATATTCCAGAGTTGACTAGCGTATATCTTCTCGACACATGTGATGGGCGATGGATGATACCATATCCATTGGTGTTTGACATCAGAGACGGTATGCGTGTGCTCAGTGGAGACTGGGTACACTGAACGGACTTGCCGAGAACTCCCAGATGGTATTATACCTCACGTCAGATGGCAGTTCACTGGTGACACTGGTACAGCTTAGTCTGTTGACCCGAGATCGTCATAGAGTCTTGTGTGTCTCCCACTGTGCTTTGATTTCCACCCTACCACTGCTCTACTGAGTCGTGCAAACAGGTGGTTTTTGGGTACAGTCCCGATTCACATGGAGGCAATGAGCGATAGGAGGCGATTCGTCTCTCCCGGTATTGGGGGTTGATGTTGCGCTATGCTCGACTGGCCATAACTGGAAATCCCTGGCCAGGGTTGCAGTGATTTACTGGTAAGTGTTATCAGTAGTTTCACGCTTGTTGTGGACCTTACATCGGCATGACTTATCAAGCTACTGGGGTCTGACGTTTACCACCCCTAGGCGAGATATGCGACATATCAGACGAACAGACCGGACTGTGCGGTAAGTGTTACTGATTGGATTCACAGGAGTGTGAGCATGCTTGCTCGTTGATCTTCTGATCGCTCAATACCCGGGTGGCCGTTACGTTTAGCAAACCGCTTGCGGCTTGTGGGTGATTGATATGATCACCACCTACTGCCGGCGTATTGACGAGTCTTTAGAGTCCTACACAGAGGTTTTCTGGCTCAAGCGAAACGAAATAGGAGCGCATATGAGATATGTGCGGGACCGAGAATAATACCAGTTTGAGATACTGTATTCTATTCTCGCGATTTATATCATCGGACGGTTATATGAGATATAGCCGGGTTACTGAATCAAGTGTTGATTCGATACATTGATACACTAGATATTAGTCGGTTCTATGCGATATGACCGGATCGTTAAATCAAGTGTTGATTTAATGATTTAATGTATAATTATATATTTGATATATTACTTTACATTAACTAGTATTGGTTTACTTAAGATTGATTTTCTCACTTGATGTGCACAAGTTGTATATGTGATATATGTTTGTGCACTAGTTTGTATCATGATTGATGATACATGCAAACATGGGTGGGTGGGTGACATACACCATGTTAATTATAATTTGGGTTTTTATTTATCTTAATTATTCAAAATGGTGGATTCTTTTGTCATGGCTTGAAGCTTCATGAAGTTGAAGCAACTTTGACAAAGTCCACTCATTTTGTCTTGATTAAGATATTCATTAACCAAACCATTATAATTAACTATGGTTTAGTCTCTACATAGGTTAGCTCACCCATGGTTGCATTATGATAGACTTCACTTGATTATTCTTTTGAAATAATTCATTATTATTCTTTTCTTCTTCTTCTTCTTCTTCAAGAAGAAGAAAGCTTTCTAGAATTTTTCAAGTGAAGATTTAGAGTGAGAAATCCAAATCTAAAGTAAACCCATTTCCTATTTCATCATCTTCTACAACATGCCATTTAGTTTAGGGTGTTCTCTTCACAAAGTTCTTGACCTAGTGAAGATGGAGCTTGAGTTTGAGTCTCCTCGACGTAGATTATCTTCGGCTTCGAAGTCAACGTCGTAGCCCGCTCATTTCTCCGAAGAAACCATCGCTAGAGTCCGGGATCCCAATGATCGCAGCGAAGGGACGTCAACACGGAGCTTTAGAAGTGAAGGACCGGATCTACAAAGGTTGTAATCCCTTTCACTTGTAGTTAAAATGTTTAACTTGCTAGTTTTCGCATAATCTCTAGTATACGATCTTGGTTAGGGTTGTTCGGCACGGCTATTTTTTTTGAATCGGGCATGGTTGATGCCTTGTAGAACCTTGTTTGAGTGCCTAGGAACCCTACAGTAAATCCATCGTACGACATCCCAAATCTGGGTACGGGTCAACTATCACATTTATCTCATTATTCATCTGATATCCTTATCATCATATCCAGAATTAGGGGTACTGATATACAGTCTAGTACATTCTGATGCCATCAATATGTATATATATATATATATACACACACATATGTATGAAAACACATCGCCTAATGATCCGCTATAAAATCATGTCGTATATCATAATACGAACCTAATCACATCACCGATCTCGTGGCATCATGCCCAATCTCATCGACTCATCTCCAAGTACCATATGCATCCTCATATCCAAGTATATGTATACCTATATATATACTGTAAGTCCACGTTGCCACCCCCGGTTCTTGCGGGGAGGCGGAAACGGTATAAAAATCAAATTTTTAGCGCATGAGGCAACATGGACTAACAAAGTCGGGATCTTTTCTAAACTAAAATAGCAAGAAAGCTAAAGAGAGTTAGCTACTCGGATAAAAGGTTATACCTAACTTGAACTCCTTCTTCTTGAAACCTTTGTAGGGTTTGATGGTGCTTTCCTCGTCGCCTTCTTCCGTCAAAGATGGATCCACCTGAGGGTTCAACCTTCGGGCTCTTTCTCGAACTTTGAGAGAACTAGGATCTTCGGCTTGCTAAAACTCTAACCCTAGAGTGAGTAGAGAGTGGCTTTGGGGTGTTTTTATCTCAAGGAGAGGGATTCTCAACACATGAGAAGGATTCTCCTTTTACTAGAGGAGGAGGAAGAAGAAGAGAGGAGAGAGAAGTGTTATGATAGAATGAGCTCTCTTTTCATTTTACAACCATAACTAAAATGAAAAGAATTATCAAATTAACAATAATAATAAAAATGAAAATAGTTGATGGATGGTTTGGAATGACCATTATCATTACATTCATTAAATGAATTTTGCTAGAATCAAAGAGCATCTTTGATATGTAATGATAATGGTCAAACTTTCAACCATGGTCAACAAGTCAACCTTGGTCAACAAGTCAACAAACCCAAGCATAACATAATTTCATTTAATTAATATTGTTAATTAATATATCACAAATTCATTAGGGTTTGGAAAAAGACGACTGTCAACTGTGCATACGCACCCGTTCCGAAACCCTAATGAAAATCCTCTTCCTCCGCCTCAATCAACTGTGCATACACACCCGCATTCTTGTTCCGAGGAACATGAATACTATGAGATAAAAACAACCCCAAAACATATACTAGTATCTGACTCAAACCAGAGCCAGCCAGTAATATCCGTCCGGATTCCAAACGTGCACAAGTGCGCGGATGAGAACGAACCCTGTCGCAAAACCATGCGACCTCTACTCTGTTTTGCCCAATGGCGAATAGCCCTCTGTGTGGGACTCTAAAGACTCGACACTTACGCTGGCAGTGGGTTTAACCACAGACCGCAAGCGGCACTAGCTGTGCGTAACGGTCCCCAGGTAGATGCCGATAAGAAGACTGACGAGGTGAACCCCATCTGAACCCCTACTGAGTCTGAATGTGACAATCTCCGTACAGTCCGGTCTGTTCATCTGATACATCGCATGGCGGGCCTAGGGGGCGGTAAACGTCAGTCCCCTAATAGCGGTACAAGTTGTGTCGGAGTGAAGCCCAAAACACCCTGAGATAACACTGGAAGCCTACCAGTATATCTCGCTTGCCCTAGCCTGGGACTACTCGTGTAATGGCTCTCCTAGACACAGCGCGATGTCAACCCCCAATACCGGGAGAGACGAATCCTGTCTAACCGTCACTGCCTCCAAGTGCTTCGGGACTGTACCCAACTACTACCTGTTTGCACGACTCCTTTGAGCCGTGGTAGGGCAGTAATCAAAGTACAGTGGGAACACACTCGAGGCGAAGTGACAGTGTCAAGTCAGCGGACTAAGCTGTACTCATGTCACCTGGGAACTGATAACTGACGATAGGTATAATACCAACCTGTCAGTTCCCGACGAGTCCTGTCCAGTGTACTCGTAACCCAACGAGCACCCGTATACTATCTCCAGTAAGACGTACTGATGGCTGTGGGACAGACCATCTCCCACACTGGGATGAGAAGCGCATACGCTAGTCTACTCCGGAGTATCGATGCCCTGTCTCGATAATCCTGCGACTAGGGACCTGTATAAGGATGTGCTTATAGATTACCCAGCCCCCACTAGTGTGACTGCCATCACAACGCTGGTAATCAAGCAAAGATCCTAAGGGCTCCACTAATGTGTATAGGTGATATACTAAAATAAACACAAGTACACATTGAAGTAGAAACAAACCAAGTAGCATACTACTATACTGAGCAAGATTGTTTATACAAGGTGAATATCCCAAGCTTCCATTAAGTAATATACAAACTAGTATGATACAGTAATGGCCTCTAGGGCATATACACTAACATATATATATATATATATATATATATATATATATATATATATATATATATACATACTCTCACATACACACACACACACATATATCCCCATATACGCATAAGTAATAAAATGTATGCGTGTATGTGTGCGCGTGTACCTTATTCTAGGGTTTCGCGACTAAAATCTAGCTAACGACATTATCATCCAAATACACTAAAACTAACCCATGAACACCTAAAACCTAAGATAGATCAATTAGTATCACAATGCAAAAATAAGTATATATAATATATATCATATACTACACTACTAACTGCGGGGGTGCTATACGCCATCCACCCGACTTCCCCCGTAGATATATATCTACTCACCTGATCCTTGCTTGCCGAGGTCGACGACGCCACGCTCTCCTCGTCGTCTTGAAGTCCACATTGGGGTACCTACATATCACACATAGTATCATAAATCGTAATCGCATACGAAAACCAAAACGGCACGCTATCACACATAGGTTAAAACCTATGGTCTACGCATGCAAGAATCACCAACAACTCTCGACGATTGACGTACAAACGTGAATCGACCGATACAAAACACAAATATCAAAACTTAAATTCATAAATATCAAGGAATTCAAAGCAGCAACTTGCTCCAGATTTTAGTTTAGGTGAAATTGGGATGAACAAACAATACTGGGATGATGTATAAGGGGCATATGAGCTACAGAACAAATCCTAGCACCAAACTCCACGAAGTGGCCGGCCACATCCCCTCTAAATCCGACCAGATCGGTTCAATATGCTCAGAATGGGTTTGTCTTGGCAGGGTGTCCTCCTAGTGTCCAATATAGGTCAATGGTGTTGTTTGTTTTTCCAGTAAAACTCCCGGGTCACTCTAGATTCCCTGTAGGCCACTAATTACACAAAAAACCGACATTTTGAAATTTCTAATCCAAGTTTGGTTTGTTTCAGTTTGGTCTAGGTTTCTAACACTAGGGGGTTTAAGGTCACCACTAAAGCTCATTAGCACTATCACATCTCAAAAATCCCTCAAACCTCCCCTAGGAATTTTCATATCTCACAAAACTACACTAAATTGATTTTAAACTTGAATGGAAGTTAAAGGAAACCAAATACTACACTAAATATGAAAGGATTTCCTCATTTGGAAACTCAAGAAAATTCTTGAGTTTCCCCAAGTCTTCAAAATCAAATTTTGCTTGGTCCAAACTGCTTGTAATGAGCTTGTGAATGTTTTTAATGAAGGGATTATGGTGTTTTTGTGTGGATTTTGGGTTGTTTGTGAGGATGAAGAGGAGGGGGAGTGAGAGGCAGCCATGGGAGATGAGGTGGGAGAAAAATGATGAAGAGATGAAGAAAAGAAATGGGAGCCTTGGTCAAAGGAAGACCCCTCACCCTCTCTCTCTATTCTCTCTCTTGCCCATACTCTAATTCTTTATTCTTTTTCTTATCTTTTCTTTTGTTTTCCTTTATCTTTTCTTTTCTTCCCATTCAAAACAAAGTAATGCATGAAAATGAAGAAAAAGCCATGTTAGAAAATGTAACAAATGTGTAAAATGACTTGGTGCATGTCATGTGCACAAATCAAGCTTAATGCGATATTTAATCGCGATTAGCATTAAAATAGAATATAATTATTTATAAAGAATTTATAATTTTCTTAAATCATATAAAACACCCCCATTTCAGTAATTTCTATAATTTTCCAAATATTTCCCAATTTATCGGTATTTAATTATACCGCATTATCAAAATATTCATAATATTTATTATTTAATTATATAAATTCCCAAAAAAAATATTTTATTTTTCTGAAATGTTACACACAGGTATATGTAATGCAATGAGAATGTCATGAACGTAACATAAAGTACATCGTACGTGAAATGCTAACAGGTATACGTATCTACAATATATCCGAGTCGGTGAATTTATCAATCGGCATCCAGCCTCACAGCATCACGTTCGGTATAACCCATCGTACGGCATCCTCTAGTCAAGGGTATGGATCAATCATCAAGTCAAACTCATCACGTACGGTATCCATCGTACGGCGACATTTACCATTAGGGATCCTATCAACCTATATGACAATGAGGGTACAGACCTAACGTCTCGTACGCTATATCACTCAAGATTCACAACATTATATATCTATATACCTATATCCCAAGTCACATCCGTATCCATCTCGTATCATGGGACCGACAAAGGTATTAATTATCATATATTGACTCGTATCCGTATAACGACATATCAACCAAGTCATCATATCTCATCGTATACTCTTTTCATCACATCAATATCTCACATCAAGTCATGTTACATATACATTCTATCTTATTAATCTCAGGTCATGCTACTCTAAATCTCATACTTATTCTCGTGCACTACATATCTATATATCGTGGTTCCCATTCACATTTCATATCCTTATATATATCAATTCGAGACGTCATTTCTTTCATATCATGTCACACTAAACCTTTAATCACATCCATAGGTTCCTAGAATAGGTTTCTTTAATCATATCCTATATATCGGTTTCCATTTATAATTGCTGGGGTGCTATACGCCATCCGCCCGACTTCCCCCGTAGATATAAATCTACTCACCGGCGGATCTTCTTGTTTAGCCGTAGTCGATGTGCTTCGTCGTCTCGGAATCCACGCGAAGGTACCTACAATCAATACACAATCGCAATGCTTATTATAATCAAGTCCGGAAAACCAATACGGCACATGATGCGCTGATAGGTTAGAACCTATAGCCTACGCATGCAAAACCAACCAAATAACCCTTTTCCGTTGACGTACAAACGCCCAACGACGGAATCCAAACTCAAATATAAAAACCAAGTTTCAGAAATCGCATAACACAAATCAGCAACTAAGGAAAAACACCTCCAGATTTTGCTTCAGATACATTTAGACAATTTTGCATATAGGGGAGGTCAATTACCAGATAAGGGAGCTACAGACCAAGCAGAACATATTTGCTCACACCAAAGCTGACATTTACGGCTAGAAAGGGATTATTTGCGGCTAGGACAAAGAATTAGGGGCTAGGGTAGCTTCAAGGTTGCCTGCACGACTCACTGTAATCGCTATATAATTTTTAGGGTCTCAGGGTAGAAGCAGATATCTAAATACCATCATTAATTCCATAAAAACCCGATATCGGCAAATCTAAAGTTCGCATCATGGTGTCTAGTATCTGGTTTTGTCCAGAATTCTAACACTAAGGTCTTGTAACAGCCACCACACATCACCACAACACCACTCAAACCCTAAACTTCATCTAGGAAATTTCTAAGGTCACAATCCACACTTAATCACCTTCTAAACTAAACTAGAATACATTGAACATAATAACTTATCTAGGGTTTAGAATTATACCTCATTTGGCAACTCAAGAAAATTCTTGAGTTGCTCAAAGTCTTCAAAATCCAACTTTGATTGGTCTAATGTGTTGAGGATGAAGTGGGGATCAACTTTAATGAAGAGGGTGTAGGGTTTTGGTGAAGAAATGGAGATAATTCTTGGAAATGGAGGTGGAGGGAGATGAGAAGGAAGAAAATGAAGCAAACAAAAAGGGGAGGAAATGAATGGCTGCCCCCTCTCTCTTTCTTATTCTCACCCTCTCTCAACTCATTTCTCACACTCTCTCTCTCCAATAGTTGTCTCCTTTTTCCCTTTTCTCCTTTTCTTTTCTTTTCTTAAAATCAAATATCAACAAACACTTATGAAACAATATGCAACCAAATGCAACATGTCATGGTGCACTAATCATGGAAAAATATAGAAATACGGATTTGGATTAATCGCGATCAGTAGTGCACTAATCAATTTTATTCAAACTTCATATAATTAATTATAAAAATGCCAAATCCGATAAATATATTTTTAAATGAATAAATCATTTTAATCTCCAATTATTTCACAAATATTGGTATATATTTATACCATTTTACGAAAACCCCAATTTCGCCAATCAGGTAGTTTTCACGAAATATATTATTTTAATATTAAATTCCAAAAATAATATTTTATATTTTCTGAAATATTACAATCTTCCCCCCTTAAATAAGTTCGGTCCCCGAATTTAAATTTAACCCCCTAAATGCTAAAAAATTTCAATAATCAACTCAAATCAACGGGGCTCCGAAATCACGGAAGATATAGAAATACTATAGCGCATCGTGCGCGCCTAAAAATGAGTATGAAACTCAAAATTAAACTCCGTCAAGTGTCATGCAAATCATCGGATTTGCACGCATATCATCGGAGTTACAATGGAGATACAGATCTCGAAATCCGCTACTGAAATCCAATATGCACCAGTCAAATACTATAATATGTATATAGTACGCATCCTTGGAAAAACCTTCAAAAAACTGAATAAAACACATGTAAAATATTTTCTGAATCGCCATGTGATGCGTAACTTACGTGTTACGACCCAAAGTTCGGCCCGTGACTGGCACTTAACCACGTAACGTCTACAGGCGTAACACGACTAAGTAAGCCGAACCCAAAAATCAAAACCATTTGAAGTAGTGAGTGTTTAAAACATTTAATAGAAACATTTGTTAAAACGTTTAGAAAACCTTAAGTAATTTAGTACAATTCTTTAAAGTTCAAGTTATTATCTTAAAAATTTTGGCAGCATTTCCTTTGTAAAAACTAGCCCCGAAATCGGGTACAAGACAGTATATGAGTAAAAGTGACATATAGAATGAATAAAGCATCCCAAATGGGAATAATCACGCCCAACGGCGGAAACAATCACCACGATATAATATACGACGCCGTAGCGAAAAAATGAGCAGTATAAGAGAAAACAAATAAAGCTGCATAAATAAAGTAGGCTCCCAACGAGCTCGACACTAGAGTACAAATAATATACATCGTCCTCACAACTGGTCTCTAAGTCAATACATGAAAAGTAGATGGAGAGTACTAGATACAATAGTGTATACAACTGGAAAATAAACAGATACCGCACAAAAACCCACCTATCAGCAAAGGGCTCGCACGCCAACTGCAATGGTATCTGTATCAAAAGATGCAAGAAAACAGCCTGCCGCGACTACTCCGAGGGGCAACCTGCAAACACCGTGGCACAATGGGGGTGAGTTGCCAACTCGTGAATATTAGATAACATATAAAGGTAATCACGAGTATGCACATGCTGCGATACTCTAACCTATGCCAACAGATAACATCTATATGATGAGCTGGATGCGCAATAATCATGCAACAAGTGCAATCTAATAACATCTCAATATGATGAGCAGGGTATGCAATAATCGTGCATAGCAAATGCAATCTAACAACATCTATATAGGGTGAGCAGGTATGCAATAATCGTGCATAGCATGTGTACTCTATCAGGTACTACAGATACACGATGAGATGTATAATACTGAATGCTGAGCATGAGAATAAATAACATCTACACGGAATGTCAACGTGGAAAATAATCGGTGTCCATCAATACACCCAAATCCCAGTAAAATTCAGGTGCCGTCATCCTCATCGGCCCTCAAATCCTATAAATCTCATAGAATCATGAGTGCCCAACATCGGCACTCGAAATATCATAAAATAGTCGTGTCTAGCATCAACACGCAAATCCTCAAGTATCGGGCTCCGTCCGTCCGGATCGGGTAACGGGCTCCGTCTGCGGAATCGGCCCTCGGCCCCGGCAGTATGCGTAGTCCCGTATCCATCTATTGACTCTGGTTGGTATCCTCAGGATAACCGCCAGGTCCAACCAATCACCGGTAGGTAGTAGTCCCTCCGCCGGGCTCACCGTCTAACAATACGAGTCTTCTTGCCCCGGGGGACCATACCGGGTCCACCATGTACCCGCAATCGGTGCGTACCGCTCCTCGAATCGGGTATACTCATACAAGCTCTCTGGAACCGAGAAAACTCATGGTGGACGCACTGAAATATCATATCAAGAGAAACCGAGTTTTTAAAACAGTGCGTATTTTCTTAAAATAATACCACGGTTCTCAAATCCAGAAATCCCATAAATCCAAACTCAATGCGTAAATCCATGCAATGTGTCGTATAACACTAAGAGTAAAAAGGGAAAACCGCTCTATTAAATGAATCCAGTTTTGAGAATATCTCATGCGGTCCCTATTATTCAAGAAATCAAATCGATATCATCCATGTATGTTGTATATGTAGGTATGGATGTGCAAAAGGATATATACGCGAATATGAGTGTAGCACTACTATGAAAATACAGTGTGCATGTGCGTAAGTATGAAGATATCAATATATGTGTGCATTAGTATGAATTTACAGTGTGCATGTGCGCAGGTATGAAGATATCAATATATGTGTGCACTGGTATGAATATACAGTGTGCATGTGCGCAGGTATGAAGATATCAATATATGTGTGCACTGGTATGAATATACAGTGTGCATGTCCGCAGGTATGAAGATATCAATATATGTGTGCACTGGTATGAATATACAGTGTGCATGTGCGCAGGAATGAAGTTATCAATATATGTATATGCCAAAATGCGACAAGTCATGACAATCATCAATGATGCGGTAATCAAGACGATATAAAATTCGTAGCAATCCTATAGTGCGAGTGTCATGGCAATCACTAACGGTGTGAGTGTAACATACAATTAGTGCTCGTGCAGTTTAACCGTTAGTGACAGTACAGTGTTCTATAATTACCATTTATACATGCAACAAAGTGGGTATGCTACAATAGTACATAACATCTACGACTAAATATCCTATCACGCCCTGACGCTTAACGCCATACGGTCGATTTCCCCGTAGATGTTAAATCTACTCACCTGGTCGTGTGCTAAGCGTAGCCGACCACTTGCTTCCCTTTCTTTGCGGCATCCGACGTAGCCGCCTGCGAACCTGGAATTTACATAAGGAATCCATATAAGAAAAATATCTCGCAAAACGCGATATCGAAATCAAACGAGAAACTCGCGTCGCGAACTAAACGCGTGTGTCCGATACGCTGAAACGTGTGTATACGCGTCTAAAACTACCCCGACACGTCGTGATACGCTAGAACACAGAACTCACTCATGTATCACACGTGTCGCGCAAACAAACCGTAATGGAAAAACGATATATCGCCCCAAATTTTGACACAGGTGAAAACTTACAAAATTGCACATACCACAGACCCTAAAAATATAGCAGACTCCTCTAGCCAAAACCCTAACCCCTATTCCCCTGTCTGGCCTCAAATTGCGGCTAGAAAGAATAAACTGGCGGCCTGGTTTGGGAGTCTGGGGCTCGTGCTCTGGTGGTGTGATCAGGGTCTAAAAATTAGGCTACAGTTAACTCAGATTTTCTCTGAAATACCCGGGTCTATAGCAGATCACTGAAAGCTAAAAATTCACTTTAAAACGTTAAATTTTGCATAAAAGAAAACCTAGGGTATTTTGGTGAAATCTGGGTTAAAGCTAGGTTTATGTGGCTCTAATAACACTTAACTGAGTTAATCTAACCACCAAAATCATCTCCTAACCAAAAGTCCACACAATTCACCATATTAAGCACAAAACTCACTTTTATCACTAACCGATGCTAATTCTACATATAACTTAGCACAAAAGGGGAATTGGGTTTAAGAATTATACCCTAATAGCCCCTAGGAAGCAGGAGAAGGAGGAGAGGAAGAAGATGAGGTGTTGCTGCTGCTGCTGGAGCTGCTGCTGATGCTGCTTCTGTTGCTGCTGCTGCTCCATGCTGTTGTTGTTGCTGCTGCTTCTGTTGCTGCTGCTGCTCCATGCTGTTGTTGTTGCTGCTGCTTCTTCTGCTGCTGTTGCTTCTTCTACTGTTGCTGCTATAGCTGCTTGTAGTTGTGTGTGTGTGAGTGAGAGAGTGAGAGAAGTGAGAAAAATGAGTGGAAAGGCAAAAGAAATGAGGGCTAAGGCTAGTCAACCCCCCTCTCTCTTCATTAAATGAAGGCATGGCAAGGCCATCATACCCATTCTCTCTCTCTCTCTCTCTTTCCCTCCAAGTCAACTAAATTTAAATCATTTCCATTTAAAAAAAAAAGAAACACTCTCTTAATTAAAAACCCAAATAACTTAATTCAATTTAAAATTAGCTTAAGGAAAAATGGTTAGTTCACCATGGTTAATAATCATGGTTTAACCCCAATTAAACCCTAGTTTACATGCACAAGTGTGTGCAAGCCTAGGAAAATTCTAATAAAATATTCATTAAATTTGATAAATTATTTGAAAATCGTTTTGGTAAACTTTTCATTAAAAACCATATATTAAAATATAATTAACCACTAATCACATCCTAAGATGTTACAATCTTCCCCCCTTAAAGAAATTCGTCCCCGAATTTAAAAATATAAAGCTACACATACCTTCAAAGAGATGAGGGAATTTCTTCCGCATCTCGTCCTCAGCCTCCCAAGTGATCTCTTTACCATTCGGGCTGCGCCAAAGCACCTTCACTGATGGCAAGACCTTCGATCTAAGTTTCTTCACCTACCGGTACAATATCACGACTGCCTGCTCGGTGAATGAAAGATCACGCTCGAGCTGAACGGTCTGATGATGAATCATGTGATAAGGGTCATGTAGGTATTTGCGAAGCATCGACACGTGGAATACGGGGTGAACGTCTGGGAAGTCGGGTGGAAGAGCCAAACGATATGCCACTGCGCCCACACGCTCGAGGATCTCGAAGGGACATATGAATCTGGGGCTAAGATTCCCCTTCCGTCCAAACCTCATCACTCCCTTCATCGTAGAGACCCTCAGAAAAACGTGATCGCCAACTGCGAACTCTAATCTGCGGCGGCGTCTATCAGCATACGATTTCTGTCTTCTCTGAGCTGTCCTCATCCTGTCTTGAATCAGCTGTATCTTCTCGATCGTCTCCTGTACGATCTGTGGCCCCAAAATACTGCTCCCACTGAGCTCTGTCCAACAGACGGGCGATCTGCATCTCCTCCCATACAAGTCCTCGAAAGGTGCCATCTAAATAGTATCCTGGAAACTATTGTTATAGGAGAACTCCACCAAGGGTAAATGATGATCCCAGCTACCACCAAAGTCTAAAACGCACGCTCGAAGCATGTCCTCGAGAGTCCGAATAGTCCGCTCTGACTGGCCGTCGGTCTGCGGATGAAATGTTGTGCTGAAACTCAAGCGGGTGCCCAAGGACTCCTGAAGCCTCTGCCATAGTCAGCTGGTAAACTGGGTGCCTCGGTCGGACACGATACACGTCGGGACTCCATACAGTCGTACAATGTCGTCGATGTATATCTGGGCATACTAAGCAAATCCGAAAGTCGTCTTCACCGGCAGGAAGTGAGCCACTTTCGTCAAACGATCCACGATCACCCAGATGGAGTCATACCCTCGCCTAGTCCTGGGTAGACCCACAACGAAATCCATAGAAATCTGCTCCCATTTCCACTCCGGAATGGGTAACGGCTGTAGCTCTCCCGCTGGCCTCTGGTGCTCGGCCTTGACTTGCTGACAAGTCAGGCATCTCGACACGAAGTCTGCGATGTCCCTCTTCATTCCGTCCCACCAGTAAACATCCCTCATATCATGGTACATCTTGGTGGAACCCGGATGAACACTATACACCGATCGATGTGCCTCCTCAAGAATCTCACGCCGCAATCCCTCAGCATCTGGTATGCACAGTCTAGTCCCAAATTGCAGTACCCCTGATCATCGATCACGAACTCGGAAAATCTGCCTTGTCCAATCTGTGCCATGATCTCTAAACAACGGTCATCACTGTACTGTGCCTCATGTACACGGTCAAGCAACTGTGGGCGTGCACGAACATGCGCAAGCTGTCCACCGATCGGCGTGAACTCGAACTGCACTTGGCTGTCGCATAAAATCTGCCAATCTGCCGACGACTGTCTCTGTACTGCGCTCAAACAGGATAGACTACCCCGGGCCTCCTGCTCAAAGCATCCGCCACTACATTAGCCTTGCCCGGGTGATACAAGATCTTGCAATCATAGTCCTTTACTAGTTCCATCCAACGGCGCTGTCTTAGATTCAGGTCTCGCTGCTGAAATATATACTTTAAGCTCTTGTGATCAGTGAATATCTGGCACGACTCGCCGTATAGGTAATGCCGCCAGATCTTGAGTGCAAAGACTACTGCAGCCATATCCAAATCGTGAGTGGGGTAGTTCTGTTCATGTCTCTTCAACTGCCGTGAAGCATATGCGATCACCCTGTCATGCTGCATCAATACGCACCCTAGCCCCACTCGAGAAGCATCACAATAGACCAAAAATCCGCCTGATCCTGAAGGCAATGATAACACCAGCGCCGTAGTCAAACAAGTCCGTAGCTGCTGAAAGCTATGCTCACACTCCTCCGTCCAATCGAAAGGAACTCCCTTCCGGGTCAACCCGGTCAAAGGTGCGGCAATACGGGAGAAGTCCTGCACAAATCGCTTGTAGTAGTCGGTCAGTGCTAGAAAGCTGCGGATCTCCGTAACTGATGCGGGTCTGGGCCAACTCTGAACGACCTCAATCTTCCTCGGGTCCACACATATACCGTCTCGTGTAATCACGTGACCCAAGAAGTCTACGCTGTCAAGCCAGAATGCGCACTTCGAGAATTTTACGAAAAGATGGTGCTCCCTCAAACTCTGCAGTGTAATCCGCAGGTGCTGCTCGTGCTCCTCTCTGCTACGGAAATACACTAAAATATCGTCAATGAATACGATGATGAACAAATCAAGATACGGCCGGAAAATACAGTTCATCAAGTCCATGAATGCTGCTGGGGCATTGGTGAGTCCGAACGACATCACCAAAAACTCATAATGGCCATAGCGCGTGCGGAAAGCTGTCCTCGGAATATCCTCCTGTCGAACCCGTAGCTGATGGTATCCTGATTGCAAGTCGATCCTCGAAAAATATCCTGCCCCCTGAAGCTGGTCGAACAAGTCGTCGATGCGTGGCAAAGGATATCTGTTCCGCACGGTAACCCTGTTCAGCTGGCGGTAGTCGATTCACAAACGCAAACTGCCGTCCTTCTTCTTGACAAACAGGACCGGAGCACCCCAAGGAAAAACACTGGGTCGAATAAGTCCCTTATCCAGCAAATCTTACAACTGACCCTTCAACTCACTAAGCTCCATCGGGGCCATCCGATAAGGCGGTATACAAATAGGCCCCGTGTCGGGAATCAAATCAATGAAGAAAACAATATCGCGATCAGGCGGTAGCCCAGGAAGCTCGTCAGGGAAAACATCAGGGAACTCACAAACAATCGGAACCTGGTCCAACGGAACATCCGTAGCTTTAGTATCGCAAACATAGGCTAGAAATCCCTGACATCCCTTCCTCAACAGCTGTCCAGCGCGAAGAGAAGAAATCAAAATGTGAGGGACGGCACCACGGTGTAACACCTTAGAATGTGTTTTGTAGCTAATTATATTTTAATGTGTGGTTTTTAATAAAAAGTTTACCAAATTAAGTTTTAAATATTTTACCCTATTTATTGAGTATTTTATTAGATTTTTCCTGTTAGGTCCACGTTACCTCTCCCGGTACTTTCGGGGTTGCGGAAACTGTAAAACAAAAATTTTCTGGACTTTGGCAACATGGACCGTAAAAGCCGGATCTTTGCTAAACAGTACACTAGCATCCTAACATTAGATGTATCTACTCGGTTAGGGGTTATACCTCAACTTGAACTCCTTCTCTTCTTGTTGTTCTTCTTCTTTGTTGTTCTTCTCTTCTTGTTGTTCTTCTCTTCTTATCGTTCTTCTCTTTGCTTGCTCAATGGTTGATCCGGACTATGGTCACCTCCGCGGCCTCCTTGAGTCGAAGACGATCCATCCGAGAGATGTACACCGAGCTCCACCTCAAGCCGAGGTAACTAGGGCAAGGAGATTGCTAATCTAGAAGCCCTAGGATGTGTAGAGGAGATGTATGGATGTGTTTGTCAAGTGGAATCCTTTTTCTCTCAACACATGAGATCAAAGGAGAAAATCAAGAGGAGGAAGAAGAAGGAGGAAGGTTAGCAACCATGGAGCTTCTCATTTCCAAGAGAGAGAATGAGAATAAAATTTTGATCAAAAGAAAAACAACCAAGGTTGCAAATAATGCAAAACAACATCATTACTAATCTCATCAAGATAAAGTTGATGGCTACTTTTGAAATGACCATTATCATAATCCAAAAGAAAAAGGAAAAGAAAAGAAGAGTGTGGAACCCTCTTGAAAGTCAATGGTCAACCCGGTCAACCGGTCAACAAAGTCAAGAGAGGTCAACGGGGTCAAATGGTCAATGCAATTAGCCATCATAAGATTATCACTAATAGGATTAGTAAATGATGTTCGCGGCTCATAATGGTTTTGACCAAACGAACTGTCAAAACCCTAATGAGTCCGCCTCAAAATGGTTTTGACCGAATCAACTGTCAAAACCCTAATGAGCCTGCCACATAACGGTTTTGGCCGAAACAACTGCCAAAACCCTAATGAGGCACATCCTCCTTCATCACTCCGAAAAACTGTGCATACACACCTGCATCCGTATTCCGTAGAATGCGGATGCACAGAAGACAAAACAAATCCATCCGTGCAATACTAGGATCCGGCTTAAACCAAAGCCTACTAGTACTGCCTGCCCGAACACCATACGCACACAAGTGTACGTAAGTGATCGCAGCCCTGCCGTAAAACCATACGGCCTCTACACGTTTCGCTCAGTGTAAGGAAACTCTCTGTGTGGGACTCTAAAGACTCGACACTACGCTGGCAGTGGGTTTAACCACAGACCGCAAGCGGCACTAGCTGTACGTAACGGTCCCCAGGTAGATGTCGATAAGAAGGCCGATGAGGTAAACCCATCCGAACTCCTACTGAGCCTGTATGTGACAATCTCCGTACAGTCCGGTCTGTTCGTCTGATACATCGCATGTCGGGCCTAAGGGGGCAAGCGTCAGACCCCTAATAGCGGTACAAGTCGTGTCGGAGTGACGCCCAGAACACCCTGAGATAACACTGGAACCTACCAGTATATCTCGCTTGCCCTGGCCAGGGACTACTTGTGTAATGGCTCTCCTAGACACAGCGCGATGTCAACCCCCAATACCGGGAGAGACGAATCCTGTCTTACCGTCACTGCCTCCAAGTGCTTCGGGACTGTTCCCAACTACTACCTGTTTGCACGACTCAGTAGAGCCGTGGTTGGGTAGTAACCAAAGAACAGTGGGAACACACTCGAGGCGAAGTGACAGTGTCAAGTCAGCGGACTAAGCTGTACTCATGTCACCTGGGAACTGATAACTGACGATAGGTATAATACCAACCATCAGTTCCCGACGAGTCCTGTCCAGTGTACTCGTAACCCAACGAGCACCAGCATACTATCTCAAGTACGACGTTCCGACGGCTGTGGGACAGACCGTCTCCCGTGCTGGGATGAGAAGCGCATACGCTAGTCTACTCCGGAGTATCGATGCCCTATCTCGATACTCCCACGACTAGGGACGTGTATAAGGATGTGCTTGTAGATTACCCAGCCCCCACGAGTGTGATCGCCATCACAACGCCGGTAATCAAGCAAAGATCCTAAGGGCTCTACTAATGCGTATAGGTGATATAATAAATAAACACACATGTACACATTAAAGCAGAGACAAACCAAGTAGCATACTACTATATTGAGCAAGATTGTCTGTACAACTATGAATATCCCAAGCTTCCATCAAGTAATATACATACTAGTATGATACAGTAATGGCCTCTAGGGCATATACACTAACAATCTCCCACTTGCACTAAGGCCATGTACTGGCGTATCGAAGACCTATCATCTCGATCAGCCGCTCGAACTGAGTTTTGGGTAAAGCCTTCGTGAATGGGTCTGCAGTGTTGTCCTTTGTGTCCACTCTCCGCACCTCGATCTCCTGTCGATCAATGATCTCCCTGATCAGGTGATACCGCCTTAAGATGTGCCTGGATTTCTGATGGGACCTTGGTTCCTTCGCTAAAGCTATAGCCTCATTGTTATCGCAATACAAAGGTATTGGGTCAACAATGGACGGAACCACCTGAAGTTCACTAATGAACTTCTTTATCCAGACCGCCTCTTTTGCGGCATCGCTTGCTGCAATGTATTCAGCCTCCATCGTCGAGTTTACGACGGTATCCTGCTTGGAACACCTCCAACATACCGCCCCTCCGTTGAGGGTAAACACAAAACCCGAGACGGACTTGCTGTCATCTTTGTCACTCTGGAAGCTTGAATCGGTAAAGGACTCGACCCTGAGGTCTCCATTACCGTAAACCAGGAACATCTCCTTAGTCCTTCTTAGGTACTTGAGAATGTTCTTCACTGCTGTCCAGTGGTCCTCCCCTGGGTCTGACTGATACCGGCTAACCGCGTTCAACGCGTAAGCTACATCTGGTCTTGTACATAGCATCTCATACATTATAGATCCTACCGCCGAAGCGTAGGGTATAGTGCTCATGCGAACCCTCTCCTCGTCAGTCTTAGGAGACATCTTCTTGGAGAGGGTAATTCCGTGCAATGCGGGTATGTTACCGCGCTTGGAACCCTCCATACTAAATCTCTTTAGTACGGTCTCTATGTACCTGGACTGTGAAAGTCCCAACAGTTTCTTGGATCTATCTCTATAGATCTTGATCCCCAGAATGTACGAGGCATCACCCAGGTCCTTCATGGAGAACCTTTGTGACAAAAACAGCTTGACCGATTGTAGCATACGAATGTCATTTCCTATCAAAAGAATGTCGTCCACGTACAAGACTAGGAATACGACAGTTCGTCCTACAATCTTCTTATATACACAGGGTTCATCTTCGTTCTTGATGAAATCAAATTCCTTGATTGCCTCATCAAAACAGATGTTCCAGCTCCGCGATGCCTGCTTTAATCCATAAATGGATTTAAGCAACTTGCACACCCTTCCGCTGCTCCCACTGTCTACGAAACCTTCTGGTTGATCCATGTAAACGCACTCTTCCAAACTACCGTTTAGGAAGGCCGTCTTAACATCCATCTGCCAGATTTCATAGTCATGGAAGGCAGCAATGGCAAGTAAGATCCGAATGGATTTGAGCATAGCCACCGGAGAAAAAGTCTCGTCATAGTCCAAACCAGGTCTTTGACGAAAACCTTTTGCAACGAGTCTAGCTTTATAGGTTTCCACCTGCCCATCTACACCAAGTTTCCTTTTGTAGATCCATTTGCATCCAACGGGTTTTACCCCAGGTGGAGCAATATCCAAAGTCCACACTTTATTGGCGTACATGGACTCCATTTCGGATTGCATTGCTTCCTGCCACTTATCAGAGTCCTTACTGATAATGGCCTGCCTGAAACTGGTAGGGTCATCTTCTTCCAAGATGCAATCCTCTCGATCCCCGTCAATGAGAAAACCGTAGTATCTCTCGGGCGGATGAGAAATCCTACCAGATCTGCGGAGTGGCTGAGGTTCTTCTGGGGTTATTGGATTCTGAGGTTCTGTCAAATTTTCAGTTTCATTTTGTGGTCGCTGAATTTCTTCCAGTTCTACCGAACTCCTACTTGTTTCTTTTGCAAGAAATTGCCACTCTAAAAAGGTGGCGTGGCGAGATACAAACACCTTCTGTTCCTCGGTGTGGTAGAACAGATATCCTGCGGAGTTCTAAGGATATCCCACAAATTTACATAGAACTGAACGTGCCTTAAGTTTGTCCGGATTTTGTACTTTTACATAGGCCGGACAACCCCATATCTTAATGCGTTTAAGATACGGCTTCTTACCATTCCATATCTCGAACGGTGTCTTAGGCACAGATTTAGACGGAACATCGTTCAATAGATATGCAGCTGTCAACAGCGCATGTCCCCAAAATGAAAGAGGCAACTCGGCATTACTCATCATGGAGCGAACCATATCCAGAAGGGTACGATTCCTCCTCTCCGATACACCGTTGTGCTGTGGTGTATAAGGAGGAGTAAGCTGAGAGAGAATACCATTCTCTTTTAAGTAATCTAGGAATTCCGTGCTTAAGTACTCCCCTCCCCTGTCAGACCGGAGGATTTTGATACTTTTGCCTGTCTGGTTCTCTACTTCGTTTCTAAATTCCTTGAATTTCTCAAAAGCTTCAGATTTGTGTTTCATCAGATACACATATCCGAACCTAGAGAGATCGTCAGTGAATGTGATGAAGTACGAGAACCCACCCCTTGCATGTATAGACATTGGACCGCATACATCATTATGTACGAGTCCTAAGAGCTCTGCTGCTCTTTCTCCATGTCCGGTGAACGGAGATTTGGTCATCTTCCCTTTGAGACAAGATTGACAAGTTTCATAAGATGAAAACTCGAACGCATCCAAGAGTCCATCTTTATGCAACTTACTCAGTCTTTTCTCTCCGATATGACCAAGTCTACAATGCCACAAGTAGGATTCATTCGTATCTGAATTCTTCCTCTTGCGTGTGTTTTGTATATTGAGAACTGTATTCTGATTTAGAACGTAGATACCATTACATAGTGTACCCTCTGCAACCAGTACCTTATCAAGGTAAATGTTCATGATATTCTTTTCAAGAACAAAGTTATATCCATCTTTATCGAGTAAAGAAACTGATATGATGTTGCAAACCATGGAGGGTACATAGTAGCAATCGTTCAAAATCATAGTCTTGCCATTTGGCAATACTAGGTGATATTCAACGACGGCTGCCGCATTAACTTGTGCTCCGTTCGCTACTCTGAGCGACATATCACCCGGTGCAACTTTCCTACTTTTTCTCAGTCCCTGCAATAAATTACAGATATGAGATCCTGATCCGGTATCAAGTACCCAGGAGGTAGGGCTGACCGTAAAACAGTTCTCAATCACAAGAACACCTGAAGTAGATGCAAAACCATGCTTCTTCTTCAACTGGGTGTCCTGGAAATCCATACAATCCCCTTTCCCATTCTCATGACTGTTGTCACAAGTTAGAGCTGAACCAACTTTCCCCAGTCCCGAATAAGAATTCGGATCGGTCAAGTGATACATTTTATTATCTTGATTAGGGCGTGAAAAGGTTGCTGCCTGGAGAGAGAGAAAAGAAACACTCAACGTATGCTCTTGCAAGATTAGATTGGTTTATTAATTTATCTAACCAGGATGTCTCCCACTGTTTCCTCAAATTCTTCTTAAAACCTTTTTAAAAGAAGAACTAGCCGGGTTTTAATTCACGTCACAATACTTGCTTAACCTTTCAGCCAGGCTAGTGTCGGTACTTCGAGGGTGGTTTTCCAACGCTTTCGCGAAGTTCCTTAATTAAAGAACCTCTTTTCCCTGGGGGCGTAGCCCCGCTAACACCTTTCTAGACACCTACTAGGTTTATAGCATTGATCGTTAAGTGAAATAATCTCCCGAGAGTAAACCAACTCATCAGTGGGATCGGGATCCAACTGTCATTGTGTGATAACCTAGATGGAATCCACTCTAGTCACCACACTCCAGAAGGTATGCTAAATCTGCAAGTTTCAGTTCTTTCGAAACTCCCGATGTGGTTTTTGCCCCTAGGACCCAAGCGACCTTGACTGAGCCAACATATCAAAGGATCCTAGTCAAGTTCAACCCGTCATTATCTTGACTGCATTAGACCCACCCGTACGAGTCCTTGACTGAGCCAAAATGACCGCACGACTGTCCTAACCAATCACTTTGTATCCTACGGAAAAATATTACATAGCTACCGTTCACCACGCCTCGGCTGAGCACGAATACTAAGCAATATCAATCCGAAATGACGAAGGGCTACGACTGGGTTTTTGCGAAAACCCGTTAACGTAATGAACTTGATATCGTTGAAGGAACATGATACAGTGTTTTGAAAATATAGTGGCGAAAACTTTTGCTAAAGAGGTCACTCCCTGTGAAGGGATCTCGGCTCTTTCCTCGTCAAATGAGGTGCAGGATATTCCAAACTGAATACCTCGATGCAAAACAAGAATAATCGACTATAGTGAAGTTATTACCATGACGCAAACTTTTGTCCAAGGGGTCACTCCTGATGAAGGGATCTCGGCCCTTGCCTCGTCGACTGAGGTGCTGGGCATTCATAACCGAATACCTCGATGCAAAACAAAAATTGAACGTCCTTGCAATAATAGCTTTTTGAAAAACTTGTTCCAACAACGTCTTTTAGGTTTATTTTCTTGCATTAGTTCTTTTAATGCGTCCCATCACTTAAATCCTACCATTGCAGAAAACAACCAAAATATGACGTACGCTTATGCCATTCGCATTCGCCACGGGGCCCCGTCATCACCCGTTAGGTTACTTAACTAACGACAGAGCGGGGGCTGGGCTAGCGCGGCTGTAAAACATAAGCAACACCTAAATAGTTATTATATATAACAATATAGCAATGATAGCCAATCCAGATCACAGATGAACACTTTGGATATACTAGGAACCCGCATTTCGTTCGAGCCTGCAACGAAAAGCGGATTACACGGTCGCGATGAATAGCCAATACCCCACCCAAGACCCTTACGGGTGCGGAAAACTACCCGCCAAGTACCCGAAGCGAAGCAACCTCCCTCAATGCCATGAGTAGGCCACTCGGCACTTCGAGATACCCGGTAGTTTGTGCACCCCCTCCATGGGTCTATCCTAGGAGCAAAAACAGTAAAAAGAATTATACAATGACGGCTACAACCCCGACCCGGTTGTGCGGCCATACAAATAATATTACATCAATTTACAAATATATTACATGAATGAAAGAAAAAGAAACTCTCATCTCACATCCACCCCGGCTATTCATCCGCGACAATCCAACGAGTTCATATACACAAACCATCAACAACAATCACAGATCACAGATATGTATAACCCCGACTAATCGACATATAGCGATTAGCCGACGTTCAATACATAAGAACATCACAGATATAACCTTTATAGTCAAAGTATATTGAAGTTCGGAAAAATACGAATTTATAGGCCCCCAAAAACAAATTTCTATTCTGGCAAATCTGGGCACATTTAAACCATCTTAAAAATCCTAAAACCAAGTCAGAAACACTCTGCACCAAAAACGACCCAGTAACTCACCAAGATGGCCGCGGCGCTTTGGTCGAGTTGCTGGCTCGTTTTTGGTGGCTTTCTTCTAAAAACCCTGAGATGATTTTTGGAGTATAAAAAATTTTGTTTTGACCAGAAAAAACTTTAACAGAAACTCAGGTTTTTATAACTCGGTTTTTTTCGATTTTTCCGTTTTAAACTTCGATACACTTCACTACCAAGCTAGTTTATGTTTAGTTAGGCTCTGATACCACTGTTAGGTCCACGTTACCTCTCCCGGTACTTTCGGGGTTGCGGAAACGGTAAAACAAAAATTTTCTGGACTTTGGCAACATAGACCGTAAAAGCCGGATCTTTGCTAAACAATACACTAGCATCCTAACATTAGATGTATCTACTCGGTTAGGGGTTATACCTCAACTTGAACTCCTTCTCTTCATGTTGTTCTTCTTCTTTGTTGTTCTTCTCTTCTTGTTGTTCTTCTCTTCTAATCGTTCTTCTCTTTGCTTGCTCAATGGTTGATCCGGACTATGGTCACCTCCGCGGCCTCCTTGAGTCGAAGACGATCCACCCGAGAGATGTACACCGAGCTCCACCTCAAGCCGAGGTAACTAGGGCAAGGAGATTGCTAATCTAGAAGCCCTAGGATGTGTAGAGGAGATGTATGGATGTGTTTGTCAAGTGGAATCCTTTTTCTCTCAACACATGAGATCAAAGGAGAAAATCAAGAGGAGGAAGAAGAAGGAGGAAGGTTAGCAACCATGGAGCTTCTCATTTCCAAGAGAGAGAATGAGAATAAAATTTTGATCAAAAGAAAAACAACCATGGTTGCAAATAATGCAAAACAACATCATTACTAATCCCATCAAGATAAAGTTGATGGCTACTTTTGAAATGACCATTATCATAATCCAAAAGAAAAAGGAAAAGAAAAGAAGAGTGTGGAACCCTCTTGAAAGTCAATGGTCAACCCGGTCAACCGGTCAACAAAGTCAAGAGAGGTCAACGGGGTCAAATGGTCAATGCAATTAGCCATCATAAGATTATCACTAATAGGATTAGTAAATGATGTTCGCGGCTCATAATGGTTTTGACCAAACGAACTGTCAAAACCCTAATGAGTCCGCCTCAAAATGGTTTTGACCGAATCAACTGTCAAAACCCTAATGAGCCTGCCACATAACGGTTTTGGCCGAAACAACTGCCAAAACCCTAATGAGGCACATCCTCCTTCATCACTCTGAAAAACTGTGCATACATACCTGCATCCGTATTCCGTAGAATGCGGATGCACAGAAGACAAAACAAATCCATCCGTGCAATACTAGGATCTGGCTTAAAGCAAAGCCTACTAGTACTGCCTGCCCGAACACCATACGCACACAAGTGTACGTAAGTGATCGCAGCCCTGCCGTAAAATCATACGGCCTCTACACGTTTCACTCAGTGCAGGGAAACTCTCTGTGTGGGACTCTAAAGACTCGACACTACGCTGGCAGTGGGTTTAACCATAGACCGCAAGCGGTACTAGCTATACGTAACGGTCCCCAGGTAGATGTCGATAAGAAGGCCGATGAGGTAAACCCATCCGAACTCCTACTGAGCCTGTATGTGACAATCTTCGTACAGTCCGATCTGTTCGTCTGATACATCGCATGTCGGGCCTAGGGGGGGCAAGCGTCAGACCCCTAATAGCGGTACAAGTCATGTCGGAGTGAAGCCCAGAACACCCTGAGATAACACTGGAACCTACCAGTATATCTTGCTTGCCCTGGCCAGGGACTACTTGTGTAATGGCTCTCCTAGACACAGCGCGATATCAACCCCCAATACCGGGAGAGACGAATCCTGTCTAACCGTCACTGCCTCCAAGTGCTTCGGGACTGTTCCCAACTACTACCTGTTTGCACGACTCAGTAGAGCCGTGGTAGGGTAGTAACCAAAGAACAGTGAGAACACACTCGAGGCGAAGTGACAGTGTCAAGTCAGCGGACTAAGCTGTACTCATGTCACCTGGGAACTGATAACTGACGATAGGTATAATACCAACCATCAGTTCCCGACGAGTCCTGTCCAGTGTACGCGTAACCCAACGAGCACCCGCATACTATCTCAAGTACGACGTACCGACGGCTGTGGGACAGACCGTCTCCCGTGCTGGGATGAGAAGCTCATACGCTAGTCTACTCCGGAGTATCGATGCCCTATCTCGATACTCCCACGACTAGGGACGTGTATAAGGATGTGCTTGTAGATTACCCAGCCCCCACGAGTGTGATCGCCATCACAACGCCGGTAATCAAGCAAAGATCCTAAGGGCTCTACTAATGCGTATAGGTGATATAATAAATAAACACACATGTACACATTAAAGCAGAGACAAACCAAGTAGCATACTACTATATTGAGCAAGATTGTCTATACAACTGTGAATATCCCGAGCTTCCATCAAGTAATATACATACTAGTATGATATAGTAATGGCCTCTAGGGCATATACACTAACATTTCCTAGCCTTGCACACACTTGTGCATGATAACTAGGGTTGTTTTGGGGGTTTAACCATGATTAGCAATCATGGTTAGCTAACCATTGTCTTAAGTTAGTTTTATATTTTGTTTAAGTGTTTTGGGTTTTAAGTGTTATGGTTGTATTTATTCATGGTTGTTTTTTTAAAATGAAATGGAATTTTAATATTGTTTGAATGGTTGAAATGTTGACTTTGTGTGAGAGAGGGGGCATGGGAAGCATGGTGTGAGCCATGCCTCATTATGAGGGAAGAGAAAGAGAGTGGAGGGGTTTTTTGCATTTCCTCTCATTTCTCTCTTTGTTCTCCCTTTTCACTCACTCTCTCACTCACACACACACACTCACACAAGAGGCAGCAGCAGCAAGCAGCAGGAACAACAACAACATCATCATCATCAACAACAACAACAACAACAGCAGCAGTAGCATCATCATCAGCAGCTTCAGCAGCAGCATTCCCAGCACTTACAGCAGCTCCTCTCACTTCTTCTCCTGCTTCTTGAGATCCTTTTGGGTATATTTCAAAACCCTTTTTCCCTAGTTGCTTAGCTTGTGTGTTTATTAGCTTTGATTAGTGTTAAATTAGTGAGTTTAGTGCTAAATTATAGTGATTTGTGAGATGTTGTGACTAAGTGATGATTGTGTTGGTAAACCCTACCTATTTAAGTGTTGTTAGGGTCACTTGCACTGAGAATTCCCCAGATTTCACTAAAATACCATAAGGTTTCTAAATTGGGCAAATCGGTGTTTTTAAAGTGATATTTGTGACTTCTGAGATCTGCTATTGACCCGGACCCTACAGAACAAAATTGAGAAAACTGGGGCATGCTCACTAGGTCTAGATACCACCACAAGAACACGAGCCACCCTCTCCGAAACCAGGCGGCCAATTTCATGGTTTTGGCCGCAATTTGCGGCCAAGTAGGGGGCAGGGGTGTTGGGGTTTTGTGTAGGGCTCTCTTCTGTGTTGTCTAGGGTTTTGGCATGTCTAGTTTTGTAATATTTGACCTGTATCAAAATCTGGGCCAATATATCGTTTTTGTGTCCGTTGTGTATGCGCGATACGCGCGATACATGAGTGGATTCTGTGATCCAGCGTATCGCGGCGTGTCGCGATGGTTTTAGACGCGTACACACACGATTCAGCGTATCGTGCACACGCGCGTTTAGTTCGCGACGCGAGTTTCTCGTTTTGGTTCGATATCGCGTTTCGCGGAATATTTTGGCTTATATATGATTTCATGTCGTATTTGCAGGTTTGCGGGCAGGAACTACGGACACGGCTACAGAGGGGAGCAGATGGTAGGATTCACCTAGCGTGGAGTGTAGGTGAGTAGATTTAACATCTACAGGGGAATCGCCCGCATGGCGTTATGCGTCTGGGCTAGGATTCAAATACCTGTCGCACATTCTACGTCATTGTAGAATTGCGCCTTTACTTTTTTTCCTTGATGTAGTTATACTGTGACTAGCAACCGTAGGACACTGCACATATTATTGACGGTTCATGTTGCACGAGCACGGATTGTATGCTACACACACACCGTCAATAATTGCCATGTCACACACTACCCCTTATAGCTACTATTGCTTACCACACATGACATCTAGCTTATCGGTATACCTTCTATATATTTTACTTATACCGGGGGGATATCTTACTCATATTCTTCTTATACCCAGGGGGGTATACGACATCAGTTCTTATAGGTAGATACCTATACATTGCTATACCTGTATGTTATACACATATTCAGTTGATGTCGCATATTTACAGTTACTGATGTTACTTAGCTGTACCTTATTGGTTTCGCATACATCTGGTTTCAGCTACATATTCTCATTTATATGCTCGTATTATGATATATCGCATATATGTATTCCTGGATTTGCGCATTCTTATTTTGATTTCACATGATGATTTCTGGATTTGGGAACCGTGGGAGTTCATGAAATTATGCATACATCGAAGAACCCGGTTTCCTTGAGATGATAATTGCGCGTCCACCATGAGTTTTATCGGTGCTGATTATATACTCCATACGAGGTGTGGTTGCCGTATGAGAGTACATGGTGGGGCCCGGTATGGTTCCCCTCGGCAAGAAGATCGATGGATTTTGTCGATTGAGCCTGGAGGCGGGCGAGTACCTACCGGTGACAGTACCCATGACTCGACGGGGGATCACGGAGACACCGCTTGGAGTTATGTACGTATGCATACGTCGAAAGGCGAGGGTCAGAGCTAGACACTCGTGCTTTCGGGATAGCGTATGATACGTGGTCAGGATTTCTGTGTCGATGCTTGGCACACTGTTTTCATGATATTTCTTTAACACCTTTGTATATATAACAGGGGATTTAGCCGTTGTTATATATACCCTTACACCAATATTAGTGGAATGGGACGCTAATATATGTGTATTGCCCCCATCATACTTATTTCTGTGTATTTACCTTTAGGATGTTAGATTCTTACTTGAGATTCGACTTGGGATATAGGTGATTCATTGACATTGGATATGAATGGGATTGTTGATTTGTACATTCGAGATATAGGAGAGCTATTCGATATTGTACATTGAGGTGATGTGAGACTTTTATGTTGTGAGAGCCCAATGTGGGGGCTAATTTAAGGATTTGGGATTGGAGTGTCTTGATGGATTGTGATCCTGCCACGATGTCAGGTTTCCATGGAAATGACATATTCCACCCTATACCTCACCCTTACCTATTTTTATGCACAGATTCATTTAGTGATAGTACCTGTTAGTGTACCCTTATGATAGTTGCATATCTATATCCTCGTATCCTTTTTGCATAGTTATTGCATATTACCGTCATGTTACTATTGCTTCACATATTGATTGTACCTGCTAGTGTACTCTCCTTTATTCAGCATTTCATGACATGTTATTACCGTAATCGCTTATCTTAGATTCATGCTGTACGTGCATTCCTGCGATTACCTGCATATGTTTTATACTATTCACGAGTTGGCAACTCACCCCCGTTGTGCCACAGGTGTTTCAGGTTGTTCCCTGGAGTAGTCGAGGCAGGCTATTCCGCTTTTCAGCTACTATCTTTTGCTACAGATACCGCATGAGCTCACAGTGATATTTTGCTTAGGTGGGTTCTTGGTGGTTATCTGTATTTTGTTTGTACATCCGTTGTATTTGTACTCTCCATCTACTATTGTTTTATGGACTTAGAGACTTGGTGAGGACGTATTTGTATATTATTGTGGATTTGTTGTCTTTTATATACAGCTTCTCTCTATTGTCCTTATTTCTTCGCTACGGCGTCGTATATGTGTATTGTATTCATCTTGGCTAGTTTTTACAAAAAGGGGTGCTGCTAAAATTTTAAAGAAAGAAAGTAAGACTTTTAAAGAATTTGGGTTGCGATTTCAAATGTTTCAAAACTTATATTATCTTTTCCGTATTTTTATGGTTTAGACTTCTGGGTTTTGGCTTTCTTTTGCTACGTTACGTCTTAGGGCGTTGCGTAGTATTAGGGCCGTCACGGGCCAATTTTGGGTCGTGACACACGGTCCCCCTGCACAACAAAAGCCAACTCGCCGGGAAAAAAAATCTAACCGTCTTCTCACGGCAGTCCACAGACGCATAGCACGTGGCTAAACAATCCATGTCCAAAAGAACGTCGAAGTCCAACATCTCAAGAAGGATCAAGTCGACATGCAACTCTCTCTCGCTAATACGGACAACACAGGATCGGAACACGTGCCTAGCAACAAAGGACTCTCCCACAGGAGTGGTCACAACAAGCGGCTGATCAAGAAAACCAGACTCTCTACCCAAACTCGGCACAAAGTGTGTGGAAACGTACGAGTGCGTGGATCTGGGATCAAACAACACGTGTGCGTCAACAGAACATACCGACAGGGTACCTGAGACCACTGCATTGGACTCCTGCACGTCCTGATGCGTCAATGCGAAAACCCGTGCCTGTCCTCCAACTGCAACCGGCGGTCCCTTACTAGCAACTGGCTGTATTCTGCCGGTAGCTGGCTGTCCTCTGCCCCGGCCACCTCATCCTCTATGAGTAAACCCTCCGCAACCACGGCCTCTCTGTGCATGAGTCTGACGCGGAGCAACAGTAGGTACAATAGGCAACGTCCTCTGGGGTGGGGAAGGTGGAAGTGTGACATGCGGTACTGCTGGCTCCCTCCGGCGTATCTCGGTACAATCTCTGACGTGGTGATGGGGACTACCACACCCAAAGCATCTACGCGATGACTGCTGACCCTCCTGGGGATAAGAGCTAAACATCTGAGCTTGCCCCGAGTCTCTGCCACATGTACAGCATCAATCACGGCATCCGAATGGAAGTCTCCGTGCTGATGTATCAGTACGAACCCTCTTCGGCCCTGGAACTACCGAAGTCTCTGCAAGGCGCTCCTCGACCAATAGGGCATCGTCTACAGCTGCTGCATACGTCTTGCAATGCTGCGAGCTGATCGCGAGGAACAGTAGGGTAAGTAAGCCTCGAACAAATCTCTTGACTCGCATCTCCTCAGTAGCCACTAGGTATGGGGCATAAACTGATAGCTCGGTGAATAGCACATCGTACTCTGCCACTGTCATCTCCGGCGTCTGGCGTAAAGACTCGAACCTGCATGCTCGGGCATCCCTGACACTCTGGGAAGGAAACGGGCTAGAAATACCGTCACAAACTCGGTCCAGGTCATAGGAGGAAGACCTGCTGCTCTGCCCTTCTCGACCGATTCACACCATTTCTGCGCAAGACCTTCCAGGCGAAAGCTCGCGAACTCTACCCATCTCGCATCTGAGCATCTGAGTAAACGACATATCCGGGCCATCCTATCAATGAAAGACTGTGGGTCATCGGCTGCATCGGTGCCTGTGAAGACCGGAGGCTCCGGCCTCATGAACTTTGATAGCGATACCGTAATAACCACCGTAGCTGCAGGGGCAACTGTCTGTACTGTAGGTACCACCGCGGTCCCCGTAACGGGTGGAACTACCTCTGGTCGCTGCGCTCGAAGCGTCTCAACTAGCGATCCTATCATCTGGCGCATCTCCTGCATACCGGCCCCTAGCATGGCGATCTGATCTATCGTAGGACGAACAATCTGCTCTGGTACAACAGGTGTACTACCCGGATCAGTCCTTGTCTCGGATGAGTCAACTCGAATCTCGGCTCTCGCGGCCGCTCTCTGCGCCCTCATAGTCTTTGGCGGCATAATGGCTGAAAAGAAAGTAGGATTCGATAAGGATATGGAAATCGAATCACCAGAATGTATACAATCATGAAGGAATTTCAATCAATAAGTCCTAAGGTCGCTTAGGCGGTGTACCGTGTCGTGAGTATGCTGCGGAACATACACATGCTACGCCACTCTGCTTCAGCTACATACTCCATCATACCAGGTTCATCCTACACTCTGAAGGTAAAACCTACGCTCTGATACCAACTTTGTCACGACCCAAAGTTCGGCCCGTGACCGGCACTTAACCACGTAACGTCTACAGGCGTAACGCGACTAAGTAAGCCGAACCCAGAAATCAAAACCATTTGAAGTAGTGAGTGTTTAAAACATTTAATAGAAACATTTGTTAAAACGTTTAGAAAACCTTAAGTAATTTAGTAAAATTCTTTAAAGTTCAAGTTATTATCTTAAAAATTTTGGCAGCATTTCCTTTGTAAAAACTAGCCCCGAAATCGGGTACAAGACAGTATATGAGTAAAAGTGACATATAGAATGAATAAAGCATCCCAAACGGGAATAATCACGCCCAACGGCGGAAACAATCACCACGATATAATATACGACGCCGTAGCGAAGAAATAAGCAGTATAAGTGAAAACAAATATCATGAAAGATAAAGCTGCATAAATAAAGTCGGCTCCCAACGAGCTCGACACCAGAGTACAAATAATATACATCGTCCTCACTACTGGTCTCTAAGTCAATACATGAAAAGTAGATGGAGAGTAATAGATACAACAGTGTATACAACTGGAAAATAAACAGATACTGCACAAAAACCCACCTATCAGTAAAGGGCACGCACGCCAACTGCAATGGTCTCTATATCAAAAGATGCAAGAAAACAGCCTGCCGCGACTACTCCGAGGGGCAACCTGCAAACACTGTAGCACAACGGGGGTGAGTTGCCAACTTGTGAATAGTAGATAACATATAAAGGTAATCACGAGTATGCACGTGCTGCGATACTCTAACCTATGCCAACAGATAATATCTATATGATGAGCTGGATGCGCAATAATCACGCAACAAGTGCAATCTAATAATATCTCAATATGATGAGCAGGGTATGCAATAATCGTGCATAGCAAATGCAATCTAACAACATCTATATAGGGTGAGCAGGTATGCAATAATCGTGCATAGCATGTGTACTCTATCAGGTACTACAGATACAGGATGAGATGTATAATACTGAATGCTGAGCAAGGGAATAAATAACATCTACACGGAATGTCAACGTGGAAAATAATCGGTATCCATCAATACACCCAAATCCCAGTAAAACTCAGGTGTCGTCATCCTCATCGGCCCTCAAATCCAGTAAATCTCATAGAATCGTGAGTGCCCAATATCGGCACTCGAAATATCATAAAATAGTCATGTCTAGCATCGACACGAAAATCCTCAAATATCGGGCTCCGTCCGTCCGGATCGGCCCACGGGCTCCGTCTGCGGAATCGGCCCTCGGCCCCGGCAGTACGCGTCGTCCCGTATCCATCTATCGACTATGGTCGGTATCCTCCGGATAACCGCCAGGTCCAACCAATCACCGGTAGGTATTAGTCCCTCCTCTGGGCTCACCGTCTAACAATACGAGTCTTCTTTCCCCGGGGTACCATACCGGGTCCACCATGTACCCACAATCGGTGCCTACCGCTCCTCGAATCGGGTGTACTCACACAAGCTCTCTGGAACCGAGAAAACTCATGGCGGACGCACTGAAATATCATATCAAGAGAAACCGGGTTTTTAAAACAGTGCGTATTTTCTTAAAATAATACCACGGTTCTCAAATCCAGAAATCCCATAAATCCAAATTCAATGCGTAAATCCATGCAATGTGTCGTATAACACTAAGAGTAAAAAGGGAAAACCGCTCTTTTAAAAGAATCCAGTTTTGAGAATATCTCATGCGGTCCCTATTATTCATGAAATCAAATCGATATCATCCATGTATGTAGCATATGTAGGTATGGATGTGCAAAAGGATATATACGCGAATATGAGTGTAGCACTACTATGAAAATACAGTGTGCGTGTACGCAAGTATGAAGATATCAATATATGTGTGCACTGGTATGAATATACAGTGTGCATGTGCACATGTATGAAGATATCAATATATGTATGCACTGGTATGAATATACAGTGTGCATGTACGCAAGTATGAAGATATCAATATGTGTGTGCACTGGTATAAATATACAGTGTGCATGTGCGCAGGTATGAAGATATCAATATATGTGTCCACCGGTATGAATATACAGTGTGCATGTGCACAGGTATGAAGATATCAATATATGTGTGCACTGGTATGAATATACAGTGTGCATTTGCGCAAGTATGAAGATATAAATATATGTGTGCACTGGTATGAATATACAGTGCGCATGTGCGCAGGTATGAAGATATCAATATATGTATATGCCAAAATGCGACCAGTCATGACAATCATCAATGATACGGTAATCAAGATGATATAAAATTCGTAGCAATCCAATAGTGCGGGTGTCATGGCAATCACTAACGGTGTGAGTGTAACATACAAATAGTGCTCGTGCAGTTTAACCGTTAGCGACAATGCAGTATTCTATAATTACCATTTCTACATGCAACAAAGAGGGTATGCTACAATAGTACATAAAATCTACGACTAAATATCCTAAAAACGACCTGACGCTTAACACCATACAGGCGATTTCCCCGTAAATGTTAAATCTACTCACCTGGTCACGTGCTAAGCGTAGCCGACCACTTGCTTCCCTTTCTTTGCGGCGTCCGACGTACCCGCCTGCGAACCTGGAATTTACATAAGGAATCCATATAAGCAAAATATCTCGCAAAACGCGATATCGAAATCAAACGAGAAACACGCGTCGCAAACTAAACGCGCGTGTGTTCGATACGCTGAAACGTGCGTATATGTGTCTAAAACTACCCCGACACGTCGCGATACGCTGGAACACAGAACCCACTCACGTATCACACATGTCGCGCAAACAAAACGTAATGGAAAAACGATATATCGCCCCAGATTTTGACACAGGTGAAAACTTACAAAATTGCATATACCACAGACCCTAAAAATATAGCAGACTCCTCTAGCCAAAACCCTAACCCTTATGTCCCCTGTCTGGCCGCAAATTGCGGCCAGAAAGAATAAACTGGCGGCCTGGTTTGGGAGTCTGGGGCTCGTGCTCTGGTGGTGTGATCAGGGTCTAAAAAGTAGGCTACAGTTAACCCAAATTTTCTCTGAAATACCCGGGTCTATAGCAGATCACTGAAAGCTAAAAATTCACTTTAAAACGTTAAATTTTGCACAAAAGAAAACCTAGGGTATTTTGGTGAAATCTGGGTTAAAGCTAGGTTTATGTGGCTCTAATAACACTTAACTGAGTTAATCTAACCACCAAAATCATATCCTAACCAAAAGTCCACACAATTCACCATATTAAGCACAAAACTCACTTTTATCACTAACCGATGCTAAATCTACACAAAACTTAGCACAAAAGGGGAATTGGGTTTAAGAATTATACCCTAATAGCCCCTAGGAAGCAGGAGAAGGAGGAGAGGAAGAAGATGAGCTGCTGCTGCTGCTGCTGGAGCTGCTGCTGGAGCTGCTACTGCTTCTGTTGTTGCTGCTGCTCCATGTTGTTGCCGTTGTTGCTGCTTGCTGCTGTTGCTTCTTCTGCTGCTACTGCTGCAGCTGCTTGTAGTTGTGTGTGTGTGAGTGAGAGAGTGGGAGAAGTGAGAAAAATGAGTGTCAAGGCAAAAGAAATGAGGGCTAAGGCTAGTCAACCCCCCTCTCTCTCTCTTCATTAAATGAAAGCATGGCAAGGCCATCATGCCCATTCTCTCTCTCTCTCTTTCTCCCTCCAAGTCAACTAAATTTAAATCATTTCCATTTAAAAAAAAGAAAAAAGAAACACACACTTAATTAAAAACCCAATTAACTTAATTCAATTTAAAATTAGCTTAAGGAATAATGGTTAGTTCACCATGGTTGCTAATCTTGGTTTAACCCCAATTAAACCCTAGTTTACATGCACAAGTGTGTGCAAGCCTAGGAAAATTCTAATAAAATATTCATTAAATTTGATAAATTATTTGAAAATCGTTTTGGTAAACTTTTTATTAAAAACCATATATTAAAATATAATTAGCCACTAATCACATCCTAAGGTGTTACATTACGGCACAAGTGACGGACGCTCATTTGTAAAGTAATAAATATACGTTCCTATATGTTTTGCTCAAATATACGTTCCGCCGTTTTGAAATATCCCAAAAGGTTTTCCTTTATAAACGTTCGTGTCGCTTGTGGACACGTGGAAAATAGCGAGACTATAGCTCCTTTTTGAAAACCTCTTGGTAAACTTTTTATGCATGCAAAGTACTCAGGTACTGTCCTCAGATCAGTCATGTTCGGCTACTACAGAATATAGTGCCCATCATGAAAACAAGGTGCTCAAGAGCAAAATCAGTCTTGGAAGGCGTATCCCACAATCACATGCGTCTGGTGTGCACGGAAATCAAAGCCAAATACAAATGCTATGAATGTGCACAAAACCAAACTATGTGCAATGGGTGTGCACGAAAGCATCTGTCCAGTGCAACGGATGTGCACGAAAATAATATCAAGTGCATATATAGTGCACGAAAATCTCAACCCAGTGCAACTAACCTGCACAATGAAAATCCCAATCGAGTGCATCCGGTGTGCACAAAATCACATCTCATATCATGTGCCCAACATGCGCGAAATCCAAATCAAGTGCATCCGTCATGCACGAATGAAATCTAAATCAAGTGCATCCAACATGCACGAATAAAATTTCAATCAAGTGCATCCGATGCGCACAAAATCCTATACCAAGGGTCTAATATGCGCAAAATCCAACCCAAGCGCGTCAGGTCAGTATAAAACATCTAGTGCAGTAGCATGCACGAAAACGAACATCAAGTGCAAACGGGCACAAAAACATAAATCTGGTGAACGAATGCTCAAATATATAAATCGGGTGCAACCAATGTACGGAGTATAAATCTAGTGCCCTCAATGCACGAAATATCAATCTGGTGCAACAAATGCACGAAACGAAAATCTAGTGCAACAAATGCTACGTTTATTGATTATTCGTTAAGACGTAATGTACGGTAGCTATGTAATGATTGTCTATAGCATAAATTATGCGATTGGTTAGGACAGTCGTATGACTTTTTTGATTATTCGTCAAAGGTCATGCGGGTGGGTATAATGCAATCATGGATAACGATGGGTTGAACTTGACTAGGATCTTTTGATTTGTTGATTATTTGTCAAGGTCACTAAGGTCCTAGGGGCAAAAACCACATCAGGAGTTTCAAATATACAGGAAACTTGCTAGTGTTTCATACCTTCTGGAGTGTGGTAACTAGAGTGGCTTCCATCTAGGTTATCATGCAATGATGGTTGGATCCCGATTCCACTGTGAGCATTTGTTACTCTTTGGGAGATATTTTTCAACTCCCAATTAGCTAACATATTAGGTGTCTAGAAAGGTGTTAACAGGGCTACGCCTTTGCGGAAATGAGGTTTATTCTAATTAGGTCCGTGCGAGAGTACGGGGAACCTCCCTCGGAGCACCAACACCCATTTGGCTGAATGGTTAGCGAACTTGTAAGGTGTTAATGATCCCGACTAGTTCTCTTTTTAAGGTTTGAAGGAGAATTCGAGGAAACAGTAGGAGCCATCCTGTTTAGATAAAATAATAACCAATCTAAATTAACAAGAGCGCACGTTGAGTGTTTCTTTTCTCCCTATTCAGGTAGCAACTGTTAGTGATATATACCCTAGAGGCCATTATTGTATAGTACATTATTGTATATTGCATTTTGGAAGTTTGGGATATATACAGATATATAACAATCTTGCTCGATATGATAGTTTGCTATCTGGTTTGTATCTATCTTAACATGTTTATATGTTTCTTTTAATATATCGCTAATACATGTTGATAGAGACTATAGAATCTTTTGCTTGACTATCAGCGTTGTGATAACAGTCACACTAGTAGGGGCTGGGTAGTCAATTAGCACATACTTAAACTTGTCCCCAGTTGTAGGATTATCGAGACTGGGCATCGATACTCCATAGTAGACTAGTGTATACGCTTTTTATCCCCGTCAGGGGAGATGGCCTGTCCCGCAACCATTAGTATACGGTACTAAAAATAGTATACAGGTGCTCATTAGGTTATGAGTTACACTGGACGGACTCGCTGGGAACTGCTAGTTGGTATTATACTTTTCGTCAGATAGCAGTTCTCCAGTGACATGAGTACAGATTAGTCCGTTGACTTGACATCACTATTAGTCTTGAGTGTGTTCCCACTGTACTTAGATTACTACCCTACCACGGTTTTGTAGGGTTACCTAGCACGACAAAAAGGTTTCGGGAGGCATCGTCCATGCCATTTTCAAAAAATTATCATGCTAATTACCGTAACCCTAGAATCTTAACTTGAGAATTAGACAATAGCATATGTAAACAACTTTACAACTAAGTGAACAAGGAATACAACCTTTGTAGACCGGTCCTTCAATTCGATAGCTCCAAGTAGTGGTCCCTTCGCAGCGAGTAATGATCTCCCGAACTCTTGAGAGGCTCCACAAGGTGAAAGATGCAAACATGCTTGAAGTCTTCAAAGCCAAAGATGATCTACGTCGAGGAGACACCGACTCAAGCTATCTCTTCACTAATATGGAATTAGTGAAGCAAACACCCTAAACTAAATGGCTAGTTTAGTAGAGGATGATGAAGTAGGAATTTTGTTCACTTTAGAATTTATTTTCTCACTATTTTTCTTCACTTCATCAAAAGAAAGAGAGCTAGAAAGAGATGAAGCAGAAGATGAAGTGATGAATGAATAAGAGTGAAGTTAGAAATGCAACCATGGGTGAGTTCATATCATATACTAACCCATGTAGAGAATAAACCATGGCTAAGTGATAATGGTTAGGTTAATAAATATCTTAGGTAAAACAAAATTAGTGGACTAAGTCAATGGTTCTACAAGCTTCCATCCAAGCTCAACCATGACCAATTTCCAAATAATTTTGAATTACTTATATAAATAAAAACCCATACATTATCAATAGCATGGTGTAAGTCTCATACATCCATGTTGCATGTATAACCTAGCATGCCACAATAATATATATCACATATATATTATTTATGCACAAAAAAAAACAATACAATTAACATATATCACATATATATTAAATGTATCATAAGCGAGAAAAAGGAAATACTTAAGTGAGCAAATATTAGTTAATGTAATTTAATATATCAAATATATAATTATACATTAAATTATTAAATCAACACTTGATTTAATAATCCGGTTATATCACATATAACCGACTAATATCATATGTATCATTTTATCGAATCAACACTTGATCCGATAAACCGGCTATATCATATATAACCGACCGATATCACATATCGCGAGAAATAGAATACGGTATCACATACTCGTATTATTCTCGGTCCCGCACATATCATATATGTGCTCCTACTCCGTTTCTCCTGAGCCAAGAAACCTCTGTGTAGGACTCTAAAGACTCGTCAATGCGCCGGCAGTAGGTGGTGATCATATCAGTCACCCACAAGCCGTGAGCGGTCAGCTAAACGTAACGGCCACCCGGGTATTGAGCGATCAGAAGACCAACAAGCAAGCCTGCTCATACTCCTGTAAAGCCTGTCACTAACACTACCGTACAGTCCGGTCTCTTCGTCTGATATGTCGCATATCCAGTCTAGGCGTGGTGTCCGTCAGACCCCAGTACTTGATAAGTCATGCCGATGTGAGGCTCATAACGGGTCAAGAAACTACTGATAACACTTACCAGTAGATCTCCATATCAGCCCTGGCCAGGGACTTCCTGTTATAGCCAATCGAGCGCAGCGCAACAACAACCCCCAATACCGGGAGAGACGAAACCCCTCATATCGCTCATTGCCTCCATGTGATTCGGGACTGTACCCAAAAGCCACCATTTTGCATGTTCTCTTGAACGTGGTAAGGTGGAAAACAAAGCACAGTGGGAATCACATAAGACTCTATGACGATCTCGGGTCTACAGACTAACCTGTACCAGTGTCACCAGAGAACTGCTATCTGACGATAGGTATAATACCAACTAGGAGTTCTTGGCGATTCTGTTCAGTGTACCCAGTCTCCACTAAGCACCCGCATACCATCTTTGATGTCAAACACCAATGGATGTGGGATCATCCATCGCCCATCATATGGATCAAGAAGCGTATAAGCTAGTCTACTCTGGAGTAACGATGTCATGTCTCGATACACCTGATCAGTCGAAAATAATGTATTTTTAACACGTCAATTTCCCTATCTTTTGCATTCATCTAGAGGTGTTCGGTATTCATATTGCACATATTAGCAAAACGGTTGTAAAATACAAGATTACATGTGTTATACTCTAAAACCGGCATTTTGAGGGAAATTGACTGTTTATCATGGCATCGCATCATCCTTGTATAGCGCAACACTTGTCTCGAGAATCTGTGTAGGAAATTGCAGAAAAAGAGCCGAAACTATGAAAAGTGCCAAGTCCAAGACTTGTAATCTGGCAGAAATCAAGAAAGTAAAATAAGATTCCACACATCATAACAGTGCCACAAAGTCAGCCCAATAATATCCCAGAAGTTCCATGCATAGAAGCCTCCATTACCGCCGCGGATCCGCGACTGTATAGTGACGTCAGCTTCCCAAATTTCCTCCACGTGTCTCCCTTTAACAGCTCAGCTTCCAGAAGACTCCAGAATGACCACGTGGCTTCAACCAGAAGGCTCGGCCTAACAACCTTACCCAAGAATATTCCTCATTCTAGAATATTCCCTCCAACAAACTTCTTCTAGAAGCCTCCTTATAACAACCTTTTTCTAGAAGGCTCCTTATAACAACCTTTTTCTAGAAGCCTCATTGTAACAACCTCATTCTAGAATATTCCCTCCAACAAACTTCTTCTAGAAGATTCTTTCTAACAACCTCATTTTGGAGGGAAAATTCAAATGAGGTGGTTCATTTTGGAGGGAAAATTCAAATGAGGTGGTTCATTTTGGAGGGAAAGTTGTTCATTTTGGAGGGAAATATTGTTCATTTTGGAGGGAAATTTGAAATTTGAATTCTAGATCTAAGGTTGAGATGCTTATAAAAGGAAACCTAGATCTAGGGTTTTGGGTTGTTCATTAGTTCATTAATATCTCATCTCCCCCATTTCTAACACAAGTTGAGTGACACAACTTGTGCCTCAAACCCTAATCCAAAATCCAAAGCCAAATTCAAGATCCCGAGTACCATTCAAGCAAGAAGCCTTCAACCTTTTAGGAGCGGAGCCGATCTTCAATCGAGCAAGTGATCCAAGCCGATCCGCGACTCAAGAAGACGAGCGAAGCCAAATCGACGATCGAGTTCTTCCTCTTATAGTTCTTGAGCGATTTGTAACGGAATTGTTGATAAATAAAAGGTGAAATTCTTTAATCTTGCTTTCTTTAAATTCTTGCATCATGATTCGATCTCAATTTGTGATTGTGGTTCTTGTTGTGATGTTTGAGTAAAACTCCGCTCGTAAAGGAGTCGAGACGATCAATAGAATGATGATGTAACAAATCTTAAAACGATTCTTAAGTCCTACGAGTTTTGTAAACCCTAGCAAATTGAAGAATCGACGACCTAGTTTCGTTGCGATGCTTTCTTGATTGTGATCGCTCGAAATTAGGGATCCACGATCGATTCTTGAATTTACTAGAGGCTAGAATGTGAATGATATCAACGAAGGAACAAGGGATAGAAGATGAAACCCTAGTTTCATAAGAAATCCCTAATTCTCGTTGTTCATCATCGATCTAGTATCAATTCATCGATGGATAAGAATACGTAATTGCTAGATTTCATCACATCTATAGATCCGATCGATTCCTACGAGCCTCACTTCGATTCTTGATATTTGATTTGGAAATCATCACAAATTCTCAATTCTTGATTTTAATTTTTTCTTAGATCTAGATTTTTCTAATTCTTAAAATTCAATTTACAAATCATGAATTGTTTCTTTTCTTTTCTTTAAAGTTTCAACTTATCTAAATCGAAACACGAACGATTACACTTTCCCTGTGGGCGATCCGCACTTACTAATGCACTACATTCGACACCGTTATTGATTGCGGTCAAAATATTTTTGGTTGTGATTTCTATACAATTTTCCATACTACACACACCGGAAATCGTTTCAATCAAATGGCGCCGTTGCCGGGGATAGTGCGCTAATTGTTCGTATTTTGAAATTTGAGTTGAAAAGTTTATTCCATCTATATTTTTTTAGATCTAAATTCGCACAAACCCTAAACGTGTTGTTGTGATTTGTTACAAGGAAATCTGGAATTTGTGGAGCTGTGGAAATTTTTTTCAGAGCATTCCAGAGAGCTGTGTAAGTGAACAGGAGCCTGTTGTGAAATTTTTGTGCAGTGAAGAGGATAAACCGCGGCGGATCCGCGGCATTAGGCGACTCCCGCGGCGGAACCGCGGCGCTACAATAGCGCTACAGTAAAAAAATTCTCAGGTGACTCCTCTGCTTTCTTATCTCCTCCTAAATCTGCTCCAATTAACAATTTGCTGCAGGTTTCTTTGCAAAATTCGCAGCGCCGCAAAAGCAAAATAAATGTGTGCGTGTTTTTGATTTTTGGTTGTTTGCATATTAATACGGAAATTAAGGGGCACGACCAAATCCAGATTAGGTGGGGAGTTCATTACCCTTCCTAAGCCCCAAAAATCACAAACTTGCATCCGCATTACCCTCATTAACTAAAAAAGATCTAGAGATGACTCTAAGGACCGTCGCGCTCACTTAGGACAGAAGAAGGCCGTGGGTAATTCATTGCTTATCCGCGTTTCTTTTGTGGTGTCTAAGGCAGGTGTGTCGAAGGCTAGTGGTTACTTAATTAGGCCCATTACTTACGTAGTGGAGAACCTCCCACTTACCTGGCCACAGGAGAGACAAAGAGGCAGTGGAGGATTGATCCTGCGACTTGTCTTTTGGCAGTTAGGAGCGGTCTAGAGCTTTGACCTAGGTGACCACTAGATTTTAGGGTTTTGCTTGTTACATTTGTTGTGATCGCATCATATTTTCAAAAATCCGTATCATTTTTTCAAAACAAACACCAACACTTTATTCATTCCCCTAATTATAAGTCACGCTGCCACTTGCACTAACCCTTTTTAGTGCAAGATAGGCTGGACACGGGATTCTAGTGCCCGTTTAGTCCGCGTTCCTCCGATCGACCCAAAAGTCGGTATTTCTACATTTACCTCTTCTTTACCCACCACCACACCCACATCGATGGATCCTCCTCCATCGAATTTCTTTACCACTACTCTGCCGTCGTCCGTTGGTGCGCAGAATCCACCCCGCCTCTCTCTCCAAGAGAGGTGCTATCCTACACGAGGTCCCCTTTCCACCTGTCTCTCCATTCCACCAGCCAATGGGGAATATTTTGAAATTAAACCCCAATACATCAACCTTCTACCAAAATTTCACGGTCTCGAGACTGAAGACGCATATGCCTTTATCACCAAATTTGAAAATGTATGCGCAATGATGGGTACCTCACAGCTTTCTATGGATGATATGTGTCTACGTCTTCTCCCATTCACCTTGTGCGATATAGCCGAGAAGTGGCTTTACAACACAACCGCACATTCCATCTCAAACTGGGAAGAATTCGTCAAAGCATTCCGTAAGAAATTCTAGCCACATCATAAGACAGCTCGAGTCCGTAGCGAAATAAATCAATTCACCCAGATTCCAAATGAACCATTTTCAAAATGTCTTGAACGCTTCAAGGATCTGTTAGTCCAATGTCCACATCACGGAATCCCTAGATGGGATCTGTGTAGAATCATATATGAGGGCATTAAGCCTAACACAAAACAGACCCTTGAATCCATGTGTCAAGGCAACTTCATGACCAAAGATGATGGGGAAGCCTGGAAATTCCTAGAAGATTTCGCTGAAAAGTCTTTTACAGTGGGAGGGTATGAGTCAATCGTCTAGGGATGGCAATGATATTTCCATAGGAGTTAGAGCTGAAATTTCAGCTTTACACAAGAAATTCGACAATATGGAAAACAAATTTTTAGCCGCCGCCCTAAGTCAAATGTCACTCTCCAAGACTGTATGTGGATGCAGTTCTGATCCTTCTCATTTGACGGAAGAATGTCCACGAAATTCTCCATTTCAAGGTCATGAGCATACCAATGCCGCATTTCAAAGACCTAGGAACGATCCTTTTTCTTCCACATATAATCAGGGTTGGAGGAATCACCCTAATTTTACTTGGAACCAATCACAAAATCAAAATACGGTTCCAACCCAAAACAATTTCCAAAGGGTCCCTCCACCACAACAGCAACCACCACTTCAATTGAGTCAGCACCCCTTCCAATCACAAAACTTCCAAAATCCGGCCAACACTTTTGCACCACATGAAAAGTCTTTGCAGTTGACCGGTACAGATAATACCTCTGCACTAGCACAAACCTTGGATACTTTCATGAAACAATCCATCCAAGGGACGGCAAGTTTGCAATCTTCTATCGAGAATGTAATGAAGATCATTGTCTCTCAAAATGAGAATATCAAATCGATGGAAGCACAAATTGCATAACTAAAAGCCGAAATGAGTGCAAGAGAGAAAGGGAAACTTCCAGCTCAACCTTTACCCAATCCTGGCTATTCACATCATGTGAATGTAATCACGTTGAGATCTGGAAGAGTGCTTGACAATCACGTTGGGGAAGAGATTGATGACACTGAAAAATCTATCAATGATACCCCGGCTGAGACCTTTCCTTCCACTTTTACTTCTAATTCTGATCCTAGTTCTTCTACCCCACCATTTTCTTCCGAGCCTATTCTCCGTTTCCCACAAGGCTCGCCATCTCAACCCATCTTTTCTAGTTCTCCACGGACGATCCCCACTTCTATTCTGGGATCGGGTCCACACACACTTCCTTCTCCTATGATGGACCCAGCGCTTATTGCTAAAGCACCTTATCCTAATCTGTTAAGGGCTAACAAATCGAGTCCACATATGGAGAAAATTATGGACATGTTTAAGCAAGTTAACATCAACATCCCTCTCCTAGATGCCATCCAACAAGTTCCGTCATATGCGAAAACTCTCAAGAACTTGTGCACTAGGAAGAGGAAGACTCAAGTGTCCAAGAAGATATTCATGGCAAAGACTGTAGACACGGCTTTCCCCCAACAAGTACCGAGGAAACGTAAGGACCCTGGCTGTCCTACTATTTCTATTTCTATTGGGGAAAACACATCAACCGTGCTCTACTAGACCTTGGCGCTAGTGTTAACTTGCTTCCATATTCAGTCTATGAGCAACTAGGTATCGGAGTGTTAAAACCCTCGAGCATAACTCTCCAGATGGCTGATCGATCAATCACCAAACCTAGGGGTGAACTGGAGGATGTGTTAATAAAAATCGGGGAATTTATATTCCCTGTGGACTTTATTGTACTTGATACACAGCCTGTAGCGAACCCACGGAATCAAATTCCGGTGATTTTAGGTCGCCCCTTTTTGGCCACTTCCAATGCTATCATCAACTGTCGTAACGGTTCTATGACCCTATCCTTCGGGAATAGGTCAATTGAGCTGAACATTTACAAGTTGGGAAGTGTACCCTCCGAACCTACTGCTCAGGTCTGTTCTGTCGACTTAATGGATGTCGACAGCAGCGAATTTGATGATCCTCCTGATACCGATCTAGACTCTTTTCATACGTTATTGTTTGACCCAACTATGTATCATACACATACGGACTCTTCCACCGAGATGTCCGGGTCAACAACTAACACTGATTATGAATTGCTTTCGGAGTCTGAAGATCACCCCGCACTTTGTGATGACATTATTCTTCGGGGGTATTGATGGAACTTTTGAGGACATCATCGCTGATGAACTCGCATTTTTGAATGACACGGGTGTTGAGATGAATCATCTCCCAATCAATGAAATTGAACCTCCACCATTTCTTCTGAACTATAAAAAGAATGCGAGTAATCCATCACATTCACTGCATCGTCTCTCCAAAATGAGACGCACACACATTCTATTCCACTACTTACCCTTTCCCCACTTCTTCTTCCACCAACCAGAGCACTGCATTGATAAAAATTTTGAATGGTTGGTGTTAACTTTCGGTCTTTGCAAAGCTTGGCATCGACTAATGATTCTTGACCCCCTCTTGTGATTTTCAAAGCTTAACATTGTTTAACTCAAGTTTAGGGGGGGTATAATCTGGCTCTTGAAAAGAAAATTTTTACTCAAAATGATGAGCCAAGAATAAGTTTGGGGGAGGTTCTTCGCTTAAATATTTTTCCCCCACTAATAAATTACTCCCAAGCTTACAGGTTTTTCGAGATTTAGCAGATGGCAACAGTGAGGACACTGTTGAAAACAAGTTTGGGGGAGGTTTGTGCTTATTTTTGCATCATTTGAATCATACTTTGCATAAGCCCAAAACATTTCAAAACCTATAAAAATTTAAAAAATTTCAAAAAATATATATATATATATATATATATATATATAAATTTTTGTACATAAATAAGATAATAAAAGTTTAGATAGTGAAAAATTACATCCAAAAGATTTAAAAAATTTAAGAAAACCAAGAAAATTAAAAGTTTTCTTAAACGAACTAGTAATAAGTAGTTATGAGCCATTGTCCCAAGGGTTGCAAGGTGAAGGAAGTCACTAATCTAAGGTTAAAAATAAGTCTGAAAAATAGTTTCTATTCTGGAAGCCAAACATTTAGAACATTGATACCCTATTATTCGCACTTACACACGTCTTGAAACTCGGGATAGTAGAGGATACCTTGAAATGCTCTTGTCTAAAAGCCAAAGTATGAAGGAAATAAAAAAAATGAAGAAAATATAAAATGGTGAAGAAAAAAATAAACACTGGTTTTGTTATCGCCAAGGCAGCAATAAAAAAATATAGCGAGGGTGCTTCTTCACCTAGTGCCCTAAGGACAACTGGTCTGGGAGTCACTGCTAAGCCTTAGGTGGTGCAAGACGAGGAAAAACACCTAATAAGCAAGCACATGAGTAATCGGTCGGTTAGTACCTCAAGAAGTATTAACGGTCGCATGAAAATGTGTGAGCAAATCTAATATTCATTAATTAAAAAGTACTGAGGCAGATGGACAAGAGTATGATAGCTTGAATTGAATTCTCCGGGTGTAGGGATGTCTTTTACACACACGTAGGGTTATATGATCGATGTTTGGAAGAAAGATAGGAATAAAGAATAAGACGATGTTTTATTGAGGGGTTATGTGATTTCTAACATTTTTTCATGACTATTAAGATAGGGCTCATGACAACCGAAAAAACTAGCTTAGTTGGAAACCCTAATTTTCAAAGCTTTTCTTTTACAATTCTTGTCTTTATATGTAAATTTCATGGTCTTCCTTTTATTATTGGATTTTGTGGGTGCAATCCGCTGAAAACCCTCAGGAGACAACACTCCTCCTACTAGGGACACCTAGAGGTTTAAAGGCTTCTTGCACGTGCTCAGTGCAATCGTGTTGCCTACGAAAGTGTGCTAGTTAGTTTTTCTCTTTCTTTATTTTCTCCTTCTCTTTTTAATAAAACAATTCGCTCGAAATGAACGAAAATAAGTTTGGGGGAATTTGATCAGTCGAAAATAATGTATTTTTAACACGTCAATTTCCCTATCTTTTGCATTCATCTAGAGGTGTTCGGTATTCATATTGCACATATTAGCAAAACGGTTGTAAAATACAAGATTACATGTGTTATACTCTAAAACCGGCATTTTGAGGGAAATTGACTGTTTATCATGGCATCGCATCATCCTTGTATAGCGCAACACTTGTCTCGAGAATCTGTGTAGGAAATTGCAGAAAAAGAGCCGAAACTATGAAAAGTGCCAAGTCCAAGACTTGTAATCTGGCAGAAATCAAGAAAGTAAAATAAGATTCCACACATCAAAACAGTGCCACAAAGTCAGCCCAATAATATCCCAGAAGTTCGATGCATAGAAGCCTCCATTACCGCCGCGGATCCGCGACTGTATAGTGACGTCAGCTTCCCAAATTTCCTCCACGTGTCTCCCTTTAACAGCTCAGCTTCCAGAAGACTCCAGAATGACCACGTGGCTTCAACCAGAAGGCTCGGCCTAACAACCTTACCCAATAATATTCCTCATTCTAGAATATTCCCTCCAACAAACTTCTTCTAGAAGCCTTCTCATAACAACCTTTTTCTAGAAGCCACCTTATAACAACCTTTTTCTAGAAGCCTCATCGTAACAACCTCATTCTAGAATATTCCCTCCAACAAACTTCTTCTAGAAGATTCTTTCTAACAACCTCATTTTGGAGGGAAAATTCAAATGAGGTAGTTCATTTTGGAGGGAAAATTCAAATGAGGTGGTTCATTTTGGAGGGAAAAGTTGTTCATTTTGGAGGGAAATATTGTTCATTTTGGAGGGAAATTTGAAATTTGAATTCTAGATCTAAGGTTGAGATCCTTATAAAAGGAAACCTAGATCTAGGGTTTTGGGTTGTTCATTAGTTCATTAATCTCTCATCTCCCCCATTTCTAACACAAGTTGAGTGACACAACTTGTGCCTCAAACCCTAATCCAAAATCCAAATCCAAATTCAAGATCCCGAGTACCATTCAAGCAAGAAGCCTTCAACCTTTTAGGAGCGGAGCCGATCTTCAATCGAGCAAGTGATCCAAGCCGATCCGCGACTCAAGGAGACGAGCGAAGCCAAATCGACGATCGAGTTCTTCCTCTTATAGTTCTTGAGCAATTTGTAACGGAATTGTTGATAAATAAAAGGTGAAATTCTTTAATCTTGCTTTCTTTAAATTCTTGCATCATGATTCGATCTCAATTTGTGATTGTGGTTCTTGTTGTGATGTTTGAGTAAAACTCCGCTCGTAAAGGAGTCGAGACGATCAATAGAATGATGATGTAACAAATCTTAAAACAATTCTTAAGTCCTACGAGTTTTGTAAACCCTAGCAAATTGAAGAATCGACGACCTAGTTTCGTTGCGACGCTTTCTTGATTGTGATCGCTCGAAATTAGGGATCCACGATCGATTCTTGAATTTACTAGAGGCTAGAATGTGAATGATATCAACGAAGGAACAAGAGATTTCTTATGAAACCCTAGTTTCATAAGAAATCCCTAATTCTCGTTGTTCATCATCGATCTAGTATCAATTCATCGATGGATAAGAATACGTAATTGCTAGATTTCATCACATCTATAGATCCGATCGATTCCTACGAGCCTCACTTCGATTCTTGATATTTGATTTGGAAATCATCACAAATTCTCAATTCTTGATTTTAATTTTTTCTTAGATCTAGATTTTTCTAATTCTTAAAATTCAATTTACAAATCATGAATTTTTTCTTTTCTTTTCTTTAAAGTTTCAACTCATCTAAATCGAAACACGAACGATTACACTTTCCCTGTGGAAGATCCGCACTTACTAACGCGCTATATTCGACACCGTTATTGATTGCGGTCAAAATATTTTTTGTTATGATTTCTATACAATTTTCCATACCACACACACCGGAAATCGTTTCAATCAACACCCTCGACTAGGAACAATTTTAAGATGTACTTATGGACTACCCTGGCCCCACTAGTATGATCTCCATCATAGTCCTTGTAGTCAAGTGTTAGTTATATGTATGCCCTAGAGGCCATTACTGTACATATGATGTATATTGTAATGGATGCTTGAACATATATAGGGAAGACTTTCTTGCTCGACATGATAGTATGCTATCTGGTTGTACTTTATCTAAACATGTACTCTGATTGTCTCTATGTTACATGTTGATAAAGCCCTTAGGATATGTACACGACTACTGGGACTATGATGAGATCATACTAGTGGGGCCACGGTAGTCGACGAGTACATCCTATAACTGTTCCTAGTCGAGGGTGTATCGAGACAGGGCATCGATGCACCAGAGTAGACTAGTGTATACGCATCTTGACCCATATGATGGGCGATGGATGATCCCATATCCATCGGTGTTTGACATCAAGGATGGTGTACGGGTGCTCCGTAGAGACTGGGTACACTGGACGGACTCGCCGAGAACTCCCAGATCGTATTAGACCTCACGTCAGATGGCAGTTCTCCGGTGACACTGGTACAGAGTAGTCTGTTGACCCGAGATCGTCATAGAGTCTTGTGTGATTCCTACAGTGCTTTGATTTCCATCATACCACGTCCAAGAGGGCATGCAAAAAGGTGGCTTTTCGGTACAGTCCCGAATCACATAGAGGCAATGAGCGATAGGAGGGGATTCGTCTCTCCCGGTATAGAGAGTTGATGTTGTGCTGTGTTCGATTGGCTATAACTGGAAATCCCTAGCCAGGGTTGCTGAGATTTACTGGTAAGTGTTATCAGTAGTTTCTCGAACAGTTATAGACCTCATATCGACATGACTTATCAAGCTACTGGGGTCTGACGTTTACCACCCATAGGAGAGATATGCGACATATCAGACGACGAGACCGGACTGTACGGGAGTGTTAATGATTGGATTCACAGGACAATGTACAGGCTTGCTTATTGATCTTCTGAGCGCTCAATACCTGGGTGGCTGTTACGTTTAGCTGACCACTTGCAGATTGTGGGTGTTTGATATGATCATCACCTACTGCCGGCGTATTGACGATTCTTTAGAATCCTACAAATAGGTTTCTTGGTTCAGGCAAAACAGAGTAGGAGAACATATATGATATGTGCGGGACCGAGGATAATGCGGTATGTGATATCGTATTGGATTCTCGCGATATTCGATATCAGCCGGGTCATCGGATCAAGTGTTGATTCGATGAATCGGTAAATGATATATTAGTCGGTTATATGCGATATAGCCGGATTGTCGGATCAAGTGTTGATTCGATAATTTAATGTATAATAATATATATGATATATTAAATTACATTAACTAATATTAGCTCACTAAAACATTCTTTTTCTCACTCGGGTAATACATTGATATATATGCGATATATGTTAATTGTATTATTTTCTTTTGTTACAATAAATATTATATATGCGATATATAATATTGTAGCATGATATGATAACTAATGCAACATGTTTAGTAGAGATTAAACAAGATTAGGGTTTGATTTGGGTTAATGCTTTCTAGATGTTTCTAGAAGGTTTTCTTTTGTTTTTGCAAAGATATTTTCAAGTGACTCATTCTTAACCTAACCCAAACCCTAGCCTTGGTTAATTCTCTACAAAGGTTTAGTCAACCACGGTTGCATTATTGATCATCTTTATCCTTTCATTATTCATCAAAAAAGATTATTATTCATTATTCATCTTCTTCTTCTTCTTCTTTCTTTCATGGAAAAAGCTTACTAGCTTTTTTCCAAGTGATGATTATGTGTGAGTAAAAGATTATAAATGAGAGCTAAAATCCTACTTCATCATTCTCATCTACTCTTTCCCTTTAGATGAGAGTGTTCACTTCTTTTAGAGAGTGAGAGCTTGTGTTAACGAAACTTCAAGGTAGATCATCTTTGTTATCGAAGATCGGAAGCAAGCTTGCACCTTTCTCTTCGCGAAGCCTCTCGAGAGTTCGGAACACGATAATCGCAGCGAAGGGACTTCAACACGGAGCTTAATAAGTGAAGGACCGGATCTACAAAGGTTGTAATCCCTCTCACTTAGTGTTAAACTGTTTAACATGCTTGTTTTCGCCTAAACCCTAGTTTAAAGATCCGGCTTTGGGTTGTTCGGCACGGCTTAAATTTTAATCGCGCATGGTTGATGCCTCGTAGACCCTTGTGCGCGTGCCTGGCAACCCTACAGTGGTATCAGAGCCAAGCTAGCGCTTTAGGCGAAGTCTAGACGACGATCGAACACCGAAACCCTAATTTGAACCCCTCTCTGGATATTTTTCAAAAATGTGATTTTTTATGAATTAAAAATGCTCAGAAAATTAAGCAGGAAAAACTAAGAATTACTGTGAAGCACGGACCTGTAATGCGCTGATTTGACCGCGGAACCGCGGCCAAAATTTTGAATTAGTCCCTGGAACTTCATATATTTTTTCTTAGGTCCTTTCTTGTCATTTTTTTCTGGGAATTTTTTAATTCCACTCAAGTGTTGAGTTTTCTTGGGTTGTATTAGGGACTCGTTGATTCGATCGGATATTTTAACTTCGTTTAGTTTGTTCGGGTAATTTTTAGAACGTGTTAAAAAGTTCGACCGGATATCAATAACTCACTTTTTCCCCTGCCGGAAAATTTCCAAGCGTTGGATTTTTTCATAGTTTAGGAACGTTCTAAGTCGTGCAAGTAACGCGGTGGACCCTCTAGAAGACAACAAACCTTAACTCGATTATATGACCGTCTTGAACTGCCTCTGAATCTTATGGTTTGTGGCAGTACGGCGTGCCACATGTGAGGCGTTGGCTTGACCCTTCTACGGCTGGACCATTGGTACTGTGGCATGTGATGGATGTTTTTAAACTAATTTCAAGTGTTGAGAACTATTTGGGAAAACTTGGATGTTTGATTATTCGATCGGAAAGTTTAACATTGTCTATTTATCTAGAATGTGATACAATATTTGGAATCCACATGTAGTTATGAGATAACTAATTTGAATATTATAAATCTAGCAGTTCAGTCTCAGATGATCGGTTGCTTCGGAATTTTGATGTGATCAAAAGTCCGTCGCAATCACGTAGCGTACGCGGATACTCGCCGGGTAAACTTAATAGACAGCCATGCCCCATAGCCCCGACCAAGTGACTGTGGGAGAACCCCGTCGCCAAAAGTATCCGTTCGGGTGCTCGCGGCAGCGGTGTTCCGCCTTAGTGCACTTCGTCGACGGCATCGGGGGTGCGGCCGTCTACTGAAGTTTGCGCCGAGCATTCGATCTGGATGTCGGGAATCTTGTTGAATTGCCCGAATAGATATTGAAAAGTGTTTTCGATAAAGAGACTAAAATGCAGGGTTTATAATTGTTAGGCATGCGATGTATAAGGAATTCAATTGGTTAGGCATCTGATGTCTAAGGAGGTTGCGGATTCCAACTGTTGTCATTTTACACTTTCTTTTCTGTGACCGTAAGCGTAGTATGTGGTGTATCGCCGGCTTTGTTGCTATACATCAACGACAATCGGGATACGCATACTTTCTTACTTTGATGATATGAGATATTATGTGTTGCTGTGATATGTTATATTGGATCGTCGCGTTCTGAATAGCTGGGGTTTTTATGTGAGATGAGAGTTTTTCTTTTTCATTCATGTAAAATTCATTTGTATGTAATATTCTTTTATTGGGGCACTTCCGGGCTGAGGATGATGTCACCATTGTATATTATTTACTTTTCCGCATTAGGTAGACCCAAGGAGGGGAGCATAAGTAGCCGGGTTCTAGGGTCCAGTGGGAGACCATCTCGAGGAGTCGGGACCGGGTCTCCTAACCCTAGAATTGGCTGTGTTGCTTGCCGCTCTCGTAGGGGTCTAGGGATGTGGGTTTGGCTATCATCGCGACCGTGGAATCCGTGTTTTATACAGGCTCGTATTAAAAACATGGACGTCCTAGTATATCCAATATTTCATATATGTTCTTCTGCTGCAATGTTCTGTGATGAGATCATATTACTGCCTGAGACGAATGTTTATATTATATATATGAGATATATGTTATACTGCAGATTTCGTTTCAAATGTGATGCTTGTGAAGCATAATAAAATGGGACTTCATTAATGAGATTAATGAAATAAAAGAAACCTAAAGATGTTGTAGAAACTTGTTTAAAAACTGGTAGCTCTAGTTCTTGCTTTGCATAGTGGTGTTCCTTGTAGAACATCCAGCACCTTATTCGATAAGGAAAGAGCCGAGATCCCTTCACCATGAGTGACCTCTTTAGTGAAACTAGCAGATGCTACAAACTCGGTTTGTCTTTTGATTGCTTCTATAGTTCTTGCTTTGCATAGTGATATTTATGAAATATCCTGCACCTTATTCGATGAGGAAAGAGCCGACGATCCCTTCACCGGGAGTGACCTCTTTAGCAATACTAGAAAAGCCTCAAAAACACACCATTTAAAATCACTCGATTCTACAACAATATAAAGTTCACTGCGCAAAAGGTTTTCTTAAAACCTGTCGTAGCCCTCCGTCATTTCAGATAAGTAGTATTTAGTATTCGTGCTGTGTTTGTTGACTCAGTTAAGGCGTAGTGTGCGGTAGCTGATTAGTGCTTATCTGCAAAGCATATGATGCGATTGGATTAGGTAGTCGTGCGGCCTTGTTGACTCAGTCAAGGAGTAGTGTGCGGTTGCTGATTAGTGCTTATCTGCAAAGCATATGATGCGATTGGATTAGGTAGTCGTTCGGCCTTGTTGACTCAGTCAAGGGTCGTGCGGGTGGGTTTAATTCAATTGGGAAATGACGGGTTGAACTTTACTTGCGGTCTATGGTTTGTTGACTCAGTCAAGGTCATAGATTGCTTGGGGCAAAATATTATTGGGAATTTCAAGTGTTGAAATTTGCAATGAGATTGCATACCTTCTATGAGATAGTTGGATCGCGATACCCGCTGCGAGTAAGAGTTACTCCTGGGAGAGTTTTACACATTACAATTAGCCGATCAAGTAGGTGTCTAGAAAGGTGTTAACGGGGTTACGCCTCCGGGAAAATGAGGTTTACTTTAATTAGGTTCGTGCGAAAGCACGGGGGACCTCCCTCAAAGTACCGACACTGGCCTGGCTGAAAGATTGGCGAACTTGTAGCGTGTAATTAATCCCGGCTAGTCTTTCCTTTTAGGGTTTGAAGGAAGATTTGACTAAAACAGTGGGAGACATCCTGATTAGATAAATTGATAACCAATCTAATCTTGCAAGAGCAAACGCTGAGTGTTTTCTTCTCTCTCTCTCCAGGTAGCGACCATATCACGCCTTAATCAAGATAATAATACGGATGTATTGACCGAACCCGCTTGTTATATTGCGCTAGGGAACGTTGGTCCCGCTCCAACTTATAATTGTTATAAGACAGAGCAGGAAATTGGAGATTACTAGAATTCCCGTGCCGCCCAAACGAAGAAAGTGCATGTTGATGCATCTTCTTCGGGTATGTTCATTACAGAGAACTGTTTCTCAGTATCCTTTACGTCCTGGGTATGAGATACCCGATCAGGATCCCGCATATGTAATCTGTTACATGGGCTACAGATAGGTAGAGAACTGAGAACGGGTGATAAGTTTCATGAGATAGAAAATGGTGCAAGTGTTGCAGCCAAGTCTGTTGGTCACTATCACCCTGTATTACCAGAATACATTGATTCTGAACAAATGTTATTAGATACCGAACCTGATATACAATATCATATCAGTCTCTTTATTAGTAAAGAAAGGATATAATTTTGTATTGTTGGATAATGTTTTGAACATTTCCTATATCAAGAGTTGATCGCTTCAGGTACGTTATGTAAAAGCATAGACGTTCTAAATCAAACTACAGTTCTTAGTATACAGAACACACACGAGAGGAAGAGTTCAGAAATGAACGAATCCTTCTTGAGGCATTGTAGACTAGGTCATATCAATGCGACCCGACTAGCTAAGTTACATTTAGATGCATATTTAAATTAGTTTGAATTTACATCTTGTGAAACTTGCCGGTCATGTCACAAAGATACGATGACCATAGCTCTGTTTATTGCAAACAGAGAAAGAGTTAGTGAACTCTTGGGATTGATACATGCTGATGTATGAAGGTCTCCTGTCTACACATGCCAAAACCGGTTCTTTGTACTTCATTACATTCTCTGATGATCTCTCAAGATTCAGACATATGTTCCTGTTGAAACACAAGTCCGAAGCTTTTGAGATATTCAATGAATATAAGTTAGAAGTAGAGAACCAAAAACAGGTATAAGTATTATGTCCTTTGATGAGATCAGGGAGGAGAATACTTGAGCACGGAATTCCTGGACTATTCTAAAGGAGAATGAGAATCTCTCTCGGCATTACTCCTCCGTATACATCATAGCACGATGGTGTATCGGGGCGGAGCAATAGCACCCTATGTGATATGGTGTGCTCTATGATGAGTACTACTGAGTAGCCTATTTCCTTTTGAGAGTTATGCACTTGAGAAGCTGCATACCTATTGAATAGGGTTCCAAACCAAATCAGATGCCTACCACTTCATATGTGATATGGAAAGGGAAGTGCCCATATCTTAAGTTTGTTAAGATTTGGGGTTGTCCGGCCTATGTCTAAAAGAAAAATCCGGACAAGCTCGAGGCAAGGTCTGTTATGTAGAACTGGAAAGGTTCCAGCTATACAAACTGCAGCTGATGATTTGGTAGAACCAAATGATTCAATAGTTTCCAACGAACCTCAGCCTCTCCGCCGATCTAGTAGGGTTCCTCACCCGCCTGAGAGATACTTCAGTTTTCTCTATGACAGTGGGAGCGAGGATTGCATCATGAGATGATGACCCAACTAGTTTCGAGCTGGCCATCAGGAGTGGGACTCTGTAAGAATGGCTGGATGTTTAGCGATCTGAGATGGAATCCTTATACACCAACAAAGTATGGACTTTGGTTGCTCTATCTGAAGGGTTAAATCCCCATCAGGAGCAAGTATATCTTGAGAAGATTACTTGGTGTATATGGAAAAGTTGAGACTTTCAAAGCTATGCTTAAGTCCATCCAGATCCTACTTGCCACGGCTACATACCATGACTACGATATCTGGTGGTTGGGTGTCATGACTGCTTTTCTAAATGATGTTTTAGAAGAGAGCGTCTATAAGTACACAGCCAGAGGGCTTCGTAGACAGAGGGAGCAACGGAAACATGTGCAAGATGCTTTATAGGATAAAGAAGGCATCGCGGAGTTGGAGCATCTATTTTGATGTGGTAGTCAAAGAGTTTGACTTCATCAAAATGGTAGATGAACCTTGTATATACAAAAAGGTAGTAGAGAGTATGGCGGTGATCCTCGTAGAGTACATGGATGACATACTCTTGATAGGGAAGGAGTTTCCTATGCTACGATCGGTCAATCTCCGCTTATCACAAGGATTCTCCATATAGGATCAAATTAATACCTCCTAAATCCTGGATTTGGATCTATGAGATAGATCTAATTGGATGTTACGATACTTACTGGTTGTAGTGAGACGGTATCAATCGATCCTGGGGAGAATCACTGGAAAGGTTCCAGGGTGATAAGGACGACTGAATGTCAGTCGCAGGCATTGTTTTTACCCTCAGTGGAGGGACGATATGTTGGAAGAGTTCCAAGCTAGATACCGTGACATACTAGACGATTAAAGGAAAGATACATCGTTACCAAGGATGCTACCAAAGAGGCAGTCTGGATATATATAGGTTCATGAGATGAACTTCGTTCCTACCATTGTGTGACAATGGAGTTGTGGCTTATGCCAAGGAACTACCGTCCCATCAGAAATCCGGATATAATTCTTAGGCAGTATCACCTGATCATGGAGATGGTTGATCTCCAGGGAGATCGAGGTTAGGAGAGTAGACACAGAGGACAATAACACGAATCCACTCACAAATGCCTTTTTCCCAGAAGAGACTTTTATAGGATGGTTGAGTATGAGATACTTCAACCGCAGCTAATTGTTGGGTATGTGATACCACAACAGATGGCCCTAGTGCAAGTGGGAGATTGTTAGTTATATGTATGTCCTAGAGGCCATTACTGTACATATGATGTATATTGTAATGGATGCTTGGACATATATAGGGAGGACTTTCTTGCTCGACATGATAGTATGCTATCTGGTTGTACTTTATCTAAACATGTACTCTGATTGTCTCTATGTTACATGTTGATAAAGCCCTTAGGATATGTACTCGACTACTGGGACTATGATGAGATCATACTAGTGGGTCCACGGTAGTCGACGAGTACATCCTATAACTGTTTCTAGTCGAGGGTGTATCGAGACAGGGCATCGATGCACCAGAGTAGACTAGCGTATACGCATCTTGACCCATATGATGGGTGATGAATGATCCCATATCCATCGGTGTTTGACATCAAGGATGGTGTACGGGTGCTCCGTAGAGACTGGGTACACTGGACGGACTCGCCGAGAACTCCCAGATGGTATTATACCTCACGTCAGATGGCAGTTCTCCGGTGACACTGGTACAGAGTAGTCTGTTGACCCGAGATCGTCATAGAGACTTGTGTGATTCCCACTGTGCTTTGATTTCCATCATACCACGTCCAAGAGGGCATGCAAAAAGGTGGCTTTTGGGTACAGTCCCGAATCACATGGAGGCAATGAGCGATAGGAGGGGATTCGTCTCTCCCGGTATAGGGAGTTGATGTTGTGCTGTGTTCGATTGGCTATAACTGGAAATCCCTGGCCAGGGTTGCTGAGATTTACTGGTAAGTGTTATCAGTAGTTTCTCAAACTGTTATAGACCTCATATCGACACGACTTATCAAGCTACTGGGGTCTGACGTTTACCACCCCTAGGCGAGATATGCGACATATCAGACGACGAGACCGGAATGTACAGGAGTGTTACTGATTGGATTCACAGGAGAGTGTACAGGCTTGCTTGTTGATCTTCTGAGCGCTCAATACCTGGGTGGCTGTTATGTTTAGCTGACCGCTTGCAGCTTGTGGGTGTTTGATATGATCATCACCTACTGCCGGCGTATTGACAATTCTTTAGAGTCCTACACAGAGGTTTTTTGGTTCAGGCAAAACGGAGTAGGAGCACATATATGATATGTGCGGGACCGAGGATAGTGCGGTATGTTATACCATATTGGATTCTCGCGATATTTGATATCAGCCGGGTCATCGGATCAAGTGTTGATTCGATGAATCGGTAAATGATATATTAGTCGGTTATATGCGATATAGCCGGATTGTCGGATCAAGTGTTGATTCGATAATTTAATGTATAATAATATATATGATATATTAAATTACATTAACTAATATTAGCTCACTAAAACATTCTTTTTCTCACTCGGGTAATACATTGATATATATGCGATATATGTTAATTGTATTATTTTCTTTTGTTACAATAAATATTATATATGTGATATATAATATTGTAACATGATATGATAACTAATGCAACATGTTTAGTAGAGATTAAACAAGATTAGGGTTTGATTTGGGTTAATGCTTTCTAGATGTTTCTAGAAGGTTTTCTTTTGTTTTTGCAAAGATATTTTCAAGTGACTCATTCTTAACCTAACCCAAACCCTAGCCTTGGTTAATTCTCTACAAAGGTTTAGTCAACCATGGTTGCATTATTGATCATCTTTATCCTTTCATTATTCATCACAAAAGATTGTTATTCATTATTCATCTTCTTCTTCTTCTTCTTCTTTCTTTCATGGAAAAAGCTTACTAGCTTTTTTCCAAGTGATGATTATGTGTGAGAAAAAGATTATAAATGAGAGCTAAAATCCTACTTCATCATTCTCATCTACCCTTGCCCTTTAGATGAGAGTGTTCACTTCTTTTAGAGAGTGAGAGCTTGTGTTAACGAAACTTCAAGGTAGATCATCTTTGTTATCGAAATCGGAAGCAAGCTTGCACCTTTCTCTTCGCAAAGCCTCTCGAGAGTTCGGAACACGATGATCGCAGCGAAGGGACTTCAACACGGAGCTTAAGAAGTGAAGGACCGGATCTACAAAGGTTGTGATCCCTCTCACTTAGTGTTAAACTGTTTAACATGTTAGTTTTCGCATAAACTCTAGTTTAAAGATCCGGCTTTTGGTTGTTCGGCACGGCTAAATTTTTAATCGGGCTTGGTTGATGCCTCGTAGAACCTTATGAGCGTGCCTAGCAACCCTACATCATGTACACATCCTAAGGGCTTTATCAACATGTGAGAGCAAGACAGTATCACAATACAAGTCTACATGTTATGACAAAGAGCGACCAGATAGCATACTATCATGTTGAGCAAGAAAGTCTTCTCTATATATATCCAAGCATCCACTATAATATACATAATATGTACCATAATGGATTCTAGGGCATATACATAACTAACAGGTTTTAAAGAGTCGTGCAAACAGGCAGTGGTTGGGTGCAGTCCCAAAGTACTTGGAGGCAGTAGGCGATAGAAGGGATTCGTCTCTCAAGGTATTGGGAGTTGATATTGCCCTGTGTACGGTTGGCCAATACTATAGGTCTCTGGCCAGGGCAAGTAAGATTTACTGGTAGGTACACCAGTAGTTTCTCAGGTTGTATTGGGTCCCACACCGACACGACTTATTGCGCTATTAGGGGTTTGACGTTTACTACCCCCAGACCCGGTATGCGTTAGTCATAGACGAACATACCTAACAGTATGGAGAATGCCACTGATTGTTATATTTTGCTCTGCATTCCATATGTTCTATTTTTCTACTTACCGCAATCAAGTCAGTGTCGCTTGGTAGCTAGCCGATTAAGTACGAGTCGTCCACTGGGAGATGGTTTGTATTTTTGTTCTTGTTTTAGACGAGTCAAATAAAGAATGTATATGTTTGTTCAATTCTATCCTAATTGTTTGTATTTTATGTTCAAAAGAACTTGTTAGGGTTATGATTGGTTAGTAGAGTAAGGAATTAGTCTGTGCTTGTCATTTGCCGTTCTTGAAATAATGTTGGAATAATCGAAAGTAGCGGGGATTAGGGGGACATAGGAATGGGATTTGCGAGTTTAAGCAAGCTTTCCAATGAAAATCCATTTCTAGTGCCCTTGTCCGTCATTTACATGCTCTTATTTCCAACCCTAGGCCAAACATACACAACCAAGTCTCCAATTAGGTTACAACTACATGTCATGTTGTAGTGCGCCTAAAAGAATTCTTGACTTAGGTCGTGGCTATATATCACTTATAGCGCGCCTAAGTGAGGGGGTTGTGTTTGTTCCGTTTAGGTTCATTTCAAGCTGTTTGGCGAAGAGAAGCATAAGAGATTTTTCCATCTCTCATACTAATCTTCCTTAGCCCTAACAAGTGTGTAAATTATTCACACATTAAAAGAAAAATAAAACAAGAAAGAAAAGAAGAAAGAATGGAAAATACGATTTTACAAAGATAACAAGCTAACTACTTAGGCCCTCACCTAAGCAAGGGACTCCATTAGGTATCATGGCTTGAAAATATTGTTTAGAAAAGAAGAAAAACAAAACAAGAAAACCAACAACTACTTTAACAACAAATAATAAATGTTACACTAGGAATTAAAATTACAATGCAAGAATTTAAAGATACAAGTTGTAAAAAACCCTCATCATCATTAATGTTCCACTCAAAAAGCTCTCACTATAATTTTCATGGAAATAGATGAAGAAAAAGAAGAAACCACACACTAAATTACACTAAATCTAAATAAAGAAAAAGCATCCATGATTGGCTCAAAACTGGAGTATTTATAGGCAGAGGAGTGAAACCCTAGGGTCATATTCTGAGCCTATATAGAATTACAAAACTACCCCCAAAATTTGGTCGAGAGACGCCATGTGGCGGCCGCGGTTCCGCCGCCTAACCACCCATTTTACCGCGGTTCCGCTGCCATATTTGGGAATCAGTGTGTCATTTTTCTTGTGCCTCCTCATGTTGATTTGTTCTTTTGTTTGACAGGTTCTAAATTGCAAAATGGTTCCAAAATATTTTCATATTTTCAACAGTCCAAAATGGCTACTCTTTTAATCTTTTTGGCCCTAATCTCTCTCTCGAGCTTCACGCATCTCTTGATCTTTGTGTTGCCTCCCTCGTGCTCTGTGCTTATCCGAGACACGAATGACCGCTGAATTCATCTTGTCTCTTGAACTGTTAAGCGGCAGTTGACAGGTGTGGATGTACGGAACCCGGATTTTATCTATTTTTGGCAGATGTTCTGGATTTTGTCATAACTGTGGAGTTTTTGCGTGATTTGCGTTATTTTGGACTGGGAACCTATTACCTGTAATCATGTAGCTGAAAGTGTTTGTTAGCACCACCACTGGGTTTTACTAACATCAAGCATGCTATTTTAAATTTTTTTAGGGTGCTAATTAACACTAACCAAGATTTTAAAATAGATGATTAGGGTTTAACTATGATATCACAAAAACATTATAAAGAAAAGGAGGCTACAACCTTTGTAGACCGTGTCCTTCTCTTCTAAAGCTCCGGGTTGTAGTCCCTACGACTCCACTAGGCTCCACTTGAAGGTTGAACGAACTTTCTTCAATGGCCTTCGTGCTGAAGATGATCCATCCGAAATCCGCTAATCCAACCTACTTCTTCACTAAACTCTTTAGTGAAGGAAACACACTACACTCAAGTGTTAATTAAGTGTAGGATGGTGAAGTAGGGGTTTTGTTTGCTCACTAGGGTTCTCACAAGCTCAAGAGTGTTGCATATATGTATACCCTAGAGGCCATTATATGACAGTGGATGTATCGGTATGTGTGTGTGTGTGTATATATATATATATATATATATATATTCAAAGGACATTCTTGCTCGACATGATAGTATGCTATCTGGTTGTACTTTATCTTGACACGTGTTCATACCAGAATATTGCATTTTATACCGCCTATTCTTACGCTCGTTTGTTTATAGGCAGGTGCTTTTAATCAGTGTTTGCTACATATTTGCAGGATACTGGTTCTCAGCTCTAAACAGTGAAATTCATGGAAAAGTACGACAAATTCCGGATTACTGCCAACAACAGATAAAACACGGGTCTCCGCTCTCTATCCGTGTGTTGCCACACACCAGTTTAAGGGACAAAATGACAAATCGATTGTCATTTTCATGCACAAAGCTCAATGTCAACACAAGATCCAACATATCTACGCGGAGCTCGAGGAAATCATGGCAAAAGATCCACATCACATCACCTTTTGATCTACTGAAATTATGGAAGAATTGTGAAGAGCTTCTGAGAAAAGTACTATACCACACTGAAGAGTACACAAAAACAGGGAAATCGACAAAACCCCATTGCCTAACTCCTCATTAAGGCCGCGGTTCCATGGCATAAGCATGCTTAGGCCGCGGAACCGCGGCCATGATGACTCTGCAGTGGGTCGTTTTCTGGGGGCAGATTGGTACATTCATTTTGATTCAGAATATTGCCTTAGGTTCTCTGTTTACTGTCTATAAATAGCCCAGAACTTGCCAAGCCAGGAATGTTCATTCTTATGCCCACTTTTTGTTAGTTTTTAGTTTACTTCTTCTTCTTCTTCTTCATTCTTTCCTCCATGAAATTGTTGTGAGAGCTTTTGAATGGATGTTAAATGAAGATGATGGTTATTTTGTATCATTATTTTTTGCTTAGCTTCCCCCTTGAGCTCTCTACCTTAACTTGATCTTGCAACCTCTTAAGTGAGCTTGCAAGTTTAAGCTTTGGTCATTGATCTCAAGGGGTTGTATCATTTTGTTCTCTCTTTTGTGCTTCATTCTCCATGAGTTCTTTGCCTTTTCTTGATCTTGCAACCTCTTAATTGAGCTTGCAAGTTTAAGATTTGGTTATTGAACCCATGTCTTGTTTTGGGTTCTATGGTTCCTAGTTTCATTTCTTGCTCATTTACTTTCATGCACTTAAATTCCATGCACTTTTAATTACTTGCTTGTAATCTTTTCTTTTCTTTGTTTATCTTTTCTTTTGCCCTTTTTGGTTCGTTTTGTGAATGGTTGTAATTGTTGTTGTTAAGAATAAATACAATATTGTAAGTTAATGTTTCTTTGCTCATTTCCTTTTCCCGTTATTTTCCTTTGAACTCCGCCGAAATGTTATGCAAGCGCTCCGTTAGGCACCATACCCTACCAAGGTAACGGTGATTCCTAACCGCGATCGGTTGCGTTCGGTTTGGCCGGAGGCGAAAGCAAGAGACAAGAACGGAAGGACAAGGGTCAATAAGCCGGATTCCACGAATACCGTGCTTAAGTACCCTAATCCACGTTGTTGCCGATTGCTGTAGCTTCAATTGGTCAAGACTCGGCTCAAAGGTTTTGAGTGCGGATTTCCTTTGCTTACACTTTCGTATCTTTTCTTAACAACTTTATACTTGCATACAAAACACATAGGTTAGAATTGAATAAACATATACACATTCTTTATTGACTCGTCTAAAAGTCGAACGGACATACAACCATCTCCCTGTGGATCGACCCGTGCTCAACCGGCTAGCTGCAAAGCGACACCGTCCTGATCGCTGTTATAACTTTAGAACTTTGAACATCCGACACGCCAAAAGCATGCGATCAAATGGCGCCGTTGCCGGGGATACGGTAACGTATTTTCTTTCTTGTTATTCGGGTTAATATTCTTTTTGTATATATTTATAAATAAAAAAATAAAATCTTTTTGTTGTTTTTGATAATTTTTGTGAGCAAGTGTGCAGGCTAATCTGGAGCAAGTACAGTAATCCAAAAAGAAAACAGAGGTTTTTATTTTGGAGAAGAGAAGAAGTGGAGTTCGTTGACCAAAGACAAATCCCCGAGTCAAAATTTTGACCGCGGAACCGCGGTCAAAAGGTGCCTTGAGCGGCGGTTCCGCGGTCCCATTGAGGCCTCTGTGCCCAATTTTTTCTCCACCCCTTTTTCTTTTCTTTTATCTTCTCTGTGAATTCCACCATACTGTATTTTCTACAGATTTTTGCGGATTTGCGAACTACGATTGTGGGGGGAAAAGTGTACGTTCAAGGTTAAGGTGATTACGAAGTACAGTGCCAAAGATCCGGGTAGTTTGACCCGCGCAAGAGAACTTTTCAAGCTTCCCGGAATTGATTCAACGGGGGTTTCCTAACCCAAAAGCTTAACGGTACGTACTTTACTAACACCTTCTTCTCAAATCCGACGCATCCAATATACTATTCTTTGCAGGATTCTTTACAAGTTCGCTAGCAAACGCTAAAAATTGACTAACCCGTATTTGTTGCAGTGCTGTGCTTAAACTAAAACATGATTGTTTGATTCTTTATAGAATTTTTATTGAATTGCGCATTGCATACATTAATATGGACTTATGGGCAAGCGAACCCTATAATATACGGTAAAGGATTTCATCACCTTTTCCGTGGCCCACAAATCACGAACTTGAGCATAACGTTTACCCGCACAAACTTTAATAGAAATTAGACTTTAAGCCTTAAGGACTTCGCGCTCACTAGGAGAAGTTAACTGTGTTTAGAACCTCGCTTAACGGTATATTGTTTACGAGGTGTCTAGGAAAGTGTTAATGGCGAAACCGCCAAAAGAGAAAGGGTTATTTAATTAAGGACCTTCGCGAAAGCATCAGAAAACCTCCCCTTATCTCTGCACTTATCTGGCCTCGTGATCAGTGTATCTTGAGCCCGTTTCTCGAGACAGTTTTACTTCGACAATCAAGTTCTGGAGGATGTTTAGTTGACCTAGGTGAACCCTAGAACGATTAGGTGTGTGGTATTTTTGTGTCGTGATTGTTTTTGGTCCAGATTCTTTTTGTGTGTATATTTCATTCTTTTGTTAATATCTAACTAAAAAAAAATCACATTCTTTTTCCCTTCCTTTTCTCTGCCTTTCTTTCTTTCTCTCTTCATATCATGGGTACCCCACCTCGCAAAACTCTTGCCGAACTTTGGTACCCACAACCAGACATTACTTCTTACGGTTCTTGCTTTGGCCGAACGTCGAACGATCCCTCCATGCCCAAAATCTCTTTGAAAGATCGGATAGACGCGTCTAGGACAAACACTTGCCCTCCGCAATCCACTTTGTATCAACCTTTTCAACCTCACCCACCCTCTTATGTTGATACCCCTTTTGCAAGTCGTCCTTTGTCCGTCACTGAACATATTGAACAATCCTGTAGCCGATCTTTCACTCCTACAGATTCTTGGGATCAACAATTTCATTCACCTTCTTATCCAAATGTTGATCCTACTCCTGTCCAACCATTCAATTCCTACCAGTCCTACCCGACTTTTACACCTTCCCTAGACATTGCTTCTGAACCGCCATTTGGGAGTTTTCAGTGTCCAAACAATTTTGAATCTTTTACTGAAACCCCGTCACAACCCATGTCTAGTCTGGAACAGTCGTTGGAAGACTTTAGGGTAGCGTCGTACCAACAGATGATGGATTTGAATGCGTCGATGGCCGCCTTCATACAACCTAGTGACCCGGTAGCTAGTTTTCAACTAGCTCCAAATTTTCCAATGTATGAAGAGGCGGTAGGACAGGTTGAGAATTTGAGTGGAGAGAGTGAGCTGTACCCCCTTCCGAATCAAGTCTACCCGTTTCAACTTGCATCCCACAACTCCGGTTTTGAATGTCTATCTAGTGTTCCAAACGATTCATTGATTCTAGATAAAACAAATAATGAGTTGTGCGACTTTGTAGTGTTTGATTTACCTGACTGTGAAGGGTCCCTTCCAAGTGAATCCGTTCCTAAACATTTTGACCTCTACACCTCCACTTTAGAGCCTAAATTGATTGATATCCATACTTTTGTTGAGGTGTCTGAGAATATAAATTTTCACTTGAGTGAGGATATTGACGCTGGGAATATTTTGGATGATGAACCCGTATATTTGGCTGAGTTTTTCTCTCCAATTCATCATCCCGAGTCATTAACTGTTTTTCCCGAACCCCATATGCGTCTTGATTTTGATGAAATTTGCATGGATAAGCTGAATTTTGAGGAGACTTTTGAGGATATTTTTGAGGATGAAACAATTTTAATTGATGGGTCGGATGTTCCAATTCATCCCGTTCCTTTCATTGACTGTGTACACCCTCCTGAACCTTTAACCGATAACCTTCCTCAATCACCTACTTCCATCCTTTCCATCGTTCCGACCTTGCAAGAAACCGTCTTACTTTCATTTCATATGTCTGGTTTACCGAGTTCGGCATACCCATGGTTTCTCACGAATCTTGAGGGATTTGACCCAATTTCTCGCCATATTGATAGATTAGTACAATCCATCTTTTCACATTGCTCATTACAGATTGTACTAACTTATTCAATCCATTTCCACCCTCAAGTTCGTATTCCACTTCTTTCTCCCTTCCGCCATTCTTCTTCTCATATACCGAGACCGTATCCCGCTTCTATCCCCATACGGTCTCGCGTATTCTCCATTTCTTACCTCTCCGCGTTCTTTCACCAACCAGCACATTATAGAGATAAAATCTTTGAATGGTTGGTGCTCTCTTTTGTCCTGTGTAAGGCCTTCTATAGTTTTAAACTGTTCTCTTTCCCCCCTACTCCTGAACTTCAACGCTTAACAGTGGAAACACTGTTTTACTTAAGTTTGGGGGGGACCCTTTTTTGTATATATTTTTTGTTTTCCTTTTTGTTTTGTATATAATTTGTTTTTAGGGAGAGCGCCGATAATTTTGACCCTCTTGGTATAGCCTGACAGTGAGGGCATTGTCAAGTTTAAGTTTGGGGGTGTACTCGGTAAGCTTTCTTCCTTCGCATTCATTTGTATATTTTGCATTTGCATACCTTATTAAAAACCCACAAAAATTGAAAATTTTCCAAAAAAATATAAAAACTTTGTCGTCAAGTTAGCTAATAGGGTAACTTAGATTTTTATTCTGAAAGTTTAGTTGATATGTTAGAAATAACTAAATTCTAGGTTTAGGAATTGAAAACCCTAAAAATAACCCTCCTTCTGTTTAAACTTGGTGATTATACGTCCTTACAGTTTTTTTTATAGAAGTAGGTAATCTTGAGTTCAGTTCTTGAGTTAAGTTAAGATGAGGGGAAAGTATTGAAGCTTTACTGAAGGATAAGTCTGAAAAATAGTTTCTTTTCTTAAGTTCAAATTTAGAATGTATACACCCTACAAACTGCACTTACACGCACCTTGAAACTTGGGATAGTAGAGGATACCTAGAAATACTCTTGCCTGAAAACCTAGTATGAAAGAAAAAACGGTATTTAAAGCTAAACACCAAAAGAGCATTATTGAAAAATATATCCGGTCTTGAAAAAGAAAAATAAAAAATAAAAATAAAAATAGAATAAAGTCAAGACCTGGAAACTGCTATTTACGCTTTAAGCTCACACATTCAGTAATCGGCTGTTAGTGCCTCAAGAAGCATTAATAGTCGCATGAAAGGTGTGCAAGCAAATCCGTCCATCCTTAATGAAAAGAAGTAGTATTAGGTATTAGGGCAAGAGTATTATAGCTTGAATTGAATTCTTGAGTGTAGGGGTGCAAATATACACACACGTACGAGTATACAATCGATGATTGGATAAACGATAGAAATGAAGAATAAGACTTATGTTTTCTGTAAAGTTAATAAAAATCCCTGATTTGAGACCACACTTAAAGAAGGAAAACTCAGGAGATACCAACATCTTTCTAAACTTTTTTGGAACGTATAGGATCTAATGTTAAATAGATAGGAGGTGTGAAGCATTAGGGTTGAATATTTCTAACTTAGGATTATAGAATTTCTATCGTAGATACTAAACTGTAGGAGTAGAATCGATGTTAACTTATGACACTAGCTTGACGGGATTTTGTGGGTAGTATTCGCTGAAAACCCTCAGGAGACAACACTCCACCTACTAGGGACACCTAGAGGTTTAACGGCTTGTTGCACACGCTCAGTGCAATCGCGTTCCCTGCGAAAGTGTGGTTAGGAATTTTTTGTGAATAATTGGTTTATTTCGGGACGAGCAAAAGTTAAGTTTGGGGGTATTTGTTCATACCAGAATATTGCATTTTATACCGCCCATTCTTACGCTCGTTTGTTTATAGGCAGGTACTTTTACTCAATGTTTGCTACATATTTGCAGGATACTGGTTCACAGCTCTAAACAGTGAAATTCATGGAAAAGTACGACAAATTCCGGATTACTGCCAACAACAGATAAAACACGGGTCTCCGCTCTCTATCCGTGTGTTGCCACACACCAGTTTAAGGGACAAAATGGCAAATCGATTGTCATTTTCATGCACAAAGCTCAATGTCAACACAAGATCCAACATATCTACGCGGAGCTCGAGGAAATCATAGCAAAAGATCCACATCACATCACCTTTTGATCTACTGAAATTCTGGAAGAATTGTGAAGAGCTTCTGAGAAAAGTACTATACCACACTGAAGAGTACACAAAAACAGGGAAACCGACAAAACCCCATGGCCTAACTCCTCATTAAGGCCGCGGTTCCGCGGCATAAGCATGCTTAGGCCGCGGAACCGCGACCATGATGACTCTGCAGTGGGTCGTTTTCTGGGGGCAGATTGGTACATTCATTTTGATTCAGAATATTGCCCTAGTTTCTCTGTTTAATGCTTATAAATAGCCCAGAACTTGCCAAGCCAGGAATGTTCATTCTTATGCCCACTTTTTGTTAGTTTTTAGTTTACTTCTTCTTCTTCTTCATTCTTTCCTCCATTAAATTGTTGTGAGAGCTTTTGAGTGGATGTTAAATGAAGATGAGGGTAATTTTGTATCATTATTTTTTGCTTAGCTTCCCCCTTGAGCTCTCTACCTTAACTTGATCTTGCAACCTCTTAAGTGAGCTTGCAAGTTTAAGCTTTGGTCATTGATCTCAAGGGGTTGTATCATTTTGTTCTCTCTTTTGTGCTTCATTCTCCATGAGTTCTTTGCCTTTTCTTGATCTTGCAACCTCTTAATTGAGCTTGCAAGTTTAAGATTTGGTTATTGAACCCATGTCTTGTTTTGGGTTCTATGGTTCCTAGTTTCATTTCTTACTCATTTACTTTCATGCACTTAAATTCCATGCACTTTTAATTACTTGCTTGTAATCTTTTCTTTTCTTTGTTTATCTTTTCTTTTCCTCTTTTTGGTTCGTTTTGTGAATGGTTGTAATTGTTGTTGTTAAGAATAAATACAATATTATAAGTTAATATTTCATTGCTCATTTACTTTTCCCGTTATTTTCCTTTGAACTCCACCCAAAAGTTACGCAAGCGCTCCGTTAGGCACCCTACCCTACCAAGGTAACGGTGATTCCTAACCGCAACCGGTTGCGTTCGGTTTGGCCGGAGGCGAAAGCAAGAGACAAGAACGGAAGGACAAGGGTCAATCAGCCGGATTCCACGAATACCGTGCTTAAGTACCCTAATCCACGTTGTTGCCGAATGCTCTAGCTTCAATTGGTCAAGACTCGGCTCAAAGGTTTTGAGTGCGGATTTTCTTACCTTACACTTTCGTATCTTTTCTTAACAACTTTATACTTCCATATAAAACACATAGGTTAGAATTGAATAAACATATACACATTCTTTATTGACTCGTCTAAAACTCGAACGGACATACAACCATCTCCCTGTGGATCGACCCGTGCTCAACCGGCTAGCTGCAAAGCGACACCATCCTGATCGCGGTTATAACTTTAGAACTTTGAACATCCGACACGCCAAAAGCGTGCGATCAAATGGAGCCATTGCCGGGGAGACGGTAACGTATTTTCTTTCTTGTTATTCGGGTTAAAATTCTTTTTGTATATATTTATAAATAAAAAAATAAAATCTTTTTGTTATTTTTGATAATTTTTGTGAGCAAGTATGCAGGCTAATCTGGAGCAAGTACAGTAATCCAAAAAGAAAACAGAGGTTTTTTTTTTGGAGAAGAGAAGAAGTGGAGTTCGTTGACCAAAGACAAATCCCCAAGTCAACATTTTGACCGCGGAACCGCGGTCAAAAGGTGCCTTGAGCGGCGGTTCCGCGGTCCTATTGAGGCCTCTGTGCCCAATTTTTTCTCCACCCATTTTTTTCTTTTATCTTCTCTGTGAATTCCACCATACTGTATTTTCTGCAGATTTTTGCGGATTTGCGAACTGCGATTGTGGGGGGCAAAGTGTACGTTCAAGGTTAAGGTGATTATGAAGTACAGTGCCAAAGATCCAGGTAGTTTGACCCGCGCAAGAGAACTTTTCAAGCTTCCCGGAATGTATTCAACGGGGGTTTCCTAACCCAAAAACTTAACGGTACGTACTTCACTAACACCTTCTTCTCAAATCCGACGCATCCAATATACTATTCTTTGCAGGATTCTTTGCAAGTTCGCTAGCAAACGCTAAAAATTGACTAACCCGTATTTGTTGCAGTGCCGTGCTTAAACTAAAAAAACGATTGTTTGATTCTTTATAGAATTTTTATTGAATTGCGCATTGCTTACATTAATACGGACTTAAGGGCAAGCGAACCCCACAACATACGGTAAAGGATTTTATCAGGTGTCCAACCATATCTATCGTTGGATAGCAGTTCTCAGGTGACACTGGTACAGGTTAGTCTGTAGACCCGAGATCGTCAAAGAGTCTTTTGTGTCCTCCCACTGTACTTTGATCTCCACCCTACCACGGATCTACTGAGTCGTGCAAACAGGTAGATTTTGGGTACAGTCCCGAGGTACATGGAGGCGATGAGCGATATGGGGGGTTTCGTCTCTCCCGGTATTGGGGGTTGAGGTTGCGCTATGCACGATTGGCTATAACAGTAAGTCCCTGGCCAGGGTTGCTGAGATTTACTGATAAGTGTTATCAGTAGTTTCTCAATCTTTTATAGACCATATACTGGCATGACTTATTGAGTTATTGAGGTCGACGATACCATCCCTAGACTCGATATGCAGCATATCTGACGAAGAGACCGGACTGTACGGTAAGTGTTGCCAGTTGGCTCGATGGGAGTTTTGACAGGTTCGCTTGTTTTTCTTCTGATCGCTCAATACTCGGATGGCCGTTACGTTTAGCTGACCGCTTGCGGCTTATGGGTGTTTGATATGATCATCACCTACTGCCGGCGTATTGACGAGTCTTAGAGTCCTACAGAGGGGTTTCTTAGCTCAAGCGAAAAGATGTGGTGTGCATATGAGATATGCGCGGGAGCTCGATTAAATGCGTGTATATGATACCGTGTTTTAATCGGGCGTTTACTATTGGTCGGGTCGTATGAGATATGACCGGTTTATTAAATCAAGTGTTGATTTTATATTGACTTTTAGCTCACTTATTCAAAACCTTTTCTATTTGGATGTATGCATGAATGTATGCATATACACATGTTGATGTGAATGCACACATACATGCATACATGTGTGTCATGGTTGTTGATACAAAGAAGATGGAAATACAAGACTCACATGGAATAAATATACATATATATATATATATATATATATACACATATACATATATATATATATATACATATATATATATATATATATATATATATATATTATTGAGAAAATGAAAATGGATTAAATCATGGTTGAATTTTCTACTACACTATTCTTTACTTGACCAAAGTATGACCATGGTTTAATTTCCTTTGTTCTTTAACTCAATAATGAAAATATCTAGATATTTATTGACCATGGTTACTAGTGAGAGTGTCTCTCATATATATTTTCTTTTCTCATTTTATTTTGAGGATTATCCAAAAAAAAGAGAGCTCAAGCTAGCCATCTCCTTCTTCTTCCTCCTTCATGCTCTCTTGAGTTTTTCCATTGAGTGAGGAACTTAAAAAGAAAGGGTTTTTAAGTGAGAACACAAACCACATCACCAATCTATACTACTCTAGCCCATTAGTGTAGGTTATTTGCTCCACTTCTTCAAAGATCAAGTGAAGGTAGGAGCTTGAGCAAAGGGACTCTGGGTGGATTGTCGTGGACTTGGAAGGATTCAAGCAAGCCGATTCAAACTCTAGGAGATCCAAGGAGTCAAGGAGGGAGGTCTACAAATGTTGTATTTATTCTCACTTAGTGTTAGACACAACATAGTATGTGATACTATATGATGTTAACCTGGATTTCTAGTTCGATTCATGGTTGGAATTATTTAGCACCCCCTAAAATTTTAATATAGTATGTATGATGCAACCCAAACCCTAGGCAAGGTGCTAAGGAATCCCTACAGTGGTATCAGAGCCAAGCTAAAAACTTAGACGGTGTTAAATATTACGAAACCGAAACAACTCCGAAAAATACGGATTTCTGGAACCCTAGGATCTGCTCTCTGTCTTTTTTAAAATGGTCTGTAAAAATTATTTTAGCAACTGCAGAAGACTGTATTTGATACATATAGAACACAGAAGAAAATTGAGGCCATTCCACCGGATTTCACCCGAGCACAAGCTCAGTAATACCGAGCAGGACGGCCCCAGTTGCTCCAAAATGCCTCGTTTTTCTTCTGTGCTCTGGTGTGTTGGTTTTGGGGTTTCAGGTGTTGTTTGTTTAGCCCAAAATTTCATGTGATGTTAATTTTGATTAGGGGCTAATTCATAGTATTTCATAGTCGTAATTTTAACATTGTATTGGTAACTTCGACGACGTTTAACAGTTCGAACGAATATCACTCACCACCTCATTACTCTCGCTGGAAATTTTTAAGTGTTGGAATTTCCCAAGTTGAATATATTCGGAAGATCGTGCAAGTATCCCTATGGACCCTCTAGAAGAACATAACCCTAACTCGATCCGATGACCATGGAACCGCGTCCAAACCTTAGGGTTTGTCGTAGTCCTGTGGCGCCATAGGTGAGGCAAGGGTTGATCCTTCTACGGCTGGTCCATAGACACTGTGGCGCGTTTTTGGGTATTTTAAGTTTGCTCAAGTGTTGAGCTCTCGAGGTAATTTGTGGGTGTTTGTTGATTCGATCGAAACGTTTAACATCGTCTAGATATATGTGAAAGTGATGATTCCAATTGTTTTTATTTTTCACTTTCTTTTCTGCGACCGTAAGTGTAGTATGTGGTGTATCGCCGGTTTCGTTGCTATACATCAACGACAATTAGGATACGCATGCTTACTTACGTTGATGACATGAGATGTTATGTGTTGCCGAGATATATTGTACAGGATCGTCGTGAATGAATGGCCGGGGGTTTTATGTAAGATGAGAGTTTTTATTTTCATTCATGTAAAATTCATTGTATGTAATATTCTTTTATTGGGGAACTTCCGGGTTGAGGATGATGTCACCATTGTTGTATATTATTTACTTTTCCGCATTAGGATAAACTCAAGGAGGGGAGCACAAGTGACCGAGTTCTAGGGTTCAGTGGGAGGCCATCTCGAGGAGTCGAGACCGGGTCTCCTAAACTCTAGAATTGGTAGGGCCACTTGCCGCTCTCGTAGGGGTCTAGGGGTGTGGGCTTGGCCATTCATCGCGACCGTGGAATCCGTATTTTCTATTGTTGGCTAAATACAAATATGGACCTCCTAGATATCCTATATTTTCATATGTGCTTCTGCTGTGGATGTTCTGTGATGTGATCACTTTACATGATGATACGAATGGTATTATATATGATATATAATAAACGTTGCTTATGTTTTGCATCCGCACTAGTCCCGCCCCGCTATGCCGTTAGTTAAGTAACCTAACGGTACATAACGGGACATTGTGGCGAATGCGGATAGCATAAGCGTACGTTCTATTTTCGTTTCTTTTCTGTGATGGCTTAAGGACTTAAATGATGGGACTACATTAATGAGATTAATGTAAAGAAAAATGAACCTAAAAGATGTTGTAGAATCGGATTTGAAACCTACTCGGCTTTTTATGAAAAAGCAAGTTTTCAAAGTGCGGAGCTTAAGCCAATCCTTTTAAAACCATTGGATTCTACAACGATATCAAGTTCAAAGCGTTAAAGGTTTTGTTAAAAACTATACACAGCCCTCCGTCATTTTAGGAAGTAGAGTACTTAGTATTCGTGCTGCGTATTTTGACTATAGTTAAGGCGCAGTGTACGGTAGCCAGGTGATGTCTTCCTACACCACATATGATGCGTTTAGTTATGACATTCATATGATTATGTTGACTATAGTTAAGGGTCATATAGGTGGGTCTAGTTAATCACGAAATGACGGGAAGAACTTGACTAGTACTTATGATATGTTGACTATAGTTAAGGTCATGAGTTCTAGGGGTAAAAACCATATCGGGAGTTTCAAGAGTTGAAATTTGCAATGAGATTGCATACCTTCTATGTGATAGAAGGATCCCGATCCCGCTGTGAGCAAGATTTGCTCACAGGAGAGTTTTGCACTTTACAATTAGCTAACCCATTAGGTGTATAGAAAGGTGTAAACGGGGCTACGCCTCTGAGAAAACGAGATTTACTTTAATTAGGTCTGTGCGAAAGCACGGGGAACCTCCCTCAAAGTACCTACACTGGCCTGGCTGAACGGTTAGCGAAGTTGTAGACTGCAATTAATCCTGGCTAATTTTCTTTTTAAGTTTTGAATGAAAATTTGATAAAAGCAGTTGGAGACATCGATTAGATAAGATAATAACCAATCTGATCTTTGCAAGAGATTTCGCTGAGTGTATTCTTTTCTCTCTCTTAATGGCAGATACCAATGACAAGCCTTAAACTTTTACTAGATAAAAACAAGCTGACCAGACCGAACTATAAAGACTGGTTGAGGAACATTAACATTTCTCCCACATATAATAAGGTATCATATGTCCTCACTGCCAAAGCCCCGCCCAGTCCAGGTCTTGAATCTTCTGTTGCGAATAAGAAGATTGATTGGTGTGAAAGAGTTGTTTGTAGTGTAACCGCAATCAGAACGGTGTCGCGCGTAGCTAGACCGAGGTGAGTACGGGTCGTCCTCAGGGAAACGTTGAATATTTTACTCTTACTTTAGATGTGTTGAGAAAGGGGAGGAGAAACGATAAAGAATATTGTAAAATGGTTGTAGGATCTAGATCTACGTTAAAGAAGAATGCAAAATATAGATCTAGATTAACTACGGATGTAAGTTTATATAAGAAGATGGCTTGTAGGGTTCATTAGGATTTAGTAGTTATGGATGATTAATTAAAAATTACGCTTTTTATCCTTTAATAGATTTAAAACTAGAACGACGGTGATGCATGTAGATTAGGATTTCTGGAGGGAAAAGGAATCCCACTCTTAACCCCTATCTCGACACGGAACTCCGTTCATATCTAGCCTTTACCAAAACAATCATTAATCTAATCTCTAATTGCGGTCGAGACTAACGAAGAATTGTTAGCGCACCCGATTAGGATGTTAATGATTCTTTTGATAAAGTTCATAAACTTTATAGGACTTAAAAAGGGTTTAGGGATGTTTATCATCCATTAGCCTACCATAATCCTTCGAACCCTAACAAGCGGAGAATTACTCGCGCATGTTGGGAGAAAAAGAGATGGAGAGAAAATGCATAATTAAACTACGAAGAAATAGAATAAGAAAAAGAAAGCTACCTTTATTAATCAACAATATTCATTACACTTTCATTCCTTAGAAAATGATTATAAAGACTAGTTTGCTTCTCGATCTCTTCCAAGGAGGTAGACGACCAGTTGATGATCAACCTGGATGCGTGAACCGTCTTGGACTTCGTGATCTCATCGGCTTGATGATTTTTCCAAGAGGCTCTCGGTCTTTATTTATAGTCCCAAAGCCAGAAAATTAGCTTCCTAATTTGGAAGCAAGTAGTTAGTATCCAACAGAGAAAATCCCATCTCCTAAATCTTCCAAACCGCGGCGGATCCGCGGCCAATAGGGGGGTTTGGCCGCGGATCCGCGGCCAAAAAGTGGGATCGTTTGGGGATTTTTCTGGGGCTTTTCTTCTTATGACATGTGGAGATCTCTGGAACCTCTAGAAATTGGAAATCTTTTCTTTGTTGCTGCCAGCCTTGATTTCTTAGTTTGCTTTCTTAATTAGGCAGGTTTGCTCTTAACAACTTTGATTCCCTTGATTTTTAGCCGTGAAAAATTCTGCACAATAACTCAAATAATATTTAGTAGAGTTTGTTATATTGAGATATTAATTTCACCATTAAGATTTGGTCAATGGTATTTTTGCATACATTTTCCTACCAAATGTTAATTATAATATATCAACACATGAAAAATAGTATTTTTACAGATAAACCCTCATATGTATCATATATTATAATAAACACCTTTTCTAGTAAAGAAATAGTAGGAAAAATGTAATAACGAATGTGCAGTTTTATCAACTGAACAAATACCCCCAAACTTATCTTTGATCGTACCGAGCAAACTAGTTTATTCAAGAGAAGGAGAAAACTAAGCACACTTTCGTAGGCAAACACGATTGCACTGAGCACGTGCAACAAGCCGTTAAACCTCTAGGTGTCCCTAGTAGGAGGAGTGTTGTCTCCTGGGGGTTTTCAGCGGATTACACCCACAAAATCCTATAATAAAAGAGAGATAGTGAAATTTACATATAAAGATAAGAATCATAAAAGAAATACTTTGAAAATTTAGAGTTTCCAACTATACTAGCTTTTCAGTTGTCATGAGCCCTATCTTAATAGTCATGAAAAGATGTTAGAAATCACATCATCCCTCAATAAAACATCGTCTTTATTCTTCATTCCTACCTTTCATCCAAACATCAATCATATAACCCTACGTGTGTGTAAAGAACATCCCTGCACCCGGAGAATTCAATTCAAGCTATCATACTCTTGTCCATCTGCCTCAGTACTTTTTAATTTTATGAATATTTATATTTGCTCACACATTTTCATGCGACCGTTAATACTTCTTGAGGTACTAACCGACCGATTACTCATGTACTTGCTGATTAGGTGATAGTAATTTCCTCGTCTTGCACCACCTAAGGCTTAGCAGTGACTCCCAAACCAGTTGGTCTAAGGCAATAGGTGATGAAGCACCCTCGCTATATTTTTTTATTGCTGCCTTGGCGATAACAAAACCAGTGTTCATTTTTCTTTTCACCATTTTTATATTTTCTTCATTTTTTATATCCTTCATAATTTGGCTTTTAGACAAGAGTATTTTAAGGTATCCTCTACTATCCCGAGTTTCAAGACGTGTGTAAGTGTGCATAGTAGGGTATCAACATTCAAATGTTTGGCTTACAGAATAGGAACTATTTTTCAGACTTATTTTTTATCCTCAGATTAGTGACTTCCATCATCTTACTAACCCTTGGGACAACAGCTCATAACTACTTATTACCAGTTCGTTTAAGAAAACTTCTAATTTTCTTAAACAATTTTTATCTTTTGGATGTAATTTTTCACTTTCTACTCTTTTGTTATAAAAGAAAATTTTTAAAATTTTTTTTTTGAAAATGTTGTGCTTATGCAAAATATGATGCAAAGTGATGCGTAAATAAGCACAAACCTCCCCCAAACTTGTTTACAGCAGTGCCCTCACTGTTTCTATCTGCTGGATCATAAAAACCTGTAAGCTTGGGAGAACATTATTAATGGGGGCAAGAATATATGAAAGTAAAAATCCTCCCCCAAACTTATTTTTGGCTCACAAATTTGAGGACAAAAGTTATGTTCAAGAGCCAAAAATATACCCCCCCAAACATGAGTTAGACAATACGAAGCATTTTAAGAGGGGGTGAGTCATTTGGTCAAAGTAAGAATTTAGAAAGACCAAAAGTTAACACCAACCATTCAAAGATTTTATCAGTATAGCGTATAGGTTGGTGGAAGAATGTGTTGTATCGAGTCAAGAAAAAATGGGGAAGGGATAAGAGGTGGTTTGGAAAGGGTTTGATATTAGAGAAAAGAAAGAATAAGGATGAATGTGAATGATTAGGAAGAAGGAATGGTGACGGTTCAACCTCTATAGGTGGAGATTGATCAATCACAAAATCCATATTGTTTAAAAATTCAAGTTCGTCAGCAAAAAGTTCTTCAAAACTTTTATCAATGGTGTGATTGAACATTTTCTATCAAAGAGTTTTGTGCCAGAATTTATCCTACTTGATTCAAAAATTATTGAGGTAGAGGACTCGAAAAACTCATCTACCTCATTTTTAAAAATATCCAAATCAAGTTGAATTTCTGGTATTATTGAACTTGAATTAACAGATTGTGATTCATCAAAACTCACTGAAACTATAGGAACAGAAGAAAAACCGGAGAAAGTAGAAGGTGAAATGGGTAGACAAATTTGTGTGTCGAGTGTTGCTGAACCAGATGTGGAAGATGGAGGCTGTATTTCGGTCTGATCTTCGGGTATACCATTATCATCAAGTTCAAGACATATTTGGGGTTTGGGAAGAATTAAAGGCTCAAGATGATGACCACAAGGAAGTGAAAGGATTTGATGAATTGGTGGGACAAAATCATCCAAAATTTTGGGTTCATCAATCAATATATCCCTAACGTCAATCACCTCATTCAAGTGAAGGTTAGAATTCTCAAACACCTCATCAAAAGTATGGTTTTCAATCAGTTTTGGTTCAAGAGTGGAGGTGTAGAGATCACAAGGGTTGGGTATGATTTCACTTGAAATTGACCCTTCACAATCGGGTAAATCAAACACTACAAAGTCACACAACTTATCAGACATTCTATTTGGTGTACTTGATGAATCTATGAAACTGGAGTTGTGGATTTCAGTTTGGAATGGGAATGTTTGATTAGGAAGGGTGTACAGTTCTGTCTCACTACCCAAATTCTCATTTTGTCCTATGCCCGAATCATATACTGAAAATTTTTGGGCAGGTTTGAAATTCTTTGCTTGCATCTACTCTGTTGTTTCCTTCCTAATTTGGTTCGACAATTCCAGAAATTTTTCTAATGTCTGCTCCAGACTAGTCTTGGGTTGATAAGGGGTTTCAGTATAAGATTGAAATTCCTGTGGATAATTAAAACTCCCAAATGACTGATTAGAAGGACTGTCTAGAGAAAGTGGAAAAGTCAGATTGGATTGATAAGAATAGAATGGTTGCGAAAATTGGGTGGGAGTAGGGTCAACATTGTGATAAGAAGAATATTGATAAGGGTTGGTTGGTTGGCTATTTTCAATAGACATCTTATATGCCACAAACCACCTAACAAACTCTTCTTTGGACAGTGGTGGTGATGGTTGATAATGGTCCGGGTTGAAACTTTGGCCTCTAGCCCTAGCTATATGCTCAGCAATGGACATTCGTCTAGGGGCTTCCTCACTCTGGGTATGAATTGAAACAGGTGTAGGATTAGGATACGGTCGATAAGACCTAGACTGAGGTTGCCAACTGTTTCTTCCCTCTTGTTCTATATGATCTCTTAAGGACATGGAAGAGCCGGATGGTATACCGAAGGGATTACGAAAATAAGAGATATCTGGTTGTGGATAGAAAAGCTCGGCAAGTGTTCTTCTGTTTAGGTCACCCATTATAAGAAGAGAAGAAGGGGGAAGGGGTAAAAAGGGAAGAAAATAATTGGATTGTTTTGAAAAATGACGGATTTAGACAAATCACACAAAAATGCACAAACAACCCTAGAACTATGGTTACCTAGGTCCAGTCTCTAGACCGCTCCTAGACTTCCAAAGGACAAGCCGTAGGATCAATCCTCTACCGCCTCTTTACTACCCTTGTAGCCAGGTAAGTGCCAGGTGAGTGGGAGGCTCCCCACTACGAAAGTAGTGGTCCTAATTAAGTAACCACTCGCCTTAGACACACTTTTCTAGACACCACAAAAGTAATGCGGATAAGCGATAGATTACCCACGACCATCCTCTGTCCTTATTAAGCGCGACAGTCCTTAGAGTCTGGTCTAGATATTTTTTAAATTAATGTAGGGTTGATGCAGATGCTCGGTTTGTGATTTGTGGGGCTTAGGAAGGGTGATGAAATCCCCACCTAATCTGGATTTTGGTCTTAAATCCGTATTAAAATATGCAAAAACATACCGCAAAACAAAACTTTGCAAAAACATTTTTGAGCGGCGATATTGTGCAAAGAATTCTGCAGAAAAGATATTTTATTGGATTTCAGAGGAGAGAGAAAGATATAGAAAATATACCAGAGAAGTTTGCAGCCCTAAATCTCCTCTCCCGCCGCTCTTCCACCGCCAAATAAGCTCCTTTGCCGCGGTTCCTCCGCTGGTTGGAGGGATAAGGTGCTGAAAGTTTGCTCAATGGCCTCATGTACTCCTCTGGATCTTGATGAATGTCTCTGTCTTCTGTTTCCTCAAGTCCGTGACTCCAGATTTCCTCGCAAAATTCACACAATAATCATTAAATATACAATTTGCAGTTTTGTTTTAATTATGATATAGATCGTATAAGAATTCAACACAAATAGTAAGAATAAAAAATTACGCACATTTCCCCGGCAACGACGCCATTTGATAGGTGTGAAAGAGTTGTTTGTAGTGTAACCGCAATCAGAACGGTGTCGCGCGTAGCTAGAACGAGGTGAGTACGGGTCGTCCTCAGGGAAACGTTGAATATTTTACTCTTACTTTAGATGTGTTGAGAAAGGGGAGGAGAAAGGATAAAGAATATTGTAAAATGGTTGTATGATCTAGATCTACGTTAAACAAGAATGCAAAATATAGATCTAGATTAACTACGGATGTAAGTTTATATAAGAAGAGAGCTTGTAGGGTTCATTAGGATTTAGTAGTTATGGATGATTAATTAAAAATTACTCTTTTTATCCTTTAATAGATTTAAAACTAGAACGACGGTGATCATGTAGATTAGGGTTTCTGGAGGGAAAAGGAATCCCATTCTTAACCCCTATCTCGACACGGAACTCCGTTCATATCTAGCCTTTACCAAAACAATCATTAATCTAATCTCTAATCGCGGTCGAGACTAACAAAGAATTGTAAGCGCACCCGATTAGGATGTTAATGATTCTTTTGATAAAGTTCATAAAATTTATAGGACTTAAAAACGGTTTAGGGATGTTTATCATCCATTAGCCTACCCAAATCCTACGAACCCTAACAAGCGGAGAATTACTCGTGCATGTTGGGAGAAAAAGAGATGGAAAGAAAATGCATAATTAAACTACGAAGAAATAGAATAAGAAAAAGAAAGCTACCTTTATTAATCAACAATATTCATTACACTTTGATTCCTTAGAAAATGATTACAAAGACTAGTTTGCTTCTCGATCTCTTCCAAGGAGGTAGACGAACAGTTGATGATCAAGCTGGATGCGTGAGCCGTCTTGGACTTCATGATCTCGTCGTCTTGATGATTTTTCCAAGAGGTTCTCGGTCTTTATTTATAGTCCCAAAGCCAAAAAATTAGCTTCCTAATTTGGAAGCAAGTAGTTAGTATCCAACAGAGAAAATCCCATCTCCTAAATCTTCCAAACCGCGGTGGATCCGCGGCCAATAGGGGGGTTTGGCCGCGGATCCGCGGCTAAAAAGTGGGATCGTTTGGGGATTTTTCTGGGGCTTTTCTTCTTATGACACGTGGAGATCTCTAGAACCTCTAGAAATTAGAAATCTTTTCTTTGTTGCTGCCAACCTTGATTTCTTAGTTTGCTTTCTTAATTAGGCAGGTTTGCTCTTAACAACTTTGATTCCCTTGATTTTTAGCCCTGAAAAATTCTGCACAATAACTCAAATAATATTTAGTAGAGTTTGTTATATTGAGATATTAATTTCACCATTAAGATTTGGTCAATGGTATTTTTACATACATTTTCCTACCAAATGTTAATTATAATATATCAACACATGAAAAATAGTATTTTTACAGATAAACCCTCATATGTATCATATATTATAATAAACACCTTTTCTAGTATAGAAATAGTAGGAAAAATGTAATAACAAATGTGCAGTTTTATCCACTGAACATAGATCCGCAAAACGTAGGATATTGACTGTGCTACTGCCAAATGCCTCGCGCTTGCATCGATGGACACTACACATCAAAAGCAACACGAGCAGATGGATGTTCAATCCATCTTTCTCCATACAAAAGAGTTGTATGGGGAGCAATCTCGGACCCTGAGATACGAAGCATCTCGAAAGTTGTTTCAGACGCGGATGGCTCCCGGCACACCAGTAGGCAATCACATTTTGAAGATGATAACTCTTATTGAAGAGCTTGAGGACATCGGATGGACAATGGAGAACGAACAGTATACTGATATTGTTCTTCAGTCTCTTCCCCTGCCTTTGCTCCATTCATAGTGAACTTCAACATGCATAACATGGAGAAGTCACTATCCGAACTTCTCAATATGTTGAGAAGTGCGGAGAGCATGCTTAAGGCAAAGTCTCCCTCTTTGCTTGTTGGACAAGCTTCCTCTTCCATCCCAAAAGCCAAGCCCAAGGGAAAGAATAAGAAGAAATCCACCAAACCAAGAGGTGGAATTAAGAAGGAAAAGGGGAAGGACAAATCTAAAGCTGCGGAGTCGTGGAAAGGAGAATGTTTCTATTGCAAGAATTCAGGGCACTGGAAGCAAAATTGTACTGAGTACTTAGATCTCAAGAAAAAGAAGCATGGTGATACTTCCGCTTCAGGTGTGTTTGTAACTGAAAACTGTTTCTCTATTAACTCTGCTTCCTGGGTATTGGATACCAGATCGGGTTCTCATATCTGCAATTCTGTGCAGGGTCTGAGAAATAGCAGAGTTTTGAAGACCGGTGATCATACTCTCCGAGTTGGAAATGGTTCCAATGTACATGCAGTTTTAGTGGGAGAGTATCACCTAGGGTTGCTGTCGAGTTGTATATTAGTTTTGAACCCATGTTATTTTGTACCAAGCATGCTTTGTAATATAATATCTGTTTCTTTGTTAGACAATGAAGGATATCATTTTGTATTGCAGCACAATGTTATGAACATTAAACTAAATCAAGAGTTGATTGGTTGTGGTACACTTAATAACGGGATATATGTCCTTAATAAACACACAGTTTCAACATACAACACACAAATAAAAGAAAATTTTCAGATATAAATGAAGCTTTTCTTTGGCATTATAGACTTGGTCATATTAATGAAACAAGACTAAACAAGCTTCATAAAGATTGATATTTAAATCCTTTTGAGTATAAATCTTATGCGACTTAGCAGTCTTGTATCAAAGGGAAAATGACCAAAACTCCGTTTACTGGACACGGAGAAAGAGCTACCGAGCTCTTGGGCCTCATACATAGTGATGTATGTGGGCCAATGTCTACACATGCAAGAGGCGATTTTTCTTACTTCATAACTTTTACTGATGATTTCTCAAGATTCGGTCATGTGTTTTTGTTAAAGCATAAGTCTGAAGCTTTCGAGAAATTCAACGAGTACAAACTTGAAGTAGAAAAACAAACAGGAATGAGCATCAAAATACTTCGATCAGATCGAGATGGAGAGTATCTTAGTACAGAGTTTTCGAACTTCCTAAAAGAGAATAGGATTCTCTCTCAGCTCACTCCCCCTTACACACCACAGCACAACGGTGTGTCAGAGTGGCGGAATCGTACCCTATTAGATATGGTACGATCCACGATGAGAGATACTGAGTTACCTCTCTCCTTTTCGGGGCATGCATTGGAGACTGCAGCTTTTCTGTTGAACAAAGTTCCAACCAAGACCGTGTCTACCACTCCATATGAGATATGGTATGGGAAGAGACCATCTCTTAAACGAGTTAAGATTTGGGGTTGTCCGGCTTTTGTCAAAAAGCAGAATCCAGACAAACTCGGAGACACGATCGGTCAAGTGTATATTTGTGGGATAGCCAAAACATTCGTTTGGATATCTTTTCTACCATAAGGAGGAACAAAAGGTGTTTGTTTCTCAGTATGCCACATTTTTAGAAAATGAGATTTTTCCAAATGATACTAATGGCAATGTAGTAGATCTAGAAGAGGTTCTAGAGACACAAGTTACAAATGATGACTTGGTTTAACCTGATGTTGCAACAGAATCTTATGAACCTTAGCCACTCCGTAGATCTGGTAGGACTTCTCTCCCACTGGAGAGATACTACAGTTTTCTAATTGATGGTGATAGAGAAGATTGCATCATGGATGATGATGACCCTACCAGTTTTCAGCAAGCTATCACGAGTAGTGACTCTGAGAAGTGGCCGGATGCCATGAGATCCGAAATGGAGTCTATGTACACCAACAAAGTATGGACTTTGGATGTTGTACCCTCTGGGGTAAAACCCGTAGGGTGCAAATGGATCTTTAAAAGAAAGATAGGTGCAGATGGGCAGGTGGAGACCTATAAGGCAATGTTGGTAGCGAAAGGTTTTCGTCAAAGACCAAGACTGGACTATGACGAGACTTTCTCTCCGGTAGCCATGCTTAAATCCATTCGGATCCTACTTGCTATTACTGCTCACTACGTCTATGAAATCTGGCAGATGGACGTTAAAACTGCATTTCTAAATGGTGATTTAGAAGAATGCGTTTATATGTATCAGCCAGAGGGCTTCATTGACAGTGGGAGCAGCGGGAAAGCATGTAGGTTGCTTAAATCCATTTATATATTAAAGAAGGCATCATGGAGTTGGAACATATGTTTTGATGATGTTATCAAAGAGTTTGATTTCGTCAAAAATACAGATGAACCTTGTGTATATAAGAAGACTGTAGGGAGAACTGTCGCATTCCTCGTATTGTACGTGGATGACATTCTTCTGATAGGAAATGACATTCCTATGCTACAGTCGGTCAAATCATTCTTATCACAAAGGTTCTCCATGAAGGACCTGGGTGATGCCACGTACATATTGGGCATACGGATCTATAGGGATAGATCCAAACGGTTATTAGGATTGTCCCAAACCAGGTACATCAACACCATCCTAAATAGGTTTAGTATAGAAGACTCCAAGCGGGGTGCCTTACCCTCTTGCCATGGAGTCACTCTCTCCAAGGACTTTTGCCCAAATTCTGATGAAGAGAGAGCTCGCATGAGCATTATTCCCTACGCTTCAGCTGCATGATCAATAATGTATGCGATGTTGTGTACACGCTCTGATGTAGCTTATGCACTGGGTGTAGTAAGCAGGTATCAGTCAAACCCAGGGGAGGAACACTGGACTGCTGTGAAGAACATTCTTAAGTACTTGCGAAGGACTAAAGAATTGTTCTTAGTGTATGGTAACGGGGATCTCCAAATGGAGGCCTTTACCGATTCGAGCTTCCCCAGTGATAAGGATGACAACAAGTCTATCTCAGGGTTTGCATTTACCCTCAACGGAGGGATGGTGAGTTGGAAGAGTTCCAAACAGGATACCGTTGCAGACTCTATGATGGAAGCTGAGTACATTGCTGCAAATGATGCTGTCAAGGAAGCCGTCTGGATGCGGAAGTTCATCTCGGAGCTTGGAGTAGTTCTAACCATTATTGATCCAATACCATTGTATTGTGACAATAATGGGGCTATGGCATTGGCCAAAGATCCCAGGTCCCATCAGAAGTCCAGACACATCCTGAGGCGATATCATTTATCCGGGAAATAGTCGATAGCCACGAGATCGAGATTAGGAGAGTAGATACAAAGAATAACACCGCGGATCCACTCTCCAAGGCCCTCCCTTTGCCGCAACATGAGCGACTTTTTGAGTTGTTGGGTATGAGATACGCCAATAATTGGCCTTAGTGCAAGTGGGAGATTATTGGATATATGGATGCCCTAGAGGCCATTATATGATAGTGGATGTATCAGTATGTGTATATATATATATTCAGGGGATATTCTTGGTCGACATGATAGTATGTTATCTGGTTGTACTTTATCTTGACACGTTCATTTGTTCATGTTGATAAAGCCCTTAGGATATATGCTTGGCTACTGGGATTATGATGTGGATCATACTAGTGGGACATGTGTAGTTTATAAGCATATCCTTGAAATGTTTCTAGTCATGGGTGTATCGAGATGAGGAATCGATATTCCAGAGTAGACTAGCGTATACGGTTCTTGTCCCATATGATGGGCAATGGATGATCCCATATCTATTTGGTGTGGGGACACCAAAGATTGTATACGGGTGCACAGTAGAGACTGGGTACACTGAACGGACTCGCCGAGAACTACTATATGGTATTATATCTATCGTTGGATAGCAGTTCTCAGGTGACACTGGTACAGGTTAGTCTATAGACCCGAGATCGGCAAAGAGTCTTTTGTGTCCTCCCACTGTACTTTGATCTCCACCCTACCACGGATCTACTGAGTCGTGAAAACAGGTGGATTTTGGGTACAGTCCCGAGGCACATGGAGGCGATGAGAGATATGAGGGGTTTCGTCTCTCCCGGTATTGGGGGTTGATGTTGCGCTATGCACGATTGGCTATAACAGTAAGCCCCTGGCCAGGGTTGCTGAGATTTACTGATAAGTGTTATCAATAGTTTCTCGATCTGTTAAAGACCATATACCAGCATGACTTATTGAGTTATTGGGGTCGACGATACCATCCCTAGACTCAATATGCAGCATATCTGATGAAGAGACCGGACTGTACGGTAAGTGTTGCTTGTTGGTTCGACGGGAGTTTTGACAGGTTCGCTTGTTTTTCTTCTGATCGCTCAATCCCCGGGTGGCCGTTACGTTTAGTTGACCGCTTGCGGCTTATGGGTGTTTGATATGATCATCACCTACTGCCGGTTTATTGACGAGTCTTAGAGTCGTACATTGGGGTTTCCTAGCTCAAGCGAAAAGATGTGGTGTGCATATGAGATATGCGCGGGAGCTCGATTAAATGCGTGTATATGATACCGTGTTTTAATCGGGCGTTTACTATTGGTCGGGTCGTATAAGATATAACCGGTTTTTTAAATCATGAGTTGATTTGATATTTACTTTTAGCTCACTTATTCAAAACCTTTTCTATTTGGATGTATACATGAATGTATGCATATACACATGTTGATGTGAATGCACACATACATGCATACATGTGTGTCATGGTTATTGATACAAAGAAGATGGCAATGTAAGATTCACATGGAATTAATATACATACATACATACATACATATATACATACATATATATATATATATATATATATTATTGAGAAAAAGAAAAGGGATTAAATCATGGTTGAATTTTCTACTACACTATTCTTTACTTGACCAAAGTATGACCATGGTTTAATTTCGTTTGTTCTTTACTCAATAATGAAAATATCTAAATATTTATTGACCATGGTTACTAGTGAGAGTGTCTCTCATATATATTTTCTTTTCTCATTTTATTTTGAGGATTATCCAAAAAAAAAAGAGCTCAAGCTAGCCATCTCCTTCTTCCTCCTCCTTCATGCTCTTTTGAGTTTTTCCATTGAGTGAGGAACTTAAAAAGAAAGGGTTTTTAAGTGAGAACACAAACCACATCACCAATCTATACTACTCTAGCCCATTAGTGTAGCTTGTTTGCTCCACTTCTTCAAAGATCAAGTGAAGGTAGGAGCTTGAGCAAAGGGACTCCGGGTGGATCGTCGTAGACTTGGAAGGATTCAAGCAAGCCGGTTCAAACTCTAGGAGATCCAAGGAGTCAAGGAAGGAGGTCTACAAAGGTTTTATTTCTTCTCACTTAGTGTAAGACACTATATAGTATGTGATACTATATGATGTTACCCTAGATTTCTAGTTCGATTCATGGTTGGAATTGTTTAGCACCCCCAAAAATTTTAATATAGCATGTGTGATGCAGCCCATAATGGGTTTACCTAGCACCTCACAAGGGTTTTTAATGCATCAAATATGCTACAATTTAATTTTTTAGGGTGCTAAGCAAACTAACCTAGGATCAAACTAGAAATTTAAAGTAACATATGAAGTATTATCACATACTACAAGTAATAAAACACTAAGTAAAGAGAATACAACCTTTTTAATTCTCTTTGCTTGACTCCTTGGCTACTTAAGAGTTTGAACGTGCTTGCTTGTGATCTTCCGAGTCCATGATGATCCACCCGTAGTCCTCTTTGTCCAAGCTCCACTTGATCAAAAGATGAAGATGAAGCTAACACTCTAAACTAATTGGCTAGATTAGTGTAGAATGATGATATGGTTTGTTTTCTCACTTCAAAAGCCTATCTTTATCACTATCTCACTCACTAACAAAGTCAAGAGAGCAAGAGAGAGGAGGAAGAAGATGATGGCAACTCAAGAGCTCAAGTTATGATAATTCTTATAATAAAAATGAGAATAGAAATTATATATAATTTCCACTCTCATCCTAAACCATGGGTTAATAAATATCTAGATATTTACTTTGGAGAAAAGAGAGCCATAGAAAATTAACTCATGGTTAATGCAAGGTTAAGTGTAGAGAATGAAGGATAAATATCAACCATGAATTAATTCTATTTACATTTACTCAAAAATAAATATTTAGATAAATAGTTCCATGTGAGTCTTGCATTGCCACCACTAGTGTATCAACAACCATGATACACACAAGTGTATGCATGTATGTGTGCATGCACATCAACATGTGCATCTACATAAACATATGCATACATGCATGCATACAATAAAGAAAAGGGTTTAAACAAAGTGAGCCATAAAGTCAATGTTAAATCAACACTTGATTTAACAAACCGGCCATATCACATACGACCCGACCAATAGTAAATCGCTCGATTAATATACGGTATCACATACGCGCATTTAATCGGGTCCCCGCGCATATCTTATATGCATACTACATCGTTTTGCCTGGCCTAGGAAACTCCTCTGTGGGACTCTAAGACTCGTCAATACGCCGGCAGTGGGTGATGATCATATCAAGCACCCCCAAGCCGAAAGAGGTCAGCTAAATGTAACGGCCACCCGGGTATTGAACGATCAGAAGAAAACAAGCGAACATGTCAAAACTCCCGTCGAGCCAACTGGCAACACTACCGTACAGTCCGGTCTTTTCGTCAGATATGCTGCATATCAAGTCTAGAGATGGGATCGTCGACCCCAATAACTCAATAAGTCATGCCGATGTATGGCCTATAATCAGATTGAGAAACTACTGATAATTCTTATCAGTAAATCTCAACAGCCCTCGCCAGGGACTTACTGATATAGCCAATTGAGCACAACGCAACATCAACCCCCAATACCGGGAGAGACGAAACCCCTCCCATCGCTCATTGCCTCCACATGTCTCGGGACTGTATCCAAAATCCACATGTTTGCACGACTCAGCAGAGCCGTGGTAGGATGGAAATCAAAGCACAGTGGAAGAACACATGAGACTCTATAATGATCTCGGGTTTACAGACTAACCTGTACCAGTGTAACCTGAGAACTTCTATCCGACGATAGATATAATACCATATAGGAGTTTTCGGTGAGTCCGTCCAGTATACCCAGTCTCCACTGAGCACCCGCATACGCTCTTGATGTCAAACATCAATGGATATGGGAACATCCATCGCCCATCATATGGGTCTAGTATCATATACGCTAGTATATGCTGGAATATCGATGCCCCGTCTCGATACACCCACGACTAGGGACATTTCAGGATATGCTTATAAACTACACATGTCCCACTAGTATGATCTGCATCATAATCATAGTAGTCAAGCAAATATTCTCAGGGCTTTATCAACATGTATAAATGAATAAAAGCATGATCAAGTGAACATGTCAGATAAACAGTAACCAGATAGCATACTATCATGTCGAGCAAGAAAGTATCCTGAATATATATATATATATATATATATATATATATATATATATACACATGTAAAAATACATCCACTATCATATAATGGCCTTTAGGGCTTACATATATCCAACAATCTCCCACTTGCACTAAGGCCAGTTATTGGCGTATCTCGTACCCAACATCTCAAAACGTCGCTCATGCTGCAGCTGAGGGAGGGCCTTGGTGAGTGGATCCGCAGTGTTATTCTTTGTATCTACTCTCTGAATCTCGATCTCGCGGCGATCTACTATCTCCCGGATCAATTGATATCGCCTTAGGATGTGTTTGGACCGCTGATGGGACCTGGGCTCCTTGGCAAATGACATAGCCCCATTATTATCACAATACAATGGTATTAGATCATTAATGGTTGGAACTACTCCTAGCTCCGAGACGAACTTTCTCGCCAGACTACTTCTTTTGCGGCATCATTTGCAGCAATGTACTCAGCTTCCATCGTAGAGTCTGCAACGATATCCTGTTTGGAACTCTTCCAACTCACCGCCCCTCCATTGAGGGTAAATACAAACCCAGAGATAGATTTGCTGTCGTTCTTATCACTCTGGAAGCTCGAATCGGTAAATGCCTCAATTTGGAGATCTTCATTACCATACACTAAGAACAATTCTTTAGTCCTTCGCAAGTACTTAAGAATGTTCTTCACAGCTATCCAGTGATTCTCCCCTGGGTTGGACTGATACCTGCTTACTACACCTAGTGTATAAGCTACATCAGGGCGTGTACATAACATCGCATACATTATAGATCCTACAGCTGAAGCATAGGGTATAATGCTCATGCGATCTCTCTCTTCATCAGTCTTTGGGCAAAAGTCCTTAGAGAGAGTGACTCCATGGCAAGCGGGTAAGGCACCCCGCTTGGAGTCTTCCATACTAAATATCTTTAGGATGGTGTTGATGTACCTGGTTTGGGACAATCCCAATAATCTTTTGGATCTATCCCTATAGATCCGAATGCCCAATATGTACGTGGCATCACCCAGGTCCTTCATGGAGAACCTTTGTGATAAGAATGATTTGACCGACTACCGCATAGGAATGTCATTTCCTATCAGAAGAATGTCATCCACGTACAATACGAGGAATGTGACAGCTCTCCCTACAGCCTTCTTATAAATACAAGGTTCATCTGGATTTTTGATGAAATCAAATTCTTTGATAACATCATCAAAACAGATGTTCCAACTCCGTGATGCCTGCTTTAATCCATAAATGGATTTAAGCAATCTACATGCTTTCCTGCTGCTCCCACTGTCAACGAAGCCCTCTGGCTGATCCATATAAACGCATTCTTCTAAATCACCATTTAGAAATGCAGTTTTAACGTCCATCTGCCAGATTTCATAGTCGTAGTGGGCAACAATAGCTAGTAGAATCCGAATGGATTTAAGCATGGTTACGGGAGAAAAAGTTTCGTCATAGTCCAGACCCAGTCTTTGACGAAATCCTTTCGCCATAAGTCTTGCTTTATAGGTCTCCACCTGCCTATCTACACCAATCTTTCTTTTAAAGATTCATTTGCACCCCATGAGTTTTACCCCAGGGGGTACAATATCTAAAGTCCATACTTTGTTGGTGTACATAGACTCTATTTCAGATCTCATGGCATCCAGCCACTTCATAGAGTCTCCACTCATGATAGCTTGCTGAAAACTGGTAGGATCATCATTCTCCATGATGCAATCTTCTCTATCACCATCAATGAGGAAACCATAGTACCTCTCCGGTGGGCGAGAAGTCCTTCCAGATCTACGGAGTGGTTGAGGTTCATTTGTTTCTGTTGCAACAGCCGGTTCAACCAAATCATCATTTGTAACTTGTGTTTCTAGAAATTCTTCTTGGTCTACCACATTACCATCTGTATCATTTGTAAAAAATTCTTTTTCTAAAAATGTGGCGTGCTGAGAAACAAACACCTTTTGTTCCTCCTTGTGGTAGAATGGATATCCATAGGAATTCTTTGGATACCCCACAAAAATTACACATGACTGACCGTGTCTCGAGTTTGTCCGGATTTTTCTTTTTAACATAGGCCGGACAACTCCAAATCTTAACTCGTTTAAGAGATTGTCTCTTCCCATGCCATATCTCATATGGCGTGGTAGACACGGTTTTGGTTGGAACCCTGTTCAATAGAAACGCTGCAGTCTCCAATGCATGCCCCCAAAATGTGACAGGTAACTCAGCATCACTCATCATGGAATGAACCATATCTAATAGGGTCCGATTCCTCCGCTCTGACACACCGTTGTGCTGTGGTGTGTAAGGAGGAATGAGCTGAGAGAGAATCCTATTCTCTTTTAGAAAGTCTGCAATTCTGTACTGAGATACTCCCCACCTCGATCTGATCGAAGCATCTTGATACTCAATCCGGTTTGTTTTTCTACTTCAAGTTTGTACTCAGTGAATTTCTCGAAAGCTTCAGACTTATGCTTTAGTAAAAACACGTGACCGAACCTTGAGAAATCATCAGTAAAAGTTATGAAATAAGAAAAACCGCCTCTAGCCTGTGTAGACATTGGCCCGCATACATCACTATGTATGAGGGCTAAGAGCTGAGTAGCTCTTTCTCCGTGTCCTGTAAATGGAGATTTGGTCATTTTACCCTTGATACAAGACTGGCAAGTCGCATAAGATTTATATTCAAAATGTTTAAATATCAATCTTTATGTAGGTTGTTTAGTCTTGTTTCGTTAATATGACCAAGTCTACAGTGCTAAAGAAAAGCTTCATTTATTTCTGAAAGTTTTCTTTTATTAGTGTGTTGTATGCTGAAAACTGTGTGTTGATTTAGGACGTATATCCCGTTATTAAGTGTACCATACCCAACCAGCATTTGATTCAGGTTAATGTTCATAACATTATTCTGCAATACAAAATGATATCCTTCATTGTCTAACAAAGAAACAGATATTATATTACAAAGCATACTAGGTACATGATAACATAGGTTCAAAACCAATATATACCATGACGGCAACCCCAGGTGATACTCTTCCACTGAAACCGCATGTACATTAGAACCATTTCCAACCCGGAGAGTATGGTCACCTGTCTTCAAAACTTTGCTATTTCTCAACCCCTGCATGGAATTGCAAATGTGAGAACCTGAACCGGTATCTAATACCCATGAAGCAGAGTTTATAGAAAAACAATTTTCTGTCACAAACACACCTGAAGCGGAAGCATCACCATGCTTCTTCCTTTTGAGATCCAAGTACTCAGTGCAGTTGCGCTTCTAGTGTCCTGATTTGTTGCAGTGATAACATTCCCCTTTCACCGATTCCCCAGCCGTGAACTTGTCTTTCCCCTTAACCTTTTTAACTGCACCACTAGGTTTGGCGGGTTTCTTCTTCATCTTTCCCTTGGCCTTGGCCTTCGGGTGAGAGGAGGAAGATGCCCAGCAATCAAAGCGGGAGTCTTCACTTATTTCAGCGTGCTCTCTGCACTCCTCAACATATTGAGGAGTTCAGGTAGTGACTTCTCCATGTTGTGCATGTTGAAGTTAACTACAAACTGAGCAAAGGTGGTGGGGGGAGACTGCAGAATGATATCAGTATATTGTTCGTTGTCAATTGTCCATCCAAGGTCCTCAAGCTCTTCTATAAGAGCTATCATCTTCAGAACATGGTCACCTACTGGTGTGCCAGAAGCCTTCCGCGTCTGAAACAGCTTTCGTGACGCATCGTATCGTAAGACACAAGATTGCTCCCCATACAACTCTTTTGTATGGAGAAAAATGGATTGGACATCCATCTGCTCGTGCTGCTTTTGATGTGTGTTATCCATCGATGCAAGCGCGAGGCATTTGGCTGTGGCACAGTCAGCGTCCCATGTCTTGCGGACTTCCCTATCCGCAACTGAAGATTTAGGACCTGGGACGGGCGGGGCTGGAGCCGTGAGGACATATGATACCTTATCATAAGTCAAGGCTATGTTAATGTACCTCATCCAGTCTTTATAATTGGTCCCATTCAGTTTATTTTTATCTAGTAGAAGCTTGAGTCCTGTCATTGGTATCTGCCATTAAGAGAGAGAAAAGAATATACTCAGCGAAAGCTCTTGCAAAGATCAGATTGGTTATTATCTTATCTAATCGATGTCCCCCACTGATTTTATCAAATTTTCCTTCAAACCTTAAAAAGAAAACTAGCCAGGATTAATTACATTCTACAACTTCGCTAAACGTTCAGCCAGGCCAGTGTCGGTACTTGAGGGAGGTTCCCCGTTCTTTCGCACAGACCTAATTAAAGTAAACCTCATTTTCCCAGAGGCGTAGCCTCGTAACACCTTTCTAGACACCTAATGAGTTAGCTAATTGTAAGGTACAAAACTCTCCTGGGAGCAACTCTTGCTCACAGTGGGATCAGGATCCAACCATCATATTCAAGGTATGCAATCTCATTGCAAATTTCAACTCTTGAAACTCCCGATATGGTTTTTACCCCTAGCACTCATGACCTTGGATACGGTCAACAAATCACAAGCACTAGTCAAGTTCAACCCGTCATTTCTTGATTAATTAGACCCATTCACATGACCCTTGCTAAGGTTAAAAAAGTCACATGCCTGTCCTAATTAATCACATCATATGCTATGTAGGAAGACATCACTTAGCTACCGGACACTACGCCTTGGCTAAGGTCAATAAACGTAGCACGAATACTAAGTACTCTACTTCCTAAAATGACGGAGGGTTGCGGATGTTTTTTAAGAAAACCTTTAACGCTTTGAACTTGATATCGTTGTAGAATCAAGCGGTTTTCAAAAGGAGTGTCTTATTCTCCGCAATTTTGAAATGTAGCTTTTTCACAAAATGCCGAGTGGTTTTTAAATTCGATTCTACAACATCCTTTTAGGTTTATTTTTCTTTACATTAATCATATTAATGTAGTCCCATCATTTAAGTCCTTAAGCCAAACACAGAAAAGAAACGAAAATATAACGTACGCTTATGCCATCCGCATTCGCCACAATGTTCCGTTATGCACCGTTAGGTTACTTAACTAACGGCATACCGGGACGGGACTAGCGCGGGTGCAAAACATAAACAACGCCTACTATATATCTCATATATAATATTGCATTCGTCTCAGATATATCAAGCAATTACATCACATAATATAAACAGCTGAAGCACATATATGAAAATATAGGATATACTAGGAATTCCGTATTTTATATTTAGCCAACGATAGAAAATACGGGTTCCACGGTCGTGATGAATAGCCAATCCTACACCTAGACCTCTATGAGAGCGGCAAGGGACCCTACCAATTCTAGAGTTAGGAGACCTGGTCTCGACTCCTCGAGACGGCCTCCCACTGGACTCTAGAACCCGGTCACTTGTGCTCCCCACCTTGGGTCTATCCTAATGCGGAAAAGTAAATAATATACATCAAAGGAAACATCATCCTCAACCCGGATGTGCCCCAATAAAAGAATATTACATACAAATGAATTTTACATGAATGAAAAGAAAACTCTCATCTCACATAAAACCCCCGTCCATTCATCACGATGATCCTATACATCATTTCATAGCAACATATAACATCTCATGTCAATATATGCAAATAAACTAGGCGATGTTAAACCATTTGATCGATCGATCAATGACCCAAAAATCCACAGAAAAGCTCAACACCTGAGTAGTATTAAAATTACCCAGAAGCATGCCACAGTACCTATGGACCAACCATAGAAGGGCCGACCCAAGCCTCATAAACAGAGCCGCGGAACCGCCGCCAAAACCAGGTTTCTGCCGCGGTTCCGCGGTCATTTAATCGAGTTAGGGTATCGTTCTTCTAGAGGGTCTATAGAATTACCTGCATTATTTTCTGAATATTTTTAATGTGAAAAATTCCAACATTTTGAAAAATTTCCAGAGAATGGTTTTTCCAGGCAATCGATGTTCGTTCGAAGTGTTTTAACGTCGTCTAGGTTACTCGAATGCTCTAGCTTGGCTCTGATACCACTGTTGGGTTTACCTAGCACCTCACAAGGGTTTGTAATGCATCAAACATGCTACAATTTAATTTTTTAGGATGCTAAGCAAATTAACCTAGGATCAAACTAGAAATTTAAAGTAACATATGAAGTAGTATCACATACTACAAGTAATAAAACACTAAGTAAAGAGAATACAACCTTTTTAGTTCTTTTTTCTTGACTCCTTGGCTACTTGAGAGTTTGAACGGGCTTGCTTGTGATCTTCCGAGTCCACGATGATCCACCCGGAGTCCTCTTTGTCCAAGCTCCACTTGATCAAAAGATGAAGATGAAGCTAACACTCTAAACTAATTGGCTAGACTAGTGTAGAATGATGATGTGGTTTGTTTTCTCACTTCAAAACCCTATCTTTATCACTATCTCACTCACTAACAAAGTCAAGAGAGGAAGAAGATGATGGCAACTCAAGAGCTCAAGTTATGATAATTCTTATAATAAAAATGAGAATAGAAATTATATATAATTTCCACTCTCATCCTAAACCATGGGTTAATAAATATCTAGATATTTACTTTGGAGAAAAGAGAGCCATAGAAAATTAACTCATGGTTAATGCAAGGTTAAGTGTAGAGAATGAAGGATAAATATCAACCATGAATTAATTCTATTTACATTAACTCAAAAATAAATATTTAGATAAATACTTCCAGGTGAGTCTTGCATTGCCACCACTAGTGTATCAACAACCATGATACACACAAGTGTATGCATGTATGTGTGCATGCACATCAACATGTGCATCTACATAAACATATGCATACATGCATGCATACAATAAAGAAAAGGGTTTAAACAAAGTGAGCCATAAAGTCAATGTTAAATCAACACTTGATTTAACAAACCGGCCATATCACATACGACCCGACCAATAGTAAATCGCTCGATTAATATACGGTATCACATACGCGCATTTAATCGGGTCCCCGCGCATATCTCATATGCACAGCACATCATTTTTTCCTGGCCTAGGAAACTCCTCTGTGGGACTCTAAGACTCGTCAATACGCCGGCAGTGGGTGATGATCATATCAAGCACCCCCAAGCCGCAAGAGGTCAGCTAAATGTAACGGCCACCCGGGTATTGAACGATCAGAAGAAAACAAGCGAACCTGTCAAAACTCCTATCGAGCCAACTGGCAACACTACCGTACAGTTCGGTCTCTTCGTCAGATATGCTGCATATCAAGTCTAGGGATGGGATCGTCGACCCCAATAAATCAATATGTCATGTCGATGTATGGCCTATAATCAGATCGAGAAACTACTGATAACTCTTATCAGTAAATCTCAACAGCCCTGGCCAGGGACTTACTGATATAGCCAATCGAGCACAGCGCAACATCAACCCCCAATACTGGGAGAGACGAAACACCTCCCATTGCTCATTGCCTCCACATGTCTCGGGACTGTACCTAAAAACCACCTGTTTGCATGACTCAGCAGAGCCGTGGTAGGGTGGAAATCAAAGCACAGTGGGAGAACACATGAGACTCTATGACGATCTCGGGTCTACAGACTAACCTGTACCAGTGTAACCTGAGAACTGCTATCCGACGATAGATATAATACCATATAGGAGTTCTCGGTGAGTCTGTCCAGTGTACCCAGTCTCCACTGAGCACCCGCATACGGTCTTGATGTCAAACATCAATGGATATGGGAACATCCATCGCCCATCATATGGGTCTAGTATCATATACGCTAGTATACGCTGGAATATCGATGCCCCGTCTCGATACACCCACGACTAAGGACATTTTAGGATATACTTATAAACTACACATGTCCCACTAGTATGATCTGCATCATAATCATAGTTGTCAAGCAAATATCCTCAGGGCTTTATCAACATGTATAAATGAATAAAAGCATGATCAAGTGAACATGTCAGATAAAGAGTAATCAGATAGCATACTATCATGTCGAGCAAGAAAGTCTCCTGAATATATATACATGTAAAAATACATCCACTATCATATAATGGCCTCTAGGGCATACATATATCCAACAACCCAAACCCTAGACAAGGTGCTAAGGAAACCCTACAAAGAGTTCACAACTCATGTGAGGGATTGAGCTTGGAGGTGGAGGTGAAGAAGATGGAGAGAGCTAGAGAGCATGGAGCTCAAGTGAGGAAAATAACTCAAGTGAAGAATGAAGTGTAGAATGGCTCTTCAAAGCTCACGCATTATTGAAGCATACAATTTTCAACAATTAAAATTATAGCCATGCTTCAATAGTGCAAGCAAATGAATATAAAAAAGAATATGCCATGCTTTGCTCCATACCACAAAAAGTCTCCCCATTTTCCACCTCATTTTCTCTATTTTCCAAAAATAGAAAAACCATGCCATGCTTCATATAATATATATATATATATATCACATATATATTAAGATATATATATATATATATATATATATATATATATTTATATAAAGATAAGCAAATAATTAGTGAGCTATAATATTAGTTAATGTATAATTATATCAAATATAAATACACATAAATTTATTAAATCAACACTTGATTTAATAATGCGGTTATATCACATATAACCAACTAATATCATTTATCTGTATATCACATTATCAAATCAACTCTTGATTCAATAATCCGGTTATTATAAGGCTACGGTAGCGCCCCGGCCGTCAATCCGAGGCCAAACGCGGAACAAAAACTTTTGAAAACTGGCGCTAACGCAGCCTTTTACCCTGATCGTGCCATTAACCTTATACTAGCAAACTACAAAGATGTTAGAATGGCTATACCGATCGATCCGTGTCCTTTGGTCTTTAGCCACCATCCCAAGCTCCTCACGGCTTCTCCGATCAAGCTCGATCTCTGGTCTCGCTTCGCCGAAGAAGATCCACGTCGAGGGTCCTTTATACGAGCTCCCGCTTCAATCCGAAGCAACTCGAACAACTAGTTTGCTAACCTAGGTGCTCAAGATGAAGTAGAGAGTATGTGTGATCATTTTGTCTCAAGACATCCATGGATTCTCAACACATGAGATTGTATGAATGGAGGTTGAAGAAGAAGCCAATGGAGGAAGAAGTTGTGAGCACAAGAAAAAGCTAGAGAAGAAAGTGGCATTGCCTATCTTGTGTGAGATCTTTTGTGAGAGAGAGCTCTTGATAACTCAAGACCAAACCCAAGCCTTGTGGTTGCCTTCTCTCTCTCTCAAATATCTTACACCACAAATCAATCAAGAAAATGATCATGGCAAAAAAAATAACACCATGAGCACCAAACTAGCACATGCCACATTTAATGTGTAAGTCCATGTCACGCACCCCACGAGCTCGCGGGGAGGCGGAATATATGAAAAATAACTATCAAAGCTTCGTAACACGGACTTGAGCACACGGATCGTGTCTAAACCATTACTAGCAAACTACGGGAGGTTTAACTACTCTGATTCGAAGTTATACCTCACGTTACTTATCCTTCGGGTCTTCATCGTTGTCCACCATACCTCGTAGGCTCTATGGAACATGGGCACCTCAACGGCCTCCTCGAGTCAAAGACGATCCACCTGAGAGTCTATAGTCTGAGCTCTAATCTCAAATCTGAGATAACTACGGCTTCTAGTTTGCTAATCTAGAAGTCTTAGAGGGTGTAGAGTAATTAGATGGATTACTTAGTCACTTAAACCCTACGATTCTCAACTCATGAGAGCATTTAGGGTTTTGAGGAAGAAGATGAAGACTTGAGGAGAGAGAAAGCTTTTGTGATAATGATAATTAATAATACTCATGAAAGAATATAATGAAGCATACAAATATCTCTTGATAAATATCTAGAAATATCTTGTGAATTTCATTTAATCCTAAGGGTGAATCACCTCATGAGTCATTAAGCATTTAATGAAAACTTACACCTCATCTTTCAACCTCATTTGTGTTTAATCCAAAAGAAATAAATACAAATGAGTCATCTTCTTATAGAAGCTTCCCGACATATTACGAGACTGCCCCTCCCATCCGTATTTCTGAAAAACACGGATAGTCTTTGACTGAATAAATCCATCTGTATAATACTAGAATCTGGCTTAAACCAAAGCCCGCTAGTATTATCTGCCCGATCATAATACTGTACAAGTGTACGTAAGTGATCGCGACCCTGCCGTAAAACCATACGGCCTCTACACCTTTTGCCCGGTGCAGGGAAACTCTTTGTGTGGGACTCTAAAGACTCGACACTACGCTGGCAGTGGGTTTAACCACAGGCCACAAGCGGTACTAGCTGTACGTAACGGTCCCCAGGTATATGTCGATAAGAAGGACGATGAGGAAACCCATCCGAACTCCAACTGAGTCTGATATGACAATATCCGTACAGTCTGGTCTGTTCTTTTAGGACTATCGCATATCAGGCCTAGGGGGCGTAAAACGTCATACCCCTAAAAGCGGTATAAGTCGTGTCGGAGTGAAGCCCATTACACCTTGAGAAACTAATGGAAGCCTACCAGTAAATCTCGTTTCCCCTGGCCAGGGACTTTGCATAATGGCTCTCCATACACAGCGCAATATCAACCCCCAATACCGGGAGAGACGAATCCTGTCTAACCGCCACTGCCTCCAAGTGCTTCGGGACTGCACCCAACTACTACCTGTTTGCACGACTCCTTTGAGCCGTGGTAGGGTAGTAATCTAAGTATAGTGGGAACACACCCGAGGCGAAGTAGCAGTATCAAGTCGACGGACTAAGCTGTACTCATGTCACCTGGGAATTGCTATCTGACGATGGGTATAAAACCAACCTGCAGTTCCCGGCGAGTCATGTCCGGTGTACCCGTAACCGAACGAGCACCTGCATACTATCTCCAGTACAATGTACTGATTGCTGTGGGACAGACCATCTCCCCAACTGGGATGAGAAGCGTACACACTAGTCTACTCCGGAGTATCGATGCCCTGTCTCGATAATCCTATGACCAGGGACCTGTATAGGATGTTGCTTATAGACTACCTAGCCCCCACTAGTGTGACTGCCATCACAACGCTGGCAATCAAGCAAAGATCCTAAGGGCTCTACTAATATGTATAAGCGATGCGTTAAAAGAAACATATGCACATATTAAAGTAGACACAAACCAAGTAGCATACTACCATTTTTAGCAAGACTGTCAATACAACTGTGAATATCCCAAGCTTCCATTAAGTAATATACAAACTAGTATAATACAGTAATGGCCTCTAGGGCATAAACACTAACAATCTCCCACTTACACTAGGGCCATGTACCGGCATATCGCAGACCTATCATATCGAATAGCCTCTCGAACTGCGTTTGAGGAATGGCTTTTGTGAATGGATCAGCAGTGTTATTCTCCGTATCTACTCTCTTTACCTCGATCTCTCGGCGATCTATGATCTCCCTGATCAGGTGATACCGCCTTAAGATGTGTCTGGACTTCTGATGGGACATGGGTTCCTTCGATAAAAGCTATAGCGCCTTTTTTGTCGCAATACGGAGGTATTGGATCAACACTGGTAGGAACCACCTGAAGTTCTGTGAGGAACTTTTTCATCCAGACAGCTTCTTTTGCGGCATCGCAAGCAGCTATGTACTCTGCTTCCATCGTTGAGTCAGCAACGGTGTCCTGCTTGGAACTCTTCCAACCGACCGCCCCTCCATTGAGGGTAAAGACATAACCCGACATGGACTTGGAGTCATCCTTGTCACTCTGGAAGCTGGAGTCAACAAAGGCCTCGATCTGGAGGTCTTTTCCGACATACACCAAGAACATCTCCTTAGTTCTCCTCAGATACTTGAGAATGTTCTTTACTGCTATCCAGTGCTTCTCCCCTAGGTTTGCCTGATACCGGCTTACAACGCTCAATGCGTATGCTACATCTGGTCTGGTACATAATATCACATACATTATAGAGCCTACTGCAGAAGTGTAGGGTATAATCGACATGCGAGCCCTTTCCAAATCAGTCTTGGGAGACATCTCTTTGGAGAGGGTGATTCCGTGACAAGCCGGTAGGTTACTGCGCTTAGAATCTTCCTTACTGAATTTTTTCAATATGGTGTCTATGTACCTGGACTGCGAAAGTCCCAACATCCTCTTTGATCTATCACGATAGATCTGGATCCCCAAAATGTTGGTGGCATCACCCAGGTCCTTCATGGAGAACTTCTGTGACAAGAATCTTTTGACTGTCTATAGCATAGGAATATCATTTCTTATTAGGAGAATGTCATCCACGTACAAGACGAGGAATACAACAGCTCTCCCTACAATCTTACTGTAAATGCATGGTTCATCTGGATTCTTGATAAAGTCGAATTCTTTGACAGTATCATCAAAACAGATGTTCCAACTCCGCGATGCCTGCTTTAGTCCATAAATGGATTTAAGCAACTTGCACACTTTACCGCTTCTCCCACTCGGAATGAATCCCTCTGGCTGATCCATATAGACGCACTCTTCCAAATTACCATTTAGAAAGGCTGTCTTTACGTCCATCTGCCAGATCTCATAATCGTGGAAGGCAGCAATGGCAAGAAGGACCCGAATGGATTTGAGCATAGCCACTGGAGAAAAGGTTTCGTCATAGTCCAAACCAGGTCTTTAACGAAAACCCTTTGCAACAAGTCTAGCCTTATAGGTTTCAACCTGTCCATCCACACCAATCTTCTTTCTGAAGATCCATTTGCATTCTACGGGTTTTACCCCATCTGGAGCAATGTCCAAAGTCCATACATTGTTAGTGTACATGGACTCCATTTCGGTCCGCATTGCATCCAGCCATTTTACCGAGTCGCTGCTCTGAATGGCTTGCTAGAAGCTAGTAGTATCAATGATGCAATCTTCTCGATCCACGTCTATGAGAAAACCGTAGTATGTCTCGGGCGGATGAGACTGCTTACTACTTCTGCGGATAGGCACTGGTATGTCCCTTTCTTCTGAAACTTCTGGTTCTACCATACTTTCAGTAACAGCTTGTGGTTCTGGAATTTCTTCCAGTTCTATTGCGCTCCCACTCTTCTGATTTTCTAAAAATTCAGCTTCCAAGAAGTGGGTATGGAGAGAAAAAAAAACCTTATGTTCCTCTGCGTAATAGAAATAATACCCCTTGGAGTTCTTTGGATATCCCACAAACTTACACTGTACTGAGCGTGCCTTGAGGTTGTCCGGATGCTGCTTTTTTACAAAAGCTGGACATCCCCATGTCTTCAGGTACTGAAGATAGGGTTTCTTCCCACTCCACATTTGATATGGTGTGGTAGGCACAGTCTTGGTTTGAACCTTGTTCAAAAGATAAGCAGCTGATTCTAGTGCATAACCCCAGAAAGATCGCGATAACTCAGCCTTACTCATCATGGAACGAACCATATCCAATAGGGTTCGATTCCGCCTTTCAGATACACCGTTGTGTTGTGGTGTGTATGGAGGAGTAAGCTGAGAGAGAATTCCATTCTCTTTTAAGTAATCCAGGAACTCGGCACTTAAGTATTCACCACCTCGATTAGATCTCAGTGTCTTGATACTTTTGCCTGTTTAGTTTTCCACTTTATTCTTGTATTCCCGGAATTTATCAAAGGCCTCGGATTTATGCTTCATCAAGAAGATATGTCCATACCTAGAGAAATCATCCGTAAAAGTAATGAAGTAGGAATAACCACCTCGTGCATGTGTAGACATTGGACCACACACATCGCTGTGTATGAGTCCCAAGAGCTCGCTTGCTCTTACTCCGTGTCCAGTAAACGAAGTCTTTGTCATCTTTCCCATGAGACAAGATTCACAAGTAGCATAAGATTGATATTCGAACGGATTCAAATATCCTTCTCTATGTAACTTAGTCAACTGTGTTTCATTGATTTGACCTAGTCTACAATTCCATAAGAAAGCCTAATTTATTTCCGGAGACTTTCTTTTAAGTGTGTTCTGGACATTGAAAACCTGAGCTTGATTCAATACGTATATACCGTCATCTAATGTACCGGACCCAATCAGAACTTGATTTAGGTGGATGTGAACTACATTGCTTACGAATGTAAAATCATATCTCTCTCTCGAAAGTGAGTATACTGATATGATATTACAAGTCAAACTAGGTACATACAAACAGTTACGTAGAATCAATATGTGCCCATTTGTCAAACCTAGGCGATATTCTCCCACGGATTCAGCGTCCACGCTCATTCCATTTGCAACTCTGAGAGACAAATCACCTACCCTGATAACTCTACGGTTTCTCAAAGCATGTAATAAATTACAGATATGAGATCCTGCTCCGGTATCTAGTACCCAGGAAGTAGAGTTAATTGACAAACAGTTCTCAATTACATACACACTCGAGGCCGAAGCCACAACATGCTTCGTATCCTGGCTACTAGCTTCCAAAGCCCTGCAATCCTTCTGCCAATGCCCGTTCCCATAACAATAGGAACATCCCTCCTTACCTACACCAAGTCCCGAAACTTTTGCTCTTCCCTTTCCTTATACTTCACTGACACCGTATATCGGCTTTGTGGAGGTCTTCTTCTTTTCACCCTTTGCTTTCGTCCTGGATGCAGAAGAAGAAGGTCCCCCATTAAGCAGAGCGGGTGTCTCCCTGGTTTCTTTCAGAGTGTAAGTAGAGGGTAGGGACTGTGGAAATAAGTCAGCGCATGACCTGTTTCCCAACGTGGTCTCTAAGTCCTTGAGCTTATCAATATAGCTAGTCATTGTAAAGACGTCGTCCCCTACAGATGACCCGACAGCCAACCTCGTTTGAAGCAATTCGTTCGAGGTCTCATATCTTGTGATACGAGATTGCTCTCCATATAAATCTTTGTTATGGAGGAAGATGGAAAATAAGTCCATCTTCTCATGATGCTTCTGGTATACACCATCAACTGAAGCTAACACGAGGCACTTGGCTTTCACACTGTCCTTTTCCCTAGTCTGACGGATATCCATATCCGTGACTGTGGAAACTGGACCTTGGACGGTGGGGGCTTGAGTAGTAATAGGGTGGTCCATCTTGTCATAGGCAATGGACATCTGGACAGACCTTTGCCAATCATAAAAGTCAGATTCAGTCATTTTGTTATCTAGATGTAGCCTAGTCATGGTCACATGGTCGCTGCAATAAGAGAGAGAGAGAGAGAGAGAGAGAGAGAGAGAGAGGGGGAACACTTTAGCATGATGCTCTTGTAAGTTTAGAGTGGTTTTTAGTTTATCTAAACTGGATGGCTCCCACTGTTTCTCGAATCCTTCCTCAAACCATAAAAGAAGAATTAGCCAGGACTGATCTCACCGTACAATACTTACTTAACCGTTCAGCCAGGCTAGTGTCGGTACTTCGAGGGAGGTTTTACGACGCTTTCGCGAAGTTCCATAATTAAATAACCTGTTTTCTCTGGAGGCGTAGCCCCGCTGACACTGTTCTAGACACCTACTTGGTTTATAGCATTGATCGTTAAGTGACGAATCTCTTGATGAGTAGCGGCTACTCACAGTAGGATCGGGATCCAAATATCATCGTGTGATAATGCTGAAGGAATCCTACCAACATTATCAAACTCCAAAAGGTATGCAACACTAGCAAGTTTCAGTTTCTTTAGAAACTCCCGATGTGGATTTTTGCCCCATGCTCTTTTGACCTTGACGAAGGCCAACAAATCATAAGTCACATGTCAAGTTCTGCCCATCATTATCCCTGTTAATTTGAACCCACCCGCACATACCCTTGACGAAGGCCAACAAGGTAATACGACTGTCCCAAACCAACGCATCTATCTATGCTACATATGAATACCCCAGCAGCTACCAAACACTATGCCTTGACGAAGGCCAACAAACATAGCTTGAATACTACTGACCATCCATATGAAATGACGGAGGGCTACGACTGGTTTTGGCGAAACCGTGAACGTAGTGAACTTGATAATCGAAGGAACCTGATAGCTTTTTTTAAAAGGATTGGTTAAAGCTCCGCAATTAAAAATTCTTCTCTTTTAAAATAACCGAGTGGTTTCTTTTAAATTTGTTCCAACGATTCAACTTTGGTTTATTTTCTTTGCATTATTATAATGCGTCCCATCAATTAACCTATCATTGCAGAAAACAACGAAAATACAACGTCCTCTTATGCCATCCGCATTCGCCACTGGGTCCCGTCATTCACCCGTTAGGTTACTTAAGTAACGACAGAGCGGGGGCTGGGCTAGCGCGGGTGCAAAACATAAGTGACGCCTAATAGATATCATATATAGATATTGTACATTCGTCAGACGCAATAATAGGCATTCCATATCACTGATGAACATTATTGGATATACAAGCAATCCGCGATTCCTTTGAGCCTGCAATGAAAGACGGATTACACAGTTGTGATGAATAGCCATTACCCCACCCTAGAACCCTACGGGTACGGCTAACTACCCGCCAAGTACCCGAAGTGAAGCGGTCGCCCTCAAAAACGTGAGTAGGCCACTAAATACTTCAAAGTACCCGGTAGTTTGTGCACCCCACCTTGGGTCTATCCTAGGAGCAGAAAACAGTAAATGAAATAATACAACGGTGGTTACAACCTCAGCCCGGATGTACCCCGCAAAAGAATATTACATCATATTACAATTTACATCGAATGAAAGAATATAAAAACTCATCTCAAACCCCGGCTAATCATCACAACGATCCAATGAAGTTCATATACACAAACCAGTAAAAACCATTACAAAAATGTGCAACCCCCTGCTAACCGACATACTAACAATTAGGGGAGGTTTACGAACACGTTAAACAACATAGATAAAACTTGATTAGAAAATAGCTTAGAATTTCGATCGACAACCTTTTTCCGTGTCTACCCCAAATGCAAGCCAGCACTGAAATAACCTGGGCAGAAACAAAATATACAGGAAAACAGAACACCCAAAATTAAGAGTTACTGTGTAAATACGAGTCAACTCGGAGTTGACTCGGCCGCGGATCCGCAGCGGATTGCACCAATCCGCAGCGCTTCCGCAGCGTTCTTACCGCGTTAGCACCTCGTATTTCTCCAGTATTCTTAGAATTCCCTGCTATGAATTTTCATACCTCTGAAATAAGTTTTTCGACAGGTTTAAAATCGAAAGAAACTTGAGGGGTCCGGGGTTAAGTTTTCATGTTTTTCCGACGATCGAAGTTATAATTAGTTGCTAACAAGCTAGTAAAGGTTTAGTAGGCTCTGATACCACAGTAAGTCCATGTCACGCACCCCACGAGCTCGCGGGGAGGCGGAATATATGAAAAGCAATTATCAAAGCATCGTAATACGGACTTGAGCACACGGATCGCGTCTAAACCATTACTAGCAAACTACGGGAGGTTTAACTACTCTGATTCGAAGTTATACCTCACGTTACTTGTCCTTCGGGTCTTCATCGTTGTCCACCACACCTCGAAGGCTCTATGGAACATAGGCACCTCAACGGCCTCCTCGAGTCAAAGACGATCCACCTGAGAGTCTATAGTCCGAGCTCTAATCTCAAATCTGAGATAACTACGGCTACTTGTTTGCTAATCTAGAAGTCCTAGAGGGTGTAGAGTAATTAGATGGATTACTTAGTAACTTAAACCCTAGGATTCTCAACTCATGAGAGCTTTTAGGGTTTTGAGGAAGAAGATGAAGACTTGAGGAGAGAGAAAGCTTTTGTGATAATGATAATGAATAATACTCATGAAAGAATATAATGAAGCATACAAATATCTCTTGATAAATATCTAGAAATATCTTGTGAGTTTCATTTAATCCTAAGGGTGAATCACCTCATGAGTCATTAAGCATTTAATGAAAACTTACACCTTATCTCTCCACCTCATTTGTGTTTAATCCAAAAGAAATAAATACAGATGAGTCATCTTCTTCTAGAAGCTTCCCGACATATTACGAGACTGCCCCTCCCATCCGTATTTCCGAAAAACACGGATAATCTTTGACTGAATAAATCCATTTGTATAATACAAGAATCTGGCTTAAACCAAAGCCCGCTAGTATTATCTGCCCGATCATAATATGTGCACAAGTGTACGTAAGTGATCGAGGCCCTGCCGTAAAACCATACGGCCTCTACACCTTTTGCCCGGTGCAGGGAAACTCTCTTTGTGGGACTCTAAAGACTCGACACTATGCTGGCAGTGGGTTTAAGCACAGGCCGCAAGCGGTACTAGTTGTACGTAACGGTCCCCAGATAGATGTCGATAAGAAGGACGATGACGAAACCCATCCGAACTCCAACCGAGTCTGATGTGACAATCTCCGTACAGTCCGGTCTGTTCGTCTAGGACAATCGCATATCAGGCTTAGGGGGGCGGTAAACGTTAGACCCCTAATAGCGGTATAAGTCGTGTCGGAGTGAAGCCCATTACACTTTGAGAAACTACTGGAAGCCTACCAGTAAATATCGTTTGCCCTGGCCAGGGACTTTGCGTAATGGCTCTCCATACACAGCGCGATATCAACCCCCAATACCGAGAGAGACGAATCCTGTATAACCGCCACTGCCTCTAAGTGCTTCGGGACTGCACCCAACTACTACCTGTTTGCATGACTCCATTGAGCCGTGGTAGGGTAGTAATCTAAGTACAGTGGGAACACACCCGAGGAGAAGTAGCAGTATCAAGTCGACGGACTAAGCTGTACTCATGTCACCTGGGAACTGCTATCTGACGATGGGTATAAAACCAACCTGCAGTTCCCGGCGAGTCCTGTCCGGTGTACCCGTAACCTAACGAGCACCTGCATACTATCTCCAGTACAACGTACTGATGGCTGTGGGACAGACCATCTCCCCAACTGGGATGAGAAGCGTACACACTTGTCTACTTCGGAGTATCGATGCCCTGTCTCGATAATCTTATGACCAGGGACCTGTATAGGATGTTGCTTATAGACTACCCAGCCCCCACTAGTGTGACTTCCATCACAACGCTGGTAATCAAGCAAACATCCTAAGGGCTCTAGTAATATGTATAAGCGATACGTTAAAAGAAACATATGCACATATTAAAGTAGACACAAACCAAGTAGCATACTACCATTTTTAGCAAGACTGTCAATACAACTGTGAATATCCCAAGCTTCCATTAAGTAATATACAAACTAGTATGATACAGTGATGGCCTCTAGGGCATAAACACTAACATAATGCTCTAGGACAAAACTTGCACTCACAATTTCCACATAATAAACATTAATCCAAATGTCTAGATCAATAAATAGAATGGCATATTCTAAAGTAAACTCGTGACGGATCACAAGAATATCCCTCATCTGTATATACATACCTACATCCGCATTCCGACTGAATACGAATACAACGAGACGAAAATAATCCAACAATCTAATACTAGGATCCGGCTTAAACCAAAGCCCACTAGTATGATCCGTACGATCATGATCCGTGCACGAGTGCACATATATGATCGAACCCTGCCATAAAACCATACGGCCTCTACAACGTTTCGCCCAAACTTGGGAAACTCTCTGTGTAGGACTCTAAAGATTCGTCAATACGCTGGCAGTGGGTTTAACCACAAGCACATCAGTGGCACTAACTGTACGTAACGGCTACCCAGGTATTGAACGAAAGGGAGGCCGACGAGCGAACTCATCCTGAAACCTTACTGAGCCTGACAGTGACAATATCCGTACAGTCCGGTCCGTTCATCTATAAGTATCGCATATTGGGCCTAGGGGGCTGGTAAACGTTAGACCCCCAATTGCGGTATAAGTCGTGTCGGAGTGTAGCCCAGAACACCCTGAGAAACTACTGGAATACCTACCAGTAAATCTCACTTGTCTTGGCCAAGGACATTGTGTAATGGCTCTCCAGACACAGCGCAATCTCACCCCCAATACCGGGAGAGATGAATCCCCTGCCGATCCGCTCATTACCTCCATATGGCTCGGAACTATACCCAACTAAAACCTGTTTGCACGACTCCTTTGAGCCATGGTAGGGTAGTAATCAAAGCACAGTGGGAAGTCACACGAGACAAATGACGATCTCAGGTCGATAGACTAACATGTACACATGTCACCAGGGAACTTCTATCTGACGATAGGTATAATACGAACTAGCATTTTCCCGACCAGTCCGTCTGGTGTAATCATAACCCAATGAGCACCTGTATACTATCTTAGGTGAACCAATTAACACCAGTGGCTTGTGAGACCGGCCATCGCCTCTCGTCGGGGTCTCGATCCGTATACATTAGTCTACTCTCGGAGTATCGATGCCTGATTTGTATGGTTTTAATCGGCTTATGCGCTTTTAAAAGATTAATCAAAGAATTTATATAACCGCAATCAAGAACGGCGTCGTTTGGTAGTTAGCCGGTGAGTACGGGTCGGTCCATAGGGATTTTGTGAATTTCCTAATTGTTCTTACGAGTTAATTCCGATTGGTGTCGGATTGATTAAATCTAAAAACTAAATTTATCTAGATCTAAATCTTGCTAGGGTTAGGTTTAGGTTAAGTTTGGAAATGCAAAGATTTCCTCACCGCTTTCTATACCCAAATTAAGATCTCTTTAGGAGTTATGGTAATTATTAATAAAGGGGATTAGTACCATCGGGAAGAAACGGTGTTTCTTCCTCTATGTTCTTGTCCTTCCTTTCTTAATCCTTACCCTAACCTCCATGGAAAACACACTCAACCGGGTCTTTATACTACGGTATCACCGCTACCTCGTGGGATAGGGTGCCGTAGGGAGCGGTGTGTGCATGTATGCATGGAGTCCTATGAAAATATATGACGGACAAGAAAAGGGGTGAGAGATCTTCATCTCTCAAGCCTTTCCCAAATCTAACCCTAACAAACGAGGAGACTACTTGCTCATTAGGGAATTGAAAAACATTTATCTAGGGCAGGGAATAAAAGATCTAACTATCTAACTAGGGCAAGGAATTAAATCTAAACTAGGGCAAGAATAGAAATTACCTTCTTTATTTATGGCTCTCTCCAAACATTAACACAAGACTTGTCAGATCTGAATAGATGATATGAAAAGAGGCATCGATGCCCTCCAAAAGAAATCTGAATTTTATTAATGAAAGGAGGCATGCCCTAATACAAGAGTTTGGGTATCTATTTATAGGACATAGAAAACCCTAGGTTTACAATTGCCGCATGTCTGCATTTACCAAAATACCCCTAGGAAGACTATTCAGCGCCGCACTGCATTTTGGTAAAAAGTTCTTCAACTTTGGGCTCTGGATGGCCGCTGAACCGCGGCCGCAGCATGGGTTGGGCCGCGGTTCCGCGGCCCAATAGGAAGATCCTCTGTTGATTCTTTGTGGGCTGCTTCTGGGATTCTTGGGCTTCCTGTTTCTTTGGTTATTTCTTTAAAATAGCTTCTAGTTCTCTTCCAGATTTTCCAGTGAATAATTATGGTGGACTTTAACCGTGGCTTCGCGATCTTGGACCTTGCACTGCCTTTATACTTTGTGAACTTTATCTTTTATGTAGGCATGATCAAGATCCTTCTATTTGTTGGTTGTAGTTCCACTTTTGCATCGTCTTTTATCTTTTTCACTGTTTTAGGTCCAAGAACCTGTAACCTGTACTATGTAGCAAACATGGGTCAAAAGCACCTGTTTATTTGTAAAAAGAACAAGAATGGGGAATATAATAATGCAATATTATGGTATGAACAAATACCCCCAAACTTATCTTTTGCTCGTCCTCGAGCAAACTTAGTTTTATTCTCGACAAAAAAAACCTAACCTCACTTTCACAGGGAAACGCGATTGCACTGAGCTCGTGCAACAAGCCGTTAAACCTCTAGGTGTCCCTAGTAGGAGGAGTGTTGTCTCCTGAGGGTTTTCAGCGGATACTACCCACAAAATCCTATCAATTCGGCCCATTAACTTTTATTCTCCAATTAGATTTTCTAACAAGGAATTCTATTATCGTCGACTCGTAAATTATCCACCCATATTCTTCACACTTCCTCATCATTTAACTTAAGATTATATATGTTCTGCAGACCTACTTAGCTTTTGGCATTTCTTAAGTTTTCCTTCTAGGGTTCCATCTCCACTTAGGAATTTTTATCAACTCTATTAAAGATACATGTTCTATTCTTCACTCCTTTCTCTCATCTAAACTCCAATCACATATCCCTACGTGTGTGTATATATCACCCGTACACTCGGAAATTCAAATCAAGCAATCATACTCTTGTCCGTTGTCCAAAGCACTTCTTAATTGGTGAATTTTTATGAATTTTGCTTACACATTGATTGTTCGAGATTCTGCGTGTTTAAGTTTAATTACCGCAATCAGGACGGTGTCGCTTTGCAGCTAGCCGGATGAGTACGGGTCGATCCACAGGGAGATGGGAGTCTTTTTCTTAATGTCTTGACGAGTTAAGTCCAAATATGTTGGGTTTGTTTCGGTTTAGCTAATTTAAAATGAATGATAAGAGAACTTGTAAAGGGTAGGATTTAGTTGGTTTGGGTAGGGAAGATCGCTCACTTGATTCTTTTGCCACTTCTTAATATTGATGTTACGGTAATCGGCAACAACGGGGATTAGGACGACTAAGAGAAAACTTGCGAGTATAAGCTAGGCTTTCCAACACTTCGTTTTCTCTTTTTGGTCCTTGTCCGTCCGTTCTTGGCTCTTAGTCGCAACCTCAGGTTGATTCAACCACAACCGGTCTCACTAGGGTATCACCGCTATTATGAAGAATAGGGTGCCGTAGGGAGCGGATTGTGGATCAATTAACAGGAGTTCAAATCAAGATATATGTAAAAGAGAAAAGTGAGGGAGTTTTCCGTATTTCAAACTTTCCGTTTCCTACCCTAACAAGTGAAAAGTTACTCACCCATTAGAATAGTTAAATGAAATAAAACAAAGAAAGAGGGTAATAAGAATTGAGGTAGAAAATCACAACTAGCTATTTGGGACCTCACTTAGGCAAGGATCACACTAAGCATCATGGTTGTAAGGATAACCGAAAAATGGAAGAAAATTAAAACGACGATTTTAAGAAATAACAACAACTACGTTTAACAATGAAAATTACAAGCAATATAAGAAACGGAATTACAAATTACACAAATAGATAAAGAACATTTCTTGCATGCTTCACACTCAAGAAAACCTCTCACAAGCTTTAATGGAGGAAGATGGAGGAAAATGGACTTTTATTAGAAACTAAATAATTCTAATACAAAATTACAAATGAAAAAACTAAGTAGTTCTCTTGGTTCTGCTCGGGGCTATTTATAGGCCTGAGTTTGAGAAATTTGCAATAAAACCCAACCCTACACATTGTTACAGAAAACACCCCAAAAATTTTCCATGTGATGCCACGTGTCCGCCGCGCATGCGCGGCCAAAGCTGAGGTGGCGCGGCGGAAGGGCGGCGGCTTGGTGGCCAAACCCTGCTTGCTTTTTTCTTTGGTCTTCTGTGCTTTTTTCCTGATCTTTGAACACTTTACATTGCAATAATTCAACCAGAAAATCTCCAGATTTCTGATCTAAGACTTCTTCATTTCTTTCACTTTTGACTTTTCACCATTTTGACTTCAAATTTCTCTTTAGTCCCAAATGACGACTCTTTTCGTCCCCTCTTCTGAACTGGTACGGGACGGATGCTGGAACCCGGCTTTTATCTGTTTGTGACAGATGTTCTGGATTTTGCCGTAAATGTGGTGATTTTGTCGGATTTGCTCTTTCTTGGACTGGAGACCTGTAATCTGTAACATGCAGCAAATACGGATAAAACGCACCTACCTGTATGCAATGTGATTAAGAATGAGCGGTACAAATATACAAAAATATGCGATGAACAAATACCCCCAAACTTATCTTTTGTTCGTCCCGAGCAAAACCATTTTATTCACAAAAAATTTCCTAGCCTCACTTTCGCAGGGAACGCGATTGCACTGAGCACGTGCAACAAGCCGTTAAACCTCTAGGTGTCCCTAGTAGGAGGAGTGTTGTCTCCTGAGGGTTTTCAGCGGATTACACCCACAAAATCCGATCAATTGATCGTCGACTCTAATCTTCTATTTCAGCATTCTAACAAAAAACCCTATTATCATAAACTTAGAAATTACTAACCCGTATTCTTCACACTTTCTTTCTATTTAACTTAAGATCCTATACGCCTAGCCAGTTTATAAAGCTTTCAGCATCTCCTGAGTTTTCCTTCTTAAGCGGAATCTCAAATCCGGAATTTTTATCCATTCTATGAAAAAATAAATCCTATCTTTCATTCCTCATCTCTCCTCCAAACTCTGATTATATACCCCTACGTGTGTGTAATTGTCACCCCTACACTTGGAAATTCAGTTCAAGCTATAATGCCCTTGCCTTAATACCTCGTACTACTTCTTTTTCTTAATGATGGACGGGTTCGTTCATACATCTTTCATGCGACTATTAATGCTTCTTAAGGCACTAACAGCCGATTACTGAATGTATGAACTTAAAGCGTAAATAGCAGTATCCAGGTCTTGACTTCATTCTATTTTTTCTCTTTTTTTTTTTTTTTTCAAAACCGGATATATTTTTCAGCGTGCTCTTTTGGTGGTTAGCTTCAAATACCGTTTTTTCTTTCATACTAGGCTTTCAGGCAAGAGTATTTCTAGGTATCCTCTACTATTCCGAGTTTCAAGGTGGTGTATGTGCATTTTGTAGGGTATATACTTTCAAAATTTGGATTTAAGATTTAGAATTATTTTTCAGATTTATTCTTCAAATAGAGCTTCAATAATTTTCCCTCATTTTAACTTCGCCTAAGAACTAGACTCAAAATTTGCTTATTTCAAAACAAACTGCTGGAGCGTATACTTTCTGTAGTTAAACTTCAAGGAATGTTATTTTTAGGGTTCATAATTAACTAAGTTTAAGATCTAGTAGTTTCTAACTAGTTAACTGTCATATTAGACTTAAGTCAGAAACGGTTAATAATATTTTTTTTTTCTTTTAAAATTTTTGTTTTTATTTTCAAGTTTTCCAATTTTTTTGTATTTTTCAATTTTCAAAATTTTTTTTTTATATTTCAAAAAATGCATTGCAGAATTTAAACATGGAAAGTAAAACCAAATATTTACATAAAAGATAAAAAATATGCAGATGCAATGCAAGGATAACTATTTACAATCTAATCCTTCCCCCAAACTTGTTAATGGCAGTGTCCTCACTGCCCCCTGCGTCGTCTCCCAGACGATGCGGCACTCGTCCCTGGTTCACTTGACTCTGCCCTAGGGGCCCTAGATCGCGACCTAGATCTCTCCTCTCGTCCCAAAAGTGTTGCCATTCCTTGTTCTAAGCGTGCCATTCTCTGATCTAGGGTTGTCATCATTCCCATCATCCTTTCTACCCCCCTATGTGTCCGTCTAAGTAAGCGTGCTTGCTCAGCGGGGGTAAGCTCTTCTTCGCTCGCTGTGGAGCTCGAGCTGGCTACTACATGCTCGCTCGGTTCTGTCCGTGACCATACATCGTGAAGTCTAGTGTAGGATGTAGAAACACCCTCAAGAACTGGTCGAATGATTGTACCAGCTTGCATGTGTACTGCAAACTCGTCGGAAGGGATGAACTGGCGACACAGTTGTGTCACCAGCATAGGGCACGGAAGGTTGGATGAAGTCTTGCCAGCAGCAATCGACTGAAGTAGTACCGTGCACATGTCATAATCGGATGTTTGTTCATTAATGTGTGCACAATGTGTAGCGATGGTGTAAAAAATGTCGTGTTGTGCGAGCTGCCAAAAATGTTATTTTGTGCCCATCGGCACACAGTCAGAACATTCGCGTAAAGTGTACGCGCTGGAATCCCTTTCCGTGGTTCCCTATAGCAATCATTTCCCATCAACGGGGTGTAATCCTCAAATTGGAGGGGTAGGTCATGTGCGGGTATTCGTGGGATCAATGTGACTTCATGAATGAAGTCCCTATCTATGCGTATCTCTTGACCTCCCCAAAACAATCTAATAAATCCGTATTTGTGATAGCTACCCTCCTCCATGTACGCATAAAACCGTTGGACTAGATCCGGAATCGCGAATGCGTTTGGATGGTTATACAAAAGATAATTCCATCCGCGTTTCCGGATCTCGTCCCCGAAATAGTTTCCGTATACATCATGTTCAAACACTTGTGAAAAATTTCTCTCATATTGAAAATGTGAACCCATTACAGAATTTCAAAATTTTACAGATCTAAGGAGAGTGAGAGCAGTGCAAACCTCCTCTGGAAAAATTTCCAGAGGGTGAAGCTTCCAACCGGCGGCGGATGCGCGGCGTAAAGGAGGGTCGCGCGGCGGAAGGGCGGCGGCGGCAGGAGATCTTCGGCACAGCTTGAGGTGGCGGCTAGGGTTTCTGTTGGGAAGATGGGTGAGGCAGAAAAATAAAAGAGGAGGGTTAGATGGTTATTTATAGGGGGTTTTGATTATTTACACTTAAACCCCCTATAAATAGAAATATTATTTATAATTACATATTTACATTTTTATTTTTAAATATTTTTTTTTTCTGAAAATTTTTATTTTTAGTTTTTGTTTTTATTTATATTATTTGAAATTTTTCCAGGCAAAAAAAAAAAAACAAAATTGTATTTACATACCCCCAAACTTATTTGAAACAGTGTTTCCACTGTTTTTGGCTGTATTGTCGAAGTTTGGGTGTAGGGGGAGAGGAAGATTATTCTGTGTAAACCGGCTCCTGTAAAAACAGGAGCTCCTCTGTTTGATCGGCGCTAAGGTACGGTTTACATCGGTGTCCGTTCACTTTGAAGAGTGAACCGTCCTTTGGATTTTCCAAATCCAGAGCGCCCTGCGGATACACATTCCGCACAAAATACGGCCCTATCCAGCGAGATCGAAGCTTTCCAGGATGGAAATGAAGTCGGGTGTCGTAAAGCAGTACCTGTTGACCAGGTACGAAGGTTTTGCGCAAAAGGTGTTTATCGTGAAACACCTTCGTTTGATTCTTAACGACAACCGCGTTGTCGTAAGCCTCATCCCTAAGCTCGTTCAGTTCGTTCAGCTGCAGCTTCCGATGGCTGCCCGCGTCCTCAAGAGAAAAATTCAGCTCCTTAATCGCCCAAAACGCGCGATGCTCGATTTCGACAGGAAGGTGGCAGGCTTTTCCGTACACAAGCCGATAGGGAGACATGCCAAGGTCGGTCTTATAAGCAGTTCTAAATGCCCAAAGGGCATCAGTGAGTTTCAGAGACCAATCCTTACGGTTCTTGGAAACCGTCTTCTCCAGTATCTGCTTGATCTGCCGATTTGAAACTTCGGCCTGCCCGCTGGTTTGGGGGTGGTAGGGCGTAGAAAGCTTATGATTAATGGAGTATTTCCGCATTAAGGCCTCGAAAGTCCTATTGCAGAAATGACTTCCATTGTCGCTAATGATCGCTCGGGGGTGCCCAAACCGTGAGAAAATGTTTTCTTTAAGGAACCTAACGACAACCTTGTTGTCATTAGTCCGGCTGGGCACAGCCTCGACCCATTTAGAGACGTAATCAATAGCTAGAAGAATGTACAAGTTCCCAAAAGAGCTGGGAAACGGCCCCATGAAGTCTATCCCCCAAACATCGAAAATCTCCACAACCAAGATTGGTTGGAGCGGCATCTCATTCCTCCGGGATATCCGGCCCATGTGTTGGCACCGGGAGCAAGTCTTGCAATAGTCATATGCATCTTTGAAGAGTTGTGGCCAGTAGAAACCACATTGCAAGATCTTCTCAGCTGTCTTCCTGGGCCCAAAATGCCCGCCACACGCTTGATCGTGGCAAAATGACAGCACACTCTTGAATTCCTCATTAGGGACACACCGACGAATGATCTGGTCGGGACAGTACTTGAACAAGTAGGGTTCGTCCCAGTAAAAATGTTTTACTTGGGATAAGAAGCGAAGTCTGTCCTGACTCGACCATTCGGTCGGTAGCAATCCCGTGGCCAAATAGTTCACAATATCTGCGAACCAGGGTTCGCACGATACTGTCAAGAGTTGTTCGTCCGGAAAAACGTCGTTTATCGGAATTGGAAGCGAAGGAGAAGAAGGAAGTCACGAGAGATGGTCGGCAACCACGTTTTCACATCCTCGTTTGTCCTTAATGACAAGGTCAAACTCTTGAAGCAAGAGGATCCAACGGATTAACCGAGACTTGGCATCTTTCTTCGCAAAAAGATGGCGTAGAGCTGAATGGTCCGTGTAGACGATGACTGGAGAGCCGATGAGGTAGGGCCTGAACTTTTCTAAAGCAAATACAACAGCTAAGAATTCCTTCTCAGTTGTCGTATAGTTAAGTTGGGCGTCGTTCAGGGTTCGGCTAGCGTAGTAGATCACGTGTGGCATCTTGTTGATGTGCTGGCCAAGGACAACACCGATGGCAAAGTCAGATGCATCGCACATAATCTCGAATGGGTGCGTCCAGTCGGGAGAAGAGAGAACGGGAGCAGAAGTGAGTGAGCGTTTCAGTGACTCGAATGCAGTCACACAGCTTGAGTTGAATTCGAAAGGTGTATCCTTGGCCAGCAAAAGAGTCAAAGGCCTAGCAATCTTGCTGAAGTCTTTGATGAACCGTCTATAAAAACCGGCATGGCCAAGGAAGGCTCGGATATCTCTGACGCAACTGGGAGGAGGAAGATTGGAAATGACCTCAATCTTTGCTTTGTCTACCTCTATGCCGTTTTGCGAGATGATATGTCCTAAGACAATACCTTCTCGCACCATGAAGTGGCATTTCTCCCAATTCAAAGTGAGGTTCTTGTCCTTACATCGGGTAAGGACAGCGTCAAGATGTAGCAGACACTCGTCAAAGGAGTCGCCGAAAATGGAGAAGTCATCCATGAAGATCTCCAAGAATTTCTCCACCATGTCTGAGAAAATTCCCATCATACACCGCTGGATGGTAGCGGGCGCATTGCATAACCCAAAGGGCATGCGTCGATATGCAAACGTGCCGAAAGGACAAGTGAAAGTGGTCTTGTCCTGGTCTTTTTCGGCTATGGGAATTTGGTTATAGCCAGAGTAGCCATCAAGGAAACAGTAATACTCATGTCCAGCCAATCGTTCAAGCATCTGGTCAATGAAAGGTAGCAGAAAGTGGTCTTTCCGCGTTGCGGCGTTGAGTTTTCTGTAATCAATGCAAACTCGCCACCCAGTTTGGGTGCGAGTAGGGATTAACTCGTTTGCCTCGTTGGTTATGACCGTGATGCCCGACTTCTTAGGGACCACATGAATGGGGCTAACCCACTGGCTATCGGAGATAGGGTAAATGATACCACTATCTAGACATTTGACGATCTCCTTCTTCACAGCCTCCTTCATGACTGGATTAAGACGTCTTTGTGGATCCCGGGCTGGTTTGGCATCATCCATCAGATGTATATGATGCTCAACGATGAGGGGACTAATCCCCCTGATGTCCGCCATGGACCAGCCAAAAGCTTGCCTGTTGCTGTGCAAGACCGCGAGAAGGGCTTTCTCTTGCTCGGGAGCTAGAGAAGCTGAGATGATGACAGGGAGGGTCTCGTCTTCTCCCAAGTAAGCGTACTTGAGGTGAGAAGGCAAAGGCTTGAGTTCGAGTGCTGGCGGTGAAACGATTGAAGGCAAGACTGGTGCAAAGGTTTCGAACTCAAAGGATTCCAGCAAAGGTTCAAAGCGAGTGTAGGCAACCGAGTCGGATGGTTCAGGTAACTCATCCGAAAAGTCGAAAGTTTCAAACTCGGGTTGTTCGCAGCTAAGATCGTTCGAAAACGTGAAACACTCGTATTCGTAGTCGGGCACGGAAGTAGCAGCAGGTTCGAAGAGAAACGCACTAGTGGCGTCAAGATGATCGTGGTCAAACAGAAACTCCTCGAATTCACACTCTTCTGAGGTGATCTCCTGGATCGAGCAGACATCCAGTATATGAGCATTAGGTTCAGAGGGCTGATTCCCCAACCTAAAAATGTTGAGTTCAATCGTCATATTTCCGAAGGATAGGTTCATAGAACCATTGCGACAATTGATCACAGCATTTGAGGTTGCGAGAAATGGGCGACCGAGTATCACAGGAATTTGATTCCGGGGGTTAGCTACAGGTTGTGTGTCTAATACAATGAAGTCAACGGGGAAGATGAAGTCCCCGACTTTTATTAACACATCCTCTAGCTCACCCCTAGGATGGGTGATCGATCGGTCGGCCATTTGGAGAGTACAATGCGTAGGTTTCAGCTCTCCTATGCCTAATTGCTCGTATACTGAATATGGAAGCAGGTTAACACTGGCACCAAGATCTAGTAGTGCGCGGTTGATGTTCTTATCCCCAATGGTAATTGAAATCGTAGGACAGCCAGGGTCCTTCCGTTTTAGTGGTAAAGATTGGGTAAGGGCATCACTCACGGCACTAGCCAAGAAAACTTTCTTTGGTACCTGAGACTTCCTCTTTTTCGTGCACAAGTCCTTTAAGATTTTTGCGTAGGAGGGGACTTGTTGGACGGCATCTAAAAGAGGAATGTTAATATTAACTTGCTTAAATAACTCCAAAATCTTCTCCATTTGTGGATTTTGTTTGTTAGACCTCAACCGGTTTGGAAATGGAACATTTTGAAAAGTGGTTGAGTCTAAGGCTGGAGGAGGAGATTTTGGAGTTGGAACGGATCCCAGAATAGGTGTTTTCGTGGAGTGAGAAGTGGGTCCATTCAAAGCAGAAGAAGAAGAAGAAGAGCCTTGTGAAGAACGGAGAATAGGCTCAGAAGATGACGAAGTAGGAGAGGAAGAAGAAGCGGCGGCCGGGGTATCATCGTTGATCCGTGTGCCAATGTTGTTTTGCAGCACCCTCCCTGATCTCAGTGTGGTCACGGCACTCACATTATGGTTTTGTTGTTCAAGAGCAACATGTGCATTATGTGGGTGACCGGGATTTGGAAGTGGCTGGGACGGGAGCTTCCCCTTCTCTCGCTCGCTCAAGGCCGCGTTCAGCTGTGCAATCTGGGCCTCGATGGTTTTGATGCTTTGCCCGTGTGCGGCAGTGTGTTGCACTAAAGATTGAATCGAAGACTGGATGTTGGCGGTGGATTGAGTCGATTGTTTAACAAACGCCTCCAGACTTCGCTCGAGCGAGGAAACCTTATCGTTATTCGACGGAACAAAGTTGTTTGGTGGAAAAGAGTTGTTCGATGCAAAGTTGTGGGAAGTTAGACCCATATCTCGCGGCTACACCGCGGCGGATCAAGGCGAAAACCAAAATCCTCTGTGAGTATCCCAACCCACTTCTCAACTCCTCTAAACTCCACTGAACTGTGTTTTCTGCAGCATTCTTTGCGCCGTGCTAAAAATAAAAAAATTGTTTGCAGTTGATTTGTTACTGCTTTGCATTGATTAATACGGACTTTAAGGGGCTTGAAACCAATTCAGATTGGGTGGGGATTTCATCACCCTTCCCAGGACCCCAGAAATCACAAAAGCATATGCATTGACCATTATTAATAAAAAATACTAGACTCAGCCCTAAGGACTTCGCGCTCATTAGGAGAAGTTAAACCGTGTTTAGAACCTCGCTTAACGGTGCATTGTTTAAGGGGTGCCTAAGAAAGTGTTAACGGCGCAACCGCCAAAAGAGAAAGGGTTACATAATTAAGGAACTTCGCGAAAGCATTGGAAAACCTCCCCTTATCTCTGCACTTACCTGGCCTCTTGATCAGTGTATCTTAAGTTTGTTTCTCGACACAGTTTTGCTTCAACAATCAAGTCTTGGAGCAGGTCTAGCAGACCTAGGTGACCATAGATCTAGGTGTGAGTGTGCATATCTTGTTTGTGATTGCGTAAAGCCGTAAATCTGAACATATCTCTGTAAACACAAAAAAAAAAAAAAATCATCAAAAACTTTTATAAAAACTTGCCCTTTGTCGCCTCCGTCCGTTCTTGGCTCTTAGTCGCAACCTCAGGTTGATTCAACCACAACCGGTCTCACTAGGGTATCACCGCTATTATGAAGAATAGGGTGCCGTAGGGAGCGGATTGTGGATCAATTAACAGGAGTTCAAATCAAGATATATGTAAAAGAGAAAAGTGAGGGAGTTTTCCGTATTTCAAACTTTCCGTTTCCTACCCTAACAAGTGAAAAGTTACTCACCCATTAGAATAGTTAAATGAAATAAAACAAAGAAAGAGGGTAATAAGAATTGAGGTAGAAAATCACAACTAGCTATTTGGGACCTCACTTAGGCAAGGATCACACTAAGCATCATGGTTGTAAGGATAACCGAAAAATGGAAGAAAATTAAAACGACGATTTTAAGAAATAACAACAACTACGTTTAACAATGAAAATTACAAGCAATATAAGAAACGGAATTACAAATTACACAAATAGATAAAGAACATTTCTTGCATGCTTCACACTCAAGAAAACCTCTCACAAGCTTTAATGGAGGAAGATGGAGGAAAATGGACTTTTATTAGAAACTAAATAATTCTAATACAAAATTACAAATGAAAAAACTAAGTAGTTCTCTTGGTTCTGCTCGGGGCTATTTATAGGCCTGAGTTTGAGAAATTTGCAATAAAACCCAACCCTACACATTGTTACAGAAAACACCCCAAAAATTTTCCATGTGATGCCACGTGTCCGCCGCGCATGCGCGGCCAAAGCTGAGGTGGCGCGGCGGAAGGGCGGCGGCTTGGTGGCCAAACCCTGCTTGCTTTTTTCTTTGGTCTTCTGTGCTTTTTTCCTGATCTTTGAACACTTTACATTGCAATAATTCAACCAGAAAATCTCCAGATTTCTGATCCAAGACTTCTTCATTTCTTTCACTTTTGACTTTTCACTATTTTGACTTCAAATTTCTCTTTCGTCCCAAATGACGACTCTTTTCGTCCCCTCTTCTGAACTGCTACGGGACGGATGCTGGAACCCGGCTTTTATCTGTTTGTGACAGATGTTCTGGATTTTGCCGTAAATGTGGTGATTTTGTCGGATTTGCTCTTTCTTGGACTGGAAACCTGTAATCTGTAACATGCAGCAAATACGGATAAAACGCACCTACCTGTATGAAATGTGATTAAGAATGAGCGGTACAAATATACAAAAATATGCGATGAACACACATCCTTCATACGACCGTTAATACTTCTTGAGGTACCAACGACCGATTACAAAATGCGTTTGCACTTTAAAGGGTACTTCCTAGACTTGTAGCACCTAAGGCTTTTTAGCAGTGACTCCCAAACCAGTTGGTCTAAGGCACTAGGTGATGAAGCATCCTCGCTAAATATTTTTCTATTTTTGCAGCCTTGTTCATTTTTTTATTTTTTTATTCACACTTGTATATATTTTTTTCATCGTACTAAGGACTTTAAACAAGAGCATTTCGAGGTCTCTTCTACTATTCCAAGTTTCAAGGTGCGTGATTGTGCAATTTGTAGGGTATACATTTTCAGAATCTAGACTTAAGCTAGGAATTATTTTTCAAACTTATACTCTAATAAAAATATCAATATTTTTCCTTTGTTTCGACTTAGCCCAAGAAGTGAACTCAAAATTTTCCTATTTCTAAATAAACTACAAAGACATATACTTTCTACCGTTAAACTTTAAGGAAGGTTATTTTTAAGCTTTTTAATTTACTAAGTTTAAGATCTAGTTGTTCCTAGCTAGTTAACCTATTTGTCAAATTCAAGTCAAATACGGCCAAAATTGAATACATTAATTTTTATAATTTTTGAAATTTTTCATTTTTTATGGGTTTTAAAATAAGTATGCAAATGCAAAAATATGTACATATGAATGCGAAGGAAGAAGGCTTACCGAGCATGCCCCCAAACGTAAACTTGACAGTGTCTTTACTGTCATGCTATACCAAGAGGGTTGAGAATGTCGGCACTCATCTGTTTATTTATTTGCAAATTTTTTTTTGTTAAAAGAAAAAACAAAATATATATACAACAAGGTTCCCCCAAAACTTAAGCAAGGCCTTACACAAGCCAAATGTTAGCACCAACCATTCAAAAATTCTATCGTGATAATGGTAGAGTTGGTGAAAGAATGGGATGTAGAGAAATGAGGTGAGAAGTACACCAGACCGTGTCGAGATAGAAGCAGTATACGGTCTTGGTGGATGAGAAGAATGGCGGAAGGGGAAAAGAAATGGTAGTGGTTCTACTTCTTCAAGTGGAGGTTGATTAATCAAAAAATTCGTATCGTTTAAGAATGCGAGTTCGTCGGCGAAAATATCTTCGAAACTGTCATCGAAGGTCCAATTGAAAATTATCGAACTCAAAATATCGGATTGTGATTCATCAACACACGGTATCATTAAAGGAAGACTAGTAGAACCAAAGAAAGTGGGAATACGAACTTGAGGGTGAGGATGGAGTGTATAAATTAGCACAATTTGTAATGACCGATGTGTAAAAAGCGATTGTGCTAATCTATCAACCCGCGGAAAATTGAGATTAAATCCCTCAAGATTCGTGAGCAAACATGGGTACGTCGAACTTGGTATTGGAGATGAAAGCGTAAAGGTCTCTTGCAAGGTCGGAACGATAGGAAGGACGAAAGGGAGCGAATTAGGGACAGTCTCATTCTCACCTAAGTAATTTGTTTCGAACTCGAAGGATTCCATGAATGGTTCGAAATGACTGTAAGCAACCGATTTTGATGGTTCAACTAACTCATCTGAAAATTCAAAGGACTCAAACTCGGACGGTGAGTCTTCAACATCGTCCGAAAAAGGGAAAAACTCGTAAGTGTTATCGGCTGTGAGAACTGTGTCAGATTCATAGGGAAATTTTTCACGCTCACAGTCTTCAAGCATGATCTTTTGCGTGGTTGGAACGATGGAAAGGAAGGGGGGTGATATAACAGTTAAAGGTTCAGGAGGATGAATTGGAAAATCAGACACCTCAAACAAAAATGGTTCAACCTCAATATGATCCTCAATACTATCCTCATAATTCTCCTCAAAATTTAGCCTATCCATACCATTATCATCAAAATCAAGACGCATATGACGTTCGGGAGAAACATTTAATGACTCGGGATGATGAATTGGACATAAAATTTCAATCAAATCTAAGGGTTTATCATCCAAAATATTCCCGGCGTCTATATCCTCAATCAAGTGAAAGTCAATTTTTTCTGACACCTCATCAAAAGCATGGATATTTATCAATTCAGGTTCTAGATTGGAGGTGTAAAGATCGAATGGATTAGGTGTGGTTTCACTCGAAAGAGATTCTTCACAATCTGGCAAATCAAGCACTACAAAGTCACACATTAGATGTTTTATTTTCAACTTGTGAATCATTTGGGACAATCGATGGAAAACCGGAGTTGTGGGCTTCAATTGGGTATGGGTAGGTTTGATTTGGAAATGTGTAGAACTCACTCGCTCCTCTCAAATTCTCACTTTGTCCAACCTCCTCCTCATACATTGGAATTTTTGGAGCTAGTTGGAAACCAGCTACCGGTTAATTAGGTTGCATAAGGGCGGCAATGGATGCATCCACATTCCTCACCATTTTGTTTGTGGCCAAAATATAAGCTTCCAACGACTGTTCCAAACTAGACATGGGTTGGGAAGGTGTTTCGGTAAAAGATTCGAAATTGTTTGGATACGTGAAACTCCCAATGGCTGTGTAGAAGCAATGTCTAGTGAAAGTGGGAAAGTCGGGTAGGACTGGTAGGAATTGGATGGTTGGACATGAATAGATCAACATTTGGATAAAAAGGTGAATGGACTTGTTGATCCCTAGAACTGGATGTGTGGAGAGGAGTGAAAGATCGGTTACGAGATTGTTCAATGTGTTCAGCAATAGACATGGGTTTAGGAGTTACAATAGGGCTTGAAAAAGTGGTATCAACGTACGAAGGTGGTGAAGGTTGACACGGTTGATACATAGTGGATTGTGGAGTCCAACTGTTTCTCCTAGACGCTTCTATTCGATCTTTCAAAGAAATTTTGGGCATGGAGGGGTCGTCCGTAAATCGACCGAAACAATTCGCGTAAGAGGCAAAGTTAGGTTCAGGATACCAAAGTTCGGCAAGAGATTTATGAGGTGGGGTACCCATGATGTAAGAAGGATAATAGAAAGAATGTGGGTGGTGCAAGGAGTTCTTAGCGACAAAAGTTGCATGTCTTTTTATAAAAATTTTCCCTCTTTTTTTTTTATTATTTGGAACTTTTTGCAAAGAAGATTTTTGATAAAGGGCTTAGAAACAAATGCAATCAACCAGAAATGCACAATCAGACCTAGATCGAGGGTCACCTAGGTCAGCTAGACAGCTCCTAACTGTTCCAAAGGGCTAGAAATAGGACCTCAAACTGCCTCTTCACCGCCAATTGCGCCCAGGTAAGTGCCAGGCGAGTGGGAGACTCTCCACTACAAGTAGTGGCCCTAATTAAGTAACCACTCGCCTTAGACACACTCTTGTATTAGGTCAAGCCTCCTTTCATTAATAAAATTCAGATTTCTTTTGGAGAGCATCGATGCCTCTTTTCATATCATCTATTCAGATCTGACAAGTCTTGTGTTAATGTTTGGAGAGAGCCATCAATAAAGCAGGTAATTTCTATTCTTGCCCTAGTTTAGATTTAATTCCTTGCCCTAGTTAGATAGTTAGATCTTTTATTCTCTGCCCTAGATAAATGTTTTTCAATTCCCTAATGAGTAAGTAGTCTCCTCGCTTGTTAGGGTTAGATTTGGGGAAGGCTTGAGAGATGAAGATCTCTCACCCCTTTTCTTGCCCGTCATATATTTTCATAGGACTCCATGCATACATGCACACACCGCTCCCTACGGCACCCTATCTCTCGAGGTAGCGGTGATACCATAGTATAAAGGCCCGGTTGTGATTGTTTTCCATGGAGGTTAGGGTAAGGATTGATAAAGGAAGGACAAGAACCTAGAGAAAGAAACATCTTTCCAAATGATTTTAATCCTCTTTATTAATAATTACCATAACTTCTAATAGATCTTAATATGGGTATAGAAAGCGGTGAAATTTATAGACTTTCCAAACTTAATCTAGACCTAACCCTAGCAAGATTTAGATCTAGATTAATTCAGTTTTTAGATTAAATCAATCCGACGCCCATCGGAATTAACTCGTAAGAGCGATTAGGAAATTCACAACATCCCTGTGGACCGATCCGTACTCACCGGCTAGCTACCAAGCGACGCCGTTCTTGATTGCGGTTACTACATATTTTTGAGACGAATCAAATGGCGCCGTTACCGGGGATGGCGTGTTATTTCCTTTTTGCAATTCCGGGTTAATATTAAATTAAAAAACCATAAAAACTGAAAAATCACAAAAATATAAAAATATATCATTTGTTATTTTTGGAAGGGTATTTTTGTGAATCTTTGCAGGATCGACGGATCTGGAAAAATCCAGAGTGTGAAACAGAAAAAGGTAGATCAGAACAGAAGGGAATTGGACCAACAGAACACCAGAATTTTTTCAGAGACCTGAAGCCTCAACGCCGCCGCCTTTCCGCCGCACAAGCCGCCTCTCACCGCTAATCCGCGGTCCTTCTGGCTCTTCATCGCGCGAAATTTTCACTGTTTGTTTCCTTTTTCCCCCCTCTGCAACCTAAAATATATCTTTTGTCAAATCTCCTGCAGGATTCTTTGCGCTTAAAAATCTTCCCCCTTCTCAATAACAAATCTTGAGCAGGATTCTTTGCGCCGTGCTTAAAATAAAAAATCTTTGATTGCAAGTGATTTTTTCTGTTTTGCATATTTTTAATCGGACTTTAAGGGGCTTTTGACCAATTCAGATTGGGTGTGGATTTCATCACCCTTCCCAGGACCCCAGAAATCACATAAAGCATTTGCATTGACCAATCTTTAATTAAAAAATACTAGACTCAGCCCTAAGGACTTCGAGCTCAATAGGACAGAGGACTAGTTATAGGCATCAGTCGTTAATCCTAACATGACTTTGCGGTGTCTAGGCAAGTGTGTCTAAGGCAAGTGGTTACTTAATTAGGACCGCTACTTGTAGCGGGAAGCCTCCCACTCACCTGGCACTTACCTGGCCGCAATTAGCGGTGAAGAGGTGGTTTGAGGTCCTATTTCTAGCCCTTTGGAACAGTTAGGAGCTGTCTAGCTGACCTAGGTGACCCTAGATCTAGGCCTGATTATGCATTTCTGGTTGATTGCATTTGTGTCTAAGCCCTTTATCGAAAATCTTTTTTGCAAAAAGTTACAAATAAAAAAAAAGGAAAATTTTTATAAAAAGACTTGCAACTTTTGTCGCTAAGAAATCTGTGCACCCCAATCTTCTTTCTCTTCTCCCTCTTACATCATGGGTACCCCACCTCATAAATCTTTTGCTGAACTTTGGTATCCTGAACCTAACTTTGCCTCGTACGTCAATTGTTTCGGTCGATTTAAGGACGATCCCTCCATATCCAAAATTTCTTTGAAAGATCAAATAGAAGCGTCTAGGAGAAACAGTTCGACGTTGCAATCCAATTTATGTCAACCATGTCAACCTTCACCACCTTCGTACGTTGATACCACTTTTTCGAGTCCTGTTGTAACTCCTAAACCGATGTCTATTGCTGAGCATATCGCACAATCTCGTAGCCGATCTTTCACTCCTCTCCACACATCCAGTTCTAGGGATCAACAAGTCCATTCACCTTTTATCCAAATGTTGATCCTATTCCTGTCCAACCATCCAATTCCTACCAGTCCTACCCGACTTTCCCACCTTCACTAGACATTGCTTCTACACAGCCATTTGGGAGTTTCACGTATCCAAACAATTTTGAATCTTTTACCGAAACCCCTTCCCAACCCATGTCTAGTTTGGAACAGTCGTTGGAAGCTTATATTTTAGCCACAAACAAAATGGTGAGGAATGTGGATGCATCCATTGCCCCCCTTATGCAACCTAATGAACCGGTAGCTAGTTTCCAACTAGCTCCAAAAATTCCAATGTATGAGGAGGCGGTTGGACAGAGTGAGAATTTGAGAGGAGTGAGTGAGTTCTACACATTTCCAAATCAAACCTACCCATACCCAATTGAAGCCCACAACTCCGGTTTTCCATCGATTGTCCCAAATGATTCACAAGTTGAAAATAAAACATCTAACGAGTTGTGTGACTTTGCAGTGCTTGATTTGCCAGATTGTGAAGAATCTCTTTCGAGTGGAACCACACCTAATCCTTTCGATATTTACACCTCCAATCTAGAACCTGAATTGATAAAAATCCATGCTTTTGATGAGGTGTCAGAAAAAATTGATTTTCACTTGATTGAGGATATAGACGCCGGGAATATTTTGGATGATAAACCCGTAGATTTGACAGAAATTTTATGTCCAATTCATCATCCCGAGTCATTAAATGTTTCTCCCGAACGTCATATGCGTCTTTATTTTGATGATAATGGTATGGATAGGCTAAATTTTGAGGAGAATTATGAGGATAGTATTGAGGATCATATTGAGGTTGAACCATTTTTGTTTGAGGTGTCTGATTTTCCAATTCATCCTCCTGAACCTTTAACTGTTATATCACCCTCCCTCCTTTTCATCGTTCCGCCCATGCAAAAGATCATGCTTGAAGACTGTGAGCGTGAAAAATTTCCCTTTGAATCTGACACAGTTCTCACAGCCGATAACACTTATGAGTATTTCACTTTTTCGGACGATGTTGAAGACTCACCGCCCGAGTTTGAGTCCTTTGAATTTTCAGATGAGTTAGTTGAACCATCAAACTCGGTTGCTTATAGTCATTTCGAACCATTCATGGAATCCTTCGAGTTCGAGACAAACTACTTAGGTGAGAATGTGACTATCCCTAATTCATTCCCTTTCGTCCTTCCTATCGTTCCGACCTTGCAAGAGACCGTTACGCTTTCATCTCCAATACCAAGTTCGACGTACCCATGTTTGCTCACGAATCTTGAGGGATTTAATCTCAATTTTCCGCGGGTTGATAGATTAGCACAATCGCTTTTTACACATCGGTCATTACAAATTGTGCTAATTTATACACTCCATCCTCACCCTCAAGTTCGTATTCCCACTTTCTTTGGTTCTACTAGTCTTCCTTTAATGATACCGAGTGTTGATGAATCACAATCCGATATTTTGAGTTCGATAATTTTCAATTGGACCTTCGATGACGGTTTCGAAGATATTTTTGCCGACAAACTCGCATTCTTAAAGAACTTACAAATTGATGCTCTCCAAAAGAAATCTGAATTTTATTAATGAAGGGAGGCATGACCTAATACAAGAGTTTGGGTATCTATTTATAGGACATATAAAACCCTAGGTTTACAATTGCCGCATGTCTGCATTTACCAAAATACCCCTAGGAAGACTATTCAGCGCCGCACTGCATTTTGGTAAAAAGTTCTTTAACTTTGGGCTCTGGATGGCCGCTGAACCGCGGCCGCAGCATGGGTTGGGCCGCGGTTCCGTGGCCCAATAGGAAGATCCTCTGTTGATTCTTTGTGGGCTGCTTCTGGGATTCTTGGGCTTCCTATTTCTTTGGTTATTTCTTTAAAATAGCTTCTGGTTCTGTTCCAGATTTTCCAGTGAATAATTGTGGTGGACTTTAACCGTGGCTTCGCGATCTTGGACCTTGCGCTGCCTTTATACTTTGTGAACTTTATCTTTTATGTAGGCTTGATCAAAATCCTTCTATTTGTTGGTTGTAGTTCCACTTTTGCATCGTCTTTTATCTTTTTCACTATTTTAGATCCAAGAACCTGTTGTTGGAGAAAGTGCCCTCAGAGTCAATTATTGGATCACAGGCACGTGATTGCAATGATTGAGGGAGGACCTATTCCGGTAGGACAGTCTTACTCAAGATAATAGTATTCTATCTGGTTTATCTTTATCATCGTATACTACTTTAGGTGACCTTACAGGTCACTATTGCGCATTGATAGAGCCCCTAGGATTCTTGCTTGACTGCCAGCAGTATGAGGGCGATCATATACGTGGGAGCTGGTAGTCTATAAGCACATCCTTAAAAGGTCCCTAGTCATGGGAGTTTCGAGATAGGGCATCGATACTCCATAGTAAACTAGTGTATACAGTCGAGACCTCGACGAGGGGCGATGGCCGGTCTCATAAGCCATTGGTGTCAGTTGGTTCACCTAAGATGTATACAGGTGCTCATTGGGTTATGAGTACACCAGACAGGACTCGCCGGGAACATACTAGTTGGTCTTATACCTGACGTCAGATAGCAGTTCCTTGGTGACATGTGTACAGGTTAGTTCATCGACCTAAGATCGTCATTTGTCTCGTGTGAGTTTCCACTGTACTTTGATTACTACCCTACCACGCTCAAAGGAGACGTGCAAACAGGTTTTAGTTGGGTACAGTCCCGAACCACATGGAGGCAGTGAGCGGATCTGCAGGGGTTCGTCTCTCCCGGTTTTGGGGGTGAGGTCGCGCTGTGTCTAGGAGTGCCATTACACAAAACCCTCGGCCGAGGCAGGAGATTTACTGGTAGGTGTTCCAGTAGTATCTCAGGGTGTTCTGGGCTACACTCCGACACGACTTGTACCGCTTTTGGGGGTCTGACTTTTACCAACCCCCTAGGCCCGCCATGCGATGCTCATAGACGAACGGACCGGACTGTACGGATATTGTCACTGACAGGCTCAGTAGGGTGTCAGGATGAGTTCGCTCATCGACGTCCCTCTTGGTCAATACCTGGTAGCCCGTTACGTATAGGCTAATACCTCTGACGTGCTAGTGGTTAAATCCACAACCAAAGTATTGACGAGTCTTTAGAGTCCCCCACAGACCAGTTTCTCAAGTTTCGGGCGAAACGCTGTAGAGGCCGTATGGAGATATGGCAGGGTTCGATCAGATACGTGCGGTATTGCACGGATCAGGATCGGACGGTTAATACTAGAGGGCTTTGGTTTAAGCCGGATCCTAGTATTGTATAGTGTAGACTTTGTCTCATTGCATTTGTACTCGGTCGGAATACAAATGCGGGTATGTATATACAGTAGCGGGGTGTTCCTGTAATTTATTACGGGATCAGTTTTTGGAGTTGCTAGTTTGCTTTCCGTTTCGGCCATTTTCATTTGTATCTTTCATTGGCTGAAGATTGGTGGAGGAGGGCTTATTTGCATTTGTGCAAATAAGCATTTTGGAGGGTTGTCTTTGCATATTGATGTGTCATGATGGTTGCACCATCATTTGACTTGTTCACTTCATCATTGCTTGACTTCTATCCTCATGATTGCTTGACTTTTGTTTGTGGTGATTAGTTGGTGGAGTGTTGGACCTTGTCTTGTGATCATGCTTCATGATAACTCCACACTCTCTCTTGCATTATTGAGATACACCCCCCTTGGACTTTGACTCGCTCTTCTTCATTTCACTCCATCCTCATTCCTCATGAGATGGCCGGCCACTTAGAGGGAGGGGCTGCCCCAAATTTTTGGGGTGGGATTTTTGGTCTTTTGGCTTCACAAAAATCCCATGACTCCATCTCCAAAAGGCTTAGTTCATTTCCTCCACCAAAGGCAACTCCTTTAAACCCCATTGAGACAATAGAGCACTACACTTCATCTACAGCAAACCTTGGGCACGTCGGCTCGCCAACTTCGTGCCCGAGTTGCCACGGTCCAGAGGTGGGAGCCCGTAAAAGAACCCGGCAAAGTGGTGCCCTTCCGACGAGGAGTTGAAGACCGGAGATTCCGCGGGGAGATCGGGACGACGACGAGAAGACCAGAGGATACGGATCGCTCGGTATATCTCCCTTCCCCTTCTCTTGTTAGCTAGGACTATGTTAATGGCCCGATCCGGGATTTTTGTGCGCGGTGGTGCCGGTTTACAAGTTCGTAAAAAGTTTCGTTTCCGCATTCCGGGGTCGGATTAACGGCCGGGGCGCTGCCGTGCACTTACACCTGTAACCTGTACTATGTAGCAGACATGGGTCAAAAGCACCAGTTTATTTGTAAAAAGAACAAGAATGGGGAATAGAATAATGCAATATTATGGTATGAACAATGCCCAGTCTCGAAACTCCCTTGACTAGGGACACTTTAAGGATGTGCTTGTAGACTACCCAACTCTCACGTATATGATCGCCATCATACTGCTGGTAGTCAAGAAAGAATCCTAAGGGCTCTATCAACATGTAATAGTGATCTGTAATGTCACCTAAAGCATCTACACGATGATAAATACAAACCAGATAGCATACTATCATCTCGAGTAAGACTGTCCTACCGGTATAGGTCCTCCCTCAATCATTGCAATCATGTGCCTGCGATCCAATAATTGACTTTGAGTGCACTATACCCAACAATCTCCCACTTGAACTTAAGGCTAATTATTGCGATGTCGCATACTCACAGCCCGTGTGATACCGAACACCCAACATCTCTACTGATGAGTCTCACAAAGCTTGTTTGTGAAACTATTGCGTTCGAGAAATAGCCTTAGTGAGTGGATCTGCTCTGATGTTTCTTTCTATGTCTCTCTCTATCTCAAGTTCGCGGAGAAAGCCATCTCCCGAAATGAGCAATACCTATCTTAGAATATGTCTGGATATCTGATGGGACCCAGTTCATAAATGAACTCCAAATCAAGCAAACCTCTTAGACTGTATCGTCAACTGAATTTAATCAGTATCCTGCTCCATGCCTCCCTCAGTATCCACTTGGACCACCTGTCCAAACTACTGCCCCTCGTCAGAGGGAAAACTATAGTTCTGACAGTCACTCTGTCATCCAGGTCACCTTGGAAGCCTAGAATGATAACCGTCTCCCGAAGGAGGCTGATGTTATCATATCCCTAGAACATCCACTTATATTCTAAAACTGCTTCCGAACGTATCTCCAGGATCAGATTAATATCAACTTATTGCAGCTAGTGCAAAAACAACATCTGGTGTGGTACTTGACATCTCATGATTGACTCAATTACCTAAGCAAGTGATATGCCAATCATGCACACCCCTCTCCCCTTTAGTCTTTAAGACACCTTTAGAGAAGGTGACTCCTTCACCTGCAGGTACACCACTATGCCAGGAGTCGTCCATTCTAAATATCTTTAGAATACTGTCTAATTACCCAGATTGGGAAACCAACTAAATCTAGATCTAAAACAATAGATCTAGTAACCAGAATGCCTGGTATTTTAAACATATCCTATGTGGAGAAACCACGGTGTGACAACCACAGTATAACCGATCGTAGTATAGGAATTTCACTTCCTACTCTGTGTATGTCATCCAAATACCAGGACATCACACCCTACTACCTTCTTAACAGATCCATCTCCTATTCTGATGAAGTCAAAGCCCATGACTATCACATCAAAAAATATATGATCTATCTCCGCTATATTTGCTTTAGCCTATAAATAGACATAAGCTACTTGTCCACTATGCTTCCGCTGCTCCCACTGACTACGACAACCCTCTGGCAGAGTCATATACACGTGCACTTCTAAAGCTAGTTTAGAACGACGCTATACTCATCCTCTTGCCAAGCCTCATAGTCTAGAACAGCAGTTATGGCAAGTCTGGGTAAACAAGAACCTCCCTGTCACCGTCCTTGAGGCTACCGGAGTACCTCTCGGGTGCCACAGGTTACCCACCATATCTGCGGAGTGGCTAATGGAGTGTCAAACCCGATTGAATCTTTAAGTCCTATTAAATTTTCAGTAATCGTTTGCGGTTCTGGAATCACTTCCAGTTCTACCATACTCCCACTACCGTTTTTTGAAAAAGTACATTTTACTAAAACTGTGGCGAGTCAAGAACAATATCACTATCGATCTTCCAGATGGTAGAAAGTTAACCCTCGTCATAGCCCGGGTTAACCCACAAACTTCCATTACAGAAATGTGCCTTGAGTTACCCAGAGTCTGGTTTTAAGCATAAGCCGTACAGCTCTATATAACTTAACATCGTTAAGATATGATCCATTCTATATACAATATAGAAACAGAGGCACTGATTTAATTAGAACCAGATTCAAATCATGCAGCTGTCTCCAGTGCATGTCAACTTAATGGAGAGAGGCCGATCAGCATTACTCAACTTAGGAGTGCATCCAATTATGAATAACCTGAAAGAGAAACAAGTTTCTCAAAACCATTACTTTCAACTGAATACCCAACACAAGTATCTACATCTTCGATCACCTTGAAGAATCCCGATACTTGCATCACGTGGTTCTCTACTTTATTCTTGTACCCATAACTTCTTAAAACTTAGACCTTGTATTTCTACGAAACACGTGTCTAAAACTTGAGAAGTCACAAGTAAAAAGAATATAGTACGAGGGCCAACCCCTTTGTCTTAATGGACACTGGACAACATACAATATTTTGTATAAGTACCCTGAGATTAATAACTCATACCCTGTGCGTCGTAGGTTGAAAACTGTACTATGGTTATGAAGAATTACACCGTTGTTTAACGCTCCTTACCTAACCATCAACTGATATAGGTAAATGTCATGGACATAATTTCAAAAAGTTATATCTCACTTTATAAAATAAACGTACAGATATATCAGTTTGAAATTTATCCATAACAACGGATATTCAAAACCAAATATTTGCCGTCCGGCAAAAACCCATGTGATTTTCTCAAATATCACCAATTACAACGAATCCCGATATAATGAGGATGATCACCTAATTCCCAATAACTTACTCCCACTCATCATCTGTAAAACCATACAGATGTGAGAATCAAACCTGGTAAATACATACCCTGGAGTAAGGATCTAATTGGGAAATCGGTTTTCTATTAACAACGCATAATGAAACTGAAACATGGAAATGTTTCGAAGGGGTGTTATGGTATTTCTAGTAATGCCACTTCCACTATCCAGATTCATGACTGTAACCGTATATTTCGTTGCCATCTCTCCAAATCCTTTTATTTGTCATTACTCATTACCTTCTGTACACCGCACTTAGGCTAAATGGTTTTCTTTCTTCCCTACCGTTCGGCACCACCCTATGGTTTGGAAGAAGACTATCCAATAAGCATAATAGGTGTACTCTCCTAATCCTAGGAGTACTCTCAACCTGAGAGAAGGTAAAGATAAAAGCCAACTGAATAAACCTTATTCCTATTTCTCCTGAACCAGAATCCATCCTCGTACTAGAACAAGTTCCTTCGAGTTCGTATATAACCATACAATGGATTATCCAATAACTGTGGATCTTCGTAGTGATACGAGGTGTTCTGGAGAAATACAAAGGTGAAGTAGGAGTGGCGATGAAATACGTGGTTTGGTCGTGAATGATAGCAGTCGCAAATTACTTTGCCCTCTTTCAAATCCCTTGATATGTCTTTACATATTACCTTCTGTACACTACACTTAGGCTAATTGGTTTTCTTCATTCCCTACCTTTCGGTACCCGCCTATGATTTGGAAGAAGACTATCCAATGAGCGCAATAGGTGTACCCTCTCCTAATCCTAGGATCCCTCACAACCTGGGAGAAGGTAAAAGGAAAAGACAACTGAATATTCCTATTCAATTTCTCCAGAACCAGAATCCATCTTCGAATCTGGAACAAGTTCCTCGAGTTCGTATGTAACTATACGATAGATTTATCCAATGGAAGTGGATGTTTGTAGTGATACGGGGTGTTCTGGAGAAATGCAAAGGGTAAAAGAAGGAGTGGCAATGAAGTATGCAACTCTGACAATCCAAAAGCCAGTGTTTTAAGAAAGTTCAGTCAACTTGGTTACTGAGTTATAGTCTAGGGTCGGGCCATGGTCGCATCCAAAGAGAGAGAGAAAAGAAACACTTTGCGTGCACTTTAACCTAGATTAGAATGGTTAACCATTTTATCTAATCAGGATGTCTCCCAATGTAACCCAAATTCTCCTCCAAACCTGAAAGAAGAATTAGTCGGGATCACCCGAGGAGTAAACCAACTCATCAGTGGGAATCGGAATCCAACTATCATCGCATGATAACCTGATGGAATCCACTCACGTTATCACACTCCAGAAGGTATGCGCATGCCTGGCAAGTTTCTTGTATGTTTGAAACTCCCGATGTGATTTTTACCCCATGCTCTTATGACCTTGACGAAGGTCAACAAATCATAAGTCACATGTCAAGTTCTACCCGTCATTGTCTAGGTTAATTTGAACCCACACGTACAAGCCCTTGACGAAGGTCAACAAGGCTGTACGACTGTCCTAAACCAACGCATCTATCTATGCAACAGAAAGGTAACAAGCAGCTACCATACACTATGCCTTGACGAAGGCCAACAAACATAGCATGAATACTAAGTGCTACCCGTCTAAAATGATGGAGAGCTACGAATGGTTTTTGGCGAAAAACCTTTAACGTAATGAACTTGATATCGTTGAAAGAACCGGATAGCTTTTTACAAATATATAGTGGCGAAAACCTTTGCTAAAGAGGTCACTCCCGGTGAAGGGATCTCGGCTCTTTCCTCGTAGAATGAGGTGCAGGATATTCCAACTGAATACCGCGATGCAAAGCAAAAAAAAATTGACTATAGTGAAGTTATTACCCTGACGCAAACCTCAGCCCAAGGGGTCACTCCTGATGAAGGGATCTCGGCCCTTGCCTCGTCGAATGAGGTGCTGGATATTCATAACCGAATACCTCTATGCAAAACAAAAGAGAACGTCCTTGCAATAACAGCTTTTTGAAAATTGTTCCAACAACATCGAATAGGTTTGTTTTTCCCTGCATTGATCTGAGTCAATGCAATCCCATCAATTAATCACACCAATAAAGAACAAAAATATGATGTACGTATATGCCATTCGCATTCGCCACTGGGTCCCGTCATCACCCGTTAGGTTACTTAACTAACGAAAGAAGGGGGCTGGACTAGCGCGGGTGTAAAACATATACAACATCTACTAGTATATATATAACAATATATAATAATCGCTCCAGGCGTGATAAATGCAACATCACAGATAAGTAATAAGCATCACAGAACAATACAGATAATCTGGGAGCCCCGGGTTTCCTTTGAGCCGCAAGTGAAACCCAACGTTCCCCGGTCGTGTGGATAGCTTGTGCAATGAAAACCTAGACCCCTACGGGCGCAGCAAGTTACCCGCCAAAACCAGAAGCGAGGAGCCCCCTTCAGCAAAGTGAATGGGCCACCCAGCACTTCACGGAATCCGATAACTTGAGCACCCCTCCATGGGTCATCCTGTACCCCCTACGAGTGCGGCATATAGCCCGCTAATTCTAGAGTGAGGCCCCCTCCGTCTCAAAGCCATGAGATGCAGGCCCGTTGCCCTCTAGAACCCGGCTATCCGTGCACTCCACGGCGGGGTAATCCTAGTACAGAAAAGAAAATATGTACAATGGTGACATCGACCTCAACCCAGTCGTGCCCCAAAAGAATAATATACATACAGGCAGTGACGGCAGTCCACATGTCGGACGCTCGCCCCGCGATATCAATTGTACAAATAAAACTAAACTGTACTAACATTGCACCCAAGCTATCCACCACGACAATCCGTAACACCATAGCACAACACAGAACATCAACATGAATGTCACGTTCGCAAACTCGTCTAAAAGGACATATAGCAATTAGACGAGATATACCGCTCTAATGACATTCACGGTCGCGGATAGAAATGTATGTACTGTAAACTAACGTATTTAAAATTTCGATCTACAAAACTTCCCAAAGTGGGCCCCAAGTGCAAATCCAGCACTCAAATGAATCTGGGCCAGAACAAAATATTCCAGAAACCATAATTCCATAACTAAGAGCCCCAGAAGAAAGATTGCGCACTTTGGCCCCAAAACGGCGAAGGAAACGCGGCCAACATGTAGGTTATGCGGCGGTTCCGCGGCGTTTTAGTGGGATCAGTTCAATTTTCTTCTGTAGTCTTAAAAAAGCATGCACGATTTTCTGATACACTGAAAATGATTTTTCGACCACTTTAAAAATTCGACAGAAACTTCAAGAATGGAATTGCGGTTTTGAAAATTCGGTCGATCGATGTTTTTAAACATGTTAAAACTAGCTAGTATAGAATTAATGGCATGGCTCTGATACCATGTAAGGTTACGGTAGCGTCTCGACCGTCAATTCGTGGCCAAACGCGGAAAAAAAACTTTTGAAAACTGGCGCCAACGCAGCCTTTTACCCGGATCGTGCTATTAACCTTATACTAGCAAACTACAAAGATATTAGAATGGCTATACCGATCGATCCGTGTCCTTCGGTCTTTAGCCACAATCCCAAGCTCTTCGTAGCTTCTCCGATCAAGCTCGATCTCCGGTCTCCCTTCGCAGAAGAAGATCCACGTCGAGGGTCCTTTATACGGGCTCCCGCTTCAAACCGAAGCAACTCGAACAACTAGTTTGCTAACCTAGGTGCTCAAGATGAAGTAGAGAGTGTGTGTGATTATTTTGTCTCAAGACATCCATGGATTCTCAACACATGAGATGGTATGGATGGAGGTTGAAGAAGAAGCCATTGGAGGAAGAAGTTGTGAGCACAAGAAAAAGCTAGAGAAGAAAGTGGCATTGCTTATCTTGTGTGAGATCTTTTGTGAGAGAGAGCTCTTGATAACTCAAAATGAAACCCAAGCCTTAGTGGCTGCCCTCTCTCTCTCTCAAATATCTCACACCATAAATCAATCAAGAAAATGGTCATGGCACAAAAAATAACACCATGAGTCACCAAACTAGCACATGCCACATTTAATGCTCTAGGAAAAAACTTGCACTCACAATTTCCACATAATAAACATTAATCCAAATGTCTAGAACGATAAATAGAATGGCATCTTCTAAAGTAAACTCGTGACGGATCACAAGAATACCCCTCATCTGTATATACATACCTGCATCCGCATTCCGACTGAATACGAATACAACGAGACGAAAATAATCCATCAATCTAATACTAGGATCCGGCATAAACTAAATCCCATTAGTATGATCCGTCCGATCATGATCCGTGTACGAGTGCAAGTATATGATCGAACCCTACCACAAAACCATACGGCCTCTACAACGTTTCGCCCGAACTAGGGAAACCCTCTGTGTGGGGCTCTAAAGACTCGTCAATACGCTGACAGTGGGTTTAACCACAAGCACGTCAGTGGCACTAGCTGTACGTAACGGCTACCCAGGTATTGAGCGAAAGGGAGGCCGACGAGCGAACTCATCCTGAACCCCTACTGCGCATGACAGTGACAATATCCGTACAGTCCGGTCCGTTCATCTATGAGTATCGCATATCGGGCCTAGGGGCCCGGTAAACGTAAGACCCCCAATAGCGGTATAATTCGTGTCGGAGTGTAGCCCAGAACACCCAGAGAAACTACTGGAATTCCTACCAGTAAATCTCACTTGCCTTGGCCAAGTACTTTGTGTAATGGCTCTCCAGACACAGCGCGATCTCACCCTCAATACCGGGAGAGACGAATCCCCTGCCGATCTGCTTTCTGCCTCCATATGTCTCGGGACTGTACGCAACTAAAACCTGTTTGCACGACTCCTTTGCACCGTGGTAGGGTAGTAATCAAAGAACAGTGGGAACTCACAGGAGACAAATGATGATCTCAGGTTGATAGACTAACCTTTACACATGTCACCAGGCAACTGATATCCGACGATAGGTATAATACTAACTAGCATGTTCCCGGCGAGTCCGTCCGGTATACTCATAACCCAATGAGCACCTGCATACTATCTTAGGTGAACCAACTGACACCAGTAGCTTGTGATACCGGCCATCGCCCCTCGTCGGGGTCTCGATCCGTATACACTAGTCTGCTGATGGAGTATCGATGCCCAGTCTCGAAACTCCCACGACTAGGGACACTTTAAAGATGTGCTTGTAGACTACCCAACTCTCACGTATATGATCGCCATCATACTGCTGGTAGTCAAGCTGGAATCCTAAGGGCTCTATCAACGTGTAATATTGATCTGTAATGTCACCTAAATCATATACACGATGATAAAGACAAACCAGATAGCATACTATTATCTCGAGTAAGACTTTCCAACCGGTATAAGACATCCCTCAATCATTGCAATCATATGCCTGCGATCCAATAATTGACTTTGAGGGCACTATAGCCAACAGTTATATCACGTATAACCTATCCAATAACAAATAACAGCCAGATTAGAATACGTTATCACATATTCGTATTTAATCTGGCCCCCGCACATATCAGCATATGTGTCCTACTTCGTTTCGCTTGAACTAGGAAACTTATGTGTAGAACTCTAAAGACTCGTCAATACGCCAGCAGTAGGCGATGATCACATTAGTCACCCACAAGCCGTCAGCGGTACTAGCTGGACGTAACAGCTACCCAGGTTTTGAGAGATTAGAAGATCAACAAGCAAGCTTGTCCAAACTCCCATGAAATGTATAAGTAACACTTACCGTATAGTCCGGTCTCTTCGTCTGATATGTTGCATATCGAGTATGAGGGTGGAATCGTCAGACCCCAATAACTTGATAAGTCATGTCTATGTGTGGCCTATAACGGTACGAGAAACTACTAATAACACTTACCAGTAAATCTCATCAACAGTCCTGGCTAAGGACTTCCTGTTATAGCCAATCGAGCATAGCGCAACATCAACTCCCTATACCGGGAGAGATGAAACCCCTCCTATCGCTTATTGCCTCCATGTGACTCGGGACTGTACCCAAAATCCACTTTTTTGCACGACTCCTTTGAGCCGCGGTAGGGAGGAAATCAAAGCACGGTGGGAACCACACAAGACTCTATGACGATCTCGGGTCTACAGATTAACCTGTACCAGTGTCACCAGAGAACTTCTATCTGACGATAGGTATAGTACCATCTAGGAGTTCTTGGTGAGTCCTGTTCGGTGTACCCATTCTCTAATGAGCACTGTGTACAATATTTGATGTCAAACACCAATGGCTATAGGATCAACCATCGCCCCTATACATGATCAAGAAACGTACAAACTAGTCTACTCTGGAATATCGATGCCCAGTCTCGATATACCCTCGACTAGGAACAATTAAAGGATGTGATTGTAGACTACCCAGGTCCCAGTAGTATGATCCGTATCATAGTCCTGGTAGTCAAGCCAACACCCTAAGGGGTTTATCAACATGTATCTCAGAGACAGTATAATAATACTAAGTGTACATGTTAAGATAAAGAGTAACCAGATAGCATACTATCATGTCGAGCAAGAAAGCCCTCTATATATATGTCCAAGCATCCACTATAATATACATCAATGTACAATAATGGCCTCTAGGGCATACATATTCCTACCAATCTCCCACTTGCACTGAGGCCAGTTGTTGTAGTATCTCATACCCAACATCCCAAATAGTCTCTCGAATTGCATCTGGGGGAGGGCCTTCGTGAGTGGATCCTGTTAGTGTATATGCCTTAGGAGCCATTAATGTATCAAACTAGTTTGTATATTACTTAATGGAAGCTTAGGATATTCACAGTTATATTAACAGTCTCGCTCAGCATAGTAGTATGCTACTTGGTTTATATCTATCTTAATATGTGTATATGTTAACATATCGCGAATACATATTGATAGAGCCCATAGGATCTTGCTTGACTACCAGCATTGTGATGGCAGTCACACTAGTGGGGGCTGGGTAGTCTACAAGAACATCCTTTTTCAGGTCCCTAGTCGTAGGATTATCGAGATAGGGCATCGATACTCCGGAGTAGACTAGTGTGTACGCTTCTCATCCCAGTTGGGGAGATGGTCTGTCCCACAGCCATCAGTACGTAGTACTGGAGATAGTATATAGGTGCTCGTTGGGTTACGGGTACACCAGACAGGACTCGCCGGGAACTGCAGGTTGGTTTTATACCCAACGTCAGATAGCAGTTCCCAGGTGACATGAGTACAGCTTAGTCCGTCGACATGATACTTCTACTTCGCCTCGGGTGTGTTCCCACTGTACTTAGATTACTACCCTACCACGGCTCAAAGGAGTCGTGCAAACAGGTAGCAGTTGGGTGCAGTCCCGAAGCACTTGGAGGCAGTGGCGGTTAGAAAGGATTCGTCTCTCCCGGTAATGGGAGTTGATATCGCGCTGTGTTTGGAGAGCCATTACGCAAAGTCCCTGGCCAGGGCAAACGAGATTTACTGGTAGGATTTCCAGTAGCTTCTCAAGGTGTAATGGGCTTCACCCCGACACGACTTATACCGCTTTTATGGGACTGATGCTTGCCGCCCCCTAGGCCCGATATGCGATAGTCCTAGACGAACAGATCGGACTGTACGGAGATTGTCACATCAGGCTCAGTAGGAGTTCAGATGGGTTTCCTCATCGGCCTTCTTATCGACATCTACCTGGGGACCGTTACGTACAGCTAGTACCGCTTGCGGCCTGTGGTTAAACCCACTGCCAGCGTAGTGTCGAGTCTTTAGAGTCCCACACTGAGTGTTTCCCTGCTTCAGGCGAAACGATATAGAAGTCGTATGGTTTTACGACAGGGTTCGGATACATACATGTATTTATGCACGTACGATGTTCGGATAGTTTTTACTAGTAGGCTTTAGTTTAAGACAGATTCTAGTATTGGATTATTGGATTTATACAGTCTCAGTATTTCCGTGTTTTAACGGATGGGAGGGGCATTCTCGTAATTAGTCGAGAAGCTTCTAGAAGAAAGATGAGGTGGAGAGCTTAGGTGGAATTTGCATTAAATGGATTAGTGACTCATAGAGTGATTCATCCGAATGAGTTAATGAAGCATTTATTGCTTAATGACTCATGAGATGATTCATCCAAAGTAAATTAATGAAGCATGGTTGATATTATTATATGTTATTCATTTAGATAATTATCTTGCTTCATATATTCACAAATGAGATAGAATTCATTTCATTCTCACTTACACATTCTCTCTTCTCAAGCTCTCTTTCTTCAAAGATCTAACCCTAATCCTCTCATGTGTTGAGTGTTAGTTATATATATGCCCTAGAGACCATTGTTGTACATATGATGTATATTATGATGGATGCTTAGATATATATAGAGAGGACTTTCTTGCTCGACATGATAGTATGCTATTTGGTTTCACTTTGTCTTAACATGTTGACTTGTATTAGTTTACTGTCTTGCTCTCACATGTTGATAAAGCCCTTAGGATATGTACTAGACTACTTAGACTATGATGAGATCATACTAGTGGGGCCGGAGTAGTCAAAGAGTACATCCTATAACTGTTCTTAGTCAAGGGAGTATCGAGACAGGGCATCGATACTCCAGAGTAGACTAGCGTATACGCATCTTGACCCATATGATGGGGAATGGATGATCCCATATCCATTGGTGTTTGACATCAAAGATGGTGTACGGGTGCTCAATGGAGACTGGGTACACTGAACGGACTCGCCGAGAACTCCTAGATGGTATTATACCTATCGTCAGATAGTAGTTCTCCGGTGACACTGGTACAGGTTAGTCTGTAGACCCGAGATCGTCATAGAGTCTTGTGTGATTCCCACTGTGCTTTGATTTCCACCTTACCACGTCTAAGAGGGCGTGAAAAACGGTGGCTTTTGGGTACAGTCCCGAATCACATAGAGCCAATGAGCGATAGGAGGAGTTTCGTCTCTCCCGGTATTGGGAGTTGATGTTGTGCTGTGTTCGATTGGCTATAACTGGAAGTCCCTGGCCAGGGATGATATAGAGTGCTGCCGGTAAGAGTTATCAGTAGTTTCTCGACCCGTTATGAGCCTTACATCGACACGACTTATCGGTTACTGGGGTCTGGCGTATACCACCCATAGACTAGATATGCAACATATCAGACGAAGAGATCGGACTGTACGGGAGTGTTACTGATTGGATTCACAGGAGAATGTACATGCTTGCTTGTTGATCTTCTGATCGCTCATTACCCGGGTGGCTGTTACGTTTAGCTGACCGCTTGCAGCTTGTGGGTGTTTGATATGATCATCACCTACTGCCGGCGTATTGACGATTCTTTAGAGTCCTACACAGAGGTTTCCTGGCTCAGGCAAAATGGAGTAGGAGCACATATGTGATATGTGCGGGACCGAGAATAATACGATATGAGATACCATATTATATTCTCGCGATATGAGATATCGGCCGGGTATATGTGATATAACCGGGTCATCGGATCAAGTGTTGATTCGATGAAATGGTACATGTTATATTAGTCGGTTATATGTAATATAGCCGGGTTATCGGATCAGGTGTTGATTTGATAATTTAATGTACAATTATATATGTGATATATTACGTTACATTAACTAATATAAGCTTGCTTTATTGATTCATTTTCTCACAGGATAATACATTGATATATATGCGATATATGTTAATTGTATTATTTTCTATTGTTACAAAATATATTGTATATGTGATATATAATATTGTAACATGTTAGGGTTACAAATTTAACAATGGTTTAGGGTTTAAACTTGGTTAGGGTTTGGATTAGGGTTAGCTTTTGCATGAAGCTTCCATGAAGCTTCATGAAGCTTTGACTTTATCTTTGGCTTGATATTTTGTGAAGATATTATGTTAACCCAATCCAAACCATTAACTCTAGTTAATTCTCTACAAGGGTTAACTCCTTCATGCTAAACCCTTGGTTAGCTTTGTAACCACTACAATAATTCATTATTCATCACAAAAGGAATTATCCTTTCATATTCTTCTTCTTCTTCCTTTGAGCTTTGAGAAAGCTTGCTAGGTTTTCATTTTGTGATGATTAAAAGTGAGAATTTGAAAAAAAAAGAGAGCAATATTCCTACTCCATCATCCTCATCTAATCTAGCCAATTAGATTAGGGTGTTCACCTCATTAGAGAGAGAGAGAGCTTGAGTTATAGAAACTTCGAGGTAGATCATCGGAGAAAAGGAAGACTACAGGCTAGCATGGATCGTTCGAGTTGTGGAGCCTCTCTTGAGTCCTGGAGATCATGGATCGCGGCGAAGGGACTACTACTCGGAGCTTATGAAGCGAAGGAGCGGACTACAAAGGATGTAATCCCTCACACTTAGTTGTAAAGATGTTTACTTGCATGTTAAACCTTAATTATCTAGAAATGATCCCGGCTTTGGGTTGTTCGGCACGTCTAAATTTTTATTCGGGCATGGTTGATGCCTTATGAACCCTTGTAAGAGTGCCTATGAACCCTACATTGAGATCCAAGGGATAGCAAGAATAATAGATCCGTAATCCATCTCTATATGCTCTAGGTTACCTTGATTAGCAATCATAGCCACTTAGTTACCTCAAGTGAGAGGTTAAAGTTTGGAGAAGGAACTCTCGGGTGGATCTTCTATCACATCGAGGAGGCCGACGAGGAGGCGAACTACAAGAACAAGAAGGACTTGAATCTTTAGGTGTAATCATCTATCATTGTAGTTAATCACTTCTAGATAGTTGTTAGTTTGGGTTTAGCAAAGATCCGTAAAGTCAGTCGATGTTAACTCAAACAAAATGATTGTTTTACCTATTCCGCCTCCCCGCATCATGTGGGGTGTCTAACGTCGACTTACAGTGGTATCAGAGCCTAGCTAAACCATAACTAACATGTTAGCAAAGTCGTTAGAAATTTGATCGCAAAACGAACCCGAAAAAACATTATTTTCACATAGTTTCTGCCGTTTTTAAAACAGGGTCTAAAAATTTTTCAGGGACCCTTAAAAATAAAAGCAGGGTTTTTTAAGAATTGTGAAGAAATTTGGGACTGTGAATCGACCATACCACCGTGGAACCGCCGCCGATCCAAGCAATCCGTGGCCGAGTTGACTGCGAGTCAACCCAAATTTGCTCAGTTATTCTTCTGTGTTGATGTTGTGTTTTTTGGGATGATTTGTTTCTGCTCAGGTTTTATGTGCACAGAGAATTGTTTGGAGTAGAATCATATGTGTTGCTTGATCGAAATTCTAAGATGTTTGGCTAACTGGATTATATCTGTGTTGTGTTTAATGTGTTCGTAAACCTCCCCTAACTGCTAGTATGTCGGTTTGCAGGGGGTTGCACATTTCTGTAATGGTTTTTACTGGTTTGTGAATATGGACTTGTTGGATTGTCGTGAATGGATAGCCGGGGATGTGAGACGTGTGTTTCTTTCATTCAAATGTAAATTTTAATTTGTTGTAATATTCTTTTGCGGGGCACATCCGGGTTGAGGTTATAGCCACCGTTGCATTATTTCATTTACCGTTTTCTGCTCCTTGGATAGACCCAAGATGGGGTGCATAAACTACCGGGTACTTTGAAGTGTTTAGTGGCCTACTCACGTCGTTGAGGGAGACCGCTTCACTTCGGGTACTTGGCGGGTGTTCCCTGATTAAAAATCAGGAAAAGATTCAGAAGAGGCATCACGTGCTCACACGTGACCAGTGGTCACGTGTTGGCACGCGATGATTAAGCAGCGGCACAGAGCATATTTGTTCTCTAATTAAAAGTCAATAAGAAGCTTCAGAAGAGGCATCACGTGCTCACACATGACCAGTGGTCACGTGTTGGCACGTGAGGGTTAAGCAGCGGCCAGAGAACAGAGCGCAGAAGAAGAGAAGCCCATTCCAGGGGTCACGTGCCTACACATGACCAGGGGTCACGTGGCCACACGTGACAGGATTTAAAAGCCTTATTCTTTGACAGAATTAAATTCTAAGGGAAGATCTTTCAAATCTTTCCAAAATGAAAAATGATTATTTGAAACCGTTGGATTAAAAATCAAAAGGTGATTAAATATCACCAATTTATAGAAAAATCTTGGACTTGGAAAGATTTCCCTCTAAATCTAACCGAAATAACAAAGAGATATCTTTGGATTTAAAATCCAATGGAGAATAAAATTCACCTAATAATCTAAATGCCCAGATTAATGATAAATATAAATCAAATCTCTCAATGAGAGATTTACCAAACAGATTGATTCTTTTCCTTCTCCTATAAATAGGAGCCAAGAAAAGAAGAGGAAGGACCTTTTTTTGACATATACAGAGGGAGAGATATAGAGCTTTGGAATATTGAAAATTCAGAAGGAGGAATTTGATTCTCTGCAAAAGAAAAATCTTAGGTAAGAAAAGAAAAGGAAGGGTTCAAAAAGAATCTAATTCTCAAAAGAGTTTAACTCTTATATAAAAAAAAGAACTTAGTTCTTTCTCTGGTTGAAGATCTGCAAAGTGCACATCTCCCCATAAATTGAGAATTTAATTCTCATTGGGTTGAGATCCTGCCATGCAGATCTAAAACATAGAGGAGGAATTGAGTTTTGAGAATTTAATTCTCACAAAATTACAGGAATTTACTTCCTTTGAGATAAAATTAGGGTTTAACCCTAGGAATTTAATTCCTTCAGAATGGACAGAACCACGGTTTAACCCTAATTGAGAACTTAATTCTCTCAAACTCACAGGAATTTAATTCCCTTAAAGGAAAAAGAAATTAGGGTTTTACCCTATACCAGAGACTAATTCCTACAGAAAAGAAATTAGGGTTTAACCCTATTTAAGAATATAATTCTTCAGAAGAAAACAGGAATTTAATTCCTCTAAAGTTTATTGCTAGGGTTTGACCCTATGAAGAATTTAATTCTTAAAAGATGAACAGATCTTTAAAAACATGCAAAGAGTCAGAGTCACGTGCTACCACGTGACCCCTGCAAAGATCCACAGAAAAGAACTTTGAGTCAGAGTCATGTGCTACCACGTGACCCCTGCAAAGATCCACAGAAAAGAACTTCGAAGCAATGCCTCACGTGCCCCACGTGACCCCTGAAGCGCACAGAGAAAAGGCAAAAGAAACAGAAAAGAGCTCTAGGGCGCCCTCACGTGTAAACACGTGACCCCTAATAAGCATTCTAAAAGACCAGAGCGTGGACTTCCATCACGTGCTCACACGTGATGGCCGTCAGAATTAAAAGTGTTAAACACTTACCTGCAGAATAAGATAAGGGAAGCATGACGCTCTCACGTGCTACCACGTGACCCCTTGGCTGAAGCTCTAACAGACAAATACCTAAATTCCCATCACCTGACAGCACGTGATACTTCAAAGTATTCAATACTTTTGGCAGAACAAAATAAAGAGAAGCAGGGTGATCAGTCGAAAATACTGCATTTTTAACACGTCAATTTCCCTATCATTTGCACTCATCTAGAAGTGTTCGGTATTTATATTGCACATATTAGCAAAACATCCCTGAAATACCAGATAATATGTATTATATATTAAAACCGACATTTATGAGGGAAATTGAGTGTTTATCATGGCATCGCATCATCCTTGTATAGCGCAACATTTGTTTCGAAGTCTGTGCGGGAAATTCCAGGAGAAGAAGCCAAATTAATGAAAGGTGCTGTTAAAAATACACCAACTCCAAGATTTGAGATCTGGTAGTGATACAGAAAGCCAAATGAGATTTCATATATTTTAAAAAGGCCCAAATGTCAGCCCAAGAAACACCAGAAGAGATCAAGCCCCAAGGCTTCAAAAGAGCCGCGGAACCGCGGCCGGAGCCGGCTTGCGCCGCGGAACCGCGGCCGGATGACGTCAGCAGTGACGCAGATTTTCCCCATATGCTTATTTCTAACGGCCAAGCTTCCAGAACTCTTGAGAAACTCCACGTGGCTTCATCTAGAAGGTTCGGCCTAACAAACTATTTCAAGAAGGCTCTCTTTAACAAACTTTTGGAGGGAAATTTGAAATTTGAAATCCTAGATCTAGGTTATGAGGCTTATAAATGGGAACCTAGATCTAGGGTTGAGGTTGTTCAAGAATTTATCCTTCATCTTCCACCCACAAGTTGAGTGACACAACTTGTGCCTCAAAACCTTAACCCTAAATCCAAATCCAAAACCAAGATCAAGAATTCCGAGTACCACATCAAGCTTGAAGCCTTCGATCCTTTAGAAAGTGACGCCGGACTTCATCGGAGCAAGAGATCCAAGGAGATCCGCGACTCAAGGAGCCGAGCGAAGCCGAAATCGACGATCTAGTTCCTTCCTTTTGTAAATTTCAAGAGAGTTGTAACGAATTTGTCGATAAATAAAGGTGAAATTTCTATATCTTGCTTATCTTTTAATTCAAGAATTATGATTCGATCTCAATTTGTGATTGTGTTTGATATTATGATGTTTGAGTAAAACTCCGCTCGTGTAGGAGTTGTGACGATCGATAGATGATGATGATTTAGACTCTTTTACAATTCTTAAGTCCTATAATGTTTGTAAATTCTTGTAAATCGAATGATCCACGATCTAGTTTCGATGCAAGATGCTCTCTTGATTATTTTCGCTCGGAACTAGAGATCAACGATCGATCATTAGATTTACTAGAAGCTAGCTTGTGAATGAGATTCATCGAAAGGACAAAGGATGAGATGAGGAATCCCTAGTTTCGTCGCAAGATCCTTAAACCTCGATAAATCGTCATCGATCTTGTATCAATTCGTTAATGGATAAGAATATGTAATCATTAGATCTCATCACATCTATAGATCCGATCTACTCCTACGAGCCACACTTCGAATCTTGATTGTTGGTTTGGAAATCATTACACATCTCAATTCTTGATTTTAATGTTTTCTTAGATCTAGATTTTTCTAATTCTTGATATTCAATTTTACAAATCATGAATTGTTTCTTTTCTTTTTCTTTAAATTTTCGACTCATCTAATTCGAAAATTGAACGGATCTCACTTTCCCTGTGGACGATCCGCACTTACTAACGCGCTAAATTCGATACCGTTATTGATTGCGGTCAAAATATTTTTGGTTGTGATTTCTATACAAATTTTATATAAACCGACACAACGAGAAAATCACTCAATCAAATGGCGCCGTTGCCGGGGATCGTGTGCTAATTTGTTCATTTTTTGAAATTTGAGTTGAAAGATTTATTCCAACATAATATTAAGATCAAAATTCGCGCAAAACTCTAAACGATTCGTTGTGGTTTGTTGCAAGGAAATCTGGAGCTTTCCATGCAATTGGAAAATTATTTGGAACATTCCAGAGAACTCAGGAAATGAACAGTAGTGTGTGGAAAAAGTTTTGTGCAGGGATCACACTGAATCACCGCGTTTCCGCAGCATTAGCTCCCTACTGCGGCGGTTCCGCGGCATCTTCAAGGCTTCGCTGCACGAAAAATTGCTCTGTAAAATCCTGACTTTCTTATCTCCTTCCTCATCTGCTCCAATAACAAATTTGCTGCAGGTTTCTTTGCAAAAATTCGCAGCGCCGCAAAAAGCAATAAAAATTGGGCGTGTTTTGAATTTTTGTGGTTGTTTGCATATTAATACGGAAATTAAGGGGCACGGCCAAATCCAGATTAGGTGGGGAGTTCATTACCCTTCCTAAGTATTAGTGTATATGCCCTAGAGGCCATTACTGTATCTACTAGCTTGTATATTACTTAATGGAAGCTTGGGATATTCACAGTTGTAAATACAATCTTGCTCAAAATGGTAGTATGCTACTTGGTTTGTTTCTACTTCAATATGTGCATGTGTTTCTTTTAGCATATCGCTTATACATATTAGTAGAGCCCTTAGGATCTTTGCTTGATTACCAGCGTTGTGATGGCAGTCACACTCATGGGGGCTGGGTAATCTATAAGCACATCCTTATACAGGTCTCTAGTCGCAGGACTATCGAGACAGGGCATCGATACTCCGGAGTAGACTAGCGTATGCGCTTCTCATCCCAGCAGGGGAGATGGTCTGTCCCACAGCCATCAGTACGTCGTACTGGAGATAGTATGCGGGTGCTCGTTGGGTTACGAGTACACTGGACAGGACTCGTCGGGAACTGTTGGTTGGTACTATACCTATCATCAGTTATCAGTTCCCAGGTGACATGAGTACAGCTTAGTCCGCTGACTTGACACTGTCACTTCACCTCGAGTGTGTTCCCACTGTACTTTGATTACTACCCTACCACGGCTCAAAGGAGTCGTGCAAACATGTAATTTTTGGGTGCAGTCCCGAAGCACTTGGAGGCAGTGACGGTTAGACAGGATTCGTCTCTCCTGGTATTGGGGGTTGACATCGCGCTGTGTCTAGGAGAGCCATTACACGAGTAGTCCCTGGCCAGGGCAAGCGAGATATACTGGTAGGTTTCCAGAGCTATCTCAGGGTGTTCTGGGCTTCACTCCGACACGAGTTGTACCGCTATTAGGGGACTGACGTTTACCGCCCCCTAGGCCCGCCATGCGATGTATCAGACGAACAGACCGGACTGTAGAGAGATTGTCATATTCAGACTCAGTAGGAGTTCAGATGGGTTTCGCCTCGTCAGTCTTCTTGTCAGCATCTACCTGGGGACCGTTACGCACAGCTAGTGCCGCTTGCGGTCTGTGGTTAAACCCACTGCCAGCGTAGTGTCGAGTCTTTAGAGTCCCACACAGAAAGCTATTCGCCTTTAGGCAAAAGAGTAGAGGTCGCATGGTTTTGCGATAGGGTTCGGTCACATCCGTGCACTTGTGCACGTACAGTGTCCGGACAGTTAACACTAGCGGGCTTTGGTTTAAGCCAGATCCTAGTGTACGTATTGGGATTGCTTTTATCTCGTTTGTTTTCGTGTTCCTCGGAATGCGGATGCGGGTGTGTATGCACTGTTGACAGAGAGACAGAGGCAGAGTATTCTCATTGGGGTTTGTTGACTGTTGACTGTTGACAGTTGACTGTTGACCATTGACTTTTGCTTAACCCTAATGAGAATAAGATATATGATTAACATTAATATTAATTAAGTATTATAGTGATATGGTTGTTGAGGGGTTGACTTTGTTGACTTGTTGACTTTGTTGACCGGTTGACTAGGTTGGACTAGTTGACCATCATCATGACAATGGTTATCATTCCATGGCAAAGACTTTTGCTTTGCTTGTTTATTTATGCAAAATTGGTGCATGAAATGATATAGCCATTTTGACTTAAACCATTACACAATACTTGATTACTATTTTTGTTATGATGGCTTTTTGATTATGAGAGGTGAGAATTAGAAGAGTATGGTTCATTCTATCATTTGCTTTTCTCTCTCTTGAGCTCTCTCATTCTCAAGCTCTCCCTCTTCCTCTTGCTCTCTCTACCTCAAGGCAAACCATTCTCATGTGTTGAGACTTGTTGCCTTAGAGATAAAAAGACACCAAAACATTCCTCTACTCATTCTAGTTCACAAGGCCTAGCAAGCCAAGTGATCTAGTTTCTTCAAAGTTCGAAGAAGAAGCCAAAGATAGAAGCTTTCGGGTGGATCCATCTTCGGCGCAAGGAGACGATGATGTGAGGCCGATCCGTACACCGGGAGGAGTCGAAGACGAAGGAGTTCAAGAATGGTATAGCCCCCTATCGAGTAGGTAAACTCTTGTTAGGTTGTTACTTAATAGTTTAACAAAGATCCGTATTGGTAGTCCATGTTACCATCCTCTTGAAAATTGTTTTTCACCACTTCCACAACCCCGTAAGAACCGGGGAAGGGTAGCATGGACTTACAGTGGTATCAGAGCCTAGTTAAACACTATCTAACATGTTAGCTAAGTAAGTAGAAGTTCGATCAAAGAAAAGTCGCGAAACGAACCCGGAAAATGAAGTTTCTGCCGAATTTTTATTCTGTCCAAAAATTGATAAATCTTATCTTAAAAATCGGCTCAGGCATTTTGTTAAGCACCCAAGAAATTTCATCCATTGAATCGGTCAAAGCGCCGCGGAAACGCGGCGGGAGCATGCTCCCGCCGCGGTTCCGCGGCCGAGTTGACTCGGTCGGGGAAAAAGTTTCTTGCAGAGTGCTTCTGGGGTTGTTTTGGGATTTTTGGGATATGTCTTTTCTGCCCAGATTTTCCAGAAAGAAAAATTAGTTTTTGGGGCTTGAAAATCCGTATTTTTATCGAACTTCTAAAGACTAAGGCTAACGGGTAAATATCTGTTATGTGTTATATGTATTGAACGTCCGCTAATCGCTATACGTCGATTAGTGGGGGTTATACATATCTGTTATCTGTAATGATTGATGGTATGTGTATATGAATTCTTTAGATTGTCGCGGATGAATAGCCGGGGTTGTGAGATGAGAGTTTTTCCTTTTATCTTTCAATTCATGTAATTTGTAAATTGATGTAATATTATTTTTGGCCGCACAACCGGGTCGGGGTTGTAGCCGTCATTGTATAATTTCTTTTTACTGTTTTTGCTCCTAGGATAGACCCAAGGTGGGGTGCACAAACTACCGGGTATCTCAAAGTGTCGAGTGGTCTACTCACGTCGTTGAGGGAAGTTGCTCCACTTCGGATATTTGGCGGGTAGTTTGCCGCACCCGTAGGGGTCTTGGGTGGGGTTTTGGCTATTCACCGCGACCGTGTAATCTGCTCTTCGTTACAGGCTCGTACGAATTGCGGATTCCTAGTATATCCAATGTGTTCATCTGTGATCTGAAATGGCTATCATTGCAATATATCTATATATGATATTATTTAGGCGTTGCTTATGTTTTGCAGCCGCGCTAGCCCAGCCCCCGCTCTATCGTTAGTTAAGTAACCTAACGGGTAATGACGGGGCCCCGTGGTGAATGCGAATGGCATAAGCGTACATCATATTTTGGTTGTTTTCTGCAATGGTAGGATTAAATGATGGGACGCATTAAAAGAACTAATGCAAGAAAAATAAACCATGTAAAAGTCGTTGGAACACTTTCAAAAAAACCCACTCGGTTTCTTTTCAAAAATAACTTTTAAACGCGGAGCTTAAGCCACTCCTTTTAAAAGCTATCAAGGTTCCTTCGATTATATCAAGTTCACTACGTTCAAGGTTTCGCCAAAACCATTCGTAGCCCTCCGTCGTTTCATATGAATGTTCAATAGTATTCAAGCTATGTTTGTTGACCTTCGTCAAGGCATAGTGATTGGTAGCTGTTGGGTGTTCGTATGTAGCATAGATAGATGCGTTGGTTTGGGACAATCGTATTACCTTGTTGACCTTCGTCAAGGGTATATACGGGTGGGTTCAAATTAACCTGGACAATGACGGGTAGAACATGACATGTGACTTATGATTTGTTGACCTTCGTCAAGGTCATAAGAGCATGGGGCAAAAATCCACATTGGGAGTTTCAAAAGAACTGAAACTTGCTAGCGTTGCATACCATTTGGAGTGTGATGATTCTGGTAGGATTCCTTCAGTTTATCACACGATGATATTTGGATCCCGATCCTACTGTGAGTATATGCTACTCCTCCGGAACTTTCTCACTTAACGATCAATGCTATAAACCAAGTAGGTGCCTAGAAAGGTGTTAGCGGGGCTACGCCCACAGGGAAAAGAGGTTATTTAATTAAGGAACTTCGCGAAAGCGTTGGAAAACCTTCCTCGAAGTACTGACATCAGCCTGGCCGAACGGTTAAGCAAGAATTGTACGGTGAGATTGATCCTGACTAATTCTTCCTTTTTGGTTTGAGGAGGGATTCGAGAGACAGTGGGAGCCATCATGTTTAGACAAATTAAAAACCAATATAAACTTGCAAGAAGCATCATGCTGAGTGTTTTCTTCTCTCTCTCTTAATTGCAGCGACCAAGTGACCAGACATAGGTTACATCTAGATAATAAAATGACTGAACCTGACTGTTAGGATTGGCAAAGGTCTATCCAGATGTCCATTGCCCATGACAAGCTGGGACACCTCTTAACTAATCAAACCCCTGCCGTCTCAGGTCCAGTTTCCCCTGTCACGGATATTTATATCCGCAGGACATCGGAAAAGGACTGTGCAAAAGCCAAGTGCCTCGTGTTAGCCTCAGTTGATGGTGCAAACCAGAGGCAGCACGAGAAGATGGACTCAGTTTCTATCTTCCTCCATAATAAAGATTTATATGGAGAGCAATCTCGTATCGCAAGTTATGAGACCTCGAACGAATTGCTTCAAGCGAGGTTGGCTGTCGGGTCATCTGTAAGGGGCAACGTCCTTACAGAGACCAGCTATTTTGAGCTCACGGACCTGGAGACCACGTTGGAGAATGGGTCAAGTACTGACTTAATTCTATAGTCCCTGCCCTCTGCTTATACCCTGAAGGAAACCAGGGAAGAAGAAGGAAAAGCAAGGGCAAAAGTTTCAGGACTGGATGTAGTAAAAGAGGGACGTTCCTATTGTAACGGGAATGAACATTAGCAGAAGGATTGCAGGGCTAGTAAAGCCAGTAGCCAGAATTCGAAGCATGTTGTGGCTTCGGCTTCGGGTGTGTTTGTGATAGAGAACTGTATGTCAGTTAACCCTACTTCCTGGGTATTGGATACCGGATCAGGATCTCACATCTGTAATTCATTACAAGCTCTGAGAAACCGTAGGGTTATCAGGAAAGGTGATATGACTCTCAGGGTTGCTAACGGAATGAGCATGGATGCTGAATCCGTAGGGGAATATCATCTTGGACTGACAACTGGGCAGATATTGATTTTGCGTAACTGTTTGTATGTACCAGGTGCGACTTGTAATATCATATCTGTATCCTTACTTTCTAAGGAAGGATATGAATTTACTTTTGTAAGCGATGTAGTAAACATCCACCTAAATCAAGTTATGATTGGGTCAGGTGTTGGGGTAAAAATTTACACCCCGGTTGACCAAGTCAAAATCAAAGTCAACCCCAAGCCAAGTGGGCCCAAGCCCAGATCCAGTAGGCCCATGCCCGGGTCGAGCCCGAACATGAAGCGGCCGGCCTTCCCCCATGCCAAGATAAAAATTTTGTAACAAATAATTTTGTTGTATTTCTTTTATTTTATTTTCGGATAAATGTAAGAAAAATAGGCATAAAGCCAAATTTTTGTAAAGCCCATGGCTTATGTGTAAAAAGAAATGGCACATGAGCCAGGGGATAGGCAAAATGACATTTTGTGAAGCCCAAGGGGCTATGTGTAAAATGTATGGCCTATAAAGGCAAGGATAATGAAATATCCCAACTTTTTTTCTCTCCAAAAGAGTTTCAGATCTGAGATCATTCTTCCCTCTTCAAGGTTCCAAAACTTCTTCTTTCTTTTGAATTAAATCAAGAGTTTTACTCTTCCTTTTTCAAAACTAAATAGTTTTTCACCACAAAACCCACAAAGGGGAACTTGGATCTATCATTAGATCTCAAAAAGAAGAGATTTTTAGATCTCACATCTCTTGAGCCAGCCAACAGAGGAGGAAGAAGAAGAACCCATTTCCCCAACCAAAACATTCTTTTTTTTCAGGAGTTTAACTCCACTAATTTCTCTTTCGAGAGTTTTTTGGAGCTAAAAGCCCTCTTTTCCTCTCCAGCGCGCAGCACTCATGCGCAAAGCGCCCACGTGCCGACACGTGGCGCGCGCGCTTGCGCTCCAGTGCGCTTGCGCTCCGGCGCGCAGCGTTCATGCGCAAAGCGACCACGTGCCAACACGTGGCGCGCGAGCTTGCGCTCCAGCGCGCACGTGGCGCGCGCGCTTGCGCACCAGCGCGCAGCGCTCATGCGCAAAGCGCCCACGTGCCGACACGTGGCGCACGCGCTTGAGCTCCAGCGCGCAGCGCTCATGCGCAAAGCGCCCACGTGACGACACGTGGCGTGCGCGCTTGAGCACCAGCGCGCCGCGCTCATGCGCAAAGCGTCCACGTGCCGACACGTGGCGCGCGCGCTTGCGCTCCTGCGCGCAGCGCTCATGCGCAAAGCGCCCACGTGCCGACACGTGGCGCGCTTACGCCTCAGCGCACAGCACCTAAGCGCACAGCGCCCAAGGTGCTGCCCCACGCATCCTATGGATTCCTTTACCCCTTTATTTATATATATTTGTATATATATACATTTGTATACAAATGTACACATACACATACTCCACGACACTGTCCCTGTTAGAAAAAAATTTCTAACGGGGCGCTGCTCCGCAACCCGTAAGGGGGCTGCTAGCCCCCTTGACCCCCAGCCCACTATCCGGGTAGCGGGACCCCCGTAAAAACTCTGCGTGGCTCCCGATATACCCAAAACCCCCCTTTCAAAACAAAACACACGTACACTGCACATTGAGTTCGCATGACCATTTTAACCCGTTAATCGGAGGTTCCTTCGTCCCGAAGGCGTGGGGTAATTAACGGCAGCTTAGTCCGCGGCTGCCGGAGATTCGGATCCCCACAATCATTAAACCCCGGTCTACCCTAGGCACGGGGAATCTGTAGTACGCCTGACTAGCGTGCGCGTATTCCCATCTCAATGGGGTGACGAAAAACACCCTACAGATTCTGGCACGCCCGGTGGGACCACTCTCTCCTCCCATATTTCGGGTTAAACGTTCATGCGAACTCAATCAATATACATATCGATTGCCTATACTGAAATGATGTTCTTTTTTCTGTGCAGCAATCAACCTTCGACGACAATGTCTCCCCAGATGAATTCAGCTTCTAACGTGACCCCGTTTCCGTACGTGGTCAAGATCAACGCTCGTGTGGTTCTCCCCGCAAGCCTCAGTCGACAGTGGGAGGAACCGCCCTGCCAGTTTGGTTCCGTCATCATCTACCCTGCCGGAAGCGCTCATCTGGCGGAAATCCCGGCGGAACAGGTGGTCAAGCCGGTCCCAAGGGGCAAGAGGCCGAATGTTGTGATTGCTAAAGCACCACAACCGAAACTTAAGATGGTGTCTGAACGACTCCCTGGCGCTCTAGCTGGGGGCAAGACTTCCGATGCGAAGGGCAACATTAAATGTTGCGGACGAGCTCAGGCGATGACTCCAACAAATGCACAATCGAGCGTATCTTCAAGTCCCTCCATTAACCGGTCTGTGGTGTCTTCCCAAAGAGTCGAAGTCTGCCAGGCGCTTAGAACAGAAAAGTTAAGGCAGAAGCGGCTCAGGTATCGAGCCAACAAGAGGGCCAGGGCTTCAGCCAAATGGAATCGTGTGAAGTTCCAAGTGCAGGATTGCCCTGCGACGACGGCTGAGTCGGACGTAAGAATCAGCAATTCATTCGAGCCTTTGAAGTGGGTTCAGAAAAACGCCATGACCGCCAGAATCAAGAAGACAGCGGTCCGAACAGTGCCACAAAGAGACGTGTCCCGGCCCCAACGGAAAAAGTATGACACTGTCTCATCAAGAGTCTATCAAGCACTCTGTGCCGCACGAAAGCAGCGGGGAAAACCCAGAAAAGATGCGCCAGCACCATTTAAGAACCTGGTTAGGCCAGCCGCCTTCAATCGACTACCAGCTACCGAAATAAGGGGGTCAAGACATCGATCCGTGAAATCAGTCGCCAATGATAGAAAGACGGCCGGATATATCACCCATACGGTCTATATGGAGGGCGGGCGCCCTAGCGACAACCTTCGCAGCAAAAGCAAGGACGGGGCCACCACATCCCAAGCCCAATCTAGCCTGAATGTGGTTGCCGCCGCCCAAGAACAGCCGCCCCCGCTGGATGAAGAAAACCCTCTCGATGAGGATGATAGGCAGAAAGACCCCTCGATCCATGCAGAGTCAAGCTCGGACAGCGAGGAAGAGCCGACTTTCCGCCCCAGGACTGCGGAGCAAGAGCTGCTTCAAGAGCTTCGAAAACAGCTCAGGAGCAAAGATAAAGAGATGGCCAAGCTCTATTCAAAGATTGACGACTTAACGAACGTGGTGATGCAGCTTACTGCTCAAATTGCTCGAGCGCCTCCCAATCAGACACAAACCGCTACTAATCAGCCGGGTGATGACAATCCGAGGCAGCCAATGCCTGTTCCTTTGGGACCAAGACTGGTCGAGCCGCATGAAAGCCGGACGCATTCCTCTTCTGGGGACGCCTTGGCCTTAGATAGCACCATCCCGCTAACACAGGATCGGATAATGAATTTGGTCACCAGCAAGGTTAAAATATTGGTGGCCGAAGCTGAAGCTCAGAAAGAAATCGGCAGTAGTGGGCGGCCATATCCCGCGCAGTACGATCTGATTGAGTTCCCAAGCGGCTACGTCATTCCTAAGTTCGGAAGATTTGATGGAACGGGGAATGCAAATCAACACGTCGCCCACTTCAAAGCATCGTGCGGAAATACAGGGGGCAATGACGCGATCCTTCTTCGTCAGTTTGTCAACAGCCTGACCGGCGTCGCCTTCGACTGGTATGCGAGTATACCGGACGGGTCCGTCATTACCTTTGCCCAAATGGAGTCTCTGTTCCGGCAAATGTTCATGAGCGTCAGTGATAAAATCTCCATTGCCGACCTTGTGAGGACCAAGCCGGGGAAGAATGAAAGCAACACCGACTTTATCGCCCGATGGCGCAATCTCACAGTCAAGTGCGAACCGCCGCTGGAGCAGGACCAGTCCGTCAGCCTTCTCACTGGGAACCTCAGCAATTGGATGGTCCCATTCTTGTGTACGGCGGGCCTCAAGACATTTCAGGAGCTAACCAAGAAAGTCCAAATGCTGGAACGCTCGAAGCAAGAGTCCCCGCCGGATTCCCAGAAAGACAAAACTTGGAAAAGCAAGCGGGACGACAACCGTAGAAGCGGGAGTTCCAGCAGCACTAATGTCTTCAATGTCTCCGACAATGAAGAAAAGCGAAGGGCGGGCGAATCCAAAGCCAACCGGTCTTGAAAGCCATTGCTGGGAGCAGATGGGCCTTCCCTAGAGGAGAAAAAGAACAAGGTTTACTCTTTCAGAAGGGACAAGGTCCGCAAGATATTTAAAGATTCCTTGAACAACGGCCTACAATTGCCGGAGTCGAAAAGACCCCAAGAAGCAAAGATGACCGACAATCCCCTGTATTGCCTATACCACCGAGTAGTGAGCCATGCGATCGAGGATTGCTATATCTTCAAGGAATGGGTCGAGAAGCAGTACAAGGCCGGAGAGATCGAGCTTTCCAAAAGCGTGTTGGTGAACAATCAAGTTGCAACCGCCAACTTTATACAGACGGAAGCTGAAGCCTTCTGGGAGCAGACAGCCGAACCAGCTGCCCTGACAAATGAAACTGACTCATCGCGGCCTCCGTAGAGTACGCACATATCTAATAAGACGAAGAAGATGCTAAAGCTACTTCAGAAAGAGCCCAGGATGGAATGGGAAGGACAGAAGAAGCCTATCAGTCCAGCTGCCAATGCGGCTCCATCAGGCTCAAAATTCAAGAAGCTCAAGAAGAAGAAAAGTGCAGCTCGGCGTGAAAAAGAGTCTGCAGGGAGATCGACCATTCAAAAATATATCGATTCCCTCGAATAATATGAACAAAAGGAAAGAACATTGATTCAATTGAAGGAGTTCTTCCCTGTACAAGCGACTGAAATTCTGGAGGAGTTAGAAGAAGACTCCAATGAAGAGATCCCAGTAGTGACCTGCTACGCCATCCGTCTTGGCAGCGACTCCGAGGATGATCTCTGTTTTCCCGAAGAGGACGAGGAGCTCTCCACAAAGGCCAATCAAATCCAGCTCAGAAGCGGCAGGGCTCTACCGCAAAATCAGGGCAACGCCCCAAAAGGGAAGGAAAAACAAGTCGCTAATGAAGAAAATGGCAGAGAACCGGCCGATGAAAACATAAGTCCTTCCTCGGTGGACTATAATGTCTTGGCACATCTCCGGAAGCTTCCATCTCTCCTGAGCATCTACGACGCCTTGGTCCTATCTAAGGAGCTTAGAGATGTTCTCATTCACGCTCTACAAAACCCCGAGCGGTATCAGGCTAACTTTGCAGAAATTAATATGAAAGAAGCCCAGCATGCTTTGCATGCCGCCGCAGTCACATTTAAAGATGAAGACTTGCTACTGGGAACGGCTGAGCATAATCGGCCCCTTTACGTGACCGGGTACAGCGACGGAGATCGAATTAATCGTATATTGATTGATCCGGGGTCCTCAGTGAACATCATGAACTTGCGAACTCTGAAGAGTTTGTCAATGGGCGTCCGACACCTGTCAAGGGAAAGGATTGTCATTCAAGGCTTCAACCAAAATTGCCAGCAAGTTCTGGGGTCTATAGCTTTGCCAATCAAATTTGGGGATCTGCAAACTGAAGCAAAGATATACGTAATCGACGCCGACACATCTTATAAGATTCTCTTGGGGCGGCCGTGGCTCCACGATTACGGCATCATTCCATCAACTCTCCATCAATGCATGAAGTATACTAAAAATGGCGAAAAAAGACGCATTGACGGAGACATCCAGCCGTTCGGTGTGCATGAAGTCCGATATGAAGATTCTCGGTACATTACGAACCACCAAAATGCTAAGCCACAACTGACTGGGGATAGAACGGCCCCAAGACTCAAAAGAAAATCTGCGCCGGCTATCACTTTCAAAAGCAAAAATACCCAAGTGCGCCCGCATTTCGGCAGCGACACTGATGAGTCCGACGCTGGAAGCCCGTCCTTCCACAAAACTCGCCTCATTTCGGCAGCGATACGGACGAATCTGTTACTGAAGACCCATCTAGCAGCAAAGTCCGCCCTCATCTTGGCAGTGACACTGAAGAGTCAGAAGAAGAGGACCTGCCGTGCAACAGCTGTGCAGATCGGCCCCCCATGCAGCAAGCGAAACTACGAGAGACCTTCGAAGTCGCTGAAGGGTCCCTGGCCATCACAAGGGTGCCGGAACGGATGTGCAAAGAGCTCGACGCATTGTCAGTCTCTACTGTGGACCAGCTGAAAACTTTCTACGTGCCCGGGAGGAAAAATGGACAGAAGGGCATCCTGTTTTACAGGTCAAACCCCGTTGTGCACCCGGACGATCTTTCTGTCGCGTGCCTTCCCTATGAGAGAGGCATAAGAGCCGTCCTCAATCCCAGATACTATGCGCCCGAGATGCGGGAATACTTTAAGAAGTGCGGATGCCGGTTATATCAAACGGAGTCCGAAGCAAAGTTTTACGAAGGGCTATGGTATCCGCCCCAGGTCCGAGCACTCATCGATCGACGAATTCCAGATAGACGGGGCATAGGCTACATTCAACCTGATTCCAAAGCGTGCTACATGATCCATGTTGGTGAGGCCAGTGAAAGATCAAATGATGACGACGAGATAGCCGAGCCGGAAGAAGCTCCTCAAGAGCTCGAAGATGGCGGACAAGCAACCTTTGACGAGCTAACCGAGATTGGCTTAGGAACGCCCGATAATCCAAGGCCGACCTACATCAGCTCGCTCTTATCAGAGGAAATGAAATCGCAGATAATTGCCCTGCTGCATGAGTTCGTCGACTGCTTCGCGTGGACATACAAAGAAATGCCTGGCCTTTCCCCTGAAGTGGTCGTACATAAGTTGGCTATATATCCCGATGCTAAGCCAGTCAAACAAGCTCCTCGAAGAATGAGAAGGGAGTTGGAAGAAAAGGTCATCGAGGAAACCAAGAAACTCATCGATGCCGACTTCATCAGGGAAGAGAAATATGCAGACTGGATCGCATGCATAGTCCCAGCGAAGAAGAAAAATGGGCAGATCTGAGTTTGTGTCGATTTCAGGGACCTCAATAAGGCATGTCCTAAAGACGATTTCCCGCTACCGGTCATGGAAATGATGGTCGATGACACCTCAAATTACGAACTGTTCACCTTTATGGACGGCTCGTCTGGATATAATCAGATCAAGATGTCGCCTGAGGATGAGAAGCACACAGCATTTCGAACCCCGATCGGAATATATTGCTACAAGGTAATGCCATTCGGACTGAAGAACGCAGGTGCTACATATCAAAGGGCAATGACTAATATCTTTGATGACCTAATCCATAAAGTCGTCGAATGCTATGTTGATGATCTGGTCATCAAGACTAAAGCCAAGGCCGATCATATCCAAGATCTCAGGACCGTTCTCACCAGACTGAGGGAATACGATCTGAAGATGAATCCTCTGAAGTGCGCTTTTGGCGTGTCATCGGGAAAATTCCTGGGCTTCATAGTCCGACACCGAGGGATCGAAGTTGACCCATCAAAGATAAAGGCCATCATGGAGATGCCCCCTCCGAAGAGTCTGACGCAGCTAAGATCTTTTCAAGGCAAGCTTGCTTATATACGGAAGTTTATCTCAAATTTATCGGGGAGATGTAGGCCCTTCTCAAAGCTCATGAAGAAAGGAGCTCCTTTTATCTGGGATGCCGAATGTCAAGCAGCGTTCGAAAGCATCAAACAATACTTGTTGCACCCTCCAGTGCTGGCCGCTCCCATTCCAAATAAACCACTAATTATCTATACTGCCGCGCTGGACGAGTCACTCGGTGCGCTCCTTGCCCAGAATAACGAGGAGGGAAAAGAAAATGCCCTCTACTACCTCAGTCGAACTGTAGTCGGGGCGGAACACAACTACTCCCCAATCGAAAAGCAATGCCTGGCTCTGATATTTGCTGTGAAGAAGCTGAGGCACTATCTGCTCGCTCATCGGGTAATGCTGATCTCCAAGGTCGACCCGCTTAAACAGTTGATGACCAAAGCAAGCCTAGCCGGCAGAATGGAAAGATGGGCTGTCATGCTACTTGAGTTTGACATAGTTTATACCCCTCAGAAAGCAGTAAAAGGGCAAGCTATTGCAGACTTTCTCGCCGCTCATCCCATACCAGAAGGGTCTCCGCTAAATTGTGAGTTACCCGATGAACAAGTGCTGCACCTCGAGGAAGATGAGCCATGTTGGGAGCTCTACTTCGATGGAGCCTCGTCAATAAGGACCTCCAGTAAATCAAGCGTCCCGGAGATAAAAGAAGGGATAGGATTGGTGTTCATCACACCATCAATGGGAACCCTACGGTATTCTTTTGCTCTCACCGAGCCTCGGACAAACAATGAAGCTGAGTATGAAGCTCTGATAGCTGGTTTGGAGCTTGCCATAGAAATGGAAATCCGTCGGCTACGAGTCTACGGTGACTCCCAGCTCGTCGTCAACCAAGTAAGCGGCGACTATAAGATATACAAACCCGAGTTAGCTCGGTACATAGGTCGAGTGGTGGAACTCATGAAACGGTTCACACATATTGAACTAACGAGAGTCCCTAGAGCGTTGAACGGAAAGGCTGATGTACTCGCTCGCTTGGCCAAGGAGCTGGCTGATCCTGACATGGACGAAATTCTGATCACAGTCAGGAGCCGGCAAATTCTACCCCCAGTCTCTCTACGAGAAGTGGAAAGCGCAGAACAGAAGAGCAGTCCTGCGGAAGAAGCTTCGATCATCCAAGACGAGCCCGATTGGAGAGAACCCTTCATAGAGTACCTCCGATACGACAAGCTGCCCGAAGAAAAATCTGCGAGGATTCAGCTGAAGAAAATAGCTCTCCGATACATGTTTGTAAATGACACGTTGTACAACAGGTCATATGACCAACTCTGGCTCAGGTGTCTGTCATTGGCCGAAGCTCAAAAGGTCATGAAAGATGTCCACTCGGGCGTTTGCGGTGCTCACCAATCTGGCCCCAAGATGCGACTTCAAATCAAACGGCTTGGTTATTACTGGCCCACCATGATAAGGGATTGCGGAGAGCATGCAAAGAAATGTTATATCTGCCAAATTCACGGTGATTTTATTCACAAGCATCCCAACCCATTGCATCCTACAGTGGCGTCGTGGCCCTTCGAAGTTTGGGGCACCGACATTGTTGGCCCAATTGATCCTCCGTCATCTAAAGGCCACCGGTTCATACTGGCCGCGACAGACTACTTCTCCAGGTGGGCTGAAGCTGTCCCGCTAAAAGAAGTCAAGACAAAGGATATTCTGACATTCTTCCAGCATAATATTCTATACCGCTTCGGTACACCAAGAAGAATCATTTCTGACAACGGGCCTTCTTTCAAGAGCTTCAATGTCTCAAGGTTCGCTACTCAGCACAAGATAGACTGGAGATATTCCTCCATCTATAATCCAAGAGCCAATGGGCTAGCCGAAGCCTTCAATAAGACTCTATGCAAGCTCCTGAGGAAAAATGCTTCAGCCAACAAGAGAGACTGGAATCTCAAGCTTCACGAGGCATTGTGGGCATATCGTACCACGCACCGTACTCCAACTTAGTCCACTCCATACTCATTGCTCTTCGGAGTAGAGGCGGTCCTCCCCCTCGAAGTCGAAGTTCCAAGCTTAAGAATGGCCGTTCAGCATGAGTTGACGGAGGAGGAAAACGTGCTCCTTCTACTTGAAGAACTCGATGCCCTCGAAGAAAAGAGACTCACGGTGCAGCAAAGTCTGGAGCTATACCGAGCCCAAATGTCACGGCCCTATGACAAGATAACCCGTCTCCGCGCTTTCAAGAAAGGTGAATTGGTGTTGGTCCTCAAAAGGCCGATCATCCCCAATCGACATGCCAAGGGAAAATTCGAGCCAAACTGGGAAGGACCATACGTCATTGAGAAAGTGTTCGACGGAGGATCCTACCAACTAATAAGTGCAGAGGGAGAAAGGCCCATGCCACCCATCAATGGACGATATCTCAAGAAATACTACACATGAATGCTCCAAGTCGCAGGCGAATTAAGCACATCAGCCCTACGGACTGGATCAGACATCCTGCAAAACCGTATACAATCCACGAGCGTAAATGACCCATATTTCTCCCAAATCCTGCCGGCGAGACTACTTTAAAGTCCCACCAGCGGCAAAAAAAAGAAAAAAAAAGAAAAAAAGAAGAAGAAGAAGAAATAAACGGTATGTCCACAAGCAAAATGGGCACGGATGAAAACCCGAAATGGCTCCGTGAGTAAAAACAGCAGGACTACCGGCGAGTCTGTGAAAACCCGAAAGGGCGCGAACTCGTGAAATGAGATGAAGTACACTCACAAAGTCCTCTCGACCTTGTGAGGAGAAAACCCCTGCGTGAGATCCTTACGACTCACAAAGGAGCAACACACTTAGGAATCCTCACGATTCCTAAGGAGAAAATACACCTGCGGGATCCTTACGACTCGTAGGGAGAAAATGCTTTTATGGGACCCTCGCGGCCCATAAAATTAAAAAGCCTTAGGTGGTAGGGACCCAAACCAATCTCCTAAGCCATCGTTCCCCAACGGGCAACGGCAAATGACGATTCGCTCCTGGCATTTCGCTTCAGTGTTAGCGGTGCTGATGCCGACCAAAAACCCAAATCCCAAGTCCTCCTGAGGCAAATGATGAGTTGCTCCTGGCATTATTCCAGTGCAGCAATGCTGATGCCAAACAAGATCCAAATTCTAAGTCCCCAAACGGCGAATGATGAGTCGCTCCTGGTACCATATTCCAGTGCAGCGATGCAGACGCCAACCAAAATCCAATTTCTCAAAATTCTCCCAGCCCTACTGTTGGTCCCCAAGTTGACTACCGTATGCAATCCACGGACTCAAATAATTCTCGTCATACCCATGCCCCACCACAATTACCAGTTACACGGCTGGTCTCCGCCTTTGGAATTATGCTCCATTGAGAAGACCCACTCATGTGTCCTCACGATACATGAGGAGAACAAACATTTGTGAGATCCTTACGACTCATAAAGGAAAAACACACTTAGGAGTCCTAACGACTCTTAAGGAGAAAATACACCTGCGGGATCCTTACGACTCGTAGGGAGGAAATGCTTTTATGGGACCCTCACGGCCCATAAAATTGAAAAGCCTTAGGCGATAGGGATCTAAACCTGTCTCCTAAGCCATCGCTCCCCAATCCTCAAATGGCGAATGATGAGTCGCTCCTGGTACCATATTCCAGTGCAGCGATGCAGACGCCAACCAAATTCCAAATCCCATACCCCAACGGCGAATGATGAGTCGCTCCTGGTACCATATTCCAGTGCAGCAATGCAGACGCCGACAAAGTCCCGAAATTTTTCCGGCCTACGGTCTGGATCATACATCCTGCAAAACCGTATACAATCCACGGGCGTAAAACAATCCCAATTTCTCCTAAATCCTCTCGGGGCAAATGATGAGTTGCTCCTGGCATTATTCCAGTGCAGCAATGCAGATGCCAAACAAAAACCAAAATCCCAAAATCCTCTCTATGACAAATGATGATTCGCTCCTGGTACCATATTCCAGTATAGCGATGCCGATGTCAACCCAAATCAAAATCAACAAGTCAACTTCCACTCCGACACCGCAAGAAGCGGAGTAAGTCAAGTCTACCCCTGACATTGCAAGAAGCAGAGCAAGTCAAATCAAGCACCGACCGTCCACGTCGCTAAAAGGGCAGCACCGACCGTCCACGTCGCTAAAAGGGCAGCACCGACCGTCCACGTCGCTAAAAGGGCAGCACCGACCATCCACGTCGCTAAAAGGGCAACATCGACCGTCCACGTCGCTATAATGGCAGCACCGACCGTCCAAGTCGCAAAAAGGGTAGAACCGACCGTCCACGTCGCTAAAAGGGAAGCACCGACCGTCCACCTCGCTAAAAGGGCAGCATCGACCATCCAAGTCGCAAAAAGGGCAGAACCGACCGTCCACGTCGCTAAAAGGGCAGCACCGACCGTCCATGTCGCAAAAAGGGCAGCGCAGGATTCCAACAAAGCGGGAACCAGATAGCTCCGGGCCAGGGAATTCGCCTATCACGGAGACTCCGTCTCGGAGACATGTCAAGCAACGACCGTCCATGTCGTAAAAAGGGCAGTGCCAGCTTCCTAAAAGGCGGGAACCAAATCATGTCGCCTCCACGTGAAAGAAGATCCATCAATTTCATCCACACGACCCACATATGTGGTGTGCATTTATTGATGGGGGGCAATTTGTTGGGGTAAAAATTTACACCCCGGTTGACCAAGTCAAAACCAAAGTCAACCCCAAGCAAAGTGGGCCCAAGCCCAGATCCAGTGGGCCCAAGCTCGGGTCGAGCCCGAACATGAAGCGGCCGGCCTTCCCCCATGCCAAGATAAAAATTTTGTAACAAATAATTTTGTTGTATTTCTTTTATTTTATTTTCGGATAAATGTTAGAAAAATAGGCATAAAGCCAAATTTTTGTAAAGCGCATGGCTTATGTGTAAAATGAAATGGCACATGAGCCATGGGATAGGCAAAATGCCATTTTGTGAAGCCCAAGGGGCTATGTGTAAAATGTATGGCCTATAAAGGCAAGGATAATGAAATATCCCAACAACTTTTTTTCTCTCCAAAAAAGTTTCAGATCTGAGATCTTTCTTCCCTCTTCAAGGTTCCAAAACCTTCTTCTTTCTTTTGAATTAAATCAAGAGTTTTACTCTTCCTTTTTCAAAACTAAATAGTTTATCACCACAAAACCCACAAAGGGGAACTTAGATCTATTGTTAGATCTCAAAAAGAAGAGATTTTTAGATCTCACATCTCTTAAGCCAGCCAACAGAGGAGGAAGAAGAAGAACCCATTTCCCCAACCAAAACATTCTTTTTTTTTCCAGGAGTTTAACTCCACTAATTTCTCTTTCGAGAGTTTTTTGGGGCTAAAAGCCATCTTTTCCTCTCCAGCGCACTGCTCCCGAGCGCAAAGCGCCCACGGGCCGACACGTTGCGCTCCAGTGCGCTTGCGCTCCAGCGCGCAGCACTCATGCGCAAAGCGCCCACGTGCCGACACGTGGCGCGCGCGCTTGCGATTCAGTGCGCTCCAGCGCGCAGCGTTCATCCGCAAAGCGCCCACGTGACGACACGTGGCGCGCGCGCTTGAGCACCAGCGCGCCGCGCTCATGCGCAAAGCGCCCACGTGCCGACACGTGGCGCGCACGCTTGCGCTCTAGCGCGCAGCGCTCATGCGCAAAGCGCCCACGTGCCGACACATGGCGCGCTTGTGCCTGAGCGCACAGCACCTAAGCGCACAGCGCCCAAGGTGCTGCCCCACGCATCCTATGGATGCCTTTTCCCCTTTATTTATATATATATGTATATATATACATTTGTATACAAATGTACACATACACATACTCCACGACACTGTCCCTGTTAGAAAAAAATTTCTAACGGGGCGCTGCCCCGCTCCCCGTAAGGGGGCTGCTAGCCCCCTTGACCCCCAGCCCGCTATCCGGGTAGCGGGACCCCCGTAAAAACTCTGCGTGGCTCCCGATATACCCAAAACCCCCCTTTCAAAACAAAACACACGTACACTGCACATTGAGTTCGCATGACCATTTTAACCCGTTAATCGGAGGTTCCCTCGCCCCAAAGGCGAGGGGTAATTAACGGCAGCTTAGTCCGCGGCTGCCGGAGATTCGGATCCCCACAATCATTAAACCCCGGCCTACCCTAGGCAGGGGGAATCTGTAGTACACCTGACTAGCGTGCGCGTATTCCCATCTCAATGGGGTGACGAAAAACACCCTACATCAGGTACATTAAATAACTGGATATACATATTAAATCAAGCTCAGATATTCAGTGTCCAGAACACACTTAAAAGAAAGTCTCCGGAAACAAATCAGGCTTTCTTATGGCATTGTAGACTGGGTCACATCAATGAGACACGATTAGCTAAGTTACATAAAGAGGGATACTTGAATCCGTTCGAGTATCAGTCTTATGCCACTTGTGAATCTTGTCTCATGGGAAAGATGACAAAGACTCCGTTCACTGGACACGGAGTAAGAGCAAGCGAGCTCTTGGGACTCATACACAGTGATGTGTGTGGTCCAATGTCTACACATGCGCGAAGTGGTTATTCATACTTCATTACTTTCACAGATGATTTCTCTAGGTATGGACATGTCTTCTTAATGAAGCACAAATCCGTGGCCTTTGGGAAATTTCGGGAATACAAGAATGAAGTTGAAAAACAAACAGGCAAAAGTATAAAGACACTGAGATCTGATCGAGGTGGTGAATACTTGAGTGCCGAGTTTCTGGACTACTTAAAAGAGAATGGAATTCTCTCTCAGCGTACTCCTCCATACACACCACAACACAACGGTGTATCTGAAAGGCGGAATCGAACCCTATTGGATATGGTTCGTTCGATGATGAGTAAGGCTGAGTTACCGCAATCTTTCTGGAGTTATGCACTAGAAGCAGCTGCATATCTCTTGAACAAGGCTCCAACCAAGACTGTGCCTACCACCCCATATCAGATGTGGAGTGGGAAGAAACCCTGTCTTAAGTATCTTAAGGTATGGGGATGTCCAGCTTTTGTAAAAAAGCAGCATGCGGACAAGCTCGAGGCACGCTCAGTACTGTGTAAGTTTGTGGGATACCCAAAGAACTCCAGGGGGTATCTTTTCTATTCCGCAGAAGAACAAAAAGTTTTTGTTTCTCCGCATGCCCACTTCTTGGAAACTGAATTTTTGGAAAATCAGATAAGTGGGAGCGCAATAGAACTGGAAGAAATTCCAGAACCACAAGCTGTTACTGAAAGCTTGGATGAACCAGAAGTTTCAGGAGAACCGGACATTCCTGTGCCACTCCGCAGGAGTAGTAGGCAGTCTCATCCGCCCGAGAGATACTACGGTTTTCTCATAGACGGGGATAGAGAGGATTGCACTATCGATTATGATGATCTTACTAGCTTCCAGCAAGCCATTCAGAGCGGTGACTCGATAAAATGGCTGGATGCAATGCGGACCGAAATGGAGTCCATGTACACCAACAAAGTATGGACGTTGGACGTTGCTCCATACGGGGTAAAACCCGTAGAATGCAAGTGGATCTTCAAAAGGAAGATTGGTGTAGATGGACAGGTTGAGACCTATAAGGCTAGACTTGTTGCAAAGGGTTTTCGTCAAAGACCTGGTTTGGACTATGACGAAACCTTTTCTCCAGTGGCTATGCTGAAATCCATTCGGGTCCTTCTTCCCATTGCTGCCTTCCACGATTATGAAATCTGGCAGATGGACGTAAAGACGGCTTTCCTAAATGGATATTTGGAAGAGTATGTCTATATGGATCAGCCAGAGGGATTCTTTCAGAGTGGGAGCAGCGGTAAAGTGTGCAAGTTGCTCAAGTCCATCTATGGACTCAAACAGGCATCGCGGAGTTGGAACATCTGCTTTGATGATACTGTCAAAGAATTCGACTTTATCAAAAACCCAGATGAACCAGGCATTTACAGTAAGATTGTAGGGAGTAATGTGGTATTCCTCGTCTTGTACGTCGATGACATTCTCCTAATAGGAAATGATATTCCTATGTTACAGTCAGTCAAAGGATTCTTGTCACAGAGGTTCTCCATGAAGGACCTGGGCGATGCCAACTACATTCTGGGGATCCAGATCTATCGTGATAGATCTAAAAGGATGTTGGGACTTTCACAGTCAAGGTACATCAACACCATACTGAAACGATTCAGTATGGAAGATTCCAAGCGCGGTAATCTACCGGCTTGTCACAGAATCACCCTCTCCAAAGAGATGTCTCCCAAGACTGATTTGGAAAGGGCTCGCATGTCATCAATACCCTACGCATCTGCGGTAGGATCTATTATGTATGCGATGTTGTGTACTAGACCAGATGTAGCATACGCATTGAGCGTTGTAAGCCGGTATCAGTCGAACCCAGGGGAGAAACACTGGATAGAAGTAAAGAACATTCTCAAGTACCTGAGAAGGACTAAGGAGATGTTCTTGGTGTATGGCGGAAAAGACCTCCAGATCGAGGCCTTTGCTGTCTCCAGCTTCCAGAGTGACAGGGATGACTCCAAGTCCATGTCGGGTTATGTCTTTACCCTCAATGGAGGGGCGATTTGCTGGAAGAGTTCCAAGAAGGAAACCGTTGCCGACTCTACTATGGAAGCGGAGTACATAGCTGCTTGCGATGCCGCAAAGGAAGCTGTCTAGATGAAGAAGTTCCTCACGGAGCTTCAGGTGGTTCCTACCAGTGTTGATCCAATACCGCTGTATTGTGACAACAACGGCGCTATAGCTTTAGCGAAGGAACCCAGGTCCCATCAGAAGTCCAGGCACATTTTGAGGCGGTACCACCTAATCAGGGAGATCGTAGATCGCCGGGAGATCGAGGTAAAGAGAGTAAATACAAAAGATAACACTGCTGATCCACTCATGAAGGCCTTACCCCAGACTCAGTTCGAGCGGCTGATCGAGATGATAGGTCTTCGATACGCCAGTTCATTGCCTTAGTGCAAGTGGGAGATTATTAGTGTATATGCCCTAGAGGCCATTACTGTATCATACTAGCTTGTATATTACTTAATGGAAGCTTAGGATATTCACAGTTGTAAATACAATCTTGCTTAAAATGGTAGTATGCTACTTGGTTTGTTTCTACTTCAATATGTGCATGTGTTTCTTTTAGCATATTGCTTATACATATTAGTAGAGCCCTTATGATCTTTGCTTGATTACCAGCGTTGTGATGGCAGTCACACTCGTGGGGGCTGGGTAATCTATAAGCACATCCTTATACATGTCCCTAGTCGCAGGACTATCGAGACAGGGCATCGATACTCCGGAGTAGACTAGCGTATGCGCTTCTCATCCCAGCAGGGGAGATGGTCTGTCCCACAGCCATCAGTACGTCGTACTGGAGATAGTATGCGGGTGCTCGTTGGGTTACGAGTACACTGGACAGGACTCGTCGGGAACTGTTGGTTGGTACTATACCTATCGTCAGTTATCAGTTCCCAGGTGACATGAGTACAGCTTAGTCCGCTGACTTGACACTGTCACTTCGCCTCGAGTGTGTTCCTACTGTACTTTGATTACTACCCTACCACGGCTCAAAGGAGTCGTGCAAACAGGTAGTTTTTGGGTGCAGTCCTGAAGCACTTGGAGGCAGTGACAGTTAGACAGGATTCGTCTCTCCCGGTATTGGGGGTTGACATCGCGCTGTGTCTAGGAGAGCCATTACACGAGTAGTCCCTGGCCAGGGCAAGCGAGATATACTGGTAGGTTTCCAGTGCTATCTCAGGGTGTTCTGGTCTTCACTCCGACACGACTTGTACCGCTATTAGGGGACTGACGTTTACCGCCCCCTAGACCCGCCATGCGATGTATCGGATGAACAGACTGGACTGTAGAGAGATTGTCACATTCAGACTCAGTAGGAGTTCAGATGAGTTTCACCTCGTCAGTCTTCTTGTCGTCATCTACCTAGGGACCGTTACGCACAGCTAGTGCCACTTGCGGTCTGTGGTTAAACCCACTGCCAGCGTAGTGTCGAGTCTTTAGAGTCCCACACAGAAAGCTATTCGCCTTTAGGCAAAAGAGTAGAGGTCGCATGGTTTTGCGACAGGTCGCATGGTTTTGCGACAGGGTTCGGTCACATCTGTGCACTTGTGCACGTACAGTGTCCGGACAGTTAACACTAGCGGGCTTTGGTTTAAGCCAGATCCTAGTGTACGTTTTGGGATTTCTTTTATCTCGTTTGTATTCGTGTTCCTCGGAACGCGGATGCGGGTGTGTATGCACTGTTGACAGAGAGACAGAGGCAGAGTATTCTCATTGGGGTTTGTTGACTGTTGACAGTTGACTGTTGACTGTTGACCATTGACTTTTGCTTAACCCTAATGAGAATAAGATATATGATTAACATTAATATTAATTAAGTATTATAGTGACATGGTTGTTGAGGGGTTGACTTTGTTGACTTGTTGACTTTGTTGACCGGTTGACTAGGTTGGACTAGTTGACCATCATCATGACAATGGTTATCATTCCATGGCAAAGACTTTTGCTTGCTTGTTTATTTATGCAAAATGAGTGCATGAAATGATATAGCCATTTTGACTTAAACCATTACACAATACTTGATTACTATTTTTGTTATGATGGCTTTTGGATTATGAGAGGTGAGAATGAGAAGAGTATGGTTCATTCTATCATTTGCTTTTCTCTCTCTTGAGCTCTCTCATTCTCAAGCTCTCCCTCTTCCTCTTGCTCTCTCTACCTCAAGGCAAACCATTCTCATGTGTTGAGACTTGTTGCCTTAGAGATAAAAAGAAACCAAAACATTCCTCTACTCATTTTAGTTCACAAGGCCTAGCAAGCCAAGTGATCTAGTTTCTTCAAAGTTCGAAGAAGAAGCCAAAGGTAGAAGCTTTCGGGTGGATCCATCTTCGGCGCAAGGAGACGATGAGGTGAGGCCGATCCGTACACCGGGAGGAGTCGAAGACGAAGGAGTTCAAGAAAGGTATAGCCCCCTAACCCAGTAAGTAAACTCTTGTTAGGTTGTTAGTTAGTAGTTTAACAAAGATCCGTATTGGTAGTCCATGTTACCACCCTCTTGAAAATCGTTTTTCACCACTTCCGCAACCCCGTAAGAACCGGGGAAGTGTAGCATGGACTTACACTAAGCCCCAAAAAATCACAAACTTGCATCCGCATTACCCTCATTAACTATAAAATATCTAGTGATGACTCTAAGGACCGTCGCGCTCACTTAGGACAAGAGAAGGCCGTGGGTAATTCATTGCTTATTCGCGTTTCTTTTGTGGTGTCTAAGGCAAGTGTGTCGAAGGCTAGTGGTTACTTAATTAGGCCCACTACTTATGTAGTGCAGAACCTCCCACTTACCTGGCATTTACCTGGTCATAGGAGAGACAAAGAGGCAGTGGAGGATTTATCCTGCGACTTGTCTTTTGGAAGTTAGGAGCGGTCTAGAGCTTTGACCTCGGTGATCATTAGAATTAGGGTTTTGCTTGTTGCATTTGTTGTGATCGCATTATTTTTTCAAAAAATCCGTATCATTTTTTCAAAACAAACACCACATTCATTCATTTCCCCTAATTATAAGCCACGCAGCCACTTGTACTAACCCTTTTTAGTACAACATAGGCTGGACACGGGATTCTAGTGCCCGTTTAGTCCGCGTCCCCCCGATCGACTCCGAAGTCGGTACTTCTACATTTACTTCTTCTTTACCCACCACCACACCCACACCGATGGATCCGTCTCCATCGAACCTCTTTACCACTACTCTGCCGCCGTCCGTTGTTGCGCAAAATCCACCCCGCATCTCTCTCCAAGAGAGGTGCTATCCTTTGTGAGGTCCTCTTTCGACCTGCTTATCCATTCCACCAGCCAACGGGGATAATTTTGAGATTAAACCCCAATACATCAACCTTCTACCCAAATTCCACGGTCTCGAGACTGAAGACGCATACGTCTTTATCACCAAATTTGAAAATGTATGCGCAATGATGGGTACGTCACAATTTTCAGTGGATGCTATGCGTCTACGTCTTCTTCCATTTACCTTGTGCGATATAGACGAGAAGTGGTTGTATAACACTACCGCACATTCCATTACGAATTGGGAAGAATTCGTTGCGGCATTCCTTAAGAAATACTACCCTATGCAAAAGACAGCTCGAATCCGTAGCGAACTAAATCAATTCACCCAGCTTCCGACTGAACCATTCTCGAAATGCTTTGAACGCTTCAAGGATCTTTTGGTTCAATGTCCACATCACGGCATCCTGAGATGGGATCTTTGCCGAATCATATATGAGGGCATTAACTCTACCACTAAACAAAACCTTGAAAACATGTGTCAAGTCACCTTTATGACCAAGGATGATGGGGAAGCTTGGAAATTTTTAGAAGAGTTCGCTGAAAAATCCTTACAGTGGGAGAGTGGAACCCAGTCATCGTTTAGGGGTGGTGTACACCAAATTGATGTGTCCATAGGTGTTCAAGCTGAAATGGAAGCAATGCAAAAGAAGCTCGAAGCTATCGAACACAAATTTTTAGCAGCCTCCCTAAATCCGATATCTCTCCCTAAAACTGTATGTGGGTGCTGTTCTGATCCTTCTCATTTGACGGAAGAATGTCCACTAAATTCTCCGTTTCAAGGTCAAGAGCATACCAATGCCGCAATTCAAAGACCTAGAAATGATCCATATTCTTCCACGTATAATCAGGGTTGGAGGAATCACCCGAATTTTGCTTGGAACCAACAACAACAACATCAAAACACGGTTCCAAGACAAAATAATTTCCAAAGGGTTCTTCCACCACAACAGCAACCACTTCAACTCACTCAGCACCCCTACCAGTCACAAAATTTTTAAAACCAGGTCAACCCTCTTGCACCGTCTAATCCTATACAGTTGACCTGTTCGGACGAGTTCTATCAATTTACACAAACCATGAAGTCACTCTTGTCAAATTTCATGGAAGTGTCGGCTGAGGTTAGGTCTTTCGCCAGTGAGATAAAGAAAAACTCAGCGTCCCAAGCTGAGAGTATCAGATCGATGGAAGCTGAAATTGCACGACTTAAAGCTGAAATGAGTGCGAGAGAAAAAGGGAAACTTCCGTCTCAACCCCTACCGAATCCTGGGAATTACAATGTAAATGCCATCACAACGTTGAGATCAGGAAGTGTGCTGAATAACCATGTTGGGGAAGAAATTGATGATATTGAAAATCCTATCAATAACACCCCGGCTGAGACCTTTCCTCACACACACACTTCTACTTCTGATCCTTGTTCTTCTACCCTACCGCCTTCTCACGAGCCAATTCTCCGTTTTCCACTAGGCTCGACACCTCAGCACAGCTCTTCTAGTCCTTTACAGACGATCCTCACTCCTCTTTTAGGATCACGTCTACCCCCACTTCCTTCTCCTATGATGGACCCAGCGCTTATTGCTAAAGCTCTTTACCTGAATCGATTAAGGGGTAACAAATCGAGTCCACATAAGGAGAAGATTCTGGAAATCTTCAAACAGGTTAACATCAACATCCCTCTCCTAGATGCTATTCAACAAGTCCCCGCTTATGCGAAAATTCTTAAGGACTTGTGCACTAGGAAGAGGAAGACTCAAGTGCCAAAAAAGGTCTTCATGTCTAATAACATTAGCACTGCTTTTATCCCACAGCTACCAAAGAAACGTAAGGACCCAGGATGTCCTACGATATCGATTTCTATTGGGGGTAAAAACATCAACCGTGCTCTTTTAGACCTTGGCGCAAGTGTTAACCTACTTCCATACTCTGTTTATGAGCAGCTAGGGATTGGAGAGTTGAAACCAGCTCACTGCACTCTCCAAATAGCAGACCGTTCAATCACCAAACCTAGGGGTGAACTAGAGGATGTGTTGATAAAAGTCGGGGAATATATATTCCCCGTGGACTTCATTGTACTCGACACACAACCTGTAGCAAACCCCCAGAGCCAAATTCCGGTGATTTGGGTCGACCATTCCTTGCCACTTCCAATGCTGTCATTAATTGTAGAAATGGTTGAATGAACTTATCATTTGGAAATATGACCATTGAACTAAATATCAACAAAATTGGAAGTCAGCCATCAGAACCCTCTGCTCATATCCTTGATGTGTGCTCTGTCCACGAGATTGCTCCCGAAAGTTGCGGAGTTGAGGAACTTTGCTTTGAAGATCTCGACGACACTACCACATCACTGTTTGATCTTGCACACTATCTTAGTGAGGACACCATTTCCACGCTTGAGTCCGACACTCCTGACTCATCACCATCCGAGTCTGTATCTTTTACATGCTATGATCTTCTTTGGGACTCCGAAAATCAGTCGATGATCCCACCTTCTATTTCTCCGCCAGCATTAGATCTCAAACTTTTACCTTCTCATCTTAAATATGCATATTTAAGTGAGAATGAGTCTTTACCGGTTATCATATCCGCTTCTCTAGCATCAGAGCAAGAGAATGCACTTTTGTCGGTATTGAGATCTAATAGGGAGGCGTTTGGTTGGACCATGGCGGACATCAAAGGGATTAGTCCCTTGATTGTAGAACATCATATACACTTGATGGATGATGCCAGACCAACCCGAGAACCACAAAGACGGTTGAACCCCGTCATGAAGGAAGCAGTGATGAAAGAGATCGTCAAATGCCTTGACAGTGGTATCATTTACCCAATCTTCGATAGCCAATGGGTGAGTCCAATACATGTCGTCCCTAAGAAATCTGGAATTACTATTATTAGCAATGAGGCAAATGAGTTGATTCGGACACGCGCCCAAACTGGGTGGCGTGTATGTATTGATTACAGAAAACTCAATGCCGCTACGAGGAAAGACCACTTTTCTCTACCTTTCATTGATCAGATGCTGGAACGCTTAGCTGGACGTGAGTATTATTGCTTTATGGACGGATACTCTGGCTATAATCAGGTCCCCATAGCCAAAAAGGATCAAGATAAAACCACTTTTACTTGTCCTTTTGGTACCTTTGCTTATAGACGCGTGCCCTTTGGGTTATGCAATGCTCTCGCTACATTTCAGCGGTGTATGATGGGGATATTCTCTGATCTGGTCGAGAATTTTTTGGAGATTTTCATGGACGATTTCTTGATTTTCGGAGACTCTTTTTCTGACTGCCTATCGAATCTTGACGCGGTTCTTACTCGTTGCAAAGAGAAGAACTTAACCTTGAACTGGGGAAAATGCCATTTCATGGTCCAAAAGGGAATTGTGCTTGGACATGTTATTTCACGGAAAGGCATTGAGGTTGACAGAGCTAAGATAGATGTCATTCAAAACCTTCCTCATCCCAAAAGCGTCAAGGATATCCGATCATTTCTTGGCCATGCGGGCTTTTATAGGAGATTCATTAAGGATTTTAGCAAAATTGCTAGACCTTTAACTCTTCTCTTGGCCAAGGATACGACCTTCCACTTTGACTCGGATTGTGAGGCAGCATTCGACTCACTCAAACACTCCCTCACTATAGCCCCCGTTCTATCATCTCCAGATTGGGACTACCCCTTTGAGCTTATGTGTGATGCATCAAATTTTGCAGTTGGTGCAGTCTTAGGACAGCACATTGAAAAGATGACACACGTGATCTATTATGCGAGTAAGACCCTGAACGATGCTCAAATTAACTATACAACTACCGAAAAAGAACTTTTGGCAGTTGTATTTGCATTAGAAAAATTCAGGCCTTACTTGATTGGCTCACCAATAGTTGTGTACACTGACCACTCCTTCTTGAAACATCTTTTGGCGAAGAAAGATGCAAAAGGTAGGCTAATACGTTGGATCCTTCTATTACAAGAATTTGATCTTGTTATCAAAGATAAGAAAGGATGTGAAAACGTTGTAGCCGACCATCTTTCACGCATCTCTTCTTCACCCGTAACCCTGCCGATCAATGATTCGTTTCCAGACGAACAAATCTTGAGCGTATCCCATGAAACTTGGTTCAGGGATATTGTGAACTATCTTGTCACAGGACTGATACCCAGCGATTGATCAAAACAGGACAAACACCGTTTCTATCCCAAGTAAAACACTTTTACTGGGATGATCCATATCTGTTTAAGTATTGTCCTGATCAGATCATTCGCCGGTGTGTCCCGAATGAGGAGTTCAAGAGTGTTCTATCTTTTAGTCATGATCAGGCCTGTGGGGGGCACTTCGGTCCTAAAAATACGGCGGAGAAGGTTTTGCAATGCGGTTTTTATTGGCCGACCTTGTTCAAGGACGCATTTGATTATTGCAAAACCTGTACACAGTGTCAACACACGGGTAGGATTTCCCGGAGAAATGATATGCCCCAGCAACCCATCTTAGTGGTTGAAATTTTCGATGTTTGGGGAATTGACTTTATGGGTCCATTTCCCAACTCCTTTGGGAATTTGTACATACTGCTTGCGGTTGATTACGTCTCGAAATGGGTTGAAGCTACTCCATGTCGCACTAATGACAAGAAGGTTGTCATTAAGTTCTTAAAAGAAAATATCTTTTCGCGATTTGGACACCCACGCGCTATCATTAGCGATAACGGGACACATTTCTGCAACAGGTCTTTCGAGACTCTGATGCGGAAATACGCAATCAACCACAGACTTTCTACACCCTATCATCCCCAAACGAGCCGGCAGGCTGAGATTTCAAATAGACAGATCAAACAAATCCTGGAGAAAACTGTTGCGAAGAATAGAAAAGATTGGTCGACCAAACTGATGGATGCTCTTTGGGCATTCCGAACTGCATTTAAAACTGATCTAGGGATATCTCCATATAGGTTAGTGTTTGGGAAGGCTTGTCACTTGCCAGTCGAGATTGAGCATAAAGCATTGTGGGCTATTAAGGAAATCAACTTTGACTTAAACCAAGCCTGCAACTTTCGGAAGCTGCAATTAAATGAGCTAAGCGAACTCCGCGATGAAGCTTATGATAACGCTGTAATCGTAAAGAATAGGACCAAGGTTTTTTCATGATAAAAACATTTTGAGGAAAACATTTACACCTGGTCAACAAGTCCTTCTTTATAATTCATGACTACACCTTCACGCGGGTATGCTTCGATCTCGGTGGAAGGGACCTTTTGTTGTGCGGTCTGTATACCCGCACGGGGCAGTAGAGGTAGAAAATGTTAAAAACGGCACATTTTTCAAAGTGAATGGACATAGACTAAAGCCGTATTTTTCCACTGATCCCACGGAGGAGCTCCTGTTCTTACAGGAGCCATTTTATTTTGATTAAAATTCCTCCGTCTCACCTCCATGTCCTGTAAATTACTGCATCATCTTTTTGAATGGAGGTGAGTGAAAAGAATAAGTTTGGGGGAGGATCTTCACTTATATATTTTGCCCCCACTAATAAATTCCTCCCAGGCTTACAGGTTTTGTAGATATAGCGGTTGGCAACAGTGAGGATACTCTTGAAAACAAGTTTGGCGGAGGTTTGTGCTTATTTTTGCATCATTTGCATATCATTTGCATAAGCAGAAAACATTTCTTTAAAAACCTATAAAAATTTAAAAATAATTTTCAAAAGTCATAAAAATTTAATATTTATGTACAAAATAATTTTCAAAAACACATAAAAATTTTCAAAATATAAAAATATTTATTATTTAAACATTTTTGTACATAAATAAGATAATAAAAGATTTGATAGTGAAAAATTACATCCATAAGATTAGAAAAATTTAAGAAAACCAAGAAAATTAGAAGATTTCTTATACGAACTAGTAATAAGTAGTTATGAGCCGTTATCCCAAGGGTTAGTAAGATGAAGGAAGTCACTAATCTGAGGATAAAAATAAGTCTGAAAAATAGTTCCTATTCTGGAAGCCAAATATTTTGAACGTTGATACCCTGCTATTCGCACTTACACACGTCTTGAAACTCGGGATAGTAGAGGATACCTTGAGATGCTCTTATCTAAAAACCGATGTATGAAGGAAATAAAAAAAATGAAGAAAATATAAAGTGGTGAGAAAAATGGACACTGGTTTTGTTATCGCCAAGGCAGCAATAAAAAAATATAGCAAGGGTGCCTCTTCACCTAGTGCCCTAAGGCCAACTGGACTGGGAGTCACTGCTAAGCCTTAGGTGGTGCAAGATGAGGAAAAACACCAAATAAGCAAGCATATGAGTAATCGGTCGGTTAGTACCTCAAGAAGTATTAACGGTCGCATGAAAGTGTGTGAGCAAATTCAGCTAAATATTCATTAATTAAAAGTACTGAGGCTGATGAACAAGAGTATGATAGCTTGAATTGAATTCTCCGGGTGTAGGGACGTTCTTTACACACACGTAGGGTTATATGATCGATGTTTGGAAGAAAGATAGGAATGAAGAATAAAACGATGTTTTATTGAGGGAGGACGTGATTTCTGACATCTTTTCATGACTATTAAGATAGGGCTCATGACAACCGAAAAGCTAGCTTAGTTGGAAACCCTAATTTTCAAGGCTTTTCTTTTACAATTCTTTTCTTTAAATGTAATATTCATGATCTTCCTTTTATTATTGGATTTTGAGGGTGCAATCCGCTGAAAACCCTCAGGAGACAACACTCCTCCTACTAGGGACACCTAGAGGTTTAAAGGCTTGTTGCATGTGCTCAGTGCAATCGTGTTGCCTACGAAAGTGTGCTAGTTACTTTTTCTCTTTCTTTATTTTCTCCTTCTCTTTTTGTTAAAACAGTTCGCTCGAGACGATCGAAAATAAGTTTGGGGGAATTTGATCAGTCGAAAATACTGCATTTTTAACACGTCAATTTCCCTATCATTTGCACTCATCTAGAAGTGTTCGGTATTCATATTGCACATATTAGCAAAACATCCCTGAAATACCAGATAACATGTGTTATATATTAAAACCGACATTTATGAGGGAAATTGAGTGTTTATCATGGCATCGCATCATCCTTGTATAGCGCAACATTTGTTTCGAAGTCCGTGCAGGAAATTCCTGGAGAAGAAGCCAAATTAATGAAAGGTGCTGTTAAAAATACACCAACTCCAAGATTTGAGATCTGGTAGTGATACAGAAAGCCAAATGAGATTTCATATATTTTAAAAAGGCCCAAATGTCAGCCCAAGAAACACCAGAAGAGATCAAGCCCCAAGGCTTCAAAAGAGCCGCGGATCCGCGGCCGGAGCAGGCTTGCGCCGCGGATCCGCGGCATGATGACGTCAGCAGTGTCGCAGATTTTCCCCATGTGCTTATTTCTAACGGCCAAGCTTCCAGTACTCTTGAGAAACTTCACGTGGCTTCATCTAGAAGGCTCGGCCTAACAAACTATCTCTAGAAGGCTCTCTTTAACAAACTTTTGGAGGGAAATTTGAAATTTGAAATCCTAGATCTAGGGTTATGAGGCTTATAAAAGAGAACCTAGATCTAGGGCTGAGTTTGTTCAAGAATTTATCCTTCATCTTCCACCCACAAGTTGAGTGACACAACTTGTGCCTCAAAACCCTAACCCTAATTCCAAATCCAAAACCAAGATCAAGAATTCTGAGTACCACATCAAGCTTGAAGCCTTCGATCCTTTAGAAAGTGACGCCGGACTTCATCGGAGCAAGAGATCCAAGGAGATCCGTGACTCAAGGAGCCGAGCGAAGCCGAAATCGACGATCTAGTTCCTTCCTTTTGTAAATTTCAAGAGAGTTGTAATGAATTTGTCAATAAATAAAGGTGAAATTTCTATATCTTGCTTATCTTTTAATTCAAGCATTATGATTCGATCTCAATTTGTGATTGTGTTTGATATTATGATGTTTGAGTAAAAATCCGCTCGTGTAGGAGTTGTGACGATCGATAGATGATGATGATTTAGACTCTTTTACAATTCTTAAGTCCTATAATGTTTGTAAATTCTTGTAAATCGAATGATCCACGATCTAGTTTCGATGCAAGATGCTATCTTGATTATTTTCGCTCGGAACTAGAGATCAACGATCGATCATTAGATTTACTAGAAGCTAGCTTGTGAATGAGATTCATCGAAAGGACAAAGGATGAGATGAGGAATCCCTAGTTTCTTCGCAAGATCCTTAAACCTCGATAAATCGTCATCGATCTAGTATCAATTCGTTAATGGATAAGAATATGTAATCATTAGATCTCATCACATCTATAGATCCGATCTACTCCTACGAGCCACACTTCGAATCTTGATTGTTGGTTTGGAAATCATCACACATCTCAATTCTTGATTTTAATGTTTTCTTAGATCTAGATTTTTCTAATTCTTGATATTCAATTTTACAAATCATGAATTGTTTCTTTTCTTTTTCTTTAAATTTTTGACTCATCTAATTCGAAAATTGAACGGATCTCACTTTCTCTGTGGACGATCCGCACTTACTAACGCGCTACATTCAACACCGTTATTGATTGCGGTCAAAATATTTTTGGTTGTTATTTCTATACAAATTTTCTATAAACCGACACAACGAGAAAATCACTCAATCACAGGACGCTCTCACGTGCTACCACGTGACCCCTCTTGCCTTAGTGTTTAACACTAAATCGAAACCTCTGTATCCAGTGTTTAACACTGATTTTCTTAGCGTTTAACACTAATTTGGAAAACTCTATTTGCAGTGTTTAACACTGATTTCCTTAGTGTTTAACAATAATTTTGAAAACTCTATTTTCAGTGTTTTAACACTGATTTTCTTAGTGATTAACACTAATTTGAAAACTCCGTTTCTAGTGTTTAACACTGATTTGCTTTAGTGTTTAACACTAATTTGAAATCTCTGTTTGCAGTGTTTAACACTGATTTGCTTTAGTGTTTAACACTAATTTGAAAGCCCTGTTACTAGTGTTCAACACTAATTATCTTTTAGTGTTTAACACTAACTTGTAATCTTATTCCCAGTGTTCAACACTGTTGGTCTCTAGTGTTTAACACTAGCTTTAGCCCATTTGGCTAAGTTTCCAGAGGAAAAGCCTCTCCTTCAATGAACCAACAGAGGGCCAATATTCCAAACATGATTGGACTTAGCCCAAGCTGGCCATAAGTCCTCAATTCAAACTTAACTGCGTGTCACGTCCCGAAAGTACGGAACAAGACCGGCGCTTAAACTACGAACGTCTCTAGGCATACGTAATCTAAGTAAACCGAAAACCCAGAAATCCAAACCAAGAAAAGTAGTAGAGTGAAGGAAAACCAATTTAAAATCAAGTAGTTTTAATAGCATAAGCCGAATTATGCGGTTTTAAAAACATCAAATATTTCCTGAAAATTTCGGCAGAGTCTCCTTTGTAAATACTGGCTCCCAAACGGGATACAACATGAATAGTATACGAAATCAATACAAGGCATCCCCAAGCGGGAGCTAGCTCTTCGTCAATCGACGGTCACAACCACACAAGCAATAATATACAACGCCAACGGCGAGGATCAAAACTCAAAAGGAACTCAAACCACAAGAAAACCACAGAAAAAAATAACGCGCGACTCTAAGGTCGAAGGAATAATATCACTGGTCTCTATCTCAAAGTAAATACATGTTTGGTTGATGGAACTTCTAGATACAACAGAATAATGATATACACGATATATAATGGGGGTACGATACAAGTAAACCCACCTACTAGCAAATCACCCGAAGGAAACTATACCCGCAAAGCCGTAATGAAACCTGTACGGCAAACCTGCAAGAAACTGGGGCACAACGGGGGTGAGTTGCCAACTCGTGAATAGAAAAACATCTACGCACAGAAATCGCATAAATAACGCAACCTAGGTCAATGATCATAATATATCCTCAAATATAAGAATAGCATGCAACCTATAACAAGGCTAGGGTAGATATCTAACCCGAGTGTAATCTCATGTGCCCGTGTCGGTGCCTCAGGTAGCAATATATCATATGAATGAGGTATGAATGCATGAAAACAGAATACATGTAAATGAAGAACTGTTTTCATAATTTAGTGAGATTTCCTTTGTATTTTTAAAATGAGGTATCATAATGAAATCAACATAAAACAGTGCCTAGCATCGGCACAAAACGTAATCCCAATATCTCGATATCTCTGTATCACAGTCTCTGTACCTCAATATCTCGAAATCTCAATATCACAGTCTCAATATCTAGGGCGCCGTCAGTCCAGACCGGCTCCTACCATCCATCTCAAGACCACGACGGTATCCTCCGGATATCCGACGCGTCGGGTAAAATCACCGGTAGGTAGTGCTCCCCTGCCAGGCTCACATCGTCATCATCACGCGCTTCTTGCCCCGGGGTACCTTACCGGGTCCACCATGTACCCGAAACGGTTCATCCGTCTCCTCGAATCGGGTCTCGAAATCCATCAGCAAACTCATGGTGGACGACTCATACATCATGGGAAAACCGCACTTTTTAATTTAAAAGAGAGAAAAGGTTTATTTATGTTTTTGCGGTTTTCCTCCAAATCCAGAAAATCTCATGGAAATCCGAATCCAAAACCTCAATAACACGTAAAATAGTGAATATATGCATGAGAATCCATGAATGCGGCATAACAATGAATAACAATATGCATGAAGTAGCAGGTAATAACTACAATGTCTAAACTAACATATAAGGCAAGTACGCTAATATCATGTCTAAACTATTAGCTAACAGGCTATGTCAAGCAATAATATTTTCTAAGGTGTACGTGACATGGCAATTACCGATGAAGATGTGTGTAAGCCGGCAAGTAAGTGTACGTGGTGCATACGCATCATCGGTAATGGTGCTGGTGTCCTAACAATATGATATCAACAATGCAATAAGAAATTATAGCATAAGTATGCGATGCGAAGCGAACCACAATAATAAGCGGGAGCTGAATACTAGACGCAACTGTAACTAACCCGCATTAATCTAATATAAGTCCTACAAATGGTGCCTTTTGAAATAACACGAATCATGGGGTTTTGAAAATAGGGGCTACGGTGTTTTTATGAAAAAATGCGTCTTTTGAAATATCCGTAGGATCCCTTGGGCTGTCTTTTAAAATACCCACGATTCGTTAGTTTTTGAAATAGGTAAGAATCGAATCTAATCTAACAACTAAACTAAACTAAAGGGCTAAGCTAACAAGCTGGATTACAGGTAAGGAAACCGCCTAACATCTGAGTCGATCCATATACATACCTGTATATATATTAGTCGGTGATCCCGCCTCAATAATATTATATCCGATACCATATCTACAATCAGACATCCCAAGTCAAGAGTGCGGATCAATCATCAAGATATAGCTCGTACGTAAATCCGTCATACGGCATCCCAAATCTGGGTACGGGTCAATATCATATTCATCACACTACTCATCCGGTATCCTCTTTATCAAAGATCATAGTCTAAGGTACTGACCTATGTCTAGTACAATACTAATATCATCAATATAGTCATGATCTGACTACTGATCGACAGTCTCGTACAAACCGATATCACAACTATAAACAAATCTCATCAATTCAGCTCAATCCCTAGTATCGTCCTCATATCCGTATGTGAACACATAGTCCCATACCCATGTGAACACATAACTATAAAGAATCCCATGAGAACATATAAATAGGAATGTATGCAAGTATGTATGTGTGTATGTAGGTGTGTATGTGTAGTGCAACACTACCCTAGGGTTCACAACACTACAATAATCCAACACCCCAATATCCATCCTAAACATCTTTATTGATCCCAAATAATATATAATAATTGTTGGTGTGTATACACATCCGTACACACCACCACAGACTGCGGGGGTGCTATACGCCATCCACCCGACTTCTCCCCGTAGATATAAATCTACTCACCTGGTCCTCGCTTGCCGGTGCTGACGTCGCCACACGCTTGCTTCTCGTCTCGAAGTCCACATGGGGTACCTATATATCATAACGCACCATAGCGCATTAAAATCCGACTCATGACCAAAACGACACACGAATCCCACATAGGTCAAAACCTATGGTTGCTTTCACAACCTAACCCAAAAACCCTCGACGTCGGCGTACAAACGCCAAACCATCGAGAAAGCTCCCAACACACTCATTTGTACAATTACAAGCACTAATTATAATATAAAATAGCTTAAAATTCACAAAAACCCCAATTTCACTTAAAAAGTCATTTTTCCGAAAATCTAGCAAGCACAAATCACCGTTTTAGTACAAAACTTGATTTATAAACGAATCTAGCGGCCACAATATTCACTAAATATCTTAAATAAGTCATAAAAACAATTCCCATAATTTAATCTCGTTAAATTCCAAAAACCCTAAAATTCTAGTTTACAAAATACCTAAATTTTAACAATTTTATAGCAAAAATGCACAAACTACAATCTAGCTTGGATTTTCATGAACTAAAGTATTAAACTACACTTTAAAATGTTAATAATTCCATGAATACCCTAATTAGATTTTAATCTCAAATATATATGTATTTCACTAAACCTAGTTAGCAAAAATGCTTAGTTTGGACATTTTAAATGTTACAAATTTGGAAATTAACAACTAGATTAATTTTGCATAATATTAACATGTTAAATACATCACACAACTATAATCTCATTTCCCAAAATCCTAACTACATTTTCACAAAACCTAATCTCATGAATTTGGACTTGCAAATTTCAAACCTAAAATTAAACCCTTTACTAACTTAATTTGAAGTAATAACAAATAAAGTAACAAAAGATCAAGATTTTATACCTCACAAACTATGGATCAAACCTTGCAATCTAGCCTCTCAAATGCAAATTTTTCTCCAAGAATCATGTTAGAATGGGCTAAGGAAAAATGTGTAGAGATTGGATTTGGGTTTAGCTTTGAATTTGTGAAAGAAATGGTTGATTTTTTGATGGGTTTTGATGAGGAAATGAGAGGAGAAATTTGGGGGGGCTGCCCAAGAGAGGCTCGACCAGAAATTGGTGAGGGAGTGAGAGAGAGGTGTAGGTTTCAAGTCAACACAAGACCAAGTCAACAATTACCCATACTTCATTAATAAAACATTACCCCTTTTCTTTTTTTCTTTTTCTTTTGCTTTTCTCTTCAAATTCAAGTGGGGAAAAGGGTGGGGACTGCTGAATTCAGCCAAGGGGAGAAGTAAATGGGGGTGTGTGAGTGTGGGTATGGGTGTGGGGTGATGAAAAATGATAAATATAACACCCCAAACATCCATTTACACTAAAAAAAAGACTTTTTTTTCAATAATTTCTAAACCGTTTTGGCAACCGATTTCGTTTCAAAAACCACCTGATAAAGTTTTATTTAATGTTTTATAATGCACAAAATTTGTTTCAACTCATTCCAATTTGTAATTTTCCCTAATTAAATGTATTAGTGACGGCTTAAAATAATATTAAAATAATATTTTTTTCAGAAAATTTGAAATATCACTAGTTGCTCAATAAACACCAAATACTAGCAATTACATAGCTAGAATATGTATATTTAATTTTTATAATAAAATATTTTTATTTTGACTTTTTACAAAACCCCCCTTATTTTACCGTTTTTTTCGAAATTTCACCGAAACGATTTTCAAAACGTTACACTGCGCCAATGGGCTTATAATATAATAATTGATCTTAGTTTCCAAATTGGACTACATATCACTTAATCTACCTTGGTTTAAGGGTACATCTCTTCACTTCTTTGATACTTGGCGTTGTAATTCCTTAACGTCTTCAAAGAGGTGACGGGTCCCGATGACCATACATTGATACGGACTTTGGGGTCCTTAAACTCATGGACTATGAGATCCTTAACCTTGACCGTAATGTCTTAAATCTAACGCCGGACTGTGGGGTCCTTAAACCCTCGGACTATGACGTCCTTAACCTTGACCGGAATGTCTTAAAACTAACAACGGACTATGCCGTACTTAACCTTGACCGCGATGTCTTAAAACTAACGCCGGACTGTGGAGTCCTTAAATCCATGGACTATGACGTCCTTAACCTTGACCGTGATGTCTTAAAACTAACGCCGGACCGCAATTTCCTTAAACTACTTATTGACCGTAATGTCATTAAACTAAACAATAGAGCCCCTTCCCCCAATTGCTCTCTTGTTGGATCTAAACGATCCCGTTAAGTTGATCTTAGTCTGAAAGCTAGACTAACGTATCCTTAACAAACGTTTAAGTTGATCTTAGTCTAAAATGAAGCTAACGTATCCTTAAACACAACCCCCAAACCCAAATCTAAGAAAGATACAGATTTGGACTAGTCTACGCCTATGGGCGACGACATAACTCAGTATCTGTATACAATCCACGGGCAACCGAACACGAAACAAACACACACGACACGAAGTGACCATCTGGAGAAGGAGAAAGTTGTTACCGCAATGCGGTAGCGTAATTAACTACAGGGGCTTTCGCCTGCAGGGAAGAGCGTCCCCATAATCAAAAACCCCTCAAGCGAGGGGGAATCTGACGAAGTCTGCTACATCGGACCTGTCCGTTTAAACCTTCGATACACGGTGCCATAAATCAACTTGGCATCTTCGGAGAGGTAGAAGGATAGCACCAATTAGCATCTTCCCCGAATTTCAGGCAAGACGTCCATCGTGCCGTCTTTCGGAGGGGAACAGATTCTGGAATGCCCGATGGGACCTTTTCCTCTTTCCACTCCACACTTCATGTGTCGTGATTCGCGAACCAATCGCGGTTCGCTAATGGTTGCCCTTGGGTTTCGAAGTACTAAGATTTGGTGTTTCGTTTGCTGCAGAAAGCAAAAGGATCAATGGCTGGTAACTGCTCAAGCTGCTCCAACTGCAAAAGCAAACTACGCTCCGCCTCACCTGGAGGTGTAGCCTATGGACCACAGGCTGCTTCCCTGTTTACTATGCCTGTGGAACAAGTGACTCAAGCTACCACCGGACTGTTCTTTGGGACCATGCTCCCGCCGGTGAACGTTAACATCCCAGTGCCCGTACCGGAAACTTCAAAGAAGTCGGTCTTTGATCGACTTGCTACTCCTACGGCCCCTCTCAATGGGTCGTCCAACTCCTCGGTCTTCACCAGACTGAGCCTGAACTCCAAATGGCCCTCCAAGAAGCCCATGATACCTGAGGTGGCCATCCCAAAGAAGATAGCTGCTCCCGAAGTCGTCAAAGCGGCTTCTCCTCCCAGAGGGTCGGTCTTCGCGAGACTGACTACCCCCGTTCCCGCTCCCGCTTAGAAATCTATTTTTGACCGGATGGATTTAGCTTCTTAACGAACGTCAGTCTTCAAGAGGCTGACACCGGCAGCAGCCCCTCCCCAGAACAGGGGGCAAGACGAAGCCGTCGCTGAATGAATCCCAACAACCCGTCATGCCCGACGTCGCCACTGGCGCCGGATAAGGAAGACTGGGGGCAACTCCCCTTCCGGGCTAACTCCACCAGCTCCAACAGTGGAAATTGAGGCTGTTGTTCCAACCGGGAATAGCTTTGAGCTACTAAACAGGGTACGCAGAAATTCGCCAACTGCGGTTTTCAAAAGATCCCCTCCACCTGCGGAGAATATTACAGAAGCGAAGCCGGAGCAGCCTCCTCAACGGCTGTCCTCCAAAATTTATAAAGTTTGGCGGAAGGTTCAAGACTCAATAATTGACCAAGATCACTCTCGTCAACAAAAAAGGGAGAAAGTGCAGGAAGAAAAGAACCGTCATGTCAAACAACAAAGGACGACAACCGCTTGGGTGCCCGCTGCAACGGCTCCCTCCACGTCGACTACTCAAAAGAGAAGAAGGCCGGAGAAAGTCCCCACTCCTGCAGCAAATGTCAAAGACAGTAAGCCTAAACGCCCTAAGTCTGGGGGCATGGTGGTGCATACCGTTTACATGGCGTCTGGAAAGGAGGACAGACGTGCATCCACGGGTCATAGACCACTTACACGGTCAGTGACCAAAGCTCAGGAGCAATAGAAGAAGCTCCAAGAAATGATGAACGCGATGGCCGCACTCACTGGGCCGAAAGAAAGACCCGAAGCGTCATCTGATCAACGCCAGGAGCAAGAAACTGACGCTGAATTCCTTCGTAGGGTATTGGAGAAGAAGGATAAAGAGGCTGCCGAACAAGCAGCCAATATACAACGAATGGCCCTCCTGTTCCAGGACATGGTGGGAATGATGATCCAATAAGATTCTCCTGCTGAAGATCCTCCAATCGTCCTTGAAGATGACAGGGGAGAAACGTCAAATCCTCCACCGGCTCTGTCAACAGCCAAGGAGGAGACAATATCCAAAGCTGACCTAGATGAATATATAGCTCAACAGATACGGGTTCACCAGGCGACTGAGGCAGCTGGTCAAGTTGTCAGAACAGGGCGACCATATCCGAGCTGGTATGACCAGATCAAGTACACGCCGGGCTATACAATATCGAAATTCCATGTCTATAAGGGGACAAGAAATCCCCATCAACATGTGGCCCAGTTCAGGGCGCTTTGTGGCAACACTGGCAGCGACGATAAGCTCTTGCTTCGCCAATTCATCGGCAGCTTATCAGAAACAGCGTTCTAATGGTATTCTGAACTCCCGAACGATTCCGTCAAGACGTTCGCTGAAATGGAGTTGCTATTCACTTAGCGATTCGCGAGCGCCAGCGAACGCACCCCGATAACAACGTTGATTAATGCCAGGGTCAAACCAGGCGAGACGTGGGTCCAGTAGGCTATACACTGGCGAAACTTGTGGTCGAAATGCGAACGACGCATTGAGGAAGCGCCCGCGGTGGGCATGTTCGTGGGTACCCTAGATCCTCATGCAACCATCTCACAGTTCATAATGTTCTTAAAGCCAACCACGTTCCAGGCTTTGATCGACAAGTTGGCCCAGATGGACTAGATGGGTCACAGAACATCTCCCCCGAAGACAGAACCTCAGAATGACAAGGGTAAAGGGAAGGCAACCTTCGTTGCGGACGCTCAGCAGCCACCCAGTGCCCCAAAGCTGGCGGATCAACTGGAAGAAAGATGGCGGTATTATAATAAGAAAATGAAGCGCCCCTACTCATTCCCGTGGGATAAGACGAAGAGGCTATTCGAGCTGGCAGTACGCAACAAGCTTATCAACTTACCAAACCCAAGGCGACCGCCACAACCCAGTGAGGTGAATAACCCCAACTACTGCCCTTACCATCAAACGGTAAGCCATTCGATTGAGGATTGCTTCATCTTCAAAGGATGGATTGAAAATCAATACCTACAGGGTAAGTTTGCGCTGTCCGAGAAGTGGAAGGTGAACCCACCACAACCTCACACTCCTAAGAAGACGGACACACCGGGGGCAACTTGTTCTTTCATTGAAGAAGCTCCATGGGAAATCGTGCTTTCAGTAAAAACCAAAAGAATGCTGAATGAGCTCCAGACATGCCAGGCAGTCAGGTGGAAGAACCTGCTGGAACCCCAGATCATTGAAGGGATGTTGAAGCCGCGCCCAACTCCGAAGATCAGTGGTGATGGCCCGAGCACTCACAACCAGCCATCGAAATCTTCAAAGAAAAAGAAGAAGAAATCTAAGAAGCCCGTGAAACCTGGCAACAAGCGTACGGACTTGCAGAAACAGATTGACGCGCTGGAGGAGTACAATCAAAAGGCGCGAACTCCCATCACACTCCAAGAGTTCCTCAACCACTTCTTTCAGGAGGAAGATAACGGAGAGAGCTCGTCGGATGAATCTGAGGGATACGTGGCGAGTTATAATGTGATCTCCCACTCGTTTACAGACGATGAAAAAACTCCTGGCACTGAGAAACTGGGGGCACATCCTGAGCCAGAACTTGTATGGCCGACAGATGAAATGATCGACGCCTTTTTAGACGAGATTCGTTTGAAAAGTAAAGCCGATCAGGAGCGTGAGATGGCCGCATCAGAAGGAGCCAAACGCAGGCGACTAAACGAAAGATTCGAAGTACTCCCGTCAGGTCGAAAGACACCCGACGTGGATAAAAACATATTCAAGAAGAGGAAAATGTTTGCAAAAGTCGTGTCAATGGGAATGAAACTACCACCCTCGGAAGAAAACACGCTCGATGGGGCGGAGAGGCACCCTAATTACTGCTCATATCATCGGAAGATTTCACACCCCACTGAGGAGTGCGACACTTTTAAGACATGGTGGCAGGGATATGTTGCTCATCGGCAACATTTTAAGCGAATGAAACGCAGAACTCCTCGGGAGCAGAGAAGTACGACCGAAGGACACAAAAGAACTACGGGCAACTGTTACACGGTCAACGCCGGGAGACCGCAAATGCTCACATTCGGGAGCGATTCTGACGAGGAGCTGCCTCTTAGCCCCCTCTTTAAAGAGTCCAACTCAGGGAAGGAGGAAGAACTAGAGGCCTGCGAGAACATTCAGCTGTGCAATCACACGCTTCCTGAAAAGAACCTCGGACCCGCAACTAGAAATGATAAGGGAAAAGAAAAGGTCACTGAGGATATCGTCTTAGATGACCAAGTTATGAAAGAGCTGGCTGCCAAGGACCCGCCCAAGAAAAGTAAAGTGGACTACAACATCCTAGCGCACTTGAGGAAGCTACCCTCGCAGCTCAGCATTCTCGACGCCCTCCTGTTATCAAAGGAAGCGAGTGATTCATTAATCAAGGCGCTACAGGAGCCCGAACAATTCCAAGCCTTCCTCGCCGAAGAAAGGATGAAGGATGAACTGGAAGAAGTGCACACAGCCGATATCACTTTCGGTGACGAAGACCTGCTCCTTGGGACGTGCGACCACAACCGTCCCCTATACGTCTCTGGATATTGCCACGATATCAAGATAGGCAAAATCCTAGTTGATAATGGATCCTCCGTCAATCTCCTTAATGTTCGGGTATTGAAGGAAATCCGCATGAGCGTTCAGCACCTCGCTCGTGATAAAATTACCATCTCCGGTTTTGACTCCCAGTCGTCACAGACTCTCGGATCTGTAATACGAACATTACGCTTCGGACTGCTCGTCACAGACATTAAGTTTCACGTCATTGACGCCAAGACCTGCTACAACGCCTTGCTCGGTCGTCCTTGGTTACACGAGTACAACATCATCCCTTCTACACAACATCAGTGTATGAAGTATTTCAAGGATGATCTCGAATACACCGTAACAGGAGAGCTGAACCCGTTCTCCGTAAACGAAGTCCGCAAATACGAAGATGTAAAGTACTTTTTGCTATATTTCGAGGATACAGAGAGGTGTCGCAAACCGGAGAACAAAGCCGCCGCCACCATTCCTATTTTCAGGAGTGATACTGAAGAAGAGGAGGAGATAGTTTATGCTGGGCCGTCTCGACGCAACAACCCGGGACCGTCCGCCCCCATATTGATCTTCGGAAGCGACTCAGAAGATGAGGTTAATGCTGTGTTCTCCAGTCAGTCGTCAATACAAGCATCCCCTGGCGATGATCAGAGTTTGCAAATCACCATGGTTCAGCGGGAGCACTACAAAGACCTTGACGCGCTTGAAGTTCACAGCGTGCAAGAGCTGCGAACATTTTACGTCCTTCCCAGGCGAAAAGGCGAAAAGGCGATCCTATTCTATCGATCCTCGGAAACAAGAGCGGAGAAAGAAATCTGGCACGGCGCGGATTCTACACTTGACAGGCTCCAACCCATCCGTTTGACCAGATATTACACAAACGGACTAAAAAGGCTATTGAAGCGCCAAGGGGTACCCTTAAAACAGACTATTCGACAAGCTCGGTTCTACAACAGGATTTGGGATGTCCCTGGGACTCAGCATAAATTGCCCAGCGGAAGAATGGAAACGCTTGGGCTTGGATATGTGAGATCCGGGAATCGGGAACGAGTCCATAGTAGCTACGCCATATATAACTTCGATGAAGAAGAGGACGCCCTGTCAGGAAATGCCAACCCCTCATCAAAACTAGATACCACAATCGAAGTGCCGAGTCCGTCGTTTGAAGCACGAATGGACAAATTTATCAGGAAAGCGGGTCAAAAGGCTCGGGACGACCATAATCGCGAAATGGCCATCTACGAGAAAGCCAGGACGCAACGTCTTCTTCAACAGGCTGCAAAATACGAAAATACTCCTCCCTGTCAACCTGTTGTGAAAAAGGCCCGACGCAGAGGTAGAAACAAGTCAAAGAGCAGAAAAGGCGTTCGACAGCGACAACGCGGGATCAAAGAGTCACGCGATCGAAAATCGAGCGGTCCGGATTTGTCCCTTATGAAGAAGATGAGTCAGGCATATTCTTTTCCTCAGAATAAAACACGGAAGATACTTGACCTCGCTTTAAAACATCAATATTGACGAGGTAATCTCAGAATTTCCGCCAGCGCCAAAAGAGCTGGAAGATGGTATACATACTACTGCACATAACCTCAGGAAAATTGAGTTGGCAACGACGAACGACCCGCGACCGACATTCGTCAGCGAACTGCTATCTGAAGAAAGGGTGGCTACGTTAAAAGACGTGCTTATGCAACATAGAGATTGCTTCGCATGGAACTATTCCAAAATTCTAGGACTAGATCCAGAAATAGCTGTCCATAAATTGGCGATATCCCCGGACGTTAAGCCAGTCAAACAAGCGCCGAGAAGAATGCGGCTCGACCTTGAGATGAGCATCAACGCCGAAGTCAAGAAGCTGATCGATTCTGGGTTTATCCAAGAAGTTCAATATCCTGACTGGATCGCCAACATCGTCCCGGTAATGAAGAAAAATGGGACAGTGCGCATATGCGTGGACTTCCGGGATCTCAATAAAGCTTGCCCGAAGGACGATTTCCCAGTACCGGTAACCGAGCTGATGATAGATAACACGTCCACTCATGAGGTTTTCTCTTTCATGGATGGCTCATCAGGGTATAATCAGATAAAGATGCATCCCGAAGACCAGAAGCATACCGCTTTTCAGACTCCTTTTGGTATATTCTGCTACAAGGTGATGCCCTTCGGTCTAAAGAACGACGTGCCACCTATCAGAGTGCCATGACAAAGATCTTCGATGACCTCATACATGAAATCGTCGAATGCTATATTGATGACCTCGTGGTCAAGAGCATGTCATACGAAGAGCATTTAGAGCATCTGATGACTGTATTTCAACGCCTTCGGCAATACAACTTGAAGATGAACCCCCTCAAATGCGCGTTCGGGGTGCCCTCAGGAAAATTCCTAGGATTCATTGTCCGGCACCGAGGCATTGAGATAGATCCGTCGAAGATCAGGGCGATAATGGAAATGCCACCGCCAAGGACTCTCAAACAATTGCGGTCTCTCCATGGGAAGCTCACGTATATCCGGCGATTTATAGCCAATCTTTCAGGCAAGTGCCGTCCTTATAGCCACCTAATGAAGAAGGGAACCCCTTTCGTCTGGGATCACAAATGCTATGGCGCACTGGATGAGATCAAGCAGTACCTGCAGAACCTGCCAGTGTTAGCTGCTCCGGTCAGGGGAAAACCTCTCATTCTGTATACAACCGCCCTTGAAGGTTTCTTAGGCGCATTATGGGCACAAGAGAACGACCAAGGGAAAGAAAGAGCTCTCTATTACTTGAGTCGGGTCCTACTGGGGGCAGAAAGCAACTACTCCCCCATTGAAAAACACTGCCTGGCGTTGATCTTTGCGATAACGAAACTCAGGCACTATGCGTTGGCGCATGAAGTCCGTCTCATTTCGAAGGTGGACCCCCTTAAATATTTGATGTCGGAAGGCCATTTTGACGGGGCGACTCGCTAAATGGGACCTACTCTTGATGGAGTTCTCGATAACCTATCAGCCTCTTAAGGTAGTGAAAGGCCAGGCCATTGCCGACTTCCTCGCTGAACATCCGATACCCGCCAATTCTCCTATGAATTGCGATCTGCGAGATGAACATGCTGTCACGATCCGAATAGTTCGACTCGTGACCGGCACTTAACCACGCATCGTCTACAGGCGTAACGCGACTAAGTAAGCCGAACCCAGAAATCAAAACCATTAAAAAGTAGTGAGTGTTGAAAACATTCAATTTAAACATTTAGAAAACCATAAATAGTTCAATAAAGTTCTTTTTAAAGTTAAGTTATCCTTATAATAATTTTGGCAGCATTTCCTTTGTAAAAGTAACCCCGAGAATCGGGTATAAAACAGGATATAAGTGAAATGATAAATAATGAAATAAAGCGTTCCTAAACGGGAGCAATCACGCCCAACGGCGGAAAACAACAACACAAGAGTAATATACGACGCCGTAGCGAAGAATGAACAATAAGTAAACATCACAGCATAATGAACTGCACAAATATATACAGTCGGCTCCCACAAGCTCGACACCAGAATACAAAAATATACATCATCGTCCTCACACTGTCTTTAAGTCCAGTACATATATGGTAGATGGAGAATACTAGATACAAAAGTGTGTACAATAAAAGTAACCAGATACCACAACCCACCTAATAGCAAAATAACTCTCGCACCAACTGTAGTGGTATCTGTAGACAAAAGATGCAAAAAAGGCAGCCTGCCGCGACTACTCCGAGGGGCAACCTGCAAACACTGTGGCACAACAGGGGTGAGTTGCCAACTCGTGAATAGAAATAACATATAAAGGTAATCGTGAGCATGCACGTACTGCGCTAATCTATCATAAGCCAGCAGATGATATCAATGCATGATAAGCAGTATGTGCAATAATCATGCAAGTGCTCTATCAGGTAATATAACTACAGGATGAGATACAATAATGAATGCTGAGCATGGGAAATATAACATCTACACAGAATGTCAACGTGGAATATATATAATCGGTGTCCATCAATGCACCCAGATCCCCCAAATAGCTCAGGCGCCGGCACTCTCATCGGCCCTCCAATCCTGTAAATTTCTGAGAATCACGAGTGCCCTATAAGTGCACGGCGGCGCCCCGGCCTCCATCCCGAGGCCAAATGCGGAAGCGATGGTTAACTTTAATTTTTCTTGAACCGACACCACAGCGCACTAAAACCCGGATCATGCCATTAAACTAGTCCTAGCTATCTAGAGAGGGGGAAGAGAGATATACCGAGTGATCCGAGTCCTCCGGTCTTCTCATCGTCGTCCCGATCTCCCGCGGAATCTCCGGTCTCCACCTCCTCGCCGGAAGGGCACCACGTCGCCTGCTTCTTTTACGAGCTCCCACCTCTATACCGAGGCAACTCGGGCACGAAGTTGGCGAGCCGACGTGCTCAAGGTTTGCTGTAGAATGTGTGTAGAACCATGTCTCATTTTGGGGTTCATGGAGGTGCCATTTTGTGGAGGAGAATGAACTATACTTTCGAGGTGGAACAATGGGATTTTGTGAAGCCAAATGAGTGTAATTCCCTTGCCCAAAAATTGGGACAGCCCCACACAATGTGACCGGCCATATGAGGTGAAGGAAGAGAGAAGAAAATCCTAGTGGGGTTGTATCAATAATACAAGGAAAAAGAATGATAGATCACCAAGTCAAAGAGCAAACCACACTCCCTCATCATGACCAACCATCATCATCAAGCATGATAATGAACTAAGACCAACACTCCACCACAACCATCATGAAAACAAAAGTCAAGCCATCATGGTCAAAAGAAGTCAAATGATGGTGCAAGTATCATGATACAATAAAATGCAAAGAACACCATCCACAAATGCTTATTTGCACAAATGCAAATAAGCCCTCCTCCACCAATCTTCGGCCAATGAACGATACAAAGAAATATGGCCGAAACGGAAAGCAAACTGGCAACTCCAGAAAACTGGTCCCGTAATAAATTACAGGAAAACCCCGATACTGTGTATACACACCCGCATCTGTATTCCGACCGAAATACAAATGCAATGAGACAAATTTACACTGTACTATACTAGGATCCGGCTTATACCAAAGACGGCTAGTATTATCCGTCCGATCCTGATCCGTGCAATACCGCATGTATCTGATCGAACCCTGCCATATATCCATACGGCCTCTAGTACTAACCGTCCGATCCTGATCCGTGCAATACCGCACGTATCTGATCGAACCGTGCCATATCTCCATACGGTCTCTACAACTTTTCGCCCGAAAGCTTGAGTAACTGAATGTGTGGTGGACTCTAAAGACTCGCCAATACTATGGATGTGGATTTAACCACTAGCACGTCAGAGGTATTAGCCATACGTGACGGGCCACCAGCTATTGACCAAAAGGGACGTCGATGAGCGAACTCATCCTGACACCCTACTGAGCCTGTCAGTGACAATATTCGTACAGTCTGGTCCGTTCGTCTATGAGCATCGCATGGCGGGCCTAGGGGGTTGGTAAAAGTCAGACCCCCAAAAGCGGTACAAGTCGTGTCGGAGTGTAGCCCAGAACACCCTGAGATACTACTGGAATACCTACCAGTAAATCTCCTGCCTCGGCCGAGGGCTTCGTGTAATGGCTCTCCTAGACACAGCGTGACCTCACCCCCAATACCGGGAGAGACGAACCCCTGAAGATCCGCTCACTGCCTCCATGTGGCTCGGGACTGTACCCAACTAAAACCTGTTTACACGTCTCCTCTGAGCGTGGTAGGGTAGTAATCAAAGTACAGTGGGAACTCACACGAGACAAATGACGATCCCCAGGTCGATGAACTAACCTGTACACATGTCACCAGGGAACTGCTATTGACGTCAGGTATAAGACCAACTAGCATGTTCCCGGCGAGTCCTGTCCGGTGTACTCATAACCCAATGAGCACCTGTATACATCTTAGGTGAACCAACTGACACCAGTGGCTTGTGTGACCGGCCACCGCTCCTCGTCGGGGTCTCGACTGTATACACTAGTCTACTCTGGAGTATCGATGCCCTGTCTCGAAACTCCCACGACTAGGGACCTTTTAAGGATGTGCTTATAGACTTCCAGCTCTCACGTATATGATAGCCCTCATACTGCTGGCAGTCAAGCAAGAATCCTAGGGGCTCTATCAACGTGTAATAACGACATGTCAGGTCACCTAAAGCAGTATACGATGATAAAGGTAAACCAGATAGCATAATATCATCTTGAGTAAGACTGTCCTACCGGGATAGGTCCTCCCTCAATCATTGCAATCACGTGCCTGTGATCCAATAATTGACTCTGAGGGCACTATCTCCAACAATCTCCCACTTGCACTCAAGGCTAATTATTGCGATGTCGCATACTCACAGCCCGTATGATACCGAACACCCAACTCCTCTACTGGTCAGTCTCACAAAGCTCGCTTGCGAAACTATTGCCTTCGAGGAATAGCCTTAGTGATTGGATCCGCTTTGATGTTTCTTTCTATGTCTCTCTATATCTCATGTTCGCGGAGAAAGCCATCTCCCGAAATGAGCAATACCTGTCTCAGAATATGTCTGGATGTCTGATGGGACCTAGCTAATAAATGAACTCCAAATCCAAACTTCTTAGACTGTATCGTCAACCGAACTTAATCAGTATCCTGCGCCATGCCTCTCTCAGTATTGCCTTGGACCACCTATCCAAAATACTGCCCCTCGTCAGAAGGAAAACTATAACTTTGACAACCTCCATGTCGTCCAGGTCGCCTTGGAAGCCTGGAATGATAACTGTCTCCCGAATGAGGCTGTTGTTATCATATCCCTAGAACATCCACTTATGTTCTAAAACTACTTCCGACTATTTCTCCAGGATTGGATCAATGTCAACTTATTGCATGTAGTGCAAGAACAAAATCTGGTGTGGTACTTGACATCTCATGATTGACTCAATTGCCAGAGCAAGTGATCTGCCAATCATGCACATCCCTCTCCCCTTTAGTCTGTAAGACACCTTTAGAGAGGGTGACTCCATTACCTGCAGGTACACTACCGTGCCAGGAGTCGTCCATTCTAAATACTCTTAGAATGCTGTCTGAGTACCCAGATTGGGAAACCACCCTAATCCAGATCTAAAACCATAGATCTAGTAACCAGTATGTCTGATATAATGTCCAAGTCCCATGTGGAGAAACTACTGTGTGACGACCAAAGTATAACCGATCGTAGTATAGGACTTTCTTTTCCTATTCTGTGTATGTCATCCAAATACCATGACATCACACCCTACTACCATCTCAACAGATCCATACCTTATTCCGACGAAGTCAAACCTATGACTGTCACGTCAGAAATTGATGATCTATCTCCGCCATATCTGCTTTAGTCTATAAATATACATAAGCCACTTGTCCACCAATGCTTCCGCTGCTCCCACTGACTACGACAACCCTCTGGAAGAGTCATATACACGTACACTTCTAAAACTAGTTTAGAACGACGTTATACTCATCCTCCTGCCGGGTCTCACAGTCTGGAACAACAGCAATGGTAAGTGTGGGTAAACAAGAACTTCCCTGTCACCGTCCTTGAGGCTACCGGAGTACCTCTCGGGTGCCTGAAGTTACCCACCGTATCTGCGGAGTGGCCAATGGAATGTCAAACCAGATTGAATCTTTAGGTTCCTATCAAATCTTCAGTAATCGTTTGTGGTTCTGGAATCACCTCCAGTTCTACCATACTCCCACTACTGTTTTCTGAAGAAAAAAAACATTTTTATTAAAACTGTGGCGAGTTTAGAACAATATCGCTATTGATCTTCAAGATGGTAGAAAGTCAACCCTCGTCATAGCCTGGGTCAACCCACAAACAGCCATTACAGAAACGTGCATTGAGTTGTCCAGTGTCTGGTTTTAAACATAAGCCGGACAACTCCCCGTACCTTAACATCGTTAAGATATGAACTGTTCTATATCCAATATAGAACCAGAGGCACTGATTTAATTGAACCAGATTCATATCATGCAGCTGTCTCCAGTGCATGTCAACTAAATGGAAGGAGGCCGATCAGCGTTACTCAACTTAGGAATACTTCCAATTATGAGTAACCTGAAAAAAGAAGCAAGTTCTCTAAATCATTACTATCAACTGAATACCATACACAAGTATCTACATCTTCGATCAACTTGAAGAATCCCGATACTTGCAATACCTGGTTCTCTACTTTATTCAAATACCTATAACTTCTCAAAATTCGGACCCTGTGTTTCCACGAAACACCTGTCTAAAAACTAGAGAAGTCATAAGTAAACCGAATATAGTACGAGGACCAACCCCTCTGTCCTGATGGACCCTGGACAACATAGAATACTCTGTAAAAGTCCCTTAAGTCTGATAACTCTTTCACTGTGTGTCGTTGGTTGAAAACTGTACTTATGGTTAAGAAGAATTACACCGCTGTTTAATGCTCCTTACCTAACCATCCACTGATATAGGTAAATGTCGTAGACATAATTTCAAAAAGGTATATCTCACTCTATGAAAATAGACGTACAGATATATCAATTTGAAATTGGTGCATAACAGCGGATATTCAAAACCAAATATTTGCCGACCGGCAAACTACCCAGGTGACTTCCTCAAATATCACCGATTACAACGAATCCCGATATAATGAGGATGATCACCCAATTCCCAAAAACTTACTCCCACTCATCATCTGTAAAACCATACAGATGTGAGAATCCTATCTGGTAAATACATGCCCTGGAGCAAGTGTCTAACTGGGAAATCAGTTTTCCTTTAACAGTACACAGTGAAACTGAAACAATGAAATGTTTCGATGGGGTATCCCGGTATTCCTGGTAATGCCTCTTCCGTTATCCAGATTCATAATTGTAACCGTGTAATTCTTTGCCACCTCTCCAAATCCCTTTATATGTCTTTAGTCATTACCTTCTGTACTCCCATTTAGGCCAAATGGTTTTCTTCCTTCCCTACCGTTCGGCACCAGCCTATGGTTTGGAAGAAGACTATCCAATAAGCATAATGGGTGTACTGTCCTAATCCTAGGAGCACTCGCAATGCGAGAGAAGGTGAAGATAAAAGACAACCGAATGAACCTTATTCCTATTTCTCCTGAACCAGAATCCATCCCCGAATTGGAACAAGTTCCTTTCGAGTTCGTATATAACCATACGATGGAGTATCCAATAAACTGTGGATCTTCGTAGTGATACGGAGTGTCCTGGAGAAATACAAAGGTGATTTAGGATTGGCGAAGAAATACATGGTTTGGTCGTGAATAGCAGTCGCAATTTACTTTGCCCTCTTACTAATCCCTTGTTATGTCTTTACTTAATACCTTATGTACACCATCGTTAGGCTAATTGGTTTTTTTCATTCCCTACCGGTCGCCACCAGCCTAAGGTTTGGAAGAAGACTATCCAATTTGCGTAATAGGTGTACTATCTCCTAAACCAAGGAGTACTCGCAACTTGAGAGAAGGTAAAAGGAAAAGACAACTGAATAGTCCTATCCGTTTTCTCCAGAACCGGAAACCATCCTCGAATAAATTCCTTCGAGTTCGTATCTAACCATACGATTGTTTTGTCCAATGGAAGTGGACGTTCGTAGTAATACGGGGTGTCCTGGAGAAAAGGGTTAAAGTAGGAGTGGCAATGAGGTTTGCAACTCTGACAATCCAAAAGCCAGTGTTTAAGAATGTTCGGTTAATTTGGACACTGAGTCATAGTCTTAGGGTCGGGTCAATGGTCGCTGCCAAAGAGAGAGAGAAAAGAAACACTCAGCATGCACTCTAGCCTAGATCAGAATGGTTACCAATTTATCTAATCTGGAAACATCCCACTGTATCGTCAAATTCTCCTACAAACCTGAAAGAAGAATTAGTCGGGTTCACCCGAGGAGTAAACCAACTCATCAGTGGGAATCGGGATCCAACTATCATCGCATGATAACGTGACGGAATCCACTCATGCTATCACACTCCAGAAGGTATGCGCATATCTGGCAAGTTTCAGTTTCTTTAGAAACTCCCGATTTGATTTGTGCCCCATGCTCTTATGACCTTGACGAAGGTCAACAAATCATAAGTCACATGTCAAGTTCTACCCGTCATTGTCCAGGTTAATTTGAACCCACCCGTACAAGCCCTTGACGAAGGTCAACAAGGCTATACGACTGTCCAAAACCAACGCATCTATCTATGCAGCAGCAAGGTAACAAGCGGCTACCATTCACTATGCCTTGACGAGGGTCAACAAACATAGCATGAATACAACGTGCTACCCGTCTGAAACGACGGAGGGCTACGAATGGTTTCTGGCGAAAACCTTTAACGTAATGAACTTGACATCGTTGAAGGAACCGGATAGCTTTTAAACATATAGTGACGAAAAACTTTGCTAAAGAGGTCACTCCCGGTGAACGGATCTCGGCTCTTTCCCCGTAGAATGAGGTGCAGGATATTCCAACTGAATACCACGATGCAAAGCAAAAGTAATCGGCTATAGTGAAGTTAATGCCCTGACGCAAACATTTTGTCCAAGGGGTCACTCCAGGTAAAGGGATCTCGGTCCTTGCCTCGTCGACTGAGGAGCAGGATATTCCAACTGAATACCCGATACAAAACAAAAGAGAACGTCCTTGCACTAACAACTTTTTGAAAAGTGTTCCAACAACATCAGATTAGGTTTGTTTTTAACTTGCATTGATCCGAATCAACGCAGTCCCATCAATTGATCACACCACAAAGAACGAAAATATACTGATGTACGTATATGCCATCTGCATTCGCCACTTCGTCCCGTGATTACCCGTTAGGTTAGCTAACTAACGACAGAGCGGGGACTGGACTAGCGTGGATGCAAAACATATCCAACATCTACTAATATATATACCAATATATTATATTTCACTCAAGGCGTGATAAAATGCAACATCACAGAAATGTACAGCATCACAGAACAATACAGATATCTGGGATCCCCGGGTTTCACAGAGCCACTACTGAAACCCGACGTTCCCCTGGTCGTGTGGATAGCCTGTGCAATGAAATCCTATACCCCTACGGACGCGGCAAGTTACCCGCCAAAACCTGAAGCGAGGCAGCCCCTTTCAGCACCGTGAATGGACCACCCAGCACTTCACGGAATCTGGTAACTTGGGCACCCCTCCGGGGTCAACCTGTACCCCCTACGAGTGTGGCGAATAGCCCGCCAATCCTAGAGTGAAGCCCCCTCCGTCTCAATGCCATGAGATACGGGCCCGTTGCCCTCTAGAACCCGGCTATCCGTGCACCCCACCTTGGGGTAATCCTAGTACAGAAAGTAAAATATACAAGCAATGGGTACATCGACCGCAACCTGGTCGTGCCCCAAAATAATAATACAATCGGGCAAAGACGGTAGTCCACATGTTGGACGCTCGCCCCGCAATATCAAATGTACATAATACAACTACAACTGTACTAGCATTGCATCCAGGCTATCCCCCACGACCAATCCACAACATCACAGCATAACACAGAACATCAACGTGAATGTCACGTTCGCAAATCCGTCTAACCGGGCTATAGCAGTTAGACAGGATTTACCGATCAAGTGACATTCACGGCCGCAGATATAATGTAAATACTGTGAAAAATGTGTTTATAATATCCGATCGATCAAAATTATAACAAGTGGGCCCCAATTACTACTGTAGCACATCAAGAAATTCTGGGCCCAAAATTAATATTCCAAAACCCATATTTTCAACCCAGGAGCTTTCTGGAAAATTTTGGTACACTGATCAGTTCAAGAAGCGGCGGAACCGCGGCCCAAGCATGGGTTTGGCCTCGGTTCCGCGGTCGTTTAGACTGTTCACAAGACCAAATTTTCCCAGAACTCTTAGATTGTCCTACACATCATTCTGAAACAACCTGAAAAATTTTTGGACTTCAAAAAATTTCGACAGAAACTGATGTGAAGAAAAATACGGTTTTTGGAAAATTGCTCGATCGGAAATGTAAAACACATTAGACAAACCTAGACTATGTTAATGGCGAGGCTCTGATACCACTGTAAGTGCACGGCGGCGCCCCGGCCTCCATCCCGAGGCTAAATGCGGAAGCGATGGTTAACTTTAATTTTTCTTGAACCGGCACCACCGCGCACTAAAACCCGGATCGTGCCATTAAACTAGTCCTAGCTATCTAGAGAGGGGGAAGAGAGATATACCGAGTGATCCGAGTCCTCCGGTCTTCTCGTCGTCGTCCTGATCTCCCGCGGAATCTCCGGTCTCCACCTCCTCGCCGGAAGGGCACCACGTCGCCTGCTTCTTTTACGGGCTCCCACCTCTATACCGAGGCAACTCGGGAACGAAGTTGGCTAGCCGACGTACCCAAGGTTTGCTGTAGAATGTGTGTAGAACCATGTCTCATTTTGGGGTTCATGGAGGTGCCATTTTGTGGAGGAGAATGAACTATACTTTGGAGGTGGAACAATAGGATTTTGTGAAGCCAAATGAGTGTAATTCCCTTGCCCAAAAATTGGGACAGCCCCACACAATGTGACCGGCCATATGAGGTGAAGGAAGAGAGAAGAAAATCCTAGTGGGGTTGTATCAATAATACAAAGAAAGAGAAAGATAGATCACCAAGTCAAAGAGCAAACCACACTCCCTCATCATGACCAACCATCATCATCAAGCATGATAATGAACTAAGACCAACACTCCACCACAACCATCATGAAAACAAAAGTCAAGCCATCATGGTCAAAAGAAGTCAAATGATGGTGCAAGTATCATGATACAATAAAATGCAAAGAACACCCTCCACAAATGCTTATTTGCACAAATGCAAATAAGCCCTCCTCCACCAATCTTCGGCCAATGAACGATACAAAGAAATATGGCCGAAACGGAAAGCAAACTGGCAACTCCAGAAAACTGGTCCCGTAATAAATTACAGGAAAACCCCGATACTGTGTATACACACCCGCATCTGTATTCCGACCGAAATACAAATGCAATGAGACAAATTTACACTGTACTATACTAGGAACCGGCTTATACCAAAGACGGCTAGTATTATCCGTCCGATCCTGATCCGTGCAATACCGCACGTATCTGATCTAACCCTGCCATATATCCATACGGCCTCTACTACTAACCGTCCGATCCTGATCCGTGCAATACCGCACGTATCTGATTGAACCGTGCCATATCTCCATACGGCCTCTACAGCTTTTCGCCCGAAAGCTTGAGTAACTGAATGTGTGGTGGACTCTAAAGACTCGTCAATACTATGGCTGTGGATTTAACCACTAGCACGTCAGAGGTATTAGCCATACGTGATGGGCCACCAGCTATTGACCAAAAGGGACGTCGATGAGCGAACTCATCCTGACACCCTACTGAGCCTGTCAGTGACAATATCCGTACAGTCCGGTCCGTTCGTCTATGAGCATCGTATGGCGGTCCTAGGGGGTTGGTAAAAGTCAGACCCCGAAAAGCGGTACAAGTCGTGTCGGAGTGTAGCCCAGAACACCCTGAGATACTACTGGAATACCTACCAGTAAATCTCCTGCCTCTGCCGAGGGCTTCGTGTAATGGCTCTCCTAGACACAACGCGACCTCACCCCCAATACCGGGAGAGACGAACCCCTGAAGATCCGCTCACTGCCTCCATGTGGCTCGGGACTGTACCCAACTAAAACCTGTTTGCACGTCTCCTTTGAGCGTGGTAGGATAGTAATCAAAGTACAGTGGGAACTCACAAGAGACAAATGACGATCCCCAGGTCGATGAACTAACCTGTACACATGTCACCAGGGAACTGCTATCTGACGTCTGGTATAAGACCAACTAGCATGTTCCCGGCGAGTCCTGTCCGGTGTACTCATAACCCAATGAGCACCTGTATACATATTAGGTGAACCAACTGACACCAGTGGCTTGTGAGACCGGCCACCGCCCCTCGTCGGGGTCTCGACTGTATACACTAGTCTACTCTGGAGTATCGATGCCCTGTCTCGAAACTCCCACGACTAAGGACCTTTTAAGGATGTGCTTATAGACTGCCAGCTCTCACGTATGTGATCGCCGTCATACTGCTGGCAGTCAAGCAAGAATCCTAGGGGCTCTATAAACGTGTAATAGCGACATGTTAGGTCACCTAAAGCAGTACACGATGATAAAGGTAAACCAGATAGCATACTATCATCTTGAGTAAGACTGTCCTACCGGGATAGGTCCTCCCTCAATCATTGCAATCACGTGCCTGTGATCCAATAATTGTCTCTGAGGGCACTATCTCCAACAATCTCCCACTTGCACTCAAGGCTAATTATTGCGATGTCGCATACTCACAGCCCGTGTGATACCGAACACCCAACTCCTCTACTGGACAGTCTCACAAAGCTCGCTTGCGAAACTATTGCGTTCGAGGAATAGCCTTAGTGAGTGGATCCGCTTTGATGTTTCTTTCTATGTCTCTCTATATCTCATGTTCGCGGAGAAAGCCATCTTCCGAAATGAGCAATACCTGTCTCTGAATATGTCTGGATGTCTGATGGGACCTAGCTAATAAATGAACTCCAAATCCAAACTTCTTAGACTGTATCGTCAACCGAACTTAATCAGTATCCTGCGCCATGCCTCCCTCAGTATTGCCTTGGACCACCTGTCCAAAATACTGCCCCTCGTCAGAAGGAAAACTATAACTCTGACAACCTCCTTGTCGTCCAGGTCACTTTGGATGCCTGGAATTATAACTGTCTCCCGAATGAGGCTGTTGTTATCATATCCCTAGAACATCCACTTATGTTCTAAAACTGCTTCCGAATGTTTCTCCAGGATTGGATCAATGTTAACTTATTACATGTAGTGCAAGAACAACATCTGGTGTGGTACTTGACATCTTATGATTGACTCAATTGCCTGAGCAAGTGATCTGCCAATCATGCACATCCCTCTCCCCTTTAGTCTGTAAGACACCTTTAGAGAGGGTGACTCCATTACCTGCAGGTACACTACCGTGCCAGGAGTCGTCCATTCTAAATACTCTTAGAATGCTGTCTGAGTACCCAGATTGGGAAACCACCCAAATCTAGATCTAAAACCAAAGATCTAGTAACCAGTATGTCTGATATAATGTCCAAGTCCCATGTGGAGAAACTACTGTGTGACGACCAAAGTATAACCGATCGTAGTATAGGAGTTTCTTTTCCTATTCTGTGTATGTCATCCAAATACCATGACATCACACCCTACTACCTTCTCAACAGATCCATCCCCTATTCTGATGAAGTCAAACCTATGACTGTCACGTCAGAAATTGATGATCTATCTCCGCCATATCTGCTTTAGTCTATAAATAGACATAAGCCACTTGTCCACCAATGCTTCCGCTGCTCCAACTGACTACGACAACCCTCTGACAGAGTCATATACACGTACACTTCTAAAACTAGTTTAGAACGACGTTATACTCATCCTCCTGCCGGGTCTCACAGTCTGGAACTACAGCAATGGTAAGTGTGGGTAAACAAGAACTTCCCTGTCATCGTCCTTGAGGCTACCGGAGTACCTCTCGGGTGCCTGAAGTTACCCACCGTATCTGCGGAGTGGCCAATGGAATGTCAAACCAGATTGAATCTTTAGGTTCCTATCAAATCATCAGTAATCGTTTGTGGTTCTGGAATCACCTCCAGTTCTACCATACTCCCACTACTGTTTTCTGAAAAAAAAACCATTTTTATTAAAACTGAGGCGAGTCTAGAACAATATCGCTATTGATCTTCCAGATGGTAGAAAGTCAACCCTCGTCATAGCCTGGGTCAACCCACAAACAGCCATTACAGAAATGTGCCTTGAGTTGTCCAGTGTCTGGTTTTAATCATAAGCCGGACAACTCCCCGTACCTTAACATCGTTAAGATATGAACTGTTCTATATCCAATATAGAACCAGAGGCACTGATTTAATTGAACCAGATTCATATCATGCAGCTGTCTCCAGTGCATGTCAACTAAATGGAAGGAGGCCGATCAGCGTTACTCAACTTAGGAATACTTCCAATTATGAGTAACCTGAAAAAAGAAGCAAGTTCTCTAAATCATTACTATCAACTGAATACCATAAACAAGTATCTACATCTTCGATCAACTTGAAGAATCCCGATACTTGCAATACCTGGTTCTCTATTTTATTCAAATACCTATAACTTCTCAAAATTCGGACCATGTGTTTCCACGAAACACCTGTCTAAAAACTAGAGAAGTCATAAGTAAACCGAATATAGTACGAGGACCAACCCCTCTGTCCTGATGGACCCTGTACGACATACAATACTCTGTATAAGTCCCTTGAGTCTGATAACTCATTCACTGTGTGTCGTAGGTTGAAAACTGTACTTATGGTTAAGAAGAATTACACCGTTGTTTAATGCTCCTTACCTAACCATCCACTGATATAGGTAAATGTCGTAGACATAATTTCAAAAAGGTATATCTCACACTATGAAAATAGACGTACAGATATATCAATTTGAAATTGGTGCATAACAGCGGATATTCAAAACCAAATATTTGCCGACCGGCAAACTACCCAGGTGACTTCCTCAAATATCACCGATTACAACGAATCCCGATATAATGAGGATGATCACCCAATTCCCAAAAACTTACTCCCACTCATCATCTGTAAAACCATACAGATGTGAGAATCCTATCTGGTAAATACATACCCTGGAGCAAGTGTCTAACTGGGAAATCAGTTTTCCTTTAACAGTACACAGTGAAACTGAAACATTGAAATGTTTCGATGGGGTATCCCGGTATTCCTAGTAATGCCTCTTCCGTTATCCAGATTCACAACTGTAACCGTGTAATTCTTTGCCACCTCTCCAAATCCCTTTATATGTCTTTAGTCATTACCTTCTGTACTCCCCTTTAGGCCAAATGGTTTTCTTCCTTCCCTACCGTTTGGCACCAGCCTATGGTTTGGAAGAAGACTATCCAATAAGCATAATGGGTGTACTGTCCTAATCCTAGGAGCACTCGCAATGCGAGAGAAGGTGAAGATAAAAGACAACCGAATGAACCTTATTCCTATTTCTCCTGAACCAGAATCCATCCCCGAATTGGAACAAGTTCCTTTCGAGTTCGTATATAACCATACGATGGAGTATCCAATAAACTGTGGATCTTCGTAGTGATACGGAGTGTCCTGGAGAAATACAAAGGTGATTTAGGATTGGCGAAGAAATACATTGTTTGGTCGTGAATAGCAGTCGCAATTTACTTTGCCCTCTTACTAATCCCTTGTTATGTCTTTACTTAATACCTTCTGTACACCATCGTTAGGCTAATTGGTTTTCTTCATTCTCTACCGGTCGGCACCAGCCTAAGGTTTGGAAGAAGACTATCCAATTTGCGTAATAGGTGTACTATCTCCTAAACCAAGGAGTACTCGCAACTTGAGAGAAGGTAAAAGGAAAAGACAACTGTATAGTCCTATCCGTTTTCTCCAGAACAGGAAACCATCCTCGAATAAATTCCTTCGAGTTCGTATCTAACCATACGATGGTTTTGTCCAATGGAAGTGGACGTTCGTAATACTACGGGGTGTCCTGGAGAAAAGGGTAAAAGTAGGAGTGGCAATTAGGTTTGCAACTCTGACAATCCAAAAGCCAGTGTTTAAGAAGGTTCGGTTAATTTGGTCACTGAGTCATAGTCTTAGGGTCAGGTCAATGGTCGCTGCCAAAGAGAGAGAGAAAAGAAACACTCAGCGTGCACTCTAGCCTAGATCAGAATGGTTACCAATTTATCTAATCTGGAAACCTCCCACTGTACCGTCAAATTCTCCTCCAAACCTGAAAGAAGAATTAGTCGGATTCACCCGAGGAGTAAACCAACTCATCAGTGGGAATCGGGATCCAACTATCATCGCATGATAACGTGACGGAATCCGCTCACGCTATCACACTTCAGAAGGTATGCGCATATCTGGCAAGTTTCAGTTTCTTTAGAAACTCCCGATGTGATTTCTGCCCCATGCTCTTATGACCTTGACGAAGCTCAACAAATCATAAGTCACATGTCAAGTTCTACCCGTCATTGTCCAGGTTAATTTGAACCCACCCGTACAAGCCCATGACGAAGGTCAACAAGGATATACGACTGTCCCAAACCAACGCATCTATCTATGCAGCAGAAAGGTAACAAGCAGCTACCATTCACTATGCCTTGACGAAGGTCAACAAACATAGCATGAATACTACGTGCTACCCGTCTGAAACGACGGAGGGCTACGAATAGTTTCTGGCGAAAACCTTTAACGTAATGAACTTGACATCGTTGAAGGGACCAGATAGCTTTTAAAAATATAGTGACGAAAACCTTTTCTAAAAAGGTCACTCCCGGTGAAGGGATCTCGGCTCTTTCCCCGTAGAATGAGGTGCAGGATATTCCAACTGAATACCACGATGCAAAGCAAAAGTAATCGTCTATAGTGAAGTTAATGCCCTGACGCAAATTTTTTGTCCAAGGAGTCACTCCCAGTAAAGGGATCTCGGCCCTTGCCTCGTCGACTGAGGAGCAGGATATTCCAACTGAATACCACTATGCAAAACAAAAGAGAACATCCTTGCAATAACAGCTTTTTGAAAAGTGTTCCAACAACATCAGATTAGGTTTGTTTTTAACTTGCATTGATCCGAATCAACGCAGTCCCATCAATTGATCACACCACAAAGAACGAAAATATACTGATGTACGTATATGCCATCCGCATTCGCCACTGGGTCCCGTCATTACCCGTTAGGTAAGCTAACTAATGACAGAGCGGGGACTGGACTAGCGCGGATGTAAAACATATACAACATCTACTAATATATATACTAATATATTATATTTCGCTCAAGGCGTGATAAAATGCAACATCACAGAAATGTACAGCATCACAGAACAATACAGATATCTGGGATACCCTGGTTTCACAGAGCCACTATTGAAACTCGACGTTCCCCTGGTCGTGTGGATAGCCTGTGCAATGAAATCCTAGACCCCTACGGGCGCGGCAAGTTACCTGCCAAAACCTGAAGCGAGGCAGCCCTTTTCAGCACCGTGAATGGACCACCCAGCACTTCACGGAATCCGGTAACTTGGGCACCTCTCCTAGGTCAACCTGTACCCCTACGAGTTCGCCGAATAGCCCGCCAATCCTAGAGTGAAGCCCCCTCCGTCTCAATGCCATAAGATGCGGGCCCGTTTCCCTCTAGAACCCGGCTATCCGTGCACCCCACCTTGGGGTAATCCTAGTACAGAAAGTAAAATATACATGCAATGGGTACATCGACCGCAACCTGGTCGTGCCCCAAAATAATAATACAATCAGGCAGAGCGGTAGTCCACATGTCGGACGCTCGCCCCGCAATATCAAATGTACATAATACAACTACAACTGTACTAGCATTGCATCCAGGCTATCCCCCACGACCAATCCGCAACATCACAGCATAACACAGAACATCAACGTGAATGTCACGTTCGCAAATCCGTCTAACCGGGCTATAGCAGTTAGACAGGATTTACCGATCAAGTGACATTCACGGTCGCAGATATAATGTAAATACTGTGAAAAATGTGTTTATAATATCCGATCGATCAAAATTATAACAAGTGGGCCCCAATTACTACTATAGCACATCAAGAAATTCTGGGCCCAAAATTAATATTCCAAAACCCATATTTTCAACCCAGGAGCTTTTTGGAAAATTTTGGTACACTGATCAGTTCAAGAAGCGGCGGAACTGCGGCCCAAGCATGGGTTTGGCCGCGGTTCCGCGGTCGTTTAGACTGTTCACGAGACCAAATTTTCCCAGAACTCTTAGATTGTCCTACACATCATTCTTAAACAACCTGAAAAATTTTTGGACTTCAAAAAATTTCGACAGAAACTGATGTGAAGAAAAATACGGTTTTTGGAAAATTGTTCGGTCGGAAATGTAAAACACATTAGACAAAGCTAGACTATGTTAATGGCGAGGCTCTGATACCACTGTAAGTGCACGGCGGTGCCCTGGCCTCCATCCCGAGGCCAAATGCGGAAGCGATGGTTAACTTTAATTTTTCTTGAACCGGCACCACCGCGCACTAAAACCCGGATCGTGCCATTAAACTAGTCCTAGCTATCTAGAGAGGGGGAAGAGAGATATACCGAGTGATCCGAGTCCTCGGGTCTTCTCGTCGTCGTCCCGATCTCCCGCGGAATCTCCGGTCTCCACCTTCTTGCCGGAAGGGCACCACGTCGCCTACTTCTTTTACGGGCTCCCACCACTATACCGAGGCAACTCGGGCACGAAGTTGGCGAGCCGACGTGCCCAAGGTTTGCTGTGGAATGTGTGTAGAACCATGTCTCATTTTGGGGTTCATGGAGGTGCCATTTTGTGGAGGAGAATGAACTATACTTTGGAGGTGGAACAATGGGATTTTGTGAAGCCAAATGAGTGTAATTCCCTTGCCCAAAAATTGGGACAGCCCTACACAATGTGACCGGCCATATGAGGTGAAGGAAGAGAGAAGAAAATCCTAGTGGGGTTGTATCAATAATACAAGGAAAAGAATGATAGATCACCGTGTCAAAGAGCAAACCACACTCCCTCATCATGACCAACCATCATCATCAAGCATGATAATGAACTAAGACCAACACTCCACCACAACCATCATGAAAACAAAAGTCAAGCCATCATGGTCAAAAGAAGTCAAATGATGGTGCAAGTATCATGATACAATAAAATGCAAAGAACACCCTCCATAAATGCTTATTTGCACAAATGCAAATAAGCCCTCCTCCACCAATCTTCGGCCAATGAACGATACAAAGAAATATGGCCGAAACGGAAAGCAAACTGGCAACTCCAGAAAACTGGTCCCGTAATAAATTACAGGAAAACCCCGATACTGTGTATACACACCCGCATCTGTATTCCGACCGAAATACAAATGCAATGAGACAAATTTACACTGTACTATACTAGGATCCGGCTTATACCAAAGGCGGATAGTATTATCCGTCCGATCCTGATCCGTGCAATACCGCACGTATCTGATCGAACCCTGCCATATATCCATACGGCCTCTAGTACTAACCGTCCGATCCTGATCCGTGCAATACCGCACGTATCTGATCGAACAGTGCCATATCTCCATACGGCCTCTACAGCTTTTCACCCGAAAGCTTGAGTAACTGAATGTGTGGTGGACTCTAAAGACTCGTCAATACTATGGCTGTGGATTTAACCACTAGCACGTCAGAGGTATTAGCCATACGTGACGGGCCACCAGCTATTAACCAAAAAGGACGTCGATGAGCGAACTCATCCTGACACCCTACTGAGCCTGTCAGTGACAATATCCGTACAGTCCAGTCCGTTCGTCTATGACCATCGCATGGCGGGCCTAGGGGGTTGGTAAAAGTCAGACCCCCCAAAAGCGGTACAAGTCGTGTCGGAGTGTAGCCTAGAACACCCTGAGATACTATTGGAATACCTACCAGTAAATCTCCTGCCTCGGCCGAGGGCTTCGTGTAATGGCTCTCCTAGACACAGCGCGACCTCACCCCCAATACCGGGAGAGACGAACCCCTGAAGATCCGCTCACTGCCTCCATGTGGCTTGGGACTGTACCCAACTAAAACCTGTTTGCACGTCTCCTTTGAGCGTGGTAGGGTAGTAATCAAAGTACAGTGGGAACTCACACGAGACAAATGACGATCCCCAGGTCGATGAACTAACATGTACACATGTCACCATGGAACTGCTATCTGACGTCAGGTATAAGACCAACTAGCATGTTCCCGGCGAGTCCTGTCGGGTGTACTCATAACCCAATGAGCACCTGTATACATCTTAGGTGAACCAACTGACACCAGTGGCTTGTGAGACTGGCCACCGCCCCTCGTCGGGGTCTTGAATGTATACACTAGTCTACTCTGGAGTATCGATGCCCTGTCTCGAAACTCCCACGACTAGGGACCTTTTAAGGATGTGCTTATAGACTGCCAGCTCTCACGTATATGATCGCCCTCATACGGCTGGAAGTCAAGCAAGAATCCTAGGGGCTCTATCAATGTGTAATAGCGACATGTCAGGTCACCTAAAGCAGTACACGATGATAAAGGTAAACCGGATAGCATACTATCATCTTGAGTAAGACTGTCCTACCGGGATAGGTCCTCCCTCAATCATTGCAATCACGTGCCTGTGATCCAATAATTGACTCTGAGGGCACTATCTCCAACATGCCCAACATCGGCACCCAAATATCATAAGTACTCGTGTCCATCATCGACACGCAAATCCTCATCCATCGGGTATCCGTCAGACCGGATCAGCCCACGGGCTCCGTCTGCGGTATCGGCCCTCGGCCCCTGCAGTACGGATCATCCCGCATCCATCTATCGACTCTGGTCAGTATCCTCCGGATAACTGCCTGGTCCAACCAATCACCGGTAGGTAGTAGTTCCTCTGCCAGGCTCACCGTCTAATACACAGCAAAACCGTTCTCGCCCCGGGGTACCATACCGGGTCCACCATATTCCCGTAATCGGCCTCATCCAACTCCTCGATTCGGGCTCACATATATCACTCTAGCACCGAGAAAACACATGGTGGACGCACCGAAATATCATATCAAGGGAAACTGGGTTTTTAGATAATTAACTATTCTCTTTTGAAATATCCACGGTTTCCCAAATCCAGAATTAACATGGAAACAACATATCTCAATGCGTTATCTAAGCAAGTATGAAGATATCAATGTTTGTGTCCACTGGTATGAATATACAATGTGCATGTGCGCAAGTATGAAGATATCAATGTATGTGTGCACTGGTATGAATATACAATGTGCATGTGCGCAAGTATGAAGATATCATGTAATCCGAATCAATATGAAAGTCAAAGCAATGTGATATAAGCATCAAGTATGTGTTAGTGTATATGCCCTAGAGGCCATTACTGTATCATACTAGCTTGTATATTACTTAATGGAAGCTTGGGATATTCACAGTTGTATAGACAATCTTGCTCAAAATGGTAGTATGCTACTTGGTTTGTTTCTACTTAAATATGTGCATGTGTTTCTTTTAGCATATCGCTTATACATATTAGTAGAGCCCTTAGGATCTTTGCTTGATTACCAGCATTGTGATGGCAGCCACACTCGTGGGGGCTGGGTAATCTATAAGCACATCCTTATACAGGTCCCTAGTCGTAGGAATATCGAGACAGGGCATCGATACTCCGGAGTAGACTAGCGTATGCGCTTCTCATCCCAGCAGGGGAGATGGTCTGTCCCACAGCCATCGGTACGTCGTACTGGAGATAGTATGCGGGTGCTCGTTAGGTTACGAGTACACTGGACAGGACTCGTCGGGAACTGATGGTTGGTATTATACCTATCGTCAGTTATCAGTTCCCAGGTGACATGAGTACAGCTTAGTCCGCTGACTTGACACTGTCACTTCGCCTCGAGTGTGTTCCCACTGTACTTAGATTACTACCCTACCACGGCTCAAAGTAGTCGTGCAAATAGGTAGTAGTTGGGTGCAGTCCCGAAGCACTTAGAGGCAGTGACGGTTAGACAGGATTCGTCTCTCCCGGTATTGGGGGTTGACATCACGCTGTGTCTAGGAGAGCCATTACACGAGTAGTCCCTGGCCAGGGCAAGCGAGATATACTGGTAGGTTTCCAGTGTTATCTCAGGGTGTTCTGGGCTACACTCTGATACGACTTGTACCGCTATTAGGGGACTGACATTCACCACCCCCCTAGGCCCGCCATGCGATGTATCAGACGAACAGACCGGACTGTACGGAGATTGTCACATACAGGCTCAGTAGGAGTTCGGATGGGTTTACCTCATCGGCCTTCTTATCGACATCTACCTGGGGACCGTTACGTACAGCTAGTGCCGCTTGCGGTCTGTGGTTAAACCCACTGCCAGCGAAGTGTCGAATCTTTAGAGTCCCACACAGAGAGTTTCCCTGCACTGAGCGAAACGTGTAGAGGCGGTATGGTTTTACGGCAGGGCTGCGATCACTTACGTGCACTTGTGTGCATATGCTGTTCGGGCAGGCAATACTAGTGGGCTTTGGTTTAAGCCGGATCCTAGTATTGCACGGATGGATTTGTTTTGTCTTCTGTGCATTCGCATTCTACGGAATGCGGATGCGGGTGTGTATGCACAGTTTTGAGGAGCGATGAAGGAGGAGATGCCTCATTAGGGTTTTGGCAGTTGGTTCGGCCAAAACCATTATGTGGCAGGCTCATTAGGGTTTTGGCAATTCATTTGGTCAAAACCATTATGAGTCGGAGACATTGTTTACTAATCCTTTTAGTGATAGTTTAGTGATGGCTAATTGCATTGACCATTTGACCACCTTGACCACTCTTGACTTTGTTGACCCGTTGACCAAAGTTGACCATTTACCTTCATGAGAGGTCTACACTCTTCTTTGGATTTCTTTTTCTTTTATGGTTTATGAAAATGGTCAATTCAACTAGTAGCCATCAACTTTATCATGAAAGGATTGGTAATGATGATAGTTTTACATTATTGCAACTATGGTTCATTTCTTTAGCTCACAATTGATATTCTCATTCTCTCTCTTGTTCTTGTGAGAAGAAAAGAAAAGCTCTCATGGTTGCTAGCTACTCCTTCTTCCTCCTCTTGATTTCTTCTTTTGATCCTATGTGTTGAGAGAAAAAGATCCCACAAAGACAAACACTTCCATATATCTCTACTACACAACCTAGGGCATCTAGACTAGCGATCTCGTTGCCCCAGTTGCCTTGGCTCGAGGTGGAGCTCGCTGTACAACTCTCGGGTGGATCGTCTTCGACTCAAGGAGGCCGCGGAGGTGACCAAGATCCGGATCGTTCCTTGGAGCTTGGATGGACGAGCCGGACAGCGGAGAGAAGACCCGAAGGACCGGTATCGCGAGTTATAATTTCTACGACATAGTAGTTAACGCCTCTTGTACTTTGTTAGTTTCTAGTTTAGCAAAGATCCGGCTTTTAGTCCATGTTGCCCTTGCGCCAAATAATTGTTTTTCGCCGTTTCCGCCTCCCCGTAAGCAGTCCACATGTCGGACGCTCGCCCCGCAATATCAAATGTACATATAAAACCAAACTGTACTAATATTGCATCCAGGCTATCCACCACGACAAATCCGCAACATCACAGCACAACACAGAACATCAACGTGAATGTCACGTTCGCAAATCCGTCTAAAAGGGCTAAAGTAGTTAGACAGGATTTACCGATCAAATGACATTCACGGTCGCAGATGTAATGTAAATATTGTGAACTAACATGTTTAAAATTTTCGATCTGCTAAATTTTCCCGAAGCGGGCCCCAAGCACAACTGTAGCACTCAAAAACATCTGGGCCCAAAACGAATATACCAGAAACCCTATTTCCATGTCAGAGAGCCACTGTAAAAATTTGATTCAGTGAAGCCAAATTTCGGCGGCGGATCCGTGGCCAAAACGTGGTTTTGGCTGCTGATCCGCCGCTGTACAGTAACTTCAGCCTACCAAATTTTCACAGAATGCATAAAAAACCCTACACATATTTTTACAATGTACCAAATAATTTTTTGACCACTGCAAAAATTCGACAGAAACTGATGCTTGAAAATACGGTTTTTGGAAAATTTGATCGATCGAACTTGTAAACACGTTAGAGCAAGCTAGACTAGGTTAATGACGTGGCTCTGATACCAGTGTAAGTGCACGGCAGCGCCCCGGCCGTCATTCCGGGGCCAAAATGCGGAAACGAAACATTTACAAAACTTGTAAACCGGCACTACCGCGCACTATAAACCAGGATCGGGCCATTAACCTAATCCTAGCTAACAAGAGAATTGGTAGAGAGATATACCGAGCGATCCGTGTCCTTCGGTCTTCTCGTCGTCATCCCGATCTCCCCGCGGAATCTCCGGTCTTCATATCCTCGTCGGAAGGGCACCACATCGCCGGGTTCTTTTACGGGCACCCACCTCTGGACCGAGGCAACTCGGGCACGAAGTTGGCGAGTCGACGTGTCCAAGAATGCTGTTGGATAAGTGTTGAGTGGTTTGTCTCTAGGGGTTGTTGAAGTTGCCCTTTTTGGATATCAAAGTGGAGGAATGAACTTGGGAGATGAGGTAAGTGTTTTATGAAGGAAAATGAGATGAAATCCCACACTCCCAATTTTGGAAAGCCCCACTAGTTGTGGCCGGCCATAATTTTGGCAAGGGAAAATATGAAAGGGGGGGTGAGCACAAGCTAGTGCAAGGTGACCATAAGAAAAAGTGGGTAATGATGAGAACCAAATGATCACAACCAAGTCTCCACTCCATCAACTAATCATATAAGGTCATGATGAACAAATGAAGTCAATGGAAGCTACGACCATCATGAAACAACAATTTCCAAAAACCAACCGCCACTTGGCTAATTTGCACATTTGCAAATAAGCCCCTCCACACCAATTTTCAGCCAAAGAAAGAAACAAAGGAAAATGGCCGAAACGGAATGCAAACTGGCAACTTCAAAAAAGTGATCCCGTAATAAATTACAGGAAAACCCTGTGACTGTATATACATACCCGCATTTGTATTGCGACCGAATACAAATGCAATGAGACAAAATCTACTCTGTACAATATTAGGATCCGGCTTAAACCAAAGCCCGCTAGTATTATCCGTCCGATCATGATCCGTGCAATACCGCACGTATATGATCGAACCCTGCCATATATCCATACGGCCTCTACAGCGATTCGCCCGAAACTTGAGAAACGGTCTGTGGGGGACTCTAAAGACTCGTCAATACTTTGGTTGTGGATTTAACCACTAGCACGTCAGAGGTATTATCCATACGTAACGGGCTACCAGGTATTGACCAAAAGGGACGTTGATGAGCGAACTCATCCTAACACCCTACTGAGCCTGTCAGTGACAATATCCGTACAGTCCGGTCCGTTCGTCCATGAGCATCGCATGGCGGGCCTAGGGGGTTGGTAAAAGTCAGACCCCCAAAAGCGGTACAAGTCATGTCGGAGTATAGCCCAGAACACCCTGAGATACTACTGGAATACCTACCAGTAAATCTCATGCCTTGGCCAAGGACTTCGTGTAATGGTTCTCCTAGACACAGCGTGACCTCACCCCCAATACCGGGAGAGACGAACCCCTGCAGATCCGCTCACTGCCTCCATGTAGCTCGGGACTGTACCCAACTAAAACCTGTTTGCACGACTCCTTTGAGCCGTGGTAGGGTAGTAATCAAAGTACAGTGGGAACTCATACGAGACAAATGACGATCTCAGGTCGATGAACTAACCTGTACACATGTCACCAGGGAACTGCTATCTGACGTCAGGTATAATACCAACTAGCATGTTCCCGGCGAGTCATGTCCGGTGTACTCAAAACCCAATAAGCACCTGTATACATCTTAGGTGAACCAACTGACACCAGTGGCTTGTGAGACCGGCCACCGCCCCTCGTCGGAGTCTCGACTGTATACACTAGTCTTCTCTGGAGTATCGATGCCCTGTCTCGAAAACTCCCACGACTAGGGACCTTTTAAGGATGTGCTTATAGACCCCAGCTCCCACGTATATGATCGCCATCATACTGCTGGCCATCAAGCAAGAATCCTAAGGGCTCTATCAACGTGCAATAGTGACCTGTAAGGTCACCTGAAACAGTACACGATGATAAAGAGCATACTATCATCTTGAGTAAGACTGTCCTACCGGTATAGGTTCTCCCTCAATCATTGCAATCACGTGCCTTTGATCCAATAATTGACTCTGAGGGCACTATCTCCAACAAATTGTGCCATGGTTAGGTTGACCATTTGACTTTTGTTGACCTTTTGACTTTGGTTGACCGGTTGACTTTTGTTAACCTTTGGACCATCATCATTTCATTTGCAAGATGCTTCTTGTTTCTTGCAAAATGCATTTAATGTTGAAATGATAATGGTCATTCCAAACTAACCATCACATTTTCCTTAGTTATTATTATTATTATTCTCATTTGAGAGCATGGTTGTAGATTTTCTAGTTCATTCTTTCTTGCACACTCTCTCTCATGCAAAGCTCTCCCTCTTCCTCTCTCAAAGCTCTCATCTTTCATGTGTTGAAAACTATGAGCTTTGTGAGATAAAACCCTCTAGACATCTCTCTACTCATTCTAGGGTTCTTAGTCTAGCAAGCCAAGCACTCTAGTTGCCTCTTGGTTGAGGTAGGAGCTCAAGGTAGTGGCCTTCAGGTGGATCTTTCTTCGGCAAAGAGAAGACGACGAGGACGAGCCGTCTACACCACTCCAAGGAGCTAGTAACAAGGTCAATCACTACAAGAAGAGAAGGAGTTCAAGAACTAAGTATAACCATCTAACTTTGTAGCTAGAACTTGTAGATAGTTTTCTAGTTTTTGTTTGGCAAAGATCCTATAGTTTTAGTCCATGTTACCTTGTGTTAAAAATCCGTTTTTTACCTATTTCCGCCTCCCCGTAAGCACCGGGGTGGGTAACGTGGACTTACAAGAACGGGATGGTTAGCTACGTGCTAGGCGTCTGTGGACTACCGTGAGTAAACAGTTAGGTTTTGTTTTCCCGGCGAGTCAGTTCTTGTTATGCAGAGGGACAGTGGTGCCTCCTCTTACAGCTTGAATTCAGTTTTTTTCGCTAGTCGGCTTTTGGGGAGAGGATGTCGAGAATTCTTGGCTTTCATTCGTGAGGCCGGAGCCATAGTTGGTTTGTTGGACTGGGTTCCTTTCGTGTGAGAGTTTTCCGACGTTGTTCCAGATGAGCCGGCGGAGCTTAGGGAGCTTAAGGATCAGCTGCAGAGTTATTTGTTGGCGGGCTTATGCGTCTGAGTGTTTCGCTTTAGGGAGCCCCTTTTCTGTTCGTCGGGGAGAAGACGGCAGTCTGAGGTTGTGTGTTGATTGATCGTCAATTGAACCGGCTTACGGTGCAGATAGGCATCCTTTACCTTGCCTTGACGATTTCTTCGATCAGCTCCAGTGTGCGAGACATCTTTCTAAGTTTGTTTGGGATCAGGTCATCATTGTTGCGGGTTCGGAGTGATGACATTCCGGAGACCGCTTTTGTGCGTACTACGGGCTTTATATGTTTTGGTGGTGTTGTTGGACTCACCAGTGCCCTAGAAGCATTTGTGGATGTGATGAACCAGATTCTTCAGGCCGTTCCTCGACCAGTTTATTGTTGTGTCATTGATGACATCCTGGTCTAATCTAAGAGTCATGAGGAACGTGAGCAGCATTTGAGGATTTGTTTTGTAGATACTGGGAGAGCACCAGTTGTTTGCTAATTTATCGAAGTGTTCCTTCAGGTTTGTTTTTGTTGACTCCTAGGTCTAGTAGTTACGGGAGATGGTTTTCGTATGGACCCGAGGAGGATCGAGGCCATACAGCTTTGGCCCATACTTATATCCGGGACAGTGGTCCATAGATTTTGAGCTTAACAGGCCGTTTCGTGCAGGATTGCTTGTGTATCGCTGCACCGTTGACTGAACTGACCCGGACGGAGGTTCTTTTTCTATGTACTGAGGCATGTGTCAGGAGTTTTCAGCAGTTGGAGATTCGGTTGACAACTACACCAGTTCTTTCTTGTTTTCTGGTTCGGGCGACTTTGTTGTTTAACTGTGATGTTTCGCGAGTGGGGTTCGATTTTGCGTTGATGTGGCATTATAGAGTTTTCACTTTTGCTTCCCAACAGTTGGAGGAAGTACGAGCAGGATTTTTCCTATTCATGATTTGGAGATGGCCACGGTGGTCGTGCGTTGAAGATCTGAGGACGCTGCTTGTTCGGAGAGTCGTGTCAGATTTTCACGGACCACCAGAGCCTAATGTACATCTTCCTGCAGTGGGTTTTGATTGTTGAGACAGCGCCGTTGGATGGAGCTTGCGGAGAATTGTGTTTGTGAGATCCTCGTTACCCGTGGCAAGGCGATTGTGGTAGCTGATGCTTGAGTCATAGGCCCGGGGTTAGCTTGTCCTAGTTGTGCGCAGTTCTGAGACCGTCTTCTGCAGATTTACAGTTCTTATGCAATCATTGAGTACAGCTAGGTTCGCCTCTACGGAGGGGACAGCTTGCTCATGTCCGCGCCCGTCCACTTTTACTTAATCGTTTTCGTGAGGCACAGCCCACCGATGCTCGTTGTCTGTGATACTTGAGCATGTTCCATCGGGTAAACATGCAGAGCCCTTGATTTGTAACTAGAGTGTGCTACGTTTAAGGACGCATTTGTGTGTACCTGTTACTAGGGGTAGAGACGCGAAATCCTAGAGCAGGCCCATCAGTCAGCTTTCTGTGTTCATTCAAGATCCACCAATTTGTAGCGTGACTTGTGAGATAGTTAGGGGTGGACAAGGATGGAGAGTGAAGTTTCGGATTTCGTTTCAAGTTGTTTGTCTTGTTGTAAGCTAAGGTTGAGCATCTGAGACCGGCTGGAGAGTTACAACCTTGAACCGTTCCGGAGTGGGAATGGTAGCAGATCTCCATGAATTTCGTTGTGATGTCTACCCAGGTCTAGATTGGGTGTGACTCCATTCGGGTGTTTGTTGTCCGGTTATGCTCAGTTTGCTCAGTTGTTCTTATAAGTTTGTGCGTTTGCACAGAGTTCCTTCATTTGTTGTATCCAATGGAGGCACCCTATTCGCTTTCTGACTTTGGCAGAAGCTTAAGAAAGCCTTGGGTACTGGTTGAGCTTTAGCTCAGTTTTTCCATCTGTGGGACGATGGTCAGTTGAGCGGACTATACAGACTTTGGAGGATATGCAGGTGCGTAAGTACTATGTGTTTGTTGGCTGTTGGGATCGTCACTTGCCACTTTTAGGGTTCTCCTTCGATAGCTGTTATCAGGAGACATTCCAATTGGCAACCTTTAGGTTCTGTTGTTAGGTTGTGTCGATCGCCATTCTGTTTTTCTGACTCTGCGTGAGTAGGATTTTTATACCCCAGCTAGTCTAAAGACTTCGGAGATGATCCAGTTGGTTCAGGTCAGGATGAGGACAACCTAGTGCAGAAAGAGGTCTTATGTCGATCGTGGTGGTCGCAGACTTGAGTTCGCAGTGGGAGATCATCTATTCCTAAGGATTTTCCGATGGATGACGTGTTGAGTTTTGGGGAGCTCATCCCAGGATTGTAGGTCCTTTTGAGATCCCTAAAGTGAGTTAGTTCCATTGCCTTTAATTTGGCACTTCCGCCCAGATTATCGAGTTTTCACCCCGTATTCCTTGTGTCGATACTTTGCAAATACCTTCATGACTTTTCTCACATGATTCAGCATCAGACCATCTAGCTTGGATGCGATCTTTTTGTTCACCGGCAGCCATTTGTGTTATTGGCTCGGCAGGTGGAGAAACTCGGTCAAGGGTCTTGCCATCTGTGGAGGGTTTTCTAGGGCGTAGCTGTATAGTGAGATGGTCACTTGGGAGGCTGCGAGCGAGATTTGGGAGTTTTGTACCCATCTCTTTGAAGGTACGCTTAGTGAGAATTTTAAATCCGAGGACGAATTTTTATAGGGGGAGATTGTAACGCCTTAGATTTCGGTTAGTGTTAGTTTAGACGGTAATGCGGGTTTACTGTAAAAAGTTTACCAATTCGGGTTCCTCACATTTTATAATATTTAATTAATAATTTATTATTATTTTTTATGGGCATGCACGCACGTGTGCACGTAAATGTGAGGGTTTGTTAGTGCTAATATAATATTAGTGACCATGACAACTTAACCCTAATCTAATCCTTTACTTTAGTCCATTCTTTGCTTTAACCTTAACCTTAATCCTTGATATTTTCTTTTGGGTTTTTGTTTGTGAGAAAGGTGGTATGGTGACATGGTATGAATGCATTAATAGATGAATTAATGCAAGGTGCACTCACCTCTCTCTTTCTCTTTATCATTTCTTTTTCTAATTCTCTCACACTCATTTCCTTCTCATTCTCTTCATCTCTCTCAACTCAACTGAACACTTGCTTTCTTTACACCAAACTTCATCAAATCCATCACAAACCTCATCCAAACTCACAAAAAAATCACACATTTTGCTTGGATTTGCCTCTTGGATGCCTTGGAGCTTGCAAAGCTTGGATCTTTATGTTTTTTTGGATAGGTAATGACATCTTTCTGTTAGTTAAGTTGTTATTGTGTTGTGTAGCTTTTTAGTTTCAGTTTAGATTGTTTAAAATTAAGTTTTGTGCAAAATAATGTATTTTTAGTGTCATTTGTGACATCTGTGTTCTGCTGTGACCCGGTGTGTTTACTGGAAAACCAAACAATGTAGTTGTGTTGTACAAGTGACCATAGGACCTCACCTGGAGCACGAACACAAGGAGCTCGGACTCGGCCGGCGACAAGCAGAGGATTTCTGGCGACCTTGGCCGTAGGTTGGAGTTGGGGTTTGGGTTTTTGTGGGTAGGTGTCTGCGGTGGTTTAGGTAGGTTTGGTCTTGTTTGGTTGTTAAGTTTTCTCTGTATGCAAAATCTGGGTTCACATAGGTAGTTGCTTGTGTTACGACTACGCGCAATACGTTATCCGACACGGTTCATGCACTTCGTGCTGGTTTTGCTCTTGGGTTGGTTTCGTCGTGTCACTACGTACGTTAGCCGCAATACGAACACTTGAGAGTATGTTTGGAGTTGGTGTGTCGGTAAAGCGTAGTTTGTACGTGTTTTTGGTCGTTTGCTAATATACCCTTGTGTTATCATTTTGTTGTTTTAGGTTCGCAGGTGGGGGCTTCAGACGCTGCAAAGAAGAGGAAACAGGTGGTTGTCTTTACTTAGCCAGGACGGTTGGTGAGTAGATTTAACATCTACAGGGGAATTGCCCGCATGACGTTATGCGTCTGGGTTTGAGATGCTATGTTTTGTCGCATATTCTATTGCATATATAGAGTTGTGCATACACCTTATTGCTTAGTTGTTGTTGTGCATGGGCTAGTACCCTTAGGACACTGCATTATTATTGACGGCTTATGTTGCATGAGCATTGATTGTATGCCACACACACCGTCAAGAATTGCAATGACACGCACAACACACATACTTATATGAAACTGTTTGGTTAGAGACATTGAGACATTGATTCATATTTCTTTATGCATATGACTTATAGCATACTTGTATACCTACATGCTTATACATATGACGTGACTTGCTTACATGCTAGTTACCTGTATTACTTATAGGGTATTGTACCATTAGCGATACGTACAAACACACATAATGACATAGCTACGTGTATACCTTGTATGCATACCTTACTTATACCTGGAGGGTATATTACATCATATAGGTAGATACTTATACCTTGCTATACCTGGATGTTTACACATATATCTGGTTATAACTACATGTTCACCTTTATTTGATGTTATATTGGACTTGGAGAATTAAGAACCACATGTTTTATATTTTAACTGGTTGTAGTTAAATAGCGGCTTTTCCTTTATACGCTCGCATTTCAGTTTCATGTTGCGTATATTATATTCATGGATTTTCGCCTTGAGATATGGATTTTTCATGATTTTTTCTGGATTTGGGGACCGTGGTAGTTTCATGAAATTATGCATTATTTGAAAAAAACCCGGTTTCCCTTGATATGATATTTCAGCGCCCACCATGAGTTTTATCGGTTCGGATATATATATACCTCACGCGAGGAAAGGAGGGGTCCGTGTGTGGGTACACGGTAGGGGCCGGAGGTACCCCGGGGCAAGAATCTCAGTGAGGAGATGAGTTAGTGGGGGAACCATACCATCCAGTGACATTACCTATTACTCGGCGGTTATCGTAGGGATACAGACGGGAGTCATGTACGTATGGATACGTGGAAAGACGAGGGTCAGAGCTAGGCACTCGGGCTTTTCGGTATAGCGTATAATACGTACCTATCAGGGTGCCTGTAACGTTTTGAAAATTTTGAAATAAATAAAATTAATTAATCAAATAATAAAATGTTAAATTAAAAAGTTATTAAAACCAAATAAGACAATTTCATAAGATGTATGCAAAAAAAATTAAATTAAAATTTTAGTATGCAGCATAATAAATTATAAGGGTTTTAATGTAAAATTTAGCTTCATTTTAATTAAAATAGTGATATATAATAACATAAGTTGTGAAGGGTTGTTATATAAAGTTTAGTTCAGAATTTTATTAAGATAATTCAATTTAGAGATGATAAAGCATGGACACCTCCTCCTCTCATGCATAACCTACACACCACACCTCCTCCTTGCAAGAAACCCCTACATCTTGCTTGGTAACACCGCCTCCTTTCCCTTATCCTTCCCTTTTCACACATAAATAGCTTGTGTTCAGATCTGAAGCATTTTAAAAACCTAAAAATTTAAAGGAAAAAAAAGAAAAACAAAGAAAAACAAAGGAGAGCAAGAGAAAGAAGAAGAGAAGAGCTAAATCTAGGATTTCCTCACCATCAAGCTAGGACAAGGAGCTTGTGCATCATGGAGGGCGTTATTCCAAAAAATTATTTGTAGGTAAAATTCTTAACCACAGTAGGAATTTGGATTCTGTAACTAGTTTAATTTGAAATGAAAAAGTTCTATAATAACGTATTTTTGTAAAAAAAAAACTAGGCTCTGTTTGAATCTGCTATAGTTTTGAGAAATGTTAACTAAACTAAACAGGGTCTAAACGATGTATGTTGAACCTATAGCAAACCATAGGAGCATGAACCCAGGGGATCGGAATTGGGCCGACGACCTATATAGAAATTCCGGCGTCGCCGGATTTGTAGGAAGCTAGGTGGTTTTGTCTTGTTGGGTAGGTTTCTGTGTATGATTTTGGCCAGTTTGGTATTATTTAAACAAGTTAGTTTCACTGTATATACAATCTGGAATCTAATATCGGAAAAGATATCTAAAAACCCAAAATACGACACGGTTAAAACGTATCGCGATTTGTTTTCTGTCGCGATGCAGGGTAGGGTTAAAATCCAGTAAGGTTAAGTGTGTGATAGCTTGAAATAGTCGTATACAATATAACTAGTACGTAGGAACGTGTGTTTGTATATTCGCCGTGTCGGAATAAACGTTTCCTTATATAAGTTAATTTTCGAAGTTAGATTCAAATATGGGAACTTCGGAGGCCGCGGGGAAAGGAAAATGATTGGTGATTCCTGAATAGATACGACGTTTTTTCGGTGAGTAGACTAAACATCTACCGGGGAATTTTGTAAAAATGGCGTGTTACGCCCGTAGTTTATTTAACTAAAAGTTTTACTTGCTTATGCTAAGTTAATAAAATGCATTCATATACATACTTATGCATCGTTATGGTAATAGATGTAGAGCACTGCATAATTATCGATGAGTTATGCCGCACGTGCACATCTTTACATGTTACACTACACCTCGTCGATATTAACATGTCACTTTCACACTGAATGTTATCTTGTTAAATTTGATTCCTATCATTCCTCATTTATATAACTTTGTAATAACTTGCATCAAGGACATCAACTTGCATTAGTGATATCATATTTATCATCTGAGTATTTTAAGTTGATATAAGAAGCAATTGCATTATTGAGAATTTATGAATTGAGTTTTACTATACTATCGCAAAAATTCAGTGATTTCATGATTTATTGTAACATGTCCACCATGAGATGTTTTATGATTTGGTTTTATTCCGGACAGAGTGGGGGAGATATACGGTCGCGGATTTTACGTTATCCAGACTGAGTGAGGGAGATATACAGTTGGATACATGGTGGACCCGGTCGAGACCGAGGGGTAGGATAGCCACATTTGAGGCGGGGGAGCCTAGCGAGGTTACTCTATACCGGAGATAGTGGTGTAATACGGCGGATATCTAGATGATACCGACCGGTATTGTTGATTACAGGATCATTCGAGGAATGATGCCTGTGAGAATGGATGTTTTATGTCGATGATGGACATGGAGAGATGAATTTATTTGAAATAAATGATGAGATTTTAGTTTTGGTTATGCGATTCGTAGTATAGATTCATGCTTTCCACATACTATCATACCTTATACTTGTTCTCATTTTGGTTAGTATGATCGTCATATTTACATTATTAGCCGTTATATGTTAGTTATATTCACTGAGTTAGCAACTCACCCCCCGTTGTGCCACAGTTCCTTGCAAGGGTAGAGGGGACAGTTAGAGACAGGGCAGATCAACTTTTCGCAGCTTATATCGCATCTTTTGATAGGTGGGTTACAAATGTAGTAACCTTCTCTTTTGGTATTGTATTTTGTATCTAGAAAATCTCCATCAGACTTCTATTTGACTTAGAGTGAGATATGGTTATATGTATATTAATTAGCAGATGAGCTGGTTTAGTTTTTTATAAATGGTTATTTCTCCTTATTGATGTCATATACAATTAAATAATTGTCTCCACTATTGATATTGTTGATCCCAACTAGGGATGCAACCAAATTTTACACCTTATATGTGTCTTTATATCTTAGTTCATAACAGCTGTGATTTTTACAAAAAAGCTAAATTTTATATAAAGAATTCCGCAAAAAGGATTTTGATCTTGGTTTTCGGCTTACTCGGATTGTGCATATATCTTTAGATATTATACAATTTAAGTGCCGGTCACATCCAAACTTTGGGTCGTGACAAAGTTGGTATCAGAGACTAGGATTAACCTTGCGGAGTCGGGTAGTAAGTTAAGATAAGTTGACATGAGTCCGTGATTTAGGATGACCTTTGGTTTGATGGAGTAGGTAAATTAGGATGAGTGCAGTACCGTACGTATGTTCCCCGGCATATTTACGCTACCATACTCAGCCTAACCAACCTTAGGATGTATATCTTGATCTATTCTTCCTTTGACTCTCTGTTATTGATTTTTCCTATTCGTAAGCCTTATCAACTCTCGTTCCTTGTTCCAGTTTCTATGGCAACGCGTGCTAGGAAAGCCGCAGCAAGGGATGCAGCTAGGGCGAGTCCGCCTGTGATGGTGACTGTTACACCGGACGTTCTGGCGGTGCATAAGCATGTTGATCCTCCTCCTCCAGATCGCATGACTAGGATAGAGGAAGGCATGTTGGGATTACAGCGAGTGGTGGGACAGCTAGCTGACGTCACTCGAGTGTTGAGACAGGATCCGGCACCGACCATGGCAGAGTCCGAGGTACAGCCCACGCAGATGGTAGCACTTGTAGATACGAGAGTGATGGAGGTATCGCCTGCAGAGTTCATGAGATTGAGACCTCTGATTTTTACAGGGACCGATGTAGCGGAGGATCCTCAGTACTTTCTTGATAGGATGGCGAGGATTGGCAGATCATTACGATGTTCGGATGCGAGGTCAGTTAAGCTGACTAGCTTTCGTTTGGAGGGACATGCACAGGAGTGGTGCGAGTCGATGGAGAGAGGGCGAGCTATGGGTCTTCCTCCGTTGTCGTGGACCGAGTTTTCCGAGGTCTTTCTTACCAGATTTCTTCCACAGAGTGTGCGGGACGCTAGAGCTAGCAGTTTTGAAGCGTTGCGGAAATCTTCAAGTATGTCGGTGGCAGATTATGATTTACGATTCACCCAGTTATCGTGTTATGCTCCATACATAGTTCTTATGGAGGAGCTTCGGGTGAAGAGGTTCATAAGGAGTCTGGACACGCAGTTGTATCTGGCTATAGACTCCCAGCATTTTGATACGTATGCGCAGGCCATGAATGCAGCGATAAGATTGGAGCAGCGGTTGAGCGAGGCAGCGATTGTTCCTGAACTAAAGAGGAGTAGACCGTTTTGGCCGATGACTAGGCAGTTTGGCAGAGGTAGAGGCAGATATACTCCAGGCCGCAGTTTCGGACGAGGTTGGACCCATGGCCAGATGTTCAGTTCATCTCCCAAGGATCAGAGGACCCCATCTACATGTTTTAGTTGCGGACTTCCAGGACACTTTGCGAGGGATTGTAGATCCCAGGGAGGGACCGTTGTTCCACAGGTTGCTTTACCCCCTCCACCTTCTACACCGATGGCTTTACTTTTCCCAGTTGGCACTACGCCCCAGGAAGTTTCACCACGAGGTCGAGGCTTTGCAGGACGCTCTCAGAGAGGTCGAGGAGATAGAGGTAGAGGACGACATGATGCGGGCAGGGGCCAGACACGGGTTTTTGCGCTGACTCAACAGGATGCCCAGGCATCAAATGTAGTTGTGACAGGTACTCTTGTAGTATGTTCCTTAGAAGCACATATCATATTTGATCTCGGTTCTACACATTCTTATGTATCTTCACGCTTTGTACTTTCCTTGGGGAAAGGGTCGTCGTTGTTAGAGTTACCGTTAGTAGTGATTACTCCGGTGGGAGAATCTTTTATAGCTCGACACGTATTCAAATCATGTTCTGTACGTATTGGAGATAGAGATTCGCTAGTTGATCTGATTCTCCTGGATATGCTAGATTTTGATATACTTCTCGATATGGATTGGTTGGCCGCTTGTCATGCCTATGTAGATTGTCGGGGGAAAGCGGTTAGATTTTTTTTTCCTGGTGAACCGATCTTTGTTGTGCAGGGGGGCTGTAATATTACTCCTACCAACATGATTTCTGCTCTTTGTGCGAGGCGCCTCTTGAAGAAGGGTTGTCATGGGTTCTTGGCATTTGTTCAGGACTTAGGAGTCGCTGAGATTCCATTAGTCCAGGTTCCGATCGCACGAGAATTTCCGGAGGTGTTTCTTGCTGAGTTACCACGATTACCGCCTGATCGCGATATTGAATTTTGCTTTGACTTGATTCCAGGTGCGGGGCCTATTTCTATACCATCCTATCGGATGACCCCGACAGAGTTGAAGGAACTCAAAAGCCAGTTGCAAGAGTTGTTTGATAGAGGACTAGTTCGTCCTAATGTATCGCCGTGGGGAGCTCCTGTCTTATTTGTAAAGAAGAAGGACTGTAGTATGAGACTATGCATCGACTACCGACAGCTAAATCGCTTCACTGTGAGAAATAGGTACCCATTACCTCGTATCGATGACTTGTTCGATCAGTTGCATGGGGCTGGCTACTTCTCAAAGATTGATTTGAGGTCAGGGTATCACTAGTTGAAGGTTCGGAAGGATGACATTCCAAAGACTGCCCTTCGCACACGATATGGGCACTATGAGTTTCTGGTGATGTCGTTTGGACTCACCAACGCCCCAGCAACTTTTATGGATATGATGAACCATATCTTCAGGTCCTTTCTTGATCAGTTTATTATAGTATTCATAGATGATATTCTCGTTTATTCCCGGAGCCGAGAAGAGCACGAACAGCATTTGCATATCACGTTGCAGACATTGAAGGAGCATCAGCTGTTTGCAAAATTCTTCAAGTGTGCTTTTTGTCTAGACAGTGTGGAGTTCTTGGGTCACGTGGTCGCAAGAGAGGGTATACATGTGGACCCAAAGAAGATCTAAGAAGTGCAGCACTGGCCCAGACCTGTGTCAGTTACAGAGATTTGCAGTTTCTTAGGTCTGGCAGGTGATTACCGACGCTTTGTGCAGGATTTTTCTCGGATAGCTGCACCGTTGACCGGATTGACTAGGAAGGAGGTTCCATTTCTGTGGACAGAGGCATGTGAGCAGAGTTTCCAGCAGTTGAAGACTCGCTTGACGACTGCACCTGTCTTATCTTTACCTTTCGGGCCAGGTGGTTTTATTGTATATTATGATGCATCTCGAGTGGGTTTAGACCGTGTATTGATGCAGCATGGCAGGGTTATGGCTTATGCTTCTCGACAGTTGAAAAGGCACGAGCAGAACTACCCCACTCATGATTTGGAGATGGCTGCTGTAGTATCCGCATTGAAGATACGGATGCATTACTTGTACGGAGAGTCGTGCCAAATCTTCACAGATCATAAGAGCTTGAGGTGTATTTTTCAGCAGAGGGATTTGAACCTGAGGCAGCGTAGATGGATGGAACTGGTGAAAGATTACGATTGTAAGATCTTGTATCATCCAGGCAAAGCGAATGTTGTAGCAGATGCTTTGAGTCGGAGACCTGGAGGTAGCTTATCTCATTTGAGCATCTTGCAGAGACAGTCTTTTAAAGACTGGCAAATGTTATGTGATAGCCGTATACAGTTTGAGTTCACATCGGCAGGAGGACAGTTAGCACATGTTCGCACCCGGCCTCAGTTATTGGATCGTATTCGAGAGACATAGACCGCAGATGCTCATATGATCGAGATTATGGATCAGGTTAGGCATGGCAGAGAGTCGGAGTTTGTGGTTGATGACAGTGGGGTATTACGTTTTGGGACCCGTCTTTGTGTGACAGATTCAGATAGATTGAGGCGTAAGATCTTAGAGGAAGCCCATCGATCAGCGTATAGTATTCATCCTGGTTCCACTAAGATGTATCATGACTTGAAGTATGTTTATTGGTGGGAAAGAATGAAGAGGGATGTTTCGGAGTTTGTTTCGAGATGCTTGACTTGTCAGCAGGTCAAAGTTGAACATCAGAGGCCGGCCGGAGATTCCCAGCCCTTGCCCATTCCAGAGTGGAAATGGGAACAGATTTCCATGGATTTTATGGTGGGTCTACCCAGGACTAGCAGAGGGTATGATTCAATTTGGGTGATTGTAGATAGATTGACAAAGGCAGCTCATTTTCTTCCGGTGAAGACGACGTATGGATTTGCACAGTATGCTCAGATTTATAATGATGAGATTGTACGTTTACATGGAGTTCCGACGTGTATAGTATCCGATAGAGGTACCCAGTTTACTAGCAGGCTATGGCAGAAACTTCAAGAAGCTCTTGGTACACGATTGAGTTTTAGTACATCTTTTCACCCACAGACAGATTATCAGTCGGAGCGGACCATTCAGATACTAGAGGATATGCTTCGGGCTTGTAGCCTTGATTTTGGTGGTAGTTAGGATCGTCACTTACCTTTGATAGAACTCTCGTACAACAACAGTGTCACGACCCGAAAGAGCACGTGACTGGCCCTTGAACCATAGGAAGTCTATAGGACACCATTTGATCCAAGTAAGCCAAAAGCCCAGCAATCTAAAACCATTTTGAGAGTAAATAAAGAAAACTGGTTTAAAGAAGTGAAGAAAAACATGTTTAAATTCAAGGTTTTTAAATAACTAAGCCGAATATGCATTTTAAAAATGTACGGTCTTTTCTAAAAGGTTCGGCAGAGTTTCTTTTGTAAATACTGGCCCCAAACGGGTACAACAAGAACAATATATATATGCAATGATAAAAGGCATCGCCAATCCGGAGCTAGCTCTTCGTCAATCGACGGTCACAACCACGCAAGCAATATAATATACAACGCCGAATGGCGGGGATCAAATCCAAAGGAAACTCAATAAGCATGAAAACAGCAATACTACTAAGCGCGACTCTACAGTCGAATAATACATCACTAATGTCTAAGTCTGTAACAATATACATTTTTTGATGATGGAATTCTAGATACAAAGGAATAATAAAAGTACAATGGTGGTTCTTGATGCAAAAGAACCCACCTACCAAATGCAATTCACCCGCAAGGAAGCAGTGTGCCAGAAAGCCGCTATGGAACCTGTACGGCAAAACCTGCAAGAACTGTGGCACAACGGGGGTGAGTTGCCAACTCGTGAATAGAAAGTATCTACAAGCAGAAACCGAATACAAGACATAATCCTAGGTCAATACGATCAGATATATAACCTCAAGGAAAAAGCCTGAAGCATGATAAGATGGCAATGTAACATCTAATCATGTATGTAGTGCCAAGTACTCGTGCCAGTGGCTCAGGTAATAACATGTCATAAATGTAAGGTATGTCTGCATGAAGTAAATATGATGGAGTATCAAAATGAATATCAATACACATATATTAGCGTCCCATTCCACTAATATTGGTGTAAGGGTATATATAACAGCGCCCTCATACCCTGTTATATATACAAATGAGGTGTGATCAATGTAGTCAAAGTCTGTATGTAATAAATGTCTGTATATATGTGGATCCCGTCCACCTGTCACCCAATGACAATAAGCATCATGCATGCAAATATGAGGATATAATCAAAATCATAGAGATCATCATGAAACCTATGCCTAGCATCGGCACGTAAATCCTCGTCCATATGGGGCTCCGTCTGCGATATCGGCCCTCGGCCCAGGCAGTACGGGTCAGCCTATGTCCATCTCTCAACTCCGGTCGGTATCCTCCAGATATCCGCCGAGCTCAAATACAATTACCGGTAGGTAGTAGTCCCTCTGCCAGGCTCACCGTCTACTACACAGAGAAACCGTTCTCACCCTGAGGTACCATACCGGGTCCACCACGTACCCGCAATCGGCCTCATCCACCTCCTCGAATCGGGTTTCACATGTCGCTCTCAGAACCGAGAAAACACATGGTGGACGCACTGAAATATCATATCAAGGGTAACCAGGTTTTTAAAACAATTATATATTCTCTTTTGAAATACCCATGGTTCCCAAATCCAGAAATATCATGGAAACAACATATCTCAATGCGTATAATCAAAACATGATGTATGCGACATGTAAAGAAAGGTAGCATATCAGTAAGTCATGAAACATGGAATAGTAATGTGCACATGTCGAGGGAAACCGCTCTTTTTAAATGAATCAGTTTTGAAGAATATCTTGCGGTTCCCAAATCCCTAATCAAGTCAGAATCATCTATGTATGTGTACAGGTATAAGTGTACAATATGCCATGCAAGAATCATATCATGAATGCAACAGTACTACAGTGTAGTGGCATGGCAATTATCGATGATGAAGTGTGTGAGCCGGCAAGCAAGTGTACGTGGAACATATGCATCATCGATAATGGTGCTGGTGTCCTAACAGCATGATGGTAATATAGCCATAAACACATGCAAAGCGGTGCGAATAGCATGAATATGCGGAAATCGAATAATCAACGCAACAGTAAGGCATCTACATCCATGTGTATATGTCATGCAGTTATGCCATTTGAAATAAGACGAATCAGGATTTTTAGTAAAATAAGGGCTACGGTGTTTTTAAGAAAGATACGTCTTCGAAAATATCCGTAGAATCCCTTTACTTGTCTTTAAGATATTCCTGATTCGTAGTTTTGAAATAGGTATGACTCGGGTCTAGTCTAACATCTACTATGCAAACTACAGATCTAAGTATCAAGTAAACCGGGAGGGGTATGGAAACCACCTAAATCTGAGTCGATATGTATATATATATATAGTAGTCGGTGATCCCGCCTCAGTAGTATCGCGTATGATACAGTAAATCATATGACATCCTCAAGTCATGAGTGCGTATCTATCATCAATATAAAGCTTATACGGTAAATCGTCGTACGACATCCCAATAGCTGGGTACGGGTCAGTATCACATTATCACATCACATATCAGGTATCACTATCATCATATCACATAATCTGGGGTACTGATCTAAGTCTAGTACAAATCGATACCATCTATATACTGCGTGTGTAAGCACACGTCCAAAGGCCCGCTAGAGATCACGTATCGTATCCCAAGTATGAATCACATCAAATCACCGATCTCGCGGCATAAAGCCCAACATCATCGACTAATCTCCAATGTCATCCAATATCATCAAACACAGTGCAAGTATAATGAATATGCAAAGGTGTGTGTGTAGGTGTAAATCTATTCTAGGGTTCGCGACCATGAACTACACTAGTTACTTCTAACCTTATTCTATCCATAATACACCTAACACAATATCCATGACACACTATAACTATCATATATATAGTATATCAACTACGGACTGCGGGGGTGCTATACGCCATCCACCCGACTTCCCCCTGTAGATATAATCTACTCACTTTGCGTCTTTATCTGTCGATGTCGCCATGCACTTCCTTGTCGTCCCGAAGTCTTCATGGGTACCTACATATCAAAGTATCGTATATGCAGATTAAAACCAAATCAAAGCTAAAACGGCACACGAAACCCAAAACGATACGATAAGGGGCCTATAGGTTAGAACCTATGGGTACGCCTTCAAAACCATCAATCAATCCTCGATATCGTCGTATAAATGCCAAATAGTCGAGGTAAAACACAATACACCATTTCAGAATTAGAAATACGGAATACGGAAACACGAATCCAAAACAGCAACTAAGGAAATAGGCTCCAGATTTCACCCTAGGTCAAATTAGACAAATCTATATATACCAGGGGTCTAATCTATACATGTAGGAGCAGCAGAACCAAAACGACACAAAATGGGGCAGGTCTGGCCACACATTGCGGCCAAACAGGATAATTCTGCGGCCGGGTCTTGGAGTTGGGGGCTAGGGTCTTGTGTGGTGGTTCCTAGGTGCCTGCACATATCACTGTCCAATCAATTTTATTTTAGGATGTCTCGGGTGATAGAAGATTCCCAAATACAATCCCAGAATTGCAGTTTTTCTCGACATCATCTCATAAATCCGTATTCTGGGTTAAAGCTTCAGGTTAGGGTCCAATATAACATCACACCAAGATTCTAAGGTCACAACAAGTCTTAGTTTCGCTTCACAACTCAATTTTTCCTCAACCCCCAACTAGGTTATCTTCAAATCCACAAAAACACACGATATCGATATGAAACTTGAATCGAAACTTAAGCACAAGAAATACAACTCTAATTGTGAAGGAATTACCTCATAAGACCCACATGAATCCTCAACAGCGCCAAAATGAATGCTTTCTTGGTCCATCCTATAGCTTGCAAGCTTATGCACATTTTTTGTGAAATGAGAGTGGGGTTTTGGTGTAGTTTTAGAGGTGATTTGAGGAGTTGAAGAGGGGGGGGAGGTGAGGTGCAGGAGCAGTAGCAGCAATGGAGGGAGAGGGAGGAAAATGAGGGAAGGAAAATGGCTAAGTGTTTGGTCAAAGAAGCCCATACCTCTCTCTCTCACCAAACCTCATTCTTTATTCTTTTCTCTTTTCTTTTCCTCCAAAAACCCTTCTCACAAGAATAGTAACCCCAAATAACATGATAGAAAATGCACAAGTGCGATAAAAACGATATGTGCATATTTTGCACAAAACTGCTAAAAACCGATTAGCGATTTTTAATCGCGATTAGCACTAAATTAGCATATAACTAATTATAAAAACTTTAAAATGGCATAATTCCATAAAATAACCTATTTTAGAATTTTCCATAATTTTTCCCAATTTGTTTTTTGTATTTAATTATACCTAAATATTAAAATATTCAATAAAATAATATTAAATTATAAAAATTCCCAAAAATAATATTTCTTTTTTGAAATGTTACAATCTTCCCCCCTTAAGTAAATTCGGTCCCCGAATTTAAATTTAAACCCCCAAATACTAAAACATTTCAGTAAAAATCCTAATTGTTGGGGCTCCGAAAACATCAATACATACCGAATATCAAAAAAAATGTACTGCTCTACTAGAAATCAATCCCCAAAAATGTATATATATAAGAATATCCTGTGCGTCTGGTGCGCAAGGAATAAAAATCCATATATATGCCATACATGGGCACAAAACAACATCCAGGTGCAATGGGTGTGCACGAAACACCTGTCATAGGCAACGTGTGTGCATAACACCAAAATCAGGTGCATATGACATGAACGAAGAATCCCGATTTAGTGCATATGGCGTGCACCAAAATCGTATATCAAAACACTAAAGGTGCATGAAAACTATGCTGGAAGTGTAAATCAAATCACTGCATAAGATAGGCATGAAATCACAATCAATACCTCAAATGTAATAACTATGCGCAAAATATAAATACCCAGTGGGTGCATAAAACAAATATCATGAAACTCAGTCATAAAAACTAAATCATGCAACAGAACGCCCAAAATACCGAAATCCAAGATGACGGATACGTGATAACCGAATCACAAAATCACAAATCATAAGTACCGTTGTCGGTAGTTCCTCCTTCAAGGCCGAGAAGGAGTCGGTGCATCCAATGCTAGTAGCGCAAGATATCTACTTGCCTCTTGCTCACGGTCTGGCGTCCTCTGACTCTGGGTCTTTATCTTCTCTGCGGATTACCTATCTCGAAATCAATCGGCTCATCGGCCCTGTCAAGTGTGCTAACGGGGACGATTCCGTTCTGGCACTTCTCTGGTCATCTCTCGGTCAATCCTCACGACCACTCGTAAAGCAGCATGTCACTGGCATCGGCCTCTGGCTCTCTGAATGCACATCACACATCTGATCCTGGGTGCAAACATCATTGCAGTAATGTCTTGGAAGGAATCCCGCTCAAGGTCTCTTCCGATCTTGCCTATGCCGAATTGTACGAAGGCTGGTACTCTTTCATAATCTCTTCTCGCTCAATGGACATCTGTGTCCTCAGCACAACATTTCTCGAAATCTGGTCGCATCCCAATGCCTCTGTAAGCATATCAGGTATCTGGTCTCGACGGGAAGTAATGACAGCTCGTTAGCGTCTCGCACGAACCTCTTGTCCGCTTGTCTGTATTACCTTCCACTTCGACGTCACGTCTCTATCGGCGCACTGCAATGTTCTCGGCTACGGTAAATCCGAAGTCTCTCGCATATCTCTTTTCTGCCGAATCGCCCGGAAGTCATCGTCCAATGCTGAAGCTAATTCTTGTTTCGAAACGGCTGCATACTCATCGCGCCTTTTTCTGGAAGATATATCCTTAAACAACGCCTCTGCGTGCGTATCGCATCTCTGATGTCAGCGGAGGGGAATGCCATCTCATCGAAATCTTTAGCGAACACTTTACTTCACTCTGTTTCAATGTCGACTGATTCGGACTCGTCTCATCGTGGCTGCATGGACTGTGCCCCAACGGCTATACTAGTATCTGGTGTCTCCCAAGCAATGCATCCCATCACATGATATCCGAATGATGTCGAATCGTCCGATCGACTCGTCAGACCCTCAAAATCCCCCAAGAGATCAACATCTTGAGTACAGTTTAATAGTATCGAGTACATGCCACAGCGTCGGTGGACCAGCCGTAGAAGGGCAAACCCAAGCCTCACTAATGGCGCCGTGGAACAGCCGCAAACCCTAGGGTTCAAAGGATTTCACATGGTCATTAAGTCGAGTTAGGGTTTCATTCTTCTAGAGGGTCCATGGAATCGCCTGCATGTCTTTCCGTATACTTTAAACTTGCAAAATGGGCTTCTGACATTCGATCGTCTCTATCGACTCTCAACGAACCGGTGTGAAGCCGTCTCTAGCTGGAAGCAATCTATCTGATGACCTCGCATCGGTAAACGAATGAACCACCTGTCCTAGTCATTCATCCTCGGGTGACTAGCGACTCACCAACATATCTCTAAGTATAGCTCATGCTGCAGTAGCTCCAATCATCTGGGCGATATCTCGTCATTTGTAGCAACAACTGGCTCATTCGTCTGTACGCTGAACAGCGCCTCTATCATCCTGAATAAGCGATATATTAATGGTCATCACATCCTGGCTGGCCTCTAGCAGTAGCCTGATCCTCCGGTACCAATCGACACGTCAGAGAAATCTCGTGAAAGCTATCTGTCAAACTCTCATGGCGCGTAAACATAATAAGATGACGCCTCTAAATGCAATCGTATGTCTCTGGAATCACGCCCTGGTAAGCCCTCGTCTGCGACGAGCTCATGCTGACGCAACTCTAGCCGTAGCTCACTCTGCCCGTGCAATCGTGGCAGCAAAACACAACCAGTATCGATAAGGATAGATCATAGGAAGGAATATAATACTGTGCAAGGAAATGTACATCCTAAAGCTCCTTAAGCGGAGTAGCGTATCGTTAGTATGCCGCGGAACATACACATGGTACGTCACTCTACTGCAGTCACCTACTCCATCAACCAAGGGTCATCCTACACGACGAAAGTTCGGGTCTAATACCCCCTCGACTAAGTCTAAGTTCCGTAAGGTCAAGCCTAAGTTCCATATATATATAGACGCCCTAGGCTCCACATAGTCAAACTTCGACTCGAACCAAGGTCAACCTAGCGCTCTGATACCATCTTTGTCCCGACCCGAAAGAGCACGTGACTGGCCCTTGAACCATAGGAAGTCTATAGGACTCCATCTGATCCAAGTAAGCCAAAAGCACAGCAATCTAAAACCATTTGAGAGTAAATAAAGAAAACTGGTTTAAAGAAGTGAAAAAAAACATGTTTGAAGTCAAGGTTTTTAAATAACTAAGCCGAATATGCATTTTAAAAATGTACGGTCTCTTCTAAAAATTTCGGCAGAGTTTCTTTTGTAAATACTGGCCCCGAACGGGGTACAACAAGAATAATATATATATGCAATGATAAAAGGCATCCCCAAGCGGGAGCTAGCTCTTCGTCAATCGACGGTCACAACCACGCAAGCAATATAATATACAACGCCGAATGGCGAGGATCAAATCCAAAGGAAACTCAATAAGCTTGAAAACCGCAATACTACTAAGCGCGACTCTACGGTCGAATAATACATCACTAATGTCTAAGTCTGAAACAATATACAAGTTTTGGTTGATGGAATTCTAGAAACAAAGGAATAATACAAGTACAATGGTGGTTCTTGAAGCAAAAGAACCCACCTACCAAATGTAATTCACCCGCAAGGAAGCAGTGTGCCAGAAATGCCGCTATGGAACCTGTACGGCAAAACCTGCAAGAACTGTGGCACAACGGGGGTGAGTTGCCAACTCGTGAATAGAAAGCATCTGCAAGAAGAAACCAAATACAAGACATAATCCTAGGTCAATACGATCAGATATATAACCTCAAGGAAAAAGCCTGAAGCATGATAAGGTGGCAATGTAACATCTAATCATGTATGCAGTGCCTCAGGTAATAACATGTCATAAATATAAGGTATGTCTGCATGAAGTAAATATGATGGAGTATCAAAATGAATATCAATACACATATATTAGCGTCCCATTCCACTAATATTGGTGTAAGGGTATATATAACAGCGCCCTCATACCTTGTTATATATACAAATGAGGTGTGATCAATGTAGTCAAAGTCTGTATGTAATCAATGTCTGTATATATGTGGATCCCGTTCACCTGTCACCCAATGACAATAAGCATCATGCATGCAAATATGAGGATATAATCCAAATCATGGAGATCATCATGAAACCTGTGCCTAGCATCGGCACGTAAATCCTCGTCCATATAGGGCTCCGTCTGCGGTATCGATCCTCGGCCCCGGCAGTACGGGTCAGCCCATGTCCATCTCTCAACTCCGGTCGGTATCCTCCAGATATCCGCCGAGCTCAAATACAATCACCGGTAGGTAGTAGTCCTTCTGCCAGGCTCACCGTCTACTACACAGCGAAACCGTTCTCGCCCCGGGGTACCACACTGGGTCCATCATGTACCCGCAATCGGCCTCATCCGCCTCCTCGAATCGGGTTTCACATGTCGCTCTCAGCACCGAGAAAACATATGGTGGACGCACTGAAATATCATATCAAGGGTAACCGGGTTTTTAAAACAATTATATATTCTCTTTTGAAATACCCATGGTTTCCAAATCCAGAAATATCATGGAAACAACATATCTCAATGCGTATAATCAAAACATGATGTATGCGATATGTAAAGAAAGGTAGCATATCAGTAAGTCATGCAACATGGAATATTAATGTGCACATGTCGAGGGAAACCGCACTTTTTAAATGAATCTGTTTTGAAGAATATCTTGCGGTTCCCAAATCCCTAATCAAGTCAGAATCATCTATGTATGTGTACAGGTATAAGTGTACAATATGCCATGCTGGAATCATATCATGAATGCAACAGTACTACAGTGTAGTGGTATGGCAATTATCGATGATGAAGTGTGTGAGCCGGCAAGAAAGTGTACGTGGAACATATGCATCATCGATAATGGTGCTGGTGTCCTAACAGCATGATGGTAATATAGCCATAAACACATGCAAAGCGGTGTGAATAGCATGAATATGCGGAAATCGAATAATCAACGCAACAGTAAGGAATCTACATCCATGTGTATATGTCATGCAGTTATGCCATTTGAAATAAGACGAATCAGGATTTTTAGTAAAATAAGGGCTACGGTGTTTTTAAGAAAGATACGTCTTTGAAAATATCCGTAGAATCCCTTTACTTGTCTTTAAGATATTCCTGATTCGTAGTTTTGAAATAGGTATGACTCGGGTCTAGTCTAACATCTACTATGCAAACTACAGATCTTAGTATCAAGTAAACCGGGAGGGGTATGGAAACCACCTAAATCTGAGTCGATATGTATATATAAATAGAGACGGTGATCCCGCCTCAGTAGTATCGCGTACGATACAGTAAATCATATGACATTCTCAAGACATGAGTGCGGATCTATCATCAATATAAAGCTCATACGGTAAATCGTCGTACGGCATCCCAATAGCTGGGTACGGTTCAGTATCACATTATCTCATCACATATCAGGTATCACAATCATCATATCACATAATCTGGGGTACTGATTTAATTCTAGTACAAATCGATACCATCTATATACTGCGTGTGTAAGCACACGTCCAAAGGCCCGCTATAGATCACGTATCGTATCTCAAATACGAATCATATCAAATCACCGATCTCGCGGCACAAAGCCCAACATCATCGACTCATCTCCAATGTCATCCAATATCATCAAACACAGTGCAAGTATAATGAATATGCAAGGGTGTGTGTGTAGGTGTAAATCTATTCTAGGGTTCGCGACTATGAACTACACTAGTTACATCTAACCCTATACTATCCATAATACACCTAACACAATATCCATGACACACTATAACTATCATATATATAGTATATCAACTACGGACTGCGGGGGTGCTATACGCCATCCACCCGACTTCCCCCTGTAGATATAATCTACTCACTTTGTGTCTTTATCTGTCGATGTTGCCACGCGCTTCCTTGTCTTCCCGAAGTCTTCATGGGTACCTACATATCAAAGTATCGTATATGCGGATTAAAACCAAATCAAAGCTAAAACGGCACACGAAACCGAAAACGATACGATAAGGGGCCTATAGGTTAGAACCTATGGGTACGCCTTCAAAACCATCAATCAATTCTCCATATCGTCGTATAAACGCCAAATAGTCGAAGTAAAACACAATACACCATTTCAGAATTAGAAATACGGAATACGGAAACACGGATCCAAAATAGCAACTAAGGAAATAGGCTCCAGATTTCACCCTAGGTCAAATTAGACAAATCTATATATACCAGGGGTCTAATCTATACATGTAGGAGCAGCAGAACCAAAACGACACAAAATGGGGTAGGTCTGGCCGCAAATTGCGGCCAAACAGGATAGATCTGCGGCCGGGTCTTGGAGTTGGGGGCTAGGGTCTTGTGTGGTGGTTCCTAGGTGCCTGCACATATCACTGTCCAATCAATTTTATTTTAGGATGTCTCGGGTGATAGCAGATTCCAAAATACAATCCCAGAATTGCAGTCTTTCCCGACATCGTCTCATAAATCCGTATTCTGGGTTAAAGCTTCAGGTTAGGGTCCAATATAACATCACACCAAGATTCTAAGGTCACAACAAGTCTTAGTTTCACTTCACAACTCAATTTTTTCCTCAAACCCAAACTAGGTTATCCTCAAATCCACAAAGACACACAATATCGATATGAAACTTGAATCGAAGCTTAAGCACAAGAAATACCACTCAAATTGTGAAGGAATTACCTCATAAGACCCACATGAATCCTCAACAGCGCCAAAATGAAAGCTTTCTTTGTCCATCCTATAGCTTGCAAGCTTGTGCACATTTTTTGTGAAATGAGAGTGGGGTTTTGGTGTAGTTTTAGAGGTGATTTGAGGAGTTGAAGAGGGGAGGGAGATAAGGTGCAGGAGCAGCAGCAGCAATGGAGGGAGAGGGAGGGAAATGAGGGAAGGAAAATGGCTAAGTGTTTGGTCAAAGAAGCCCATACCTCTCTCTCTCACCAAACCTCATTCTTTATTCTTTTCTCTTTTCTTTTTCTTTTCCTCCAAAAACCCTTCTCACAAGAATAGTAACCCCAAATAACATGATTGAAAATGCATAAGTGTGATAAAAACGATATATGCATATTTTGCACAAAATTGCTAAAAACCGATTAGCGATTTTTAATCGCGATTAGCACTAAATTAGCATATAACTAATTATAAAAACTTTAAAATGGCATAATTCCATAAAATAACCTATTTTAGAATTTTCCATAATTTTTCCCAATTTTTCTTTTGTATTTAATTATACCTAAATATTAAAATATTCAATAAAATAATATTAAATTATAAAAATTCCTAAAAATAATATTTAATTTTTTTTTTGAAATGTTACAAGCAGTTTTCAGGAGACGATCCAGATGGCACCTTTTGAAACTTTGTATGGGAGGAAATGTCGATCACCTGTTTGCTGGACGGAACTGAGCGAGAGTAGCATTTTGGGACCGCAGATAGTACATGAGACTACAGAGAAGATTCAATCGATACGAGATTGAATGAGAGCGGCCCAGTGCAGACAGAATTCATATGCAGATCGATGACGTCGTAGACTCGAGTTTGATGTGGAAGATCATGTGTTTCTTCTTGTATTCCCGATGAAAGGTGTGATGCGTTTCGGGAAAAAGAGGAAGTTCAGCCCCAGATATGCTGGACCTTACGAGATTCTGGAGAGTGTGGGTGCTGTAGCTTATCGTTTAGCAGTTCCAACGAGTTTTCCCGATGTGCATCCGGTGTTTCACGTTTCGATGCTTCGCAAGTATCTTCACAATCCTTCTCACGCGATCCCGCATCATACCTTACAGCTTGAGTCGGATTTATCCTATACAGTGCAGTCAGTCGCTATTCTAGACAGGCAGGCAAAGAAACTGAGATCAAGGGTGCTTCCATCTGTAAAGGTTCTTTGGCGAGGAACGAATCGCGAGGAGGTTACTTGGGAGACCGAGGATGCGATGCGGATGAAATTTCCACATCTTTTTGAAGGTATATCTAGCTAAGTTTTAAATTCGGGGACCGAATTTTCTTAAGGGGGGAATATTGTAACCTTTTGAAAAATTTGAAATAAATAAAATTAATTAATTAAATAATAAAATGTTAAATTAAAAATTTATTAAAACCAAATAAGACAATTTCATAAGATGTATGCAAAACAAATTAAATTAAAATTTTAGTATGCAACATAAATAAATTATAAGGGTTTTAATGCAAAATTTAGCTTCATTTTAATTAAAATAGTGATATATAATAACATAAGTTGTGAAGGGTTGTTATATAAAGTTTAGTTCAGAATTTTATTAAGATAATTCAATTTAGAGATGATAAAGCATGGACACCTCCTCGTCTCATGCATAACCTACACACCACACCTCCTCCTTGCATGAAACCCCCACATCTTGCTTGGTGACACCTTCTCCTTTCCCTTATCCTTCCCTTTTCACACATAAATAGCTTGTGTTCAGATCTGAAGCATTTTAAAAACCTAAAAATTTAAAGAAAGAAAAAGAAAAACAAACCAAAACAAAGGAGCGCAAGAGAAAGAAGAAGAGAAGAGCTAAATCTAGGATTTCCCCCACCATCAAGCTAGGACAAGGAGCTTGTGCATCTTGGAGGGTGTTATTCCAACAAATTATTTGTAGGTAAAATTCTTAACCACAGTAGGAATTTGGATTCTGTAACTAGTTTAATTTGAAATAAAAAAGTTCTATAATATCGTATTTTTGTAAAAAACTAGGCTCTGTTTGAATCTGCTGTAGTTTTGAGAAATGTTAACTAAACTAAACTGGGTCTAAATGATATATGTTGAACCTAGAGCAAACCATAGGAGCACGAACCCAGGAGATCGGAATTGGGCCGCCGACCTATATAGAAATTCCGGCGTCGCCGGATTTGTAGGAAGTTAGGTGGTTTTGGCTTGTTAGGTAGGTTTCTGTGTATGATTTTGGCCAGTTTGGTATTATTTAACAAGTTAGTTTCACTGTATATACAATCTGGAAGCTAATATCGGAAAAAAGATCTAAAAACCAAAATACGATACGGTTAAAACGTATCGCGATTTGTTTTCTGTCGCGATGCAAGGTAGGGTTAAAATCTAGTAAGGTTAAGTGTGTGATAGCTTGAAATAGTCGTATACAATATAACTAGTACGTAGGATCGTGTGTTTGTATATTCCCCGTGTCGGAATAACCGTTTCCTTAAACAAGTTAATTTTCGATGTTAGATTCAAATACGAGAACTTCGGAGGCCGCGAGGAAAGGAAAAGGATTGGCGATTCCTGAATAGATACGATGTTTTTCCTGTGAGTAGACTAAACATCTACCGGGGAATTTTTTAAAAATGGCGTGTTACGCCCGTAGTTTATTTAACTAAAAGTTTTACTTGCGTATGCTAAGTTAATAAAATGCATTCATATACATACCTATGCATCGTTATGGTAATAGATGTGGAGCACTGCACAATTATCGACGAGTTATGCCGCACGTGTACATCTTTACATGTTACACAACACCTTGTCGATATTAACATGTCACTTTCACACTGAAAGTTATCCTGTTAAATATGATTCCTTTCATACCTCATTTATATAACTTTGTAATAACTTGCATCAAGGACATCAACTTGCATTAGTGATATCATATTTATCATCCAAGTATTTTAAGTTGATATAAGAAGCAATTGCATTATTGAGAATTTATGAATTGAGTTTTACTATACCATCACACAAATTCAGCGATTTCATGATTTATTGTGACATGTCCAACATGAGATGTTTTATAATTTGGTTTTATTCCGGACCGAGTGGGGAGATATACGGTCGCGGATTTTACGTTATCCAGACAGGGTGGGGGAGATATACAGTTGGATACATGGTGGACCCGGTCGAGACCGAGGGTCAGGATAGCCGCATTTGAGGCTGGGGAGCCTAGCGAGGTTACTCGATAACGGAGATAGTGGTGAAATACGGCGGATATCTAGATGATATCGACCGGTATTGTTGATTACATGATCATTCGAGGAATGATGCCTGTGAGAATGGAAGTTTTGTGTCGATGATGGACACGGAGAGATGAATTTAATTGAAATAAATGATGAGATTTCAGTTTTGGTTATGTGATTCTTAGTATAGATTCATGCTTTCCATATACTATCATACCTTATACTTGTTCTCATTTCGGTTAGTATGATCGTCATATTTACATTATTAGTGTAAGTCCATGCTACCCTTCCCCGGTACTTACGGGGTTGCGGAAAAGGTGAAAAACGATTTTCTTTAGGGTGGTAACATGGACTCATAATACGGATCTTTGTTAAACAACTACCTAACAACCTAACTAGGAGTTTTACCTACTCGGTTAGAGGGTTATACCTTTCTTGAACTCCTTCGTCTTCAACTCTTGGTGGTGTACGGATCGGCCTCACCTCGTCGTCTCCTCGCGCCGAAGATGGATCCACCCGAAAGCTTCTACCTTTTGGCTTCTACTTCAAACTTGAAGAAACTAGAACACTTGGCTTGCTAGGCCTTGTGAACTAGGATGAGTAGAGGATTGTTTTGGTTTTTTTATCTCTAAGGCAATGGTTCTCAACTCATGAGAGGGGGTTTCCTTGAGCTAGAGAGAGCAAGAGGAAGAGGGAGAGCTTGAGCAAGAGAGAGAAATGAAATGAGAGAAAAAAAATGAGCAAGTCTTTTGCCATCCAAGCTCTCATAATCCAAAATGATCATAACAAGTAATAATAATTGAGTATAATGTAATGGTTGTTATCATGACAAATGACAATATCATTTCTTGCATTAAATGCAAATTGTGAACAAAACAAGCAAGCCAAAGTCAATGCGAACAAATGATAACCATTGTCATGATGGTAGTCAACAAGTCCAACCTAGTCAACCGGTCAACAAAAGTCAACAAGTCAACAAGGCTAACCTTTCAACCCTAACCATGTCACTATAATACTCAATTAATATTATTGTTAATCATATTTCTTATTCTCATTAGGGTTTAGCAAAAGTCAATAGTCAACAGTCAACAACGCTAATGAGAATCATCTGCCTCTGTCTCTCTGTCAACTGTGCATACACACCCGCATCCGCGTTCCGAGGAACACGAATACAAACGAGATAAAACCAATCCCAAAACGTACACTAGAATCTGGCTTAAACCAAAGCCCACTAGTGTTAACTGTCCGGACACTAAACATGCACAAGTGCACGGATGTGACCGAACCCTGTCGCAAAACCATGCAACCTGTCGCAAAACCATGCGACCTCCACTCTTTTGCCTAAAGCCGAATAGCTCTCTGTGTGGGACTCTAAAGACTCGACACTACGCTGGCAGTGGGTTTAACCACAGACCGCAAGCGGCACTAGCTGTGCGTAACGGCCCCCAGGTAGATGCCGATAAGAAGACGGACGAGGTGAAACCCATCTGAACTCCTCCTGAGCCTGAATGTGACAGTCTCCGTACAGTCCAGTCTGTTCGTCTGAGAATATCGCATGGCGGGCCAAGGGGGGCGGTAAACGTCTGTCCTCTAATAGCGGTACAAGTCGTGTCGGAGTGTAGCCCAGAACACACTGAGATAACACTGGAAACCCACCAGTATATCTCGCTTGCCCAGGCCAGGGACTACTTGTGTAATGGCTCTCCTAGACACAGCGCGATATCAACCCACAATACCGGGAGAGACGAATCCTGTCTAACCGTCACTGCCTCCGAGTGCTTCGGGACTGCACCCAACTACTACCTGTTTGCACGACTCCTTTGAGCCATGGTAGGGTAGTAATCAAAGTACAGTGGGAACACACTCGAGGCGAAGTGACAGTGCCAAGTCAGCGGACTAAGCTGTACTCATGTCACCTGGGAACTGATAATTGACGATAGGTATAGTACCAACCAATCAGTTCCCGACGAGTCCTGTCCAGTGTACTCATAACCTAACGAGCACCCGCATACTATCTCAAGTACGACGTACTGACGGCTGTGGGACAGACCGTCTCCCCTGCTGGGATGAGAAGCGCATACGCTAGTCTACTCCGGAGTATCGATGCCCTGTCTCGATAGTCCTACGACTAGGGACCTGTATAAGGATGTGCTTGTGGATCACCCAGCCCCCAAGAGTGTGACTGCCATCACAACGCTGGTAATCAAGCAAAGATCCTAAGGGCTCTACTAATATGCATAAGCAATATGCTAAAAGAAATACATGCACATATTAAAGTAGAAACAAACCAAGTAGCACACTACTATTTTGAGCAAGATTGTCTATACAAGGTGAATATCCCAAGCTTTCATTAAGTAATATACAAACTAGTATGATACAGTAATGGCCTCTAGGGCATATACACTAACAATCTCCCACTTGCAATAAGGCCATGTACTGGCGTATCGAAGACCTATCATCTCGATCAGCCACTCAAACTGAGTCTTGGGTAAGGCCTTCGTGAGTGGATCAGCAGTGTTATCTTCCGTAGCAACTCTCCGAACCTCGATCTCCTGGCGGTCCACGATCTCCCTGATCAGGTGATACCGCCTCAAGATGTGTCTGGACTTCTGATTGGGCCTGAGTTCCTTCGCTAAAGCTATAGCCCAGTTGTTGTCGCAATACAGAGATATTGGATCAACAATGGACGGAACCACCTGAAGTTCTGTTAAGAACTTCCTCATCCAGACGGCTTCTTTTGCGGCATCTGCAGCAGCGATATATTCCGCTTCCTTTGTCGAGTCAGCAACGGTTTCCTGTTTGGAACTTTTCCAACACACCGCCCCTCCATTGACGGTAAAGACATAACCCGACATGGACTTGGAATCATCCTTGTCACTCTGGAAGCTGGAGTCAGCAAAGGCCTCAATCTGGAAGTCTTTTCCGCCATACACCAAGAACAACTCCTTAGTCCTTCTCAGGTACTTGAGAATGTTTTTTACCGCTATCCAGTGCTTCTCCCCTGGGTCCGACTGATACTGTCTTACAACGCTCAATGCGTATGCTACATCTAGTCTGGTACACAACATCGCATACATAATAGAGCCTACCGCAGATGCGTAGGGTATTGATGACATGCGAGCCCTTTCCAAATCAGTCTTGGGAGACATCTCTTTGGAGAGGGTGATACCGTGACAAGCCGGCAGATTACCGCGCTTGGAATCTTTCATACTGAATCGTTTCAGTATGGTGTCGATGTACCTTGACTGTGAAAGTCCCAACATCCTTTTAGATCTATCACTATAGATCTAGATCCCCAGAATGTAGTTGGCATCGCCCAGGTCCTTCATGGAGAACCTGTGTGACAAGAACCCTTTGACAGATTGTAGCATAGGAATGTCATTTCCTATCAAGAGAATGCCATCCACGTATAAAACGAGGAATACGACAGTTCTTGCTACAAATCCACTATAGATGAATGGTTCATCTGGATTTTTGATAAAGCCAAATTCTTTGACCGTCTTATCAAAACAGATGTTCCAACTCCGCGATGCCTGCTTTAGTCCATAGATGGACTTAAGCAACTTGCACACCTTTCCGCTACTCCCACTCTGAATGAAACCTTCTGGCTGGTCCATATAAACACACTCTTCTAAATTTCCATTTAGAAAAGCGGTCTTTACGTCCATCTGGAAGGCAGCAATGGCAAGAAGGATCCGAATGGATTTCAGCATAGCCACTGGAGAAAAGGTCTCATCATAGTCCATACCAGGTCTTTGACAAAAACCGTTTGCAACAAGTCTAGCCTTATAGGTCTCAACCTGTCCATCTACACCAATCTTCCTTTTGAAGATCCACTTGCATCCTACGGGTTTTACCCCATCTGGAGTAACGTCCAACATCCATACTTTGTTGGTGTACAAGGAATCCATTTCGGTCCGCATTGCATCCAGCCATTTTACCGAGTCAACGCTCTGAATGGCCTGCTGGAAGCTAGTCGGCTCATCACTATCAATGATGCAATCCTCTCTATCCTCGTCTATGAGAAAACCGTTGTATCTTTCGGGTGGATGAGACTGCCTACTACTCTTGCGGAGCGGCGCAGGAATGTCCTGATCTTTCGAACCCTCTGGTTCTACTAAGCTTTCAGTAATAGCTCATGGTTCTGGAATTTCTTCCAGTTCTATTGCGCTCCCACTTATCTGATTTTCCAAAAACTCAGTTTCCAAGAAGTGGGCATGACGAGAAACAAAAATCTTTTGTTCCTCTTCGCAATAGAAGAAATATCCCTTGGAGTTCTTTGGATATCCCACAAACTTGCACTGTACTGAGCGTGCCTCGAGTTTGTCCGCATGCTGCTTTTTGACAAAAGCCGGACATCCTCATGTCTTAATGTGCTTAAGATAGGGTTTCTTCCCACACCACATCTGATATGGTGTGGTAGGCACAGTCTAAGTTGGAACTCGGTTCAAAAGGTATGCAGCTGATTCTAGTGCATATCCCCAGAATGATCGCAGTAACTCAGCGTTACTCATCATGGAACGTACCATATCCAATAGGGTCCGGTTCCGTCTCTCCGATACACCGTTATGTTGCGGAGTGTATGGAGGAGTAAGCTGAGAGAGAATACCATTCTCTTTTAGGTAATCTAGGAACTCGGCACTCAAGTATTCACCACCTCGATCAGATCTCAGTGTCTTGATACTTTTTCCGGTTTGTTTTTCTACTTCATTCTTATATTCTTGGAATTTTCCAAAGGCTTCGGATTTATGTTTCTTTAAGAAGACATATACGTACCTTGAAAAGTCATCCGTAAAAGTTATGAAGTAAGAAAAACCACTTCGCGCATGTGTAGACATTGGACCGCACCCGTCGCTGTGTACGAGTCCCAAGAGCTCGCTCGCTCTTACTCCGTGTCCAGTGAACGGAGTCTTTGTCATCTTTCCTTTGAGACAGGATTGACAAGTTGCATATGATTGATATTGGAATGGATCCAAATATCCTTCTGTATGTAACTTAGTCAATCTTCTCTCATTGATGTGACCCAGTCTACAATGCCATAAGAAAGCCTGATTAGTTTCCGGAGACTTTCTTTTGTGTGTATTCTGGACATTGAAAATCTGTGGTTGGTTTAATACGTATATACCATTGCTTAATGTACCTGACCCAATCAGAACTTGATTAAGGTGAATGTTCACAAAATTACTTACAAATGCAAATTCATAACCTTCTTTAGATAATAAAGATACAGAAATGATATTACAAGTTGCATTGGGTACAAAATAGCAATTACGCAAAACCAAAATGTGTCCATCTGACAAGCCCAGGTGATAGTCCCCCACGGACTCAGCATCTATGCCAGCTCCGTTTGCAACTCTGAGGGTCATATCACCTGCCTTCAAAACCCTACGCTTTCTCAGTGCCTGCAAAGAATTACAGATATGAGATCCTGATCCGGTATCCAATACCCAGGAAGTAGAGTTTATTGAAAGACAGTTTTCAATAACATACACACCTGAAGCCGAAGCCGCAACTTGCTTCGGATCCTGGTTTCTGGCCTTCCAAGCCCTGCAATCTTTCTTCCAGTGTCCCTTCTTATGACAATAGAAGCATTCTTCCTTTCCCATAAGCTGCCCCGCTATCTTTGTTGCCTTTGCTTTTCCCTTCGTATCTACCTTACTAACACCGCCCCTTGGTTTGGCGGGGGCTTTCTTCTTCTTTCCCTTGGCTTTCGCCTTGGACTTAGAAGAGGAACTTCCTCCTACAAACAAAGTGGATGTATCCCTACCTTTCTGTAGGGTGCCCTCTGCACTCCTCAGCATGTTGAGGAGCTCCGGAAGTTCAAATTCTTTTCCTTGCAAGTTGAAGTTCAGGATAAAGTGGGCGTAAGTGGAAGGAAGGGACTGGAGAATCAAGTCCGTATAGAGCTCGTTCTCTAACGTGGTCCCAAGGTCCGCGAGCTCCTCAATGAAGCCAATCATCTTAAGCACGTGTTCCGCTATCGATGATCCGATAGCCAACCTTACCGAAAATAGCTTTTTCTACACTTCGTATCTAGCGATACGAGATTGCTCTCCATACAGTTCTTTTGTATGGAGAAATATGGATTCGAGGTCCATATTCTCGTGCCTCCTCTGAAGTTCATTATCCATAGAGGCAAGCACGAGGCACTTGGCCTTCGCGCAATCGATCTCCCAAGTCTTACGGATTTCCTTATCCGCGACGCTGGAGGTGGGACCTGGGACAGGGGGAGCTTTGGTGGTAAGAAGATACCCCAGCTTGTCGTAAGTGATTGCCATTTTGACATTCCTGAGCCAATCTTTGTAGTTTGGCCCTGTCAGTATGTTTTTATCTAGAAGTAACTTAAGTCCGGTCATGTCGATTGGTCGCTGCAATTAGAAGAGAGAGAAGAAACACTCAGCATGATGCTTTTGCAAGTTTAGAGTGGTTTTTAGTTTGTCTAAACAGGATGGCTTCCACTGTATCTCGAATTCCTCCTCAAACCAAAAAGGAAGAATTAGTCGGAATCAATCTCACCGTACAATACTTGCTTAACCGTTCAGCAAGGCCAGTGTTGGTACTTCGAGGGAGGTTTTCCAACGCTTTCGCGAAGTTCCTTAATTAAATAACCTCTTTTCCCTAGGGGCGTGGCCCCGCTAACACCTTTCTAGACACCTACTTTGTTTATAGCATTGATCGTTAAGTGAGAAATTTTCCGAGGAGTAGCATATACTCACAGTAGGATCGGGATCCAAATATCATCGCGTGACAAAACTGAAGGAATCCTACCAGAATCATCACGCTCCAAATGGTATGCAGCGCTAGCAAGTTTCAGGTTCTTTTGAAACTCCCGATGTGGATTTTTTGCCCCATGCTCTTATGACCTTGACTTTGGCCAACAAATCATAAGTCACATGTCAAGTTCTACCCGTCATACTCCAGGTTATTTTGAACCCACCCGTACCTACCCTTGACTTTGTCCAACAAGGCGGTACGACTGTCCCAAACCAACGCATCTATCTATGCTGCACATGAATACCCAATAGCTACCAATCACTATGCCTTGACTTTGGCCAACAAACATAGCTTGAATACTATTGACCATCCATGTGAAACGACGGAGGGCTACGAATGGTTTTGGCGAAACCATGAACGTAGTGAACTTGATATAATCGATGGAACGAGATAGCTTTTAAAAGGAGTGGCTTAAGCTCCGCGTTTAAAAGTTGTTTTTGAAAAGAAACCGAGTGGTTTTTGAAAGTGTTCCAACGACTTTACTTTGGTTTATTTTTTTGCATTAATTTTTAATGCGTCCCATCGTTTAATCCTACCATTGCAGAAAACAACCAAAATATGACGTATGCTTATGCCATCCGCATTCGCCACGGGGCCCCGTCATTACCCGTTAGGTTACTTAACTAATGACAGAGCGGGGGCTGGACTAGCGCGGATGCAAAACATACGCAACGCCTAAATAGATATCATACATAGATATATTGCAATGATAGCCATTCCAGATCACAGATGAACACATTGGATATACTAGGAATCCGCAATTCGTACGAGCCTGTAACGAAAAACGGATTACACGGTCACGGTGAATAGCCAATACCCCACCCAAGACCCCTACGGGTGCGGCAAACTACCCGCCAAATACCCGAAGCGAAGCAACCTCCCTCAACGACGTGAGTAGGCCACTCGGCACTTCGAGGTACCCGGTAGTTTGTGCACCCCCTCCATGGGTCTATCCTAGGAGCAAAAACAGTAAAAGAAATTATACAATGATGGCTACAACCTCATCCCGGTTATGCGGCCAAATAAATAATATTACATCAATTACAAATTTACATGAATTGAAAGAAAAGAAAACTCTCATCTTACAACCCCCCGGCTATTCACCCGCGATAATCCAATGAATTCATATACGCATACCATCAACATTACAGATCACAGATATGTATAACCCCCAATAATCGACATATAGCGATTAACAGACGTTCAATACATATACCACATCACAGATATAAACCCGTTAGCCTTAGTCTTTAGAAATTCGATCAAAATACGGTTATTTTAAGCCCCAAAAACAAATTTTGCTTTCTGGAAAATCTGGGCAGAAAAAACATACTGTAAATATCCCAAAACACCCATATGACCACACTGCAAGGAAAATCGTCCACGGCCGATTCAACTCGGCCGCGGATCCGCGGCGTGAGCAAGCTCCTGCCGCGGTTCCGCGGCGCGTTGATCGGCTCTCTGGACCATTTTCCTACAGTGTGCTCTAAAAACCCTGAGTCTAATTTTAAGCCAAGATTTATTATTTTTGAAACAGAGGAAAAATTCGACAGAAAGTATGCAACCCGGGCGTGTTTCGCGACTTTTTCTCCGATCGAATTTCTAGTTGTTTTGCTAACATGTTAGATAGTGTTTAACCTGGCTACCACTGTAAGTCCATGCTACCCTTCCCCGGTACTTACGGGGTTGCGGAAATGGTGAAAAAAGATTTTCTTTAGGGTTGTAACATGGACTCATAATACGGATCTTTGTTAAACAACTACCTAACAACCTAACTAGGAGTTTTACCTACTCGGTTAGGGGGTTATACCTTTCTTGAACTCCTTCGTCTTCAACTCTTGGAGGTGTACGGATCGGCCTCACCTCGTCGGCTCCTCGCGCCGAAGATGGATCCACCCGAAAGCTTCTACCTTTTGACTTCTACTTCAAACTTGAAGAAACTAGAGCACATAGCTTGCTAGGCCTTGTGAACTAGGATGAGTAGAGGATTGTTTTGGTGTTTTTATCTCTAAGGCAATGGTTCTCAACTCATGAGAGGGGGTTGCCTTGAGCTAGAGAGAGCAAGAGGAAGAGGGAGAGCTTGAGCAAGAGAGAGAAATGAAATGAGAGAAAAAAAATGAGCAAGTCTTTTTCCATCCAAACTCTCATAATCCAAAATCATCATAACAAGTAAGAATAATTGAGTATAATGTAATTGTTGTTATCATGACAAATGACAATATCATTTCTTGCATTAAATGCAAATTGTGAACAAAACAAGAAAGCCAAAGTCAATGCAAACAAATGATAGCCATTGTCATGATGGTGGTCAACAAGTCCAACCTAATCAACCGGTCAACAAAAGTCAACAAGTCAACAAGGTCAACCTTTCAACCCTAACCATGTCACTATAATACTCAATTAATATTATTGTTAATCATATTTCTTATTCTCATTAGGGTTTAGCAAAAGTCAATAGTCAACAGTCAACAACCCTAATGAGAATCCTCTGCCTCTGTCTCTCGGTCAACTGTGCATACACCCCGCATCCGCGTTCCGAGGAACACGAATACAAACGAGATAAAACCAATCCCAAAACGTACACTAGGATCTGGCTTAAACCAAAGCCCACTAGTGTTAACTGTTCGGACACTAAACGTGCACAAGTTCACGGATGTGACCGAACCCTGTCGCAAAACCATGCAACCTCTACTCTTTTGCCTAAACGCGAATAGCTCTCTGTGTGGAACTCTAAAGACTCGACACTACGCTGGCAGTGGGTTTAACCACAGACCGCAAGCGGCACTAGCTGTGCGTAACGGCCCCCAAGTAGATGCCGATAAGAAGACGGACGAGGTGAAACCCATCTGAACTCCTACTGAGCCTGAATGTGACATTCTCCGTACAGTCCGGTCTGTTCGTCTGAGAATATCGCATGGCGGGCCTAGGGGCGGTAAACGTCAGTCCCCTAATAGCGGTACAAGTCGTGTCGGAGTGTAGCCCAGAACACCCTGAGATAACACTGGAAACCCACCAGTATATCTCGCTTGCCCTGGCCAGGGACTACTTGTGTAATGGCTCTCCTAGACACAGCGCGATATTAACCCCCAATACCGGGAGAGACGAATCATATCTAACCGTCACTGCCTCCATATGCTTCGGGACTGCACCCAACTACTACCTGTTTGCACGACTCCTTTGAGCCGTGGTAGGGTAGTAATCAAAGTACAGTGGGAACACACTCGAGGCGAAGTGACAGTGTCAAGTAAGCGGACTATGCTGTACTCATGTCACCTGGGAACTGATAACTGACGATAGGTATAGTACCAACCAATCAGTTCTCGACGAGTCCTGTCCATTGTACTCGTAACCTAACGAGCACCCGCATACTATCTCAAGTATGACGTACTGACGGCTGTGGGACAGACCGTCTTCCCTGCTGGGATGAGAAGCACATACGCTAGTCTACTTCGGAGTATCGATGCCCTGTCTCGATAGTCCTACGACTAGGGACCTGTATAAGGATGTGCTTGTGGATCACCCAGCCCCCACGAGTGTGACTGCCATCACAACGCTGGTAATCAAGCAAAGATCCTAAGGGCTCTACTAATATGCATAAGCAATATGCTAAAAGAAACGCATGCACATATTAAAGTAGAAACAAACCAAGTAGCATACTACCATTTTGAGCAAGATTGTCTATACAAGGTGAATATCCCAAGCTTCCATTAAGTAATATACATACTAGTATGATACAGTAATGGCCTCTAGGGCATATACACTAACAATTAGACGTTATTTGTTAGTTATATTCACTGAGTTGGCAACTCACCCCCCGTTGTTCCACAGTTCCTTGCAGGGGTAGAGGGGACAGTTAGCGGCAGGGCAGATCTACTTTTCGCAGCTTATATCGCATCTTTTGATAGGTGGGTTATATATGTAGTAACCTTCTCTTTTGGTATTGTATTTTGTATCTAGAAAATCTCCATCAGACTTGTATTAGACTTAGAGTGAGAGATGGTTATATGTAAATTAATTGGCAGATGAGTTGGTTTAGTTTTTTATAAATGGTTATTTCTCCTTATTGATGTCATATACAATTAAATAATTGTCTCCACTATTGATATTGTTGATCTCAACTAGTGATGCAACCAAATTTTACACCTTATACGTGTCTTTATATCTTAGTTCATAACAACTGTGATTTTTACAAAAAAACTAAATTTTATATAAAGAATTCCGCAAAAAGGATTTTAATCTTGGTTTTCGGCTTACTCGGATTGTGTATATATCTTTAGATATTATACAATCTAAGTGCCGGTCACATCCAAACTTTGGGTCGTGACAGTGCCAGTCGTGGTGACAGCACTTGATAGATCAGTATTTATGTGTCTATGTGAGACACTTGTTTTCATGATATTTTTATTCCTTTATATGTATATATTAGTGGAGTGGGACGCTAATATATATGTATACATATCGATTCATATACTTCATCATATTTATTCATGCAAACACAGGATATGTGGGATATACTGATATTGTACACACAGGATATGTGGGATATACTGATATTGTAGACACAGGATATGTAGGATATAGTGATATTGTACACACAGGATATGTGGGATATATTTGATGTTGGATATTCAGGATATATGAGATTTACTTGATGTTGTACATTAAGGATATATGAGACTTACATGATATGAGAGCTAATTTGGGGGCTGATTTGTGGAAATTGGGATTCGGATTGTCTTGTTGGATTTTGGTCCTACCACGAGGTTAGGATTTCCGTGGGAATGACATATTTTATTCCATACTCCTCATTTACTGTTTATGCACTGTTTCATGTATTAGTAGTACCTGATAGAGTACCTTCCATGACTATTGCATTTACATACTTTATTTTATATGCATTACTTCATGTACTAGCAGTACCTGATAGAATACCTTACATGATGGTCGCATACATATTGTCATATTATTTTTCATGTATTGTAGTACCCGCTAGAGTACTTTTCATGACTATTGCACATACATACTGCCATCTTATTGCTATCAGCTTGCAATGTGTTAGATTCGCGTTGTACGTGCATACATGCCATTACCTGCATATGTTATTTACTATTCACGAGTTGGCAACTCACCCCCATTGTGCCACAATGTTTTGTAGGTGTTCCTCAGAGTAGTCAGAGGCAGGGCTATTTTCATCCATCGTATCATCTTTGCTGCGGATACCGTTTCGCCTGACAGTGTGCAGTTTTGCTTAGGTAGGTTTTGCGGTTATCCGATATTGCTTGTTGTATATTCGTTGTATCCTGTGCTCTCCATCTACTATTATCTTGTATGACTTAGAGAATTGATGTGAGGACGATATTGTATTTCATTTTGTGACTTGGAGGTCTTTTATGCAGTTTTATTCATATCGTCTCTTTCTTCGCTACGGCGTCGTATATCTGTGGTGGTGGTTGTTTTCCGCCGTTGGGCGTGTATTTTGCTCCCGTTTGGGATGCTTTTACTTATATTATGTTGTACCCATTTTTGGGGCTTGTTTTACAAAGGAGGTGCTGCCAAAATTTTAAAGGAATAAAATTTGGACTTTAAAGAATTTGGTTTGAGATTTCAAAAGTTTTAACAATGTTCTTATTTCTTACTACTTTTGATGGTTTAGATTGCTTGGTTTTCGGCTTACTTAAATTGTGTTACGCCTGTAGACGTTGCATAGATTAAGGGCCATCACGTGCCATTTTCGGGTCGTGACATAACTGTTCCTAGTCGAGGGTGTATCGAGACAGGACATCGATAATCCAGAGTAGACTAGCGTATACGCATCTTGACCCATATGATGGGCGATGGATGATCCTATATCCATCGGTGTTTGACATCAAAGATGGTGTACGGGTGCTCAGTGGAGACTGGGTACACTGAACGGACTCGCCGAGAACTCCTAGATGGTATTATACCTATAGTCAGATAGCAGTTCTTTGATGACACTGGTACAGGTTAGTCTGTAGACCCGAGATCATCATAAAGTCTTGTGTGATTCCCACTGTGCTTTGATTTCCATCTTACCACGTTCATGAGAACGTGCAAAACGGTGGCTTTTGGGTACAGTCCCGAATCACATGGAGGCAATGAACGATGGGTGGGGTTTCGTCTCTCTCGGTATTGCGGGTTGATGTTACGCTGTGTTCGATTGGCTATAACTTGAAGTCCCTGGCTAGGGCTGATATGGAGATCTACTGGTAAGTGTTATCAATAGTTTCTCAACCCATTATGAGCCTCACATCGACATGACTTATCGGTTACTGGGGTCTGACGTTTACCACCCCTAGACTGGATATGCGACATATCAAACGAAGAGACCGGATTATACGGTAGTGTTACTGATTGGATTCACAAGAGTGTGTGCAGGCTTGCTTGTTGATCTTCTGATCGTCCAATACCCGGGTGGCTGTTACGTTTAGCTGACCGCTTGCAGCTTGTGGGTGTTTGATATGATCATCACCTACTGCCGGCGTATTGACGATTCTTTAGAGTCCTACACAGAGGTTTCCCGGCTCAGGCAAAACGGAGTAGGAGCACATATGTGATATGTGCGGGACCGAGATTAATACGATATGAGATACCGTATTCTATTCTCGCGATATGTGATATCGGTCGGGTATATGTGATATAGCCGGGTTATCGGATCAAGTGTTGATTCGATAAAAAGATTCATATTATATTAGTCGGAATAATGTAATATAGCCGGGTTATTAAATCAAGTGTTGATTTAATAATTTAATGTATAATTATATATGTGATATATTTTATTACATTAACTAATATAAGCTCACTTAAATGATTCTTTTTCTCACTTGATGATACATTGATATATATGTGATATATGTTAATTGTATTATTTTCTTTTGTTACAAAACATTATATATGTGATATGTGATATTGTAACATGCTAGGGTTACACATGCAACTAGGGTTCATGAGCATTTTACCATGGTTGTTATTATGGTTGGATTTTTAATTGTTTTAGTAAATTCAAAATTGTGTTGAATTAGTCATGAGCTTGGATGAAGCTTGTAGAACAATGACCAAGTCAACCAATTTTGTTTTGGCTAAGATATTTGTTAACCTAACCCTAACCAATTTGCCATGGTTAATTCTCTACAAGGGTTAAGCATGGCATGCTTAACCCTCGGTTGCATTTCTGAGCTCAATGATAATTAATTATTCATCACACTTATCTTCTTCTTCCTCCTCACAAAAGCTCACTAGCTTTTTCTTTTTTGAAGAATTAAAGTGAGATAAAGAAAACTAAAGAGAGCAAAATTCCTACTTCATCATCCTCGTCTATTCTAGCCACTTAGATTAGGGTGTTTGCTTCACTAATACCTCATTAGTGAAGTGAGAGCTTGAGTTTGTGATTCCTCAAGTTAGATCATCTTGGATTGTGAAGTCTTCAAGAAAGGATGTCTCATTCACCTCATGAAACCTCTATAGAGTTCGGGAGCTTGATGATCGCAGCGAAGAGACCTCAACTCGGAGCTTATGAAGCGAAGGAACGGACTACAAAGGTTGTAATCTCTAACTCTTAGATGTTAAGTTGTTAACATGAGTTTTAGTTTGATTCTTTAGCTTAAGATTCATGGTTAGGGTTATCTATAATGGCAAAAATTTAAACTTGGCGTGGATGATGCCTCCCGAAACCTCGCTGTCGTTGTAGGTATCCTAACAGTGGTATCAGAGCCTAGCTGGAGAATTAGACGGATAAGTATAGGATTACGAAACCGAAATGAATCCGAAACTTGAAACCAAATTACCTAATTTCTGTCGAATTTGAAAAATGCTTTAAAAAAAATTTAAACAACTACAGTGTGTTATATGTGATATAACATGAACACCACCAAAAATTGAAGCAATTTGACCCAATTCTGGCCGGCCACAAGAATGAAAATTCCGAGCTCCTCGGGATAATTTTGGATTCCAGGCTTCAAATTTTGGTAATGTTCCAGTCTCTGGATTTTAGGGTTTCAGGTGTTGTTTGTTTTTTCTAAATTTGCATGTGATGCTAATTTTCTGCATAGGCAATTCAGACTGTTTCGTATTCGTAATTCTATTTTGTTTTCGGGTTAATTTAGACAATGTTAAAAGGTTCGAACGGATATCAATAACTCACTTTTTCCTTTGCTGGAAATTTTACCAAGTGTTGGATTTTTCTTTAGTTTAAAACTTTCAGAAAATCATGCAAGCGATTCTGTGAACCCTCTAGATGAACGAAACCTTAACTCGATTATGTGACCGTAAAAACCACCACTAAACCCTATGGTTTGTGGTAGTTTAGCGGTGCCACATGTGAGGCAATGGTTGACCCTTCTACGGCTAGTTCATAGGAGCTGTGGCATGTTTTGGAACTTTTTGAACTTCGCTCAAGTGTTGAGCTCAATTGGGAAATTTTGGGTGTTTGTTTATTCGATCGGAAAATTTAACATTGTCTAGTTCTCTGTAATGTGATACAATATGTGGAATTCATATACTTAGGCATGAAATCCGTAATATGTGATATTTCGGGTTTACGATGTCTAAGGTGATTATGGATTCCGATGTTGTAGTTTTTCACTTTCTTTTCTGCGACCGTAAGTGTAATATATGGAGTATCGCCGGTTTCGTTGATATACATCAACGACAATTGGGATACGCAAATTTACATACGTTGATGACATGTGATGTTATGTGTTGCTGTGATATGTTATATTGGATCGTCGCGATTTGAATAGCCGGGGGTTTAATGTGAGATGAGGGTTTTTATTTTCATTCATGTAAAATTCAATTGTATGTAATATTCTTTTATTGGGACACTTTCGGGTTGAAGATGATGTCACTATTGTATATTATTTACTTTTCCGCATTAGGATAAACCCAAGGAGGGGAGAACAAGTAACCGGGTTCTAGGGTCCAGTGGGAGGCCATCTCGAGGAGTCGAGACCGGGTCTCCTAACCATAGAATTGGTAGGGTTACTTGCCGCTCTCCTAGGGGTCTAGGGATATGGGTTTGGCTATTCATCGCGACTGTGGAATCCGTGTTTTATACAGCCTCACAATAAAACACGGACCTCCAAGTATACCCAATATTTCATATGTTATCTTCTGCTGTTGATATACTGTGATGTGATCATTTTATATGCGTGAGACGAATGCTTTATTATTATATATATGATATATAATAAACGTTGCTTATGTTTTATACCCGCGCTAGTCCCGCCCCGGTATGCCGTTAGTTAAGTAACCTAACGGTGCATAGCGGGACACTGTGGCGAATGCGGATGGCATAAGCGTACGTTGTATTTTCGTTTCTTCTGTGATGCTTAGGAAGCTTAAATGATGGGATTCATTAATGTGATTAATGAAAGAAAAAGAAACTTAAAAGATGTTGTAGAATCAAATTTATAAAAAGGGTAACTCTAGTTTTTTGCTTTGCATAGCGGTATTCCTTGTAGAATATCCAACACCTTATTCGATAAGGAAAGAGCCGAGATCCCTTCACCGGGAGTGACCTCTTTAGCGAAACTAGCAGATGCTACAACTCACTCGGTTTTTTTTTTGATTGCTTCGATAGTTCTTGCTTTGCATAGCGGTTTTTGTCAAATATCCTGCACCTTATTCGATAAGGAAAGAGCCGTGACCCCTTCACCGGGAGTGACCTCTTTAACGAAACTAGTAAAATCCTCAAAAACACACCTTTTTCAAAAATCACTTGTTTCTACAACGATATCAAGTTCATTACGCTCATGGTTTTCTGAAAACCTGCGTAGCCCTCCGTCATTTCAGATAAGTACTACTTGGTATTCATGCTACGTTTGTTGGCCAGCGTCAAGGCGTAGTGTGCGGTAGCTAACTAGTGCTTATCTGCAACATATGATGGGATTGGATTAGGGTAATCGTACGAGTTTGTTGGCCTGCGTCAAGGGTCGTGCGGGTGGGTTTAATTCAATCAGGAAATGACGGGTTGAACTTGACCAGCGGACTATGGTTTGTTAGCCCGCGTCAAGGTCATAGCACGCTAGTGGTAAAAGCATTATCGGGAATTTCAAGTATTGAAATTTGCAAAGAGATTGCATACCTTCTATGAGATAGTTAGATCCTGATACCTACTGCGAGTAAGAGTTACTCCTGGGAGAGTTTTACACATGACAATTAGCCGATCAAGTAGGTGTCTAGAAAGGTGTTACGGGGTTATGCCTCTGGGAAAACGAGGTTTATTTTAATTAGGTCCGTACAAAAGCACGGGGAACCTCACTCAAAGTACCAACACTGACCTGGCTGAAAGATTGGCAAACTTGTAAGGTGTAATTAATCCCGGCTAGTCTTACCTTTTAGAGTTTTAAGGAAGATTTGATAAAACCAGTGGGAGCCATTCTGATTAGATAAGATAATAACCAATCTAATCTTGCAGGAGCATACGCTAAAGTGTTTTCTTCTCTCTCTCCAGGTAGCGACCATGTCAGGCATTAATCAAGATAATAATATGGATGTATTGACCGAACACGCTTATTATAATGAGCAGGGGATCATTGGTTCTTTTCTTTCTTATAATTGTTATAAGACTGAACAGGAAATAGGGGAATATCCAGATTTTCACGCCACCCAAACGAAGAACAAGCATGCTGATGCATCTTCTTCGGGTCTGTTAGTTATCGAGAACTGTTTCTCAGTTCTCTCTATGTCCTAGGTATTAGATACCGGATCGGGATCCTACATATGTAATATGTTACATGGGCTATGAAAAGGAAGAGAACTGGGAGAAGGCAATCATTCCATAAGAGCAGGGAATGGTGCAAATGGTGCAAATGTTGCAGCCAAAGCTGTTGGCGAATATCACCTTGTGTTACCAAAAGGTAATACATTGATTCTGAACGAATGCTATTACATTCCGACCCTGATATGCAATCTTATATCAGTTTCTTTATTGAGTAAAGAAGGATATAATTTTGTAGTACAGGATAATATTATGAACATCTTCTAGAATCAAAAGTTGATTGGATCAGGCTCGTTAAATAACGACATATACGTTCTCAATCAAACTATAGTACTTAATATGCAAAACATACACAAAAGGAAGAGTTCAGAAATGAACGAATCATTCTTGTGGCATTGTAGACTAGGTCATATCAATGCGACACGACTAGATAAGTTTCATAAGGATGGTTATTTGAATTCGTTCGAATTATCATCTTATGATACTTTCCAGTCATATCTCAAAGGCAAGATGACAAAAACTCCGTTTAGTGGACACGGAGAAAGAGTTACGGAACTCTTGGGACTGATACATAGTGATGTATGCGGTCTCATGTATACACATGTGAGGAATGGTTCGTCGTACTTCATTACATTCACTGACGATCACTCAAGATACGGACATGTGTTCCTGTTGAAACACAAGTCTGAAGCTGTAACGTTTTAAAAATAAATAAATAAATAATTAATTAAATAAATAAAAATCCTTTAGGCTAATTTTCTGATTTTCGGTAAAATAAACCGTATTTTTTTCGTAAAACTTAACCATAATTATTTTTCAACATAAATTTAAAAAGACCTATTTTAATTATGTAATTACTAGTAAATGGTGTTTATTTAGTGACTTATAAATTATTATTTTACTTAAATATTTTTCCGTAATTAATTACTTTAAAAATTAACATAAGCTTTTAAATGTGCATTAAATTTGTGTAAATTACAAATTTGAATGGGTTAATTTAGCAAAAGTGAACCCTTACATATTGTAATCTAGTGTGTATCATGAAAAATTCATTTCCAAAATTTTCCATGGTTCTAGAATTTTCTAGGATTAACTTAGAAAAGAAAATAAACAAAAATTAATTAAAAATGTTGAAAAGACATAAAAGAAGTATCAATTGGAGAACTTTCTACACAACTTTCATCATCTTTTTCTTTCTCTCTTTCTTCCCTGTCCTTGGCCGGCCTCACCCCCATGGCAGCCCTCCAAATTTGCCAAGCTCATTTTCCCTTCAAAAATCATTAAAAATTCAACAAAATTCCAAAAATAAACCTCAAAATCAATATTCAATCTCTACCATTTTCCTTTGACCTATTTAGCATGGATTTTGGAGTAGGAAACCATTCTTTTGGAGGCATATTTTCATGTTTGGATCTCATGATGTGGAGGTATAATTCTTATCCCAATGATTAATTGTGGTTAAATGCTTTAATCTAACATATTTAGATTTTCTTAATTGATTCTATTAGCAAGTTTAAAATTCAAGATAGGGTTTCTAAAATCAAGTTAGGGTTTTTATTAATTGAGTGGGGTTATAATATGTAGTTTAACATTTTTAGAAAGGAAAAATCTAGCATGGTTGATGTATTGTAAATTGTTCATTCAAAATTGTTTAAATTAAACAATTTTGCTAACTAGGTTTTTACAAAATATATATGTTTGTGATATAAAATTCTAATTATGGTTTTTATCATTAGATTGTGATTTTAATGAGAATATTAACATGTTAAAGGAATGAAAAACCTAATTTAGTTACTAGTTTCAAATTGATAATGGAACATAATGTGATAAATATGCTATTTTTGCTAACTAGGTTTTAGAAATTTCTTAAATAATTGAGATTTAAAATCTAATTATGGTTTCATGACATTATTAACATCATAAATTGTGGTTTAATAATTTATTTCATGCAAAATCAAGTTTAATTGTGGAATTGGGAAGTTTTGCTTACAAGGTGTTGAAATCGGATAAAACTTCAAATTAGAATTTTCAATTTAAGACAAATTATTGTGATAAAAATATAGTAATGGTTTATATAATCTAGTTATGTTATTTAATGAATATTATGACCATTAGTTTCATTTAAACATTAAGTTTTGAAGTAAAACGGGACGTTTTCTAGGTTTTTGCGAAATAGAACGATTTGATCGATTTTAAGGTTTCGATTATTTAAACCATGTTTTATATTATAAATAATGAGTTTTGGAACTACGAGTTATTTTTTGGAGTTTATCTCGATCAATCGGTGTTTGTAGGCCGATATCGAGCGATATTTGGTTCTTTTGCATGAGCGGGTCATAAGTTTTATCCTATGCGCGTTTCGTGTGTCGTTTTGGTTTTGTCCGTGATCAAGTTTACGATATTATATATGTTTGCTTATAGGTACCCCTCACGTGAACTTCGGACGAGGAAGAAGAGGAGGGCGACATCAACTTCGACAGACAAGGGCCAGGTGAGTAGATGTATATCTACGGGGGAAGTCGGGTGGATGGCGTTTAGCACCCCCGCAAACGTAGAATAAGGATATGACTTACTGTTATTAGGAAGTCGGACGTGACCTTAGATTCTCGGTGAGTAGGATCCTATTCAAGACTTTTGGTTGGACTAGATCGATTTAGAAAGACTTAACCGGAGAATGGATGCCTTGGAGGGAATTCATAGGTTTCAGGTAGACAAACACACACGCACGCACACATATGACTTGGTGTGTGTGTGTGTGTGTGTGTGTCTATATATATATATATATATATATATATATATATATGATTGATGTGTAGGATTCTATAGGTATATATATATATATACATACATATAACATATACACGTGATATGGGGAGGTTATATGATATCCGGGAAGGAGTCAGTATGATTGGGCGTGATGCCGTGAGTTAAAGATATACGATCGAGTATGATATGAGAAGTACTCTGATATTAGAGGATCGTTGGGAAATGAGAAAATGGATAGTTATAAATGAACGATAATAGGTGATGATGACATTGAGATATACGAGACTCTAGAATAGAACCCGGATTGTAATATGTTAATTAATCACTATATGATATATGTGTGACTCGATCACGATAAGATATATACATGACTTAGTCACGATATGATATATGTGACATGATATTTCTCAGGACCATTTGACGATTTATATTTACACAGGCAATGATAATATTTGATGATATTGGGATGTATGCGATTATAGCACAGTACCCTTGATCATGATATTCTCTGACGATGATATTATACAAATAATGACGTACATAGGTGATACTTGACCCGTACCCCGATTTTGGGATGTCGTATGTTGGATTTTACCGTACGAGGCATAGATGTGATGATTGATCCGCACTCTTGATTCGAGAAAGTCGTACTATGTAGGTGACGCTATTGAGGCTGGATCGCCGACTATTAAAGATATGGACTCAGACCTTAAGTGGATTCTTATTTTCTATCGACTAGTTTCTTTAGTTTAGTTCCTTAGTGGGTTAGATAGATACCAGTTTAAGCTCGAGTCATATAGTTGTAGTTAGATATGTGTATTCCAAATGAGTGGTTAGTACACTTTCATCTTTTTATTTAGATTGTAATCATCACGTTGCATGTTAATACATATGTTTCTTTAGTTAATATGAAACTCTGCCTGTTAGGACACCAGCACCATTACCGATGATGCGCATGTTCCTCGTACACTTATTTGCCGGCTCACACACATCATCATCGGTAATTACATGTCACGTACACTTTAGAACATATTATCTTTTATTGATAGAATCAGCGAAAGGCTAAATCAATATAATATTGTGATTACTCTCATGTGTTAGTCTAGACATTGCATTTATTTCTTAGACATTTCATGCATTCACATTTTCATGTTATCATGCAGTATTGTGGGCTTATGCCGATACTTATTATTTACTTACTCATGATTTTGGGATTTTGTATTTCTATGGGATTTATGGATTTTGGGGAAACCGCAAGAATATATATTAAAAACTTCTCTCTTTCTCCGTCTCTTTTTAAAATATAAGTTGCGGTTTTCTCGTGATGTATGTGTCGTCCACCATGAGATTTCATGTTTTCTGTTGGATTTCGAGACCCAATTCGAGGAGTGGATGAACCGTCTCGGGTACAAGGTGGGCCCGGTATGGTATCCCGGGGTAAGAAGATCGAGTTGTAGACGATGAGCCTGGCAGGGGAAGACTACTTACTGGTGATGTCTGGCACGGCGGATATCCGGAGGATACCGCCCGTTGTCGTGAGATTTGATAATATGGGCCGATCCGGACTGACGGAGCCCGAGATATTGAGACTATGAGTTATTGAGACATTGAGATTTATATGTTTTGTATCGATGCTTGACACGGACTTCCATGGATTTCATTGCTATTTCAGATTACCATAAATTTTTTACTATGATAAAGTTAAGGATTTCTTATACAGATATGATCAGATTTCATAGGTTATTGTTTTACATTAATGGTGCATGCATACTCATACACACAACATGTTACTACTTGAGGAACTGACACGAGCACTGAGCATTGCACATGCGCATAGTTTATCACCCTGCACTACTAGATGACTAGTGATATATTAAGTATATTATTATGACCTAGGATAGCGTCGTGCATTTGATTTCTTCTCGCAGATGTCTTCTACTCACGAGTTGGCAACTCACCCCCGTTGTGCCAAGTGTTTCTACAGGTTTCGATGTACAGGTTTCCTTGGCAGCTTGTTGGCACACCATTTTCATTCAGGGTGATTTGCTTGGTAGGTTGGTTCACTTGCATCAGAACCGCCGTTGTATATTATTATTTTATTTGTATCTAGTAAGCTCCATCAACCAGACATGTATTACTTGATAGTTTAGAGGACCAGTTGTTTATTTCGACCTTAGAGTCGCGCTTGTATTATTATGGTTTCTGGTGGATTTGGTTTTCTTTTGTGTTTTGAGCCTCGCCTTTCGGCGTTGTATATTATAGTGTATTGTGTGGTTGTTTCCGCCTTTTCGCGTAGAGCTAGCTCCCGCTTGGGGATGCCTTTTTATTGTTTGTATATATTATTCTTGTTTTTACCCGTTTGGGACCAGTTTTTACAAAGGAGACTCTGCCGACATTTTTGAGAAAATTTGATGTTGCTTTTAAACTTGTTTTCCTACATGTTTTCCTTTACTTCTTCTTTTATATGGTTTAGATTTCTGGGCTTCGGCATACTTAGATTACGTTGCGCCTCTAGACGCTTCGTAATTTAAGTACCGGTCACATTCTGTACCTTCGGGTCGTGACAAAGTTGGTATCAGAGTGCTAGGTTTAACCCTTGTCTACGTTTAGGTTGACCTTGGTTGATGGAGTAGGTGACTTAGGTAGAGTGACGTACCGTGGGTATGATCCGCGGCATACTTACGATACGCTACTCTGCTTAAGAAGCCTTAGGATGTAAGTTTCTTTGCACCGTTTTCTATTCGTTCCTTTCATCTATCTCCGTCGATATCGGATGGTGGTTTCTGTTACCACGGTCACACGGGAAGAGGGAGCTGTGACTCGAATGCGATGACTGTAGGGTATCGTTTATTCTTGAGGATTGAAGCATTGTTTAGCGAGCGGACGAAGGGTATTCACATGCCGTCCAGACGAAGTTAAAAGGTTCGAACGAATGTCAGAAACCCATTTTCCTAAGTTTAAGCTATTCGGAAGAACATGGTGGTATTTCTATGGACCCTCTAGAAAAATGAAACCCTAACTCGACATAATGACCACGAGAACGCCTTTGAACCTTAGGGTTTATGGCAGTTATGTGGTGCCATTAGTGAGGCTTGGGTTTGCCCTTCTACGGCTGGTCCGCGATGCTAGGGCATGTACTGGATATTTTTAAACTGTACTTGAGTGTTGAGCTCTCGGGGAATTATGGGATTTTGATGAATCGATCGAAAAGTTTAACGTAGTCCAGATATCAGGTGAAGGGATAGATTACGTGGGAGGCTCTCGATATGAGCATAGCCGTTTGTAGCGCAGTCAGCACAGTGATGAGGAGACGAGTCTGAATCGGTCGACATTAGAAAAGGTACACATTGACGATAGTGTTTACGATTGTGATTTGGTGATTTGAATTTCATATTTCCGTTGTTTGGATTTTGGTATTTTGAGGATTTTGTCCATGATTGGTATTTCCTATGTGTACATTCATTACACTCTATTCGTGTTTCATATATCAGTGTTATTGATGTTGTTTTGTACATACCCAGTGCACTCGATCTGGATTTATACATTTGAGATATTGATTTGATTTTGTGCATATGGGTTGCACATAATTTTGACGTATGCTTCGACATAGCTTTCATGCATTTTTCGTACTGTGATTTCGATTTTGATATTCGGTGTATGTTTTTCGTGAACTATGTGCACTTGATTGAGATTCTTGCTCACACTTAGCGCACTTGATGCGATTTTGTGCACACCAGATGCACTAAATCGGGGGTTTGTGCAGATTAGATGCACCTGATATTATCGTCACGCACGGCCGTTGCACTTGACAGATGTTTTTGGTGCACACCTGTTGCACTCAGTTTTGTTTCTGTGCGTATTCATGGCATCTGTATTTTGTTTCGATTTCAGTGCGCACCGAACGCACATGATATTTTTATGATGTGATTGGGAATGATTTCATTATGAGCAGTATGTTTTTATAATCATTACTATTTGATTTAGTAATCAGGCTGGACGTGTATATTAAATAAAAGATATATATGTATAGCTATTTTTTTTAAATTAAACGTCCGCTACTTATGCCGTGACACGTGCATCGCACGACGATTTTAAAAAGGGGGTTTTGCATGCTTCTTTATTCAGATGTTTGGACGATTTTACTACGATGCGCACTATATATAAGTTATAGTTTTGATGTATATCATGTTGGTTTTTGTATTGGGCTTTGATATTTTATTCTCACCATAACCCCGATAATTGCGTTATGATTGACGGAGTTTTGAATTTGAGTTATGTATTCGTTTTTCATGCGCATGCATTGGGCTAAGATGTGTTTTACGTATTGATGATTTCGGATCCCCGACGATTTGAGTGTTTTTGCTGAATGTTTTAGTAATTGGGGGGAGTTTTAATTTAAATTCGGGGAACGAATTTCTTAAAGGAGGGAATATTGTAACGTTTTAAAAATAAATAATTAAATAAATAAAAATCCTTTAGGCGAATTTTCTGATTTTCGGTAAAATAAACCGTATTTTTTCGTAAAACTTAACCATAATTATTTTTCATCATAAATTTAAAAAGACCTACTTTAATTATGTAATTACTAGTAAATGGTGTTTATTTATGTTGGATATATGTATGCCCTAGAGGCCATTATATGATAGTGGATGTATTTATAAATGTATATATATATTCAGTGTACATTCTTGCTCGACATGATAATATGCTATCTAGTACTTCTTTATCTGACATGTTGTTTATTCATTCATACATGTTGATAAAGCCCTGAGGATATAAGCTTGACTACTGTGATTATGATGGAGATCATACTAGTGGGACATCTGTAGTTTACAAGCATATCCTGAAAAGTCCCTAGTCGTAGGTGTATGGAGACGGGGCATCGATATACCAGAGTAGACTAGCGTATATGATACTAGACCCATATGATGGGCGATGGATGTTCCCACATTCATCGATGTTTGACATCGAGATCGTATACGGGTGCTCAGTGGTGACAGGGTACACTGGACGGACTCACCGAGAACTCCTATATGGAATTATATCTATCGTCGGATAGCAGTTCTCAGGTGAAACTGGTGCAGGTTAGTCTATAGACCAGAGATCGTCATAGAGTCTTGTGTGTTCTCCCACTGTACTTTGATTACCACCCTACCACGGCTCTACTGAGTCGTGCAAACAGGTGGCCGTTGGGTACAGTCCCGAGACACACGAAGGCGATGAGCGGTAGGAGGGGTTTCGTCTCTCCCGGTATTGGGAGTGGATGTTGTGCTGTGCTCGATTGGCTATATCAGTAAGTCCCTGGCCAGGGCTGTTGAGATTTACTGATAAGTGTTATCAGTAGTCTTGATCTGTTATAGACCATTCATCGGCACGACTTATTGAGTTATTGGAGTCGACGTTACCATCCCTAGACTCGATATGCAGCATATCTGACGAAGAGACCGGACTGTACGGTAGTGTTACCGGTTGGCTCGACGGGAGTTGTGACAGGTTCGCTTGTTTTCTTCTGATCGCTCAATACCTGGGTGGCCGTTACGTTTAGCTAACCGCTTGCGGCTTGGGGGTGCTTGATATGATCATCACCTACTGCCGGCGTATTGACGAGTCTTAGAGTCCTACAATGGAGTTGCCTAGTCCAGGCGAAACGATGTGGTGCGCATATGAGATATGCGCATGGACCCGGTTAAAATGCGCGTATGAGATACCGTATATTAATCGGGCGGTTTGCTTTTAGTCGGGTCGTATGTGATATGACCGGTTTGGTAAATCAACTGTTGATTTATCATTGACCATTAGTTTCTCACTTTAAACCCTTTCTTGTCTTTTTATTGTATGTATGCATGTATGCATTTATTCTCATTCATGAACATAGGATGTGCATGCACACATACATGCATACATAATTCTATCATGGTTGTTGATATAGTGGATGGTGGCAATATAAGACTCACACCATTTATAAAATATATGGATATTATTTTTGGAAAAATATAAATGGAAATGGAAATTGTTATCATGGTTTAATATTTTATTCTTGCACTAACCCTTTGGTTTAACCATTATTTAATTTCTATGGCCATTTTTGATCCAAACTAAATATCTAGATATTTTATAACTATGGTTAAGAATGAGAAAAAGAAAATATATATATTCTCATTTCTCATTTTTATTAATAGATTTATCATTATCTTGAGCTCTTTACAAGTCATCATTTTCTTCCTCCTTTCTCTCTTGCTCTCTAGTTTTCTCTTGTGCGCAAAAGAGTCACCAAGTTAGAATTTTGGAGTGAGAAAACAAACCACATCACCATTCTACACTAGTCTTGCCCATTAGTGTACAGTGTTAGCTTCCTTTTCTTCTCTTGATCTAGTAGAGCTTCAAGCTTAGACAAAGAGGACTCCGGGTGGATCATCGTGGACCTAGAGGATCTCAAGCGAACCTTTTTCCAATCCTCAAGTAGCCAAGGAGTCTAGCGTAGGGAGCTACAAAGGTTGTACTCTCAAAACCCTAGCTTTTACTACTTGTGTTTATGTTAAAGTTATGTTACCCTAAATTTTCTAGCATGATCCTTAAGATAGCTTCTTTAGCACCATATAAATTTTAAATATGGCATGTGTGTTGCCTCCAAACTCTTGTAGTGGTGCTGTAGGAAACCCTTCATGGTATCAGAGCCAAGCTAGAGCTTTAGGCGACGTTTAGGCGAAGTTAAAACTCCGATCGAACCACGAAATACGGAATTAGACCCTTCTCTGGACATTTTTTAAAACTGTGTTTTTTTCTGAATTAAAAATACTTAAAAAATTCAGCAGGAAAATATAAGCATAACTGCAAAAAAAACCACACCATGATCCATACATATCACCGCGGAATCGCGACCAAACCTTGCTTGGGCCGCGGATCCGCGGCCGTACAGAAGCTTTATGGCATTGAATTTGTACAGTAGTGTCAGTAGCTGCTTGTACATATTTTTGGGTATTTTTAATCTGACTCAAGTGTTGAGTGTTCTGGGGATTATTTTGGATTCGTTGATTCGATCGGAAAATTTAATTTCGTGCTGTTTTCGGGTAATTTAGAAAGTACTAAAAAGTTCGAACGGATATCATTAACTAACTTTTTCTCGGCACGAAAAACTTTCAAGTGTTGAATTTTTCTCGAGTTTGAATCTTTCGGAAATACGTGCAAGTAATGTGGTGGACCCTCTAGAAGAACACAAACCTTAACTCGATTATGTGACCGTCTGAACTGCCTCTAAACTTTAGGGTTTGGGGCAGTACGGCGTGCCACATGTGAGGCGTTGGCTTGACCCTTCTACGGCTGGACCACTGCTACTGTGACACATTCTGGGATTTTTGAACTCCGCTCAAGTGTTGAGCTATTTAGGAAATCTTAGGTATTTGATTATTCGATCGGAAAGTTTAATACTGTCTATTTATCTGGAATGTGATAAAATATGTGGAATTCATATAGTTAGGCATGAAATACCAAGTATGCGATATTTCGGATTTACGATGTCTAAAGTTATTGTGGATTCCAAATGTTGTAGTTTTATACTTTCTTTTCTATGACCGTAAGTGTTGTATGTCGCATATTGCCGGTTTTGTTGCTATACATCAACGACAATCGGGGTACGCATACTTACTTATGTTGATGATATGTGATATTATGTGTTACTGAGATTTGACATGTAGGATTGTCGTGATCGAATAGTCGGGTTTTTTTTTATGTGAGATGAGAGTTTTCTTTTCATTCATGTAAAATTCAAATGTAATGTAATATTCTTTTATTTAGGACACTTTCGGTTGAGGTTGATGTCACCAGTGTTGTATATTATTTACTTTTCCACATTAGGATAGACCCAAGGAGGGGAGCACAAGTGACCGGGTTCTGGGGTTCAGAGGGTGGCAATCTCGAGGAGTCGAGACCGGGTCTCCTAAACTCCAGAATTGGTAGGGTCGCTTGCCGCTCTCGTAGGGGTCTAGGGGTGTGGGCTTGGCTATTCATCGCGACTGTGGAATCCGTATTTTCTATTGTTGGCTAAATACTAAATACGGACGTCCTAGTATATCCTATATTATCAAATTTGTGTTTCTGCTGCATGTATACTGTGATGTGATATCTGAGACGAATGATATATTATATATGAGATATATAGTAGACGTTTCTTATGTTTTACACCCGCGCTAGTCCCGTCCCGGTATGTTGTTAGTTAAGTAACCTAACGGTGCATAACGGAACATTGCGGCGAATGCGGATGGCATAAGCGTACGTTGTATTTTCGTTTCTTTTCTGTGATTGGCTTAAGAACTTAAATGATGGGGCTACATTAATATGATTAATGTAAAGAAAATAAACCTAAAAAGATGTTGTAGAATCGGATTTGAAAACAACTCGGCTCTTTATGAAAAAGCTACATTTCAAAACTGCGGAGCTCAAGCCACTCCTTTTGAAAACCATTTGATTCTACGACGATATCAAGTTCAAAGCATTAAAGATTTTCTTAAAAATCATCCGCAACCCTCCGTCATTTTAGGAAGTAGAGTACTTAGTATTCGTGCTACGTTTGTTGACCATAGCCAAGGCGTAGTGTACGGTAGCTAAGTGATGTCTTCCTACAATGCATATGATGCAGATTAATTGGGACGGGCATGTGACTTTGTTGACCTTAGCCAAGGGTCATGTGAACGGGTCTAATTAATCAAGAAATGACGGGTTGAACTTGACTAGTGCTTGTGATTTGTTGACCATAGCCAAGGTCATGAGTACGAGGGGTAAAAACCACATCGGGAATTTCAATAGTTGAAATTTACTATGAGATTGCATACCTTCCATATGATGGTTGGATCCCGATCCCACTTTTGGCAATAGTTGCTCCCAGGAGAGTTTTGCAGTTTATAATTAGCTAACCCATTAGGTGTCTAGAAAGGTGTTAACGGGGCTACGCCTCTGGGAAGACGAGGTTTACTTTAATTAGGTCCGTGTGAAAGCATGGGGAACCTCCCTCAAGTACCGACACTGGCCTGGCTGAACGGTTGGTGAAGTTGTAGACTGTAATTAATCCTGGCTAGTTTTCTTTTTAAGGTTTTAAAGAAAAACTTGATTAAAGCTGTGGGAGACATCGATTAGATAAGATAATAACCAATCTGATCTTTGCAAGAGCTTTCACTGAGTGTATTCTTTTCTCTCTCTTAATGGCAGATACTAATGACAGGACTCAAGCTTCTACTAGATAAAAATAAACTGAATGAGACCAATTATAAAGACTGGCTGAGGAATCTAAATATTGCCTTGACTTATGATAAAGTTTCATATGTCCTCACGGCTCCAGCCCCGCCCGTCCTAGGTCCAAAATCCTCAGTTGCGGATATTGAAGTCTGCAAGACATGGGACGCTGACTGTGCCACGGCCAAATACCTCGCGCTTGCATCGATAGATAACACACATCAAAAGCAGCATGAGAATATGGACGTTCACGCCATATTTCTCCTTACAAAGGAGTTGTATAGAGAGCAATCCCGCGTATTACGATACGAAGCATCAAGAAAACTGTTTCATATGCGAATGGCCCCTGGAACACCAGTAAGAGACCATGTTCTGAAGATGATAGCTCTCATAGAAGAGCTTGAGGACCTTGGATGGACGATGGACAATGAACAATATACGGATATTATTCTGCAGTCCCTCCCCTCCACCTTTGCTCAATTTATAGTTAACTTCAACATGCACAACATAGAGAAGGAACTACCTGAACTCCTTAATATGTTAAGGAGTGCAGAGAGCACACTGAAATCAGTGAAAACTCCCGTTTTGAGTGTTGGGCAATCTTCCTCTTCTCTCCCAAAGGCTAAGGCCAAGGGAAAGATGAAGAAGAAGCCCACCAATCCTAGGGGAGGAGTTAAAAAGGTTAAGGCGAAGAACAAGTCCAAAGCTGGAGAATCGGGGAAAGGGGAATGTTATCACTGCCACAAAACAGGACATTGGAAGCGCAACTGCACGGAGTACTTAAATCTCAAGAAGAAGCATGGGGATGCTTCCGCTTCAGGTGTGTTTGTGACAGAAAACTGTTTTTCAATAAACTCTGCTTCCTGGTTATTAGATATCGGTTCAGGTTCTCACATTTGCAATTTTATGCAGGGGCTGAGAAATAGCAAGGTTTTGAAGACAGGTGACCATACTCTCCGCGTTGGAAATGGTTCCAATGTACATACAGTTGCAGTCGGAGAGTATCATTTAGGGTTGCCGTCTGGGTGTATATTGGTTTTGAACCCATGTTATTTTGTACCTAGTATGCTTTGTAATATAATATCCGTTTCTTTGTTAGACAATGAAGGATATAATTTTGTATTGCAGAACAATGTTATGAACATTCACCTGAATCAAATGTTGGTTGGGTATGGTACGCTTAATAACGGGATATACGTTCTAAATCAACACACAGTTTTTAGCATACAACACACTAACAAAAGAAAACTTTCAGAAATAAATGAAGCTTTTCTTTGGCACTGTAGACTTGGTCATATTAACGAAACAAGACTAAACAAGTTACATAAAGATGGATATTTAAACCCTTTTGAATATAAATCTTATGTGACTTGCCAGTCTTGTATCAAGGGTAAAATGACCAAAACTCCGTTTACCGGACACGGAGAAAGAGCTACTGAGCTCCTAGGCCTCATACATAGTGATGTATGTGGACCAATGTCTACACAGGCTGGAGGCGGTTTTTCATACTTCATTACTTTCACTGACGATTTCTCAAGATTCGGTCATGTATTTTTATTAAAGCACAAATCCGAAGCTTTCGAGCAATTCACTGAATATAAACTCGAAGTAGAAAAACAAACCGGCTTGAGTATCAAAATGCTTCGATCAGATCGAGGTGGAGAGTATCTCAGTACAGAATTTGCAAACTTCCTAAAAGAGAATGGGATTCTCTCTCAGCTCATTCCTCCTTACACACCACAGCACAACAGTGTGTCAGAACGACAGAATCAGACCTTATTAGATATGGTCCATTCCATGATGAGTGATGCTGAGTTACCCGTCTCATTTTGGGGGCATGTATTGGAGACTGCAGCGTTTCTACTGAATAGGGTTCCAACCAAAACCGTATCTACTACGCCATATGAGATATGGCATGGGAAGAGACCATCTCTTAAGAGAATTAAGATTTGGGGTTGCCCGACCTATGTTAAAAAGAAGAATCCGGACAAACTCGAGACACGGTCGGTCATGTGTAACTTTGTGAGATATCCAAGGAATTCTTATGGATATCTTTTCTACCACAAGGAGGAACAAAAGGTGTTTATTTCTCAGCATGCCACATTCTTGGAAAAAGAGTTTTTCACAAATGAAACTGATGGCGATGTGGTGGATCTAGAAGAGGTTCTAGAGACACAAACTACAAATGACGACTCGGTTGAACCGGCTGTTGCAATAGAAACTGAGGAACCTCGGCCACTCCGTAGGTCTGGTAGGACTTTTCGCCCACCGGAGAGGTACTACGGTTTCCTCATTGATGGTGACAGAGAATACTGCATCATGGAGGATGATGATCCTACCAGTTTTCAGCAAGCTATCACGAGTGGAGACTCTGTGAAGTGGCTGGATGCCATGAGATCCGAAATGGAGTCTATGTACACCAACAAAGTATGGACTTTGGACGTTGTACCCCTTGGGGTAAAACCTGTGGGGTGCAAATGGATCTATAAAAAAAAAAGATTGGTGTAGATGGGCAGGTAGAGACCTATAAGGCAAGACTTGTGGCGAAGGGTTTTCGTCAAAGACCAGGTTTAGACTATGACGAGACTTTTTCTCCCGTAGCCATGCTTAAATCCATTCGGATCCTACATGCTATTGCTGCTCACTACGACTATGAAATCTGGCAGATGGACGTTAAAACGTCATTTCTAAATGGAGATTTAGAAGAATGCGTTTATATGGATCAGCCAGAGGGCTTCATTGACAGTGGAAGCAGCGGGAAAGCATGTAGATTGCTTAAATCCATATATGGGTTAAAGCAGGCATCACGGAGTTGGAACATCTGTTTCGATGATGTTATCAAAGAGTTTGATTTCATCAAAAATCCAGATGAACCTTGTGTTTATAAGAAGGCTGTAGGAGAGCTGTCACATTCCTCGTATTGTACGTGGATGACATTCTTCTGATAGGAAATGATATTCCTATGCTACAGTCGGTCAAATCCTTCGTATCACTAAGGTTCTCCATGAAGGACCTGGGTGATGCCACATACATTCTGGGCATTAGGATCTATAGGGATAGATCCAAGCGGTTATTGGGATTGTCCCAAACCAGGTACATCAACACCATCCTAAAAAGGTTTAGTATGGAAGACTCTAAGTGGGGTGCCTTACCCGCTTGTCATGGGGTCACTCTCTCTAATGACTCTTGCCCAAAGACCGATGAAGAGAGAGCTCGCATGAGCATTATACCCTATGCTTCGGCAGTAGGATCTATAATGTATGTGATGTTATGTACACGCCGAGATGTAGCTTATGCACTTAGTGTTGTAAGAAGGTATCAATCCAACCCAGGGGAGAATCACTGGATAGCTGCGAAGAACATTCTTAAGTACTTACGAAGGACTAAAGAATTTTTCTTGGTGTATGGTAATGGAGATCACCAAATGGAGGCCTTTACCTATTCGAGCTTCCAGAGCGATAAGGACGACAACAAATATATCTTCGGGTTTGTATTTACCCTCAATGGAGGGGCGGTAAGTTGGAAGAGTTCCAAATAGGATACCGTTGCAGACTCTACGACGGAGGCTGAGTACATTGCTGCAAATGATGCCGCCAAGGAAGCCATCTGGATGAAGAAGTTCGTCTCGGAGCTAGGAGTAGTTCCAACCATTATTGATCCAATACCATTGTATTGTGATAATAATGAGGCTATGGCGTTAGCCAAGGAGCCCAGGTCCCATCAGCGATCCAGACACATCCAGAGGAGCTTTCATTTGATCCGGGAGGTTGTGGATCGCCGTGAGATTGAGATTAGGATGGTAGACACAAAGAATAACACCGCGGATCCACTCACCAAGGCCCTCTCTCAGCCGCAGCATGAGCGATATTTTGAGACGTTGGGTATGAGATACGCCAATAACTGCCCTTAGTGCAAGTGGGAGATTGTTGGATATATGTATGCCCTAGAGGCCATTATATGATAGTGGATGTATTTATACATGTATATATATATATTCAATGTACATTCTTTCTCGACATGATAGTATGCTATCTGTTTCTTCTTTATCTGACATGTTGACTTGATCATGTTTTTATTCATTCATACATGTTGATAAAGCCCTGAGGATATAGGCTTGACTGCTGTGATTGTGATGTAGATCATACTAGCGGGACATCTGTAGTTTACAAGCATATCCTGAAAAGTCCCTAGTCGTAGGTGTATCGAGACGGGGCATCGATATACCAGAGTAGACTAGCGTATATGATACTAGACCCATATGATGGGCGATGGATGTTCCCACATTCATCGATGTTTGACATCGAGATCGTATACGGGTGCTCAGTGGTGACTGGGTACACTGGACGGACTCACCGAGAACTCCTATATGGAATTATATCTATCGTCGGATAGCAGTTCTCAGGCGACACTGGTGCAGGTTAGTCTGTAGACCTAAGATCGTCATAGAGTCTTGTGTGGTCTCCCACTGTACTTTGATTACCACCTTACCACGGCTCTACGGAGTCGTGCAAATAGGTGGCCGTTGGGTACAGTCCCGAGACACACGAAGGCGATGAGCGATAGGAGGGTTTTCGTCTCTCCCGGTATTGGGAGTGGATGATGTGCTGTGCTCGATTGGCTATATCAGTAAGTCGCTGGCCAGGGCTGTTGAGATTTACTGATAAGTGTTATCAGTAGTTTCTCGATCTGTTATAGACCATTCATCGGCATGACTTATTGAGTTATTGGGGTCGACGTTACCATCCCTAGACTCGATACGCAGCATATCTGACGAAGAGACCGGACTGTACGGTAGTGTTGCCGGTTGGCTCGACGGGAGTTGTGACAGGTCCGCTTGTTTTCTTCTGATCGCTCAATACCCGGGTGGCCGTTACGTTTAGCTGACCGCTGGCGGCTTGGGGGTGCTTGATATGATCATCACCCATTGCCGGCGTATTGACGAGTCTTAGAGTCCCACAATGGAGTTGCCTAGTCCAGGCGAAACGATGTGGTGCGCATATGAGATATGCACGTGGATCCGGTTAAAATGCGCGTATGAGATACCGTATATTAATCGGGCGGTTTGCTTTTGGTCGGGTCGTATGCGATATGACCGGTTTGCTAAATCAAGTGTTGATTTATCATTGACCATTAGTTTCTCACTTTAAACCCTTTCTTGTCTTTTTATTGTATGCATGCATGTATGCATTTATTCTCATTCATGCATATAGGATGTGCATGCACACATACATGCATACATAATTCTATCATGGTTGTTGATATATTGGATGGTGGCAATATAAGACTCACACCATTTATAAAATATATGGATATTATTTTTGGAAAAAGAAAAATGGAAATGGAAATTGTTATCATGGTTTATTATTTTATTCTTGCACTAACCCTTTGGTTTAACCATGATTTAATTTCTATGGCCATTTTTGATCCAAACAAAATATCTAGATATTTTATAACTATGGTTAAGAATGAGAAAGAGAAAATATATATTTTTTCATTTCTCATTTTTATTAATAGGTTAATCATTATCTTGAGCTCTTTACAAGCCATCATTTTCTTCCTCCTTTCTCTCTTGCTCTCAAATTTTCTCTTGTGAGCAAAAGAGTCACCAACTTAGGATTCTGAAGTGAGAAAACAAACCACATCACCATTCTACACTAGTCTTGCCCATTAATGTAAACATAAACTAGCAAGTTAGCAAAGTATTTAGAATATCGATCGGAAAAAAGTCGCAAAACAAGTCCGGAAAAAACCATGTTTCTGTCGAATTTTTATACTGCTCTAAAAATGATTTAACATACATGAAAATTCGGCTCAGGGTTTTGTAAAAACACTGCACAAAAAAAGTCCACTGAATCGATCAAACCACCGCGGTTCCGCGGCAAGAACATGCTTCTTACCGCGGTTCCGCCGCCGATTTGACTCGGTCGTGGACCGGGTTTTGTGCAGTGTTTTTATTTGGCTGTTTTGGGATTTTTAATACATGTTGTTACTACCCAGATTTTCCAGAGAACAAAATGACTTTTGGGGTGATTACAAATCCGTATTTTGATCGATATTCCGTAGACTTTGGCTAATGGATATTATCTCTGATGTGATATATGTATTGAACGTCTACTAATCGCTATACGTCGATTAGTGGGGGTTATACATATCTGTGATCTGTAATGTTGTTGGTTTGTGTATATGAACCCATTGGATTGTCGCGGATGAATAGCCGGGTGGATGTGAGATGAGAGTTTCTTTTTCTTTCATTTATGTAAAATTTGTAAATTGATGTAATATTATTTGTTTGGCCGCACATCCGGGTTAAGGTTGTAGCCGCCATTGTATAATTTCTTTTTACTGTTTTTGCTCCTAGGATAGACCCAAGGTGGGGTGCACAAACTACCGGGTATCTCGAAGTGCCGAGTGGCCTACTCACGGGTTGAGGGAGGTTGCTTCGCTTCGGGTACTTGGCGGGTAGTTTGCCGCACCCGTAGGGGTCTAGGGTGGGGTTTGGCTATTCATCGCGACCGTGTAATCCACTTTTCGTTGCAGGCTCGAACGAATCGTGGGTTCCTAGTAAATCCAAAGTGTTCATCTGTGATCTTGATTGGCTATCATTGCTATATATCTATATATGATATCTATTTAGGTGTTGCTTATGTTTTGCATCCGCGCTAGTCCAGCCCCCTCTCTGTCGTTAGTTAAGTAACCTAACGGGTGATGACGGGACCCCGTGGCGAATGCGGATGGCATAAGCGTACGCCATATTTTGGTTGTTTTCTGCAATGGTAGGATTAAATGATGGGACGCATTAAAATTAATGCAAGAAAATAAACCAAGTAAAATTTGTTGGAACACTTTCAAAACCACTCGGTTCTTTTCAAAAACCAGCTTTTTAAACGCGGAGCTTGAACCACTCCTTTTTAAAAGCTATCTCGTTCCATCGATTATATCAAGTTCACTACGTTCATGGTTTCGCCAAAACCATTCGTAGCCCTCCGTCGTTTTATATGAATATTCAACAGTATTCAAGCTGTGTTTGTTGGCCCTAGTCAAGGCATAGTGCTTGGTAGCTGGTGGGTATTCATATGTTGCATAGATAGATGCGTTGGTTTGGGACAGTCGTATTACTTTGTTGGCCATAGTCAAAGGTATATACGGGTGGGTTCAAATCAACCTGGACAACGACGGGTAGAACTTGACATGTGACTTATGATTTGTTGGCCTTAGTCAAGGTCATAAGAGCATGGGGCAAAAATCCACATCGGGAGTTTCAAAAGAACTGAAACTTGCTAGCGCTGCATACCGTTTGAAGTGTGATGATTCTGGTAGGATTCCTTCAGTTTTGTCACGCGATGATATTTGGATCCCGATCCCTACTGTGAGTATATGCTACTCCTCGGGAACTTTCTCACTTAACGATCAATGCTATAAACCAAGTAGGTGTCTAGAAAGGTGTCAGCGGGGCTACGCCCCCAGGGAAAAGAGGTTACTTAATTAAGGAACTTCGCGAAAACGTTGGAAAACCTCCCTCGAAGTACCGACACTGGCCTGGATGAACGGTTAAGCAAGTATTGTACGGTGAGATTAATCCCGACTAATTCTTCCTTTATGGTTTGAGGAGGGATTCGAGAGACAGTGGGATCCATCCTGTTTAGATAAATTAAAAACCAATCTAAACTTGCAAGAGCATCATGCTGAGTGTTTTCTTCTCTCTTAATTGCAGCGACCCAGTGACCACACCTAGGTTACATCTAGATAATAAAATGACTGAATTTGACTGTTATGACTGGCAAAGGTCTGTCCAGATGTCCATTGCCCATGACAAGCTGGGATACCCTTTAACTAATCCAACCCCTGCAGTCTCAGGTCCAGTTTCCCCTGTCACGGATATTCATATCCGCAAGACATCGGAAAATGACTGTGCGAAAGCCAAGTGCCTCGTATTAGCCTCAGTTGATGGTACATACCAGAGGCAGCACGAGAAGATGGACTCAGTTTCTATCTTCCTCCATAACAAAGATTTATATGGAGAGCAATCTCGTATCGCAAATTATGAGACCTCGAACGAATTGCTTCCAGCGAGGTTGGCTATCGGGTCATCTGTAGGGGGCAACGTCCTTACAGAGACCAGCTCTTTTGAGCTCACGGACCTGAAGACCACGTTGAAGAACGGGTCAGATGCTGACTTAGTTCAACAGTCTCTACCTACTACCCAGAAGGAAACCAGGGAAGTAGAAAGAAAGGGAAGGGCAGAAGTTTCGGGACTGGATGTAGTAAAAGCAGGACGTTCCTATTGTTACGGGAATGAACATTGGCAGAAGGATTGCAGGGCTAGTATAGCCAGTAGCCAGAATTCGAAGCATGTTGTGGCTTCGGCTTCGGGTGTGTTTGTAATAAAGAACTGTATGTCAGTTAACCTTACTTCCTGAGTAGTGGATACCGGATCAGGATCTCATATCTGTAATTCGTTACAGGCTCTGAGAAACCGTAGGGTTATCAAGAAAGGTGATATGACTCTCTGGGTTGCTAACGGAATGAGCATGTATGCTGAATCCTGTAAGTCCGTGATAGCGCCCCGGCCATCTAACAGATGCCGATATGCGGAACAAAACTTTTACGACTGGCGCTATCGCGTACTTTATCCCGGATCGTCCATTAAAGCTAAACTAACCAATTGTAAAGAGGGTAAAATTGTTATACCGAATGAAACGAGTCCTTCGGTCTTCAACCATCATCCCACGCTATGTTGCAACTGATCCGAACTTGCTTGATCTCCGTTCTCATCGTCCAGGTGGCACCACGTCGACGGATCTTTAAACGGGCTCCCGCCTCTTAACCGAGGCAACTCGATCGTCAAGTTTGCCAAAAGAGACGACCAAGATGAAGTAGAGAATGAGTAGAATACTTTGTCTCATTACGTCCAAGGTCACGGACGAACGGTTAAAAGAAGTTGCCTTTTGGAATCGGGTGAATGGAAATTGAACTAAAATGAAATTTCCATACACTAGTATCATAATCATTTCTAATGAAAATGAATCAAAAAATCACCTCACTACAAATAAGTGGTCGGCCAATATATAGAGAGAAGGGAGGTGAGTGTAGGAGAGATCAAGTGGTGACCATTAGCTTTCATCCTTATCATGTCATTAAAGAAAGAATGAATCATCAAAATGCATTAAGTGTAAAAGCATGAATCATGAAGCCTTGTCATCAACTCATTAATGCAATAGAATGAGTCACTAACCTAGTCACTAATCATGAAGCTTCCACACACAATGACTCACCCAAAGAAGAAATGATAATTCCGCATTTAACCGAATGTTAAAATACGGCTGATAGAAAACCGGAAACTGGCAACTTCCAAAAATCATCCCGAAACGAATTTCAGGATAACCCCGTATCGGTATAAACATACCCGCATTTGTATTACGACCGAATACAAATGCAACTGAGACAAAGATATTATATCTACACAATATGATACTGGTTCCGGCTTAAACCAAAGCCTACCAGTATTATCTGCCCCAAAACTGAGACGTGCGAAAACGCACGTGCATTTTCCGAACCTTGCCATAAACCTATACGGCCTCTACAACGTTTCGCCCGAACTTGGGAAAGTGTCTGTGAGGGACTCTAATGACTCATCAGTACACTGGCACTGTGTATAACCAATAGCACGTCAGAGGTACAAGCTGTACGTAACGTTTTGCCTATGTATTGATTGGAAGGGTAGCTGACGAGCGAACTCATCTATAAACCCTACTGAGCCTGACAGTGACAATAACCGTACAATCCGGAACATTCGTCTATGAGTATCGCATATTAGGCCTAGGGGGTCGGTAAACGTCAGACCCCCAATAGCTGCATAAGTCGTGTCAGAGAGCAGCCCAGAACACCCTGAGATACTACTGGTATACCTACCAGTATATCTCGATTACCCTGGCTAGGGATTTCGTGTAATGGCTCTCCTAAACACAGCGCGATCTCACCCCAATACCGGGAGAGACGAATCCCCGAAGATCCGCGCACTTGCCTCCAATGTGGCTCGGGACTGTACCCAACTAAAACCTGTTTGCACAACTCCTTTGAGTGTGGTATGGTAGTAATCTAAGCACAGTGGGAACTCACACGAGACAAATGACGACCTCAGGTCGATGAACTAACCTGTACACGTATCACCAGGGAACTGCTATCTGACGATATGTATAATACCAACTAGCATGTTCCCGGCGAGTCATGTCCGGTGTACTAATAACCTAATGAGCACCTGTATACTTCTTGGATGATCCAACTGACACCAGTGGCTTGTGAGACCGGCCACCGCCCCTCGTCGGGGTCTCGACTGTATACACTAGTCTACTCTGGAGTATCGATGCCCTGTTTCGAAACCCCCACGACTAGGGACACTATTAAGGATGTGCTTACAGACCCTAGCTCTCACGTACATGATCGCCATCATACTGCCGGTAGTCAAGCAAGAATCCTATGGGCTCTATCATCATGCAATAGTAAACTAAAGCATATATACGATGATAAAGACAAACCAGATAGCATACTATCATCTCGAGCAAGACTGTCTTATCGGTATAGGTCCTCCCTCAATCATTGCAATCGCGTACCTGCGATCCAATAATTGACATAGAGGGCACTATATCCAACAATCTCCCACTTGCACTTAAGGCTAATTATTGCGATGTCGTGTACTCACAGCTCGTGTGATACCGAGCATCCAACTCCTCTACTAATCAGTTTCACAATGCTCGTTTGCAAAACTATTGTGTTCGAGAAATAGCCTCAGTGAGTGGATCCGCTCCGGTGTTTCTTTCTGTATCTCTCTATATCTCAACTTCGCGGAGAAAAACCATCTCCCGAATTGAGTAATATCTGTCTTAGAATATGTCTGGATATCTGATGGGACCTAGTTCATAAATGAACTCCAAATCCAAACTTCTTAGACTGTATCGATCACTGAAACTAATCAGTGTCTAGCACTATGCTTCCCACAGTATCCTCTTGGACCACCTGTCCATAATACTGTCCATCGTCAGAGGGAAAACTACAACTCTGACAATCACTCTGTTATCCATGTCACCTATGAAGCCTGGAATGATAATCGTCTCCCGAAGGAGGCCGCTGTCATCTAATTCGTAGAACATTCACTTATGTTCTAAAACGGCTTCCTGATGTTTCTCCAGGATTGGATTAATATAAACTTATCGCATCTAGTGCAATAACAACATCTGGTGTGGTACTTGACATCTCACGATTGACACAATTGCCTAAGCAATGATCTGCCAATCATGTACATCCCTCTCCCCTTTAGTCTGTAAGACACCTTTAGAGAGGGTGACTCCATCACCTGCAGGTACACCACCATGCCAGGAGTCATCTATTTTAAAACACTATTAGAATACTGTCAAAATACCCACACTAGGAAAATACCAAAATCTAGATCTAAAATCATAGATGTAGTAACCAGAATGTCAGATATTATATCCATATCCTTTGTGGAGAAACAACTGTGTGACGACCACAGTACAACTGATCGTAGTATAGGAATTTTACTTCCTACTCTGTGTATGTCATCCAAATACCATGACATTACACCCTACTACCTTCTTAACAGATCCATCCCCTATTCTGATGAAGTCAAACCTATGACTGTCACATCAAAAATAGATGATCTATCTCCGCTATTTCTGCTCAAGTCTATAAATAGACACTAGCTACTTGTCCACTATGCTTCCGCTACTCACAATGACTACGACAACCCTTTGGCAGAATAATATATACGTACATTTCTAAAACTAGTTTAGAACGACGCTATATTTATCCTCCTGCCAGGTCTCATAGTCTGGAACAACAGCAGTGTCAAGTTTGGGTAAACAAGAACCTCCCTTCCACCTTCCTTGAGGCTACCTGAGTACCTCTCGGGTGTCTGAGGTTACCCACCATATTTGCGGAGTGGCTATTGGAATGTCAAACCTGATTGAATATATAGGTCCTATTAAATTTTCCGTAATCGTTTGCGGTTCTGGAATCACTTCCAGTTCTACCATACTCCCACTTCTGTTTTTCTGGAAAAAAAAATCCATTTTAATAAAACTGTGGCGAGTCAAGAACAATATCACTATTGATCTTCCAGATGGTAGAAAATCAACCCTCGTCAAAGCTAGGGTCAACCCACAAACTGTCATTACAGAAACGTGCCTTGAGTTTTCCAGTGTCTGTTTTAAAGCATAAGCTGGACAACTCCCCTTACCTTAACATCGTTAAGATATGAAGCAATCTATATCCAATATAGAAACATAGGCACTTATTTTAATTTGGAACCAAATTCTAATCATGCAGCTGTCTCCAGTGCATATCAACTTAATGGAGAGAGGCTAATCAGCATTATTCAACTTAGGAATCCATCCAATTACGAGTAACCTGAAAGAGAAACAAGTTTCTCAAAACCATTACTATCAACTGAATACTAATCACAAGAATCTACATCTTCGATTTCTTTGAAGAATCCCGATACTTGCGATACATGGTTCTCTACTTTATTCCTATACCCACAACTTCTCAAAACTTAGATATTGTATTTCTATGAAACACTTGTCTAAAAACTAGAGAAGTTACAAGTAAACAGAATAAAGTATGAGGACCAACCCCTTTGTCCTGATGGACACTGGAAAACATACAATACTCTGTATGAGTCCGCTGAGTTGAATAACTCATAACCTGTACGTCGTAGGTTGAAAACTGTTCCCAGGCGATTTCCTCAAATATCACCAATTACAACGAATTCCGATATAATGAGGATGATCACCTAATTCCCAATAACTCGCTCCCACTCAACATCTGTAAAACCATGCAGATGTGAGAATCGTTCCTGATAAATACATACCCTGGAGTAAGTATCCAATCGGGAAATCAGTTTTCTATTAACAATGCACAGTGAATATGAAACATAAATATGTTTTGTAGGGGTTTCTTGGTATTCCTAGTAATGCCTCTTCCATAATCCAAATCATGACTTTAACCGTATATTTCCCTGCCATCTTTCCAATTCCCTTTATTTGTCTTTAGTCGTTACCTTCTGTACACCATCATTAGGCTAAGTTGTTTTCTTCTTTCCCTACCGTTCGGCACCAGCCTATGGTTTGGAAGAAGAATATCCAGTAAGCATAATAGGTGTACCCTCCTAATCCTAGGAGTACTCGCAACTTGAGAGAAAGTGATGATAAAAACAACTGAATAATACCTTATTCTTATTTCTCCTGAACCAGAATCCATCCTCGAAAAAATGTCCTTCGAGTTCGTATATAACCATACGATGGATTTATCCAATGGAATTGGATGTTCGTAGTGATACGGGTTGTTCTGGAGAAATCAAAGGTGAAGTAGGAGTGGCGATGAAATACGTGGTTTGGTCGTGAATATGAATAGTCGCAATTTACTTTGCCCTCATTCTAATTCCTTTATTTTTGTCTTTATTTATTAGCTTCTGTATACCCGGCTTAGGCTAATTGGTTTTCTTCATTCTCTACCTTTCGGCACCTGCCTATGGTTTGGAATAAGACTATCCAATAAGCGTAATAGGTGTACTCTCCTAAATTCTTTTATTATCACCTTCTCTCAGGTTGCGAGGGCTCCTTGGTTGAGAAAACAGTGGGAGTCCCTTCGAGTTCGTATATAACCATACGATGGATCTATCCAATGGATGTGGAAGTCCGTAGTAATACGGGGTGTTCTGAGAAATACAAAGGGTAAAAGAAGGAGCGGCAATGACTTATGCATCTATAGACAATCAAAAAGCCAGTATTATAAGAAGGTTCGGTCAACTTGGTCATTGAGTCATAGTCTAGGGTCGGTCAAAAGTCGCTGCCATAAGAGAGAGAGAAAAGAAATACTCTGCGTGCACTCTAGCCTAAAACAGAATGGTTATCACTTTATCTAATTAGGAAACCTCCCACTGTTTTCTCAAATTCTCCTCCAAACCTGAAAGAAGAATTAGTCGGGGTCACCCGAAGAGTAAACCAACTCATCAGTGAGAATCGGGATCCAACTATCATCGCATGATAACTTGATGGAAGCCACTCAAGTCAACACACTCCAGAAGGTATGCGCAAGTCTGGCAAGTTTCTTGTATGTTTGAAACTCCCGATGTAATTTTTATCCCATGCTCTTATGACCTTGACGTAGGCCAACAAATCATAAGCAACATGTCAAGTTCTACCCGTCGTTGTCCTGATCAACTTAAGTCATCGTACAAGCCCTTGACGTAGGCCAACAAGGTGTACGTCTGACTTAAACTAATGTATCTATCTATGCAACAAATGAATACCCAGAAGCTACCAAACACTTTGTCTTGACGTAGGCCAACAAACATAGCTTGAATACTACTGACCATCCATAAGAAACGACGGAGGATTACGGCTGGTTTTTGGCGAAAAACCTTTAACGTAATGAACTTGATCTCGTTGAAGGAACCTGATAGCTTTATAAAAATATATAGTAGCGAAAACCTTTTGTTAAAGAAGTCCCTCCCGGTGAAGGGATCTCGTCTCTTTCCTCGTGGAATGAGGTGCAGGATATTCCAACTGAATACCGCTATGCATAACAAAAGGAAACATCTTTGTAATAATTTTAAAATTTGTTCCAATAACATCAAATATAGGTTTGTTTTATCTCGCATTGATAAGAATCAACGCAGTCCCATCAATCAATCACACCAGAAAAGAACGAAAATAAAATGTACGTATATGCCATCCGTATTCGTCATTGGGTCCCGTCATCACTCGTTAGGTTACTTAACTAACGACAGAGCGGGGAATGGACTAGCGCGGGTGTAAAACATATACAACATCTAATAGTATATATATACTAATATGCAGTAATCGCTCCAGGCGTGATAAAATGCAACATTACAGAAAAGTAATAAGCATCACAGAACAATACAGATAATCTGGGATCCGCGGGTTTCACAGAGCCGCTACTGAAACCCGACGTTCCCCTGATCGTGTGGATAGCCTGTGCAATGAAACCTAGACCCCTACGGGTGCGGCAAGTTACCCGCCAAAACCTGAAGCGAGGTAGTCCCCACAACATAGTGAATGGAATACCCGGCACTTCACGGAATCCGGTAAATTGAGCACCCCTCCTTGGGTCAACCTGTACCCCCTACGAGTGCGGCGAATAGCCTGCCAATTGAAGAGTGAGGCCCCTCTGCCTCTCAAAGCCATGAGATACGGACCCGTTGCCCTCCAGAACCCGGCTATTCGTGCACCCCACCGCGGGGTAAACCTAGTACAGAAATAAAAATAGTACAACAGGTACATCGACCGCAACCTGATCGTGCCCCAAAAGAATATTATACAAACAGGCAGTGACGGCAGTCCACATGTTGGACGCTCGCCCCATAATATCAAATGTACAAATAAATTCAAACAGCTCTATCATTGCACCCTGCTATCCACCACGACGAATCCGCAACATTACAGCACAACACAGAACATCAACGCGAATGTCACGTTCGCAAACCCGTCTGAAAGAACTATAGCAATCAGACGTGGTTTACCGATCAAATGACATTCCCGGTCAGAGATATAATGAAAGTACTGAAAACTAACAAGTTTAAAATTTCGATCGACTAAATTTCCCGAAGTGCGCCCCACAAGCATCTGGTGTACAGTAATAAAATATGGGCCTAAAATAACAGTACCAGAAACCACATTTCCCTGTGAAGAACCCCCTGGAAAAATTTGGTGCACCAATCCCACTAAACCGCCGCGGAAGCGCGGTCAAACCCCAGGTTTGACCGCGGTTCCACGGTAATTTAATGGGATCACGTGCCCAAATTTTCACAGTTTGCTTCAAAAACCCTGCATGATTTTCTGAAATGCTCAAAATGAATTTTAGAACAGCTTAAAAATCGACCGAAACTTCATGTACAGAAAATTGTGATTTCGGAAATTCCGTTCGATCGATCTTTTAAACGGGTTAGCACAAGTTAGTATAGCTTAATGGTGAGGCTCTGATACCACTGTAAGTCCGCGGCAGCGCCCCGGCCATCTAACAGATGCCGATATGCGGAACAAAACTTTTACGACTGGCGCTATCGCGTAGTTTATCCCGGATCGTCCATTAAAGCTAAACTAACCAATTGTAAAGAGGGTAGAATTGTTATACCGAATGATCCGAGTCCTTCGGTCTTCAACCATCATCCCACGCTATGTTGCAACTGATCCGAACTTGCTTGATCTCCGTTCTCATCGTCCAGGTGGCACCACGTCGACGGATCTTTAAACGGGCTCCCGCCTCTTAACCGAGGCAACTCGATCGTCAAGTTTGCCAAAAGAGACGACCAAGATGAAGTAGAGAATGAGTAGAATACTTTGTCTCATTACGTCCAAGGTCACGGACGGACGGTTAAAAGAAGTTGCCTTTTGGAATCGGGTGAATGGAAATTGAACTAAAATGAAATTTCCATACACTAGTATCATAATCTTTTCTAATGAAAATGAATCAAAAAATCACCTCACCACAAATAAGTGGCCGACCAATATATAGAGAGAAGGGAGGTGAGTGTAGGAGAGATCAAGTGGTGACCATTAGCTTTCATCCTTATCATGTCATTAAAGAAAGAATGAATCATCAAAATGCATTAAGTGTAAAAGCATGAATCATGAAGCCTTGTCATCAACTCATTAATGCAATAGAATGAGTCACTAACCTAGTCACTAATCATGAAGCTTCCACACACAATGACTCACCCAAAGAAGAAATGATAATTCCGCATTTAACCGAATGTTAAAATACGGCTGATAGAAAACCGGAAACTGGCAACTTCCAAAAATCATCCCGAAACGAATTTCAGGATAACCCCGTATCGGTATAAACATACCCGCATTTGTATTACGACCGAATACAAATGCAACTGAGACAAAGATATTATATCTATACAGTATAATACTGGGTTCCGGCTTAAACCAAAGCCTACCAGTATTATCTGCCCGAAAACTGACACGTGCGAAAACGAACGTGCATTTTCCGAACCTTGCCATAAACCCATACGGCCTCTACAACGTTTCGCCCGAACTTGGGAAAGTGTCTATGGGGGACTCTAATGACTCATCAGTACACTGGCACTGGGTATAACCAATAGTACGTCAGAGGTACAAGCTGACGAGGGAACTCATCTATAAACCCTACTGAGCCTGACAGTGACAATAACCGTACTGTCCGGAACATTCGTCTATGAGTATCGCATATTAGGCCTAGGGGGTCGGTAAACGTCAGACCCCCAATAGCTGCATAAGTCGTGTCAGAGAGCAACCTAGAACACCCTGAGATACTACTGGTATACCTACCAGTATATCTCGATTACTCTGGCCAGGGATTTCGTGTAATGGCTCTCCTAAACACAGCGTGATCTCACCCCCAATACCGGGAGAGACGAATCCACGAAGATCCGCGCACTTGCCTCCAATGTGGTTCGGGACTGTACCCAACTAAAACCTGTTTGCACAACTCCTTTGAGTGTGGTAGGGTAGTAATCTAAGCACAGTGGGAACTCACACGAGACAAATGACGACCTCAGGTCGATGAACTAACCTGTACACGTATCACCAGGGAACTGCTATCTGACGATATGTATAATACCAACTAGCATGTTCCCGGCGAGTCATGTCCGGTGTACTCATAACCTAATGAGCACCTATATACATCTTGGGTGATCCAACTGACACCAGTGGCTTGTAAGACCGGCCACCGCCCCTCGTCGGGGTCTCGACTGTATACACTAGTCTACTCTAGAGTATCGATGCCCTGTTTCGAAACTCCCACTACTAGGGACACTATTAAGGATGTGCTTACAGACCCCAGCTCTCACGTACATGATCGCCATCATACTGCCGGTAGTCAAGCAAGAATCCTATGGGCTCTATCATCATGCAATAGTAAACTAAAGCATATATACGATGATAAGACAAACCAGATAGCATACTATCATCTCGAGCAAGACTGTCCTATCGGTATAGGTCCTCCCTCAATCATTGCAATCACGTACTTGCGATCCAATAATTGACTTAGAGTGCACTATATCCAACAAATCCGTAGGGGAATATCATCTAGGACTGACAACTGGGCATATATTGATTCTGCGTGACTGTTTTTATGTACCGGGTGCGACTTGTAATATCATATCTGTATCCTTACTTTCTAAGGAAGGATATGATTTTACTTTTGTAAGCGATGTAGTAAACATCCACCTAAATCAAGTTCTGATTGGGTCAGGTACATTGAAAAACGGTATATACGTTTTGAATCAAGCTCAGGTCTTCAGTGTCCAGAACACATTTAAAAGAAAGTCTCCGGAATTAAATCAGGTTTTCTTATGGCATTGTAGACTGGGTCACATTAATGAGACACGGTTGACAAAGTTACATACAGAAGGATATTTGGATCCGTTCGAGTACCAGTCTTACGCCACTTGTGAATCTTGTCTCATGGGAAAGATGACAAAGACTCCGTTCACTGGACACGGAGAAAGAGCAAGCGAGCTCTTGGGACTCATACACAGTGATGTGTGTGGTCCAATGTCTACACATGCACGAAGTGGTTATTCATACTTCATTACTTTCACAGATGATTTCTCTAGGTATGGGCATGTCTTCTTGATGAAGCACAAATCCGAGGCCTTTGAGAAATTTCGGGAATACAAGAATGAAGTTGAAAAACAAACAGGCAAAAGTATCAAGACACTGAGATCTGATCGAGGTGGTGAATACTTGAGTGCCGAGTTTCTGGGCTACTTAAAAGAGAATGGAATTCTCTCTCAGCTTACTCCTCCATACACACCACAACACAACGGTGTATCGGAAAGGCGGAATTGAACCCTATTGGATATGGTTCGTTCCATGATGAGTAAGGCTGAGTTACCGTGATCCTTCTGGAGTTATGCACTAGAAACAGCTGCATATCTTTTGAACCAAGTTCCTACTAAGTCAGTGCCTACCACATCATATCAGATGTGGAGTGGGAAGAAACCCTGTCTTAAACACTTTAAGACATGGGGATGTCCAGCTTTTGTAAAAAAGCAGCATGCGGACAAGCTCGAGGCACGTTCAGTACAGTGTAAGTTTGTGGGATACCCAAAGAACTCCAAGGGGTATCTTTTCTATTACGCAGAGGAACAAAAGGTTTTTGTTTCTCGTCATGCCCGCTTCTTGGAAACTGAGTTTTTGGAAAACCAGATAAGTGGGAGCGCAATAGAACTGGAAGAAATTCCATAACCACGATCTATTACGGAAAGCTTAGTAGAACCAGAGGGTTCGAAAGAACAGGACATTCCTACGCCACTCCGCAGGAGTAGTAGGCAGTCTCATCCGCCCGAGAGATACTACGGTTTTCTCATAGACGGGGATAGAGAGGATTGCACTATGGATTATGGTGAGCCTACTAGCTTCCAGCAAGCCATTCAGAGCGGTGACTCGGTAAAATGGCTGGATGCAATGCGGACCGAGATGGAGTCCATGTACACCAACAAAGTTTGGACTTTGGACTTTTCTCCAGAAGGGGTAAAACCCGTAGGCTGCAAATGGATCTTCAGAAAGAAGATTGGTGTAGATGGGCAGGTTCAAACCTATAAAGCTAGACTTGTTGCAAAGGGTTTTCGTCAAAGACCTAGTTTGGACTATGACGAGACCTTTTCTCCAGTGGCTATGCTAAAATCCATTCGGATCCTTCTTTCCATTGCTGCCTTCCACGATTATGAAATCTGGCAGATGGACGTAAAGACGACTTTCCTAAATGGAAATTTGGAAGAGTGCGTCTATTTGGATCAGCCGGAGGGATTCATTCAGAGTGGGAGCAGCGGTAAAGTGTGCAAGTTGCTAAAGTCCATCTATGGACTTAAGCAGGCATCGTAGAGTTGGAACATCTGCTTTGATGATACTGTCAAGGAATTCGACTTTATCAAAAACCCAGATGAACCATGCATTTACAGTAAGATTGTAGGGAGAACTGTGGTGTTCCTCGTCTTGTACATGGATGACATTCTCCTAATAGGAAATGATATTCCTATGCTACAGTCAGTCAAAGGATTCTTGTCACAGAGGTTCTCCATGAAGGACCTGGGCGATGCCAACTACATTCTGGGGATCCAGATCTATCGTGATAGATCTAAGAGGATGTTGGGACTTTCACAGTCAAGGTACATCGACACCATACTGAAAAGATTCAGTATGGAAGATTCCAAGCGCGGTAATTTACCGGCTTGTCACGGGATCACCCTCTCCAAAGAGATGTCTCCCAAGACTGATTTGGAGAGGGATCGCATGTCTATTATACCCTACGCTTCTGCGGTAAGCTCTATAATGTATGCGATGTTATTTACCAGACCAGATGTATCATACGCATTAAGTGTTGTAAGCCGGTATCAGTCGGACCCAGGAGAGAAACACTGGATAGCGGTAAAGAACATTCTCAAGTACCTGAGAAGGACTAAGGAGATGTTCTTGGTGTATGGCGGAAAAGACCTCCAGATCGAGGCCTTTGCTGACTCCAGCTTCCAGAGTGACAAGGATGACTCCAAGTCCATGTTGGGTTATGTCTTTACCCTCAATGGAGGGGCGGTTTGCTGGAAGAGTTCCAAGCAGGAGACCGTTGCAGACTCAACTATGGAAGCGGAGTACATAGCTGCTTGTGATGCCGCAAAGGAAGCTGTCTGGATGAAGAAGTTCCTCACGGAGCTTCAGGTGGTTCCTACCATTGTTGATCCAATACCGTTGTATTGCGACAACAACGGCGCTATAGCTTTAGCGAAGGAACCCAGGTCCCATCAGAAGTACAGGCACATTTTGAGGCGGTACCGCCTGATCAGGGAGATCGTAGATCGCCGGGAGATCGAGGTGAAGAGAGTAAATTCGGAGAACAACACTGCAGATCCACTCACGAAGGCCCTACCCCAGACTCAGTTCGAGAGGCTGATCGAGATGATAGGTCTTCGATACGCCAGTACATGGCCTTATTGCAAGTGGGAGATTGTTAGTGTATATGCCCTAGAGGCCATTACTGTATCATACTAGCTTGTATATTACTTAATGGAAGCTTGGGTTATTCATAGTTGTATAGACAATCTTGCTCAAAATGGTAGTATGCTACTTGGTTTGTTTCTACTTAAATATGTGCATGTGTTTCTTTTAGCATATTAATTATACATATTAGTAGAGCCCTTAGGATCTTTGCTTGATTACCAGCGTTGTGATGGCAGTCACACTCGTGGGGGCTGGGTAATCTATAAGCACATCCTTATACATGTCCCTAGTCGTAGGACTATCGAGACAAGGCATCGATACTCCGGAGTAGACTAGCGTATGCGCTTCTCATCCCAGTAGGGGAGATGGTCTGTCCCACAGCCATCAGTACGTCGTACTGAAGATAGTATGCGGGTGCTCGTTAGGTTACGAGTACACTGGACAGGACTCGTCGGGAACTGATGGTTGGTATTATACCTATCGTCAGTTATCAGTTCCCAGGTGACATGAGTACAGCTTAGTCCGCTGACTTGATACTGTCACTTCGCCTCGAGTGTGTTCCCACAGTACTTAGATTACTACCCTACCACGGCTCGAAGGAGTCGTGCAAACAGGTAGTAGTTGGGTGCAGTCCCGAAGCACTTGGAAGCAGTGACGGTTAGACAGGATTCGTCTCTTCCGGTATTGGGGGTTGACATCGCGCTGTGTCTAGGAGAGCCATTACACGAGTAGTCCCTGGCCAGGGCAAGCGAGATATACTGGTAGGTTTCCAGTGTTATCTCAGGGTGTTCTGGGCTACACTCCGACACGACTTGTACCGCTATTAGGGGACTGACGTTCACCACCCCCCTAGGCCCGCCATGCGATATATCAGACGAACAGACCGGACTGTACGGAGATTGTCACATACAGGCTCAGTAGGAGTTCGGATGGGTTTACCTCATCGTCCTTCTTATCGACATCTACCAGGGGACAGTTACGTACAGCTAGTGCCGCTTGCGGTATGTGGTTAAACCCCCTGCCAGCGTAGTGTCGAGTCTTTAGAGTCCCACACAGAGAGTTTCCCTGCACTGAACGAAACGAGTAGAGGCGGTATGGTTTTACGGCAGGGCTGCGATCACTTACGTGCACTTGTGTGCGTATGCTGTTCGGGCAGGCAATACTAGTGGGCTTTGGTTTAAGCCGGATCCTAGTATTGCACGGATGGATTTGTTTTGTCTTCTGTGCATTCGCATTCTACGGAATGCGGATGCGGGTGTGTATGCACAGTTTTGAGGAGCGATGAAGGAGGAGATGCCTCATTAGGGTTTTGGCAGTTGGTTCGGCCAAAACCATTATGTGGCAGGCTCATTAGGGTTTTGGCAATTCGTTTGGTCAAAACCATTATGAGCCGGAGACATTGTTTACTAATCCTTTTAGTCATAGTTTAGTGATGGCTAATTGCATTGACCATTTGACCACCTTGACCACTCTTGACTTTGTTGACCCGTTGACCAATGTTGACTATTGACCTTCATAAGAGGTCTACACTCTTCTTTGGATTTCTTTTTCTTTTATGGATTATGAAAATGGTCAATTCAATTAGTAGCCATCAACTTTATCATCAAAGGATTGGTAATGATGATAGTTTTGCATTATTGCAACCATGGTTCATTTCTTTAGCTCACAATTGATATTCTCATTCTCTCTCTTGTTCTTGTGAGAAGAAAAGAAAAGATCTCATGGTTGCTAGCTCCTCCTTCTTCCTCCTCTTGATTTCTTTTTTTGATCTCATGTGTTGAGAGAAAAAGATCCCACAAAGACAAACACTTCCATATATCTCTACTACACAACCTAGGGCATCTAGACTAGCGATCTCGTTGCCCTAGTTGCCTCGGTTCGAGGTGGAGCTCGGTGTACAACTCTCGGGTGGATCGTCTTCGACTCAAGGAGGCCGCGGAGGTGACCAAGATCCAGATCGTTCCTTGGAGCTTAGATGGACGAGCCGGACAGTGGAGAGAAGACCCAAAGGACCGGTATCGCGGGGTATAATTTCTACGACATAGTAGTTAACGCTTCTTGTAGTTTGCTAGTTTCTAGTTTTACAAAGATCCGGCTTTTTGTCCATGTTGCCCTTGCGCCAAATAATTGTTTTTCGCCGTTTCCGTCTCCCTGTAAGAACCGGGGTGAGCAACGTGGACTTACAGTATGAATATCATGTAATCCGAATCAATATGCAAGTCAAAGCAATGTGATATATGCATCAAGAATGAATATCATGTAATCCGAATCATTATGCAAGTCAAAGCGATGTGATATATGCATCAAGTATGAATATCATGAAATCCGAATCAATATGCAAGTCAAAGCAATGTGATATATGCATCAAGTATGAATATCATGTAATCCGAATCATTATGCAAGTCAAAGCGATGTGATATATGCATCAAGTATGAATATCATGTAATCCGAATCATTATGCAAGTCAAAGTTTATATGCATCAAGTATGAATATCATGTAATCCGAATCATTATGCAAGTCAAAGCGATGTGATATATGCATCAAGTATGAATATCATGTAATCCGAATCATTATGCAAGTCAAAGCGATGTGATATATGCATCAAGTATGAATATCATGTAATCTGAATCATTATGCAAGTCAAAGCAATGTGATATATGCATCAAGTATGAATATCATGTTTAGTCACATAAAAGATGAGCTACAACATAATGATCATGGAAATTCTACAGTGTGAGTGTCATGGCAATTACAAACGGTGTGTGTGTAACATGCAGGATAGTGCTCGTGCAACATGAACCGTTAGTAATATTGCGGTGTTCTATCAATTCTAGTTTATATACCTATAGCAGGGAATGTGGTATGCACAAAATAGTAGCCATGAACAGTCAATGTAGGTAAGTGTAATACGCTGCTACAAGGTCCTATCAGCCCTGACGCATAACGCCATGCGGGCGATTTCCCCGTAGATGTTAAATCTACTCACCGTAGTCTCTTGCTAGGTATAGCCGACGATTTGCTTCCCCTTCTTCGCGGCGTCCGTCGCACTTGCCTGCGAACCTAGAATTCCACAGAATATCACACATAAGCTCAAAACCATACAAACACGACATTTAAAGTCAACTAGAAACCCGTGCCGCAAACCAAGCGCGCGTGTGTGCGATACGCTAAAACGTGTGATTACGCGCCTGTAGTCACTCCGACGCGTCACGATACGCAGAAACCCCAAACCCACACACACGTATCACGCGTGTAGCGAAAGAGAAAAAATACGGGAAATAGGGTATACAACTCCAGATTTTGATACAGAACAGATATTACAAAAATATATATACCAAAACACTCCACATAGATGCAGACTCCAGTGGCCCAAACCCCAAGCCCCAACTCACCCATCTGGCCGCAATTTGCGGCCAGAACTCTTTTTCCGGCGGCCTGAGTAGGGAGAGGGACTCCCAGGTTTTGTGTGTGCACTCTATACCCCCTATACATGCTACAGTAAATCCAAAATCGTTCTGAAATAATCCGGGCACAAGCAGATCTAACAGAACCCAAATTCTAGTCAAAAATCACATTTTTACACTAAAAGGGTACTTTATGGTATTTTTGTGCAAACCTGAAGCAATACCTGGTTTAAATAGCTCTAATAACACTTAAAGGAGTTAACTAAACTATGAGAACACCAATCTGACATATACTTCACAAATATCCTTCAATATCACTAATAATGCACATAAAACATGATTTTTAGTTAAGATACTACAAGATAAGGAGAAAGAGTATTAACTATGAGCTAATACCTTCTAAAGACCTTATGAAACACCAAAAGTTCCAGCTCCCTCCTCAAGTATGCAGATTTGCTCCCAAACACCTCAAAAAGCCCCCTTTCCCCATGGTTTTGTGATGAAAAAGGCTTGTTTGTGTAGGGTTTTGAATGGGGGTCCAAAGAGAAGTGAAGAAGGAAGAGAAAATGGGAGAAATATTATTGTTGCTGCAGCTCTTTCTGCTGGAACACAGAAATGGGAAAGAGAGAGAAATGAGAGAGAGGAAACAATGGTCAAACAAGTCAAGATCTCTACCTAACCACCATACCTTCATTTTCTATTCAAAATTGAATTATTAAAAAGGGTTACCTAGTTAAAAAGAAGTGGGGAATAATTACAACTATACAAGAAAAATGAAAGAGGGTTAACATAATAACAATAAGAACCTAGGCCACCAAAATTGGCTAAGTGTGCAAGTGTACACTAACACAAAAATTTCCCCACTTAGGGTAAACACGACCAAAATAATTAATAACCCTAGAATTATATATATATATATATATATATATATATATATATATATATATATATAAACACTTCACAACACAAATTATCACTAGCCAAGAAGGAAAAATAAGATATCCGTTTTTATGAAAAACACGCACACTTGCTAATTAACGCGAAAACATCCTAATGAATTTCAAGGCATTACACATGCGTTTGACGCGATCGACGGTAGTGATACCCGGTGGGAACTCTATTTCGACGGAGCATCTTCCATGAAGACGCGCAAACAAAGCACCCCTATAATCAAGTCGGGGGTAGGTCTCATCTTCGTAACTCCACAAGGGGGGATAATGCGCTTTGCTTTCTCCTTGACAGAGCCAAGGACGAACAACGAGGCTGAATATGAAGCTTTGATAGCGGGTCTCGAGATCGCCATCGACATGGGAATTGAAAACCTCCTTATATACGGAGACTCCCAGTTGGTCATCAGTCAAGTAAACGGCGATTACCAAACATGCAATCCAGAGCTGGTAAAGTATGGCGAGAGAGTATAGAGACTACTGACTTAAATCCCCTTCTACACCTTGGAAAGCATACCGCGTGCCGAAAATAGCAAAGCGGATGCATTAGCCAGGCTTGCTAAAGAACTAGCCGACGAGAACCTTGATGACGTAAGAATCATGGTACAAAGCCGTCGGGTTCTTGCTCCGGCAGAAATATCGCCGGAATCATCCGGGGAAAAAGAAGCAACCGAGCAGACGGCCCTGCAAATAAACGGCCAAGAGAAGGTTGAAGATTGGAGAGAAGTCTTCATAGACTACTTCAAATCCCGTCGAACGGCTGAAGATGCGTCCTCAAGAAATCAGCTCATGAAGCGAGCCCTATCTTTCGCCTTCGTCAACCATACTCTGTACAAGAGGTCATTTGATTCTTTATGGTTGAGATGTATTGGACCCGACGAAGCGAAAAGAGTCGTTCAGGAAGTTCACGACGGACTCTGCGGTTCTCACCAAGCAGGCCCGAAGATGAAGTTGAAGATTAAACGAATGGGATACTACTGGCCCACGATGATCCAGGACTGCCTCGAGTATGTGAAGCAATGACACTCGTGCCAGATCCATGGGGACTTTATCCACCAGCACCCAAATCCTCTACATCCAACGGTGGCTAGCTGGCCGTTCGAAATGTGGGGAACTGACATAATCGGCCCCATCGAACCAGCATCGTCCAGGGGACATCGTTTCATCCTAGCGACCACTGATTACTTCTCCAAATGGGCAGAAGCAGTACCGTTAAGGGAAGTGAGGATGGAGAATATTCTCCATTTCTTCAAGACGCACGTCATTTATCGGCTTGGAACTCCGCGACGGATCATCTCCGATAACGGTCCAGCCTACAGAAGCCACAAGATTAGTCGCTTCGCGTAGCAACACAACATAGACTGGAGATATTCCTCGGTTTATAATCCGCGAGCTAACGGTCTAGCCGAGGCTTTCAACAAAACCTTGACAAAGATCATGAAGAAGACGGTGTCCCGAAACAAAAAGGACTGGCATGAGAGACTGCAAGAAGTCCTTTGGGCGTATCGGACTACGTTCAATACGGCCACGAACACAACGCCATACGCGTTGGTATTCGGTACAGAAGCAGTACTCCCCCTCGAGATAGAATTACTTTCTCTGCGAGTGGCAGTCCATTACGAGCTGACAGACGAAGAAAACACCCACCTTCGGCTTGAGGAGCTTGATGCCCTTGATGAAACCCGGCTCATAGCGCAACAAAATCTGGAGGCTTATAAAGAAAAGATGACGCACTCATATGAAAGATTGACCAGGCCGAGGACATTCGCCAAGGCGAACTCGTGCTAGTGGTCAAAAGACCTATGATCCCCAATCGCGCCAAGCGGGGAAAATTCGAGCCGAACTATGAAGGTCCGTACATCATAGACAAGGTCTACCAGGGCGGAGCGTATATACTCATGGATATGCACGGTGAAAGACCTTTCAGGCCAATAAACGGTCGCTTCCTGAAGAAATACTACACTTAACGGGTCAAGGCCTAGGTTAATGATAGATGACGACGATTGTGTTCGCTCGCTATCTTCCTAAGGCCGAACTCTAAGTAGTAACCGGCCTTCTTCAACGCTGGACCGAAATGTCCTTAAACTAACGACGGACTAAAACGTCCTTAAACTAATAATGGACCGAAACATCCTTAAACTAACAATGGACCACTATATCCTAAAACTGGCTGTTGACCGAGATGTCGATAAACTACGGTGGATTGCAGTATCTCAAAGCCGATATAAAAAAAAATATAAAAAAAAACGGTATGTCCATAAGCAAAATGGGCACGGATGAAAACCCGAAAGGGCTCCGTGAGTAAAAACAGCAGTGCTACCGGCGAGTGTTTATGAAAACCCGAAATGGCGCAACCTCGTTAAAGGACACTTGCAGGGTCCTCACGACCGTGTAAGGAGAAACCACCCGCGTGAGATCCTTACGACTCACATGGGAGCAACACACATAGAAGTCCTCACGATTCCTAAGGAGAAATTACACTTCCAAGATCCTCACGATTCGTAAGGAGAACTCTCTTATGGGACCCTCACGGCTCATAGGATTTGAAAGTCTTAAGTCACAGAGACCTAAACCTGTGCTTAAGCAACCCCCACAACCTTCAATTTATGCCCTACAAGTGGCTCATACTGGCCCTTGTATACAATCCACGGGCGCGAATAAACATTTCCCTAACCAAGTCCCATCCATGACTAGGGATAAGTTCATATGGCGAACAACCCTTGTAAGTCCTCTCGACTTATAAGGAGAAAACCCTTTTGTAAGATCCTTACGACTTGCAAGAGGACATGCACTTAGGAATCCTTACGATTCCCAAGGATAAAACACACCGGCAAGATCCTCACGACTTGTAGGGAGAAATACCTTTGTGAGACCCTTACGGCCTATGAAGTCAAAAGCCTTAGTCGACAGGACCCTTAACCCTGTTTACTAAGCCACCTTTGTTCAACATCGACAGAGGAAAATGATGATTTGCTCCTGGCAACATCCCAGTTGGCGGTGCTGATGCCGAAATCGGTGTCTAAAATCCAGGCTTGCAGCGAAAAGGCTAGCGAGCCACATATGCATACGAAATAGCCGAAATGATGGGGCAACTTGCAATAAAAAGCAGCAAGTAAAAATGTATGCATGAAAAATAGCCGAAATGATTGGGCAACTCGCAATAAAAAGCAGCGAGTAAAAATAAAATAAATAGCCGAAATGATTTGGCACCGCGAAAAATAGCCGAAATGATGGGGCAATCGCGACCTTCGCGATATAAAAGCTAAAATGATAAAGCATCGCGTAAAAAGAAATAAAATAAAAATGAAATTTATGCCCTACAGGTGATGTTACATCTATCCCTGTATACAATCCAGGGGCGCAAACAAAGAAGGGATCATACTCCTCCCCCAGGTTTCATTATAAGAAGAAGCCAAATCTCGACGGGCCGCAAGTGATCTAGAGATCGTCTCAACACTCGTCTTGTAACAACGGACACAACTTCAAGCGAAGCGGAATAGCGGCAACTCCCAGTTCCATGGCTCGGCGATATACAGATCACCAAGAATCAAACCCTCATTCCGTGAAATGCGGATACAATCAGCAAAATACCTGGTCATGTGGAACGCGGATAACGTCACTCTTTGACCCTATGGAAAACGTCCAGAGCGGAGCCTGGTCCTCGCAGAACACGGCAGTGAACCCGTAGAAAGCATCCAGAGCAAGATTCCTGGTCACGTGGAACGCGGATAACGTCACTCTTTGACCCCGTGGAAAACGTCCAGAGCGGATCCGGGTCCTCGCAGACTACGGCAGTGAACCCGTGTGAAGCATCCAGAGCAGAGCCTAGTCCTCGCCGAACACGGCAGTGAACCCGTGTGAAGCATCTAGAGCAACATTCCTGTTCACGTGGAACGCGGATAACGCCACTCTTTGACCCCGTGGAAAACGTCTAGAGCGGATCCTGGTCCACGCAGAGCACGGCAGTGAACCCGTATGAAGCATCCAGAGCGGAGCCTAGTCCTCACCGAACACGGCAGTGAACCCGTGTGAAGCATCTAGAGCAAAATTCCTGGTTACGTGGAACGCGGATAACGTCACTCTTTGACCCCGTGGAAAACGTCTAGAGCAGATCCTGGTCCTCGCAGAACACGGCAGTGAACCCGTGTGAAGCATCCAGAGCGGAGCCTAGTCCTCATCGAACACGGCAGTGAACCCGTGTGAAGCATCTAGAGAAAAATTCCTGGTCACGTGGAACGCGGATAACGTCACTCTTTGACCCCGTGGAAAACGTCCAGAGCGGATCCTGGTCCTCGCAGAGCACGGCAGTGAACCCGTTTGAAGCATCCAGAGCGGAGCCTAGTCCTCGCCGAACACGGCAGTGAACCCGTGTGAAGCATCTAGAGCAGAATTCCTGGTCACGTGGAACGCGGATAATGTCACTCTTTGACCCGTGGAAAACGTCTAGAGCGGATCCTGGTCCTCGCAGACCACGGTAGTGAACCCGTGTGAAGCATCCAGAGCGGAGCCTAGTCCTCGCCGAACACGGCAGTGAACCCGTGTGAAGCATCTAGAGCGAAATTCCTGGTTACGTGGAACGCGGATAACGTCACTCTTTGACCCCGTGGAAAACTTCCAGAGCGGATCCTGGTCCTCGCAGAGCACGGCAGTGAACTTGTGTGAAGCATCCAGAGCAGAGCCTAGTCCTCGCCAAACAAGGCAGTGAACCCGTGTGAAGCATCTAGAGCAAAATTCCTGGTCACGTGGAACGCGGATAACGTCACTCTTTGACCCCGTGGAAAACGTCCAGAGCGGATCCTGGTCCTCGCAGAGCACGGAAGTGAACCCGTGTGAAGCATCCAGAGCGGAGCCTAATCCTCGCAGAACACGGCAGTGAACCCGTGTGAAGCATCTAGAGCAAAATTCCTGGTTACGTGGAACGCGGATAACATCATTCTTTGACCCCGTGGAAAACGTCCAGAGCGGATCCTGATCCTCGCAGAGTACGGCAGTGAACCCGTGTAAAGCATCCAGAGCAGAGCCTAGTCCTCGCCGAACACGGTAGTGAACCCGTGTGAAGCATCTAGAGCAAAATTCCTGGTTACGTGGAACGCGGATAACGTCACTCTTTGACCCCATGGAAAACGTCCAGAGCGGATCCTGGTCCTCGCAGAGCACAGTAGTGAACCAATGTGAAGCATCCAGAGCGGAGCTTAGTCCTCGCCAAACACGGCAGGGAACCCGTGTGAAGCATCTAGAGCAAAATTCCTGGTTACGTGGAATGCGGATAACGTCACTCTTTGACCCCGTGGAAAACGTCCTGAGCGGATCCTGGTCCTCACAGAGCACGGCAGTGAACCCGTGTGAAGCATCCAGAGCGGAGCCTAGTCCTCACCGAATACGGCAGTGAACCCGTGTGAAGCATCTAGTGCAAAATTCCTGGTCACGTGGAACGCGGATAACGTCACTCTTTGACCCCGCGGAAAACGCCTACAGCGGAGCCTGGTCCTCGCCAAGCACGACAGTGAACCCGTGTGAAGCATCCAGAGCAAACACCGGACTGTGGAGTCCTTAAAATCCACGGACTATGATGTCCTTAACCTCGATCGTAATGTTTTAAAACTAACGATCAACCATGATGATTCTAGACTGATTTTACCTTGGTTAAAGGGTACATCTCTTCACTCCTTTGATATTTGGCGTTGTAATTCTCAACGTCTTCAAAGAGGTGACGGGTCCCAGTAACCACATGTTCGTGGACTGTGGAGTCCTTAAATCCACGGACTATGAGGTCTTTAACCTTAACCGAGATGTCTTAAAACTAACATCGGACTGTGGAGTCCTTAAATCCACGGACTATGACGTCCTTAACCTTGACCGTGATGTCTTAAAACTAACATTGGACTGTGGAGTCCTTAAATCCACGGACTATGACTTCCTTAACCTTGACCGTGATGTCTTAAAACTAACATCGGACTGTGGAGTCCTTAAATCCACGGACTATGACGTCCTTAACCTTGACCGTGATGTCTTAAAACTAACGTTGCACTGTGGAGTCCTTAAACCCATGGACTATGATGTCCTTAACCTTAATCGCGATGTCTTTAAACTACGGTACCTTGAAAAACATCCCAAAGCAACCCCTGACCCCGTGAAATACGGATAAGGGCGACTGCACCCAGCACTTGCGGGTCCTCAAGACCCGTAAGGAAGAAAACTCTCTTGTGAGATCCTTATAACTCCCAAGGGAAAACCCGCTTAAGAATCCTCACGATTCTTAAGAAGAACTTACACCTACGGGATCCTCTCGACCTGTAGGGAGAAAAACTCTTTATGTGACCCTCACAGCTCATAAAACTCAAAAGTCTGAGGAGGCAGATCTTAACCCTGAATCCTAAGCCATCGCTGCCCTGCAAGGAGACCTAGATAAATTGTCCGTAGAACACATTCAATAAAAGGAGACACACCATTGAGAAGAAAAATATGTCTTTATTCATAAACCAAAATGAATACAAAGTACAATTCATGAAAGAACAAAAGGAAGATACTCTCATTCAGGAGTGTGTACAAAAAGAAAGGAAAAGATACAAGTTTTTCAAGCCGGCGGGCGATTTAGCAATTTTGCTAGCTCATCCTGCTTTTGCTGGGCCATAGGTTCATGATTCAGGATCGCCAGAAGACGAGCCTCTGCCTGAGCCTGCTGGGCCTGATAAGAGGCGAGCCTGCCTTCGAGCTCTTTCTTACTGACCTTGTGAGCCTTGACCCTTTTGTGAGTGAACACGACAGCTTTATCAAGAGTCACCACCTCTCTGATAGACTCTTGAAGTACCCGCCAGAGTTCATACGCTTTATTGGCTTTGGCTGTAAGGCTGGTTTGAAGCTCGCTCAATGCCTTAGAGGCCAACTCCCTTTCCGAGAATTTTCGGCCGAGCCTCTTCTCGCATGATGCCATGTTTGCCGCGCACCGTGCTATCAACCCCCGCAACTCCGCCTTTGCAGCCACGGCCTCCGAGGAAAGGAGGGAACACTCAAGGGCGTGCAAGCAAGCCTCCACCTGCCGACAGAACTCCACCCAGACTCGCACTACCTCTTCGCTATGGTAGGTGGCAAGAAAAGGAAGAGAACCGTTAGCTTCAGCGGCAAATGTTTTAGCTGTGGTTGCGCTGCCCGCACGAAGCTCCTCGATCAAAGACGACAATGAGACAAGACTTAATTGGGCCAAGCGCTCCGAGGCTCGCAGAGCATAAGGGCCGGGCGGCATGGCGATGCGTGAATCCAGCGCTATGGGGGCTGGCAGGGCTGTTCAGATTCGAAAAATGTCAGTAAAACTTATAAGCAAAAGAACAAGTGGGGCTATATTGAAATGTCACTTACCTACGGTCATGCAAGTAGGAGTTGAAGGTTCCCCTGGCCCTTCGAGGACCTCAACCTCATCATCGGCCTCCAAAACTGTGGAGAACATTAATGTCAATACGCAAAATAACAACGATGCGATGAGAAATGATGAACGACACTAACCTTGTCCAGAGGAAAGGACGATGCGCTGAGGGGAGATCGCCTGCGGAGTTGCCATCTCCAATAGATGCTGAAACAATTGCCGAGGAGACAAATCAGCGATAGAGGCCGCCAGCCCGCGCAATTCTGGGAAAATAAAAGAGTTTAGACGACAGAAAAATTGCCAATTTAAAATGCTGAAGGTTACCTTCAACACTCCTCCCATTCTGAGTCGGGGGGATGGCGGCTTCAACGGCCTCCGCCGTGATCTCCGGCTCCAGCAAAGGGAGAGTAGTCTCGGCTACCTCTCCTCCAGCCTCTGGGCCGCCCGCAGGGAGAATCGTTGGGACGGCAACCCCCAAAGGAGCCTCTTCCAAAGGAACAAGCGCTCCGTGATCAGGAACAGCCACTGGAGGCTCTATGGCAAGAGGAACAGCCTCGTCAGCCCCCTCTACATTGAGCAAGGATGCATCGGGAACGTCAACGGGCTTTAGCTTCAACAAGCCCATAGGGACCTCCCCCATCGCCGAGGACTCTGCACAATCCACAGAAGAAATCAGAATACATATATACGAGCATAAACAATCTGGAAAAAACCGCAAAGAAGTATAAAAAAAACATACCAATGCGCAGGGAAGCCTTCAATATGACTTCTTCAAGCCGGTTATCCTTTTCAAGGAGGCGTGCTCGCCGGGGTTCGAGGGTGGACTCGTGGCCGCCAGTCCATAAGGAAAGCGCGTCCCCAGCATCCTCCGAAGCGGCCTGCTTCAGGGCCCGTTCTCTCCATTCCTCCAAAGGGCCAATAAACCGCCGCCGGATCCATGAGGGGTCTTCATAGAAGATCACGGCAGGATAGGGTTTCTTCGGAACCCTTGCGTTCTGAGACTCATCTTTAGAACGTCTTATGGCCTCAGCCAATTGTGTGGCCTCCTCGGCAGCCGAGCCCGGCAAGAGAAGACCAGCGTCCGACTCTTGCACGACCAACGGCTCATCTGGAAGTATGGGCTCAGACTCCGTTAAAGAATCAAGTAAGTTGGTGGCCACCCTCCTCCGCCTCTTAGATCCAGAACGGGCCGCCGAAGTCGACCGTTTCTTCCCTCCCAAAGCCTTAGTGCGGCGTCGGCCCACGTCGCCCTCAACACCCTCATCCCTGTCACCTTCACCCAGTGCCACAACCGAGGATGACACCGCCATTGTCGATGCCGCAGGGGGCGGTGATGCCGCGGGTGGTGGCGCTGTTACCGGAGCCCGTCTACCCCGCGATCGAGTACCCAGGGGCATACCAGCTGTTGGAGTAAGATCCACCCCCGACTCCCCCGGAATAAGCGCGGTGCCGGTATCCCTCAGAGGAAAGAGGACCGGGGCACGCGGTCGCAGCATATCTCCCGTGGCCGGAACCTGAGTAGGGGCACCATGACTAAGAAGCACCCTTCTTTCCTTAATAATAATCGGGTTGACTCGATGAAGATACCAGCCCGTGAACGACCCCACGCATCGGGGCACGTAATCACCATCAGGGATCATGAACAAAGAACCGGTGTTCAGCCTCACAAAATGATGGGCGGCATCTCGAACGGCCTCGAGCGAAGGAACCAGCACGATTATGAAAGCCTCAAACGGGACACCCTGATCATAACCAAACTGCCGGGCAAAGCGGTGCGGATTGTACCGCATGAAAAGGGCCGCGCTATCCTGACGGAATACAAGGTAACCCGGTCTAATTGCGTATAAGCCCGCGGCCTCCCGAGGCTTCAAAAAGGGCGCGTTATCCTTTGACCGGTCCCAAAGCGGCTGGGCTGAACCCACGAAAGAAGATAAGACCCGATCATTAAAAACCAACCCGCCAGCAGTAGCATAAGGAGAAATTAACGCCCGAATAGCCCCGAATTGAGTCGGGTCAGCGGCAGAAGCATCAACCAATCGCAAAAGCCTCGGGAAGGTATAAGCGTCGTAGAATGCGGGCCTTTGATGCATAGCAAAAGCACCCAAGATGTGCATTTCGATCCAAGACGTAAAGTAGTGAAGCGAGAAATTTACCACATCTACGCCAGGGGTGGAAGTATTAGCTGCAGCGCCCAACCCGTGATAGAGATGCGCCAACGCCGGGATGCCAATGGCCAGCCGCGTTCCCTCAACGATACGGTGAGCCAGATAGATGACCGAAGCTCTCATAAAGCGGCGATGCATAGGGATGACAAACCAGCTGAGCCAGACACTGATAAACCCAACGAAGAACGTCTCCTCATCCATGTCGGGAGCTGCGATGGATTCGAAAGACATCGGCGACATTATGGTGATGTAGTACTGCGGTAGATCCGATTCATTGTTCGGCAGCTTCTTCAGACCAAACCCAAAGGGGTCTTTGATATTTGCAAACTTTGGAGCCGTTTTCGACAAGGCGCCCTCGCGAAGGAAACAGGCAATGAAGCTATTAAAAGTAACGCCCTGCTCCTCAGATTTGGTGAACAATCGATCAAAGATACCCAGCACCTTGATCAAGCTGGGACGCTTGTGGCGGGCGGCGTTCTCGGCAGACAAGCCGTCAAGCGGTGCGGGCTCGGGTTCAAAGACGTATTCATCAGAGGGCAGCAACTCCTCATAAAGTGTCCCTCGAATTGGCAGCCCCGAGAACTCATAAAATTCCCCCAAAGAGATCGAAACCTCCCTGTCCCCCAGAAGAAAAGTGTTGGTGGGGAGATTCCATTGATTCAAGAACGCCTTAACCCACCAGACATGTGGGGATTGATAATGGAAGAGCGACGCATATATTGCCTGGTAAAGCCCAACCTTCTGCAGCCGCGCACGATGGGTAGCAAGGATGTAGCGAGCCCAGAGAAGGTAGCCCGTGGGGTGTCGAGGAGTGAGCCCTATCTTATAAATCTGTCCCCATGGGTGGGCCTCACCCTGACAAATGCGTCGTCCCAGGATATCTATAGCGGGGACCGGATGGTTCGGGATACCGGTTGTTGAAGGCTCGAGCCGTCCCGTTGGAGTCCAATTTGGCATCTCCACAGTGAAAACCGTCCTCGGAGGGTCCATCGGCAAGAACGGGAAAGTGGGCTCTGTCGGCACTTCACAGAGAAAACTCCGGCGACCCTGGATGATATGACTGTACCAAGTTCCCCATAGAAGTAAGCTGGTGCAGTTCGGGTCATGAGCCCGGATCATCGTCATCGCTTCCTCGTCAGATGGTGATTGAGCAAAAGCAACTTCCGAGCGAGTGAAGGGAAAGCACGGAACAGAAGCCATCGCACCTGAAATCAAATAAAGGAAACTATCAAAAGCAAAGCCAGCAATATATATAGATATAGATATACATATATATATATATATATATATATATATATATATATATATATACATGAGCATAAATATATATATGAAGACAGTTGAAGAAAGCGACAACAAACTCTTTTTATGGGGCCATTGGCTACAAAACACATGGGCCCCACATAATCAGGTTGATGACTCGCTAATAATGAGGCCAAGCAATTATAATGAGACAAAGCGAATATTCTTATTAAATAGGCCATGGGTTTCAAGTGACCCTATACACTCCCCTAAAAGACAAATCCATCTTGGACTCTGTGATGAATCAAACAGAATCAAGGGAATTAAATTCCCAGGGAGAAACATTGTGAACTTAGATGTGCAGGAGACAACCCAGGGCAAGGAGACCCCAAGAAGTCCCCATGAGAACAACTTAGTTCTTCATAGGAATTAAATTCCTTTTTGAAAAAGGGAATTAAATTCCCTGAAAGTTTTGTTCCCGAGCCAGAGCTCCTTGGGATGGAATTAAATTCCATGGAAAACAACCAACATTATCATCTCCCTAAAAGATTAGAAAAGCCCTAAGAGATCTACAGTTTGAAGATTAGATGGTTTTCTGTTCTTGTTGAAGAACTTGAAGAAAAAATGGGTTCATGTTAAAAGGGTGAAACCCTTGATGGGGATTTAAAATCCATAGAGTTTTTTTAAAATGAAGGTTCTTCGATCGTTCAACATCATTATCTGAAAGGAAGAGTCTTTCCTGAACAGAGTTAAACTCTGAAAAATTTTCAAGGCAGAGAACTAAGCTTTGGAAAAAGATAATTAAATTCTCAAAAGAAGAAAGTTCTCAAAGGAGGAAGATGAGCAAAGTGGAGGCTCTTCTGAAAGGACATGGGCATTTATAGGATGGGATGGAAAACGTTTCATCTACCATACTCCCAAAGCAGATCCGACGGTCACAAAAGTGACAGCGTTGCACTCACGTGCAGACACGTGAGAACAACGCTGTGGGGGCATTTGTTCCCTGATGGTTAAGCAGCGGTCACGTGTTGGCACGTGATGGTTAAGCAGCGGCACAGAGCATATTTGTTCTCTAATTAAAAGTCAAGAAGAAGCTTCAGAAGAGGCATCACGTGCTCATAGGTGACCAGGGGTCACGTGACCAGGTGTCACGTGGCCACACGTGACCGGCTTTAAAAGCCTTATTCTTTGACAGAATTAAATTCTAAGGGAAGATCTTTCAAATCTTTCCAAAATGAAAAAGGATTATTTGAAACCGTTGGATTAAAAATCTAAAGGTGATTAAATATCACCAATTTATGGAAAAATCTTGGACTTGGAAAGATTTCCCCCTAAATCTAACCGAAATAACAAAGAGATATCTTTGGATTTAAAATCCAATGGTGAATAAAATTCACCTAATAATTTAAAGGCCCAGATTAATGATAAATATAAATCAAATCTCTCAACGAGAGATTTACCAAACAGATTGATTTTTTTCCTTCTCCTATAAATAGGAGCCAAGAAAAAAAGAGGAAGGACCTTTTTTGACATATACAGTGGGAGAGATATAGAGCTTTGGAATATTGAAAATTCAGAAGGAGCAATTTGATTCTCTGCAAAAGAAAAACCTTAGGTAAGAAAAGAAAAGGGAGACTTCAAAGAGAATTTAATTCTCAAAAGAGTTTAACTCTTATATATAAAAAAAGAACTTAGTTCTTTCTCTGGTTGAAGATCTGCAAAGTGCACATCTCCCCATAAATCGAGAATTTAATTCTCATTCGGTTGAGATCCTGCCATGCAGATCTAAAATATAGAGGAGGAATTGAGTTTTGAGAATTTAATTCTCACAAAATTACAGGAATTTAATTCCTTTAAGATAAAATTAGGGTTTAACCCTAGGAATTTAATTCCTTTAGAATGGACAGAACCAGGGTTTAACCCTAATTGAGAACTTAATTCTCTCAAACTCACAGGAATTTAATTCTCTTAAAGAAAAAAGAAATTAGGGCTTTACCCTATACCAGAGTTTAATTCCTACAGAAAAGAAACTAAGGTTTAACCCTATTTAAGAATATAATTCTTCAGAAGAAAACAGGAATTTAATTCCTCTAAAGTTTATTGCTAGGGTTTGACCCTATGAAGAATTTAATTCTTAAAAGATGAACAGATCTTTAAAAACATGCAAAGAGTCAGAGTCACGTGCTACGACGTGACCCCTGCAAAGATCCACCGAAAAGAACTTTGAGTCAGAGCCACGTGCTACCACGTGACCCCTGCAAAGATCCACAGAAAAGAACTTCGAGGCAATGCTTCACGTGCCCCACGTGACCCATGACGCGCACAGAGAAAAGGCAAAAGAAACAGAAAAGAGCTCTAGGGAGCCCTCACGTGTCAATACGTGACCCCTAATAAGCATTCTAACAGACCAGAGCGTAGACTTCCATCACGTGCTCACACGTGATGGCCGTCAGAATTAAAAGTTTTAAACACTTACCTCCAGAATAAAATAAGGGAAGCAGGGCGCTCTCACGTGCTACCACGTAACCCCTTGGCTGAAGCTCTAACAGACAAACACCAAAATTCCCATCACGTGACAGCACGTGATACTTCAAAGTATTCAATACTTTTGGCAGAACAAAATAAAGAGAAGCAGGGCGCTCTCACGTGCTACCACATGACCCCTTTTGCCTTAGTGTTTAACACTAAATTGAAACCTCTGTATCCAGTGTTTAACACTGATTTTCTTAGTGTTTAACACTAATTTGGAAAACTCTATTTGCAGTGTTTAACACTGATTTCCTTAGTGTTTAACACTAATTTTGAAAACTCTATTTGCAGTGTTTAACACTGATTTTCTTAGTGATTAACACTAATTTGAAAACTCCGTTTCCAGTGTTCAACACTGATTTGCTTTAGTGTTTAACACTAATTTGAAATCTCTGTTTGCAGTGTTTAACACTGATTTGCTTTAGTGTTTAACACTAATTTGAAAGCCATGTTACTAGTGTTCAACACTGATTATCTTTTAGTGTTTAACACTAACTTGTTAATCTTATTCCCTGTGTTCAACACTGTTGGTCTCTTGTGTTTAACACTAGCATTAGCCCAATTGGCTAAGTTTCCAGAGGCAAAGCCTCTCCTTCAATGAACCAACAGAGGGCCAATATTCCAAACATGATTGGACTTAGCCTAAGCTGGCCATAAGTCTTCAATTCAAACTTAACTGGGCCAATGGGCTCATAATATAATAATTGATCTAAGTTTCCAAATTGGACTACATATCACTTAATCTACCTTGGTTTAAGGGTACATCTCTTCACTCCTTTGATACTTGGCGTTGTAATTCCTCAACGTCTTCAAAGAGGTGACGGGTCCCGATGACCATACATTGATACGGACTGTGGGGTCCATAAACTCATGGACTATGAGGTCCTTAACCTTGACCGTAATGTCTTAAAACTAACGCCGGACTGTGGGATCCTTAAACCCTCGGACTATGACGTCCTTAACCTTGACCGGAATGTCATAAAACTAACAACGGACTATGACGTCCTTAACCTTGACCGCGATGTCTTAAAACTAACGCCGGACTGTGGAGTCCTTAAATCCATGGACTTTGACGTCCTTAACCTTGACCGTGATGTCTTAAAACTAACGTTGGACTGCAATGTCCTTAAACTACTTATTGACCGTAATGTCATTGAACTAAACAATAGAGCCCCTTCCCCCAATTGCTCTCTTGTTGGATCTAAACGATCCCGTTAAGTTGATCTTAGTCTGAAAGCTAGACTAACGTATCCTTAACAAACGTTTAAGTTGATCTTATTCTCAAATGAGGCTAACGTATCCTTAAACACAACCCCCAAACCCAAATCTAAGAAAGATACGGATTTGGACTAGTCCACGCCCTACGGGCGACGACATAACTCAGTCTCCGTATACAATCCACGGGCAACCGAACACGAAACAAACACACACGACACGAAGTGACCATCTGGAGAAGGAGAAAGTTGTTACCGCAATGCGGTAGCGTAATTAACTGCAGGGGCTTGCGCCTGCAGGGAAGGGCATCCCCACAATCAAAAACCCCTCAAGCAAGGGGGAATCTGACGAAGTCTGCTACATCGGACGCATCCGTTTAAACCTTCGATACACGGTGCCAAAAATCAACTTGGCATCTTCGGAGAGGTAGAAGGATAGCACCTATTAGCATCTGCCCCGAATTTCAGGCAAGACGTCCGTCGCGCCGTCTTTCGGAGGGGAACAGCGGGTAGTTTGCCGTACCCGTAGGGGTCTAGGGTGGGGTTTTGGCTATTCATCACGACTGTGTAATCCGTCTTTCTTTGCAGGTTCAAAAGGAATGCAGATTCGTAGAAAATCCAATATGTTCATCTGTGATCTGGAATGCTTATTATTGCGTCTGACGAATGTACAATATCTATATATGATATCTATTAGGCGTCACTTATGTTTTGCACCCGCGCTAGCCCAGCCCCCGCTCTGTCGTTAGTTAAGTAACCTAACGGGTGAATGACGGGGCCCAGTGGCGAATGCTGATGGCATAAGAGGACGTTGTATTTTCGTTGTTTTCTCTAATGATAGGTTAATTGATGGGACACATTATATTAATGCAAAGAAAATAAACCAAAGTTGAATCGTTGGAACAGTTTAAAAGAAACCACTCGGTTATTTTAAAACAGAAGATATTTTTTTAATTGCGGAGCTTAAACCACTCCTTTTAAAAGCTATCAGGTTCCTTCGATCATATTAAGTTCACTACGTTCACGGTTTCGCCAAAACCATTCGTAGCCCTCCGTCATTTCATTTGGGTATTCAGTAGTATTCAAGCTATATATTTTGACCAACGCCAAGGCATAGTGTTTGGTAGCTGCTGGGTTTTCATTTGTTGTATAGATAGATGAGTTGGTTTGGGACAGTCGTACTATCATTTGGCCAACGTCAGGGGTATGTACGGGTGGGTTCAAATTAACAAGATAATGATGGGTAGAACTTGACATGTGACTTATGATATTTTGACCAACGCCAAGGTCATAAGAGCATGGGCCAGAAATTTATATCGGGAATTTCTAAAGAAACTGAAATTTGATAAGAGTTGAATACCATTTGGAGTGTGATAATTTTGGTAGGATTCCTTCAGCTTTATCACACGATGATATTTGGATCCCGATCCTACTGTGAGTATCCGCTACTCATCAGGAGATTCGTCACTTAACGATCAATGCTATAAACTAAGTAGGTGTCGAGAAAGGTGTCAGCGGGGCTACGCCCCCAGAAAAAAGAGGTTATTTAATTAAGGAACTTTGCGAAAGCGTCGTAAAACCTCCCTCGAAGTACCGACACCGGCCTGGCTAAACGGTTAAGCAAGTATTGTACGGTGAGAATAGTCCTGACTAGTTCTTCCTTTTTGGTTTGAGGAGGGATTCGAGAAACAGCGGGAGCCATCCTGTTTAGATAAACTAAAAACCACTCTAAACTTGCAAGAGCATCATGCTAAAGTGTTCCCTCTCTCTCTCATTACAGCGACCCAAAATATGACATGCCTTAAGTTATTATTAGAAAAAAATATTTTGACAGGGCCAAACTATAAAGATTGGTTCCGGAATGTTAAGATGGTTATTACCTATGACAAATTGGGGTATGTCCTTACTACAAAGGCCCCTGCCGTCCCAGGTCCTGAATCCAGTGTCGCGGATAAGGAAATCCGCAAGACCTGGGAGTTAGACTGCGCAAAGGCCAAGTGCATCGTGCTTGCCTCTATGAATAATGAACATCAGAGGAGGCACGAGAATATGGATCTAGAATCCATATTTCTCCACACCAAGGATTTGTATGGAGAGCAATCTCGTATAGAAAGATACGAGACCTCGAAGAACTTGTTTCAGTCGATGATGGCCGTCGGATCATCTATAGGAGAACATGTCTTTAAGATGATTGGCTATATTGAAGAGCTCGCAGACCTTGGGACAACATTAGAGAACGAGCTGTATACAGAATTGATTCTCCAGTCCCTTCCTTCCACCTACGCCCAGTTTATCTTGAATTTCAACATTCAAGGTATAGAAGTTGAACTTCCAGAACTCCTTAACATGTTGAGGAGTGCAGAGGGCACCTTGCAGAAGGCAAGGGAAACACCCACTATGTTTGTTCGTGGTGCTTCCTCTTCCAGGTCTAAGGCAAGGGCCAAAGGAAGGAAGAAGATGGCCGCTACCAAACCAAGAGGTGGTGTTGGTAAGGTGGGAGTTAAGGGAAAGGCAAAGGTTACGGTGCCAGTAGTGGCAAAGGACGAGTGCTTCCACTATCATAGGAAAGGCCATTGGAAGAAAGATTGCAAAGCTTGGATTGCCAAGATCCAGGACCCGAGGCAAGTTGTGGCTTTGGCTTCAGGTGTGTTTGTAATTGAAAATTGGCTGTCAATCAACTCTACTTCCTGGGTATTGAATACCGGATCAGGATCTCATATATGCAATTCATTGCAGGCACTGAGAAACCGTAGAGTGCTGATGGTTGGTGATATCACCTTGGATTGACGAGTGCTGATGGTTGGTTGCTAACGAGGCGTGAGTGCTGTGTCCGTAGGGGATTATCACCTTGGATTGACGAGTGGACATATTTTGGTTTTGCGCAACTGTTTTTGTGTACCCAGTTTAACGTGTAATATCATATCAGTATCGTTGTTATCAAAAGAAGGTTATGATTTCACACTCGTAAGCGATGTTGTTAGCATCCACCTTAATCATGGTTTGATTGGGTCCGGTACACTAGATAACGGTATATACGTGTTAAACCAATTACAGATTTTCAATATCCAGAACACACTAAAAAGAAAGTCTCCAGATATAAATCAGGCTTTCTTATGGCATTGTAGACTGGGTCACATCAATGAGACAAGGTTAACTAAGTTACATAGAGAAGGATATTTGGATCCATTCGAATATCAATCTTATGCAACTTGTCAATCATGTCTCAAAGGAAAGATGACAAAGACTCCATTCACTGGACATGGAGTAAGAGCGAGCGAGCTCTTAGGACTCATACACAGCGATGTATGTGGTCCAATGTCTACACATGCAAGAGGCGGTTTTTCATATTTCATTACTTTTACGGATGATAACTCTAGGTATGGATTCATTTTCTTAATGAAATATAAATCCGAGGCCTTTGAGAAATTCCAAGAATATAAGAATGAAGTAGAAAACTAAACCGGAAAAAGTATCAAGACACTGAGATCTGATCGAGGTGGTGAATACTTAAGTGCCGAGTTTCTGGGTTACATAAAAGAGAAAGGAATTCTCTCTCAGCTTACTTCTCCATACACTCCACAACATAATGGTGTATCGGAAAGACAGAACCGAACCCTATTAGATATGGTGTGTTCCATGATGAGTAATGCTGAGTTACCGCGATCTTTCTGGGGTTATGCGTTAGAATCAGCTGCATATCTTTTGAACAGGGTTCCTACCAAGAATATGCCTACCACACCATATCAGATGTGGAGTGGGAAGAAACCCTATCTTCAGTATCTGAAGATATGGGGATGTACAGCTTTTGTTAAAAAGCAGCATGCAGACAAACTCGAGGCACGCTCAGTACAGTGTAAGTTTGTGGGATATCCAAAAAACTCCAAGGGGTATTTTTTCTATTACGCAGAGGAACAAAAGGTTTTTGTTTCTCGTAATGCCCATTTTCTAGTACAGCAGTTTTTAGAAAAGGAAACAAATGGGAGCGAAATAGAACTGGAAGAAATTCCAGAAACACAAACTACTACTGAAAGTTTGGTAGAACCAGAAGTTCAAGAAGAACAGGACATTCCCGCACACCTCCGCAGGAGTAGTAGGCCGTCTCATCCGCATGAGAGATACTACGGTTTTCTCATAGACGGGGATAGAGAGGATCGCGTCATTGATAATGATGAACCTACTAGCTTCCAGCAGGCCATCCAGAGCGGCGACTCGGTAAGATGGCTAGATGAAATGCGGACCGAGATGGAGTCCATGTACACCAACAAAGTATGGACTTTGGACTTTGCTCCAGATGGGGTAAAACCCATAGGATGCAAGTGGATCTTCAAGAAAAAGATTGGTGTAGATGGACAGGTGGAAACCTATAAGGCTAGACTTGTTGTAAAGGGTTTTCGTCAAAGACCTGGTTTGGACTATGACGAAACTTTTTCTCCAGTGGCTATGCTCAAATCCATTCGGATCCTTGTTTCCATTGCCGCCTTCTATGATTATGAGATCTGGCAGATGGACGTAAAGACGGCTTTTCTAAATGGTAATTTAGAAGAATGCGTCTATATGGATCAGCCAGAAGGTTTCATTAAGAGTGGGAGCAGCAGGAAAGTGTGTAAGTTGCTTAAGTCCATTTATGGACTAAAGCAGGCATCGCGGAGTTGGAACATCTATTTTGATGAAACGGTCAAAGAATATGACTTTATCAAAAATCCAGATGAACCATGTATATATAGTAAAATTGTAGCATGAACTGTCTTATTCCTCGTCTTGTACGTGGATGACATTCTCTTGATAGAAAATGGCATTCCTATGCTACAATCTGTCAAAAGATTCTTGTCACACAGGTTCTCCATGAAAGACCTGGGTGATGTCTCTTACATTTTGGGGATCAAGATCTATCGTGATAGATCTAAGAGGATGTTGGGACTTTCGCAGTCCAGGTATATCAACACTATACTGAAAAGATTCAGTATGGAAGATTCTAAGCACGGTAATTTACCGGCTTGTCATGGAATCACCCTCTCCAAAGAGATTTCTTCCAAGACTAATTTGGAAAGGGATCGCATGTTAGTTATATCTTACGCTTCTGCGGTAGGCTCTATAATGTATGCGATGTTGTGCCCCAGACCAGATGTAGCTTACGCACTGAGCGTGGTAAGCCGGTATCAGTCAGACCTGTAAGCTTACGCTAGCGCCCCGGCAGTCTACAGACGCCAAATGCGGAACAAAATCTTTTAACTTGGCGCTATCGTGTACTTTAACCCGGATCTGCCATTATTGCTAAACTAACAAACTGTAAAGAGTGTAGAAAGGTTATACCGAACGATCCGAGTCCTTCGTTCTTTAACCATCATCCCACGCTCCGTTGCGGCTGCTCCGATCTCGTCGATCTCCGATCTCCTCGTCGAGGTGGCACCACATGATCGGTTCTTTAAACGGGCTCCCGCCTCTGACTCGAGGCAACTCGATCGTCAAGTTTGCTAAAAGAGACGACCAAGAATGATGTAGAGAATGAGTAGATGACTTTGTCTTACTTCGTCCAAATCCGTGGACGATCGGTTAATGAAGTTGCCGAGGGAATTGGGTGATGGAATGAAAATGAACTGTGGATTCCATACACCCCAAATCTATCATAATCTTTTTTTCAACCATGAAAAACTATCAAGTGAGAGAGAGAGTGAGGAGAGAGAGAGGGCAAGCCATATATAGCAAGAGGGAGGTGACCGTAGGAGAGGGGGGTGACCATAAGAGAAACCTTCTCACTTTAAAAATATCTTAAGCAATCCAAGAATGCATTAATACAAAGCATGACTCACTAAACCTAGTCATCCTTTAATAAATGCAACCAATTAGAATACAACACCAATTAGCCTCATCATCACTTCTAGAAGCTTCTAGAATGATGACTCACTCATATCAGAAGAAAAGATAAATCCGTCTTTAACCGAATGTTAAAAGACGGCTGATAGAAAACTGGAAACTGGCAACTTCCAAAAGTGATCCTGAAACAACTTTCAGGATAACCCCGAAACTGTATAAATATACCCGCATTTGTATTACGACCGAATACAAATGCAACTGAGACAAAGATATTATACCTACTCAATATAATACTCGGATCCGGCTTAAACCAAAGCCGACCAGTATCATCTGTCCGAAAAATAACACGTGCGTAAACGCACGTGCATTTTCCGAACCCTGCCATAAAACCATACGGCCTCTACAACGTTTCGCCCGAACTTGGGAAACTGCCTGTGGGGGACTCTAATGACTCGTCAGCACCCTGGCAGTGGGTTTAACCACAAACCGTCAGCGGCACTAGCTATGCGTAACGGCTGCCCATGGACTGACCTTAAGGGTGGCCGAGGAGCGAACTCAAGGGAGACCGATGAGCGAACTCCTCCGAAAACCCTACTGAGCCTAACAGTGACAATGTATATACAGTCCGGTCCGTTCGTCAATGAGTATCGCATATCTGCCTAGGGGGCTAGCAACGTCAGACCCCCAATAACAGTATAAGTCGTGTCGGAGTGAAGCCCAATAACACCCTGAGATACTACTGGAGTACCTACCAGTAAATCTCCTGCCACGGCCGTGGGCTTTGTGTAATGGCTCTCCTAGACACAGCACGATCTCGCCCCCAATACCGGGAGAGACGAATCCCCTGCCGATCCGCTCACGTGCCTCCATATGGCTCGGGACTGTACCCAAAAGCTACCTGTTTGCACGACTCCTTTGAGCCGTGGTAGGGTAGAAATCAAAGCACAGTGGGAACTCACACGAGACAAATGACGACCTCAGGTCGATGAACTAACCTGTACACATGTCACCAGGGAACTGCTATCTGACGATAGATATAATACTAACTAGCAGATTCCCGGCGAGTCCTGTCCGGTGTACTCATAACCCAATGAGCACCTGTATACATCTTAGGTGATCAAACTGACACCAGTGGCTTGTGAGACCGGCCACCGCCCCTCGTCGGGGTCTCGACTGTACACACTAGTCTACTCCGGAGTATCGATGCCCTGTCTCGAAACTCCCACGACTAGGGACCACAATTAAGGATATGCATATAAACTACCCAAATCTCACGTATATGATCGCCATCATACTGTTGGTAGTAAAGCAAGATCCTAAGGGCTCTATCAAAGTGTAACATGCAATCAGTCACCTGAACATGTACACGACTGATAAAGGCAAACCAGATAGCATACTATCATTTCGAGTAAGACTGTCCTACCGGGATAGGTCCTCCGCAATCATTGCAATCACGTACCTGCGATCCAATAATTGACTATGAGGGCACTATCTCCAACAATCTCCCACTTGCACTCAAGGCTAATATTGCGATGTCGACTACTCACAGCCCGTGTGAAACCGAACATCCAACTCCTCTACTAATCAGTTTCACAAAGCCCGTTTGTAAAACTATTGTGTTCGAGAAATAGCCTCAGTGAGTGGATCCGCCTAGAAGTTTCTTTCTGTATCTCTCATAATCTCAAGTTCGCGGAGAAAGCCATCTCCCGAATTGAGTAGTACCTGTCTTAGAATATGTCTGGATATCTGATGGGACCTTAGTTCATAAATGAACTCCATATCCAAACTTCTTAGACTGTAAGGATCACTGAACCTAATCAGTATCCTGCACCATGCCACCCACAGTATCCTCTGGAACCACCTGTCCATAATACTGTCCCTCGTCAGAGGGAAAACTAAAACTCTGACAATCACTCTGTCATCCATGTCACCTTTGAAGCCTGGAATGATAACCGTCTCCCGAAAGAGGCTGCCGTTATCAAATCCGTAGAACATGTACTAATGTTCTAAAACTGCTTCCTTATGTTTCTCCAGGATTGGATTAATACAAACTTATTGCATCTAGTGCAAAAACAACATTTGGTGCGGTACTTGACATCTCATGATTGACTCAATTGCCTAAGCAAGTGATTTGCCAATCATGCACATCCCTCTCCCCTTTAGTCTGTACGACACCTTTAGAGAGGGTGACTCCATCTCCTGCAGGTACACCACCATGCTAGGAGTCAACTATTCCAAAAACCATTATAATATCTGTCAAAGTACGCACATTGGGAAACTACCCATATCCAGATCTAAAACCATAGATCCAGAAACCAGAATGTCAAATATTATATCCATATCCTGTCTGGAGAAACAACTGTGTGACGACCACAGTACAACCGATCGTAGTATAGGAATTTTACTTCCTACTCTGTGTATGTCATCCAAATACCATGACATTACACCCTACTACTTTCTTAACTGATCCATCCCCTATTCTGATTGAAGTCAAACCCATACTGTCACATCAAAATTAGATGATCTATCTCCGCTATAACTGCTCAAGTCTATAAATAGATATAAGCATCTTGCCCACTATGCTTCCGCTGCTCCCACTGATTTCGACAACCCTCCTACCGGGTCTCATATCCTGGAACAACAGTAGTGTCAAGTCTTGGTAGATAATAACCTCCCTGTCACCGTCCTTGAGGCTACCGAAGTACCTCTCGGGTGTCTGAGTTAACCTACCACACCTGCGGAGTGGCAATTGGAATGTCAAACCTGATTGAATGTATAGGTCCTATTAAATTTTCCGTAATCGTTCGTGGTTCTGGAATCACTTCCAGTTCTACCATACTCCCACTACTGTTTACTGAAAAATATCCATTTTACTAAAACTGTGGCGAGTCAAGAACAATATCACTATTGATCTTCCAAATGGTAGAATATCAACCCTCGTCATAGCCAGGGTCAACCCACAAACAGCCATTACAGAAACGTGCCCTGAGTTATCCAGAGTCTGGTTTTAAGCATAAGCTGGACAACTCCCCATACCTTAATTTCTTTTAAGGTACGATCCATTCTATATCCAATACAGAAACTTTGGCACTTATTTAATTGGAACCATATTCAAATCATGCAGCTGTCTCCAGTGCATATCAACTTAATGGAAAAAGGCTAATCAGCATTGCTCAACTTAGGAAACCATCCAATTATGAGTAACCTGAAAGAGAAACACGTTTCTCAAAACCATCACTATCATCTGAATACCAATCACAAGAATCTACATCTTCGATCTCTTTGAAGAATCCCGATACTTGTGATACCTGGTTCTCTACTTTATTCTTATACCCACAACTTCTCAAAACTTAGACCTTGTATTTCTACGAAACACTCGTCTAAATACTAGAGAAGTTATAAGTAAACAGAACATAGTACGAGGACCTACCCCTTTGTCCTGATGGACACTGGACAACATACAATACTCTGTATAAGTCCGCTGAGTTAAACAACTCAAAACTTGTGCGTTGTCGGTGGAAAACTGTACCCTGGAGATTTCCTCAAATATCACCAATTACAACGAATTCCGATATAATGAGGATGATCACCTTATTCCCAATATCTTACTCCCACTCATCATCTGTAAAACCATACAGATATGAGAATGAAACCCGGTAAATACATACCCTTGGAGTAAGTGTCTAATCGGGAAGACAGTTTTTCTTTAACGATGTACTGAAACATGAAAATGTTTCGTAGGGGTATCCTGGTATTCATAGTAATGCCTCTTCCATAATCCAATTCATGACTTCAACCGTATATTTTATTGCCCTCTCTCCAAATCCCTTTATTTGTCTTTAGTCATTACCTTCTGTACACCATCGTTAGGCTAAATGGTTTTCTTCCTTCCCTACCGTTCGGCACCAGCCTATGGTTTGGAAGAAGACTATCCAGTAAGCATAATAGGTGTACCCTCCTAAACCAAGGAGTACTCGCATCTCGAGAGAAGGTGATGATAAAAGACAACTGAATAATACCTTATTCTTTTTAAAGGTGAAATAGGAGTAGCGATGAAGTACGCGGTTTTGGTCGTGAATGATATCAGTCGCAATTTACTTTGCCCTCTTTCTAATCCCTTTATTTTGTCTTTACATATTACCTTCTGCACACCCTACTTAGGCTAATTGGTTTTCTTCATTCCCTACCTTTCGGCACCAGCTTATGGTTTGGAATAAGACTATCCAATAGGCGTAATAGGTGTACTCTCCTAAACCAAGGAGCTCTCGCAACCTGAGAGAAGGTGATAATAAAAGACAACTGAATAAACCAATTCTATTTCTCCTGAACCTGGATCCATCCTCGAAGAAGTCCCTTCGAGTTCGTATATAACCATACGATGGCTCTATCCAATGGAAGTGGATATCCGTAGTATTACGGGTGTTCTGAGAAATACAAAGGGTAAAAGAAGAAGTGGCAATGACTTATGCAACTCAGACAATCCAAAAGTCAGTATTTTAAGAAGGTTCGGTCAACCTGGTCACTGAGTCATAGTCTAGGGTTGGTCAAAGGTCGCTGCCAAAGAGAGAGAGAGAAAAGAAACACTCTGCGTGCACTCTAACCTAGATCAGAATGGTCATTATTTTATCTAATCCGGAAAACTCCCACTGTCCTGTCAAATTCTCCTCCAAACCTAAAGAAGAATCAATCGGGATCACCCGAAGAGTAAACCAACTCATCAGTGGGAATCGGGATCCAACTCTCATCGCATGTTAACGTGATGGAATGCATCCACGTTATTCATACTCCAGAAGGTATGCGCATACTTGGCAAGTTTCAGTTTCTTTAGAAACTCCCGATATCATTTTCTTGCCCCATGCTCTTATGACCTTGGCGAAAGTCAACAAATCTAAGTCACATGTCAAGTTCTGCCCGTCATTATCTTGTTAATTTGAATCCACCCGTACATACCCTTGACGAAAGCCAACAAGGTAATACGACTGTCCCAAACCAACTCATCTATCTATGCAACAAATGAATACCCAGCAGCTACCAAACACTATGCCTTGACGAAAGCCAACAAACATAGCTTGAATACTACTGACCATCCATAAGAAACGACGGAGGGCTACGACTGGTTTTTGGCGAAAAACCTTTAACGTAGTGAACTTGATATCGCTGAAGGAACCTGATAGCTTTTTATAAATATAGTGGCGAAAACCTTTTGCTAAAGAGGTCATTCCCGGTGAAGGGATCTCGGCTCTTTCCTCATGGAATGAGGTGCAGGATATTCCACTGAATACCGCTATGCAAAGCAACTTGTAATCGACTATAGTGAAGTTATTACTCTGACGCAAATTTCTGTCCAAGGGGTCTTTCCCGGTGAAGGGATATCAGCCCTTGCCTCGTCGAATGAGGTGCTGGATATTCACACCGAATACCGCTATGCATAACAAAAAGAAACGTTTTGTAATAACACCTTTTTAAAATTGTTCCAACAACTCAAACAGGTTTGTTTTACTTTGCATTGATCAGAATCAACGCAGTCCCATCAATAATCACACCATAAAAGAACGAAAATAAAATGTACGTATATGCCATCCGCATTCGTCACTGGGTCCCGTCATCACCCGTTAGGTTACTTAACTAACGACAGAGCGGGGGCTGGACTAGCGCGGGTGTAAAACATATACAACATCTAATAGTATATAAACCAATATACATAATCGCTCCAGGCGTGATAATATGCAACATTACAGAAAAGTAATAAGCATCACAGAACAATACAGATATTTGGGATCCCCGAGTTTCACAGAGCCGCTGCTGAAACTCGACGTTCCCCTGTCGTGTGGATAGCCTGTGCAATGAAACCTAGACCCCTACGGGTGCGGCAAGTTACCCGCCAAGACCTGAAGCGAGGCAGCCCCCTACAGCATAGTGAATGGACCACCCAGCACTCCACGGAATCCGGTAAGCTTGGGCACCCCTCCTTGGGTCAACCTGTACCCCTTACGAGTGCGGCGAATAGTCTGCCAATTCTGAAGTGGGACCCCTCTGCCTCTCAAAGCCATGAGCTGCGGACCCGTTGCCCCCAGAACCCGGCTATCCGTGCACTCCGTCTCGGGGCAAAACCTAGTACAGTAATGAAAAATAGTACAATAGGTACATCGACCGCATCCTGGCCGTGCCCCAAAAGAATATTATACAACAGGCAGTGACGGCTGTCCACAAGTTGGACGCTCGCCCCGCAATATCAAATGTACAAATAAACTCAATCTGTACTACCATTGCACACTGCTATCCACCACGACAAATCCGCAACAATACAGCACAACACAGAACATCAACGCGAATGTCATGTTCGCAAACCCGTCTAAAAGAACTATAGCAATTAAACGCGGTTTACCGATCAAATGACATTCCCGGTCGGAGATATAATGTAAGCACTGTAAACTAACGTGTTTAAATTTCGATCGACCATATATCAAGAAGCGGGCCCCACGCAAATCTGTAGAACAGTAATAAAACCTGGGCCCAAACTATATTAACCAAAAACCCAAAATCCAAACAGGAACCCACAGAAAAAATTTGGTTCACTGATCATCTAGAACCGCCGCGGATGGGCGGCCAAACCATGGGTTTGGCCGCTAATCCGCGGCTCTCTGGTAAGATTGCGTGCCCAAATTTTGTCCGTACGCTTAAAAAACCCTGCACGGATTTTTAAGATATGCAGAATTAATTTTTGACACTGTTTAAAATCGACAGAAACTGTCGGGTTGAAATTTTGCAATTTTGGTTTTTCGGTTCGATCGAAGTTTTGAACACGTTAGCACAAGTTAGTATAGCAAAATGGTTAGGCTCTGATACCACTGTAAGTTTACGCTAGCGCCCCGGCAGTCTACAGACGCCAAATGCGGAACAAAATCTTTTAACTTGGCGCTATCGTGTACTTTAACCCGGATCTGCCATTATTGCTAAACTAACAAACTGTAAAGAGTGTAGAAAGGTTATACCGAACGATCCGAGTCCTTCGTTCTTTAACCATCATCCCACGCTCCGTTGCGGCTGCTCCGATCTCGTCGATCTCCGATCTCCTCGTCGAGGTGGCACCACATGATCGGTTCTTTAAACGGGCTCCCGCCTCTGACTCGAGGCAACTCGATCGTCAAGTTTGCTAAAAGAGACGACCAAGAATGATGTAGAGAATGAGTAGATGACTTTGTCTTATTTCGTCCAAATCCGTGGACGATCGGTTAATGAAGTTGCCGAGGGAATTGGGTGATGGAATGAAAATGAACTGTGGATTCCATACACCCCAAATCTATCATAATCTTTTTTTCAACCATGAAAAACTATCAAGTGAGAGAGAGAGTGAGGAGAGAGAGAGGGCAAGCCATATATAGCAAGAGGGAGGTGACCGTAGGAGAGGGGGGTGACCATAAGAGAAACCTTCTCACTTTAAAAATATCTTAAGCAATCCAAGAATGCATTAATACAAAGCATGACTCACTAAACCTAGTCATCCTTTAATAAATGCAACCAATTAGAATACAACACCAATTAGCCTCATCATCACTTCTAGAAGCTTCTAGAATGATGACTCACTCATATCAGAAGAAAAGATAAATCCGTCTTTAACCGAATGTTAAAAGACGGCTGATAGAAAACTGGAAACTGGCAACTTCCAAAAGTGATCCTGAAACAACTTTCAGGATAACCCCGAAACTGTATAAATATACCCGCATTTGTATTACGACCGAATACAAATGCAACTGAGACAAAGATATTATACCTACTCAATATAATACTCGGATCCGGCTTAAACCAAAGCCGACCAGTATCATCTGTCCGAAAAATAACACGTGCGTAAACGCACGTGCATTTTCCGAACCCTGCCATAAAACCATACGGCCTCTACAACGTTTCGCCCGAACTTGGGAAACTGCCTGTGGGGGACTCTAATGACTCGTCAGCATCCTGGCAGTGGGTTTAACCACAAACCGTCAGCGGCACTAGCTATGCGTAACGGCTGCCCATGGACTGACCTTAAGGGTGGCCGAGGAGCGAACTCAAGGGAGACCGATGAGCGAACTCCTCCGAAAACCCTACTGAGCCTAACAGTGACAATGTATATACAGTCCGGTCCGTTCGTCAATGAGTATCGCATATCTGCCTAGGGGGCTAGCAACGTCAGACCCCCAATAACAGTATAAGTCGTGTCGGAGTGAAGCCCAATAACACCCTGAGATACTACTGGAGTACCTACCAGTAAATCTCCTGCCACGGCCGTGGGCTTTGTGTAATGGCTCTCCTAGACACAGCACGATCTCGCCCCCAATACCGGGAGAGACGAATCCCCTGCCGATCCGCTCACGTGCCTCCATATGGCTCGGGACTGTACCCAAAAGCTACCTGTTTGCACGACTCCTTTGAGCCGTGGTAGGGTAGAAATCAAAGCACAGTGGGAACTCACACGAGACAAATGACGACCTCAGGTCGATGAACTAACCTGTACACATGTCACCAGGGAACTGCTATCTGACGATAGATATAATACTAACTAGCAGATTCCCGGCGAGTCCTGTCCGGTGTACTCATAACCCAATGAGCACCTGTATACATCTTAGGTGATCAAACTGACACCAGTGGCTTGTGAGACCGGCCACCGCCCCTCGTCGGGGTCTCGACTGTACACACTAGTCTACTCCGGAGTATCGATGCCCTGTCTCGAAACTCCCACGACTAGGGACCACAATTAAGGATATGCATATAAACTACCCAACTCTCACGTATATGATCGCCATCATACTGTTGGTAGTAAAGCAAGATCCTAAGGGCTCTATCAAAGTGTAACATGCAATCAGTCACCTGAACATGTACACGACTGATAAAGGCAAACCAGATAGCATACTATCATTTCGAGTAAGACTGTCCTACCGGGATAGGTCCTCCGCAATCATTGCAATCACGTACCTGCGATCCAATAATTGACTATGAGGGCACTATCTCCAACAAGACCCAGGGGAGAAGCACTGGATAGCAGTAAAGAACATTCTCAAGTACCTGAGAAGGACTAAGGATATGTTCTTGGTTTACGGTGGAAAAGACCTCAAGATCGAGGCTTTTGCTGACTCCAGCTTCCAGAATGACAAGGATGACTCTAAGTCCATGTCAGGTTATGTCTTTCCCTCAATGGAGGGGCGGTGTGCTGGAAGAGTTCCAAGCAGGACACCGTTGCTGACTTGACGATGGAAGCGGAGTATATAGCTTCTTGCGATGCCTCAAAAGAAACAGTCTGGATGAAGAAGTTCCTAACAGAACTTCTGGTGGTTCCTACCATTGTTAATCCAATACCGTTGTATTGTGACAACAACGGCGCTATAGCTTTAGCGAAGGAACCCAGGTCCCATCAGAAGTCCAGACACATCTTAAGGCGGTATCACCTGATCAGGGAGATCATAGATCGCCAGGAGATCGAGGTCCGGAGAGTTGCTACAGAGGAGAACGCTGCAGATCCATTCACAAAGGCCTTACCTCAGATACAGTTTGAGAGGCTACTCGAGATGATAGGTCTTCGATACGCCAGTACATGGCCCTAGTGCAAGTGGGTGATTGTTAGTGTAAATGCCTTAGGAGCCATTAATGTATCATACTAGTTTGTATATTACTTAATGGAAGCTTGGGATATTCACAGTTATATTAACAGTCTCGCTCAACATAGTAGTATGCTACTTGGTTTATATCTATCTTAATATATGTATATGTTAACATATCACGAATACATATTGATAGAGCCCATAGGATCTTGCTTGACTACCAGCGTTGTGATGGCAGTCACACTAGTGGGGGCTGGGTAGTCTACAAGCACATCCTTTTTAAGGTCCCTAGTCGTGGGATTTTCGAGACAGGGTATCGATACTCCGGAGTAGACTAGTGTGTACGCTTCTCATCCCAGTTGGGGAGATGGTCTATCCCACAGCCATCAGTATGTAGTACTGGAGATAATATACAGGTGCTCGTTGGGTTACGGGTACACCGGACAGGACTCGCAGGGAACTGTTGGTTGGTATTATACCCGTCGTCAGTTAACAGTTCCCAGGAGACATGAGTGTAGGGTTCACTTCGACGGCAGCAAGGTTTCGGGAGGCATCATCCATGCCATTTTAAAAATTTTGCCGTGAAAGGGAACTCTAAACTAGAATCGTTGGCTAGAAAACAATACGGAAACAAATAGTAAACCATTTACTATCTAAGTGAAGAAGAAAATACAACCTTTCTAGATCGGTCCTTCACTTCATTAACTCCTTGTTGAAGTCCCTTCGCTGCGATCGTGGTTCTCCCGGACTCTTGCATGGCTTCACGAGGCTAAAGGAGCGTCATTTCTTGAAGTCTTCGAGGCCGAAGATGATCTATGTCGAGGGGATGCCAACTCAAGCTTCTACTTCACTAACTAGAGAATTAGTGAAACAAACACCCTAAACTAAAGTACTAGTCTAGTAGAGAATGGAGAAATAGGATGTGGGTTCACTTTAGAATTTCTTTTCTCACAATCTTTCACTCTCTTTTGAAAACCCTAGCAAGCTTTTCTTTTGCTCAAAGAAGAAGAAGATGAACAAATGAAAAGATGAGGATAATGATCAAGTGAGAGAGTGAACCATGGTGAGTGAGTATCATATACTAACTCATGTAGACACATAACCATGGCTAATTCAAATGGTTGGGTTAACAAAATATCTTAAGTAAAACAAATTGAGTTGAATTTGTCAAAGTACTAAAAAGGTTCTACAAGCTTCATGCACTTAACAAATATCAACCAATTTTGATTTACTTTAAATATAAAAACCCCTCCACTAAAATTAGAATGGTGTATGTCTTATACACCCATGTTTTGTGTATCAACAACCATGATACAAAAAGAAAACACAATTTAATATATATCACATATATATTAAAGTTGTGCACATGTGAGAAAAATAAATGCTTAAGTGAACCAATGTTAGTCAATGTAAATTAGTATATCATATATACAATTATACACTAAATTATCAAATCAACACTTGACTTAATAATCCGGCTATATCACATATAACCGACTAACATCCAATGTATCGACTTATCGAATCAACCATTGATTCGATAACCCGGCTATATCTCATATACCCGACAGATACAAAAAGTTGCGAGAATAGAATACGGTATCACATACACGCATTATTCTCGGCCCCGCACATATCACATATGCACTCCTATTTCGTTTTCCCTGAGCCAGTCAAACCTCTATGTAGCACTCTAAAGACTCGTCAATACGCCGGCAGTAGGAGATGATCACATCAAGCACCCACAAGCCGTCAGCGGTACTAGTTGGACGTAATGGCTACCCGGGTATTGAGCGATCAGAAGATCAGAAAGCAAGCCCGCTCCAACTCCTGCAAAAAGCCTGACGGAAACTTTTTCCGTACAGTCCGGTCTCCTCGTCTGATATGTCGCATATCAAGTTTAGGGGTGGTAAACGTCAGACCACAATAACCGATAAGTCGTGCTGATGTGAGGCTTATAACGGGTCGAGAAACTACTGTTAACACTTACCAGTAAATCTCTAAATCAACCCTGTCCAGGGACTTCCCTGTTATGGCCAATCGAGTACAGCGCAACATCAACCCCAAATACCAGGAGAGACGAAACCCCTCCTATCGCGCATTGCCTCCATGTGACTCGGGACTGTACCCAAAAACCACCGTTTTGCATGCCCTCTTGGACGTGGTAAGGTGGAAATCAAAGCACAGTGGGAATCACACAAGACTCTATGACGATCCCGGGTCTACAGACTAACCTGTACAAGTGTCACCAGAGAACTGCCATCTGACGTGAGGTATAATACCATCTGGGAGTTCTCGGCAAGTCCTTCCAGTGTACCCAGTCTCCACTGAGCACCCGAATACCATCTCTGATGTCAAACACCAATGGATATGGGATCATCCATCGCCCATCTCATGGGTCGAGAAGCGTATACGCTAGTCTACTCTGGTATATCGATGCCCCGACTCAATATACCCACGACTAGGGACATTAAAGGATGTACTTATGGACTACCATGGCCCCACCAGTATGATCTATATCATGGTCCTGGTAGTCAAGTACACATCCTAAGGGCTTTACCAACATGTAACCATAAGACAGTATCAAGAGACTAGTATACATGTTAAGATAAAGAGCAACAAGATAATATACTATCATATCGAGCACGAAAGTACTCTTTATATATGTCCAAGCATCCAACAATATACATCATCTGTACAATATTGGCCTCCAGGGCATACATACAACTAACAATCTCCCACTTGCACTAGGGCCAGCTGCTGTAGTATCGCATACCAAGCATCCCGAAGAGTCTCTCAAACTGTATCTGGGGAATGGCCTTTGTGAGTGGATCCGCTGTGTTGTTCTTCGTGTCAACCCTCCTGACCTCAATCTCCCGGCGATCTACTATCTCCCAGATCAGGTGATACTGTCTCAGAATATGCCTAGATTGCTGATAAGACCTGGGTTCCTTGGCCAAAACCACCGCTCCATTGTTATCACAATACAAAGGTATTGGATGCTTAATGGATGGAACCACTCCAAGTTCAGTAATGAACTTCTTGATCCAGACATCCTCTTTGGCAGCATCGTTGGCAGCGATGTATACAGCCTCCATCGTCGAGTCTGCCACGGTTTCCTGCTTGGAACTCTTCCAGCTAACCGCCCCTCCGTAAAGGGTAAAGACAAATCCCGAGTGCGACTTAGAGTCGTCCTTATCACTCTGGAAGCTCGAATCGGTAAAGGACTCCACTTGGAGTTCTCCGTTACCATACACCAAGAGCATCTCTTTAGTCCTTCATAAGTACTTGAGAATGCTCTTCACAGCTGTCCAGTGACTCTCTCCAGGATCAGCTTGATACCTACTCACTACACTTAGTGAGTGTGCTACATCGGGTCTGGTACATAGCATCGCGTAAATGATAGAGCCTACATCCGAAGCATAGGGTATCCCTTGCATGCGAGCTCTCTCCAAATCAGTCTTGGGAGACATCTCTTTGGAGAGAGTGAGCCATAAGATCGTGGGTAAAAACCCACGCTTGGACTCTTCCATACTAAACCGTTTTAGTATGGTGTCAATATACCTAGATTGGGACAATCCCAGTATCCGTTTGGATCTATCTCTATAGATCTTAATCCCCAAGATGTAGGAGGCATCCCTTAGATCTTTCATTGAGAATCTTTATGATAAGAAGAGCTTGACCGATTGCAGCATAGGAATGTCATTTCCTATCAAGAGTATGTCGTCTACGTACAATACGAGGAAGACAACCTTACTCTCTGCCACCTTCTTGTAGATACAAGGTTCATCTACGTTTTTGACGAAATCAAACTCTTTGATAACGACATCAAAGCAGATGTTCTAACTCCGCGATGCTTGCTTTAATCCATAAATGGATTTAAGCAGCTTGCACACCTTCCCGCTGCTCCCTCTAGCTACGAAGCCCTCTGGCTGAGTCATGTACACGCTTTCTTCTAAATCACCGTTTAGAAAGGCGGTCTTAACATCCATTTGCCAGATTTCGTAGTCATGATATGCAGCGATGGCAAGCATGATCCGGATGGATTTAAGCATAGCCACTGGAGAAAAGGTTTCGTCATAGTCCACACCTGGTCTTTGACGAAAGCCCTTTGCAACAAGTCTAGCTTTGAAAGTCTCCACTTTCCCATCTACACCAAGTTTTTTCTTCAAGATCCACTTGCTCCCAATGGGTTTTACCCCTTCAAGAGCATCTTCCAAAGTCCATACTTTGTTGGTGTACATGGATTCTATCTCGGACCGCATTGCATCCAGCCATTTCACTGAGTCTCCACTCGTGATGGCCTGCTCGAAGCTAGTTGGGTCATCATTCTCCATGATGCAATCCTCACTCCCACCATCTATGAGAAAACCGTAGTATCTCTCAGGTGGGTGAGGAACCCTACTAGATCGGCGGAGTGGCTGGGGTTCATCGGGAACTACCGAATCCTCTGGTTCCACCAAATCATCTGTTGTGGTTTGTACAGCTGGAACCTCTTCCAGTTCTACCTCAGAGCCACTAATCTATTTTGCAAGAAATTCCTTTTCTAAAAAGGTGGCGTGTTGAGCAACAAACACCCTTTGTTCCTCACTGTGGTAGAAGATATACCCTCGCGAATTCTTGGGATATCCAACAAACTTACACAAAACAGACCTTGCCTCGAGTTTGTCCGGTTTTTGTCTTTTGACATAGGCCGGGCAACCCCATATCTTAATAAAATTAAGATATGGTCTCTTCCCCTCCCATATCTCATATGGGGTGGTAGGCACAGATTTGGTAGGAACCCTATTCAGTAGGTATGCCGCTGTCTCCAGTGCATACCCCCAGAAGGAAATAGGTAACTCAGCTATGCTCATCATAGAGCGTACCATATCTAATAGGGTGTGGTTCCTCCGTTCTGATACACTGTTGTGCTGTGGTGTTTATGGAGGAGTTAGCGGAGAGAGAATCCCATTCTCTTTTAGGAAATCCAGGAATTCATTGCTCAAGTATTCACCTCCTCGATCAGATCGAAGGATTTTAATACTTTTCCCGGTTTGGTTCTCGACTTCTTGTTTATATTCTCTAAATTTCTCAAAAGCTTCTGATTTGTGTTTCATCAGGAACACATATCCGAATCTAGAGAGATCGTCAGTGAATGTAATGAAGTACGAAGAACCATCCCTGGCATGTATAGACATGGAACCGCATACATCACTATGTATCAGTCCCAAGAGTTTGGTAACTCTTTCTCCGTGTCCCGTAAATGGAGTTTTGGTCATTTTTCCTTTGAGACATGACTGGCAAGTATTATAAGATGAAAATTCAAAAGGATTCAAATATCCATCCTTATGCAACTTAACTAGCCGTGTCGCATTGATGTGACCTAATCTACAATGCCACAAGAAGGATTCGTTCAGTTCTGAACTCTTCCGCTTGTGTGTGTTTGTTATGCTCAGAACTGTTGATTGATTTAGAACATAAATGTCATTGCACATCGTGCCTGATCCAAAAAACTTTTGGTTTAGAACATTGTTCATAACATTATCCTGTAATACAAAATTATATCCCTATTTACTCAACAAAGAGACCGATATAATGTTGCATATCAGGTTCGGCATGTAATAGCATTCATTCAGAATCAATGTATTACCAGTTGGCAATACAAGGTGATATTCCCCGACGGTTTTAGCCGCAACAATTGCACCATTTCCAACCCTTATGCCTTTATCACCTTCTCCAAGTTCTCTACCTTTTCTCAGCCCATGTAACTGATTACATATATGGGATCCAGACCCGGTATCTAATACCCAAGACGTAGAGGAAATGGAGAAACAGTTCTCTGTAACGAACACACCCGAAGAAAATACATCATCATGTACTTTCTTCATTCAGGTGGCATGGGAATCCTGGTATTCCCCTATATCCTGTTCTGTCTTATAACTTTTATAAGAAAGAACGGAACCAACGTTCCCCAGCACAGTATAACATGCGGGTTCGGTCAATACATCCATATTATTATCTTTATTAAGGCATGATATGGTCGCTACCTGGAGAGAGAGAGAAGAAAACACTTTAGCGTATGCTCTTGCAAGATCAGATTGGTTATTATTTTATCTAATCAGGATGGCTCCCACTGTTTTTATCAAATCTTCCTTCAAACCCTAAAAGGAAAGAATAGCCGGGATTAATTACACCCTACAATTTCGCCAATCTTTCAGCCAGGCCAGTATCTGTACTTTGAGGGAGGTTCCCCGTGCTTTCGCACGGACCTAATTAAAATAAACCTCGTTTTCCCAGAGGCATAACCCCGTTGACACCTTTTTAGACACCTATTTGATCGGCTAATTATCCTGTGTAAAACTCTCCCAGGAGTAAAAATTACTCACAGTGGGTATTGGGATCCAACTATCTCATAGAAGGTATGCAATCTCATTGCAAATTTCAACACTTGAAATTCCCGATAATATTTTGCCCCAAGCATCCAATGACCTTGACGGAGGTCAACAAACCACAGGGTGCAAGTCAAGTTCAACCCGTCATTTCTTGATTGAATCAAACCCACCCGCACGACCCTTGACGGAGGTCAACAAGGTCACACGACTACCCTAATCCAATCTGCATCATATGCATAAGCAGATAAATACTAGTTAGCTTCCGCACACTACGCCTTGACGGAGGTCAACAAACGTAGCACGAATAATAAGTAGGACTTATCTGAAATGACGGAGGGCTACGACAGGTTTTTCTGAAAACCTATTGCGTAATGAACTTGATATCGTTGTAGAATCGTGTGGAATTTTGAAAAGGAGTGTTTTTGAGGCTTTCACTGGTTTTGCTAAAGTGGTCATTCCCGGTGAAGGGATCTCGGCTCTTTCCTCATCGAATAAGGTGCAAGACATATCATATATATCACTATGCAAAGCAAAACTCTAAAAGCAATCAAAAGACAAACCGCGTGTTGTAGCATCTTCCAGTTTTGCTAAAGAGGTCACTCCCGGTGAAGGGATCTCGGCTCTTTCCTCATCGAATAAGGTGCAGGATATATCTTATATATCGCTATGCAAAACAAAAACTGTAGCTACCCTTTTTGAAAATTTTATTCTACAACATCATTTAGGTTTCTTTTCTTTCATTAATCACATTAATGAAGTCCCTGTTAGTTATATGTATGCCCTAGAGGCCATTACTATACATAGGATGTATATTATAGTGGATGCTTGGACATATATAGGGATGACTTTCTTGCTCGATATGATAGTATGCTATCTGGTTACTCTTTACCTTAATGTGCACACTGATTGTCTCTCTGTTACATGTTGGTAAAGCCCTTAGGATGTGTACTTGACTACCTGGACTATGATGCGGATCATACTAGTGGGGACATGGTAGTCCATAAGTACATCCTTCAAAGTCCCTAGTCGTGGGTGTATCGAGACGGGGCATCGATATACCAGAGTAGACTAGCGTGTAGCTTCTCGACCCATATAGATGGGCGATGGATGATCCAATATCCATTGGTGTTTGACATCAGAGATGATATACGGGTGCTCAGTAGAGACTGGGTATACTGGACGGACTCGCCGAGAACTCCCAGATGGTATTATACCTTACGTCAGATGGCAGTTCTCTGGTGACACTGGTACAGGTTAGTCTGTAGACCCGAGATCGTCATAGAGTCTTGTGTGATTCCCACTGTGCTTTGATTTCCATCATACCACGTCCAAGAGGGCGTGCAAAAAGGTGGCTTTTGGGTACAGTCCCGAATCACATGGAGGCAATGAGCGATAGGAGGGGTTTCGTCTCTCCCGGTATAGGGAGTTGATGTTGCGCAGTGCTCGATTGGCTATAACATGAAGTCCTTGGCTAAGGCAGCTTTAGGGATTTACTGGTAAGTGTTACCAGTAGTTTCTTGACCCGTTATGAGCCTCATATCGACACGACTTATCGAGTTATTGGGGTCTGACGTTTACCACCCCTAGACGAGATATGCGACGTATCAGACGAACAGACCGGACTGTACGGTAGTGTTACTCGTTGGATTCACTGGAGTGTGAGCAGGCATGCTTGTTGATCTTCTGATCGCTCAATACCCGGGTGGTCGTTACGTTTAGCAGACCGCTTGTGGCTTGTGGGTGTTTGATATGATCATCACCTGCTGCCGGCGTATTGATGAGTCTTTAGAGTCCTACACAGGGGTTTCCTTGCTCAAGCGAAACGAAATAGGAGCGCATATGAGATATGTGCGGGACCGAGAATAATAATAGTATGTGATACTGTATTATATTCTCGAGATTTGTGGCATTGATCGGTTATATGCGATATAGCCGGGTTATCGGATCAATTGTTGATTCAATAAGTTGTTACTATTGATATTAGTCGGTTATATGCGATATGACCGAATCGTTAAATCAAGTGTTGATTTAATGATTGAATGTATAATTATATATTTGATATATTACTTTACATTAACTAGTATTGGTTCACTTAAGATTGATTTTCTCACTTGAAAGTGTATATTGTTTATATGTGATATATGCAAGTGTACATGTTTATATCATGCTTGATGATACAAACAAGTTGTGTGTATGAGACTTGAACCATATCAAGGTTGGATTAGGGTTTACTATTTTCCTAAACAAATAACAAAAGAGAGTGACTTTGGTCAAAGTTATCAAGCTTCATGAAGCTTGATGAACATTGACAAAGTCAACTCTTTTGTCATTTGTTCAAGATATTAGCTAACCCAACCCTTAACCTTATGCTATGGTTAAATCTCTACATGAGTTAAGCATGAGGGCTTAACTCAACCATGGTGCCATCATATATTGGATAAGTTTCACTTTGGATATTATTGATATGATATTCTTTCTTCTTCTTCATCTTCATCAAGCTTGAAAAAGCTTGCTAGCTCCAATGGCATCATGAGAAAAAGAGTGAGAAATCCAATTCTAAAGTGAACCCACTTCCTATTTCTTCATCCTCTACCACTTTCCATGTAGTATAGGGTGTTCTCTTCACAAAGTTTTCGACCGAGTGAAGGAATAGCTTGAGTTTGAGTCTCCCCGACGTAGATCATCTTCGGCCTCGAAGTCAATGACCTAGCCCGATCATTTCTCCGACGAAATCATTTCTAGAGTCCGGGATCCGATGATCGCAGCGGAGGGACGTCAACACGGAGCTAAAGAAGTGGTGGACCGGATCTACAAAGGTTGTAATCCCTTTCACTTAGTAGCAAAGTCGTTTGCTTGCTTGCTTTTCGCCTATCCTTTTAGTTAACGATCTAGTTTAGGGTTTCTCGCCACCGGAAAATTTTTGTTTGGCATGGTTGATGCCTTGCGGAACCTCCTTTGTGTGCTTAGGAACCCTACAGTGGTATCAGAGCCTAGCTAGAGCTTTAGGCGAAGTGTAGACGAAGCTAGAAGTCCGATCGAACCCGATATCCCCCGATTTCACCCCTCTCTGTACAAATTTTAAAATAGTGGATTTTTCCAAATTAAAAATTCTCAAAAATATCAGCAGGCAACTTTAAGGGTTACTGTGAAGCACGTGCCCGTAATACGACAAAACCGCAACGGAACCGCGGCCTTAACAAGGTATTTGCGGCGGTTCCGCTGCCGTATGTAAAGATCAGTGAATTAATTTTACACAGTAACCTCAGGTGTTGTTTGGTGATTCTTCTGGGAATTTTTATGTTTCACTCAAGAGTTGAGTTTTCTGGGGTGTATTGGGGACTCGATAATTCGATCGGATTATTTAACTTTGTTTATTAAGTTTTTCCGGATTATTTTAGAACATGTTAGAAAGTTCGACCGGATATAAATACCCACTTTTTCCCCTGCCGGGAAATTTCCAAGTGTTGGATCTTTCCGTAGTTTAAAGACGTTCTAAGTAGTGCAAGTAACGCGATGGACCCTCTAGAAGACAACAAACCTTAACTCGATTATGTGACCGTCTTGAACTGCCCTTTGAACCTTAGGGTTTGGGGCAGTACGGCGTGCCGCATGTGAGGCGTTGGCTTGACTCTTCTACGGCTGGACCGTTGGTACTGTGGCATGAAATGGATGTTTTTGAACTTATTTCAAGAGTTGAGCTGTTTCGGGAAAACTTGGGAGTTTGACTGTTCGAGCGGAAAGTTTAACATTTTCTATTTATCTGGAATGTGATACAATATTTGGAATTCACAAGTAGTTATGAGATAACTAATATGAATGTTATAAACATAGCAATTTAGTCTCGATTGATCGGTTGCCGCAGAATTTTGATGTGATCAAAAGTCCGTTGCAATCACGTAGCGTACGCGGATACTCGCCGGGTAAACTTAATAGACAGCCATACCCCATAGCCCCGACCAAGTGACTGTAGGAGAACCCCGTCGCCGAAAGCATCCGTTCGGGTGCTCGCGGTAGCGGTGTTCCGCCTTGGTGCACTTCGTCGACGGTATCGGGGGTGCGGCCGCCTACTAAAGTTTGCGACGAGCATTCGATCAGTTTATCGGGAATCTTGTTGAATTGCCCGACTAGATATTGAAAAGTGTTTTCGATATAGAGACTAAAATGCGGGGTTTATAATTGTTAGGCATGTGATGTCTAAGAAATTCATTTGATTAGGCATGCGATGTCTAAAGGGGTTGCGGATTCCAACTGTTGTAATTTTACACTTTCTTTTATGTGACCGTAAGTGTAATATGTGATATCGCCGGTTTCGTTGCTATATGCCAACGACAATTGGGATGCACACATTTACTTACGTTGATGACATGTGATGTTATGTGTTGCTGGAAATGTTATATTGGATCGTCGCATTTTGAATAGCCGGGTTTTTTTATGTGAGATGAGAGTTTTTCATTTTCATTCATGTAAAATTAACTTGTATGTAATATTCTTTTATTGGGGCACTTCCAGGTAGCGGAAGATGTCACCCATTGTATATTATTTACTTTTCCGCACTAGGATAGACCCAAGGAGGAGGGCACAAGTAACCGGGTTCTGGAGTCCAGTGGGAGACCAACTCGAGAAGTCGAGTCCGGGTCTCCTAACTCTAGAATTGGTAGGGTTGCTTGCCGCTCTCATAGGGGTCTAGGGGTGTGGATTTGGCTATTTATCGCGACCGTGGAATCCGTGTTTTATACTGGCTCGTTTTAAAAACACGGACGCCCTAGTATATCCAATATTTCATATGTTTCTTCTGCTGCGATATCTGTGATGTGATCATTTGATGTTCTGTGATAAATACTGTATATGATATATATGATATATTATATAGACGTTACTTATGTTTTGTACTCGCGCTAGCCCTGCCCCGCTCTGTCGTTAGTTACCTAACCTAACGGTGCACGAGGGGACATCGAGGCGAATGCGGATGGCATAAGTATACGTCGTATTTATCTGTGATGTTTAGGTGATTTAAATGATGGGAATTCATTAATGTGATTAATGAAAGAAAATAAACCTAAGATGTTGTGGAATCGAATTTTCAAAAACAGGTAGCTACAGTTCTTGCTTTGCATCGCGGTGTTCCTTGTAGAACATCCTGCACCTTATTCGATAAGGAAAGGACCGAGATCCCTTCACCGGGAGTGACTCCTTTAGCAATAACTGGCAGATGCTACAACTCTCAGTTTGTCTTTTGATTGCTTCTATAGTTTCTGCTTTGCACAGTGATGTATATGATATATCCTGCACCTCATTCGACGAGGAAAGGGCCGACGATCCCTTCACCGGGAGTGACCCCTTTAGCAAAACTAGAAAAGCCTCAAAACACTCCATTTTTAAATCATTTGATTCTACAACGATATCAAGTTCATTACGCAGTAGGTTTTCAGAAAAACATGTCGTAGCCCTCCGTCATTTTAGGAAGTAGAGTACTTAGTATTCGTGCTACGTTTGTCGACCATTGCCGAGGCGTAGTGTACGGTAGCTAAGTGATGTCTTCCTACACTGCATATGATGCGATTAGTTAGGACAGTCATGTGGCTTTGTTGACCTTAGCCAAGGGTCGTGCGGGTGGGTTTAATTCAATCGGGAAATGACGGGTAGAACTTGACTAGTGCTTATGATTTGTTGACCTTAGCCAAGGTCATAGGTGCTAGGGGCAAAATATTATCGGGAATTTCAAGTGTTGAAATTTGCAATGAGATTGCATAGCTTCTATGAGATAGTTGGATCCCGATACCCACTGCGAGTAATTGTTACTCCTGGGAGAATTTTACACATTACAATTAGCCGATCAAGTAGGTGTCTAGAAAGGTGTCAACGGGGTTACGCCTCTGGGAAAACGAGGTTTACATTAATTAGGTTCGTGCGAAAGCACGGGGGACCTCCCTCAAAGTACCGACACTGGCCTGGCTGAAAGATTGGCGAACTTGTAGCGTGTAATTAATCCCGGCTAGTCTTTCCTTTTAGGGTTTGAAGGAAGATTTGATAAAAACAGTGGGAGCCATCCTGATTAGATAAAATAATAACCAATCTGATCTTGCAAGAGCGCACGCAGAGTGTTTTCTTCTCTCTCTCTCCTGGTAGCGACCATGTCACGCCTTAATCAAGATAATAAAACGGATATATTGACCGAACCCGCTTGTTATACTGAGCTGGGGAACGTTGGTCCCGCTCTAACTTATAAATGTTATAAGACAGAGCAGGAATTTGGGGATTACCAGAATTCCCGTGCCACCCAAACGAAGAGAGTGCATGTTGATGCATCATCTTCGGGTGTGTTTATTACAGAGAACTGTTTCTCAGTATCCTTTACGTCCTGGGTATGTGATGCCAGATCAGGATCCCGCATATGTAATTTGTTACATGGGCTACAGAAAGGTAAAGAACTGAGAACGGGTGATAAGTTTCATGAGACAGAAAACGGGGCAAGTGTTGCAGCCAAGTCTGTTGGTCACTGTCACCCTGTATGATCAGTACATTGATTCTAAACGAATGTTATTAGATACCGAACCTGATATACAAAATCATATCAGTCTCTTTATTAGTAAAGAAATGATAAAATTTTGTATTATTCGATAATGTTTTGAACATTTCCTATATCAAGAGTTGATCGGTTCAGGCACGTTATCTAAAAGCATTGACGTTCTAAATCAAACCACAGTTCTTAGTATACAAAACACACACAAGAGGAAGAGTTCAGAAATGAACGAATCCTTCTTGAGGTATTGTAGACTAGGTCATATCAATGCGACCCGACTGGCTGAAGTTACATTTAGATGCATATTTAAATAAGTTTGAATTTACATCTTATGAAACTTGCCAGTCATGTCACAGAGATAAGATGACCATAGCTCTGTTTATTGGAAACAGAGAAAGAGTTAGTGGACTCTCGGGATTGATACATGTTGATGTATAAAGGTCCCCTGTCTAGACATGCCAAGACCAGTTCTTTGTACTTCATTACATTCTCTGATGATCTCTCAAGATTCAGACATATGTTCCTGTTGAAACACAAGTCAGAACCTTTTGAGGTATTCACAGAATATAAGTTAGAAATAGAGAACCAAAATACGGGTAAAAGTATTATGTCCTTTGATGTGATCAAGGAGGAGAATACTTGAGCACAGGATTCCTGGACTATTCTAAGAATGAGATTCTCTCTCAGCATTACTCCTCCGCATACACCATAGCACGATGGTATATCGGGGCGGAGCAATAGCACCCTATGTGATATGGTGTGCTCTATGATGAGTACTACTGAGTTTCCTATTTCCTTTTAGGGAGTTATGCACTTATGAAGTTGCATACCTATTGAATAGGGTTCCGATCAAATCATATGCCTACCATTTCATATATGATATGGAAAGGGAAGAGCCCATATCTTAAGTTTGTTAAGATTTGGGGTTGTCCGGCCTATGTCTAAAACCAAGATCCGGACAAGCTCGAGGCAAAGTCAGTTCTGCAGAAGTTTGTTGGATATCCCAAGCATACGCAAGGGAATACCTTCTACCTAACCGAGGAACAAAAATGTTTTGTTTCTCAACATGCCACCTTTGTGAAAGGGAATTTCTTATGAAGAAATTATTGGTCATGAGGTGGAACTGGAAACAGTTCCAGCTATACAAACTGCAACTGATGATTTGGTAGAACCAAAGGATTCAATAGCAACCAACGAACCTCAGCCTCTCCGCCGATCTAGTAGGGTTCCTCACCCACCTGAGAGATACTTCGGTTTCTCTATGACAGTAGGAGCGAGGATTGCATCATGATATGATGACCCAACTAGTCTCGGGCTGGCCATCAGGAGTAGGACTCTGTAAGAATGGCTGGATGCTTATCGATCTGAGATGGAATCCTTATACACCAACAAAGTATGGACTTTGGTTGCTTTATCTGAAGGGTTAAATCCCCATCAGGAGCAAGTATATCTTGAGAAGATTACTTGGTGTACATGGAAAAGTTGAGACTTTCAAAGCTAGACTTGTTAAAGGTTTGCATCATTGACCAAGTATGGGTTATGATGAAACCTTTTCTAAGTAGCTATGCTTAAGTCCATCCAGATCCTACTTGCCACGGCTACATACCATGACTACGATATCTGGCGGTTGGGTGTCTTGACTGCTTTTCTAAATGATGATTTGGAAGAAAGCGTCTATAAGTACACAGTCAGAGGGCTTCATAGACAGTGGGAGCAGCGGAAACGTATGCAAGATGTTTTATGTGATAAAGCAGGCATCACGGAGTTGGAACATCTGTTTTGATGAGTTAGTCAAAGAGTTTGACATCATCAAAATGGTAGATGAACCTTGTATATACAAAAAGGTAGTAGGGAGTATGGTGGTGATCCTCGTAGAGTACGTGGATGACATACTCTTGATAGGGAAGAAGTTTCCTATGCTACACTCGGTCAATCTCCTCTTATCACAAGGATTCTTCATATAGGATCAAAGTGATACCTACTAAATCCTGGGTTTTGGATCTATGAGATAGATCTAATTGGATGTTAGAATACTCACTAGTTGTAGTGAGAAGGTATCAATCGGTCCTGGGAAGAATCACTGGAAATGTTCCAGAGTGATAAAGATGACTGAATGTCAGTCACAGGCATTGTCTATACCCTCGGTAAAGGGACGGTATGTTGGAAGAGTTCCAAGCTAGATACCGTGGCAACCTAGACGATAAAGGCTGGACACATCGCTACCAAAGATGCTACCAAAGAGGAAGTCTGGGTGTATATTAGTTCATGAGATGAACTTCATTCCTCCCATTGTGTGACAATGGAGTTGTGGCTTATGACAAGGAACGTCCATCCCATCAGTGATCCAGACATATTCTTAGGCAGTATCGCCTGATCGTGCAGATGGTTGATCTCCAGGGGATCGAGGTTAGGAGAGTAGACTCAGAGGACAACACGGCGGATCCACTCACGAAAGGCCTTTTCCCAGAGAGAGACTTTATGGGATGGTTGAGTATAAGATACTACAACCACTGCTATCAGATGGCCCTAGTGCAAGTGGGAGATTGTTAGTTATATGTATACCCTAGAGGCCATTACTATACATAGGATGTATATTGTAGTGGATGCTTGGACATATATAGGGATGACTTTCTTGCTCGATATGATAGTATGCTATCTGGTTACTCTTTATCTTAACGTGTACACTGATTGTCTCTCTGTTACATGTTGGTAAAGCCCTTAGGATGTATACTTGACTACCTGGACTATGATGCGGATCATACTAGTGGGGACATGGTAGTCCATAAGTACATCCTTCAAAGTCCCTAGTCGTGGGTGTATCGAGACGGGGCATCGATATACCAGAGTAGACTAGCGTGTAGCTTCTCGACCCATATAGATGGGCGATGGATGATCCCATATCCATTGGTGTTTGACATCAGAGATGATATACGGGTGCTCAATAGAGACTGGGTACACTGGACGGACTCGCCGAGAACTCCTAGATGGTATTATACCTTACGTCAGATGGCAGTTCTCTGGTGACACTGGTACAGGTTAGTCTGTAGACCCGAGATCTTCATAGAGTCTTGTGTGATTCCCACTGTGCTTTGATTTCCATCATACCACGTCCAAGAGGACGTGCAAAAAGGTGGCTTTTGGGTACAGTCCCGAATCACATGGAGGCAATGAGCGATAGGAGGGGTTTCGTCTCTCCCGGTATAGGGAGTTGGTGTTGCGCAGTGCTCGATTGGCTATAACAGGAAGTCCTTAGCCAAGGCAGCTTTAGGGATTTACTGGTAAGTGTTACCAGTAGTTTCTTGACCCGTTATGAGCCTCATATCGACACGACATATCGAGTTATTGGGGTCTGACGTTTACCATCCCTAGACGAGATATGCGACATATCATACGAACAGACCGGACTGTACGGTAGTGTTACTCGTTGGATTCACTGGAGTGTGAGCGGGCTTGCTCATTGATCTTCTGATCGCTCAATACCCGGGTGGCCGTTACGTTTAGCAGACCGCTTGCGGCTTGTGGGTGTTTGATATGATCATCACCTGCTGCCGGCGTATTGACAAGTCTTTAGAGTCCTACACAGGGGTTTCCTTGCTCAAGAGAAATGAAATAGGAGCGCATATGAGATATGCGCGGGACCGAGAATAATACCAGTATGTGATACTGTATTATATTCTCTAGATTTGTAACATTGATCGGTTATATGCGATATAGCCGGGTTATCGGATCAAGTGTTGATTCGATAAGTTGTTACTATTGATATTAGTCGGTTATATGCGATATGACCGAATCGTTAAATCAAGTGTTGATTTAATGATTTAATGTATAATTATATATTTGATATATTAGTTTACATTAACTAGTATTGGTTCACTTAAGATTGATTTTCTCACTTGAAAGTGTACATTGTTTATATGTGATATATGCAAGTGTACATGTTTGTATCATGCTTGATGATACAAACAAGTTGTGTGTATGAGACTTGAACCATATAAAGGATGGATTAGGGTTTACTATTTTCCTAAACAAATAAAAAAAGAGAGTGACTTTGGTCAAAGTTATCAAGCTTCATGAAGCTTGATGAACATTGACAAAGTCAACTCTTTTGTCATTTGTTCAAGATATTAGCTAACCCAACCCTTAACCTTATGCTATGGTTAAATCTCTACATGAGTTAAGCATGAGGGCTTAACTCAACCATGGTGTCATCATATATTGGATAAGTTTCACTTTGGATATTATTGATATGATATTCTTTCTTCTTCTTCATCTTCATCAAGCTTGAAAAAGCTTGCTAGCTCCAATGGCATCATGAGAAAAAGAGTAAGAAATCCAATTCTAAAGTGAACCCACTTCCTATTTATTCATCCTCTACCACTTGCCATGTAGTATAGGGTGTTCTCTTCACAAAGTTTTCGACCGAGTGAATGAATAGCTTGAGTTTGAGTCTCCCCGACGTAGATCATCTTCGGCCTCGAAGTCAATGACCTTGCCCGATCATTTCTCCGACGAAACCATTTCTAGAGTCCGGGATCCGATGATCGCAGCGGAGGGACGTCAACACGGAGCTAAAGAAGTGGTGGACCGGATCTACAAAGGTTGTAATCCCTTTCACTTAGTAGCAAAGTCGTTTGCTTGCTTGCTTTTCGCCTATCCTTCTAGTTAACGATCTAGTTTAGGGTTTCTCGGTACCGGAAAATTTTTGTTTGGCATGGTTGATGCCTTGTGGAACCTCCTTTGTGTTCCTGGGAACCCTACAGTCCCATCATTTAAGTCACCTAAACATCACAGATAAATACGGCGTACACTTATGTCATCCGCATTCGCCTCGATGTCCCCTCGTGCACCGTTAGGTTAGGTAACTAACGGCAGAGCGGGGCAGGGCTAGCGCGGGTGTAAAACATAAGTAACGTCTATATAATATATCATATATACTATATACAGTATCTATCATAACATATCAAATGATCGCATCATAAATATCGCAGCAGAATAGATATATGAAATACTGGATATACTAGGAGGCCCGTGTTTTATTTTGAGCCTCTATAAAACACGGATTCCACGGTCGCGATGAATAGCTAAACCCACATCCCTAGACCCCTACGAGAGCGACAAGCAACCCTACCAATTCTAGAGTTAGGAAACTCGGACTCGACTCCTCGAGTTGGTCTCCCACTGGACCCTAGAACCCTATTACTTGTGCTCTCCTCCTTGGGTCTATCCTAATGCGGAAAAGTAAATAATATACAAATGGTGAAATCAACCTCAACCCAGAAGTGTCCCAATAAAAGAATATTACATACATTTAATTTTACATGAATGAAAATAAAAACTCTCATCTCACATAAAACCCCCGGCTATTCAAAACGCGACGATCCAATATAACATATCCAGCAGTACATAACATCACATGTCATCTGATCAGTCGAAAATACTGCATCTTTTAACCGGCAATTTCCCTATCATCTGCACTCATTTAGAAGTGTACGGTATTCATATTTCACATATTAGCAAATCAGTCGTTAAATATCAGATTGCATGAGTTAGACTATAAAACCGGCACTATAAAGGAAATTGACTGCATTTCATGGCATCGCATCATCCCTATATTGCGCAACACTTGTTTCAAGATTTGAGCAGGAAATTGCAGGATCAAATTGAGCTGATAAAATACACCAACTCCAAGTTTTGGACTCTGGTAGCAATCTAGAAGGAAAAATAAACTTCAACATGTCAGATAAAGCCCCAAACTTCAGCCTAAAGCAGCACCAGAAGTTTCAAAGCCCAAGCTTCCAACATGGCCGCGGAACCGCGGCCGGAGCATGCTTGCGCCGCGGTTCCACGGCGGCTCTGCCACGTCAGCACCTAAGCTTTGCATCAAAATTCTTTATTCAGGGCCCACATTCAGTTCATGTACTTCAAGTTCCAGAAGACTCCAGAGGCTTCTGCCAGTTCAGCAAACTAGGGTTTCTAAGCTTAATTAATCCTAGCTTAAAGCCTAAGCTAGCTCCTAACAAACTAATTCTAGAAGCTCCTCAACAAACTTTTGGAGGGAATTGTAATTTCAGACCTAGACCTAGGGTTTAGGAAGTCAATAAATAGAAGTCTAGACCTAGGGTTAATGGATCCATCATTAGGCCAATCCAGTATCAATCTAGAGCCATTCAATCTCTACTTCTTAAATCTCTTACCTCATTCTTCATCTTCTTCTTCCACAAGTCTAGTTACAAGACTTGTGTGAAACCCTAACCCTAATTCCAATCAAAAGTCAAGATCCCGAGTACCAAATCAAGCAAGAAGCCCTTCAACCTTTTAGGAGCGGAATCGATCTTCAACAGAGCAAGTGGTCCAAGCCGATCCACGACTCACGGAGAAAAGCGAAGCCAATTCAACAATCGAGTTCTTCCTCTTGTAGTTCTTGAGCGACTGTAATGAAATTGTTGATATAAATAAAAGGTGAAATTCTTTTATCTTGTTTTCATTAAATTCTTGCATCATGATTCGATCTCAATTTATAGTTGTAGTTCTTGTTGTGATATTTGAGTAATACTCCGCTCGTCGAGGAGTCGAGACGATCAATAGAATGATGATGTAACATATCTTAAAACGATTCTTGATTCCTATGAGTTTTGTAAACCCTAGCAAGTTCAAGAATCGACGACCTAGTTTCGTTGCGATGCTTTCTTGATTGTTATCGCTCGAAATTGGGGAGTTACGATCGTTCTTGAAATTGCTAGAGGCTAGAATGTGAATGATATCGGCGAAATAACAAGGGTTAAATAATGAAACCCTAGTTTCACGAGAAAGCCCTAACTCTCGTCGATCATCATCGATCTAGTATCAATTCTTTGAAGGACAAGAATAAGATATCTTGAGATTACATCACGTTTATAGATCCGATCGATTCCTGCGAGCCTCATTTAGATTCTTGACATTTGGTTGGAAATATCATCGAAACTCAATTCTCGATTGTTTATCATTTTCTTGATTCTTGATTAGACTAGTGACACTTGAATCAATCGATAAAATCTTGAATCATGTTTTCTTTTCTTTTCGATTAATTTTTCAATTCAAACAAATCAAACATAGAAATGAATCGCACAATCCCTGTGGACGATCCGCACTCACCTACAATCTACAACTGACACCGTAGTTGATTGCGGTCAAATATAATTCTTTGATTGTGAATTTTATTCATTCTCTAAATACCGACACAAAGAAATTCATTCGAGTTACACACGACACAGTCTTGGATTTTTATGAACAATCAAATGGCGCAGTTGCCGGGGATTTCGCTCTAATTCGTTTTATATTGAAATTTGAATTGAAAGATTTATTCCATTGTAATTTTTGTGATCAAAATTCGTGCAAAACCCTAAACGATTTGTTGTGGTTCATTGAAAGAAAATCTGGAGCTGTTGGGCAATTGAAGAAATTTTTTGGAAATTTCCAGAGAGCAGAAGAAATCAACACCATGCTGCTGTTGAATTTTGGCGCAGAGATCAGCACCGACGACCGCGGAAGCGCAGTGGGAGCCTCCTATTGCGGCGGTTCCGCGGCTTGGTGAAGCCCTCTCTGCATCAAATTTCCTCAGGTAACTTCTTACTTTCTTATCTTCTTTCTCTGCTCCAACTAACAAATTTCTGCAGGCTTCTTTGCGAATTAATCGCAGCGCGCAAATAGCAAAATTAAAATTATGCGTGTTTTTTTTTGTTTCTTGGTTGTTTGCATTATAATACGGACATTAAGGGGCAAAGACCAAATCCAGATTAGGTGGGGAGTTCATTACCCTTCCTAAGCCCCGAAAACCGCAAAACTTGCATCCGCATTTCACCCAAATTAACTAAAAAAGATCTAGAGATGACTCTAAGGACCGTCGCGCTCACTTAGGACAGAAGATGGCCGTTGGTAATTCATTGCTTATCCGCGTTTCTCTTCTGGTGTCTAGGCAAGTGTGTCGAAGGCTAGTGGTTACTTAATTAGGCCCACTACTTACGTAGTGGAGAACCTCCCACTTACCTGGCACTTACCTGGCCACAGGAGAGACAACGAGGCAGTGGAGGATTTATCCTGCGTCTTGTCTTCTGGCAGTTAGGAGCGGTCTAGAGATCTGACCTAGGCGACCCCTAGAATTAGGGTTTTGTGTGCTGCATTTGTTGTGTTGCATCATATTTTCAAAAATCCGTCCCTTTTTCAAAACAAACACCGCATTCATTCATTCATTACCACTAATTATAAGTCAACGCTGCCACTTGTACTGACCCTTTTTAGTACAAGATAGGCTGGATACGGGATTCTAGTGCCCGTTTAGTCCGCGTACCATTTATCGACTCCGAAGTCGATATTTCTCCATTTACTTCTTCTTTATCCACTACCACACCCACATCGATGGATCCACCTCCATCGAACTTCTTTAACCCTAATATGCCGTCGTCCGTTGGTGCGCAGAATCCACCCCGCATCTCTCTTCAAGAGAGGTGCTATCCACCGCGAGGTCCTCTTTCGACCTGCTTATCCATTCCACCAGCCAACGGGGATAACTTTGAGATTAAACCCCAATACATCAACCTTTTACCCAAATTCCATGGACTCGAGACTGAGGACGCTTACGTTTTCATTACCAAATTTGAAAACGTATGCGCAATGATGGGTACGTCACAACTTTCAGTGGATGCTATGCGTCTACGACTTCTTCCATTTACTTTGTGCGATATAGCCGAGAAGTGGCTATATAACACTACCGCACACTCTATCACGAATTGGGAAGAATTCGTCGCGGCATTCCTTAAGAAATTTTACCCAATGCAAAAGACAGCTCGAATCCGTAGCGAACTGAATCAATTTACCCAGCTCCCTACTGAACCGTTCTCTAAATGCTTTGAACGTTTCAAGGATCTATTGGTTCAATGTCCTCATCACGGCATCCCGAGATGGGATCTTTGCCGAATCATATATGAGGGCATTAACTCAAACACTAAACAGAACCTTGAAAACATGTGTCAAGGTACCTTTATGACTAAGGATGACGGGGAAGCTTGGAAGTTTTTAGAAGAGTTCGCTGAAAAATCACTACAGTGGGAGAGTGGAACCCAACCATTGAATAGGGGTGGCGTACACCAAATAGATGTGTCCATAGGTGTTCGAGCTGAGATGGCAGCAATGCAAAAGAAGCTCGACGCTATGGAACACAAATTTTCTGCAGCCTCCCTAAACCCAATGTCGCTCCCCAAAACTGTATGTGGCTGCTGTTCTGATCCGTCTCATTTAACGGAAGAATGTCCATTAAACTCTGCGTTTCAAGGTCACGAGCATACAAATGCCGCATTTCAATGACCTAGAAACGATCCATATTCTTCCACGTACAATCAGGGTTGGAGGAATCACCCAAATTTTGCTTGGAACCAACAACAATCTCAAAACACGGTTCTAAGCCAAAATAATTTCCAAAGGGCTATTCCACCACAACAACAACCACTTCAACTCACTCAGCACCCCTACCAGTCATAAAATTTCCACAACCAGGTCAACACTCCAGCACAGTCTAATCCTATGTAGTTGACCGGTTCTGACGAACTCTCTCAATTCACTCAAACCATGAAATCACTTTTGTCAAATTTCATAGAGGTTTCAGCTGAGATTAGAACTTCCGTCAGTGAGATAAAGAAAAACTCAGCGTCTCAAGCTGAGTATCAGATCGATGGAAGCTGAAATAGCACGACTTAAAGCCGAAATGAGTGCGAGAGAAAAAGGGAAACTTCCCTCTCAACCCCTACAGAATCCTGGGCATTACAATGTAAATGCCGTCACAACGTTGAGATCAGGAAGAGTGGTGAACAATCATGTCGGGGAAGGAATTGATGATATTGAAAATCCTATCAATAACCCCCCGGCTGAGACCTTTCCTCACACACACACTTCTAATTCTGATCCTTGTTCTTCTACCCCACCGCCTTCTCACGAGCCTATTCTCCATTTCCCACTAGGCTCAACACCTCAACCCAACCCTTATAGTTCTCCACAGACGGTCCCCACACCTCTTTTGGGATCTCGTCTACCCCTTCTTCCTTCTCCTATGATGGACCCGGCGCTTATTGCGAAAGCTCCTTACCCGAATCGGTTAAGGGGTAATAGAACGAGTCCTCATATGGAGAAAATTATGGAAATGTTCAAACAGGTTAACATCAACATCCCTCTCCTAGATGCGATTCAGCAAGTCCCCGCTTATGCGAAAATTCTTAAGTACTTGTGCACTAGGAAGAGGAAGACTCAAGTGCCGAAGAAGGTCTTTATGTCTAATAATATTTGCACTGCTTTTATTCCCCAGCTACCAAAGAAATGAAAGGACCCAGGATGTCCTACAATATCGATTTCTATTGGGGGTAAAAACATAAATCGTGCTCTTTTAGACCTTGGCGCAAGTGTTAACCTACTTCCATATTCTGTATATGAGTAATTAGGGATTGGAGAGCTGAAACCTGCTCACTGCACTCTCCAGATGGCAGACCGTTCAATCACCAAACCAAGGGGTGAACTAGAGGATGTGTTGATAAAGGCCGGGGAATTTGTTTTCCCTGTAGACTTCATTGTGCTCGACACACAGCCTGTAGCAAACCCCTGGGGCCAAATTCCGGTGATTCTGGGTCGTCCTTTCCTTGCCACTTCCAATGCTGTTATAAACTGTAGAAACGGTTCAATGAACTTATCATTTGGAAATATGACCATTGAACTAAACATCTACAAAGTTGGAAGTCAGCCATCAGAACCCTCTGCTCATATTTTAGATGTGTGCTCTGTCCACGAGATCGCTCCCGATAGTTGCGGAGCTGAGGAACTTTGCTTTACTGATCTCGACGACATTACCACATCTCTGTTTGACTTTACACATGATCTTAGTGAGGACACTTTACCTACACTTGAGTCCCGCACTCCTGACTTTTCTCCACCCGAGTCTGTATCTTTCACAGGCTCTGAGCTTCTTTGTAAATCCAAAAATCACTCAATAATCCCTCCTTCTATTATTTCTCCGCCTGAATTAGATCTCAAAATTTTACCTTCTCATCTTAAATATGCTTATTTAGGTGAGAAGGAGTCTTTACCGGTTATAATATCTGCTTCTCTAGCCTTAGAGCAAGAGAATGCACTTTTATCGGTATTGAGATTTAACAAAGAGGCGTTTGGTTGGAGTATGGCGGACATCAAAGGGATTAGTCCCTTGATAGTTGAACATCATATACATGTGATGGATGATGCCAGACCAACCCGAGAACCACAGAGACGGTTAAATCCCGTCATGATGGAAGCTGTAATGAAAGAGATCGTCAAATGCCTAGATAATGGTATCATATACCCCATCTCCGATAGCCAATGGGTGAGTCCTATACATGTCGTTCCTAAGAAATACGGCATCACTGTTATAACCAATGAGGCAAATGAGTTGATTCAAACACGCGCCCAAACTGGGTGGAGTGTATGTATCGATTATAGAAAACTCAATGCTGCCACGAGGAAAGACCACTTTCCTCTACCATTCATTGATCAAATGCCGGAACGCTTAGCGGGACGAGAGTATTATTGTTTTATGGACGGATACTCAGGCTATAATCAGGTCCCCATCGCCAAAAAGGATCAAGATAAAACCACTTTTACTTGTCCTTTTGGTATCTTTGCTTACAGTCGCATGCCGTTCGGGTTATGCAATGCTCCCGCTACCTTTCAGCGGTGTATGATGGGGATATTCTCTGATATGGTAGAGAATTTTCTGGAGATCTTTATGGATGATTTCTCGATTTTTGGAGACTCTTTTTCTGATTGCCTATCGAATCTTGACGCTGTTCTTACTCGTTTCAAAGAGAAGAACTTAACTTTGAACTGGGAAAAATGCCATTTCATGGTCCAAGAAGGAATTGTTCTTGGACATGTCATTTCACAGAAAGGCATTGAGGTTGACAGAGCTAAGATAGATGTCATTCAAAACCTCTCTCATCCCAAAAGCGTCAAAGATATTCGATCTTTCCTTGGCCATGCAGGCTTTTATAGGAGATTCATTAAGGACTTTAGCAAAATTGCTAGACCTTTAACTCTTCTCCTGGCCAAGTATACGACCTTCCATTTTGACTCGGACTGTGAGACAGCTTTCGACTCACTTAAACACTCACTCACTTCAGCCCCCGTGCTATCATCTCAAAATTGGGACTACCCCTTTGAGCTGATGTGTGACGCATCTGATTTTGCAGTAGGTGCAGTCTTAGGACAGCACATCGAAAAGATGCCACACGTGATATACTATGCAAGTAATACCCTGAATGATGCACAAATTAATTATACAACCACCGAAAAGGAACTTTTAGCGGTTGTATTTGCATTAGAAAAATTCAGGCCTTACTTAATTGGCTCACATATAATTGTGTATACTGACCATTCCGCCTTAAAACATCTTCTGGCGAAGAAAGATGCAAAAGGTCGACTAATACGTTGGATCCTTCTGTTACAAGAATTTGATCTTGTTATCAAAGATAAGAAAGGATGTGAAAATGTAGTAGCCGACCATCTTTCACGCATCTCTTCTTCCCTTGTAACCCTGCCGATCAATGACTCGTTTCCTGACGAACAACTCTTGAGTGTATCCAATGAACCATGGTTCAGGGATATCGTGAACTATCTTGTCACGGGACTTATACCCAGCGATTGGTCAAAACAGGACAAATACCGCTTTTTATCCCAAGTAAAACACTTTTACTGGGACGATCCATATTTGTTTAAGTATTGTCCTGATCAGATCATCCGCCGGTGTGTCCCGAAAGAAGAGTTCAAGAGTGTTCTTTCTTTTTGTCATGATCAGGCCTGCGGAGGTCACTTTGGTCCTAAAAAGACGGCGGAGAAGGTTTTGCAATGTGGATTTTATTGGCCGACCTTATTCAAGGACGCATTTGACTATTGCAAAACCTGTACACAATGTCAGTACACGGGTAGAATCTCCCAAAGAAATGAAATGCCTCAGCAACCCATTCTGGTTGTTGAAATATTCGATGTTTGGGGCATTGATTTTATGGGTCCTTTTCCCAACTCCTTTGGGAATTTGTACATACTGCTGGCGGTTGATTATGTATCAAAATGGGTGGAAGCCATTCCATGTCGCACTAATGACAGGAAAGTTGTCATTAAGTTCTTGAAAGAGAATATCTTTTCGCGATTTGGACACCCACGCGCTATTATTAGCGATAATGGGACACATTTCTGCAACAGGTCTTTCGAGACTCTGATGCGGAAATACTCAATCAACCACCGACTTTCTACACCCTATCATCCCCAAACAAGCGGGCAGGCTGAAATCTCAAACAGACAAATCAAACTTATCCTGGAGAAGACTGTTGCTAAAAATAGAAAAGACTGGTCGACCAAACTGACGGATGCTCTTTGGGCATTCCGAACTGCATTTAAAACCGACCTAGGGATGTCTCCATATAGGATAGTGTTTGGGAAGGCATGTCATTTACCCGTCGAGATTGAGCATAAAGCATTGTGGGCTATTAAGGAAATAAATTTTGACCTAAACCAAGCTTGCACCTTTCGGAAGCTGCAACTTAATGAGCTAAGCGAACTCCGCGATGAAGCTTATGATAACGCTGTGATCATAAAGAATAGGACTAAGGTTTTTCACGATAAAAACATTTTGAGGAAAACAATTTTACCTGGTCAACAAGTCCTTCTTTATGATTCACGATTACACCTTCACGCGGGTAAGCTCCGATCTCGGTGGAAGGGACCTTTTGTTGTGCGGTCTGTATACCCGCACGGGGCAGTAGAAGTAGAAAATGTTAAAAATGGCACATTTTTCGAAGTGAATGGACATAGACTAAAGCCGTATTTTTCCACTGACCCCACGGAGGAGCTCCTGTTCTTACAGGAGCCAGTTTATTTAGATTAAAATTCCTCCGTCTCACCTTTATGTCCAGTATATCACTGCATCATCTTTTTGAATGGAGGTGAGTGAAAAGAGTAAGTTTGGGGGAATTTCTTCACTTATATATTTTGCCCCCACTAATAATTCCTCCCAGACTTACAGGTTTTGTAGATATAGCTGTTGGCAACAGTGAGGACACTGTTGAAAACAAGTTTGGGGGAGGTTTGTGTTTATTTTTGCATCATTTGCATAAGCACAAAACATTTCTTTAAAAACTTATAAAAATTTAAAAATTTTAAAAATCCATAAAAATTTAAAATTTTCAAAATATAAAAATATTTTCACATTTAAACATTTTTGTACATAAATAAGATAATGAAAGATTAGATAGTGAAAAATTACATCCATGAGATTAGAAAAATTTAAGAAAACCAAGAAAATTAGAAGTTTTCTTATACGAACTAGTAATAACTAGTTATGAGCCGTTGTCCCAAGGGTTAGTAAGATGAAAGACGTCACTAATCTGAGGATAAAAATAAGTCTAAAAAATAGTTTCTATTCTGGAAGCCAAACATTTTGAACGTTGATACCCTGCTATTCGCACTTACACACGTCTTAAAGCCTGAGATAGTAGAGGATACCTTGAAATGCTCTTGTCTTAAAGCCAAAAGTATGAAGTAAATAAAAAAAAATGATGAAGAAAATATAAAGTGGTGAGAAAAATGAACACTGGTTTTGTTATCACCAAGGGCAATAAAAAAATATATAGCGAGGGTGCTTCTTCACCTAGTGCCCTAAGGCCAACTGGTCTGGGAGTCACTGCTATGCCTGAGGTGGTGCAAGACGAGGAAAATACACCAAGTAAGAAAGCACAGGAGTAATCGGTCGGTTAGTACCTCAAGAAGTATTAACGGTCGCATGAAAGTGTGTGAGCAATCTCATCTAAATATTCATTTATTAAAAAGTACTAAGGCTGATGGGCAAGAGTATGATAGCTTGAATTGAATTCTCCGGGTGTAGGGATGTCCTTTACACACACGCAGGGTTATATGATCGATGTTTGGAAGAAAGATAGGAATGAAAAATAAGACGATATTTTATTGAGGGAGGACGTGATTTCCGACATCTTTTCATGACCATTAAGATAGGGCTCATGACAACCGAAAAGCTAGCTTAGTTGGAAACCCTAATTTTCAAAACTTTTCTTTTACAATTCTTTTCTTTAAATGTAATATTCATGATCTTTCTTTTATTATTGGATTTTGTGGGTGCAATCCGCTGAAAACCCTCAGGAGACAACACTCCTCCTACTAGGAACACCTAGAGGTTTAAAGGATTGTTGCATGTGCTCAGTGCAATCGTGTTGCCTACGAAAGTGTGCTAGTTAGTTTTTCTCTTTCTTTATTTTCTCCTTCTCTTTTTAAAAAAAAAGTTCGCTCGAAACGATCGAAAATAAGTTTGGGGGAATTTGATCAGTCGAAAATACTGCATCTTTTAACCGGCAATTTCCCTATTATCTGCACTCATTTAGAAGTGTACGGTATTCATATTTCACATATTAGCAAATCAGTCATTAAATATCAGATTGCATGTGTTAGACTCTAAAACCGGCACTATAAAGGAAATTGACTGCATTTCATGGCATCGCATCATCCCTATATTGCGCAACACTTGTTTCAAGATTTGTGCAGGAAATTGCAGGATCAAATTGAGCTGATAAAATACACAAACTCCAAGTTTTGGAATCTGGTAGCAAACTAGAAGGAAAAATAAACTTCAACATGTCAGATAAAGCCCCAAACTTCAGCCCAAAGCAGCACCAGAAGTTTCAAAGCCCAAGCTTCCAACATGGCCGCGGAACCGCGGCCGGAGCCTGCTTGCGCCGCGGTTCCACGGCGGCTCTGCCACGTCAGCACCTAAGCTTTGCATCAAAACTCTTTATTCAGGGCCCACATTCAGTTCATGTACTTCAAGTTCCAGAAGACTCCAGAGGCTTCTGCCAGTTCAGCAAACTAGGGTTTCTAAACTTAATTAATCCTAGCTTAAAGCCTAAGCTAGCTCCTAACAAACTAATTCTAGAAGCTCCTCAACAAACTTTTGGAGGGAATTGTAATTTCAAACATAGACCTAGGGTTTAGGAAGTCTATAAATAGAAGCCTAGACCTAGGGTTAATGGATCCATCATTAGGCCAATCTAGTATCAATCTAGAGTCATTCAATCTCTACTTCTTAAATCTCTTACCTCTTTCTTCATCTTCTTCATCCACAAGTCTAGTGACAAGACTTGTGTGAAACCCTAACCCTAATTCCAATCAAAAGTCAAGATCCCGAGTACCAAATCAAGCAAGAAGCCCTTCAACCTTTTAGGAGCGGAAGCGATCTTCAACAGAGCAAGTGGTCCAAGCCGATCTACGACTCACGGAGAAAAGCGAAGCCAATTCAACAATCGAGTTCTTCCACTTGTAGTTCTTGAGCGACTGTAATGAAATTGTTGATATAAATAAAAGGTGAAATTCTTTTATCTTATTTTCTTTAAATTCTTGCATCATGATTCGATCTCAATTTATAGTTGTAGTTCTTGTTGTGATGTTTGAGTAATACTCCGCTCGTCGAGGAGTCGAGACGATCAATAGAATGATGATGTAACATATCTCAAAACGATTCTTGATTCCTATGAGTTTTGTAAACCCTAGCAAGTTTAAGAATTGACGACCTAGTTTCGTTGCGATGCTTTCTTGATTGTTATCGCTCGAAATTGGGGAGTTACGATCGTTCTTGAAATTGCTAGAGGCTAGAATGTGAATGATATCGACGAAAGAACAAGGGTTAAATGATGAAACCCTAGTTTCATGAGAAAGCCCTAACTCTCGTCGATCATCATCGATCTAGTATCAATTCTTCGAAGGACAAGAATACGATATCTTAAGATTACATCACGTTTATAGATCCGATCGATTCCTGCGAGACTCATTTAGATTCTTGACATTTGGTTGGAAATATCATCAAAACCCAATTCTCGATTGTTTATCATTTTCTTGATTCTTGATTAGACTAGTGACACTTGAATGAATCGATAAAATCTTGAATCATGTTTTCTTTTCTTTTCGATTAACTTTTCAATTCAAACAAATCAAACATAGAAATGAATCGCACAATTCCTGTGGACGATCCGCACTCACTTACAATCTACAACTGACACCGTAGTTGATTGCAGTCAAATATAATTCTTCGATTGTGAATTTTATTCATTCTCTAAATACCGACACAAAGAAATTCATTCGAGTTACACACGACACAGTCTTGGATTTTTATGAACAATCATCATCACAGCACAGAAAAACTAGACGATGTTAAACATTCCAATCGAATCATCGAATACCCAAGATTACCCAGAAAAACTCAACTCTTGAGTGTAGTTTAAAGTAATTCAGCACACGCCACAGCACCAATGAACCAGCCGTAGAAGGGTCAAACCAACGCCTCATATGTGAAACGCTAAACCACCACAAACCCTAGGGTTCAAGTGGCGGTTTTGATGGCCACATAATCGAGTTAAGGTTTACGTTCTTCTAGAGGGTCCAAAGAATAACATGCATGATCTTTGAAAGCTTTTCAACTACGGGAAAAATCCAACACTTGGAAATTCTCCTGGCAAGGGTTAAAATGGATATTTGACATTCGATTGAACTTTTTAACAACGTCTAAAGATATCCGAAAACAGTTAAAATTACGACTACGAAACACTCCGATTTGTCATTATAGTAAATTACCAACACATGACAATTTAGAAAGAATAAACAACACCTGAAGCACCAAAACCCAAGAGACAGAACACTGGAAAAATTTGGAGGGGGGCTCGGATTGGGCCGGTGAGGGGGGTGTGGCCGGCCCAAACTGCTCAGTTTTGCTCCAGATTTTTTCAATGTTCATTGTATCATACATACATCATTCTGTACATGTTTAAAAAATTTATTGGGCTCATTTAAAATCTACAGAAAGTGGCATTTTGGGTTTCAAGTTTCGGAGTTCGTTTCGTATTCGTAATCTAACAATATCCGTATAATTTCCTAGCTAGGCTCTGATATCACTGTAGGGTTCACTTCGACGGCAGCAAGGTTTCGGGAGGCATCATCAATGCCATTTTAAAATTTTTGCCGTGAAAGGGAACTCTAAACTAGAATCGTTGGCTAGAAAACAATACGGAAACAAATAGTAAACCATTTACTATCTAAGTGAAGAAGAAAATACAACCTTTGTAGATCGGTCCTTCACTTCATTAGCTCCTTGTTGAAGTCCCTTCGCTGCGATCGTGGTTCTCCCGAACTCTTGCATGGCTTCACGAGGCTAAAGGAGTGTCCTTGCTTGAAGTCTTCGAGGCCAAAGATGATCTACGTCGAGGGGATGCCAACTCAAGCTTCTACTTCACTAACTAGAGAATTAGTGAAGCAAACACCCTAAACTAAAGTGCTAGTCTAGTAGAGAATGGAGAAATAGGAAGTGGGCTCACTTTAGAATTTCTTTTCTTACAATCTTTCACTATCTTTTGAAAACCCTAGCAAGCTTTTCTTTTGCACAAAGAAGAAGAAGATGAACAAATGAAAAGATGAGGATAATGATCAAGTGAGAGAGTGAACCATGGTGAGTTAGTATCATATACTAACTCATGTAGAGACATAACCATGGCTAATTCTAATGGTTGGGTTAACAAAATATCTTAAGTAAAACAAATTGAGTTGAATTTGTCAAAGCACTAAAAAGCTTCTACAAGCTTCATGCACTTAACAAATATCAACCAATTTTGATTTACTTTAAATATAAAAGCCCCTCCACTAAAATTAGAATGTTGTATGTCTTATACACCCATGTTTTGTGTATCAACAACCATGATACAAAATGAAAAAACAATTTAATATATATCACATAAATATTAAAGTTGTGCACATGTGAGAAAAACAAATGCTTAAGTGAACCAATGTTAATCAATGTAAATTAGTATATCATATATACAATTATACACTAAATTATCAAATCAACACTTGACTTAATAATCCGGCTATATCACATACAACCGACTAACATCTAATGTATCGACTTATCGAATCAACCCTTTATTCGATAACCCGGCTAAATCTAATATAACCGACTGATACAAAAAGTCGCGAGAATAGAATACGGTATCACATACATGTATTATTCTCGGTCCCGCACATATCACATATGCGCTCCTATTTTGTTTTGCCTGAGCCAGTCAAACCTCTATGTAGGACTCTAAAGCCTCGTCAATACGCCGGCAGTAGGAGATGATCACATCAAGCACCCACAAGCCGTCAGCGGTACTAGCTGGACGTAACGGCTACCCGGGTATTGAGCGATCAGAAGATCAGCAAGCAAGCCCGCTCCAACTCCTGCAAAAATCCTGACGGTTACACTTCCCGTACAGTCCGGTCTCCTCGTCTGATATGTCGCATATCAAGTCTAGGGGTGGTAAACATCAGACCCCAATAACCGATAAGTCGTGCTGATGTGAGGCTCATAACGGGTCGAGAAACTACTGGTAACACTTACCAGTAAATCTCTAAATCATCCCTGGCCAGGGACTTCCCTGTTATAGCCAATTGAGCAAAGCGCAACATCAACCCCCAATACCGGGAGAGAAAAAACCCCTACTATTGCTCATTGCCTCCATGTGACTCGGGAGTGTACCCAAAAACCACCGTTTTGCACGCCCTCTTGGACGTGGTAAGGTAGAAATCAAAGCACAGTGGGAATCACACAAGACTCTATGACGATCTCGGGTCTACAGACTAAACTGTACAAGTGTCATCAGAGAACTGTCATCTGACGTGAGGTATAATACCATCTGGGAGTTCTCGGAGAGTCCGTCCAGTGTACCCAGTCTCCACTGAGCACCCGAATACCATCTCTGGTGTCAAACACCAATGGATATGGGATCATCCATCGCCTATCTCATGGGTCGAGAAGCGTATACGCTAGTCTACTCTGATATATCGATGCCCCGTCTCGATATACCCATGACTAGGGACATTAAAGGATGTACTTATGGACCACCATGGCCCTACCAGTATGATCTATATCGTAGTCCTAGTAGTCAAGTACACATCCTAAGGGCTTTACCAACATGTAACCATAAGACAGTATAAAGAGACTAGTATACGTGTTAAGATAAAGAGCAACCAGATAGCATACTATCATATCGAGCTAGAAAGTCCTCTCTATATATGTCCAAGCATTCAACAGTATACATCATCTGTACAATACTGGCCTCTAGGGTATACATACAACTAACAATGAGTACAGCATAGTCCGCAGACTTGTCACTGCTGCTTCGTCTCGAGTGTGTTCCCATTGTTCTTAGATTGCTACCCTACTACGGCTCAAAGGAGTCGTGCAAACAGGTAGCAGTTGGGTGTAGTCCCGAAGCACTTGGAAGCAGTGGCGGTTAGAAAGGATTCGCCTCTCCCGGTATTGGGAGTTGATATCGCGCTGTGTTTGGAGAGCCATTACGCAAAATCCCTGGCCAGGGCAAACGAGATTTACTGGTAGGATTTCCAGTAGCTTCTCAAGGTGTAATAGGCTTCACTCCGACACGACTTATACCGCTTTTAAGGGACTGACGCTTGCCGCCCCCTAGGCCCGATATGAGATAGTCCTAGACGAACAGACCGGACTGTACGGAGATTGTCACATCAGGCTCAGTAGGAGTTTGGATGGGTTTCCTCATCGGCCTTTTTATCGATATCTACCTGGGGACCGTTACATACAGCTTGTAGCGCTTGCGGCCTGTGGTTAAACCCACTGCCAGCGTAGTGTCGAGTCTTTAGAGTCCTACACAGAGTGTTTCCCTGCTTCAGGCGAAACGATATAGAGGCCGTATGGTTTTAAGATAGGGTTCGAACACATACGTGTATTTATGCACGTACGATGTTCGGACAGTTTTTACTAGTTTAAGCCAGATTCTAGTATTGGATTATTGGATTTATATAGTCTCAGTATTTCCATGTTTTCACGGATGGGAGGGGCATTCTCGTAATTAGTCAAGAAGCTTCTATAAGAAAGATGAGGTGGAGAGCTTAGGTGGAATTTGCATTAAATGGATTAGTGACTCATGGAGTGATTCATCCAAATGAGTTAATGAAGCATTTATTGCTTAATGACTCATGAGATGATCATCCAAAGTGAATTAATGAAGCATGGTTGATATTATTATATGTTATTCATTTAGATAATTATCATGCTTCATATATTCATAAATGAGATAGAATTCATTTCATTCTCGCTTACACATTCTCTCTCTTCAAGCTCTCTCTCTTCAAAGACCTAACCCTAATCCTCTCATGTGTTAAGATCCAAGGGTTAGCAAGAATAATAGATCCCTAATCCATCTCTATATTCTCTAGGTTACCTTGATTAGCAATCATAGCCATCTAGTTACCTCAAGTGAGAGGTTAAAGCTTGGAGAAGGAACTCTCGGGTGGATCTTCTATCACATCGAGGAGGCCGACGAGGAGGTGAACTACAAGAACAAGAAGGACTTGAATCTTTAGGTATAATAATCTATATTAGTAGTTAATCACTTCTAGATAGTTTTTAGTTAGGGTTTAGCAAATATCCGTAAAGTTAGTCGATGTTAACTCAAACAAAATGATTGTTTTACCTATTCCGCCTCCCCGCATCATGTGGGGTGTCTAACGTTGACTTACAGATCCACTACATTGTCCTTCATGTCAACTCTCCTGACCTCGATCTTCCGGCGATCAACTTGTTGGATATATATACTCTAGAGGCCTTCATTTATAGGATACTAGGGATATGTATGTACAAGACAATCTTGCTCGATATGATAGTACGCTATTTGGTTTGTCTTTATCTTAACATGTGATATATTTTACTTTGTATTTCACATATTTTATACATGTTGATAAAGCCCGTATGATATTTTCCTGACTACCAGCGTTATGATGGCAGTCATACTTGTGGGAGTTGGGTGGTCAATAGGCACATCCTTAAATGTCCCTGGCCATAGGAGTGTTGAGACTGGGCATCGATACTCCAGAGTAGACTAGTGTATACATATCTAGACCCTGACGAGGGGCGATGGATTGGTCCCACAGCCATTGGTGATGTTCACCTAAGATTGTATACAGATGCTCACTGGGTGTGAGTTTACCGGACAGGACTCGCCGAAGACTGACTAGATGGAACTATACCTAGCGTCAGATAGCAGTTCTCTAGTGACATGTGTGCAGATAGTCAGTCGACCTGAGGTCGTCATTTGACTTGTGTGAGTTCCCACTGTGCTTTGATTACTACCCTACCACGGCTCAAAGGAGTCGTGCAAATAGGTTTTAGTTGGGTACAGTCCTGAGCAACATGGAGGCAGTGAGCGACTGTTAGGGATTCTTCTCTCCCGGTATATGGAGTCGATATCGCTGATCGGTTGTTCATTACCATAAGTCCCTGGCCATGGCTGATTGAGAATTACTGGTAGACTGACCAGTAGATTCTCGGATGGTCTTGAGCCACACTGACACGACTTGTACGGTTATTAGGGGTCTGACGTTTTCCACCCTCTAGACCTTACATGCGATACTCTCAGACGAACAGACCAGACTGAACGGATATTGTCACGGACTGGCTCAGTAGGGGTTTGAGACGAGTTCGTTCGTCCGCCTCCTTTTCGACATGTACCTAGGTTGCCGTTACGTACAACTAGTGCCACTGACGAACTTGTGGTTAAACCCACTACCAGCATACTGTCGAGTCTTTAGAGTCCCACATAGAGGGTTTCCCTGGATCAGGCGAGACGGTGTAGAGTCTGTATGGTCTTACGGCAGGGTTTCGATTGCATGCATGTACTGGCTACACGAATGACGTTCGGGCATATAATACTAGTGGGCTTTGGTTTAAGCCGGATCCTAGTATTATACTATTGGATTATACTTGTCTCTGTGTATCCGTATTTTTCGGAATACGGATACGGATATGTATATATGGTGAGGGCATTCTTGTAATTTTACAAAAATGAGCTTCTAGAAGGAGACACCTCATTATTGATTTATCCTTTTTTTGATTAAAGGTTAATGAGGTGGAAATTAGGAGATATTTGAGGAATGTGTTGCAAGCATGGCTTTGTTTATTGTTTATTCATTTGGGTTTCCTATTCAAGCATGGTTGCATTTTTTGTGAGTATTTTATTCCATGCATGAATTATTGGAAAAAGACTTAGCCATTCTAACATCCATTTCTCAACATCATTCTCATGATATCATTCTCTCTCCTAGGTTTTCTCTCCTCCTCCCTAAAGCTCATCCCATCACATGAGTTGTGAATCAATGAGCATTGAGACAAATTAATCCAATATATCTTCTCTACTTCTACTTAGTAGTCTTCCTTAGCAAGTTGGATCACTAAGTTACCTTATTTGAGGTTGGAGCATGGCCATAGGCCCTCGGATGGATCCTTCTTCGACACAAAGGAGACCGGCAACCGAATTCATTTGAAGCGTTGGAGGAGCCAAAGAAAGGAGATCAAGAAGAAGCTTGAACCAAGGAGCAAAGAACCACTTGAAGACCCGAAGGATTTGACACGAGGGTATAATACTTTAACCGAGTAGTTAACGCCCTCTTGTAGTTTATTTTTTGTTCGTTAAGGTTTAATCAAGATCCTAAAAGTGGATAAAGTCTATGTTGCAAAGCCAAACATGATCTTTTAAAGTGAGAAAAATCGTTTTTGATGTATTCCGCCTCCCCGCGAACACGTGGGGTGTGCTACATAGACTTACAATGGTATCAGAGCTTAATTAAACCCTAGCTAACAGATTAAACGAAGTATGAAACTACGAAACCGAAATAACTCCGAAACTACGAAACATGAATCCATGTTTCTGTCGATTTTTGCAGAGCCTCAAATGTTTTTTAATCAATTGCAGAGTGCTCCTTTACCTGTGAAATGAATACACAACAAAAACGAGGCAATTCTACTTGAATATGGCTGGCCACAACCCCTATATTTTCGAGCTCACCGGTCAAAAAGTGTGGGATTGCGTCGAATTTTATTCTGTGTTCTTGTCTCTTGGATTTAGTGTTTTAGGTGTTGCTAGATTTTGCCAATTTTTACTGCACTATTAACTTTTTACTGCAGCAATCTCAGAGTGCTTTGAAGTCATAGTTTTAGTGTCGTTTAAGTTTCAGTTATTATCTGTAAAGATATATGTATTTCGAAATGTCCGCAAATCGCTATACGTCGATTAGTGGGGGTTGCACATATCTGTGATGTTGGTTTGTGTATGTGAACTTTATTGGATCGTCGATGATGAATAGCTGGGGAATGTGAGATGAGTGTTTTCTTTTCTTTCATTCAATGTAATTTGTAAAAGTGATGTAATATTATTTTGCGGGGCACATCCGGGTTGAGGTTGTAGCCATCGTTGTACTATTTTCTTTTACTGTTTTTGCTCCTAGGATAGACCCAAGGAGGGGTGCACTAACTACCGAGTTCTTTGAAGTGCCGAGTGGCCTACTCACTTTGTTGAGGGAGGTTGCTTCACTTCGGGAATTTGGCGGGTAGTTTGCCGCACCCGTAGGGGTCTTGGGTGGGATTTGGCTATTCATCATGACCGTGGAATCCGCCTTTCGTTATGGGCTTAAACGAAGCGCGGAATTCCTAGTATATCCAATATGTTCATCTATGATATGGAATGCCTATTTTTGCGTGAGATGAATGTATATATATATATATATGATATTTAGTAGGCGTTGCTTATGTTTTGCACCCGCGCTAGTCCAGCCCCCGCTCTGCCATTAGTTAAGTAACCTATCGGGTGATGACGGGCCCCATGGCGAATGCGGATGGCATAAGCGTACGTTGTATTTTTGTTTCTTTCTGCAATGGTAGGATTAATTGAAGGGATATCATTAACTCATTAATGCAAAGAAAATATGTTGGAGATAGTGCCCTCAAAGTCAATTATTGGATCGCAGGTACGTGATTGCAATGATTGAGGCAGGACCTATACCGATATGAAAGTCTTGCTCGAGATGATAGTATGCTATCTGGTTTGTCTTTATCATCGTATACAAGCTTTAGTTCACTATTGCATGATGATAGAGCCCATAGGATTCTTGCCTGACTACCAGCAGTATGATGGCAATCATATACGTGGGAGCTGGGGTTTGTAAGCACATCCTTAAAGAGTCCCTAACCGTGGGAGTTTCGAGATTGGGTATCGATACTCCAGAGTAGACTAGTATATACAGTCGAGACCCCGAAGAGGGGCGATGGCCGGTCTCACAAGCCATTGGTGTAAGTAGGATCGCCTAAGATGTATACAGGTGCTCATTGGGTTATGAGTACACCGGACAGGACTCGCCAGGAACATGCTAGTTGGTATTATACATATCGTCAGATAGCAGTTCCCTGGTGACATGTGTACAGGTTAGTTCATCGACCTGAGGTCGTCATTTGTCGCGTATGAGTTCCCACTGTGCTTTGATTTCTACCCTACCACGGCTCAAAGGAGTCGTGCAAACAGGTCTTTTTTGGGTACAGTCCCGAGCCACATGGAGGCAAGTGAGCGGTTCGGCAGGGGATTCGTCTCTCCCGGTATATGGGGTAAGATCGCGCTGTGTCTAGGAGAGCCATTACATAAAGCCTTCGGCCGAGGCAGGAGATTTACTGGTAGGTACTCCTATAGTATCTCAGGCTGTTCTGGGCCACTCTTTGACATGACTTATACCGCTAATGGGGGTCTGACGTTATCAGCCCTTAGGCCGATATGCGATACTCATAGACGAACGGACCAGACTGTATGTATATTGTCACTGTTAGGTTCAGTAGGGTTTATGGATGAGTTCGCTCGTCAGCTTCCCTTCCAATCAATACATAGGCAACCGTTACGTACAGCTTGTACCTCTGACGTGCTAGTGGATATACCCAGTGTCAGTGTGTTGATGAGTCATTAGAGTCCCCCACAGACACTTTCCCAATTTTGGGCGAAACGTTATAGAGGTCGTATGGTTTTATGGCAGGGTTCGGAAAATGCACGTGCGTTTTCGTACGTGTCGTTTTTCGGGCAGATAATACTGGTCGGCTTTGGTTTAAGCCGGATCTGAGTATTATGCTGTGTAGATATAATATCTTTGTCTCAGATGCATTTGTATTCGGTCGTAATACAAATGTGGGTATGTTTATACTGATACGGGGTTATCCTGAAATTCGTTTCAGGACCACTTTTGGAAGTTGCCAGTTTCCAGTTTTCTATCAGCCGTATTTAACATTCGGTTTAATACGGATTTATCTTTTCTTGTGATGAGTGAGATAGTTTCTAGATGGTGACTAGGATGATGAGGTGGCTTGTGACTCATTTGTTCATTAATGGTGCATTAATTAGATGATGGCTAAGGGTTATGAATCATAGTTTTCATTAAATGCATTCATACAAGGTGTTAGATGATTCATTCATTTCATTTATGGTTATGGTCACTCTCCCCACCTCCTACACTCACTCCCCCTCTTGTTATAAGTGGCCGGCCCTCCCCTCCTCTTCACTCTCATGGTTGTTACTCACTAGGGAAAAGATTATGATAGATTTGTGTATGGAAATTTCATATAGCTCAAATTCTTATCATCTGATTCCAAAAGGCAACTTCATTAACCGTTCGTCCACAGTTTTGGACATAACGAGACAAAGTGTTCTACTCATTCTCTACATCATCTTGGTCGTCTCTTTTAGCAAACTTGACGACCGAGTTGCCTCGGTTCAGAGGCGGGAGCCCGTTTAAAGATCCGTCGACGTGGTGCCACCTGGACGAGAAGACTAGAGATTCAGGAGATCGGAACAGCCGCAACAAAGCGTGGGATGATGGTTGAAGACCGAAGGACTCGGATCGTTCGGTATAACTCTTCTACCCACTTTGTAGTTTGTTAGTTTAGCTTTAATGGCAGATCCGGGTTATAGTACGCGATAGCGCCAGTTGCAAAAAGTTTTTGTTCCGCATTTGGCGTCTGTTAGACGGCCTGGGCGCTACCGTGGACTTACAGTGGTATCAAAACCTCACCATTAGGCTATACTAACTTGTGCTAATGCGTTTAAAACATCGATCGAACGGATTTTCGAAAACCGCAAATTCCAGGGTTAAAGTTTCTGTTGTTTTTTAATCCGATCTAAAAATCATTTTGAGTATACCAGAAAATCAAGCAGGCTTTTAAAAGAGTACAGAAGAAATACGATCAAGTGAACCGACCGTACGGCCGCGGAAACGTTGTCAAAGCCTGGCTCTGACCGCGGAACCGCGGCCTACTTGGTGATTCACTTGGTCATCTTTCTTCTGGTGTTCCTTTGTTGGAAATTGTGATTTCTGGTACTCTTCTTTTGGGCCCATATTTTGTTACTGTACAGCAGATGTACGTGGGCCCACTTCGGGAAGTTTTGTCGATCGAAATTTTAAACTTGTTAGTTTGCAGTATTTACATTATATCTCCGACCGGGAATGTCATTTGAGCGGTAAACCGCGTCTAATTAGTATAATTCTTTTAGACGGGTTTGCGAACGTGACATTCGCGTTGATGTTCTGTGTTGTGCTGTGATGTTGCGGATATGTCGTGGTGGATAGCAGTGTGCAATGGTAGTGCAGTTTGGATTTATTTGTACATTTGATATTGCGGGGTGAGCGTCCAACATGTGGACTGCCGTCACTGCCTGTTGTATAATATTCTTTTGGGGCACGACCGGGTTGAGGTCGGTGTACCCGTTGTACATATTTTTATTTCTGTACTAAGTTTATCCCCCGAAGGAGTGCACGAATAGCCGGGTTCTAAAAGGCAACGGGTCCGTATCTCATGGCTTTGAGAGGTAAAAGGACCTCTCTCTAGAATTGGCAGACTATTCGCCGCACTCGTAAGGGGGTACAGGTTGACCCAAAGAGGGGTGCTCAATTTACCGGATTCCGTGGAGTGCCGGGTATTCCATTCACTATGTTGTGGGGACTACCTCGCTTCAGGTTTTGGTGGGTAACTTGCCGCACCCATAGGGGTCTAGGTTTCATTACACAGGCTATCCACACGACCAGGGGAACGTCGGGTTTCAGTAGCGGCTCTATGAAACCCGGGGATTACAGATTATCTGTATTGTTCTGTGATGCTTATTACTTTTCTGTAATTGTTAGTTGTATGTATGCCCTAGAGGCCAGTATTGTACAGATGATGTATATTATATTGGATGCTTGGACATATGTAGAGATGACTTTCTTGTTCGATATGATAGTATGCTATCAGGTTACTCTTTATCTTAACATGTACACTAGTCTCTTTGTACTGTCTTATAGTTACATGTTGGTAAAGCCCTTAGGATGTGTACTTGACTGCCTGGACTATGATGCAGATCATACTAATGGGGACATGGTAGTCCATAAGTACATCCTTCAAGATCCCTAGTCGTGGGTGAATCGAGACGGGGCATCGATATACCAGTGTAGACTAGCGTATAAGCTTCTCGACCCATGAGATGGGCGATAGATGACCCATATCCATTGGTGTTTGACATCAGAGATGGTATACGGGTGCTCAGTGGAGACTGGGTACACTGGACGGACTCGCCGAGAACTCCCAGATGGTATTATACCTTACGTCAGATGGCAGTTCTCAGGTGACACTTGTACAGGTTAGTCTGTAGACCCGAGATCGTCATAGAGTCTTGTGTGATTCCCACTGTGCTTTGATCTCCACCTTACCACGTCCATGAGGGCGTGCAAAATGGTGGTCTTTGGGCACAGTCCCGAGTCACATGGAGGCAATGAGCGATAGGAGCGGTTTCGTCTCTCCCGGTATTGGGGGTTGATGTTGCGCAGTGCTCGATTGGCCGTAGCAGGGAAGTCCCTGGCCAGGGCTAATCAGAGATTTGCTGGTAAGTGTTACCAGTAGTTTCTCTACCCGTTAAGAGCCTCACATCGGCATGACTTATCGGGTTATTGGGGTCTGACGTTTACCACCCCTAGACTTGATATGCGACATATCAGACGAAGAGACCGGACTGTATGGTAAGTGTTACTGGTCGGATTCGCAGGAGTGTGAGCGGGCTAGCTCGTCGATCTTCTGATCGCTCAATACCCGGATGGCCGTTACGTTTAGCAGACCGCTTGCGGCTTGTGGATGCTTGATATGATCATCATCTGCTACCGGCGTATTGACGAGTCTTTAGAGTCCTACACAGAGGTTTCCTGGCTCAAGGGAAACGAAATAGGAGCGCATATGAGATATGTGCGGGACCGAGAATAATACCAGTATGTGATACTGTATTCGATTCTCGCGATTTGTAACATTGATCGGTTATATGCATTATAGCCGGGTTATCGGATCAAGTGTTGATTCGATAAGTTGTTACTATTGATATTAGTCGGTTATATGCGATATGACCGGGTCATTAAATCAAGTTTTGATTTAATGATTTAATGTATAATTATATATTTGATATATTACTTTACATTAACTAATATGGGTTCACTTTAAATGGATTTTCTCACTTGATGTGCATGATGTATATGTGATATACTTTTGTACACTTATTTGTATCATATTAGATGATGCATGTTTATTTGGTTAAGTATAAAGAATAAACCCATGGTTAAGAGGATAATTAGGGTTTTGATTTTATCACACATTTATTTATCCATTCCTATTATTTAAATTGTTTTATAAAAACAAAATGGTTTTCTTTTGTCATGAAGCTTAATGAAGCTTCATGAAAGTGTTGACTCAAGACCATTTTGTCTTTATGCTTAACCCTAACTATTCCCACTTACCTTGGTTTGCTCTCTACACATAACCCATGTTAGAATTATGATAAGTATTGCCTTTTCTTTTATTTTAAAAACACTTATCATAATACTAGCTCATCTTCTTCTTCATCTTCAAGTTAGAAACCTTGAAGCCATTAATGGCAACTTGAGCTTGAGAGTGAGAAATCCAATTCTAAAGAGAACCCACCTCCTATTTCTTCACTCTCTACCTCTAGCCAAGTTGTAGAGTGTGTTTTCTTCACAAGTTTCATCACTTTGTGAAGTCGGAGCTTGAACTTGCGATGCCTCGACGTAGATCGTCTTTGACACGAAGCCGGCGACCTAGCTCACCCGTTTCTCCGACGAAGCCGACGCTTGAGCTCGGGGTTTGACATGGACAGCGAGGAGACTTCGTTGCGGAGCCGTGGAGGTGGATATCCGGATCTACAATGGTTGTAATTTCCATATCCAAGTAGTTAAGTGTTAACTAGCTTACTTTTCGCCTAGATTTCTAGCAACGATCCGTAGTCTAGGGTTTCCCGGCACCATTTTTTTGAAATTTGCATGTTCGATGCTATGTGAGACCTCTATAGGGTGCCTAGGAACCTTTCACTGGTATCAGAGCCTAACTAGAGCCTTAGGCGAAGTCTAGACGGAGTTTGAAACCCGGACGAACCGAAAAACCAACCCCGAAATAGCTCTCTGGAAATTTTCCGAAAATGCGGATTTTTGTGTATTAAAAATGCCTAAAAAATTCAATAAATAATTGTAAGAATTACTGTGCAAACTCAGGCGAAAGATTCTTCTAAACGGCGGCGGAACAGCGGCAGAAGCCCAGCTTCTGCGGCGGTTCCGCTGTCCCCTGGTGACGTCATCATGTCTTTTCTGCACAGTAATTCCTATTTAATTATTCTAGATTTTCTGGGAATATTTAAAATTTATTCTAGAGTTGAATGTTCTGGGTTGTTTTGGGGATTCAATTATTCGTTCGGGTTATCAAATTTCGTCTTTGTGTATTTCCGGATAATTTATAGAATATGTTAAGTAGTTCGACCGGATATAAATACCCAACTTTTCCCCTGTCGGGAAATTTCCAAGTGTTGGATTTTTCCGTAGTTTAACGACGTTCTAAGTAGTGCAAGTAACGCGATGGACCCTCTAGAAGACAACAAACCTTAACTCGATTATGTGACCGTCTTGAACTGCCCTTTGAACCTTCGGGTTTGGGGCAGTACGGCGTGCCACATGTGAGGCGTTGGCTTGACCCTTCTACGGCTGGACCGTCGGTACTGAGGCACGAACTGAATGTTGTTAGACTTATTTCATGTGATGGGCTGTATCGGGAAAACTTGGGTATTCGACTGTTCGATCGGAAAGTTTAACATTTTCTGTTTATCTGGAATGTGATACAATAATTGGAATTCACAAACAGTTATGAGATAACTGAATGCATGTTATAAATTTAGCAGTTTAGTCCCATATGATATTGAAAAGAGTTTTCGATAATGAGACTAAAATGCGGGATTTATATCTGTTAGGCATGTGATGTCTAAAGAAGTTGCGGATTCCAATTGTTGTAGTTTTATACTTTCTTTTCTGTGACCGTAAGTGTAGTATGTTCATATCGCCGGTTTCGTTGCTATACGTCAACGACAATTGGGGTATGCATACTTACTTACGTTGATGTCATGTGATGTTATGTGTTGCTGGATATGTTATATTGGATCGTCGTATTCGAATAGCCGGGGGTTTTTATGTGAGATGAGTGTTTTTCATTTTCATTCATGTAAAAACTTGTATGTAATATTCTTTTATTTGGGGCACTTCCAGGTAGCGAAAGTTGTCACCCTTTGTATATTATTTACTTTTCCGCATTAGGATAGACCCAAGGATGGGAGCACAAGTAACCGGGTTCTGGGGTCCAGTGGGAGACCAACTCGAGGAGTCGAGCCCGGGTCTCCTAACTCTAGAATTGGCAGGGTTGCTTGCCGCTCTCGTAGGGATCTAGGGGTGTGGGATTGGCTATTCATCACGACCGTGGAATCCGTGTTTTATACTGGCTCGTATTGAAAACACGGACGTCCTAGTATATCCAATATTTCATATGTTTATCCTGCTGCGATATCTGTGTTGTGTATCTGTGATGGATATAGTATATAGTATATATGATATATTATATAGACGTTACTTATGTTTTACACCCGCGCTAGCCCTGCCCTGCTCTGTCGTTAGTTACCTAACCTAACGGTGCACGAGGGGACATCGAGGCGAATGCGGATGGCATAAGTGTACGTCATATCTATCTGTGATGTTTAGGTATTTAAATGATGGGACATCATTAATGTGATTAATGAAAGATAAGAAACCTAAGATGTTGTAGAATCAAATTTTAAAATAAAACAGGTAGCTACAGTTCTTGCTTTGCACAGCGGTATATATGATATACCCTGCACCTTATTCGATGAGGAAAGGACCGAGATCCCTTCACCGGGAGTGACTCCTTTAGCAATAACTGGCAGATGCTACACATTCGGTTTGCTTTTGACTGCTTTTGGGTTTTTGCTTTGCACAGTGAAATATATGATATATCCCGCACCTCATTCGATGAGGAAAGGGCCGACGATCCCTTCACCGGGAGTGACCCCTTTAGCAAAACTAGAAAAGCCTCAAAATCACTCCATTTTAAAACTTCATTTGATTCTACAACGATATCAAGTTCATTACGCTCATGGTTTTATGAAAACCTGCGTAGCCCTCCGTCATTTCAGATAAGTACTAGTTAGTATTCGTGCTACGTTTGTTGACTATGTTAAGGCGTAGTGTGCGGTAGCTGACCAGTATTTGTCTGCTTATGCATATGATGCAGATTGGATTAGGGTAGTCGTGCGACTTTGTTGACTATGTTAAGGGTCGTGCGGGTGGGTTTAATTCAATCAGGAAATGACGGGTTGAACTTGACTAGCACTTGTGATTTGTTGACTATGTTAAGGTCATAAAGATGCTAGGGGCAAAATATTATCGGGAATTTCAAGTGTTGAAATTTGCAATGAGATTGCATACCTTCTATGAGATAGTTGGATCCAGATACCCGCTGCGAGTAAGAGTTACTCTTGGGAGAGTTTTACACATTGCAATTAGCTGATCAAGTAGGTGTCTAGAAAGGTGTTAACGAGGTTACGCCTCTGGGAAAACGAGGTTTACATTAATTAGGTTCGTGCGAAAGCACGGGGGACCTCCCTCAAAGTACCGACACTGGCCTGGCTGAAAGATTGGCGAACTTGTAGTGTGTAATTAATCCCGGCTAGTCTTTCCTTTTAGGGTTTGGAGGAAGATTTGATAAAAAGCAGTGGGAGCCATCCTGATTAGATAAGATAATAACCAATCTGATCTTGCACGAGCATACGCTAAAGTGTTTTCTTCTCTCTCTCTCCTGGTAGCGACCAGTTCATGCCTTAATCAAGATAATAATATGGATGTATAGACCGAACCCGCATGTTATACTGTGCTGGGGAACGTTGGTTCCGTTCTTTCTTGTAAGAGTTATAGGAATGAACAGGATATAGGGGAATACCAGGATTCCCATGCCACACGAATGAAGAAAGTACATGTTGATGCATTTTTCTTCGGGTGTGTTCATTACTGAGAACTGTTTCTCTATTTGCTCTACGTCCTGGGTATTAGATACCGGGTCAGGATCCCATATATGTAATCAATTACATGGGCTCAGGAAAGGTAGAGAACTTGGAGAAGGTGATAAAGACATTAGAGTTGGAAATGGTGCAATTGTTGCAGCTAAGACTGTCGGGGAATATCACCTTGTATTACCAACTGGTAATACATTGGTTCTGAACGAATGCTATTACATGCCGAACCTGATATGCAACATTATATCAGTTTCTTTGTTAAGTAAAGAGGGATATAATTTTGTATTACAGGACAATGTTATGAACATTTTCCATAACCAAAAGTTGGTTGGATCAGGCACGTTGTGCAATGGCATTTATGTTCTAAATCAATCAACAGTTCTGAGCATAACAAACACACACAAGAGGAAGAGTTCTGAACTCAACGAATCCTTCTTGTGGCATTGTAGACTGGGTCACATAAATGTGACACGACTGGCTAAGTTGCATAAGGATAGATATTTGAAACCTTTCGAATTTTCATCTTATGACACTTGCCAGTCATGTCTCAAAGGCAAGATGACCAAAACTCCGTTTACGGGACACAGAGAAAGAGTTACCGAACTCTTAGGACTGATACATAGTGATGTATGCGGTCCTATGTCTACACATGCCAGGGATGGTTCTTCGTACTTCATTACATTCACTGACGATCTCTCTAGATTCGGATATGTGTTCTTGATGAAACACAAATCAAAAGCTTTTGAGAAATTTAGGGAATATAAATAAGAAGTTGAGAACCAAACCGGAAAAAGTATTAAAATCCTACGATTTGATCGAGGAGGAGAATACTTAAGCAATGATCTCCTGGACTTCCTAAAAGAGAATGGGATTCTCTCTCAGCTGACTCCTCCATATACACCACAGCACAACGGTGTATCTGAACGAAGGAATCGCACCCTATTAGATATGGTGCGCTCTATGATGAGCACAGCTGAGTTACCTATTTCCTTCTGGGGTTATGCGCTGGAAACAGCAACATACCTATTGAATCAAGTTCCATCTAAATCTGTACCTACCACACCATATGAGATATGGAGTGGGAAGAGACCATATTTTAAACGAGTTAAAATATGGGGTTGTCCGGCCTATGTCAAAAGGCAAAATCCGGACAAGCTCGAGGCACGGTCAGTTCTTTGCAAGTTTGTGGGATATCCTAAGAATTCTCAAGGATATTTTTTCTACCATGCTGAAGAACAAAAAGTGTTTGTTTCTCAATATGCCACCTTTTTAGAAAAGGAATTCCTTGAAAAAGAAATTAGTGGCAAAGTGGTAGAGCTGGAAGAAATTCCAGATACACAAACTATAACTGAAGATTTAGTGGAACCAGAAGATTCGATAGTACCAGACGAACCCCAGCCTCTCCACCGATCTAGTAGGGTTTCTCGTCCACCTGAGAGATACTACGGTTTTCTCATTAATGGTGGAAGCGAGGATTGCATCATGGAGGATGATGACCCAACTAGCTTCGAGAAGGCCATCACGAGTGGGGACTCAGTGAAATGGCTGGATGCTATGCGGTCCGAGATGGAATCCATGTACACCAACAAAGTATGGACTTTGGACGTTGCTCCTGAAGGGGTAAAACCCATTGGGAGCAAGTGGATCTTCAAGAAGAAACTTGGTGTAGATGGGAAAGTGGAGACTTTCAAAGCTAGACTTGTAGCAAAGGGTTTTCGTCAAAGACCAGGTGTGGACTATGACGAGACCTTTTCTCCAGTGGCTATGCTTAAATCCATCCGGATCATGCTTGCCATCGCTGCTTATCATGATTACGAAATCTGGCAAATGGATGTTAAGACCGCCTTTCTAAATGGTGATTTAGAAGAGTGCGTGTACATGACTCAGCCAGAGGGCTTCGTAGACAGTGGGAGCAGCGGGAAGGTGTGCAAGCTGCTTAAATCCATTTATGGATTAAAGCAAGCATCGCGGAGTTGGAACATCTGCTTTGACGTCGTTATCAAAGAGTTTGATTTCGTCAAAAATCCAGATGAACCTTGTATCTACAAGAAGGTGGCAGAGAGTAAGGTTGTCTTCCTCGTATTGTACGTGGACGACATACTCTTGATAGGAAATGATATTCCTATGCTGCAATCGGTCAAGCTCTTCTTATCACAAAGATTCTCAATGAAAGATCTTGGTGATGCCTCCTGCATATTGGGAATTAGGATCTATAGAGATAGATCCAAACGGAGTTTGGGATTGTTCCAATCCAGGTACATTGACACCATACTAAAGAGGTTTAGTATGGAAGAGTCCAAGCGTGGAAACATGCCCACGATCTCTGGAGTCACTCTCTCCAAAGAGATGTCTCCCAAGACTGATTTGGAGAGAGCTCGCATGCATGGGATACCCTATGCTTCGGCAGTAGGCTCTATCTTGTATGCAATGTTATGTACCAGACCCGATGTAGCATACTCACTAAGTGTAGTGAGCAGGTATCAAGCTGATCCTGGAGAGAGTCACTGGACAGCTGTGAAGAGCATTCTCAAGTACTTGCGAAGGACTAGAGATATGTTCTTGGTGTATGGTAACGGAGAACTCCAAGTGGAGTCCTTTACCGATTCGAGCTTCCAGAGTGATAAGGACGACTCTAAGTCGCAGTCGGGCTTTGTCTTTACCCTTTATGGAGGGGCGGTTAGCTGGAAGAGTTCCAAGCAGGAAACCGTGGCAGACTCGACGATGGAGGCTGAATACATCGCTGCCAACGATGCTGCCAAAGAGGCTGTCTGGATCAAGAAGTTCATTACTGAACTTGGAGTGGTTCCATCCATTGAGCGTCCAATACCTTTGTATTGCGATAACAATGGAGCGGTGGCTTTGGCCAAGGAAACCAGGTCCCATCAGCGATCCAGGCATATTCTGAGGCGGTATCACCTGATCCGGGAGATAGTTGATCACCGGGAGATCGAGGTCAGGAGAGTTGACACGAAGAACAACACGGCGGATCCACTCACGAAGGTCATTCCCCAGATACAGTTTGAGAGACTCTTCGGGATGCTCGGTATGCGATACTACAGCAGCTGGCCCTAGTGCAAGTGGGAGATTGTTAGTTGTATGTATGCCCTAGAGGCCAGTATTGTACAGATGATGTATATTATATTGGATGCTTGGACATATGTAGAGATGACTTTCTTGCTCGATATGATAGTATGCTATCTGGTTACTCTTTATCTTAACATGTACACTAGTCTCTTTATACTGTCTTATAGTTACATGTTGGTAAAGCCCTTAGGATGTGTACTTGACTGCCTGGACTATGATGCAGATCATACTAATGGGGACATGGTAGTCCATAAGTACATCCTTCAAGATCCCTAGTCGTGGGTGTATCGAGACGGGGCATCGATATACCAGTGTAGACTAGCGTATAAGCTTCTCGACCCATGAGATGGGCGATGGATGATCCCATATCCATTGGTGTTTGACATCAGAGATGGTATACGGGTGCTCAGTGGAGACTGGGTACACTGGACAGACTCGCCGAGAACTCCCAGATGGTATTATACCTCACGTCAGATGGCAGTTCTCAGGTGACACTTGTACAGGTTAGTCTGTAGACCCGAGATCGTCATAGAGTCTTGTGTGATTCCCACTATGCTTTGATCTCCACCTTACCACGTCCATGAGGGCGTGCAAAACGGTGGTCTTTGGGCACAGTCCCGAGTCACATGGAGGCAATGAGTGATAGGAGGGGTTTCGTCTCTCCCGGTATTGGGGGTTGATGTTGCGCAGTGCTCAATTGGCCGTAGCAGGGAAGTCCCTGGCCAGGGCTAATCAGAGATTTGCTGGTAAGTGTTACCAGTAGTTTCTCTACCCGTTATGAGCCTCACATCGGCACGACTTATCGGGCTATTGGGGTCTGACGTTTACCACCCCTAGACTTGATATGCGACATATCAGACGAAGAGACCGGACTGTATGGTAAGTGTTACTGGTCGGATTCGCAGGAGTGTGAGCGGGCTAGCTCGTCGATCTTCTGATCGCTCAATACCCGGATGGCCGTTTCGTTTAGCAGACCGCTTGCGGCTTGTGGATGCTTGATATGATCATCATCTGCTACCGGCGTATTGACGAGTCTTTAGAGTCCTACACAGAGGTTTCCTGGCTCAAGCGAAACGAAATAGGAGCGCATATGAGATATGTGCGGGACCGAGAATAATACCAGTATGTGATACTGTATTCGATTCTCGCGATTTGTAACATTGATCGGTTATATGCATTATAGCCGGGTTATCGGATCAAGTGTTGATTCGATAAGTTGTTACTATTGATATTAGTCGGTTATATGCGATATGACCGGGTCATTAAATCAAGTGTTGATTTAATGATTTAATGTATAATTATATATTTGATATATTACTTTACATTAACTAATATGGGTTCACTTTAAATGGATTTTCTCACTTGATGTGCATGATGTATATGTGATATACTTTTGTACACTTATTTGTATCATATTAGATGATGCATGTTTATTTGGTTAAGTGTAAAGAATAAACCCATGGTTAAGAGGATAATTAGGGTTTTGATTTTATCACACATTTATTTATCCATTCCTATTATTTAAATTGTTTTATAAAAACAAAATGGTTTTCTTTTGTCATGAAGCTTAATGAAGCTTCATGAAAGTGTTGACTCAAGACCATTTTGTCTTTATGCTTAACCCTAACTATTCCCACTTACCATGGTTTGCTCTCTACACTTAACCCATGTTAGAATTATGATAAGTATTGTTTTTTCTTTTATTTTAAAAACACTTATCATAATACTAGCTCATCTTCTTCTTCATCTTCAAGTTAGAAACCTTGAAGCCATTAATGGCAACTTGAGCTTGAGAGTGAGAAATCCAATTCTAAAGAGAACCCACCTCCTATTTCTTCACCCTCTACCTCTAGCCAAGTTGTAGAGTGTGTTTTCTTCACAAGTTTCATCACTTTGTGAAGTCGGAGCTTGAACTTGCGATGCCTCGACGTAGATCGTCTTTGACATGAAGCCGGCGACCTAGCTCACCCGTTTTTCCGACGAAGCCGACGCTTGAGCTCGGGGTTCGACATGGACAGCGAGGAGACTTCGTTGCGGAGCCGTGGAGGTGGATATCCGGATCTACAATGGTTGTAATTTCCATATCCAAGTAGTTAAGTGTTAACTAGCTTACTTTTCGCCTAGATTTCTAGCAACGATCCGTAGTCTAGGGTTTCCCGGCACCATTTTTTTTGAAATTGGCATGTTCGATGCTATGTGAGACCTCTATAGGGTGCCTAGGAACCTTTCAGTAATGTTGCATATTATCATGCCTGGAGCGATTTTTGTATATTGGTATATATACTATTAGATGTTGTATATGTTTTACACCCGCGCTAGTCCAGTCCCCGCTCTGTCGTTAGTTAAGTAACCTAATGAGTGATGACGGGACCCTGAGGCGAATGCGGATGGCATATACGTACATTTTATTTTCTTTCTTTTCTGGTGTGATTGATTGATGGGACTGCATTGATTCTTATCAATGCAAGGATAAAACAAACCTATATTTGATGTTGTTGGAACAAATTTTAAAAGGTGTTATTACAAAGATGTTTCCTTTTGTTTTGCATAGCGATATTCAGTTTGCAATATCCTGCACCTCATTCGACGAGGCAAGGGCCGAGATCCCTTCACCGGGAGTGACCCCTTGGGCAGAATTTTACGTCAGGGTAATAACTTAAATATAGTCGATTACAAGTTGCTTTGCATCGCGGTATTCAGTTAGAATATCCTGCACCTCATTCCACAAGGAAAGAGCCGAGATCCCTTCACCGGGAGTGACCTCTTTAGAAAAAGGTTTTCGTCACTATATTTTTATAAAAAGCTATCACGTTCCTTCAACGAGATCAAGTTCATTACGTTAAAGGTTTTTCGCCAAAAACCAGCCGTAGCCCTCCGTCATTTCTTTTGGGTATTCAATAATATTCAAGCTATGTATTTTGGCCAAAGTCAAGGCATAGTGTTTGGTAGCTGCTGGGTATTCATCTGTTGCATAGATAGATGAGTTGGTTTGGGACAGTCGTTCTGCCATTTTGGCCAAAGTCAAGGGCATGTGCGGGTGGGTTCAAATTGACCTGGATAGTGACGGGTAGAACTTGGCATATGACTTATGACATTTTGACCAAAGCCAAGGTTATAAGAGCATGGGGAAAAAATCACATCGGGAGTTTCAAACATACAGGAAACTTGCCAGGCATGCGCATTCCTTCTGGAGTGTGATAACTTGAGTGGCTTCCATCAAGTTATCATGCGATGATAGTTGGATCCCGATTCTCACTGATGAGTTGGTTTACTCTTCGGGTGATCCCGACTAATTCTTCTTTCAGGTTTGGAGGAGAATTTGATATTACTGTGGGAGGTTTCCTGATTAGATAAAGTGATAACCATTCTGATCTAGGTTAGAGTGCACGCAGAGTGTTTCTTTTCTCTCACTCTTTGGCAGCGACCTTTGACCGACCCTAGACTATGACTTAGTGACCAAGTTGACCGAACCTTCTTAAAATACTGGCTTTTGGATTGTCTATAGTTGCATAATTCATTGCTGCTCCTTCTTTTACCCTTTGCATTTCTCAGAACACCCCGTATTACTACGGATATCCACTTCCATTGGATAGATCCATCGTATGGTTATATACGAACTCGAAGGGACTTCTTCGAGGATGGATCCAGGTTCAGGAGAAATTGAATTGGTTTATTCAGTTGTCTTTTATTATCACCTCCTCTCAGGTTGCGAGGGCTCCTTAGTTTAGGAGAGTACACCTATTACGCTTATTGGATAGTCTTATTCCAAACCATAGGCTGGTGCCGAAAGGTAGGGAATGAAGAAAACCAATTAGCCTAAGTAGGGTGTACAGAAGGTAATAACTAAAGACAAAATAAAGGGATTAGAAAGAGGGCAACGTAAATTGCGACTGTTATCATTCACGACCAAACCGTATACTTCATCGTCACTCCTATTTCACCTTTGCTTTTTCCCCAGTTCAGGAGAAATAGAATAAGGTATTATTCAGTTGTCATTTATCATCACCTTCTCTCAAGTTACGAGTACTCCTAGGATTAGGAGGGTACACCTATTATGCTTACTGGATAGTCTTCTTCCGAACCATAGGCTGGTGCCGAACGGTAGGGAAAGAAGAAAACCATTTAGCCTAACGATGGTGTACAGAAGGTAACGACTAAAGACAAATAAAGGGATTTTGGAGAGATGGCAAAGATATATACGGTTAAAGTCATGAATTGGATTATGGAAGAGGCATTGCTAGGAATACCAGGATACCCCTACGAAACATTTTTATATTTCAGTGCATTGTTAAAGAAAAACTGATTTCCCGATTAGATGCTTACTCCAGAGTATGTATTTACCAAGTATGATTCTCACATCTGTATGGTTTTACAGATGATAAGTGGGAGAAAGTTATTGGGAATAAGGTGACCATCCTCATTATATCGGAATTCGTTGTAATTGGTGATATTTGAGGAAGTCGCCTGGGTTTTTGCCGGACGGCATGTATTTGGTTTTGAGTATCCGTTGTTGTGCACCAATTTCAAAATGATATATCTGTACGTTTATTTTTTTAAAATGAGATATAACTTTTTGAAATTATGTCCGTGACATTTACCTATATCAGTTGACGATTAGGTAAGGAGCATTGAACAACGGAGTAGTTCTTAATCATTAGTACAATTTTCAACCTACGATGCACAGGTTTAGAGTTATTCAAACTCAGCGGACTTATACAGAGTATTGTATGTTGTCCAGTGTCCGTAAGGACAAAGGGGTAGGTCCTCGTACTCTGTTCTGTTTACTTGTAACTTCTCTTGTTTTTAGACAAGTGTTTCATAGAAATACAAAGTCTAAGTTTTGAGAAGTTGTGGGTATAAGAATAAAGTAGAGAACCAGATGTCGCAAGTATCGGGATTCTTCAAAGCGATCGAAGATGTAGATACTTGTGATTGGTATTCAGTTGAAAGTAATGGTTTTGAGAAACTTGTTTCTCGTTCAGGTTACTCATAATTGGATGGATTCCTAAGTTGAGTAATGCTGATTAGCCTTTCTCCATTAAGTTGATATGCACTGGAGACAGCTGCATGATTTGAATCTGGTTCCAATTAAATTAGTGCATCTATTTCTATATTGTATATAGAATGGTTCATATCTTAACGATGTTAAGATACAGGGAGTTGTCCAGCTTATGCTTAAAACCAGACACTGGATAACTCTAGGCACGTTTCTGTAATGGCAGTTTATGGGTTGACCCTGGCTTTGACTAAGGTTGACATTTCTACCATCTGGAAGATCAATAGTGATATTGTTCTTGACTCGCCACAGTTTTATTAAAATGGATTTTTTCAGAAAACAATAGTGGGAGTATGGTAGAACTGGAAGTGATTCCAGAACCGCAAACGATTACGGAAAATTTAATAGGACCTATATATTCAATCAGGTTTTGAAATGCCAATAGCCACTCCACAGATATGGTGGGTAACCTCAGACACCCGAGAGGTACTCCGGTAGCCTCAAGGACGGTGACAGGGAGGTTCTTGTTTACCCAGACTTGACACTACTGTTTACCCAGACTATGAGACCTGGCAAGAGGATAAGTATAACGTCGTTCTAAACTAGCTTTATGTAAGTCTACGGTAGCGCCCCGGCCGTCTACAGACGCCAAATGCGGAACAAAAACTTTTTAACTGGCGCTATCGTTTACTTTAACCCGGATCTGCCATTATTGCTAAACTAACAAACTGTAAAGAGTGTAGAAAGGTTATACCGAACGATCCGAGTCCTTCGTTCTTTAACCATCATCCCACGCTCCATTGCGGATGCTCCGTTCTCGTCGATCTCCGATCTCCTCGTCCAGGTGGCACCACGTCGACGATTCTTTAAACGGGCTCCCGCCTTTGACTCGAGGCAACTCGGTCATTAAGTTTGCTAAAAGAGACGACCAAGAATGATGTAGAGAATGAGTAGATGACTTTGTCTCACTTCGTCCAAATCCGTGGACGATCGGTTAATGAAGTTGCCGTAGGAATCGGGTGATGGAATGAAATGAGCTGTGAAATTCCATACACCCCAAAATCTATCATAATCTTTTTAACAAATGAATCAAGCAAGCAAATGAGAGAGGGGAGGGGCCGGCCATATATAGATGGAGGGAGGTGAGTGTAGGAGAGGGGAGAGTGACCACAAGAGAAAAGATCAACCACAAATATCCTTCATGCAAACAAAACCTCATTAATGCAAATGGTGATTGATTAACCTAGTCACCATTGCATTAATGGCTCCATTAATGTACTAATGACTCACCATGCCAAGTCACCCTTTCTAGAACCTTCTAGAAGCATGACTCACCCTCATCCAAGAAAAGATAAATCCGTCTTTAACCGAATGTTAAAAGACGGCTGTTAGAAAACTGGAAACTGGCAACTTCCAAAAGTGATCCTGAAACGACTTTCAGGATAACCCCGTAACTGTATAAATATACCCGCATTTGTATTACAACCGAATACAAATGCAACTGAAACAAAGATATTATACCTACTCAATATAATACTCGGATCCGGCTTAAACCAAAGCCGACCAGTATCAACTTCCCGAAAAATAACACGTGCGTAAACGCACGTGCATTTTCCGAACCCTACCATAAAACCATACGGCTTCTACAACGTTTCGCCCGAACTTGGGAAACTGTCTGTGGGGGACTCTAATGACTCGTCAGTACCCTGTCAGTAGGTTTAACCACAAACCGTCAGCGGCACTAGCTATGCGTAACGGCTGCCCATGGACTGACGTTAAGGGAGGCCGATGAGCGAACTCATCCGGAAACCCTACTGAGCCTAACAGTGATAATGTATATACAGTCCAGTCCATTCTTCTATGAGTATCGCATATCTGCCTAGGGGGCTAGTAACGTCAGACCCCCAATAGCAGTATAAGTCGTGTCGGAGTGTAGCCCAATAACACCCTGAGATACTACTGGAGTACCTACCAGTAAATCTCCTGCCATGGCCATGGGCTTTGTGTAATGGCTCTCCTAGACACAGCACGACCTCGCCCCCAATACCGGGAGAGACGAATCCCCTGCCGATCCGCTCACGTGCCTCCATATGGCTCGGGACTGTACCCAAAAACTACCTGTTTGCACGACTCCTTTGAGCCGTGGTAGGGTAGAAATCAAAGCACAGTGGGAACTCACACGAGACAAATGACGACCTCAGGTCGATGAACTAACCTGTACACATGTCACCAGGGAACTGCTATCTGACGATAGATATAATACTAACTAGCAGATTCCCGGCGAGTCCTGTCCGGTGTACTCATAACCCAATGAGCACCTGTATACATCTTAGGTGATCCAACTGACACCAGTGGCTTGTGAGACCGGCCACCGCCCCTCGTCGGGGTCTCGACTGTACACACTAGTCTACTCCGGAGTATCGATGCCCTGTCTCGAAACTCCCACGACTAGGGACCATAATTAAGGATATGCATATAAACTACCCAACTCTCACGTATATGATCGCCATCATACTGTTGGTAGTAAAGCAAGATCCTAAGGGCTCTATCAAAGTGTAACATGTAATTAGTCACCTGAACATGTACACGACTGATAAAGGCAAACCAGATAGCATACTATCATCTTGAGTAAGACTGTCCTACCGGTATAGGTCCTCCGCAATCATTGCAATCACGTACCTGCGATCCAATAATTGACTCTGAGGGCACTATCTCCAACACTTTAGGAGTGTACGTAGATATTATTCTTCCAGAGGGTTGTCGTAGTCAGTGGGAGCAGCGGAAGCATAGTGGGCAAGTAGCTTATGTCTATTTATAGGCTTGAGCAAATATATTGGAGATAGATCATCTAATTTTTGGTGTGACAGTCATGGGTTTGACTTCATCAGAATAGGGGATGAATCTGTTAAGAAGGTAGTAGGGTGTGATGTCCAGGTATTTGGATGACATAAACAGAGTAGGAAGTAAAATTCCTATACTACGATCGGTTGTACTGTGGTCGTCACACAGTTGTTTCTCCACAAAGGATATGGATATAATATCTGATATTCTGGTTACTAGATCTATTGTTTTAGATCTAGATTTGGGTAATTTCCCAATCTGGGTGCTTAGACAGCATTCTAAAGGTGTTTTAGAATGGATGACTCCTGGCATGGTGGTGTACCTGCATGTGATGGAGTCACCCTCTCTAAAGGTGTCTTAAAGACTAAAGGAGAGAGGGATGTGCATGATTGGCAGATCACTTGCTTAGGTAATTGAGTCAATCATGAGATGTCAAGTACCACACCAGATGTTGTTTTTGCACTAGATGCAATAAGTTTATATTAATCCAATCCTAAAGAAACATAAGGAAGCGGTTTTAGAACATAAGTACATGTTCTAAGGATTTGATAATGGCAGCCTCTTTCGGGAGACGGTTATCATTCCAGGCTTCAAAGGTGACTTGGATGACAGAGTGATTGTCAGAGTTATAGTTTTCCCTCTGACGAGGGACAGTATTATGGACAGGTGGTCCAAGAGGATACTGTGGGAGGCATGGTGCTGGATACTGATTAGGTTCAGTTATCAATATAGTCTAAGAAGTTTGGATTTGGAGTTCATTTATGAACCTGGTCTCATCAGATATTCAGACATATTCTAAGACAAGTATTACTCGATTCGGGAGATGGCTTTCTCCGCGAACTTGAGATTAAGAGAGATACAGAAAGAAACATCAGGGCGGATCCACTCACTGAGGCTATTTCTCGAACACAAGAGTTTTACAAACTTGCTTTGTGAAACTGATTAGTAGAGGAGTTGAATGTTCGGTATCACACGGGCTGTGAGTATGCGACATCGCAATAATTAGCCTTAATTTCAAGTGGGAGATTAATGGAGATAGTGCCCTCAAAGTCAATTATTGGATCGCAGGTACGTGATTGCAATGATTGAGGCAGGACCTATACCGATATGACAGTCTTGCTCGAGATGATAGTATGCTAGCTGGTTTGTCTTTATCATCGTATACATGCTTTAGTTCACTATTACATGATGATAGAGCCCATAGGATTCTTGCTTGACTACCAGCAGTATGATGGCGATCGTATACGTGGGAGCTGGGGTTTGTAAGCACATCCTTAAAGAGTCCCTAGTCGTGGGAGTTTCGAGACAGGGCATCGATACTCCAGAGTAGACTAATGTATACAGTCGAGACCCCGAAGAGGGGCGATGGCCGGTCTCACAAGCCATTAGTGTGAGTAGGATCGCCTAAGATGTATACAGGTGCTCATTGGGTTATGAGTACACCAGACAGGACTCGCCGGGAATATGCTAGTTGGTATTATACATATCATCAGATAGCAGTTCCCTGGTGACATGTGTACAGGTTAGTTCATCGACCTGAGGTCATCATTTGTCTCGTGTGAGTTCCTACTGTGCTTTGATTTCTACCCTACCACGGCTCAAAGGAGTCGTGCAAACAGGTCTTTTTTGGGTACAGTCCCGAGCCACATGGAGGCAAGTGAGCGGATCGGCAGGGGATTCGTCTCTCCCGGTATAAGGGCTGAGATCGCGCTGTGTCTAGGAGAGCCATTACACAAAGCCCTCGGCCGAGGCAGGAGATTTACTGGTAGGTACTCCAGTAGTATCTCAGGGTGTTCTGGGCCACTCTCTGACATGACTTATTCCGCTAATGGGGGTCTGACATTACCAGCCCCTAGGCCGATATGCGATACTCATAGATGAACGGACCGGACTGTATGTATATTGTCACTGTTAGGCTCAGTAGGGTTTGTGGATGAGTTCACTCGTCAGCTTCCCTTCCAATCAATACAAAGGCAACCGTTACGTATAGCTTGTACCTCTGACGTGCTAGTGGTTATACCCAGTGCCAGTGTGTTGATGAGTCATTAGTGTTAGTTATATGTATGCCCTAGAGGCCATTACTGTACATACGATGTATATTGTAGTGGATGCTTGGACATATATAGGGAGGACTTTCTTGCTCGACATGATAGTATGCTATCTGGTTGTACTTTATCTTAACATGTACTCTGATTGTCTCTATGATACATGTTGATAAAGCCCTTAGGATATGTACTCGACTACTGGGACTATGATGAGATCATACTAGTGGGGCCACGGTAGTCGATGAGTACATCCTATAACTGTTCCTAGTCGAGGGTGTATCGAGGCAAGGCATCGATACACCAGAGTAGACTAGCGTATACGCATCTTGACCCATATGATGGGCGATGGATGATCCCATATCCATCGGTGTTTGACATCAAGGATGGTGTACGGGTTCTCAGTGGAGACTGAGTACGCTGGACGGACTCGCTGAGAACTCCCAGATGATATTATACCTCACGTCAGATGGCTGTTCTCTGGTGACACTGGTACAGGTTAGTCTGTTGACCCGAGATCGTCATAGAGTCATGTGTGATTCCCACTGTGCTTTGATTTCCACCTTATCACGTCCAAGAGGGCGTGCAAAACGGTGGTTTTTAGGTACAGTCCCGAATCAAATGGAGGCAATGAGCGATAGGAGGGGATTCGTTTCTCCCGGTATAGGGAGTTGATGTTGCGCAGTGTTCGATTGGCTATAACCGGAAATCCCTGGCCAGGGTTGCTGAGATTTACTGGTAAGTGTTACCAGTAGTTTCTCGAACTGTTATAGACCTCCTATCGACACGACTTATCGAGCTACTGGGGTCTGATGTTTGCCACCCCTAGGCGAGATATGCGACATATTAGACGACGAGACCGGACTGTACGGGAGTGTTACTGATTGGATTAACAGAAGAACTAGCGGGCTTGCTTGTTGATCTTCTGATCGCTCAATACCCGGGTGGCCGTTACGTTTGGTACACCGCTTGCGGCTTGTGGGTGTTTGATATGATCATCACCTACTGCCGGCGTATTGACGAGTCTTTAGAGTCCTACACATGGGTTTCCTGGCTCAAGCGAAACGGAGTAGGAGCACATATGTGATATGTGCGGGACCGAGATTAATAAGATATGAGATACCGTATTCTATTCTCGCGATTCGTGACATAGATCGGTTGTATGCGATATAGCCGGGTTATCGGATCAAGTGTTGATTCGATAAGTTGTTACATTTGATATTAGTCGGTTATAGCCGGATTATTAAATCAAGAGTTGATTTAATAATTTAATGCATAATTGTATATTTGATATATTACATTGTATTAACTAGTATTAGCTCACTTATGATTTATTTTCTCACTAGTATGTGCACATTGTTTATATATGATATATGCAAGTGTACATGTTTGTATCATGCTTGATGATACACACAAGATGGGTGTATGAGACTCATACCAAGATTAGGGTAAAGATTAGGGTTATTGGTTTATCTTAAGATTTAACAAAAGGGTTTAACTTAGTCAAAGTAATCAAGCTTGAAGAAGCTTGGAGAAGCTTTGACAAAGTCCACTCTTTTGTCATTTCTTTTGATATTCTTTACCTAACCTTTAACCAAAAGCCTTGGTTAATTCTCTACATGAGTTAAGCATGAGGGCTTAACTCAACCATGGTGCCATTTATTTATTGGATAAGTTTTCATTTGGATGAATAATTCTTTCTTCTTCTTCTTCATCATCAAGCTCCATCCAAAATCTTACTAGCTCCAATGATGCCATGAGCAAAAGAGTGAGAAAATCAATTCTAAAGTGAGCCCACCTCCTACTTCTTCATCCTCTACCACTTGCCATGTAGTAGAGTGTGTTCTCTTCACAAAGTTTATGACCTAGTGAAGGAATAGCTTGAGTTTGTGTCTCCCCGACATAGATCATCTTCGGCTTCGAAGTCAACGAGCAAGCACGTTCGTTCTTCTCGTGGAGCTTCAATAGAGTCCGGAGTTCACGATCGCAGCGATGGGGACGTCTACACGGAGCTAATGAAGTGGAGGACCGGATCTACAAAGGTTGTAATCCCTTTCACTTGTAGTTAAAGTTGTTAACTTGCATGTTTTCGCCTAAACCCTAGTTTAAAGATCCGTATTAGAGTTGTTCGGCACGGCTAAAATTTTAATCGGGCATGGTTGATGCCTCGAAGACCCCTGTGCGCGTGCCTAGCAACCCTACAATTAGAGTCCCCCACAGACACTTTCTCAAGTTCGGGCGAAACGTTATAGAGGCCGTATGGTTTTATGGCAGGGTTCGGAAAATGCACGTGCGTTTTCGCACGTGTCGTTTTTCGGGCAGATAATACTGGTCGGCTTTGGTTTAAGCCGGATCTGAGTATTATGCTGTGTAGATATAATATCTTTGTCTCGGATGCATTTGTATTCGGTCGTAATACAAATGAGGGTATGTTTATACTGATACGGGGTTATCCTGAAATTCGTTTCAGGATCACTTTTGGAAGTTGCCAGTTTCCAGTTTTCTATCAGCCGTATTTAACATTCGGTTTAATACGGATTTATCTTTTCTTGTGATGAGTGAGGAAGTTTCTAGATGGTGACTAGGATGGTGACTAGGATGATGAGGTGGCTTGTGACTCATTTGTTCATTAATGGTGCATTAATTAGATGATGACTAAGGGTTATGAATCATAGTTTTCATTAAATGCATTCAAACAAGGTGTTAGATGATTCATTCATTTCATTTATGGTTATGGTCACTCTCCCCACCTCCTACACTCACCCCCCATCTTGTTATAAGTGGTCGGCCCTCCCCTCCTCTTCACTCTCATGGTTGTTACTCACTAGGGAAAAGATTATGATAGATTTGTGTATGGAAATTTCATATAGCTCAAATTCTTATCACCCGATTCCAAAAGGCAACTTCATTAACCGTTCGTCCACAGTTTTGGACGTAACGAGACAAAGTGTTCTACTCATTCTCTACATCATCTTGGTCGTCTCTTTTAGCAAACTTGACGACCGAGTTGCCTCGGTTCAGAGGCGGGAGCCCGTTTAAAGATCCGTTGACGTGGTGCTACCTGGACGAGAAGACTGGAGATTCAGGAGATCGGAACAGCCGCAACAAAGCGTGGGATGATGGTTGAAGACCGATGGACTCGGATCGTTCGGTATAACTCTTCTACCCACTTTGTAGTTTGTTAGTTTAGCTTTAATGGCAGATCCGGGTTTTAGTACGCGATAGCGCCGGTTGTAAAAAGTTTTTGTTCCGCATTTGGCGTCTGTTAGACGGCCGGGGTGCTACCGTGAACTTACAAAACAAACCTAAGCTAAATCGTTGAAACAATTTCAAAACCACTCGGTTTTCTTTAAAAAGAAATTTTTTAAATGCGGAGCCTAAACCACTCCATTTAAAAAGCTATCATGGTTCCTTCGATTATATCAAGTTCATTACGTTAACGGTTTCGCGAAAAACCATCCGTAGCCCTCCGTCGTTGTTAGTTATATGTATGCCCTAGAGGCCATTATTGTACATGTGATGTATATTATAGTGGATGCTTGGATATATATAGAGAGGGCTTTCTTGCTCGACATGATAATATGCTATTTGGTTGCTTTTTGTCTTAACATGTTTACTTGTATATGTGATACTGTCTTGCTCTCACATGTTGATAAAGCCCTTACGATATGTACTTGACTACCAGGACTATGATGGAGATCATACTAGTAGGGCCATGGATAGTCCACAAGTACATCCTATAATTGTTCCTAGTCAAGTGTGTATCGAGACTGGGCATCGATATTCAAGAGTAGACTAGCATATACGCATCTTGAGCCATATGATGGGTGATGGATGATCCCACATCCATTGGTGTTTGACATCAAAGATGGTATACGGGTGCTCAGTGGAGACTGGGTACACTGAACGGACTCGCCAAGAACTCCTAGATGGCTTTATACCTATCGTCAGATAGTAGTTCTTTTGTGACACTAGTACAAGTTAGTCTGTAGACACGAGATCGTCATAGGGTCTTGTGTGATTCCCACCGTGCTTTGATTTCCACCTTACCACGTTCAAGAGAACGTGCAAAACGGTGGCTTTTGAGTACAGTCCCGAATCACATGGAGGCAATGAGCGATAGGAGGGGCTTCGTCTCTCCCGGTATTGGGGGTTGATGTTGCGCTGTGCTCGATTGGCCATAATAGGAAGTCCCTGGCCAGGGCTGATATGGAGATTTACTGATAAGTGTTATCAGTAGTTTCTGGACCCGTTATGAGCCTCACATCGGCACGACTTATCGGTTACTGGGGTATGACGTTTACCACCCCTAGACGAGATATGCGACATATCAGACGAAAAGATCGGACTGTAAGGTAGTGTTACTGACAGGATTTTCAGGAGTAAGAGCAAGCTTGCTTGTTGATCTTCTGATCGCTTAATACGCGAGTAACCGTTACGTCCAGCTAGTACCGCTGACGGCTTGTGGGTGCCTGATATGATCATTACCTACTGCCGGCGTATTGACGAGTCTTTAGAGTCCTACACAGAGGTTTTACTGGCTCAGGCAAAACGAAGTAGGATCACATATGTGATATGTGCGGGACCGAGATTAATACGAGTATGTGATACCGTATTCTATTCTCGCGATTTATGATATCGGTCGGTTATATGAGATATAGCCAGGTTATCGAATCAAGTGTTGATTCGATAAGTTGATAAAAATAATATTTGTCGGTCATATGAGATATAACCGGATTATTAAATCAAGTGTTGATTTAATGTATAATTATATATTTGATATATTAATTTACATTAACTAATATTAGCTCACTTAAGCATTTCTTTTCTCACTTATGCATTTAATATATATGTGATATATATTAATTGTATTTTTTTTTTGTATCATGCTTGATGCCACATGCTATATGGGTGTATGAGACTCACACCATACTCATGATAATGTGAGGTTTATTTATTTAAAGTAAATTCAAATTTGATGGAAATTAGTCACATGGCATGAAGCTTGTGGAAGCTTGTAGATGCATTGACTTAGTCCACTAATTTTGTTTTACTTAAGATATTTATTAACCCAGCCATTATCTAAACTCATGTTTAAGTCTCTACATGAGTTATATGAGATATTTCTCACCCATGGTTGCCATTCACTCTCTCATCCATTATTTGCTTCATCTTCATCTTGCTCATGAAAGAGCTCTCTAGGTTTTTGAGAGGAGAATAAAAATAGTGAGAAAATTAATTCTAAAGAGAGCAAAAATCATACTTCATCATCCTCTACTAGATTAGCCATTTAGTTTCGGGTGTTACATTCACTAATCCCTAATTAGTGAAGAGATAGCTTGGGTTAGTGTCTCCTCGACGTAGATCATCTTCGGTTTCGAAGACATCGTGCAAGCTTCTTCCTTTCATCTTGTAGAGCTGTTCTAGAGTCTGCAAGATCACTACTTGGAGCGAAAGGACTACCACTCAGAGCTATTGAAGTGAAGGACCGGTCTACAAAGTTTGTATTCCATATTCACTTAGATGTAAAGTAGTTTACACTTTGTATTGTCTAAATCTCTAGTTAAGATTCTGGAGTAAGGTCCCCTCCGTCTCAACGCCATGAGATGCGGACCCATTGCCCTCTAGAACCCGGCTATTCGTGCACTCCATCGCGGGGTAATCCTAGTACAGAAAAGAAAATAATATAAAAGGGTGGAATCGACCTCAACCCGGTCGTGCCACAAAAGAATAATATACAAACAGGAATTGACGGCAGTCCACATGTTGGACGCTCGCCCCGCAATATCAAATATAGAAATGAAACTGAACTGTACTAACATTGCACGATAGCTATCCACCACGATAATCCAACCACAACACAGCACAACACAGAACATCAACGTGAATGTCGCGTTCGCAAACCCTTTTAAAAGAACTATAGCGATTAGACAAGTTGTACCGATCAAATGACATTCACGGTCACAGATAGAAATGTAATGTACTGTTAAATGCACACTTAAAATATCGATCGACTAAATTTCCCAAATTGGCCCCAAATGCAAATCCAACACTCAAACAGAAATCTGGGCCAAAACCATATATGTCAAAAATCACAATTCCATATAACTGAGCTACAGAAAATATTTGGTGTTCCGTTGCTATTAAATGACCGCGAAACCGCCGCAAATAGGGGTCAAATGCGGCGGTTCCACAGCTATTTAGAAGCATCACGAGCTCAAATTTTTTGTGTGCTCCTAAAAAAGCCTGCACGGATTTTTAAGCCTCTGGAAAATATTTTTTAACCATATTTGAAAATCGGCTGAAACTTGAAAAACGAAATCGTGATTTCGGAAACTTTCGTCGATCGATCTTTTAAGCACGTCTAAACAAGCTAATAAGGGGTTTAAAAGCTGGCTCTGATACCATGTTGTGTTACGGCAGCACCCCGGCCATCAAACCGTGGCCAAATGCCGAACAAAAATTTTCTAAACTGGTGCTACCATTACCCGACGCCCGGATCTACCTTAAACCCTAAACTAGCAGGCTATATAAAGAAGTTAGAATGGTTATACCAAGTTGATCCATGTCCTTCGGTATTCATTCCAACTTCTCAAGCTTCTAGAAGCTCCTTGATCAAGCTTGGTCGTCGGTCTCCCTCCATCAATGATGATCCACCCGAAGGATGTAATCTTGGCTCTAGCTTCACACAATGGATGCAAGTGAAGTAACTACGGTTTCTAGGATGTTACTCTAGAAAGCTTAGGATGTAGTGAGTGTGATCCAAGTGTTGGTATATCTCATATCACCTCCTCTCATGATTCTCAACACATGAGAGGGTTGAGAGAAGGTGAAGAATTAAGGTGGAGGCAAAACATGAAAACTAGAGGAGAGTGAAGAACAAATGGTGAAGGAGCTCAAAGCTTGCTCAAGTGAAAAAAAATCAAGCATTCAAAAATAATGAGCTCTCTTGGAGAAAGAAAATGAGCATGCTAGGTTTTGTAAAACCATTGTTTTCATTTTAAAATAGATCCCGTAATTGAATAGTGAACACAAATGAATTAATAATTCATTTGTGTACACTATGCAAGCATGGTCATCACCATACTCACCTCATTCTAATTTCCACCTCATTTACCATTTTATAAAAAATGTTCAAATCCAGAAAATGAGGTGGCCACCTTCTAGAATGTTTTCCGGATAAAATACGGATTACATTCTACTGTATATACATACCTGCATTCGTACAAAAATACGAATACCCAAAGAGATAGAATAACACAAAAAACATAATACTAGAATATACGTATCGAAATACATATACGTAAATTATTAAATCAATACCTGATTTAATAATCCGGCTCAAATCCGAGTCGGCCAGTATTATCAATTGTCCGATCGAAAGTCCGGGTACAAAGTACATCAATCGATCGGAACACTGCACGTATCCAATTTGGCTGCTACATCATTTTTCCAGAACCAGGGAAACCCTCTGTGTGGGACTCTAAAGACTCGTCAATACGCTGGCAGTGGGTTTAACCACAAACACGTCAGCAGCACTAGCTGTATGTAACGGCTACCCAGCTATTGCACGAAAGGGAGGCCGACGAGCAAACTCATCCTGAACCCCTACTGAGCCTGACAGTGACAATATCCGTACAGTCCGGTCTGTATGTCTAAGAGTATCGCATATCGAGTCTAGAGGGGTGGATAAAGTCAGACCCCTAACAACGCGACACTTAGCGTCGGCATGAAACCCATCACCACCTGATAAACTATCGATCCTGGATCGGTAATTCTCGTCCACCATGGCCATGTATTTCTGGTGATGGCCACCCGTGCACAATGCAACATCAACCCCCAATACCGGGAGAAACGAATCCCCGACGATCCGATCACTGTTTCCATGTGGCTCGGGACTGTACCCAACTAAAAACTGTTTGCACGACTCCTTTGAGCCGTGGTAGGGTAGTAATCAAAGCACAGTGGGAACTTACATGAGACAAATGACGATCTCAGGTCGACAGACTAACCTGTACACATGTCACCCGGGAACTGCTATCTGACAATAGGTATAATACCAACTAGCACGTTCTCGGCGAGTCCGTACAGTGTACTCATAACCCAATGAGCACCTGTATACTATCTTAGGTGAACAAACTAACACCAATGTCTTGTGAAACCTGGCCACCGCCCCTCGTCAGGGTCTTAATCAATATACACTAGTCTACACAGGAGTATCGATGCCCGGTCTCGATACTCCCACGACTAGGGACATTTAAAGATGTGTTATAGACCCCCAGCTCCCACGTATATGATCGCCATCATAATGCTGGTATTCAAGCATGAATCCTATGGGCTCTATCAACATGTAATGGTGATGATAAAGAAAAACCAGATAGTATACTATCATCTCGAGTAAGAATGTTCTACCGGTATAGGTCCTCCCTCAATCATCATAATCACCTGCACGCGAATATGATAATTGTCTTGAGGGAACTAAAGCCAACAGTATGATCTGGTAGCCAAGTGATTGATATTAAAATCTTGTATTCGACTTCTTCTTAATTTTGAAAAGAGAGAAATAGTTGTATTAAAGAAGAAGAAGCGATGTGTGTAATCAAAGAATTTATAGCCGCAATCAATAACGGTGTTGTTATAGTTCGTTAATGAGAATGGGTCATCCACTGAGATCCGTGTATTTATTCGTTAATGCTTTAGTTGAGTCGAAAGAAAATAGCAAAGAAAATTCAAGAAAATGTGAATCAAGATTTATTAGATGAAATATTTTCAAGAAATATCAAGACAGAGTTTAAGATTTAGTAATCAAGAAAATGTCCAAAATCAATTTTAGTTATCAAGAGTATGTAGAATAGCTTGGAGGATTCGATCGGAATTAGTAGTAATGATGAATACTAAAGATGACTTATCTTATCTATTGATGAATTATATGTTGGAGATAGCGCCCTCAGAGTCAATTATTGGATCACAGGCACGTGATTGCAATGATTGAGGGAGGACCTATCCCGGTAGGACAGTCTTACTCGAGATGATAGTATGCTATCTGGTTTACCTTTATCATCGTGTACTGCTTTAGGTGACCTGACACGTCGCTATTACACGTTGATAGAGCCCCTAGGATTCTTGCTTGACTACCGGCAGTATGAGGGCGATCATATACGTGGGAGCTGGTAGTCTATAAGCACATCCTTAAAAGGTCCCTAGTCGTGGGAGTTTCGAGACAGGGCATCGATACTCCAGAGTAGACTAGTGTATACAGTCGAGACCCCGACGAGGGGCGGTGGCCGGTCTCACAAGCCACTGGTGTCAGTTGGTTCACCTAAGATGTATACAGGTGCTCATTGGGTTATGAGTACACCGGACAGGACTCGCCGGGAACATGCTAGTTGGTCTTATACCTGACGTCAGATAGCAGTTCCCTGGTGACATGTGTACAGGTTAGTTCATCGACCTGGGGATCGTCATTTGTCTCGTGTGAGTTCCCACTGTACTTTGATTACTACCCTACCACGGCTCAAAGGAGTCGTGCAAACAGGTTTTAGTTGGGTACAGTCCCGAGCCACATGGAGGCAGTGAGCGGATCTTCAGGGGTTCGTCTCTCCCGGTATTGGGGGTGAGGTCGCGCTGTGTCTAGGAGAGCCATTACACAAAGACCTTGGCCAAGGCAGGAGATTTACTGGTAGGTATTCCAGTAGTATCTCAGGGTGTTCTGGGCTACACTCCGACACGACTTGTACCGCTTTTGGGGGTGTGACTTTTACCAACCCCCTAGGCCCGCCATGCGATGCTCATAGACGAACGGACCGGACTGTACGGATATTGTCACTGACAGGCTCAGTTGGGTGTCGGGGTGAGCTTCCTCATCGACGTCCCTTTTGGTCAATAGCTGGTGGCCCGTCATGTATTGGCTTATACCTCTGACGTGCTAGTGGTTAAATCCACAGCCATAGTATTGACGAGTCTTTAGAGTCCACCACACTTTCAGTTACTCAAGTTTTCGGGCGAAACGCTGTAGAGGCCGTATGGAGATATGGCAGGGTCCGATCAGATACGTGCGGTATTGCACGGATCAGGATCGGACAGTTTGTACTAGTGGCCGTATGGTTATATGGCAGGGTTCGATCAGATACGTGCGGTATTGCACGGATCAGGATCGAACGGATTTTACTAGCCGGCTTTGGTTTAAGCCGGATCCTAGTATAGTACAGTGTAGATTCTGTCTCGTTGCATTTGTATCCGGACGGAATACAAATGCGGGTGTGTATGCACAGTGTGGGGTTTTCCTGTAATTTTTTACGGGACCAGTTTTCTAGAGTTGCCATTTTGCTTTCCGTTCCGGCCGGTTTTCCTTTGTTCTTTCCCGGCCGAACTTTTCTGATGGAGGGGGTAATTTGCAGTTTTGCAAATTACACTTTGTGGAGGATTTATTTGCTTATGGTTTGATATGATAAGCATCTTTGCTTTTCATGTAATTATGAGATTTGATGAGATAAGAAATGAAGTGAGGTTTGATTTGAGTTTGGTTATGATTATGTTTAATGTTGTGGTCACCACTTACTTTCTCCTACCATCACCTCCCTTCTTGTTTTGCTATCATATTCATTCCTCCACCATCTTATTCTCACTTGATGGATGATAAGTTATTTTCATGGTTGGAAAAAGAAAGAGAGAAAAAGAAAGAGAGAAGAAGAAAAGAGAAGAAGAGAGAGCTTCATCTTTGAGAGAGGTTTTCATTCTTGATCTCATTCCATGCCAAGAAAAATGCAAGCACCATTTTTCTTATCCTTGTTTCCTCCATCATCCACATACGGCAACAAACCCCAAAAGAGAGACTATGATTCTACACTATATTCCTACAGCAAATCTTGAGCATGTCGAGTAGCCGGCTTCATGCGCGAGTTGCCTCGGTATCGAGGTGGGAGCCCGTAAAAGTACCCGGCTTCGTGGTGCCCTTTCCGACGAGGAGGAGACGGACGGAGATCCCGCGAGGAGATCGGAGTGGAGATGAAGACCGGAGGACTTGGATCGTCGGTATATCTCTTCCCCTTCTCTTTGTAGTTAGCTAGATTTAGTTTAATGGCACGATCCGGGGTTTAGTGCGCGGTGGTGCCGTTTTGCCAAGTCCGCAAAAATTTAAGTTTACCACCGTTTCCGCGTTTGGCCGTCGGGTTGACGGCCGGGGCGCCGCCGTGCACTTACAGTGGTATCAGAGCCTCGCCATTAACATAGTCTAGCTTGGTGTAATGTGTTTTACGTTTCCGATCGAACAAATTTCCAAAAACCGTATTTTTCTAGCACATCAGTTTCTGTCGAAATTTTTTGGAGTCCAAAAATTTTTCTGGTTGTCTCAGAGTGATGTGCAGGGAATTTTAACCATGCTGAAAAAAATTGGTACCATGATCTCACTATTCCGCCGCGCAAGCGCCGCGAAACCCCACCTCGTGCGGCCCTTCCGCCGCGCACTATTCATGTCACATCACCAAATTTTTTCAGAGGCCTTTTGGGCTTAAAATATGGGTTCTGGAATATTAAAATTGGGCCCAGGGTTTCTGTGAGTGCTACAGTTTTGTTTGAGGGCCCACTTGTTAATTTTTGATCGATCGGATATTTTAAACACATTTTTCACAGTATTTACATTATATCTGCGACCGTGAATGTCACTCGATCGGTAAATCCTGTCTAACTGCTATAGCCCGGTTAGACGGATTTGCGAACGTGACTTTCACGTTGATGTTTTATGTTTATGCTGTGATGTTGCGGATCGGTCGTGGGGATAGCCTGGATGCAATGCTAGTACAGTTGTGGTGGTATTATGTACTTTTGATATTGCGGGGCGAGCGTCCGACATGTGGACTGCCGTCACTGCCTGATTGTATTATTCTTTTGGGGCACGACCTGGTTGCAGTCGATGTACCCGGTGTATGTATATTTTACTTTCTGTACTAGGATTACCCCGCGGTGGGGTGCACGGATGGCCGGGTTCTAGAGGGCAACAAGCCCGCATCTCATGGCATTGGGACAGAGGGGGCTTCACTCTAGGATTGGCGGGCTATTCGCCGCACTCGTAGGGGGTACAGGTTGACCCAGGAGGGGTGCCCAAGTTGCCGGATTCCGTGAAGTGCTGGGTGGTCCATTCACGGTGCTGAAGGGGGCTGCCTCACTTCAGGTTTTGGCGGGTGACTTGCCGCGCCCGTAGGGGTCTAGGATTTCATTGCACAGGCTATCCACACGACCAGGGGAACGTCGGGTTTCAGTAGTGGCTCTGTGAAACCCGGGGATCCCAGATATCTGTATTGTTCTGTGATGCTGTACATTTCTGTGATGTTGCATTTCCTTTCACGCCTTGAGCGAAATATAATATATTGGTATATATATTAGTAGATGTTGTATATGTTTTTCATCCGCGCTAGTCCAGTCCCCGCTCTGTCGTTAGTAAGCTAACCTAACGGGTAATGACGGGACCCAGTGGCGAATGCGGATGGCATATACGTACGTCAGTATATTTTCGTTCTTTGTGGTGTGATCAATTGATGGGACTGCATTGATTCGGATCAATGCAAGTTAAAAACAAACCTATTCTGATGTTGTTGGAACACTTTTCAAAAAGCTGTTATTGCAAGGACGTTCACTTTTGTTTTGCATCGTGGTATTCATTTGGAATATCCTGCTCCTCAGTCGACGAGGCAAGGGCCGAGATCCCTTCACCGGGAGTGACCCCTTGGACAGAAGTTTGCATCAGGGCATTAACTTCACTATAGCCGATTACTTTTACTTTGCATCGCGGTATTCAGTTGGAATATCCTGCACCTCATTCTACGGGGAAAGAGCCGAGATCCCTTCACCGGGAGTGACCTCTTTAGTAAAGGTTTTCGTCACTATATTTTAAAAGGCTATCCGTTCCTTCGACGATATCAAGTTCTTTACGTTAAAGGTTTTCGCCAGAAACCATTCGTAGCCCTCCGTCATTTCAGTTAAATATTCGGTAGTATTCAAGCTATGTATTTTGACCTCACGCCAAGGCATAGTGATTGGTAGCTGCCGGGTATTTATCTGTTGCATAGATAGATGCGTTGGTTTGGGACAGTCGTACTACTATTTTGGCCTACGTCAAGGGTATGTACGGGTGGATTCAAATTAACCTGGATAATGACGGGTAGAACTTGACATGTGACTTATGATATTTTGACCTCACGCCAAGGTCATAAGAGCATGGGGCAGAAATCACATCGGGAGTTTCAAAAGAACTGAAACTTGCCAGATATGCGCATACCTTCTGGAGTGTGATACCGTGAAGCGGATTCCGTCACGTTATCATGCGATGAGAGTTGGATCCCGATTCCCACTGATGAGTTGGTTTACTCCTCGGGTGACCCCGACTAATTCTTCTTTCAGGTTTGGAGGAGAATTTGAGGTACAGTGGGAGGATTCCAGATTAGATAAATTGGTAACCATTCTGATCTAGGTTAGAGTGCACGCTGAGTGTTTCTTTTCTCTCTCTCTTTGGCAGCGACCATTGACCCGACCCTAAGACTACGACTCAGAGACCGAGTTGACCGAACTTTCTTAACACTGGCTTTTGGATTGTCTGAGTTGCGAACCTCATTGCCACTCCTACTTTTACCCTTTTCTCCAGGACACCCCGTATTACTACGAACGTCCACTTCCATTGGACAAAACCATCGTATAGTTAGATACGAACTCGAAGGAATTCGAGGATGGTTTCCGGTTCTGGAGAAAACGGATAGGACTATTCAGTTGTCTTTTCTTTTCACCCTCTCTCAGGTTGCGAGTACTCCTTGGTTTAGGAGTAGTACACCTATTACGCAAATTGGATAGTCTTCTTCCAAACCATAGGCTGGTGCCGACCGGTAGGGAATGAAGAAAACCAGTTAGCCTAAACGGTGTACAGAAGGTATTAAGTTCAGACAAAGAAAGGGATTAGTAAGAGGGCAAAGTAAATTGCGACTGATATTCACGACCAAACCAAATATTTCTTCGCCAATCCTAAATCACCTTTGTATTTCTCCAGGACACTCCGTATCACTACGAAGATCCACAGTTTATTGGATACTCCATCGTATGGTTATATACGAACTCGAAAGGAACTTGTTCCAGTTCGGGGATGGATCCTGGTTCAGGAGAAATAGGAATAAAGTACATTCAGGTGTCTTTTATCTTCACCTTCTCTCGCGATGCGAGTGCTCCTAGGATTAGGACAGTACACCCTTTATGCTTTTTGGATAGTCTTCTTCCAAACCATAGGCTGGTGCCGAACGGTAGGGAAGGAAGAAAACCATTTGGCCTAAAGGGGTGTACAGAAGGTAAAGACTAAAGACATATGAAGGGATTTGGAGAGGTGGCAAAGAACTATACGGTTGCAGTCGTGAATCTGGAAGAGGCATTACTAGGAATACCGGGATACCCCATCGAAACATTTCAATGTTTCAGTCTCACTGTGTAATGTTAAAAGAAAACTGATTTCCCGATTAGATACTTACTCCAGGGTATGTATTTACCAGGTTTGATTCTCACATCTGTATGGTTTTACAGATGATGAGTGGGAGTAAGTTATTGGGAATTGGGTGATCATCCTCATTATATCGGGATTCGTTGGAATCAGTGATATTTGAGGAAATCACCTGGGCTGTTTGCCGGTCGGCAAATATTTGGTTTTGAATATCCGCTGTAATGCACCAATTTCAAATTGATATATCTGTACGTCTATTTTCATAGAGTGAGATATACCTTTCTGAAATTATGTCTACGACATTTACCTATATCAGTGGATGGTTAGGTAAGGAGCATTAAACAGCGGTGTAATTCTTCTTAACCATAAGTACAGTTTTCAACCTACGACACACAGTGAATGAGTTATCTGACTCAAGGGACTTATACAGAGTATTGTATGTTGTCCAGGGTCCATCAGGACAGAGGGGTTGGTCCTCGTACTGTATTCTGCTTACTTATGACTTCTCTAGTTCTTAGACAGGTGTTTCGTACAAACACAGGGTCGAAGTTTTGAGAAGTTATAGGTATAAGAATAAAGTAGAGAACCAGGTGTTGCAAGTATCGGGATTCTTCAAAGTGATCGAAGATGTAGATACTTGTGTATGGTATTCAGTTGATAGTAATGATTAAGAGAACTTGCTTCTTTTTCGGGTTACTCAAAATTGGAAGTATTCCTAAGTTGAGTAACGCTGATCGGCCTCTCTCCATTTAGTTGACATGCACTGGAGATAGCTGCATGATTTGAATCTGGTTCAATTAAATCAGTGCCTCTGGTTCTATATTGGATATAGTACAGTTCATATCTTAACATTGTTAAGGTACGGGGAGTTGTCCGGTTTATGCTTAAAACCAGACTCCGGATAACTCATAGGCACGTTTCTGTAATGGCTGTTTGTGGGTTGACCCAGGCTATGACGAGGGTTGACTTTCTACCATCTGGGTGATCAATGGAAATATTGTTCAAGACTCGCCACAGTTTTATTAAAAATGGATTTTTTCAAAAACAGCAGTGGGAGTATGGTAGAACTGGAAGTGATTCCAGAACCGCAAACGATTACTGAAGATTTGATAAGGAACCTAAAGATTCAATCTGATTTGACATTCCATTGGCCACTCCGCAGATAAGGTGGGTAACTTCAGGCACCCGAGAGGTACTTCGGTAGCCTCAAGGACGGTGGCAGGGAAGTTCTTGTTTACCCACAATTACCATTGCTGTTGTTCCAGGCTGCGAGACCCGGCGGGAGGATGAGTATAGCGTCGTTCTGAACTCGCTTCAGAAGTGTACGTGTATATGACTCTGCCAGAGGGTTGTCGTAGACAGTGGGAGCAGCGGAAGCATTGGTGGACATCAGGCTTATGTCTATTTATAGACTAAAGCAGATATAGCGGAGATAGATCATCTATTTCTGATGCGACAGTCATAGGTTTGACGTCATCAGAATAGGGGATGGATCTGTTGAGAAGGTAGTAGGAAGTGATATTCCTATACTACGATCGGTTAGACTTTGGTCGTCACACAGTGGTTTCTCCACAAAGGACTTGGACATTGTATCAGACATTCTGGTTACTAGATCTATGGTTTTAGATCTAGATTTGGGTGGTTTCCTAATCTGGGTACCTTGACAGCATTCTATGAGTATTTAGAATGGACGACTCCTGGCACGGTAGTACACCTGCAGGTAATGGAGTCACCCTCTCTAAAGGTGTCTTATAGACTAAAGGGGAGAGGGATACTCATGATTGGCAGATCACTTGCTCAGGCAATTGAGTCAATCATGAGATGTCAAGTACCACACCAGATGTTGTTCTTGCACTAGATGCAATAAGTTGACATTGATCCAATCCTGGAGAAACAGTCGGAAGCAGTTTTAGAACATAAGTGGATGTTCTAGGGATATGATAACGACAGCCTCATTCGAGAGACAGTTATCATTCCAGGCTTCCAAGGTGACATGGACGACGAGGAGGTTGTCAGAGTTATAGTTATCCCTCTGATGATGGGCAGTGTTTTGGACAGATGGTCCAAGGGAATACTGAGGGTGGCATGGCGCAGGATACTGATTAAGTTCAGTTGACGATACAGTCTAAGAAGTTTGGATTTGGAGTTCATTTATGAGCTAGGTCCCATCAGACATCCAGACATATTCTGAGACAGGTATTGCTCTTTTCGGGAGATGGGTTTCTCTGCGAACTTGAGATATAGAGAGACATAGAAAGAAACTTCTAGGCGGATCCACTCACTGAGGCTATTCCTCGACCGCAATAGTTTCACAAACGGGATTTGTGAGACTGACTAGTAGAGGAGTTGGGTGTTCGGTATCACACGGGCTGTGAGTATGCGACATCGCAATAATTAGCCTTGAGTGCAAGTGGGAGATTGTTGGAGATAGTGCCCTCAGAGTCAATTATTGGATCACAGGCACGTGATTGCAATGATTGAGGGAGGACCTATCCCGGTAGGACAGTCTTACTCGAGATGATAGTATGCTATCTGGTTTACCTTTATCATCGTGTACTGCTTTAGGTGACCTGACACGTCGCTATTACACGTTGATAGAGCCCCTAGGATTCTTGCTTGACTACCGGCAGTATGAGGGCGATCATATACGTGGGAGCTGGTAGTCTATAAGCACATCCTTAAAAGGTCCCTAGTCGTGGGAGTTTCGAGACAGGGCATCGATACTCCAGAGTAGACTAGTGTATACAGTCGAGACCCCGACGAGGGGCGGTGGCCGGTCTCACAAGCCACTGGTGTCAGTTGGTTCACCTAAGATGTATACAGGTGCTCATTGGGTTATGAGTACACCGGACAGGACTCGCCGGGAACATGCTAGTTGGTCTTATACCTGACGTCAGATAGCAGTTCCCTGGTGACATGTGTACAGGTTAGTTCATCGACCTGGGGATCGTCATTTGTCTCGTGTGAGTTCCCACTGTACTTTGATTACTACCCTACCACGGCTCAAAGGAGTCGTGCAAACAGGTTTTAGTTGGGTACAGTCCCGAGCCACATGGAGGCAGTGAGCGGATCTTCAGGGGTTCGTCTCTCCCGGTATTGGGGGTGAGGTCGCGCTGTGTCTAGGAGAGCCATTACACAAAGACCTTGGCCAAGGCAGGAGATTTACTGGTAGGTATTCCAGTAGTATCTCAGGGTGTTCTGGGCTACACTCCGACACGACTTGTACCGCTTTTGGGGGTGTGACTTTTACCAACCCCCTAGGCCCGCCATGCGATGCTCATAGACGAACGGACCGGACTGTACGGATATTGTCACTGACAGGCTCAGTTGGGTGTCGGGGTGAGCTTCCTCATCGACGTCCCTTTTGGTCAATAGCTGGTGGCCCGTCATGTATTGGCTTATACCTCTGACGTGCTAGTGGTTAAATCCACAGCCATAGTATTGACGAGTCTTTAGAGTCCACCACACTTTCAGTTACTCAAGTTTTCGGGCGAAACGCTGTAGAGGCCGTATGGAGATATGGCAGGGTCCGATCAGATACGTGCGGTATTGCACGGATCAGGATCGGACAGTTTGTACTAGTGGCCGTATGGTTATATGGCAGGGTTCGATCAGATACGTGCGGTATTGCACGGATCAGGATCGAACGGATTTTACTAGCCGGCTTTGGTTTAAGCCGGATCCTAGTATAGTACAGTGTAGATTCTGTCTCGTTGCATTTGTATCCGGACGGAATACAAATGCGGGTGTGTATGCACAGTGTGGGGTTTTCCTGTAATTTATTACGGGACCAGTTTTCTAGAGTTGCCATTTTGCTTTCCGTTCCGGCCGGTTTTCCTTTGTTCTTTCCCGGCCGAACTTTTCTGATGGAGGGGGTAATTTGCAGTTTTGCAAATTACACTTTGTGGAGGATTTATTTGCTTATGGTTTGATATGATAAGCATCTTTGCTTTTCATGTAATTATGAGATTTGATGAGATAAGAAATGAAGTGAGGTTTGATTTGAGTTTGGTTATGATTATGTTTAATGTTGTGGTCACCACTTACTTTCTCCTACCATCACCTCCCTTCTTGTTTTGCTATCATATTCATTCCTCCACCATCTTATTCTCACTTGATGGATGATAAGTTATTTTCATGGTTGGAAAAAGAAAGAGAGAAAAAGAAAGAGAGAAGAAGAAAAGAGAAGAAGAGAGAGCTTCATCTTTGAGAGAGGTTTTCATTCTTGATCTCATTCCATGCCAAGAAAAATGCAAGCACCATTTTTCTTATCCTTGTTTCCTCCATCATCCACATACGGCAACAAACCCCAAAAGAGAGACTATGATTCTACACTATATTCCTACAGCAAATCTTGAGCATGTCGAGTAGCCGGCTTCATGCGCGAGTTGCCTCGGTATCGAGGTGGGAGCCCGTAAAAGTACCCGGCTTCGTGGTGCCCTTTCCGACGAGGAGGAGACGGACGGAGATCCCGCGAGGAGATCGGAGTGGAGATGAAGACCGGAGGACTTGGATCGTCGGTATATCTCTTCCCCTTCTCTTTGTAGTTAGCTAGATTTAGTTTAATGGCACGATCCGGGGTTTAGTGCGCGGTGGTGCCGTTTTGCCAAGTCCGCAAAAATTTAAGTTTACCACCGTTTCCGCGTTTGGCCGTCGGGTTGACGGCCGGGGTGCCGCCGTGCACTTACATTATAGCTAAAACGATGGTGATGAATGAAGATTAGGGATCTATTGAAAAAACTGTAGGGTTCCTAGGCACTCTAATAAGGTTCTACAAGGCATCAACCATGCTCGATTAAAATTTTAGCCGTGCAGAACAACCCTAAACAAGATCTTTGCTAGATTATTAGGGTTTCACATGCAAGTAAAAACCATTTACGACTAATTGAATACGAAATACAAACTTTGTAGATCGGTCCTTCACTTCATATGCTCCTTGTATTAGTCCCTTCGCTGCGATCATCGTGCTCCCGGACTCTCGGACGGCTCCATGAGAAGATAGCAACGGTATTGCTTGAAGTCTTCGAGGCCGAAGATGATCTACGTCGAGGGAATACGAACTCAAACTTTTACTTCACTAACTAGAGAATTAGTGAAGCAAACACCCTAAACTAAAGTGCTAGTCTAGTAGAGGATGATGAAATAGGAAATGGGTACACTTTAGAATTTCTTTTCTCACTATATTTCTCTCTCTTTATCAAACCCTAGCAAGCATTTGAAGTGGAGGAAAAAGATGAGCTTAAAAATGAGAATGAAACCTAATCAAGAGAGAGAGAGCTAACCATGGGTGAGTGGGTATCATATACTAACTCATGTAGAGACATAACCATGGCTAATTATAGTGGTTAGGTTTATAAATATCCTAAGTAAAACAAAAATAGTAGACTTTGGTCATGCACTCACAAGCTTCATGAAGGTTCATGCACTTGAACAATTATCCACTAATTTTGTATTTACTGTATATTAAAACACCATCAATATAATTATAATGGTATATGTCTCATACACCCATGTAGAGTGTCTCAACAACCATGATACAAAATGAACACAAATAAATATATATCACATATATATTAAGTTGTGCACAAGTGAGGAAAAAAAATGATTAAGTGAACCAATGTTAGTTAATGTAAATTAGTATATCACATATACTATTATACACTAAATTATTAAATCAACACTTGACTTAATAATCCGGTTATATCACATATAACCGACTAATATCCAACGTATCGACTTATCGAATCAACCCTTAATTCGATAACCTGATTATATCGTATATAACCGATCGATACAAACATCGCGAGAATAAAATACGGTATCACATACTCGCATTACTCTCGGTCCCGCATATATCACATATGCGCTCCTATTTCGTTTTTCCTGAGCCAGTAAAATCTCTATGTAGGACTCTAAAGACTCGTCAATACGCCGGCAGTAGGTGATGATCATATCAAGCACCCACAAGCCGTCAGCGGTACTAGCTGGACGTAACGGCTACCCGGGTATTGAGCGATCAGAAGATCAGCAAGCAAGCCCGCTCCAACTCCTGCAAAAAGTCTGACAGTGACACTACCGTACAGTCCGGTGTCCTCGTCTGATATGTCGCATATCATGTCTAGGGGTGGTAAACGTCAGACCCCAATAACCGATAAGTCATGCAGATATGAAGCTCATAACGGGTCGAGAAACTTCTGGTAACACTTACCAGTAAATCTCTAAACCAGCCCTGGACAGGGACTTCCCTGTTATGGCCAATCGAGCATAGCGCAACATCAACCCCCAATAACGGGAGAGACGAAACCCCTCCTATCGCTCATTGCCTCCATGTGACTCGGGACTGCACCCAAAAACCACCGTTTTGCACGTCCTCTTGGACGTGGTAAGGTGAAAATCAAAGCACAGTAGGAATCACACAAGACTCTATGACGATCTCGGGTCTACAGACTAACCTGTACCAGTGTCACCAGAGAAATGCCATCTGACGTGAGGTATAATACCATCTGGGAGTTCTCGGCGAGTCCATCCAGTGTACCCAGTCTCTACTGAGCACCCGTATATCATCTCTGATGTCAAACTCCAATGGATATGGGATCATCCATCGCCCATCTATATGGGTCGAGAAGCTATACGCTAGTCTACTCTGGTATATCGATGCCCCGTCTGGATACACCCACGACTAGGGACATTAAAAGATGTACTTATGGACTACTCTTTCCCCACTAGTATGATCTGCATCATAGTCCAGGTAGTCAAGTACACATCCTAAGGTCTTTACCAACATGTAACAGAGAGACAATCAGTGTACATGTTAAGGTAAAGAGTAACCAGATAGCATACTATCATGTCGAGCAAGAAAGTCCTCCCTATATATGTCCAAGCATCCATTAGAATATACATCTCATGTATAGTAATGGCCTCTAGGGCATACATATAACTAACAATCTCCCATTTGTACTAGGGCCATCTGATAACAGTGGTTGTAGTATCTCATACTCAACCATCCCATAAAAGTCTCTCTCTGGGAAAAGGCCTTTGTGAGTGGATTCGCCGTGTTGTCCTCTGAGTCTACTCTCCTGACCTCGATCCCCTGGAGATCAACCATCTCCATGATCAGGTGACACTGCCTTAGAATATGTATGGATCACTGATGGGACGGGCGTTCCTAAGCATAAGCCACAACTCCATTGTCACACAATGGTAGGAACGAAGTTCATCTCATGAACTAATATATATCCAGACTGCCTCTTTGGTAGCATCCTTGGTAATGATGTATGTTGCCTTTAATCGTCTAGAAAGTCACGGTATCTTGCTTGGAACTCTTCCAACATACCGTTCCTCCACTGAGGGGAAAGACAATGCCTACGACTGACATTCAGTCGTCCTTATCACCTTGGAACCTTTCCAGTGATTCTCCCCAGGATCAATTGATACAATCTCACTACAATAATATATATGATATATTGTTGTTAGTTGTATGTATGCCCTAGAGGCCAGTATTGTACAGATGATGTATATTATATTGGATGCTTGGACATATATAGAGATGACTTTCTTGCTCAATATGATAGTATGCTATCTGGTTGCTCTTTATCATAACATGTATACTAGTCTCTTTAAACTGTCTAATAGTTACATGTCGGTAAAGCCCTTAGGATGTGTACTTGACTACCTGGACTATGATGCAGATCATACAAATGGGGACATGGTAGTACATAAGTACATCCTTCAAGGTCCCTAGTCGTGGGTGTATCGAGACGGGGCATCGATATACTAGTGTAAACTAGCGTATACGCTTCTCGACCCATGAGATGGGCGATGGATGATCCTATATCCATTGGTGTTTGACATCAGAGATGGTATACGGGTGCTCAGTGGAGACTGGGTACACTGGACGGACTCGCCGAGAACTCCCAGATGGTATTATACCTCACGTCAGATGGCAGTTCTCAGGTGACACTTGTACAGGTTAGTCTGTAGACCCGAGATCGTCATAGAGTCTTGTGTGATTTCCACTGTACTTTGATCTCCACCTTACCACATCCATGAGGGCATGCAAAATGGTGGTTTTTGGGTACAGTCCCGAGTCACATGGAGGCAATGAGCGATAGGAGGGGTTTCGTCTCTCCCGGTATTGGGGGTTGATGTTGTACTGTGCTCGATTGGCCGTAACAGGGAAGTCCCTGGCCAGGGCTGTTTCAGAGATTTGCTGGTAAGTGTTACCAGTAGTTTCTCGACCCGTTATGAGCCTCACATCGGCACGACTTATTGGTTATTGGGGTCTGACGTTTACCACCCCTAGACTTGATATGCGACATATCAGACGAGGATACAGGACTGTACGAGAAGTGTTGCCGATCGGCTCGACCGGAGTTGTAGCAGGTTCGCTTGTTCTCTTCTGATCGCTCAATACCCGGGTGGCCGTTACGTTTAGCTGACCTCTTGCGGCATGGGGGTGCTTGATATGATCATCACCCACTGCCGGCGTATTGACGAGTCTCAGAGTCCCACAATGGAGTTTCCTAGTCCAGGCGAAACGTTGTGGTACGCATATGCGATATGCGCATGGACCCGATTAAAATGCGCGTATAGGATACCGTATATTGATCGGGAGGCTTGCTTTTGGTAGGGGTAATATGTGATATGTCCGGATTGATAAATCAAGTGTTGATTTATCTTTTAACCATTAGTTTCTCACTAGAAATCCTTTCTTGTGTTGGATGGATGTATGAATGCATGTATGTTTTTCTTTCTTTCTAGTTTCATGCACATATGGATGTGTATACATACATACATACATACATCATCTATCATGGTTGATTATACAAAGAAAATGGTGGCAATATAAGACTCACACCATGGTTTAGTTTATATATATTATTATTGAATTTGATTTAAAACAAAAGAAAAGGAAATGATAATTCATGGAAGCTTTCTACACTCTTCTTGACCTAACCATGCTCACCCACCATTTAACCATGGATTACTTTTCCTTTTGGGTTTTAACTCAAGTTCAATAATGATTCAACCATGGTTTGAGATGAGAGATAAAAAATATATAAAGATATATTTTCTATTTTTCAACTAGAGGTTTTTCTTCTCTTGAAAAATATAGCCATCATCTTCTTCTTCCTCTCTCATTTTGCTCACTAGATTTTTGTAGTGAGCAATATAATCATCAAGTTAGGATTTTGAAGTGAGAAAGAGAACCACAACACCATTCTACACAAGTCTATCCCACTTGTTTGGAGTGTTAACTTGATTTCGTTCACTTGATCGGATAAAGTCGCAAGCTTGGACAAAACGGACTCCGGGTGGATCATCGGTGACCTCGAGGAGTTCAAGCGGAGTTTTTTCAAACCCCAAGTAGCCGAGGAGTCTAGCGTAGGGAGCTACAAAGGTTGTACTCTCTAAACCCTAGCATTTCTTTCATATGATGATATGAAAAGTTTGAAACCCTAATTGATTCTAGGAACGATCCTTTGTTCGTTAACTTAGCACCCTAAAGACTCCACTTTTGGTTCATGTGATGCTTCCAAACCCTTCATGTAGTGCTAGGCTAACCCAACAGTGGTATCAGAGCCGACCTAGAACATTAGGCGACACCTTTACGAAGTTAAAACTCCGATCGAACCGAGAATACGGATTTTTGGGTGCTCTCTGGACTTTTTTCCAAATCTGGTTATTTTCAGAATTAAAAATACTTAAAAAATACAGTAGGAAAATATAATAAATACTGTGAAATACGAACCCATGATCTGAACAAACCGCCGCGGAACCGTGGCAACTATTGGCTTACGCCGCGGCTTCGCTGCCATATAGTGGCTTCATGGCTTCGTTTTTGCACAGTAACTCCTTACACTGCTTGTACATTGTTTTGAGTATGTTTAATCTGAATATACTGTTGAAAATTCTGGAGATGGTTTTGGACTCGACGATTCGATCGGAATTTTCATTTCGTTTCTTTTCCGGATAAATTAGAATGTATTGAAGTATTTGAACGAGTATCATTTGTTCACTTTTCACGGGGTTTAAAATCTTTCGGAAATACATGCAAGTTTGTTTGTGGTGGACCCTCTAGAAGACAACAAACTTTAACTCGATTATGTAACCGTCTTGAACTGCCTTTTGAACCTTAGGGTTTGGGGCAGTACGGCGTGCCACATGTGAGGCGTTGGCTTGACCCTTCTACGGCTGGACCGCTACCACTGTGTCACACTCCGGGTTTTTGAACTCCGCTCAAGTGTTGAGGTTTAGGGAATTTTGGGTATTTGATCATTCGATCGAAACTTTAATACCGTCTAATTATCTGGAAGAAGATGCAATGTGTGGAATTCATATTATAAGACATGAAATACGAGGTATGTGATACTTCGCATTTACGATGTCTAAAGAGAATGTGGATTCCAGATATTGCAGTTTTACACTTTATTTTCTGTGACCGTAAGTGTAGTATGTATTTACCGATTGTCGTTGCTATACATCGACGACAATCGGTGTATGCATACTTACTTACGTTGATGATATAAGATATTATGTGTTGCTGAGATATGATGTGCAGGATTGTCGCAATTGAATAGCCGGGGGTTTTATGTGAGATGAGAGTTTTATATTTTCATTCATGTAAATTCAAATGTAATGTAATATTCTTCTATTTGGGGCACTTCCAGGTTGAGGTTGTGTCACCAGTGTTGTATATTATTTACTTTTCCGCATTAGGATGGACCCAAGGAGGGGAGCACAGGTGACCGGGTTCTGGGGTTCAGTGGGAGGCCATCTCGAGGAGTCGAGACCGGGTCTCCTAAACTCCAGAATTGGTAGGGTCGCTTGCCGCTCTCGTAGGGATCCAGGGTGTGGGCTTGGCTATTCATCGCGACTGTGGAATCCGTATTTTCTATTTTGGCTAAATACTAAATACGGACGTCCTAGTATATCGCACATTATATCTATGTTTCTGCTGCGATATCTGTGATGTGATCATTTGATATGTTCTGATGGATATAGTATAGAGTATATATGATATATTATATAGGCGTTACTTATGTTTTACATCCGCACTAGTCCTGCCCTGCTCTGTCGTTAGTTACCTAAACTAACGGTGCACGAGGGGACATCGAGGTGAATGCGGATGGCATATGTGTACGTCGTATTTATCTGTGATATTTAGGTGACTTAAATGATGGGACTTCATTAATGTGATTAATGAAAGAAAAGAAACCTAAAAGATGTTGTAGAATCAAATTTTAAAATAAAAAGGGTAGCTACAGTTTTGCTTTGCATAGCGGTATATATGATATACCCTGCACCTTATTCGATGAGGAAAGGGCCGAGATCCCTTCACCTGGAGTGACCCCTTTAGCAATAACTGGCAGATGCTACACATTCGGTTTGTCTTTTGATTGCTTCTATAGTTTCTGCTTTGCACAGTGATATATATGATATATCCCGCACCTCATTCGACGAGGAAAGAGCCGACGATCCCTTCATCGGGAGTGACCCCTTTAGCAAAACTAGAAAAGCCTTAAAATCACTCCATTTCAAAACTTCATTTGATTCTACAACGATATCAAGTTCATTACGTAATAGGTTTTCAGAAAAACCTGTCGTAGCCCTCCGTCATTTCAGATAAGTCATGTTTAGTATTCGTGCTGCGTTTGTTGACCTTGTCAAGGCGCAGTGTGCGGTAGCTGACCAGTATTTATCTGCTTATGCATATGATGCAGATTGGATTAGGGTAGCCGTACGGCCTTGTTGACCTTGTCAAGGGTCATGCGGGTGGGTTTAATTCGATCAAGAAATGACGGGTTGAACTTGACTTACGGTCTATGGTTTGTTGACCTTGTTAAGGTCATAGATCGTTTGGGGCAAAATATTATCGGGAATTTCAAGTGTTGAAATTTGCAATGAGATTGCATACCTTCTATGAGATAGTTGGATCCCGATACCCACTGTGAGTAATTGTTACTCCTGGGAGAGTTTTACACAGGACAATTAGCCGATCAAGTAGGTGTCTAGAAAGGTGTCAATGGGGTTACGCCTCTGGGAAAACGAGGTTTACTTTAATTAGGTCCGTGCGAAAGCACGGGGAACCTCCCTCAAAGTACCGACACTGGCCTGGCTGAAAGATCGGCGAAGTTGTAGGGTGTAATTAATCCCGGCTAGTCTTTCCTTTTAGGGTTTGAAGGAGGATTTGATAAAAACAGTGGGAACCATCCTGATTAGATAAGAAAATAACCAATCTGATCTTGCAAGAGCTTACGCTAAAGTGTTTTCTTCTCTCTCTCTCCAGGTAGCGACCATGTCATGCCTTAATCAAGATAATAATATGGATGTATTGACCGAACCCGCATGTTATACTGTGCTGGGGAATGTTGGTTCCTTTCTTTCTTATAAGAGTTATAGGACTGAACAGGACATAGGGGAATACCAGGATTCTCATGCCACCCGAATGAAGAAAGTACATGTCGATGCATTTTCTTCGGGTGTGTTCGTTACAGAGAACTGTTTCTCCATTTGCCCTACGTCCAGGGTATTAGATACCGGGTCAGGATCCCATATATGTAATCAGTTACATGGGCTTAGAAAAGGTAAAGAACTTGGAGAAGGTGATAAAGACATTAGAGTTGGAAATGGTGCAATTGTTGCAGCTAAGACTGTCGGGGAATATCACCTTGTATTACCAACTGGTAATACATTGGTTCTGAACGAATGCTATTACATGCCGAACCTGATATGCAACATTATATCGGTTTCTTTGTTTACTAAAGAGGGATATAATTTTGTATTACTGGATAATGTTATGAACATTTTCCGTAACCAAAAGTTGGTTGGATCAGGCACGTTATGCAATGGCATTTATGTTCTAAATCAATCAACAGTTCTGAGCATAACAAACACACACAAGAGGAAAAGTTCAGAACTGAACGAATCCTTCTTGTGGCATTGTAGACTCGGTCATATAAATACGACACGGCTAGCTAAGTTGCATAAGGATGGATACTTGAAACCGTTCGAATTTTCATCTTATGACACTTGCCAGTCATGTCTCAAAGGTAAAATGACCAAAACACCGTTTACGGGACACGGAGAAAGAGTTACCGAACTCTTGGGACTGATACATAGTGATGTATGCGGTCCCATGTCTACACATGCCAGGGATGGTTCTTCGTACTTCATTACATTCACTGACGATCTCTCAAGATACGGACATGTGTTCTTGATAAGACATAAGTCTGAAGCTTTTGAGAAATTTAGAGATTATAAACAAGAAGTCGAGAACCAAACCGGAAAAAGTATTAAAATCCTTCGATCTGATCGAGGAGGAGAATACTTGAGCAGTGAATTCCTGGACTTCCTAAAAGAGAATGGGATTCTCTCTCAGCTGACTCCTCCATATACACCACAGCACAACGGTGTATCAGAACGGAGGAACCGCACCCTATTAGATATGGTGCGCTCCATGATGAGCACAGCTGAGTTGCCTATTTCCTTTTGGGGATATGCGCTGGAGACAGCAACATACCTATTGAATCAAGTTCCATCTAAATCTGTACCTACCACACCATATGAGATATGGAGTGGGAAGAGGCCATATCTTAAACGAGTTAAGATTTGGGGTTGTCCAGCCTATGTCAAAAGACAAAATCCGGACAAGCTCGAGGCACGGTCAGTTCTTTGCAAGTTTGTGGGATATCCAAAGAACTCATATGGATATTTTTTCTACCACAATGAGGAACAAAAAGTGTTTGTTGCTCAACATGCCACCTTTTTAGAAAAGGAATTACTTGAAAAAGAAATTAGTGGCAAAGTGGTAGAGCTGGAAGAGGTTCCAAATACACAAACCGTAACTGAAGATTTAGTGGAACAAGAAGATTCAGTAGCTCCCAATGAACCTCAGCCTCTCCGCCGATCTAGTAGGGTTCCTCGCCAACCTGAGAGATACTACGGTTTTCTCATGGATGGTGGGAGCGAGGATTGCATCATGGAGGATGATGACCCAACTAGCTTCGAGCTGGCCATCACGAGTGGGGACTCAGTGAAATGGCTAGATGTTATGCGGTCCGAGATGGAATCCATGTACACCAACAAAGTATGGACTTTGGAAGATGCTCCTGAAGGGGTAAAACCCATTGGGAGCAGGTGGATCTTCAAGAAAAAACTTGGTGTAGATGGGAAAGTGGAGACTTTCAAAGCTAGACTTGTTGCAAAAGGTTTTCGTCAAAGACCAGGTGTGGACTATGACGAAACCTTTTCTCCAGTGGCTATGCTTAAATCCATCCGGATCATGCTTTCCATCGCTGCATATCATGACTACGAAATCTGGCAAATGGATGTTAAGACCGCCTTTCTAAACGGTGATTTAGAAGAGTGCGTGTACATGACTCAGCCAGAGGGCTTCGTAGACAGTGGGAGCAGCGGGAAGGTGTGCAAGCTGCTTAAATCCATTTATGGATTAAAGCAAGCATCGCGGAGTTGGAACATCTGCTTTGACGTCGTTATCAAAGAGTTTGATTTCGTCAAAAACCCAGATGAACCTTGTATCTACAAGAAGGTCGCAGAGAGTAAGGTTGTCTTCCTCGTATTGTACGTGGACGACATACTCTCGATAGGAAATGACATTCCTATGCTGCAATCGGTCAAGCTCTTCTTATCACAAAGATTCTCAATGAAAGATCTTGGTGATGCCTCCAGCATATTGGGGATTAGGATCTATAGAGATAGATCCAAACGGATATTGGGATTGTCCCAATCCAGGTACATTGACACCATACTAAAGAGGTTTAGTATGGAAGAATCCAAGCGTGGGAACTTGCCCACGATCTCTGGAGTCACTCTCTCCAAAGAGATGTCTCCCAAGACTGATTTGGAGAGAGCTCGCATGCAAGGGATACCCTATGCTTCGGCTGTATGCTCTATCATGTACGCGATGCTATGTACCAGACCCGATGTTGCATACTAACTAAGTGTAGTGAGCAGGTATCAAGCTGATCCTGGAGAGAGTCACTGGACAGCTGTGAAGAGCATTCTCAAGTACTTGCGAAGGACTAAAGAGATGCTCTTGGTGTATGGTAATGGAGAACTCCAAGTGGAGTCCTTTACCGATTCGAGCTTCCAGAGTGATAAGGACGACTCTAAGTCGCAGTCGGGATTTGTCTTTACCCTTTACAGAGGGGCGGTTAGCTGGAAGTGTTCCAAGCAGGAAACCGTGGCAGACTCGACGATGGAGGCTGAATACATCGCTGCCAACGATGCTGCTAAAGAGGCTGTCAGGATCAAGAAGTTCATTACTGAACTTGGAGTGGTTACATCCATTGAGCATCCAATACCTTTGTATTGCGATAACAATGGAGCGGTGGCTTTGGCCAAGGAACCCAGGTCCCATCAGCGATCCAGGCATATTCTGAGGCGGTATCACCTGATCCGGGAGATAGTTGATCGCCGGGAGGTCGAGGTCAGGAGGGTTGACACGAAGAAGAACACGGCGGATCCACTCACGAAGGCCATTCCCCAGATACAGTTTGAGAGACTCTTCGGGATGCTCGGTATGCGATACTACAGCAGCTGGCCCTAGTGCAAGTGGGAGATTGTTAGTTGTATGTATGCCCTAGAGGCCATTATTGTACAGATGATGTATATTATTTTGGATGCTTGGACATATATAGAGATGACTTTCTTGCTCGATATGATAGTATGCTATCTGGTTGCTCTTTATCTTAACATGTATACTAGTCTCTTTAAACTGTCTTATAGTTACATGTTGGTAAAGCCCTTAGGATGTGTACTTGACTACCTGGACTATGATGCAGATCATACTAGTGGGGACATGGTAGTCCATAAGTACATCCTTCAAGGTCCCTAGTCGTGGGTGTATCGAGACAGGGCATCGATATACCAGTGTAGACTAGCGTATACGCTTCTCGACCCATGAGATGGGCGATGGATGATCCCATATCCATTGGTGTTTGACATCAGAGATGGTATACGTGTGCTCAGTGGAGACTGGGTACACTGGACGGACTCGCCGAGAACTCCCAGATGGTATTATACCTCACGTCAGATGGCAGTTCTCAGGTGACACTTTTACAGGTTAGTCTGTAGACCCGATATCGTCATAGAGTCTTGTGTGATTCCCACTGTGCTTTGATCTCCACCTTACCACGTCCATGAGGGCGTGCAAAACGGTGGTTTTTGGGTACAGTCCCGAGTCACATGGAGGCAATGAGCGATAGGAGGGGTTTCGTCTCTCCCGGTATTGGGGGTTGATGTTGTACTGTGCTCGATTGGCCGTAACAGGGAAGTCCCTGGCCAGGGCTGTTTCAGAGATTTGCTGCTAAGTGTTACCAGTAGTTTCTCGACCCGTTATGAGCCTCACATCGGCACGACTTATCGGTTATTGGGGTCTGACGTTTACCATCCCTACACTTGATATGCGACATATCAGACGAGGAGACCGGACTGTACGGGAAGTGTTATCGATCGGCTCGACCGGAGTTGTAGCAGGTTCGCTTGTTCTCTTCTGATCGCTCAATACCCGGGTGGCCGTTACGTTTAGCTGACCGCTTGCGGCTTGGGGGTGCTTGATATGATCAGCACCCACTGCCGGCGTATTGACGAGTCTCAGAGTCCCACAATGGAGTTTCCTAGTCCAGGCGAAACGTTGTGGTACGCATATGCGATATGCGCATGGACCCGATTAAAATGCGCGTATAGGATACCGTATATTGATCGGGCGGCTTGCTTTTGGTAGGGGTAATATGTTATATGGCCGGATTGATAAATCAAGTGTTGATTTATCATTTAACCATTAGTTTCTCACTAGAAATCCTTTCTTGTGTTGGATGGATGTATGAATGCATGTATGTTTTTCTTTCTTTCTAGTTTCATGCACATATGGATGTGTATACATACATACATACATACATCATCTATCATGGTTGATTATACAAAGAAAATGGTGGCAATATAAGACTCACACCATGGTTTAGTTTATATATATTATTATTGAATTTGATTTAAAACAAAAGAAAAGGAAAGGATAATTCATGGAAGCTTTCTACACTCTTCTTGACCTAACCATGCTCACCCACTATTTAACCATGGATTACTTTTCCTTTTGGGTTTTAACTCAAGTTCAATATTGATTCAACCATGGTTTGAGATGAGAGATAAAAAATATATATAAGATATATTTTCTATTTTTCAACTAGCGGTTTTTCTTCTCTTGAAAAATATAGCCATCATCTTCTTCTTCCTCTCTCATTTTGCTCACTAGATTTTTGTAGTGAGCAATATAATCATCAAGTTAGGATTTTGAAGTGAGAAAGAGAACCACAATACCATTATACACAAGTCTAGCCCACTTGTTTGGAGTGTTAACTTGATTTCGTTCAATTGATCGGATAAAGTCGCAAGCTTGGACAAAGCGGACTCCGGGTGGATCATCGGTGACCTCGAGGAGTTCAAGCGGAGTTTTTTCAAACCCCAAATAGCCGAGGAGTCTAGCGTAGGGAGCTACAAAGGTTGTACTCTCTAAACCCTAGCATTTCTTTCATATGATGATATGAAAAGTTTGAAACCCTAATTGATTCTAGGAACGATCCATTGTTCGTTACATAGCACCCTAAAGACTCCACTTTTGGTTCATGTGATGCTTCCACACCCTTCATGTGGTGCTAGGCTAACCCAACAATTGTATTACATTTTCTAATATTGGCTCGCTTTATTATTTCATTATTAATCATATCATGTCACAATAATATATATCACATATATATTATATATTTGCAACAAAAGAAATAATACCTTTAATACATATCGCATATATATCAATGTATTATCTGGTGAGAAAATGAAATAATAAAGCGAGCCAATATTAGATAATGTAATACAATATATCATATATAGTATTATACATTAAATAATTGAATCAACACTTGATCTGACAATCCGGCTATATCGAATATAACCGACTAATATTTCATGTACCGATTCATCGAATCAACACTTGATCCGGTTCATATCTAAATATCGCGAGAATATAATACGGTATCTCATATCGCATTATCCTCGGTCCTGCACATATCACATATGTGCCTCTACTCCGTTTTGCCTGAGCCAAGAAACCTCTGTGTAGGACTCTAAAGAATCGTCAATACGCCGGTAGCAGGTGATGATCATATCAAACACCCACAAGCTGCAAGCGGTCAGCTAAACGTAACAGCCACCCAGGTATTGAGCGATCAGAAGATCAACAAGCTAGCCTATACATTCTCCTTTGAATCCAACCAGTAACACTCTCGTACAGTCCGGTCTCTTCGTCTGATATGTCGCATATCAAGTCTAGGGGTGGTATACGTCAGACCCCAGTAACCGATAAGTCGTGTCGATGTGTGGCTCATAACGGGTCGAGAAACTACTAGTAACACTTACCAGTAAATCTCTATATCAGCCCTGGCCAGGGACTTCCAGTTATAGCCAATCGAACACAGCACAACATCAACTCCCTATACCGGGAGAGACGAATCCCCTCCTATCGCTCATTGCCTCCATGTGATTCGGGACTGTACCCAAAAGCCACCGTTTTGCACGCCCTCTTGGACGTGGTAAGGTGGAAATCAAAGCACAGTGGGAATCACACACGACTTTATGACAATCTCGGGTCTACAGACTACCCTGTAGCAGTGTCACCGGAGAACTGCCATCTGACGTGTGGTATATCACCATCTGGGAGTTCTCGGCGAGTCCGTCCAGTGTACCCAGTCTCCACTGAGCACCCGTACACCATCTCTGATGTCAAACACCGATGGATATGGGATCATCCATCGCCCATCATATGGGTCAAGATGCGTATACGCTAGTCTACTCTGGTGTATCGATGCCCTGTCTCGATACACCCTCGACTAGGAACAGTTATAGGATGTACTCATCGACTACCATGGCCCCTCTAGTATGATCTCATCATAGTCCCAGTAGTCGAGTACAGATCCTAAGGGCTTTATCAACATGTGAGAGAAAAACAGTAAACCAATACAAGTCAACATGTTAAGATAAAGTGAAACCAAATAGCATACTATCATGACGAGCAAGAAAGTCCTCTCTATATATATCCAAGCATCCATTATAATATACAACATATGTACAACAATGGCCTCTACGGCATATACATAACTAACAATCTCTCACTTGCACTAAGGCCAGCTGCTGTAGTATCTCATACCTAGCATCCCGAATAATCTCTCAAACTGTATCTGGGGAATAGCCTTCATGAATGGATCCACAGTGTTGTCCTTCGTATCTACTCTCCTGACCTCGATCTCCCGGCGATCAACTATCTCCCTAATCAGGTGATACCGCCTAAGAATATGTCTGGACTTTTGATGGGACCTGGGTTCCTTGGCCAAAGCCACAGCTCCATTGTTATCACAATACAGAGGTATTGGATGCTCATTAGATGGAACCACACCAAGTTCATTAATGAACTTCTTGATCCAGACAGCCTCTTTGGCAGCATCGTTGGCAGCGATGTATTCAGCCTCCATCGTCGAGTCTGCAACGGTATCCTGTTTGGAACTCTTCCAACATACCTCCCCTCCATTGAGGGTAAAGACAAATCCCGAGTGCGACTTAGAGTCTTCCTTATCACTTTGGAAGCTCGAATCGGTAAAGGATTCCACCTGGAGTTCTCCGTTACCATACACCAAGAACATCTCCTTAGTCCTTCGTAAGTACTTGAGAATGTTCTTCACAGCTGTCCAGTGATTCTCTCCAGGATCTGCTTGATACCGACTCACTACACTTAGTGAGTATGCTACATCGGGTCCGGTACATAGCATCGCATACATGATAGAGCCTACTGCCGAAGCATAGGGTATCCCTTGCATGCGAGCTCTCTCCAAATCAGTCTTGGGAGACATCACTTTGGAGAGAGTGAGTCCAGAGATCGTGGGCTGGTTCCCACGCTTGGATTCTTCCATACTAAACCTCTTTAGTATGGTGTCAATGTACCTGGATTGGGAAAATCCCAGTATCCGTTTAGATCTATCTCTATAGATCATGATTCCCAATATGCAGGAGGCATCACCTAGATCTTTCATTAAGAATCTTTGTGATAAGAAGAGCTTGACTGATTGCAGCATAGGACTATCATTTCCTATCAAGAGTATGTCATCCACGTATAATACGAGGAAGACAACCTTACCCTCTACTACATTTTTATAGATACAAGGTTCAACTATATTTTTGATGAAGTCAAACTCTTTGACTACAACATCAAAACAGATGTTCCAACTCCGCGATGCTTGCTTCAACCCATAAATGGATTTAAGCAGCTTGCACACCTTTCCGCTGCTCCCACTATCTATGAAGCCGTCTGGCTGAGTCATGTACACGCACTCTTCTAAATCACTGTTTAGAAAGGCGGTCTTAACATCCGTTTGCCAGATTTCGTAGTCATGGTATGCAGCAATGGCAAGTAAGATCCGGATGGACTTAAGCATAGCTACTGGAGAAAAGGTTTCGTCATAATCCACACCTGGTCGTTGACGAAAACCCTTTGCTACAAATCTAGCTTTGAAAGTCTCAACTTTTCCATCTACACCAAATTTCTTTTTAAAAATCCACTTGCTCCCAATGGGTTTTACCCCTTCAGGAGCATTTTCCAAAGTCCATACTTTGTTGTTGTACATGGATTCCATTTCAGATCGCATTGCATCCAGCCAATTCACAGAGTCACCACTCGTGATGGCCTGCTCGAAACTAGTCGGGTCATCATTTTCCATGATGCAATCCTCGCTTCCACCATCAATGAGAAAACCGTCGTATCTCTCAGGTGGATGAGAAACCCTACTAGATCGGCGGAGAGGCTGGGGTTCGTTGGGTACTACTGAATCCTCTGGTTCCACTAAATCTTCAGTTGCAGTTTGTATTGCTGGAACCTCTTCCAGTTCTACCTCAATGCCACTAATCTGTTTCATAAGAAAACCTTTTTCTAAGAAAGTGGCATGTCGATAAACAAACACCTTTTGTTCATCGGGGTGGTAGAAGATATACCCTTGTGAATTTTTGGGATATCCTATAAACTTACATAAGACAGATCTTGCCTCGAGTTTGTCTGGATTTTGTCTTTTGACATAGGCCGGACAACCCCATATCTTAATGTAATTAAGATGTGGTCTCTTCCCTTTCCATATCTCATATGGAGTGGTAGGCACAGATTTGGTAGGAACTCTATTCAATAGGTCTATGGCTGTCTCAAGCGCATACCCCTAGAAGGAAATAGGTAACTCAGCTGTACTCATCATTGAGCGTACCATATCTAATAGGGTGCGATTCCTCCGTTCCGATACACCGTTGTGCTGTGGTGTATAAGGAGGAGTAAGCTGAGAGAGAATCCCATTCTCTTTTAGATAATCCAGAAAATCATTGCTTAAGTATTCTCCTCCTCGATCAGATCGAAGGATCTTAATACTTTTGCCCGTTTGGTTCTCTACTTCGTGCTTATATTATCTGAATTTCTCAAAAGTTTTAGACTTGTGTTTCATCAGGAACACATATCCGAATCTTGAGAGATCGTCAGTGAATGTAATGAAGTAGGAAGAACCGTTCCTGGCATGCGTAGACATGGGACCGCATACATCACTATGTACCAGTCCTAAGAGTTCGGTAACTCTTTCTCCGTGTCCACTAAACGGAGCTTTGGTCATTTTTCCTTTGAGACATGAATGGCAAGTATCATAAGATGATAATTCGAACGGATTCAAATATCCATCCTTATGTAACTTAGCTAGCCGTGTCGCATTGATATGACCAAGTCTACAATGCCACAAGAAGGATTCGTTCATTTCTGAACTTTTCCTCTTGTGTGTATTTTGTATATTGAGAACTGTATTTTGATTGAGAATGAATATGCCATTATGTAACGAGCCTGATGCAATCAACTTTTGATTTAGGAAGATGTTCATAACATTATCCTGTACTACAAAATTATATCCTTCTTTACTTAATAAAGAAACTGATATAATGTTGCACATCATGTTCGGTATATTATAGCACTCATTCAGAATCAGTGTATTACGACTTGGCAATACTAGGTGATATTCGCCACCTGCTTTGGCTACAATACTTGCACCGTTCCCTACTTGAACGGAATGATCACATTTTCCCAGTTCTCTACCTTTACGTAGCCCATGTAATAATTTACATATGTGGGATCCTGATCCGGTATCTAATACCCAGGACGTAGGGTGAACTGAGAAACAGTTCTCAATAACTAACACACCTGAAGAAGATGCATCAACATGCATGTTCTTTTGGGTGGCGTGAGAATCCAGATATTCTACTATTCCCTGTTCAGTCTTATAACTCTTATAAGAAAGAACGGGACCAACGTTACCCTGCTTAGTATAATAAGCCGGTTCAGTCAATACATCCATATTATTATCTTGATTATGGCCTGACATGGTCGCTACCTGGAGAGAGAGAGAAGAAAACACTTTAGCGTATGCTCTTGCAAGATTAGATTGGTTATTATCTTATCTAATCAGGATGTCTCCCACTGTTTTTATCAAATCTATCTTCAAACCCTAAAAGGTAAGATTAGCCAGGATTAATTACACCCTACAATTTCGTCAATCTTTCAGCCAGATCAGTGTCGGTACTTTGAGGGAGATTCCCCGCACTTTCGCACGGACCTAATTAAAGTAAACCTCGTTTTCCCAGAGGCGTAACCCCGTTAACACTTTTCTAGACACCTACTTGATCGGCTAATTGTCCCGTGTAAAACTCTCCTCGGAGTAACTCTTACTCGCAGTGGGTATCAGGATCCAACTATCTCATAGGAGGTATGCAATATCATTGCAAATTTCAACACTTGAAATTCCCGATAATTCTTTTGCCCCTAGCGTCCCATGACCTTGACGGAGGCCAAACTACCCATAGGGCGCTAGTCAAGTTCAACCCGTCATTTCTTGATTGAATTAAACCCACCCGTACGACCCTTGACGGAGGTCAAACTACGCCGTACGAATACCCTAATCCAATCGCATCGTATGCTAGCAGATAAGCACTAGTTAGCTACCGTACACTACGCCTTGACGGAGGCCAAACTACCACAGCACGAATACTAAGTAGTACTTATCTGAAATGACGGAGGGCTACGCAGGTTTTGCAGAAAACCTCGAGCGTAATGAACTTGATATCGTCGTAGAATCGAGTGGTTTTTGAAAAGGAGTGTTTTTGAGTCTTCTAGTTTTGCTAAAGAGGTCACTCCCGGTGAAAGGATCTCGGCTCTTTCCCCATCGAATAAGGTGCAGGATATATCATATATACCGCTGTGCAAAGCAAGACTATATAAGCTATCGAAAACTAAACCGCGAGTTTGTAGCATCTGCTAGTTTCGCTAAAGAGGTCACTCCCGGTGAAGGGATCTCAGCTCTTTCCCGATCGAATAAGGTGCAGGGTATATCATATATACCGTTATGCAAAGCAAGACTCTAGCTACCCTTTTTATAAAATTTTGATTCTACAACATCTTTTAGGTTTTTTTTCTTTTTATTAATCTCATTAATAAAATCCCATCAGCTTATGCTTCCTAAGCATCACAGAAGAAACGAAAGCAGTAATATTTATATATCAACATATATATATATAGTATAAGCATTCGTCTCAGGCAGTAATATGATCTCATCACAGAACATGGCAGCAGAAGAACATATATGAAATATTGGATATACTAGGATGTCCGTGTTTTCAATACGAGCCGGTATAAAACACGGATTCCACGGTCGCGACGAATAGCCAAACCCACATCCCAAGACCCCTACGAGAGCGGCAAGTAACACTGCCAATTCTAGGGTTAGGAGACCCGGTCTCGACTCCTCGAGATGGCCTCCCACTGGACCCTAGAACCCGGTTACTTGTGCTCCCCTCCTTGGGTCTACCTAAGGTGGAAAAGTAAATAATATACAATGGTGACATCAACCTCAACCTGGAAGTGCCCCAATAAAAGAATATTACATACAAATGAATTTTACATGAATGAAAATAAAAACCCTCATCTCACATAAAACCCCCGGCTATTCAGAACACGACGATCCAATATAACATATCACAGCAACACATAATATCACATATCATCAACGTAAGTAAGTATGCATACACCGATCGTCGTAGATGTATAGCAACGAAGACCGGCAATATAACTACATACTATACTTACGGTCACAGAAAAGAAATTGTAAAACTTCAATATTTGGAATCCACAATCACTTTAGACATCGTAAATCCGAAATATCACATACTTCGCATTTCATGCCTAACTATATGAATTCCACATATTGTATCACTTTCCAGATATTTAGAAACTGTTAAAATGTTCGAACGGATATCATTAACTCATTTTTTCCCGGCACGTAAAAATTTCAAGTGTTGAATTTTTATCGGGTTTAAATCTTTCGGAAAAATTGTACAAGTTAAGCGGTGGACCCTCTAGAAGACAACAAACCTTAACTCGATTATGTGACCGTCTTGAACTGCCTCTAAACCTTAGGGTTTGGGGAAGTACGGCATGCCACATGTGAGGCGTTGGCTTGACCCTTCTACGGCTGGATCACTTATATATTAAAGGTATTATTTCTTTTGTTGCAAATATATAATATATATATGATATATATTATTGTGACATGATATGATTAATAATGAAACATGTTTAGTGATGATTAAATGAGGTTAGGGTTTGATTAAGGTTAGTTGCTTCATGCACCTTCTAGAAGTAATTCTTTTGTCATGAAGAAGATATTATGATAGATATTTTCTTATGACTCATATCTTAACCCAACCAAACCCTAGCCTTAGTTAACTCTCTACAAGGGTTATCCTAGTCATCATTAACCATGGTTGCGTTATTATTCATATACTCATTTTCATTATTCATGACAAAAGGAATTATCTCATTATTCATCTTCTTCTTCTCTCTTTAGCTTTAAGAAAGCTTACTAGAAATTCCTTTTGTGATGTTTTCATGTGAGAATTTGATATAAAAAGATAGCATAAATACTACTCCATCATCCTCATCTAATCTAGCCCATTAGATTAGGGTGTTCACCTCATTAGAGTGAGAGAGCTTGGGTTATAGCAACTTCGACGTAGATCATCGGAGACACGGAACACTACAAGCTAGCATGGATCGTTCGAGTCATGGAGCCTCTCTTGAGTCCGGGAGATCGTGGATCGCGGCGAAAGGACTTCTACTCGGAGCTTATGAAGCGAAGAAGCGGACTACAAAGGTTGTAATCCCTCACACTTAGTAATAAAGTTGTTATCTTGCATGTTAAACCCTAATAATCTAGCAAAGATCCCGGCTTTGGGTTGTTCGGCACGTCTAAATTTTTATCCGGGCATGTTTGATGCCTTATGAACCTTCACAAGAGTGCCTAGGAATCCTACAGAAACTCCTTCCCCATCAAGAGTATGTCATCCACGTAGTCTACGAGAATCACCACCATACTCCCTACTACCTTTTTGTATATACAAGGTTCATCTACCATTTTGATGAAGTCAAACTCTTTGACTACCACATCAAAACAGACGTTCCAACTCCGCGATGCCTGCTTTATCACATAAAACATCCTGCACACGTTTCCGCTGCTCCCATTATCTACGAAGCCCTCTGGCTGTGTACTTATAGACGCTCTATTCCAGATCATCATTTAGAAATGTAGTCATGACACCCAACTGCCAGATATTGTAGTCATGGTATGTAGCCGTGGCAAGTAGGATCTGGATGGACTTAAGCATAGCTTTGAAAGTCTCAACTTTTCCATGTACACCAAGTAATCTTCTCAAGATATACTTGCTCCTGATGGGGATTTAACCCTTCAGATAAGGCAACCAAAGTCCATACTTTGTTGGTGTATAAGGATTCCATCTCAGATCGCTAAGTATCCAGCCATTCTTACAGAGTCCCACTCCTGATGGCCAGCTCGAAAATAGATGGGTCATCATCTCATGATGCAATCCTCGCTCCCACTGTCATAGAGAAACTGAAGTATTTCTCAGGTGGGTGAGAAACCCTACTAGATCGGCGGAGAGGCTGAGGTTCGTTGGAAACTATTGAATCCTTTGGTTCTACCAAATCATCAGCTGAAGTTTGTATAGCTGGAACTCTTTCCAGTTCTACCTTATGACCATTAATTTCTTCACAAGAAATTCCCTTTCATAAAGGTGGCATGTTGAGACACAAAACATTTTTTGTTCCTCGGTTAGGTAGAATATATTCCCTTGCGAATGCTTGGGATATCCAACAAACTTCTACAGAACTGACTTTGCCTCGAGCTTGTCTGGATTATGCTTTTAGAGATAGGCTGGACAACCCCAAATCTTAACAAACTTAAGATATGGGCTCTTCCCTTTCCATATCTCATATGAAGTGGTAGGAAACTGATTTGATCGGAACCCTATTCAATAGGTATGCAACTTCTCCAGTGCATAACCCCCAAAAGGAAATAGGCAACTCAATAATACTCATCATAGAGCACACCTTATCACATAGGGCGTGATTGCTCCGCCCCGATACACTGACGTGCTGTGGTGTATACGGAGGAGTAATGCTGAGAGAGAATCTCATTCTCCTTTTGAATAATCCAGGAATTCCATGCTCAAGTATTCTCCTCATTGATCACATCAAAGGACATAATACTTATACCCGTTTTGGTTCTCTACTTCTAACTTATATTCTGTGAATATCTCAAAAGGTTCGGACTTGTGTTTCAACAGGAACATATGTCTGAATCTTGGGAGATCATTAGAGAATGTAATGAAGTACAAAGAACCGGTCTTCGCATGTGTTAGATAGGGGACCTTCATACATCAACATGTATGATCCCAAGATTTCACTAACTCTTTCTCTGTTTCCTATAAACAGAGCTATAGTCATCTTATCTCTGTGACATGACCAGCAAGTTTCACAAGATGTAAATTCAAACTAATTTAAATATGCATCTATATGTAACTTCAGCTAGTCGGGTCACATTGATATGACCTAGTCTACTATACCCCAAGAAGGATTCGTTCATTTCTGAACTCTTCCTCTTGTGCGTGTTCTGTACGTTAAGAACTGTGGTTTGATTTAGAACGTCTATGCTTTTAGATAACGTGCCTGAACCGATCAACTCTTGATATAAGAAATGTTCAAAACATTATCCAACAATACTTTCTTTACTAATAATGAGACTGATATAATGTTGTATATCAGGTTCGGTATCTAATAACATTCGTTCAGAATCAATGTATTCTGGTAATACAGGGTGATAACTACCAACAAATTTAGCTGCAACACTTGCACCGTTTCTATCTCATGAAACTTATCACCCGTTCTCAGTTCTCTACCTATCTGTAGCACATGTAACAAATTACATATGTGGGATCCTGATCCTGTATCACATACCCAGGACGTAAAGGATACTGAGAAATAGTTCTTGGTAATGAACACACCCGAAGAAGATGCATCAGCATGCACTTTCTTTGTTCGGGCGGCACGGGTATTCTGGTAATCCCCAATTTGCTGCTCTGTCTTATAACAATTATAAGTTGGAGCGGGACCAACGTTCCCTAGCGCAGTATTACAAGTGGGTTCGGTCAATACATCCATATTATTATCTTGATTAAGGCATGATATGGTCGCTACCTGGAGAGAGAGAGAAGAAAACACTTTAGCGCATGCTCTTGCAAGATCAGATTGGTTATTATTTTATCTAATCAGGATGGCTCCCACTGTTTTTATCAAATCTTCCTTCAAACCCTAAAAAGAAAGACTAGCCGGGATTAATTACACCCTACAATTTCGCCAAACTTTCAGCCAGGCCAGTGTCGGTACTTTGAGGGAGGTTCCCTGTGCTTTCGCACGGACCTAATTAAAGTAAACCTCATTTTCCCAGAGGCGTAACCCCGTTGACACCTTTCTAGACACCTACTTGATCGGCTAATTGTCCTGTGTAAAACTCTCCCAGGAGTAACAATTACTCGCAGTGGGTATCGGGATCCAACTATCTCATAGAAGGTATGCAATCTCATTGAAAATTTCAACTCTTAAAATTCCCGATAATATTTTTCCCCTAACGTGCTATGAGCTTGACGAAAGCCAACAAACCATAGCCCGCTAGTCAAGTTCAACCCGTACATTTCTTGACTGAATTAAACCCACCCGCACGACCCTTGACGAAAGCCAACAAAGCCGTACGACTACCCTAATCCAATCACATCATATGCAGCAGATAAGCAGCATATAGCTACCGCACACTATACCTTGACGAAAGCCAACAAATGCAGCACGAATACTATATACAACTTATCTGAAATGACGAATAGCTACGACAGGTTTTTCTGAAAACCTATTGCGTAAAGAACTTGATATCGTTGTAGAATCCAGTGAATTTTGAAATGGAGTGATTTTGAGGCGTTCATTAGTTTTGCTAAAGAGGTCACTCCCGGTGAAGGTATCTCGGCTCTTTCCTTATGGAATAAGGTGCAGGATATATCATATATATCGCTATGCAAAGCAAAAACTCCAAAAGCAATATAAAAAAAACCGAGTGTTGTAGCATTTGCCAGTTTTGCTAAAGAGGTCACTCCCGGTGAAGTGATCTCGGCTCTTTCCTTATCGAATAAGGTGCAGGATATATCATATATATCGCTATGCAAAGCAAAAACTGTAGCTACCCTTTTTGAAAATTTGATTCTACAATATCTTTTAGGTTTCTTTTCTTTCATTAATCATATTAATGAAGTCCCATCATTTAAGTCACCTAAACATCACAGATAAATACGACGTACACTTATGCCATCTGCATTCGCCTCGATATCCCCTCGTGCACCGTTAGGTTAGGTAACTAACGGCAGAGCGGGGCAGGGCTAGTGCGAGTGTAAAACATAAGTAACGTCTATATAATATATCATATATACTATATACAGTATCTATCATAACATATCAAATGATCACATCACAGATATCACAGCAGAAGAAACATATGAAACATTGGATATACTAGGACGTCCGTGTTTTATTTTGAGCCTCTATAAAACACGGATTCCACGGTCGCGATGAATAGCCAAACCCACACCCCTAGACCCCTACGAGAGCGGCAAGCAACCCTACCAATTCTATAGTTAGGAGACCCGGACTCGACTCCTCGAGTTGGTCTCCTACTGGACTCTAGAACCCGGTTACTTGTGCACTCCTCCTTGGGTCTATCCTAGTGCGAAAAAGTAAATAATATACAAATGGTGATATCAACCTCATCCCGGAAGTGCCCTAATAAAAGAATATTACATACATTTAATTTTACATGAATGAAAATAAAACCCCTCATCTCACATAAAACCCCCGGCTATTCAGAACACGACGATCCAATATAACATATCCAGCAACACATAACATCACATGTCATCAACATAAGTAAATATGCGCATCCCAATTGTCGTTGACATATAGCAACGAAACCGGCGATATCACATATTACACTTACGGTCGCAGAAAAGAAAGTGTAAAACTACAACATTTGGAATCCACAATCTCTTTAGACATCATAAATCCGAAATATCACAAACTTCGCATTTCATGCCTAACTATATGAATTCCACATATTGTATCACATTCCAGATAAATAGACAGTATTAAACTTTCCGATCGAATAATCAAATAGCCAAGATTTTCTAAATAGCTCAACACTTGAGCGGAGTTCAAAAATTCCAGAATACGTCACAGTACCAACGGTCCAGCCGTAGAAGGGTCAAGCCAACGCCTCACATGTGGCATGTCGTACTGCCCCAAACCCTAAGGTATAGAGGCGGTTCAGACGGTCACATAATCGAGTTAAGGTTTGTGTTCTTTTAGAGGGTCCATCGCGTTACTTGCACGTTTTTCCGAAAGATTCAAACTCAAGAAAAATTCAACACTTGAAAGTTTTTCGTGTCGGGAAAAATCGAGTTAATGATATCCGTTCGAACATTTTAATACTTTCTAAATTATCCAGAAAACAAGAACGAAATTAAATTTTTCGATCGAATCAACGAATACAAAATAATCCCCAAAGCACTCAACACTTGAGCCAGATTAAAAATACCCAGAAAATAGCACTAACAGATACGGGTATTACTGTGCAAAAACCAAAGCAAAAGCTCACTGTACGGCCGAGAATATGCGGCACAAGCAGGGTATTGCCGCAGTTCCGCGGCGGTCCGTACGTGTTACTTTGTCGTTTTTCACAGTAATACCTACAATTCCCTGCTGAATTTTTTAGGTATTTTTAATACAGAAAAAACCACATTTTAAAAAAATTTCCAGAGAGGGGGTCATTTTGACGTATTGGGGTTCGATCGGAGTTTTAACTTCGTAAACACGTCGCCTAATGCTCTAGCTAGGCTCTGATACCACTGTAGGGTTCCTAGGCACTCTAACAAGGTTCTACAAGGCATCAACCATGCCCGATTAAAATTTTAGCCGTGTCGAACAACCCTAAACAAGATCTTTGCTAGATTATTAGGGTTTCACATGCAAGTAAAAACCATTTACGACTAAGTGAGTATGAAATACAAACATTGTTGATCGGTCCTTCACTTCATATGCTCCTTGTAGTAGTCCCTTCGCTGCGATCATCGTGCTCCCGGACTCTCGGACGGCTCCATGAGAAGATAGCAACGGTATTGCTTGAAGTCTTCGAGGCCGAAGATAATCTACGTCGAGGGAATACGAACTCAAACTTCTACTTCACTAACTAGAGAATTAGTGAAGCAAACATCCTAAACTAAAGTGCTAGTCTAGTAGAGAATGATGAAATAGAAAATGGGTACACTTTAGAATTTCTTTTCTAACTATATTTCTCTCTCTTTATCAAACCCTAGCAAGCATTTGAAGGAGGAAGAAGATGAGCTCAAAAATAAGAATGAAAAACTAATCAAGAGAGAGAGAGAGAGCTAACCATGGGTGAGTGGGTATCATATACTAACTCATGTAGAGACATAACCATGGCTAATTATAGTGGTTAGGTTTATAAATATCCTAAGTAAAACAAAACTAATGGACTTTGGTCAATGCACTCACAAGCTTCATGCACTTGAACAATTATCCGCTAATTTTGTATTTACTTTGTATATTAAAACCCCACCAATATAATTATAATGGTATATTTCTCATACGCCCATGTAGACTGTAACAACAACCATGATACAAAATGAACACAAATAAATATATATCACATATATATTAAGTTGTGCACAAGTGAGAAAAACAAATGCTTAAGTGAACCAATGTTAGTTAATGTAAATTAGTATATCACATATACTATTATACACTAAATTATTAAATCAACACTTGACTTAATAATCCAGTTATATCACATATAACCGACTAACATCCAACGTATCGACTTATCGAATCAACCCGTGATTCGATAACCTGGTTATATCGCATATAACCGATCGATACAAACATCGCGAGAATAGAATACGGTATCACATACTCGCATTATTCTCGGTCACGCACATATCACATATGCGCTCCTATTTCGTTTTGCCTGAGCCAGTAAAACCTCTATGTAGGACTCTAAAGACTCGTCAATATGCCGGCAGTAAGTGATGATCATATCAAGCACCCACAAGCCGTCAGCGGTACTAGCTGGACGTAACGGCTACCCGGGTATTGAGCAATCAGAAGATCAACAAGCAAGCCCGCTCCAACTCCTGCAAAAAGCCTGACAGTGTCACTACCGTACAGTCCGGTCTCCTCGTCTGATATGTCGCATATCATGTCTAGGGTGGTAAACGTCAGACCACAATAACCGATAAGTCATGCCGATATGAGGCTCATAACAGGTCGAGAAACTACTGGTAACACTTACCAGTAAATCTCTAAACCAGCCCTGGCCAGGGACTTCCCTGTTATGGCCAATCGAGTATAGCGCAACATCAACCCCCAATACCGGGAGCGACGAAACCCCTCCTATCGCTCATTGCCTCCATGTGACTCGGGACTGTACCCAAAAACCACCGTTTTGCAAGCCCTCTTGGACATGGTAAGGTGGAAATCAAAGCACCGTGGGAATCACACAAGACTCTATGACGATCTCGGGTCTACAGACTAACCTGTACTAGTGTCACCAGAGAACTGCCATCTGACGTGAGGTATAATACCATCTGGGAGTTCTCGGCGAGTCCATCCAGTGTACCCAGTCTCTACTGAGCACCCGTATATCATCTTTGATGTCAAACACCAATGGATATGGGATCATCCATCGCCCATCTATATGGGTCGAGAAGCTATACGCTAGTCTACTCTGGTATATCGATGCCCCGCCTCAATACACCCACGACTAGGGACATTAAAGGATGTACTTATGGACTACTCTGTCCCCACTAGTATGATCTGCATCATAGTCCAGGTAGTCAAGTACACATCCTAAGGGCTTTACCAACATGTAACAGAGAGACAATCAGTGTACACGTTAAGGTAAAGAGTAACCAGATAGCATACTATTATGTCGAGCAAGAAAGTCCTCCCTATATATGTCTAAGCATCCACTAGAATATACATCTCATGTATAGTAATGGCCTCTAGGGCATACATATAACTAACAAAAACTAGGGTTTCTCTTTCACTATCCCTTGTCTTTTCATTGATCATCATTCAAATTTAGCCTTTAGCAAAGAGAATCATCAATCATTTAATCCCAAATTGCAACGAAATTATCAAGAACGGTGATCTCATTCCAAATTTGGTCATTGACGATTCTTTTTCCTAAAGTTCATAATTCTCAAAAGACTTAAGATAAGTTTTAGGATTTCATCATCATTTAATCAACCGATTCCCTCGAATCTTTTACAAGCGGAGATTTCACTCACGCATCATGAAAATAAAAGAATCAAGAATTAGACATTTCATAATGAAAGAATTTAAAGAAAGCGAGAATTAACAATTTATCACCTTTATTAATCAACTTCTAATTACACTTTCCTGCAATCCGAGGTTACAAGAATTGCTCTCGATCGCTCCGAAGAGGTAACTATTCTGTCGAATTTCGCTTCGCTCGATCTCCGTGAGACTTGGACCTGTCGAGGATCTCGCGCTCTTGATCATGATTGGGTTCCCGTAAAGGATCTTGAATGTCGTCACTTGATGTTGATCTCAACGAATCTTGGTTTGGATCTTGATTGAATTGAATTGGATTTGGTTTTGGTTTGTGTGCTTTGTCACTTGATGAACAACCATTTCAATGTAGCCCTTGGCCCCTTTATTTAGCTCTTCACCAATCATCCACTAGAAGCTAGGTCAATCTTCCCCAAGAAGCTAGATAGTTTGTAGAGAAGCTTCTAGAATTAGTTAGTTATCAAGCTTCCTCAAGAAGCTTGGCTGTTGTGGGGAAGTTTCCAGAGAAGTCTCATTACAATGGTGCGTCTTCAGGAAGCTAGGAGGTTACAGGGATGCTTCTGGAGAAGTATCGATCCCGGCACCCTCAACTCGGCAGCGGATCGACGGCCGTTTGGTAACATCATAGCTTCATTTATCTTGTGTATCTTGTTGTTGGTACATGGGTCTTCAGGTGGTATCTAGAATCTTTTTATCTCTTCTAAATCTCTGCCAGATTTTAACTCTTTGATTTGCTGTATTTTGTCGGCGAATTTGCGATTCCGATATCTGTCCTGAGGTAGTTTTCTGCACATAATCTCAATGAATAATGTTGAGATATAGAATATTTTGCGTGACATGATAAACATACAATTTCCTTAAAAAGACGTTAATTATATATATAACACGTGGTATTTGTTAATTTGCAGACGAACTTGTAATATGTGTTATATATATAACAATTATCCTTAAATGATTATAAAAGTGAGAAAATTGATATGTTCAAGATTGCAATATTTTTGACTGAACAAATTTCCCCAAACTTGATTTTGATCGTCTTAAGCAAACTTCTTTTATTCAAGAGAAAGAGAAAATAGAAAGAAAAAGAAAAACTAACTAGCACACTTTCGTAGGCAACACGATTGCACTGAGCACATGCAACAAGCCTTTAAACCTCTAGGTGTCCCTAGTATGAGGAGTGTTGTCTCTTGAGGGTTTTCAGCTGATTGCACCCACAAAATCCCACAATAAAAGAAAGACAATGAAAGTTACATATAAAGATAAGAATTATAACAGAAAGAACTCGAAAATTAGAGTTTTCAACTACACTAGCTTTTCAGTTGTTATGAGCCCTATCTTAATAGTCATGAAAAGATGTTAAAAATCACATCGTCCCTCAATAAAACATCGCCTTTATTCTTCATTCGTACCTTTCTTCCAAACACCGATCATTTACCCCTATGTGTGTGTAAAATACATCCCTACACTCGGAGAATTCAATTCAAGCTATCATACTCTTGTCCATCTACCTCAGTACTTTTTAGTCGGTGAATATTTTGGATGGAATTGCTCACACATTTTTCATGCGACCTGATTGAATATTTTTCCAATTGTGTAGTTGGAAAATGTATACAGAAATCACAACCAAAAATATTTTGACCGCAATCAATAACGGTGTCGGATGTAGCGCGTTAGTAAGTGCGGATCGTCCACAGGGAAAGTGTAATCGTTCGTGTTTCGATTTAGATGAGTTGAAACTTTAAAGAAAAGAAAACAAACAATTCATGATTTGTAAATTGAATTTCAAGAATTAGAAAAATCTAGATCTAAGAAAACATTAAAATCAAGAATTGAGAATTTGTGATGATTTCCAAATCAAATATCAAGAATCGAAGTGAGGCTCGTAGGAATCGATCGGATCTACAGATGTGATGAAATGTAGCGATTACGTATTTTTATCCATCAATGAATTGATACTAGATCGATGATGATCCACGAGAATTAGGGATTTCTTGTGAAACTAGGGTTTCATCATTTATCCCTTGTTCCTTCGTCGATATCATTCATATTCTAGCCTCTAGTAAATTCAAGAATCGATCGTGGATCCCTAATTTCGAGCGATCACAATAAAGAAAGCATCGCAACGAAACTAGGTCGTCGATTCTTCAATTTGCTAGGGTTTACAAAACTCGTAGGACTTAAGAATCGTTTTAAGATTTGTTACATCATCATTCTATTGATCGTCTCGACTCCTTTACGAGCGGAGTTTTACTCAAACATCACAACAAGAACCACAATCACAAATTGAGATCGAATCATGATGCAAGAATTTAAAGAAAGCAAGATTAAAGAATTTCACCTTTTATTTATATCAACAATTCCGTTACAAATCGCTTAAGAACTACAAGAGGAAGAACTCGATCGTCGATTTGGCTTCGCTCGTCTCCTTGAGTCGTTGATCGGCTAGGATCACTTGCTCGATTGAAGATCGGCTCCGCTCCTAAAAGGTTGAAGGCTTCTCGCTTGAATGGTACTTGGGATCTTGAATTTGGCTTGCATTTTGGATTAGGGTTTGCAAGTCGTGTCACTCAACTTGTATTGAAATGGTGTAGATTAGAGATTAACCATTAACCCTAGATCTAAGCTTCTTTTATAGACCTTGTAACCCTAGATCTAGAATTCAAAATTTGAATTTCCCTCCAAAAGTTTGTTATAGGGAGAGGCTTCTAGAAGTAGTTGGTTGGAGGAAGCTTCTAGAAATGGTTTGTTAGGCCGAGCCTTCTAGATGAAGCCACGTGGAGTTTCTGCAGTGTTCTGGAAGCTTAGGCAGTAGAAATAAGCACATGGGGAAAATCCTTGCTGCTGACGTCATTAATCCACCGCGGATCCGCGGCACGTGCCTCCTCAGGCCACGGATCCGCGGTCACATGAGGGAGGTACTGTGCAAGTTTTCTTCTGGTGCTTTGGGCTCACTTTAGGGTATTTATCTGATATGTTGAATTGTGTAATTCCCTCTGTATTAATGCCAGATCAAACATCTTAGACTTGGTGTAATTTTGATCAGCACTTTGACAATTTGGCCTTTCTCCTGGAATTTCCTGCACAGACTACGAAACAAGTGTTGCGCTACACAAGAATGATAGAATGCCATGATAAACACATAATTTCCCTCAAAATGCCGGTTTTAGTATACAACACAGGTAATCTGGTATTTTACAGGTGTTTTGCTAATATGTGCAATATGAATACCGAACACTTCTAGATGAGTGCAAATGATAGGGAAATTGCCGTGTTAAAAATGGAGTATTTTCGACTGATCAAATTCCCCCAAACTTATTTTCGGTCGTCTCGAGCGAACTGTTTTATTAAAAAGAGAAGGAGAAAATAAAGAAAGAGAAAAACTAACTAGCACACTTTCGTAGGCAACACGATTGCACTGAGCACGTGCAACAAGCCTTTAAACCTCTAGGTTCCCTAGTAGGAGGAGTGTTGTCTCCTGAGGGTATTCAGCGGATTGCACCCACAAAATCCAATAATAAAAGGAAGATCGTGAATATTACATTTAAAGATAAGAATTGTAAAAGAAAGACTTTGAAAATTAGGGTTTCCAACTAAGCTAACTTTTCGGTTGTCATGAGCCCTATCTTAATAGTCAAGAAAAGATGTCAGAAATCACATCATCCCTCAATAAAACATCGTCTTTATTCTTCATTCCTATCTTTCTTCCAAACATCGATCATATAACCCTACGTGTGTGTAATAAACATCCCTACACCCGGAGAATTCAATTCAAGCTATCATACTCTTGTCCATCCACCTCAGCACTTTTTAATTAATAAATATTTAGGATTGCTCACACACTTTCATGCGACCGTTAATACTTCTTGAGGTACTAACCGACCAATTACTCATGTGTTTGCTTATTTGGTGTTTTTCCTCGTCTTGCACCACCTAAGGCTTAGCAGTGACTCCCAGACCAGTTGGCCTTAGGGCACTAGGTGAAGAGGCACCCTCGCTATATTTTTTTATTGCTGCCATGGCGATAACAAAACCAGTGTTCATTTTTCTCACCACTTTATATCTTATTCATTTTTTTTATTTCCTTCATACTTTGGCTTTTAGACAAGAGCATTTCAAGGTATCCTCTACTATCCCGGGCTTCAAGACGTGTGTAAGTGCGAATAGCAGGGTATCAACGTTCAAAATATTTGGCTTCCAGAATAGGAACTATTTTTCAGACTTATTTTTATCCGCAGATTAGTGACTTCTTTCATCTTACTAACCTTTGGGACAACGACACTTTGACAATTTGGCTTTTCTCCTGGAATTTCCTGCACAGACTTCGAAACAAGTGTTGCGCTGCACAAGAATGATGCGATGCCATGATAAACACACAATTTCCCTCAAAATGCTGGTTTTAGTATACAACACAGGTAATATGGTATTTTACAGGTGTTTTTCTAATATGTGCAATATGAATACCGAACACTTCTAGATGAGTGCAAATGATAGGGAAATTGCCGTGTTAAAAATGCAGTATTTTCGACTGATCACGACCATTAATACTTCTTGAGGTACTAACCGACGGATTACTCATGTGCTTGCAGATTAGGAGTAAGTAGCAATTTCCTCGTCTTGCAACACCTAAGGCTTAGCAGTGACTCCCAAACCAGTTGGTCTAAGGCACTAGGTGATGAAGCACCCTCGCTATATTTTTTTATGCTGCCTTGGTGATTACAAAACCAGTGTTCATTTTTCTTCTTCACCATTTTATCTTTTATTTATTTTCATTCTTTGGCTTTTAGACAAGAGCATTTCAAGGTATCCTCTACTATCCCGAGTATCAAGACGTGCGTATGTGCATATAGTAGGGTATCAATGTTCAAATGTTTGGCTTCCAGAATAGGAACTATTTTTTAGACTTTTTTTTATCCTCATATTAATGACTTCCTTCATCTAACTAACCCTTGGGATAATGGCTCATAACTACTTATTACTAGTTTCGTTTAATTAAACAACAAGCTTTCTTATTTTTCTTAAATTTTTCCAATCTTTTAGATGTAATTTTTCACTTTGTAATCTTTCATTATAAAAGAAAATTTTTGAAAATTTTGTGCTTATGCAAGGTATGATGCAGAGTGACGCGTAAATAAGCACAAACCTCCCCCAAACTTGTTTACAGCAGTGTCCTCACTGTTGTCATCTATTAAATCTCAAAAACCTGTAAGCTTGGGAGGAAAAGTTATTGACGGGGGAAAGAATAAATGAAAGTGAAAATCCTCCCCCAAACTTATTATTTTTGTTTTTTTGTATATGTACAATTTTGACTCACCTCCATTCTAAAGATGAGACAATATTACCAAGACATGGAGGTGAGGTGGTGGAAAATTATTCATTATAAAGCGGCTCCTGTAAAAACAGGAGCTCCTCCGAGGGGTCAGTGGAAAAATACGGTTTTAATCTATGCCCATTCACTTTGAAAATTGTACCGTTTTTTCTATTTTCAATTTCAACTGCCCCGTACGGGTAGACATACCGCACAACAAATGGTCCTTTCCAACGAGATCGTAGCTTACCCGCATGAAGATGGAGACTGAATTCATAAAGAAGGACTTGTTGACCAGGAATAAAAGTTTTTTCTCAAAATAATTTTATCGTGAAATACCTTAGTCCAGTTCTTTACAATCACCGCATTATCGTAAGCTTCATCACAGAGTTTGCTTAGCTCGTTTAATTGCAGCTTCCGAAAGTTGCAGGCTTGATTTAGATCGAAGTTAAGTTCTTAAATGGCCCACATTGTTTTATGTTCAATCTCGACTGGAAGATGGCAAGCATTTCCAAACACTAGGCGGTAAGGAGACATACCCAGATCAGTCTTATATGCGGTACGAAATGCCCAAAGAGCATCTGTCAATTTGGTTGACCAATTTTTCCGGTTTTTAGAAACCGTCTTCTCCAAAATTTGTTTGATCTGCCTATTGGAAATCTCAGCTTGCCCGCTCGTTTGGGGATGATAGGGCGTAGAAATTTTGTGGTTGATTGCATATTTCCGCATCAAAGTCTCGAAAGACCGATTAGAGAAATGCGTCCCGTTGTCGCTAATGATAGCGCGAGGGTGTCCAAATCGCGAAAAAATATTTTCTTTAAGGAACTTAATGACAACCTTTTTGTCATTAGTGCGACATGGAATAGCTTCCACCCATTTTGAGACGTAATCAACCGCTAATAAGATGTACAAATTACCAAAAGAGTTGGGAAAATGACCTATAAAATCAATACCCCAATCGCCGAAAATCTCTACAACCAAGATCGGTTGAAGAGGCATCTCATTTCTTTTAGAAATCTGATCCGTGTGTTGACATTGTGGACAAGTTTTGAAATGATCAAATGCATCTTTGAACAAAGTAGGCCAGTAAAAACCACATTGCAAAACCTTCTCTACCATCTTTTGTGGGCCAAAGTGACCTCCACATGCCTGATCATGACAAAAAGACAGATCACCCTTGAATTCATCATTGGGGACACATTTGCGAATGATTTGGTCAGGACAATATTTAAACAAATAAGGTTCATCCCAGTAAAAATGTTTTACATGGGATAGAAATCGATAATTGTCTTGTTTAGACCAATCACTTGGAATAAGTCCCGTTGCAAGATAATTCACAATATCCATGAACCAAGGTTTGCCGGATACGGTCAAGAGTTGTTCGTCATGGAAAGAGTCGTTAATTGGCAGGGTCACAGGTGAAGAAGAGATGCACGAAAGATGGTCGGCTACTACGTTTTCACATCCTTTCTTATCTCGAATAACAAGATCAAATTCTTGTAATAGAAGGATCCAACGTATTAACCTACCTTTAGCATCCTTCGTAGATAAAAGATGTTTTAAGGCGGAGTGATCAGTGTAAACCACAATCGGTGCGCCAATCAAGTAAAGCCTGAATTTTTCAAATGCAAATACAACTGCCAAGAGTTCTTTCTCGGTAGTTGTATAATTAATTTGAGCATCATTCAATGTCTTACTTGCATAATAAATTGCGTGTGGAATCTTCTCAATGTGCTGTTCTAAGACTGCACCAACAGCAAAATCTGATGCATCACACATTAGCTCAAACGGGTGGTTCCAATCGGGAGATGATAGAGTGGGGACTTTAGTGAGGGAGTTTTTAAGCGAGTCAAATGCAGCCTCACAATCCGAGTCAAAGTGAAATGTGGTGTCCTTGGCCATGAGAAGAGTTAAGGGTCTAGAAATTTTGCAAAAATCCTTAATGAATCTCCTATAAAATCCTGCATGACAAAGGAAAGATCGTATATCTTTGACGCATTTGGGATGAGAAAGGTTATGATTGACATCTATTTTAGCTCTGTCAACCTCAATGCCTTACATGAAATGATATGTCCAAGCACAATACCCTCTTAGACCATGAAATGTCATTTTTTCCAATTCAAAGTTAAGTTCTTATCTTTACAATGAGTAAGAACTGCGTCAAGATGAGATAGGCAGTCAGCAAAAGAGTCCCTGAATATCGAGAAATCGTCCATGAAAATCTCCAGAAAATTCTCGACCATGTCCGAGAATATCCCCATCATACACCGCTGAAATGTAGCGGGAGCATTGCATAACCCAAAAGGCATGCGTCTATAAGGATAGTACCGAAATGACAAGTAAATGAGGTTTTATCTTGATCCTTTTCGGCAATAGGGACCTAGTTATAGCCAGAGTACCCGTCCATGAAACAATAATATTCATGTAAGTCCACATTACCTCTCCCGGTTCTTTCGGGCTTGCGGAAATGATGAAAAACGATTTTTCTTTTGGTGGTAACATGGACTCAAAATACGGATCTTTGTTAAACAACTATCTAACAACCTAACTAGGAGTTTTACCTACTCGGTTAGGGGTTATACCTTAACTTGAACTCTTTCTCTTGGACTCCTTGTGGTGGTCGGATGGTTCTTTCCTCGTCGTCTCTTTTTGCGGCAGATGGATCCACCTGAAAGCTTCTACCATTGGCTTCAACATCAATCTTGAGGAAACTAGAAAACTTGGTTTGCTAAACCTTGTATACTAGGATGAGTAGAGGAGTGTGTTGGGCTTTATCTCTATGATTCTTGCTTCTCAACACATGAGACAATAGAACCATGAACTAGAGAGAGAGCAAGAGGAAGAGGAAGAGCTTGAGGATGAGAGAGAATGAGAATGATAGAATGAGCAAGACTTTTCTCACCCTTGCTCTTATAATCCAAAATAATCATAACCAATAATAGTAATTGAGTATCATGTGATGGTTCAAGTCAAAATGGCAATATCATTTCATGCACTCATTTTGTCAAGAATAACAAGCAAGCAAAAGTCTTTGCCATGAAATGATAGCCATTGTAATGATGATGGTCAACTAGTCCAACCTAGTCAACCGGTCAAAAATGTCAACAAGTCAACAAAGTCAACCTTGCAACCCAACCATGGCACAATAATACTTAATTAATATTATCATTAATCATATTTCTTATTCTCATTAGGGTTTAGCAAAAGTCAACAGTCAACAACCCTAATGAGAATCTTCTGCCTCTGTCTCTGTCGACCGTGCATACACACCCGCATCCGCGTTCCGAAGAACACGAATACAAACGAGATAAAACTAATCCCAAAACGTACACTAGGATCTAGCTTAAACCAAAGCCCGCTAGTGATAACTGCCCGGACACTAAACGTGCACAAGTGCACGAATGTGACCGAACCCTGTCGCAAAACCATGCGACCTCTACTCTTTTACCTAAAGGCGAATAGCTCTCTGTGTGGGACTTTAAAGACTCGACACTACGCTGGCAGTGGGTTTAACCACAGACCGCAAGCGGCACTAGCTGTGTGTAACGGCCCCCAGGTAGATGCCGATAAGAAGACGGACGGGGTGAAACCCATCTGAACTCCTACTGAGCCTGAATGTGACAATCTGCGTACAGTCCGGTCTGTTCGTCAGAGAATATCGCATAGCGGGCCTAGGGGGCGGTAAACGTCAGTCACCTAATAGCGGTACAAGTCGTGTCGGAGTGTAGCCCAGAACACCCTGAGATAACACTGGAAACCTACCAGTATATCTCGCTTGCCCTGGCCAGGGACTTTGTGTAATGGCTCTCCTAGACACAGCGCGATATCAACCCCCAATACCGGGAGAGACGAATCCTGTCTAACCGTCACTGCCTCCAAGTGCTTCGGGACTGCACCCAACTACTACCTGTTTGCACGACTCCTTTGAGTCGTGGTAGGGTAGTAATCTAAGTACAGTGGGAACACACTCGAGGCGAAGTGACAGTGTCAAGTCAGCGGACTAAGCTGTACTCATGTCACCTGGGAACTGATAGCTGATGATAGGTATAGCACCAACCAACAGTTCCCGACGAGTCATGTCCAATGTACTCGTAACCTAACGAGCACCCGCATACTATCTCAAGTATGACGTACTGACGGCTGTGGGACAGACCGTCTCCCCTGCTGGCATGAGAAGCGCATACGCTAGTCTACTCCGGAGTATCGATGCCCTGTCTCGATAGTCCTACGACTAGGGACCTGCATAAGGATGTGCTTGTGGATTACCCAGCCCCCACGAGTGTGACTGCCATCACAACGCTGGTAATCAAGCAAAGATCCTAAGGGCTCCACTAATGTGTATAGGTGATATACTAAAATAAACACATGTACACATTAAAGTAGAAACAAACTAAGTAGCATACTACTATTTTGAGCAAGATTGTCTACACAAGGTGAATATCCCAAGCTTCCATTAAGTAATATACAAACTAGTATGATACGGTAATGGCCTCTAGGGCATATACACTAACAATCTCCCACTTTCACTAAGGCCATGTCATGGCGTATCAAAGACCTATCATCTCGATCAGCCGCTCGAACTGAGTCTGGGGTAAGGCCTTCGTGAATGGATCAGCAGTGTTATCTTCCGTAGCAACTCTCCGAACCTCGATCTCCTGGCGACCCACGATCTCTCTGATCAGGTGATACCGCCTCAAGATGTGTCTGGACTTCTGATGGGACCTGGGTTCCTTCACTAAAGCTATAGCCCCGTTGTTGTCGCAATACAGAGGTATTGGATCAACAATGGATGGAACCACCTGAAGTTCTGTCAAGAACTTCCTTATCCAGACGGCTTCTTTTGCGGCATCTGCAGCAGCGATATATTCCGCTTCCATCGTCGAGTCAGCAACGGTTTCCTGTTTGGAACTCTTCCAACACATCGCCCCTCCATTGAGGGTAAAGACATAACCCGACATGGACTTGGAATCATCCTTGTCACTCTGGAAGCTGGAGTCAGCAGAGGCCTCGATCTGGAGGTCTTTTCCGCCATACACCAAGAACATCTCCTTAGTCCTTCTCCGGTACTTGAGAATGTTCTTTACCGCTATCCAGTGCTTCTCCCCAGGGTTTGACTGATACTAGCTTACCACACTCAGTGCATAAGCTACATCTGGTCTGGTACACAACATCGCATACATTATAAAGCCTACCGCAGAAGCGTAGGGTATAATAGACATGTGATCCCTTTCCAAATCAGTCTTGGGAGACATCTCCTTGGAGAGGGTGATCCCGTGACAAGCCGGTAGACTACCGCGCTTGGAATCTTCCATATTGAATCTTCTCAGTATGGTGTCGATGTACCTGGATTGTGAAAGTCCTAATATCCTCTTGGATCTGTCACGATAGATCCGGATCCCCAGAATATAAGAGGCATCACCCAGGTCTTTCATGGAGAACCTGTGTGACAAGAACCCTTTGACAGATTGTAGCATAGGAATGTCATTTCCTATCAAAAGAATGTCATCCACGTATAAAACGAGGAATACGACAGTTCTTGCCACAAATCTACTATAGATGCATGGTTCATCTGGATTTTTGATAAAGCCAAATTCATTGAGCGTCTCATCAAAACAGATGTTCCAACTCCGCGATGCCTGCTTTAGTCCATAGATGGACTTAAGCAACTTGCATACCTTTCCGCTGCTCCCACTCTGAATGAAACCCTCTGGCTAGTCCATATAGACACACTTCTCTAAATTTCCATTTAGAAAAGCGGTCTTTACGTCCATCTGCCAAATTTCATAATCGTGGAAGGCAGCAATGGCAAGAAGGATCCGAATGGATTTCAGCATAGCCACTGGAGAAAAGGTTTCGTCATAGTCCAAACCAGGTCTTTGACGACCCTTTGCAACAAGTCTAGCCTTATAGGTCTTAACCTGTCCATCTACACCAATCTTCCTTTTGAAGATCCACTTGCATCCTACGGGTTTTACCCCATCTGGAGCAACGTCCAACATCCATACTTTGTTGGTGTACATGGACTCCATTTCGGTCCGCATTGCATCCAGCCATTTTACCGAGTCGATGCTCTGAATGGCCTGCTGGAAGCTAGTCGGCTCATCACTATCAATGATGCAATCCTCTCTATCCCCGTCTATGAGAAAACCGTAGTATCTATCGGGCGGATGAGACTGCATACTACTCCTGCGGAGCGGCGCAGGAATGTCCTGATCTTTCGAACCGTCTGGTTCTACTAAGCTTTCAGTAATAGCTCGTGGTTCTGAAATTTCTTCCATTTCTATTGCGCTCCCACTTATCTGATTTTCCAAAAACTCAGTTTCCAAGAAGTGGGCATGACGAGAAACAAAAACCTTTTGTTCCTCTTCGCAATAGAAGAAATATCCCTTGGTATTCTTTGGATATCCCACAAACTTGCACTGTACTGAGCGTGCCTCGAGTTTGTCCGCATGCTGCTTTTTGACAAAAGATGGACATCCCCATTTCTTAATGTGCTTAAGATAGGGTTTCTTCCCACACCACATCTGATATGGTGTGGTAGGCACAGTCTTAGTTGGAACTCGGTTCAAAAGGTATGCAGCTGATTCTAGTGCATATCCCCAGAATGATCGCAGTAACTCAGCGTTACTCATCATGGAACGTACCATATCCAATAGAGTGCGGTTCCGTCTCTCCGATACACCGTTATGTTGCGGAGTGTACGGAGGAGTAAGCTGAGAGAGAATTCCATTCTCTTTTAAGTAATCCAGGAACTCAGCACTTAAGTATTCACCACCTCGATCAGATCTCAGTGTCTTGATACTTTTGCCTGTTTGTTTTTCTACTTCATTCTTATATTCCTGGAATTTTCCAAAGGCTTCGGATTTATGTTTCATTAAGAAGACATATCCGTACCTTGAAAAGTCATCCGTAAAGTAATGAAGTAAGAATAACCGCTTCGCGCATGCGTAAACATTGGACCGCAAACGTCGCTGTGTACGAGTCCCAAGAGCTCGCTTGCTCTTTCTCTGTGTCCAGTGAATGGAGTCTTTGTCATCTTTCCTTTGAGACAGGATTGACAAGTTGCATATGATTGATATTCGAACGGATCCAAATATACTTCTGTATGTAACTTCGTCAACCTTCTCTCATTTATGTGACCCAGTCTACAATGCCATAAGAAAGCCTGATTTGTTTCCGGAGACTTTCTTTTGTGTGTATTCTGGACATTGAAAATCTGTGGTTGGTTTAATACGTATATACCATTGCTTAATGTACCTGACCCAATCAAAACTTGATTAAGGTGAATGTTCACAACATTACTTACAAATGCAAATTCATAACCTTCTTTAGATAATAAAGATACAGATATGATATTACAGGTTGCATTGGGTACAAAATAACAATCACGCAAAACCAAAACGTGTCCATCTGACAACCCCAGGTGATAGTCCCCCACGGACTCAGCATCCATGCCAGCTCCGTTTGCAACTCTGAGGGTCATATCACCTGCCTTCAAAAACCTTACGCCTTCTCAGTGCCTGTAAATAATTACAGATATGAGATCCTGATCCGGTATCCAATACCCAGGATGTAGAGTTTATTGATAGACAGTTTTCAATAACATATACACCTGAAGCTGAAGCCGCAACTTGCTTCAGATCCTGGTTTCTGGCCTTCCAAGCCCTGCAATCCTTTTTCCAGTGTCTACTCTTGTGATAGTAAAAGCATTCTTCCTTTCCCACAAGCTTTCCCGTTACCTTTGTTGCCTTTGTCTTTCCCTTCGTATCCACTTTACTAACACCGCCCCTTGGTTTGGCGGGGGCTTTCTTCTTCTTTCCCTTGGCTCTCGCGTTGGACCTAGAAGAGAAAGATCCTTTTACAAACAAAGTGGATGTTTCCCTACCTTTCTGTAGGGTGCCCTCTGCACTCCTCAGCATGTTGAGGAGTTCTGAATGTTCAACTTCTATTTCTTGCAAGTTGAAGTTCAGGATAAACTGGGCGTAAGTGGAAGGAAGGGACTGGAGAATCAAGTCCGTGTAGAGCTCGTTCTCTAACGTGGTCCCAAGATCCGCGAGCTCCTCAATGAAGCCAATCATCTTAAGCACGTGTTCCGCTATCGATGATCCGACGGCCAATCTCGCCGAAAACAGCTTTTTCGAGACTTCGTATCTGGCGATACGGGATTGCTCTCCATACAGTTCTTTTGTATGGAGAAATATGGATTCAAGGTCCATATTCTCGTGCCTCCTCTGATGTTCATTGTCCATAGAGGCAAGCACGAGGCACTTGGCCTTCGCGCAATCGATTTCCCAGGTCTTATGGATTTCCTTATCCGCGACGCTGGTTTTGGGACATGGGACAGGGGGAGCTTTGGTGGTAGGGAGATAACCCAACTTGTCATTAGTGATTGCCATTTTGACATTCCTGAGCCAATCTTTGTAGTTCGGCCCTGTCAGTATGTTTTTATCTAGTAGTAACTTAAGTCCAGTCATGATGATTGGTCGCTGCAATTAGGAGGGAGAGAAGAAACACTTTAGCATGATGCTCTTGCAAGTTTAGAGTGGTTTTTAATTTGTCTAAACAGGATGGCTCCCACTGTCTCTCGAATCCCTCCTCAAACCAAAAAGGAAGAATTAGTCAGGATCAATCTCACCGTACAATACTTGCTTAACCGTTCAGCCAGGCTAGTGTCGGTACTTCGAGGGAGGTTTTCCAACACTTTCGCGAAGTTCCTTAATTAAATAACCTCTTTTCCCTGTGGGCGAAGCCCCGCTAACACCTTTCTAGACACCTACTTGGTTTATAGCATTGATCGTTAAGTGAGAAATTTCCCGAGGAGTAGCATATACTCACAGTAGGATCGGGATCCAAATATCATTGCGTGACAAAAATGAAGGAATCCTACCAGAATCATCACACTCCAAATGGTATGCAGTGCTAGCAAGTTTAAGTTTCTTTTGAAACTCCCGATGTGGATTTTTGCCCCATGCTCTTATGACCTTGACTTTGGCCAACAAATCATAAGTCACATGTCAAGTTCTACTCGTCATTCTCCAGGTTAATTTGAACCCACCTGTACCTACCCTTGACTTTGGCCAACAAGGCAGTACGACTATCCCAAACCAACACATCTATCTATGTTGCACATGAATACCCAATAGCTACCAATCACTATGCCTTGACTTTGGCCAACAAACATGAATCCTATTGACTATCCATGTGAAACGACGGAGGGCTACGAATGGTTTTGGCGAAACCGTGAACGTAGTTAACTTGATATAATCGATGGAACGAGATAGCTTTTAAAAGGAGTGGCTTAAGCTCCGCGTTTAAAAGTTGTTTTTGAAAAGAAACCGAGTGGTTTTGAAAGTGTTCCAACGACTCAACTTTGGTTTATTTTCTTGCATTAGTTTAATGCGTCCCATCATTTAATCCTACCATTGCAGAAAACAACGAAAATATGACGTACGCATATGCCATCCGCATTCGCCACGGGCCCCCGTCATTACCCGTTAGGTTACTTAACTAACGACAGAGCGAGGGCTGGACTAGCGCGGATGCAAAACATAAGCAACGCCTAAATAGATATCATATATAGATATACACATTTGTCACATGCAATGATAGCCATTCCAGATCACAGATGAACACATTGGATATACTAGGAATCTGCAATCCGTACGAGCCTGTAACGAAGAGCGGATTACACGGTCGCGATGAATAGCCAAGACCCCACCCTAGACCCCTACGGGTGCGGCAAACTACCCGCCAAGTACTCGAAGAGAAGCAACCTCCCTCAACACTGTGAGTAGGCCACTCGGCACTTCGAGATACCCGGTAGTTTGTGCACCCCACCTTGGGTCTATCCTAGGAGCAAAAACAGTAAAAGAAATTATACAATGACTGTAGGGTTCCTAGGCACCCTAATGAGGTTATACAAGGCATCGAACATGCCAAATTAAAAATTCTAGGTGCCGAAAACCCTAAACTACGGATCGTTTGCTAGATTTCTAGGCGAAAAACAATCTAGTTAACAACTTAACTAATGGGATATCGGAAATACAACCTTTGTAGATCCGTTTGTCCATCTCCATAGCTCCGCAACGAAGTCCCCTCGCTTTCCAAATGAGTTCCCGGGCTCTAGCGTCGGCTTCGTCGGAGAATGGGCAAGCTAGGTCGTCGATGTCCATGCCGAAGATGATCTACATCGAGGCATCGCTAAATCAAGCTCCGACTTCACCAAGTCAAGAAACTTGTGAAGTAAACACACTCTACTACTTGGCAAGAGGTATAGGATGAAGAAATAGGAAGTGGGTAGACTTTAGATTTGGATTTCTCACACTCTTCATCAATCCACCATTGATGAAGTTTGGTTTTCTTCACTTGAAGGAAAAAATGAAGAAGAAGAAGAAGAATGTTATTATGATAAGAATAATAAAATAAAATGAGAAAAGAAATTCATTCTTATCATAATTGAACCATAGTTAGGTGTAGAGAATCAATCATGGTTTAGTGGAATGGTTAGGTTAAGCATGAGACAAAAATGGTTACAAGGTTAAAGACTTCATGAAGCTTCATGAAGCATTTAAAGAAAGCCACCATTTTCTCATGCTCATTTTCTATTCCAAAAAGAATAACCAAATAAATAAATAAATGAATAATCAAATAGTAAACCCTAACCATTCCATTAACCAAGGTTTAATTCTATACACTTAACTAAAAAGGCATGTATCATCAAACATGATACAAGCAAGTGCACAAAATCATATCGCATATGCAATGCGCACACTCGAGTGAGAAAATCCATTTAAAGTGAACCGATACTAGTTAATGCAAAGTAATATATCAAATATATAATTATGCATTAAATCATTAAATCAACACTTGATTTAACGATCCGGTCATGTCGCACACTACCGACTAGTATATAATGTATCGGCTTATCGAATCAACGCTTGAATCGATAACTAGGTTATATCGCATACAACCATTCGACACATTGATCGCGAGAATGAAATACGGTATCACATACACGCATTATTCTCGGTCCCGCACATATCTCATATGCGCTCCTATTTCGTTTCGCTTGAGCCAGGAAACCTCTGTGTAGGACTCTAAAGACTCGTCAATACGCCGGCAGCAGGTGATGATCATATCAAACACCCACAAGCCGCAAGCGGTCTGCTAAACGTAACGGCCACCCGGGTATTAAGCGATCAGAAGATCGACGAGCAAGCCCGCTCACACTCCAGTGAATCCAACCAGTAACACTACCGTACAGTCCGGTCTGATCGTCTGATATGTCGCATATCTCGCCTAGAGGTGGTAAACGTCAGACCCCAATAGCTCGATAAGTCATGTCGATATGAGGTCTATAACAATTCGAGAAACTACTGGTAACACTTACCAGTAAATCTCAGCAACCCTGGCCAGGGATTTCCTGTTATAGCCAATCGAACACAGCGCAACATCAACCCCCTATACCGGGAGAGACGAATCCCCTCCTATCGCTCATTGCCTCCATGTGACTCGGGACTGTACCCAAAAACCACCATTTTGCACGCCCTCTTGGACGTGGTAAGATGGAAATCAAAGCACAGTGGGAACCACACAAGACTCTATGACGATCTCGGGTCAACAGACTACTCTGTACCAGTGTCACCAGAGAACTGCCATCTGACGTGAGGTATAATACCATCTGGGAGTTCTCGGCGAGTCCGTCCAGTGTACCCAGTCTCTACTGAGCACCCGTATATCATCTCCGATGTCAAACACCAATGGATATGGGATCATCCATCGCCCATCTGTATGGGTCGAGAAGGTACACGCTAGTCTACTCTGGTATATCGATGCCCCATCTCGATACACCCACGACTAGGGACTTTGAAGGATGTACTTATGGACTACCATGTCCCCACTAGTATGATCTGCATCATAGTCTAGGTAGTCAAGTACACATCCTAAGGGCTTTACCAACATGTAACAGAGAGACAATCAGTGTACACGTTAAAGTAAAGAGTAACCAGATAGCATACTATCATGTCGAGCAAGAAAGTCCTCCCTATATATGTCCCAGCATCCACTACAATATACATCCAATGTACAGTAATGGCCTCTAGGGCATACATATAACTAACAATCTCCCACTTGCACTAGGGCCATCTGTAGCAGTGGTTGTAGTATCTCATACTCAACCATCCAATAAAAGTCTCTCTCTGGGAATAGGCCTTCGTGAGTGGATCCGTTGCGTTTTCCTCTAAGTCTGCTCTCCTTGCCTCGATCAACCTGGAGATCAACCATCTCCATGATCAGGTGATACCGCCTTAGAATAAGTCTGGATCACTAATGGGACCGGCGTTCCTTGGCATAAGCCACAACTCCATTGTCTCACAATGGTAGGAACGTAGTTCATCTCATAAACCATTATACATCCAAACAGCCTCTTTGGTAGCATCTTAAGTAGCGATGTATCCTGCCTATATCGTCTAGTATGTCACGGTATCTAGCTTGGAACTCTTCCAACATACCGTCCCTTTAGTGAGGGTAAAGATAATGCCTGCGCCTGACATTCAGTCATCTTTATCACTCTGGAACCCATCCAGTGATTCTCCCCAGGATCGATTGATACCATCTCACTACTACTAGTGAGATTCCTAACATCCAATTAGATTTATCTCATAGATCCAAAACCAGGATTTAGTAGGTATCATATTGATTCTACACTGAGAACCTTGGTGATAAACGGAGATTGATCGAGCGTAGCATAGGAAACTCCTTTCTTATCAAGAGTATGTCATCCACGTACTCTACGAGGATCACCACCATACTCCCTACTACCTTTTTGTTTATACAAGGTTCATCTACCATTTTGATGATGTCAACTTCTTTGACTAATCCATCAAAATAGATGTTTCAACTCCGCGATGCCTGCTTTATCCTATAAAGCATCTTGTTCACGTTTCCGCTGCTCCCACTGTCTACGAAGCCCTCTGGCTGTGTACTTATAGACGCACTCTTCTAAAACATCATTTAGAAAAGGAGTCATGACACCCAACCACCAGATATCGTAGTCATGGTATGTAGCCGTGGCAAGTAGGATCTGGATGGACTTAAGCATAGATACTAGAAAAGGTTTCATCATTATCCACACCTGGTTGATGACGAAAACCTTTAACAAGTCTAGCTTTGAAAGTCTCAACTTTTCCATGTACACCAAGTAATCTTCTCAAGATATACTTGCTCCTGATGGGGATTTAACCCTTCAGATATAGCAACTAAAGTCCATACTTTGTTGGTGTATAAGGATTCCATCTCAGATCACTAAGCATCCAGCCATTCTTACAGAGTCTTACTCCTGATGGCCAGCTCGAAACTAGTTGGGTCATCATCTCATGATGCATTCCTCGCTCCCACTGTCATAGAGAAATAGAAGTATCTCTCAGGTAGGTGAGGAACCCTACTAGATCGGCGGAGAGGCTGAGGTTCGTTGGAATCTACTGAATCCATTGGCTCTATCAAATCATCTGCTGCAGTTTGTATAGCTGGAACATTTCCAGTTGTACATAACAGACCTTGCCTCGAGCTTGTCCGGATTTTGCTTTTAGACATAGGCCGGACAACCCCAAATCTTAACTAACTTAAGATATGGGCTCTTCCCCTTCCATATCATATATGAAGTGCTAGGCAACTGATTTGATTCGAACCCTATTCAATAGGTATGCAGCTTCATAAGTGCATAACTCCTAAAAGGAAATAGGTAACTCAGTATTACTCATCATAGAGCACACCATATCATATAGGGTGTGATTGCTCCGCCCCGATATACCATCGTGCTATGGTGTATTCGGAGGAGTAATGCCGAGAGAGAATCTCATTCTCCTTTAGAATAGTCCAGGAATTCCGTGCTCAAGTATTCTCCTCCTTGATCTCATCAAAGGACATAATACTTCTACCCGTATTGGTTCTCTACTTCTAACTTATATTCTATGAATATCTCAAAAGGTTCGGACTTGTGTTTCAACAGGAACATATGTCTGAATCTAAAGAGATCATCAGAGAACGTAATGAAGTACAAAGAACCGGTCTTGGTATGTGTAGACAGGAGACCTTACATACATCAACATGTATCATCCCAAGAGTTCACTAACTCTTTCTCTGTTTCTAGTAAACGGAGCTATGGTCATCTTATCTTTGTGACATGACTGGCGAGTTTCACAAGATGTAAATTCAAACTGATTTAAATATGCATCTAAATGTAACTTCAGCTAGTCGGGTCGCATTGATATGACCTAGTCTACAATACCTCAAGAAGGATTCGTTCATTTCTGAACTCTTCCTCTTGTGTGTGTTCCGAATACTAAGAACTGTAGTTTGATTTAGAACATCAATGCTTTTAGATAACGTGCCTGAACCGATCAACTTTTGATATAGGAAATGTTCAAAACATTATCCAACAATACAAAATTATATCCTTTCTTTACTAATAAAGAGAATAATATGATTTTGTATATCAGGTTCGGTATCTAATAACATTCGTTCAGAATCAATGTATCGGTAATACAGGGTGACAGTGACCAACAGACTTGGATGCAACACTTGCCCCGTTTTCTGCCTCATGAAACTTATCACCCGATCTCAGTTTTTCTACCCTTTTGTAGCCCTATGTAACATCTTACATATCTGGGATCCTGATCCGGTATCATATACCAAGGATGCGGAGGATACTGAGAAACAGTTCTGTATAATGAACACACCCGAAGATGATGCATCAGCATGCACTCTCTTCGTTTGGGCGGCACGGGAAATCTGGTATTCCCCAATTTCCTGCTCTGTCTTATAACAATTATAAGTTGGAGCGGGACCAACGTTCCCCAGCTCAGTATAACAAGCGGGTTCGGTCAATAATCCGTATTATTATCTTGATTAAGGCGTGACATGGTCGCTACCAGGAGAGAGAGAGAAGAAAACACTCAGCGTGCGCTCTTGCAAGAATAGATTGGTTTTTATTTTATCTAATCAGGATGGCTCCCACTGCTTTTTATCAAATCTTCCTTCAAACCCTAAAAGGAAAGACTAGCCGGGATTAATTACACACTACAAGTTCGCCGATCTTTCAGCCAGGCCAGTGTCGGTACTTTGAGGGAGGTCCCCCGTGCTTTCGCACGAACCTAATTAATGTAAACCTCGTTTTCCCAGAGGCGTAACCTCGTTGACACCTTTCTAGACATCTACTAGATTGGCTAATTGTAATGTATAAAACTCTCCCAGGAGTAACTCTTACTCACAGCGGGTATTGGGATCCAACTATCTCATAGAAGGTACGCAATCTCATTGCAAATTTCAACACTTGAAATTCCCGATAATATTTTGCCCCTAGCGTCCTATGACCTTGACGCAGGCCAACAAACCATAGTCCGCTAGTCAAGTTCAACCCGTCATTTCCTGATTGAATTAAACCCACCCGCACGACCCTTGACGCAGGCCAACAAAGTCGCACGACTACCCTAATCCAATCTGCATCATATGCATAAGCAGATAAATACTAGTTAGCTACCGCACACTACGCCTTGACGCAGGCCAACAAACGTAGCACGAATACTAACTACCACTTATCTGAAATGACGGAGGGCTACGACAGGTTTTTCTGAAAACCTATTGCGTAATGAACTTGATATCGTTGTAGAATCAAATGATTTTAAAATGGAGTGTTTTTGAAGCTTTTCTAGTTTTGCTAAAGGAGTCACTCCCGGTGAAGGGATCGACTGTCCTTTCCTCGTCGAATGAGGTGCGGGATATATCACATATATCACTGTGCAAAGCAGAAACTCTTAAAAGCAATCAAAAGACAAACCGAGGGTGTAGCATCTGCCAGTTATTGCTAAAGGAGTCACTCCCGGTGAAGGGATCTCGGTCCTTTCCTCATCGAATAAGGTGCAGGATATATCACATATACCGCTGTGCAAAGCAAGAACTGTAGCTACCTGTTTTATTTTGAAATTCGATTCTACAACATCTTAGGTTTCTTTTATTTCATTAATCACATTAATGAAGTCCCATCATTTAAGTACCTAAACATCACAGATAGATATGACGTACACTTATGCCATCCGCATTCACCTCGATGTCCCCTCGTGCACCGTTAGGTTAGGTAACTAACGACAGAGCAGGGCAGGGCTAGCGCGGGTGTAAAACATAAGTAACGTCTATATAATATATCATATATACTATATACTATATCTATCACAGAATATCACATGATCACATCACAGATATCGCAGCAGAAGAAACATATGAAATATTGGATATACTAGGACGTCCGTGTTTTCAATATGAGCCAGTATAAAACACGGATTCCACGGTCGTGATGAATAGCCAAACCCACACCCCTAGACCCCTACGAGAGCGGCAAGCAACCCTACCAATTCTAGGGTTAGGAGACCCGGACTCGACTCCTCGAGTTGGTCTCCCACTGGACCCCAGAACCCGGTTACTTGTGCCCTCCTCCTCGGGTCTATCCTAGTGCGGAAAAGTAAATAATATACAACGGGTAACAACTTCCGCAACCTAGAAGTGCCCCAATAAAAGAATATTACATACAAGTTTTTACATGAATGAAAATGAAAAACACTCATCTCACATAAAAACCCCCGGCTATTCAAACACGACGATCCAATATAACATATCCAGCAACACATAACATCACATGTCATCAACGTAAGTAAATATGCGCATCCCAATTGTCGTTGACATATAGCAACGAAACCGGCGATGTCACATATTACACTTACGGTCACAGAAAAGAAAGTGTAAAACTACAACAGCTGGAATCCGCAACCACCTCAGACATCGCATGCCTGACCAAATGAATTACTTAGACATCGCATGCCTAACAATTATAAACCCCGCATTTTAGTCTCAAAATCGAAAACTCTTTTCAATATCAAGTCGGGCAATTCAACAAGATTCCCGACATCCTGATCGAATACTCGTCGCAAACTTCAGTAGGCGGCCGCACCCCCGACGCCGTCGACGAAGTGAACCAAGGCGGAACACCGCTACCGCGAGCACCCGAACGGATGCTTTCGGCGACGGGGTTCTCCTACAGTCACTTGGTCGGGGCTATTGAGTGAGGCTGTCTATTAAGTTTACCCGGCGAATATCCGCGTACGCTACGTGATTGCGACGGACTTTTGATCACATCAAAATTCCGTGGCAACAGATCAAGTGAGACTAAAGTGCTGTGTTTATAACATTCATTCAGTTATCACATAACTTTTGTGAATTCCAATTATTGTATCCCATTCCAGATAAACAGAAAATGTTAAACTTTTCGATCGAACAGTCAAACACCCAAGTTTTCCCGATACAGATCAACACATGAAATAAGTCTAACAACATTCAGTTCGTGCCTCAGTACCAACGGTCCAGCCGTAGAAGGGTCAAGCCAACGCCTCACGTGTGGCACGCCGTACTGCCCTAAACCCGAAGGTTCAAAGGGCAGTTCAAGACGGTCACATAATCGAGTTAAGGTTTGTTGTCTTCTAGAGGGTCCATCGCGTTACTTGCACTACTTAGAACGTCGTTAAACATCGGAAAAATCCAACACTTGGAAATTTCCCGACAGGGGAAAAATTGGGTATTTATATCCGGTCGAACTTTTTAACATATTCTAAAATTTATCCGGAAAGCCAAATAGACAAAATTTGATACCCCGATCGAAACACCGAATCCCCAAAACAACTCCAGAAAATTCAACACTTGAAAAAATATCAAAAATACCCAGGAAAACCAGCACTGCATATTATTGATTACTGTACAAATTTGGATGCCGCAAACGACAAAACGGCCACGGTTCCGCCGCACGAGCCATGCTCGTGCCGCGGAAACGCGGCGCATTAATGGAATCAGGCACACGAATTTTGCAGTATCCCTTAGAATTGCCTGCTGAGTTTACTGAATATTTTTAATATGGAAAAATCCTAATTTTTGAAAAAAGGACAGAGAGCATGTTTTGAGACGGGTTTCGGGTTCGTACGGGTTTCAGATTCCGTCTGGACTTCGCCTAAGGCTCTAGCTAGGCTCTGATACCACTGTAGGGTTCCTAGGTACCCTAATGAGGTTATACAAGGTATCAAACTTGCCAAATTAAAAATTCTAGGTGCCGGAAACCCTAAACTACGGATCGTTTGCTAGATTTCTAGGCGAAAAACAATCTAGTTAACAACTTAACTAATGGGATATCGGAAATACAACCTTTGTAGATCCGTTTGTCCACCTCCATAGCTCCACAACGAAGTCCCCTCGCTGTCCAAATGAGTTCCCGGGCTCTAGCGTCGGCTTCGTCGGAGAATGGGCAAGCTAGGTCGTCGATGTCCATGCCGAAGATGATCTACGTCGAGTCATCGCTAAATCAAGCTCCGACTTCACCAAGTCAAGAAACTTGTGAAGTAAACACACTCTACTACTTGGCAAGAGGTAGAGGATGAAGAAATAGGAAGTGGGTAGACTTTAGATTTGAATTTCTCACACTCTTCATCAATCCACCATTGATGAAGTTTGGTTTTCTTCACTTGAAGGAAAAAATGAAGAAGAAGAAGAAGAATGTTATTATGATAAGAATAATAAAATAAAATGAGAAAAGAAATTCATTCTTATCATAATTGAACCATAGTTAGGTGTAGAGAATCAATCATGGTTTAGTGGAATGGTTAGGTTAAGCATGAGACAAAAATGGTTACAAGGTTAAAGACTTCATGAAGCTTCATGAAGCATTTAAAGAAAGCCACCATTTTCTCATGCTCATTTTCTATTCCAAAAAGAATAACCAAATAAATAAATAAATGAATAATCAAATAGTATACCCTAACCATTCCATTAACCAAGGTTTAATTCTATACACTTAACTAAAAAGGCATGTATCATCAAATATGATACAAGCAAGTGCACAAAATCATATCGCATATGCAATGCGCACACTCGAGTGAGAAAATCCATTTAAAGTGAACCGATACTAGTTAATGCAAAGTAATATATCAAATATATAATTATGCATTAAATCATTAAATCAACACTTGATTTAACGATCCGGTCATGTCGCACACAACCGACTAGTATACAATGTATCGGCTTATCGAATCAACGCTTGAATCGATAACTAGGTTATATCGCATACAACCATTCGACACATTGATCGCGAGAATGAAATACGGTATCACATACATGCATTATTCTCGGTCCCGCACATATCTCATATGCGCTCCTATTTCGTTTCGCTTGAGCCAGGAAACCTCTGTGTAGGACTCTAAAGACTCGTCAATACGCCGGCAGCAGGTGATGATCATATCAAACACCCACAAGCCGCAAGCGGTCTGCTAAACGTAACGGCCACCCGGGTATTGAGCGATCAGAAGATCGACGAGCAAGCCCGCTCACACTCCAGTGAATCCAACCAGTAACACTACCGTACAGTCCGGTCTGATCGTCTGATATGTCGCATATCTCGCCTAGGGGTGGTAAACGTCAGACCCCAATAGCTCGATAAGTCGTATCGATATGAGGTCTATAACAATTCGAGAAACTACTGGTAACACTTACCAGTAAATCTCAGCAACCCTGGCCAGGGATTTCCTGTTATAGCCAATCGAACACAGCGTAACATCAACCCCCTATACCGGGAGAGACGAATCCCCTCCTATCGCTTATTGCCTCCATGTGACTCGGGACTGTACCCAAAAACCACCGTTTTGCACGCCCTCTTGGACGTGGTAAGATGGAAATCAAAGCACAGTGGGAACCACACAAGACTCTATGACGATCTCGGGTCAACAGACTACTCTGTACCAGTGTCACCAGAGAACTGCCATCTGACGTGAGGTATAATACCATCTGGGAGTTCTCGGCGAGTCCTTCCAGTGTACCCAGTCTCTACTGAGCACCCGTATATCATCTCCGATGTCAAACACCAATGGATATGGGATCATCCATCGCCCATCTGTATGGGTCGAGAAGGTACATGCTAGTCTACTCTGGTATATCGATGCCCCATCTCGATACACCCACGACTAGGGACTTTGAAGGATGTACTTATGGACTACCATGTCCCCACTAGTATGATCCGCATCATAGTCTAGGTAGTCAAGTACACATCCTAAGGGCTTTACCAACAAGTAATAGAGAGACAATCTGTGTACACGTTAAGGTAAAGAGCAACCAGATAGCATACTATCATGTCGAGCAAGAAAGTCCTCCCTATATATGTCCCAGCATCCACTACAATATACATCCAATGTACAGTAATGGCCTCTATGGCATACATATAACTAACAATGACGGCTACAACCCCATCCCGGTTGTGCGGCCATATAAATAATATTACATCAATTACAAATTACATGAATTGAAAGAAAAAGAAAACTCTCATCTCACAACCCCCAGCTATTCATCCGCGACAATCCAATGAATTCATATACACATACCATCAACATTACAGATCACAGATATGTTTAACCCCCACTAATCGACGTATAGCGATTAGCAGACGTTCAATACATATATCACATCACAGATATAACCCGTTAGCTTAACTCTTTAGAAGTTCGATCAAAATACGGATTTTTAAACCCCAAAAACAAATTTTGCTTTCTGTAAAATCTGGGCAGAAAAAACAAATTGTAAAAATCCCAAAACACCCCCAGAAAAACACTGTAGGAAAATTGTGCCACAACCGAGTCAACACGGCCGCGGATCAGCGGCGGGAGCATGGTCCTGCCGCAGTTCCGCGGCGTCTTGACCGAGTCAGTGGACCATTTTTCTTGCTTGTTTTTTAAAAACCCTGAGCCGATTTTTAGTACATGATTTATTATTTTTTGAACAGGAAAAAAAATAGGCAGAAAGTATACATTTCGGGCATGTTTCGTGACTTTTTCTCCGATCGAACTTCTAGTTACTTTGCTAACATGTTAGATAGTGTTTAACTAGGTTATGATACCACTGTAAGTCCACGTTACCTCTCCCGGTTCTTTCGGGCTTGCGGAAATGATGAAAAACGATTTTTCTTTTAGTGGTAACATGGACTCAAAATACGGATCTTTGTTAAACAACTATCTAACAACCTAACTAGGAGTTTTACCTACTCGGTTAGGAGTTATACCTTAACTTGAACTCCTTCTCTTGGACTCCTAGTGGTGGTCGGATGGTTCTCTCCTCGTCGTCTCTTTGTGCCGAAGATGGTGTTAGTTATATGTATGCCCTAGAGGCCATTACTGTACATTGGATGTATATTGTAGTGGATGCTGGGACATATATAAGAAGGACTTTCTTGCTCGACATGATAGTACGCTATCTGGTTGCTCTTTATCTTAACATGTATACTTTCTGTCTCTCTGATTACATGTTGATAAAGCCCTTAGGATGTGTACTCGACTTCCAGGACTATGATGCAGATCATACTAGTGGGCCCTGGGTAGTCAATGAGTACATCCTTCATTGTTCCTAGTCGAGGGAATATCGAGACGGGGCATCGATATTCCAGAGTAGACTAGCGCATATCTTCTCGACCCATGCGATGGGCGATGGATGATCCCATATCCATTGGTGTTTGACATCGAAGATGGTATGCGGGTGCTCAGTGGAGACTGGGTACACTGAACGGACTCTCCGAGAACTCCCAGATGGTATTATACCTCACGTCAGATGGCAGTTCTCTGGTGACACTGGTACAGCTTAGTCTGTTGACCCGAGATCGTCATAGAGTCTTGTGTGTCTCCCACTGTGCTTTGATTTCCACCCTACCACGGCTCTACTGAGTTGTGCAAACAGGTGGTTTTTGGGTACAGTCCCGATTCACATGGAGGCAATGAGCGATAGGAGGGGATTCGTCTCTCCCGGTATTGGGGGTTGATGTTGTGCTATGCTCGACTGGCCATAACAGGAAATCCCTGGCCAGGGTTGCAGTGATATACTGGTAAGAGTTATCAGTAGTTTCACGAATGTTATGGACCTCAAGTCGGCATGACTTATCGAGCTATTGGGGTCTGACGTTTACCACCCCTAGGCGAGATATGCGACATATCAGACGAACAGACCGGAATATACGGTAAGTGTTACGGGTTGGATTCACAGGAGTGTGAGCGGGCTTGCTCGTCGATCTTCTGATCGCTCAATACCCGGGTGGCCGTTACGTTTGGCAGACCGCTTGCGGCTTGTGGGTGTTTGATATGATCATCATCCGCTGCCGGCGTATTGACGAGTCTTTAGAGTCCTACACAGAGGTTTCCTGGCTCAAGTGAAACGAAATAGGAGCGCATATGAGATATGTGCGGGACCGAGAATAATGCGTGTATGTGATACCGTATTCCATTCTCGCTATGAATGTATCGATTGGTTATATGCGATGTAACCTAGTTATCGAATCAAGGATTGATTCGATAAGCCGATACATAGGATACTAGTCGGTTTATATGCGATATGACCGGATCGTTAAATCAAATGTTGATTTAATGATTAAATGTATAATTTTATATTTGATATATCACTTTGCATTAACTAGTATTGGTTGACTTTAAAAGGATTTTCTCACTTGAATTGTGCAAGTTGTATATGTGATATATTTCTTTGTGCACATGATTGTATCATGTTTGATGATACATTCTTGTTTGGTTTTGTGTAAAGTATTAAACCATGGTTAGTTAGTGATTAGGGTTTCATCTTATTCATTTATCTTTTTATTTTATTTATTTCAAAAGAAAAAGATAAAGATAAATGAATGGTTGAATCTTTTGTTTTTAGTTGAAGTTTCTTGAAACTTTGACTAAGTCATTCTTTTGTCCTTTTGCTTAACCCTAACCATTTAACTAACCTAAGTTAATTCTCTACACTTAAATATAGTTGAAGTCATGATAAGTATTGATTTAATTATCTCATTTTTAATTAACTTATCATATCTTCTTCTTCTTCTTCATCTTCTTAAAAATGAAGAAAGCTTGCTACTCCAATGGCAAGTCATGAAATCTAGTGAGAAATCCAAAACTAAAGTTTACCCACTTCCTATTTCTTCATCCTCTACCTCTTGCCAAGTAGTATAGGGTGTTTCCTTCACAAGTTTTTCCGACTTGGTGAAGTTGGAGCTTGTTCTAGCGATGCCTCGACGTAGATCATCTTCGGCATCGAACCGACGATCAAGCCCGCCCATTCTTCGATGATGCCGACGCTAGAGCCCAAGACATGATTTGGACAGCGAGGGGACTTCATTGCGGAGCTGTGGAGGTGGTGGACCGGATCTACAAAGGTTGTATATCCGTTCCCTTAGTTAAAATGTTAACTAGTTTGCTTATTTCGCCTAAATATCTAGTAAACGATCCGTAGTCGGGTTTGTAGGCACCCGTAAAATTTGATTTGTGCATGTTTGATCACTTGTGAGACTTCACTAGAGTGCCTAGGAACCCTTCAGTGGTATCAGAGCCTAGCTAGAGCCTTAGGCGAAGTCCCGACGGAATCTGAAGTCCGATCGAACCGAAACCCGACCCAAAAATTGCTCTCTGGATTTTTTTCTAAAATGCGGATTTTTGTGAATTAAAAATTTCTAGAAAATACATAAAATAAAACTAAGAATTACGGTGCAAACTCAGGCGAATAATTCATTTGAACGGCGGCGGAACCGCGGCAGAAGCACTGCTTCTGCGGCGGTTCCGCGGTTCCATGGTGACGTCATCGTACCTTTTCTGCACAGTAATTCCTATTATTTTATGCTGAGTTTTCTGGGAATATTTAAAATTTATTCCAGAGTTGAATTTTCTGGGCTTGTTTTGGGGGATTCGGTGTTTCGATCGGAGTGTCTAATTTTGTCAGTGTGACTTTCCGGGTATTTTTAGAATATGTTAAAAAGTTCGACCGGATATAAATACCCACTTTTTCCCCTGCCGGGAAATTTCCAATTGTTGGATTTTTCCGTAGTTTAACGACGTTCTAAGTAGTGCAAGTAACGCGATGGACCCTCTAGAAGACAACAAACCTTAACTCGATTATGTGACCGTCTTGAACTGCCCTTTGAACCTTCGGGTTTGGGGCAGTACGGCGTGCCACATGTGAGGCGTTGGCTTGACCCATCTACGGCTGGACCGTTGCTACTGAGGCACGAACTGAATGTTGTTAGACTTATTTCATGTGTTGAGTAGTATCGGGAAAACTTGGGTGTTCGATTGTTAGATCGAAAATTTTAGCATTTTCTATTTATCCGGAATGTGATACAATAATTGGAATTCGCAAATTGTTATGAGATAACGTAATGAATATTATAAACATAGCAGTTTAGTCTTACTTGATCGGTTGCCACGGAATTTTGATGTGATCAAAAGTCCGTCGCAATCACGTAGCATACGCGGATACTCGCCGGGTAAACATAATAGACAGCCTCACTCCATAGCTCCGACCAAGTGACTGTAGGAGAACCTCGTCGCCGAAAGCATCCGTTCGGGTGCTCGCGGTAGCGGTGTTCCGCCTTGGTGCACTTCGTCGACGGTATTAGGGGTGCGGCCGTCTACTGAAGTTTGCGACGAGCATTCGATCAGAATGTCGGGGATCCTGTTGAATTACCCGACTTGATATTGAAAAGAGTTTTCGATAATGAGACTAAAATACGGGGTTTATAATTGTTAGGCATGCGATGTCTAAGTAATTCATTTAGTCAGGCATGCGATGTCTGAGGTGGTTGCGGATTCCAACTGTTGTAGTTTTACACTTTCTTTTCTGTGACCGTAAGTGTAATATGTGATATCGCCGGTTTCGTTGCTATATGTCAACGACAATTGGGATGCGCATATTTACTTACGTTGATGACATGTGATGTTATGTGTTGCTGGATATGTTATATTGGATCGTCGTGTTTGAATAGCCGGGGGTTTTTATGTGAGATGAGTGTTTTTCATTTTCATTCATTTAAAAACTTGTATGTAATATTCTTTTATTGGGGCGCTTCCAGGTTGCGGAAGTTGTCACCGTTGTATATTATTTACTTTTCTGCACTAGGATATACCCAAGGAGGGGAGCACAAGTAACCGGGTTCTGGGGTCCAGTGGGAGACCAACTCGAGGAGTCGAGTCCGGGTCTCCTAACCCTAGAATTGGTAGGGTTGCTTGCCGCTCTCGTATGGGTCTAGGGGTGTGGGATTGGCTATTCATCATGACCGTGGAATCCGTGTTTTATACTGGCTCGTATTGAAAACACGGACGTCCTAGTATATCCAATATTTCATATGTTTCTTCTGCTGTGTTTTATCTGAGATCATGCAATGTTCTGTGGCAGATATTATATATAGTATATATGATATATTATATAGACGTTACTTATGTTTTACACCCGCGCTAGCCCTGCCCCGCTCTGCCGTTAGTTACCTAACCTAACGGTGCACGAGGGGACATCGAGGCGAATGCGGATGGCATAAGTGTACGTCATATCTATCTGTGATGTTTAGGTAATTTAAATGATGGGATATTCATTAATGAGATTAATGAAAGAAAATAAACCTAATTGATGTTGTGGAATCGAATTTCAAAATAAAACAGGTAGCTACAGTTCTTACTTTGCATCGCGGTGTTCATTGTAGAACATCCTGCTCCTTATTCGATAAGGAAAGGACCGAGATCCCTTCACCGGGAGTGACTCCTTTAGCAATAACTGGCAGATGCTACAACCCTCGGTTTGTCTTTTGATCGCTTCTATAGTTTCTGCTTTGCACAGCTATATATATGATATATCCCGCACCTCATTCGACGAGGAAAGGGCCGACGATCCCTTCACCGGGAGTGACCCCATTAGCAAAACTAGAAAAGCTTCAAAAAAACATTCCATTTAAAAACCATTTGATTCCGCAACGAGATCAAGTTCAAAGCGTCAAAGGTTTTCAAAAAACCCAGTCGCAACCCTCCGTCATTTTAGGAAGTAGAGTACTTAGTATTCGTGCTGTGTTTGTTGACCATAGTCAAGGCACAGTGTACGGTAGCTAAGTGATGTCTTCCTACACCGCATATGATGCGATTAGTTAGGACAGTCGCGTGACTTTGTTGACCTTAGTTAAGGGTCATGTGGGTGGGTCTAATTAATCACGAAATGACGGGTAGAACTTGACTAGTACTTATAATTTGTTGACCATAGTTAAGGTCATAGGTGCTAGGGGTAAAAACCTTTATCGGGAGTTTCAAGTGTTGAAATTTGCAATGAGATTGCATACCTTCTATATGATAGTTGGATCCCGATACCCACTGCGAGTAATTGTTACTCCTGGGAGATTTTTGCACTTTGCAATTAACCGATCAAGTAGGTGTCTAGAAAGGTGTCAACGGGGTTACGCCTCTGGGAAAACGAGGTTTACAGTAATTAGGTCCGTGCGAAAGCACGGGGAACCTCCCTCAAAGTACCGACACTGGCCTGGCTGAAAGATTGGCGAACTTGTAGAGTGTAATTAATCCCGGCTAGTCTTTCCTTTTAGGGTTTGAAGGAAGATTTGATAAAAACAGTGGGAGCCATCCTGATTAGATAAAATATATAACCAATCTAATCTTGCAAGAGCGCACGCAGAGTGTTTTCTCCTTTCTCTCTCCTGGTAGCGACCATATCACGCCTTAATCAAGATAATAAAACGGAATTTTGACCGAACCCGCTTGTTATACTGAGCTGGGGAATGTTGGTCCCGCTCCGACTTATAATTGTTATAAGACAGAGCAGGAAATTGGGGAATACCTAGATTCCTATGCCGCCCAAACGAAGAGAGTGCATGCTGATGCATCATCTTCGGGTGTGTTCATTATACAGAACTGTTTCTCAGTATCCTCTGCATCCTGGGTATATGATACCGGATCAGGATCCCAGATATTTAATCTGTTGCATAGGGCTACAAAAGGGTAGAAAAACTGAGAACGGGTGATAAGTTTCATGAGACAGAAAACGGGGCAAGTGTTGCAGCCAAGTCTGTCGGTCACTGTCACCCTGTATTACAAATACATTGATTCTGAACAAATGCTATTAGATTCCGAACCTGATATACAAAATCATGTCAGTCTTTTTATTAGTAAAGAAAGGATATAATTTTGTATTGATGGATAATGTTTTGAACATTTCCTATATCAAAAGTTGATCGGTTCAGGCACATTATCTAAAAGCATTGACGTTCTAAATCAAACTACAGTTCCTTGTATACAGAACACACACAAGAGGAAGAGTTCAGAAATGAACGATTCGTTCTTGAGGCATTGTAGACTAGGTAATATCAATGCGACCCGACTGGCTGAAGTTACATTTTAGATGCATATTTAAATCAGTTTGAATTTACATCTTATGAAACTTGCCAGTCATGTCACAAAGATATAATGACACTAGCTCTGTTTACTGGAAACAGAGGAAGAGTTGGTAAACTCTTGGGACTGATACATGATGATGTATGTAAAGTCTCCTGTCTACACATGCCAGGATTGGTTCTTTATACTTCATTATATTCTCTGATAATCTCTCAAGATTCAGTCATATGTTCCTGTTGAAACATAAGTCCGAACCTTTTGAGGTATTCACAGAATATAAGTTAGAAGTAGAGAACCAATAACCGGGTATAAGTATTATGTCCTATGATGAGATCAGGGAGGAGAATACTTGTGCATGGCAGTCCTGGATCATTCTAAAGGAGAATGAGATTCTCTCTCCATACTACTCCTCTGAATACACCACAGCACAACGGTGTATCAGGGCGGAGCAATTGCACAATATTAGATATGGTGTGCTCTATGATGAGTATTACTGAGTTACCTATTTCCTTTTGGGGTTATGCACTTGAGAAGCTGCATACCTATTGAATTAGGTTCGAATCAAATCAGTGCCTACCACTCCATATAAGATATGGTGCGGGAAGATCCTATCTCTTAAGTAAGTTAGGATTTGGGGTTGTCCGGCCTAATTGTTTAAAGCAAAAACCAGACAAGATCGAGGCAGGATCAGTTCTGTAGAACTGGAAAGGTTCCAGCTATACAAAACTGCAGTTGATGATTTGACAGAACCATAAGATTCTATAGTTCGCGACGAACCTCAGCCCCTCCGCCGATCTAGTAGGGTTCTTCATCCGCCTGAGAGATACCTCGGTTTCTCGATGACGGTGGGAGCAAGGATTGCATCATGAGATGATGACCCAACTAGTTTCGAGCAGGCTATCGGGAGTAGGGACTCTGTAAGAATGGCTGGATGCTTAGCAATCTGAGATGGAATCCATGTACACCAGCAAAGTATGGACTTTAGCTGCTATATCTGAAGGGTTAAATTCCCATCAGGAGCAAGTATATCTTGAGAAGATTACTTGGTGTAGATGGAAAAGTTGAGACTTTCAAAGCTAGACTTGTTAAAGGTTTTCGTCATCGACCAAGCGTGGATAATGATGAAACCTTTTTCCAGTAGCTATGCTTAAGTCTATCCAGATCCTACTTGTCACGGCTGCATACCATGACTACGATATCTGGCGGTTGGGTGTCATGACTGCTTTTCTAAATGTTGTTTTAGAAGAGTGCGTCTATAAGTACACAGCCAGAGGGCCTCGTAGACAGTGGGAGCAGCGGAAACGTGTCCAAGATGCTTTATAGGATAAAGCAGGCATCGCGGAGTTGGAACATCTGTTTTGATGGATTAGTCAAAGAAGTTGACATCATCAAAATGGTAGATGAACCTTGTATAAACAAGAAGGTAGTAGGGAGTATGGTGACGATCCTCGTAGAGTACATGGATGACATACTCTTGATAGGGAAGGAGTTTCCTATGCTACGCTCGATTAATCTCCGCTTGTCACTAGGATTCTCCATATAGGATCAAAGTGATACCTACTAAATCCTGGATTTTGGATCTATGAGATAGATCTAGATGGATGTCAAGATTCTCACTAGTTGTAGTGAGATAGTATCAATTGATCCTGGGGAGAATCACTGGAAGTGTTCCAGGGTGATAAAGACGACTGAATTTCAGTCACAGGCATTGTCTTTACCCTTAGTAAAGGGACGGTATGTTGGAAGAGTTCCAAGCTAGATACCGTGGCAAACTAGACGATAAAGGCTGGTAACATCGCTATTAAAGATACTAACAAAGAGGAAGTTTGGGTGTATATTGGTTCATAAGATGAACTAGGTTCCTGCCATTGTATGACAATGGAACTGTGGCTTTGGCCCTGGAACCCTGGTCCCATCAGTGACCCAGACAGATTCTGAGGTAGCATCACCTGATCATGGAGATAGTTGATCTCCAGGATGATCGAGGTTAGGAGAGTAGACTCAAAGGACAACACGGCGGATCCACTCACGAAGGCCCTTTTCCCAAAGAGAGACTTTTAGGGATGGTTGAGTATGTGATACTTCAACCACTGCTACAGATGGCCCTAGTGCAAGTGGGATATTGTTAGTTATATGTATGCCCTAGAGGACATTACTGTACATTGGATGTATATTGTAGTGGATGCTGGGACATATATAGGAAGGACTTTCTTGCTCGACATGATAGTACGCTATCTGGTTGCTCTTTATCTTAACATGTATACTTTCTGTCTCTCTGATTACATGTTGATAAAGCCCTTAGGATGTGTACTCGACTTCCAGGACTATGATGCAGATCATACTAGTGGGCCCTGGGTAGTCAATGAGTACATCCTTCATTGTTCCTAGTCGAGGGAATATCGAGACGGGGCATCGATATTCCAGAGTAGACTAGCGCATATCTTCTCGACCCATGCGATGGGCGATGGGTGATCCCATATCCATTTGTGTTTGACATCGAAGATGGTATGCGGGTGCTCAGTGGAGACTGGGTACACTGAACGGACTCGCCGAGAACTCCCAGATGGTATTATACCTCACGTCAGATGGCAGTTCTCTGGTGACACTGGTACAGCTTAGTCTGTTGACCCGAGATCGTCATAGAGTCTTGTGTGTCTCCCACTGTGCTTTGATTTCCACCCTACCACGGCTCTACTGAGTTGTGCAAACAGGTGGTTTTTGGGTACAGTCCCGATTCACATGGAGGCAATGAGCGATAGGAGGGGATTCGTCTCTCCCGGTATTGGGGGTTGATGTTGTGCTATGCTCGACTGGCCATAACAGGAAATCCCTAGCCAGGGTTGCAGTGATATACTGGTAAGAGTTATCAGTAGTTTCACGAATGTTATGGACCTCAAGTCGGCATGACTTATCGAGCTATTGGGGTCTGACCTTTACCACCTCTAGGCGAGATATGCGACATATCAGACGAACAGACCGGACTATACGGTAAGTGTTACTGGTTGGATTCGCAGGAGTGTGAGCGGGCTTGCTCGTCGATCTTCTGATCGCTCAATACCCGGGTGGCCGTTACGTTTGGCAGACCGCTTGCGGCTTGTGGGTGTTTGATATGATCATCATCCGCTGCCGGCGTATTGACGAGTCTTTAGAGTCCTACACAGAGGTTTCCTGGCTCAAGTGAAACGAAATAGGAGCGCATATGAGATATGTGCGGGACCGAGAATAATGCGTGTATGTGATACCGTATTCCATTCTCGCGATGAATCTATCGATTGGTTATATGCGATGTAACCTAGTTATCGAATCAAGGATTGATTCGATAAGCCGATACATAGGATACTAGTCGGTTTATATGCGATATGACCGGATCGTTAAATAAAATGTTGATTTAATGATTTAATGTATAATTTTATATTTGATATATCACTTTGCATTAACTAGTATTGGTTGACTTTAAAAGGATTTTCTCACTTGAATTGTGCAAGTTGTATATGTGATATATTTCTTTGTGTACATGATTGTATCATGTTTGATGATACATTCTTGTTTGATTTTGTGTAAAGTATTAAACCATGGTTAGTTAGTGATTAGGGTTTCATCTTATTCATTTATCTTTTTATTTTATTTATTTCAAAAGAAAAAGATAAAGATAAATGAATGGTTGAATCTTTTGTTTTTAGTTGAACTTTCTTGAAACTTTGACTACGTCATTCTTTTGTCCTTTTGCTTAACCCTAACCATTTAACTAACCTAAGTTAATTCTCTACACTTAACTATAGTTGAAGTCATGATAAGTATTGATTTAATTATCTCATTTTTAATTAACTTATCATATCTTCTTCTTCTTCTTCATCTTCTTAAAAATGAAGAAAGCTTGCTACTCCAATGGCAAGTCATGAAATCTAGTGAGAAATCCAAAACTAAAGTTTACCCACTTCCTATTTCTTCATCCTCTACCTCTTGCCAAGTAGTATAGGGTGTTTCCTTCACAAGTTTTTCCGACTTGGTGAAGTTGGAGCTTGTTCTAGCGATGCCTCGACGTAGATCATCTTCGGCATCGAACAGACGATCAAGCCCGCCCATTCTTCGATGATGCCGACGCTAGAGCCCAAGACATGATTTGGACAGCGAGGGGACTTCATTGTGGAGCCGTGGAGGTGGTGGACCGGATATACAAAGGTTGTATATCGGTTCCCTTAGTTAAAATGTTAACTAGTTTGCTTATTTCGCCTAAATATCTAGTAAACGATCCGTAGTCGGGTTTGTAGGCACCCGTAAAATTTGATTTGTGCATGTTTGATCACTTGTGAGACTTCACTAGAGTGCCTAGGAACCCTTCAGATGGATCCACCTGAAAGCTTCTACCTTTGGCTTCAACCTCAATCTTGAGGAAACTAGAACACTTGGTTTGCTAAACCTTGTATACTAGGATGAGTAGAGGAGTGTGTTGGGCTTTATCTCTATGGTTCTTGCTTCTCAACACATGAGACAATAGAACCATGAACTAGAGAGAGAGCAAGAGGAAGAAGGAGAGCTTGAGGATGAGAGAGAATGAGAATGATAGAATGAGCAAGACTTTTCTCACCCTTGCTCTCATAATCCAAAATAATCATAACCAATAATAGTAATTGAGTATCATGTGATGGTTCAAGTCAAAATGGCAATATCATTTCAGGCACTCATTTTGTGAAGAATAACAAGCAAGCAAAAGTCTTTACCATGAAATGATAGCCATTGTAATGATGATGGTCAACTAGTCCAACCTAGTCAACCGGTCAACAAAGTCAACCTTTCAACCCAACCATGGCACAATAATACTTAATTAATATTATCATTAATCATATTTCTTATTCTCATTAGGGTTTAGCAAAAATCAACAGTCAACAACCCTAATGAGTATCCTCTGCCACTGTCTCTGTCAACCGTGCATACACACCCGCATCCGCGTTCCGAGGAACACGAATACAAACGAGATAAAACCAATCCCAAAATGTACACTAGGATCTGGCTTAAACCAAAGCCCGCTAGTGATAACTGCCCGGACACTAAACGTGCACAAGTGCACGAATGTGACCGAACCCTGTCGCAAAACCATGCGACCTCTACTCTTTTGCCTAAAGGCGAATAGCTCTCTGTGTGGGACTCTAAAGACTCGACACTACGCGGGCAGTGGGTTTAACCACAGACCGCAAGGGGCACTAGCTGTGCGTAACGGCCCCCAGGTAGATGCCGATAAGAAGACGGACGAGGTGAAACCCATCTGAACTTTTACTGAGCTTGAATGTGAAAATTTGCGTACAGTCCGGTCTGTTCGTCTGAGAATATTGCATGGCGGGCCTAGGGGGGCGGTAAACGTCAGTCCCCTAATAGCGGTACAAGTCGTGTCGGAGTGTATCTCAGAACACCCTGAGATAACACTGGAAACCTACCAGTATATCTCGCTTGCCCTGGCCAGGGACTTTGTGTAATGGCTCTCCTAGACACAGCGCGATATCAACCCCCAATACCGGGAGAGACGAATCATGTCTAACCATCACTGTCTCCAAGTGCTTCGGGACTGCACCCAACTACTACCTGTTTGCACGACTCCTTTGAACTGTGGTAGGATAGTAATCTAAGTACAGTGGGAACACACTCGAGGCGAAGTGACAGTGTCAAGTCAGCGGACTAAGCTGTACTCATGTCACCTGGGAACTGATAACTGACGATAGGTATAGTACCAACCAACAGTTCCCGACGAGTCCTGTCCAGTTTACTCGTAACCTAACAAGCACCCGCATACTATCTCAAGTACGACGTACTGACGGCTGTGGGACAGACCGTCTCCCCTGCTGGGATGAGAAGCGCATACGCTAGTCTACTCCGGAGTATCGATGCCCTGTCTCGATAGTCCTACGACTAGGGACCTGCAATAGGATGTGCTTGTGGATTACCCATCCCCCACGAGTGTGACTGCCATCACAACGCTGGTAATCAAGCAAAGATCCTAAGGGCTCTACTAATGTGTATAGGTGATATACTAAAATAAACACATGTACATATTAAAGTAGAAACAAACCAAGTAGCATACTACTATTTTGAGCAAGATTGTCTATACAAGGTGAATATCCCAAGCTTCCATTCAGTAATATACAAACTAGTATGTTACAGTAATGACCTCTAGGGCATATACACTAACAATTCATGTCCAGCTAAGCATTCCAACATTTGGTCAATGAAAGATAGAGGGAAGTGGTCTTTCCTCGTAGCGGCATTGAGTTTTCTATAATCAATACATACACGCCACCCAGTTTGAGTGCGTTCCTGAATTAACTCATTAGCCTCATTAGATATGACCGTGATGCCAGATTTCTTAGGGACTACATGAATAGGACTTACCTATTGGCTTTCAAAGATTAGGTAAATGATACCACTGTCAAGGCATTTGACAATTTCTTTCTTTACCGCCTCCTTCATGACGGGATTTAACCGTCTTTGTAGTTTTCGAGTTGGCTTGGCTTTGTACATCAAATGTATATGATGTTCAACAATCAAGGGACTAATCCCTTTGATATCAGCCATTGTCCAACCAAAAGCCTGCCTATTAGATCTCAAGACCATCAAAAGAGCTTTCTTTTGCTCTAAGGTGTAGCGCCTTGAAAAGTCGTTTCGGTATTTTTCCGAAAACCGTCTTTTTTGTTATTGTGCAGTTTAGGACAAATTATACCTAATTTGGATAGGTAATTGCTAGTTTTTAGTAGCTAATGAGTTACTTATTAATTTTTGGTCATTTAAAATTTTTTCCCTATTTTTCAATTTTTTAATATTATTTTAAGCCGGTAAAAAAATACATTAAATTAGCGATAATTACAAATTTAAATGGGCTAAATTTAAGCTTTAAAATCATGTTAATTAAAATCTAGTTGTAACATAAATTTTTAGTATTTTATTTTAAATTTTAACTAATTTTTATTATGGAAAACAAAAATATAATTATTTAAGCTTAAGCTTGCAAATATGAACTTGTGGGGCGGCCTTTTTGCTTGGATTTTTTTTATTGCAACCCCTCACAATTTCCTCACCTCATATGGGCCGAGCCCACTGTAGGATTTCCCCCCCTCCTCAATATTTTTCTTCAACTCATTTGTCATGTGAGAATAGAATGCAAGTGTAGGATTAAAATATATTAATTTGAGATGGTTTTTAGTGAGGTATGGGATGGCCTTGACTTGGAAATTTTCTCACAACACCCACACCATCCCTCACCTCTCCCTCTGGCCGTAAGTTTGCAGGAAATCCCCCCCCCCCCCCATTTTCTCTTCTCATTCTCTCTCAAATTTCATAAAAAAAAAATTGCTCCAAAATCAAAATTAAATCTCACAATTTAATTCTCATTCTTTATTCCTTTCTCCATGGGTTTTATAACTTGGGTCATGGTGCTATGAAGCCATCATTGGAGGTAAATTGTTCTTGCTAGATCTCTAATTTGAGGTTTAAATTCTACCTAATTAAATTCTTTTGGTTAAGTTTCTTAAATTAAAGTGTTTTAGTGTTAATTTAGTGTTACTTTATAATCTAGTTTTTTAAAAGTTTATGGCTTGAGTTTAAACTAGGGTTTTTGGCACACCATTATTTAGTTAATTAAATCTATTTTGCTATCTAGTTGTTTGCTAATCTAAGTTAATGAGGTTACTTTATTTGTGTGGGCTTCAAATTAGTGTTAATTTGGTATTGTCATGTTTAGTTTTGGATTGAAATTGCTAATTTTGAAAATCAAGAAAAGGGTTGTGTTTGGAAAATGGGTTTTGAAGCATGGTATATGAGTTGAAATTATGTGATTGTGGCTAACTAGTTGTGTGGTTGGATGTTTTGTTGGATTGTGATAAGTTTATCGTTAATTTTTTATGTTGCACCAAATTAGCAAGTTTTGTGCTTACTAGATTTTTATTTAAATATTGTGGTGATTTATTTGGGATATCTTGATGATATTTTTAGCATATCCTACGACATTTAGGATGTGTGAGTGCGTAATTTTGTGTGGTCAGGTTTTAGTTTTGCCGGGCGACCAATCGACGTTTTAGTTAGTTTTTGCGATTTTCGCGTGTGTTCCGCGCACCTTGTGCACGTTGTACCTAGCTTGTGAACGTTAGTATTTTCGTTTGGGTTTTGCGTCGTTCTTGATATGTAACCTTATGTTTAGTATTGATGTAAATTCCAGGTTCGGTCGCGGAGACGTCAAACGCGGCACGAAAGGGGAAAGCGGTGATTGGACGTGACTGGCTAGGGATTCCGGTGAGTAGATGTAACATCTACGGGGGACTATCGTTGGATGGCGCAAGTCGCCCGATAGTTTTAGTAGCTTAAAAAGATTCTTAGTAATGTTAGTAATTAGGGGTGTAATACTTGTATGATTATTTGCTACATTCATGCCTTATATCGACATACATATGCGAACCCATTCTATAGGACACCTGCACCATTGCCAGGGTTTTTATATGCAGCACGAGCACTATTCATGCTTACACCCACGCCCTGGTAATTGCCATGCCACCACACTAGATAACCTATAAATTGAAACCTTTTACTATAATTGATACTTAAACTTGTGCTACTGCCTTTAATTCCTTAAAATGAAATCGTAGGATTGCAATTCATGTGCATGTACCTCATCATATTATTTGTTCATGCCTAGTCTATTAATCACACATCGCAACTTGATTATTGATACCATATGCATTCATTATCATTGACATATGCACTTATAAGGATTTCTTGAGATTTTATGATATTTCTGGATTTCGGGGGAAAGCCGCAAAATTTCTAAACTTATTATATTTTTAAAATATGTAAGTTGCGGTTTTCTAGTGATGTAAGTGTCGTCCACCATGAGTTTGCTGTGGTTTTCGAGACCCGTTTCGAGGAGTTGGATGAACCGTCTCGGGTACATGGTGGGCCCGGTAAGGTACCCCGGGGCAAGAAGCTCGTGTTGCTGACTATGAGCCTGGTAGGGGACGGATTACCTACCGGTGACTGTTTGGGACGGCGGATATCCAGAGGATACCGACCGTGGCCGCGAGATGATGAGACATTGATATTGAGATGGGTCAGCCGGATGGCTGCGGCCAGAGATACTATGACATGGATATATGAGATTTGTGATAGTTTTGAGGTGTCGTTGCTGGACACAGGTTCTTGTTGATTCTATTGGTATTGTGCTGGTATTTCAAAAGAGATTCTTAAAGGAAAAACATGATTCTTATACTTACACATTCAGATCATGAGTTGATTCGCATTGCATTCATACCTGTTAGTATATTCATATTGCATACATACCTGCTATTATGTCCTGCCTTACCTGTATTTTAGATGCTAGGATGCTTGTATGCATGCTTTCGATAGCCTGTGTAGATATTATTTATTACTCACGAGTTGGCAACTCACCCCCGTTGTGCCACAGCCTTTTGCAGGTCCGCTCCGTCAGTACAGTAGCGGCGGACGCACTTGCTTCTTTTATCTCTTTTGCCTGGACTCGAGGTTTTGCTCTTAGGTGGGTTATATTATTATTTTGTACCACCTTGTATATTCTTTGTATCTAGTGTACTCCATCTACGGTATCTACCAGTATTGTTGTATATTGACCTAGAGATGAGACTGTGAGATTTGTGGACTTTTTATGCTGTATTTTGGGGTCGAGCTCACTTGAGTCGACATGCTGTTTTTCGCATTCTTCCTTATGATTATTTCGCATGTTGTTGCTTTATATTGCGTGGGATTTGTGACCGCCTTGTGGCGAAGAGCTAGCTCCCGCTTGGGGATGCCTTATTTGTTGGATTCATATATATTCTTGTTGTACCCATTTTGGGGGCCAGTATTTACAAAGGAGACTCTGCCGAAATTTTCGGAAAAATTGATATTGTTTTTAAAAAGGCTTTATATGACTTATTTGATAAACTCGTTTTCAATTGATTGGGTTTTCTTCACTCTTTTGCTTTTTGGTTTTGGTTTTCTGGGCTTTGACTTACTTATTTTACGGACGTCTTGAGACCTTTCGTAAACTTAAGTGCCAGTCACGTTCCGTACCCTGCGGGTCGTGACAAAGTTGGTATCAGAGCGATAGGTTTTACCTTTTTGAGTGTAGGATGACCCTTGGTAGATGGAGTAAGTGACTTAAGTAGGGTAACGTAGCGTGTGTATGTCCGCGGCATACTTGCGATACGGTACTCCGCCTAAGTGACTTTAGGATATACTTGCTTGAAATTCCTTCTTAAATTCCGTGTATCCTATGATTCTATCGCACTGTTCTTATTATCCTTTTTCCTGTACCAGCCACTATGCCGCCGAAGGCTACGAGAGCACAGAGGGCTGCCGCCCGAGACGAGATTCGAGCTGGCTCGTCCGAGACTAGGACTGAGCAGGGTGGTATGCCTACGCCGCAGGGACAGACCGATCCACCTTCCCCAGGCCGTATGGATAGGCTCGAGACTGGTATGGAGGAGTTGCGACAGATGATGGGGGGCATGCAGGAGCTACGTCAGATGGTAGGATCCCTAGTTGCATCCAGTCGTACACCGAGGCCGGATGACGCACCTACCACATCCCAGACTGCTATGATACCTGCTCCTACTACTACAGCCGTGACCATCCCAATTTCATTACAGGATTTCATGAGGCTGAGACCTCCAGTATTCACCGGCACCGAGGCAGCGGAGGACCCACAGACGTTCCTTGACAGTTTAGCCAGGATCTGCCGTTCGCTGAGATGTTCGGATGATCGATGGGTGGAGCTTGCGAGTTTACTACTAGAGGGTCTCGCGCAGACATGGTGGGAGTCAGTCTTGAGAGGTCGAGCTGCAGGTCTACCGCCTATGACTTGGGCCGAGTTCACAGCGGTCTTTCTAGCTCGTTTCCTCCCAGAGAGCGTTCGTGACGCCAGAGCTCGTAGCTTCGAGGCCTTAGTCAAGACACCTGGGATGACAGTGTCTGAGTATGACATCCAGTTTACACAGTTATCCCGATATGCTCCGTATTTGGTGGATACCGAAGAGAAGATGGTGAAGAGGTTCGTACAGGGACTTGATGCCCAGCTATATCTTGCCATTGGCGCCCAGCACTACGACACTTATTCAGCTGCTATGGATACGGCATTACGGATGGAGGCACGCATATCACAGACTTCGACCGTTTCTGGGCCGAAGAGGATTCGCACCGATGTACCGTCTCAGAGGCAGCGCGCCAGATTCTTTCCGAGAGATAGGCCTGGCAGAGGATTTAGACGGGGACAGTTATATGGTTCTTATCCCCAGGGACAGCAGCCGTCGCCAGGGTGTTTTGGGTGCCGGAGTCCGCACCATCTTGTCAGAGACTGTCCGGCGAGACGACAGGGAGCAGCGACAGTTCCGCATGTCACCCTACCACCATCACCACCCCCTCCTCAGAGAGCCCTACTTCCTACCACAGGCGATGCTCCACGGCAGTTAGGTGCACCCAGAGGCCGTGGACGCGGCGGTCCTATTCAGAGAGGACGAGGAGGCAGAGGCTGAGGTCGAGGTCAGCCCGCTATTGGTGGAGGACAGGCCTGAGTATTTGCTTTGACACCGCAGGATGCGCAGGCATCCAATGCCGTTGTGACAGGTACCTTGCCAGTTTGTTCTTTCGACGCACGGGTATTATTCGACCCAGGTTCCACACATTCGTACGTCTCTACACACTTTGCACCGATGTTGGGCCGTGAGTCGTCGTCGTTAGATCATCCGCTTGTTGTTAGTACTCCGGTAGGCGAGTCGTTTGTCACTCGTTTTGTATTTCGATTGTGTTCCGTTCATATCGGGGAGAGGGATTCATCGGTTCATTTGATTCTCCCCGATATGCTGGACTTTGATGTGCTTCTGGGCATGGATTGGCTAGCCACTTGTTATGCTTCGGTGGACTGCCGTGAGAAGGCAGTCAGATTTAGCTTTCCGGGAGAGCTAGTCCTTGTTATTCAGGGAGACCGCAGCGTCACCCTTCCCAGCTTGATTTCGTCTCTTCGCGCTGGTCAGCTCTTGCGGAAGGGATGTCAGGGATTCTTAGCGTATATTTGTGAAACTCGAGCTGCAGAGGTTCCGTTGGACCGGGTCCCGGTTGTTTGTGAGTTCCCTGATGTTTTCCCTGATGAGCTACCTGGGCTACCGCCTGAGCGCGATGTTGAGTTCTGCATTGATTTGATTCCTGGCTCGGGGCCTATTTCTATACCGCCTTATCGGATGGCCCCGGCAGAGCTTCGGGAGCTGAAGGATCAGTTGCAGGATTTGTTAGATAAGGGGCTTATTCGACCTAGTGTTTCTCCGTGGGGTGCTCCGGTCCTGTTTGTCAAGAAGAAGGATGGAAGTTTGCGCTTATGTATCGACTACCGCCAGCTGAACAAAGTTACCGTTCGGAATAGATATCCGTTGCCACGCATTGATGATTTGTTCGACCAGCTTCAGGGTGCGGGGTATTTTTCGAGGATCGACTTGCGATCAGGATACCATCAGCTGCGAGTTCGACAGGAGGATATACCGAGGACAGCTTTCCGCACGCGCTACGGCCACTACGAGTTTTTGGTGATGTCGTTCGGACTCACCAACGCCCCAGCAGCATTCATGGATTTGATGAACCGTACATTCAGGCCGTATCTTGACTTGTTCATCATCGTGTTTATCGATGATCTCTTGGTGTACTCCCGGAGCAGAGAGGAGCACGAGCAGCACTTGCAGATTACGTTACAGACTCTGAGAGAGCACCAGCTGTTCGCAAAGTTCTCCAAGTGTGCATTCTGGCTGGACAGCGTCGGATTCTTGGGTCACGTGGTTACAAGAGACGGCATATGTGTGGACCCGAAGAAGATTGAGGCTGTTCAGCAGTGGCCCCGACCTACATCGGTTACTGAGATCCGTAGTTTTCTAGGCCTGGCAGGCTACTACAGGCGTTTTGTTCAAGACTTCTCCCGTATAGCTGCACCTTTGACCGGTTTGACCCGGAAGGGAGTTCCTTTCGTTTGGACAGAGGAGTGCGAGCGCAGTTTTCAGCAGCTACGGACTTGTTTGACTACGGCGCCAGTATTATCTTTGCCTTCGGGATCAGGCGGATTTGTGGTCTACTGTGATGCTTCGCGAGTGGGGTTAGGATGCATATTGATGCAGCATGGCCGGGTGATCGCATATGCTTCTCTGCAGTTGAAGAAGCATGAACAGAACTACCCCACTCATGATTTGGAGATAGCTTCAGTGGTCTTTGCACTGAAGATTTGGCGACATTACCTATATGGCGAGTCGTGCCAAATATTCACAGACCACAAGAGCTTAAAATACATATTTCAGCAGCGAGACTTGAACCTCAGACAGCGTCGTTGGATGGAGTTGGTGAAAGACTACGACTGCGAGATCTTATATCACCCAGACAAGGCGAATGTGGTGGCAGATGCGTTGAGTAGGAGGCCCGGGGTAGTCTATCCTATTTGTGCGCAGTGCAGAGGCAGTCATCAGCAGATTGGCAGATGTTATGCGCAGCCGAGTTGAGTTCGAGTTCACTCAGACAGGGGGACAGCTCGCGCATGTTCGTGCACGCCCACAGTTGCTTGACCGTATATATGAGGCACAGCGCAGAGACGACCGTTGCTCAGAGATCATGGCACAGATGGGACAGGGCAGATTTTCCGAGTTCGTGATTGACGATCAGGGGATTTTACGCTATGGATCTAGACTGTGCGTACCAGATGCTGATGGATTGCGGCGCGACATTCTTGAGGCGGCACACCGATCAGTGTATAGTGTCCACCCCGGTTCCACCAAGATGTACCATGATATGAGAGAGACCTACTGGTGGGACGGGATGAAGAGGGACATTGCAGAGTTTGTATCGAGATGCCTGACTTGTCAGCAAGTCAAGGCCGAGCACCAGAGGCCCGCAGGAGAGCTACAGCCGTTACCCATTCCGGAGTGGAAATGGGAGCAGATTTCGATGGATTTCGTTGTGGGTCTACCCAGGACCAGTCGAGGGTATGACTCCATCTGGGTGATCGTAGATCGATTGACGAAAGCGGCTCACTTCCTGCCAGTGAAGACGACTTTCAGCTTCGCTCAGTATGCCCAGCTTTACATCGACAAGATCGTGCGGTTGCATGGCGTACCGACTTGTATCGTGTCAGATCGAGGCACCCAGTTTACCAGCCGACTTTGGCAGAGACTTCAGGAGGCATTGGGCACCCGTTTGAGTTTTAGCACAGCTTTTCATCCGCAGACCGACGGCCAGTCAGAGCGGACTATTCAGACTCTCGAGGACATGCTCAGAGCGTGCGTTTTAGACTTCGGCGGTAGCTGGGATCGTCATTTACCGTTAGTGTAGTTCTCCTACAACAACAGCTTCCAGGACACTATTCAGATGGCACCTTTCGAGGCATTGTATGGGAGGAGATGTAGATCGCCCGTTTGTTGGACAGAGCTCAGCGAGAGCAGTATACTGGGGCCGCAACTTGTTGAGGAGACGACAGCGAAGATACAGTTGATCCGAGACCGGATGAGAGCGGCTCAGAGCAGGCAGAAATCGTATGCAGACAGGCACCGTCGCAGGCTAGAGTTCGCAGTTGGCGATCATATTTTTCTGAAGGTCTCTCCGATGAAGGGCGTGATGCGATTTGGGCGAAAAGGAAAGCTTAGTCCCAGATTTGTGGGTCCCTTCGAGATTCTCGAGCGTGTCGGCACAGTTGCATATCGTTTGGCTCTTCCACCTAGCTTTCCCGATGTTCACCCCGTCTTCCATGTTTCGATGCTCCGCAAGTACCTTCACGACCCTTCGCATGCGATTCAGCACCCGACAGTCCAGCTAGAGCGCGACCTTTCTTTTGCAGAGCAGCCGGTGGCCATCCTGGATCGGCAGGTGAAGAAGTTGAGATCGAAGATTATACCAACCGTCAAGGTCCTTTGGCGTAGCCCGAGCAGCGAGGAGGTTACCTGGGAGACCGAGGGAGAGATGAGGAAGAAATATCCCCATCTCTTTGAAGGTACGCGTAGTTATATTTTTAAATTCGGTGACCGAATTTCTTTAAGGGGGGAAGATTGTAGCGCCTTGAAAAGCCGTTTCGGTATTTTTCTGAAAACCGTCTTTTTTGTTATTTTGCAGTTTAGGACTAATTATACCTAATTTGGATAGGTAATTGCTAGTTTTTAGTAGCTAATGAGTTACTTATTAATTTTTGGTCATTTAAAAAAATTTCCCTATTTTTCAATTTTTTAATATTATTTTAAGCCGGTAAGAAAATACATTAAATTAGCGATAATTACAAATTTAAATGGGCTAAATTTAAGCTTTAAAATCATGTTAATTAAAATCTAGTTGTAACATAAATTTTTAGTATTTTATTTTAAGTTTTAACTAATTTTTATTATGGAAAACAAAAATATAATTATTTAAGCTTAAGCTTGCAAATATGAACTTGTGGGGGGGCCTTTTTTCTTGGATTTTTTTTATTGCAACCCCTCACAATTTCCTCACCTCACATGGGCCGAGCCCACTGCAGGATTTCCCCCCCTCCTCAATATTTTTCTTCAACTCATTTGTCATGTGAGAATAGAATGCAAGTGTAGGATTAAAATATATTAATTTGAGATGGTTTTTAGTGAGGTATGGGATGGCTTTGACTTGGCAATTTTCTCACAACACCCACACCATCCCACACCTCTCCCTCTGGCCGTGAGTTTGCAGGAAATCCCCCCCCCCCCATTTTCTCTTCTCATTCTCTCTCAAATTTCATCAAAAAAAAAATTGCTCCAAAATCAAAATTAAATCTCACAATTTAATTCTCATTCTTTATTCCTTTCTCCATGGGTTTTATAACTTGGGTCATGGTGCTATGAAGCCATCATTGGAGGCAAATTGTTCTTGCTAGATCTCTAATTTGAGGTATAAAATGTTGCCATTGATGGAAGCGATGAGCTAGAGGAAGAAGAAGAAGAACAAGAGCTTTTCTTTTTCTTTTCTTTTCTTTTGTTGGAATGTGAGTGAGAGAGTGAGTTCAAGGAAAAATACAAGACCAAAGAATCCTCACCATGGCAGCCCCTCTCTCTCTCCATCTCATTTCAACACATTAAACAAAACACTAATGTGACATATTTGCTAAAAAAGAGACCATGAGTCATCTAAATGTCCATGTCACATTTAATGCAATGCATGATGAATTTCTAGCTCATTATTTCCATTAGCAAACATTAATCCAAATGTTTGCAACAATAAAAAGATCCGGCAACATCTAAAGTAAACTCGTGACGGATCACAAGGATACCCCTCACCTGTATATACATACCTGCATCCGCATTGCGACTGAATGCGAATGCGATGAGACTAAAGTAATCCAACAAATCTAATACTAGGATCCGGCTTAAATCAAAACCCACTAGTATGATCCTCCCGATCATGATCCGTGCAATACCGCACGTATATGATCGAACCCTGCCATATATCATACGGCCTCTACAACGTTTCGCCCGAAACTTGAGAAACTATCTGTGGGGGACACTAAAGACTCTTCAATACTTTGACTGTGGATTTAACCACTAACACGTCAGAGGTACTAGCTATACGTAACGGGCTACCAGGTATTGACCAAAAGGGAGGTCGATGAGCGAACTCATCCTGACACCCTACTGAGCTTGTCAGTGACAATATCCGTACAGTCCGGTCCGTTCGTCTATGAGCATCGCATGGCGGGCCTAGGGGTTGGTAAAAGTCAGACCCCCAAAAGCGGTACAAGTCGTGTCGGAGTGTAGCCCAGAACACCCTGAGATACTACTGGAATACCTACCAGTAAATCTCCTGCCTTGGCCATGGACTTCGTGTAATGGCTCTCCTAGACACAGCGCGACCTCACCCCCAATACCGGGAGAGACGAACCCCTGCAGATCCGCTCACTGCCTCCATGTGGCTCGGGACTGTACCCAACTAAAACCTGTTTGCATGACTCCTTTGAGCTGTGGTAGGGTAGTAATCAAAGCACAGTGGGAACTCACATGAGACAAATGACGATCTCAGGTCGATGAACTAACCTGCACACATGTCACCAGGGAACTGCTATCTGACGTCTGGTATAATCCCAACTAGCAGGTTCCCGGCGAGTCCTGTCCGGTGTACTCATAATCCAATGAGCACATGTATACATCTTACGTAAACCAACTGACACCAGTGGCTTGTGAGACTGGACACCGCCCCTCGTCGGGGTCTCGACTGTATACACTAGTCTATTCTGGAGTATCGATGCCCTGTCTCGAAAACTCCCACGACTAGGGACCTTTTAAGGATGTGCTTATAGACCCCAGCTCCCACGTATATGATCGCCATCATACTACTTGCCGTCAAGCAAGAATCCTAAGGGCTCTATCAACGTGCAATAGTGACCTGTAAGGTCACCTGAAACAGTACACGATGATAAAGATAAACCATATAGCATACTATCAACTTGAGTAACACTGTTCTAACGGTATAGGTCCTCCCTCAATCATTGAAATCACGGGCGTGTGATCCAATAATTGACTCTGAGGGCACTATCCCCAACAATCCCCCACTTGCACTCAAGGCTAATTATTGCGATGTAGCTTACTCACAGCCAGTGTGATACCGAACACCCAACTCCTCTACTAATCAGTCTCACAAAACCTGTTTGCGAAACAAATGCGTTCGAGGAATAGCCTCAGTGAGTGGATCCGCTCAAATGTTTCTTTCTATGTCTCTTTTTATCTCAAGTTCGTGGAAAAAGCCATCTCCCAAAATGAGCAATACCTGTCTTAGAATGTGTCTAGATATCTGATGGGACCTAGTTCATAAATGAACTCCAAATCCAAACTTCTTAGATTGTATCGTCAACTGAACTTAATCAGTATCCTGCGCCATGCCTCCCTCAGTATCCGCCTGGACCACCTGTCCATAGTACTGCCCCTCGTCAGAGGGAAAACTATAACTCTGATAGTCACTCTGCCGTCCAGGTCATCTTGGAAGCCTGGAATGATAACCGTCTCCTAAAAGAGGTTGTTGTTATCATATCCCTAGAACATCCACTTATGTTCTAAAACTGCTTCCGAATGTCTCTCCAGTATAGGATTGATATCATCTTATTGCATCTTGTGCAAAAACAACATCTGGTGTGGTACCTGACATCTCATGATTGACTAAATTGCCTAAGCAAGTGATCTGCCGATCATACACATCCCTCTCCCCTTTAGTCTGTAAGACACCTTTAGAGAGGGTGACTCCATCACCTGCAGGTACACTACCGTTCCAGGAGTCGTCTATTCTAAAACACCTTTAGAATGCTGTCTAAGTACCCAGATTGGGAAACTACCCAAATCTAGATCTAAAACCATAGATCTAGTAACCAGAATGTCTGATATTATATCTATATCCTATGTGGAGAAACCACTGTGTGACAACCAAAGTATTACCGATCGTAGTATAGGAATTTCACTTCCTACTCTATGTATGTCATCCAAATACGAGGACATCACACCCTACTACCTTCTTAACAGATTCATCCCCTATTCTGATGAAGTCAAACCTATGACTGTGACATCAGAAATAGATGATCTATCTCCTCTATATCTTCTTTAGTATATAAATAGAAATAAGCTACTTATCCACTATACTTCCGCTGCTCCCACTGACTACGACAACCCTCTGGCAGAGTCATATAGACGTGCACTTCTAAAGCTTGTTCAAAACGACGCTATACTCATCCTCCATCCGGGTCTCATAGTCTGGAACAATAGTAATGGCAAGTCTGGGTAAACAAGAACCTCCCTGTCACCGTCTTTGAGCATACCGAAGTACCTCTCGAGTGCCTGAGGTTGTTAGTGTATATGCCCTAGGGGCCATTATTGTATCATACTAGCTTGTATATTACTTAATGGAAGCTTGGGATATTCACAGTTATATAACAGTCTTGCAAAACATGGTAGTATGCTACTTGGTTTTTTCTATCTTAATATGTTAGTATGCGTATTGATAGAGCTCTTAGGATCTTGCTTGACTACCAGCGTTATGATGGCAGTCACACTAGTGGGGGCTGGGTAGTCTACAAGCACATCCTTTTTCAGGTCCCTAGTCGTAGGATTATCAAGACAGGGCATCGATACTCCGGAGTAGACTAGTGTGTACGCTTCTCATCCCAGTTGGGGAGATGGTCTCTGTAAGTCGATGTACAACACCCCACGACTTGTGGGGAGGCAGAATAATGAAAAACGATCTTGTTTTAGGCGTAAACATCGACTAACCGAGAATCTTTGCATAAACAATAACTAACAAGAAACCATAGAAGGGTTAACTACTATGATAAGTGATTATACCTAAAGAACCGAGTCCTTCGTCTTCTCGTTCTCCACATCCTCTCCGGCCTTCTCTTTGTAGTAGAAGATCCACCCGAGAGCTTTACTACAAGCTTCACCTCAAACTAGAGGTAACTAGGTTTCTTAAATCGCTAATCTAAGTAACCTAGGTGATATAGAGAATGGTTAAGGATTAAGTAGTCTACTCTAATCCTTGGTCTCAACACAAGAGAGGGGAGGATTAGGGTTTGAAGAGGGAGAGCTTGAGGAGAGAGAAAGTGAGCAAGAGAAGGAGATGAGATAATAAGCTATCATAATATATATCAAGCATTATGATTTATCCAACAAAAGAAAATGAAGGATTAATCATCATGCTTAATAAATACAAGAGGGTGATTCATCTCCATGAGTCATTAAGCATTTATGATGTATTAATGACATGGATGAATCACTCAAATGACTCACTAATCTCATTTAATGCATATGCCACCTTATCCCCCAAGTCACCATCTTCTAGAAGCTTCTCGCGCAATTACGAGAACGCCCCTCCTATCCGTGAAAACACGGAAAAACTTTAGACTGTATAAATCCAATAACCGGATACTAGAAACTGGCTTAAACCAAAGCCGACTAGTAAAAACTGTGCGGATGTCGTACGTGCGTAAACACACGTATGCGTCCGAACACTTGTCGTAAAACCATACGACCTCTATATCGTTTCGCCTGGAGTAGGGAAACTCTCTGTGTGGGACTCTAGAGACTCGACTACTACGCCGGCAGTGGGTTTAACCACAGACCGCAAGCGGCACTAGCTGTACGTAACGGTCCCCAGGTAGATGTCGATAAGAAGGCCGATGAGGAAACCCATCCAAAATCCTACTGAGTCTGATGTGACAATCTCCGTACAGTCCGGTCTGTTCGTCTAAGACTATCGCATATCGGGCCTAGGGGGCGGCAAGCGTCAGTCCCCTAATAGCGGTATAAGTCGTGTCGGAGCGAAGTCTATTACACCTTGAGAAACTACTGGAACCTACCAGCAAATCTCGCTTGCCCTGGCCAGGGACTTTGCGTAATGGCTCTCTGATACAGCGCGATATCAACCCCCAATACCGGGAGAGACGAATCCTTTCTAACCTCCACTGCCTCCAAGTGCTCGGGACTGCACCCAACTGCTACCTATTTGCACGAATCCTTTGAGCCGTGGTAGGGTAGCAATCTAAGAAAAGTGGGACACACTCGAGGCGAAGTAGCAGTGTCAAGTCTGCGGACTATGCTGTACACATGTCACCAGGGAACTGTTCAGTGACGACTGGTATAAAACTAACCAAAAGTTCCCTGTGAGTCCTGTCCGGTGTACCCGTAACGTAACGAGCACCTGCATACTATCTCCAGTACGACGTACTGACGGCTGTGGGACAGACCATCTCCCCAACTGGGATGAGAAGCGTACACACTAGTCTACTCCGGAGTATCGATGCCCTGTCTCGATAATCCTACGACTAGGGACCTGAATAAGGATGTGCTTGTAGACTACCCAGCCCCCACTAGTGTGACTGCCATCACAACGCTGGTAGTCAAGCAAGATCCTAAGAGCTCTATCAATATGTATACTCACATATTAAGATAGAAAAACCAAGTAGCATACTACCATGTTTAGCAAGACTGTTATATACATGTGAATATCCCAAGCTTCCATTAAGTAATATACATACTAGTATGATACAGTAATGGCCCCTAGGGCATATACACTAACAATCTCCCACTTGCACTATGGCCATGTACTGGCATATCGAAGACCGATGATCTCGAGTAGCCTCTCGAACTGAATCTGAGGTAGGGCCTTTGTGAATGGATCAGCAATGTTCTCTTCAGTAGCAACTCTCCGAACCTCGATCTCCTGACGATCAATGATCTCCCTGATCAGGTGATACCGCCTTAAGATGTGTCTGGACTTCTGATGGGACCTTGGTTCCTTCGCTTAAGCTATAGCTCCGTTGTTGTCGCAATACAGAGGTATTGGATCAACAATGGTAGGAACCACCTGAAGTTCTGTTAGGAACTTCTTCATTCAGACCGCTTCTTTTGCGGCATCGCAAGCAGCAATACACTCCGCTTCCATCGTCGAGTCAGCAACGGTGTCCTGCTTGGAACTCTTCCAGCACACCGCCCCTCCATTGAGGGTAAATACATAACCTGACATGGACTTGGAATAGTCCTTCTCACTCTGGAAGCCGGAATCAGCATAGGCCTCCATCCTGAGGTCTTTTCCGCCGTAAACCAAGAACATCTCCATAGTCCTCCTCAGATACTTGAGAATGTTCTTTACTGCTATCCAGTACTTCTCCCCTGGGCCTGACTGATACCGGCTTACCACGCTCAATGCGTAAGCTACATCTGGTCTGGTGCACAACATCGCATACATTATAGAGCCTACCGCAGAAGCGTAGGGTATAATAGACATGCGTTCCCTTTCCAAATCAGTCTTGGGAGACATCTCTTTGGATAGGGTGATTCCGTGACAAGCCGGTAGATTACCGTACTTAGAATCTTCCATACTGAATCTTTTCAATACAGTGTCGATATACCTGGACTGCGAAAGTCCCCACATCCTCTTGGATCTATCACGATAGATCCGGATCCCCAGAATGTAAGAGGCATCACCCAGGTCTTTTATAGAGAACCTGTGTGACAAGAATCCTTTGACAGATTGTAGCATAGGAATGTCATTTCCTATCAATAGAATGTCATCCACGTACAAGACGAGGAAACGACAGTTCTTGCTACAACTTTACTATATTTGCACGGTTCATCTGGATTTTTGATAAAGTCATATTCTTTGACTGTTTCATCAAAACAGATGTTCCAACTCCGTGATGCCTACTTTAGTCCATAAATGGACTTAAGCAACTTGCATACTTTCCCGCTGCTCCCACTCTGATTGAAACCCTCTAGCTGATCCATATAGACGCACTCTTCTAAATTACCATTCAGAAAAGCCGTCTTTACGTCCATTGCCAGATTTCATAATCATGGAAGGCAGCAATAGCAAGAAGGACCCGAATGGATTTGAGCATAGCCACTGGAGAAAAGGTTTCGTCATAGTCCAAACTAGGTCTTTGACGAAAACCCTTTGCAACAAGTCTAGCCTTATAGGTTTTCACCTGTCCATCTACACAAATCTTTTTCTTGAAGATCCATTTGCATCCTATGGGTTTTACCCCATCTGGAGCAAAGTCCAAAGTCCATACTTTGTTGGTGTACATGGACTCCATTTCGGTCCGCATTGCATCTAGCCATCGTACCGAGTCGCCGCTCTGGATGGCCTGCTGGAAGCCAGTAGGTTCATCATCATCTATGATGCAATCCTCTCTATCCCCATCTTTGATAAAACCGTAGTATCTCTCAGGTGGATGAGATGGCCTATTACTCCTGCGGAGGGGTGCGGGAATGTCCTGTTCTTCTTGAACTACCGGTTCTACCAAACTTTCAGTATTGGTTTGTGGTTCTGAAATTTCTTCCAGTTCTATTTCGCTCCCACTTGATTCCTTTTCTAAAAACTGATGTTCAAGAAAATGGGCATTACGAGAAACAAATACCTTTTGTTCCTCTACGTAATAGAATAGATATCCCCTGGAGTTCTTTGGATATCCCACAAACTTACACTTTACTGATCGTGCCTCGAGCTTGTCCACATGCTGCTTTTTAACAAAAGCTGGACATCCCCAAATCTTTATATACTGAAGATGGGGTTTCTTCCCACTCTATCTTCTCACTCAGCTTACTCCTCCATACACTCCACAGCATAACGGTGTATCGGAGAGATAGAATCGAACCCTTTTGTATATGGTGCGTTCAATGATGAGTAATGCTGAGTTACCGCGATCTTTCTGGGGTTATGCGCTAGATTCAGCGGCATATCTTTGTAGGGTTCCTAAGCACACTAATGAAGTCTCACAACAGATCAAACATGCCCAATTCTAATTTTTCCTTGTGCCTACAAACCCTAATACGGATCGTTAACTAGATGTATAGGCGATGCAATGCAAATAAACGAATTTATAGCTAAAGGGAAGGGGCTACAACCTTTATAGATCCGGTCCTCCACCTCCATGGCTCCGTGATGAAGTCCCCTCGCTGTCCATATCGGATCCCGGACTCTAGCATCGGCTTCATCGGAGAAATGGGCGGGCTAGGTCGTCGGCTTCGATGCCGAAGATGATCTACGTCAAGGCAACACAAGATCAAGCTCCAACTTCACTAAGCCATGAAACTTGTGAAGAAAACACCCTATACTACTTGGCAAGAGGTAGAGGATGAAGAAATAGGAAGTGGGTTCACTTTGGAATTGGATTTCTCACTCATTTTCACAAGTTGCCATTGATGGAGGCAAGCTTTCTTCATTGTTGAAGATGAAGAAGAAGAAGAAAGAATATGATAAGTATATTTTAAAAAGGAAAATAATATGAATACTTATCATATACCAACCATGGTTAGGTGTAGAGAATAGACTATGGTTAGGTGGAATGGTTAGGGTTAAGCATGAGACAAATATGGTGGACTTATTCAAAGCTTCATGAAGCTTCAACAAGCAAACAAAGAAAGCCACCATATCAATTTTCTTTTGCCAAAATAAATAAATAAATGAATAAGTAAATCAAATGAAACCCTAACCATTAACTAACCATGGTTTAAGTCTTTACACAAACCCAAGTGAGCATGTATCATCAAACATGATACAAACAAGTGCACAAAAATATATCACATATACAATGTGCATTTCAAGTGAGAAAATCCATTTAAAGTGAACTAATATTAGTTAATGCAAAGTAATATATCAAATATATAATTATGCATTAAATCATTAAATCAATACTTGATTTAACGATCCGGTCATATCGTATATAACCGACTACTATTTAATGTATCGGCTTATCGAATCAATCCTTGATTCGATGACTAGGTTATATCGCATACAACCATTCGATACATTCATCGCGAGAATAGAATATGGTATCACATACACGCATTATTCTCGGTCGCACACATATCTCATATGCGCTCCTATTTCGTTTCGCTTGAGCCAGGAAACCTCTCTGTAGGACTCTAAAGACTCATCAATACGCCGGCAGCAGGTGATGATCATATCAAACACCCACAAGCCGCAAGCGGTCTGCTAAACGTAACGGCCACCCGGGTATTGAGCGATCAGAAGATCGACGAGCAAGCCCGCTCACACTCCTATGAATCCAACCAGTAACACTTACCGTATAGTCCGGTCTGTTCGTCTGATATGTTGCATATCTCGCCTAGGGGTGGTAAACGTCAGACCCCAGTAGCTTGATATGTAATGCTGACGTAAGTTCTATAACATTCGTGAAACTACTGATAACTCTTACCAGTATATCACTGCAACCCTGGCCAGGGATTTCCTGTTATGGCCAGTCGAGCATAGCGCAACATCCACCCCCAATACCGGGAGAGACGAATCCCCTCCTATCGCTCATTGCCTCCATGTGAATCGGGACTGTACCCAAAAACCACCTGTTTGCACGACTCAGTAGAGCCGTGGTAGGGTGGAAATCAAAGCACAGTAGGAGACACACAAGACTCTATGACGATCTCGGGTCAACAGACTAAGCTGTACCAGTGTCACCAGAGAACTGCCATCTGACGTGAGGTATAATACCATCTGGGAGTTCTCGGCGAGTCCGTTCAGTGTACCCAGTCTCCACTGAGCACCCGCATACCATCTCTGATATCAAACACCAATGGATATGGGATCATCCATCGCCCATCACATGGGTCGAGAAGATATACGCTAGTCTACTCTGGAATATCGATGCCCCGTCTCGATATTCCCACAACTAGGAACAATGAAGGATGTACTCATTGACTACCCAGGCCCCACTAGTATGATCTTCATCAGTCCTGGAAGTCGAGTACACATCCTAAGGGCTTTATCAAGATGTAATCAGAGAGACAGAAAGTATACATGTTAAGATAAAGAGCAACCAGATAGCGTACTATCATGTCGAGCAAGAAAGTCCTACCTATATATGTCCCAGCATCCACTACAATATACATCCTATGTACAGTAATGGCCTCTAGGGCATACATATAACTAACAATCTCCCACTTGCACTAGGGCCATCTGTAGCAGTGGTTGCAGTATCTAATACTCAACCATCCCATATGAGTCTCTCTCTGGGAAAAGGCCTTCGTGAGTGGATCCGCCGTGTTGTCCTCTGGGTCTACTCTCCTAACCTCGATCACCCTGGAGATCAACTATCTCCATGATCAGGTGATGCTTCCTCAGAATATGTCAGGGTCACTGATGGGATCGGGGTTCCTGGGCCAAAGCCACACTTCCATTGTCATACAATGGTTGGAACCTAGTTCATCTTATGAACCAATATACACCCAAACTGCCTCTTTGGTAGTATCTATAATAGCGATGTTACCAGCCTTTATCGTCTAGTTTGCCACGGTATCTAGCTTGGAACTCTTCCAACATACCGTCCCTCCACTGAGGGTAAAGACAATGCCCGCGACTGACATTCAGTCGTCCTTATCACCCTGGAACCTTTCGAGTGATTCTCCCCAGGATCAACTGATACCATCTCACTGCAATTTGTGAGAATCCTAACATCCATTTAGATCTATCTCATAGACCCAAATCTCAGGATTTAGGAGGTATCACTTTGATCCTATATGGAGAATCTATGTGATAAGAGGAGATCGACCGATCGTAGCATAGGAAACTCCTTTCCTATCAACAGTATGTCATCCACGTACTCTACGAGGATCATTACTATACTCCATACTACCCTTTTGTACATACAAGGTTCATCTACCATTTTGATGAAGTCAAACTCTTTGACTACCACATCAAAACAGATGTTCCAACTCCGCGGTGCCTGCTTTATCCTGTAAAGCAACTTGCACATGTTTCCGCTGCTCCCACTGTTTACGAAGCCCTCTGGCTGTGTACTTATAGACTTTCTATTCTAAATCAGTATTTAGAAAAGCTGTCATGACACCCAACCACCAGATATCGCAGTCATGGTATGTAGCAATGGTAAGTAGGATCTGGATGGACTTAAGTATAGTCCCTGGAAAAGGTTTCATCATTTTCCACTCTTGGTCGATGACGAAAACCTTTAACAAGTCTAGCTTTGAAAGTCTCAACTTTTCCATCTACACCAAGTAATCTTCTCAAGATATACTTGCTCCTGATGGGGATTTAACCCTTCAGATATCGCAACCAAAGTCCATACTTTGTTGGTGTATATGGATTCCATCTCAGATCGCTAAGCATCCAGCCATTCTTACAGAGTCCCTACTCTCGATGGCCTGCTCGATACTAGATGGGTCATCATCTCATGATGCATTCCTCGCTCCCACTGTCATCGAGAAACCGAGGTATCTCTCAGGCGGATGAGGAACCCTACTAGATCGGCGGAGAGGCTGAGGTTCATCGGAAACTATTGAATCCTTTGGTTCTGTCAAATCATCAGTTGCAGTTTTGTATAGCTGGAACCTTTCCTGTTCTACAGAACTGACCTTGCCTCGATCTTGTCCGGATTTTGCTTTTGAAATAGGCCGGACAATCCCAAATCTTAACTTACTTAAGAGATAGGCTCTTCCCACACCATATCTTATATGGAGTGGTAGGCACTGATTTGATTCGAACCTAATTCAATAGGTATGCAGCTTCTCAAGTGCACAACCCCAAAAGGAAATAGGTAACTCAGTAATACTCATCATAGAGCACACCATATCTAATATTGTGCGATTGCTCCGCCCTGATACACCGTTATGCTGTGGTGTATTCAGAGGAGTAATACGGAGAGAGAATCTCATTCTCCTTTAGAATGGTCCAGGAATGCCATGCACAAGTATTCTCCTCCCTGATCTTATCATAGGACATAATACTTATACCCGATTATTGGTTCTCTACTTCTAACTTATATTCTGTGAATATCTCAAAAGGTTCGGACTTGTGTTTCAACAGGAACATATGTCTGAATCTTGAGAGATTATCAGAGAATGTAATGAAATACAAAGAACCAGTCTTGGCATGTGTAGATAGGAGACCTTACATACATTATCATGTATCAGTCCCAAGAGTTTACTAACTCTTTCTCTGTTTTCAGTAAACGGAGCTATGGTCATCTAATCTTTGTGACATGACTGGCAAGTTTCATAAGATGTAAATTCAAACTGATTTAAATATGCATCTAAAATGTAACATCAGCCAGTCGGGTCGCATTGATATGACCTAGTCTACAATGCCTCAAGAAGGATTCGTTCATTTCTGAACTCTTCCTCTTGTGTGTATTCTGTATACTAGGAACTGTAGTTTGATTTAGAACGTCAATGCTTTTAGATAACGTGCCTGAACTGATCAACTTTTGATATAGGAAATGTTCAAAACATTATCCATCAATACAAAATTTTATCATTTCTTTAATAAATAAAGAGATTGATATGATTTTGTATATCAGGTTCGGTATCTAATAGCATTTGTTCAGAATCAATGTATTGGTAATACAGGGTGACAGTGACCAATAGACTCGGCTGCAACACTTGCCCCATTTTCTGTCTCATGAAACTTATCACCCGTTCTCAGTTTTCTACCTTTTTGTAGCCCTATGTAACAGATTACATATCTGGGATCCTGATCCAGTATCAAATACCCAGGATTCAGAGGATACTGAGAAACAGTTCTTTATAATGAACACACCCAAAGGAGATGCATCATATGCACTTTCTTCGTTTGGGCGGCATAGGAAATCTGGTATTCTCTATTTCCTGCTCTGTCTTATAACAATTATAAGTTGGAGCGGGACCAACGTTCCCCAGCTCAGTATAACAAGCGGGTTCGGTCAATACATCCATATTATTATCTTGATTAAGAAGTGATATGGTCGCTACCTGGAGAGAGAGAGAAGAAAACACTTTGCGTGCGCTCTTGCAAGATTAGATTGGTTATATATTTTATCTAATCAGGATGGCTCCCACTGTTTTTATCAAATTTTCCTTCAAACCCTAAAAGGAAAGACTAGCTGGGATTAATTACACTCTACAAGTTCGCCAATCTTTCAGCCAGGCCAGTGTCGGTACTTTGAGGGAGGTTCCCCGTGCTTTCGCACGGACCTAATTACAGTAAACCTCGTTTTCCCAGGGGCGTAACCGCGTTGACACCTTTCTAGACACCTACTTGATCGGCTAATTGCAAAGTGCAAAACTCTCCCAGGAGTAACAATTACTCGCAGTGGGTATCGAGATCCAACTATCACATAGAAGGTATGCAATCTCATTGCAAATTTCAACACTTGAAACTCCCGATAAAGATTTTTACCCCTAGCACTTATGACCTTAACTATGGTCAATAAATCATAAGTACTAGTCAAGTTCTACCCGTCATTTCGTGATTAATTAGACCCATCCACATGACCCTTAACTAAGGTCAACAAAGTCACGCGACTGTCCTAACTAATCGCATCATATGCGTTGTAGGAAGACATCACTTAGCTACCGTACACTGTGCCTTGACTATGGTCAACAAACACAGCATGAATACTAAGTACTCTACTTCCTAAAATGACGGAGGGTTGCGAATGGTTTTTGTGAAAACCTTTAACGCTTTGAACTTGATCTCGTTGCAGAATCAAATGGTTTTTAAATGGAATGTTTTTGAGGCTTTTCTAGTTTTGCTAAAGGGGTCACTCCCGGTGAAGGGATCGTCGGCCCTTTCCTCGTCGAATGAGGTGCAGGATATATCATATATATCACTGTGCAAAGCAGAAACTATAGAAGCAATCAAAAGAAAAACCGAGAGTTGTAGCATCTGCCAGTTATTGCTAAAGGAGTCACTCCCGGTGAAAGGATCTCGGTCCTTTCCTCATCGAATAAGGTGCAGGATATTCTATAAGGAACACCGCGATGCAAAGCAAGAACTGTAGCTACATGTTTTATTTTTGAAATTCGATTCCACAACATCAATTAGGTTTATTTTCTTTCATTAATCACATTAATGAATGTCCCATCATTTAAGTCCACCTAAACATCACAGATAAATATAACGTACGCTTATTCCATCCGCATTCGCCTCGATGTCCCGTCTGCACCGTTAGGTTAGGTAACTAACGCAAGAGCGAGGCAGGGCTAGCGCGGGTGCAAAACATAATCAACGTCTATATAATATATCATATATACTATATATAATATTTATCTGAACAAATCACATGATCACATCACAGATAACGCAACAGAAAATATCATATGAAATATTGGATATACTAGGACGTCCGTGTTTTCAATACGAGCCAGTATAAAACACGGATTCCACGGTCGTGATGAATAGCCAATCCCACACCCCTAGACCCCTACGAGAGCGGCAAGCAACCCTACCAATTCTAGAGTTAGGAGACCCGGACTCGACTCCTCGAGTTGGTCTCTCACTGGACCCCAGAACCCGGTTACTTATGCTCCCCTCCTTGGGTCTATCCTAATGCGGAAAAGTAAATAATATACAAATGGTGACAACATCCGCAACCTGGAAGTGCCCCAATAAAAGAATATTACATACAAGTTTTTACATGAATGAAAATGAAAAGCACTCATCTCACATAAAAAAACCCGGCTATTCAAACACGACAATCCAATATAACATATCCAGCAACACATAACATCACATGTCATCAACGTAAGTAAACATGCGTATCCCAATTGCCGTTGACATATAGCAACGAAACCGGCGATATCACATATTACACTTACGGTCACAGAAAAGAAAGTGTAAAACTACAACAGTTGGAATCCGCAACCTCCTTAGACATCGCATGCCTAAACCAATGAATTCCTTAGACATCACATGCCTAACGATTATAAACCACGCATTTTAGTCTCATTATTGAAAACACTTTTCAATATCAGGTCGGGCAATTCAACAAGATTCCCGACATCCTGATCGAATGCTCGTCGCAAACTTTAGTAGGCGGCTGCACCCCCGATACCGTCGACGAAGTGCACCAAGGCGGAACACCGCTACCGCGAGCACCCGAACGGATGCTTTCGGCGACGGGGTTCTCCTACAGTCACTTGGTCGGGGCTATGGGGTATTGCTGTCTATTAAGTTTATCCGGCGAGTATCCGCGTACACTACGTGATTGCGACGGACTTTTGATCGCATCAAAATTCCGTGGCAACCGATCAAGTGAGACTAAACCGCTAGATTTATAACATTCATTCAGTTATCTCATAACTACTTGTGAATTCCAATTGTTGTATCATATTCCGGATAAATAGGAAAAATGTTAAACTTTCCGATCGAACAATCGAACACCCAAGTTTTCCCGATACAGCTCAACACATGAAATAAGTTTTAAAACATTCACTTCGTGCCTCGGTACCAACGGTCCAGTCGTAGAAGGGTCAAGCCAACGCCTCACATGTGGCACGCCGTACTGCCCCAAACCCTAAGGTTCAAAGGGCAGTTCAAGACGGTCACATAATCGAGTTAAGGTTTGTTGTCTTCTAGAGAGACCATCGCGTTACTTGCACTACTTAGAACGTTGATTAAACTACAGAAATATCCAACAATTGGAAATTTCCCGGCAGGGGAAAAAATGGGTATTTATATCCGGTCGAACTTTTTAACATATTCTAAAATTATCCGGAAAAACACACTGACAAAATTAGACAATCCGATCGAAACACCGAGTCCCAATACAACCCAGAAAACTCAACTCTTGAGTGATATTTAAAAAATCCTAGAAAATCCAGAACCCAAGCATAAGAATTACTATGCAAAATTTATTGGCCAATGTGACCAAACGGCCGCGGAACCGCCGCAGAAGCCATGCTTCTGCCGCTGTTCCGCGGCGGTTTAGATGATTCAGGGGCCCGTTTTGTACCATAATTCTTAGATCTTCCTTCTGAATTTTCTAAGAATTTTTAATCTGGAAAAAACCAAGTTTTTGAAAAATGTCAAGAGAGCATTTTGGATTTAGGGTTTCGGTTCGATCGGACTTCAAACTCCGTCGGCGCATCGCCTAAGGCTCTAGCCAGGCTCTGATACCACTGTAGGGTTCCTAGGCACACTAATGAAGTCTCACAAAAGATCAAACATGCCCAATTCTAATTTTTCCTTGTGCCTACAAACCTTAATACGGATCGTTAACTAGATGTATAGGCGATGCAATGCAAATAAACGAATTTATAGCTAAAGGGAAGGGGCTACAACCTTTGTAGATCCGGTCCTCCACCTCCATGGCTCCGTGATGAAGTCCCCTCGCTGTCCATATCGGATCCCGGACTCTAGCATCGGCTTCATCGGAGAAATGGGCGGGCTAGGTCGTCGGCTTCGATGCCGAAGATGATCTACGTCGAGGCAACACAAGATCAAGCTCCAACTTCACCAAGCCATGAAACTTATGAAGAAAACACCCTATACTACTTGGCAAGAGGTAGAGGATGAAGAAATAGGAAGTGGGTTCACTTTGGAATTGGATTTCTCACTCATTTTCATAAGTTGCCATTTATGGAGGCAAGCTTTCTTCATTGTTGAAGATGAAGAAGAAGAAGAAAGAATATGATAAGTATATTTTAAAAAGGAAAATAATATGAATACTTATCATATACCAACCATGGTTAGGTGTAGAGAATAGACTATGGTTAGGTGGAATGGTTAGGGTTAAGCATGAGACAAATATGGTGGACTTGTTCAAAGCTTCATGAAGCTTCAACAAGCAAACAAAGAAAGCCACCATATCAATTTTCTTTTGCCAAAATAAATAAATAAATGAATAAGTAAATCAAATGAAACCCTAACCATTAACTAACCATGGTTTAATTCTTTACACAAACCCAAGTGAGCATGTATCATCAAACATGATACAAACAAGTGCACAAAAATATATCACATATACAATGTGCATTTCAAGTGAGAAAATCCATTTAAAGTGAACTAATATTAGTTAATGAAAAGTAATATATCAAATATATAATTATGCATTAAATCATTAAATCAATACTTGATTTAACGATCCGGTCATATCGCATATAACCGACTAATATTTAATGTATCGGCTTATCGAATCAATCCTTGATTCGATGACTAGGTTATATCGCATACAACCATTCGATACATTCATCGCGAGAATAGAATACGGTATCACATACACGCATTATTCTCGGTCCCGCACATATCTCATATGCGCTCCTATTTCGTTTCGCTTGAGCCAGGAAACCTCTGTGTAGGACTCTAAAGACTCGTCAATACGCCGGCAGCAGGTGATGATCATATCAAACACCCACAAGCCGCAAGCGGTCTGCTAAACGTAACGGCCACCCGGGTATTGAGCGATCAGAAGATCGACGAGCAAGCCCGCCACACTCCTATGAATCCAACCAGTAACACTTACCGTATAGTCCGGTATGTTCGTCTGATATGTCGCATATCTCGCCTAGGGGTGGTAAACGTCAGACCCCAGTAGCTTGATAAGTCTTGCCGACGTAAGGTCCATAACATTCGTGAAACTACTGATAACTCTTACCAATATATCACTGCAACCCTCGCCACGGATTTCCTGTTATGGCCAGTCGAGCATAGCGCAACATCCACCCCCAATACCGGGAGAGACGAATCCCCTCCTATCGCTCATTGCCTCCATGTGAATCGGGACTGTACCCAAAAACCACCTGTTTGCATGACTCAGTAGAGCCGTGGTAGGGTGGAAATCAAAGCACAGTGGGAGACACACAAGACTCTATGACGATCTCGGGTCAACAGACTAAGCTATACCATCTGGGAGTTCTCGGCGAGTCCGTTCAGTGTACCCAGTCTCCACTGAGCACCCGCATACCATCTCTGATATCAAACACCAATGGATATGGGATCATCCATCGCCCATCACATGGGTCGAGAAGATATACGCTAGTCTACTCTGGAATATCGATGCCCCGTCTCGATATTCCCACGACTAGGAACAATGAAGGATGTACTCATTGACTACCCAGGCTCCACTAGTATGATCTTCATCATAGTCCTGGAAGTCGAGTACACATCCTAAGGGCTTTATCAACATGTAATCAGAGAGACAGAAAGTATACATGTTAAGATAAAGAGCAACCAGATAGCGTACTATCATGTCGAGCAAGAAAGTCCTACCTATATATGTCCCAGCATCCACTACAATATACATCCTATGTACAGTAATGGCCTCTAGGGAATACATATAACTAACAATCTTCTGAACAGGGCTCCTACAAAGACTGTGCCTACCACCCCATATCAGATGTGGAGTGGGAAGAAACCCCATCTTCAGCATATGAAGATATGGGTATGTCCAGCTTTTGTTAAAAAGCAGCATGCGGACAAGCTCGAGGCACGATCAGTACAGTGTAAGTTTGTGGGATATCTAAAGAACTCCAAGGGATATTATTTCTATTACGCAGAGGAACAAAAGGTTTTTGTTTCTCGTAATGCCCATTTTCTAGAACAGCAGTTTTTAGAAAAGGAAATAAGTGGGAGCGAAATAGAACTGGAAGAAATTCCAGAACCACAAACTACTACTGAAAGTTTGGTAGAACCAGTAGTTCAAGAAGAACAGAACATTCTCGCATCCCTCCGCAGGAGTAGTAGGTCGTCTCATCCGCCTGAGAGATACTACGGTTTTCTTATAGATGGGGATAGAGAGGATTGCATCATAAATTATGATGAACCTACTAGCTTCCAGCAGGCCATCCAGAGCGGCGACTCGGTACGATGGCTAGATGCAATGAGGACCGAAATGGAGTCCATGTGCACCAACAAAGTATGGACTTTGGACTTTGCTCCAGATGGGGTAAAACCCATAGGATGCAAATGGATCTTCAAGAAAAAGATTGGTGTAGATGGACAGGTGGAAACCTATAAGGCTAGACTTATTGCAAAGGGTTTTCGTCAAAGACCTGGTTTGAACTATGACGAAACTTTTTCTCCAGTGGCTATGCTCAAATCCATTCGGGTCCTTCTTGCTATTGCTGCCTTCCATGATTATGAAATCTGGCAGATGGACGTAAAAACGGATTTTCTGAATGTTAATTTAGAAGAGTGCGTCTATATGGATCAGCCAGATGGTTTCAATCAGAGTGGGAGCAGCGGGAAAGTATGTAAGTTGCTTAAGTCCATTGATGGACTAAAGCAGGCATCGCGAAGTTGGAAATCTGTTTTGATGAAACGGTCAATGAATATGACTTTATCAAAAATCCAGATGAACCGTGTATATATAGTAAAGTTGTAGCACGAACTGTCGTATTCCTCGTCTTGTACGTGGATGACATTCTATTGATAGGAAATGACATTCCTATGCTACAATCTGTCAAAGGATTCTTGTCACACAGGTTCTCCATGAAAGACCTGGGTGATGCCTCTTACATTCTGGGGATCCGGATCTATCGTGATAGATCCAAGAGGATGTTGGGACTTTCGCAGTCCAGGTATATCAACACTATACTGAAAAGATTCAGTATGGAAGATTCTAAGCGCGGTAATCTACCGACTTGTCACGGAATCACCCTATCCAAAGAGATGTCTCCCAAGACAGATTTGGAAAGGGAACGCATGCCTATTATACCCTACGCTTCTGCGGTAGGCTCTATAATGTATGCGATGTTGTGCACCAGACCAGATGTAGCTTACGCACTGAGCGTGGTAAGCCGGTATCAGTCAGACCCAGGGAAGAAGCACTCGATAGCAGTAAAGAACATTCTCAAGCACCTGAGAAGGACTAAGGAGATGTTCTAGGTTTACGGCGGAAAAGACCTCAAGATGGAGGCCTTTGCTGATTCCGGCTTCCAGAGTGATAAAGACGATTCCAAGTCTATGTCAGGTTATGTCTTTACCCTCAATGGAGGGGCGGTGTGCTGGAAGAGTTCCAAGCAGGACATCGTTGCTGACTTGACGATGGAAGCGGAGTATATTGCTGCTTGCATTGCCGCAAAAGAAGCGGTCTGGATGAAGAAGTTCCTAACAGAACTTCAGGTGGTTCCTACCATTGTTGATCCAATACCTCTGTATTGCGACAACAACGGAGCTATAGCTTTAGCAAAGGAACCAAGGTCCCATCAGAAGTCCAGACACATCTTAAGGCGGTATCACCTGATGAGGGAGATCATTGATCGTCGGGAGATCGAGGTCCGGAGAGTTGCTACTGAAGAGAACATTGCTGATCCATTCACGAAGGCCCTACCTCAGATTCAGTTCGAGAGGCTACTTGAGATCATTGGTCTTCGATATGCCAGTACATGGCCCTAGTGCAAGTGGGAGATTGTTAGTGTATATGCCCTAGGGGCCATTATTGTATCATACTAGCTTGTATATTACTTAATGGAAGCTTGGGATATTCACAGTTATATAACAGTCTTGCTAAACATGGTAGTATGCTACTTGGTTTTTTCTATCTTAATATGTGAGTATACGTATTGATAGAGCTCTTAGGATCTTGCTTGACTACCAGCGTTGTGATGGCAGTCACACTAGTGGGGGCTGGGTAGTCTACAAGCACATCCTTTTTCAGGTCCCTAGTCGTAGGATTATCGAGACAGGGCATCGATACTACGGAGTAGACTAATGTGTACGCTTCTCATCCCAGTTGGGGAGATGGTCTGTCCCACAGCCGTCAGTACGTCGTACTGGAGATAGTATCCAGGTGCTCGATGGGTTACGGGTACACCGGACAGGACTCACGGGGAACTGTTCGTTGGTATTATACCCGTCGTCAATTAACAGTTCCCAGGTGACATGAGTACAGCATAGTCCGCAGACTTGACACTGCTACTTCGCCTCGAGTGTGTCCCACTGTTCTTAGATTGCTACCCTACCACGGCTCAAAGGAGTCGAGCAAACAGGTAGCAGTTGGGTACAGTCCCGAGCACTTGGAGGCAGTGGCGGTTAGACAATATCCGTCTCTCCAGGTATTTGGAGTTGATATCGCGCTGTGTCAGAGAGCCATTACGCAAAGTCCCTGGCCAGGGCAAGCGAGATTTACTGGTAGGTTCCAGTTGTTTCTCAAGGTGTAATGGGCTACGCTCCGACACGACTTATACCGCTATTAGGAGACTGACGCTTGCCGCCCCCGTAGGCCCGATATGCGATAGTCTTAGACGAACAGACCGGACTGTACGGAGATTGTCACATGAGGCTCAGTAGGAGTTCAGATGGGTTTCCTCATCGGCCTTCTTATCGACATCTACCTGGGGACCGTTACGTACAGCTAGTGCCGCTTGCGGTCTGTGGTTAAACCCACTGCTAGCATAGTAGTCGAGTCTTTAGAGTCCCACACAGAGAGTTTCCCTACTCCAGGTGAAACGATATAGAGGTCGTATGGTTTTACGACAAGGGTTCGGACGCATACGTGTGTTTACGCACGTACGACATTCGGACAGTTTTTACTAGCCGGCTTTGGTTTAAGCCAGTTTCTAGTATCAGGTTATTGGATTTATACAGTCTAAAGTTTTTCCGTGTTTTCACGGATAGGAGGGGCGTTCTCGTAATTTCGCGAGAAGCTTCTAGAAGGATGGTGACTTGAGGGTTAAGGTGGCATTTGCATTTATTATGTTAATGACTCGTTTGTGTGATTCATCCATGGAGTTAATGTATCATTTATTGATCTAATGACTCAAGAGATGAATCACTCATATGAATGAATGAAGCATGGTTGTTAAATGTTTTAATTGATTTATTTCATAAAACATTATGCTTCATATATATTCAAATGAGTTCATTATCTCTTCTCATTCTCTTGCTCACCTTCTCTCTCCTCAAGCTCTCTCTCTTCAAACCCTAATCCTCCCCTATCATGTGTTGAGACCAAGGATTAGAAAAGACTATTTAATCCATAACACTTCTCTATATCACTTAGGTTACTTAGATTAGCACTTTAAGAAACCTAGTTACCTCAAGTTAGAGGTGAAGCTTGGAGTATAGCTCTCGGGTGGATCATCTATTACGTGGAGGAGGCCGAGAAGGACATGGATAACAAAAAGGAGAAGGACACGGTTCATTAAATATAATCACTTATCATAGTAGTTCACAACTTCTATGTTTATTGTTAGTTATAGTTTAGCAAAGATTCTCGGTTAGTCGATGTTTATGCAAAGAACAAGATCGTTTTTCAATTTTCCGCCTCCCCGCAACTTGTGGGGTGTTGTACATCGACTTACAGAGGTTACCCACCATAGCTGAGGAGTGGCAAATGGAATGTCAAACCAGATTGAATCTTTAGGTTCTTATCAAATCTTCAGTAATCGCTTACGGTTCTGGAATCACTTCCAGTTCTACCATACTCCCACTACTGTTTTCTGAAAAATCCATTTTTATTAAAACTGTGGAGAGTCAAGAAAAATATCACTATTGATCTTCCAGATGGTAGAAAATCAACCGTCGTCATAGCCTGGGTCAACCCACAAACAGCCATTACAGAAACGTACCTTGAGTTGTCCAGAGTCTGGTTTTAAGCATAAGCTGGACAACTCCCCGTACCTTAACAATGTTAAGATATGAACTATTTTATATCCAATATAGAATCATAGGCACTGATTTAATTGGAACCAGATTCAAATCATGCAGCTGTCTCCAGTGCATGTCAATTAAATGGAAGGAGGCCGATCAGCATTACTCAACTTAGGAATGCATCCAGATATGAGTAACCTGAAAGAGAAACAAGTTCTCATAATCATTACTATCAACTGAATACCATTCACAAGTATCTATATCTTCGATCACCTTGAAGAATCCCGATACTTGCAACACCCGGTTCTCTACTTTATTCTTATACCTATTACTTCTCAAAACTTAGACCTTGTATTTCTACGATACACCTGTCTAATAACTAGAAAAGTTGCAAGTAAACAGAATATAGTACGAGTACCAACCCCTCTGTCCTAATGGACACTGGACAATATACAATACTCTGTATAAGTCCCCTGAGTTTAGTAACTCAATCCCTGTGTGTCGTAGGTTGAAAACTGTACTTATGGTTAAGAAGAATTACACCGCTGTTTAATGCTCCTTACCTAACCATCCACTGATATAGGTAAATGTCATAGACATAATTTCAAAAAGGTATATCTCACTCTATATGAATAGACGTACAGATATATCAATTTGAAATTGGTGCACAACAACGGATATTCAAAACCAAATATTTGTCGTCCGGCAAACTACCCAGGTGATTTCCTCAAATATCACCAATTACAACGAATTCCGATATAATGAGGATGATCACCTAATTCCCAATAATTTACTCCCACTCATCATCTGTAAAACCAAACAGATGTGAGAATCATATCTGGTAAATACATACCCTGGAGCAAGTGTCTAATTGGGAAATCAGTTTTCTTTTAACAATACACTGTGAAACTGAAACATTGAAATGTTTCGAAGGGGTATCTGGGTATTCCTAGTAATGCAAACTCCATTATCCAGATTCACAACTGTAACCGTATATTTCTTTGCCATCTCTCCAAATCCCTTCATATGTCTTTAGTCATTACCTTCTGTACACCCCTTTAGGCCAAATGGTTTTCTTCCTTCCCTACCGCTCGGCACCAGCCTATAGTTTGGAAAAAGACTATCCAATAAGTATAATGGGTGTACTGTCCTAATCCTAGGAGAAATCGCAATGCGAGAGAAGGTAAAGATAAAAGACAACTGAATAAACCTTATTCCTATTTCTCCCGAACCAGAATCCATCCCTGAACTGGAACAAGTTCCTTTCGAGTTCGTATATAACCATACGATGGAGTATCCAAATAACTGTGGATCTTCGTAGTGATACGGAGTGTTCTGGAGAAATACAAAGGTGAAATGGGAGTGGTAATGAAATACTTGGTTTGGTTGTGAATAGCAGTCGCAATTTACTTTGCCTTCTTACTAATCCCTTTATTTGTCTTTACTTAATACCTTCTGTACACCATCGTTAGGCTAATTGGTTTTCTTCATTCGCTCCCGGTCGGCACCTGCCTATGGTTTGGAAGAAGACTATCCAATTTGCGTAATGGGTGTACTGCCCTAATCCAAGGAGCACTCGTAACTTGAGAGAAGGTAAAAGGAAAAGACAACTGAATAGTCTTATTCGTTTTCTCCAGAACCAGAAACCATCCTCGAATAAATTCCTTCGAGTTCGTATATAACCATACGATGGTTTTATCTAATGGAAGTGGACTTTCGTAGTAATACGGGGTGTTCTGGAGAAAAGGGTAAAAGTAGGAGTGGCAAAGAGGTTTGCAATTCTGACAATCCAAAAGCCAGTGTTTAAGAAGGTTCGGTTAATTTGGTCACTGAGTCATAGTCAAGGGTCGGGCCATGGTCGCTGCCAAAGAGAGAGAGAAAAGAAACACTCAGCGTGCACTCTAACCTAGATCAGAATGGTTATCACTTTATCTAATCAGGAAACCTCCCACTGTAACATCAAATTCTCCTCCAAACCTGAAAGAAGAATTAGTCGGGATCACCCGAGGAGTAAACCAACTCATCAGTGGGAATCGGGATCCAACTATCATCGCATGATAACGTGATGGAATCCACTCACGTTATCACACTCCAGAAGGTATGCGCATATCTGGCAAGTTTCAGTTTCTTTAGAAACTCCCGATGTGATTTTTACCCCATGCTCTTATGACCTTGACTTTGGCCAACAAATCATAAGTCACATGTCAAGTTCTACCCATTATTCTCCAGGTTAATTTGAACCCACCCGTACCTATCCTTGACTTTGGCCAACAAGGCAGTACGACTGTCCCAAACCAACGCATTTATCTATGCTGCATATGAATATCAAATAGCTACCAATCACTGTGCCTTGACTTTGGCCAACAAACACAGCTTGAATACTATTGAGTATCCATATAAAATGACGGAGGGCTACGAATGGTTTTTGGCGAAAAACCTTTAACGTAATGAACTTGATATCGTTGAAGGAACCGGATTGCTTTTATAAAAATATAGTTGCGAAAACCTTTGCTAAAGAGGTCACTCCCGGTGAACGGATCTCGGCTCTTTCCCCGTAGAATGAGGTGCAGGATATTCCAACTGAATACCACGATGCAAAGCAAAAGTAATCGACTATAGTGAAGTTATTACCCTGACGCAAACTTCTGTCCAAGGGGTCACTCCCGGTGAAAGGATCTCGGCCCTTGCCTCATCGATTGAGGTGTTGGATATTCATAACCGAATACCACTGTGCAAAACAAAAGAGAACGTCCTTGCAATAACAGCTTTTTGAAAAATTGTTCCAACAACATCAGAATAGGTTTGTTTAGCTTGCATTGATCCGAATCAATGCAGTCCCATCAATTGATCACACTAATAAAGAACGAAAATAATTATGTACGTATATGCTATCCGCATTCTCCACTGGGTCCCGTCATCACCCGTTAGATTACTTAACTAACGACAGAGCGGGGACTGGACTAGCGCGGATGCAAAACATATACAACATCTACTAGTATATATATCAATATATAATATTCGCTCAAGGCGTGATAAAATGCAACATCACAGAAATGTAATAAGCACCACAGAACAATACAGATATCTGGAATCCCCGGGTTTCATGGAGCCGCTACTGAAAACCCGACGTTCCCCTGGTCGTATGGATAGCCTGTGCAATGAAATCCTAGACCCCTATGGGCGCGGCAAGTTACCCGCCAAAACCTGAAGCAAGGCAGTCCCCTTCAGCAACGTGAATAGACCACCCAGCACTTCACGGAATCCGGTAACTTGGGCACCACTACTGGGTCAAACTATACCCCCTACGAGTGCGGCGAATAGCCCGCCAATTCTAGAGTGAAGCCCCCTCCGTCTCAACGCCATGAGATGCGGGCCCGTTGCCCTCTAGAACCCGGCTATCCGTGCACCCCACCGTGGGGTAATCCTAGTACAGAAAGTAAAATATATACAACGGGTACATCGACCTCAGCCCAGTCATGCCCCAAAAGAATAATATATAAACAGGCAGTGACGGCAGTCCACATGTCGGACGCTCGCCCCGCAATATCAAATGTACATATAAAACAAAATTGTACTAACATTGCAACCGGACTATCCGCACGAAAAATCCGCAATATCACAGCACAACACAGAACATCAACGTGAATGCCACGTTCGCAAATCCGTCTAAAAGGGCTATAGCAGTTAGACAGGATTTACCGATCAAGTGACATTCACGGTCGCAGATATAATGTAAATACTGTGAACTAACATGTTTAAAATTTTCGATCGACTAAATTTCTCGAAGTGGGCCCCAAGTACAATACTCAGTACACAAAATAAATCTGGGCCCAAACAGAATATACCAAAAACCCCAATTCCAACACAGAGACCTACTGAAGAAATTTGGTGCACTGTTGCTACAGTACGGCCGCTGATCCGCCGCCAAAACGTGGTTTTGGGCGCGGATCCACCGCGCTACAGTAAAATCAGCAAACCAAATTTTTCCAGAATTCTCAAAAAACCCTGCACGATTTTCTGAGATGCTCAAAAATATTTTTAGGGCAGTTTAAAAAATCGACAGAAACACAGAGCTTGGAAATGCGGTTTTCGGAATTTTTGTTCGATCGAAGTTCTAAACATGTTAGAGAAAGCTAGTAAAGGTTAATGGCGTGGCTCTGATACTTGTGTAAGTGCACGGCAGCGCCCCGGCCGTCTTTCCGAGGCCAAAATGCGGAAACGAAACTTTTTCTTAACTTGTAAACCGGCGCTACCGCATACTAAAAACTCGGATCAGACCATTAACCTACTACTAGCTAACTAGAGAAGGGATAGAATGCTATACCGAGCGATCCGTGTCCTTCGGTCTTCGGCCACCATCCCGATCTCCTCGCGGAATCTCCGGTCTCCATCTACTCGTCGGAAAGGGCGCCACATCGAGAAGTCATTTTACGGGCTCCCGCTTCGTCCGAAGCAACTCAGGCGCTAAGTGTGCTAGCCGACGCGACCAAGGTGTTGTAGAGAATGTTGTGATCACTTTGTCTCTTGCATCCATAGCTTTGGATGGAGGTTAAAATGTTGCCATTGATGGAAGCAATGAGTTAGAGGAAGAAGAAGAAGAACAAGAGCTTTTCTTTTTCTTTTCTTTTCTTTTGTTGGAATGTGAGTGAGAGAGTGAGTTCAAGGAAAAATACAAGACCAAAGAATCCTCACCATGGCAGCCCCTCTCTCTCTCCATCTCATTTCAACACATTAAACAAAACACTAATGTGATATATTTGCTAAAAAAGAGACCATGAGTCATCTAAATGTCCATGTCACATTTAATCCAATGCATGATGAATTTCTAGCTCATTATTTTCATTAGCAAACATTAATCCAAATGTTTGCAACAATAAAAAGATCCGGCAACATCTAAAGTAAACTCGTGACGGATCACAAGGATACCCCCCCACCTGTATATACATACCTGCATCCGCATTCCGACTGAATGCGAAAGCGATGAGACTAAAGTAATCCAAAAAATCTAATACTAGGATCCGGCTTAAACCATAGCCCACTAGTATGATCTGCCCGATCATGATCCGTGCAATACCGCACGTATATGATCGAACCCTGCCATATATCATACGGCCTCTACAACGTTTCGCCCGAAACTTGAGAAACAGTTTGTGGAGGACTCTAAAGACTCGTCAATACTTTGGCTGTGGATTTAACCACTAGCACGTCAGAGGTACTAGCTATACGTAACGGGCTACCAGGTATTGACCAAAAGCGAACTCATCCTGACACACTATTGAGCCTGTCAGTGACAATATCCGTACAGTCTGGTCCGTTCGTCTATGAGCATCACATGGAGAGCCTAGGGGGTTGGTAAAAGTCAGACCCCCAAAAGCGGTACAAGTCGTGTCTGAGTGTAGCCCAGAACACCCTAAGATACTACTGGAATACCTACCAGTAAATCTCCTGCCTTGGCCAAGGACTTCGTGTAATGGCTCTCCTAGACACAGCGCGACCTCACTCCCAATACCGGGAGAGACGAACCCCTGCAGATCCGCTCACTGCCTCCATGTGGCTCGGGACTGTACCCAACTAAAACCTGTTTGCACGACTCCTTTGAGCCGTGGTAGGGTATTAATCAAAGCACGGTAGGAACTCACATGAGACAAATGACGATCTCAGGTCGATGAACTAACCTGTACACATGTCACCAGGGAACTGCTATCTGACGTCTAGTATAATACCAACTAGCAGGTTCCCGGCAAGTCCTGTCCAGTGTACTCATAACCCAATGAGCACCTGTATACATCTTAGGTGAACCAACTGACACCAGTGGCTTGTGAGACCGGCCACCGCCCCTCGTCGGGGTCTCGACTGTATACACTAGTCTACTCTGGAGTATCGATGCCCTGTCTCGAAAACTCCCACGACTAGGGACCTTTTAAGGATGTGCTTATAAACCTCAGCTCCTACGTATATGATCGCCATCATACTGCTTGCCATCAAGCAAGAATCATAAGGGCTCTATCAACGTGCAATAGTGACCTGTAAGGTCACCTGAAACAGTACACGATGATAAAGAAAAACCAGATAGCATACTACCATCTTGAGTAAGACTGTTCTAACGGTATAGGTCCTCCCTCAATCATTGCAATCACGGGCGTGTGATCCAATAATTGACTCTGAGGGCACTATCCCCAACAATCTCCCACTTGCACTCAAGGCTAATTATTGCGATGTCGCATACTCACAGCCAGTGTGATACCGAACACCCAACTCCTCTACTAATCAGTCTCACAAAAACTGTTTGCGAAACTAATGCGTTCGAAGAATAGCCTCAGTGAGTGGATCCTCTCAAATGTTTCTTTCTATGTCTCTCTTTATCTCAAGTTCGTGGAAAAAGTCATCTCCCGAAATGAGCAATACCTGTCTTAGAATGTGTCTGGATATCTGATGGGACCTAGTTAATAAATTAACTCCAAATACAAAATTCTTAGACTGTATCGTCAACTGAACTTAATCAGTATCCTGCGCCATGCCTCCCTTAGTATCCGCCTGGACCACCTGTCCATAGTACTGCCCCTCGTCAGAGGGAAAACTATAACTCTGACAGTCACTCTGCCGTCCAGGTCACCTTGGAAGCCTGGACTGATAACCGTCTCCTAAAAGAGGCTGTTGTTATCATATCCCTAGAACATCCACTTTTTTTCTAAAACTGCTTCCGAATGTCTCTCCAGTATAGGATTAATATCATCTTATTGAATCTAGTGCAAAAACAACATCTGGTGTGATACCTGACATCTCATGACTAAGCAAGTGACCTGCCAATCATGCACATCCCTCTCCCCTTTAGTCTGTAAGACACCTTTAGAGAGGGTGACTCCATCACCTGCAGGTACACTACCGTGCCAGGAGTCGTCTATTCTAAAACACCTTTAGAATGCTGTCTAAGTACCCAGATTGGGAAACTACCCAAATCTAGATCTAAAACCATAGATCTAGTAACCAGAATGTCTGATATTATATCTATATCCTATGTGGAGAAACCACTGTGTGACAATCAAAGTATAACCGATCGTAGTATAGGAATTTCACTTCCTACTCTGTGTATGTCATCCAAATACCAGGACATCACACCCTACTACTTTCTTAACAGATTCATCCACTATTCTGATGAAGTCAAACCTATGACTGTGACATCAGAAATAGAAGATCTATCTCTGTTATATCTGCTTTAGTATATAAATAGACATAAGCTACTTGTCCACTATACTTCCGCTGCTCCCACTGACTACGACAACCCTCTGGCAGAGTCATATAAACGTGCACTTTTAAAGGTAGTTCAGAACGATACTATACTCATCCTCCTGCCTGGTCTCATAGTCTGGAACAACAGTAATGGCAAGTCTGGGTAAACAAGAACCTCCCTGTCACCGTCTTTGAGCATACCGAAGTACCTCTCGAGTGCCTGAGGATACCCACCATATCTGCGGAGTGGCAAATGGAATGTCAAACCAGATTGAATCTTTAGGTTCTTATCAAATCTTCAGTAATCGCTTGCGGTTCTGGAATCACTTCCAGTTCTACCATACTCCCACTACTGTTTTCTGAAAAATCCATTTTTATTAAAACTGTGGAGAGTTAAGAACAATATCACTATTGATCTTCCAGATGGTAGAAAATCAACCGTCGTCATAGCCCGGGTCAACCCACAAACAGCCATTACAGAAATGTGCCTTGAGTTGTCCAGAGTCTGGTTTTAAGCATAAGCTGGACAACTCCCCGTACCTTAACAATGTTAAGATATGAATTATTCTATATCCAATATAGAATCAGAGGCACTGATTTAATTGGAACCAGATTCAAAGCATGCAGCTGTCTCCAGTGCATATCAACTAAATGGATGGAGGCTGTTCATATCAGATTTTTGCATTTTTATACCGCCCAATTTTTATCACATTGCTTATCGGTAGGTACTCTTAAGCCGTGTTTGCTAGTTAATTGCAGGATACAGGTTTTCAGCTCTAAACAATGAAATTCATGGAAAAGCACGACAAATTCCGGATTACTGCCGACCACAGATAAAACACGGGTCTCCGCTCTCTATCCGTATGTTGCCGCACACCAGTTTAAGGGAAAAAATGGCAAATCGATGTCATTTTCATGCACAAAGCTCAATGTCAACACAAGATCCAACATATCTACGCGGTGCTCGAGGAAATCATGGCAAAAGATCCACATCACATCACCTTTTGTTCTGCTGAAATTCTGGTAAAATTGTGAAGAGTTTTTGAGAAAAAACATATACCACACTGCATACAACAACAAACAGGAGAAAACCACCAAGTTTTATGGCCTAACTCCACTAAAGGGCCGCGGTTCCACGGCATAAGCATGCTTAGGCCGCGGAACCGCGGCCGTATGGGCTCCTCAGTGGAAGATGTTTCAGGGGTATTTTGGTCATTCTATATGGAGGCAGTTTGTTGCCCTAGGTTTCCATTTCCCTGCCTATAAATAGTCCAGAACTTGCCAAAGCCAAGGGTTCTTATTCTTGTATTTAGATTTTAGAATACATGTGTTGTTCTTCTTCCTCCTCTCATCTCTTCTCCATTAAAAACTTGTAGTGAGCTTTTGTGAGTGAAGAATGAATAAAGGAGTTCTTGTTCTTACCATGCTTATCTTGTTGTAATTGTTAATTATATTTACTTATATTTTTCATTTGCTAATCTAGTTGTTGTTATTTGTTGTTTGTTTCTTTCTTGTTCTTTTTTTCTTTATCCTTAAAACAACTATGATGCTTAAGCTTGATCCTTGCCAAGGTGTGGTCTCAAATAGGTAGTTGTAATCTTCTAACCTCTTTCTTTCTATCTTCCTCCTTTGTTTTATTTTCTTTTCCTTATAATGGGTAAGTAGTTTTCATACTTGTTAGGGTAGGATAAGGAAAGTTTGAGAGAAGGAAATCTCTCTCACTCTTTTCTTGCCCAACATCTTAATTCGGACTCCCGTTAATTGAACCACAATCCGCTCCCTACGGCATCCTATCCTACATGATAGCGGTGATTCCTTAGTGAGACCGGTTATGGTTGAATTAACCGGAGGTTAAGGCTAAGAGCCAAGAACGGACGGACAAGCACCAAAAAGAAGAACTTATGCGTTGGAAAGCCTAGCTTATACTCGCAAGTTCCTTCCTAGTCGTGCTAATCCCCGTTGTTGCCGATTACCGTAACACCGATATTAAGAGTTGCAACGAAAGAAGTGAGCGACTCCTAACTCAAACTAACATAATCCTAACCCTAACAAGCTCTCTTTATATACCATTTTAGTACAAAGTTAATCTAAAAACAAACCTGGACATTTGGACTTAACTCGTTAAAGCACATAGAAAAAGATTCACATCTCCCTGCGGATGACCCGTACTCAACCGGCTAGCTACAAGCGAAACCGTCTTGATTGCGGTAACAAACTTAGCACGCAAAAACTCTACCAATCAAATGGCGCAGCTAGTTGTAATCTTCTAACCTCTTTCTTTCTATCTTCCTCCTTTGTTTTATTTTCTTTTCCTTATAATGGGTGAGTAGTTTTCATACTTGTTAAGGTAGGATAAAGAAAGTTTGAGTGAAGGAAATCTCTCTCACTCTTTTCTTGCCCAACATCTTAATTCGGACTCCCGTTAATTGAACCACAATCCGCTCCCTACGGCACCCTATCCTACATGATAGCGGTGATTCCTTAGTGAGACAGGTTGTGGTTGAATTAACCGGAGATTAAGGCTAAGAGCCAAGAACGGACGGACAAGCACCAAAAGGAACGGAATGACCTGTAGCCGTATAGCACCGCTTCCCACTCCATAACCAGTTGGGACGAGTTTGTGAAAGCGTTTCTCAAGAAATTCTATCCGAATCATAAAACCGCAAGGATCCGTAACGAAATCAACCAATTCTCTCAGGTTCCTACTGAACCCTTCTGGAAGTGCTTTGTGTAACGTTCTGAAAATCGTTTCGGTGAAATTTTGAAAAAAACGGTAAAATAAGGGGGTTTTCTGTAAAAAGTGAAAATGCAAATATCTTTATTATAAAATTAAATATACATATTCTAGCTATATAATTGCTAGTATTTGGTGTTTATTGAGCCACTGGTGAAATTTCAAAATTTCTGAAATTTTTTCCGAAATTAATTATTTTAATATTATTTTAAGTCGTCACTAATATATTTAATTAGGGAAAATTACAAATTGGAATGAGTTGAAACAAATTTTGTGCATCATAAAACATTAAATAAAATTTTATCATGTGGTTTTTGAAATGAAATCGTTTGCCAAAACGGTTTAGGAAATATCGAAGAAAAAGGCTTTTTTCGGTGAAATTAGTGTTAATGGTTTTGGGGGTATAATATGTATCTTTTTCTTTCCACACCCACACTCACACTCCACATTTTTCCTCCCCTCCTTGGCTGAATTTCAGCAGCCCCATGTTGTTTCCCCCTCACTTTCCCCACTTGAATTGTTAAAAGAAAAGAAAAGGAAATGGTAGAAATGAGAGTGGACTTTGACTAGGATTGACTTAATATCATTTTCCCCCACTTTCTCCACCTCACTCTCTCTTCTCTCCCCCTCAATTCCAGCCGACCCCCCCTCCAACAGCAGCCCCCCCAATTTTATCCCCTCATTTCTCATCAAAAACTTCATCAATTTGCCCCAAAAATCAAGTTAAAACCTCAAAAATTCTCCAATCCAACTCTTACCCATTATTTCTTTGCCCAAGCTAACATGGATCTTGGAGGAAATTTGGCATTATGGAGGCTATGATCTTCATGTTGATCTCTTGATCATGAGGTATGAAGATTCATCCATATTTGTTAGTTGTTAGTTGAATGTTTAAATCAAACTTAATTAGGTATTTTAAAAATATATATAAATAGGTTTTGAATTCAAGTTTGGAAATTCAAGTGGATGGTTTTAGATTATAGTTAGGGTTTTGTTGTATGATTATGATTGCAAGTGGAATTTTTCTTTTGTGGAATGTGAAACATAATCAAATTGTTAGTTTGCAAATTGTTAAGTTGGAATTGTAATATTTAAGCTATTTTGCTTACTAGATTTTTGGAAAATTATAAAATGTCTTAGATTAAAACATAATTATGGTTTCATGTCATTATTAATATTATAATAAGTGGTTTAATGCCTTCGGACCATGCAAAACCAAGGTTATTTGTAAAATTGTGAATTTTACTTTAAAAAGAGTTAAAGTCGGTATTTTTGCAAACTAGTTTTTTTTTTTAACGTATGTGGTTTGGTGAAATTAAATCATGGAAATGGTTTGTATGGCTTATTTAAGTTATTTAATAAGTATTATGGGCGCTAGATTGGTTTAAACGTCGAGTTTTGTACTAAAACGGGTAATTTTGCTTGCTAGATTTCTGGAAAAACAGCTTTTAAAGTGAGTTTGAGGTTTTTGTGAATTTTAAGCTATTTTATAGTATAATTAGTGCTTGTGATCATGCAAATGAGTGTGTTTGGGTTTTTCTCGATGGTTTGGCGTTTATACGCCAACGTCGAGGATTTTTGGGTTGATTTGTGAAAGCAGCCATAGGTTTTGACCTATGTGGGATTCGTGTGTCGTTTTGGGTCATGAGTCGGATTTTAATACTACACGGTGCGTTATGATATGTAGGTACCCCATGTGGACTTCGAGACGACAAGCAAGCTCGTGGCGACGTCGGCACCGGCTAGCGAGGACCAGGTGAGTAGATTTATATCTACGGGGAGAAGTCGGGTGGATGGCGTGTAGCACCCCCGCAGTTCGTGGTGATGTATACGAATATGTATACACACACATATTTTGATTATATATATTATGTTGATATGAGAGTTGATGATAAAGGTAGATTCTAACTGTTCATGGATTAGTTTAGTGTTAGTTGCAAAACTCTAGAGTAGTTGTTACACCCACACACGCACACACACACATGCATACATCTATGTTATTACCTGTGCGTATATGGGGAGATGTGTTTATGTGTTCACCTGGGTATGGGACTAGGTGTTCACATACTGGATTTGCGGATGATACTTGGGATTGAGTTGAGTCGATGAGATTTGAGTTGAGGCCGTGAGATTGGTGATATGACAGGATTCGTACTTGAGATACGTCCTGATGTTGTAGCGGATCTTTGGATGACAATACCATGTGAATAGTGATATTAATGGTGTACTAGACGTAGGTCAGTACCCCAGATGATGATCTTAATAAAGAGGATACCAGATGAACAGTGTGATGAGTATGATATTGACCCGTACCTAGATTTGGGGATGCCGTACGACGGATTTACGTACGAGCTATATATTGATGATTGATCCGCACTCTTGACTTGGGATGTCTGATTATAAATATGGTATCGGATATGATATTATTGAGGCGGGATCACCGACTAATATATATACAGGTATGTCTACGTATCGACTCTGATGTTAGGCGGTTTCCTTACCTGTAGTTCAGCTTGTTAGTTCAGCCGTATAGTTTAGTGTAGTTGTTAGATTAGATTAGACTCCTACCTATTTCAAAACTAACGAATCGTGGATATTTTAAAAGACAGGTCAAAGGATCTACGGATATTTCAAAAGACGTATCCTTTCTTAAAACCACCGTAGCCCTTATTTTCAAAACCCCACGATTCGTGTTATTTCAAATGGCACCATTGTTTAATATTCAGCTCCCGCTCATTATGGTTGCTCGCTCCGCATCGCATACTTATATTGTTATTTCATATTGCATTGTTGATATTATGCTGTTAGGACACCAGCACCATTACCGATGATGCGTATGTACCACGTACACTTACTTGCCGGCTCACACACATCTTCATCGGTAATTGCCATGTCACGTACACCTTAGAAAATATTATTGCTTAACTTAGCTTGATAGCTAGTAGTTTGACATGATATTAGTGCACTTACCTTATATGCCAGCTTAGATATTGTAGTTATTACTTGTCACTTCATGCGTACTGTTATTCATTGTTATGCCGTATTCATGGATTCTCATGCCTATATTAATGGTTTTACATGCTATTGATGATTTGGATTCGGATTTCCATGAGATTTTCTGGATTTGGGGGAAAACCGCAAAACTTGTATAAGCTTCTTTCCTCTCTTTTAAATAAAAAGTGCGGTTTTCCCATGATGTTTGAGTCGTCCACCATGAGTTTGCAGATGGATTTCGAGACCCAATTCGAGGAGATGGATGAACCGTTTCGGGTACATGGTGGACCCGGTAAGGTACCCCGGGGAAAGAAGCGCGTGATGATGACGATGTGAGCCTGGCAGGGGAGCACTACCTACCAGTGATTTTACCCGACGCGTCGGATATCCGGAGGATACCGTCGTGGTCTTGAGATGGATGGTAGGGGTCGGTCTGGACTGACGGCGCCCTAGATATTATGATTGAGACATTGAGATTTCGAGATATTGAGGTACAAAGACTGTGATACAGAGATATCGAGATTTTGGGATTACGTTTTGTGCCGATGCTAGGCACTGTTTTATGCTGATTTCATTATGATACCTCATTTTAAAAATACAAGGAAATCTCACTAAATTATGAAAACAGTTTCTTCATTTACATGTATTCTGTTTTCATGCATTCATACCTCATTCATATGATATATTGCTACCTGAGGCACTGACACAGGCACATGAGATTACACGCAGGTTAGATATTTACCCTTACCATTGTTATAGGCTGCATGTTATATGCATATTTGAGGATATATTATGATCATTGACCTAGGATTGCGTTATTTATGCGATTTCTGTGCGTAGATGTTTTTCTACTCACGAGTTGGCAACTCACCCCCGTTGTGCCACAGTTCTTGCAGGTTTCGCCGTACAGGTTTCATTACGGCTTGCTGGCACTCCTTCCATTTCCGGGTGACTTTCTAGTAGGTGGGTTTATTTGTATCGCACCCATCATTATATCTTGTATATTATTATTCTGTTGTATCTAGAAGTTCCAACAACCAAACATGTATTTATTTGAGATAGAGACCAGTGATGTTATTCCTTCGACCTTAGAGTCGCGCGTTTTATTTCTTGTGGTTTTGAGTTTCCTTTTGAATTTGATCCTCGCCGTTGGCGTTGTATATTATATTGCTTGTGTGGTTGTGACCGTCGATTGACGCAGAGCTAGCTCCCATTTGGGGATGCCTTTTTTATTGATTTCGTATACTATTCATGTTGTATCCCGTTTGGGGGCCAGTATTTACAAAGGAGACTCTGCCGAAATTTTCGGGAAATATTTGATGTTTTTTTTAAAAGAACCGCATAATTCGGCTTATGCTATTCAAACTACTTGTTTTAAATTGGTTTTCCTTCACTCTACTACTTTTCTTGGTTTAGGTTTCTGGGTTTTCGGCTTACTTAGGTTACGTACGCCTCGAGACGTTCGTAGTTTAAGTGCCGGTCATATTCCGTACTTTCGGGACGTGACACTTTCACCGGTATAAAGACCTTCTTGTTCAGTGCCCTCACCATGGTATCGAGAAATGGCAACTTTGCCAAACCATATACGAGGGCCTGAACCCAGCAACCAAGCAGTTGTTGGAAACCATTTATCAGGGCCACTTCCTATCGAAATCTGACGAGGAAGCGTGGCAATTATTCGACGACCTTGCGGAACAAACGCTTCAATGGGAGAGCACTAGACCTACTACTTCTTCTTCCTCCTCCACTTCTACTGGTCAGTCTAGGGTAGGAATTCACCAACTCGATGTCTCTATTGCGATGAAAGCTGAAATGGCTGCAATAACGAGAAAACTTGAAGCGATAGAGAGAAAATATTCATCTCCTGCTTCTGCCCCTGTTCTTCCCCTTCGTACCATTTGTGCTTGTTGTTCCGATCCTTCTCACTTAACCGAAGAGTGTCCTTACAATCTACCATCCCAAGGACAGGATCAGGTTAATGCTGCATTTCAGCAAAGACCGATGAATGATCCATACTCTTCCACCTAAAATCCCGGTTGGAGGAACCACCCCAATTTCGCCTGGAATCAGAATCAGCAACAATTCCAAGGCAACAATTTCCAGAGGCCTCCTCCTCCGCAGCAACAAGCGCAACAACAAACTCAACAACAGTTTCAGCAGCCCTTCCAACCCCAACCTTTTCAAAATCAGACGAACAACTTTGCACCCAACAATTCTTTTCCACAAAACAACTTTGTTCCGTCAAACAACGATAAGGTTTCCTCGCTAGAACGAAGTTTGGAGGCGTTCGTTAAACAACACCGCCAACATCCAGTCGTCTATTCAGTCTTTGGTGCAACACACTGCTGCACACGGGCAAAGCATCAAGACCATCGAAGCCCAGATTGCACAACTGAATGCGGCGTTAAGCGAGCGAGAAAAAGGGAAGCTTACATCTCAACCACTCCCAAATCCCGGTCACCCACATAATGTACATGTTGCTCTTGAACAACAGAACCATAATGTGAGTGTCGTGACTACATTGAGATCAGGAAGGATGCTGCACAACAACATCGGCACAGCAATTGAGGATAATGACACCCCGACCGCTTCTTCTTCTTCTTCTTCTTCGTCTTCTGAGCTTATTCTCCATTCTTCAAAAGGCTCTTCTTCTTCTTCTTCTTCTTCTGCTCTGAACGGACCCACTTCTCACTCTACGAAAGCACCAGCTCTGGGATCCATTCCAGCTCCACAATCTCCTCCACAAGCATTGGACTCAACTAATTTTAAAAACGTTCCATTTCCAAACCGGTTGAGGTCCAATAAACAAAATCCACAAATGGAGAATATTCTGGAGTTGTTTAAGCAGGTTAACATCAACATTCCCCTTTTAGATGTTGTCCAACAAGTCCCGTCCTACGCGAAAATCTTAAAGGACTTGTGCACGAAAAAGAGGAAGTCTCAGGTACCCAAGAAAGTTTTCTTGGCTAGTGCTGTGAGTGATGCTCTTACCCAATCTTTACCGCAAAAACGAAAGGACCCTGGCTGTCCTATGATTTCTATTACCATTGGGGATAAGAACATCAACCGCGCACTATTAGATCTTGGTGCCAGTGTTAACCTGCTTCCGTACTCAGTATATGAGCAATTAAGTGTAGGAGAGCTGAAACCCACACACTGTACTCTCCAAATGGCCGACCGATCAATCACCCATCCTAGGGGTGAGCTAGAGCATGTGTTAATCAAGGTTGGGGACTTCATATTCCCTGTTGACTTCATTGTATTAGACACACAGCCTGTAGCTAAACCCCGGAATCAAATTCCGGTGATACTCGGTCGCCCATTTCTTGCAACCTCAAATGCTGTGATCAATTGTCGCAATGGTTCGATAAACCTATCTTTTGGAAACTTGACAATTGAATTCAACATTTTTAGGTTGGGGAATCAGCCCTCCGAACCTAATGCTCATATACTAGACGTTTGCTCAATCCAGGAGATCACCCCAGAAGAGTGTGAATTCGAGGAGTTTTTGTTTGATCACGATAACCTTAACGCCATTAGTGCGTTCCTCTTCGAACCTGCTGCTGTTTCTGCACCCGATAATGACTACGAGTGTTTCACTTTCTCGAACGATCGTAGCCCCTCACCACCAGAGTTTGAATCCTTCGAATTTCCGGATGAGTTACCCGAACCATCCAACTCGGTCGCTTACACTCGTTTTGAACCTTTGCTGGAATCCTTTGAGTTCGAGACCTTCTCACCAATCTTGCCTTCAATCGTTTCACCTCCAACGCTCGAACTCAATTCTTTTCCATCTCACCTTAAGTACGCTTACTTGGGTGAGAACGAGACCCTCCCTGTTATCATCTCGGCTTCTCTAGCTCCAGAGCAAGAGAAAGCCCTTCTTGCGGTCTTGCACAACAATAGGCAAGCTTTTGACTGGTCCATGGCGGACATCAAGAGGATTAGTCCCCTGATCGTTGAACATCACATTCATCTGATGGATGATGCCAAACCAGCCAGGGATCCACAAAGGCGACTCAACCCAGTCATGAAAGAGGCTGTGAAAAAGGAAATCGTGAAGTGTCTGGATAGTGGTATCATTTACCCTATCTCTGATAGCCAGTGGGTTAGCCCCATTCACGTTGTCCCCAAGAAATCAGGCATAACGGTCATCACTAACGAGGAGAACGAGTTAATCCCTACTCGCACCCAAACTGGGTGGCGAGTATGCATCGATTACAGAAAACTCGCTGCCGCAACGCGGAAGGACCACTTTCCGCTACCTTTCATTGACCAAATGCTTGAACGATTGGCCGGACACGAGTACTACTGCTTTCTTGATGGCTACTCCGGTTATAATCAGATTCCCATCGCCGAAAAAGACCAGGACAAGACCACATTCACTTGTCCTTTCGGCACATTTGCATATCGACGCATGCCCTTTGGGTTATGCAATGCGCCCACTACCTTCCAGCGGTGTATGATGGGAATCTTCTCAGACATGGAGGAGAAATTCCTGGAGATCTTCATGGACTATTTCTCCATCTTCGGCGATTCCTTTAACGAGTGTTTGCTGCATCTTGACGCTGTCCTTACCCGATGTAAGGACAAGAACCTCACTTTGAATTGGGAGAAGTGCCACTTCATGGTGCGCGAAGGTATTGTCTTAGGACATATCATTTCGCAAAATGGCATAGAGATTGACAAAGCGAAGATTGAGGTCATTTCCAATCTCCCTCCTCCCAGATGCATCCGAGACATCCGAGCCTTCCTTGACCATGCCGGTTTCTATAGACGGTTCATCAAGGACTTTAGCAAGATTGCTAGGCCCTTGACTCTTCTACTGGCCAAGGACACGCCATTCGACTTCAACTCGAGCTGTGTGACTGCGTTCGAGTCATTAAAAAGCTCACTCACTTCTGCTCCCGTTCTTTCTTCACCTGACTGGACGCACCCATTTGAGATTATGTGTGATGCATCCGACTTTGCCATTGGTGCTGTCCTTGGACAACACATCAACAAGATGCCGCACGTAATCTATTATGCTAGCCGAACCCTGAACGACGCCCAACTTAATTATACAACAACTGAGAAGGAATTCTTGGCTGTTGTATTTTCTTTAGAAAAGTTCAGGCCTTACCTCATCGGCTCTCCAGTCATTGTCTACACAGACCATTCTGCTCTGCGCCATCTTTTTTCGAAGAAAGATGCAAAATCTCGGCTAATACGTTGGATCCTCTTGCTTCAAGAGTTTGACCTTGTCATCAAGGACAAAAGAGGATGTGAAAACGTAGTCGCCGACCATCTCTCATGACTTCCTTCTTCGCCGTCGCCTCAACTTCCGATCAACGACGTTTTTCCGGATGAACAGCTCTTGACAGTATCTCGCGAACCCTGGTTCGCAGATATTGTGAACTATTTGGCCACAGGGCTACTACCGACTGAATGGTCAAGTCAGGACAGACTTCGATTCTTATCCCAAGTAAAACACTTTTACTGGGACGAACCCTATCTGTTCAAGTACTGTCCCGACCAGATTATTCGTCGGTGTGTCCCTAACGATGAATTCAAGAGTGTGCTGTCATTTTGCCACGATCAAGCATGTGGCGGGCATTTTGGCCCCAGAAAGACAGCTGAGAAGATCTTGCAATGTGGTTTCTACTGGCCACAACTCTTCAAAGACGCTCATGACTATTGCAAGACTTGCTCCCGGTGCCAACACTTGGGCCGGATATCCCGGAGGAACGAGATGCCGCTCTAACCAATCTTGGTTGTGGAGATTTTCGACGTTTGGGGGATAGATTTCATAGGGCCGTTTCCCAGCTCTTTTGGGAACTTGTACATCCTTCTCGCTGTTAATTACGTCTCTAAGTGGGTCGAGGCTGTGCCCAGCCTGACTAACGACAAGAAGGTTGTCGTTAGGTTTCTTAAAGAAAACATTTTCTCCCGTTTTGGGCACCCCCGAGCGATCATTAGCGACAATGGAACTCATTTCTGCAATAAGACTTTCGAGGCCTTGATGCGGAAATATTCCATTAATCATAAGCTATCTATGCCCTACCACCCCCAAACCTGTGGGCAAGCCGAAGTTTCAAATCGGCAAATCAAGCAGATACTGGAGAAGACGGTTTCCAAGAACCGTAAAGATTGGTCGCTGAAACTCACTGATGCCCTTTGGGCATTTCGAACCGCTTATAAGACCGATCTTGGTATGTCTCCCTATCGGCTTGTGTACGGAAAGGCTTGCCACCTCCCTGTCGAAATAGAGCATCGCGCATTTTGGGCGATAAAGGAGCTGAATCTGTCTCTCGAAGATGCGGGCAGCCATCGGAAGCTGCAGTTGAACGAATTGAGCGAGCTTAGGGATGAGGCTTACGATAACGCGGTTGTCGTTAAGAACCGAACGAAGGTGTTTCACGATAAACACCTTTTGCGCAAAACTTTCGTACCTGGTCAGCAGGTACTGCTTTACGACACCCGGCTACACTTCCATCCAGGAAAGCTCAGATCTCGCTGGAAAGGGCCGTATTTTGTGCGGAATGTGTATCCGCATGGCGCGGTGGATTTGGAGAATCCAAAGGATGGTTCATTTTTCAAAGTAAATGGACACCGACTTAAACCGTACATTAGCGCCGAACCAACAGAGGAGCTCCTGGTCTTACAGGAGCCGGTTTACCCTGCATAATCTTCCTCTGCCTACCACCAAACTTCGGTTATCCAGCCAAGAACAGTGGACACTGTTCCAAATAAGTTTGGGGGTATGTATATACCATTTTGTATATATTTGTAGATATTCTTTTCCATTTTTACTATTTTTCTTTTTCTTTGAAAAAAAAAACACACAAATTTTTTTTTTGTATCTAACCGACAATTTTGACCCTTCAATGATCTCTTCATGCAATGACAGTGAGGACACTGTCCAGTTTAAGTTTGTGGGTACGCTCGGAAAGCATTTCTAACCTTCGCATTCATATGTATATTTTGCATCTGCATACTAAAATCCATAAAATCCATAAAAATCTGAAAATTTTCTAAAAACATAAAAACTTTTCTGTCAAGTTAGCTAGTGGGAGGACTCTGATTCAACATTTCGACGGTTTTGTTTGATAAGATAAGAATAACTAAATCTTATTTTTAGATTTTGAAAATATGAAAGATAACTCTCCTTTGAAGTTAACTATAGCTGATATACGTCTTTACATAACACTACACGTGTCGTGAGTTTTGGAAATTAGATGACAAGTCTTTTATGTCTAAAAACTTTTAAATGGATAAATGATTTTCTGAGGATCAAATAGGTTTGTTCTGAAATAAGTAATATCAAGAATAGTTTATGAAGTGAAGCGAATATGAAGGAATGTTATTGATGGCTTAATTGGAACTAATTCTGAAAAATAACCCATCTGAAACTTGATTGGAATGATTACACACCTAACCCACTAAACACGTCTTTTATCCAAAAAATAACTGAACTGCCGGTTATATCTCCGTTCGCATTGAATCATCATGATTTTCACGCTAAATTGTCTTTTGTTTTTGGTCCTAGGTAACTTGAGTAATTAAGTCCGCTGGGGTGTCTCTACACCTAATGCCCTAAAGCCAACTGGTTTGGGTGCATTGGCTCAAAGCTCGTTAAGAAGCCTAGAAAGTCCAGATAAAAACAAAGTCAAGCAAGTGTTCTCTCCGAGTTAAAATTCCTAACGGTTCTTTATGTGAGAATAATCTTGACAAAAGACAGGTTTTTATAAAAAAAATATTTCTAGCGGAGATATGAAGGTTTTATTCTATGATAAAGACTATTGCACATTCACAGAGGTGTGTATGAAATGAAAACAAGAAAAGGTGGAGTGAAAAATAAGACCTAGTTTCCTGTTGAGGAAGATAGAAATTCTGAAATTGAAACCTTACTGGAAAACGAAACTTGAAAAATACTTAACTCTTTATAAAACTTATGTGATCCTTTTAAAAATTATATCTGCGCTTTTATTGTGTGACATAATGACTTTAATCGATCCTTCTGGAACTTAACGACACTATTTGCACTGCACGTAAAGACATATAAAATCTTAAGTTAAATAAAAAGCGAGGTGTGAAAAATAAAGGTTCGATAGTCTAGACTCAGGATAATAGAATTGTTATTTTCTGAAACAATACTTTAGGGGTTTTGAATCGTAGTTATTTTGCAAAACTAGCATGACCGGATTTTGTGGGTAGCATCCGCTGAAAACCCTCGGGAGACAACACTCCTCCTACTAGGGACACCTGGAGGTTTAACGGCTTGTTGCACATGCTCAGTGCAATCGCGTTCCCTGCAAAAGTGAGGTTAGGAATTTTTGTGAATAAATTGGTTTTGCTCGGGACGAGCAAATGATAAGTTTCGGGGTATTTGTTCATATCAGATTTTTGCATTTTTATACCGCCCAATTTTTATCACATTGCTTATCGGTAGGTACTCTTGAGCCGTGTTTGCTAGTTAATTGCAGGATACAGGTTCTCAGCTCTAAACAATGAAATTCAAGGAAAAGCACGACAAATTCCGGATTACTGACAACCACAGATAAAACACGGGTCTCCGCTCTCTATCCGTATGTTGCCGCACACCAGTTTAAGGGACAAAATGGCAAATCGATGTCATTTTCATGCACAAACCTCAATGTCAATACAAGATCCAACATATCTACGCGGTGCTCGAGGAAATCATGGCAAAAGATCCACATCACATCACCTTTTGTTCTGCTGAAATTCTGGAAAAATTATGAAGAGTTTCTGAGAAAAAACATATACCACACTGCATACAACAACAAACAGGAGAAAACCACCAAGTTTCATGGCCTAACTCCACTAAAAGGCCGCGGTTCCGCGGCATAAGCATGCTTAGGCCGCAGAACCGCGGCCGTACGGGCTCCTCAGTGGACGATGTTTCAGGGGTATTTTGGTCATTCTATATGGAGGCAGTTTGTTGCCCTAGGTTTCCATTTCCCTGCCTATAAATAGTCCAGAACTTGCCAAAGCCAAGGGTGCTTATTCTTGTATTTAGATTTTAGAATACATGTGTTGTTCTTCTTCCTCCTCTCATCTCTTCTCCATAAAAAACTTGTAGTGAGCTTTTGTGAGTGAAGAATGAATAAAGGAGTTCTTGTTCTTACCATGCTTATCTTGTTGTAATTGTTAATTATATTTGCTTGTATTTTTCATTTGCTAATCTAGTTGTTGTTATTTGTTGTTTGTTTCTTTCTTGTTCTCTTTTTCTTTATCCTTAAAACAACTATGATGCTTAAGCTTGATCCTTGCCAAGGTGAGGTCTCAAATAGCTAGTTGTAATCTTCTAACCTCTTTCTTTCTATCTTCCTCCTTTGTTTTATTTTCTTTTCCTTATAATGGGTGAGTAATTTTCATACTTGTTAGGGTAGGATAAGGAAAGTTTGAGAGAAGGAAATCTCTCTCACTCTTTTCTTGCCCAACATCTTAATTCGGACTCCTGTTAATTGAACCACAATCCGCTCCCTACGGCACCCTATCCTACATGATAGCGGTGATTCCTTAGTGAGACCGGTTGTGGTTGAATTAACCGGAGGTTAAGCCTAAGAGCCAAGAACGGACGGACAAGCACCAAAAGGAAGAACTTATGCGTTGGAAAGCCTAGCGTATACTCGCAAGTTCCTTCCTAGTCGTGCTAATCCCCGTTGTTGCCGATTACCGTAACACCGATATTAAGAGTTGCAACGAAAGAAGTGAGCGACTCCTAACTCAAACTAACCTAATCCTAACCCTAACAAGCTCTTTTTATATACCATTTTAGCACAAAGTTAATCTAAAAAAAACCTGGACATTTAGACTTAACTCTTTAAAGCACATAGAAAAAGATTCCCATCTCCCTGCGGACGACCCGTACTCAACCGGCTAGCTACAAACGAAACCGTCTTGATTGCGGTAACAAACTTAGCACGCAAAAACTCTACCAATCAGAGGCCGATCAGCGTTACTCAACTTAGGAATGCATCCAGATATGAGTAACCTGAAAGAGAAACAAGTTCTCATATTCATTACTATCAACTGAATACCATTCACAAGTATCTATATCTTCGATCACCTTGAAGAATCCCGATACTTGCAATACCCGGTTCTCTACTTTATTCTTATACCTATTACTTCTCAAAACTTAGACCTTGTATTTCTACGAAACACCTGTCTAATAACTAAAGAAGTCACAAGTAAACAGAATATAGTATGAGTACCAACCCCTCTGTCCTAATGGACACTGGACAATATACAATATTCTGTATAAGTCTCCTGAGTTTAGTAACTCAATCCCTATCTGTCGTAGGTTGAAAACTGTACTTATGGTTAAGAAGAATTACACCGCTGTTTAACCATCCACTGATATAGGTAAATGTCATAGACATAATTTAAAAAAGGTATATCTCTCTCTATATGAATAGACATACAGATATATCAATTTGAAATTGGTGCACAACAACGGATATTCAAAACCAAATACTTGCCATCCGGCAAACTACCCAGGTGATTTCCTCAAATATCACCAATTACAACGAATTCCGATATAATGAGGATGATCACCTAATTCCTAATAACTTACTCACATTCATCATCTATAAAACCATACAGATGTGAGAATCATATCTGGTAAATACATACCCTGGAGCAAGTGTCTAATTGGGAAATCAGTTTTCTTTTAACAATACACTATGAAACTGAAACATTGAAATGTTTCGAAGGGGTATCCGGGTATTCCTAGTAATGCTTCTTCCGTTATACAGATTCACAACTGTAACCGTATATTTCTTTGCCATCTCTCCAAATCCCTTCATATGTCTTTAGTCATTACCTTCTGTACACCCCTTTAGGCCAAATGGTTTTCTTCCTTCCCTACCGCTCGGCACCAGCCTATGGTTTGGAAGAAGACTATCCAATAAGCATAATGGGTGTACTGTACTAATCCTAGGAGCACTCGCAATGAGAGAGAAGGTGAAGATAAAAGACAACCGAATAAACCTTATTCCTATTTCTCCCGAACCAGAATCCATCCACGAACTGGAACAAGTTCCTTTCGACTTCGTATATAACCATACGATGGAGTATCCAAATAAATGTGGATCTTCGTAGTGATACAGAGTGATCTGGAGAAATACAAAGGGGAAATGGGAGTGGTAATGAAATACTTGGTTTGGTTGTGAATAGCAGTCGCAATTTACTTTGCCCTCTTACTAATCCATTTATTTGTCTTTACTTAATACCTTCTGCACACCATCGTTTGGCTAATTGGTTTTCTTCATTCCCTACCGGTCGGCACCTGCCTATGGTTTGGAAGAAGACTATCCAATTTGCGTAATGGGTGTACTGCCCTAATCCAAGGAGCACTCGCAACCTGAGAGAAGGTAAAAGGAAAAGACAACTGAATAGTCTTATTCGTTTTCTCCAGAACCAGAAAGCATCGTCGAATAAATTCCTTCGAGTTCGTATATAACCATACGATGGTTTTATCTAATGGAAGTGGACGTTCGTAGTAATATGGGGTATTCTGGATAAAAGGGTAAAATTAGGAGTGGCAAAGAGGTTTCCAATTCTGACAATCCAAAAGCCAGTGTTTAAGAAGGTTCGGTTAATTTGGTCACTGAGTCATAGTCAAGGGTCGGGCCATGGTCGCCTCCAGAGAGAGAGAGAAAAGAAACACTCAGCATGCACTCTAACCTAGATCAGAATGGTTATCACTTTATCTAATCAGGAAACCTCCCACTGTAACGTCAAATTCTCCCCCAAACGTGAAAGAAGAATTAGTCGGGATCGCCCGAGGAGTAAACCAACCCATCAGTGGGAATCGGGATCCAACTATCATCGCATGATAACGTGATGGAATCCACTCACGTTATCACACTCCAGAAGGTATGCGCATATCTGGCAAGTTTCAGTTTCTTTAGAAACGCCCGATGTGATTTTTACCCCATGCTCTTATGACCTTGACTTTGGCCAACAAATCATAAGTCACATGTCAAGTTCTACCTGTCATTCTTCAGGTTAATTTGAACCTACCCGTACCTACCCTTGACTTTAGCCAACAAGGCAGTACGACTGTCCCAAACCAACGCATCTATCTATGCTGCATATGAATATCCAATAGCTACCAATCACTGTGCCTTGACTTTGGCCAACAAATACAGCTTGAATACTATTGAATATCCATATGAAATGACGGACGGCTACGAATGGTTTTTGGCGAAAAACCTTTAACGTAATGAACTTCATATCGTTGAAGGAACCGGATAGCTTTTATAAAAATATAGTAGCGAAAACCTTTGCTAAAGAGGTCACTCCCAGTGAAGGGATCTCGGCTCTTTCCCCGTAGAATGAGGTGCAGGATATTCCAACTGAATACCACGATGCAAAGCAAAAGTAATCGACTATAGTGAAGTTATTACCCTGACGCAAACTTCTGTCCAAGGGGTCACTCCCGGTGAAGGGATCCCGGCCCTTGCCTCGTCGACTGAGGTGCTGGATATTCATAACCGAATACCACTGTGCAAAACAAAAGAGAACGTTCTTGCAATAACAGCTTTTTGAAAAATTGTTCCAACAACATCAGAATAGGTTTGTTTAGCTTGCATTGATCCTAATCAATGCAGTCCCATCAATTGATCACACTAATAAAGAACGAAAATAATGATGTACGTATATGCCATCCGCATTCGCCACTGGGTCCCGTCATCACCCGTTAGGTTACTTAACTAACGAAAGAGCGGGGACTGGACTAGCGCGGATGCAAAACATATACAACATCTACTAGTATATTTATCAATATATAATATTTGCTCAAGGCGTGATAAAATGCAACATCACAGAAATGTAATAAGCATCACAGAACAATACAGATATCTGGGATCCCCAGGTTTCATAGAGCCGCTACTGAAAACCCGACATTCCCCTGGCCGTGTGGATAGAATGTGCAATGAAATCCTAGACCCCTACGGGCGCGGCAAGTTACCCGCCAAAATCTGAAGCGAGGCAGCCCCCTTCAGCAACGTTAATGGACCACCCAGCACTTCACGGAATCCGGTAACTTGGGCACCCCTGCTGGGTCAACCTATACCCCTTACGAGTGCGGCGAATAGCCCACCAATTCTAGAGTGAATCCCCCTCCGTCTCAACGCCATGAGATGCGAGCCCGTTGCCCTCTAGAACCCGGCTATCCGTGCACCCCACCGCGGGGTAATCCTTGTACAGAAAGTAAAATATATACAACGGGTACATCGACCTCAGCCCGGTCGTGCCCCAAAAGAATAATATACAAACAGGCAGTGACGGAAGTCCACATGTCGGACGCTCGCCCCGCAATATCAAATGTACATATAAAACAAAACTGTACTAACATTGCATCCAGGCTATCCGCACGACAAATCCGCAATATCACAGCACAACAGAGAACATCAACATGAATGTCACATTCGCAAATCCGTCTAAAAGGGCTATAGCAGTTAGACAGGATTTACCGATCAAGTGACATTCACGGTCGTAGATATAATGTAAATACTGTGAACTTACATGTTTAAAATTTTCGATCGACTAAATTTCTCGAAGTGGGCCCCAAGTACAATACTCAGTACACAAAATAAATCTGGGCCCAAACAGAATATACCAAAAACCCCAATTCCAACACAGAGACCTACTGAAGAAATTTGGTGCACTGTTGCTACAGTACGGCCGCTGATCCGCCGCCAAAACGTGGTTTTGGGCGCGGATCCACCGCGCTACAGTAAACTCAGTAAACCAAATTTTTCCAGAATTCTCAAAAAACCCTGCACGATTTTCTGAGATGCTCAAAAATATTTTTAGGGCAGTTTAAAAAATAGACAGAAACACAGAGCTTGGAAATGCGGTTTTCGGAATTCTCGTTCGATCGAAGTTCTAAACACGTTAGAGCAAGCTAGTAAAGATTAATGGCGTGGCTCTGATACCAGTGTAAGTGCACGGCAGCGCCCCGGCCGTCTTTCCGAGGCCAAAATGCGGAAACGAAACTTTTTCTTAACTTGTAAACCGGCACTACCGCATACTAAAAACCCGGATCGGACCATTAACCTACTACTAGCTAACTAGAGAAATGATAGAATGCTATACCGAGCGATCCGTGTCCTTCCATCTTCGACCACCATCCCTATCTCCTCGCGGAATCTCCGGTCTCCATCTCCTCGTCGGAAAGGGAACCATATCGAGAATTCTTTTTACAGGCTCCCGCTTCGTCCGAAGCAACTCGGGCGCGAAGTATGCTAGCCGACGCGTCCAAGGTGTTGTAGCGAATGTTGTGATCACTTTTTCTTTTGCATCCATGGCTTTGGATGGAGGTTAAAATGTTGCCAATGATGGAAGTAATGAGCTAGAGGAAGAAGAACAAGAACAAGAGCTTTTCTTTTTATTTTCTTTTCTTTTGTTGGAATGAGAGTGAGAGAGTGAGTTCAAGGAAAAATACAAGACCAAAGAATCCTCACCATGGAAGCCCCTCTCTCTCTCCATCTCATTTCAACACATTAAACAAAACACTAATGTGACATATTTGCTAAAAAAGAGACCATGAGTCATCTAAATGTCCATGTCACATTTAATGCAATGCATGATAAATTTCTAGCTCATTATTTCCATTAGCAAACATTAATCCAAATGTTTGCAACAATAAAAAGATCCGGCAACATCTAAAGTAAACTCGTGACGGATCACAAGGATACCCCTCACCTGTATATACATACCAGCATCCGCATTGCGACTGAATGCGAATGCGATGAGACTAAAGTAATCCAACAAATCTAATAATAGGATCCGGCTTAAACCAAAGACAACTAGTATGATCCGCCCAATCATGATCCGTGCAATACCGCACGTATATGATCGAACCCTGCCATATATCATACGGCCTCTACAACGTTTCGCCCGAAACTTGAGAAACTGTCTGTGGGGGACTCTAAAGACTCGTCAATACTTTGGCTGTGGATTTAACCACTAGCATGTCAGAGGTACTAGCTATACGTAACGGGCTACCAGGTATTGACCAAAAGGGAGGTCGATGAGCGAACTCATCCTGACACCCTACTGAGCCTGTCAGTGACAATATCCGTACAGTCCGGTCCATTCTTCTATGAGCATCGCATGGCGGACCTAGGGGGTTGGTAAAAGTCAGACCGCCAAAAGCGGTACAAGTCATGTCGGAATGTAGCCCAGAACACCCTGAGATACTACTGGAATACCTACCAGTAAATCTCCTGCCTTGGCCAAGGACTTCGTGTAATGGCTCTCCTAGACACCGCGCGACCTCACCCCCAATACCGGGAGAGACGAACCCCTGCAGATCCGCTCACTGCCTCCATGTGGCTCGGGACTGTACCCAACTAAAACCTGTTTGCACGACTCTTTTGAGCCGTGGTAGGGTATTAATCAAAGCACGGTAGGAACTCACACGAGACAAATGACGATCTCAGGTCGATGAACTAACCTGTACACATGTCACCAGGGAACTGCTATCTGACGTCTGGTATATTCCCAACTAGCAGGTTCCCGGCGAGTCCTGTCCGGTGTACTCATAACCCAATGAACACCTGTATACATCTTAGGTGAACCAACTTACACCAGTGGCTTGTGAGACCGGCCACCGCCCCTCGTCGGGGTCTCGACTGTATACACTAGTCTACTGTGGAGTATTGATGCCCTGTCTCGAAAACTCCCACGACTAGGGACCTTTTAAGGATGTACTTATAGACCCCAGCTCCCATGTATATGATCGCCATCATACTTCTGGCCGTCAAGCAAGAATCCTAAGGGCTCTATCAACGTGCAATAGTGACCTGTAAGGTCACCTGAAACAGTATACGATGATAAAGATAAACCAGATAGCATACTATCTTCTTGAGTAAGACTGTTCTACCGGTATAAGTCCTCCCTCATTCATTGCAATCACGGGCGTGTGATCCAATAATTGACTCTGAGGGCACAATCCCCAACACATCAACCTTGCAGCTTTCGGAAGCTATCTCATGGATAGAACAGACATCAAGAATGTGAGCAGAGGGTTTAGATGGCTGACTTCCAATCTTATAAATGTTCAGCTCAATTGACATCTTCCCGAAGGATAGGGTCATATAGCCGTTTCGACAATTAATGACAGCATTGGAAGTGGCTAGGAAGGGTCGACCAAGATTCACCGGAATTTGGTTCCGTGGGTTCGCTACAGGCTGTGTATCTAGAACAATAAAGTCTACAGGGAATATAAATTCCCCGACTTTTATCAACACATCCTCAAGTTTACCCCTAGGTTTGGTGATGGATCGGTCTGCCATTTGGAGAGTACAATGAGCTGGTTTCAACTCTCCAATCCCTATCTGCTCGTAGACAGAGTATGGAAGTAGGTTAACACTAGCGCCAAGGTCGAGTAAAGCACGGTTAATATTTTTACCCCCAATAGAAATTGAGATTGTAGGATAGCCAGGGTCCTTACGTTTCTTTGGTAATTGTGGGGTAAAAGTTGTGCTAACATTATTTGTCATGAATACCTTTTTGGGCACTTGAGTCTTCATCTTCCTAGTGCATAAGTCCTTAAGAATTTTCGCATAAGCTGGGACTTTTTGTATAGCATCTAGGAGAGGGATGTTGATGTTAACCTGTTTAAACAGTTCCATAATCTTCTCCATATGTGAACTTGGTTTGTTTCCCCTTAACCTATTCGGGTAAAGAGCTTTAGCAATAAGAGCTGGGTCCGACATTGGAGAAGGTCATATGGGTGGAACAGATCCCAGAATTGAAGTAGGGATCGTCTTTGGTTGACTAGAAGAAGTGGGCTGAGGGTTCGAGCCTTGAGGAAAATGGAGAATAGGCTCGAAAGAAAGTGAACTAGGGTCAGAAGTGGAGGTGGAAGTGGAAGTGGAAGTGTAAGTCGAGGTGTCATTGATAGATTCATCATTATCAATATCAATCTTTTCACCGACTCGATTATTCAGCACTCTTCCGGATCTCAACATTATGATGGCATTGATATTGTAGTGTTGTGAGTGTCCAGGATTCGGTACGGGTTGAGATGGAAGTTTCCCTTTTTCTCTAGCACTCATTTCGGCATTTAATCGTGCAATTTGTGCTTCCATCGATTTAATACTCTCACCGTGGGAGGCAGAGTTTTTCTTTATATCATCGATAGAAGACCTTATATCAGCCGACACTTGGATGGAATGTTTCATGAACAAATCCATGGTTCGTTCGAGTGAAGAAGAGTTATCAGTACCGGTAAATTGCAAAGAATGTGTTGGCCGGATTTTGAAAATTTTGTGGTTGAAAAAGGTGCTGACTCAGTTGTAGTGGTTGCAGTTGTTGTGGAGGGACCCTTTGAAAGTTATTTTGGTTTGGAACCGTATTTTGAGTTTGGTGTTGGTTCCAAGAAAAATAAGGGTGATTCCTCCAACCCTGATAATAAGTGGAAGAATAAGGATCGTTTATAGGTCGTTGCTGAAATGCAACATTAGTGTGTTCTTGACATTGAAACGGAGAATTTAAAGGACATTCTTCCATCAGATGTGAAGGATCGGAACAGCATCAACACACGGTTTTAGGGAGTGTGACCTGATTTAGGGAGGCTAATAAAAATTTGTGTTCCATATCTTCAAGTTTCTTTTGCATTGCTGCCATTTCAGCTTTGACTGCAATGGAAACATCAAGTTGATGGATACCACCCCTAGATGATGATTGACTGACACTCTCCCATTGCAAAGTTTTATCAGCGAAATCTTCCAAAAATTTCCAAGCTTCACCATCGTCTTTAGACATGAAATTGCCTTGACACATGGATTCAAGCATCTGCTTTGTTGTTGGATTAATGCCCTGATATATGATTCGACACAGATCCCATCTATGGATTCCGTGATGAGGACATTGGACTAAAAGATCCTTGAATCGTTCAAAACACTTCCAAAAATGTTCTTTGGGAACTGGGTAAATTGATTGATTTCGCTACGGACACGGGCGGTCTTATGATTAGGATAAAATTTCTTAAGAAATGCTATGATGAATTCATCTCAGTTTGAAATAGATTGTGAAGCTGTGTTCTAAAGCCACTTCTCGGCTAAATCGCACAAAGTGAATGAGAGAAGACGTAAACGCATGGCATCCACAGAAAGCTATGAAGTGCCCATCATAGCACATACGTTTTCAAATTTGGTGATAAAAACGTAAGCGTCTTCAGACTCGAGGCTATGAAATTTCGGTAAAAGATTTATGTAATGTGGTTTGATTTCAAAGTTATCACAGTTGGCTGGTGGAATGGAAATACAGGTAGGAAGAGGACCTCGAATAGGGTAGCATCTATATTGGAGAGAGATGTACGGTTGGTTCTGCGCACCTGCGGGTGGCGGCGGAGTGGTGTTAAAGTTTGATGGAAATCCATCCATCCCGGTGGATGTGGTAGTGGGTGAAGAAAAATAAGATGTAGAATTACCGACTTCGGAGTCAATAGGAGGAACGCGGACAAGACGGGCACTAGAATCCCATGTCCAGCCGAGCATGCACTAAACGGTTTAGCACAAGTGGCAGCGTTTGTGATAATTAGGGGAAATGTTGTTTGTTTTGAAAAAGACGGATTTTGAAAAATCACAAAAATGCACAAGCTGTTAGTTGTATGTATGCCCTAGAGGCCAGTATTGTACAGATGATGTATATTATATTGGATGCTTGGACATATATAAAGATGACTTTCTTGCTCGATATGATAGTATGCTATCTGGTTACTCTTTATCTTAACATGTACACTTGTCTCTTTAAACTGTCTTATAGTTACATGTTGGTAAAGCCCTTAGGATGTGTGCTTGACTACCTGGACTATGATGCAGATCATACTAGTGGGGACATGGTAGTCCATAAGTACATCCTTCAAGGTCCCTAGTCGTAGGTGTATCGAGACGGGGCATCGATATACCAGAGTAGACTAGCGTATACGCTTCTCGACCCATGAGATGGGCGATGGATGATCCCATATCCATTGGTGTTTGACATCAGAGATGGTGTACGGGTGCTCAGTGGAGACTGGGTACACTGGACGGACTCGCCGAGAACTCCCAGATGATATTATACCTCACGTCAGATGGCAGTTCTCAGGTGACACTTGTGCAGGTTAGTCTGTAGACCCGAGATCGTCATAGAGTCTTGTGTGATTCCCACTGTGCTTTGATCTCCACCTTACCACGTCCATGAGGGCGTGCAAAACGGTGGTCTTTGGGTACAGTCCCGAGTCACATGGAGGCAATGAGCGATAGGAGGGGTTTCCTCTCTCCCGGTATTTGGGGTTGATGTTGCGCTGTGCTCGATTGGCCGTAACAGGGAAGTCCCTGGCCAGGGCTGATCAGAGATTTGCTGGTAAGTGTTACCAGTAGTTTCTCGACCCGTTATGAGCCTCACATCGGCACGACTTATCGGTTATTGGGGTCTGACGTTTACCACCCCTAGACTTGATATGCGACGTATCAGACGAACAGACCGGACTGTACGGTAAGTGTTACTGGTTGGATTCACAGGAGTATGAGCGGGCTAGCTCGTCGATCTTCTGATTGCTCAATACCCGGATGGCCGTTACGTTTAGCAGAGCGCTTGCGGCTTGTGGATGCTTGATATGATCATCATCTGCTACCGGCGTATTGACGAGTCTTTAGAGTCCTACACAGAGGTTTCCTGGCTCAAGCGAAACGAAATAGGAGCGCATATGAGATATGTGCAAGACCGAGAATAATGCGTGTATGTGATACCGCATTTCATTCTCGCGATATATGTTTCGATTGGTTATATTCGATATGACCTAGTTATCGAATCATTGATTCGATAAATCGATACATTGAATACTAGTCGGTTATGTGCGACATGACCGGATCATTGAATCAAATGTTGATTTAATGATTTGATGTATAATTATATATTTGATATATTACTTTGCATTAACTAGTATTGGTTCACTTTATATGGATTTTCTCACTTGATGTGCATGATGTATATGTGATATACTTTTGTGCACTAGTTTGTATCATATTTGATGATGCATGCTTATATGGTTAAGTATAAAGAATAAAACCATGGTTAAGTAGATAATTAGGGTTTTGATTTAATCACTCATTTATTTATCCATTCCTTTTTATTTAAATAATTTTATGAAAACAAAATAGTTTTCTTTTTGTCATGAAGCTTCATGAAGCTTCATGAAGGTTTGACTCAAAGACCATTTTGTCTTCATGCTAAACCCTAACTATTCCCACTTACCATGGTTTGCTCTCTACACTTAACCTTAGTTTGATTATGATAAGTATTGTTTTTCTTTTCATTTTAAAATATACTTATCATAATTCTAGCTCATCTTCTTCTTCATCTTCAAGTTTGAAACCTTGAGGCCATCAATGGCAACTTGAGCTTGAGAGTGAGAAATCCAATTATAAAGAGAACCCACCTCCTATTTCTTCGTCCTCTACCTCTTGCCAAGTAGTAGAGTGTGTTTTCTTCACAAGTTTCATCACTTTGTGAAGTAGGAGCTTGATCTAGCGATGCCTCGACGTAGATCATCTTCGGCATCGTCGTCGATGACCAAGCCCGTTCATTCTCCGATGAAGCCGACGCTAGAGTCCGGGGTTCGACTTGAACAGCGAGGAGACTTCGTTACGGAGCTGTGGAGGTGTATATCCGGATCTACAAAGGTTGTAATTTCCGTATACTTATAGTTAAGTGTTAACTAGTTTTATATTTCGCCTAGATTTCTAGTCTAAGATCCGTGTTAGGGTTTCTCGGCACCCATAAATTTTAAATTGGCATGTTCGATGCCTTGTGAGACCTCTATAGGATGCCTAGGAACCTTTCACAAGCAACCCTAAATCTAATGGTCACCTAAGTCAAGTCACTAGACCGCTCCTAGACTTCCAGAAGACAAAACGCATGATAAATCCTCTACTACCTCTTTATCTCTCCTGTGGCCAGGTAAGTGCCAGGTAAGTGGGAGATTCTTCGCTACGTAAGTAGTGGTTCTAATTAAGTAACCACTTGTCTTAGACGCACTTGCTTTAGAAACCACAAAAGAATTGCGGATAAGCAGTAGATTACCCACGACCTTCGTCTGTCCTAATTGAGCGCGACGGTGCTTAGAGTCTTGTCTAGATATTTTTTAGTTAATGAGGGTGATGCGGATGCTAGTTTGTGATTTGCGGGGCTTAGGAAGGGTAATGAAATCCCCACCTAATCTGAATTTGGTCTTTGCCCCTTAATTTATGTATTGAAATATGCACACAAACAATATCAAAACAAGCATCAAAATGTTTTTTGAGCGCTGCGAATTTTTGCAAAGAATCCTGCAGAAAATTGTTATTGGACAAGAGCAGAAGAGAGATAAGAAAGAAGAGAATATACCACAGAGAGCAGAAACCCTAACTCGTCAATAAAGCCGCGGATCCGCCGCCAAAACGTGCTTCCCACCGCGGTTCCGCGGTCAAATGTACGGTTCTGTGAACAAAATTTGGTACTGATGCTCCCCTGGATCCTCTGATCTCGAAGAAATGATCTGAATATTTTTATCCCTGCTGCGGTGATTCCATATTTCCTTGCAAAATTCACACACAAATCGTTAAGCGCTTGATGCGATTTTGATTCAAATTTTGATGGAATAATAATATTTCAACTCAAATTGCAAGAAAGAACAAAATAGCATGCAATCCCCGGCAACGACGCCATTTGATTGATATTAAAATCTTGTATTCGACTTCTTCTTAATTTTGAAAAGAGAGAAATAGTTGTATTAAAGAAGAAGAAGAAGCGATGTTTGTAATTAAAGAATTTATAGCTGCAATCAATAACGGTGTTGTTGTAGTTCGTTAATGAGAACGGGTCGTCCACTGAGATCTGTGTATTTATTCGTTCATGCTTTAGTTGAGTCGAAAGAAAATAGCAAAGAAAATTCAAGAAAATGTGAATCAAGATTTTTTAGATGAAATATTTTCAAGAAATATAAAGAAAGAGTTTAAGATTTAGTAATCAAGAAAATGTCCAAAATCAATTTTAGTTATCAAGAGAATGTAGAATAGCTTGTAGGATTCGATCGGAATTAGTAGCAATGATGAATACTAATAATGACTTATCTTATGTATTGATGAATTATAGCTAAAATGATGGTGATGAATGAAGATTAGGGATCTATTGAAGAAACTAGGGTTTCTCCTTCACTATCCCTTGTCTTTTTATTGATCATCATTCAAATCTAGCCTTTAGCAAAGAGAATCATCAATTATTTAATCCCAAATTGCAACGAAATTATCAAGAACGGTGATCTCGTTCCAAATTTCGTCATTGACGATTCTTTTTCCTAAAGTTCATAATTCTCATAAGACTTAAAATAAGTTTTAGGATTTCATCATCATTTAATCTACCGATTCTCTCAAATCCTTTACAAGAGGAGATTTCACTCACGCATCATGAAAATAAAAGAATCAAGAATTAGACATTTCATAATGCAAGAATTTAAAGAAAGCGAGAATTAACAATTTATCACCTTTATTAATCAACTTCTAATTACACTTTCCTTCAATCCGAGGTAACAAGAATTGCTCTCAATCCCTCCCTTGAAGAGGTAACTATTCCGTCGAATTTTGCTTCGCTCGATCTCCGTGAGACTTGGACATGTCGAGGATCTCGCGCTCTTGATGAAGATCGGCTTCTCATAAAGGATCTTGAATGTCGTCGCTTGATGTTGATCTCAACGAATCTTGATTTGGTTCTTGAATGAATTGAATTGGATTTGGTTTTGGTTTGTGTGCTTTGTCACTTGATGAACAACCTTTTCAATGTGGCCCTAGGTCCCTTTATATAGCTATTCACCAATCTTCCACTAGAAGCTAGGTCAATCTTCCCCAAGAAGCTAGATAGTTTGTAGAGAAGCTTCTAGAATTAGTTAGTTATCAAGCTTCCTCAAGAAGCTTGGCTGTTGTAGGGAAGTTTCCAGAGAAGTCTCGTTACAATGGAGCGTCTTCTGGATGCTAGGAGGTTACAGGGAAGCTTCTGGAGAAGTATCGATCCCAGCGCCCTCAACTCGGCCGCGGATCCGCGGTGGATCGGCCTGACTCGGCCGCAGATCCGCAGCCGTTTGGTAAGATCATGGCTTCATTTCTCTTGTGTATCTTGGTGTTGGTACATGGGTCTTCAGGTGATATCTAAAATCTTTTTATCTCTTCTGAATCTCTGCCAAATTTTAACTCTTTGATTTGCTGTATTTTGTCAGCGAATTTTCGATTCCGATATCTGTCGTGAGGTAGTTTTCTGCACATAATCTCAATGAATAATGTTGAGATATAGAATATTATCCGTGACATGATAAACATACAATTTCCTTAAAAAGTCGTTGATTATATATATAACACGTGGTATTTGATAATTTGCAGACGAAATTGTAATATGTGTTATATGTATAACAATTATCCTTAAATGATTTGAAAAGTGGGGAAATTGATATGTTCAAGATTGCAATATTTTCGACTGAACATCAAGCATAATCCTTAGGGCTTCATCAACATGTACATAAGATATGAAATAAAACACATCACACATTAAGATGAATATAAACCAGATAGCATACTGTTATTTCGAGCAAAGATTGTTTCTGTACATATACATGTCTAGCATCCTATACAATACAGGCTTCTAGGGCATACATATTTAACAATTCCTGGGTAGCCGTTACGTGCAACTAGTACCGCTGACGTGCTTATGGTTAAACCCACTGCCAGCGTAGTGTCGAATCTTTAGAGTCTCACACAGAGGGTTTCTCTGGATCGGGCAAAAGATGTAGAGGTCGTATGGTTTTACGACAGGGTTAGATCACGTACGTGTACTTGTGCACGGATGATGATTCAGACAGATAATACTAGTGGGCTTTGGTTTAAGCCTGATCCTAGTATTATATTGACGGATTATTTTCGTCTCTTTGTATTCGTATTTTTCGGAATACGGATACGAGTATGTATATACGGATGAGGGGCATTCTTGTAATTTGCTCAAGATTGCTTCTAGAAGAAGACACCTCATTTATGGATTATATCATTTTGTTAAATGATTAATGAGGTGGAGGATGAGGTGTTATTTTGAAAAAAGAAGAGGCATGGCTACTTGGTGACTCATGGGGTGACTGATGTTTTAGTGACTTTTGAAGCATGCTTGATATTTTCATTGTGAATTATTGTATGCTTTATTATTCACAACACTTAGCCATCTTCTTTCATTCATCACTTGAACACTCTCTCTCCTCCAAAGCTCCTTCTTCTTCCTCTAACCCTAAATCTCTCATGTGTTGAGAATCCTTGGGTACTTAAAGACAGACTAATCCATCTACACTCTCTATATCATCTAGGACATCTAGTTTAGCGAACTAGATGCCGTAGTTACCTCGGATTTGAGGTTGGAGCTTGGAATATAGACTCTCGGGTGGATCGTCTTTGACTCGAGGAGGCATCGATCCAAACGATCATTGGAGCTTATGACGAGGAGGAGGACAGCGACAAGAAGACCCGAAGGACATGGTAACATGAGGTATAACTTCCTATCCGAGTAGTTAACCTCATACAGTTTAGCTAGTTAGGGTTTAGTATCGATCATGGAGTTCAAGTCAGTGCTGTGAAGCCCGTAAAAATCGTTTTTTGCGTATTACGCCTCCCCACGAACCTGTGAGGTGCGCGACATCGACTTAGACTAAGGACACTCTACAAAGGTTGTTACACTAACCTAGTAGCTAAAACTCTAGTTAGTGTTAGTTTAGTTTAGTGTTTGGGCTTATATTCTATGGTTTTAGTGAATTGTACTCATGATTTTTAAATTTTTTGATTCCGCAAAGCCATAGTAGTCACGGCAATGAGTACCATACACTTACACTGGTATGAGAGCTTACCCAAACACTTAACTAATAGAATAGACAAGGTTTAAAGTTTCGTAACCGAAATAGTTCCGTAACCGAAATAGTTCCGTAACGAAAATCCAAAATCCAAGTTTCTGTCGAAATTTTTTTTTGGTCTCTAAAAATTATTTTTCCTGCAAAGAGACCAATATGATACTAGAATACCACTGTAGAAACAAAAGACTACAACTCAAACTTGTAGTGTCACGACCTAAAATATTAGCTCGCGACCAGCACTTAAATCACGCGATGTCTACAGGTGTAACATAATTCAAGTAAGCTGAAACCCAGAAATCTAAACCTTTTTAAGAAATAAAGAGGTGAAGCTTTGAAATAAAGGTATAGTAAATCATGTTTTGTCTTTTGAAAATTTGGGCAGCATCTCCCTTGTAAAAACTAACCCCGAAAATGGGTACAACACAGAAAATAATAAAGCATCCCCAAACGGGAGCAAATCACGCTAAACGGCGGAAACAACCACCACAAGTATAAAAACAAGTATACGACGCCCAACGGCGAAGATCCACATAAGAAAAAAAGTAAAGGAAGACATCAGCCCCAAAAGTGAACATAAAACCCATCGCTCAAGTCTCGCAACTACAAGTTTTCTAAGTCTGCAACATATACAATTACTAGTTTCTGAATTGATGGAGTGACTAGATACAATATGAATAATGAATACAAGAGGGGCACGATCCAAACTGTACCACCTACCACAAGCAAGTCACCCGAAAACAGCTGTGTGTCAGCGATGCCGCAACTGATCCATACGGTCAACCTGCAAGAACTGTGGCACAACGGGGGTGAGTTGCCAACTCGTGAATAGAAAAACATCACCAGGTAGAAATCGAAATAAACAATGATTCCTAGGTCAACTATATCATAAAGGTAATACTATGATATCTAGGGTGACCGTATCTGCATATGTGCCAACACAAGGTAAATGCCTACCAGCAAGTGGATAATCATCCAACAATATAATCAATGCATGTATGCAAGTGGATCCCGTCCAACAATAAAATCAATGCATGTATGCAAGTGGATCTCGTCCACGTGTCAACCACTGACACAACAACTCCTGCATGTAAATATCATGAAAGCATATGCAGGTAAATATGAGGATATAAAACAACGTGTGTCCCTCGCGACACAACAAAATCATGGAACCAGAGTGTCCACATCGACACTCAAATACATCATGAAACCCGTGTCTAGCATCGACACGTAAATCCTCATCTGCCAGGCGCCGTCACCATGAACGGCCCTAATATCAGTACATCTCATGGAACCTGAGTGTCCACATCGACACCCGAAATCCACGTAGCATGTCTGAACATGACTCCGGTCGGTATCCCCAAGATATCCGCCGAGTCCAAATAATATCACCGGTAGGTAATGGTCCCTCTGCCAGGCTCATCGCCTACACCATGAAATCATCTCTCGCCCCGGGGTACCATACCGGGTCCACCATGTACCCGCAGACGGTGCCTCTCGCTTCTCGAATCGGGTTTCACATGCCAATCTCAGAACCGAGAAATCACATGGTGGACGCACTGAAATATCATATCAAGAGATACCGGGTTTTCAAACAACACATAATTTCTTGAAATACCCCCACGGTTCTCAAATCCATAAATCACATGAAATCCATGGCTCAATGTGTAAATTCATGAAAAATGATATATGCAACATAAAACAACAATATGAGCATATTAAGGGAAAACCGCTCTTTTAAATGAATCCAGCTTTAAAATATATCATGCGGTTCCCAAATTCTCCGAAAAACAAGTGCAGCATCATATGAGGTGTACATATAACTGTAGCAAGGTATAAGTATCTACATGTAAGTAAGTATGTATGCTGCATTTCATAAGCGCAATAGCACAATAATCAACGTCCCAATATCACATGTCAATACAATACCACTTAGGGGTATATGCAACTATAGCATGATATATGGGTGTACATGTCAGTATGTAGGCATGATGAACATGTAGCTGTAGCAGAGTATGTGGGTGTACATGTCAGTATATCATGCAACCTAGCATAGTGATGTGAACATGACAGTATATCATAGCATGATGTAGCAATTCTACTGCGTAAGTGACATAGCAATTATCGATGATGAAGTGTGTGAGCCGGCAATCTGTGTAAGTGTAACATACGCATCATCGATAATGGTGTAGGTGTACTAGCACAGGCATAAGAAATGCAATGAGAATAGCATGAATGCAGCACAATGCATATAGTGAATCAAATGCTATAAGGTATGCATATCAACAAGACCGAGTCGGTGAATCTATCAATCGGCATCCAGTCTCACAACATCACGTACGGTATAATCCATCGCACGGCATCCTCTAATCAAGGGTATGGATAAATCAACAAGTAAAACTCATCGCGTACGGTAATCTAACGTACGACGGCATTAACAAAATAGGGATTCTATCAACCTAAACAACATTGGGGGTACGGATCTAAGTTTCGTACGGCATATCACTCATTATGAAATCATTATCCATATAAATATATTTACCTATTTCTCAGGTCACATCCATGTCGAACTTGTATCAGGGGACCTACAAAGGTATCAACAATCACATCTCGACTCGAATCTATATAACGACATATCACACTAAGTCATCAAAATCACATCGTATACTCGTTCATCACATTAAATAAACATCACACTTGTTCTCTTTTAATTCGTACCTATCATGATTCACTTATCATTTCATATTCTCATAAATCAATATGTTCTTTAGCATCAACTCCTATCATATTATCGTTTGTAAATCCTACAATCATGTCCGTCGCATATCATTTATCAGGATCAAATCATCAAACGATATTCCATATCAATGTTTGCGGGGGTGCTATACGCCATCCACCCGACTTCCCCAGTAGATATAAATCTACTCACCTGCTAAACTCCTCGCTTAGCCGTAGTCGATGCGCTTCATCGTCTCGAAATCTACACGAAGGTTCCTACAATCAATATGAATTCGCAAAGCTATTAACATCAAATTCCGAAATCCAAATACGGCACGCGGTGCGCTCAAAGGTTAGAACCTATAGCCTATGCATACAAAACAACCAAAAAACTCTCGTCGTTGACGTAAAAACGTCCAACGCCCAAATACAATATCTAGTCGCAAAACCAAGAAATCAAAATACCGGAAAACATAGCCAAAACCCTCACAAGGGTCGCTATACATGAAAACTGCCACACCAAAAACCCAATAGTCCAAATACTCATTCACAACAAAATAATTATCATAGGTAATAATATATACATCATCACCATGTCCATTAAAACCCACGTCTAATTTTTACCAAAAACGTAGTTAGCAGTTTATATCATTTTAGCTCATTTTAACACAAAGCTAGATGTTTTAAACAATCTAGTGATCGCAATCATCATAAAGCGGCTTAATTAAGTCATCCAAACTATTTCTACCATTTTATCTCATCCAAAACATGTTTTAATGAAACCTAGTTTGCTAATTATCTCAATTAGACAAATAGGAATTTAACAAATATCATTCTCACAAATGATTAGGTTATCCATGTCTACACTTCAAGATTAACCACATTAACCATTCAAAACCCTAACTAGTAAACTGTAAAGTGGTTTAAGAAATTATACCGATCGATTTGTGTCCTTCGGTCTTTAGCTATCATTCCACGCTCCTCGCGGCATCTCCGATCTCCTCGTCGAAGTGGCATCATGTCAATGAATCTTTATACGGGCTCCAGCTTCAAACTGAAGCAACTCGGACATGAGGTTTGCTAACCGACATGTCCAAGAATGATGTAGAGAGTGTGTAGAATAGTTTGTCTCAAGGAACCCAAGCGATTGGGTGAGGGTTAATTGAAGTTGCCATATAGGAGTGATGATGGAAGTGAGCTTTGGAATATCAATGAATCAATTTCCCACTCTCCTAATTGGGCTCGGCCAAAAGAATGGGGGGCTGAAAAATGCTCTCAGCCATTTGGGGAGGTGGGGGTGAGCACATCACAAAAGATGGTGACCATATCCAAAACCTTCTCACAAATATCAACCACAAAGAATCCAAGCTCAAAACAAAAGATTTTATTGAACTTGTGACTCACAAAATGACTCATCAAGACTAGAACATTGTGGATGCTTCTGGAGCCTCGTGCACCACAGAAAACCCCCTCACAAACAAAAAGCCACATTTGCAAAGAACCCCCTCGCAACAAATTTCGGCCAAAGAAGAGTAGCACACATTAAAATAATATTAAGAAGAATAGCACACGTTAAAATAATATTTAATTAGGGAAAAAATCTATGTGAACCAAAAACTTTCAATTCACCCCCAAATCCCGCACACTAGCACTATTATAGTTAAACTAGGCGTAGTCAAGTCTGTACAGATGTTTGATCACAATCGGGTTAAAACGGAAAATACAGACTATTTTACCCTAAAATGGAAAAATTCATATAACGATTTCAGAAACGTTACATGTAGCCCCAAATAAATTCTTTTATTTGCGGCTAAGTGATGAGCAATTACAGCGTGTTTCGTGCAGTGGTTTGGTCATATGGAATTAGGATTTTTGTGATACGCAATTTTGACCAAGATTTTCAATAGTGTTATCTTTGTATTTGAGCTTCATAGAATGTTTCAAAGTCGAGAATTTAGCATCATTTATTCTCTTTGTGTTTATATATATGTTTTTAAACGTCAACTAATTGCTATACATCGATTAGTAGAGGTTGCACATATCTTGTATCTACATGTTGCGGTTTGTGGATATGAAGTATTGGATCGTCGTAATTGAATAGCCGGGGGATGTGAGAAGAATGTTCTTTTCTTTCATTCATGTATTTTTAAAGTGATATAATATTCTTTTATGGGGTACATCTGGGTTGAGGTTGTAGCCACCGTTATACTATTTCAATTACTTTTCATGCACCTAGGATAGACCCAAAGTGGGGTGCACAAACTTCCGGGTTCTTGAAGTGCCGAGTGGCCTACTCATTTAATTGAGGGAGATTGCTTCACTTCGGGGATTTAGTGAGTAGTTTGCCGCACCCGTAAGGGTTTGGCTATTCATCTTGACCGTGAAATCCGTTTTTTGTTAGAGGCTAAAATAAAACACGGAAATCCTAGTATATCCAATATTTTCATCTGTGTTGCTTCTGGTGTGATCTGTGATGACTATTATTGCGTGACATGAATAGCTATATATAGATTACATATAATAAACGTTGCTTATGTTTTGCACCCGCGCTAGTCTAATAGGCTCTGCCGTTTGTTAAGTAACCTAATGGTGTATGATGGGGCCCTGTGGAAAATGCGGATGGTATAAGCGTACGTTCTATTTTCTTTTCTTTTGCAATGATAGAGTTAAATGATGGGACCGCATTAATTTTGATCAGTGCAAAGAAAACAAACCAAATGGTTAAATCGTTGGAACAATTTAAAACCACTCGGTTTTCTTTAAAAATAACTTTTAAATGTGGAGCCTAGACCACTCCTTTTAAAAGCTATCAGATTCCTTCAACTATATCAAGTTCATTACATTCACAGTTTTTGCTAAAACCAGCTGTAGCCCTCCGTCATTTCAGATGGGTATCCACCAATATTCAAGCTATGTATTTTGTCCTTCACCAAGGCATAGTGATTGGTAGCTATTGGGTATTCCTCTGTAGCATAGATATATGCATTAATCTAGGAAAAGCGTACTACTATTTTGGCCTTTGGCGAGGGATGGTACAAATGGGTCTAGATTAGCCTAGACAATGACGGGAAGAACTTGACTTGCGTCCTATGATATTTTGGCATTCGTCAAGGTCATAAGCGCCTGGGGCAAAAATCCACATCTGGAGTTTCAAAGGAAAAGAAAATTTGCTAGTTTTGCATACAATCTAGAGTGTGATGATTTTGGTAGGATTCCTTCAAAGTTATTACACAAAAATAGTTGGATCCCGATCCCACTATGAGAAATTATTATTATTCTTCGGAAGAGTTTTCACTTAACAATCAATGCTATAAACCAAGTAGGTGTCTAGAACGGTGTTAGCTGGGCTACGCCTCCATTAAAAAGTGGTTATTTAATTAAGGAACTTCGCGAAAGCGTTATAAAACCTCCTTCAAAGTACCGACACTAGCCTGGCCGAAAGGTTACAACAAGAATTGTAGGGTGCGATTAATCCTGACTAATTCTTCTTTTATGGTTTGAAGGAGGATTTGAGGAAACAGTGGGAGCCATCCTGTTTAGATAAACTAAAAAACAATCTAAACTTATAAGAGTATCATGTTGAGTGTTTCTTCTCTCTCTCTCCTAATTCCAGCGACTATGATGATCGGGCTTAAGTTACTATTTGATAAAAACATATTGACGGGGCCAAACTATAAAGATGGGCTAAGGAATGTCCAGATGGCCATTACTAATGACAAACTAGGCTACCTCCTTACTACTAAAGCCCCCGCGTCCCGGGTCCAAATTCCATCATCGCGGATAAATAGATTCGTAAGACATGGGATATAGACAGTGCGAAATCCAAGTGCCTCATGCTGGCCTCTATGGATAATGAACACCAGAAGCGGCATGAGAATATGGACCTTGCTTCCATATTCCTCCATACCAAATATTTATATTGAGAGAAATTCATTATCGCAATATACGAGACCTCAAAGAAATTGTTTCAAGCGAGGTTGGCTATCAGGTTATCTGTAGGGGACCATGTCCTTAAGATGGTCAGCTTTATTGAAGAGCTCACGGACCTTGGGACCACGTTGGAGAACGGGTTATATACGGAATTGATTCTACAGTCCCTCCTCTCTAACTATGCCCAGTTTATATTGAATTTCAATATACGAGATAAGGAAGTTACACTCCCAGAGCTCCTTAACATGTTGAGTAGTGCAGAGGGCACCCTAAAGAAAACCAGGGAGACACCCGCTCTGCTTATTGGGGAACCTTTTTCCTCTAGATCCAAGGCGAAATCCAAGGGGAAGAAGAAGAAGTCCCCCACTAAGCCGAAAGGAAGTGTCAGTAAGGTACAGGGGAAAGGCATGTCAAACGTTGGGGAGCCAACAGTAGGGAAAGAGGAATGCTTCTATTATAACAAGAAAGGACATTGGAAGAAGGATTGCAGGGCTTGGAAAGCCAGGAACTAGGATTCGAAGCAAGTTGTGGCTTCGGCATCAGGTGTTTATGATTGAAAACTGTCTGTCAATCAACTTTACTTCATGGGTATAGGATACCGGTTCAAGATCTCATATCTGAAATTCATTGCAGGAACAGAGAAGCCGTAGAGTTATAAAGGCAGGTGATATGACCTTCAGGGTTGCTAACGTAGCGAGCATGGATGCTGTTTCCGTAGGGGAATATCACCTAGGATTGACAAGAGGAAACATTTTGGTTTTGCATAACTATTTTTGTGTTACAAGTTTGACATGTAATATCATATCTATATCTTTACTATCTAAAGAAGTTTATGATTTTACATTCGTAAGAGATATTATAAACATTCACCTTAATCATAGCTTGATTGGGTCTGGTACACTAGACATCGGTATATACGAATTAAATCGACATTCAGTTTCAATGTCCATAACACACTCAAAAGAAAGACTCCACAATTAAATCAAGCTTTCTTATGGCATTGTAGACTAGATCACAATAATGAAACATGGTTGACGAAGTTACATAAAGCGGGATATTTGGATCCGTTTGAATATCCGTCTTATGCAACTTGTCAATCATGTCTCAAAGAAAGATGACAAAGAATCTATTCACTGGACATAGAGAAAGAGCCACCGAGCTCTTGGGACTCATACACAGCGACGTGTGTGGTCCAATGTCTACACATGCAAGAAGTAGTTATTCCTACTTTATTACTTTAAGGGATGATTTCTCAAGGTATGGACATATATTCTTGATGAAACATAAATTCGAGCCCTTTGAGAAATTCTACGAGTACATGAATGAAGTAGAAAACAAACAGGCAAAAGTATCAAGACACTTCGATCTAATCGGGGTGGTGAATACTTAAGTCTCGAGTTCTTGAAATGTTTAAAAGAGAATGGAATTCACTCTCAACTTACTCCTCTATACACACCTCAACACAACGGTGTATCGGAATGGTGGAACTGCACCTTAATCGATATAGTGCCTTCCATGATGAGTAATATTGAGTTACCGCGATCCTTCTGGGGTTATGCACTAGAATCTTCTGCATATTTTTTGAACAAAGTTCCAACTAAGTCAGTGCCTACCCCACCATATGAAATGTGGAGCGGTAAGAAACCCTATCTTAAGTATCTTAAGATATCAGGATGTCCAGTTTTTGTCAAAAAGTAACATGCGGACAAACTCGAGGCACGATCAGTATTGTGTAAGTTTGTGGAATACCTAAGAAACTCAAGGGGGTATCTTTTCTATTACGAAGAGGAACAAAAGGTTTTTGTTTCTCGGCATGCCCACTTTCTAGAGACTCAATTTCTTGAAAAATAAATAAATGGGAGCGCAATAGAACTGGAAGAAATTCCAGAACCACAATCTATTACTGAATGCTTGGTGGAACCCGAAGTTTGAAAAGAACCGGATGTCCCTGCACCGTTCCGTAGATCTAGTAGGCAGTCTCATTCTCCCGAGAGATACTACGTATTTCTTATAGACAGAGATAGAGAGGATTGCATCATCAATGATGATGAGCCGACTAGTTTTCAGCAGGCCATTACGAGCAGAGAATCGGTAAAGTGGCTGGATGTAATGCGGTCCGAGATGGAATCCATTTAAACAAACAAAGTTTGGATTTTGGACATTGCACCTCAAGGGATAAAACCCGTAGGCTGCAAATTGATCTTCAGAAATAAGATTGGTGCAGATGGACAGGTTGAAACCTATAAAGCTAGACTTGTAGCAAAAGGTTTTCATCAAAGACCTGGCTTGGACTATGATGAAACCTTTTATCCAGTGGCTATACTTAAATCCATTCAGATCCTACTTGTCATTGCTGCCTTCCATTATTATGAAATTTGGCAGATGGATATAAAGACCGCTTTTCTAAATGGAAATTTGGAAAAGTGTGTTTATATGGATCAGCCGAAGGGCTTCATAGAGAGTGGGGGAAGCAGAAAAGTGTGCAAGTTACTTATATCCATTTATGGATTAAAGTAGGCCTCGCGGAGTTAGAACATCTTCTTTGATTAGACGGTCAAAGAATTTGACTTTATCAAAATGCAGATGAACCATGCATATATAGTAAGATTGTAACGAGAACTGTGGTATTCCTCGTCTTGTATGTATATGATATTATCTTGATAGGAAATGACATTCATATGCTACAATCAGTCAAAAACTTCTTGTCACAGATGTTCTCCATGAAAAACCCGGGTGATACCTCCTACATTCTGGAGATCAAAATCTACCATGATATATCTAAGAGGATGTTGGGACTTTCACAGTCCAGGTATACTGATACTATACTGAAAAGATTTAGTGTAGAAGATTCCAAGTGCGGTAACCTACCCGCTTGTCACGGGGTCACTCTCTCTAATGAGATGTCTCCCAAGACTGATTTGGAAAGAGATCGCATGCATGAGTATTATACCCTACGCTTCGGCGGTAGAATCTATAATTTATGCGATGTTATGTACTAGACCAGATGTTTCTTGCGCACTGAGCATGGTAAGTAGGTATCCGTTAAAACCTGGGGAGAAGCACTGGATAGCAGTAAAGAACATTCTCAAGTTCCTGAGAAGGACTAAGGAGATGTTCTAACTGTACGACAGTAAAGACCTCCAGGTCGAGGTCTTCGCTGACTCTAGCTTCCAGAGTGACAAGGATGACTCCAAATCCATGTCGGGTTACATCTTCACCCTCGATGGAGGGGCGGTCTGTTGGAAGAGCTCCAAACAAGACACCATTGCTGACTCGATGATGGAGGCAGAGTATATCGCTGCATGTGACACCGCAAAAGAGACAGTTTGGATAAGGAAGTTTATTACAGAACTTTAGGTGGTTCTGTCCATTGTTGACCCAATACCTTTGTATTGTGACAACAACGAGGCTATAGCTTTAGTGAAGGAACCAAGGCCCATCAGAGATCCAGACATATCTTGAAGCGGTATCTCCTGATCAAGGATATCATAGATCGCCAGGAGATCGAGGTGCGAAGAGTAGACACGGAGAACAACACTGTAGATCCACTCATAAAGGCCATCTTTCATATGCAGTTCGAAAGGCTATTCGAGATGATAGGTCTGCGATACGCCAATACATGACCTTAGTGCAGGTGGGAGATTATTGGTGATATATGCCCTTGAGGCCGTTATTGTATAGTACTGGATTGTATATTACATTTTTGAATCTTGGGATATATACAGATATATAACAGTCTTTCTCAATATGGTAGTATGCTATCTGGTTTGATCCTATCTTAACATATGTATATGTTTCTTTTAACATATCGCTAATACATGTTGCTAGAGCCTTTAGGATCTTTGATTGACTACCGACGTTGTGATGGCAGTCACACTAGTGGGGGCTGGGTAGTCTATAAGCACAACCTTAAACATTGTCCCTAGTCGTAGGATTATCGAGACTGGGTATCGATTGTCACGACCCGGAAATGGCACGTGACTGGCACTTGAATCATGTGAAGTTTATAGGACCCAACCATAACCCGAGTAAGCCGAAAACCAGGAATCTAAACCTTTTAAAGAAAATAATGAAGGTGTCACGACCCGAAACAGCACGTGACTGGCCCTTGAATCATATGAAGTCTATAGGACCCCATCAAATTCAAGTAAGCCAAAAGCCCAGAAAATCTAAAACCATTATAGAGAAATGTTTTAGTAAAATAAGCCGAATATGCATTTTAAAATCACAAGTCTTTTCTGAAAATTCCGGCAGAGTTTCCTTTGTAAATACTGGCCCTGAATGGGGTACAACATGATAAATATATACATGAATGATAAAAGGCATCTCCAAGCGGGAGCTAGCCCTTCGTCAATCGACGGGCACAACCACGCAAGCAATATAATATACAACGCCGAAGGGCGAGGATCAAAAATCAAAATGAAACTCAAAACAGCATGAAATCCATAATAATACAACGCGCGACTCTAAGGTCGAAAGAATACACAACACTGGTCTGCTAAGTCAATAAAATATACAAGTCTGGTTGATGGAGTTTACTAGATACAACTGAAAGTAATAAGGTACAATGGTGGTCATGATGCAAATTAACCCACCTACCAAAGCAAATCATCCGGAAAGGAAGCAGTGTGCCAGCAAAGCCGTAACGAAACCTGTACGGCAAAACCTGCAAGCAACTGTGGCACAACGGGGGTGAGTTGCCAACTCGTGAGTAGAAAACATCACCGAGCAGAAATCGTATGTATGACACAATCCTAGGTCAATACGATCAATATATATATATATATATATATATATATATATATATATAACCTCAAATGATAAGTCTGAAGCATGAAAAGGTGGCAAGGGTAAACATCTATACATAAGTGTAATCCCATGTGCTCGTGTCAGTACCTCAGGTAACAATGTATCATATGTATGAGGTATGAATGTAATATAATGAAATGAGTGAGACAACTGTTTTCTTTATTTAATGAGATTTTTGTATGTATATAAATCGATTATCATCAATGAAATCAACAGAGAAATCCGTGTCAAGCATCGACACAAAACATAAATCCCAATATCTCAATATCTCAGGCACCGGCTACCCGGACTGGCCTGTATCATCAAATTTCAAAATCTCAGTGTCTCAAATCTCAATATATCAATACCTCGGGCACCGTCAGTCCGGATCGGCCCATATCATAAATCACACGACCACGAACGGTATCATCCGGATATCCGACGCGCCAAACAATCACCGGTAGGCAGTCTGCCCCTGCCGGGCTCATTATCCTCCATGAAATCACTCTCGCCCCGGGGTACCATACTAGGTCCACCATGTACCCGTAGACGGTTCATACGACTCCTCGAATCGGGTCTCGAAATCCATCTCATAACCGAGAAAACATCATGGTGGACGACTCATACATCATGAGAAAACCGCACTTTTCATTTTAAAAAGAGAGAGAGAAGTTTATATATATTCTTGCGGTTTTCCCCCAAATCCAGGAAATCTCATGAAAATCCGAAATCCAATCATCAATAGCAAGTAAACAGTGAATAATAATATGCATGAAGTAGAAAGTAATAACTGCAATGTCTAAACTAGCATATAAAGATGAGTACGCTAATACTATGTCGAACTATCAGTTAACAAGCTATGTCAATGAGTAATATTCTCTAAAGTGTATGTGACATGGCAATTACCGATGATGATGTGTGTGAGCCGGCAAGTAAGTGCATGTGGAACATACGCATCATCGGTAATGGTGCCGGTGTCCTGACAGCATGATCTCAACAATGGCATATGAAAACACAATATAAGTATGCGATGCAATGCGAACAGCAATAATAGGCGGGAGCTGAATAATAAAAACAATGATAACTAATCTGCATTAATATAAATATGAGTCATACAGTTTTTCCATTTAGAATAACACGAATCGTGGTGTTTTGAAAATAAGGGCTACGGTGTTTTTAAGAAAAGATACGTCCTTTAAAATATCCGTAGAATCGCTTGGCCTGTCTTTAAAATACTCACGATTCGTTAGTTTTGAAATATGTATGACTCGAGTCTAATCTATCAGTTACAAGTAAACTACAGGCTTATCGAAAGGTAAGGAAGCCGCCTAACATCTGAGTCGACACACACACACACATATATAATAGTCGGTGATCCAGCCTCAGTAGTATCCCATACGATACCCTAATATAATATGACATCCTCGAGTCAAGAGTGAGGATCTATCATCAATATATAGCTCGTACGGTAAATCCGTCGTACAGCCTCACCAAATCAGAGTACGGGTCAAATGTCACATCTATCTCATTATTCATCGGGTATCCTTGATCGGTCGAAAATATTGCATTTTTAACACATCAATTTCCCTACTCTTTGCAATCATCTAAAGGTGTTTGGTATAAATATAGCACATATTAGCAATTAGTCTGCCAAAATAGAAAATAACATGTGTTATACATTATAACCGGCATTTTTAGGAAAATTGAGTGTTTATTATTGCACGCATGATCTTTGTATATCGCAACACTTGTCTCGGGATTGTGTGCAGGAAATTCCAGGTAAAAAAGCCGGAATGCTAAAAGTGCTGATAAAAATACACCAAGTCCAAGACTTGTGATCTGGCAGTGAACGAGAAAGATTTATAAGATTCCAGAGATCAGAAAAGTACCATTGGGCCAATACAATGCAGCACAGAAAATTCCATGCACCAAGCCCACAAAACGGCCACGGATCCGCGGCCAAGTTGGCCTATCCGCCGCGGATCCGCGGCCTGTTAGACACGTCACCAGCTCATATTTCTCCACATGCCTTCTTGTAACGGCCAAGCTTCCAGAAGACTCTCAATTACCACGTGGCTTCTTCCAGAAGGCTCTGCATAACAAACTCACTCTAGAATATTCCTTGCAACAACCTTATTCTAGAAGGCTCTCTCCAACAACCTTCTTCTAGAAGGCTCTCTCCAACAACCTTCTTCTAGAAGCCTCCTTGTAACAACCTTCCTCTAGAATATTCCCTGCAACAACCTCATTCTAGAATATTCCCTCCAACAAACTTCTTCCAGAAGACTCTCTCTAACAACCTAGCTTTGGAGGGAAGATTCAAATGAGTGGTTATAAAAATGGATCTAGATCTAGGGTTTAGAGGTTGTTGAATTTGGAGGGAAATCATTTGAGTGGTAAAAATTGTAGTGAGATCCAACTCAATTCTAAATAAAATTGAGTGACACAATTTGATCCAAATCAAGATCCACCGAGTACCGAGCCAAAGCAAGCCTTCAACGAGCCTTTGAAGCAACGCCGATCTTCATCCGAGCAAGAGATCCACGACGATCCGCGACTCACGAAGACGATGCGAAGCTTGTTTCGACGATTGAGTTCTCTCCTCAAAATCTTGTAATCTTTGAGCGAATTGTAACGAAACGTTGATTTATAAAAGGTGAAAATTCTTGATCTTGCTTTTCTTTACATTTGAGCATTATGAAGAGTTATCAATTCTTGATTGTTTTCTTTTTCATTGTGTTTGAATGAAAACTCCGCTTGTGGAGGAATCGAGAAAATAGGTAGATGATGATGATTAAATTCTTGGACGATTCTTAAGTCTTATGAGTTTTGTAAACTTTAGGAAATTGAATCATCGACAACCTAATTTGAGCAAGATGCTTTCTTGAATGTTTTCGCTCCAAATTAAAGATCAACGATCGATGATTGAATTTCCTAGAGGCTAGAATTTGAATGCTAATCAACGAAAGGACAAGGGATAGAAGGAGAAACCCTAGTTTCTTCAAGAGATCCCTAATTCTCGTTGATCATCATCGATCTAGCAACAAATCATCGATATATAAGAATTTGTGATCATAAGTATTCATCATCACTATCGATTGGATCGATTCCTACAAGGCTCTTTACAAATCTTGATAATTCATTCAATTTGAACATTATTAATTCTTGATTCTAGATTTATATTCTTTATGTTTCTTGAATTGAAATCTTTCAAATCTTGAATCAACTTTCTTGCATTTTCTTTTACATTTTCATTTCGACTCGTCTAAAACAAAATCGATCAAAACACACATCTCAGTGGACGATCCGTAATCATTAACGCGCTACATCGACACCGTTAATTGATTGCGGTATAAATTTCTTTGGTTGTGATTAAAACTTTTCCATACACACGAAGAATGATCAATAAAATGGCGCCGTTGCCGGGGATCGAACTCGGGTCACCCGCGTGACAGGCGGGAATACTCACCACTATACTACAACGACCTAGTTACTTAAGAATCGTCCAAGAATTTAATTATCATCATCTACCTATTTTCTCGATTCCTCCACAAGCGGAGTTTTCACTCATACATCATGAAAAAGAAAACAATCAAGAATTGATAACTCTTCATAATGCTCAAATGTAAAGAAAATCAAGATCAAGAATTTTCACGTTTTATAAATCAACGTTTCGTTACAATTCGCTCAAAGATTACAAGATTTTGAGGAGAGAACTCAATCGTCTCACTGCGGAACCGCGGCCATATCAAGCATTTCACGGCGGATCCGCGGTGATATTGAAGCTTCAGAATTTCATTTCTCTGTGGTAACTTCTATACTTTCTTATCTCCTCCCTGCTCTGTCCATTAACCAATTTCTGCAGGATTCTTTGCAAAAATTCGCAGCGCCGTAAAAAGAAAAATTGTTGCGTGTTTGATCTTGGTTGTTTGCATATTTTAATACGGAAATTAAGGGGCAAAGACCAAATTCAGATTAGGTGGGGATTTCATTACCCTTCCTAAGCCCCAAAAAAATCTCAAACTTGCATCCGGATCACCTTCATTAACTAAAAAATATCTAGACAAGACTCTAAGGACCGTCGCGCTCAATTAGGACAGAAGGAGGTCGTGGGTAATCTATTGCTTATCCGCATTTCTTTTGTGGTGTCTAAGGCAAGTATGACTAAGGCAAGTGGTTACTTAATTAGGCCCACTACTTACGTAGTGGAGAACCTCCCACTTACCTGGCACTTACCTGGCCACAGAGGAGGTAAAGAGGCAGTAGAAGATTTATCCTGCGATTTGTCTTCTGGAAGTCTAGGAGCGGTCTAGAGCCTTGACCTAGGTGACCACTAGATCTAGGGTGGTGTGTGCATTTTTTGTGATTTGATTTTTCAAAAACCGTATTTTTCAAAACAAACACCAACCAACTTTTCCCCTAATTATCACAACGCTGCCACTTGTGCTAAACCCTTTAGTGCAAGCTCGGCTGGACACGGGATTCAAGTGCCCGTCTTATCCGCGTTTCCCCATCGACCCCAAAGTCGGTATTTCTACATTTTCTTTTTCCCACCACCACCGCGATGGACGGATATCCATCACACTTTAACACCACTCTGCCACCGCCTGCAGGTGCGCAGAATCCTCCACGCATTTCTCTCCAAGAGAGATGCTATCCTACACGTGTTCCCCTTACACCTGTCTTTCTATACCACATGCCAACGGGGGAAATTTTGAAATCAACCCCCAATTTATCAAACTGTTACCCAAATTTCACGGTCTTGAGTCTGAAGTCGCATACGTTTTTATCTCCAAATTTGAAAATGTATGCGCAATGATTGGAACGTCACAACTGTCTTTGGATGCTTTGCGTTTACGTTTTCTCCCATTCACGTTGTGCGATTTAGCCGGGAAGTGGCTTTATAATACAACCGCACATTCTATTTCAAAATGGGATGAATTTGTTGCAGCATTCCTTAAGAAATTTTATCCTAATCACAAGACCAGCCGTGTTAGGAGCGAAATCTTCAAATTCACCCAACTTCCCAATGAACCATTTTAGAAATGCTTTGAACGGTTCAAGGATCTTCTTATCCAATGTCCTCATCATGGAATCCCCAGATGGGATCTGTATCGAATTCTTTATGAGGGTATTGATCTTACGACAAAACAGATGCTTGAAACCATGTGTCAATGCCAATTCCTATCTAAAGATGATGGTGAAGCTTGGAAATATCTAGAAGATTTAGCTCAAAACACATTACAATGGGAAAGTGTTAGACCACCACCACCTAGGGAAGATATCAATCAGCTCGATGTTTCTGTCACAATAAGAGCCGAAATGGCCGCAATACAAAGGAAACTCGACGCTATAGAAAACAGAATCTCTTCATCCCCCTAAACCGATACACACCGTGTGTGGTTGCTGTTCAAATCCATCACATTTTACGGAAGAATGTCCTTTGAATGTACCGTTTCAAGGTCACACTAATGCTGCATATCAGCAAAGACCTAGAAACGATCCTTCTTCTTCCTCATATAATCAAGATTGGAGGAATCACCCTGATCTTTCTTGGATCCAACACCAAACTCAATACACGGATCCAAACCATAATAACTTTCAATGGGTCCCTCCACATGAACAGCAACCACCACAAATAAGTCAGCACCCCTTCCAATCACAAAATTTTCAAAACCCGGCCAACAACTTTGATCCTTTTTCTGCCGGAACCAATAACACCTCTTCACTCGAAAAAACCATGAATTTGTTTCTGACAAATTTCATGCAATTTACGGCAAATTTTCAGTCTTCCGTCGATAAAATCTAGAAAAACTATGACTCCCAAAGTGAGAGTATTAAATCGATGGAAGCACAAATTGCCCGTATAAATGCAGAATTGAGTGCTAAAGAGAAAGGGAATCTTCCATCTCAACCTCTACCTGATCCTGGACCTTCACATTACACTAATGTGAATGCACTTACCACGTTGAGATCGGAAGAGTTCTAGACAATCATGTGGGTGAACAGATTGATGTTGAGGAATCAATTGAACCCCCGGCTTCCACTTCCACTCCTACTTCTACTTCTTACCTTATTTCGTCTAATTTACCTTCTTCTTCTGAGCCTATTCTTCGTTTTCCTAAAGGCTAGAACCCTCCACCCACTTCATCCTTTCCACCCCCACAACCTTCTCCACAAATGTGGGACCCAACACTTATTGATAAAGCTCCATTTCTAGAATGGTTGAGGCCCAACAAACCCAATGCCCAAATGGAGAAACTTGTGGAAATGTTTAAGCAAGTTAACATCAACATCTCTCTCCTAGATGCTATCCAACAAGTTCCGTCCTATGCGAAAATTCTTAAGAACTTGTGCACTAGGAAGAGGAAGACTCAAGTGCCTAAAAAAGTTTTCATGTCAAGTACTGTAGATATGGCTTTTCCCCAACAATTACCAAAGAAACGTAAGGACCCTGGTTGTCCTACTATTTCTATTTCTATTGGGGATAAACACATTAACCGTGCTTTACTTGACCTTAGCGCTAGTGTTAACTTGCTTCCATATTCAGTTTATGAGCAACTAGGTATCGGAGTGTTAAAGCCCTCGAACATAACTCTCCAGATGGCCGACCGATCAATCACCAAACCTAGGGGTGAACTTGAGGATGTGTTGATAAAAATCGGGGAATTTGTATTCCCTGTGGACTTTATTGTTCTTGATACACAGCTTGTAGCGAACCCACGGAACCAAATTCCGGTGATTCTAGGTCGTCCCTTTTTGGCTACTTCCAACGCTGTAATCAACTGTAGAAACGGCTCTATGAACCTATCTTTTGGGAATAGGTCAATTGAGCTCAACATTTACAAGTTGGGAAGTCAACCCTCCGATCCTCATGCTCGAGTATGTTTTGTCGAATTAATGGATGTCGACGGCAGCGAATTTGATCAGCCTCATGATACTGATCTAGACTCTTTTCATATGTTGTTGTTTGACCCAACTATGTATCATACACATACGGACTCTTCCACTGAGCTGTCCGGGTCAACATCTAACACTGATTATGAACCGTTTTTGGAGTCTGAAAATCACCCCGCGCTTTTTGATGACACTATTCTTCAGGGTATCGATGAGAGTTTTGAGGAAATCTTCGCTGATGAACTCGCATTTTTAAAAGACACGGGTGTTGAGATGGATCCATCTCAATACAAAGAAATTGAACCTCCACCCCTTCTTCTGGACTATAAAGAGAATGCGAGTAATCCATCACAATCACTGTGTCGTCTCTCCAAAACGAGGCGCAAACACATTCTTTCACACCACTTATCTTTTCCCCACTTCTTCTTGGCTCTTTTCAACTTGTTCTTCCACCAACCGGTGCACTACACGGATAAAATCTTCGAATGGTTGGTGTTGACTTTCGGTCTTTTCAAAGCTTGGCATTGACCAGTAATTTTGACCCCCTCTTGTGATTTTCAAAGCTTAACATTGTTTAACTCAAGTTTGGGGGGGTATAAGCTTGCTCTTGAAAATAAAATTTTTACTTAAAATTATGAGCCAAAAATAAGTTTGGGGGAGGATTTTCACGATCATATTTTTTGCCCCCGTTAATAAATTTCCTCCCAGGCTTACAGGTTTTTGTGAATCGGCAGATGGCAACAGTGAGGACACTGTTGAAAACAAGTTTGGGGGAGGTTTGTGCTTATTTTCGCATCATTTTGCACCATACGTTGCATAAAAACAAAACATTAAAAAAAATTGTACATAAATAAGATAATAAAAGATTAGATAGTGAAAAATTACATCCAAAATATTGGAAAAATTTAAGAAAACCAAGAAAATTAGAAGTTTTCTTAAATGGAACTAGTAATAAGTAGTTATGAGCCGTTGTCCCAAGGGTTAGTAAGATGAAGGAAGTCACTAATCTGAGGATAAAAATAAGTCTGAAAAAAGAGTTCCTATTCTGGAAGCCAAACATTTGAATGTTGATACCCTACTATACGCACGTACACACGTCTTTAAGCTCGGGATAGTAGAGGATACCTTGAAATGCTCTTGTCTAAAAGCCAAAGTATGAAGGAAATAAGAAATAAATAGAAAAAAAGATAAAATGGTGAAGAAAAATGAACACTGGTTTTGTTATCACCAAGGCAGCAATAAAAAAATATAACGAGGGTGCTTCATCACCTAGTGCCTTAGACCAACTGGTTTGGGACTCACTGCTAAGCCTTAGGTGGTGCAAGACGAGGAAAATACTAATACGCCTAATAAGCAAGCACATGAGTAATCGGTCGGTTAGTACCTCAAGAAGTATTAACGGTCGCATGAAAAATGTGTGAGCAATCTTATCTAAATATTCATCGATTAAAAAGTACCGAGGTGATGGACAAGAGTATGATAGCTTGAATTGAATTCTCCGAGTGTAGGGATGTCTTTTACACACACGTAGGGGTATATGATCGATGTTTGGATGAAAAATAGGGATGAAAAATAGGAATGAAAAATAAAGACGATGTTTTATTGAGGGATGATGTAATTTCTGACATCTTTTCATGACTATTAAGATAGGGCTCATGACAACCGAAAAGCTAGTATAGTTGGAAACTCTGATTTTCAAAGACTTTCTTTTATAATTCTTATCTTTACATGTAACTTTAACGGTCTTCCTTTTATTATGGGATTTTGTGGGTGCAATCCGCTGAAAACCCTCAGGAGACAACCCTCCTCCTACTAGGGACACCTAGAGGTTTAAAGGCTTGTTGCACATGCTCAATGTAATCGTATTGCCTACGAAAGTGTGCTAGTTAGTTTTTCTTTTTCTTATATTTTCTCCTTTCCTTTTTAATAAAACAAGTTTGCTCGAGACGACCAAAATTAACTTTGGGGGAATTTGATCAGTCGAAAATATTGCATTTTTAACGCATCAATTTCCCTACTCTTTGCAATCATCTAAAGGTGTTTAGTATAAATATAGCACATATTAGCAATTTGTCTGCCAAAATACCAAATAACATGTGTTATACATTATAACCGGCATTTTGAGTGCACGCATGATTTTTGTATATCGCAACACTTGTCTCGAGATTGTGTGCAGGAAATTCCAGGTAAAAGAGCCGGAATGCTAAAAGTGCTGATAAAAATACACCAAGTCCAAGACTTGTGATCTAGCAGTGAACAAGAAAGATTTATAAGATTCCAGAGATCAGAAAAGTACCATTGGGCCAATACAATGCAGCACAGAAAATTCCATGCACCAAGCCCACAAAACGGCCGTGGATCCGCGGCCAAGTTAGCCTATCCGCCGTGGATCCGCGGCCTGTTAGACACGTCACCAGCTCATATTTCTCCACATGCCTTCTTGTAACGGCCAAGCTTCCAGAAGACTCTCAATTACCACGTGGTTTCTTCCAGAAGGCTCTGCATAACAAACTCACTCTAGAATATTCCTTGCAACAACCTTATTCTAGAAGGCTCTCTCCAACAACCTTCTTCTAGAAGCCTCCTTGTAACAACCTTCCTCTAGAATATTCCTTGCAACAACCTCATTCTAGAATATTCCCTCCAACAAACTTCTTCTAGAAGACTCTCTCTAACAACCTAGCATTGGAGGGAAGATTCAAATGCGTGGTTATAAAAATGGATCTAGATCTAGGGTTTAGAGGTTGTTGAATTTGGAGGGAAATAATTTGAGTGGTAAAAATTGTAGTGAGATCAAAATCAATTCTAAATCAAATTGAGTGACACAATTTGATCCAAATTAAGATCCACCGAGTACCGAGCCAAAGCAATCCTTCAACGAGCCTTTGAAGCAACGCCGATCTTCATCCGAGCAAGAGACCCACGACGATCCGCGACTCACGAAGACGATGCGAAGCTAGTTTCGACGATTGAGTTCTCTCCTCAAAATCTTGTAATATTTGAGCGAATTGTAACGAAACGTTGATTTATAAAAGGTGAAAATTCTTGATCTTGCTTTTCTTTACATTTGAGTATTATGAAGAGTTATCAATTCTTGATTGTTTTCTTTTTCATGATGTTTGAGAGAAAACTCCGCTTGTGGATGAATCGAGAAAATAGGTTGATGATGATGATTGAATTCTTGGACGATTCTTAAGTCTTATGAGTTTTGTAAACTTTAGAAAATTTAATCATCGACAACCTAATTTGAGTGAGATGCTTTCTTGAATGTTTTCGCTCCAAATTAGAGATCAACGATCGATGATTGAATTTCTTAGAGGCTAGAATTTGAATGCTAATCAACGAAAGGACAAGGAATAGAAGGAGAAACCCTAGTTTCTTCAGGAGATCCCTAATTCTCGTTGATCATCATCGATCTAGCAAAAAATCATCGATAAATAAGAATTTTTAATCATAAGTATTCATTATCACTATCGATTAGATCGATTCCTACAAGTCTCCGTACAAATCTTGATAATTCATTCAATTTGGACATCTTCTTGAACATTATTAATTCTTGATTCTAGATCTATATTCTTTATGTTTCTTGAATTGAAATCTTTCAAATCTTGAATCAAATTTCTTGCATTTTCTTTTACATTTTCATTTCGACTTATCTAAAACAAAATCGATCAAAACACACATCTCAGTGGACGATCCATATTCATTAACGCGCTACATCGACACCGTTAATTGATTGCGGTATAAATTTCTTTGGTTGTGATTAAAACTTTTCCATACACACGAAGAATGATCAATCAATCCTCTTTATCGAATATCATGATCCGGGGTACTGATCTACGTCCAGTACAATACTGATACCATATATGTATATGCAAGCGTGTGTATGAAAACACCACGTTTGAAGGACCCGCTAAAACATCATGTCGTATCTCAAATATGAACCATGTCACATCACCGATCTCACGGCCTCAAGCCCAATCTCATCGACTCATCTCAAATTCCGAGTACTATCCTCATCATCCGTGTATATGTATACGTATATATATATATATATATATATACATAGTCCTATACCCATGTATGTGTGTGTATATATATATATATATACATATCCCCATATACGCACAAGTAAAATAAATGTATGCATGTGTGTGTGCGCATGTGGGTGTAACAACTACTCTAGGGTTTCGCAACTAACACTAAACTAGTCCATGAACATATAACCCTATTGTCACGACCCGAAAGTACGGAATATGACCGGCACTTAGGCTACGAACGTCTCAAGGCGTACGTGCTCTAAGTAAGCCGAGCCCAGAAATCCAAACCAAGAAAAGTAGTGGAGTGAAGGAAAAACCATATGTAAATCAACCAGTTTGCAACATAAAAATACAACGCCTAAAGGCGAGGACCACAACAGGAAATGAAACTCCAAACAGCATGAAACCCAGAGAAATATAACGTGCGACTCTAAGGTCGAAAGAATAAACATCACTGGTCTCTATCTCAAATAAGTACATGTTTGGTTGATGGAACTTCTAGATAAAACTAAAATATAATATGCAATGTATAGTGATGGGTACGATACAAATAAACCCACCTACTAGCAAGTCACCCGAAAGAAGCAGTGCCGCAAGCCGTAATGAAACCCGTACGGCAACACCTGCAAGAAACTAGGGCACAACGGGGGTGAGTTACCAACTCGTGAATAGAAAAACATCTACGAACAGAAAATCGCATGTATGACACAATCCTAGGTCATAGGATCATAATATATAATCCTCAAATATATAACCAGCAACCTATAACAATGGCTAGGGTAACTATCTAACCCAAATGTAATCCCATGTGCCCGTGTCAGTGCATCAGGTGGCAAAATATCATATGGATGATGTATGAATGCATGAAAAGTATGATCAATGTACTCAGAGTCTGTATGTGATCAATGTCTGTATATAGGTGGATCCCGTCCACGTGTCACCCAATGACAATAAGCATCATGTATGTAAATATGAGGATATAGTCAAAATCATGGAACAACATCATGAAATCTGTGCCCAGCATCAGCACAAAACATAGCCTCAATCTTAATATCTCAATGTCTCTGATAAGTCTCACTATCTAGGGCGCCGTCAATCCAGATCGACCCCTACCATCAATCTCAAGACCACGACGGTATCCTCCGGATATCCGACGCGTAGGGTAAAATCACTGGTCGGTAGTGCTCCCCTGCCAGGCTCAACGCCATCTTCTGCGATCTTCTTGCCCCGGGGTACCGCACCGGGCCCACCATGTACCCGCAATTGGCCCCATCCGCCTCCTCGAATCGGGTTTCACATGTCGCTCTCAGCACCGAGAAAACACATGGTGGATGCACTGAAATATCATATCAGGGGTAACCGGGTTTTTAAAACAATTACATAATCTCTTTGAAATACCCACGGTTCCCAAATCCAGAAATATCATAGAAACAACATATCTCAATGCGCATAATCAGAAAACATGATGTATGTGACATATTAATGAAGTGCAAGTATAACAGTATATCATGCAACATGGAGTAATAGTATGCACATACAAGGGTCATATCCTGCAGCAATAATACTACTGTGTAGTGACATGGCAATTACCGATGAAGATGTGTGTGAACTGGCAAGTAAGTGTACGTGGTACATACGCATCATCGGTAATGGTTCTGGTGTCCTAACAGCATGATATCAACAATAGAATATGAATCACAATAAGTATGCGATGCAGAGCAACAATAATAATGTGCGGGAACTGAATACCAAACACAATGATAGCTAAACTGCATCTAATGTCATAAGAGTCATATAGCTACACCACTATAAGGCTGAGCTAAAGCTAACAGTAGGTAAGGGAAACCGCCTAACCTCTGAGTCGATACATATATATATATATAGTCGGTGATCCCGCCTCGATAATATCACATCCGGTACCATATCTCTATAATCGGTTATTCCTAAGTCAAGAGTGCGGATCAAACATAAATTTACAGCTCGTACGTAAATCCGTCGTACGACATCCCCAAATCTGGGTACGGGTCAATATCACATTCATAAAGTCATTCATCTAGTATCCTCTCTATCAAGATCACAATTCGGGTACTGACCTACGTCTAGTACAATACTACTACCATCACTATAATCATGTTCTGGCTACTGATCGACAGTCTCGTATAAATCGATATCATCAGCACATATCATCACAAGGAGTACACATCGCCCAAAGCGGCCTATCATAAATATCTTGTCACTATTATATCATATCATACCCTATCTCGTATCATAATCACATGTCGATCATTTTATATATAAATCACTATTCATATGCCATCATCATCCAAAATCCGCTAAAGCATCAAAACGTATCTCAAATACGAATTTTACCATATCACCGATATCATAATCTCAAGTCAGACTCATCGACTCATCTTAATCCCATGTATCATCCTCAAATCCGTATGTGAACATATAGTCCCATACCCACGTGAACACATATCTATATAGAATCCCATAACCACATAAGAAATAAGGATGTATGCAAGTATGTATATGTGTATATGTATGTGTAGTGTACCCACTACTAGGGTCTCGTAACTTTTCACCAATCCAACACACCAATATCCATCTTAACATCAATAATTAATCCCGAACAACATATATTAATTGTTAGTATGTATACACATCCGTATACATCACTACGAACTGCGAGGGTACTATACGCCATCCACCCGACTTCTCCCCGTAGATATAAATCTACTCACCTTTCTTTATGCGTGCCGGTGCCGATGTCGCCATTTGCATCTCCAACGCTTCGACGCCACATGGGGTACCTACTAGAATATCACACGCTAAAACACATGAAAGCCATGTCGGAAACCAAAATGGTACACGCTACGCCGATAGGTAAAAACCTACAGCTTCGCATGCAAACACGGCCAATATCCCTCTGCCGTTGACGTTCAAACGCCACCCGACAGAAACTAATCATCGAATACCAAAATCCATACGGAAACAAGTCGTAAATCATGCGCCAACTCAAGAGAATCAACCCAGATTCTACCCTGGTTGGAAACAGTCAAAACTAGACATACCCAGGGTCAAGTTTATAGGGTATAAGGCTACAGAACCAAAACGAGCACCAGAACCCATGCTCTTTCCGCAATTTGCGGCCAGATGGGATTTATCTGCGGCCAGGAAGTGGGTCCAGGGGATGGGGCTTTGGGTGTTGGCTTCTATCTACCTGCATACCTCACTGCCAAGTCAATATTATTTTAGGGTATCTCGGGTTGTAGCAGATTCCATAAAGGTCACAAAATCGACAAAATCACTAACATACGCCAAGTCGAAACTTTCAGGTAACTAACTGGAAATCTAGGGTATTCTGGGGTTAACTGGTCTCAAACACACCTAATAAGGCTATACTAACCATTACAACCAACACTTGACCAAATCTCACGCAAATTCTCCTAAACTAGCACTAATCTACTTAATAATACTTAGTTTCAGCTATATAACCATAACTTGGTAAGATAGGAGTTGGGTTGCAAGATTATACCTCAAGAGATCTTAGATGAAGGAGAAGGGAAAAAGGAGGAAGTGGGGTGGTGCTGCTGAAGTGCCCTGTAGCAGCTTCAAGTGTTGTTGCTGCTGCAGTTCTCCTGGTGTTGTTGCTGCTGTGAGCTGATGCAGTTTTGTTGCAGCAGAAGCTTTTGCTGCTGCCATGGTTGTTGTTGTGTTGGTGTGTTTATGATGTTGGGTGAGGTGAAGTGTGAGGTTGTAGTATATGAGGGTGTGGAGGTTGTTCTTGTTGCTGTTGGTTCAGATGCTACTGCTGCTTGCAAACTATCCTTTTGTTGCTGTTGCAGCTGCAACTGCTGAGGCTGTTATTGTTTTTGTGTTGGTTGGTGGTGTTGTTATGATGGGGTTGCAGCTGGTGTTGAACAATTTGGGGCTGATGTTGTGCTGATGGTGGGCTGATGTGTTGCATCAGCTGCTGTTGCAGCAGTTGATGTGGCTGTTGCTTTTGTTGGGGCTGAGATAGTTGCTATGGCTATAGTAGCAGCAAATGTAGGGGGTTGTTTTGTGGCTGATGTAGGGTGTTGTGGTGTGGGGTGTTGGAGATAGTGCCCTCATAGTCAATTATTGGATCACAGGTACGTGATTGCAATGATTGCGGAAGACCTATACCGGTAGGACAGTCTTACTCAAGATGATAGTATGCTATCTGGTTTGCCTTTATCAGTCGTGTACATGATCAGGTGACTGATTACATGTTACACTTTGATAGAGCCCTTAGGATCTTGCTTTACCACCAACAGTATGATGGCGATCATATAAGTGAGAGTTGGGTGGTTTATACGCATATCCTTAATTGTGGTCCCTAGTCGTGGGAGTTTCGAGACAGGGCATCGATACTCCGGAGTAGACTAGTGTGTACAGTCGAGACCCCGATGAGGGGCGGTGGCCGGTCTCACAAGCCACTGGTGTCAGTTGGATCACCTAAGATGTATACAGGTGCTCATTGGGTTATGAGTACACCGGACAGGACCCGCCGGGAATCTGCTAGTTAGTATTATATCTACCGTCAGATAGCAGTTCCCTGGTGACATGTGTACAGGTTAGTTCATCGACCTGAGGTCGTCATTTGTCTCGTGTGAGTTCCCACTGTGCTTTGATTTCTACCCTACCACGGCTCAAAGGAGTCGTGCAAACAGGTAGTTTTTGGGTACAGTCCCGAGCCATATGGAGGCACGTGAGCGGATCGGCAGGGGATTCGTCTCTCCCGGTATTGGGGGCGAGGTCGTGCTGTGTCTAGGAGAGCCATTACACAAAGTCCATGGCCATGGCAGGAGATTTACTGGTAGGTACTCCAGTAGTATCTCAGGGTGTTATTGGGCTTCACTCCGACACGACTTATACTGCTATTGGGGGTCTGACGTTACTAGCCCCCTAGGCAGATATGCGATACTCATAGACGAACGGACCGGACTGTATATACATTGTCACTGTTAGGCTCAGTAGGGTTTTCCGGATGAGTGCGCTCATCGGCATCCCTTGAGGTCAGTCCATGGGCAGCCGTTACGCATTGCTAGTGCCGCTGACGGTTTGTGGTTAAACCCACTGCCAGGGTACTGACGAGTCATTAGAGTCCCCCACAGACTGTTTTCCAAGTTCGGGCGAAACGTTGTAGAGGCCGTATGGTTTTATGGCAGGGTTCGGAAAATGCACGTGCGTTTACGCACGTGTCGATTTTCGGACAGGTGATACTCGTCGGCTTTGGTTTAAGCCGGATCCGAGTATTATATTGAGTAGGTATAATATCTTTGTCTCAGTTGCATTTGTATTCGGTCGTAATACAAATGCGGGTATATTTATACAGTTTCGGGGTTGTCCTGAAATTCGTTTCAGGATCACTTTTGGAAGTTGCCAGTTTCCAGTTTTCTATCAGCCGTCTTTTAACATTCGGTTAAAGACGGATTTATCTTTTCTTCAGATATGGTGGGTCATCATTCTAGAAGGTTCTAGAAATGGTGACTAGGATAATGAGGTGGAGGGTGACTCATCTTTGCATTTATTACTTGATGAGGTGTTTATGTGAGTCATGCTTTAGGTTTAATGCTTCTTGTTTTCCTTAAGATATTTTGCTTGATCTTTTGGTTATGATAAGGTTACATGCTATGGTCACCTCCCTCCTCCTACCATCACCTCCCTCTTACATATATATGGCCGGCCACCCTTGAAGAGATAGAGTGAGAATGATTTCATTTTTGGAGAGAAAAGACTATGGTTAAGGGTGCATGGAAATTTCATTACCTCTTTCATTCCATCACCGGATAAAAATGGCAGCTTCATTTACCGATCGTCCACGGACTTGGACGAAGTGAGACAAAGTCATCTACTCATTCTCTACATCATTCTTGGTCGTCTCTTTTAGCAAACTTGACGATCGAGTTGCCTCAAGTCAGAGGCGGGAGCCCGTTTAAAGAATCGTCGACGTGGTGCCACCTCGACGAAGGAATCGGAGATCGACGAGATCGGAGCAGCCGCAACGGAGCATGGGATGGTGGTTGAAGAACGAAGGACTCGGATCGTTCGGTATAACCTTTCTACACTCTTTACAGTTTGTTAGTTTAGCAATAATGGCAGATCCGGGTTAAAGTATACGATAGCACAATTTAAAAAGTTTTTGTTCCGCATTTAGCGTCTGTAGACTGCCGGGGCGCTAGCGTAGACTTACAGTGGTATCAGAGCCTAACCATTTTGCTATACTAACTTGTGCTAACGCGTTTAAAACATCGATCCGACCCGAAATCAAAAATCACAAAATTACAACTTGACAGTTTCTGTTGTTTTTAAACGGTGTCCTAAAATTTTTCTACACATCTCAGAATACTGTGCAGGCTTTTATTAGAACGACGACAAAATTTGGGCTCGTGACCCCACCAAAGCGCCGCGGAAACGCGGTCAAACCCATGGTTTGACCGCGCATCCGCGGCCATGTGGTGAGCTCGTGCTCCCAAATTTTGTCAGTAGCTTCTTCTATGGAATTTGTGGTTTTTGGTAAATATCGTTTTGGCCCAGATTTTGTTACTGTTCACCAGTAAGTCGTGGGGCCCACTTTTTGATATTTGGTCGATCGAAATTTAAACATGTTAGTTTACAGTGCTTACATTATATCTCCGACCGGGAATGTCATTTGATCGGTAAACCGCGTCTGATTGCTATAGTTCTTTTAGACGGGTTTGCGAACGTGACACTCGCGTTGATGTTCTGTGTTGTGCTGTGATGTTGCGGATTTTTCATGGTGGATAGCAGTGTGCAATGGTAGTACAGTTTGAGTTTATTTGTACATTTGATATTGCGGGGCGAGCGTCCAACTTGTGGACTGCCGTCATTGCCTGTTGTATAATATTCTTTTTGGGGCATGACCAGGTTGCGGTCGATGTACCTATTGTACTATTTTTCATTACTGTACTAGGTTTTGCCCCGAGACGGAGTGCACGGATAGCCGGGTTCTGGGGGGCAACGGGTCCGCATCTCATGGCTTTGAGAGGCAGAGGGGTCCCACTCTAGAATTGGCAGACTATTCGCCGCACTCGTAGGGGGTACAGGTTGACCCAAGGAGGGGTGACCAAGATTACCGGATTCTGTGGAGTGCTGGGTGGTCCATTCACTATGCTGTAGGGGGCTGCCTCGCTTCAGGTTTTGGCGGGTAACTTGCTGCACCCGTAGGGGTCTAGGTTTCATTGCACAGGCTATCCACACGACAGGGGAACGTCGAGTTTCAGCAGCGGCTCTGTGAAACTCGGGGATCCCAGATTATCTGTATTGTTCTGTGATGCTTATTACTTTTCTGTAATGTTGCATATTATCACGCCTGGAGCGATTATTGTATATTGGTTTATATACTATTAGATGTTGTATATGTTTTACACCCGCGCTAGTCCAGTCCCCGCTCTGTCGTTAGTTAAGTAACCTAACGGGTGATGACGGGACCCAGCGACGAATGCGGATGGCATATACATACATTTTATTTTCGTTCTTTTCTGGTGTGATCGATTGATGGGAATGCATTGATTCTGATCAATGCAAAGTAAAACAAACCAATTTACAGTTGTTGGAACAAATTTAAAAAGTGTTATTACAAAGACGTTTCCTTTTGTTATGCATAGCGGTATTCAGTGGAATATCCTGCACCTCATTCGACGGGGCAAGGGCCGATATCCCTTCACCGGGACTGACCCCTTGGGCAGAAGTTTGTGTCAGCGTAATAACTTCACTATAGTCGATTACAAGTTGCTTTGCATAGCAGTATTCAGTGGAATATCCTGCACCTCATTCCACGAGGAAAGAGCCGAGATCCCTTTACCGGGAGTGACCTCTTTAGCAAAAGGTTTTCGCCACTATATTTTAAAAAAAGCTATCAGGTTCCTTCAGCGATATCAAGTTCACTACGCTAAAGGTTTTTCGCCAAAAACCAGCCGTAGCCCTCCGTCACTTCTTTTAGGTATTCAGTAGTATTCAAGCTATGCATTTTAGCCAAAGTTAAGGCATAGTGTTTGGTAGCTGCTGGGTATTCATTTGTTGCATAGATAGATGAGTTAGTTTGGGACAGTCGTTCTGCCGATAGGCCAACGTCAAGGGCATGTGCGGGTGGGTTCAAATTGACAAGATAGTGATGGGTAGAACTTGGCATGTGACTTATGACATTTTGACCAACGCCAAGGTTATAAGAGCATGGGGCAAAAATCATATCGGGAGTTACTAAAGAAACTGAAACTTGCCAAGTATGCGCATACCTTCTGGAGTATGAGTAACGTGGATGCATTCCATCACGTTATCATGCGATGAGAGTTGGATCCCGATTCCCACTGATGAGTTGGTTTACTCTTCGGGTGATCCCGATTGATTCTTCTTTAGGTTTGGAGGAGAATTTGACAGGACAGTGGGAGGTTTCCGGATTAGATAAACTGATAACCATTCTGATCTAGGTTAGAGTGCACGCAGAGTGTTTCTTTTCTCTCTCTCTTTGGAAGCGACCTTTGACCGACCCTAGACTATGACTCAGTGACCAGGTTGACCGAATCTTCTTAAAATACTGGATTTTGGATTGTCTATGTTGCATAAGTCATTGCCACTCCTTCTTTTACCTTTTGAATTTCTCAGAACACCCGTATTACTACGGATATCCACTTCCATTGGATAGATCCATCGTATGGTTATATACGAACTCGAAGGTACTTCTTTGAGTATGGATCCAGGTTCAGGAGAAATAGAATTGGCTTATTCAGTTGTCTTTTATTATCACCTTCTCTCAGGTTGCGAGAGCTCCTTGGTTTAGGAGAGTACACCTATTACGCTTATTGGATAGTCTTATTCCAAACCATAGGCTGGTGCCGAAAGGTAGGGAATGAAGAAAACCAATTAGCCTAAGTAGGGTGTGCAGAAGGTAATATGTAAAGACAAAATAAAGGGATTAGAAAGAGGGCAAAGTAAATTGCGACTGATATCATTCACGACCAAAACCGCGTACTTCATCGCCGCTCCTATTTCACCTTTAAAAGAATAAGGTATTATTCAGTTGTCTTTTATCGTCACCTTCTCTCAGTTGCGAGTACTCCTTGGTTTAGGAGGGTACACCTATTATGCTTACTGGATAGTCTTCTTCCAAACCATAGGCTGGTGCCGAACGGTAGGGAAGGAAGAAAACCATTTAGCCTAACGAAGGTGTACAGAAGGTAACGACTAAAGACAAATAAAGGGATTTGGAGAGATGGCAATAAAATATACGGTTGAAGTCATGAATTGGATTATGGAAGAGGCATTGCTATGAATACCAGGATACCCCTACGAAACATTTTCATGTTTCAGTGCATCGTTAAAGAAAAACTGTTTTCCCGATTAGACACTTACTCCAAGGGTATGTATTTACCAGGTTTCATTCTCATATCTGTATGGTTTTGTAGATGATGAGTGGGAGTAAGATATTGGGAATCAGGTGATCATCCTCATTATATCGGAATTCGTTGTAATTGGTGATATTTGAGGAAATCGCCAGGGTACAGTTTTCTACCTACGACGCACAGGTTTTGAGTTGTTTAACTCAGCGGACTTATACAGAATATTGTATGTTGTCCAAGTGTCCTTCAGGACAAAGGGGTAGGTCCTCGTACTATGTTCTATTTACTTATAACTCCTCTAGTATTTAGACGAGTGTTTCGTAGAAATACAAGGTCTAAGTTTTGAGAAGTTGTGGGTATAAGAATAAAGTAGAGAACCAGGTATCACAAGTATCGGGATTCTTCAAAAAGATCGAAGATGTAGATTCTTGTGATTGGTATTCAGATGATAGTGATGGTTTTGAGAAACGAGTTTTCTCTTTCAGGTTACTCATAATTGGATGGATTCCTAAGTTGAGTAATGCTGATTAGCCTCTTTCCATTAAGTTGATATGCACTGGAGACAGCTGCATGATTTGAATCTGGTTCCAATTAAATAAGTGCCAAAGTTTCTGTATTGGATATAGAATGGATCGTACCTTAAAAGATGTTAAGGTATGGGGAGTTGTCCAGCTTATGATTAAAACCAGACTCTGGATAACTCAGGGCACGTTTCTGTAATGGCTGTTTGTGGGTTGACCCTGGCTATGACGAGGGTTGATATTCTACCATTTGGAAGATCAATAGTGATATTGTTCTTGACTCGCCACAGTTTTAGTAAAATGGATCTTTTTGAGAAAACGGTAGTGGGAGTATGGTAGAACTGGAAGTGATTCCAGAACCGCGAACGATTACGGAAAATTTAATTGGACCCATATATTCAATCAGGTTTGACATTCCAATAGCCACTCCGCAGGTATGGTAGGTAACCTCAGACGCCCGAGAGGTACTTCAGTAGCCTCAAGGACGGTGACAGGGAGGTTCTTATCTACCCAGACTTGACACTACTATTGTTCCAGGATATGAGACCCGGTAGGAGGGTTGTCGTAGTCAGTGGGAGCAGCGGAAGCATAGTGGGCAAGATGCTTATTTCTATTTATAGACTTGAGCAGTTATAGCGGAGATAGATCATCTAATTTTGATGTGACAGTCGTGGGTTTGACTTCAATCAGAATAAGGGATGGATCAGTTAAGAAGGTAGTAGGGTGTGATGTCATGGTATCTGGATGACATACACAGAGTAGGAAGTAAAATTCCTATACTACGATCGGTTGTACTGTGGTCGTCACACAGTTGTTTCTCCAGACAGGATATGGATATAATATTTGACATTCTGGTTTCTGGATCTATGGTTTTAGATCTGGATTTGGGTAGTTTCCCAATGTGGGTACTTTGACAGATATTCTAATGGTTTTTGGAATAGTTGACTCCTAGCATGGTGGTGTACCTGCAGGTGATGGAGTCACCCTCTCTAAAGGTGTCTTACAGACTAAAGGGGAGAGGGATGTGCATGATTGGCAGATCACTTGCTTAGGCAATTGAGTCAATCATGAGATGTCACGTACCACACCAAATGTTGGTTTTGCACTAGATGCAATAAGTTTGTATTAATCCAATCCTGGAGAAATATAAGGAAGCAGTTTTAGAACATAAGTACATGTTCTACGGATTTGATGACGGCAGCCTCCTTCGGGAGACGATTATCATTCCAGGCTTCAAAGGTGACATGGTTGACAGAGTGATTGTCAGAGTTATAGTTTTTCCCTATGACGAAGAGGGACAGTATTGTGGACAGGTGGTCCAAGAGGATACTGTGGGTGGCATGGTGCCGGATACTGATTAGGCTCAGTGATCGATACAGTCTAAGAAGTTTGGATTTGGAGTTCATTTATGAACTAGGTCCCATCAGATATCCAGACATATTCTAAGACAGGTATTACTAAATTCGGGAGATGGCTTTCTCCGCGAACTTGAGATTAAGAGAGATATAGAAAGAAATTTCTAGGCGGATCCACTCACTGAGGCTATTTCTCGAACACAATAGTTTTACAAATGGGCTTTGTGATACTGATTAGTAGAGGAGTTGGGTGTTGGTTTCACACGGGCTGTGAGTACGCAACATCGTAATAATTAGCCTTGAGTGCAAGTGGGAGATTGTTGGAGATAGTGCCCTCATAGTCAATTATTGGATCACAGGTACGTGATTGCAATGATTGCGGAGGACCTATACCGGTAGGACAGTCTTACTCAAGATGATAGTATGCTATCTGGTTTGCCTTTATCAGTCGTGTATATGATCAGGTGACTGATTACATGGTACACTTTGATAGAGCCCTTAGGATCTTGCTTTACCACCAACAGTATGATGGCGATCATATAAGTGAGAGTTGGGTGGTTTATACGCATATCCTTAATTGTGGTCCCTAGTCGTGGGAGTTTCGAGACAGGGCATCGATACTCCGGAGTAGACTAGTGTGTACAGTCGAGACCCCGACGAGGGGCGGTGGCCGGTCTCACAAGCCACTGGTGTCAGTTGGATCACCTAAGATTTATACAGGTGCTCATTGGGTTATGAGTACACCGGACAGGACTCGCCGGGAATCTGCTAGTTAGTATTATATCTACCGTCAGATAGCAGTTCCCTGGTGACATGTGTACAGGTTAGTTCATCGACCTGAGGTCGTCATTTGTCTCGTGTGAGTTCCCACTGTGCTTTGATTTCTACCCTACCACGGCTCAAAGGAGTCGTGCAAACAGGTAGTTTTTGGGTACAGTCCCGAGCCATATGGAGGCACGTGAGCGGATCGGCAGGGGATTCGTCTATCCCGGTATTGGGGGCGAGGTCGTGCTGTGTCTAGGAGAGCCATTACACAAAGTCCATGGCCATGGCAGGAGATTTACTGGTAGGTACTCTAGTAGTATCTCAGGGTGTTATTGGGCTTCACTCCGACACGACTTATACTGCTATTGGGGGTCTGACGTTACTAGCCCCCTAGGCAGATATGCGATACTCATAGACGAACGGACCGGACTGTATATACATTGTCACTGTTAGGCTCAGTAGGGTTTTCCGGATGAGTGCGCTCATCGGCATCCCTTGAGGTCAGTCCATGGGCAGCCGTTACGCATTGCTAGTGCCGCTGACGGTTTGTGGTTAAACCCACTGCCAGGGTACTGACGAGTCATTAGAGTCCCCCACAGACTGTTTCCCAAGTTCGGGCGAAACGTTGTAGAGGCCGTATGGTTTTATGGCAGGGTTCGGAAAATGCACGTGCGTTTACGCACGTGTCGATTTTCGGACAGGTAATACTCGTCGGCTTTGGTTTAAGCCGGATCCGAGTATTATATTGAGTAGGTATAATATCTTTGTCTCAGTTGCATTTGTATTCGGTCGTAATACAAATGCGGGTATATTTATACAGTTTAGGGGTTGTCCTGAAATTCGTTTCAGGATCACTTTTGGAAGTTGCCAGTTTCCAGTTTTCTATCAGCCGTCTTTTAACATTCGGTTAAAGACGGATTTATCTTTTCTTCAGATATGGTGGGTCATCATTCTAGAAGGTTCTAGAAATGGTGACTAGGATAATGAGGTGGAGGGTGACTCATCTTTGCATTTATTACTTGATGAGGTGTTTATGTGAGTCATGCTTTAGGTTTAATGCTTCTTGTTTTCCTTAAGATATTTTGCTTGATCTTTTGGTTATGATAAGGTTACATGCTATGGTCACCTCCCTCCTCCTACCATCACCTCCCTCTTACATATATATGGCCAGCCACCCTTGAAGAGATAGAGTGAGAATGATTTCATTTTTGGAGAGAAAAGACTATGGTTAAGGGTGCATGGAAATTTCATTACCTCTTTCATTCCATCACCGGATAAAAATGGCAGCTTCATTTACCGATCGTCCACGGACTTGGACGAAGTGAGACAAAGTCATCTACTCATTCTCTACATCATTCTTGGTCGTCTCTTTTAGCAAACTTGACGATCGAGTTGCCTCAAGTCAGAGGCGGGAGCCCGTTTAAAGAATCGTCGACGTGGTGCCACCTCGACGAAGGAATCGGAGATCGACGAGATCGGAGCAGCCGCAACGGAGCATGGGATGGTGGTTGAAGAACGAAGGACTCGGATCGTTCGGTATAACCTTTCTACACTCTTTACAGTTTGTTAGTTTAGCAATAATGGCAGATCCGGGTTAAAGTATACGATAGCGCAATTTAAAAAGTTTTTGTTCCGCATTTGGCGTCTGTAGACTGCCGGGGCGCTAGCGTAGACTTACATGGGGTGAAGTGAAGTTTATGATGGTGTGGTGGTGTGTGAGAGATGTGAGTGTGAGTGAGTGAGAGGGAGAGATGTGAGATGCAAAAGTTTTGAAATGAAAAGGGATGTGACACAACCTATAGCCACCTCTCTCTTTCTCAATAGATGCTAGCATGACAACCTTCATGGCTCACTCTCTCTAGCCACAAGTCAACCCCACTCTAATCACCCTTAAACAAGACTAAAGACCCTTAATTAACCCCAATTATCTTAACCAAATGGTTAACCCAACATGCTCATCTAAACATGGTAACCCTAGACTTAACCCAAGTTAACATGCACAAGTGTATGCAGTCCAGATAAAATTCCGAAAAAATTTCCATAAAACCAGATAAAATATTTAAAAGCCATTTTAGTAAACTTTTTACCAAAAACCCCACATTAAGACACACTTACCACTAAACACAAACTCAGGTGTTACACCTATCATGATAAACAATAATCATATAACAACATATACTCTGTGTGTGTGTGTGTGTGTGTGTATACGTATTCATATACATCACTACGAAACTGCGGGGGTGCTATACGCCATCCACCCGACTTTCCCCGTAGATATATATCTACTCACTTTGATCTTCGTTTGCCGATGCCGACGTCACCACGCGCTTTCTTGTCATCTCGAAGTTCACATGGGGGTACCTACATGTCATAACGTATCGTATCGCATTAAAAACCAAATTGATACCAAAACGACACGCGGAACTCACACAGGTCAAAACCTATGGTTTTCCGTCGCAACTTAATCAAAAAACACCCGATAGAGACATACAAATGTCAAGTGATTTATGCAAAACACAAATACCAAAACTTGAACATCGCGAAACGTAAAGCAGCAACTATGAAAACATGCTCCAGATTTTGTCTCAGGTGAAAACAAGGTAAGCAAACAACACTAGTGTGATATATATGGTGTATGTGACCTACTGTGTAACGTTTCTGAAATCGTTATATGAATTTTTCTGTTTTAGGGTAAAATAGTCAGTATTTTCCGTTTTAACCGATTTTGATCAAACTTCCGTATAAACTTGCCGGCACCTAGTTTAGCTAAAATAAAACTAGTGCGCGAGCTTTGGGGGTCAATGGGAAGTTTTAGTTCACATAGAATTTTTCCCTAATTAAATATTATTTTAATGTATTATTTATGCACTTAAGTAGTGGAAATTACTTTTTTGTGTGGGTTAATTAGTTCTAATTGGAATCATTGCTAATCTAATCACTAGAATTAGTTTAGAACCTTCTCTCCAAAATCTAGATATTTGTGACAAAAGGATTTTTTTAAAGAAAAGAAATAGAAGAAAAGGTGGCAAATTTGCATTTATTAGCATTTAATGCTATTTCCTACTAGATTTTTCTACATAATTCTCACAAAACTCCCCCCCCCCTCCCTTGGCCGAACCCTGGCCCCTCTTTTCTTCCCTCCTTCATTCCTTGCTCAATTCTTCACTCTTTTGCTCTCAAAAAGTCATCAAAAATCCAGAAATAATCCTTTAAACTCCAAATTAAATTCATACCCATTAATCCTTAAGCCTAATCTTGGTTTGATCTTCAAGAAGAGCATCATTTTGGAGGGTTAATTTTGGTGATGTTGCTAAAATTGAGATCTTGTTTGTGAGGTATAAATCATAACCCTAATCTTTTAAATTGTTTCTTAATTCTTAAGCTTGCTTAATTAAGTGCTAATTATAGGTTTAAAGTTCATGTGTAATTAATTCATGTTAATTATTATGAAATCAAGTTAGGGTTTTGATGTGTTTATGTTGTTAAGCAAGATGTGTAGACTTGGAAAAGTTAAGTATATTGTGAAAATGATAATTGTTATTTTTTCTAATCGCCTTTTTAAGCTTAATCGCAAACTAGGTTTTTCTAACTCATTTTTGGGAAAGATTAAAATTATGGATATGGTTTAGATAACTTAGTTATGCTTATTGGCGATGTTTGCGATCGCTAGAATTGTTAAATTTCTAGACTTGTGCTAAATTGAGATAAAATGATATAACTGCTTACTAGTTTTCGGTAAAATTTGACGTGGGTTTTAAATGAAAATGGAGATGACGTAAATATTAATACCTATGATATTTATTGTGTTTGTAAATGCGTATTGGTATTACTGGGTTTTTAATGTGGCAGTTTTCATGTATAGCGACCCTATTTAGGGTTTCGGCTATGTTTACGGTATTTGGATTCTTGGTTTTAAGTTTTGGATGTTGTACTTGGTCGTTGGATGTTTGTACATCAACGACAAGTTTAGTTGATTGTTTTGCATGTGTAGGCTATAGGTTCTAACCTATGAGCGCACCGTGTGCCATTTTGGATTTCGGAATTTGATGTTAATGGCGTTGCGAATTCGTATTGATTGTAGGTACCTTCGCGTGGATTCCGAGACGACGAAGCGCATCGACTACGGATAAGCGAGGAGTTTAGCAGGTGAGTAGATTTATATCTACCGGAGAAGTCGGGTGGATGGCGTATAGCACCCCCGCAAATATTGGATTGCAAGATCGTTTGATTATTATATCCTGATAATGAGATGCGACTGATGTGTGTAAGTAGACGTTAGACACCCCACATGATGCGGGGAGGCGGAATAGGTAAAACAATCATTTTGTTTAAACTAACATCGACTAACTTTACGGATCTTTGCTAAACCCTAACTAACAACTATCTAGAAGTGATTAGCTACTATGATAGATGATTATACCTAATGAATCAAGTCCTTCTTGTTCTCATTGACCACCTCCTCATCGGTCTCCTCGTTGTGATAGAAGATCCACCCGAGAGCTACTTCTCCAAGCTTTAACCTCTCACTTGAGGTAACTAGGTTGCTATGAGTGCTAATCAAAGTAACCTAGAGGATATAGAAGAGGATTAGGGATTTATTAGTCTTTCTAACCCTTGGATCTCAAGACATGAGAGGTTAGGGTTGGTTCTTTGAAGAGAGAGAGCTTGAGGAGAGAGAAGGTGAGAGTGAGAATGATATGAATAATATCTCATTTGTGAATATATGAAGCATACTAATTATTAAATGAATAATCATATAATAATATCAACCATGCTTCATTAACTCACCTTGTGTGAATCATCACATGAGCCATTAAGCAATAAATGCTTCATTAACTCCTTTGTATGAATCACACCATGAGTCATTAATCCATTTAATGCAAATTCCACCTAAGCCTCCAACTCATCAATCTTCTAGAAACTTCTCGACTAATTACGAGAATGCCCCTCCCATCCGTGAAAACACGGAAATACTGAGACTGTATAAATCCAATAATCCAATACTAGAATCTGGCTTAAACCAAAGCCAGCTAGTATAAACTGTCCGAACATCGTACGTGCGTAAAAACACGTATGTGTCCGAACCCTGTCGTAAAACCATTCGACCTCTATATCGTTTCGCCTGGAGCAGGGAAACTCTCTGTGTGGGACTCTAAAGACTTGACACTATGCTGGCAGTGGGTTTAACCACAGACCGCAAGCGGCACTAGCTGTACGTAACGGTCCCCAGGTAGATGTCGATAAGAAGGCCGATGAGGAAACCCATCCGAACTCCTACTGAGCCTGATGTGACAATCTCCATACAGTCTAGTCTGTTCGTCTAAGACTTTCGCATATCGGGCCTAGCGGGCGGCAAGCGTCAGACCCCTAAAAGCGGTATAAGTCGTGTCGGAGTGAAGCCCATTACACCTTGAGAAGCTACTGGAAATCCTACCAGTAAATCTCGTTTGCCCTGGCCAGGGACTTTGTGTAATGGATTTCCAAACACAGCGCGATATCAACTCCAAATACCGGGAGAGACGAATCATATCTAACCGCCTCTACCTCCAAGTGCTTTAGGACTCTACCCAACTGCTACTTGTTTGCACGACTCCTTTAAGCCGTGGTAGGGTAGCAATCTAAGAACAGTGGGAACACACTCGAGACGAAGCAGCAGTGTCAAGTCTGCGGACTATGTTGTACTCATGTCACCTGGGAACTGTTAACTGACGACGGTATAATACCAACCAACAGTTCCCTGCGAGTCCTGTCCGGTGTACCCATAACCCAATGAGCACCTGTATACTATCTCCAGTACAACGTACTAATGGCTGTGGGACAGACCATTTCTCCTGCTGGGATGAGAAGTGTACACACTAGTCTACTCCGGAGTATCGATGCCCTGTCTCGATAATCCTACGACTAGGGACCTGAAAAAGGATGTGCTTGTAGACTACCCAGCCCCCACTAGTATGACTGCCATCACAACGTTGGTAGTCAAGCAAGATCCTAAGGGCTCTATCAATATGTATTCTCGATATGCTAACATATACACATATTAAGATAGATATAAACCAAGTAGCGTACTACCATGTTTAGCAAGACTGTTAATTTAACTGTGAATATCCCAAGCTTCCATTAAGTAATATACAAGCTAGTATGATACAATAATAGCCCTAGGGCATATACACTAACAATGTGATTGTAAGTTTTGCTAGATAATATGATAGAAGTGAACACTAGTGAACATATTGGTTTAGGAGAACATGAAATGATAAGTGAATCATGATGAGTATGATTTCGGAAGAGGACGAGTGTGATGTTCTTTAATTATGATATGAGATATTAATGTGATGAATGCGTATACAATGTGATATAATGACTTAGTGTGATATGTCATTATATGGATTCGAGTCGATATGTGATTGTTGATACCTTTGTAGGTCCCCTGATACGAGATTGACATGGATGTTACCTGAGAGATAGGTATATATTTTTATGGATAATGATTTCATAATGAGTGATATGCCGTACGAGACTTAGATCCGTACCCCGATGTTGTATAGGTTGATAGAATCCCTATTTGTTAATGCCGTTGTACGTTAGATTACCGTACGCGATGACTTTTACCTGTTGATTTATCCATACCCTTGATTAGAGGATGCCGTACGATGGATTGTACCGTACGTGTCACGACCCGAAAGTACGGAACATGACCGGCACTTAGGCTACGAACGTCTCAAGGCGTACGTGCGCTAAGTAAGCCGAGCCCAGAAATCCAAACCAAGAAAAGTAGTGGAGTGAAGGAAAAAAAACATATGTAAATCAACCAGTTTGCAACAAAAAACACAACGCCTAAAGGCGAGGATCACAACCGAAAAGGGAACTCAACAGCATGAAATCCAGAGAAATATAACGTGCGGCTCTAAGGTCGAAAGAATAATCAACATTGGTCTCTATCTCAATAAGTACATATTTGGTTGATGGAACTTCTTGATACAACTGAAATATAATATACAATGTATAATGATGGGTACGATACAAATAAACCCACCTACTAGCAAGTCACCCGAAAGAAGTAGTGCCGCAAGCCGTAATGAAACCTGTACGGCAGACCTGCAAGAACTGAGGCACAACTGGGGTGAGTTGCCAACTCGTGAATAGAAAAACATCTACGAACAGAAAATCGCATGTATGACGCAATCCTAGGTCATACGATCAATCATATATAAACCTCAAATGAATAAGTCTGAAGTATGCTAAGGTGGCAATGTAACATCTATACATGTATGTAGTGCCAAGTACTCGTGCAAATGCCTCAGGTAATAACATGTCATAAATATGAGGTATGTCGATGTAATCAATATGAATCAATGCCAGCTATAACATGAATCTAGTAGTATGTGGATATCCTCCAACTAGGTAATCAATATCTGTAAATCGGTGGATCCCGTCCACGTGTCACCCAATGACAATAAGCATCATGCATGTAAATATCGTAAAACATATGCATGGAAATATGAGGATATAATCAAATCATGGAACCTGAGTGCCTAGCATCGACACTCGAAAACATCATGAACACCTGTGCCTAGCATCGACACGTAAATCCTCATGTATCTCAGGCGCCGCACACCCTGGTCGGCCCTCATATCCATCTCATAATCCAGTCGGTATCCCCCGGATAACCGACGGGTCCCAAATACTATCACCGGTAGGTAGTACTCCCCTGCCGGGCTCACTGTATAGCATATACGAGTCTTCTTGCCTCGGGGTACCTCACCAGGTCCACCATGTACCCGCAATCGGTGCCTACCGCTCCTCGAATCGGGTATACCCACACAAGCTCTCTGGACCCGAGAAAACTCATGGTGGACGCACTGAAATATCATATCAAGGGTAACCGGGTTTTTAAAACAATTACATATTTTCTTTTGAAATATCCACGGTCCCCAAATCCAGAAACATCATGGAAACAACATATCTCAATGCGTATAATCAAAACATGATGTATGCGACATGTAAAGAAAGGTAAGCATATCAGTAAGTCATGCAATATGGAATAGTAATGTGCACATGTCGAGGGAAACCGCTCTTTTAAAATGAATCAGTTTTAAAGAATATCTTGCGGTTCCCAAATCTCTAACCAAACCAGAATCATCTATGTATGTGCACAGGTATAAATGTACAATATGCCATGCAAGAATCACATCATGAATGCAACAGTACTACAGTGTAGTGGCATGGCAATTATCGATGATGAAGTGTGTGAGCCGGCAAATAGTGTGCGTGGAACATACGCATCATCGACAATGGTGCCGGTGTCCTAACAGCATGATGGTAATATCTCAATAAACACAAGTAAAGCGATGCAAATAATATGAATATGCGGAACCAAATAATCAACGCAATAGTACAGAATCTACATCAATATGTAAGTGTTATGCAGTTTTGCCTTTTGAAATAAGACGAATCGGGGTTTTTAGTAAAATAAGGGCTACGGTGTTTTTAAGAAAAGATGCCCTTTTTGAAATTATCCGTAAAATCCATTTTTGCCTGTCTTTAAAATACTCCCGATTCGTTAGTTTTGAAATAGGTATGACTCGGGTCTAGTCTAACATCTACTATACTAACTACTGATCTAACTATCAAGTCAATCGGGAGGAGTAAGGAAACCACCTAAGTCTGAGTCGATATATATATAAATATAAAGATAGTAGTCGGTGATCCCGCCTCAATAGTATCGCATAAGATACCGCAAATCATCTGACACCCTCAAGTCATGAGTGCGGATCAATCATCAATATAAAGCTCGTACGGTAAATCGTCGTACGGCATCCCAATAGCTGGGTGCGGGTCAATATCACAATCATCACATCAATTATCTGGTATCCTTATCATCATATCACATAATCTGGGGTACTGATCTAAGTCTAGTACGAATCGATACCATCTACATAAGTATGAATGCGTGTGCGAAAGACACGCCCAAAGGCCCGCTAAAAATCATATATCGTATCCCAAATACGAATTACATCACATCACCGATATCATGGCACTATGCCCAAACTCATCGACACACATCCAATGTCCTCCAATGTCCTCGTCATCACAGTATGAACACAGTAATTATGCATGTATGTGCGTGTGGGTGTAAACCTATTCTAGGGTTCGCGACTAGGAACCACACTAGTTACTTCAAACCATAATCTAAGCATAGTACACCTAACCCATCCTAAACAACCAAGTCATACATAAGCTATCATATATAAGTACAGTATATATAGTATACTAGACATCGGACTGCGGGGGTGCTATACGCCATCCACCCGACTTCTCCCCGTAGATATAAATCTACTCACCTTCTTATGTGTGTCGGTGCCGATGTCGCCATTTGCATCTCTAACGCTTCGACGCCACGTGGGATACCTACAAGAATATCACACGCTAAAACATATGAAAACCATGTCGCAAGCCAAAATGGTCCACGCTACGCCCATAGGTAAAAACCTGTGGCCTTGCGTGCAAACACAGCCAATATCCCTCTGCCGTTGGCGTTCAAACGCCACCCGACAGTCACGAATCATCGAATACCAAAATCCATACGAAAACAAGTCGTAAATCATGCGCCAACTCAAGAAAATCAACCCAGATTCTACACTGATTGGAACCAGACAAAACTAGACATACCAGGGGTCAAGTTTACAGGTAAAAGAGCCGTGCACGCAAAAACGAGGCAGTTCCCTCCTACTCTGGCCGCAAATTGCGACCAGAGGGATTAAATCTGCGGCCAGGAAGTGGGTCCAGGGGCTGGGGCTTTAGGTGTTGTCTTCTATCTACCTGCACATCTCACTGCCAAGTTAATTTTATTTTAGGAGGCCCCGGTTGTAGCAGATTCCAGAAAGGCTTAAAAAGTCGACAAAATGCTAACCGACACTAAATCGAACAATCTGGTATTTTTGCTGGAATCTGGGGAAATTCTGGGGTGAACTGTTCTTAAACACACCTAATAAGGTTACCCTATCGATCAAAACCATCACTTGGTCACATCTCACTCCAAATCACTAAAACTGGCACTTGATCACAAATATAACACTAAATTTCAGCCTATTACCCATAACTTGCAAGAAAGGAGTTGGGTTATGAGATTATACCTCAAGGGAAGTCCTAGGATATAGGAAAAGAAGGAGGAGGAAGAAAGGGGGATGTTGCTGCTGTTGAGCTGCCGATTGTTGTTGTTCTGTTTGTTGTTGTTGCTGCTACACAGGCTGCTGCTGCTGCTTGTTATTTTTATTTTGTTGTTGTTGCAGTAGCAACTAAAGAAGGGTTTGATGTATTTGTGGTGAAGTGTTGAAGTTGTGTGCAGCTGGTGTAGAGTATCTAGTGGGGTGATGATGGCTGATGGTACTGCTGCAGCTGAATTTAGGGGCTGGGATGGCTGTTGATGCATCTAATGGTAAGTTGATGATGCTTTGTGCAGCTGATGTGAGTGTGTAGGTGTTATTGATATTGGGGGCTGTTATTAGGTAGGGTTTGAGCTGCTGATGCAGCTGCTGCTGCTGGTGTAGTGTGGTGTGTGAGAGTGAGAGGGGGAGATGTGAGAGATGAGAGTAAAAGAGTTGATATGAGAGGGACCATGATACCCTAGAGCCACCCTTCTCTCTCTCTTCTACACAAGTCAACCCTAACCTTAACCAATTTTTAAACAAGGCCACACCCCTAATTAAGCTCATCAACTTAACCAAAAGGTTCAACCTACCATGGTCATCTCAACATGGTAACCCTAGACTTCACCCAAGTTAACATGCACAAGTGTGTGCAGTCCAGATAAAATTCCGATAAAATATTCATAAAATCAGATAAATCATCAGAAACCAATTTTGGTAAACTTTTTACCAAAAACCCTACGTTAAACATATTTTAGATTTCCCATAATTTTTCTTCAGAATTTTCCCCATTTATCGGTATTTAATTATATCGAAATATTAAAATATTCAATAAAATAATATTAATTCATAAAAATTCCCAAAAAAAATATTATATTTTTCTGAAATGTTACAGTCTTCCCCCCTTAAAGAAATTCGGTCCCCGAATTTAAATTTAAACCCCCAAATTCTAAAACATTTCAATAAAATGTCCAAGTCCACGGGGCTCCGAAATCATCAATCCATAAAACACATCGTAGCGCAATACAAGCGCAAGAGCAATGAGTAGATAACTCAAAATCAAAACTCCGTCAAGCATCCTGCAATCATCGGAGTCAAGGCGAAAACACGAAGGCTAAATCCAAAGCAAAACCGATATGCCATAAATCGGAACTATATATGTAAATATATGAAGGAAATGCATGCCACAAATTCCTTAAAATCGATGTGCAATGCGCATAACACTGCACAGTGGCGGACGTCTTTATAAGAAAATAGCCATATACGTATATATCTTTTGTTTAGTATGCACGATCCGCCGTTTGAAAACAATTTAGAAGGGTTCCCTGTTTTTAAACGTTTCGTGTCATATCGGACACGTATGCAAATAATGAGGCTATAGCTCGCTTTTGGAAATCCCTTTGAAATCTATCTATGCATGCAAAATATATCCAGGCACTGTCCTCTGATTAGTCCTGCTCAGTGCGAAAACAAATCGCAATATCATAAAAATGTACAGCTCCATAAAGAAATTAATCCCAAAAAGTGCACATGAAAACAACGTGTGTCTGGTGCGCACGGAAATCAAAATCCATACATGTGCCAAGCAGATGCACAAAACGATATCAAGGTGCAACGTGTGTGCACACAACATCGGTCATAGGCAACGTATGGGCCTGACAGCAAAATCAGGTACATCTGACGTGCACGAAAAATCCCGATTTAGTGCACCTGGTGTGCACCAAATCTCATCTCATAACATGCGCCCAACATGCGCTAAAAATCCAAATCCGGTGCATCCATCATGCAAGAAATCATGACATCCAGTATCAAGCACCGAACACGCGCAAATCAAATCAGGTGCATAAAGTGCACAAGACAAATATCGAGCATCACCATCGAAATCAAAGTCCCGTGCATCCAAGTGCACAAAATACATGTCAATGCACTACAAGCATATGTAACTATACAGAGTGCAAAACCAAACTGTGTGCGTGCATACGCATAAAATCAACTCAAATGTCTAAAATCCATAAAATCACAAACATGTGAAACCAAGGCACGAAAACGATATCAAGTGCAACAACTGTGCAAAATCGTAAATACTCAATAGGTGCAACCAAGGTGCATGAAACAAAAGTCATGAAACTCAGTCATCAAGACTAAATCATGCAAACCGAATGCCCAAAATACCGAAATCCAAGATGACGGATACGTGATAATCGAATCACAAAATCAAAAATCATAAATACCGTCGTCGGTAGTTCCTCCTTCAAAGTCGAGAAGGTGTCGGTGCATCCACTGCTAGCAGCGCAAGATATCTACTTGCCTCTTGCTCACGGTCCGGCGTTCTCTGTCTCTGGGTCCTTATCTTCTCTATGGATTTACCAATCTCGCCATCCATCGGCTCATCGGCCCAGTCAGGTGTGCTAATGGGAATGATTCCGTTCCGGCACTTCTCTGGTCATCTCTCGGTCAACGACCACTCGTAAAGCAGCATCTCACTGGTGTCTGCCTCTGGCTCTCTGAATGCACATCAAACATCTGTTCCTGAAGCAAATCTTATTGCAGCAGTGTCCTGAAAGGAATCCCGCTCAAGGTCTCTTCCGATCTTGCCTATACCGATCTGTACGGAGGCTGGTACTCTTACATAATCCTTTCTCGTTTTCTGGACATCTGTGTGTTCCGCACATATTTCCTCGGAAACTGGCCATATCCCAACGCCTCTGTAAGCATATCAGGTCTCTATTCTCGACGGAAGGTAATGACAGCTCGTCAGCGTCTCGCACTAATCTCTTGTCCCGCTTTTCTTATCGTCGTCCACTATGACGTCACGCCATGCTGTCTACGCACTGCACTATTCTCGGCCACGGTCAATCCGAAGTCTCTCGCACGGACTCGAAATCGCATACTCTGTAGCTCCATCATTCTGTAGAAGACGTCTGGCCGAACAGATTCTCGGGAACGCGTCCCAACCATCGAAAGAATACTCAATACTCGTCCGTCCTCGATCAACTCACAACACATCTGGGTGAGGTCCTCTATCCGAACCTGGTCAACTATCTCGTCGACGATGCCGAACTCTGGCCTGCTGGACTGCGCTCCAATAGCTATGCTCGTATCTGGAGTCTCCCAAGCAGTGTGTCCCGTCACATGATATCCGAATGATGTCGAACCATCCGATCAACTCGTCAGAACCTCATAATCCCCCAAGAGCTCAACATCTTGGGTACAGTTTAACAGTATTGAGTACACACCATAGCATCGGTGGTCCAGCCGTAGAGGGGCAAACCCAAGCCTCACTAATGGCGCCGCAGAACTGTCGTAAACCCTAAGGTTCCAAGGCTTTCACACGGCCATTAAGTCGAGTTAGGGTTTCATTCTTCTAGAGGGTCCATAGAATTTCCTGCACGTCCTGCTGAATACTTTAAACTTGGAATAGTAGGTTTCTGATATTCTATCGTCTCTTTCGACTCTTAACGTCTCCGCGTGAAGTCGTCTCTAGCTGGAACCAATCTATCTGATGACCTCGCATCGGGGTAGCGAACGATCCACATGTCCTAGTCATTCATCCTCGGTGACTAGCGGCCTTCTATCATTTCTTAGTACAACCCGTACTGCAATAGCTCCAACATCTGGGGCAATATCTCGTCGTTCGCAGCAACAACTGGCTCGTTCGTCTGTACGCTGATCAGCGCCTCAATCCTCCAGGAAAGGCGACACATTGGCGGTCATCTCTAAATCAGACTGCTCTAGATCTGAGTAAGACTCCCCACACTGGAAATCTTCAGCTCAACTGGGCCTGCTCCGGCGCCTAAATCGGACGAACCACCTTCGTCTCTCAATTCGGGTAGACTAGCTATCATCTGTCTCATATCTGCCTGGAAGCTCCGGCGATCTCAGCTCGTAAGCTCCGGAAGCGACATCCTATCAATCTCAGCAACAGCTGGTTCATCTGCCTGCACGGTAGGCGACATCATAATCTCTGAGGTATGCTGTAAATCGACAGTCCTCTCTCAACTGGCAGCTCTAACAATGGCCCGATCATCCGGTGTAAAACCAAGAACTCTCCTCCACAAGAGGTCACAATCATCAATACTAACTCGAGACGTTCCCATGTCACCAGAAAACACAATCAAAAGACACACCTCTACAATCGTGTGTCGCCGGAATAAGCCCCGGTCAGTCCTCGTTCGTAACGATCTCATGCTGACCGCAACTCTAGCCGTAGCTCTCCCTGCCCGTAATCGTGGCAGTAAAACATCACGGGTACCGATGAGGCTAGATCAGGAATGAATATGATACTGAACAAAGAAATGTACATCCTAAGGCTTTTTAAGTGGAGTGGCGTGTCGTAAATATGCCGCGGACATACCCACGGTACGCCACTCTACTTTAGTCACCTATTCCATCAACTAAGGATCATCCTACGCTCCGAAGGTAAAACCTAACGCTTTGATACCAACTTTTTCACGACCCGAAAGTACGGAACATGACCGGCACTTAGGCTACGAACGTCTCAAAGCGTACGTGCGCTAAGTAAGCCGAGCCCAGAAATCCAAACCAAGAAAAGTAGTGGAGTGAAGGAAAAAAAACATATGTAAATCAACCAGTTTGCAACAAAATATACAACGCCTAAAGGCGAGGATCACAACCGAAAAGGGAACTCAACAGCATGAAATCCAGAGAAATATAACGTGCGGCTCTAAGGTCGAAAGAATAATCAACACTGGTCTCTATCTCAATAAGTACATGTTTGGTTGATGGAACTTCTTGATACAACTGAAATATAATATACAATGTATAATGATGGGTACGATACAAATAAACCCACCTACTAGCAAGTCACCCGAAAGAAGTAGTGCCGCAAGCCGTAATGAAACCTGTACGGCAGACCAGCAAGAACTGGGGAACAACGGGGGTGAGTTGCCAACTCGTGAATAGAAAAACATCTACGAACAGAAAATCGCATATATGACGCAATCTTAGGTCATACGATCAACCATATATAAACCTCAAATGAATAAGTCTGAAGCATGCTAAGGTGGCAATGTAACATCTATACATGTATGTAGTGCCAAGTACTCGTGCCAATGCCTCAGGTAATAACATGTCATAAATATGAGGTATGTCGATGTAATCAATATGAATCAATGCCAGCTATAACATGAATCTAGTAGTATGTGGATATCCTCCAACTAGGTAATCAATATCTGTAAATCGGTGGATCCCGTCCACGTGTCACCCAATGACAACAAGCATCATGCATGTAAATATCGTAAAACATATGCATGGAAATATGAGGATATAATCAAATCATGGAACCTGAGTGCCTAGCATCGACACTCGAAAACATCATGAACACCTGTGCCTAGCATCGACACGTAAATCCTCATGTATCTCAGGCGCCGCACACCCTGTTCGGCCCTCATATCCATCTCATGATCCAGTCGGTATCCCCCGGATAACCGACGGGTCCCAAATACTATCACCGGTAGGTAGTACTCCCCTGCCGGGCTCACCTTCTAGCATATACGAGTCTTCTTGCCCCGGGGTACCTCACCGGGTCCACCATGTACCCACAATCGGTGCCTACCGCTCCTCGAATCGGGTATACCCACACAAGCTCTCTGGACCCGAGAAAACTCATGGTGGACGCACTGAAATATCATATCAAGGGTAACCGGGTTTTTAAAACAATTACATATTTTCTTTTGAAATATCCACGGTCCCCAAATCCAGAAACATCATGGAAACAACATATCTCAATGCGTATAATCAGAACATGATGTATGCGACATGTAAAGAAAGATAAGCATATCAGTAAGTCATGCAACATGGAATAGTAATGTGCACTTGTCGAGGGAAACCGCTCTTTTAAAATGAATCAGTTTTAAAGAATATCTTGCGGTTCCCAAATCTCTAACCAAACCAGAATCATCTATGTATGTGCACAGGTATAAATGTACAATATGCCATGCAAGAATCACATCATGAATGCAACAGTACTACAGTGTAGTGGCATGGCAATTATCGATGATGAAGTGTGTGAGCCGGCAAATAGTGTACGTGGAACATACGCATCATCGATAATAGTGCTGGTGTCCTAACAGCATGATGGTAATATCTCAATAAACACAAGTAAAGCGATGCAAATAATATGAATATGCGGAACCAAATAATCAACGCAATAGTACAGAATCTACATCAATATGTAAGTGTTATACAGTTTTGCCTTTTGAAATAAGACGAATCGGGGTTTTTAGTAAAATAAAGGCTACGGTGTTTTTAAGAAAAGATGCCCTTTTTGAAATTATCCGTAAAATCCCTTTTTGCCTGTCTTTAAAATACTCCCGATTCGTTAGTTTTGAAATAGGTATGACTCGGGTCTAGTCTAACATCTACTATACTAACTACTGATCTAACTATCAAGTGAATCGGGAGGGGTAAGGAAACCACCTATGTCTGAGTCGATATATATATATAAATATAAAGATAGTAGTCGGTGATCCCGCCTCAATAGTATCGCATACGATACCGTAAATCATCTGACACCCTCAAGTCATGAGTGCGGATCAATCATCAATATAAAGCTCGTACGGTAAATCGTCGTACGGCATCCCAATAGCTGGGTGCGGGTCAATATCACAATCATCACATCAATTATCTGGTATCCTTATCATCATATCACATAATCTGGGGTACTGATCTAAGTCTATGTAACGTTTCAGAAATCGTTTTTGCGAATTTTTCCGTTTTAGGGCAAAATTGTCGGTTTTTCCGGTTTTAACCCGATTTCGATCAAACGTCCGTTTAAGCTTACCGGCACCTAGTTTAGCTAAAATAAAGCTTGTGCGCAAAGTTTAGGGGTATTTGGGAGGTTTTGGTTCAGAAAGATTTTTTCCCAAATAAAATATTATTTTAAGCGGTATTTTGTGCACGTAAATCGGAAAAAATTTCTCTTGAGAATAAATTTATTTTTTTGTCACTAAAATTATTTTAGAAGCTTCTTTTCAATTATCTAGATTTTTCTTTGTGCAAAAGGATTTGGATTAAAAAAGAAAAGAAAAGAGTGAAAGGTGGCAAAATTGCTTTAATTAACATTTATTACTCTCTTTCCTAGCTATTTCTTCACAAAATATTCACAAAAATACCCCCAACCTCCCCATGGCCGACCCTTATCTCCAATTTCTGTCCAAAATATTTCCCAAGCTCATTTCTTCATGATTTCTTCAAAATTCTTCAAGAAAAATTCCAAAATAAATCCACAAAAATCCTAAATAAAAATAAAACCATCTTTTCCTTCACTAATCCTTCTTGGTTCTTCAACAAGCATGGGTTTTGATGCTAAGATGATGGATTAAGCTTCATTTTGGTGTTCTTGGGGAGGTATAATTCTTACCTTAATCCTTTTATACTTGCTTTAATCTTAAATCTAGCTAATTTAGTTAGCTAATTATGTGTTTAGTTTAGTTTTTAAATTATGATTAATTCATTTATATTTGGTTTAAGAAATTCATGTTAGGGTTAAATTTTGTTAAGTGTTTAGTGTTCATTTGAAGTGTTAATTTGTGTTTTGGAGATGATTAACCTAGTAGGAAATGTTAATTTTTGCTAATGAACACTTTGTTTAATTATGCAATTAGCTTATTAGATTTTTGCTAAAACATAATTAGCGAGTGTAAAAAATATAGGACTGGTTTAGATAGCTTAGTTAAGCTATTTTAAGGTGTTTGTAATCGCTAGATATGCATTAGCTTGAAACTAGTGCGAAATATTGCGATAGGTTGCTTACTAGATTTCGTGGTTTTTCCGACGTGCGTTCGATTGGTCGTTGCGAGGTTATATCTATTGTATTCCTCGTAATTCTTTTGTTGTGTTGCGCGATCGGGACGATCGGGGTCCAGACTTGGTGTTTTGTAGTTTAGCGACCCCAATTAGGGTTTTTGGCCGGTATCGTGCGCGATAGATGCGCTAAGCGCACAGCGTAATTTTCCGGGCGTTTTCTTCGCGTTTTGTTGTCTTTTCATCATTGTAGGATTTTTTCTTATGTGACGTGTTTGTGAAATTTTAGGTTCGCAAGCGGGGACTTCGGACGCTACGACAAGGGGAAAACAGGTGGTAGGCTTCACCTAGCTTGGAGCGTTGGTGAGTAGATTTAACATCTACTGGGGAATCGCCCGCATGGCGTTATGCGTCAGGGCTAGATATTTTATTACTTGTCGCATATTCTACGTTATTGTTAGAATTGCGCCTTTACCCTATTACTTAGATGTAGTTGTGCCTGGACTAGTAGTAGTAGGACACTGCACATATTATTGACGATTCATATTGCACGAGCACTGATTGTATGCTACACACACCGTCAATAATTGCCATGTCACACACAAATCACTTATAGATGTTATATTGCTTGGTTAGGGACATTGTGACATTGATTCATACTGCTTATCATATATGGCATTTAGCATACCTGTATTCCTATAGAGTATTGTAACATTAGTGATAGGTACATATACACTCCCTGACATAGCTACAGGTATACCTTGCACATACTATTCTTATACCCAGGGGGTATACTATATCATTGCTTATAGGTAGACACATTATCTTGCTATACCTTATTGATTTCACATACATCTGGTTTTAGCTACATGTTTACCTTCACTTGATGTTATTTAGAAGTGGATAAATAGAAACCGCATGATATTTGTATTAACTTGATGCAGTTAATTAGCGGTTTTTCCTTTATATGCTTGCATTTCAGATATGGCGTACATATTATATTCATGGATTTTCGCATTGTTATATGGATTTTTCATGATATTTTCAGGATTTGGGAACCGCGGGGGTTCATGAAATTATGCATTATTTGAAAAACCCCGGTTTCCTTGATATGATATTTTAGCAGCCACCATGAGATTTATCGTTTACGATGTGTATACCCTATGCGAGGAAAGGAGGGATCCGTGTACGGGTACATGATGGGGCCCGGAGGTACCCCGGGGCAAGAATCTCAGTGAGGAGATAAGTTAGTGGGGGAACCATACTATCCGGTGACAGGACCAATGACTCAGCGGCTATCATGTGGATACCGACGGGAGTCATGTAAGTATGGATACGTCGAGAGGCGAGGGTCAGAGCTAGGCACTCGAGCTTTCGGGATAGCGTATGATACGTACCTATCAGGGGGCCAGTCATGGAGACAGGACCTGATGGATCAGCATTTCTGTGTCGATGCTTGGCACATTGGTTTCATGATATTTCTAATTACTCCTTTGTATATATAACAGGGGATTGAGCCGCTGTTATATATACCCTTACACCAATATTAGTGGAATGGGACGCTAATATATGTGTATTGACCTCATCATATTTATTTATGCCATTATATTTAGGATGTTAGAATTTTGCTGGAGATTTGATTCGGGATATAAGAGATTCATTTGAGATTGGATACTGGATAGATATGTGAGATCTACTTCATATTGTACATACGAGATATGTGAGATCTACTTGATATTGTACATTCGAGATATATGAGATCTACTTGCTGTTGTACATTCGAGATATGTGAGATATACTTCATATTGTACATACGAGATATGTGAGATCTACTTGATATTGTACATTCGAGATATATGAGATCTACTCGCTGTTGTACATTCGAGATATGTGAGATATACTTCATATTGTACATACGAGATATGTGAGATCCACTTGATTTTGTACTTTCGATATATACGAGATATACTTGATGATTGTACATTCGATATATTGTGAGATATACTTGATGTTGTACATTCGGGATATATGAGATATACATGATATTGTGCAATTGAGGAGATGTGATACTTAGATGATATGAGAGCCAATTTGGGGGCTGATTTGAAGAATTGGTATTTAAATTATCTTGCTGGATTGTGATCCTACCACGATTTCAGGATTCCGTGGAAATGACATACTTCACTCCATACCTCACCTTATATGTTTGTCCACTGCTTCATGTACTAGTAGTACCTGTTAGTGTACCTTTCATGATTGTTTCACATTTACATTCTTATATCCCTATCGTATGATTATTGCATACTGTTGTCATATCATTATTGCTTTATATATATTGGTTTGTACATGCTAGTGTACTTTCCATTATTCTGCATTCATATGACATGTTATTACTGTTAATTGCATATCTTAGATTCACACTTTACGTGCATACTTCCGATTACCTGCATATGTTATTTACTATTCACGAGTTGGCAACTCACCCCCGTTGTGCCACAGTGTTTGCAGGTGTTCCTCAGTATAGTCAGAGGCAGGCTATTATGACATATCTTATCATCTTTTGCTACGGATACCGCAACTGCTCACAGTGTGCAGTTTGCTTAGGTGGGTTGTGGTTATTCGTTGTATTGTATATTCGTTGTATCTCTATGCTCTCCATCTACTATTTTCATATTGACTTAGAGACTTGGTGAGGACGATGTTGTATAAATTGTGGATTTGTTGTCTTTTATACAGCTTTCTCTCTATTGTCTTTTTTTCTTCGCTACGGCGTCGTATATTTGTTGTGGTGGTTGTTTTCCGCCTTTGGTCGTGGATTTGCTCCCGTTGGGGATGCTTTACTTTATATTTATGTTGTACCCATTTTTGGGGTTGGTTTTTATAAAGGAGGTGCTGCCGAAATTTTCAAGAAAGAAAATTGGACTTAAAGAATTTATACTTGAGATTTTTTTTAAAGGTTTAAACAATGTTTCTTATCTTTTCTTGTCTTTTAATGGTTTAGATTTCTGGGTTTTGGCTTTCTTTTACTGCGTTACACCTGTAGACGTTGCGTAGTATTAGGGCCGTCACGTGCCAATTTCGGGTCGTGACAGTCTAGTACGAATCGATACCATCTACATAAGTATGAATGCGTGTACGAAAGACACGCCCAAAGACCCGCTAAAATCATATATCGTATCCTAAATACGAATCACATCACATCACCGATATCATGGCACTATGCCCAAACTCATCGACTCACATCCAATGTCCTCGTCATCACAGTATGAACACAGCAATTATGCATGTGTGTGCGTGTGGGTGTAAACTTATTCTAGGGTTCGCGACTAGGAACCACACTAGTTACTTCTAACCATAATCTAAGCATAGTTGTCACGACCCGAAATTGGCACGTGACGGCCCTAATACTACGCAACGTCTACAGGCGTAACGCAGTAAAAGAAAGCCAAAACCCAGAAATCTAAACCAGTAAAAGACAAGAAAGATAAAAAATATTGTTTAAAAGTCTTTGAAATCACAACCCAAATTCTTTAAATGTCCAACTTTATTTCCTTTAAAATTTTGGCAGCACCTCCTTTGTAAAAGCTAGCCCCAAAAATGGGTACAACATAAATATAAAGTAAAGCATCCCTAAACGGGAGCAAATACACGCCCAAAGGCGGAAAACAACCACCACAACAAATATACGACGTCGTAGCGAAGAAATAAAAGACGATAGAAAGGAAACTGTATAAGAGACAACAAGTCACAACATAATATACAACAACGTCCTCACCAAGTCTCTAAGTCAATATGAAAATAGTATATGGAGAGTACATGGATACAATGAATATACAATACAACGAATAACCACAAAACCCACCCAAGCAAACTGCACACTATGAGCTGATGTGGTATCCGTAGTAAAAGATGATAAGATATGTGATAATAGCATGCCTCTGACTATCCTGAGGAACACCTGCAAACACTGTGGCACAACGGGGGTGAGTTGCCAACTCGTGAATAGTAAATAACATATGCAGGTAATCGCAAGTATGAACGTACAGCGTGAATCTAACATGTGCAATTAATAGCAACAAAAAGTCATATGAATGCAATAATCATGAAAGGTACACTAGCAGGTACAACTAATACATGAAGCAATGCATATAAATAAAGGTATGTAAATGCAACAGTCATGAAAGGTACTCTAACAAGTACTACTAATACATGAAACAGTGCATAAACAATAAATGTGGAGTATGGAATGAAATATGTAATTTCCACGGAATCCTGACATCGTGGTAGGATCACCATCCATCAAGACAAATCCAAATCCCAATTCCTCAAATCAGCCCCCAAATTGGCTCCCATATCATATAAATCTCACAAATCCTGAATGTACAATATCGAATAAATCGCATATATCCTGAATGTACAAATCAGCAATCTCATAAATATCCTGTATCCAATATCAAATGAATCACCTATATCCCAAATCAAATTATCAAGTAAAAATCTAACATCCTAAATATATTTGCATGAATAAATATGATGATGTATATAATTTAATGTCAATACACATATATTAGCGTCCCATTCCACTAATATTGGTGTAAGGGCATATATAACAGCGGCCTAATCCCCTGTTATATATACAAAGGAGTAAAAGAAATATCATGAAACCAATGTGTCAAGCATCGACACAGAAATGCTGATCTATCAGGTGCTGTCACCACGACTGGCCCCTTGATAGGTACGTATCATACGCTATCCCGAAAGCACGAGTGCCTAGCTCTGACCCTCGCCTCTCGACGTATCTATACGTACATGACTCCCGTCGGTATCCACATGATAACCGCTGAGTCATTGGTAATGTCACCGGAAAGTATGGTCCCCCCACTAACTCATCTCCTCACTGAGATTCTTGCCCCGGGGTACCTCCGGGCCCCACCATGTACCCGCATACGGACCCCTCCTTTCCTCGCATTGGGTATATAATCAGAACTGATAAATCTCATGGTGGCTGCTGAAATATCAAATCAAGGAAAATCGGGTTTTTCAAATAATGCATAATTTCATGAACTCCCACGGTCCCCAAATCCAGCAAACATCATGAAAAATCCATATAACAATACGAAAATCCATGAATATAATGTATGCAACATAAACTGAAATGTAAGCATATAAAGGAAAAGCCGCTAATTAACTGCAACAAGTTAATATAAATATTATGCGGTTCCTAATTTCTCCAATTCTAAAATAACATCAAGTAAAGGTAAACAGGTAGCTATAACTAGATATATGTGTAAACATAAAGGTATAGCAAGGTATATGTATCTACCTATAAGTAATGACGTAATATACCCCCCTGGGTATAAGTGAAATATGTGTGCAAGGTATACCTGTAGCTATGTCATAAAGTGTGTATGTATCACTAATGGTACAATACTCTATAGGTATACAGGTATCTAACATATAAATATAGGAATACATATATGTAAGCATGTAAGTAAGCAGGTATGCTATATGTCATATGCGATAAGAAATATGAATCAATGTCATAATGTCCCTAACCAAGCAATATCCTAACTATAAGTGGTTTGTGTGTGACATGGCAATTATTGACGGTGTGTGTAGCATACAATCAGTGCTCGTGCAACATGAATCGTCAATAATATGTGTAGTGTCCTACTACTACTAGTCCAGGCACAACTACATCTAAGTAATAGGGTAAAGGCGCAATTCTAACAATAACGTAGAATATGCGACAAGTAATAAAATCTCTAGCCCTGACGCATAACGCCATGCGGGCGATTCCCCTGTAGATGTTAAATCTACTCACCAACGCTCCTGGCTAAGTGAAGCCTACCACATGTTTTCCCTTGTCGTAGCGTCCGAAGTCCCCGCTTGTGAACCTAAAATTTCACAAACACATCACATAAGCAAATATCCTACATCGACGAAAAGACATCGAAACGCAGGAATAACACCCTGAAAATTGTACTGCGCACTTAGCGCATCTATCGCGCACGACATCGGCCAAAAACCCTAATTGGGGTCGCTAAAATACAAAACACTAAGTCTAGACCCCGATCGTCCCGATCGCGCAACACAACACAAAAATTACGATGACTACAATAGATATAACCTCGCAACGAACAATCGAACCCACGTCGGAAAAACCCCGAAACCTACTAAGCAACCTATCGCAATATTTCGCACTAGTTTCAAGCTAACGCATATCTAGCGATTACAAACACCTTAAAATAGCTTAACTAAGCTATCTAAACCATTCCTATATTTTTAACACTTGCTAAATAAATTTTAGCAAAAACCTAGTAAGCAAAATTGCATAATTAAACAAAGTATTCATTAGCAATAATTATCATTTTCTACTAGATTAAGCTTTTCCTAAACACAAATTAACACTTCAATTAAATATTAAACACCTAAATTAAGCTTTAACCTTAACTTGAATTTCTAAAACCATTTCAAGAATTTTGAAACAAGAAATTTAAAGCTTAAACTAACATCTAATTAAGCTAGCATAAAGTATTAAGTAACAATTAGAGATTAGGGTTAGGGTTTTATACCTTCAAGAACACAACTTGAATCAAGAATAAAATCAAACTTTAGCCTCCAAAATCCTCACTAGAATGAAAATCCAAGCAACTTTTGTGAAGAAGAATGAAGGTTTTGGATTTTATTTGAATTTCTATGAATTTATTTGGATTTTTCATGATTTATTTGTGCAAGAAATGATGAAAAATGAGTGAGGAAGAACAAGGGCAGCAAGGGGGAGAGAGGGGCCGGCCATGAGGGTGTGGGGCGCGGGAGTGTTTTGTGCAAAAAAAGAAGAAGAAAGTTCTAGTTTAATTCATTAAATGCTTCATTAAATGCAAAAATGACACTTTTTCTTTCATTTTCTTTTCTTTTTTAATTCAAAAACCTTTTGCACTAAAAATATCTAGATATTTAAAAATAAGGTTCTAAAAATAATTGTAGTGATGATTTCCAAAAAATTTCATTTAGAAGAAATTTCCCGATTTACGTGCATATTTTACCGGCTAAAATAATATTTTATTTGGGAAAAATTCTATCTGAACCAAAACCTCCCAAATACTCCTAAAGTTCGCGCACAAGCTTTATTTTAGCTAAAAAAAGTGCCGGTAAGTTTCTACGGAAGTTTGATCGAAATCGGGTTAAAACGGAAAATACCAACAATTTGCCCTAAAACGGAAAAATTCGCAAAACGATTTCTGAAACGTTACAATCTCCTCTCCTTATAAAAATTCGTCCCCGAATTTAAAATTTTTACTAAGCGTACCTTCAAAGAGAGGATTACTAAACTCTCATATCTCGTTCACAGCCTCCCAAGTGATTACCTCACTATACGGCTACGTCCAAGAAAAACCCTTCACAGATGGCAAGACCCTTGACCGAAGTTTCTCCACCCGCCTAGCCATTAACACAACTGGTTGTTGGTGAACGAAAAATCGCGTCCAAGATAAATGGTCTGGTGCTGAATCATGTGAGAAAGGTCATGAAGGTAATTGCAAAGTATCGACACAAGGAATACGGGGTGAATACTCAATAATCTGGGCAGAAGTGCCAAATTATGGGCAACGAACTAACTCGCTTAAATGATCACAAAAGGACCCACAATTCTGGGATAAGATTCCCAAACTCCACACGTCATTTATCGGAAAATCCATAGGAATACATGATCTCCCACTGCGAACTCAGGCCTGCGACCACCCTGGTCGGCATAAGACCTCTGTCTGCACTGGGCTACTCTCATCCTGACCTGAACCAACTGAATCATCTCCGAAATCTCTAGACTAACTGGGGTCCAAAAATCCTACTTACGCAGAGTCAGAAAAACAGACTAGAGATCGACACCACCTAACAAACAAAACTTAAAGGTTGCCAATTGGAGTGCCTCCTGATAACAGCTATCGAAGGAGAATCCGAACAATAGCAAGTGACGATCCCAACTGCCGACAACAATTAATACGTACGCACAAGCATATCCTCCAGAGTCGGTATAGCCCGCTCTCACAAAACCATCATCCTGTGGATGGAAAAACGGAGCTAAAGCTCAACCAGTACCCAAGGCTTCCTGAAGTTCCTGCCCGAGACGGCAAGCGAATATGGTGCCCTATTTGGATACGACCTACGAAGGAACCCATGCAACGCACAAACTTAACAAAGAACAACTGAGCAGACTGAGAAAAACCGGACAACAAGCATCCGAATGGAGTCACACCCTGACTAAACCTGGGTAGACACCATAATGAATTTCATGGAGATCTGCTCCTATTCCCACTTCGGAACAGTTAAAGATTGCAACTCTCCAGCCGGTCTCAGATGCTCAACCTTAGCTCACAACAACACAAACACCTTGAAACGAAACCCGAAACTGCTCTTTACATCCCTGCCCACCCGTAACTATCTCACAAGTCACGTCAAATGCTGGTGGAACTTGAATGAGTACAGAGAGTTGACAGATGTGCCTGCTCTAGGATTTCACGTCTCTACCCAAAAGTATCAGGTACACAAACGCTTCCTTAAACTTAGCACACCCTTGTCACAAATCAAGGACTCCAAATCATTACCCAGCCAAGTATGCTCAAGAACCTTTGACGAACGAGCATTGGCGGCAGTGCCTCGCGAAAGCGATTAAGGAAAAGTAGTCGGGCGCGGACATGAGAAAGCTGTCCCCTCAGTAGAGGCGAACACAAGCTGTACTCAACGATCGCACAAGAACTGTAAATCTGCAGAAGACTGTCTCAACAATCAAAACCCGCTGCAGGAAGATGTACATTAAGCTCTGGTAGTCTGTGAAAATCTGACACGACTCTCGAACAAGTAGTGTCTCAAAATTTCCAACACAAAACCACCGCGGCCATATCCAGATCGTGAGTGGAAAATCCTGCTGGTACTTCCTCCAAATGTAGGGAAGCAAAAGCGATAACTCTATAATGCCGCATCGGCGCAAAATCGAGCCCCACTCGCGAAACATCACAGTTAAACAATAAAGTCGCCCGAACCAAAAAGCAAGGAAAGAACTGATGCAGTTGTTAACCGAGTCTTCAACTGCCGAAACTCCGCACACATGCCTCAGTCCAAAGAAACAAACCTCCTTTCCGGTCATCCAGTCAACGGTGCAGCACTACACTAGCAATCCTGCACGAAACGGCGGTAAAAACCTGCTAAGCCCAAAAATCTGCGGACCTCCGTCCATACCCAAGTCTGGGCCAAGGCTGTACGGCCACGATCTTCCTCGGAACCATACAAAACCGTCTCCCGTGACTACAAGACCTAGGAGTCAACACAAACAAGCCTGAAGGAACACGTCGAGAATCTAGCAAATAGCTGGGGCTCTCCCAATGTTTGCAAAACAAATCCTCAAGTGCTACTCCTGTCCCTCAAGACACAAAGAATAGACCAGAATGTCGTCAATAACACTACAATAACTGGTCGAGGAACGGCCTGAAGAAATCTGGTTCATCATATCTACGAATGCTGCTAGGGCATTGGTGAGTCCAATGACACTACCAAAACACACAAAGCCCGTAGCACGCACAAGGCAGTATTCGGAATGTCATCACTCCGAACCCGCAACAATGATGACCTGATCCCGAACAAACTTAGAAAATGTCTCGCACTCTGGAGTCGATCGAAGAAATCGTCAATGCGAGGTAAAGGATACCTATCCGCATCGTAAGCAGTTCAATTGGCGATCCATCAATACACAACCTAAACTGTCGTCTTCCTCCTTGACGAACAGAAATAGGAGCTCCTCGATGTGAAATACTCAGACGCACTAGCCCCCCAACAAACAACTCTGCAGCTGATCCTTAAGCTCCCTAAGCTCCGCCGGCTCATCTGGAACAACGTCGGAAAACTCTCGCACGATAAGAACTCGGTCCAAAAATCCCACTGTGGCTCCGGTATCATGAATGAATGCCAAGAATCCTCGACATCCTCTCCTCAAAAGCCGACTAGCGAAAAAGGTTGAATTCAAGCTGTGAGAGGCGGCACCACTGTCCCCTTGCACAACAAGAACTGACTTGCCGGGAAAACAAAACCTGACTGTTTTCTCGCGGCAGTACACAGACGCCTAGCACGTAGCTAACCAATCCGTGTCCAGGAAAACGTCAAATCCAACTTCTCTAGAAGGATCAAGTGACGCATGAATCTCCTAACCGATTGGCACACGACTGAAATACGTGTTGCGCAACAAAAGAATCGCTGACAGAAATTAACACAACAAACGGCTGATCTAGCTAACACGACTCTCCTCGTCCCAAACCTCTGCTACTCCCGCAAGGGTGACAAAACCTATCTCGACGACTAAGCCTCTGTCTCTGAGCTGATACCCCGGTACGAGTCCTCCACGGTTCCGGAACTCCCGAAGTCTCTCGAATACGTGTCTCGTCAACTAAGGCTGCTTCCACTGGTGCTATGTAAGTGACGGAAAGCTGTGTGCTGATCGCAAGGAACAACTGGGTAACAGGGGTAACAACCTCCTGTCGCCGCGCTCGAATGGTCTCCACCAAAGAACTCATCGTCTGGCGCATGTCCTGCATCTCTGCCACAAGCCTAGCGATACTATCTGTCGAAGACGGATCCGTCTGCACCTGTGCAACGAGCGTGCCATCCTGGTCAGTCCTCATCCTACCCGAGTCAAATCTGACCTCGGCCCTCGCTGCACCACTCTGAGTCCCCATAGTCGTCGGCGGCAAAGGCTATAAATGGAGATAGGATTCGATATGAACACGAAAATCGAATCACAAGGATATGAATCATCAAGGAAGAAATTTCAAGCAATGTACTTAGGTCACTTTAGACGGAGTACCATATCGTGAGTATGCTGCAGACATACACACAGTACGTTACTCTGCTTAAGATACCTACTCCATCATACCAAGGTCATCCTACATTCCGAAAGGTACAAACCTAGCGCTCTAATACCAACTTTGTCACGACCCGAAATTGGCACGTGACGGCTCTAATACTATGCAACGTCTACAGGCGTAACGCAGTAAAAGAATGCCAAAACCCAGAAATCTAAACCAGTAAAAGACAAGAAAAGATAAGAAACATTGTTTAAAAGTCTTTGAAATCACAACCCAAATTCTTTAAATGTCCAACTTTATTTCCTTTAAAATTTTGGCAGCACCTCCTTTGTAAAAGTGTCACGACCCAAAAATGGCCCGTGACGGCCCTAATACTGCGCAACGTCTAAAGACGCAACGTAGTAAAAGAAAGCCAAACCCAGAAATCTAAACCATGAGAAATACGGAAAAGGTAATATAAGTTTTGAAACCATTGAAATCGCAACCCAAATTCTTTAAAAAATCTTACTTTCTTTCTTTAAAATTTTAGCAACTCCCATTTGTAAAAACTAGCCAAGAAGAACACAATACAAATATACGACGCCGTAGCGAAGAAATAAAGACAGTAGAGAGAAAGCTGTATATAAATAAAAGACATCAATCCACAATAAAACATCTAACGTCCTCACCAAGTCTCTATGTCAATAATACAATAGCTGATGGAGAGTACAAAAATACAACGAATATACAATAAGAAATACAGATAACCGTCTAACCCACCAAAGCAAAAGTACTGTGAGCTGATGCGGTATCTGTAGCAAAAGGTGGTAGCTGGATAGCTGAATAGGGGAATAGCCTGCCTCGACTACTCTGGGGAAAAACCTGAAACACCTGTGGCACAACGGGGGTGAGTTGCCAACTCGTGAATAGTATAAAACATATGCAGGTAATCGCAGGAATGCACGTACAGCATGAATCTAAGATATGCGATTACAATAATAATATATCATGCAAATGCTGAAATAGGGAGAGTACACTAGCAGGTACAATCAATATGTAAAGCAATGATAGCATGATAGTAGTGTGCAATGTCTATGCAATAGAGATATGAGAAAGTAAATATGCAACTATCATAAGGGTACACTACAAGTGCTACCAATGTATGAATCTGTGCATAAGATAGGAAATGGTGAGGTGTAGGGTGGAATATGTCACTTTCCACGGAAACCTGACGTCGTGGCAGGATCACAATCCACTAAGATACTCCAATCCCAAATCCTCAAACCAGGCCCCACATTGGGCACTCACATCAAATAAGTCTCACATCTCCTCAATGTACAATGTCGAGTAATCTCCTATATCCCGAATGTACAAGTCACCCATCACATAGGTATATCCAATGTCCAATCTCAAGTAAGTTTCTAGCATCCTAAAGGTAAATATATGTACAGAAATAAATATGATGGGGGCAATACACATATATTAGCGTCCCATTCCACTAATATTGGTGTAAGGGTATATATAACAACGGCTAAGTCCCCTGTTATATATACAAAAAGGGGTTGAAGAAATATCATGAAACCGTGTGCCAAGCATCGACACAGAAATCCTCGTATATGGGGCTCCGTCAGTCCGGACAGCCCACGGGGTCCGTCTGCAGTGTCGGCCCTCGGCCTCGACAGTACAGGTCATCCCGCATCCATCTCTCTGCTCTGGCCAGTAGCCTCCAGACAACTGCCAGGTCCAAACAATCACCGGTAGGTACTCGCCCGCCTCCAGGCTCAATCGGCAAACCCATCGATCTTCTTGCCGAGGGGAACCATACCGGGCCCCACCATGTACGCTCATACGGCAACCACACCTCGTATGGAGTATAGAATCAGCACCGATAAAACTCATGGGGGACGCTCGAAATATCATATCAAGGAAACCGGGTTGTTACATGTATGCATAATTTCATGAACTCCCGCGGTTCCCAAATCCCGAAAACATCATATGAAATCCAGATAAACAATGCATAAATACAGGAATAAAAGTATGCGATATATCTGAATGCGAGCAGGTAAACACAAGTATATAGCTGAACCAGATGTATGCGAAATCATGATAAGGTACAGCTAAGTAACATCAGTGAATGTGAATGTGCGACAACAACTGAATATGTATCTAACATACAGGTGTAGCAGGGTATAGGTATCTACCTATAGGAACTGATGTCGTATACCCCCTGGGTATAAGTAACATATGTAGGAATCCCTCCCGGTATAAGTAAAGTATGTAAGAGGTATACCTGTAGCTGTATCGCAAAGTGAAAATATACCTATCACTAAAGGTATGATACACTATAGGTATACCGATAAACTAGATGTCAAGTGGGTCAAGTAATGGTAGCTATAAGGGGTAGTGTGTGACATGGCAATTATTGACGGTGTGTGTGTAGCATGCAATCCGTGCTCGTGCAACATGAACCGTCAATAATGTGTGCAGTGTCCTACGGCTGCTAGTCACAGTATATAGCTATATCTAGGAAATGCAGTAAATGCGCAATTCTACAATGACGTAGAATGTGCGACAGGAAATTGAATCCTAGCCCAGACGCATAACGCCATGCGGGCGATTCCCCTGTAGATGTTATATCTACTCACCTACACTCCACGCTGGGTGAATCCTACCGTCTGCTCCCTCTGTAGTGATGTCTGTAGTCCCTGTCTGCAACCCTGCAAATAAGACATGGAAATCACATATAAGCCAAATATCCCGCGAAACGCGATATCGAAACGAAACGAGAAACTCGCGTCGCGAACTAAGCGCGCGTGTGCACGATACGCTGAATCGTGTGTGTACGCGTCTAGAAACCATCGCGACACGCCGCGATACGCTGGATCACAGAACTCACTCACGTATCGCGCGTATCGCGCAAACACAACGAAGCACAAAAGCGATATAAGATCCCAGATTTTGCATACTATGAAAACTAATCAATTCAACAAGACCAGAGGGACCCTAACCATAGCAGACGCCTACACAGGAAAACCCACACCCTAACTCTACCACTTGGCCGGCGTCGCCGGCCCCTCCTTCAGCCGTCGCCGGCCCTGGCCGGTGGAATGGGGTTCGTCTTGGGGGTGGTGCTCTAGGTCCTCTAGTACAACACTACAGCATTGTTGAATTAACTAGTAAACATCTCAAGTCACAGCAGGTTCCAGATATCACAATATCGCTTTAAAAGTCACAACTTTGCACAAATCTGAAACTATATGGTATTTTAGTGTAATCTGGGGATTATCTCTGTTGAAGTAGCCTTATTAGCATTTAAATGAGCTAGGTTAACCAATTCCAACACATTCCCACCAAAATTCCACACAAAACACCTAAACTAGCACTAAACTAGCAATTAATCACAAACTGACACAAAACCATACACCATAAGCAAGTTAGGGATTTGGGGTTCAGAAATATACCCAATTGGACCCTAGTGAGCAGGTGAAGAAGTGTGTGGAGGAGATGAGGCTGCTGCAGTTGCTGCTGCTGGAAATGTTGATGATGATAATGGTGATGCTGTTGTTGCTGTTATATGTTGTTGTTTCTGTTGTTGTCTTGATGATGATGATGATGATGATGATGAGGATGATGATGATGATCCCTGCAGCTGCTGCTGCCACTTCCTGTTGCTGCTGCTGCCGAGGCTTGCTGCTGCTGCTGCTTCACTCTCTCTCTGTGTGCAGTGAGTGAGTGTGTGTGTGTGTGTGTGTGTGTGTGTGTGTTTGAGAGAGTGAAAGAAAAGAGAGGAATGAGTGAGAAACCAAAACCCCCTCCCATTCTCTTTCTCTTCCCTCATAAATGAGGTATGGTCAACACCATAATGCACCATGCCCACATCTCTCTCAAAGTCAACACAATAAACCACACAAAGAAATCAATTTAAAACCCTTTCAAAACTCATTTGATTAAAAACAACCATGCACACTTAAAACCCATAACACTTAAACAAAGCCTAAGACTAGATTAGGCAATGATTAAATCACAATTACATCCTAGTTTACATGCATAAGTGTGTGTGTGCCTAACAAAATTATAATAAAATATTCAATAAATAGGATAAAATATTTAAAAACCAATTTGGTAAACTTTTTATTAAAAACAATACATTAAAATATAATTAGCTACAAAACACAATCTAAGGTGTTACAATCTCCCCCCCTTAAAAGAAATTCGTCCCCGAATTTAAAACTTATACTGTTACCTGAACCTTCAAAAAGAAGATTAAAATCCTCAAATCTCGCTCGCAGCCTCCCAAGTGACTATCTCACTATACGGTTACGCCCAAGAAAACCCTTCACAGATGGCAAGACCCCTGACCGACGTTTCTCCACCTGCCGAGCCATTAACACACATGGCTGCGGGTGAACGAAAAATCGCGTCAAGCTAAATGGTCTGGTGCCAAAACATGTGGGAAAGGTCATGAAGGTAAATGCAAAGTATCTTCACAAGGAATACGGGGTGAAAATCCAATAATCTGGGCGGAAGTGCCAAATTAAAGGCAACGAAACTAACTCGCTTATAGGATCTAAAAGGACCTAAAATCCTGGGATAAGCTTCCCAAAATCCAACACGTCGCTCATCGGAAGGTCCGTAGGAATACATGATGTGCCACTGCGCACTCAAGTCTGCGACCAACACAGTCGCATAAGACATCTGTTTGCAATGGACAGTTCTCATCCTGACCTGAACACAACTGGACTAACTCCGAATTCTCTAGACATAGCTGGGGTCCAAAATCCTACCTTCGCAGAGTCAGAAGACAACAGACTGGCGATCGACACGACCTAACCCCTAAGCCTAAGGGTGGCCAATTGGAGTGTCTCCTGATAACAGCTATCGAAGGAGAACCCTAACGATGGCGAGTGACGATCCCAAGCTGCTGACGACCAAACAAAACAACAAACACACAATTTAACAAACAACTGAGCAATCTGAGTATAACCGGATGATAAGAATCCGAATGGAGTCACACCCTGACTAACCCTGGGTAGAAACCATAACGGCATTCATGGAGATCTGCTCCCATTCCTTCTTTGGAACGGTAAAAAGATTGCAATTCTCCAGCCGGCCTCAGATGCTCGACCCAAAGCACACAACAAGACAGACACTTGAAACGAAACCTGAAACTTCTCCTTACATTCCTGTTCACTTGTAACTATCTCACAAGTCACGCCAAAGCTGGTGGAACTTGAATGCATACAGAGAGTTGACAGATGTGCACGCTCTAGGATTATACGTCTCTACCCGATGAAACCAGGTACACAAACGCATCCTTAACTTAGCACATCATTGTCACAAATCAAGGTCTCTGGATCATTACCCAGCCGAATATGCTCAAGTACCTCTGACGTACGAGCTTCGACGGGCAGTGTCTCGCGAAAACGATTTAAGGAAAGTGGTCGGGCGCGGACATGAGCAAGTTGTCCCCTCCGTAGAGACGAACTAAGCTATACTCGACGATCACACAAGAACTGTAAATCTGCAGGAGACCATCACAACAATCCGAATCTGCTGCAGGAAGATGTACATTAAGCTCTAGTGGTCCGTGGAAAATCTGACACGACTCTAAAGCAAGTAGTGTCTCCAAATCTCCAACGCAAAACCACCGCGGCCATCTCCAGATCATGAGTGGAATATCCTCCTCGTACTTCCTCCAATGTAGGGAAAGCAAAAGTGATATCTCTATAGTGTCACCTCAGTACACCCTCGAGCCCACTCAAGAAACATTACAGTTAAACAACAAGTCGCCTGAACCAAAAGCAAAGAAAGACTGATGCAGTTGCTGACTGAATCTTCAACTGCTGAAAACTCCGTAAACATGCCTCAGTCCAAAGAAAAGAAACCTCCTTTTTGGTCCATTCAGTCAACGGTGCAGCATTACTCTAGCAATCCTGCACGAAACGGCGGTAAAAACCTGCTAGGACCAACCATCTACGGATCTCCGTCCGGCACACAAGTCTGGGCCTAAGCTGTACGGCCACGATCTCCCTCGGGACCATACGAAACCGTCTCCCGTGACTACAAGACCTAGGAGTCAACACAAAACAAGCCTAAAGAAACACTCCGAGAATTTAGCAAACTGCTGGTGCTCTTCCAGCATATGCATAAAAAAATCCTCAAGCGCTACTCCTGTCCCTCAAGACACACTAAATAGACCAGAGTGTCGTAAGTAACACAACAGAAACGGGTCGAGGAACGGCCTGCAGAAATCTGGTTCATCATATCTACGAATGCCGCTAGGGCACCAGGGAATCCAACGACTCACCGATACATACAAAGCCCGTAGCACGCATAAGGCAGTCTTCGGAATGCCATCATCCGAATCCGTAATAATGATGACCTGATCCCAAGCAAACTTAGAAAATGTCTCGCACTCTGGAGCTGATCGAAGAAATCGCCACGGGGAGGTGAAGGATACCTACCCGCACCGTAAGCCGGTTCAATTGACGATCCGTCGATACGCAACCCTAAACTGCCGTCTTTCTCCTCGACGAACAGAAAAAGGAGTTTCCAAAAGCGAAACACTCAGACGTACAAAACTTCCCAAACCAAAACTCTGCAGCTGATCCTTAAGCTCCCAAGCTTCGCCGGCTCATCAGGAACAACGTCGGAAAAACATCTCGCACGAAAAGAACCCGGTCCAACAATCCCATGGTGGCTCCGGTATCACGAACGAACATCAAGAATCCACGACATCTCCTCAGTAGCCGACTAGCGAAAAAGGCTGAATTCAAGCTGTGAGAGGCGGCACAACTATCCACCTGCACAATAAGAACTGACTTGCCTGGGAAAGCAAAACCTAACTTGCTTCCACACGGTAGTCCACAGACGCCTAACACGTAGTTACCCAGTCCGTGCCCAGGAGAACGTCAAACCCAACATCTCTAGAAGGATCAAAACGACGGATGAAATCTCTATCTCCTATCCGGTTGGCACACAACTGAATACGTGTCGCGCAACTAAAGGATCGCTGACAGAAGTTAAAACAACTACGACTAATCTACCCAACCACGGTACGAGCAAGAAACAAACAATTACACCAATAGAAAATGTAACTCAAGGGTACCTGAAAACTCCACATTGGACGTCTGCGCGTCCCGATGAGTAGAAGCAAACTCCTGTGTCTGCCCTCTACTCGCAGCTGGATGAACTCCTCTGGTAGCCCGAGCCCTCTGAGCAAACCTTCCATGTCCACGGCCTCTCCGGAAGCGATCATGACGAGGTGCTAAGGAACAATCCCTGACGAAGTGCTGAAGGCTCCCGCATCGAAAACACCCTCGTGCTGACTGCTGACCATCCTGGGGATGAGAGCTGAACGACTGTCCTCGTCCCAAACCTCTGCTACTCCCGCTACGGCCACGAAATCTGTCTCGACGACCGAACCTCTGTCTCTGGGCTGGTATGCTGGTATGAGTCCTCCACTGTCCTGGAACTCCCTGAGCCTCCGAAATATGCGCCTCGTCAACTGGAGCTGCAACCACTGGTGCTATGTAGGTGACGGACTGCTGCATACAGATCGTAAGGGATAGCTGAGTAACAGGGGTAACCACCTCCTGTCGTAGCTCCCGAACGACATCAACCAAGGAACTCATCGTCTGGCGGAACTCCTGCATCTCTACCAAAAGTCTATCCATAGTATAGATGATAGGCTGATCTGTCTGGAACTGTGCAACTAGAGTGCCATCCGGGTCAGTACTCGTCTCACCCGAGCTAACTCCGACCTCGGCCCTCGCTGCATCGCTCTGAGTCCCCATAGTCATCGGCGGCAAGGCTATAAATAGATATAAGATGAGATTCGATAAGAATGAGGAAATCGGATCTCAAGGATATGAATCATCAAAGAAGGAATGTCAAGCAATTTTGTACTTAGGTCACTTAATGCAAGGTACCGCGCTGCGAGTATGCTGCAGACATACACACACTACGTTACTCTGCTTAAGCTACCTACTCCATCATACTAAGGTCATCCTACACTCCGAAAGGTAAAACCTAACGCTCTGATACCAACTTTGTCACGACCCAAAAATGGCCCGTGACGGCCCTAATACTGCGCAACGTCTAAAGACGCAACGTAGTAAAAGAAAGCCAAACCCAGAAATCTAAACCATGAGAAATACGGAAAAGGTAATATAAGTTTTGAAACCATTGAAATCGCAACCCAAATTCTTTAAAAAATCTTACTTTCTTTCTTTAAAATTTTAGCAACTCCCATTTGTAAAAACTAGCCAAGAAGAACACAATACAAATATACGACGCCGTAGCGAAGAAATAAAGACAGTAGAGAGAAAGCTGTATATAAATAAAAGACATCAATCCACAATAAAACATCTAACGTCCTCACCAAGTCTCTATGTCAATAATACAATAGCTGATGGAGAGTACAAAAATACAACGAATATAAAATAAGAAATACAGATAACCGTCTAACCCACCAAAGCAAAAGTCTGAGAGCTGATGCGGTATCTGTAGCAAAAGGTGGTAGCTGGATAGCTGAATAGGGGAATAGCCTGCCTCGACTACTCTGGGGAAAAACCTGAAACACCTGTGGCACAACGGGGGTGAGTTGCCAACTCGTGAATAGTATAAAACATATGCAGGTAATCGCAGGAATGCACGTACAGCATGAATCTAAGATATGCGATTACAATAATAATATATCATGCAAATGCTGAAATAGGGAGAGTACACTAGCAGGTACAATCAATATGTAAAGCAATGATAGCATGATAGTAGTGTGCAATGTCTATGCAATAGAGATATGAGAAAGTAAATATGCAACTATCATAAGGGTACACTACAAGTGCTACCAATGTATGAATCTGTGCATAAGATAGGAAATGGTGAGGTGTAGGGTGGAATATGTCACTTTCCACGGAAACCTGACGTCGTGGCAGGATCACAATCCACTAAGATACTCCAATCCCAAATCCTCAAACCAGGCCCCACATTGGGCACTCACATCAAATAAGTCTCACATCTCCTCAATGTACAATGTCGAGTAATCTCCTATATCCCGAATGTACAAGTCACCCATCACATAGGTATATCCAATGTCCAATCTCAAGTAAGTTTCTAGCATCCTAAAGGTAAATATATATACAGAAATAAATATGATGGGGGCAATACACATATATTAGCGTCCCATTCCACTAATATTGGTGTAAGGGTATATATAACAACGGCTAAGTCCCCTGTTATATATACAAAAAGGGGTTGAAGAAATATCATGAAACCGTGTGCCAAGCATCGACACAGAAATCCTCGTATATGGGGCTCCGTCAGTCCGGACAGCCCACGGGGTCCGTCTGCAGTGTCGGCCCTCGGCCTCGACAGTACAGGTCATCCCGCATCCATCTCTCTGCTCTGGCCAGTAGCCTCCAGACAACTGCCAGGTCCAAACAATCACCGGTAGGTACTCGCCCGCCTCCAGGCTCAATCGGCAAACCCATCGATCTTCTTGCCGAGGGGAACCATACCGGGCCCCACCATGTACTCTCATACGGCAACCACACCTCGTATGGAGTATAGAATCAGCACCGATAAAACTCATGGGGGACGCTCGAAATATCATATCAAGGAAACCGGGTTGTTACATGTATGCATAATTTCATGAACTCCCGCGGTTCCCAAATCCCGAAAACATCATATGAAATCCAGATAAACAATGCATAAATACAGGAATAAAAGTATGCGATATATCTGAATGCGAGCAGGTAAACACAAGTATATAGCTGAACCAGATGTATGCGAAATCATGATAAGGTACAGCTAAGTAACATCAGTGAATGTGAATGTGCGACAACAACTGAATATGTATCTAACATACAGGTGTAGCAGGGTATAGGTATCTACCTATAGGAACTGATGTCGTATACCCCCTGGGTATAAGTAACATATGTAGGAATCCCTCCCGGTATAAGTAAAGTATGTAAGAGGTATACCTGTAGCTGTATCGCAAAGTGAAAATATACCTATCACTAAAGGTATGATACACTATAGGTATACCGATAAACTAGATGTCAAGTGGGTCAAGTAATGGTAGCTATAAGGGGTAGTGTGTGACATGGCAATTATTGACGGTGTGTGTGTAGCATGCAATCCGTGCTCGTGCAACATGAACCGTCAATAATGTGTGCAGTGTCCTACGGCTGCTAGTCACAGTATATAGCTATATCTAGGAAATGCAGTAAATGCGCAATTCTACAATGACGTAGAATGTGCGACAGGAAATTGAATCCTAGCCCAGACGCATAACGCCATGCGGGCGATTCCCCTGTAGATGTTATATCTACTCACCTACACTCCACGCTGGGTGAATCCTACCGTCTGCTCCCTCTGTAGTGATGTCTGTAGTCCCTGTCTGCAACCCTGCAAATAAGACATGGAAATCACATATAAGCCAAATATCCCGCGAAACGCGATATCGAAACGAAACGAGAAACTCGCGTCGCGAACTAAGCGCGCGTGTGCACGATACGCTGAATCGTGTGTGTACGCGTCTAGAAACCATCGCGACACGCCGCGATACGCTGGATCACAGAACTCACTCACGTATCGCGCGTATCGCGCAAACACAACGAAGCACAAAAGCGATATAAGATCCCAGATTTTGCATACTATGAAAACTAATCAATTCAACAAGACCAGAGGGACCCTAACCATAGCAGACGCCTACACAGGAAAACCCACACCCTAACTCTACCACTTGGCCGGCGTCGCCGGCCCCTCCTTCAGCCGTCGCCGGCCCTGGCCGGTGGAATGGGGTTCGTCTTGGGGGTGGTGCTCTAGGTCCTCTAGTACAACACTACAGCATTGTTGAATTAACTAGTAAACATCTCAAGTCACAGCAGGTTCCAGATATCACAATATCGCTTTAAAAGTCACAACTTTGCACAAATCTGAAACTATATGGTATTTTAGTGTAATCTGGGGATTATCTCTGTTGAAGTAGCCTTATTAGCATTTAAATGAGCTAGGTTAACCAATTCCAACACATTCCCACCAAAATTCCACACAAAACACCTAAACTAGCACTAAACTAGCAATTAATCACAAACTGACACAAAACCATACACCATAAGCAAGTTAGGGATTTGGGGTTCAGAAATATACCCAATTGGACCCTAGTGAGCAGGTGAAGAAGTGTGTGGAGGAGATGAGGCTGCTGCAGTTGCTGCTGCTGGAAATGTTGATGATGATAATGGTGATGCTGTTGTTGCTGTTATATGTTGTTGTTTCTGTTGTTGTCTTGATGATGATGATGATGATGATGATGAGGATGATGATGATGATCCCTGCAGCTGCTGCTGCCACTTCCTGTTGCTGCTGCTGCCGAGGCTTGCTGCTGCTGCTGCTTCACTCTCTCTCTGTGTGCAGTGAGTGAGTGTGTGTGTGTGTGTGTGTGTGTGTGTGTGTGTTTGAGAGAGTGAAAGAAAAGAGAGGAATGAGTGAGAAACCAAAACCCCCTCCCATTCTCTTTCTCTTCCCTCATAAATGAGGTATGGTCAACACCATAATGCACCATGCCCACATCTCTCTCAAAGTCAACACAATAAACCACACAAAGAAATCAATTTAAAACCCTTTCAAAACTCATTTGATTAAAAACAACCATGCACACTTAAAACCCATAACACTTAAACAAAGCCTAAGACTAGATTAGGCAATGATTAAATCACAATTACATCCTAGTTTACATGCATAAGTGTGTGTGTGCCTAACAAAATTATAATAAAATATTCAATAAATAGGATAAAATATTTAAAAACCAATTTGGTAAACTTTTTATTAAAAACAATACATTAAAATATAATTAGCTACAAAACACAATCTAAGGTGTTACAATCTCCCCCCCTTAAAAGAAATTCGTCCCCGAATTTAAAACTTATACTGTTACCTGAACCTTCAAAAAGAAGATTAAAATCCTCAAATCTCGCTCGCAGCCTCCCAAGTGACTATCTCACTATACGGTTACGCCCAAGAAAACCCTTCACAGATGGCAAGACCCCTGACCGACGTTTCTCCACCTGCCGAGCCATTAACACACATGGCTGCGGGTGAACGAAAAATCGCGTCAAGCTAAATGGTCTGGTGCCAAAACATGTGGGAAAGGTCATGAAGGTAAATGCAAAGTATCTTCACAAGGAATACGGGGTGAAAATCCAATAATCTGGGCGGAAGTGCCAAATTAAAGGCAACGAAACTAACTCGCTTATAGGATCTAAAAGGACCTAAAATCCTGGGATAAACTTCCCAAAATCCAACACGTCGCTCATCGGAAGGTCCGTAGGAATACATGATGTGCCACTGCGCACTCAAGTCTGCGACCAACACAGTCGCATAAGACATCTGTTTGCAATGGACAGTTCTCATCCTGACCTGAACACAACTGGACTAACTCCGAATTCTCTAGACATAGCTGGGGTCCAAAATCCTACCTTCGCAGAGTCAGAAGACAACAGACTGGTGATCGACACGACCTAACCCCTAAGCCTAAGGGTGGCCAATTGGAGTGTCTCCTGATAACAGCTATCGAAGGAGAACCCTAACGATGGCGAGTGACGATCCCAAGCTGCTGACGACCAAACAAAACAACAAACACACAATTTAACAAACAACTGAGCAATCTGAGTATAACCGGATGATAAGAATCCGAATGGAGTCACACCCTGACTAACCCTGGGTAGAAACCATAACGGCATTCATGGAGATCTGCTCCCATTCCTTCTTTGGAACGGTAAAAAGATTGCAATTCTCCAGCCGGCCTCAGATGCTCGACCCAAAGCACACAACAAGACAGACACTTGAAACGAAACCTGAAACTTCTCCTTACATTCCTGTTCACTTGTAACTATCTCACAAGTCACGCCAAAGCTGGTGGAACTTGAATGCATACAGAGAGTTGACAGATGTGCACGCTCTAGGATTATACGTCTCTACCCGATGAAACCAGGTACACAAACGCATCCTTAACTTAGCACATCATTGTCACAAATCAAGGTCTCTGGATCATTACCCAGCCGAATATGCTCAAGTACCTCTGACGTACGAGCTTCGACGGGCAGTGTCTCGCGAAAACGATTTAAGGAAAGTGGTCGGGCGCGGACATGAGCAAGTTGTCCCCTCCGTAGAGACGAACTAAGCTATACTCGACGATCACACAAGAACTGTAAATCTGCAGGAGACCATCACAACAATCCGAATCTGCTGCAGGAAGATGTACATTAAGCTCTAGTGGTCCGTGGAAAATCTGACACGACTCTAAAGCAAGTAGTGTCTCCAAATCTCCAACGCAAAACCACCGCGGCCATCTCCAGATCATGAGTGGAATATCTGTTGGAGATAGTGCCCTCAGAGTCAATTATTGGATCACAGGCACGTGATTGCAATGATTGAGGGAGGACCTATCCCGGTAGGACAGTCTTACTCAAGATGATAGTATGCTATCTGGTTTACCTTTATCATCGTGTACTGCTTTAGGTGACATGACAGATCACTATTGCACGTTGATAGAGCCCCTAGGATTCTTGCTTGACTACCGGCAGTATGAGGGCGATCATATACGTGGGAGCTGGTAGTCTATAAGCACATCCTTAAAAGGTCCCTAGTCGTAGGAGTTTCGAGACAGGGCATCGATACTCCAGAGTAGACTAGTGTATACAGTCGAGACCCCGACGAGGGGCGGTGGCCGGTCTCACAAGCCACTGGTGTCAGTTGGTTCACCTAAGATGTATACAGGTGCTCATTGGGTTATGAGTACACCGGACAGGACTCGCCGGGAACATGCTAGTTGATCTTATACCTGACGTCAGATAGCAGTTCCCAGGTGACATGTGTACAGGTTAGTTCATCGACCTGGGGATCGTCATTTGTCTCGTGTGAGTTCCCACTGTACTTTGATTACTACCCTACCACGGCTCAAAGGAGTCGTGCAAACAGGTTTTAGTTGGGTACAGTCCCGAGCCACATGGAGGCAGTGAGCGGATCTTCGGGGGTTTCGTCTCTCCCGGTATTGGGGGTGAGGTCGCGCTGTGTCTAGGAGAGCCATTACACAAAGACCTTGGCCAAGGCAGGAGATTTACTGGTAGGTATTCCAGTAGTATCTCAGGGTGTTCTGGGCTACACTCCGACACGACTTGTACCGCTTTTGGGGGTCTGACTTTTACCAACCCCCTAGGCCCGCCATTCGATACTCATAGACGAACGGACCGGACTGTACGGATATTGTCACTGACAGGCTCAGTTGGGTGTCGGGGTGAGCTTCCTCATCGACGTCCCTTTTAGTCAATAGCTGGTGGCGCGTCACGTATTGGCTTATACCTCTGACGTGCTAGTGGTTAAATCCACAGCCATAGTATTGACGAGTCTTTAGAGTCCACCACACTTTCAGTTACTCAAGCTTTCGGGCGAAACGCTGTAGAGGCCGTATGGAGATATGGCAGGGTCCGATCAGATACGTGCGGTATTGCACGGATCAGGATCGGACGGTTTGTACTAGTGGCCGTATAGTTATATGGCAGCGTTCGATCAGATACGTGCGGTATTGCACGGATCAGGATCGAACGGATATTACTAGCCGGCTTTGATTTAAGCCGGTCCTAGTTTAGTACAGTGTAGATTTTGTCTTTTTGCATTTGTATCCGGACGGAATACAGATGCGGGTGTGTATGCACAGTATTGGGGTTTTCCTGTAATTTATTACGGGACCAGTTTTCTGGAGTTGCCAGTTTGCATTCCGTTCCGGCCGGTTTTCCTTTGTTCTTTCCCGGCCGGACTTTTCCGATGGAGGGGGTTATTTGCAATTGTGCAAATAACTTTAGTGGAGGGGTTTTATTGCATTAGTTTTGATATGATAGCATCTTGTCTTTTGTTGCACCATTCTTGCATTAATGAGATTGGAAAGGGTATGGGTTTGATGTTGATGGAGTATGGTTGATGTTGTGGTCACCTCTTTCTTTTCCTACACTTACCTCCCTCTTGTGTTTTGTTCACAATCCCTCCACCATTCTCATATGAGAGGGGCCGGCCTCTTTGATGAAGGGGAGAGGATATTTCATTTGTTTAGGTGTTGGAAATTTATCATTCATCTCATTTTTATCATGCCACCAAAACCCTCTCCAAAGTTCATGATTTCCTTCTCCCTCCATGGCAACTTCATCACTCCAAAAGAGACTATGATTCTACACTACATATCCTACAGCAAACCTTGGGCATGTCGAGTTGCCGGCTTCATGCCCGAGTTGCCTCGGTATAGAGGCGGGAGCCCGTAAAAGATGCAGGCGACGTGGTGCCCTTCCGGCGAGGAGGCGATGACCGGAGATCCCGCGAGGAGATCGGAGTGGAGATGAAGACCGGAGGACTTGGATCGTCGGTATACATCTCTTCCCTTTCTTGTTGTAGCTTAGACTTGTTAATGGTTACGATCCGGTTAAAGTGCGCGGTGGTGCCGGTTTGCAAAGTCCGCAAAAATTTAAGTTATTCACCGCTTCCGCGTTTGGCCGTCGGGTTGACGGCCGGGGCGCCGCCGTGCACTTACAGTGGTATCAGAGCCTCGCCATTAACATAGTCTAGCTTGGTGTAATGTGTTTTTCTGTTTCGATCGATCGAATGTTCCAAAACTGCATTTTAGTTCGAATCAGTTTCTGTTGAAAATTTTTGGTCTCGAAAAATTTTTCTGGTTATAAAATATTGATGTACTGGAAAATCTAAGGGTTCTGTAAAAATTTGACGATGTAACTCCACAGTTGGAGCGCGGATCCGCCGCGAAACCCCACCTCGTGCGGCCCTTCCGCCGCGCACTATTCACATCACATCACCAAATTTTTTCAGAGGCCTTCTGGGCTTAAAATATGGGTTTTGGAATATTAAAATTGGGCCCAGGATTTCTGTGAATGCTACAGTTTTGATTGAGGGCCCACTTGTTAATTTTTGATCGATCGGATATTTTAAACACATTTTTTCACAGTATTTACATTATATCTGCGACCGTGAATGTCACTCGATCGGTAAATCCTGTCTAACTGCTATAGCCCGGTTAGACGGATTTGCGAACGTGACTTTCACGTTGATGTTCTCTGTTTTTGCTGTGATGTTGCGGATCGGTCGATGGGGATAGCCTGGATGCAATGCTAGTACAGTTGTGGTTGTATTATGTACATTTGATATTGCGGGGCGAGCGTCCGACATGTGGACTGCCGTCACTGCCTGATTGTATTATTATTTTGGGGCACGACCTGGTTGCGGTCGATGTACCCGGTGTATGTATATTTTACATTATGTACTAGGATTACCCCGCGGTGGGGTGCACGGATAGCCGGGTTCTGGAGGGCAACAAGCCCGCATCTCATGGCATTGGGACGGAGGGGGCTTCACTCTGGGATTGGCGGGCTATTCGCCGCACTCGTAGGGGGTACAGGTTGACCCAGGAGGGGTGCCCAAGTTGCCGGATTCCGTGGAGCGTTGGGTGGTCCATTCACGGAGCTGAAAGGGGCTGCCTCGCTTCAGGTTTTGGCGGGTGACTTGCCGCGCCCGTAGGGGTCTAGGTTTTCATTGCACAGGCTATCCACACGACCAGGGGAACGTCGGGTTTCAGTAGTGGCTCTGTGAAACCCGAGGATCCCAGATATTTGTATTGTTCTGTGATGCTGTACATTTCTGTGATGTTGCATTTCTTTTCACGCCTTGAGCGAAATATAATATATTGGTATATATATTAGTAGATGTTGTATATGTTTTACATCCGCGCTAGTCCAGTCCCCGCTCTGTCGTTAGTTAGCTAACCTAACGGGTAATGACGGGACCCAGTGGCGAATGCGGATGGCATATACGTACGTCAGTATATTTTCGTTCTTTGTGGTGTGATCAATTGATGGGACTGCATTGATTCGGATCAATGCAAGTTAAAAACAAACCTAATCTGATGTTGTTGGAACACTTTTCAAAAAGCTGTTATTGCAAGGACGTTCACTTCTATTTTGCATCGTGGTATTCATTTGGAATATCCTGCTCCTCAGTCGACGAGGCAAGGGCCGAGATCCCTTCACCGGGAGTGACCCCTTGGACAGAAGTTTGCGTCATGGCATTAACTTCACTATAGCCGATTACTTTTGCTTTGCATCGCGGTATTCATTTGGAATATCCTGCACCCCATTCTACGGGGAAAGAGCCGAGATCCCTTCACCGGGAGTGACCTCTTTAGCAACGGTTTTCGTCACTATATTTTTAAAAGCTATCCGTTCCTTCGACGATATCAAGTTCTTTACGTTAAAGGTTTTCGCCAGAAACCATTCGTAGCCCTCCGTCGTTTCATATGGGTGGTCAATAGTATTCAAGCTGTGTATGTTGGCCAAAGTCAAGGCACAGTGATTGGTAGCTATTGGGGTATTCATATGCAGCATAGATAGATGCGTTGGTTTGGGACAGTCGTACTGCCATTTTGGCCAAAGTCAAGGGTATGTACGGGTGGATTCAAATTAACCTGGAGAATGACGGGTTGAACTTGACATGTGACTTATGATATGTTGGCCAAAGTCAAGGTCATAAGAGCATGGGGTAAAAATCACATCGGGAGTTTCAAAAGTACTGAAACTTGCCAGATATGCGCATACCTTCTGGAGTGTGATACCGTGAGCGGATTCCGTCACGTTGTCATGCGATGAGAGTTGGATCCCGATTCCCACTGATGAGTTAGTATACTCCTCGGGTGACCCCGACTAATTCTTCTTTCAGGTTTGGAGGAGAATTTGAGGTACAGTGGGAGGTTTCCAGATTAGATAAATTGGTAACCATTCTGATCTAGGATAGAGTGCACGCTGAGTGTTTCTTTTCTCTCTCTCTCTGGCAGCGACCATTGACCCGACCCTAAGACTATGACTCAGTGACCAAGTTGACCGAACCTTCTTAACACTGGCTTTTGGATCGTCAGAGTTGCAAACCTCATTGCCACTCCTGCTATTACCCTTTTCTCCAGGACACCCCGTTTTACTACGAACGTCCACTTCCATTGGACAAAACCATCGTATGGTTAGATACGAACTCGAAGGGATTTATTCGAGGATGGTTTCCGGTTCTGGGGAAAACGGATAGGACTATTCAGTTGTCTTTTCTTTTCACCCTCTCTCAGGTTGTGAGTACTCCTTGGTTTAGGAGTAGTACACCTATTACGCAAATTGGATAGTCTTCTTCCAAACCATAGGCTGGTGCCGACCGGTAGGGAAGGAAGAAAGCCAATTAGCCTAAACGGTGTACAGAAGGTATTGAGTTAAGACAAAGTAAGGGATTAGTAAGAGGGCAAAGTAAATTGCAACAGATATTCACGACCAAACCATGTATTCCTTCGCCAATCCTAAATCACCTTTGTATTTCTCCAGGACACTCCGTATCATTACGAAGATCCCATTTTATTGGATAATCCATCGTGTGGTTATATACGAACTCGAAAGGAACTCGTTCCAGTTCGGGGATGGATCCTGGTTCAGGAGAAATAGGAATAAAGTACATTCAGGTGTCTTTTATCTTCACCTTCTCTCGCGATGCGAGTGCTCCTAGGATTAGGACAGTACACCCTTTATGCTTTTTGGATAGTCTTCTTCCAAACCATAGGCTGGTGCCGAACGGTAGGGAAGGAAGAAAACCATTTGGCCTAAAGGGGTGTACAGAAGGTAAAGACTAAAGACATATGAAGGGATTTGGAGAGGTGGCAAAGAACTATACGGTTACAGTCGTGAATCTGGAAGAGGCATTACTAGGAATACCGGGATACCCCATCGAAACATTTCAATGTTTCAGTCTCACTGTGTACTGTTAATGGAAAACTGATTTCCCGATTAGACACTTACTCCAAGGTATGTATTTACCAGGTATGATTCTCACATCTGTATGGTTTTACAGATGATGAGTGGGAGTGAGTTATTGGGAATTGGGTGATCATCCTCATTTTTGAGGAAGTCACCTGGGTTGTTTGCAAGTTAGCAATTATTTGGTTTCGAATATCCGCTGTTGTGCACCAATTTCAAATTGATATATCTGTACGTCTATTTTCATAGAGTGAGATATACCTTTTGATATTATGTCGATGACATTTACCTATATCAGTGGATGGTTAGGTAAGGAGCATTAAACAGCGGTGTAATTCTTCTTAACCATAAGTACAGTTTTTAACCTACGACACACAGTGAAAGAGTTGTTAGACTCAGCGGACTTATACAGAGTATTGTATGTTGTCCAGTGTCCATTAGGACAGAGGGGTTGGTTCTCGTACTATATTCGGTTTACTTATGACTTCTCTAGTTTTTAGACAAGTGTTTCGTAGAAACACAGAGTCCGAATTTTGAGAAGTTATAGGTATTCGGATAAAGTAGAGAACCAGGTATAGCAAGTATCGGGATTCTCCAAAGTGATCGAAGATGTAGATACTTGTGTATGGTATTCAGTTGATAGTAATGATAAAGAGAACTTGCTTCTCTTTCGGGTTACTCATAATTGGAAGCATTCCTAAGTTGAGTAACGCTGATCGGCCTTTTTCCATTTAGTTGACATGCACTGGAGAAAGCTGCATGATTTGAATCTGGTTCAATTAAATCAGTGCCTCTGGTTCTATATTGGATGTAGAACAGTTCATATCTTAACGTTGTTAAGGTACGGGGAGTTGTCCGGCTTATGCTTAAAACCAGACACTGGACAACTCAAGGCACGTTTCTGTAATGGCTGTTTGTGGGTTGACCCAGGCTATGACGCGGGTTGACTTTCTACCATCTGGATGAACAATAGCAATATTGTTCTAGACTCGCCACAGTTTTATTAAAAATGGATTTTTTCAAAAACAGCAGTGGGAGTATGGTAGAACTGGAAGTGATTCCAGAACCGCAAACGATTACTGAAGATTTGATAAGGAACCTAAAGATTCAATCTGATTTGACATTCCATTGGCCACTCCGCAGAAAAGGTGGGTAACTTCAGGCACCCGAGAGGTACTTCGGTAGCCTCAAGGACGGTGACAGGGAAGTTCTTGTTTACCCACACTTGCCATTGTTGTTGTTCCAGGCTGCGAGACCCGGCAGGAGGATGAGTATAGCGTCGTTCTGAACTAGCTTCAGAAGTGTACGTGTATATGACTCTGCCAGAGGGTTGTCGTAGTCAGTGGGAGGAGCGGAAGCATTGGTGGACATCAGGCTTATGTCTATTTATAGACCAAAGCAGATGTAGCGGAGATAGATCATCTGTTTCTGATGTGACAGTCATAGGTTTGACGTCATCAGAATAGGGGATGGATCTGTTGAGAAGGTAGTAGGAAGTGATATTCCTTTACTACGATCGGTTATACTTTGGTCGTCACACAGTGGTTTCTCCACAAAGGACTTGGACATTCTATCAGACATTCTGGTTACTAGATCTATGGTTTTAGATCTAGATTTGGGTGGTTTCCTAATCTGGGTACTTAGACAGCATTCTATGAGTATTTAGAATGGACGACTCCTGGCACGGTAGTGTACCTGCAGGTAATGGAGTCACCCTCTCTAAAGGTGTCTTACAGACTAAAGGGGAGAGGGACGTGCATGATCGGCAGATCACTTGCTCAGGCAATTGAGTCAATCATGGATGTCAAGTACCACACCAGATGTTGTTCTTGCACTAGATGCAATAAGTTGACATTGATCCAGTCCTGGAGAAACAGTCGGAAGCAGTTTTAGAACATAAGTGGCTGTTCTAGGGATATGATAACGGCTGCCTCTTTTAGGAGACGGTTATCATTCCAGGCTTCCAAGGTGACCTGGACGACAAGGAGGTTGTCAGAGTTATAGTTTTTCCCTCTGACGAGGGGCAGTATTTTGGACGGGTGGTCCAAGGCAATACTGAGGGTGGCATGGCGCAGGATACTGATTAAGTTCAGTTGAAGATACAGTCTAAGAAGTTTGGATTTGGAGTTCATTTATGAGCTACGTCCCATCAGACATCCAGACACTCTAAGACAGGTATTGCTCATTTCGGGAGATGGCTTTCTCCGCGAACTTGAGATATAGAGAGACATAGAAAGAAACTTCTAGGCGGATCCACTCACTGAGGCTATTCCTCGAACGCAATAGTTTCGCAAACGGATTTTGTGAGACTGACAAGTAGAGGAGTTGGATGTTCGGTATCACACGGGCTGTGAGTATGCGACATCGCAATAATTAGCCTTGAGTGCAAGTGGGAGATTGTTGGAGATAGTGCCCTAAGAGTCAATTATTGGATCACAGGCACGTGATTGCAATGATTGAGGGAGGACCTATCCCGGTAGGACAGTCTTACTCAAGATGATAGTATGCTATCTGGTTTACCTTTATCATCGTGTACTGCTTTAGGTGACATGACAGATCACTATTGCACGTTGATAGAGCCCCTAGGATTCTTGCTTGACTACCGGCAGTATGAGGGCGATCATATACGTGGGAGCTGGTAGTCTATAAGCACATCCTTAAAAGGTCCCTAGTCGTAGGAGTTTCGAGACAGGGCATCGATACTCCAGAGTAGACTAGTGTATACAGTCGAGACCCCGACGAGGGGCGGTGGCCGGTCTCACAAGCCACTGGTGTCAGTTGGTTCACCTAAGATGTATACAGGTGCTCATTGGGTTATGAGTACACCGGACAGGACTCGCCGGGAACATGCTAGTTGATCTTATACCTGACGTCAGATAGCAGTTCCCAGGTGACATGTGTACAGGTTAGTTCATCGACCTGGGGATCGTCATTTGTCTCGTGTGAGTTCCCACTGTACTTTGATTACTACCCTACCACGGCTCAAAGGAGTCGTGCAAACAGGTTTTAGTTGGGTACAGTCCCGAGCCACATGGAGGCAGTGAGCGGATCTTCGGGGGTTTCGTCTCTCCCGGTATTGGGGGTGAGGTCGCGCTGTGTCTAGGAGAGCCATTACACAAAGACCTTGGCCAAGGCAGGAGATTTACTGGTAGGTATTCCAGTAGTATCTCAGGGTGTTCTGGGCTACACTCCGACACGACTTGTACCGCTTTTGGGGGTCTGACTTTTACCAACCCCCTAGGCCCGCCATGCGATACTCATAGACGAACGGACCGGACTGTACGGATATTGTCACTGACAGGCTCAGTTGGGTGTCGGGGTGAGCTTCCTCATCGACGTCCCTTTTAGTCAATAGCTGGTGGCACGTCACGTATTGGCTTATACCTCTGACGTGCTAGTGGTTAAATCCACAGCCATAGTATTGACGAGTCTTTAGAGTCCACCACACTTTCAGTTACTCAAGCTTTCGGGCGAAACGCTGTAGAGGCCGTATGGAGATATGGCAGGGTCCGATCAGATACGTGCGGTATTGCACGGATCAGGATCGGACGGTTTGTACTAGTGGCCGTATAGTTATATGGCAGCGTTCGATCAGATACGTGCGGTATTGCACGGATCAGGATCGAACGGATATTACTAGCCGGCTTTGGTTTAAGCCGGTCCTAGTTTAGTACAGTGTAGATTTTGTCTTTTTGCATTTGTATCCGGACGGAATACAGATGCGGGTGTGTATGCACAGTATTGGGGTTTTCCTGTAATTTATTACGGGACCAGTTTTCTGGAGTTGCCAGTTTGCATTCCGTTCCGGCCGGTTTTCCTTTGTTCTTTCCCGGCCGGACTTTTCCGATGGAGGGGGTTATTTGCAATTGTGCAAATAACTTTAGTGGAGGGGTTTTATTGCATTAGTTTTGATATGATAGCATCTTGTCTTTTGTTGCACCATTCTTGCATTAATGAGATTGGAAAGGGTATGGGTTTGATGTTGATGGAGTATGGTTGATGTTGTGGTCACCTCTTTCTTTTCCTACACTTACCTCCCTCTTGTGTTTTGTTCACAATCCCTCCACCATTCTCATATGAGAGGGGCCGGCCTCTTTGATGAAGGGGAGAGGATATTTCATTTGTTTAGGTGTTGGAAATTTATCATTCATCTCATTTTTATCATGCCACCAAAACCCTCTCCAAAGTTCATGATTTCCTTCTCCCTCCATGGCAACTTCATCACTCCAAAAGAGACTATGATTCTACACTACATATCCTACAGCAAACCTTGGGCATGTCGAGTTGCCGGCTTCATGCCCGAGTTGCCTCGGTATAGAGGCGGGAGCCCGTAAAAGATGCAGGCGACGTGGTGCCCTTCCGGCGAGGAGGCGATGACCGGAGATCCCGCGAGGAGATCGGAGTGGAGATGAAGACCGGAGGACTTGGATCGTCGGTATACATCTCTTCCCTTTCTTGTTGTAGCTTAGACTTGTTAATGGTTACGATCCGGTTAAAGTGCGCGGTGGTGCCGGTTTGCAAAGTCCGCAAAAATTTAAGTTATTCACCGCTTCCGCGTTTGGCCGTCGGGTTGACGGCCGGGGCGCCGCCGTGCACTTACAATATCCACCTCGTACTTCCTCCAATGTAGGGAAAGCAAAAGTGATATCTCTATAGTGTCACCTCAGTACACCCTCGAGCCCACTCAAGAAACATTACAGTTAAACAACAAGTCGCCTGAACCAAAAGCAAAGAAAGACTGATGCAGTTGCTGACTGAATCTTCAACTGCTGAAAACTCCGTAAACATGCCTCAGTCCAAAGAAAAGAAACCTCCTTTTTGGTCCATTCAGTCAACGGTGCAGCATTACTCTAGCAATCCTGCACGAAACGGCGGTAAAAACCTGCTAGGACCAACCATCTACGGATCTCCGTCCGGCACACAAGTCTGGGCCTAAGCTGTACGGCCACGATCTCCCTCGGGACCATACGAAACCGTCTCCCGTGACTACAAGACCTAGGAGTCAACACAAAACAAGCCTGAAGAAACACTCCGAGAATTTAGCAAACTGCTGGTGCTCTTCCAGCATATGCATAAAAAAATCCTCAAGCGCTACTCCTGTCCCTCAAGACACACTAAATAGACCAGAGTGTCGTAAGTAACACAACAGAAACGGGTCGAGGAACGGCCTGCAGAAATCTGGTTCATCATATCTACGAATGCCGCTAGGGCACCAGGGAATCCAACGACTCACCGATACACACAAAGCCCGTAGCACGCATAAGGCAGTCTTCGGAATGCCATCATCCGAATCCGTAATAATGATGACCTGATCCCAAGCAAACTTAGAAAATGTCTCGCACTCTGGAGCTGATCGAAGAAATCGCCACGGGGAGGTGAAGGATACCTACCCGCACCGTAAGCCGGTTCAATTGACGATCCGTCGATACGCAACCCTAAACTGCCGTCTTTCTCCTCGACGAACAGAAAAAGGAGTTTCCAAAAGAGAAACACTCAGACGTACAAAACTTCCCAAACAAAAACTCTGCAGCTGATCCTTAAGCTCCCAAGCTTCGCCGGCTCATCAGGAACAACGTCGGAAAAACATCTCGCACGAAAAGAACTCGATCCAACAATCCCATGGTGGCTCCGGTATCACGAACGAACATCAAGAATCCACGACATCTCCTCAGTAGCCGACTAGCGAAAAAGGCTGAATTCAAGCTGTGAGAGGCGGCACAACTATCCACCTGCACAATAAGAACTGACTTGCCTGGGAAAGCAAAACCTAACTTGCTTCCACACGGTAGTCCACAGACGCCTAACACGTAGTTACCCAGTCCGTGCCCAGGAGAACGTCAAACCCAACATCTCTAGAAGGATCAAAACGACGGATGAAATCTCTATCTCCTATCCGGTTGGCACACAACTGAATACGTGTCGCGCAACTAAAGGATCGCTGACAGAAGTTAAAACAACTACGACTAATCTACCCAACCACGGTACGAGCAAGAAACAAACAATTACACCAATAGAAAATGTAACTCAAGGGTACCTGAAAACTCCACATTGGACGTCTGCGCGTCCCGATGAGTAGAAGCAAACTCCTGTGTCTGCCCTCTACTCGCAGCTGGATGAACTCCTCTGGTAGCCCGAGCCCTCTGAGCAAACCTTCCATGTCCACGGCCTCTCCGGAAGCGATCATGACGAGGTGCTAAGGAACAATCCCTGACGAAGTGCTGAAGGCTCCCGCATCGAAAACACCCTCGTGCTGACTGCTGACCATCCTGGGGATGAGAGCTGAACGACTGTCCTCGTCCCAAACCTCTGCTACTCCCGCTACGGCCACGAAATCTGTCTCGACGACCGAACCTCTGTCTCTGGGCTGGTACGCTGGTATGAGTCCTCCACTGTCCTGGAACTCCCTGAGCCTCCGAAATATGCGCCTCGTCAACTGGAGCTGCAACCACTGGTGCTATGTAGGTGACGGACTGCTGCATACAGATCGTAAGGGATAGCTGAGTAACAGGGGTAACCACCTCCTGTCGTAGCTCCCGAACGACATCAACCAAGGAACTCATCGTCTGGCGGAACTCCTGCATCTCTACCAAAAGTCTATCCATAGTATAGATGATAGGCTGATCTGTCTGCAACTGTGCAACTAGAGTGCCATCCGGGTCAGTACTCGTCTCACCCGAGCTAACTCCGACCTCGGCCCTAGCTGCATCGCTCTGAGTCCCCATAGTCATCGGCGGCAAGGCTATAAATAGATATAAGATGAGATTCGATAAGAATGAGGAAATCGGATCTCAAGGATATGAATCATCAAGGAAGGAATGTCAAGCAATTTTGAACTTAGGTCACTTAATGCAAGGTACCGCGCTGCGGGTATGCTGCAGACATACACACACTACGTTACTCTGCTTAAGCTACCTACTCCATCATACTAAGGTCATCCTACACTCTGAAAGGTAAAACCTAACGCTCTGATACCAACTTTGTCACGACCCAAAAATGGCCCGTGACGGTCCTAATACTGCGCAACGTCTAAAGACGCAACGTAGTAAAAGAAAGCCAAACCCAGAAATCTAAACCATGAGAAATACGGAAAAGGTAATATAAGTTTTGAAACCATTGAAATCGCAACCCAAATTCTTTAAAAAATCTTACTTTCTTTCTTTAAAATTTTAGCAACTCCCATTTGTAAAAACTAGCCAAGAAGAACACAATACAAATATACGACGCCGTAGCGAAGAAATAAAGACAGTAGAGAGAAAGCTGTATATAAATAAAAGACATCAATCCACAATAAAACATCTAACGTCCTCACCAAGTCTCTATGTCAATAATACAATAGCTGATGGAGAGTACAAAAATACAACGAATATACAATAAGAAATACAGATAACCGTCTAACCCACCAAAGCAAAAGTACTGTGAGCTGATGCGGTATCTGTAGCAAAAGGTGGTAGCTGGATAGCTGAATAGGGGAATAGCCTGCCTCGACTACTCTGGGGAAAAACCTGAAACACCTGTGGCACAACGGGGGTGAGTTGCCAACTCGTGAATAGTATAAAACATATGCAGGTAATCGCAGGAATGCACGTACAGCATGAATCTAAGATATGCGATTACAATAATAATATATCATGCAAATGCTGAAATAGGGAGAGTACACTAGCAGGTACAATCAATATGTAAAGCAATGATAGCATGATAGTAGTGTGCAATGTCTATGCAATAGAGATATGAGAAAGTAAATATGCAACTATCATAAGGGTACACTACAAGTGCTACCAATGTATGAATCTGTGCATAAGATAGGAAATGGTGAGGTGTAGGGTGGAATATGTCACTTTCCACGGAAACCTGACGTCGTGGCAGGATCACAATCCACTAAGATACTCCAATCCCAAATCCTCAAACCAGGCCCCACATTGGGCACTCACATCAAATAAGTCTCACATCTCCTCAATGTACAATGTCGAGTAATCTCCTATATCCCGAATGTACAAGTCACCCATCACATAGGTATATCCAATGTCCAATCTCAAGTAAGTTTCTAGCATCCTAAAGGTAAATATATGTACAGAAATAAATATGATGGGGGCAATACACATATATTAGCGTCCCATTCCACTAATATTGGTGTAAGGGTATATATAACAACGGCTAAGTCCCCTGTTATATATACAAAAAGGGGTTGAAGAAATATCATGAAACCGTGTGCCAAGCATCGACACAGAAATCCTCGTATATGGGGCTCCGTCAGTCCGGACAGCCCACGGGGTCCGTCTGCAGTGTCGGCCCTCGGCCTCGACAGTACAGGTCATCCCGCATCCATCTCTCTGCTCTGGCCAGTAGCCTCCAGACAACTGCCAGGTCCAAACAATCACCGGTAGGTACTCGCCCGCCTCCAGGCTCAATCGGCAAACCCATCGATCTTCTTGCCGAGGGGAACCATACCGGGCCCCACCATGTACGCTCATACGGCAACCACACCTCGTATGGAGTATAGAATCAGCACCGATAAAACTCATGGGGGACGCTCGAAATATCATATCAAGGAAACCGGGTTGTTACATGTATGCATAATTTCATGAACTCCCGCGGTTCCCAAATCCCGAAAACATCATATGAAATCCAGATAAACAATGCATAAATACAGGAATAAAAGTATGCGATATATCTGAATGCGAGCAGGTAAACACAAGTATATAGCTGAACCAGATGTATGCGAAATCATGATAAGGTACAGCTAAGTAACATCAGTGAATGTGAATGTGCGACAACAACTGAATATGTATCTAACATACAGGTGTAGCAGGGTATAGGTATCTACCTATAGGAACTGATGTCGTATACCCCCTGGGTATAAGTAACATATGTAGGAATCCCTCCCGGTATAAGTAAAGTATGTAAGAGGTATACCTGTAGCTGTATCGCAAAGTGAAAATATACCTATCACTAAAGGTATGATACACTATAGGTATACCGATAAACTAGATGTCAAGTGGGTCAAGTAATGGTAGCTATAAGGGGTAGTGTGTGACATGGCAATTATTGACGGTGTGTGTGTAGCATGCAATCCGTGCTCGTGCAACATGAACCGTCAATAATGTGTGCAGTGTCCTACGGCTGCTAGTCACAGTATATAGCTATATCTAGGAAATGCAGTAAATGCGCAATTCTACAATGACGTAGAATGTGCGACAGGAAATTGAATCCTAGCCCAGACGCATAACGCCATGCGGGCGATTCCCCTGTAGATGTTATATCTACTCACCTACACTCCACGCTGGGTGAATCCTACCGTCTGCTCCCTCTGTAGTGATGTCTGTAGTCCCTGTCTGCAACCCTGCAAATAAGACATGGAAATCACATATAAGCCAAATATCCCGCGAAACGCGATATCGAAACGAAACGAGAAACTCGCGTCACGAACTAAGCGCGCGTGTGCACGATACGCTGAATCGTGTGTGTACGCGTCTAGAAACCATCGCGACACGCCGCGATACGCTGGATCACAGAACTCACTCACGTATCGCGCGTATCGCGCAAACACAACGAAGCACAAAAGCGATATAAGATCCCAGATTTTGCATACTATGAAAACTAATCAATTCAACAAGACCAGAGGGACCCTAACCATAGCAGACACCTACACAGGAAAACCCACACCCTAACTCTACCACTTGGCCGGCGTCGCCGGCCCCTCCTTCAGCCGTCGCCGGCCCTGGCCGGTGGAATGGGGTTCGTCTTGGGGGTGGTGCTCTAGGTCCTCTAGTACAACACTACAGCATTGTTGAATTAACTAGTAAACATCTCAAGTCACAGCAGGTTCCAGATATCACAATATCGCTTTAAAAGTCACAACTTTGCACAAATCTCAAACTATATGGTATTTTAGTGTAATCTGGGGATTATCTCTGTTGAAGTAGCCTTATTAGCACTTAAATGAGCTAGGTTAACCAATTCCAACACATTCCCACCAAAATTCCACACAAAACACCTAAACTAGCACTAAACTAGCAATTAATCACAAACTGACACAAAACCATACACCATAAGCAAGTTAGGGATTTGGGGTTCAGAAATATACCCAATTGGACCCTAGTGAGCAGGTGAAGAAGTGTGTGGAGGAGATGAGGCTGCTGCAGTTGCTGCTGCTGGAAATGTTGATGATGATAATGGTGATGCTGTTGTTGCTGTTATATGTTGTTGTTGCTGTTGTTGTCTTGATGATGATGATGATGATGATGAGGATGATGATGATGATCCCTGCAGCTGCTGCTGCCACTTCCTGTTGCTGCTGCTGCTGCCGAGGCTTGCTGCTGCTGCTGCTTCACTCTCTTTCTCTGTGCAGTGAGTGAGTGTGTGTGTGTGTGTGTGTGTGTGTTTGAGAGAGTGAAAGAAAAGAGAGGAATGAGTGAGAAACCAAAACCCCCTCCCATTCTCTTTCTCTTCCCTCATAAATGAGGTATGGTCAACACCATAATGCACCATGCCCACATCTCTCTCAAAGTCAACACAATAAACCACAAAAAGAAATCAATTTAAAACCCTTTCAAAACTCATTTGATTAAAAACAACCATGCACACTTAAAACCCATAACACTTAAACAAAGCCTAAGACTAGATTAGGCAATGATTAAATCACAATTACATCCTAGTTTACATGCATAAGTGTGTGTGTGCCTAACAAAATTATAATAAAATATTCAATAAATAGGATAAAATATTTAAAAACCAATTTGGTAAACTTTTTATTAAAAACAATACATTAAAATATAATTAGCTACAAAACACAATCTAAGGTGTTACAAAAAGCTAGACCCAAAAATGGGTACAACATAAATATAAAGTAAGCATCCCCAAACGGGAGCAAATACACGCCCAAAGGCGGAAAACAACCACCACAACAAATATACGACGCCGTAGCGAAGAAATAAAAGATGATAGAAAGGAAACTGTATAAAAGACAACAAGTCACAACATAATATACAACGTCCTCACCAAGTCTCTAAGTCAATATGAAAATAGTAGATGGAGAGTACATGGATACAACGAATATATAATACAACGAATAACCACAAAACCCACCTAAGAAAACTGCACACTGTGAGCTGATGCGGTATCCGTAGCAAAAGATGATAAGATATGTGATAATAGCATGCCTCTGACTATCCTGAGGAACACCTACAAACACTGTGGCACAACGGGGGTGAGTTGCCAACTCGTGAATAGTAAATAACATATGCAGGTAATCGCAAGTATGAACGTACAGCGTGAATCTCACATGTGCAATTAATAGCAATAAAAAGTCATACGAATGCAATAATCATGAAAGATACACTAGCAGGTACAACTAATACATGAAGCAATGCATATAAATAAAGGTATGTAAATGCAACAGTCATGAAAGGTACTCTAACAAGTACTACTAATACATGAAGCAGTGCATAAACAATAAATGTGAAGTATGGAATGAAATATGTCATTTTCACAGAATCCTGACATCGTGGTAGGATCACCATCCATCAAGACAAATCCAAATCCCAATTCCTCAAATCAGCCCCCAAATTGGCTCCCATATCATATAAGTCTCACAAATCCTGAATGTACAATATCGAATAAATCGCATATATCCTGAATGTACAAATCAGCAATCTCATAAATATCCTGTATCCAATATCAAATGAATCACCTATATCCCAAATCAAATTATCAAGTAAAAATCTAACATCCTAAATATATTTGCAAGAATAAATATGATGATGTATATAATTTAAAGTCAATACACATATATTAGCGTCCCATTCCACTAATATTGGTGTAAGGGCATATATAACAGCGGCCTAATCCCCTGTTATATATACAAAGGAGTAAAAGAAATATCATGAAACCAATGTGTCAAGCATCGACACAGAAATGCTGATCTATCAGGTGCTGTCACCACGACTGGCCCCCTGATAGGTACGTATCATACGCTATCCCGAAATCACGAGTGCCTAGCTCTGACCCTCGCCTCTCGACGTATCTATACGTACATGACTCCCGTCGGTATCCACATGATAACCGCTGAGTCATTGGTAATGTCACCGGAAAGTATGGTTCCCCCACTAACTCAGCTCCTCACTGAGATTCTTGCCCCGGGGTACCTCCGGGCCCCACCATGCACCCGCATACGGACCCTACCTTTCCTCGCATCCGGTATATAATCAAAACTGATAAATCTCATGGTGGATGCTGAAATATCAAATCAAGGAAAATCGGGTTTTTCAAATAATGCATAATTTCATGAACTCCTACGGTCCCCAAATCCAGCAAACATCATGAAAAATCCATATAACAATACGAAAATCCATAAATATAATATATGCACCATAAACTGAAATGTAAGCATATAAAGGAAAAGCCGCTAATTAACCGCAACAAGTTAATATAAATATTATGCGGTTCCTAATTTCTCCAATTCTAAAATAACATCAAGTAAAGGTAAACAGGTAGCTATAACTAGATATATGTGTAAACATAAAGGTATAGCAAGGTATATGTATCTACCTATAAGTAATGACGTAATATACCCCCCTGGGTATAAGTGAAATATGTGTGCAAGGTATACTTGTAGCTATGTCATAAAGTGTGTATGTACCTATCACTAATGGTACAATACTCTATAGGTATACAGGTATCTAACATATAAGTATATGAATGCATATATGTAAGCATGTAAGTAAACAGGTATGCTATATGTCATATGCGATAAGAAATATGAATCAATGTCACAATGTCCCTAACCAAGCAATATCCTAACTATAATTGGTTTGTGTGTGACATGGCAATTATTGACGGAGTGTGTAGCATACAATCAGTGCTCGTACAACATGAATCATCAATAATATGTACAGTGTCCTACTACTACTAGTCCAGGCACAACTACATCTAAGTAATAGGGTAAAGGCGCAATTCTAACAATAACGTAGAATATGAGACAAGTAATAAAATCTCTAGCCCTGCCGCATAACGCCATGCGGGCGATTCCCCTGTAGATGTTAAATCTACTCACCAACGCTCCTGGCTAAGTGAAGCCTACCACCTATTTTCCCTTGTCGCAGCGTCCGAAGTCCCCGCTTGCGAACCTAAAATTTCACAAACACATCACATAAGCAAATATCCTACATCGACGAAAAGACATCGAAACGCAAGAATAACGCCCTGAAAATTGTACTGCGCACTTAGCGCATCTATCGCGCACGACATCGGCCAAGAACCCTAATTGGGGTCGCTAAACTACAAAACACTAAGTCTAGACCCCGATCGTCCCGATCGCGCAACATAACACAAAAATTACGAGGACTACAATAAATATAACCTCGCAACGAACAATCGAACCCACATCGGAAAAACCCCGAAACCTAGTAAGCAACCTATCGCAATATTTCGCACTAGTTCCAAGCTAACGCATATCTAGCGATTACAAACACCTTAAAATAGCTTAACTAAGCTATCTAAACCATTCCTATATTTTTAACACTTGCTAAATAAATTTTAGCAAAAACCTAGTAAGCAAAATTGCATAATTAAACAAAGTATTCATTAGCAATAATTATCATTTTCTACTAGGTTAAGCTTTTCCTAAACATAAATTAACACTTCAATTAAATATTAAACACCTAAATTAAGCTTTAACCTTAACTTGAATTTCTAAAACCATTTCAAGAATTTTGAAACAAGAAATTTAAAGCTTAAACTAACATCTAATTAAGCTAGCATAAAGGATTAAGCCGGTCCTAGTTGCAATTATTGGATCACAGGCACGTGATTGCAATGATTGAGGGAGGACCTATCCCGGTAGGACAGTCTTACTCAAGATGATAGTATGCTATCTGTTTTACCTTTATCATCGTGTACTGCTTCAGGTGACCTTACAGGTCGCTATTACACGCTTATAGAGCCCCTAGGATTCTTGCTTAACTTCCAGCAGTATGATGGCGATCATATATGTGAGAGCTGGTGGTCTATAAGCACATCCTTAAAAGGTCCCTAGTCGTGGGAGTTTCGAGAAAGGGCATCGATTCTCCAGAGTAGACTAGTGTATACAGTCGAGACCCCGACGAGGGGCGGTGGCCGGTCTCATAAGCCACTGGTGTCAGTTGGTTCACCTAAGATGTATACAGGTGCTCATTGGGTTATGAGTACACCGGACAGGACTCGCTGGGAACAAGCTAGTTGGTCTTATACCTGACGTCAGATAGCAGTTCCCTGGTGACATGTGTACAGGTTAGTTCATCGACCTGAGATCGTCATTTGTCTCGTGTGAGTTCCCACTGTACTTTGATTACTACCCTACCACGGCTCAAAGGAGTCGTGCAAACAGGTTTTAGTTGGGTACAGTCCCGAGCCACATGGAGGCAGTGAGCGGATCTTCAGGGCTTCGTCTCTCCCGGTATTGGGGGTGAGGTCGCGCTGTGTCTAGGAGAGCCATTACGCAAAGCCCTCGGCCGAGGCAGGAGATTTACTGGTAGGTATTCCAGTAGTATCTCAGGGCGTTCTGGGCTACACTCCGACACGACTTGTACCGCTTTTGGGGGTCTGACTTTTACCAACCCCCTAGGCCCGACATGCGATGCTCATAGACGAACGGACCGGACTGTACGGATATTGTCACTGACAGGCTCAGTAGGGTGTCAGGATGAGTTCGCTCATCGACGTCCCTTTTGGTCAATAGCTGGTGGCCCGTCACGTATTGGCTAATACCTCTGACGTGCTAGTGGTTAAATCCACAGCCATAGTATTGACGAGTCTTTAGAGTCCACCACACTTACAGTTACTCAAGCTTTCGGGCGAAACGCTGTAGAGGCCGTATGGAGATATGGCAGGGTCCGATCAGATACGTGCGGTATTGCACGGATCAGGATCGGACAGTTTGGTACTAGTGGCCGTATAGTTATATGGCAGGGTTCGATCTGATACGTGCGGTATTGCACGGATCAGGATCGAACGGATATTACTAGCCGGCTTTGGCTTAAGCCGGTCCTAGTTTAGTACAGTGTAGATTTTGTCTCATTGCATTTGTATCCGGACGGAATACAGATGCGGGTGTGTATGCACAGTATCGGGGTTTTCCTGTAATTTATTACGGGACCAGTTTTCTGGAGTTGCCAGTTTGCATTCCGTTCCGGCCGGTTTTCCTTTGTTCTTTCCCGGCCGGACTTTTCTGATGGAGGGGGTAATTTGCAGTTTTGCAAATTACATTTGTGGAAAGGGGTATCTTGCTTATTGGTGGCATCATGATAGTTTTTCATGATGAGATCCTTTTTCTTTCTTTTCTTTGCTTTATGTGATTAGAATTGATAAGAATGGTTGATGTGAGCTTTGCTTTTGATATGGTCACCTCTTGCTTTATCCTACACTCACCTCCCTTCATGAGTTTGTATTTCTTCCTCCACCATTCTCATTTTGAAAAGGGTGGAAGACATTTGAGAGAAAAAAAAAGAAGATGAGAGCTTCATTTTTGAGAGTGTAGTTTTTGATCTCTTTTCATGTCAAGAAAAATGCAAGCACCATTTTTCTTATCTTGATTCCTCCATCATCTTCAAAGGCAACAAACCCCAAATGAGACATAGCTTCAACCCTACACATTCTACAGCAAATCTTGGACGCGTCGGCTAGCCTACTTCGCGCCCGAGTTTCCTCGGTATTGAGGCGGGAGCCCGTAAAAGACGCAGGCGATGTGGTGCCCTTCCGGCGAGGAGGCGACGATGTGGAGACAAGACTTTCCGCGGGAGATCGGGATGATGACGAGAAGACCGGAGGACTCGGATCGCTCGGTATACTTCTCTTCCCATCTCTTGTTGGCTAGTATAGGTTAATGGTTAACGATCCGGGTTTCATTGTCCGTGGTAGCGCCAGTTTCCAAGTAAGGAAAATCTTTGATTCCGCATTTTGGCCTCGGTAAGACGGCCGGGGCGCTGCCGTGGCGCAACATGGTATCAGAGCCACGCCATTAACCTTGCCTAGCTTGTTCTAATGCGTTTTACTTATCCGTTCGACCAAAATTCCAAAAACCGCGTTTTTGTGTGCATCAGTTTTCTGTCGATTTTTTTCTGAGCTCTAAAAATTTTTCAGGTTGTAAAAAACTAATGTAATGAAAATTCTAAGACTACTGTAAAAATTCGACGCAGTCAATCGATGACTCAAGCGCGGAACCGCGGCCAAACCCCCCCTTGGGCCGCGGTTCCGCCGCGTGTTGGTGTCTTCACTGTGTCCAAATTTTCCAGTGGGCTTGTGGGCTGTTTTTGGGGGTTTTAGGAAATTAAAATTGGGCCCAGAATTTCTGTGAGTGCTACAGTATTGCTTGGGGGCCCACTTGTTAATTTTTGATCGATTGGATATTTTAAACACATTATTTCACAGTATTTACATTATATCTGCGACCGTGAATATCACTTGATCGGTAAATCCTATCTAACTGCTATAGCCCGGTTAGACGGATTTGCGAACGTGATTTTCACGTTGATGTTCTATGTTTATGCTGTGATGTTGCGGATCGGTCATGGGGGATAGCCTGGTTGCAATGCTAGTACTGTTTTGTTTTATATGTACATTTGATATTGCGGGGCGAGCAACCGACATGTGGACTGCCGTCACTGCCTGATTGTATTATTCTTTTGGGGCACGACCTGGTTGCGGTCGATGTACCCGGTGTATGTATATTTTACTTTCTGTACTAGGATTACCCCGCGGAGGGGTGCACGGATAGCCGGGTTCTAGAGGGCAACGGGCCCGCATCTCATGGCATTGAGACGGAGGGGGCTTCACTCTAGGATTGGCGGGCTATTCGCCACACTCGTAGGGGGTACAGGTTGACCCAGGAGGGGTGCCCAAGTTACCGGATTTCGTGAAGTGCTGGGTGGTCCATTCACGGTGCTGAAGGGGGCTGCCTCGCTTCAGGTTTCGGCGGGTGACTTGCCGCGCCCGTAGGGGTCTAGGATTTCATTGCACAGGCTATCCACACGACCAGGGGAACGTCGGATTTCAGCAGCGGCTCTGTGAAACCCGGGGATCCCAGATATCTGTATTGTTCTGTGATGCTGTACATTTCTGTGATGTTGCTTTTTATCACGCCTTGAGCGAATATAATATATTGGTATATATTAGTAGATGTTGTATATGTTTTGCATCCGCGCTAGTACAGTCCCCGCTCTGTCGTTAGTTAAGTAACCTAACGGGTGATGACGGGACCCAGTGGCGAATGCGGATGGCATATACGTACATCAGTATATTTTCGTTCTTTGTGGTGTGATCAATTGATGGGACTGCGTTGATTCGGATCAATGCAAGATAAACAAACCTATTCTGATGTTGTTGGAACACCTTTCAAAAAGCTATTATTGCAAGGACGTTCACTTTTGTTTTACATCGTGGTATTCATTTGGAATATCCTGCTCCTCAGTCGACGAGGCAAGGGCCGAGATCCCTTCATCGGGAGTGACCCCTTGGACAGAAGTTTGCGTCAGGGCATTAACTTCACTATAGCCGATTACTTTTGCTTTGCATCGTGGTATTCAGTTGGAATATCCTGCACCTCATTCTACGGGGAAAGAGCCGAGATCCCTTCACCGGGAGTGACCTCTTTAGTAAAGGTTTTCGTCACTATATTTTTATAAAAAGTTATCCAGTTCCTTCAACGATATCAAGTTCATTACGTTAAAGGTTTTTCGCCAAAAACCATCCGTAGCCCTCCGTCATTTCAGATTAGTATTGCTTAGTATTCGTGCTACGTATGTCGTGCATTGCCGAGGCGTAGTGTTCGGTAGCTGTGTAATACTTTTCTGTCGCATGGATAAGTGGATTGGTTAGGACAGTCGTACGGTTATGTTGGCATTGTCAAGGACTCGTACGGGTGGGTTTAACGCAATCAAGATAATGACGGGTTGAACTTGACTAGGACTCTTTGATATGTTGGCATTGTCAAGGTCACTTGGGTCCTAGAGGTAAAAACCTACATCGGGAGTTTCAAAAGAACTGAAACTTGCCAGACATGCGCATACCTTCTGGAGTGTGGTGACGTGAGTGGATTCCGTCACGTTATCATGCGATGATAGATGGATCCCGATTCCCACTGATGAGTTGGTTTACTCCTCGGGTGATCCCGACTAATTCTTCTTTCAGGTTTGGAGGAGAATTTGAGGTTACAGTGGGAGGTTTCCAGATTAGACAAAGTGATAACCATTCTGATCTAGGTTAGAGTGCACGCTGAGTGTTTCTTTTCTCTTTCTCTTTGGCAGCGACCATTGACCCGACCCTGGACTATGACTCAGTGACCAAGTTGACCGAACTTTCTTAACACTGGCTTTTGGATTGTCAGAGTTGCAAACCTCATTGCCACTCCTACTTTTACCCTTTTCTCCAGGACACCCCATATTACTACGAACGTCCACTTCCATTGGACAAAACCATCGTATGGTTATATACGAACTCGAAGGACTTCGAGGATGGTTTCTGGTTCTGGAGAAAACGAATAGGATTATTCAGTTGTCTTTTCTTTTCACCTTCTCTCAAGTTGTGAGTACTCCTTGGTTTAGGAGATAGAACACCTATTACGCAAATTGGATAGTCTTCTTCCAAACCTTAGGCTGGTGCCGACCGGTAGGGAATGAAGAAAACCAATTAGCCTAAACGGTGTGCAGAAGGTATTAAGATAAAGACAAAGTAAGGGATTAGTAAGAGGGCAAAGTAAATTGCAACTGCTATTCACGACCGAACCAAGTATTTCTTCGCCAATCCTAAATCACCTTTGTATTTCTCCAGGACACTCCGTATCACTACGAAGATCCACAGTTTATTTGGATACTCCATCGTATGGTTATATACGAACTCGAAAGGAACTTGTTCCAGTTCGGGGATGGATTCTGGTTCAGGAGAAATAGGAATAAGATTTATTCGGTTGTCTTTTATCTTCACCTTCTCTCGCTTTGCGAGTGCTCCTAGGATTAGGACAGTACACCTTTTATGCTTATTGGATAGTCTTCTTCCAAGCCATAGGCTGGTGCCGAACGGTAGGGAAGGAAGAAAACCATTTGGCCTAAAGGGGTGTGCAGACGGTAATGACTAAAAGACATATAAAGGGATTTGGATAGATGGCAAAGAGATATACGGTTACAGTTGTGAATCTGGATAATGTAAGAGGCATTACGAAGAATACCAGAATACCCCACCGAAACATTTCAATGTTTCAGTTTCACTGTGTAATGTTAAAAGAAAACTGATTTCCCGATTAGCTACTTACTCCAGGGTATGTATTTACCAGGTATGATTCTCACATCTGTATGGTTTTACAGATGATGAGTGGGAGTAAGTTATTGGGAATAGGGTGATCATCCTCATTATATCGGGATTCGTTGTAATCGGTGATATTTGAGGAGATCATCTGGGCTGTTTGCCGGTCGGCAAATATTTGGTTTTGAATATCCGTTGTTGTGCACCAATTTCAAATTGATATATCTGTACGTCTATTTTCATAGAGTGAGATATACCTTTTGATATTATGACGATGACATTTACCTATATCAGTGGATGGTTAGGTAAGGAGCATTAAACAGTGGTGTAATTCTTCTTAACCATAAGTACAGTTTTCAACCTACGAAGCACAGTGAAAGAGTTGTTAGACTCAGCGGACTTATACAGAGTATTGTATGTTGTCCAGTGTCCATTAGGACAGAGGGGTTGGTTCTCATACTATATTCTGTTTACTTTTAACTTCTCTAGTTCTTAGACATGTGTTTCGTAGGAACACGGGGTCTAAGTTTTGAGGAGTTATAGGTATTTGAATAGAGTAGAGAACCAGGTGTAGCAAGTATCGAGATTCTTCAAAGTGATCGAAGATGTAGATACTTGTGTATGGTATTCAGTTGATAGTAATGATAAAGAGAAATTGCTTCTCTTTCAGGTTACTCATAATTGGAAGCATTCCTAAGTTGAGTAACGCTGATCGGCCTCCTTCTATTTAGTTGACATGCACTGGTGACAGTTGCATGATTTGAATCTGGTTCAATTAAATCAGTGCCTCTGTTTCTATATTGGATATAAAACAGTTCATATCTTGACATTGTTAAGGTACGGGGAGTTGTCCGGCTTATGCTTAAAACCAGACACTGGACAACTCAAAGCACGTTTCTGTAATGGCTGTTTGTGGGTTGACCCAGGCTATGACGAGGGTTGATTTTCTACCATCTGGGAGATCAATAGTAATATTGTTCTTGACTCGCCACAGTTTTAATAAAAATGGATTTTTTCAGAAAACAGTAGTGGGAGTATGGTAGAACTGGAAGTAATTCCAGAATCACAAACGATTACTGAAGATTTGATAAGGAACCTAAAGATTCAATCTGGATTGACATTCCATTAGCCACTCCGCAGATATGGTGGGTAACCTCAGGCACTCGAGAGGTACTTCGGTATGCTCAAGGACGGTGGCAGGGAGGTTCTTGTTTACCCTGACTTACCATTGCTGTTGTTCCAGACTGTGAAACCCGGCAGGAGGATGAGTATAGCGTCGTTCTAAACTAGCTTTAGAAGTGCACGTCTATATGACTCTGGCAGGGGGTTGTCGTAGTCAGTGGGAGCAGCGGAAGCATTGGTGGTCATCAGGCTTATGTCTATTTATAGACTAAAGCAGATATAGAGAAGATAGATCATCTATTTCTGATATGACAGTCATAGGTTTGACGTCATCAGAATAGGGGATGGATCTGTTAAGAAGGTAGTAGGGTATGATGTCATGGTATTTGGATGACATACACAGAATAGGAAGTGATATTCCTATACTACGATCGGTTATACTTTGGTTGTCACACAGTAGTTTCTCCACACAGGACTTGGATATTATATCAGACATTCTGGTTACTAGATCTATGGTTTTAGATCTAGATTTGGGTGGTTTCCCAATCTGGGTACCTTGACAGCATTCTATGAGTATTTAGAATGGACGACTCCTGGCACGGTAGTACACCTGCAGGTAATGGAGTCACCCTCTCTAAAGGTGTCTTACAGACTAAAGGGGAGAGGGATACGCATGATTGACAGATCACTTGCTTAGGCAATTAAGTCAATCATGAGATGTCAAGTACTACACCAGATGTTGTTCTTGCAGTAGATGCAATAAGTTGATATTAATCCAATCCTGGAGAAACAATCGGAAGCAGTTTTAGGACATAAGTGCGTGTCCTAGGGATGTGATAACGACAGCCTCTTTTAGGAGACGGTTATCATTCCAGGCTTCCAAGGTGACATGGATGGCAGAGTGGCTGTCAGAGTTATAGTTTCTCCTTCTGACGAGGGGCAGTATTTTGGACAGGTGGTCCAAGGCAATACTGAGGGAGGCATGGCGTTGGGTACTAATTAAGTTCAGTTATCGATACAGTCTAAGAAGTTTGGATTTGGAGTTCATGAGCTAGGTCCCATCAGATATCCAGACATACTCTAAGACAGGTATTGCTCATTTCGGGAGATGGCTTTCTCTGCGAACTTGAGATATAGAGAGACATAGAAAGAAACTTCACAGCGGATCCACTCACTGAGGCTATTCCTCGAACGCAATAGTTTCGCAAACGAGCTTTGTGAGACTGACCAGTAGAGGAGTTGGGTGTTCGGTATCACACGGGCTGTGAGTATGCGACATCGCAATAATTAGCCTTGAGTGCAAGTGGGAGATTGTTGGAGATAGTGCCCTCAGAGTCAATTATTGGATCACAGGCACGTGATTGCAATGATTGAGGGAGGACCTATCCCGGTAGGACAGTCTTACTCGAGATGATAGTATGCTATCTGGTTTACCTTTATCATCGTGTACTGCTTCAGGTGACCTTACAGGTAGCTATTACACGCTGATAGAGCCCCTAGGATTCTTGCTTGACTGCCAGCAGTATGATGGCGATCATATATGTGAGAGCTGGTGGTCTATAAGCACATCCTTAAAAGGTCCCTAGTCGTGGGAGTTTCGAGACAGGGCATCGATTCTCCAGAGTAGACTAGTGTATACAGTCGAGACCCCGACGAGGGGCGGTGGCCGGTCTCATAAACCACTGGTGTCAGTTGGTTCACCTAAGATGTATACAGGTGCTCATTGGGTTATGAGTACACCGGACAGGACTCGCTGGGAACATGCTAGTTGGTCTTATACCTGACGTCAGATAGCAGTTTCCTGGTGACATGTGTACAGGTTAGTTCATCGACCTGAGATCGTCATTTGTCTCGTGTGAGTTCACACTGTACATTGATTACTACCCTACCACGGCTCAAAGGAGTCGTGCAAACAGGTTTTAGTTGGGTACAGTCCCGAGCCACATGGAGGCAGTGAGCGGATCTTCAGGGGTTCGTCTCTCCCGGTATTGGGGGTGAGGTCACGCTGTGTCTAGGAGAGCCATTATGCAAAGCCCTCGGCCGAGGCAGGAGATTTACTGGTAGGTATTCCAGTAGTATCTCAGGGCGTTCTGGGCTACACTCCGACACGACTTGTACCGCTTTTGGGGGTCTGACTTTTACCAACCCCTTAGGCCCGACATGCGATGCTCATAGACGAACGGACCGGACTGTACGGATATTGTCACTGACAGGCTCAGTAGGGTGTCAGGATGAGTTCGCTCATCGACGTCCCTTTTGGTCAATAGCTGGTGGCCCGTCACGTATTGGCTAATACCTCTGACGTGCTAGTGGTTAAATCCACAGCCATAGTATTGACGAGTCTTTAGAGTCCACCACACTTACAGTTACTCAAGCTTTCGGGCGAAACGCTATAGAGGCCGTATGGAGATATGGCAGGGTCCGATCAGATACGTGCGGTATTGCACGGATCAGGATCGGACAGTTTGGTACTAGTGGCCGTATAGTTATATGGCAGGGTTCGATCTGATACGTGCGGTATTGCACGGATCAGGATCGAACGGATATTACTAGCCGGCTTTGGCTTAAGCCGGTCCTAGTTTAGTACAGTGTAGATTTTGTCTCATTGCATTTGTATCCGGACGGAATACAGATGCGGGTGTGTATGCACAGTATCGGGGTTTTCCTGTAATTTATTATGGGACCAGTTTTCTGGAGTTGCCAGTTTGTATTCCGTTCCGGCCGGTTTTCCTTTGTTCTTTCCCGGCCGGACTTTTCTGATGAAGGGGGTAATTTGCAGTTTTGCAAATTACATTTGTGGAAGGGGGTATCTTGCTTATTGGTGGCATCATGATAGTTTTTCATGATGAGATCCTTTTTCTTTCTTTTCTTTGCTTTATGTGATTAGAATTGATAAGAATGGTTGATGTGAGCTTTGCTTTTGATATGGTCACCTCTTGCCTTATCCTACACTCACCTCCCTTCATGAGTTTGTATTTCTTCCTCCACCATTCTCATTTTGAAAAGGGTGGAAGACATTTGAGAGAAAAAAAAAAGTAGATGAGAGCTTCATTTTTGAGAGTGTAGTTTTTGATCTCTTTTCATGTCAAGAAAAATGCAAACACCATTTTTCTTATCTTGATTCCTCCATCATCTTCAAAGGCAACAAACCCCAAATGAGACATAGCTTCAACCCTACACATTCTACAGCAAATCTTGGACGCGTCGGCTAGCCTACTTCGCGCCCGAGTTGCCTCGGTATTGAGGCGGGAGCCCGTAAAAGACGCAGGCGATGTGGTGCCCTTCCGGCGAGGAGGCGACGATGTGGAGACAAGACTTTCCGCGGGAGATCGGGACGATGACGAGAAGACCGGGGGACTCGGATCACTCGGTATACTTCTCTTCCCATCACTTGTTAGCTAGTATAGGTTAATGGTTAACGATCCGGGTTTCATTGTCCGCGGTAGCGCCAGTTTCCAAGTAAGGAAAATCTTCAGAAACCAATTTTGGTAAACTTTTTACCAAAAACCCTACGTTAAACATATTTTAGATTTTCCATAATTTTTCTTCAGAATTTTCCCCATTTATCGGTATTTAATTATACCGAAATATTAAAATATTCAATAAAATAATATTAATTTATAAAAATTCCCAAAAATAATATTATATTTTTCTGAAATGTTACAGTATGTGATGTTGTGAGGTTGGATGCCGAATGATAGATTCACCGACTCGGTCTTGTTGATATGTATACCCCATAGCATTTGATTCATTATATGCATTTTGCTGCATTCATGCTATTCTTATTGCATTTCTTATACCTGTGCTAGTACACTACACCATTATCGATGATGCGTATGTTACACTTACACAGATTGCCGGCGCACACACTTCTTCATCAATAATTGCTATGTCACTTACATAGTAGAATTTCTATATCATGCTATGATATACTTCCATGTTCATATCACTATTCTAGGTTGCATGATATATTAACATGTACATCCACATACTTTGCTACAGCTTCATGTACATCATGCATACATACTGACATGTACACCCACATACTTTGCTACAGCTACATGTACATCATGCATACATACTGACATGTACACCCACATATCTCGCTACAGTTGCATAGACCCCTAGGTGGTATTGCATTGAAATATGATATTGAGACGTTGACTATTGCGTCATTGCACTTATGAAATGCATCATTCATACTTGATTACATGTAGATACTTATACCTTACTACAGTTACATGTACACTTCATATGATGCTGCACTTGTTTTCAGAGGATTTGGGAACCGCAAGATATATTTTAAAAGCTGGATTCATTTAAAAGAGCGGTTTTCCCTTTATATGCTCATATTGATGTTTTAAGTTGCATATATCAGTTTTATATGGATTTTACGCATTGAGATATGGATTTCATGTGATTTATGGATTTGAGAACCGTGGGGGTATTTTCAAGAAACTATGTATTGTTTGAAAACCCGGTTTCTCTTGATATGATATTTTGATGCGTCCACCATGAGATTTCTCGGTTCTGAGATTTGTGATATATACCCGATGCGAGGAGTGTAGTGGGCCGTGTGCGGGTACATGGTGGAGCCCGGTACGGTTCCCCTCGGCAAGATGATCGCAGATGATAGGCGATGAGCCTGGAAGGAGGGCAAGTACCTACCGGTGATAGTGTTAGTTATATGTATGCCCTAGAGGCCATTACTGTACATTTGATGTATATTGTAGTGGATGCTAGGACATATATAGGGAGGACTTTCTTGCTCGACATGATAGTACGCTATCTGGTTACTCTTTATCTTAACATGTACTCTGATTGTCTCTATGTTACATGTTGATAAAGCCCTTAGGATATGTACTCGACTACTGGGACTATGATGAGATCATACTAGTGGGGCCACGGTAGTCGATGAGTACATCCTATAACTGTTCCTAGTCGAGGGTGTATCGAGACAGGGCATCGATGCACCAGAGTAGACTAGCGTATACGCATCTTGACCCATATGATGGGCGATGGATGATCCCATATCCATCGGTGTTTGACATCAAGGATGGTGTACGGGTGCTCAGTGGAGACAGGGTACACTGGACGGACTCGCCGAGAACTCCCAGATGGTATTATACCTTACGTCAGATGGCAGTTCTCCGGTGACACTGGTACAGAGTAGTCTGTTGACCCGAGATCGTCATAGAGTCTTGTGTGATTCCCACTGTGCTTTGATTTCCATCATACCACATCCAAGAGGGCGTGCAAAAAGGTGGCTTTTGGGTACAGTCCCGAATCACATGGAGGCAATGAGCGATAGGAGGGGATTTGTCTCTCCCGGTATAGGGAGTTGATGTTGCGCTGTGTTCGATTGGCTATAGCTGGAAATCCCTGACCAGGGTTGCTGAGATTTACTAGTAAGTGTTACTAGTAGTTTCTCGAACTGTTATAGACCTCATATCGACAAGACTTATCGAGCTACTGGGGTCTGATGTTTACCACCCCTAGGCGAGATATGCGACATATCAGACGACGAGACCGGACTGTACGGGAGTGTTACTGATTGGATTCACAGGAGTACTAGCAGGCTTGCTTGTTGATCTTCTGATCTCTCAATACCCGGGTGGCCGTTACGTTTAGCACACCGCTTGCGGCTAGTGGGTGTTTGATATGATCATCACCTACTGCCGGCGTATTGACGAGTCTTTAGAGTCCTACACAGGGGTTTCCTGGCTCAAGCGAAATGGAGTAGGAGCACATATGTGATATGTGCGGGACCAAGATTAATACGATATGAGATACCATATTCTATTCTCGCGATTCGTGACATTGATCGGTTGTATGCGATATAGCCGGGTTATCGGATCAAGTGTTGATTCGATAAGTTGTTACTTTTGATATTAGTCGGTTATAGCCGGATTATTAAATCAAGAGTTGATTTAATAATTTAATGCATAATTATATTTTTGATATATTACATTGCATTAACTAGTATTAGCTCACTTATGATTTATTTTCTCACTAGTTTGTGCACATTGTTTATATATGATATATGCAAGTGTACATGTTTGTATCATGCTTGATGATACATCATAGTTGGGTGTATGAGACTCATACCAAGATTAGGGTAAAGATTAGGGTTATTGTTTTATCTTAAGATTTAACAAAAGGGTTTAACTTAGTCAAAGTAATCAAGCTTAAAGAAGCTTGGAGAAGCTTTGAAAAAGTCCACTCTTTTGTCATTTCTTTTGATATTCTTTAACCTAACTTTTAACCTATTGCTTTGGTTAATTCTCTACATGAGTTAAGCATGATAGCTTAACTCACCCATGGTTACATTATTGAGGATAAGTTTTCATATGGATGGATAATTTTCCTTCTTCTTCTTCATCAAGCTCCATCCAAAAGCTTACTAGCTCCAATAGTGCCATGTGAAAAAGAGTGAGAAAATCAATTCTAAAGTGAGCCCACTTCCTACTTCTTCATCCTCTACCACTTGCCATGTAGTAGAGTGTGTTCTCTTCATAAAGTTTATGACCTAGTGAAGGAATAGCTTGAGTTTGTGTCTCCCCGACGTAGATCATCTTCGGCCTTGAAGTCAACGTAGCAAGCACGTTCGTTCTTCTCGTGGAGCTTCTCAAGAGTCCGGAGTTCACGATCGCAGCGATGGGGATGTCTACACGGAGCTAATGAAGTGAAGGACCGGATCTACAAAGGTTGTAATCCCTTTCACTTGTAGTTAAAGTTGTTAACTTGTTTGTTTTCGCCTAAACCCTAGTTTAAAGATCCGGCTTCGGGTTGTTCGGCACGGCTAAAATTTTAATCGGGCATGATTGATGCCTCGTAGGCCCTTATACGCGTGCCTAGCAACCCTACAGATAGTATTTGGACTCGGTGGTTATCGTGGGGATACCGACCGGAGTGATGTACGGACATGACGTCAGGGCCAGTCGTGGTGACAGCGCCTGAGTTATGAGGATTTACGTGTCGATGCTAGACACGGGTATTCATAATGTTTCGGGTGTCGGTGATAGACACCTAGGTTTCCATGATTGTGATGTGGCATTGACGGCCACACATTCTTTGATATCCTCATATTTACCTGCATATGCTTTTATGATATTTACATGCAGGAGTTGTGGTGTCAGTGGTTCACACGTGGACGAGATCCACTGCATACATGCATTGATTTTATTGTTGGACGAGTTCTACCTGCATACATGCATTGATTTATTGTTGGGTGATATACACTTGCTGTTAGGCATTTATATTGCGTTGGCACATATGCAGATACGGTCACCCTAAATATCATAGTATTACCTTTATGATATAGTTGACCTAGGAATCGTTGTTTATTTCGATTTCTACCTGTTGATGTTTTCTACTCACGAGTTGGCAACTCACCCCCGTTGTGCCATAGTTCTTGCAGATTGTCCGCTTGGATCAGTAGCGGCATCATTGGCATACAGCTTGATTTCGGGTGATTTGTTATGGTAGGTGGCACATGTTAGATCATGCCCCTCTCGTACTTGTTATTCATATTGTATCTAGTCACTCCATCAAATCAGAAACTTGTAATTGTATATGTTGCAGACTTAGATAACTTGTAGTTGCGAGACTTAAGCAATGGGTTTTTATGTTCGCTTTTAGGGTTGATGTCTTGCTTTACTTTATTTCCTTATGTGGAGCTTCGCCGTTGGGCATCGTATACTTGTTATTTATACTTGTGGTGTTGTTTTCTCCGTTGGGCGTGTTTTGCTCCCGTTTGGGATGCTTTCTTTATATTCCTTGTTGTACCCGTTTTTGGGGCTAGTTTTTAAAAAGGAGGTGCTGCCGAAATTTTTATGAAAACCAAGGAAAAGAGTTAAGATAAGTTTAAGGATTTTTACTTAAGTTTCTCAATGTTGTATCAATGTTTTCTTTACTTACTTCTGTTGTAAGGTTTAGATTTCTGGGTTGTGGCTTACTTAGGTTACGTTACGCCTGTAGACGTTGCGTAATTTAAGTGCCGGTCACGAGCTAATATTTTGGGTCATGACATACTGAAGCAACCTGGACCCTAACCCTCACCAAGTGGCCGAGCCCCACCCCTAAATTTCCGAGCTCGCCGGCCCTGGGGGAAGTTGGGGTGTCGTGTTTGTTGGGATTCCTTAGCACCTAGACTAGGGTTTGCAAGCATCACACATGCCACAACAACAATTTTAGGGTGTGCTAAGCAATCTAACTCAAGATCATACTAGAAAACTAGGGTAACAAAATATGTAAACCAACATTACAAAGTGAAGTGAATGAAAATACAACCTTTGTAGATCCGGTCCTTCACTTCTAAAGCTCCGTGTTGACGTCCCTTCGCTGCGATCATCGAGATCCCGGACTCTAGAAAGGATTTTCCCGGAGAAATGAACGGGCTAGCTCGTTGACTTCAAGGCCGAAGATGATCTATGTCGAGGAGACTCAAACTCAAGCTCCATCTTTACTATGTCAAGAACTTTGTGAAGAGAACACCCTAAACTAAATGGCAAGTAGTAGAGGATGATGAAATAGGAAATGGGTTCACTTTAGATTTGGATTTCTCACTTTGTTTCTTCACTTGAAAAATTCTAGCAAGGTTTTCTTCTTCATGAAGAAGAAGAAGAAAAAAGAATAAAATGAATTAATTGAAAAGAATAAACAAGTGAAGTCTATCATAATGCAACCATGGGTGAGTTAACCTTTGTAGAGACTAAACCATGGTGTAAGTTAATGGTTTGGTTAATAAATATCTTATGCAAAACAAAGTGAGTGGACTTTGTCAAAGATGCTTAAAATCTTCATGAAACTTCAAGCCAAGACAAAGAAACCCACCATTTTGTTTTACCAAAATAAATAAAAACCTTTAACATTAACCTAAATATGGTGTAAGTCATACACACACCCAAGTTTGCATGTATCATCAAGCATGATACAATCATGTACACAAATATATATCATATATACATTATGCACATAACAAGTGAGAAAAGCAATCTTAAGGGAACAAATACTAGTTAATGTAAAGTAATATATCAAATATATAATTATACATTAAATTATTAAATCAACATTTGATTTAATGATCCGGTCATATCGCATATAACCGACTAATATCTAGTGTATCAATATATCGAATCAACACTTGATTCGGTAACCCGGCTATATCTCATATAACCGACCGATAATACAAATCATGAGAATAGAATACAGTATCACATACTGGTATTATTCTCGGTCCCGCACATATCTCATATACGCTCCTATTTCGTTTCGCTTGAGCCAGGAAACCTCTGTGTAGGACTCTAAAGACTCGTCAATACGCCGGCAGTAGGTGGTGATCATATCAGCCATCCACAAGCTGCAAGCGGTCTGCTAAACGTAATGGCCACCCGGGTATTGAGCGATCAGAAGATAAACGAGCAAGCATGCTCATACTCCTGCGAATCCAGTCAGTAACACTTACCGCACAGTTCGGTCTGTTCGTCTGATATGTCGCATATCCCGCCTAGGGGTGGTAAACATCAGACCCCAGTAGCTTGATAAGCCATGCCGATGTAAGGTCCATAACTAGCGTGAAACTACTGATAACACTTACTAGTAAATCACTGCAACCCTGGCCAGGGATTTCCAGTTATGGTCAATCGAGCATAGCGCAACATCAACCCCCAATACCGGGATAGACGAATCCCCTCCTATCGCTCATTGCCTCCATGTGAATCGGGACTGTACCCAAAAACCACCTGCTTGCACGACTCAGTAGAGCCGTGGTAGGGTGGAAATCAAAGCACAGTGGGAGACACACAAGACTCTATGACGATCTCGGGTCAACAGACTAAGTTGTACCAGTGTCACCAGAGAACAACCATCTGACGTGAGGTATAATACCATCTGGGAGTTCTCGGCGAGTCCGTTCAGTGTACCCAGTCTCCACTGAGCACCCGTATACCATCTCTGATGTCAAACACCAATGGATATGGGAACATCCATCGCCCATCACATGGGTCGAGAAGATATACGCTAGTCTACTCTGGAATATCGATGCCCCGTCTCAATATTCCTTCGACTGGGAACATTGAAGGATGTACTCATGGCTACCCAGGTCCCACTAGTATGATCTGCATCATAATCCTGGAAGTCGAGTACACATCCTAAGGGCTTTATCAACATGTAACAGAGAGACAACAAGTGTACAAGTTAAGATAAAGAGCAACCAGATAGCGTACTATCATGTCGAGCAAGAAAGTCCTCCCTATATATGTCCAAGCATCCACTACAATATACATATCATGTACAGTAATGGCCTCTAGGGCATACATACAACTAACAATCTCCTACTTGCACTAGGGCCATTTGTAGCAGTGGTTGTAGTATCTCATACTCAACCATCCCATAAAAGCCTCTCTCTGGGAAAAGGCCTTTATGAGTGGATCCGCCGTGTTGTCCTCTGAGTCTACTCTCCTAACCTCGATCTCCCTGGAGATCAACTATCTCTATGATTAGGTGATACTGCCTTGGAATATGTCTGGGTCACTGATGGGACCGGGGTTCCTGGGCCAAAGCCTCACCTCCATTGTCACACAATGGTAGGAACCTAGTTCATCTCATGAACTCATATACACCCAAACTGCCTCTTTGGTAGTATCTTTGATAGCGATGTCACCAGCCTTTATCGTCTAGTTTGCCACGGTATCTTAGCTTGGAACTCTTCCAACATACCTTCCCTCCACTGAGGGTAATGACAATGCCCGCGACTGACATTCAGTCGTCCTTACCACCCTGGAAGCTATCCAGTGATTCTCCCCAGGATCGATTGATACCATCTCACTACACCTAATGAGAATCCTAACATCCATTTAGATCTATCTCATATATCCAAAACCCAGGATTTAGGAGGTATCACCTTGATCCTATATGGAGAATCAATGTGATAAGAGGAGATTGACCGTGCGTAGCATAGGAAACACTTTTCCTATCAAGAGTATGTCATCCACGTACAATACGAGGTTGACCACCTTACTCTCTACTACCTATTTGTATGTACAAGGTTCATCTACTATTTTTATGAAGTCAAACTCTTTGACTACCACATCAAAACAGATGTTCCAACTCCACGATGCTTGTTTTATCCCATAATACATCTTGCACACGTTTCCGCTGCTCCTACTGTATACGAAGCCCTCTAGCTGTGTTCTTATATACATTCTCTTTTAAATCAAGATTTAGAAAAGCAGTCATGACACCCAACCACCAGATATTGTAGTCATGGTATGTAGCAGTGGCAAGTAGGATTCGGATGGACTTAAGCACAGCCACTGGAAAAGGTTTCATCATTATCCACGCCTGGTCGATGACGAGAACCTTTAACAAGTATAGCTTTGAAAGTCTTGACTTTTCTATCTACACCAAGTAATCTTCTCAAGATATACTTGCTCCTGATGGGGATTTAACCCTTCAGATATAGCAACCAAAGTCCATACTTTGTTGGTGTATATAGATTCCATCTCAGATCGCTAAGCATCCAGCCATTCTTACAGAGTCCCTACTCTCGATGGCCTGCTCGAAACTAGTTGGGTCATCATCTCATGATGCATTCCTCGCTCCCACTGTCATCGAGAAACCGAAGTATCTCTCAGGCGGATGAGGAACCCTACCCGATCGGCGGAGAGGATGAGGTTCTTCGGGGACTATTGAATCCTTTGGTTCTATCAAATCATCAGCTGTAGTTTGTATAGCTGGAACTCCTTCCATTTTTACAGAACTGACCTTGCCTAGATCTTGACCGGATTTTGCTTTTAGACATAGGCCAGACAACCCCAAATCTTAACTTACTTAAGAGATGGGCTCTTCCCATACCATATCTCATATAGAGTGGTAGGCACTGATTTGATTCGAACCCAATTCAATAGGTATGCATCTTCTCAAGTGCATAACCCCCAAAAAGAAACAGGTAACTCAGTAATACTCATCATAGAGCGCACCATATCTAATAGGGTGCGATTGCTCCGTCCCGATACATCATTGTGCTATGGTGTATACGGAGGAGTAATGCTGAGAGAGAATCTTATTCTCCTTTAGAATAGTCCAGGATCTCAATGCCTAAGTATTCTCCTCCCTGATCACATCAAAGGACATAATACTTATCCGGTTTTGGTTCTCTACTTCTATCTTATATTCTTTGAATTTCTCAAAAGATTCAGACATGTGTTTCAATAGGAACATGTGTCTGAATCTGGAGAGATCATCAGTGAATGTAAGGAAGTATAAAGAACCAGTCCTGGCATTTGTAGACTGGGGACCTTCATACATCTTTATGTATCAGTCCCAAGAGTTTACTAACCCTTTCTCTGTTTTAAGTAAACAGAGCTATGGTCATCTTATCTTTGTGACATGACTGGCAAGTTTCACAAGATGTAAATTCAAACTGATTTAAATATGCATCTATCTGTAACTTAGCTAGTCGGATCGCATTGATATGACCTAGTCTACAATGCCTCAAGAAGGATTCGTTCATTTCTGAATTCTTCCTCTTGTGTGTGTTTTGTACGTTAGGAACTGTGGTTTGATTTAGAATGTATATGCTTTTAGATAACGTGCCTGAACCGATCAACTTTTGATATAGGAAATGTTCAAAACATTATCCAACAATACAAAATTATATCCTTCTTTACTAAATAAAGAGACTGATATGATGTTGTATATCAGGTTCGGTATCTAATAACATTCATTTAGAATCAATGTATTTGATAATACAGGGTGATAACTTCCAACACCTTGGCTTGCAACAATTGCACCGTTTTCAACTCTTGAAACTTATCACCCGTTCTCAGTTCTCTACCTATTTATGGCCCATGTAACTTATTACATATCTGGCATCCTGATCCGGTATCAAATACCCAGGACGTAGAGGATACTGAGAAACAGTTCTATGTAATGAACACACCCGAAGAAGATGCATCACCATGCACTTTCTTCGTTTGGGCGGCATGGGAATCCTGGTATTCCCCTATTTCCTGCTCGATCTTATAACCGTTATAAGTTGGAGCGGGACCAACGTTCCCCATCCCAGTATAACAAGCAGGTTCGGTCAATACATCCATATTATTATCTTGATTAAGGGGTGACATGGTCGCTACCTGGAGAGAGAGAGAAGAAAACACTCTGCGTGCGCTCTTGCAAGATTAGATTGGTTATGTATTTTATCTAATCAGGATGGCTCCCACTGTTTCTATCAAATCTTCCTTCAAACCCTAAAAGGAAAGACTAGCCGGGATTAATTACACCCTACAAGTTCGCCTATCTTTCAGCCAGGCCAGTGCCGGTACTTTGAGGAAGGTTCCCCATGCTTTCGCACGGACCTAATTAAAATAAACCTCGTTTTCTCAGAGGCGTAACCCCGTTGACACCTTTCTAGACACTTACTTGATCGGCTAATTGTAAAGTGAAAAACTCTCCCAGGAGTAACAATTACTCGCAGTAGGTATCAGGATCCAACTATCATATAGAAGGTATGCAATCTCATTGCAAATTTCAACACTTGAAACTCCCGATAATGGTTTTTACCCTTAGTACTGATGACCTTAACTATGGTCAACAAATCATAAGCACTAGTCAAGCTCAACACGTCATTTCGTGATTAATTAGACCTACCCACATGACACTTAACTAAGGTCAACAAAGTCACATGATTGTCCTAACTAATCGCATCATATGCTGTGTAGGAAGACATCACTTAGCTACCGTACACTGTGCCTTGACTATGGTCAACAAACACAGCACGAATACTAAGTACTCTACTTCCTAAAATGACGGAGGGTTGCGGATAGTTTTTAAGAAAACCTTTAACGCTTTGAACTTGATCTCGTTGCAGAATCAAATGGTCTTAAATGAAATGTTTTTGAGGCTTTTACTAGTTTCGCTAAAGAGGTCACTCCCGGTGAAGGGATCTCGGCTCTTTCCTCGTCGAATAAGGTGCAGGATATTCACAATACCACTATGCAAAGCAAGAACTAGAAAAGCAGTCAAAAGACAAACCGAAGGTTGTAGCTTCTGCTAATTATTGCTAAAGAGGTCACTTCCGGTGAAGGGATCTCGGCTCTTTTGTAACGTTTTGAAAATCGTTTCGGTGAAATTTCGAAAAAAACGGTAAAATAAGGGGGTTTTCTATAAAAAGTCAAAATACAAATATCTTATTATAAAAATTAAATATACATATTCTAGCTATGTAATTGCTAGTATTTGGTGTTTATTGAGCCACTGGTGAAATTTCAAATTTTCTGAAAAAAATTATTTTAATATTATTTTAAGCCGTTACTAATATATTTAATTAGGGAAAATTACAAATTGGAATGAGTTGAAACAAATTTTTTGCATCATAAAACTTTAAATAAAATTTTATCATGTGGTTTTTGAAACGAAATCGTTTGCCAAAACGGTTTAGAAAATATCGAAGAAAAAGGCTTTTTCGGTGAAATTAGTGTAAAAGGTTGTTTGGGGTATAACATTTATCTTTTTCCCCCACACCCACACCCACACTCACTCACCCCGATCCCCATATGGCTGAATTCAGCAGCACATCCCCCCCCCCCCCCATTTCCCCACTCCATTCCACACAAAAAAGAAAAGAAAAAGGGAAATGAAAGAAAGTCAAAAGGGGTGTAGACTTTGTCTTTTTCTCCCCATTTTTCTCCACCTCCCTCTCTCTCCTCCCCCACTCCCTTTATGGCCGAAAATTCCTGCACAAACAGCCCTCTTTCTCCCCCCCATTGTTCCATCTCTTTTGCTTCAAAAAATTCATCAAATACCCATCAAAAAAATCCCAAAATCGAAATCTAGTTCTTACCCATTTTAGTGTAGCCTTAGATGCATGGATCTTGGTGCAAGGATTTAATTTTAGAGGTCTAGATTTTATGTTTGATCATGGATTTGTGAGGTATAAACCTTGGCTTTTTGTTTAATTTGTTGCTAATACTTTAGTCTAGCTTAATTATAAGTTTAATGGTGGTTTAATTGTGTGTTTGAAAGTTCAAGAAAAGAACTTGAATGCAAGTGAGGGTTTGTAAAATTCAAGAGAAGAATTTGAATCATGTTAGGGTTTTATGTTATGAGATTATGCTTGTGTGATGTTTTGACATATTAATGGTTGCTAAATCAAATTAAGTTGTTAGTTGTTAGTTAAAAATTGTGATAATTACACTAATTTGCTATCTAGGTTTTTGGAAATGGTTAAATAATTGAGTTTAAAATTATAATTAGTTTTTTTTATGACTTCATTAACATTATTAAGTGTGGTTTAATGTCTTTAGTTCATGCAAATCCAAACTAAATTGTTGTTTATGCATTTTTGCTAAAATGGTTGAAATTTGGGTAAAATTGCAAACTAGTTTTTTTTGAACGTATATAGTTTGATGAGATTAAATTGTGGTTATGGGTTATATAACTTATTTAAGTTATTTAATAAGTATTATGGCCGCTAGAATTGTTTAAACGTCGAGTTTTGTACTAAAACGGGAAATTTTGCTTGCTAGTTTTTCGGAAAAACGGCTTTTAAAGTGAATTTGGGGTTTTTGTGAGTTTTAACCTATTTTATATTAAAATTAGTGTTCGCGAATGTGCAAATGAGTGTATTTGGGTTTATCTCGATGGTTTGGCATTTGTACGCCGACATCGAGGGTTTTTGGGTTGATTTGTGAAAAGCAACCATAGGTTTTGACCTATGTGGGATTCGTGTGTCGTTTTGGTCATGAGTCGGATTTTAATGCGATACGGTGCATTATGATATGTAGGTACCCCATGTGGACTTCGAGACGACAAGCAAGGGCGTGGCGGCGTCGGCACCGGCAAGCGAGGACCAGGTGAGTAGATTTATATCTACGGGGAGAAGTCGGGTGGATGGCGTATAGCACCCCCGCAGTTCGTGGTGATGTATACGAATACGTATACACACATTTATTGATTATATATTGTTTGAGATTATTGATGATAGAGATGGATCCTTGGTGTGATTGGATTGGTTTAGTGTTGCGAAACCCTAGAGTAGTGGTTGCACCACACATACACACACACCCATATTTGCATACATTCTTCTTTCATATGTGCGTACATGGGATTATATATTGATGTGTATATTTACACATGGGTATGGGACTATGTGTTTATATACTGGATTTGAGGATAGTAATTGGGATTTGAGATGAGTCGATGATATTGGGCTTGAGGCCAGAAGATCCGTGATGTGTTTTGGTTCGTATTGAGATACGACATGATGTTTTAGCGGGTCTTTTTGACGTAGTGATTCTTATGCATGCATGCATACATAGATGGTATCAATATTGTACTAGACGTAGATCAGTACCCCGATCATGATATTTGATAAAGAGGATATCAGATGAATAGTATGATGAATGTGATATTGACCCGTACCCAGATTTGGGATGCCGTACGACGGATTTACGTACGAGCTATATTTTGATGATTGATCCGCACTCTTGACTTGGGATGTCTGATTATAGATATGATATCGGATATGATATTATTGAGGCGGGATCACCGACTAATATATATACAGGTATGTATATGTATCGACTCAGATGTTAGGCGGTTTCCTTACATGTAGTTCAGCTTGTTAGTTCAGCCGTATAGTTTAGTGTAGTTGTTAGATTAGATTAGACTTCTTACCTATTTCAAAAACTAACGAATCGTGGGTATTTTAAAAGACAGCCCAAGGGATCCTACGGATATTTCAAAAGACGTATCTTTTCATAAAAACACCGTAGCCCCTATTTTCAAAACCCCATGATTCGTGTTATTTCAAAAGGCACCATTTGTAGGACTTATATTATATTAATGCAAATTAGTTATCGTTGCGTCTAGTTTTCAGCTCCCGCACATTATTGCTGTTCGCTCTGCCTCGCATACTTATTTTGCTGCATATTCCATTATTGATATCATGCTGTTAGGACACCAGCACCATTACCGATGATGCGTATGTACCACGTACACCTACTTGCCGGCTCACACACATCTTCATCGGTAATTGCCATGTCACGTACACTTTAGAGAATATATTTGCTTGACTTAGCTTGTTAGCTAGTAGTTTTGACATGATATTAGTGTACTTCCCTTATATGCCATATTAGACATTGTAGTTATTACCTGCCACTTCATGCATACTGTTATTCAATTGTTCACGCCTAGTTTATTAATCATACATTGCAACTTGGTTATTGATACCATATGCATTCATTATCATTGACATATCCACTTGTGATGATTTCTTGAGATTTATGATATTTCTGGATTTCGGGGAAAGCCGCAAAATTTACAACTTATGATCTTTTAAAATATAAAGTATTGCGGTTTTCTAGTGATGTATGAGTCGTCCACCATGAGTTTGCTGATGGATTTCGAGACCCGATTCGAGGAGACGGATGAACCGTTTCGGGTACATGGTGGACCCGGTAAGGTACCCCGGGGCAAGAAGCGCGTGATGATGACGATGTGAGCCTGGCAGGGGAGTACTACCTACCGGTGATATTACCCGACGCGTCGGATATCCGGAGGATACCGTCGTGGTCTTGAGATGGATGGTAGGGGCCGGTCTGGACTGACGGCGCCCTAGATATTGTGATTGAGGTACAGAGACTGTGATACCGAGATATCGAGATATTGGGATTACGTTTTATGCCGATGCTAGGCACTGTTTTATGCTGATTTCATTATGATACCTCAATTTGAAAATATACAAAGGAAATCTCACTAATTTATGAAAACAGTTTCTTCATTTGCATGTATTCTGTCTTCATGCATTCATACCTCATTCATATGATATATTGCTACCTGAGGCACTGACACAGGCACATGAGATTACACTCGGGTTAGATATTTACCCTAGCCTTGTTATAGGCTGCATGTTATTGGAGGATTATATATTATGATCGTATGACCTAGGATTGCGTCATACATGCGATTTTTATTCGTAGATGTTTTTCTATTCACGAGTTGGCAACTCACCCCCGTTGTGCCCCAGTTTCTTGCAGGTTTTGCCGTACATGTTTCTTTACGGCTTGCGGGCTCAGTTTCATTCGGGTGACTTGCTAGTAGGTGGGTTTTTCTTGTATCGTACCCATCATATTACCTTGTATAATATTATTCCGTTGTATCTAGTAAATTCCATCAACCAAAATTGTATTTATTGAGATAGAGACCAGTGTTGTTTATTCTTTCGACCTTAGAGTCGCTCGTTATATTTCTGGTGGTTTTGAGTTTCCTTTTGAGTTTTGATCCTCGCCGTTGGTGTTGTATATTTTATTGCTTGTGTGGTTGGGACCGTCGATTGACGAAGAGCTAGCTCCCGCTTGGGGATGCCTTTTTCTTGATTTCGTATACTATTCATGTTGTATCCCGTTTGGGAGCCAGTTTTTACAAAGGAGACTCTGCCGAAATTTTCAGTAAATTTTTGATGTTTTTAAAAACCGCATAATTCGGCTTATGCTATTGAAACTACTTGCTTTAAGTTGGTTTTTCCTGCACTCTACTACTTTTCTTGGTTTGGATTTCTGGGTTTTCGGTTTACTTAAATTACGTACGCCTCGAGACGTTCGTAGTTTAAGTGCCGGTCATGTTCCGTACTTTCGGGTCGTGACATCTTTCCTCATCGAATGAGGTGCTGGATATTTTACAAGGAATACCGCTATGCAAAAAAACAACTAGAGCTACCTAATTTTTGAAATTCGATTCCACAACATCTTTTAGGTTTACTTTCTTTCATTAATCTCATTAATGAATGTCCCATCATTTAAGTCAGCTAAACATCACAGATAAATACAACGTACGCTTATGTCCTCCGCATTCGCCTCGATGTCCCGTCATACACCGTTAGGTTATGTAACTAACGGCATAGCGGGGAAGGGCTAGTGCGGGTGTAAAACATAAGCAACGTTTATATAATATATCATATATACTATATGCAGTATCTATCTGAACATATCACATGATCACATCACAGATAACGCAGCAGAAAACAACATATGAAATATTGGATATACTAGGACGTCCGTGTTTTATTTTGAGCCTATATAAAACACGGATTCCACGGTCGTGATGAATAGCCAATCCCACACCCCTAGACCCCTACGAGAGCAGCAAGCAACCCTACCAATTCTATAGGAGACCCGGACTCGACACCTCGAGATGGTCTCCCACTGGACTCTAGAACCCGGTTACTTGTGCTCTCCTCCTGGGTCTATCCTAATGCGGAAAAGTAAATAATATACATCAACGGTGACATCTTCCTCAACCCGGAAGTGCCCCCAAAAAAAAAGAATATTACATACAAGTTTATACATGAATGAAAATGAAAAACTCTCATCTCACATAAAAACCTCCCGGCTATTCAAACACGATGATCCAATATAACATATCCAGCAACACATAACATCACATGTCATGAACGTAAGTAAATATGCGTATCCCAATTGTCATTGATGTATAGCAACGAAACCGGCGATACCCCACATATTACACTTACGGTCGCAGAAAAGAAAATGAAAACTATAACAGTTGGAATCCGCAACCACCTTAGACATCATAAACCCGTAATATCATATATTGCGGATTTCATGTCTAACAAATGAATTCTTTAGACATCGCATGCCTAACAATTATAAACCCCACATTTTTGTCTCGATATTGAAAACGCTTTGCAATAATCAGTCGGGCAATTCAACAAGATCCCCGACATCCCGATCGAATGCTCGTCGGAAACTTTAGTAGACGGCCGCACCCCCGATACCGACGACGAAGTGCACTTAGGCGAAACACCGCGGCCGCGAGCACCCGGACGGATGCTTTTTGGCTACGGAGTTCTCCTACAGTCACTTGGTCGGGGTTATGGGGTATAGCTATCTAGTAATGTTACCCGGCGAGTATCCGAATACACAAAGTGATTGCGACGAACTTTTGATCATATCAAAATCCCGCGGCAACCAATCAAATGAGACTAAATTGCTAGACTTATAAAATTCACACGTTGTTGATTCCAAGTATTGTATCACAATATACTAGACGATGTTAAACGTTTCGAGCGAATCAACAAATCCCCACAACCCCCAATGAGCTCAACACTTGAGCGAAGTTAAAGTACCCAAAACGTGCCACAGTACCTATGATCCAGCCGTAGAAGGGGTAAACCAACGCCTCACCTATGACACAGCGGAACCACGGCAAACCCTAAGGTTCAAACTACGGTTCCGAGGGCACAGAATCGAGTTAAGGTTTATGTTCTTCTAGAGGGTCCATAGAGTTACTTGCACGAACATTGAATATAATTAACTTAGAAAAGTTCCAACTTTTGGAAATTTCAGAGGAGGGTCATGGGGCACTGTTTGAATTTCGTTTGAAATGTTAAACACGGTCTAGGTTACCAATACAATGCTAAAAATACGAATACGAAATACTCCGCAAATATTCCATAACCAGACTAACATCACATGCAATTTTGGACTAAATAAACAATACCAGAAAACCCAAAATAGGAGTAAAAGATCATAGATGCAATACGAGGGGGAGGGGAGCCTATGGGGTCGGCGACGCCAGAATTTTGTGAACTGTCGCCGGCCAGGAACCGATACCACCCCTCCCCCCCCCCCGTATTCTACCTGTGTTCTTATAATACCCTAAATGCCACTCTGCAATTGTTTAAATAATTTTCAGGCCACTTTTTAAAAAATTTCTAGAGAGCAATTTCATGGGGTTTCCAAAATCGTATTTTGCGGGGGTTTACGTTTTCGCATTAACTTAACATCGTCTAAGTTTCTAGTTAGTCTCTGATACCATGTTGGGATTACTTAGCACCTGGCCTAGGGTTTGCAAGCATGAAACATGCCACAACAACAATTTTAGGGTGTGCTAAGCAATCTAACTCAAGATCATACTAGAAAACTAGGGTAACAAAATATGTAAACCAACATTACAAAGTGAAGTGAATAAAAATACAACCTTTGTAGATCCGGTCCTTCACTTCTAAAGCTCCGTGTTGACGTCCCTTCGCTGCGATCATCGAGATCCCGGACTCTAGAAAGGATTTCACCAGAGAAATGAACGGGCTAGCTCGTTGACTTCGAGGCCGAAGATGATCTACGTCGAGGAGACTCAAACTCAAGCTCCATCTTCACTAGGTCAAGAACTTTGTGAAGAGAACACCCTAAACTAAATGGCAAGTAGTAGAGGATGATGAAATAGGAAATGGGTTCATTTTAGATTTGGATTTCTCACTTTGTTTCTTCACTTGAAAAATTCTAGCAAGGTTTTCTTCTTCATGAAGAAGAAGAAGAAGAAAGAATAAAATGAATTAACTGAAAAGAATAAACAAGTGAAGTCTATCATAATGCAACCATGGGTGAGTTAACCTTTGTAGAGACTAAACCATATTTTAAGTTAATGGTTTGGTTAATAAATATCTTATGCAAAACAAAGTGAGTGGACTATGTCAAAGATGCTTAAAAGCTTCATGAAGCTTCAAGCCAAGACAAAGAAACCCACCATTTTGTTTTACCAAAATGAATAAAAACATTTACCATTAACCTAAATATAGTGTAAGTCATACACACACCCAAGTTTGCATGTATCATCAAGCATGATACAATCATGTACACAAATATATATCATATATACATTATGCACATAACAAGTGAGAAAAGCAATCTTAAGTGAACAAATACTAGTTAATGTAAAGTAGTATATCAAATATATAATTATACATTAAATCATTAAATCAACACTTGATTTAATGATCCGGTCATATCGCATATAACCGACTAATATCTAGTGTATCAATATATCGAATCAACACTTGATTCGGTAACCCGGCTATATCTCATATAACCGACCGATGATACAAATCGCGAGAATAGAATACAGTATCATATACTGGTATTATTCTCGGTCCCGCACATATCTCATATGCTCTCCTATTTCGTTTCGCTTGAGCCAGGAAACCTCTGTGTAGGACTCTAAAGACTCGTCAATACGCCGGCAGTAGGTGGTGATCATATCAGCCACCCACAAGCTGCAAGTGGTCTGCTAAAGGTAACGGCCACCCGGGTATTGAGCGATCAGAAGATCAACGAGCAAGCCTGCTCACACTCCTGCGAATCCAATCAGTAACACTTACCGCACAGTTCGGTCTGTTCGTCTGATATGTCGCATATCTCGTCTAGGGGTGGTAAACGTCAGACCCAGTAGCTTGATAAGTCATGCCAATGTAAGGTCCATAACGAGCGTGAAACTATTGATAACACTTACCAGTAAATCACTACAACCCTGGCCAGGGATTTCCAGTTATGGCCAGTCGAGCATAGCACAACATCAACCCCCAATACCGGGATAGACGAATCCCCTCCTATCGCACATTGCCTCCATGTGAATCGGGACTGTACCCAAAAAACACCTGCTTGCACAACTCAGTAGAGCCGTGGTAGGGTGGAAATCAAAGCATAGTGGGAGACACACAAGACTCTATGACGATCTCGGGTCAACAGACTAAGCTGTACCAGTGTCACCAGAGAACTGCCATCTGACGTGAGGTATAATACCATCTGGGAGTTCTCGGTGAGTCCGTTCAGTGTACCCAGTCTCCACTGAGCACCCATATACCATCTCTGATGTCAAACACCAATGGATATGGGAACTTCCATCGCCCATCACATGGGTCAAGAAGATATACGCTAGTCTACTCTGGAATATCGATGCCCCGTCTCGATATTCCCTCGACTAGGAACATTGAAGGATGTACTCATGGACTACCCAGGACCCACTAGTATGATCTGCATCATAATCCTGGAAGTCGAGTACACATCCTATGGGCTTTATCAACTTGTAACAGAGAGACAACAAGTGTACATGTTAAGATAAAGAGCAACCAGATAGCGTACTATCATGTCGAGCAAGAAAGTCCTCCCTATATATGTCCCAGCATCCTCTACAATATACATCTCATGTACAGTAATGGCCTCTAGGGCATACATGTAAGTCCACGTTACCCGTCCCCGATTCTTTGGAGTTGCGGAAATGGTGAAAAACGATTTTTCTTTGGGGGTAACATGGACTCAAAATACGGATCTTTGTTAAACAACTATCCAACAACCTAACTAGGAGTTTTACCTACTCGGTTAGGGGGTTATACCTTAACTTGAACTCCTTCTCTTCTACTCCTTGTGGTGGTCGGATGGTTCTCTCCTCGTCGTCTCCTTATGCCGAAGATGGATCCACCTGAAAGCTTCTACCTTTGGCTCCAACCTCAATCTAGAGGAAACTAGAACACTTGGTTTGCTAGACCTTGTATACTAGGATGAGTAGAGAAGTGTTTTGGGTTTTATCTCTAAGGAAATGATTCTCAACTCATGAGAGGGAGTTTCCTTGAGCTAGAGAGAGAGCAAGAGGAAGAGGGAGAGCTTGAGGATGAGAGAAAATGAGAATGATAGAATGAGTAAGACTTTTTTTTCACCCTTGCTCTCATAACCCAAAACAATCATAACAAATAATAATAATTGAGTATTATGTGATGGTTGTTATCATATCAAATGGAAATATCATTTCATGCATTAAATGCAATTGTGAACAAACAAGCAAGCAAAGGTCAATGCTAAGGAATGATAGCCATTGTCATGATGATGGTCAACAAGTCCAACCTAGTCAACCGGTCAACTAAGTCAACAAGTCAACAAATTCAACCTTTCAACCCAACCATGGCACAATAATACTTAATTAATATTATCATTAATCATATTTCTTATTCTCATTAGGGTTTAGCAAAAGTCAACAGTCAACAACCCTAATGAGAATCCTCTGCCTCTGTCTCTGTCAACCGTGCATACACATTCGCATCCGCTTTCCGAGGAACACGAATACAAACCAGATAAAACCAATCCCAAAACGTACACTAGGATCTGGCTTAAACCAAAGCCCGCTAGTGATAACTGCCCGGACACTAAACGTGCACAAGTGCACGGATGTGACTGAACCCTGTCGCAAAACCATGCGACCTCTACTCTTTTGCCTAAAGGCGAATAGCTCTCTGTATGGAACTCTAAAGACTCGACACTACGCTAGCAGTGGGTTTAACCACAGACCGCAAGCGGCACTAGCTGTGCGTAACAGCCCCCAGGTAGATGCCGATAAGAAGATGGACGAGGTGAAACCCATCTGAACTCCTACTGAGCCTGAATGTGACAGTCTCCGTACAGTCCGGTCTGTTCGGCTGAGAATATCGCATGGCGGGCCTAGTGGGGAGGTAAACGTGAGTCCCCTAATAGAGGTACAAGTCGTGTCAGAGTGTAGCCCAGAACACCCTGAGATAACACTGGAAACCTACCAGTATATCTCGCTTGCCATGGCCAAGGACTTTGTGTAATGGCTCTCCTAGACACAGCGCGATATCAACCCCCAATACCGGGAAAGACGAATCCTGTCTAACCGTTACTGCCTCCAAGTGCTTCGGGACTGCACCCAACTACTACCTGTTTGCACGACTCCTTTGAGCCATGGTAGGGTAGTAATCAAAGTACAGTGGGAACACACTCGAGGCGAAGTGACAATGTCAAGTCAGCGGAATAAGCTGTACTCATGTCACCTGGGAACTGATAACTGACGATAGGTAAAGTACCAACCAACAGTTCCCGACGAGTCCTGTCCAGTGTACTCGTAACCTAACGAGCACCCGCATACTATCTCAAGTACGACGAACTGACGGCTGTGGGACAGACCGTCTCCCATGCTTGGATGAGAAGCGCATACGCTAATCTACTCCGGAGTATCGATGCCCTGTCTCGATAGTCCTAAGACTAGGGACCTGCATAAGGAGTGTGACTGCCATCACAACGCTGCTAATCAAGCAAAGATCCTAAGGGCTCCACTAATGTGTATAGGTGATATACTAAAAGAAACACATGTACACATTAAAGTAGAAACAAACCAAGTAGCATACTACTATTTTGGGAAAGATTGTCTATACAACTGTGAATATCCCAAGCTTCCATTAAGTAATATACAAACTAGTATGATACAGTAATGGCCTCTAGGGCATATACACTAACAATCTCCCACTTGCACTAAGGCCATGTACTGGCGTATCGAAGACCTATCATCTCGATCAGCTGCCCAAACTGAGTCTGGGGTAAGGCCTTCGTGAATGGATCAGCAGTGTTATCTTCCGTAGCAACTCTCCGAACCTCGATCTCCTGGCGACCCACGATCTCCCTGATCAGGTGATACCGCCTCAAGATGTGTCTGGACTTCTGATGGAACCTGGGTTCCTTCTCTAAAGCTATAGCCCCGTTGTTGTCGCAATACAGAGGTATTGGATAAACAATGGACGGAACCACCTGAAGTTCTGTCAAGAACTTTCTTATCCATACGGCTTCTTTTGCGGCATCTGCAGCAGCGATATATTCCGCTTCCATCGTCGAGTCAGCAACAGTTTCCTGTTTGGAACTCTTCCAACATACCGCCCCTCCATTGAGGGTAAAGACATAACCCGACATGAACTTGGAATCATCCTTGTCACTTTGGAAGCTGGAGTCAACAAAGGCCTCGATCTGGAGGTCTTTTCCGCCATACACCAAGAACATCTCCTTAGTCCTTCTCAGATACTTGAGAATGTTCTTTACCGCTATCCAGTGCTTCTCCTTAGGGTTTGACTGATACCGGATTACCACACTTAGTGCATAAGCTACATCTGGTCTGGTACACAACATCGCATACATTATAGAGCCTACCGCAGAAGCGTAGGGTATAATAGACATGTGATCCCTTTCCAAATCAGTCTTGGGAGACATCTCTTTGGAGAGGGTGATCCCGTGACAAGCCGGTAGATTACCGTGCTTGGAATCTTCCATACTGAATCTTTTCAGTATGGTGTCGATGTACCTGGACTGTGAAAGTCCTAATATCCTCTTGGATCTTGTTGGAGATAGTGCCCTCATAGTCAATTATTGGATCGCAGGTACGTGATTGCAATGATTGCGGAGGACCTATCCCGGTAGCACAGTCTTACTCGAGATGATAGTATGCTATCTGGTTTGCCTTTATCAGTCGTGTACATGTTCAGGTGACTGATTGCATGTTACACTTTGATAGAGCCCTTAGGATCTTGCTTTACTACCAACAGTATGATGGCGATCATATACGTGAGAGTTGGGTAGTTTATATGCATATCCTTAATTGTGGTCCCTAGTCGTGGGAGTTTCGAGACAGGGCATCGATACTCCGGAGTAGACTAGTTGTACAGTCGATACCCCGACGAGGGGCGGTGGCCGGTCTCATAAGCCACTGGTGTCAGTTGGATCACCTAAGATGTATACAGGTACTCATTGGGTTATGAGTACACCGGACAGGACTCGCCGGGAATCTGCTAGTTAGTATTATATCTACCGTCAGATAGCAGTTCCCTGGAGACATGTGTACAGGTTAGTTCATCGACCTGAGGTCGTCATTTGTCTCGTGTGAGTTCCCACTGTGCTTTGATTTCTACCCTACCACGGCTCAAAGGAGTCGTGCAAACAGGTAGCTTTTGGGTACAGTCCCGAGCCATATGGAGGCACGTGAGCGGATCGGCAGGGGATTCGTCTCTCCCGGTATTGGGGGCGAGGTCGTGCTGTGTCTAGGAGAGCCATTACACAAAGTCCATGGCCATGGCAGGAGATTTACTGGTAGGTACTCCAGTAGTATCTCAGGGTGTGATTGGGCTTCACTCCGACACGACTTATACTGCTATTGGGGGTCTGACGTTACTAGCCCCCTAGGCAGATATGCGATACTCATAGACGAACGGACCGGACTGTATATACATTGTCACTGTTAGGCTCAGTAGGGTTTTCCGGATGAGTGTGCTCATCGGCCACCCTTGAGGTCAGTCCATGGGCAGCCGTTATGCATAGCTAGTGCCGCTGACGGTTTGTGGTTAAACCAACTGCCAGGGTACTGACGAGTCATTAGAGTCCCCCACAGGCAGTTTCCCAAGTTCGGGCGAAACGTTGTAGAGGCCGTATGGTTTTATGGCAGGGTTCGGAAAATGCACGTGCGTTTACGCACGTGTCAGTTTTCGGGCAGATGATACTGGTCGGCTTTGGTTTAAGCCGGATCCGAGTATTATATTGAGTAGGTATAATATCTTTGTCTCAGTTGCATTTGTATTCGGTCGTAATACAAATGCGGGTATATTTATACAGTTTCGGGGTTATCCTGAAATTCGTTTCAGGATCACTTTTGGAAGTTGCCAGTTTCCAGTTTTCTATCAGCCGTCTTTTAACATTCGGTTAAAGACGGATTTATCTTTTCTTTTGATATGAGTGAGTCATCATTCTAGAAGCTTCTAGAAGTGATGATGAGGCTAATTGGTGTTGTGTTCTAATTGGTTGCATTTATTACTTGATGAGGTGTTATTAGTGAGTCATTGTTTTCTTTAATGATTCTTGTTTTGGTTAAGATCTTTTGTGAGAAGCTTTTCTCTTATAGTCACCACCTTTGCTCCTACACTCACCCTCCTCATTCTATATATATGATAAGCCTCCTCTCTCTCTCATACACACTCACTTGATGTTTCATTTTAGAGAGAAAAGATTATGATAGGTTTTATCGGTGTATGGAATTTCACAGTCCATTTCATTCCATCACCCGATTCCTTCGGCAACTTCATTAACCGATCGTCCACGGATTTGGACGAAGTGAGACAAAGTCATCTACTCATTCTCTACATCAATCTTGGTCGTCTCTTTTAGCAAACTTGACGATCGAGTTGCCTCGAGTCAGAGGCGGGAGCCCGTTTAAAGAACCGATCATGTGGTGCCACCTCGACGAAGGAATCGGAGATCGACGAGATCAGGAGCAGCCGCAACGGAGCGTGGGATGATGGTTGAAGAACGAAGGACTCGGATCGTTCGGTATAACATTCCTACACTCTTTACAGTTTGTTAGTTTAGCAATAATGGCAGATCCGGGTTAAAGTATACGATAGCGCCAGTTTAAAAGTTTTGTTCCGCATTTTGGCGTCTGTAGACTGCCGGGGCGCTAGCGTAGACTTACAGTGGTATCAGAGCCTCACCATTTTGTTATTCTAACTTGTGCTAACGCGTTTAAAACATCGATCCGACCGGAAATCGAAAACTACAAAATCCTATGCCGACAGTTTCTGTTAAATTTAAATGGTCTCAAAATTTATTTCTGGATGTCTTAAAAATCCGTGCAGGGAATTCTAAGAACCACGACAAAATTTGGAACTGTGATCCCTCCAAGCTGCCGCGGAAGGGCGGCCAAACCCGTGGTTTGGCCGCGCTTCCGCGGCCACGTGGGGAGCACGTGCTCCCAAATTTTGTCAGTGTGTTCAGTGTTGGATTTTGTGATTTTTGGTATATATCAATTGCGCCCAGGTTTTGTTACTGTTCACCAGTAAGCTGTGGGGCCCACTTTTTGATAATTGGTCTTTGGTCGATCGTAATTTAAACACGTTAGTTTACAGTGCTTACATTATATCTCCGACCGGGAATGTCATTTGATCGGTAAACCGCGTCTGATTGCTATAGTTCTTTTAGACGGGTTTGCGAACGTGACATTCGCGTTGATGTTCTGTGTTGTGCTGTGATGTTGCGGATTTGTCGTGTTGGATAGCAGTGTGCAATGGTAGTACAGTTTGAGTTTATATGTACATTTGATATTGCGGGGCGAGCGTCCAACTTGTTGACTGCCGTCACTGCCTGTTGTATAATATTCTTTTGGGGCATGACCAGGTTGCGGTCGATGTACCTATTGTACTATTTTTTCATTACTGTACTAGGTTTTACCCCGCGACGGAGTGCACGGATAGCCGGGTTCGGGAAAGCAACGGGTCCGCATCTCATGGCTTTGAGAGGCAGAGGGTCCCCACTTCAGAATTAGCAGACTATTCGCCGCACTCGCAGGGGGTACAGGTTGACCCAAGGAGGGGTGCTCAATTTACCGGATTCCGTGAAGTGCCGGGTGTTCCATTCACTATGCTGTGGGGACTGCCTCGCTTCAGGTTTTGGCGGGTAACTTGCCGCACCCGTAGGGGTCTAGGTTTCATTGCACAGGCTATCCACACGACAGGGGAACGTCGGGTTTCAGCAGCGGCTCTGTGAAACTCGGGGATCCCAGATATCTGTATTGTTCTGTGATGCTTATTACTTTTCTGTAATGTTTCATATTATCACGCCTGGAGCGATTATGTATATTGGTTTATATACTATTAGATGTTGTATATGTTTTACACCCGCGCTAGTCCAGTCTCCGCTCTGTCGTTAGTTAAGTAACCTAACGGGTGATGACGGGACCCAGTGACGAATGCGGATGGCATATACGTATATTTTATTTTCGTTCTTTTCTGGTGTGATTGAATGATGGGACTGCGTTGATTCTGATCAATGCAAAGTAAAACAAACCTGTATACAGTTGTTGGAACAATTTAAAAAGTGTTGTTACAAAGACGTTTCCTTTTGTTATGCATAGCGGTATTCAGTGGAATATCCAGCACCTCATTCGACGAGGCAAGGGCCGATATCCCTTCACCGGGACCGACCCCTTGGACAGAAGTTTGCGTCAGAGTAATAACTTCACTATAGTCGATTACATGTTGCTTTGCATAGCGGTATTCAGTGGAATATCCTGCACCTCATTCCACGAGGAAAGAGCCGAGATCCCTTTACCGGGAGTGACCTCTTTAGCAAAAGGTTTTCGCCACTATATTTTAAAAAGCTATCAGGTTCCTTCAGCGATATCAAGTTCACTACGCTAAAGGTTTTTCGCCAAAAACCAGCCGTAGCCCTCCGTCACTTCTTTTGGGTATTCAGTAGTATTCAAGCTATATATTTTGACCTAACGCCAAGGCATAGTGTTTGGTAGCTGCTGGGTATTCAATTGTTGCATAGATAGATGAGTTGGTTTGGGACAGCCGTTCTGCCATTTTGACCTAACGCCAAGGGCATGTGCGGGTGGGTTCAAATTAACAAGATAGTGATGGGTAGAACTTGGCATGTGACTTATGACATTTTGACCTAACGCCAAGGTTATAAGAGCATGGGGCAAAAACAATATCAGGAGTTTCTAAAGAAACTGAAACTTGCCGAGTATGCGCATACCTTCTGGAGTATGAGTAACGTGGATGCATTCCATCACGTTATCATGCGATGAGAGTTGGATCCTGATTCCCACTGATGAGTTGGTTTACTCTTCGGGTGATCCCGATTGATTCTTCTTTAGGTTTGGAGGAGAATTTGACAGGACAGTGGGAGGTTTCCGGATTAGATAAAATGATGACCATTCTGATCTAGGTTAGAGTGCACGCAGAATGTTTCTTTTCTCTCTCTCTCTTTGGCAGCGACCTTTGACCGACCCTAGACTATGACTCAGTGACCAGGTTGACCGAACCTTCTTAAAATACTGGCTTTTGGATTGTCTGAGTTGCATAAGTCATTGCCACTCCTTCTTTTACCCTTTGAATTTCTCAGAACACCCGTATTATTACGGATATCCACTTCCATTGGATAGATCCATCGTATGGTTATATACGAACTCGAAGGGACTTCTTCGGGGATGGATCCAGGTTCAGGAGAAATAGAATTGGTTTATTCAGTTGTCTTTTATTATCACCTTCTCTCAGGTTGCGAGAGCTCCTTGGTTTAGGAGAGTACACCTATTACGCTTATTGGATAGTCTTATTCCAAACCATAGGCTGGTGCCGAAAGGTAGGGAATGAAGAAAACCAATTAGCCTAAGTAGGGTGTGCAGAAGGTAATATGTAAAGACAAAATAAAGGGATTAGAAAGAGGGCAAAGTAAATTGCGACTGATATCATTCACGACCAAAACCGCGTACTTCATCGCCACTCCTATTTCACCTTTAAAAGAATAAGGTATTATTCAGTTGTCTTTTATCGTCACCTTCTCTCAGTTGCGAGTACTCCTTGGTTTAGGAGGGTACACCTATTATGCTTACTGGATAGTCTTCTTCCAAACCATAGGCTGGTGCCGAACGGTAGGGAAGGAAGAAAACCATTTAGCCGAACGATGGTGTACAGAAGGTAACGACTAAAGACAAATAAAGGGATTTGGAGAGATGGCAATAAAATATACGGTTGAAGTCATGAATTGGATTATGGAAGAGGCATTGCTATGAATACCAGGATACCCCTACGAAACATTTTCATGTTTCAGTGCATTGTTAAAGGAAAAACTGTTTTTCCCGATTAGACACTTACTCCAAGGGTATGTATTTACCAGGTTTCATTCTCATATCTGTATGGTTTTACAGATGATGAGTGGGAGTAAGATATTGGGAATTAGGTGATCATCCTCATTATATCGGAATTCGTTGTAATTGGTGATATTTGAGGAAATCGCCAGGGTACAGTTTTCCACCTACAACGCACAGGTTATGAGTTGTTCAACTCAGTGGACTTATACAGAGTATTGTATGTTGTCCAAGTGTCCATCAGGACAAAGGGGTAGGTCCTAGTACTATGTTCTATTTACTTATAACTTCTCTAGTATTTAGACGAGTGTTTCGTAGAAATACAAGGTCTAAGTTTTGAGAAGTTGTGGGTATAAGAATAAAGTAGAGAACCAGGTATCACAAGTATCAGGATTCTACAAAGAGATCGAAGATGTAGATTCTTGTGATTGGTATTCAGATGATAGTGATGGTTTTGAGAAATGTGTTTCTCTTTCAGGTTACTCATAATTGGATGGATTCCTAAGTTGAGTAATGCTGATTAGCCTCTTTCCATTAAGTAGATATGCACTGGAGACAGCTGCATGATTCGAATATGGTTCCAATTAAATAAGTGCCAAAGTTTCTATATTGGATATAGAATGGATCGTACCTTAAAAGAAATTAAGGTACGGGGAGTTGTCCAGCTTATGATTAAAACCAGACACTGGATAACTCAGGGCACGTTTCTGTAATGGCTGTTTGTGGGTTGACCATGGTTATGACGAGGGTTGATATTCTACCATTTGGAAGATCAATGGTGATATTGTTCTTGACTCGCCACAGTTTTAGTAAAATGGATCTTTTTCAGAAAACAGTTATGGGAGTATGGTAGAACTGGAAGTGATTCCAGAACCGCGAACGATTACGGAAAATTTAATAGGACCTATACATTCAATCAGGTTTGACATTCCAATAGCCACTCCGCAGGTATGGTAGGTAACCTCATACACCCGAGAGGTACTTCGGTAGGCTCAAGGACGGTGACAGGGAGGTTCTTATCTACCCAGACTTGACACTACTGTTGTTCCAGGATATGAGACCCGGTAGGAGGGTTGTCGTAGTCAGTGGGAGCAGCGGAAGCATGGTGGGCAAGTAGCTTATGTCTATTTATAGACTAGAGCAGTTATAGCGGAGATAGATCATCTAATTTTGATGTGACAGTCATGGGTTTGACTTCAATCAGAATAGGGGATGGATCAGTTAAGAAGGCAGTAGGGTGTGATGTCATGGTATTTTATGACATACACAGAGTAGGAAGTAAAATTCCTATACTACGATCGGTTGTACTGTGGTCGTCACACAGTTGTTTCTCCAGACAGGATATGGATATAATATTTGACATTCTGGTTTCTGGATCTATGGTTTTAGATCTGGATTTGGGTAGTTTCCCAATGTGGGTACTTTGACAGTTATTCTAATGGTTTTTGGAATAGTTGACTGCTAGCATGGTGGTGTACCTGCAGGTGATGGAGTCACCCTCTCTAAAGGTGTCTTACAGACTAAAGGGGAGAGGGATGTGCATGATTGGCAGATCACATGCTTAGGCAATTGAGTCAATCATGAGATGTCAAGTACCACACCAAATGTTGGTTTTGTACTAGATGCAATAAGTTTGTATTAATCCAATCCTGGAGAAACATAAGGAAGCAGTTTTAGAACATAAGTACATGTTCTACGGATTTGATGACGGCAGCCTCCTTCGGGAGACGATTATCATTCCAGGCTTCAAAGGTGACGTGGATGACAGAGTGACTGTCAGAGTTTTAGTTTTTCCCTCTGACGAAGAGGGACAGTATTATGGACAGGTGGTCCAAGAGGATACTGTGGGAAGAAAGGTGCCCGATACTGATTAGGTTCAGTGATCGATTCAGTCTAAGAAGTTTGGATATGGAGTTCATTTATGAACTAAGGTCCCATCAGATATCCAGACATGTTCTAAGACAGGTATTACTCAATTCGGGAGATGGTTTTCTCCGCGAACTTGAGATTAAGAGAGATATAGAAAGATACTTCTAGGAGGATCCACTCACTGAGGCTATTTCTCGAACACAATAGTTTTACAAACGGGCTTTGAGAAACTGATTAGTAGAGGAGTTGGATGTTCGGTTTCACACGGGCTGTGAGTAGTCGACATCGCAATATTAGCCTTGAGTGCAAGTGGAAGATTGTTGGAGATAGTGCCCTCATAGTCAATTATTGGATCGCAGGTACGTGATTGCAATGATTGCGGAGGACCTATCCCGGTAGCACAGTCTTACTCGAGATGATAGTATGCTATCTGGTTTGCCTTTATCAGTCGTGTACATGTTCAGGTGACTGATTGCATGTTACACTTTGATAGAGCCCTTAGGATCTTGCTTTACTACCAACAGTATGATGGTGATCATATACGTGAGAGTTGGGTAGTTTATATGCATATCCTTAATTGTGGTCCCTAGTCGTGGGAGTTTCGAGACAGGGCATCGATACTCCGGAGTAGACTAGTGTGTACAGTCGAGACCCCGACGAGGGGCGGTGGCCGGTCTCACAAGCCACTGGTGTCAGTTGGATCACCTAAGATGTATACAGGTGCTCATTGGGTTATGAGTACACCGGACAGGACTCGCCGGGAATCTGCTAGTTAGTATTATATCTACCGTCAGATAGCAGTTCCCTGGTGACATGTGTACAGGTTAGTTCATCGACCTGAGGTCGTCATTTGTCTCGTGTGAGTTCCCACTGTGCTTTGATTTCTACCCTACCACGGCTCAAAGGAGTCGTGCAAACAGGTAGCTTTTGGGTACAGTCCCGAGCCATATGGAGGCACGTGAGCGGATCGGCAGGGGATTCATCTCTCCCGGTATTGGGGGCGAGGTCGTGCTGTGTCTAGGAGAGCCATTACACAAAGTCCATGGCCATGGCAGGAGATTTACTGGTAGGTACTCCAGTAGTATCTCAGGGTGTGATTGGGCTTCACTCCGACACGACTTATACTGCTATTGGGGGTCTGACGTTACTAGCCCCCTAGGCAGATATGCGATACTCATAGACGAACGGACCGGACTGTATATACATTGTCACTGTTAGGCTCAGTAGGGTTTTCCGGATGAGTGCGCTCATCGGCCACCCTTGAGGTCAGTCCATGGGCAGCCGTTATGCATAGCTAGTGCCGCTGACGGTTTGTGGTTAAACCCACTGCCAGGGTACTGACGAGTCATTAGAGTCCCCCACAGGCAGTTTCCTAAGTTCGGGCGAAACGTTGTAGAGGCCGTATGGTTTTATGGCAGGGTTCGGAAAATGCACGTGCGTTTACGCACGTGTCAGTTTTCGGGCAGATGATACTGGTCGGCTTTGGTTTAAGCCGGATCCGAGTATTATATTGAGTAGGTATAATATCTTTGTCTCAGTTGCATTTGTATTCGGTCGTAATACAAATGCGGGTATATTTATACAGTTTCGGGGTTATCCTGAAATTCGTTTCAGGATCACTTTTGGAAGTTGCCAGTTTCCAGTTTTCTATCAGCCGTCTTTTAACATTCGGTTAAAGACGGATTTATCTTTTCTTCTGATATGAGTGAGTCATCATTCTAGAAGCTTCTAGAAGTGATGATGAGGCTAATTGGTGTTGTGTTCTAATTGGTTGCATTTATTACTTGATGAGGTGTTATTAGTGAGTCATTGTTTTCTTTAATGATTCTTGTTTTGGTTAAGATCTTTTGTGAGAAGCTTTTCTCTTATAGTCACCACCTTTGCTCCTACACTCACCCTCCTCATTCTATATATATGATAAGCCTCCTCTCTCTCTCATACACACTCACTTGATGTTTCATTTTAGAGAGAAAAGATTATGATAGGTTTTATCGGTGTATGGAATTTCACAGTCCATTTCATTCCATCACCCGATTCCTTCGGCAACTTCATTAACCGATCGTCCACGGATTTGGACGAAGTGAGACAAAGTCATCTACTCATTCTCTACATCAATCTTGGTCGTCTCTTTTAGCAAACTTGACGATCGAGTTGCCTCGAGTCAGAGGCGGGAGCCCGTTTAAAGAACCGATCATGTGGTGCCACCTCGACGAAGGAATCGGAGATCGACGAGATCAGGAGCAGCCGCAACGGAGCGTGGGATGATGGTTGAAGAACGAAGGACTCGGATCGTTCGGTATAACATTCCTACACTCTTTACAGTTTGTTAGTTTAGCAATAATGGCAGATCCGGGTTAAAGTATACGATAGCGCCAGTTTAAAAGTTTTGTTCCGCATTTTGGCGTCTGTAGACTGCCGGGGCGCTAGCGTAAACTTACAGATCTGTCACGATAGATCCGGATCCCCAGAATGTAAGAGGCATCCCCCAGGTCTTTCATGGAGAACCTGTGTGACAAGAACCCCTTGACAGATTGTAGCATAGGAATGTCATTTCCTATCAAAAGAATGTCATCCACGTATAAAACGAGGAATACGACAGTTCGTGCTACAAATCTATTATAGATGCATGGTTCATCTGGATTTTTGATAAAGCCAAATTCTTTTACCGTCTCATCAAAACAGATGTTCCAACTCCGCGATGCCTGCTTTAGTCCATAAATGGACTTAAGCAACTTGCACACCTTTCCGCTGCTCCCACTCTGAATGAAACCCTCTGGCTGGTCCATATAGACACACTCCTCTAAATTTCCATTTAGAAAAGTGGTCTTTACGTCCATCTGCCAAATCTTATAATCCTGGAAGGCAACAATGGCAAGAAGGATCCGAATGGATTTCAGCATAGCCACTGGAGAAAAGGTTTCGTCATAGTCCAAACCAGGTCTTTGACGAAAACCCTTTGCAACAAGTCTAGCCTTATAGGTCTCAACCTGTCCATCTACACCAATCTTCCTCTTGAAGATCCACTTGCATCCTACGGGTTTTACCCCATCTGGAGCAACGTCCAACGTCCATACTTTGTTGGTGTACATGGACTCCATTTCGGTCCGCATTGCATCCAGCCATTTTACCTTGTCAACGCTCTGAATGGCCTGCTGGAAGCTAGTCGGCTCATCATAATCAATGATGCAATCCTCTCTATCCCCGTCTATGAGAAAACCGTAGTATCTCTCGGGCGGATGAGACTGCCTACTACTCATGCGGAGCGGCGTAGGAATGTCTTGTTCTTTTGAACCCTCTGGTTCTACTAAGCTTTCAGTAATAGTCTGTGGTTCTCGAATTTCTTCCAGTTCTATTGCGCTCCAACTTATTTCCTTTTCTAAGAACTGGTGTTCCAGAAAGTGGGCATTACGAGAAACAAAGACCTTTTGTTCCTCTGTGTAATAGAAGAGATACCCCCTGGAGTTCTTTGGGTATCCCACAAACTTGCACAATACTGAGCGTGCCTCGAGTTTGTCCGCATGCTGCTTTTTGACAAAAGCTGGACATCCCCAGATCTTCAGATATTGAAAAAAGGGTTTCTTCCCACTCCATATCTCATATGGTGTGGTAGGCACAGTCTTAGTTGGGACTCGGTTCAAAAGGTATGCAGCTGATTCTAGCGCATATCCCCAGAATGATCACGGCAACTCAGTGTTACTCATCATGGACCGTACCATATCCAATAGGGTTCGGTTCTGTCTCTCCGATACACCGTTATGTTGCGGAGTGTACGGAGGAGTAAGCTGAGAGAGAATTCCATTATCTTTTAAGTAATCCTGGAACTCGGCACTTAAGTATTCACCACCTCTATCAGATCTCAGTGTCTTGATACTTTTGCCTGTTTGTTTTTCTACTTCATTCTTATATTCCTGGAATTTTCCAAAGGCTTCGGATTTATGTTTCATTAAGAAGACATATCTGTACCTTGAAAAGTCATCCGTAAAAGTAATGAAGTAAGAATAACCGCTTCGCGCATGCGTAGACATTGGACCGCACAAGTCGCTGTGTACGAGTCCCAAGAGCTCGCTCGCTCTTACTCCGTGTCCAGTGAACGGAGTCTTGTTCATCACAGAAAACTGCATTTTATACCACCTATTCTTATGCTCGTTTGTTTATAGGCAGGTGCTTTTAATCCGTGTTTGCTACATATTTACAGGCTACATGTTCCTAGGCCAAAATAACGCAAATGATACAAAATCTCTACTGTTACGCCAAAATCCAGGACATCTGTTGCCAGCAGAAAAAAGCCGGGTTCCGATCATCCGTATCCGTCCAGTGCCGCGTACCTGTTCCAGAGACAAGACAAATGACAGTGGTCATTCATGTCTCAGACAAGCACAAAGCACGAGAGGGACAAGCACAGAGCACGAGAGGGTATGGTGCATTCAATGCATAAAGTGTTGATGTGATTCAAAAATTCAAAAATTCAAACTTCCCTCCAAATTTTGGATGCATTCAAATTCAAATTAAAGGAAAGGTCTCTTTCTTTGCCTATAAAAGCAAACCATGGGCAAAGGAGAAGGGAGTCCAATTTTGCCATACATTGTATCATTCTTTTGCTTAGTTTCCCCTTGAGATCCTTGCCTTCTCTTGATCTTTCAACCTCTTCATTGAACTTGAAGGTTTAAGGGTTGGTTATTGATCTCAAGGGTTGTATTTTCATATGGAATCAATAAAGCTCTTCTCTTTTTTGTGCCTTCATTCACCATGAGTTCTTTGCCTCTTCTTGATCTTGCAACCTCTTCATTGAGATTGCAAGTTTAAGATTTGGTTATTGAACCCATGTCTTGTTTTGGGTTCCATGGTTCTTAGTATTCTCTTTCTTGCATTTTTCATTCTTGTCTTTTATTACTTGCAAATTATTACCATGCACTTTAATTACTTGCTTGTAATATTTTCTTTTCTTTGTTTATCTTTTCTTTTGCTCTTTTTGGTTTGTTTTGTGAATGGTTGTTAATATGGTGTTGTTAGGAAGAAATACGATATTGTAAGTTAACGTTTCGTTCCTCATTTCCTTTTCCCGTTATTTTCCTTTGAACTCCGCCCAAACGTTACGCAAGCGCTCCGTTAGGCACCCTACCCTACCAAGGTAACGGTGATTCCTAACCGCGACCGGTTGCGTTCGGTTTGGCCGGAGGCGAAAGCAAGAGACAAGAACGGAAGGACAAGGGTAAATAAGCCGGATTCCACGAATACCGCGCTTAAATCCCCTAATCCACGTTGTTGTCGATTGCTCTAGCTTCAATTGGTCAAGACTCGGCTCAAAGGTTTTGAGTGCGGATTTCCTTAGCTTACACTTTCGTATCTTTTCTCAACAACTTTATACTTGCATATAAAACACATAGGTTAGTCTGAACAAACACATACAAATTCTTTATTGACTCGTCTAAAACAAGAAAGGACATACAACCATCTCCCTGTGGATCGACCCGCGCTCAACCGGCTAGCTGCAAAACGACACCGTCCTGATCGCGGTTATAACTTTAGAACTCTTAAAACTCGACACGCCAAAAGCGTGCGATCAAGTCTTTGTCATCTTTCCTTTGAGACAGGATTAACAAGTTGCATATGATTGATATTCGAACGGATCCAAATATCCTTCTGTATGTAACTTCGTCAACCTTCTCTCATTGATGTGACCCAGTCTACAATGCCATAAGAAGCTTGATTTGTTTCCGGAGACTTTCTTTTGTGTGTATTCTGGACATTGAAAATCTGTGGTTGGTTTAATACGTATATACCATTGTTTAATGTACCTGACCCAATCAAAACTTGATTAAGGTGAATGTTTACAGCATTACTTACAAATGCAAATTCATAACCTTCTTTAGATAGTAAAGATACAGATATGATATTACAAGTTGCATTGGGTACAAAATAACAATCATGCAAAACCAAAACGTATCCATCTGACAATCCCAGGTGATAATCCCCCACGGACTCAGCATCCATGCCAGCTCCGTTTGCAACTCCGAGGGTCATATCACCTACCTTTAAAACCCTACGCTTTCTCAGTGCCTGCAACGAATTACAGATATGAGATCCTGATCCGGTATCCAATACCCAGGAAGTAGAGTTTATTGATAGACAGTTTTCAATAACATACACACCTGAATTATTGGATCACAGGCACGTGATTGCAATGATTGAGGGAGGACCTATCCCGGTAGGACAGTCTTACTCGAGATGATAGTTTGCTATCTGGTTTACCTTTATCATCGTGTACTGTTTTAGGTGACCTGACATGTCGCTATTGCACGTTGATAGAGCCCCTAGGATTCTTGCTTGACTGCCAGCAGTATGAGGGCGATCATATAAGTGAGAGCTGGAGTCTATAAGCACATCCTTAAAAGGTCCCTAGTCGTGGGAGTTTCGAGACAGGGCATCGATTCTCCAGAGTAGACTAGTGTATACAGTCAAGACCCCGACGAGGGGCGGTGGCTGGTCTCACAAGCCACTGGTGTCAGTTGGTTCACCTAAGATGTATACAGGTGCTCATTGGGTTATGAGTACCCCGGACAGGACTCGCCGGGAACATGCTAGTTGGTCTTATACCTGACGTCAGATAGCAGTTCCCAGGTGACATGTGTACAAGTTAGTTCATCGACCTGGGGATCGTCATTTGTCTCGTGTGAGTTCCCACTGTGCTTTGATTACTACCCTACCACGGCTCAAAGGAGTCGTGCAAACAGGTTTTAGTTGGGTACAGTCCCGAGCCACATGGAGGCAGTGAGCGGATCTTCGGGGGTTTCGTCTCTCCCGGTATTGGGGGTGAGGTCGCGCTGTGTCTAGGAGAGCCATTACACGAAGACCTTGGCCAAGGCAGGAGATTTACTGGTAGGTATTCCAGTAGTATCTCAGGGTGTTCTGGGCTACACTCCGACACGACTTGTACCGCTTTTGGGGGTCTGACTTTTACCAACCCCCTAGGCCCGACATGCGATGCTCATAGACGAACGGACCGGACTGTACGGATATTGTCACTGACAGGCTCAGTAGGGTGTAAGGATGAGTTCGCTCATCGACGTCCCTTTTAGTCAATAGCTGGTGGCCCGTTATGTATTGGCATATACCTCTGACGTGCTAGTGGTTAAATCCACAGCCATAGTATTGACGAGTCTTTAGAGTCCACCACACTTTCAGTTACTCAAGCTTTCGGGCGAAACGCTGTAGAGGCCGTATGGAGATATGGCAGGGTCCGATCAGATACGTGCGGTATTGCACGGATCAGGATCGGACAGTTTTGTACTAGTGGCCGTATGGTTATATGGCAGCGTTAGATCAGATACGTGCGGTATTGCACGGATCAGGATCGGACGGATATTACTAGCCGGCTTTGGTTTAAGCCGGATCCTAGTATAGTACAGTGTAGATTTTGTCTCACTGCATTTGTATCCGGACGGAATACAGATGCGGGTGTGTATGCACAGTATGGGGGTTTTCCTGTAATTTATTACGGGACCAGTTTTCTGGAGTTGCCAGTTTGCTTTCCGTTCCGGCCGGTTCTCCTTTGTCCTTTCCCAGCCGGACTTTTCCGATGGAGGGGGTTATTTGCAATTGTGCAAATAACATTTATGGAGGGGTCTTCTTGCACTTGTATTCATTATGATAAGCATCTTTGCTTTATCATCCATGTTGTGCATTAAATGAGATTAGAAAGGTTATGGGTTTGATGTGATAAAAAGCATGGTTGATGTTTTCTTGTTTTATGATATGGTCACCACTTATGGTTCCTACACTCACCTCCCTCTTGCCTCATATTGTTTTCCTCCACCATTTCTAAAGAGGAGAGATCATTATTCATGGTTAAGAAAAGAAAGAGAGAAGAAGAAAAGAGAAGAAAATGAGAGAGCTTCATCTTCATCTTTGAGAGAGTAGCATTCATTCATCTCATTTTTGATACAAGGAAAAATGAAAGCACCATTTTTCATACCTTCATTCATCCATCTTCAAAAGGCAACAAACCCCAAAGAGACAAAGCACTACACTTCCTACAGCACATCTTGAGCATGTCGAGTTGCCGGCTTCATGCCCGAGTTGCCTCGGTATAGAGGCGGGAGCCCGTAAAAGATGCAGGCGACGTGGTGCCCTTTCGGCGAGGAGGCGACGACCGGAGATCCCGCGAGGAGATCGGAGTGGAGATGAAGACCGGAGGACTCGGATCAGTCGGTATATCTCTAACTCATTCTCTTGTTAGCTTAGACTAGTTTAATGGCATGATCCGGGGTTTAGTGCGCGGTGGTGCCGGTTTGCTAAGTCCGCAAAAATTAAAGTTTATCACCGTTTCCGTGTCTGGCCGTCGGATTGACGGCCGGGGCGCCGCCGTGCACTTACAGTGGTATCAGAGCCTCGCCATTAACTTCGTCTAGCTTCGTTTGATGTGTTTTGCATTTCCGATCGACCAAAATTCCAAAACTTGCATTTTTGTTCACATCAGTTTCTGTTGAAATATTTTGGTCTCGAAAAATTTTTCAGGTTGTAAAATATTGATGTACTGGAAATTATAAGAACTCTGTAAAATTTCGATGAAGTGAATCCACAGTTGGACCGCGGAAGCGCCGCACAACCCCCCATTCCGCCGCCCTTCCGCCGCACACTGTGGAGATCACTGCACCAATTTTTTACAGAGGCTTTCTGGGCTTAAAATATTGGTTTTGGAATATTAAAATTGGGCCCAGGTTTTCTGTGAGTGCTACAGTTTTGATTGGGGGCCCACTTGTTAATTTTTGGTCAATCGGAAAATTATAAACACATTTTTCACAGTATTTACATTATATCTGCGACCGTGAATGTCACTCGATCGGTAAATCCGGTCTAACTGCTATAGCTCGGTTAGACGGATTTGCGAACGTGATTTTCACGTTGATGTTCTATGTATTTGCTGTGATGTTGCGGATCGGTCGTGGGGATAGCCTGGATGCAATGCTAGTACAGTGCTGTTGTATTATGTACATTTGATATTGCGGGGCGAGCGTCCAACATGTGGACTGCCGTCACTGCCTGATTGTATTATTCTTTTGGGGCACGACCTGGTTGCGGTCGATGTACCCGTTGTATGTATATTTTACTTTCTGTACTAGGATTACCCCACGGAGGAGTGCACGGATAGCCGGGTTCTGGAGGGCAACAAGCCTGCATCTCATGGCATTGAGACGGAGGGGGCTTCACTCTGGGATTGGCGGGCTATTCGCCGCACTCGTAGGGGGTACAGGTTGACCCAGGAGGGGTGCCCAAGTTGCCGGATTCCGTGGAGTGCTGGGTGGTCCATTCACGAAGATGAAGGGGGCTGCCTCGCTTCAGGTTTTGGCGGGTGACTTGCCGCGCCCGTAGGGGTCTAGGATTTCATTGCACAGGCTATCCACACGACCAGGGGAACGTCGGGTTTCAGTAGTGGCTCTGTGAAACCCGGGGATCCCAGATATCTGTATTGTTCTGTGATGCTGTACATTTCTGTGATGTTGCATTTCTTTTCACGCCTTGAGCGAAATATAATATATTGGTATATATATTAGTAGATGTTGTATATGTTTTTCACCCGCGCTAGTCCAGTCCCCGCTCTGCCGTTAGTAAGCTAACCTAACGGGTGATGACGGGACCCAGTGGCGAATGCGGATGGCATATACGTACGTCAGTATATTTTCGTTCTTTGTGGTGTGATTAATTGATTGGACTGCGTTGATTCGGATCAATGCAAGTTAAACAAACCTATTCTGATGTTGTTGGAACACTTTTCAAAAAGCTGTTATTGCAAGGACGTTCACTTTTGTTTTGCATCGTGGTATTCATTTGGAATATCCTGCTCCTCAGTCGACGAGGCAAGGGCCGAGATCCCTTCACCGGGAGTGACCCCTTGGACAGAAGTTTGCGTCAGGGCATTAACTTCACTATAGCCGATTACTTTTGCTTTGCATCGTGGTATTCAGTTGGAATATCCTGCACCCCATTCTACGGGGAAAGAGCCGAGATCCCTTCACCGGGAGTGACCTCTTTAGTAAAGGTTTTCGTCACTATATTTTCTAAAAAGCTATCCGTTCCTTCAACGAGATCAAGTTCATTATGTTAAAGGTTTTCGCCAGAAATCATTCGTAGCCCTCCGTCGTTTCATATGGGTAGTCAATAGTATTCAAGCTGTGTATGTTGGCCAAAGTCAAGGCACAGTGATTGGTAGCTATTAGGGTATTCATATGCAGCATAGATAGATGCGTTGGTTTGGGACAGTCGTACTGCCATTTTGGCCAAAGTCAAGGGTATGTACGGGTGGGTTCAAATTAACCTGGAGAATGACGGGTAGAACTTGACATGTGACTTATGATATGTTGGCCAAAGTCAAGGTCATAAGAGCATGGGGCAGAAATTACATCGGGAGTTTCAAAAGAACTGAAACTTTCCAGGTATGCGCATACCTTCTGGAGTGTGGTACCGTGAGCGGATTCCGTCACGTTATCATGCGATGAGAGTTGGATCCCGATTCCCACTGATGAGTTGGTTTACTCCTCGGGTGACCCCGACTAATTCTTCTTTCAGGTTTGGAGGAGAATTTGAGGTACAGTGGGAGGTTTCCTGATTAGAAAAAGTGATAACCATTCTGATCTAGGATAGAGTGCACGCTGAGTGTTTCTTTTCTCTCTCTCTCTGGCAGCGACCATTGACCCGACCCTAAGACTATGACTCAGTGACCAAGTTGACCGAACCTTCTTAACACTGGCTTTTGGATTGTCAGAGTTGCAGACCTCATTGCCACTCCTACTTTTACCCTTTTCTCCAGGACACCCCGTATTACTGCGAACGTCCACTTCCATTGGACTAAACCATCGTATGGTTAGATAAGAACTCGAAGGAATTCGAGGATGGTTTCTAGTTCTGGAGAAAACGGATAGGATTATTCAGTTGTCTTTTCTTTTCACCCTCTCTCAGAATGCGAGTACTCCTTGGTTTAGGAGTAGTACACCTATTACGCAAATTGGATAGTCTTCTTCCAAACCATAGGCTGGTGCCGACCGGTAGGGAATGAAGAAAACCATTTAGCCTAAACGGTGTACAGAAGGTATTAAGTTCAGACAAAGCAAGGGATTAGTAAGAGGGCAAAGTAAAATGCGACTGATATTCACGACCAAACCAAGTATTTCTTCGCCAATCCTAAAATCACCTTTGTATTTCTCCAGGACACTCCGTATCACTACGAAGATCCACAGTTTATTGGATACTCCATCGTATGGTTATATACGAACTCGAAAGGAACTTGTTCCAGTTCGGGGATGGATTCTGGTCCAGGAGAAATAGGAATATGGTTTATTCGGTTGTCTTTTATCTTCACCTTCTCTCGTATTGCGAGTGCTCCTAGGATTAGGACAGTACACCCATTATGCTTATTGGATAGTCTTCTTCCAAACCATAGGCTGGTGCCGAACGGTAGGGAAGGAAGAAAACCATTTGGCCTAACGGGTGTGCAGAAGGTAATGACTAAAGACATATAAAGGGATTTGGAGAGGTGGCAAAGAATTATACGGTTATAGTTGTGAATCTGAATAATGGTAGGGGCATTACTAGGAATACCTGGATACCCCATCGAAACATTTCAATGTTTCAGGTTCACTGTGTACTGTTAAAAGAAAACTGATTTCCCAATTAGACACTTGCTCCAGGGTATGTATTTACTAGGTATGATTCTCACATCTGTATGGTTTTACAGATGATGAGTGGGAGTAAGTTATTGGGAATTATGTGACCATCCTCATTATATCGGGATTCGTTGTAATCGGTGATATTTGAGGAGATCACCTGGGCTGTTTGCCGGTCGGCAAATATTTGGTTTTGAATATCCGCTGTTGTGCACCAATTTCAAATTGATATATCTGTACGTCTATTTTCATAGAGTGAGATATACCTTTTGGTATTATGTCGATGACATTTACCTATATCAGTGGATGGTTAGGTAAGGAGCATTAAACAGCGGTGTAATTCTTCTTAACCATAAGTACAGTTTTCGACCTACGACGCACAGTGAAGGAGTTGTTAGACTCAGCGGACTCATACAGAGTATTGTATGTTGTCCAGTGTCCATTAGGACAGAGGGGTTGGTCCTCATACTATATTCTGTTTACTTTTAACTTCTCTAGTTCTTAGACATGTGTTTCGTAGAAACACAGGGTCTGAGTTTTGAGGAGTTATAGGTATTTGAATAGAGTAGAGAACCAGGTATAGCAAGTATCGGGATTCTTCAAAGTGATCGAAGATGTAGATACTTGTGTATGGTATTCAGTTGATAGTGATGATTAAGAGAACTTGCTTCTCTTTCGGGTTACTCATAATTGGAAGTATTCCTAAGTTGAGTAACGCTGATCGGCCTCTCTCCATTTAGTTGACATGCACTGGAGACAGCTGCATGATTTGAATCTGGTTCAATTAAATCAGTGCCTCTGGTTCTATATTGGATATAGAACAGTTCATATCTTAACGATGTTAAGGTACGGGGAGTTGTCCGGCTTATGATTAAAACCAGACTCTGGATAACTCAAGGCACGTTTCTGTAATGGCTGTTTGTGGGTTGGCCCAGGCTATGACGAGGGTTGATTTTCTACCATCTGGCAGATCAATAGTAATATTGTTCTAGACTCGCCACAGTTTTAATAAAAATGGATTTTTTCAAAAACAGTAGTGGGAGTATGGTAGAACTGGAAGTGATTCCAGAACCGCAAACGATTACTGATGATTTGATAAGGAACCTAAAGATTCAATCTAGTTTGACATTCCATTGGCCACTCCGCAGATAAGGTGGGTAACATCAGGCACCCGAGAGGTACTCCGGTAGCCTCAAGGACGGTGACAGGGAAGTTCTTGTTTACCCACACTTGCCATTGTTGTTGTTCCAGGCTGCGAGACCCGGCAGGAGGATGAGTATAGCGTCGTTCTAAACTTGCTTTAGAAGTGCATGTCTATATGACTCTGCCAGAGGGTTGTCGTAGTCAGTGGAAGCAGCGGAAGCATTGGTGGACATCAGGCTTATGTCTATTTATAGACTAAAGCAGATATAGTGGAGATAGATCATCTATTTCTGATGTGACAGTCATAGTTTTGACGTCATCAGAATAGGGGATGGATCTGTTAAGAAGGTAGTAGGAAGTGACATTCCTATACTACGATCGGTTATACTTTGGTCGTCACACAGTGGTTTCTCCACAAAGGACTTGGACATTATATCAGACATACTGGTTACTAGATCTATGGTTTTTAGATCTAGATTTGGGTGGTTTCCCAATCTGGGTACTTAGACAGCATTCTAAGAGTATTTAGAATGGACGACTCCTGGCACGGTAGTATACCTGCAGGTAATGGAGTCACCCTCTCTAAAGGTGTCTTATAGACTAAAGTAGAGAGGGATGTGCATGATTGGAAGATCACTTGCTTAGGCAATTGATTCAATCATGAGATGTCAAGTACCACACCAGATGTTGTTCTTGCACTAGATGCAATAAGTTGATATTGATCCAATCCTGGAGGAACAGTCGAAAGCAGTTTTAGAACATAAGTGGATGTTCTAAGGATATGATAACGACAGTCTCATTCGGGAGGCAGTTATCACTCCAGGCTTCCAAGGTGACATGGACGACAGGGTGATCGTCAGAGTTATAGTTATCTTTCTGACGAGGGGCAGTATTTTGGACAGGTGGTCCAAGGCAATACTGAGGGTGGCATGGCGCAGGATACTGATTAAGTTCAGTTGACGATACAGTCTAAGAAGTTTGGATTTGGAGTTCATTTATGAGCTCGGTCCCATCAGACATCCAGACATTCTAAGACAGGTATTGCTCATTTCGGGAGATGGTTTTCTCCGCGAACTTGAGATATAGAGAGACATAGAAAGAAACTTCATGGCGGATCCACTCACTGAGGCTATTCCTCGAACGCAATAGTTTCACAAACGGATTTTGTGAGACTGACAAGTAGAGGAGTTGGGTGTTCGGTATCACACGGGCTGTGAGTATGCGACATCGCAATAATTAGCCTTGAGTGCAAGTGGGAGATTGTTGGAGATAGTGCCCTCAGAGTCAATTATTGGATCACAGGCACGTGATTGCAATGATTGAGGGAGGACCTATCCCGGTAGGACAGTCTTACTCGAGATGATAGTTTGCTATCTGGTTTACCTTTATCATCGTGTACTGTTTTAGGTGACCTGACATGTCTCTATTGCACGTTGATAGAGCCCCTAGGATTCTTGCTTGACTGCCAGCAGTATGAGGGCGATCATATAAGTGAGAGCTGGAGTCTATAAGCACATCCTTAAAAGGTCCCTAGTCGTGGGAGTTTCGAGACAGGGCATCGATTCTCCAGAGTAGACTAGTGTATACAGTCGAGACCCCGACGAGGGGCGGTGGCTGATCTGGTGTCAGTTGGTTCACCTAAGATGTATACAGGTGCTCATTGGGTTATGAGTACACCGGACAGGACTCGCCGGGAACATGCTAGTTGGTCTTATACCTGACGTCAGATAGCAGTTCCCAGGTGACATGTGTACAGGTTAGTTCCTCGACCTGGGGATCATCATTTGTCTCGTGTGAGTTCCCACTGTGCTTTGATTACTACCCTACCACGGCTCAAAGGAGTCATGCAAACAGGTTTTAGTTGGGTACAGTCCCGAGCCACATGGAGGCAGTGAGCGGATCTTCGGGGGTTTCGTCTCTCCCGGTATTGGGGGTGAGGTCGCGCTGTGTCTAGGAGAGCCATTACACGAAGACCTTGGCCAAGGCAGGAGATTTACTGGTAGGTATTCCAGTAGTATCTCAGGGTGTTCTGGGCTACACTCCGACACGACTTGTACCGCTTTTGGGGGTCTGACTTTTACCAACCCCCTAGGCCCGACATGCGATGCTCATAGACAAACGGACCGGACTGTACGGATATTGTCACTGACAGGCTCAGTAGGGTGTAAGGATGAGTTCGCTCATCGACGTCCCTTTTAGTCAATAGCTGGTGGCCCGTTACGTATTGGCATATACCTCTGACGTGCTAGTGGTTAAATCCACAGCCATAGTATTGACGAGTCTTTAGAGTCCACCACACTTTCAGTTACTCAAGCTTTCGGGCGAAACGCTGTAGAGGCCGTATGGAGATATGGCAGGGTCCGATCAGATACGTGCGGTATTGCACGGATCAGGATCGGACAGTTTTGTACTAGTGGCCGTATGGTTATATGGCAGCGTTCGATCAGATACGTGCGGTATTGCACGGATCAGGATCGGACGGATATTACTAGCCGGCTTTGGTTTAAGCCGGATCCTAGTATAGTACAGTGTAGATTTTGTCTCACTGCATTTGTATCCGGACGGAATACAGATGCGGGTGTGTATGCACAGTATGGGGGTTTTCCTGTAATTTATTACGGGACCAGTTTTCTGGAGTTGCCAGTTTGCTTTCCGTTCCGGCCGGTTCTCCTTTGTTCTTTCCCGGCCGGACTTTTCCGATGGAGGGGGTTATTTGCAATTGTGCAAATAACATTTGTGGAGGGGTCTTCTTTCACTTGTATTCATTATGATAAGCATCTTTGCTTTATCATCCATGTTGTGCATTAAATGAGATTAGAAAGGTTATGGGTTTGATGTGATAAAAAGCATGGTTGATGTTTTCTTGTTTTATGATATGGTCACCACTTATGCTTCCTACACTCACCTCCCTCTTGCCTCATATTGTTTTCCTCCACCATTTCTAAAGAGGAGAGATCATTATTCATGGTTAAGAAAAGAAGGAGAGAAGAAGAAAAGAGAAGAAAATGAGAGAGCTTCATCTTCATCTTTGAGAGAGTAGCATTCATTCATCTCATTTTTGATACAAGGAAAAATGAAAGCACCATTTTTCATACCTTCATTCATCCATCTTCAAAAGGCAACAAACCCCAAAGAGACAAAGCACTACACTTCCTACAGCACATCTTGAGCATGTCGAGTTGCCGGCTTCATGCCCGAGTTGCCTCGGTATAGAGGCGGGAGCCCGTAAAAGATGCAGGCGACGTGGTGCCCTTTCGGCGAGGAGGCGACGACCGGAGATCCCGCGAGGAGATCGGAGTGGAGATGAAGACCGGAGGACTCGGATCAGTCGGTATATCTCTAACTCATTCTCTTGTTAGCTTAGACTAGTTTAATGGCATGATCCGGGGTTTAGTGCGCGGTGGTGCCGGTTTGCTAAGTCCGCAAAAATTAAAGTTTATCACCGTTTCCGCGTTTGGCCGTCGGATTGACGGCCGGGGCGCCGCCGTGCACTTACAGTTTGGTCGCTGCAATTAGGAGAGAGAGAAGAAACACTTTAGCATGATGCTCTTGCAAGTTTAGAGTGATTTTTAGTTTGTCTAAACAGGATGGCTCCCACTGTCTCTCGAATCCCTTCTCAAACCAAAAAGGAAGAATTAGTCGGGATCAATCTCACCGTACAATACTTGCTTAACCGTTCAGCCAGGCCATTGTCGGTTTTCGAGGGAGGTTTTCCAACGCTTTCGCGAAGTTCCTTAATTAAATAACCTCTTTTCCCTGTGGGCGTAGCCCCGCTAACACCTTTCTAGACACCTACTTGGTTTATAGCATTGATCGTTAAGTGAGAAAGTTCCGGAGGAGTAGCATATACTCACAATAGGATCGGGATCCAAATATCATCGCGTGACAAAACTGAAGGAATCCTACCAGAATCATCACACTCCAAATGGTATGCAGCGCTAGCAAGTTTCAGTTTCTTTTGAAACTCCCGATGTGGATTTTTGCCCCATGCTCTTATGACCTTGGCGTGAGGTCAAAATGTCATAAGTCACATGTCAAGTTCTACCCATCATTATCCAGGTTAATTTGAACCCACCCGTACCTACCCTTGACGTGGGCCAAAATGGCAGTACGACTGTCTCAAACCAACGTATTCTATCTATGCAACAGATAAATATCTGGCAGCTACCAATCACTATGCCTTGGTATGAGGTCAAAATACATAGCTTGAATACTACCGAATATTTAACTGAAATGATGGAGGGCTACGAATGGTTTTGGCGAAACCGTGAACGTAGTGAACTTGATATAATCGATGGAACGAGATAGCTTTTAAAAGGAGTGGTTCAAGCTCCGCATTTAAAAGTTAGTTTTTAAAAGAACCGAGTGGTTTTTAAAGTGTTCCAACGACTTTTACTTTGGTTTATTTTCTTGCATTAATTTAATGCGTCCCATATTTTAATCCTACCATTGCAGAAAATAACGAAAATATGATGTACGCTTATGCCATCCGCATTCGCCACGGGGCCCCGTCATTACCCGTTAGGTTACTTAACTAACGACAGAGCAGGGGCTGGACTAGCGCGGATGCAAAACATAAGCAACGCCTAAATAGATATCATATATAGATATATACATTTGTCACATGCAATGATAGCCATTCCAGATCCCAGATGAACACATTGGATATACTAGGAATCCGCATTCCGTACGAGCCTGTAACGAAGAGCGGATTACACGGTCGCGATGAATAGCCAAGACCCCACCCTAGACCCCTACGGGTACGGCAAACTACCTGCCAAGTACCCGAAGCGAAGTAACCTCCCTCAACACCATGAGTAGGCCACTCGGCACTTCGAGGTACCCGGTAGTTTATGCACCCTACCTTGGGTCTATCCTAGGAGCAAAAACAGTAAAAGAAATTATACAATGACGGCTACAACCCCATCCCGGTTGTGCGGCCATATAAATAATATTACATCAATTACAAATTACATGAATTGAAAGAAAAAGAAAACTCTCATCTCACAACCCCCCGGCTATTCATCCGCGACAATCCAATGAATTCATATACACATACCATCAACATTACAGATCACAGATATGTATAACCCCCACTAATCGACATATAGCGATTAGCAGACGTTCAATACATATATCACATCACAGATATAAACCCGTTAGCTAAAGTCTTTAGAAGTTCGATCAAAATACAGATTTTTAAACCCCAAAAACAAATTTTGCTTTCTGGAAAATCTGGGAAGAAAAATCATATTCCAAAAATCCCAAAATACCCCTATAAGAACACTGCAGGAAAATGGACCCACAACCGAGTTAACTCGGCCGCGGATCCACGGCAGGAGCAAGCTCTTGGCGCGGTTCCGCAGCGCGTTGACCGAGTTAGTGGACCAATTTTCTCCAGTGTTCTTTAAAAAGCCTGAGCCGATTTTTAGTGTAAGATTAATTAATTTTTGAACAGGAAAAAAAATCGGCAGAAAGCTTACATTTCGGGCGTGTTTTGTGATTTTTTCTCCGATCGAACTTCTAGTTACTTTGCTAACATTTTAGATAGTGTTTAACTAGGCTCTGATACCACTGTAAGTCCACGTTACCCGTCCCCGGTTCTTTGGGGTTGCGGAAATGGTAAAAAACGATTTTTCTTTGGGGGTAACATGGACTCAAAATACGGATCTTTGTTAAACAACTATCTAACAACTTAACTAGGAGTTTTACCTACTCGGTTAGGGGGTTATACCTTAACTTGAACTCCTTCTCTTCGACTCCTTGTAGTGGTCGGATGGTTCTCTCCTCGTCGTCTCCTTGTGCCGAAGATGGATCCACCTGAAAGCTTCTACCTTTGGCTCCAACCTCAATCTAGAGGAAACTAGAACACTTGGTTTGCTGGACCTTGTATACTAGGATGAGTAGAGAAGTGTTTTGGGTTTTATCTCTAAGGAAATGGTTCTCAACTCATGAGAGGGAGTTTCCTTGAGCTAGAGAGAAAGCAAGAGGAAGAGGGAGAGCTTAAGGATGAGAGAGAATGAGAATGATAGAATGGGTAAGACTTTTTTTCACCCTTGCTCTCATAACCCAAAATAATCATAACAAATAATAATAATTGAGTATTTTGTGATGGTTGTTATCATATCAAATGGCAATATCATTTCATGCATTAAATGCAATTTGTGAACAAACAAGCATGCAAAGGTCAATGCTAAGGAATGATAGCCATTGTCATGATGATGGTCAACAAGTCCAACCTAGTCAACCGGTCAACTAAGTCAACAAGTCAACAAAGTCAACCTTTCAACCCAACCATGGCACAATAATACTTAATTAATATTATCATTAATCATATTTCTTATTCTCATTAGGGTTTAGCAAAAGTCAACAGTCAACAACCCTAATGAGAATCCTCTGCCTCTGTCTCTGTCAACCGTGCATACACACCCGCATCCGCGTTCCGAGGAACACGAATACAAACGAGATAAAACCAATCCCAAAACGTACACTAGGATCTGGCTTAAACCAAAGCCCGCTAGTGATAACTGCCCGGACACTAAACGTGCACAAGTGCACGGATGTGACCGAACCCTGTCGCAAAACCATGCGACCTCTACTCTTTTGCCTAAAGGCGAATAGCTCTCTGTGTGGGACTCTAAAGACTCGACACTACGCTGGCAGTCGGTTTAACAACAGACCGCAAGTGGCACTAGCTGTGCGTAACGGCCCCTAGGTAGATGCCGATAAGAAGACGGACGAGCTGAAACCCATCTGAACTCCTACCGAGCCTGAATGTGGCAGTCTCCGTACAGTCCGGTCTGTTCGTCTGAGAATATCGCATGGAGGGCCTAGGGGCGGTAAACGTCAGTCCCCTAATAGCGGTACAAGTCGTGTCGGAGTGTAGCCCAGGACACCCTGAGATAACACTGGAAACCTACCAGTATATCTCGCTTGCCATGGCCAGGGACTTTGTGTAATGGCTCTCCTAGACACAGCGCGATATCAACCCCCAATACCGGGAGAGACGAATCCTGTCTAACCGTCACTGCCTCCAAGTGCTTCGGGACTGCACCCAACTACTACCTGTTTGCACGACTCCTTTGAGCCGTGGTAGGGTAGTAATCAAAGTACAGTGGGAACACACTCGAGGCGAAGTGACAGTGTCAAGTCTGCGGACTAAGCTGTACTCATGTCACCTGGGAACTGATAACTGACGATAGGTATAGTACCAACCAACAGTTCCCGACGAGTCCTGTCCAGTATACTCGTAACCTAACGAGCACCCGTATACTATCTCAAGTACGACGTACTGACGGCTGTGGGACAGACCGTCTCCCATGCTGGGATGAGAAGCGCATACGCTAGTCTACTCCGGAGTATCAATGCCCTGTCTCGATAGCCCTACGACTAGGGACCTGCATAAGAATGTGCTTGTGGATTACCCAGCCCCCACGAGTGTGACTGCCATCACAACGCTGCTAATCAAGCAAAGATCCTAAGGGCTCCACTAATGTGTATAGGTGATATACTAAAATAAACACATGTACACATTAAAGTAGAAACAAACCAAGTAGCATACTACTATTTTGAGCAAGATTGACTATACAGCTGTGAATATCCCAAGCTTCCATTAAGTAATATACAAACTAGTATGATACAGTAATGGCTTCTAGGGCATATACACTAACAATACATACAACTAACAGTGTTTGTAGGGTGGTCTCGTGGTGCTCTAACTAGGTCGCTGAAGTTGTTTGCTAGGCTTGAAATTACTCCAGGTCATCCCAGATTCCCCTGCACACTCTAAGTTCTCACAAACCGACATGAAAAGTTCTGTTTTCCGTATTTTGGTTTTCAGGTTTGGTTAGGTCTGGGTTTTTGACAAATTGGGGTGTTTAAGGACACCTCAAGAGTTCAATTACACTTACTAAATTTAAATCACACCATAAACCCTAACTAGAATTTTCAAAGTTCACCCAAACACCACTTAATCACAACTAAACACATATATGATTTAAAGTGAAAGAAAAACTACACTAAGTGTGAAGGGATTACCTCATTTAGCACCCATGAATCCCCTAGAGCACCAAAATGCAAACTTTCTTGGTCCAAAGTTTAGCTTGTGAGCTTGTGAACAATTTTTTTGAAGTGGGGATGGACTTTTGGTGAGTTTTTTTTATGATGAAGTGAGGGTTGAAGAGGGGGAGGGAGGAGGTGCTGCCATGTGAGAGGGAGAGGGAAAGAAGATGATGAAAAATGATGAAGAGGGAATGAGCCAAGACTATGGTTGACCCCTCACCCTCTCTCTCATGCCCATACCCATTATTCTAATCTTTTCCTTTCCTTTTCTTTTCTTTTGTTTTCTTTTCTCTTCTCTTTAAAATCAAACAACCATGCATGAATCATGAAGAAATGCCATGATAAGAAATGTAGCAAGTGTAAAAAAAAGACTTTTGCATGTCATGTGCACAAAACACGTTTAGTGCCCGATTAGCGATATTTAATCGCGATTAGCACAAAATTAGTGTATAATAAATCATAAAATTGCTTAATTTGCTTAAATCACATAAAGCACCCTCTTTTCAGTAATTTCCATAATTTTTTCTAAATTTTTCCCAATTTATCGTTATTTAATTATACCGCACTATTAAAATATTCAATATATTTATTATTTAATTATAAAAATTCCCAAAAATAATATTTTATTTTTCTGAAATGTTACAGTCTTCCCCCTTAAAGAAATTCGTTCCCCGAATTTAAATTTAAACCCCTCAATACTAAAACATTTCAGTAAAAAGTTCCAGTCGTCGGGTCTCCGAAATCATAAATACATAAAACGCATCGTAGCGCAATGCATGCGCATGAATAATGAGCAGATAACTCAAAATCAAAACTCCGTCAAGCATCCCGCAATCATCGGAGTCATGGGGAAGACATCAATGTCCAAATCCAGAACGAAACCAATGTGATGTACTCAGAACTCTACATATAAATATCATCAAAACATCTGAAGAAAATGCATGCCAAAACCTTTTTAAGTTGTTGCGTTGTGCACGTAACACGGCACGATGGCGGACGTCTATCGTAAGAAAATAGCTATATCTATATATATCCTTTGTTTAATATGCACGTCTCGCCATTTTGAAAACAATTTAGAAGGGTTTCCTTGTTTTAAACGTTTCATGTCATATCAGACACGTAGGTAAATACTGGGACTATAGCTCCCGTTTTGGAAATCCCTTCGATATCTATCAATGCATGCAAAAATATACTCAGGTGCAGTCCTCTGACTAGTCCTGCTCAGTACGAAATAATAGTAAATATCATACAAACGTACTGCTCCATAAGAAATCAATCCCAAAGGTGCATAAGAATACAGCGTGCGTTTGGTGCGCACGGAAATCAAAATCCATGAATGTGCCATACATGTGCACATAAACAACATCTAAGTGCAACGGGTGTGCACGAAACATCTGTCAAGGGCAACGGTGTGCCTGACAGCAATATCAGGTGCATCTGATATGCACAAAGAATCCCGATTTAGTGCATCTGGTGTGCACCAAAATCGCATCTCAAATCATGCACCCAACATGCGCGAAAATCCAAATCAGGTGCATCCGTCATGCAAGAATAAAATCTAAGTCATGTGCATCCAATATGCACGAAATCCAATATCAAGCGCCGAACATGCGCAAAAATCCAATCCAAGCGCGTCAAATATGCGCAAGAATCCAATCAGGTGCACAAGGTGCACAAAACAAATATCGAGTATCACAATCGAAATCGACAGTATACAACACATCTCAAATCCAAATCCAGTATACCAAGGTATATAATCTCATAACCATGTGCAACCGCGTGCACAAAATACGTGTCAATGTACTGCAAGCATATGTGAACTATACCGAATGCAAAAACCAAATCGTGTGCATACCATATGCACAAAATCAACCCAACTGTATAAAATCCATGAAATCACAAACATGTGCAGCCAAGGCACAAAAACGATATCAAGTGCAATAACTGTGCACAAATCATAAATCAACACAACAGTGTATAAATCATATCTCAAGTGTAATAACTATGCACAAAATATAAATACTCAGTAGGTGCAACCATGGTGTACGAAAACAAATATCATGAAACTCGGTCATCAAAACTCAATTATGAGAATAGATCACCCAAAATACCGAAATCAAGTATGGCGTAATAGTCCCGCTCAAGCACATCCTCTAAGAATCTCTGGCCAACTTTCATGGTCACTCATAACATGTCTCGTCGACGATGCCGAACTCTGGCCTGCTGGGTCTGCGTAAAATGACCGCTCCTGGTTCCAAGTCTTCTCGTAAAATATTCCAGAAAGGTACTGTCGAGGTCTCTCCCAAATCTCGTTTCTACCGAACTGCCCGGAAGTTATCACCCTTTACTATATCTGTTTCTTGTTCCGGAACGGCTGCATACTCATCACGACTCTTTCTAAAAGATATATCCATATATAATGCCTCTGCATGCGTATCACATCTCAGATGTCGGCGGAGTGGAACGTCATCTTATCAAGATCTCGTACGAACCTCTTACTCCACTTTTCTCAAATGTCGACTGCTTCGGACTCGTCTCTTCGTGGCTGCATGGACTGTGCTCCAACGGCTATACTCGTATCTGGAGTCTCCCAAGTAATGCATCCCATCACATGGTATCCGAAAGATGTCGAACCATCCGATCGACTCGTCAAAACCTCATAATCCCCCAAGAGATCAGCATCTTGAGTACAGTTTAATAATATCGAGTACATGCTACAGCACCTATGGACCAACCGTAGAAGGGCAAACCCAAGCCTCATTAATGGCACCGCTGAACTGCCGCAAACCATAAGGTTTAAAGGCGTTCTCATGGTCATTATGTCGAGTTAGGGTTTCATTCTTCTAGAGGGACAGTAGAGTTACTTGCATGTTTTCTTCAAATACTTTAAACTTGGAAAATGGATTTCTGACATTCGATCTTCTCTATCGACTCCCAACGTATCAGCGTGAAGTCTTCTCAAGCTGGAATCAATCAATCTGATGACCTCGCATCGGGGTAAGAGAACGAACCATATGTCCTAGTCATTCATCCTCGTGTGACTAGCGACCATCTATCATATCTCTGAGTATAACTCATGCTGCAATAGCTCCAGCGTCTGGGACGCTATCTCGTCGTTCGCAGCAACTACTGGCTCATTCGTCTGCACGCTGAACAGTGCCTTAATCATCATGAATAAGCGACACATCAATGCTCATCACATTCTGGCTGGCCTCTATCAGTGGCTCAATCCTCTGGTGCTGATCTGCACGTCTGAGTAATCTCATAAAAATGATCCATCAAACGCTCACGACGCGAAAATACAATAAAACGACGCCTCTCTATGCAATCGTATCCCTGGAATCACGCCCTGGTCAGTCCTCGTCCGTGACGAGCTCATGCTGACCGCAACTCTAGCCGTAGCTCTCTCTGCCCGTATAATCGTGGCAGCAAAACCATAACCGATATCGATGAGGATAGAATATAATGTTGTGCAAAGAAATGTATATCCTAAGGCTTCTTAAGCGGAGTAGTGTATCATAAGTATGTCGTGGAGCATACACACGGTACGTCACTCTCCTTAAGTCACCTACTCCATCAACCAAGTTCAACCTATGCGACGAAAGTTCGGGTCTAATACCCCCTCGACTAAGTCTTAAGTTCCATAAGGTCAAGCCTAGATTCTGTATATATACAAATACCCTAGGCTCCGCATAGTCAAACCTAGACTCGAACCAAGGTTAACCTAGCGCTCTGATACTAACTTTGTCACTACCCGAAATAGCACGTGACTGGCCTTTGAATCATATGAAGTCTATAGGACCCTATCTAATTCAAGTAAGCCAAAAGCCTAGAAAATATAAAACCATTTTAGAGAAATGTTTTAGTAAAATAAGCCGAATATGCATTTTAAAATCACAAGCCTTTTCTGAAAATTCCGGCAGAGTTTCCTTTGTAAATACTGGCCTCGAACGAGGTACAACATGATAAATATATACATGAATTATAGAAGGCATCCCCAAGCGGGAGCTAGCTCATCGTCAATCGACGGGCACAACCACGCAAGCAATATAATATACAATGCCGAAGGGCGAGGATCAAAACTCAAAATGAAACTCAAAACAGCATGAAATCCATAATAATACAACGCGCGACTCTAAGGTCAAAAGAATACACAACACTGGTCTGCTAAGTCAATAAAATATACAAGTCTGGTTGATGGAGTTTACTAGATACAACTGAAAGTAATAAAGTACAATGGTGGTCACGATGCAAGTGAACCCACTTACCAAAGAAAATCACCCGGAAAGGAAGCAGTGTGCCAGCAAAGCCGTAACGAAACCTGTACGGCAAAACCTGCAAGCAACTGTGGTACAACGGGGGTGAGTTGCCAACTCGTGAGTAGAAAACATCACCGAGCAGAAATCGTATGTATGACACAATCCTAGGTCAATACGATCAATATATATATATAACCTCAAATGATAAGTCTGAAGTATGAAAAGGTGGCAAGGGTAAACATCTATACATAAGTGTAATCCCTTGTGCTCGTGTCAATGCCTCAGGTAACAATGTATCATATGTATGAGGTATGAATGTAATGTAATTAAATGAGTGAGACAACTATTTTCTTTATTTAATGAGATTTCTGTATGTATATAAATCGAGTATCATCAATGAAATCAACAGAGAAATCCGTGTCAAGCATCGACACAAAACATAAATCCCAATATCTCAATATCTCAAGCTCCGGCTACCCGGACTGGCCTGTATCATCAAATCTCAAAATCTCAGTGTCTCAAATCTCAATATCTCAATGTCTCAATACCTCGGGCTCTGTCAGTCCGGATCGGCCCATATCATAAATCACACGACCACGAACGGTATCCTCCGGATATCCGACGAGCCAAACAATCACCGGTAGGCAGTCTGCCCCTGCCAGGCTCATCATCCTCCATGAAATCACTCTCGCCCCGGGATACCATACCGGGTCCACCATGTACCCGCAGACGGTTCATACGACTCATCGAATCGGGTCTCGAAATCCATCTCATAACCGAGAAAACATCATGGTGGACGACTCATACATCACGAGAAAACCACACTTTTCATTTTAAAAAGAGAGAGAGAGAGAGAGAGAAGTTTATATATATTCTTGCGGTTTTCCCCCAAATCCAGGAAATCTCATGAAAATCCGAAATCCAATCATCAATAGTAAGTAAACAGTGAATAATAATAAGCATGAAGTAGCAAGTAATAACTGCAATGTCTAAACTAGCATATAAAGTCTAGTACGCTAATACCATGTCGAACTATCAGTTAACAAGCTATGTCAATGAGTAATATTCTCTAAAGTGTACGTGATATGGCAATTACCGATGATGATGTGTGTGAGCCGGCAAATAAGTGCATGTGGAACATACGCATTATCGATAATGGTGCTGGTGTCCTGACAGCATGATCTCAATAATGGCATATGAAAACACAATATAAGCGTGCGATGCGATGTGAACAGCAATAATAGGCAGGAGCTGAATAATAAACACAATGATAACTAATATGCATTTATATAAATATGAGTCATACAGTTTTGCCATTTGGAATAACACGAATCGTGGTGTTTTGAAAATAAGGGCTACGGTGTTTTTAAGAAAAGATACGTCCTTTGAAATATCCGTAGAATCCCTTGGTCTATTTTTAAAATACTCACGATTCATTAGTTTTAAAATAGGTATGACTCGAGTCTAATCTATCAGTTACAAGTAAACTACAGGCTGATCGAAAGGTAAGGAAGCCGCCTAACATCTGAGTCGATACATACATATATATATATATTTATATAATAGTCGGTGATCCCGCCTCAGTAGTATCCCATATGATACCCTAATATAATATGACATCCTCGAGTCAAGAGTGCGGAACTATCATCAATATATAGCTCGTACGGTAAATCCTTCGTATGGCCTCCCTAAATCAGGGTACGGGTCAAATGTCACATCTATCACATTATTCATCTGGTATTCTCTTTATCAAATATCATGATCCGGGGTACTGATCTATGTCTAGTACAATACTGATACCATATATGTATATGCAAGCATGTGTATGAAAACACCACGTCGAAAGGACCCGCTAAAACATCATGTCATATCTCAAATACGAACCATGTCACATCACCGATCTCACGGCCTCAAGCCCAATCTCATCGACTCATCTTAAATCCCGAGTACTATCCTCATCATCCATGTATATGTATACGTATATATATATATATATATAGTCCCATACCCATGTGTGCATATATATATATATATATATATATATATATATATATATATATATATATATATATATATATATATATATATATATATATATATATATATATATATATACATACATACATATCGCCATATACGCACAAGTAAAATAAATGTATGCATGTGTGTGCGCGCGTGTGGGTGTAACAACTACTCTAGGGTTTCGCAACTAACACTAAACTAGTCCATGAACATATAACCCTATCATGATAAACAATAATCATATTACAACATATACTATGTATATATATATATATATGTATGTATGTATGTATGTATGTATACGTATTCGTATACATCACTACGAAACTGCGGGGGTGCTATACGCCATCCACCCGACTTCCCCCGTAGATATATATATACTCACTTTGATCTTCGTTTGCCGATGCCGACGTCGTCCCGTGCTTTCTTGTCATCTTGAAGTTCACATGGGGGTACCTACATGTCACAACGTATCGTATCGCATTAAAAACCAAATTAAAACCAAAACGACACGTGGAACTCACATAGGTCAAACCTATGGTTTGCCCTCACAACCTAACCAAAAAACACCCGATAGAGACGTACAAACGTCAAGTGATCGATACAAAACACAAATACCAAAACTTAAATCTATGAACATCGCGAAACGTAAAGCATCAACTATGAAAACATGCTCCATATTTTGTCTCAGGTGAAAACAAGGTAAGAAAACAACACTAGGGCGATATATATGGTGTATGTGACCTACTGAAGCAACCTGGACCCTACCCTTCACCAAGTGGCCGAGATCCACCCCTAAATTTCCGAGCTCGCTGGCCCGGGGGGGAGTTGGGGTGTCGTGTTTGTAGGGTGGTCTCGTGGTGCTCTAACTAGGTCTCTGAAATTGTTTGCTAGGCTTGAAATTACTCCAGGTCATCCCAGATTCCCCTGCACACTCTAAGTTCTCACAAACCGACATGAAAAGTTCTGTTTTTCCGTATTTTGGTTTTCAGGTTTGGTTAGGTCTGGGTTTTTGACAAATTGGGGGGTTTAAGGTCACCTCAAGAGTTCAATTACACTAACTCAATTTAAATCACACCCTAAACCCTAACTAGAATTTTCAAAGTTGACCCAAACACCACTTAATCACAACTAAACACATATATGGTTTAAAGTGAAAAAAAAACTACACTAAGTGTGAAGAGATTACCTCATTTAGTACCCATGAATCCCCTAGAGCATCAAAATGCAAACTTTCTTGGTCCAAAGTGTAGCTTGTGAGCTTGTGCAAAAAAATTTTGAAGTGGGGATGGACTTTTGGTGAGTTTTTTTATGAAGAAGTGAGGGTTGAAGAGGGGGAGGGAGGAGGTGCTGCCATGTGAGAGGGAGTGGGAAAGAAGATGATGAAAAATGATGAAGAGGGAATGAGCCAGGACTATGGTTGACCCCCCACCCTCTCTCTCATGCCCATACCTATTATTCTAATGTTTTCCTTTCTTTTTCTTTTTCTTTTCTTTTGTTTTCTTTTCTCTTCTCTTTAAAATTATAACATTTCAAAAAAATAAAATATTATTTTTGGGAATTTTTATAATTTAATATTATTTTATTGAATATTTTAATATTTTGGTATAATTAAATACAGAAAAATTTGGAAAAATTATGGAAAATTCTAAAATAGGGTATTTTATGGAATTATGTCATTTTTAAGTTTTTATGAGTAGTTATATGCTAATTTAGTGCAAATCGCGATTAAAAATCGCTAATCGGTTTTTAGCAATTTTGTGCAAAACATGCACATATCTTTTTCTACAGTTGTGTTACTTTTTTTCTTGCCATGGTTTTACTTTAGGGTTACTATTCTAGTGAGAAGGTTTTAGAGAGGAAAGAAAATGAAAAAGGAAAATAAAAGAGAGGTATGGGCATGTAGTAGGTAGTGGGGAGTTGACCTTGGACCTCTTTCCCTCCCCCTCTCATTTCTCCCTCATCTCTCCCTCTCCCTCTTCGGCTCCAGCAGCTGCTGCTGCCCCTCTTCTTCCTCCCACCTTCAAGCCTTCATTACATCTCAAAAACAATACCAAAACCCTACCTCCATTTCATAAAAAGTGTGCACAAGCTCAAGATCTACACATTGGACCAAGAAAGCAAGGCTTTTGGCCACTAGGGGCAACTCAAGAAAATTCTTGAGTTGCCAAATGAGGTAATTTCTGGATCATTAGCTTAGTTTATGCATTCCTTATACCCTATGTTTAGATTGAACCGATATTGTGTGTTTTGTGGACTTAAGGAAAACCTAGTTAGGGTTTGAGGGAATTTTGTGTTGTAATGTGAAATTGAGCTCGGTAGAGGTTAGATAAACACTCTAGTGCTGGAATTTAAACCCAAACCTGAGACTTAAGACCCGGAATACGGATTTAGAAACCGATATCGGAGAATTTGTGAAATCTGTGAAGGTTACATTGAATCTGCTTTCACCCCGAGACTCTGAAAATTAAATTGATTGGACAGTGGTATGTGCAGGCATCCAGGAAGCTATCACCAAGACCCTAGCCCCTACTTCCCTTTCCCGGCCGCAAATTAATTCCCTCTGGCCGCAAATTGCCGCCAGGCCTGCACCAAATTGGGTCGTTTTGGTTCTGCAGCTCCTACATGTGTAGATTAGGCCCCTGGCATGTATAGATTTGTATAATTTGACCAAGGGTGAAATCTGGAGCCTATTTCCTTTGTTGCTGTTTTGGATTCGTGTTTCCGTATTCCGTATTTTTATTTCTGAATTTACGTATTGTGTTTTACCTCGACTATTTGGCGTTTATACGATGATATCGAGGATTGATTGTTGGTTTTGGAGGCGTACCCATAGGTTCTAACCTATAGGCCCCATAGCGTATCGTTTTGGTTTTCGTGTATCGTTTTAGCTTTGATTTGGTTTTAATGCGCATATACGATACTTTGATATGTACGTACCCCATGAAGACTTCGGGACGACAAGCAAGCGCGTGGCGACGTCGACAAATGAAGACGCAAGGTGAGTAGATTATATCTACGGGGGAAGTCGGGTGGATGGCGTATAGCACCCCCGCAGTCCGTAGTTGGTATACTATATATATGTATATATTATATATAATAGTTATAGTGTGTCGTGTATATTGTGTTAGTCGTATTATGGATAGTTAGGATTAGAAGCAACTAGTGTAGTTCATAGTCGCGAACCCTAGAATAGATTTACACCTACACGCACACCCTTGCATATTCATTATATGTGTACTGTGTTTGATGATATTGGATGACATTGGAGATGAGACGATGATTTTGGGCATTGTGCCACGAGATCAGTGATTTGATATGATTCGTATTTGGGATACGACATGTGATCTCTAGCGGGCCTTTGGACGTGTGTTTACATACGCGGTCATATTGATGGTATCAGTTGTACTAGACTTAGATCAGTACCCCAGATTGTGTGATATGATGATGAGGATACCAAATAATTGATGAGCTGATTGTGATATTGACCCGTACCCAGCTATTGGGATGTCGTACGACGATTTACCGTACGAGCTTTATATTGATGATGGATCCGCACTCATGACTCGAGGATGTCAGATGATATACTGTATCATACGTGATACTATTGAGGCGGGATCACCGACTATTATATATATATATATATATATCGACTCAGATTTAGGTGGTTTCCATACCCCTCCTGATGGACTTGGCTTAGTAGATGTTAGACTAGACCCGAGTCATACCTATTTCAAAACTAACGAATCGAGAATATCTTAAGGACAGGCAAAGGGATTCTACGGGTATTTTCAAAAGACGTATCTATTCTTAAAAACACTGTAACCCTTATTTTACCAAAACCCCGAATCGTCTTATTTCAAATGGCATCACTGCATGACATGTACATATTGGTGTAGATTCTTCACTGTTGCATTGATTATTCGATTCCGCATCGCATTGCATGTGTTTATTTCTATATTGCAATCATGTTGTTAGGACACCAGCACCATTATCGATGATGCATATGTTCCACGTACACTTGCTTGCCGGCTCACACACTTCATCATCGATAATTGCCATGTCACTACACAGTAGTATTATTGCATCAGGATATGACCTTGTATGTGCATACTATTATTCTATGTCACATACATCATGCTTTCTGATTATACGCATTGAGATATTTATTTTCATGATATTTCTAGATTTGGGAACCGTGGATAATTTTTCAAAGGAGAGTATGTACTTATTTGAAAAACCCGGTTTCCTTGATATGATATTTGCGCAGCCACCATGAGATTTATCGGTTCTGATTATATACCCCATACGAGGAGTGTGTGCCGTATGAGGGTACATGGTGGGGCCCGGTATGGTTCCCCTCGGCAAGATGATCGATGGATTTTGCCGATTGAGCCTGGAGGTGGGCAAGTACCTACCGGTGATTGTATTTGAGCTCGGCGGATATCCGGGGGATACCGACCGGAGTTGAGAGATGGACATGGGCTGACCCGTGCTGCCAGGGCCGAGGGCCGATACCGCAGACGGAGCCCCATATGGACGAGGATTTACATGCCGATGCTAGGCATAGGTTTCATGATGTTTTCCATGATTTTCATTATATCCTCATATTTACATGCATGATGCTTATTGTCATTGGGTGACAGGTGGACGAGATCCACATATATACAGACATTGATCACATACAGACTTTTATTACATTGATCATACTTCATTTGTATATATAACTGGGTATGAGGGCGCTGTTATATATACCCTTACACCAATATTAGTGGAATGGGACGCTAATATATGTGTATTGATATCTATTTCGATACTTCATCATATTTACTTCATGCAGACATACCTTATATTTACGACATGTTATTACCTGAGGCACTGGCACGGGTACTTGGCACTACTTACACGATTAGATGTTACATTACCACCTTATCATGCTTCAGTCTTATTCTTTGAGGTTTATATACTGATCGTTTGACCTAGGATTATGTCATGCATTCGATTTCTGCTTGTAGATATTCTCTATTCATGAGTTGGCAACTCACCCCCGTTGTGCTACGGTTCTTGCAGGTTTTGTCGTATAGGTTCCATCGCGGCATTTCTGGCACACTGCTTTCCTTTGCGGGTGATTTGCTTGGTAGGTGGGTTCTTTGCATCAGAACCATCCTTGTATATGTATTACTCATTGTATCTAGAAATTCCATCAACCAAAACTTGTATATTGTTTCAGACTTAGACACTAGTGATGTATTATTTCGACCTTAGAGTCGCGTGTAGCAGTTTTACGGTTTTCATGTTATTGTGAGTTTCTTTTGGGTTTTGATCCTCGTCATTCGGCGTTGTATATTATATTGTTTGTGTGGTTGTGACCGTCGATTGACGAAGAGCTAGCTCCCGCTTGGGGATGCCTTTTATCACTGCATATATATATTATTCTTGTTGTACCCCACACGGGGTCAGTTTTTACAAAGGAAACTCCACCGGAATTTTCAGAAAAGACTACACATTTTTAAAATGCATTTCGGCTTAGTTATTTAAAAATCTTTGATTTACAAAATATGTTTCTTGCTTATTAAGAACCAGTTTTCTTTATTTACTCTTAAAATGGTTTTAGATTTCTGGGCTTTTGGCTTACTTGGATCAGATGGAGTCCTATAGACTTCATATGGTTCAAGGGCCAGTCACGTGCTCTTTCGGGTCGTGATAAAGTTGGTATCAGAGCGCTAGGTTAACCTTGGTTCGAGTCTAAGTTTGACTATGTGGAACCTAGGGCGTCTATATATATACGGAACTTAGGCTTGACCTTACGGAACTTAGACTTAGTCGAGGGGGTATTAGACACGAACTTTCGTCGCGTAGGATGACCCTTGGTTAATGGAATAGGTGACTTCAGTAGAGTGACATACCGTGTGTATGTTCCGTGGCATACTAACGATACGCTACTCCGCTTAAGGAGCCTTAGGATGTACATTTCCTTGCACAGTATTATATTCCTTCCTATGATCTATCCTCATCGATACTGGTTATGATTTTGCTGCCACGATCACACGGGCAGAGAGAGAGCTACGGCTAGAGTTGCGTCAGCATGTGCTCATCGCAGACGAAGGCTGACCAGGACGTGATTCCAGAGACATACGATTGCATATAGAGGCGTCGTTCTATTGTGTTTTCGTGCCATGAGCGTTTGACAGATCGCCTTTACGAGATTTCTCGGACGTGTCGTTTAGTACCAGAAGATCAGGCTGCTGCTAGAGACCAGGCAGATGTGATGACCATTGATATATCGCTTATTCAGGATGATTGAGGCGCTGTTCAGCGTACAGACGAATGAGCCAGTTGTTGCTGCAAACGACGAGATATCGCCCAGATGATTGGAGCTACTGCAGCATGAGTATATACTTAAAGTGATGATAGTGAGTCGCTACTCACCCGAGGATGAATGACTAGGACATGTGGTTCGTTCGCTTACCCCGATGCGAGGTCATCAGATAGATTGATTCCAGCTAGAGGCGACTTCACGCAGGTTCGTTGAGAGTCGATAGAGACGATCGAATGTCAGGAGCCCATTTTCCAAGTTTAAAGTATACGGAAAGACATGCAGGCGATTCTATGGACCCTCTAGAAGAATAAAACCCTAACTCGACTTAATGACCGTGTGAAAGCCTTTGAACCTTAGGGTTTGCGGCAGTTCCGCGGCGCCATTAGTAAGGCTTGGGTTTGCCCTTCTACGGCTGGACCACTGACGCTGTGGCATGTACTCGATACTATTAAACTGTACTCAAGATGTTAATCTCTTGGGGGATTATGAGGTTCTGACGAGTCGATCGGACGATTCGACATCATTCGGATATCATGTGATGGGACACTGCTTGGGAGACTCCAGATACGAGCATAGCCGTTGGAGCGCAGTCCATGCAGCCACGATGAGACGAGTCTGAATCAGTCGACATTGAAGCAGAGTGAAGTAAAGAGTTCGCTAGAGATTTCAACGAGATGACGTTCCTCTCCGCTGACATCAGAGATGCGATACGCACGCAGAGGCATTGTTTATGGATATATCTTCCAGAAAAAGGCGCGATGAGTATGCAGCAGTTCTGGAACAAGAATTAGCTTCGGCAATGGACGATGACTTCCGGGCAATTCGGCAGAAAAGAGATATGCGAGAGACTTCGGATGGACCGTAGCCGAGAACATTGCAGTCCGCAGATAGAGACGTGACGTCGAAGTGGACGATAATACAGACAAGCGGACAAGAGGTTCATGCGAGACGCTGACGAGCTGTCATTACTTTCCGTTGAGACCAGAGACCTGATATGCTTACAGAGGCGTTGGGATGCGTCCAATTTCCAAGGGAATGCTGTGCTGAGGACACAGATGTCCATCGAGCGAGAAGAGATTATGCGAGAGTACCAGCCTCTAGACAGATCGGCATAGGAAAGATTGGAAAAGACCCTGAGCAGGATTCCTTCCAGGACACTGCTGCATTGACATTTGCATCCAGGATCAGATGTGTGATGTGCATTCAGAGAATCGGAGGTCGATGCCAGTGACGTGCTGCTTTCCGAATGGCCGTGAGGATCGACCGAGAGATGACCAGAGAAGTGCCAGAACGGAATCGTCCCCGTTAGCACACCTGACAGGGCCGATGAGCCGATGGATCGTGAGATTGGTAATCCACAGAGAAGATAAGAACCCAGAGACAGAGGACGCCAGACCGTGAGCAAGAGGCAAGTAGATATCTTGCGCTGCTAGCATTGGATGCACCGACACCTTCACGACTTTGAAGGAGGGACTACCGACGACGGTATTTATGATTTGTGATTTTGTGATTCGATTATCACGAATCCGTCACTTTGGATTTCGGTATTTTGGGCGTTCTGTTTTCATGATTTAGTCTTGATGGCTGAGTTTCATGATATTTGTTTTTATGCACCATGGTTGCACCCACTGGGTATTTATATTTTGCGCATAGTTATTACGCTTGAGGTATTGATTGTGATTTCATGCATATTTTATGCCGATGATTTGATTTACGCTTCCAGCATAGTTTTCATGCACTTTAGTGTTTTGATTTGATTTGTGCACGCTGGTGCACACGGTTGTGAGATTTTCCACCGCGGTACACCCGATTTGGATTGGGCCGCATTGTATACCGTCGATTTTGGATTTTTGCGCATGTTAGGCGCATGTTTTGAGATACGATTTTGGTGCACACCAGATGCACTAAATCGGGATTCTTTGTGCATGTCAGATGCACCTGACTTGGCTGTCAGGCACACACGTTGCCTATGACAGATGTTCGTGCACACCAGTTGCACCTAGATGTTGTTTTGTGCACATGTATGGCACATATATGGATTTGTTCTCCGTGCGCACCAGACGCACGGGGTATTCTTATATACGTCTTAGGATTGATTTTTATGGAGCAGTACTTTTTTTATGATATTTGCCATGTGTTTTCGTACTGAGCGGGACTAGTCAGAGGACAGTACCCGCATACTTTTGCATGCATTTACTTAGTTATTTACATATATAGCTTTCATATATACATGTATAATTTTGACGTACATCATACTGGTTTTGTTTTGGATTTGACATTTGTGTCTTTACCATGACTCCGATGATTGCAGGATGCTTGACGGAGTTTCGATTTTGAGTTATCTGCTCATTACCTATGCGCATGTATTGCGCTATGATGTGATTTATGTATTGATGATTTCGGAGCCAGACAATTTGGATTTTTACTGAAATGTTTTAGTAATTGGGGTTTTAAATTTAAATTCGGGGACCGAATTTATTTAAGAGGGGAAGATTGTAACATTTCAAAAAAATAAAATATTATTTTTGGGAATTTTTATAATTTAATATTATTTTATTGAATATTTTAATATTTTGGTATAATTAAATACAAAAAAAATTGGAAAAATTATGGAAAATTCTAAAATAGGGTATTTTATGGAATTATGTCATTTTTAAGTTTTTATGAGTAGTTATATGCTAATTTAGTGCTAATCGCGATTAAAAATCGCTAATCGGTTTTTTAGCAATTTTGTGCAAAACATGCACATATCTTTTTCTACACTTGTGTTACTTTTTTTCTTGCCATAGTTTTACTTTGGGGTTACTATTCCAGTGAGAAGGTTTTATAGAGGAAAGAAAATGAAAAAGGAAAAGAAAAGAGAGGTATGGGTATGTAGTAGGTATGGGGGGAGTTGACCTTGGACCTCTTTCCCTCTCCCTCTAATTTCTCCCTCATCTCTCCCTCTCCCTCTTCAGCTCCAGCAGCTGCTGCTGTGTCACGACCCGAAAGAGCACGTGACTGGCCCTTGAACCATATGAAGTCTATATGACTCCATCGGATCCAAGTAAGCCAAAAGCCCAAAAATCTAAAACCATTTTTAAGAATAAGTAAAGGAACTGGTTTAAAGAAGTGAAGAAAAACATGTTTGAAATCAAGGTTTTTAAATAACTAAGCCGAATAAGCATTTTAAAAGTGTACAGTCTTTTCTAAAAATTCCGGCAGAGTTTCTTTTATAAAACTGGCCCCGAATGGGGTAAAACAAGAATAACAATATATATGCAGTGATAAAGGCATCCCCAAGCGGGAGCTAGCTCTTCGTCAATCGACGGTCACAACCACACATGCAACAATAATATACAACGCCAAGTGGCGAGGATCAAATCCAAAAGAAAGCTCAAAAGTAACAAGAAACCGCAATACTACTAAGCGCGACTCTAAGGTCGAATAATACAACACTGTCTCTAAGTCTGAAAGAATATACAAGTTTTGGTTGATGGACAATTTCTAGATACAATGAAATAAAATAAATACAATGGTGATTCTTGATGCGAAAGAATCCACCTACCAAAAGCAAGTCACCCGCAAGAAAGAAGTGTGCCAGAAATGCCGCAATAGAACCTGTACGGCAGAACCTGCAAGAACTGTGGCACAACGGGGGTGAGTTGCCAACTCGTGAATAGGAACATCTACAAGCAGAAACGAATGCAAGACAAAAACCTAAGTCAACGATCAATAATATAATCCACAAGAGTACATCTGAGTGTAATAGGGTGGCAAGGTAACATCTAATCGTGTATGTAGTGCCAGGTACTCAGGTAATCACATGTCATCAATGTAAGGTATGTCTGCATGAAGTAACCATGAAGAAATATCAATGATATCAATACACATATATTAGCGTCCCATACCACTAATATTGGTGTAAGGGTATATATAACAGCGCCCTCATACCCTGTTATATATACAAATAAAGTATGATCAATGTAAAACCAGTCTGTCTATGATCCAAGTCTGTATATAATCCATGTCTGTATGTATGTGGAACCCGTCCACCCGTCACCCAATGACAATAAGCATCATGTATGCAATGTGAGGATATAAACAAAATCATGGAAAAACATCATGAAACCCGTGCCTAGCATCGACACGTAAACCCTCCTGTATCGGGCATCCGTCATTCCGGATCATGCCCTACATCAAAGTACATATCGGGAATCCGTCAGTCCGGGTCATCCCTCTCTCAATGCATCGGGTATCCGTCATTCCGGATCATGCCCTATATCCATCCATCGGGCATCCGTCATTCCGGATCATGCCCTATATCAAAGTATATATCGGGAATCCGTCAGTCCGGGTCATCCCTCTCTCAATGCATCCTCTAGCACCGAGAAAACACGGGGCGACGCCCCAAATATCATATCAAGGGAACCGGGTTTTTAAATGGTTACTTATTCGAAAAGGCTATGGTTCCCAAATCCAAAAATCACATGAAAATCCAACATCAGGAAGTAAATCCAATGCGATGTGCTATGCAATCAATCCATGATGTATGCGACATATAAGGAAAGGTAATCATATCGGGAATCATGCAACATGGAATAGTAATGTGCATAAGTCGAAGGAAGAATCATCTCATGAATGCAATAGTACTACAGTGTAGTGGCATGGCAATTATCGATGATGAAGTGTGTGAGCCGGCAAATAGTGTACGTGGAACATACGCATCATCGATAATGGTGCTGGTGTCCTAACAGCATGATAATAATATAGCAATGAACATATGCCAGCAATATGAATAGCATGAAGATGCAGAAATCTAGTAGTCAACATCACAGTGAAGTATCTACTATGCAAACCACACCTAAGTATCAGGTCAATCAGGAGGGGTAAGTGTGGAAACCACCTAAATCTGAGTCGATATATATATAAAGATATATAGTCGGTGATCTCGCCTCAATGTCATATCATAAGATATCCTCGAGTTATAAGTGCGGATCTATCATCAATATCGGCACGTACGGTAAATCATCGTACGGCATCCCCATAGCTGGGTAGGGGTCAACATCTCACTGTCTCATCACATAACAGATATCACCATCATCAGATCACATAGTCTAGAGTACCACTCTATGTCTAGTACAAACGGTAACATCAGTAAGTACGCATGCGGGGGTAAACACATATCCCAAGCCCGCAAGAATCACAAGTCATATCCCACATATGAATCGTATCAAATCACCGATCCCAGGGTACCAAGCCCACATCATCGACTCACCTCCAAGTCATCACATAACATCAATCACAGTGCAAGTGAGTGATTTCATTGTGGATCTAGTGAGCTTGGGACCATTTTTTGTGAAGTGGAAATAGGGTTTTGAGGTTGATTTCATTGTGGATCTAGGGTTTTAGTGAAGGGGGAGAATGAGGGAAGAGAGAGCAGCAGCAACTCAAGAAGAAGAGGGAAGAGAAAAATGAGAAGGGAATGATGGAGGCATGGTGCAAAAAGGTGGGGTTGACTTGTTCTCCCTCTCTCATCATTATACCATTTTCTTTTTCTTTTCTTTTCCTTTTTCCAAACCTTCTCATATCAATAGTAAACCCAAAGTAACATGGCTAGAAAAATGTAACACAAGTCCAAAAATGATATGTGCACAATTTTGCACAAAAAGCCAAAAATCCGATTAGCGACTTTTAATCGCGATTAGTGCTAAATTAGCATATAAATGATCCCAAACACTTAAAAATGGCATAATTCCAATAAATAACCCATTTTAGAATTTTTCATAATTTTTTCTAACATTTTTCCTATTTATTTGCATTTAATATTAAAATAATCAATAAAATAATATTAAATTATAAAATTTCCCAAAATTAATATTTTATATTTTTGAAAATGTTACATGCTGCCCCTCTTCTTCCTCCCACCTTCAAGCCTTCATTACATCTCAAAAACAATACCAAAACCCTACCCCCATTTCATAAAAAGTGTGCACAAGCTCAAGATCTACACATTGGACCAAGAAAGTAAGGATTTTGGCCACTAGGGGCAACTCAAGAAAATTCTTGAGTTGCAAAATGAGGTAATTTCTGGATCATTAGCTTAGTTTATGCATTCCTTATACCCCATGTTTAGATTGAACCGATATTGTGTGTTTTGTGGACTTAAGGAAAACCTAGTTAGGGTTTGAGGGAATTTTGTGTTGTAATGTGAAATTGAGCTCAGTAGAGGTTAGATAAACACCCTAGTGCTGGAATTTAGACCCAAACCTGAGACTTAAGACCCGGAATACGGATTTAGAAACCGATATCGGAGAATTTGTGAAATCTGTGAAGGTTACATTGAATTTGCTTTCACCCCGAGACTCTGAAAATTAAATTGATTGGACAGTGGTATGTGCAGTCATCCAGGAAGCTATCACCAAGACCCTAGCCCGTACTTCCCTTTCCTGGCCGCAAATTAATTCCCTCTGGCCGCAAATTGCGGCCAGGCCTGCACCAAATTAGGTCGTTTTGGTTCTGCAGCTCCTACATGTGTAGATTAGGCCCATGGCATATATAGATTTGTCTAATTTGACCTAGGGTGAAATCTGGAGCCTATTTCCTTTGTTGCTGTTTTGGATTCGTGTTTCCGTATTCCGTATTTTTATTTCTGAATTTACGTATTGTGTTTTACCTCGACTATTTGGCGTTTATACGACGATATCGGGGATTGATTGTTGGTTTTGGAGGCGTACCCATAGGTTCTAACCTATAGGCCCCATAGCGTATCGTTTTGGTTTTCGTGTGTCGTTTTAGCTTTGATTTGGTTTTAAGGTGCATATACGATACTTTGATATGTAGGTACCCCCTGAAGACTTCGGGACGACAAGCAAGCGCGTGGCGACGTCGACAAATGAAGACGCAAGGTGGGTAGATTATATCTACGGGGGAAGTCGGTGGATGGCGTATAGCACCCCCGCAGTCCATAGTTGGTATACTATATTGTAACGTTTCAAAGTAATAAAATATTAATTTTGGGAATTTTTATAATTTAATATTATTTTAATGAATATTTTAATATTCCGGTATAATTAAATACAAATAAATAGGGAAAAATTATGGAAAATTATAAAATAGGGTATTTTATGGAATTATGCCATTTTAAAGTTTTTATGATTAGTTTGACACTAATTTAGTGCTAATAGCGATTAAAAATCGCTAATCGGATTTCTGGCATTTTTGTGCAAAACATGCACATATCATTTTGGACTTGTGTTACATTATTCTTACCATGGCTTTTACTTTGTGTTTACTATTTGAATGAGAAGGTTTTGGAAAAGAAAAGAAAAGGATTTTGAATAGAAAATGGTATAGTAGTAGATATGGTGATGTGGGAGAAAGGTGAGGGGGAGTTAACCTTGGTCATAGCTTCTCTCCTTCATTATTTTCCTCTTCAATTTCCTCTCCTCTTCAGCTCATGGCTGAAGCTCATTCCCCACTTCATCAAACCCTCACAAACATCTCATTTCCCTCATTAAAACCCCATCTTCCCTTCAATAAAAATGTGCACAAGCCCTCAAGCAACCATTTGGACCAAGAAAGTTTGTGATTTGGCGATGTTGAGGATTCATGAGTCTCTATGGAGGTAATTCCTTCACAATTATTGTATCATTTCTAGTGATTAAGCCTCTTTTAAAGTTTGATGTCGTTTCGACGAAATTTTGTGCACTTTGGACAACCCTAGAGAGGATTAGGGAAAATTTGAGTTGTTAAGTGAAATTGAGACTTGTTGTGACCTTAGAATCCTGTTAGTGATGTTACTTTGGACCAGACCTGAGAGTTAAACCCAGAATACGGATTTAGTGGATCGATATCGGGGAAATCTGTATTTCTGGGATTGTTTTTGGGAATCTGCTTTCACCCGAGACACCTGAAAATAAAATTGACTTGACAGAGAGATGTGCAGGCAAATAAAAACCACCACACAAAACCCTAGCCCCCAACTCCAATTCCCGGCCGCAGATAAATCCAATATGGCCGCAAATTGCGGCCAGAGCAGGGGGGTTTGGCCTCGTTTTTGGTGCATGGCACTATTTCCAGTTAACTTGACCCTTGGTATGTGCAATTTTGTCTGGTTCCAATCAGGGTAAAATCTGGGTTGATTTTCCTATGTTGGCGCATGATTTACGACTTGTTTTAGCATGGATTCTGGTATTTGGTGATTTGTTTCTGTCGGGTGACGTTTGGACGTCAACGACACGTGGATATTGATCGTGTTTACATGCGAGACGATGAGTTTTTACCTATGCGAGTAGCGTATGCTGTTTGGTTTTCCGATATGATTTTCATGTACTTTAGCGTTGTGATATACTTATAGGTACCGTACGTGATGTTGAGGCGAAGAAGATGAAGATGGCGACATCGGCATCGGCACATGAGAAGCAAGGTGAGTAGATTTATATCTACGGGGAGAAGTCGAGTGGATGGCTTATAGCACCCCCGCGGTCCGTGGTGATGTATACGAATACGTATACACACGTATATTTATTATGTGTTGTTAGGATTATTGATGGTGATAATGGAATTATTGATGATAAGGATGTATTGGTTTAGCATAGTATGAAACCCTATAGTAGTGGTTGCACTCACATATACACGTACACATATACTTGCATACATTCTTTCCTTTATCTGTGCGCATATGGAGGTGTGTATATCTACACATGGGTATGGGACTATGTGTTCATATACGGGATTGAGGATGATACGCGGGATTGAGATGAGTCGATGAGGTTTGATTGAGGCCGTGAGATTCGGCGATATGACAGAGTTCGTATTTGAGATGCGACATGATGGTTTTTAGCGGGCCTTTGGACATGTGTTTTACCCCGCATTTATATTTATATAGATAGTATCGATGGTACTAGACTTAGAGTTGTACCCTAAATTATGTGATATGATGGTAGTGATACCTGCTATGTGATGAGATAATGTGATATCGACTCAGATTTAGGTGGTTTTCATACCCCTCGCGATTGGCTTGATAGTTGGGTTCGTAGTTCGCATAGTAGGCGTAGGCTAGACCCGAGTCATACCTATTTCAAAAGTAACGAATCAGGGATATTTTAAAGATAGGAAAAAGGGATTCTACGGATATTTTCAAACGTAGAAACTGTTCTTAAAACACCGTAGCCCTTATTTTACCAAAAACCCCGATTCGTCTTATTTCAAAAGGCAAGGCTGCATGATATAGTTTTTGAGGTAGATTCTTTACTGTTGCATTGATTGTATTCCGCAAATACATGTTATTTGCATTGCATCGCTTGTGTTGTTGATATATTACAGTCATGCTGTTAGGACACCAGCACCATTATCGATGATGCGTATGTTCCACATACACTGTTTGCCGGCTCACACACTTCATCATCGATAATTGCCATGTCACAACACTGTAGTACTGTTGCATTCAGTATATGATTCTTGCATGACATAATGATATGTTTACATTTCCTTTACATGCCGCCTACATCATATTTTCTGATTATACGCATTGAAAGTTGCTATTTCCATGATATTTCTGGATTTGGGAACCGTGGGTATTTCAAAAGAGAATATGCCATTGCTTTAAAAACCCGGTTACCCTTGATATGATATTTCAGTGCGTCCACCATGTGTTTTCTCGGTGCTGAGAGCGACATGTGAAACCCGATTCGAGGAGTGGAAAAGCCAATTGTGGGTATATAGTGGACCCGGTATGGTTCCCCTCGGCAAGATGATCGATGGACTTTGTCGATTGAGCCTGGAGGCGGGAGAGTACCTACCGGTGATTGGTTGGACGTGGCGGTTATCCGGAGGATACCGACCAGAGTCGATAGATGGATATGGGCGTACTGCTGGGGCCGAGGGCCGATTCCGCAGACGGAGCCCGTGGGCTGGTCCGGACTGACGGAGCCCGATATATGAAGATTTACGTGCCGATGCTGGGCACAGTTTTCATGATGTTTTCGAGTGTCGATGCTGGGCACTCCGGTTCCATGATTTTGACGTGTCGCGAGGGACACAGGTGGTTTATATCCTCATATTTCCATGCATATGCTGATGATACTTACATGCATGATGGTTATTGTCATTGGGTGATGAGTGGAGGGGATCCACGTACATGCAGATTGATTTCATTGATCATACCTCACATTTATGATATGCTATTACCTGAGGCACTGGCACGAGCACTTGGCACTACACTCATGTATATATATTACATTGCCAGTTTAGCATGCTTCAGACTTTTCATATTGAGGTTTATATATATATCTGATCGTATTGACCTAGGATGGGTCATACATTCGATTTCTGCGTGTAAATATTTTCTATTCATGAGTTAGCAACTCACCCCCATTGTGCCACAGTTCTTGCAGGTTTTTGCCGTACAGATTCCATAGCGGAATTTCTGGCACACTACTTCCATATGGGTGACTTGCGTTGGTAGGTGGGTTCTTTTGCATCAGAACCACCCTTGTACATGTACTTTCAGTTGTATCTAGTCATTCCATCAACCAAAACTTGTATATTGTTTCAGACCTAGAGACAGTGATGTATTATTTCGACCTTAGAGTCGCGCTTGTAGTATTATGGTTTTCTGGCTGTTTTGAGTTTCTTTTTGGGTTTTGATCCTCGCCCTTTGGCGTTGTATATTATTATTGCTTGCGTGGTTGTGACCGTCGATTGACGAAGAGCTAGCTCCCGCTTGGGGATGCCTTTTATCATTTCATATATATTGTTCTTGTTGTACCCCGTTCGGGGCCAGTTTTTACAAAGGAAACTCTGCCGAAATTTTCCGGAAAGGTTACACATTTTAAAAATGCATACTCGGCTAGTTATTTAAAATTCTTTGATTTTCAAAACATGATTCCTTTACTTCTTAAAAATAGTTTTCCTTATTTACTCCTTAAAATGGTTTTAGATTTCTGGGCTTTTGGCTTACTTGGATCAGATGGGGTCCTATAGACTTCATATGGTTCAAGGGCCAGTCACGTGCTCTTTCGGGTCGTGACAAAGTTGGTATCAGAGCGCTAAGTTAACCTTGGTTCGAGTCTAAGTTTGACTATGTGAAGCCTAGGGCGTTTATATATATACGGAACTTAGGCTTGACCTTACGGAACTTAGACTTAGTCGAGGGGGTATTATACCCGAACTTTCGTCGCATTGGATGATCCTTGGTTGATGGAGTAGGTAGCTTGAGTAGATTGACGTACCGTACGTATGTTCTGCAGCATACTTACGACACGCCACTCCGCTTAAGAAACCTTAGGATGTACATTTCCTTACACAGTATTATATTCCTTCCTATGATCTATCCTTATCGAGAGTGGTTATGGTTTTGCTGCCACGATTGCACGGGCAGAGTGAGCTACGATTTGAGTTGCGTCAGCATGAGCTCGTCGTGGATGAGGACTGACCAGGGCATGTTTCCAGAGACATACGATTGCATATAGAGGCATCGTCTTATTGTGTTTTCGCGCCATGAGCGTTGGACTGATCGCTTTTACGAGATTTCTCGGGCGTACCGATCAGTACCAGAGGATTGAGCCACTGATAGAGGCCAGCCAGGGTGTGATGACCATTGATATGTCGCTTATTCATGATGATTGAGGCGTTGTTCAGCGTACGGATGAATGAGCCAGTTGTTGCTGCGAATGATGAGATATCGCCCCAGATGTTGGAGCTAATGCAGCTTGAGCGTATACTTAGAGATATAATGGTGAGTCGCTAGTCACCCGAGGATGAATGACTAGGACATGTGATTCGTTCGCTTACCTCGATGCGGGGTCATCAGGTAGATTGATTCCAGCTAGAGACGACTTCACGCAGGTTCGTTGAGAGTCGATAGAGACGATCGAATGTCAGGAACCCATACTCCAAGTTTAAAGTATTCGGAAAGACATGCACGCGATTCTATGGACCCTCTAGAAGAATGAAACCCTAACTCGACATAATGACCGTGTGAAAGCCTTTGAACCTTAGGGTTTGCGGCAGTTCCGCGGCGCCATTAGTGAGGCTTGGGTTTGCCCTTCTACGGCTGGACCACCGATGCTGTGGTATGTACTCGATACTATTAAACTGTACTCAAGATGTTGATCTCTTGGGGGATTATGAGGTTCTGACGAGTCGATCGGATGGTTCGACATCTTTCGGATATTGTGATGGGATACTGCTTGGGAGACTCCAGATACGAGTATAGCCGTTGGAGCGCAGTCCGTGTAGCCACGATGAGATGAGTCCGAATCAGTCGACCTTGGAACAAGTGGAGTAAAGAGTTCGCATGAGATTTTGACGAGATGACGTTCCACTCCGCTGACATCAGAGATGCGATATGCACGCTGAGGACGTGTTCGGCTAGATATCTTCTACTGAGTGATGAAGATACCGAGTCCGTGATTTCGAGTCCGTATGAGAGACTTCGGATGGACCGTAGCCGAGGATATTGCAGTGCGCAGATAGAGACGCGACGTCATAATGGACGATGATACAAACAAGCGGGACAAGAGGTACGTGCGAGACGTTGTTGAGCTGTTACTACTCCCCATTAAGATTAAAGGTCGGATATGCATACAGAGGCGATGGGATGTGACCAGCTTCCGAGTAGATGTTGTACTAAGGACGCGGATGTCCAGAGAGCGAGAAAAGATTATGCTAGAGTACCAGCCTCCGTACAGTTTGGCTTAGGCGAGATCAGAAGAGACCTTGAGCAAGATTCCTTCCAGTACACTACTGCAATAAGATTTGCACCAGGAGCCGATGTGTGATGTGCATTCAGAGGACCAAAGGTCGGCGCCAGAGATGTGCTGCTTTACGAGCGGTCGTAAGGATTGACCGAGAGATGACCAGAGAAGTGCCAGAATGGAATCGTTCTCGTTAGCACACCTGACAGGCCGATGAGCCGATGGATTGCGAGATTGGTAATCCACAGGGAAGATAAGGAACCAGAGGCAGAGGACGCCAGCCGCGAGCAAAAGGCAAGTAGATATCGTGCGCCGCTAGCATTGGATGTACCGGCACCTTCTCGACTTTGAAGGAGGATATACCGACGACGGTATTTGTTATTTATGATTTGTGATTTTGTGATTTGACTATCACGTATCCGTCACTTTGGATTTCGGTATTTTGGGCGATCTATTTGCATGATTTAGTCTTGATGACTGAGTTCCATGATATTTGATTTTGTGCACCATGGTTCCACTTACTGGGTATTTATACCTTGCGCATAGTTATTATTCTTGAGGTATTGATTGTGATTTCATGCCTACTTTATGCCGGTGATTTGATCTACGCTTCCAGCAAAGTTTTCATGCACTTTTAGTGTTTTGATTTGATTTGTGCACGCTGATGCACGCAGTTGTGAGATTTTCCATCGCGGTACACCTGATTTTGATTGAGCCGCATTATATCGTCGATTTTGACCCTGATATTGATGATTGATTCTTGCACTCCGTGCTTTTGATTGGACTTACGCATGTTCGGCGTTTGCTATTGGATTTCATGATTCCGTGCATGTTGAGTGCGCAGGGTTTAGATTTTCATTCGTGCATGATGGATGCACCGATTTGGATTTTCGCGCATGTTTGGCACATGTTTTGAGATACGATTTTTGGTGCACACCAGATGCACTAAATCGAGATTCTTCGTGCATGTCAGATGCACCTGGTTTTGCTGTCAGGCACACCTGTTGCCTATGACAGATACTTCGTGCACACCCGTTGCACCTAGATGTTGTTTTGTGCACCTGTATGGCACATATATGGATGTTGATTTCCGTGCGCACCATACGCACAGGGTGGTGTTATGTGCATTTTTTGGATTTATTCCTTTTGGAGAAGTACATTTTTATGATATTTGATATTCGTTTTGTACTGAGCAAGACTAGTCAGAGGACAGTACCTGAAAATATTTTTACATGCATTGATAGTTATCGAAGGGATTTCCAAAAAGCGAGCTATAGTCTCAGTATATATATACCTACGTGTCCGATATGACACGAAACGTTTTAAAAACAAGGAAACCCTTCTAAATTGTTTTCAAAACGGCGACTTAAAAAGATTTGGCATGTATTTACATCAGCTATTCACATGTATAGATTGGATATTTACATGTATAGTTCGGATCTATATCATATTGGTTTTGTATTGGATTTGACATTTGTTTCTTTACCATGACACCGATGATTGAGGGATGCTTGACGGAGTTTTGTTTTTGAGTTATCTGCTCAGTACTCATGCGCATGCATTGCGCTATGATGTTTTATGTATTGATGATTTCGGAGCACCGACGACTTGAAATTTGTACCGAAATGTTTTAGTATTTGGGGGTTTTAATTTAAATTCGAGGACCGAATTTCTTTAAGGGGGGTAGATTGTAACGTTTCAAAATAATAAAATATTAATTTTGGGAATTTTTATAATTTAATATTATTTTAATGAATATTTTAATATTCCGGTATAATTAAATACAAATAAATAGGGAAAAATTATGGAAAATTATAAAATAGGGTATTTTATGGAATTATGCCATTTTAAAGTTTTTATGATTAGTTTGACACTAATTTAGTGCTAATATCGCGAATCGGATTTCTGGCATTTTTGTGCAAAACATGCACATATCATTTTGGACTTGTGTTACATTATTCTTACCATGGCTTTTACTTTGTGTCTACTATTTGAATGAGAATCTTTTGGAAAAGAAAAGAAAAGGATTTTGAATAGAAAATGGTATAGTAGTAGGTATGGTGATGTGAGAGAAAGGTGAGGGGGAGTCAACCTTGGTCATAGCTTCTCTCCTTCATTATTTTCCTCTTCAATTTCCTCTCCTCTTTAGCTCATGGCTGAACCTCATTCCCCTCTTCATCAAACCCTCACAAACATCTCATTTTCCTCATTAAAACTCCATCTTCCCTTCAATAAAAATGTGCACAGGCCCTTAAGCAACCATTTGGACCAAGAAAGTTTGTGATTTGGCGCTGTTGAGGATTCATGAATCTCTATGGAGGTAATTCCTTCACAATTGTTGTATCATTTCTAGTGATTAAGCCTCTTTTAAAGTTTGATGTCATTTCGACGAAGTTTTGTGCACTTTGAACAACCCTAGAGAGGATTAGGGTAAATTTGAGTTGTTAAATGAAATTGAGACTTGTTGTGACCTTAGAATCCTGTTAGTGATGTTACTTTGGACCAGACCTGAGAGTTAAACCCAGAATACGGATTTAGTGAATCGATATCGGGGAAATCTGTATTTCTGGGATTGTTTTTGGGAATCTGCTTTCACCCGAGACACCTAAAAATAAAATTGACTTGACAGAGAGATGTGCAGGAAAATAGAAACCACCACACAAAACCCTAGCCCCCAACTCTAATTCCCGGCCGTAGATAAATCCAATATGGCCGCAAATTGCGGCCAGAGCAAGGGGGTTTGGCCTCGTTTTTGGTGCATGGCCCTATTTCCAGTTAACTTGACCCTTGGTATGTGCAATTTTGTCTGGTTCCAATCAGGGTAAAATCTGGGTTGATTTTCCTATGTTGGCGCATGATTTACGACTTGTTTTAGCATGGATTCTGGTATTTGGTGATTCGTTTCTGTCGGGTGGCGTTTGGACGTCAACGACACGTGGATATTGATCGTGTTTACGATGGGTTTTTACCTATGCGAGTAGCGTGTGCTGTTTGGTTTTCCGACATGATTTTCATGTGCTTTAGCGTTGTGATATACTTGCAGGTACCCTACGTGATGTTGAGGCGAAGAAGATGAAGATGGCGATATCGGCATCGGCACATGAGAAGCAAGGTGAGTAGATTTATATCTACGGGGAGAAGTCGGGTGGATGGCGTATAGCACCCCCACGGTCCGTGGTGATGTATACGAATACGTATACACACGTATATTTATTATGTGTTGTTAAGATTATTGATGGTGATAATGGAATTATTGATGATAAGGATGTATTGGTTTAGCATAGTGCGAAACCCTATAGTAGTGGTTGCACTCACATATACACGTACACATATACTTGCATACATTCTTTCCTTTATCTGTGCGCATATGGAGGTGTGTATATCTACACATGGGTATGGGACTATGTGTTCATATACGGGATTGAGGATGATACACGGGATTGAGATGAGTTGATGAGGTTTGATTGAGGCCGTGAGATTCGGCGATATGACAGAGTTCGTATTTGAGATGGGACATGATGGTTTTTAGCGGGCCTTTGGACATGTGTTTTACCCCGCATTTATATTTATATAGATAGTATCGATGGTACTAGACTTAGAGTTTTACCCTAAATTATGTGATATGATGGTAGTGATACCTGCTATGTGATGAGATAATGTGCTATCGACTCAGATTTAGGTGGTTTTCATACCCCTCCCGATTGGCTTGATAGTTGGGTCCGTAGTTCGCATAGTAGGCGTAGGCTAGACCCGAGTTATACCTATTTCAAAAGTAACGAATCGGGGATATTTTAAAGATAGGCAAAAGGGATTCTATGGATATTTTCAAACGTAGCATCTGTTCTTAAAACACCGTAGCCCTTATTTTACCAAAAACCCCGATTCGTCTTATTTCAAAAGGCAAGGCTGCATGATATAGTTTTTGAAGTAGATTCTTACTGTTGCGTTGATTGTTCGATTCCGCATATTCATGCTATTTGCATTGCATCGCTTGTGTTGTTGATATATTAGTCATGCTGTTAGGACACCAGCACCATTATCGACGATGCGTATGTTCCACGTACACTGTTTGCCGGCTCACACACTTCATCATCGATAATTGCCATGTTACTACACTGTAGTATTGTTGCATTCAGTATATGATTCTTGCATGACATAATGATATGTTTACATTTCCTTTACATGTCGCCTACATCATGTTTTCTGATTATACGCATTGAGAGTTGCTATTTCCATGATATTTCTGGATTTGGGAACCGTGGATATTTCGAAAGAGAATATGTCATTGCTTTAAAAACCCGGTTACCCTTGATATGATATTTCAGTGCGTCCACCATGTGTTTTCTCGGTGCTGAGAGCGACATGTGAAACCCGATTCGAAGAGTGGACGAGCCGATTGCGGGTACATGGTGGACCCGGTATGGTTCCCCTCGGCAAGATGATCGATGGACTTTGCCGATTGAACCTGGAGGCGGGAGAGTACCTACCGGTGATTGGTTGGACCTGGCGGTTATCCGGAGGATACCGACCAGAGTCGATAGATGGATATGGGCGTACTGCTGGGGCCGAGGGCCGATTCCGCAGACGGAGCCCGTGGGCTGGTCCGGACTGACGGAGCCCGATATATGAGGATTTACATGCCAATACTGGGCACAGTTTTCATGATGTTTTCGAGTGTCGATATTGGGCACTCCGGTTCCATGATTTTGACGTGTCGCGAGGGACACAGGTGGTTTATATCCTCATATTTCCATGCATATGCTGATGATACTTACATGCATGATGGTTATTGTCATTGGGTGACGAGTGGAGGGGATCCACGTACATGCAGATTGATTTCATTGATCATACCTCACATTTATGATATGCTATTACCTGAGGCACTGGCACGAGCACTTGGCACTACACTCATGTATAGAGATTACATTGCCAGTTTAGCATGCTTCAGACTTGTCATATTAAGGTTTATATATATATATCTGATCGTATTGACCTAGGATGAGTCATACATTCGATTTCTGCATGTAGATATTTTCTATTCACGAGTTGGCAACTCACCCACGTTGTGCCACAGTTCTTGCAGGTTTTTGCCGTACGGATTCCATAGCGGCATTTCTGGCACACTGCTTTCATATGGGTAACTTGCGTTGGTAGGTGGGTTCTTTTGCATCAGAACCACCCTTGTACATGTACTTTCAGTTGTATCTAGTCATTCCATCAACCAAAACTTGTATATTGTTTCAGACCTAGAGACAGTGATGTATTATTTCGACCTTAGAGTCGCGCTTGTAGTATTATGGTTTTCTGGCTGTTTTGTGTTTGTTATTGGGTTTTGATCCTCGCCCTTTGGCGTTGTATATTATTATTGCTTGCATGGTTGTGTCCGTCGATTGACGAAGAGCTAGCTCCCGCTTGTGGATGCCTTTTATCATTTCATATATATTGTTCTTGTTGTACCCCGTTCGGGGCCAGTTTTTACAAAGGAAACTCTGCCGAAATTTTCAGGAAAGGTTACACATTTTAAAAATGCATACTCGGCTAGTTATTTAAAAACTTTGATTTTCAAAACATGATTCCTTTACTTCTTAAAACCAGTTTTCCTTATTTACTCCTTAAAATGGTTTTAGATTTCTGGGCTTTTGGCTTACTTGGATCAGATGGGGTCATATAGACTTCATATGGTTCAAGGGCCAGTCACATGCTCTTTCGGGTCGTGACGTATATATATGTATATATTATATATAATAGTTATAGTGAGTCGTGGATATTGTGTTAGGCGTATTATGGATAGTTAGGATTAGAAGCAACTAGTGTAGTTCATAATCGCGAACCCTAGAATAGATTTACACATACACGCACACCCTTGCATATTCATTATACGTATATTGTGTTTGATGATATTGGACGACATTAGAGATGAGTCGATGATTTTGGGCATTGTGCCGCGAGATCGGTTATTTGATATGATTCGTATTTGGGATACGACATGTGATCTCTAGCGGGCCTTTGGACGTGTGTTTACACACACAGTCATATTGATGGTATCAGTTGTACTAGACTTAGATCAGTACCCCAGATTGTGTGATATGATGATGAGGATACCAAATAATTGATAAGCTGATTGTGATATTGACCCGTACCCAGCTATTGGGATGTCGTACGACGATTTACCGTACGAGCTTTATATTGATGATGAATCCGCACTCATGACTCGAGAATGTCAGATGATATACTGTATCGTATGCGATACTATTGAGGCGGGATCACCGACTATTATATCATATATATATATATATATATATATATATATAGACTCAGATTTAGGTGGTTTCCATACCCCTCCTGAGGGACTTGGCTTAGTAGATGTTAGACTAGACCCGAGTCATACCTATTTCAAAACTAACGAATCGGGAATATCTTAAGGACAGGAAAAGGGATTCTACGGGTATTTTCAAAAGACGTATCTATTCTTAAAAACACCGTAACCCTTATTTTACCAAAACCCCGATTCGTCTTATTTCCAATGGCACCACTGCATGACATGTACATATTGGTGTAGATTCTTCACTGTTGCATTGATTATTCGATTCCGCATCGCATTGCATGTGTTTATTTCTATATTGCAATCATGTTGTTAGGACACCAGCACCATTATCGATGATGCATATGTTCCACGTACACTTGCTTGCCGGCTCACACACTTCATCATCGATAATTGCCATGTCACTACACAGTAGTATTATTGCATCAGGATATGACCTTGTATGTGCATACTATTATTCTATGTCACATACATCATGCTTTCTGATTATACGCATTGAGATATTCGTTTTCATGATATTTCTGGATTTGGGAACCGTGGATAATTTTTCAAATGAGAGTATGTACTTATTTGAAAAACCCGGTTTCCTTGATATGATATTTTCACAGCCACCATGAGATTTATCGGTTCTGATTATATACCCCATACGAGGAGTGTGTGCCGTATGAGGGTACATGTTGGGGCCCGGTATGGTTCCCCTCGGCAAGATGATCGATGGATTTTGCCGATTGAGCCTGGAGGTGGACAAGTACCTACCGGTGATTGTATTTGAGCTCGGCGGATATCCGGGGGATACCGACCGGAGTTGAGAGATGGACATGGGCTGAGCCGTGCTGCCGGGGCCGAGGGCCGATACCGCAGACGGAGCCCCATATCGACGAGGATTTACGTGCCGATGCTAGGCACAGGTTTCATGATGTTTTCCATGATTTTGATTATATCCTCATATTTACATGCATGATGCTTATTGTCATTAGGTGACAGGTGGACGGGATCCACATATATACAGACATTGATCACATACAGACTTTTATTACATTGATCATACTTCATTTGTATATATAACAGGGTATGAGGGCGCTGTTATATATACCCTTACACCAATATTAGTGGAATGGGACGCTAATATATGTGTATTGATATCTATTTCGATACTTCATCATATTTACTTCATGCAGACATACCTTATATTTATGACTGTTATTACCTGAGGCACTGGCACTGGTACTTGGCACTACCTACACGATTAGATGTTACATTGCCACCTTATCATGCTTCAGGCTTATTCTTTGAGGTTTATATACTGATCGTTTAACCTAGGATTATGTCATGCATTTGATTTCTGCTTGTAGATATTCTCTATTCACGAGTTGGCAACTCATCCCCGTTGTGCCACAGTTCTTGCAGGTTTTGCCGTACAGGTTCCATCGCGGCATATCTGGCACACTGCTTTCCTTTGCGGGTGATTTGCTTGGTAGGTGGGTTCTTTGCATCAGAACCATCCTTGTATATGTATTACTCATTGTATCTAGAAATTCCATCAACCAAAACTTGTATATTGTTTCAGACTTAGACACTAGTGATGTATTATTTCGACCTTAGAGTCGCGTGTAGCAGTTTTACGGTTTTCATGTTATTGTGAGTTTCTTTTGGGTTTTGATCCTCGTCATTCGGCGTTGTATATTATATTGTTTGTGTGGTTGTGATCGTCGATTGACGAAGAGCTAGCTCCCGCTTGGGGATACCTTTTATCACTGCATATATATATTATTCTTGTTGTACCCTACACGGGGTCAGTTTTTACAAAGGAAACTCTACCGGGATTTTCAGAAAAGACTACACATTTTAAAAATGCATTTCGGCTTAGTTATTTAAAAATCTTTGATTTACAAAATATGTTTCTTGCTTATTAAGAACCAGTTTTCTTTATTTACTCTTAAAATGGTTTTAGATTTCTGGGCTTTTGGCTTACTTGGATCAGATGGAGTCCTATAGACTTCATATGGTTCAAGGGCCAGTCACGTGCTCTTTCGGGTCATGACAAAAATCAAACAACCATGCATGAATCATGAAGAAATGCCATGATAAGAAATGTAGCAAGTGTAAAAAAAGACTTTTGCATGTCATGTGCACAAAACACGTTTAGTGCCCGATTAGCGATATTTAATCGCGATTAGCACAAAATTAGTGTATAATAAATCTTAAAATTTCATAATTTGCTTAAATCACATAAAGCACTCTCTTTTCAGTAATTTCCATAATTTTTTCCAAATTTCTCCCAATTTATCGGTATTTAATTATACCGCACTATTAAAATATTCAATATATTTATTATTTAATTATAAAAATTCCCAAAAATAATATTTTATTTTTCTGAAATGTTACAGTCTTCCCCCCTTAAAGAAATTCGGTCCCTGAATTTAAATTTAAACCCCTCAATAGTAAAACATTTCAGCAAAAAGTTCCAGTCGTCGGGGCTCCGAATTCACAAATACATAAAACGCATCATAGCGCAATGCATGCGCAAGAATAATGAGCAGATAACTCAAAATCAAAACTCCGTCAAGCATCCCGCAATCATCGGAGTCATCGAGAAGACATCAATGTCCAAATCCAGAACGAAACCAATGTGATGTACTCAGAACTCTACATATAAATATCATCAAAACATCTGAAGAAAATGCATGCCAAAACCTTTTTAAGTTGTTGCGCGGTGCGCGTAACACGACTCGATGGCGAACGTCTATTGTAAGAAAATAGCTATGTCTATATATATCCTTTGTTTAATATGCACGTCTCGCCATTTTGAAAGCAATTTAGAAGGGTTTTCTTGTTTTAAGTGTTTCGTGACATATCAGACACGTAGGTAAATACTGGGACTATAGCTCCCTTTTTGTAAATCCCTTCGATATCTATCAATGCATGCAAAAATATACTCAGGAACTGTCCTCTGACTAGTCCTGCTCAGTACGAAACAATAGTAAATATCATAAAAACGTACTGCTCCATAAGAAATCAATCCCAATGGTGCATAAGAATACCGCGTGCGTCTGGTGCGCACGGAAATCAAAATCCATGAATGCGACATACATATGCACATAAACAACATCTAAGTGCAATGGGTGTGCACAAAACATCTGTCAAGGGGAACGGTGTGCCTGACAGCAATATCAGGTGCATCTGATATGCATAAAGAATCCCGATTTAGTGCATCTGGTGTGCACCAAAATCGCATCTCAAATCATGCGCCCAACATTCGCGAAAATCCAAATTAGGTGCATCCGTGATGCACGAATAAAATCTAAGTCATGTGCATCCAACATGCACGAAATCACGAAATCCATTATCTAGCGCCGAACATGCGCAAAAATCCAATCCAAGCGCGTCAAATATGCGCAAGAATCCAATCAGGTGCGCAAGAATCCAATCAGGTGCGCAAGATGCACAAAACAAATATCGAGTATCACAATCGAAATCGACAGTATACAACACATCTCAAATCCAAATCCAGTATACCATGGTATATAATCTCATAACCATGTGCAACCACATGCACAAAATACGTGTCAATGCACTGCAAGCATATGTGAACTATACCGAGTGCAAAAACCAAATCGTGTGCGTACCATATGCACAAAATCAACCCAACTGTATGAAATCCATGAAATCACAAACATGTGCAGCCAAGGCACAAAAACGATATCAAGTGCAATAACTGTGCACAAATCATAAATCAATACAACGGTGTATAAAGCATATCTCAAGTGTAATAACTATGCACAAAATATAAATACCCAGTAGGTGCAACCATGGTGTACGAAAACAAATATCATGAAACTCGGTCATCAAAACTCAATCATGCGAATAGATCGCCGAAAATACATGTCACGCCCCGATTCCTAAAAGAAGGTGAAGGATGGCGTGGCAAAGTCCGCAACCTAACTGTATTGAAGGTGGTCTATTCAATACAGTTACGTTAAGCGTATGAATATATAACATGCAGGATGTGTACCAAAACAAAAATAATAAAAGCAAAAGGCATTTATTTCCATTAACCAAACTTTATTATATCCCAAAAGAAAGAGTAAAATAAACTGAGTAGTTTAATTACATCAAAGGAGAAACAAAAACTCTAAACATGTGGGCAACAACAAAAAATTAAAACTAGCTAATCTTCCATTGTCCAGTCTGCATAATCTTCATCAGCTGGCTTCACACCTTGATCATCGCCATAATACTCATTCTTATCTGACGGACATTCCAAAGATAGAGGAAGAAAAGGAAGGTCCGTCAGCGAGTTATACTCGGGTAGGATTGCCTCGTAAGAAAGTAAAGGTATAGAAACGAACTGGTGTATATAATGAATTTGATGTACATGTGTATAAAGGTATAAGGTTCTATACAAATTAGATATGTGAATATGAGTAGGTTGTGTGAGATATATGTTTGGTAAAGGTTCAAGTCAAGTCAAACGGATATTCAGTCTAAGAGTTAGATCAGGTTAAACAAGGTGTGTATGGATGGAATTGACGGGTGAACATACTCGTATCCTTGAGGTATCCCATGACTAGCTGGAAGCAGTATGAGCTGGTGCTCGTGCCTGGAATGGCAATCAATGTGGTAGCGCGAACATCCCCGAAAGGTGTCCCATGACTACGATGGAGCTTTTTCTAGCGTGAATATCACTCAAGTGCACAGGTATTACCACCCTTCAGTTCCATAATAAACAACAAGTCTAAACTGGTAAAATATCCACATCCAAGATACTGAATAACTCGTGTCTCAGAAAGAAAGGTAGATAAGATAATAGGTAGGTATAACATATGATGTGAGTTTGGTGTTGAGTATCAATAGGTATTGTAAACATTTTAGTTTGTTAAATAAGGGTCCGGATACTCGCGATTATTCCGTTGTGGCCACGGAACAACAACTGGGGAAGTGAAATGTACCGTTTCACTTCCCGGGATCATGATCGAGTAGTAGGGGAATCCGAGTTCCGAATCTCCTTGCCTAATCAAACTACCCATCCCCGTGGTTCAGTATAAAGGTTTTGACGAATTAGAGTTAGTGCGTATACCTCTAAGCTTGGAATTTCCACATTGTATAGTCGTCCACATTTTGGACTGTTCACCCGGAATATCGTGATCTTCATATTTGTATAGTCGTCCACACTTTGGACTGTTCACCCGGAATATCGGGATCTTCATATTTGTATAGTCGTCCACACTTTGGACTGTTCACCCTGCCTGCAGGGATCTTCATAAAGTATTCCATACCTAGGTCAGCGCATTCTAACCCTAACAGTATCATATTTTGTATATGTCATGTATGTCATAAAGTGAAAATTTAAAAAGTATTGATCTCGTTTAATATGGCCTTCCACAACCACTCGTTTTATTTTATAAAGATCGTAAAGTACTTTGTGTCATCTTAGGGAAAACTTAGTTAAAAAGAATAATAGTGTTTAATTATCTTTTATTACTTCTAAGAAAAACCATGAGATTTGGAATATTTATCATTTTGGAAAAACATAATATTTTACGGAAAAATATCATTTCGATAAAAGGTTGTGGTGTTTATTTGAAAATCTTTTGCAAGAGGTTTTTATTTGAAAATCTAGATTTCTCCTAATATTCCAAAAGGGCAAGTTATGAGGTTCTCAAATCGCCTCTTCACCGCCAATTGTGGCCAGGTAAGCACAAGTAAGAAAAGGAGGGATCCGCTCACGAATCACCGTAAGACGGGCCTTTTAAAGTTACCTTTCTCACTTGTCTAGCCTAGGCACGACAAAGTCTGGTTTAGATAAACGATCGATGCCTGCAACCTTTCCTTTGTCCTAAATTGGTGTTATTTTAAAATTACCTTTTTAATAAGATACTAAAAATTCCTTTTGAAAAGATATCGTTATTTAAATTTAGTATTTTCTTCTTTAAAAAGGTTGAAGGGGGTTTAACAATATTATAGTAGTTGATGAAAAAGTGTAAGTAAAATATATGTATGTCGTATCTAAAAAATTTATTTCACATATCTTATCTCTTATGGATATTTTAAATAAATATAATATTTTAATTAAACGAGTGTATTTTGTGAAAGTAACCTATTTCGAGATCATTTTGATTGTATGGGTAAGTGTGGGTATGTCAGAAGTGAAATGACAATTCATGGGTTATGACATTAAGCATATTAGATTCCAGGTCGTATGAGAGTGCAATATATATTTTTGTGTGCAGGGGAAATTAAACACTATTTTAAAACATGGGTTAACATTATCATTATTGAGGGTACAAGGAATAGGCATGCACGAATATTATAACAACATTTTAAATAAGGGTTGATGATTATAAGTTGGAACTAGGTTATTGAGAAAGAAGAAGGTGACAGGAAAAGGGGAGAGAGGCGGATCCTACCTTTTGTTTGAGTCGGATGCCGATGGGTTGAAAACGTAGGCTCGTACTAAATCCTCAATAGCTTCGCGTCCCGATTTTTCCTCGACGATTGGGTGAAGCCGCAGCGTCGGCGTCGTCGATACAAAGGCACCGATATTTTTTTCAGAATTTTTGGAGTTCTGAGGTGTGAGAAATTTAGGTTTGAAGGTGTCTATTTATAGGGTTAAAAAGGCAACAAGAAAATCCAAAAACTCGTTAAATCACACGGAAAATCACGCGGCCAATGATTGCGAATCATTCTGTTAATGATTGCGCCCGCCGCCACGAATTATGGCCGTTGGATCTGCATCCAACGGCACAGATCGCACCGCCAGTCCCATCGCCGTCGCCATGCGACGCCTCGTGCCCGCGCGTGTGGAGATCACGCGCTTTCGCGTGGTCCCCACTACGTGACGCCGCCGCGAAGCTCTGGACCATTGATCTTTTGATCCAGCGGTCCAGGTTAAAGGGAAATTTAATTTTTTTTTATTTATATATTTTTTAATAAAAATAATAACTGTTTATTATTTTAAAAATTGGATTTGGCTTTAAAAAATTTGTTAAAAATAGTTTAAAATACGGGAAAATTATGGAAAAATTTCAGAAAATATATTTTATTGTTATCTTTAGTATAAAAATAATTTTGGGCTAAAACTAAATAATATAACCATTCCTATGGTTTTAGTTAGTTATTAAAGTTATATAAAATCTAGTTTATCCTTTAAAATATTTTTAATTACGAATTAATTGCTTTAATTGATAATAAAAATATGTAGGTTATTTAAAGGCGTTATAAAATTTTATTAAAACATTTTAAGCCTATAAAACAATAAATAGATTTTAGAAAATTCTTTTAATCATATTCAATGCTTTGAAAATTATTAACACAACTTTAAAAATTATTATTCTATAAAAGAAACACGTAAATAATTATTTGATAGTAGAAATTTAAATAAAATATATTTTATTAGGTATTAGAAAACACGATCGTTACAATCTACCCTCCTTAAAATAATTTCGTCCTCGAAATTTCAGAAGGTAGGTCAAGGAAAGGAAGAAAACACTAAGAAGGGATTACCGCGGTTAAATATTTTGGATCTCGCTCTCTCGTCCCATCTTCTCGGTTCCGCGTATATCTTGCCTGGTAGTTCCTTCCCCATATAACTCTAGCCAGCTGGATTATCTTGTCCCTCAAGATTTCATCCTTCTGGTGTCCCGACCGGTTGCTGCTTGTAGATTACGCCAACCTTTCCATAATCTCGGAATGATCAAAGGTATGACTAGGGTTGCCAGCATACCCTCTTAGCTGTGAGATATAAAAGTATTATGCACACCCTCTATAGAAAATAGCAAAGCTAGTCTATACACAAACCCACCGTCTCCTTCCAAGATGATAAACGGCTGATGAGTCGTAGGCTGAGCTTTCCTCGCTCGCTGCATTGTATCACCATCTCCACCCCCTTTTTTTCCTACAATTATGTCAAACTTACAATTCTCCATCTTCAAGGTCGTCCCAATCGATTGGCACTTCTCCCATATAAAACTTGACCCCTCTCATCCGCTTCATGTGTTTCAACCACCCGTGTTCCCATGTTCTCCTTAGAGTAGTGTTTCTATATCTTCAAGATGAAAATTACCATCGCCAGTTCTAAATCTGAACATGATAGTTGCGTCCACAAGTCGTTAGTTGTCTTGACGCATATGCAACTATATCGCCGCGCTGATACATCACATCACCAAGTCCCTTCTCCGAAAAATCTTTGTGGATGTTTAAAACTTCTGGGTTTGCTAAGAATTGCAAGAATGGTTGTGATAGTTACGATCTACCTTCCTTAGAATAATTTCATACTTGAAATTTTCAAAGGAGTGGCCACTACTGGGCACGGAAATCAGTAACGCTGTCAGGAATCCTCTTTGCTGCATGTGTCGCTCCCGCGAGTTGGTGTATCACTTGATGCATGGAAAGTCTCTGAAGGGTTTAGGTACAAGGAATCGGAAAATGTAAAATCAGTTGTTGCTTCTAGATAAAAGAGTTTGGAAGTTGAAGGGAGGTTGTGAATTGATGGAAAACTTGCGAGATATAACATAAAGGCAACTAGTCGAAATTACGAAAACTAGAGGAATTATAGTGAGTCCAACTAAGATTTGCATCGAAAGATAAATAAGAATGGTATCGAAAAAAAAGTTGAGAAAAGAAAGAGTACCTCTGTTGTCTTTCCATATGGCATCAGCCTTCTCGACCGTCATGGTGAAGGTCTGGCGTTTGGGTCCATTCCTCTGTGCTTGCTGAAAAAAACGCTCCTGTGATGGCAAGGGTGGTCTTTTTAGTGATGCCCCTTGACCGGTTGGTTGAGTAGCGGAAGGTGGCTGGTTTCCCTGTCGTGGTGCCACATAATTAGTCGGCTTGTTGACGGGGCCTGATTGTCTCCCTCTCTAAGGACAGTCCCCAATGGCATGATCCGGAGACCCACAGACTATGCAAAGTTTGTTCAAAATGCGACACTCTCATGTAGTGTCCGGTCCTACCACAATGGTTGCATACAACGGCTGTTTTTCTGAAGATAGTTGGTACTGCTGGTCTCTTAGGTTGTTGTCTCCCGTTGAATCTGGAAGATGATCCCTCAAGAATTTGATTGGCTGGTCGTTTAATGCCAGACAAACGGTCATCCTTCCTTATGCGTCTCTGAAGGTCTTCAAAGTTTCGTGCCGCCTCTAAGATTTCATCATAAGTTGATAAGGTAGCAGAAGACATGGAGGACTGCGTCTTCAGGTCCAAACCTTATCGGAATCTCTTAGCATAAAGATCTGGGGTTGCCACCAGATGATGCGCGAACCGACTTAACCTTGCGAACTCCGAAGCGTACTCGTCCACCGACTTATCCCACATGCTCCCTCGTTGGAAATGTATAAACTCTCTTTCCATCCTTAAGTGTGACACGACTGGAAAATACTTGGTATCAAAATGCTGTTTGAACGTTTCCCAGTCGATGGGCTCCTTCAATCTACTTTCTTCTGCCTCCCACCATATCCTGGCATTATCCGTAAGTTGTAGCTTAGCGATGTTCACCCATGCGTCCATCAGAATTTGGACGGCACCGAAATCGTTGACTGTTCCCTTCAGCCACTCCTCAGCTTCTAAGAGAGTTTCCTTTCCCGAAAAGTCTTAGGATGGAGTGATCTGAACTGCTTCACTCACGCCGAAGCTTGAGGAACTGAGGTTAGTGCTTTACTTAAAATCTCTGTTTGCTGCTGCCTACTTTCCCGTAGCTCCTGATGAAGGGCAGATGTCTGCTGCTGCTCTTGCTCCAGTAGTCCTTGTATCATTTGTAGCATAGCTGCTTGCTGAGCAGCGGCTTCATTGACTCCATTTCCCCTTCGGTTGCGGTGATGGTTTCGTCCGGCCATTGATGATCAGAATAAGTTAGGTTACAAACGGGATGAGGGATGAGACAAGATAATAACTTGCATGGAAGAACAACAATTAATGGGAGAGACTAATAAGAAGAGCAAGTGACACAAGAGAGATTTTTGGCTCGAAACTAAAATTTTATTATCCAACTTCAATAAGAAGAGTACAACCGAAAAGTAAGGACATGCCCATCATTTTATTCGGCCAAAGAAAAGAAAAAGACTTATTAGTCTCGATTACGGGAGTTCAACAAGTGGTGCTAGGTTCTCGCACTAAGAAAGGTACGACCATTCCCACGGTGCCTTGTGAGGACAACTGCCTAAGTTTCTTCGGTCTCGAGTTCCTCCTCACTCGAAACTTCGTCCTTCGGCTCATCCCTGGCAGGAGCCTCGCCCTCCGATTCCCCCTCTATATAGGGTTTTGTTCCTTTGCAGGAACATCCTCATCCGGATCATAGGATTCTCTTCCGCCGCAATGGCCTCTTTTTCTGGCCCCTCCTGTATATGCTCCTCTTCTATAGAATCTGGAACCATATATCGTTTTTCTAATACGTTTTGTTTGCGCGACACGTGTGATACGTGAGTGGGTTCTGTATTCTAGCGTATCACGACGTGTCGGGGTAGTTTTAGACGCGTATACACACGTTTCAGCGTATCAGACACACGCGCGTTTAGTTCGCGACGCGAGTTTATCGTTTGATTTCGATATCGCGTTTTTGTAGGATTTTGCTTATATGGATTTCTTGTGTAAATTCTAGGTTCACAAGCGGGTACGTCGGACGCCGGAAAGAAAGGGAAGCAAGTGGTCGGCTATGCTTAGCACGCGACCAGGTGAGTAGATTTAACATCTACGGGGAAATCACCCGTATGGCGTTAAGTGTCAGGGCGTAATAGGATGTTTAGTCATAGATGTTTATAGACATTCATATTAGTGCATACCTTCATTGATATATCACTATTTGCGCACATGCACACTGTATATTCACACCAGTGCACACATATATTGATATCTTCATACCTGCGCACATGCACACTGTATATTCATACCAATGCACACATATATTGATATCTTCATACCTGCGCACATGCATACTGTATATTCATACTAGTGCTACACTCATATTCGCGTATATATCCATTTGCACATCCATACCTACATACATACATATGTCACATACATGGATGATATTGATTTGATTTCATGAAAATAGGGACCGCATGAGATATTTTCAAAACTGGATTATTTTAAAAGAGCGGTTTTCCCTTTTTACTCTTAGTGTCATACAACACATTGCATGGATTTACGCATTGAGTTTGGATTTATGGGATTTCTGGATTTGAGAACCGCAGTATTATTTTAAGAAAATACGCACTGTTTTAAAAACCCGGTTTCTCTTGATATGATATTTCAGTGCGTCCACCATGAGTTTTCTCGGTTCCAGAGAGCTTGCGTGAGTATACCCGATTCGAGGAGTGGTAGGCACCGATTGATGGTACATGGTGGACACGGTATGGTACCCCGGGGCAAGAAGACTCGTATTGTTAGACGGTGAGCTCGGCGGAGGGACTACTACCTACCGGTGATTGGTTGGACCTGGCGGTTATCCGGAGGATACCGACCAGAGTCGATAGATGGATACGGGATGACGCGTACTGCTGGGGCCGAGGGCCGATTCCGCAGACGGTGCCCGTGGGCCGATCCATACGGACGGAGCCCGATACTTGAGGATTTGCGTGTCGATGCTGGACACGATTATTTTATGATATTTCGGGTGCCGATGTTGGGCATTCCCGATTCTATGAGGTTTACAGGATTTGAGGGCCGATTGGAGTGACGACGCCTGAGTTTTACTGGGATTTGGGTGTATTGATGGACACCGGTTATTTTCCACGTTGACATTCTGTGTAGATGTTATTTATTCCCATGCTCAGCATTCAGTATTATACATCTCATCCTGTATCTGTAGCACCTGATAGAGTACACTTGCTATGCACGATTATTGCATACCCTGCTCATTCTATATAGATGTTATTAGATTGCACATGCTATGCACGATTAGTGCATACCCTGCTCATCATATAGAGATGTTATTAGATCGCACTTGTTGCATGATTATTGGTCATCTAGCTCATCATATAGATGTTATCTATTGGCATAGGTTAGAGTATCGCAGTACGTGCATACTCGAGATTACCTTTATATGTTATATACTATTCACGAGTTGGCAACTCACCCCCGTTGTGCCACAGTGTTTGCAGGTTGCCCCTCAGAGTAGTCGCGGCAGGCTGTTTTCTTGCATCTTTTGATACGGATACCACTGCAGTTGGCGCGTGAGCCCTCTGCTGATAGGTGGGTTTTGTGCGGTATCTGTTTATTTTCCAGTTGTATACACTGTTGTATCTAGTACTCTCCATCTACTTTTCATGTATTGACTTAGAGACCAGTTGTGAGGACGATATATATTATTTGAACTCTGGTGTTGAGCTCGTTGTGAGCCGACTTTATTTATGCAGTTTTATATTTCATGTTGTTTTCACTTAGTTTTGCTCATTCTTCGCTACGGCGTCGTATATTATCATTGTGGTGATTGTTTCCGCCGTTGGGCGTGATTGCTCCCGTTTGGGATGCTTTATTTTTATTGTATATCATTTTACTCATATATTGCCTTGTACCCGATTTCGGGGCTAGTTTTTACAAAGGAAATGCTGCCAAATTTTTTAAGAAAATAACTTGAACTTTAAAGAATTTTACTAAGTTACTTAAGGTTTTCTAAACATTTTAACAAATATTTCTATTAAATGTTTTAATACTCAATACTTTTAATGGTTTTGATTTCTGGGTTTCGGCTTACTTAGTCACGTTACGCCTGCAGATGTTACATGGTAAAGTGTCGGTCACGGGCCGAACTTTGGGTCGTGACAAGTGGCTCAAGCTTGATGGGGATGCACAAATTTGATGAAAGATTCATGGTTTTGAAGTGAAGGGATAAACTTTAAGATGTGGATGAAGGAGAATGATTTTTGTTCAGTTTGAGAGTTGAGATTATCATAAGCATTTGTTGGTAAAGTGTAGAAGAATGTGTAGAGCAAGTAGGAGATGTAAAGGTAGAAGCATGAGGTGAAGTGAGGAGAATGTGTGTGTGGATGTGATGAGCATGAAGGTTTAACCTAGCTTAAACATATACCCAGCCTTTTAACCAAATTTTTTTTTTAAATAAATACCCTCATGTTAAACTAACTCTAAATTAATGTTTTTAAAAGAAATAAAACACTTATCATAATACTTAAATACCATAACCCTTTAATAAAATCTCATATCATATTAAAACAATTTAAAATATCATTTTTTTATATTACACATTTTCTTCATTTTACCAAAATAATTATATTTTTGCGGATATCAATTCGATACCAAAATTTATATGCGATATCATTTTTGTAAACTCATTATATTCATATTTTAAATTATAAATTAATATTTATAATTTTCCAAAATTTTACAGGATCGTTCGTAGTACGCCGCACGAAAAAATTCGTGAATTTAAAAAAATACGAACCCGCCCTAACGGATCCGTGTGTGTATAGGAGTGCTCCATTGCAAACCGGTCCGCGTTTTCTAAATACAATAACGCTCGGTCCACGATGCATTTGAACGATCTAAACCTTTCAAGTTGATCACCCTACCTTCGAGTCTCTTTGTATGAAAAATCAAGGGATTTGACGACCTCTAACCGTTGCATCGGATGAGTGCAAAATGAACTCGTCTTTCAATAACCGCAAAGATAACATAGGACTTGCCAATTGCCAAATAAATTTATATTAAATTTACTTATAATATTTATAATTAATTATAATGCATGTCATATGAGTACTATTTAAATTCCAGCTCCAGTTTTAATAATCAAATCAAAATAAAATAATTAAATATTAGTAAAAAAACAATTCAGAAAAATTTTGAATGCTATAACATATTCAACTCTGTGCCTAATTATTCATTTATCTAGAATTTGAACTGTAACGTTTCAAAACAATAAAATATGGTTTTTGGGAATTTTTATAATGTAATATTATTTTAATGAATATTTTAATATTCAGGTATAATTAAATACAAATAAATGGGGGAAAATTATGGAAAAATCTAAAATAGGGTATTTTATGGAATTATGCTATTTTTAAGTTTTTATGATTAGTTATATGCTAATTTAGTGCTGATCGCGATTTAAAATCGCTAATCGGATTTTTGGCATTTTTGTGCAAAAATGTGCACATATCATTTTCCATACTTGTTACACTTGTGTTACAATTTTATTGCCATGGTTGTTCATTTGGGTTCACTATTGGAGTGAGAAGAAAGGAAAAGAAAAGAAAGAAAAAGGTTGGAATGATTATGAGAGAGAGAGAGAGACCAAGTCAACCCTCACTTTATGAACCATACTCCCATCATTTTCCCCTTCTCATTCTCTGTCCTCTCCCTCTCTTTGAGCTGCTGCTGCCCCTCTCCCTCTCTCTCCCTCTTCATGAAACCCTAAATCCACAATGAAATCAACCCCAAAACCTCATTCCCACTTCACAAAAGTTGCTCCCAAGCTCAATAGCTACACAATGGACTAAGCAAGAGCTGATCTTGAGGACTTTGAGCAACTCAAGAATTTTCTTGCGTTGCCAAAGAAGGTAATTTCTGCACCCCTAGTTTAGTATCTCATTTCTTGTGCATCAATACTAGTTTCATAGCAATATGGTGTTGTTTGGTGGATTTATGAAACATCAAGTTAGGGTTTAGGGTTAGACCTGAAATCAAAGTGAAATTGAGGCTTGTGGTGACCCTAGAACCCCTTGTGTGATGCTAATTTGGACCCAAACCTGAACTTGAAACCAGAATACAGATTTATGAGACGATGTCGGAGAAAAACTGTAAATCTGGGAGTGTTTTGTGTAATCTGCTATCACCCCGAGACCCCAAAAATAAAACTGAGTTGACAGTGAGATGTGCATGTAGGGTTCCTAGGCACTCTAGTTAAGTCTCACAAGTGATCAAACATGCACAAATAAAAATTTACGGGTGCCTACAAACCCGACTACGGATCATTTACTAGATATTTAGGCGAAACATGTAAACTAGTTAACAATTTAACTAAGGGAACGGACATACAACCTTTGTAGATCCGGTCCACCACCTCCACGGCTCCGCAATGAAGTCCCCTCCGCTATCCAAAAGGAATCCGGACTCCAACGTCGGTTTCGTCGAAGAATAAGCGAGCTAGGTCGTCGATGTCCATGCCGAAGATGATCTATGTCGAGGCATCGCTAGAACAAGCTCCAACTTCACCAAGTCGGAAAAACTTGTGAAGGAAACACCCTATACTACTTGGCAAGAGGTAGAGGATGAAGAAATAGGAAGTGGGTAAACTTTAGTTTTGGATTTCTCACTAGACTTCATGACTTGCCATTGAAGTAGCAAGCTTTCTTCAATGTTGAAGAAGATGAAGAAGAAGAAGAAGATATGATAACTTTTTTTTTTTAAAATAGAAAAGAAAATACAATACTTATCATATCTTTGACCATGGTTTAGTGTAGAGATTTAACTTAGGTTAGATAGTGGTTAGGGTTAGATAAAAGACAAGAATGGTGGACTAAGTTCAAAGCTTCAAGAAGCTTTCAAATAAAGACAAAAACTAGCAACCATTCTTATCTCTTTATCTTTTCTTTTTCCAAAATAAACAAAAGGAATGAATAAATGATTAAGTAAATGAAAAAGAAACCCTAATCACTAATTAACCATGGTTTAACACTTTACACAAAACCAAGCTAGAATGTATCATCAAACATGATACAATCATGTGCACAAAACTATATCGAATATACAATGTGCACATCCGCGCGAGAAAATCCATTTAAAGTGAACCGACACTAGTTAATGCAAAGCAATATATCAAATATATAATTATGTATTAAATCATTAAATCAACACTTGATTTAACGATCCGGTCATATCGCATATAACCGGCTAGTATCCAATGTGTCGGTTTATCGAATCAATCCTTGATTCGATAACTAGGTTATATCGCATATAACCATTCGATACATTGATCGCGAGAATAGAATACGGTATCATATACACGCATTATTCTCTGTCCCGCACATATCTCATATGCGCTCCTATTTCGTTTCGCTTGAGCTAGGAAACCTCTGTGTAGGACTCTAAAGACTCGTCAATACGCCGGCAGCAGATGATGATCATATCAAACATCTGCAAGCCGCAAGCGGTCTGCTAAACGTAACGGCCACCCGGGTATTGAGCGATCAGAAGATCGACGAGCAAGCCCGCTCACACTCCTGCGAATCCGACCAGTAACACTACCGTATAGTCCGGTCTGTTCGTCTGATATGTCGCATATCTCGCCTAGGGGTGGTAAACGTCAGACCCCAATAGCTTGATAAGTCATGCCGACGTAGGGTCCATAACATTCGTGAAACTACTGATAACTCTTACCAGTATATCACTGCAACCCTGACCAGGGATTTCCTGTTATGGCCAGTCGAGCATAGCACAACATCAACCCCCAATACCGGGAGAGACGAATCCCCTCCTATCGCTCATTGCCTCCATGTGAATCGGGACTGTACCCAAAAACCACCTGTTTGCACAACTCAGTAGAGCCGTGGTAGGGTGGAAATCAAAGCACAGTGTGAGACACACAAGACTCTATGACGATCTCGGGTCAACAGACTAAGCTGTACCAGTGTCACCAGAGAACTACCATCTGTCGTGAGGTATAATACCATCTGGGAGTTCTCGGCGAGTCCGTTCAGTGTACCCAGTCTCCACTGAGCACCCGCATACCATCTTCGATGTCAAACACCAATGGATATGGGATCATCCATCGCCCATCGCATGGGTCGAGAAGATATGCGCTAGTCTACTCTGGAATATCGATGCCCCGTCTCGATATTCCCTGGACTAGGAACAATTCAAGGATGTACTCATGGATTACCCAGGCCCCACTAGTATGATCTACATCATAGTCCTGGAAGTCGAGTACACATCCTATGGGCTTTATCAACATGTAATCAGAGAGACAGAAAGTATACATGTTAAGACAAAGTGCAACCAGATAGCGTACTATCATGTCGAGCAAGAAAGTCCTACCTATATATGTCCCAGCATCCACTACAATATACATCCAATGTACAGTAATGGCCTCTAGGGCATACATATAACTAACAATCTCCCACTTGCACTAGGGCCATCTGTAGCAGTGGTTGCAGTATCACATACTCAACCATCCCCTAAATTGTCTCTCTTTGGGAAAAAGGGCCTTCGTGAGTGGATCCGCCGTGTTGTCCTCTAAGTCTACTCTCCTAACCTCGATCACCCTGGAGATCAACTATCTCCATGATCAGGTGATGCTTCCTCAGAATTTGTCTGGGTCACTGATGGGACCAGGGTTCCAGGGTCGAAACCACGCTTCCATTGTCATACAATGGCAGGAACCTAGTTCATCTCATGAACCAATATACACCCAAACAGCCTCTTTGGTAGTATCTTTAATAGCGATGTTACCAGCCTTTATCGTCTAGTCTGCCACGGTATCTAGCTTGGAACTCTTCCAACATACCGTCCCTTCACTGAGGGTAAAGACAGTGCCTGTGACTGACATTCAGTCGTCTTTATTACCCTGGAACACTTCCAGTGATTCTCCCCAGGATCGATTGATACCATCTCACTACATCTAGTGAGAATCCTAGCATCCAATTACATCTATCTCATAGATGAAAACTCAGGATTTTAGGAGGTATCACTTTGATCCTATTTGGAGAATCCTAGTGATAATAGGAGATTGACCGATCGTAGTATAGGAAACTCTTTTCCTATCAAGAGTATGTTGTCTACGTACAATACGAAGATGACCACCTTACTCTCAACTACCCTTTTGTATATACAAGGTTCGTCTACCATTTTGATGAAGTCAAACACTTTGACTATCATATCAAAACAGACGTTCCAACTCCGCGATGCCTGCTTCATTATGTAAAGCAACTTGCACACGTTTCCGCTGCTCCCACTGTTTACGAAGACCTCTGGCTGTGTTCTTACAGACGTTCTCTTCTAAATCAGTATTTAGAAAAGCAGTCAGGGCACCCAACCACCAGATATCGCAGTCATGGTATGTAGCCGTGGCAAGTAGAATCTGGATAGACTTAAGCATAGCTACTGGAAAAAGGTTTCATCATTATCCACGCCTGGTCGATGACGAAAACCTTTAACAAGTCTAGCTTTGAAAGTCTCAACTTTTCCATCTACACCAAGTAATCTTCTCAAGATATACTTGCTCCTGATGGGGATTTAACCCTTCAGATATAGCAACCAAAGTCCATACTTTGTTGGTGTAAAAGGATTCCATCTCAGATCACTAAGCATCCAGCCATTCTTACAGAGTCCCTACTCTCGATGGCCTGCTCGAAACTGGTTGGGTCATCATCTCATGATGCAATCCTTGCTCCCACTGTCATCGAGAAACCGAGGTATCTCTCAGATGGGTGAGGAACCCTACTAGATCGGCGGAGAGGCTGAGGTTCGTCGGAAACTATAGAATCTTATGGTTCTTTCAAATCATCAACTGCAGTTTTGTATAGCTGGAACCTTTCCAGTTCTACAGAACTGATCCTGCCTCGATCTTGTCCGGATTTTGCTTTAAACATAGGCCGGACAACCCCAAATCTTAACTTACTTAAGAGATAGGATCTTCCCGCACCATATCTTATATGGAGTGGTAGGCACTGATTTGATTCGAACCTAATTCAATAGGTATGCAGCTTCTCAAGTGCATAACCCCCAAAAAGGAAATAGGTAATTCAGTAGTACTCATCATAGAGCACACCTTATCATATAGGGTGTGATTGATCCGCCCCAATATACCATCGTGTTATGGTTTATACGGAGGAGTAATGCTGAGAGAGAAACTCATTTTCTTTTAGAATAGTCCAGGAATGCTATGCACAAGTATTCTCCTCCCTGATCTCATCATAGGACATAATACTTATACCCGTATTTTAGTTCTCTACTTCCTACTTATATTCTGTGAATATCTCAAAAGGTTCGGACTTGTATTTCAACAGGAATATACGACTGAATCTTGAGAGATTATCAGAGAATATAATGAAGTATGAAGAACCAGTCCTGGCATGTGTAGACAGGAGACCTTACATACATCATCATGTATCAGTCCCAAGAGTTTATTAACTCTTTCTCTGCTTCCAATAAACAGAGCTGGTGTCATTATATCTTTGTGACATGACTGGCAAGTTTCACAAGATGTAAATTCAAACAGATTTAAATATGCATCTAAAATGTAACTTCAGCCAGTCGGGTCGTATTGATATGACCTAGTCTACAATGCCTCAAGAAGAATTCGTTCATTTCTGAACTCTTCCTCTTGTGTGTGTTCTGTATACTAGGAACTGCAGTTTGATTTAGAACGTCAATGCTTTTAGATAACGTGCCTGAACCGATCAACTTTTGATATAGGAAATGTTCAAAACATTATCCATCAATACAAAATTATATCATTTCTTTACTAATAAAGAGACTGATATGATTTTGTATATCAGGTTCGATATCTAATAGCATTTGTTCAGAATCAATGTATTTGTAATACAGGGTGACAGTGACCGACAGACTTGGCTGCAACACTTGCCCCGTTTTCTGTCTCATGAAACTTATCACCCTTTCTCAGTTTTTCTACCTTTTTGTAGCCCTATGTAACAGATTACATATCTGGGATCCTGATCCGGTATCATATACCCAGGATGCAGAGGATACTGAGAAACAGTTCTTTGTAATGAACACACCCGAAGGAGATGCATCATATGCACTTTCTTCGTTTGTGCGGCATAGGAATTCTGGTATTCCCCTATTTCCTGCTCTGTCTTATAACAATTATAAGTTGGAGCGGGACCAACGTTCCCCAGCTCAGTATAACAAGCGGGTTCGGTCAATATTCCGTATTTTTATCTGGATTAAGGCGTGATATGGTCGCTACCAGGAGAGAGAGAGAAGAAAACACTCTGCGTGCGCTCTTTCAAGATCAGATTGGTTATATATTTTATCTAATCAGGATGGCTCCCACTGTTTTTATCAAATCTTCCTTCAAACCTTAAATGGAAAGACTAGCCGGGATTAATTACACTCTACAAGTTCGCCAATCTTTCAGCCAGGCCAGTGTCGGTACTTTGAGGGAGGTTCCCCGTGCTTTCGCACGGACCTAATTACTGTAAACCTCGTTTTCCCAGAGGCGTAACCCCGTTGACACCTTTCTAGACACCTACTTGATCGGCTATTTGCAAAGTGCAAAACTCTCCCAGGAGTAACAATTACTCGCAGTGGGTATCGGGATCCAACTATCACATAGAAGGTATGCAATCTCATTGCAAATTCCAACACTTGAAACTCCCGATAATGGTTTTTACCCCTAGCACCTATGACCTTAACTATGGTCAACAAATCATAAGTACTAGTCAAGTTCTACCCGTCATTTCGTGATTAATTAGACCCACCCACATGACCCTTAACTAAGGTCAACAAAGTCACGCGACTGTCCTAACTAATCGCATCATATGCGGTGTAGGAAGACATCACTTAGCTACCGTACACTGTGCCTTGACTATGGTCAACAAACACAGCACGAATACTAAGTACTCTACTTCCTAAAATGACGGAGGGTTGCTGCTGGTTTTTGTGAAAACCTTTAACGCTTTGAACTTGATCTCGTTGCGGAATCAAATGGTTTTTAAATGGAATGTTTTTGAGGCTTTTCTAGTTTTGCTAAAGGGGTCACTCCCGGTGAAGGGATCGTCGGCCCTTTCCTCGTCGAATGAGGTGCGGGATATATCATATATATCACTGTGCAAAGCGAAAACTATAGAAGCGATCAAAGACAAACCGAGGGTTGTAGCATCTGCCAGTTATTGCTAAAGGAGTCACTCCCGGCGAAGGGATCTCGGTCCTTTCCTCATCGAATAAGGTGCAGGACGTTCTATAATGAACACCGCGATGCAAAGCAAGAACTGTAGCTACCTGTTTTATTTTGAAATTCGATTCCACAACATCATTTAGGTTTATTTTCTTTCATTAATCTCATTAATGAATATCCCATCATTTAAGTCCACCTAACCATCACAGATAAATATAACGTACGCTTATGCCATCCGCATTCGCCTCGATGTCCCGTCTGCACCGTTAGGTTAGGTAACTAACGCCAGAGCGAGGCAGGGCTAGCGCGGGTGTAAAACATAAGCAACGTATATATAATATATCATATATACTATATATAATACCTGTCACAGAACATCGCATGATCACAACACAGATAAAGCACAGCAGAAGAAACATATGAAATATTGGATATACTAGGACGTCCATGTTTTCAATACGAGCCAGTATAAAACACGGATTCCACGGTCGTGATGAATAGCCAATCCCACACCCCTAGACCCCTACGAGAGCGGCAAGCAACCCTACCAATTCTAGGGTTAGGAGACCCGGACTCGACTCCTCGAGTTGGTCTCCCACTGGACCCCAGAACCCGGTTACTTGTGCTCCCCTCCTTGGGTCTATCCTAGTGTAGAAAAGTAAATAATATACAAACGGTGACTACTTCCGCAACCTGGAAGTGCCCCAATAAAAGAATATTATATACAAGTTTTTTACATGAATGAAAATGAAAAACACTCATCTCACATAAAAACCCCCGGCTATTCAAACACGAAGATCCAATATAACATATCCAGCAACACATAATATCACATGTCATCAACGTAAGTAAATATGCGCATCCCAATTGTCGTTGACATATAGCAACGAAACCGGCGATATCACATATTACACTTACGGTCACAGAAAAGAAAGTGTAAAACTACAACAGTTGGAATCCACAATCTGCATAGACATCGCATGCCTAATCAAATGAATACCTTAGACATCACATGCCTAACAATTATAAACCCCGCATTTTAGTCTCATTATCGAAAACTCTTTTCAATATCAAGTCGGGCAATTCAACAAGATTCCCGACATCCTGATCGAATGCTCGTCGCAAACTTCAGTAGGCGGCCGCACCCCCGATACCGTCGACGAAGTGCACCAAGGCGGAACACCGCTGCCGCGAGCATCCGGACGGATGCTTTCGGCGACGGGGTTCTCCTACAGTCACTTGGTCGGGGCTATGGAGTGAGGCTGTCTATTAAGTTTACCCGGCGAGTATCCGCGTACGCTACGTGATTGCGACGGACTTTTGATCACATCAAAATTCCGTGGCAACCGATCAAGTGAGACTAAACTGCTATGTTTATAATATTCATTCCGTTATCTCATAACTATTTGTGAATTCCAATTATTGTATCACATTCCAGATAAACAGAAAATGTTAAACTTTCCGATCGAACAATCGAACACCCAAGTTTTCCCAATACAATCCAACACATGAAATAAGTCTAACAACATTCAGTTCGTGCCTCAGTAGCAACGGTCCAGCCGTAGAAGGGTCAAGCCAACGCCTCACATGTGGCACGCCGTACTGCCCCAAACCCGAAGGTTCAAAGGGCAGTTCAAGACGGTCACATAATCGAGTTAAGGTTTGGTGTCTTCTAGAGGGACCATCGCGTTACTTGCACTACTTAGAACGTCGTTAAACTACGGAAAAATCCAACACTTGGAAATTTCCCGACAGGGGAAAAATTGGGTATTTATATCCGGTCGAACTTTTTAACATATTCTAAAAATACCCGGAAAAGCACACCGACAAAATTAGACAGTCCGATCGAATACACCGAGTCCACCAAAACAAGCCCAGAAAATTCAACTCTGGAATAAGTTTTAAATATTCCCAGAAAACTCAGCATAAAATAATAGGAATTACTGTGCAGAGCAGGTACGATGATGTCACCAATGTAGCGCGGAACCGCCGCATAAGCAGTGCTTATGCCGCGGTTCCGCCGCCGTTCAAACGAATTACTCACCTGAGTTTGCACCGTAATTCTTAGTTTTATTTTATGTATTTTCTAGAAATTTTTAATTCACAAAAATCCGCATTTTAGGAAAAAGTCCAGAGAGCAATTTTTGGGTCGGGTTTCGGTTCGATCGGACTTCTAACTCCGTCGGGACTTCGCCTAAGACTCTAGCTAGGCTCTGATACCACTGTAGGGTTCCTAGGCACTCTAGTTAAGTCTCACAAGTGATCAAACATGCACAAATAAAAATTTACGGGTGCCTACAAACCCGACTACGGATCGTTTACTAGATATTTAGGTGAAACATGTAAACTAGTTAACAATTTAACTAAGGGAACGGACATACAACCTTTGTAGATCCGGTCCACCACCTCCACGGCTCCGCAACGAAGTCCCCTCCGCTGTCCAAAAGGAATCCGGACTCCAACGTCGGCTTCGTCGAAGAATAAGCGAGCTAGGTCGTCGATGTCCATGCCGAAGATGATCTACATCGAGGCATCGCTAGAACAAGCTCCAACTTCACCAAGTCGGAAAAACTTGTGAAGGAAACACCCTATACTACTTGGCAAGAGGTAGAGGATGAAGAAATAGGAAGTGGGTAAACTTTAGTTTTGGATTTCTCACTAGACTTCATGACTTGCAATTGAAGTAGCAAGCTTTCTTCAATGTTGAAGAAGATGAAGAAGAAGAAGAAGATATGATAACTTTTTTTTTTTAAAATAGAAAAGAAAATACAATACTTATCATATCTTTGACCATGGTTTAGTGTAGAGATTTAACTTAGGTTAGATAGTGGTTAGGGTTAGATAAAAGACAAGAATGGTGGACTAAGTTCAAAGCTTCAAGAAGCTTTCAAATAAAGATAAAAACTAGCAACCATTCTTATCTCTTTATCTTTTCTTTTTCCAAAATAAACAAAAGGAATGAATAAATGATTAAGTAAATGAAAAAGAAACCCTAATCACTAATTAACCATGGTTTAACACTTTACACAAAACCAAGCTAGAATGTATCATCAAACATGATACAATCATGTGCACAAAACTATATCGAATATACAATGTGCACATCCGCGCGAGAAAATCCATTTAAAGTGAACCGACACTAGTTAATGCAAAGCAATATATCAAATATATAATTATGTATTAAATCATTAAATCAACACTTGATTTAACGATCCGGTCATATCGCATATAACCGGCTAGTATCCAATGTGTCGGTTTATCGAATCAATCCTTGATTCGATAACTAGGTTATATCGCATATAACCATTCGATACATTGATCGCGAGAATAGAATACGGTATCATATACACGCATTATTCTCGGTCCCGCACATATCTCATATGCGCTCCTATTTCGTTTCGCTTGAGCTAGGAAACCTCTGTGTAGGACTCTAAAGACTCGTCAATACGCCGGCAGCAGATGATGATCATATCAAACATCTGCAAGCCGCAAGCGGTCTGCTAAACGTAACGGCTACCCGGGTATTGAGCGATCAGAAGATCGACGAGCAAGCCCGCTCACACTCCTGCGAATCCGACCAGTAACACTACCGTATAGTCCGGTCTGTTCGTCTGATATGTCGCATATCTCGCCTAGGGGTGGTAAACGTCAGACCCCAATAGCTTGATAAGTCATGCCGACGTAGGGTCCATAACATTCGTGAAACTACTGATAACTCTTACCAGTATATCACTGCAACCCTGGCCAGGGATTTCCTGTTATGGCCAGTCGAGCATAGCACAACATCAACCCCCAATACCGGGAGAGACGAATCCCCTCCTATCGCTCATTGCCTCCATGTGAATCGGGACTGTACCCAAAAACCACCTGTTTGCACAACTCAGTAGAGCCGTGGTAGGGTGAAAATCAAAGCACAGTGTGAGACACACAAGACTCTATGACGATCTCGGGTCAACAGACTAAGCTGTACCAGTGTCACCAGAGAACTGCCATCTGACGTGAGGTATAATACCATCTGGGAGTTCTCGGCGAGTCCGTTCAGTGTACCCAGTCTCCACTGAGCACCCGCATACCATCTTCGATGTCAAACACCAATGGATATGGGATCATCCATCGCCCATCGCATGGGTCGAGAAGATATGCGCTAGTCTACTCTGGAATATCGATGCCCCGTCTCGATATTCCCTCGACTAGGAACAATTCAAGGATGTACTCATGGATTACCCAGGCCCCACTAGTATGATCTACATCATATTCCTGGAAGTCGAGTACACATCCTATGGGCTTTATCAACATGTAATCAGAGAGACAGAAAGTATACATGTTAAGACAAAGTGCAACCAGATAGCGTACTATCATGTCGAGCAAGAAAGTCCTACATATATATGTCCCAGCATCCACTACAATATACATCCAATGTACAGTAATGGCCTCTAGGGCATACATATAACTAACAGTGCAGGCACCATGGAACCACCACACCAAACTCTAGCCCCCAACTCATTCCCTTGGCCGCGGATTTAATCCCCCTGGCCGCAATTTGCGGCCAGAGCAGGAGGGAATTGTCTCGATTTTTGTGCATGGCCCTATTTCCAGTAGTCTTGACCCTGGGTATGTCTAGTTTTGACTGATTCCAGTTAGGGTAAAATCTGGGTTGATTTGCTTGAGTTAGCGTATGATTTACGACTTGTTTTAGCATGGATCTTGGTATTTGGTGATTCGTTTCTGTCGGGTGGCGTTTGGACGTCAACGACAAGTGGATATTGAACGTGTTTACATGCGAGGCGATAGGTTTTTACCTATGCGAGTAGCGTGTGCTATTTTGGTTTCCGATGTGATTTTCATATGCTTTAGCGTTGTGATATACTTGTAGATACCCTAAGTAATGTTGAAGCGAAGAAGATGAAGATGGCGACATCGGCATCGACACTTGAGAAGCAAGGTGAGTAGATTATATCTACGGGGAGAAGTCGGGTGGATATCGTATAGCACCCCCGCAGTCCGTGGTGATGTATACGAATACGTATACACACATATATTTATTATGTGTTGTTAGGATTATTGATGGTGATAATGGAATTATTGATGATAAGGATGTATTGGTTTAGTATAGTGCGAACCCTAGAGTAGTGGTTGCACTCACACATACACGTACATATATACTTGCATACATTCTTTCATTTATCTGTGCGCATATGGAGGTGTGCATATCTACACATGGGTATGTGACTATGTGTTCATATACGGGATTTGAGGATGATACATGGGATTGAGATGAGTCTATGAGATTTGATTGAGGCCGTGAGATTCGGCGATATGACAGAGTTCGTATTTGAGATTGTGATATGATGGTAGTGATACCTGTTATGTGATGAGATAATGGGATATTGACTCAGATTTAGGTGGTTTTCATACCCCTCCCGATTGACTTGATTGTTGGGTCCGTAGTTCGCATAGTAGGCGTTAGACTAGACCCGAGTCATACCTATTTCAAAAACTAACGAATCGAGGATATTTTTGTTGGAGATAGTGCCCTCAGAATCAATTATTGGATCACAGGTACGTAATTGCAATGATTGAGGGAGGACCTATCCCGGTAGGGCAGTCTTACTCGAGATGATAGTATGCTATCTGGTTTACCTTTATCATCGTGTACTGCTTCAGGTGACCTTACAGGTCACTATTACACGCTGATAGAGCCCCTAGGATTCTTGCTTGACTGCCAACAGTATGATGGCGATCATATACGTGAGAGCTGGTGGTCTATAAGCACATCCTTAAATGGTCCCTAGTCGTGGGAGTTTCGAGACAGGGCATCGATTCTCCAGAGTAGACTGGTGTATACAGTCGAGACCCCGACGAGGGGCTGTGGCCGGTCTCATAAGCCACTGGTGTCAGTTGGTTCACCTAAGATGTATACAGGTGCTCATTGGGTTATGAGTACACCGGACAGGACTCGCCGGGAACATGCTAGTTGGTCTTATACCTGACATCAGATAGCAGTTCCCTGGTGACATGTGTACAGGTTAGTTCATCGACCTGAGGATCGTCATTTGTCTCGTGTGAGTTCCCACTGTGCTTTGTGTTAGTTATATGTATGCCCTAGAGGCCATTACTGTACATTGGATGTATATTGTAGTGGATGCTGGGACATATATAGGTAGGACTTTCTTGCTCGACATGATAGTACGCTATCTGGTTGCTCTTTATCTTAACATGTATACTTTCCATCTCTCTGATTACATGTTGATAAAGCCCTTAGGATGTGTACTCGACTTCCAGGACGATGATGCAGATCATACTAGTGGGGCCTGGGTAGTCAATGAGTACATCCTTCATTGTTCCTAGTCATGGGAATATCGAGACGGGGCATCGATATTCCAGAGTAGACTAGCGCATATCTTCTCGACCCATGCGATGGGCGATGGATGATCCCATATCCATTGGTGTTTGACATCGAAGATGGTATGCGGGTGCTCAGTGGAGACTGGGTACACTGAACGGACTCGCCGAGAACTCCCAGATGGTATTATACCTCACGTCAGATGGCAGTTCTCTGGTGACACTGGTACAGCTTAGTCTGTTGACCCGAGATCGTCATAGAGTCTTGTGTGTCTCCCACTGTGCTTTGATTTCCACCCTACCACGGCTCTACTGAGTTGTGCAAACAGGTGGTTTTTGGGTACAGTCCCGATTCACATGGAGGCAATGAGCGATAGGAGGGGATTCGTCTCTCCCGGTATTGGGGGTTGATGTTGTGCTATGCTCGACTGGCCATAACAGGAAATCCCTGGCCAGGGTTGCAGTGATATACTGGTAAGAGTTATCAGTAGTTTCACGATTGTTATGGACCTTACGTCGGCATGACTTATCGAGCTATTGGGGTCTGACGTTTACCACTCCTAGGCGAGATATGCGACATATCAGACGAACAGACCGGACTATACGGTAAGTGTTACTGGTTGGATTCACAGGAGTGTGAGCGGGCTTGCTCGTCGATCTTCTGATCGCTCAATACCCGGGTGGCCGTTACGTTTAGCAGACCGCTTGCGGCTTGTGGGTGTATGATATGATCATCATCCGCTGCCGGCGTATTGACGAGTCTTTAGAGTCCTACACAGAGGTTTCCTGGCTCAAGCGAAACGAAATAGGAGCGCATATGAGATATGTGCGGGACCGAGAATAATTCGAGTATGCGATACCGTATTACATTCTCGCGATCTATGTATCGATTGGTTATATGCGATATAACCTAGTTGTCGAATCAAGGATTGATTCGATAAGCCGATACATATGATACTAGTCGGTTATATCCGATATAACCGGATCGTTAAATCAAGTGTTGATTTAATGATTTAGTGCATATTTATATATTTGATATATTACTTTGCGTTAACTAGTATTGGTTCACTTTAAATGGATTTACTCACTTGGTTTGTGCACATTGCATATGTGATATATTTTGTGCACATGATTGTATCATGTTTGATGATACATGCAAGCTAGGGTTAGTGTAAAGAATTAGACCATGGTTAAGATCATGATTAGGGTTTTCTTTTTCCTTATTTATTTATTTATTTATTTTGGAAAAAGATGAGAAAAGAATGGTTGCTATTTTTGTTTGCTAGTTGAAGATTCTTGTAGCTTTGAATTAGTCAACCATCCTTGTCTTATACTTAACCCTAACCATTCTAGTTAACCATGGTCCATTCTCTACAACTAACCAAGGGTTAGTAAATGATAAGTATTAATTTATTTATCATTTACATAATTCTTATCATATCTTTTTCATCATCTTCTACTTCTTCAACAAAAGAAAAAGCTTGCTACATCAATGGTGTTTGATGAAAAAGTGTGAGAAATCCAAATCTAAAGTCTACCCACTTCCTATTTCTTCATCCTCTACCTCTTGCCAAGTTGTATGGGGCGTTTCCTTCACAAGTTTTCAAGACTTGGTGAAGTTGGAGCTTGTTCTAGCGATGCCTCGACGTAGATCATCTTCGGCATCGAACCGACGATCAAGCCCGCCTATTCTTCGATGATGCCAATGCTAGAGTCAAGGGATCGATTTGGACAGCGGAGGGAGATCATCGCGGAGCTATGGAGGTGGAGAACCGGATCTACAAAGGTTGTATTTCCGTATTCTAGTAGTTAATTGTTAACTAGCTTGCTTGTTTTGCCTAGTTTTTCTAGTCAACGATCCGTTCTAGGGTTTCCCGGCACCGTAATTTTAGAAATTTTGCATGTATGATGACTTGTGAGACTCCACTAGTGTGCCATGGAACCCTACAGTGGTATCAGAGCCTAGCTAGAGCATTAGGCGATGCGTAGACGGAGTTAGAAGTCCGATCGACCCGAAACCCCGACTTGAAAGTGCTCTCTGGACATTTTCTGTTTTCGTGGATTTTTGAGAATTAAAAATATGCAGAAAAATCAGCAGGAAATTCTAAGAATTACAGTGCAAAAAGTAACTAATGATCCCTCAAAAGTGCGGCGGTTACGCGGCCGTTTTGTCTTATTAGGCATTCAATTTTGCACAGTAATTCCTATTTTGCAGTGCTGGTTTTCCTGGGAAGTTTTTTTATCTGAAATCAAGAGTTGAGTTTTTTTTGGGTTGTATTAGGAGTTCGTACATTCGATCGGATTGTCTAATTTAGTCTATGTGTTTTTCGGATATTTTAGAATATGTTAAAAATTTCGACCGGACATAAATACCCACTTTTTCCCCTGCCGGAAAATTTCCAAGTGTTGGATTTTTCCGTGGTTTAAGGACGTTCTGAGTAGTGCAGGTAACGCGATGGTCCCTCTAGAAGACAACAAACCTTAACTCGATTATGTGACCGTCTTGAACTGCCCTTTGAACCTTAGGGTTTGGGGCAGTACGGCGTGCCACATGTGAGGCGTTGGCTTGACCCTTCTACGGCTGGACCGTTGGTACTGAGGCATGAAGTGAATGTCTTTGAACTTATTTCATTCGATTAATCGGGAAAACTTGGGTGTTCGATTGTTCTATCGAAAAGTTTAACATTTCTATCTTATCCGGAATGTGATACAATAATTGGAATTCACAATAAGTTATGAGATAACTGAATGAATGTTATAAACATAGCACTTTAGTCTCACTTGATCGGTTGCCACGGAATTTTGATGTGATCAAAAGTCCGTCGCAATCACGTAGCGTACGCGGATACTCGCCGGGTAAACTTAATAGACAGCCTCACCCCATAGCCCCGACCAAGTGACTGTAGGAGAACCCCGTCGCCGAAAGCATCCGTCCGGGTGCTCGCGGCAGCGGTGTTCCGCCTTGGTGCACTTCGTCGACGGCATCGGGGGTGCGGCCGCCTACTAAAGTTTGCGACGAGCATTCGATCAGTTTTTCGGGAATCTTGTTGAATTGCCCGACTTGATATTGAAAAGTGTCTTCGATAATGAGACTAAAATGCGGGGCTTATAATTGTTAGGCATGCGATGTCTAAATAATTCATTTGGTCAGGCATGCGATGTCTGAGGTGGTTGCGGATTCCAACTGTTGTAGTTTTACACTTTCTTTTCTGTGACCGTAAGTGTAATATGTGATATCGCCGGTTTCGTTGCTATATGTCAACGACAATTGGGATGCGCATATTTACTTACGTTGATGACATGTGATGTTATGTGTTGCTTTATATGTTATATTGGATCGTCGTGTTTGTATAGCCGGGGGTTTTTATGTGAGATGAGTGTTTTTCATTTTCATTCATGTAAAAACTTGTATGTAATATTCTTTTATTAGGGCACTTCCAGGTTACGGAAGATGTCACCATTGATGTATATTATTTACTTTTCTGCACTAGGATAGACCCAAGGAGGAGAGCACAAGTAATCGGGTTCTGGGGTCCAGTGGGAGACCAACTCGAGGAGTCGAGTCCGGGTCTCCTAACCCTAGAATTGGTAGGGTTGCTTGCCGCTTTCGTAGGGGTCTTGGGGTGTGGGATTGGCTATTCATCACGACCGTGGAATCCGTGTTTTATACTGGCTCGTATTGAAAACACGGACGTCCTAGTATATCCAATATTTCATATGTTTCTTCTGCTGTGATTTATCTGTGATGTGATCATATGATGTTCTGTGACAGGTATTATATATAGTATATATGATATATTATATATACGTTGCTTATGTTTTACACCCGCGCTAGCCCTGCCTCGCTCTGGCGTTAGTTACCTAACCTAACGGTGCAGACGGGACATCGAGGCGAATGCGGATGGCATAAGCGTACGTTATATTTATCTGTGATGGTTAGGTGGACTTAAATGATGGGATATTCATTAATGAGATTAATGAAAGAAAAATAAACCTAATTGATGTTGTGGAATCGAATTTTAAAATAAAACAGGTAGCTACAGTTCTTGCTTTGCATCGTGGTGTTCCTTGTCGAACATCCTGCACCTTATTCGATAAGGAAAGGACCGAGATCCCTTCACCGGGAGTGACTCCTTTAGCAATAACTGGCAGATGCTACAACCCTCGGTTTGTCTTTTGATCGCTTCTATAGTTTCTGCTTTGCACAGTGATATATATGATTATCCCGCACCTCATTCGACGAGGAAAGGGCCGACGATCCCTTCACCGGGAGTGACCCCTTTAGCAAACTAGAAAAGCTTCGAAAAACATTCCATTTAAAAACCATTTGATTCCGCAACGAGATCAAGTTCAAAGCGTTAAAGGTTTTCACAAAAACCATTCGCAACCCTCCGTCATTTTAGGAAGTAGAGTACTTAGTATTCGTGCTGTGTTTGTTGACCATAGTCAAGGCACAGTGTACGGTAGCTAAGTGATGTCTTCCTACACCGCATATGATGCAATTAGTTAGGACAGTCGCGTGACTTTGTTGACCTTAGTTAAGGGTCATGTGGGTGGGTCTAATTAATCACGAAATGACGGGTAGAACTTGACTAGTACTTATGATTTGTTGACCATAGTTAAGGTCATAGGTGCTAGGGGTAAAAACCTTTATCGGGAGTTTCAAGTGTTGAAACTTGCAATGAGATTGCATACCTTCTATATGATAGTTGGATCCCGATACCCACTGCGAGTAATTGTTACTCCTGGGAGAGTTTTGCACTTTGCAATTAGCCGATCAAGTAGGTGTCTAGAAAGGTGTCAACAGGGTTACGCCTCTGGGAAAACGAGGTTTACTGTAATTAGGTCCGTGCGAAAGCACGGGGAACCTCCCTCAAAGTACCGACACTGGCCTGGCTGAAAGATTGGCGAACTTGTAGAGTGTAATTAATCCCGGCTAGTCTTTCCTTTTGAGGTTTGAAGGAAGATTTGATAAAAACAGTGGGAGCCATCCTGATTAGATAAAATATATAACCAATCTGATCTTGCAAGAGCGCACGCAGAGTGTTTTCTTCTCTCTCTCTCCAGGTAGCGACCATATCACGCCTTAATCAAGATAATAATATGGATGTATTGACCGAACCCGCTTGTTGTACCGAGCTGGGGAACGTTGGTCCCGCTCCAACTTATAATTGTTATAAGACAGAGCAGGAAATAGGGAATACCAAGATTCCTATGCCGCCCAAACGAAGAGAGTGCATGCCGATGCATTATCTTCGGGTGTGTTCATTACAAAGAACTGTTTCTCAGTATCCTCTGAATCCTGGGTATTTGATACCGGATCGGGATCCCAAATATGTAATATGTTACATAGGGCTACAAAAAGGTAGAAGAACTGAGAACGGGTGATAAGTTTCATGAGACAAAAAACGGGGCAAGTGTTGCAGCTAAGTCTGTTGGTCACTATCACCATGTATTACCAATACATTGATTCTGAACAAATGCTATTAGATACCGAACCTGATATACAAAATCATATCAGTCTCTTTATTAGTAAAGAAAGGATGTAATTTTGTATTGATGGATAATGTTTTGAACATTTCCTATATCAAAAGTTGATCGGTTCAGGCACGTTATCTAAAAGCATTGAAGTTCTAAATCAAACTACAGTTCCTAGTATATAGAACACACACAAGAAGAAGAGTTCAGAAATGAACGAATCCTTCTTGAGGCATTGTAGACTAGGTCACATCAATGCGACCCGACTGGCTGAAGTTACATTTTAGATGCATATTTAAATCAGTTTGAATTTACATCTTGTGAAACTTGCCAGTCATGTCACAAAGATATAATGACACCAGCTCTGTTTACTGGAAGCAGAGAAAGAGTTAATGAACTCTTGGGACTGATACATTATGATGTATGTAAAGTCTCCTGTCTACACATGCCAGGACTGGTTCTTTATACTTCATTATATTCTCTGATAATCTCTCAAGATTCAGTCATATGTTCCTGTTGAAACATAAGTCCGAACCTTTTGAGGTATTCACAGAATATAAGTTAGAAGTAGAGAACCAATAACCGGGTATAAGTATTATGTCCTATGATGAGATCAGGGAGGAGAATACTTGTGCATGGCATTCCTGGACCATTCTAAAGGAGAACGAGATTCTCTCTCCGTACTACTCCTCTGAATACACCACAGCACAACAGTGTATCAGGGCGGAGCAATTGCACAATATTAGATATGGTGTGCTCTATGATGAGTATTACTGAGTTACCTATTTCCTTTTGGGGTTATGCACTTGAGAAGCTGCATACCTATTGAATTAGGTTTGAATCAAATCAATGCCTACCACTCCATATGAGATATGGTATGGGAAGAACCCATCTCTTAAGCGAGTTAAGATTTGGGGTTGTCCGGCCTATGTTTAAAGCAAAATCCGGACAAGACAAAGGCAAGATCAGTTATGTAGAACTGGAAAGGTTCCAGCTGTACAAAACTGCTAATGATTTGACAGAACCAAAGGATTCAATAGTTTCCGACGAACCTCAGCCTCTCCGCCGATCTAGTAGGGTTCCTCACCCACCTGAGAGATACCTCGGTTTCTCGATGACAGTGGGAGCAAGGAATGCATCATGAGATGATGACCCAACTAGTTTCGAACAGGCCATCGAGAGTAGGGACTCTGTAAGAATGGCTGGGTGCTTAGCGATCTGAGATGGAATCCATATACACCAGCAAAGTATGGACTTTGGTTGCTATATCTGAAGGGTTAAATCCCCATCAGGAGCAAGTATATCTTGAGAAGATTACTTGGTGTAGATGGAAAAGTTGAGACTTTCAAAACTAGGCTTATTAAAGGTTTTAGTCATCAACCAGGCATGGATAATGATGAAACCTTTTCCAAGTGACTATGCTTAAGTCCATCCAGATCCTACTTGCCACGGCTACATACCATGACTGCGATATCTGGTGGTTGGGTGCCATGACTACTTTTCTAAATACTGATTTAGAAGAGAACGTCTATAAGAACACAGCCAGAGGTCTTCGTAAACAGTGGGAGCAGCGGAAACGTGTGCAAGTTGCTTTACATAATGAAGCAGGCATCGCGGAGTTGGAACGTCTGTTTTGATGTGATAGTCAAAGTGTCTGACTTCATCAAAATGGTAGACGAACCTTGTATATACAAAAGGGTAGTAGAGAGTAAGGTGGTCATCTTCGTATTGTACGTAGACAACATACTCTTGATAGGAAAAGAGTTTCCTATACTACGATCGGTCAATCTCCTATTATCACTAGGATTCTCCAAATAGGATCAAAGTGATACCTCCTAAATCCTGAGTTTTCATCTATGAGATAGATGTAATTGGATGCAAGGATTCTCACTAGATGTAGTGAGATGGTATCAATCGATCCTGGGGAGAATCACTGGAAGAGTTCCAGGGTGATAAAGGCAACTGAATGTCAGTCACAGGCACTGTCTTTACCCTCAGTAAAGGGACGGTATGTTGGAAGAGTTCCAAGCTTGATACCGTGGCAAACTAGACGATAAAGGCTGGTAACATCGCTATTAAAGATACTACCAAAGAGGCAGTTTGGGTGTATAATGATTCATAAGATGAACTAGGTTCCTGCCATTGTATGACAATGGAAGTGTGGCTTCGGCCCTGGAACCTTGGTCCTATCAGTGACCCAGACAAATTCTGAGGCAGCATCACCTGATCATGGAGATAGTTGATCTCCAGGGTGATCGAGGTTAGGAGAGAAGACTCAGAGGACAACACGGCGGATCCACTCACGAAGGCCTTTTCCCAGAGAGAGACTCATAAGGGATGGTTGAGTATTAGATACTGCGACCACTGCTACAGATGGCCCTAGTGCAAGTGGGAGATTGTTAGTTATATGTATGCACTAGAGGCCATTACTGTACATTGGATGTATATTGTAGTGGATGCTGGGACATATATAGGTAGGACTTTCTTGCTCGACATGATAGTCCTCTTTATCTTAACATGTATACTTTCTGTCTCTCTGATTACATGTTGATAAAGCCCTTAGGATGTATACTCGACTTCCAGGACGATGATGCAGATCATACTAGTGGGGCCTGGGTAGTCAATGAGTACATCCTTCATTGTTCCTAGTCGTGGGAATATCGAGACGGGGCATCGATATTCCAGAGTAGACTAGCGCATATCTTCTCGACCCATGCGATGGGCGATGGATGATCCCATATCCATTGGTGTTTGACATCGAAGATGGTATGCGGGTGCTCAGTGGAGACTGGGTACACTGAACGGACTCGCCGAGAACTCCCAGATGGTATTATACCTCACGTCAGATGGCAGTTCTCTGGTGACACTGGTACAGCTTAGTCTGTTGACCCGAGATCGTCATAGAGTCTTGTGTGTCTCCCACTGTACTTTGATTTCCACCCTACCACGGCTCTACTGAGTTGTGCAAACAGGTGGTTTTTGGGTACAGTCCCGATTCACATGGAGGCAATGAGCGATAGGAGGGGATTCGTCTCTCCCGGTATTGGGGGTTGATGTTGTGCTATGCTCGACTGGCCATAACAGGAAATCCCTGGCCAGGGTTGCAGTGATATACTGGTAAGAGTTATCAGTAGTTTCACGATTGTTATGGACCTTACGTCGGCATGACTTATCGAGCTATTGGGGTCTGACGTTTACCACCCCTAGGCGAGATATGCGACATATCAGACGAACAGACCGGACTATACGGTAAGTGTTACTGGTTGGATTCACAGGAGTGTGAGCGGGCTTGCTCGTCGATCTTCTGATCGCTCAATACCCGGGTGGCCGTTACGTTTAGCAGACCGCTTGCGGCTTGTGGGTGTATGATATGATCATCATCCGCTGCCGGCGTATTGACGAGTCTTTAGAGTCCTACACAGAGGTTTCCTGGCTCAAGCGAAACGAAATAGGAGCGCATATGAGATATGTGCGGGACCGAGAATAATTCGAGTATGCGATACCGTATTACATTCTCGCGATCTATGTATCGATTGGTTATATGCGATATAACCTAGTTGTCGAATCAAGGATTGATTCGATAAGCCGATACATATGATACTAGTCGGTTATATCCGATATAACCGGATCGTTAAATCAAGTGTTGATTTAATGATTTAGTGCATATTTATATATTTGATATATTACTTTGCGTTAACTAGTATTGGTTCACTTTAAATGGATTTACTCACTTGGTTTGTGCACATTGCATATGTGATATATTTTGTGCACATGATTGTATCATGTTTGATGATACATGCAAGCTAGGGTTAGTGTAAAGAATTAGACCATGGTTAAGATCATGATTAGGGTTTTCTTTTTCCTTATTTATTTATTTATTTATTTTGGAAAAAGATGAGAAAAGAATGGTTGCTATTTTTGTTTGCTAGTTGAAGATTCTTGTAGCTTTGAATTAGTCAACCATCCTTGTCTTATACTTAACCCTAACCATTCTAGTTAACCATGGTCCATTCTCTACAACTAACCAAGGGTTAGTAAATGATAAGTATTAATTTATTTATCATTTACATAATTCTTATCATATCTTTTTCATCATCTTCTTCTTCTTCAACAAAAGAAAAAGCTTGCTACATCAATGGTGTTTGATGAAAAAGTGTGAGAAATCCAAATCTAAAGTCTACCCACTTCCTATTTCTTCATCCTCTACCTCTTGCCAAGTTGTATGGGGCGTTTCCTTCACAAGTTTTCAAGACTTGGTGAAGTTGGAGCTTGTTCTAGCGATGCCTCGACGTAGATCATCTTCGGCATCGAACCGACGATCAAGCCCGCCTATTCTTCGATGATGCCAATGCTAGAGTCAAGGGATCGATTGGACAGCGGAGGGAGATCATCGCGGAGCTATGGAGGTGGAGAACCGGATCTACAAAGGTTGTATTTCCGTATTCTAGTAGTTAATTGTTAACTAGCTTGCTTGTTTCGCCTAGTTTTTCTAGTCAACGATCCGTTCTAGGGTTTCCCGGCACCGTAATTTTAGAAATTTTGCATGTATGATGACTTTTGAGACTCCACTAGTGTGCCATGGAACCCTACACTTTGATTACTACCCTACCACGGCTCAAAGGAGTCGTGCAAACAGGTTTTAGTTGGGTACAGTCCCGAGCCACATGGAGGCAGTGAGCGGATCTTCAGGGGTTCGTCTCTCCCGGTATTGGGGGTGAGGTCGCGCTGTGTCTAGGAGAGCCATTACGCAAAGCCCTCGGCCGAGGCAGGAGATTTACTGGTAGGTATTCCAGTAGTATCTCAGGGCGTTCTGGGCTACACTCCGACACGACTTGTACCGCTTTTGGGGGTCTGACTTTTACCAACCCCCTAGGCCCGACATGCGATGCTCATAGACGAACGGACCGGACTGTACGGATATTGTCACTGACAGGCTCAGTAGGGTGTCAGGATGAGTTCGCTCATCGACGTCCCTTTTGGTCAATAGCTGGTGGCCCGTCACGTATTGGCTTATACCTCTGACGTGCTAGTGGTTAAATCCACAGCCATAGTATTGACGAGTCTTTAGAGTCCACCACACTTACAGTTACTCAAGCTTTCGGGCGAAGCGCTGTAGACGCCGTATGGAGATATGGTAGGGTTCGATCTGATACGTGCGGTATTGCACGGATCAGGATCGAACGGATATTACTAGCCGGCTTTGGCTTAAGCCGGTCCTAGTTTAGTACAGTGTAGATTTTGTCTCATTGCATTTGTATCCGGACGGAATACAGATGCGGGTGTGTATGCACAGTATCGGGGTTTTCCTGTAATTTATTACGGGACCAGTTTTCTAGAGTTGCCAGTTTGCATTCCGTTCCGGCCGGTTTTCCTTTGTTCTTTCCCGGCCGGACTTTCCGATGGAGGGGGGTTATTTGCAAGTTTGCAAATAACATTTGTGGAGGGGGTATCTTGCATATTGGTGGCATCATGATAGCTTTTCATGATGATATTCTTTTTCCATCACCTCATTTGCTTTATGGGATTAGAAATGATTTAGAGTGATTTGAGTGGTTGATGTGAGTTTTACTTTATGTTGTGGTCACCACCTTGTTCTCCTACACTCACCTCCCTCTTGTATTTGTTTTGCCCTCCACCTTTTTCCACCATGGTTTTTTGGCCGGCCACATTTGATGAGGAGGAAAAATGAGAGAGGTTCATATTCCATTTGGTGTGGGAAATTAATCATCCATCTCATTTTTCCATTGCTACCAAAAATCCCCAAGTTCATTTCATCCCTCCATCACCATGGCAACTACTACTCCAAAGAGACATAGACTCTACACTACTTCTACAGCAAATCTTGGGCGCGTCGGCCAGCCAACTTCGCGCCTGAGTTGCCTCGGTATTGAGGCGGGAGCCCGTAAAAGACGCAGGCGAAGTGGTGCCCTTCCGGCGAGGAGGCGATGACATGGAGACTAGACTTTCCGCGGGAGATCGGGACGATGACGAGAAGACCGGAGGACTCGGATCACTTGGTATACTTCTCTTCCCATCTCTTGTTTGCTAGTATTAGGTTAATGGTTAACGATCCGGGTTTTATTGTCCGCGGTAGCACCAGTTTCCGAGTAAGGAAAATTCTTGATTCCGCATTTTGGCCTCGGTAAGACGGCCGGGGCGCTGCCGTGGCGCAACAATTTTAAAGATAGGCAAAAGGGACTCTACGGATATTTTCAAACGACACATCTTTTCTTAAAACACCGTAGCCCTTATTTTACCAAAAACCCTGATTCGTCCTTTTTCAAAAGGCAAGGCTGCATGATATATTTATTGAGGCAGGTTCTTTACTGTTGCGCTGATTATTCGGTTTCCGCATATTCATGCTATTTGCATTGCATTGCTTGTGTTTATTGATATATTACAGTCATACTGCTAGAACACCAGCACTATTATCGATGATGCGTATGTTCCACGTACACTGTTTGCCGGCTCACACACCTCATCATCGATAATTGCCATGTCACTACACCGTAGTACTGTTGAATTCAGGACATGATTCTTGCATGACAGACTGATATGCTTACATCTCTTTTACATGTCACATACATCATGCTTTCTGATTATACGCATTGAGATATGTTGTTTCCATGATATTTCTGGTTTTGGGAACTGTGGGTGTTTCAAAAGGGAATATGTAACTGTTTTAAAACCCGGTTACCCTTGATATGATATTTCAGTGCGTCCACCATGTGTTTTCTCGGTGCTGAGAGCGACATGTGAAACCAGACTCGAGGAGGTGGATGAGGCCGATTGCGGGTACATGGTGGACCCGGTATGGTTCTCCGGGGCAAGAAATGTTTTTCGTGGAGTAGACGATGAGCCTAGCAGGGTGGCGAGTACCTACCGGTGATTGGTTGGACCTGGCGGTTATCCGGAGGATACTGACCAGAGTCGATAGATGGATATGGGCGTACTGCTGGGGCCGAGGGCCGATTCCGCAGACGGAGCCCGTGGGCTGATCCGGACTGACGGAGCCCGATATATGAGGATTTACATGCCGATGCTGGGCATAGTTTTCATGATGTTTTCGAGTGTCGATATTGGGCACTCCGGTTCCATGATTTTGACGTGTCGCGAGGGACACAGGTGGTTTATATCCTCATATTACCATGCATATGCTGATGATAATTACATGCATGATGGTTATTGTTATTGGGTGACGAGTGGACGGGATCCACGTGCATGCAGATTGATTTCATTGATTATACCTCACATTTATGATATGTTATTACCTGAGGCACTGGCACGAGCACTTGGCACTACACTCATGTATAGAGATTACATTGCCAGTTTAGCATGCTTCAGACTTGTTCATATTGAGGTTTATATATATCTGATCGTATTGCCCTAGGATGGGTCATACATTCGATCTCTGCTTGTAGATATTTTCTATTCACGAGTTGGCAACTCACCCCCGTTGTGCCACAGTTCTTGCAGGTTTTTGCCGTACAGATTCCATAGCGGCATTTCTGGCACACTGCTTCCATATGGGTGACTTGCTTGGATATGTGGGTTCTTTTGTATCAGAACCACCATTGTAGATGTATTATTCATTGTATCTAGAAATTCCATCAACCAAAACTTGTGTATTATTTCGACCTTAGAGTCGCGCTTGTAGTATTACGGTTTTCTGGCTGTTTTGAGTTTCTTTTTGGGTTTTGATTCTCGCCCTTTGCGTTGTATATTATTATTGCTTGCGTGGTTGTGACATTGACGAAGAGCTAGCTCCCGCTTGGGGATGCCTTTTATCATTTCATATATATTATTCTTGTTGTACCCCGTTCGGGGCCAGTTTTTACAAAAGAAACTCTGCCGAAATTTTCAGGAAAGGTTACACATTTTAAAAATGCATTATTCGGCTTAGTTATTTAAAAGCTTTGATTTTCAAAACATGATTTATTTACTTCTTAAAACCAGTTTTCCTTATTTACTTCTTAAAATGGTTTTAAATTTCTGGGCTTTTGGCTTACTTGGATCAGATGGGGTCCTATAGACTTCATATGGTTCAAGGGCCAGTCACGTGCTTTTTCGGGTCGTGACATGAACATACACTAAATATTGTCCCTATACTTCATGAAAAATGACATGTGCAAAAAAAGCTTGGAGTAGCTCATTGGTGGGGCTTAAAGTAGCCTATGTGGAAGACCCGGATTCGAGCGCAGATTATCCCATTAACGAGAGTGTGGCTAATTTATCCCATCTATTATCTCAAAAAACAAAAAACAGAACGGAAAAAATATATATATCACAAGCAATCTTTCATTTGAAACCAAAAGTAATACAAATATTTTTTCTTTCTTTTTTTCCAAATAATACTCGATTCAAAATCGTGTCTTTATGCTCCACGTGTTTATATAAACCAAAAGCTTCTACAGCATATTATTTCAACAAAGCACAAAAGCCATCAATTTCTCACCAATTCACATTAAAAAGGAAAAAAGGAAACAAAAATGATATTAAGAAAACCGATAACAACATGCCTAACCATTTCCTCTGATTTTCACAACGTCATAATAAATAAAAAGGTACACGAATGAGCAGTGTCTCAGTTGGTATGGGCGTTTCCCCTCTTGAGGAGAGTGGCGGGGTTTCGAACCCCAAGAGGTAAAGTGGCCACAAATTAACGCTTTCGGTGAAAATTCGTAGGTCTCCTTGGTGTGTGTGTGATATGTGCTTGTGTTGTGGTGTGTGTGGGTGTGGCCAAGATATTGTGCGAATAGGTTAGGTCCTACGTACGGACCAGGGCCCAAAAATAATAAAAAAATGTATAATGTTTTTCTCAATTTCACAATACCAAAGTGAGAGAGAATTTCAATCTTTTCTTGTTTCTGCTATAGAAGAAAAAAGAAAAGATTCGATTAGGTTCTTTTTCAGAAAGAAGAGGGGTATTAAGAGGGTAGAAAGAGAAAGAGGTGAGAGACAACCTGAGAATGAAAGAAGGAATTCATTCCTTCTATCCGTTTGTGAGAGAGAGAGAGGAGAGAGATTGGGTAGAAGAAAATGAGGCTGAAGAGAAGAGGATGCTTGATGTAATTTTTGGTAAGAGTATAGGCTTAAGCTTGTTGATGTAAAAGAGAAAAGGATGACCGGTTCTATGGTTTTAGCCAGTTGAGTTCGGCTCCAATGACGCATATATAGAATAATAAAATAATAACACGGATTTGTTTAGCCACACATGTGATAACAAAACTTAACCCAAAAAAATACTATGATCCTTACGGGAATTTCTATAGGTCTCTATCACATGATCTAATGAGACATCACTTTCTATAATCCTTCATTCTCATTGAGTAGTCATTGTCTATCCTGCGTTTGCATAAATAAAAAGACAAAAGAGAGATTCACTTCTCAACGAATCTATTGAGCACATATGATTGGCTGCCACTTTTATTTCCTTAATAAATGAATAAATAAAGCTTATTAATAAAGGTTATGTATCCTTTCATATCTCATTCTTATTTGGTTTGGAATCTCACCTGGATTTAGGTTTGTTTCTATCTTGACCCCGAACCTGGAGTCATTGGCACCATTAACTCTCACAGTTGACCAACCTAAAGTTTACTAAATATGTAAAGATTAATTACTTGCTTTTGTTATAAGCAAAATTAGTTACTAGTTGATTTGCAGCCATTAGAAATTCTATAAGAGGGTAAATTGTCAAAAAGCCCCCGGCCAGCTCGGAAGTTGTCTAAAAATCCTTGTAATTTTCGAAATTGTTGGAAACGACCACGTATTGTTCAAACTCTTTGTGAAAAAACCCTTATGCTTTATTTCATTTAGGTCTTGTCTTCACTATATTATAAGCAACTGCAACTGCATAGATATTACAGGCAACTGCTTAGATATTATAGGCAACCGGTATACATGGGGTTTTGATTGGGCCCTGGGTATTTTAACAAGAGAAAAAAAGCCGAGGGATTTTTACACCCATTCAATAATCATATGGCAAATTTAAGGGTCATAATGGGCCAAGTTTGTGCTGGATTCAATGTGGAGATGCCCATATAAGATACACCCCCTACTCTGAAATAAAACGAGATTACAATATAATTTGAACAAGAATACAAATTGCATCTTCAAGAAATTCACCCCATTCAATGTTAAAGAAAAAACCTAGGACTCTTACTGCTGACTGGAGTATTTATGATTTGTATTTATTTCCCATGATTATGCTCTCATTATACTATTTCTTTGACACATGCTCTCATTAAACTATGGACAATAGACTTAGTGGATCTACAACTAGATTTAAATTGCAAAGAGCAGAATCAAATCAAATATGAAGGAGAATCCGTTCATAATTTTGTTCCATATGTTTTCATCGGGATATTTTCCAAACTCGCGGTCATCCAACAACCGATGCAACCACTATAAGAGCAGATTGCTCATATTCTAGGTGTGATAGCCCATAACGATATTTGAATATCGAAAGGTTTCAAAAGAAGGAAAAAGAAAAGGAAAAGGCATATTACGAAATGCAGTAGCTATGTTTCAAGACCGAAAGCCGAAAGGGATAAAATTGTTCTAATATCCAACTTTTTCCCCAACTAAATTATTCAAATATCCAATATTTAGGACACAGATGACTTAATAATTGATTTATTGAGGAAATGGCATCAATCTCACTTTATAAAGTTTAAAAGAAACTTGAATGACCAGTTTGGCGTCCTCCAGGTCTTATTCTGGCAAAAACAAAATTGATAAAAGAAATCGTCTATATGAAAAAGTAAAGCTCATTTCTAAGAAAAACAGAAGACATTGATGTTTTCCTTAATTTACCATCCAAAACATAATGTCCAATGAAACCAAACCAAGAAATAACTTGCCTGCCAAGCCAACAAATATCCAAAATACCCACAAATTATTCTCACAAGATTGACTAATCGCTATGTTAACGTCGGTTTATAGTAATGGTATATAATGGTATATTGCGTCAAGCTGGGCCTTTTCTGTCGTCGTCATCACGTGTGTTTAACATGGTTTACAATAACAACTAACAAGACCAAAAAAAAGGATTTTCAGATCCTTTTTGAATGAATCTTTTGAAAGCCAATGATTGGGTCCTCGAATGCATCAAATCTCCAGTCACTTTATGTTTCATCCTTAAATAAATGCTAAGTGCCATTTGTCACACTCGCTGGTCAACAGAATCCCTTTTGTTTTTTCCCTTTGTTTTGGTCCCTTCAAGGATTGGGATGTCGTATGCTAACTTTTCTTGGAATGTGCTATGAACTCATTTCCAACATACAGCACATAAACTATCATTGGAATGTTGGGGCCTTGTTTGGTTTAAGGATCCTAGGGATCAGTTCAAGAATCCAAGAAATTCAAGAATTCACAAAAAGAGTGAGGCTAGCAGAATTCTTCTTGGTTGCGGGATTTTGGATTTGCTTGTTTTTTACGAGGATGGAAGTGGGACACCATTTGTTAGGATTCATGAATCCTCCAAAAGACCATGGATTCATAAGGATTAGTGCTGTTTAGTGAAGCACACTGAACTCTCTCTATATCCCTCTCTAAAATAATCAAATCTAAATCTCACTTTCTTTTCACCAACCAAACAAGAATTATAAGAATCTACAAATCCAATACTAGGAATCCAATACCAACCAAACGCAAAATCAGTGAATCCAAAATATTTCAATTGTAGTATTTGGAAATCCAAATTTCACAATCATGCAACTAAACAAACCCTAAGTAACCATGTACCAATTGTTAACTGATCAATTTTTTTCTTACCTTTCTGTCACATGTACAAATAAATAAACAACATTTCAAAAGACAGATTCCGCATGCAATGCAATATATTTGAATCCAGCGTGGAAGTTGCTTCTTCACCCGAGTACAAAATATATATTTGAACTTGAGAGCCTATAGTGATTGTCAATAAATGTTCGTCAATTAATTGCGGATATGAAAGGAACATTTTCTGATGCTATATGCTTGCTTATTCAAATAAGCAATGTATCCCTGATATATCAGCAATAATTCCATGAACATTATTGCTGAATTCTATAAATCACACAAAAGGTAACATTGGATATGGATCTGCATTGACAAAAAGGAAATCGAAAACTTTAAGAGCTGCATTTGCAAGCAAACCTTCGAAGCACAGAATTTTAACTTATAAACAGCAAAGTGGAGACTAATATGTGAGAGCCAGATTCTCATTGTTCCAAATAAAACAAATAATTGTACATAAACAGGTTTCAGGTTTAACAACTCAAAGAAAGGCCACACAAGACCTTGCAATCTAACTGACCAAGCATTCCAGCAAAGCCAGCTTATAGCATTCCTAGGTAAACACTTTTTAAAGTCACCCCATACAAGTTGCATCCATGTTTTAAAAAATAAAAATATATATAAAAAAAAGTCTGGCTATTTACTGGAAAAAAAAGATAATCCATTCCTTTCCTACAACTGCAAACTTTTCTCGATTCGGTAATCATTATATCCGATATTTTATAGCATATATAACAGTTTAATACAGAACAAATGAAAGTAAAAGAAAAGGTGCCACCAACATCATACCTTCCACAGCACCACCTTGCAAAAAATAGCACAAGACCAAAACTTCGCGATCTTTTCTAATACGAAGTGAATATTCTACCGCACCCCATTTTCATTCTAAACTGTAAGCAGCAAACTCAGAAGTCTTCTTATACCTTTCAAGAATATACAAATTTGACCTGTACTTGGACCCGATGATCAAAAATTGATTCAATAAATTAATGATTCAGAGCGAGAGACAGATGACCCCCTCAGGGATATTTCTGGGTATGCCATGTGGTGTAACATGTCTCTGAGGATATGCCCGGCGAGAGGCAGTTTCAGAACTCGACGTGCTCTCGATGCCTTCGCTTTGAGAACGACCATGAAATTTTGCAAAACGGTTCATAATCGAGTGTCTCTCCAAGTCTTGGCATTCCAGTCTTACATCTAATATTGAAGCTCTCCTGTCCAATCTAAAAGGAAAGGGGAAAAGAAGTTGGGGATAAGAAAAGAAATTTAATTATATAAATGTGAAGGGCATGCATGCAAAATGAATGATAATTAGAAGCATTTCCCTAAAATTTTCTTGCTGAAATCTTACAAATTTAAAATTACTTATATGGAAGAAAAAAAAACAAGTATATATTTGTCATATACAACCGGGGCCAAAAGTGTCATTGGGGTTCACCTGACAATGTAGCTGATGTGGCAATACCTCATTAGGTGTTGCCAATTAAATAAAAATGACATGACATAAAATGAATCCAATATTTGATATATGAAGGATGTTGTATCATTTAAAGTAAGGGCGTCATCCAATGAGCTATCGCCACGTCAGAATCACTAAATCACTGTATGGTGCATCCCATAATGAAACCTTAGGATCTGATTCCTAATTTTTCGTTCATCAATAAACTTTTCCATTTTTAGAGATTGACAAATAAGTAAATGCCATGTTCCATTGAAAAGAAGCATTAGAGAAACAAATCACAGTCCCAAAGAGGCAAACTTTCCGAGAGTTTGCATTATAGTAAGATAAGCAGGGGCTAGCCAACGCGTCTGACTGTATATTGTTAATGTCATAACAGTACCAGAATCATTAGTCTTCCGTATTATAACATTGCACTCGATTCTTACTGCTTTCTGTAAGGAAACTATTAAGAAAGTGAATCTTGTATGGACATATAGATACTTGCTCCAGAAGTTTCCAAAAGGCCAGTCTCTCATGAATTTTTTTTTGTGGGGTTTTATTTTTGTTTGTTTTGTTTTCTTTTTTCTTTTTATTTTTTGGGATGGGGTGGGGTTAACCTGGTCACAGAAAAAATTTCAAGCAGGCCACAATCTCTCATAAGGAGGGTGGACGGGCAACCAAGTAGCTGAAAATATTGCAACCGTTATAATTTCGTCTTTCAAATTACCCTAAGGTAAGGTTATAAGGTCCCTTTATGGAAATTGAAATGCTTATTTATTCATGATTAAGAGAACCAAAGAAACTAGCATAAGGGCACGGTATATTCAAACTACACACCAAAGGAGCATGGCTCTAGCAGTAAAACTTTTCTATCCAAAATGAGAGGTCATTGGTTCGATTCCCGGAACCAGGAAAATAAAAATCAAACTACACACATAATGTGCAAAGAGAAATGGTATAACGGAAGATGAAAACATGTAATTTAAACTGCCGAATTTGTAAGGCTAATTAATGCATCCAAAATAATCAAATGGACTGACTTTCAGTATTTAAGCAATTTAATATCACAAAATCATAACTAAATTGATGGACTTTAAATATTATGCTTTAAAATACCTCCAGGGTTAAAAGAATTTCAAACTCGAATCCTATGACATCTTGAACTATTCGCTCTAAGCAACTTTTTGTTAGCATTAGTCTGTTTTATTAGGGATTGATAGTTACGAAATAAAAATTATAAATTTTTTTTAAATCAATAAAAATCATAATTGCTTCATTTATTTAGTACTACTAAATAAATAGATCAAAAGGAAAGAGTTTGTAATTGCAATTCATATAGACCATAATAAGATTTTATTGGACAGTTGATAAATGAATACTTGCTGAATATGACTCTCCCTCCCTCGCTAGTGGTCGGACTTATCTTACTCTATTGAGGATCGAGTTGCTTGTTCCATATTACCCATCTTTGCAACAATTCTGGGTTATTTCAAGACGTACGGAATAATGTTACATAGAATGCGGAATGTTTCGGTACGCAAAACAAAAACGGGAATGTGGAATGCCACTTGTTGTGGAGCACAATATGATAAGGGTGGTCTTCTTCCATATGCTTATATGGAATGGAAAACGCGCCTATAAAAAGAAAGCGTTTTTTGGACCGTTTGTATGTATGTGTGTATTTATGTATAATATACATAAATATAATTCGGTTTCTTTTGCTAAAAATAAGTATATTTTTGTATAATCTAACACAAACCCGATTATATGACCCATTTAAGCTAAGTTTTGAACATAACGGTGATTCTTCCAATCCGGAGCGCTAGTGTTCCCAACTTGGGAACGATCGTTCCAAATCGCAATTCGGTAACGGTTTAGCGCTTTATGGTAACATATAACGAATGCTTTCTTCTTTGAGGGCGACTTAGCATAGATGGAAGAAAGGTAGAAGACAAGGTTGTGGTAGTTAAACACAAAAGGATGAGGTGGTCAACAGGGATGGTCCTTATATATTATATTTCAACCAAAGTCTTTCATTGAGTGGGTTGAAGTTATGGACTTGCTCTTTACTATCAAGAAGCAAAAGTGATCAACATCAATGACAAAGTGGAAACTTCACCACTACCATTGCTGGATAGCTTAAAGAGGCACATCATTTATATCTATGGCTTGTTTCAGAAAAAAAAATGAAGTCAAATCCTTTACAGTAATGTGCAAAAAAAATTGATCTACGGCATTCACCTTGATCAACAATATTTTGAATGCCTATAAATCAAATGGCTACAAATGAACAATGGCAGGATAAAAAATTTGATTTTTATGTCCTAAAAATGAAGGGCTGTAGATAAAAATTAACCAGGTATATTTGCAATTTGAATGTCGAATTTGGCACCAAATCATTCAAAACAACCCACATCTTTATATAACTTGATTCCATGTAGTATCTAACAACAGCTTCCTTATTTAGAATTATACAGATCCGATTAAGCTATTCATTAATGATCTAGAGGAATTTAAGAAGGATATGACCCAGACAGACCAATCTATAGCACTTATAGCAATTGGGCTGCCACTTCTAATTATTTTTTTCAGAAAAAAGGATGGCTCTTTACTGCCAATCTAGCAAACTACTTTGATTTAGAAATTTCCCAATGCCTAGCCATGCATCATGAAATTCACAAGTCAATTAACAGTCCGCCTTAACTTCTACAAGGGATAAAAATTTATACAATTATAACACATGATTAAGATTTTGTCACGGATATTAGCAATTTGATAGATTAATGCTCAGTCTAGCTTTTAATGCAATCTTGAAATTTTCCACTGGCAAACCTCAAAGTACAAGATAAAGTATACCATGCAACTAAAACTAATAGCAATCGCTACCAGTTCAATAGATTTAGCATAGACAACTTAGTAAGCGCAATATACATTAACACGGAAAGAAGGCATGCAGGTTATATACATATTGGATTGTCAAACATTTCAATAAATAGGCATTTTGTTAACAATTTATACAGAAGGGAGACAGCAGAAGCTCGTGTATTTTTTTACAATGGTTTATCGGGTTTCTCATATGGGTTCCAAGTTGAAAACTGAAGGAAACCTGGACGCTTGACACTAGTACTACACTGCTATGTAGCAATGTAACACTGATTTTCTCAATATAAATGTTGATAAAATCAGCAGCAATGATAAACTGAAATATGGAAAGGGAAAAAAAATAGTCACAAAGAGGCCCAGCTCCCAGTCAGAACCACAATTAAGTATAAGTAAATAAAAGTATAAGGGTGACAGCGTCGCTAGTGAAAAAGAAACTAGGTAAATTGAAGAAAAAGAAAATCAATAGAAAGGATTTGAAATTGTCAAAGAAAAGACAAAATAGTGGAAAGTTGAATTCAACCTCAAAAAGTCGTCTTCCATATTCTTCGATCTTCCTATGACTTCTTCCACAAACTTTAAAAGATGATTGCTTTTCCCTTCCATCTCAGATACATTAAGCTTTGCTGATGTCCTGGGTAAAATGATGAATTGAGGTTAGTCCTCGTAGAAATATCCATCAGAAAGACTAAATGATCGCAAAATCTAAGTTCTCAGATTCAACACTAGCAGATATCTGTTATCAACTGTGAGATATAAATTGCAGCATCTTTAAGGCATCTGACTTGTGGATAAATAGCTGAAATTTCAAGAGAAAAACTTACATGTTTCTGTTGTCTGCATGAGAATCACTTCCTGAACAAGAAATCAAGTTACAAGCATCTCCTAGAATAGATTTAGCCATTGAGTATATAACATTTTCATATGACATCGTTGCATCTTCCCTAAGATATCTAGATGGAACAGAGGGAAAAATTTGTTGCGTTAGCTGAGTTGTCAATATAAGTCTTCTTCTTGATCTGGCCATTGGAAGACCATTCTCTATCATCTCAAAGTCCTCTTCCAACTACAAGTATGAACAATAGCACTGAACTCCACAAAAAATACACTAGGAAAAGTAAAAGATATAACAAACTAGAATTACAACAGAACCAAACCTTATCAACTAGCCTGTTGGTAGCCCAAGCCCATTTCTGCTCCATTATGCTGTAAAATTCAAAGTGGTCTTGTCAATTGATTAAATAAAATTGAATATACTTCAAGGATTAGAAAATAAATGGAATGGATAAAGTTTATCCAGAAAATACGGTGTCAAAAAACACCTAATATTTTGCAGCCCCCGGGAAACTTGTGTCACTTCCTTATGCCATGGCAGAAGATCTGCTGTTGCACTTTTGCGCTTCTTTGGTATCAGAATCACATTATTGTCAACGCCCTCTAATTTTGAATGGCCAGGAGTGGGGACAGGTTGATTGGAAATGAAAATAGAGGATGATGTACTTTGGCTGTAACTACCAACAATACTCACTTCATTTTCAGCTGGCACAACAGGATGAACCATACTCTCAGAAATTTTAGGAAAAATAATAGTCCTAATAGAAGCATTTGCATCCTTTTGAAAACTATTAAGTCCATCACATGCTTTTAGGGTCTGACCATTTTTATAATTTCCATATTTCTCAAACCACAAGGGAGCCATTTGAGGACTAATCTGGGGATGCTCGGTAAGAGTTTTGCCATGTGGATGAGAATGATTTTGAAGATCCTGAGGCGGTACTTCTCTGTCAATGGCCTTTAAAGACGAGTCTGTGCCGTTCTCCTTTGTATCCTTGGATGAAAAGCTTAACATTTTAGCATCGGATGGGAATGAAATGTTCTGTGGAGTTTCATCTGTTTCTCTCAAAACTGTGTTTTGGCTATAAATATGCTTCTCGCCAAAATCAGCTCCTTTTTGCCTCTTCTCGGCCCTCCGAGTTGCATCAGAATCTGCACCCTTCATCACCTGCATTTGCTGTAAGAGAGAGTAATTATTTCGTTTCTGTGCATCTGACGATTGTTGTGAGGAATCTGTACTTCCTGTTTTAGGATCAACATCTTCCCTATCAGGTGGTGGCATTTGTTGCGAGAAATCATCTTTCATAGGATGATCTTGCTGTGAATTAGCAGATGAAGCACTTTCTCCTTTTCTCTTGTTATAATTATCACTGGGCAAAGGACTCCGGGACTGAATTACATTGGAAATGATCTCCTGGGGATGGAACCCACCAGATAGGCGTTGTTGAGATGATATATTAGTCCATACATTATGTAACATTGTTGATAAGCCACCTTGTTTAGACACAGATGATGTAGGAGAAGGATGAGAAATAGACCTTGCTTCCACGGCACGGTTTTTTTGGCCTGAACTTCTAAAGTCAGAACTTGCATTTTTCTGCTGAGAAGGACCTGCATGAGTAGGGGGAAGTCCTCTGCTCTTATGTCCAGAGGAAAAAGATTTGTCCCCATGGTTCTCTTTTTGAGATGGAACCCAAGTTGAGTTTAGTTGCCTTGACTGATCTTCTTCAATAATCCCCGAGTCTAGATTTCTTTGACTAGAACCATTTATGGAGTGCAAAGGCAGAACATGATCTGAAGCAGTTTGGCGCTGAGAAGGTGGCGCCAATTTTAAACCAAAGCCTTGGAAGGACGCTAACTGGCTAAGCTGCAGATGTGAAGAAGAGCCATCAGAAGAATCGGGCTCGCGTGTCCCAGATGGTGAGCTCTGTTCAGAAAAGCCAAAACTTTGAACTGGTTTAACAACCCTTGATTGGTCGACCTTATGAAGAAGCTCAAGCATATTTTGACTACAAGAGAATGCATTAAATTGTGGGTTAGAAAAACTATACATAATTATAGAATAATTAACCTGAAACCTTAGAGATCCCGTCATCCTAGCAAGATGTCGAAGAATATAAAATACATTCTAGACCCATTTACTGTTTTTTACAGAACAGATAAAAATGTCGAAGAATATAAAATACATTCTAGACCCATTTACTGTTTTTTACAGAACAGACAAAAACGTATCGCATGGATAAAGCCAGTGATGAAACGTGCATAATTACAAAGAAAACATAGCGGGACACATTTTCTTGAGTACAGAGAAATAAAATCAATCAATACCTTGTCGAGCCAGTTTTTATATTCTGGGAAAACTCAGGTGATGAACCATTGAAGGCAGGATTCGCTTGGCTAGAAAAGGCACCTTTATATTGCATTTCTTCGGCTGCTTTTCTGCTTCTTTGGAAATCACTCAGGTACCCCTATGAATGGCAAAGTATGATCAACAATATTTAGTGAATAAAATGATAGAGAGAGAACTTCATCAACAACATTTCCTATCTCTGTCTTACTGTATATAGCCCTGAAGGTTGCAATTTTATTTTTAGCTACTGAAAACAATTTATCTATTCCAAGAAACTTATAAAAACTTCTTTGTTTCAGTTTTGGTAACAAGAAATGCCAACAAGTTTCAGACAGTGTTGAAAACAAAGGAATATTGCCGAATATTCGGATTCTGTGACAAAATGAACAGAAACTGCAATATTCGGTCAAATATGCGGTCAAACCGAATATTCGCCATACAAACTGGATATTCGGGTGAATATTCGGCCGAATTGACTCATTAGGCCCAAAACAAAAAAAAAACGCAGCTGAAAAAACAAGTATGAGATTCACAACTTAATTAAAAAAGCAAGTCGGATCTACACTTATCATTTCACAAACACTCTCTCATCATTTCTTTCTCCTCATTCTTCTTTTTGAACACACAATCTTTCGTTTTAGTTCGGACGCCTTACCATTAGTCCACGAGTATATTATTTTTTTATTTCTTTATATTTTTTTGAATTCTTTATATGTAATATTTATATGAAGATATTGATGGCCGCATAATTCGAATAACCAAATAAACCGGATATTCTTTATTCATCAGTCAACCGAACAAACTCTAAATCCGTTCTTTACAACACTGGTTTCAGTAGACACAAATCCACGGTTTAAAGCTTCCAGATTTCCAAGGACAATGTGGGCTAAACCATGGTAATCATGTGTGCCGCCTAGAGACGATTTTAGTCCAACAAAATATGTTCATGACAAAAGAGGTTAAGAGGATGTTTCATATAAATGCATAAAATGATGTATTTAGATAATTGACTTCCTTAAGGGACCGACTTGTATTGATCAAGTGTGAATAATGCTTGCAAATAACGGATGAGGAAACTATACACTACTTTGTAGTGCTTAAAGGCTTTCCAGAGATTGTTTTCAAGAATATTTATATAATACTTTTAACAATTGGGTTGCATCCATTCTTGAGAATCTGGTTTACAAATAGAACTTAAAATTTGAAGCGAATAAAACAAAAGACTCCTAAAAATCTCTATCTAGTTTATATATATTGCAAAAAAGAGGTTTGTTGGTTAAATGTTCTTCCTTTGGAAAGAATACTTTGCACGTTTGAATGTTAAACTTATCTTCCCAAGTCCCAAGTTCCATTACTCATCTTATATATAACCCCTTACATTAAATTATTAGATAATTGATATTAATATTATTAAGATTATATATATAAGCCAATATACCAGTTGATTTTATCAACCAGAAAAATAGGATATCGGTCAATAGCCACATAGTACATTCGCTCTTATTGGTATTTGGACACACCTCTGTTGGCTATCTTGGTATGTTGACAATATTATTGAAATTTTTTCGTACAATTTGTTTATTGTGGGTCTCTATTCAATAAAAATTATAGTGCTAACCTATTATATATTGTCATTAACTATTTTAATGTTAAAAAGATTCTTAAAATGAAAAAATTAATTTCGTTTTTTGTTTCTTTGATTTTTCTTCTGCAATTTATCTGGATGTTACGATAAAAAGGTAGGAGCAATTTGAAAGAAATTTATAGATATTTTTCTTGTTTTCTGTTGTCTTGTTTTTCATGATTTGGGTTGACATCTTTCCATAACTCATCGATCTTCAACTATTGTATTGATTATAATATTTAGCTTAGATATTATTATAAATCGGTTGATACTTTATGTTCGTCTAGTTAACATTCATCTGAACAATTTTGCTTACAGGAATCCTCAAAACTTTTGTCAACCATAATTACGAATCTACGATAATATTTTTTCTTAAAATTCATTCACCAACATTTTCTGGATAAGCATAAGAATAATGCTGATAAAGTAATATAAGTTGGCAAATGAGGTTATCTACTAAAAGATATTGAGCAATAAGCATACTGAAGCCGAGAAAATATGGTCAAATGCTAGAACAAAAAAAACAATGTTGGTCTCACTAGAATGGGGATTTATGTAACAGGAATTTTTATGATTGAGATAAGGAAATGAAATGATTTGGAAGTCAAAAGTTGTAAATCATCGGCAAACTATGAAATGCAAAGTTGTCAAATAAATTAAAGTTTGATATCTCTCTAACTGGCTATTATTTGCAAGGAGGGTAGGAAGGTATGCTTATAATTTGATCCTTTCTATTTATTGTAAAATTTATTGATTTTTGGTGTTTGTGTGGGATGGGGCAACATTTCTTACGGATCATTATGGAAAGTAAGATGTTGTATATATAAGATTACAAAGTCCTTTAAAATAGAATTTGTGTACTCTCTTATTTAAAGTATACAAATCAGTTCATTTAACTATTCCTTCTTTTCTTATATTTTCAAATTAAACTAGTTATTATTTACCATTTCTTATGGAATATGCTTCATTTCGCTCTTGGCCACGTTTGTGCATTAGAGTTTAAACATAATTCCATAAAACAAATATATCATATTTTTTCCTTCTTTTAGACTTTTCCATGGTCTATGAGAATTTGAAGGATGCCAACCGATCATTTAGAACTATGACAAACCATCATTTGTCATAGTTTTCTGAACCAGAAATTTGGCACTTATTTAGAGAGATTGATGTTAGATTGACAGCTGGTTGTAAAACTTTGTTAGATTTTTATTGAAGGTTTGGTTCATAGCCCAACCCATTTGGATGGGAAAAGGCTTAACTGGTGACGATGATGATTAACTACCATTTCGATCTAGATCAATTAGTATTTCGAACAGTAGTTAAAGGATCTTCATAAAGGTTCTTTAACAAAAACTTTGAAGGAATAGAGGTAATTTGACCAACGGTTCACCCAATGGTGTTGCATGCATCTGTTCATCATCATGATCATTGTTGGTGATTAGAACAAACCGAAATGATCAAATTAGATTTCAACAATAAACTGAATTGATTGGACTTATCGGAAGTGACTGACACTTTTAAAGGTAAAAGAATACACGAATTGGAAGTATATAACTAGATTCCGTTTGCAAAATGTATTTCCTCTTTCGAAGTATTTAACGAGGCAAGGCTTAATAATATAAGTTATGTATAACTTTTTGCCATGGATGTTGAAACATAATCCCGGAAAGAATGCTCGAATTATTGTAGGATTTGGCCAATTCTATTACATGTCTAGTCTTTGTTATATTACGTCTAGCATGTGTTATTTGAACTCTTTTTGTGTGGAGAAATATCAAATTCGAATTCAGTATTAATATCTCAACTGCTAAGGTCAAACGTCTAAGAAGCTCTTGTGTTTACTCAAGCAATTGTTCTAAAATGAAAGAATTGTCTGTTAACCATGAGTTAGAAAAAGTAAGTGAAATACTGGATGAAACAATTAGGTTTCCAATGAAGATCGGTTGCCTCAAATTGTAAAGTTACCTGAAGCATGCAACTTTGTTAAGGAAATCCGGTCCAATTCAGTGTAAATGAAGATTTTTACCTTTCTTTGACACAAATGTACTTCGTTGGCTCAAGGGACGAATCTTGCACCAGAGAAAAAGAATTGCATTCTTGTTCTTGGGACCATATGCTAGAGAACAAATTGGAATCTAAGAAGAAAGGGGGGTGTCTCTGAACAATATCTGGTTAATAAAATATTTGTAATCTATAGTGGTTGACGATTCTTTTCGCGTTAATTTTTATATTCATTTTCCCCCCTCTTCCTTAAAGTATGTTGTAACAGCCCTTTCAGATGTAGGATCATCCTACCCTAACAGCTCCCCCAATCCCGCCCCAAGGATCTACAATATCAACTTGCATGGTCGCATGAGGGGTTTATTTTTAGAAATAAGTCTCCTCTAATTTATTGTTTGTGTTTGTTGATTAGAAAGTAGCAGTATTCATTCTTTAAAGCATGCATGGGATAGTTACAAACAACTATTTACCATAAAAAAAAAAATAGATAAGAATATGAGCGTTCAATTATATGTTACCTTCCCCATATCCAGAGCACTATCCAAAGCATGACCAGCAGAGAGTGAGTGCCCAGCATATCCTCGCTCCTGAGTCTTCAATCCTTGAACCACTGACTGAGATGGACCCTGTGAATATGAAGTCTGGCTCTGAGAGCCCACGGGTTCTGAACTCATCTCTATATCTCCCATTGGATGAAACTGGAATCTGTGAGGACCCTTGTTTCTTCCACTAGACAAGCCTGAAGACTTGAGACTGCTCTTGACCAAAGATTGGGAAACATTTTTAGCTACCAAAGAACCCTCTCCTGCACTACCTCCCCCTTCAGTTCTCTGGCGAGGTTGAGAGTTGACTATAGGTGAATTCCAGATCTGTGGACTGCCACTTGGCTGGTTTTGGTATTTTGATGCAGTTTCCACTTTTTTATTTTGGGAACAAACATCAAATGCAACATTGTTTTCATAATTAACTTGATTCTTTATGAGTACCTGCTGATTAGTTTCATGATTCATGTTTAAATAGCTGGAATTCATATCAGAAGCAAGATTATTTGTAAATAAATTTTCATTGTGCGCCATAGGCATTTTAGTATCAGACCCAACTGTTTCCCTTCTGCCAACTGTTGCAACTTCAGCTCCAGCAACCTTCCACATGCTTCTCCCATCATGATTTGTTTCTATATTCATGGTTCTATTCAGATCATTTGCCTGACCATGTTGTCTTCCGTCATTATTATCATAGCATTCAGTAGGTATTAATGATTGGGTATTCCAGCCATTTAGTTTGTTCTCGGAGTTACTATGTGAAGTCAACTTTTGTTGGTGAGCCCATGGGTGCTGCATGTTGTGAGAATTGAATCCCACTTCTGAAGATAGTGCAGAACTTGACGGCTGTTGTCCTCCCCAAAGACCGTTAGAACTAGTATCAAACTGCGCTTGTGCTTGGACACTGCCTCCCGCTAGTTGCATTTGTTGATGACTTCGATCAAAAGGCCTGTTGAAAGCTTCATTGGAGGACTGTTGAAATGAATCACGAGAAGCATCAGTTGATACCCTTTCATTCTGTCGACAAGACAAATCCATAGGCTGTTGAAAACTACGCACGGTATCAGCATCACTGAATAAAGGAAGAGGTCTTGAAGTCAGAATATTATCATGAAGTTCTGTCTTCTGGAAGCTCAAGCCGCTCCATTCTTCGTTAAGTCCTGTGTCGCTACTAGAAGCTTCTACAGCCTCTTGCATGAGCGCGCTCCAACTTCCACTTTGCATTGTTGGAAATGAACTAAAACGGTCATTACTTTGCATAATATTACTATTCAACTCAAATGAGGGGCCTATATTTTCATCATCATCTGTGTTGAACAACAACTTCTCTTCGGTGGGTCCCAAGTTTGATAAGCCATTAGATGGACCCACATGATCCCTTGCCTTTTCATGCATTATTCCAGCGGTTTCCTGTATTTGGGGACTAGGTGAGACAGTATTCATTTGTTGAAAGTTTTCTTGAGTTCCACCTGCAGATTGATCACTCTGGAAGTAATTAAATGTCGATGGCTGCATTGTTGTATCATGGGAGGTCACTTGTGTTCCTCGGAACTGTGACTGCTGGCTCAGAGAGTCTCCTGTACTAACAACAGGAGTACCATATGAGGATTCACCGACCTGTTGTGGGACTTGGTCGTGTGAAAACATAAATCCATTTGGAATTCCTTGTATGGAAGATCTCTGCACCCAATTCATATTAGGCAGCCTTCGGTCACCTCCAACGAGTTCATTTGGCCACATGTTGTGAGATGCATTGTTATTAATAGGCATGCCACTAAGAACAGCCGGCATCTGATCACTGCTGAATGAATTCTGCTGCCTTGCTCCTTGCAGCTGCAGCAATTGCTGCTGTCGCTGCATCAACTGTTTGTACATCAGCTGCTGTTGCCATAATTGCATGTCATTCATCCTTTGAGGCTCAATTGGGCGAGGTTGCGATATTCCCATCATCTGTTCGCTGCCGAGGAAATCAAAGTTAACAGGAGACTCAGCTGCCCTGGTACTACCAGAACTTCTTGTTAGTGAAGAGTTTTCAAAGGTAGAGAAGCCTCTCTGTGTTAAGCTATGGCCATCAGGACCTATGCTATTACCATCTCCCAGAAATTCTTGCTGGATGGACCTCGCCTGAAGACCTTGAGAGCCATGCATATACCCATTCAGATTTAACCGTTGGTTTCTGGGCTGGCTTTGGACCTCTGCCTTCTGTGATGGATTTGAGCTAAAAGGTGTTTGTACAGGCTGCACACCATTTCCATGCTCAGAATCTGTATAATACCAAATCAAAGCAAAAGGTTTTACTCACTTAAAGTTTAATATTAATCGACGAACTTGGTCTACACTCAGAAGCTAAATCAGAATATCTAATTTTGGCCCCTCTTATGCTGAATATTGACCCATGATGGTCAAACAAATGAATAGTTTAGTTAATAAATTAACCTACAACAAAGCTAGCATATTTTTTATCCCCTTTTTTTCTACATTCTTCTCTAATGACTAGGAGAATTTAAGGAATGCCAATTAATCGTCTAGGATTACGAAAATTCCCTTCATGCCCATAGTTTCCTCAGCTGGGAACATGAAACTAATTAATAGTTCGTTGACAGAAAAAAGACTGCCGATTGTAGAGCTTACAAATATTTCATGAAGCCTTGCTTCTAGACGACTTCATTCTGGTTGACAAAGGATCGGGTGATGATGATCTTATAATCTAACCTGGTAATTATCTATCTGATTTTTGATTTTTTTTGGATGGAGGATTTGTGCGTTAAGACCCGTCTATTAGTTTATTGATTTTTGTATCAAAATAAAATTATGTGCAGACATATACTTACCACAAAACAACAAAATGTAGAATAATCCTTTGTAGAAGTACTGCTAACTCTACTAACTCGCATCTAAGTATCTAAATCCAAAAGATTTCAGATCTAGGCATCTTCCGGAAAAACAATATGTTATTGACCCATTTCATCTCATGGAAGCTCCTCAGAAATGCTAAGCTTTTATCCTCATTCCAGTTCTTCAAAGATTTTCAATTGACAATGTGAATTATCACAGAGATCAAAGAACGATTGAATTAGAAGGATGTACCTGTCAACTGAGATCTGTAGTTATTAGTAAGCTGGGCACCATTCTGCCTCTGTACACCAACCCATGGATTGTTGTTAAAAATTGGCCAACCTCCACCGCCTACTAGAGATTGGCTTCCCTGTGAGGAGTTGTCATGCTCAAAGAAATTGTGGATATTGTCAGGAATTCCATTCCCAGGCATAGATAGAAAATCCTCACCACCACCACTTTGATATGAAAATCAGATCTTTCAACATAAAAAGATTTCTCAACTTCAAGAGCCTCTTGGTCGTGATCCTGAAATAAATTACTTAATACATTCTCAACCAAGTAAATGTGTAAGGATTAAAATTCAGCATTACTAATATGGACATGATTTTTTTGTATAAAACAAACCCTAGTCCAATATTCCCATACTAGTAGTTTCTATCCATCATAATTCAAAAACTAAATAATACTAAATAAGACCTAACCAACGACTGTATCTCTTTGTGGGATTCTATACCATCAAGAAATTTTGCTTAATCTTCATAACACCTTTTTTCTCCAAAACAATACTAATAAGAACTTAACAATGACTCTATCTCATTCTAAGACTATCTCATCAAGAACATTTTGATAAATCTTCAAAATACCTCCTTTTATTTCCTCCAGGTAGGTGACAAAAGCTTTCAAATACATTTTTGCCCCTTGTTTGGGTTCAAGCCACATTACTTTGTTCAAACTTACCAGCTTCCAGTACCAAACTAAACATCTTAACAAACATGTTATAATTGATTTAATATTTAAAGCATGTAGTGTTTTGGTTAAGGAATAGGCTCATGAGTGAACAGAAGTTGCCAGTGACTATAAGGTATGTTTGGTTAAAAGAAAGTGAGGGAAAACAAAAGAAAATAAGAAGGGTTCAACGATAATCCTTCCGGGAAGAACATTCAATCTCTCATGTTTCCTTTTCCTTTCCCTCACTGACTTTCAAACCAAACATAGGTTAGAAGATTGAGAAAGGAAAGAAAATGAAAATGAGGTTCACTTGAGGAAGTTAAAAAAACATTTTTCATGATGGTCACTTTCATCACTTACCTCTACTCTGGAGTAGTAAATCTAAGGGTCAAAGTATTCATCATCTAAGCTAAAATAAGTAGTAAAACTATAGACGATCTGCACTAGGGAAACAAATTCAATGATCCTTATGGGAGAACCCTATATATAAAACATATAAAATAATCATTAAAAGTCATTGCATAATGCAAGCACATAGAGTATCAGGTTGATCTATTAACCTACTTCTTTACAGCATCTGCGGCGTAGATAGAAGATTTGTGGATTGATTTGTGATGAAAACTCTTCCTAAAGAACCAACGTGTTACAACCACTATAAGTGGGAATAAGATATAATACAACTGCTTCTTCATACCAATAAATCTAAACCTAGGAGAGAAAGCAAAGGATCCACGAATCTATTGCAATCGGAACAAAGACCTATGGAAGTACAGTGAAAATATAGTTCTACTAGAAACATGATGACATTAAGAACTGATTTGTCTTAAATAGGTTAGTGGTTAGAATATTGTCCAAAAGAAGAAAATAATTACAATAAGATTGCTGGTAGCTAAATCGAGAATCTAATTTATATGATGTCAGCATGAACAAGAAAAGTAGCTCCCGCATGTATACGCATGGCATAATGTCTATTGGGGTAAATATAGACTTATTGCTACCTGAAGGACGAAAATATCTACAGAAAGTTCTCATTGTAAAATGAGGTGTTAAGGGTATTTATTGCATTTAATTTGTATCAACAATTCAACAATATCACCATCTTAGGCTCACTAAATCAAGACGGGATCTGCAAATGAAGCAAAGATGCGAGAATTATTCGACAACGTTTTACAACCAGCTGCTGATCTAAGCATCTAACCTTAACCCTACAACCTGGTCAAGTGAATTATAGAGAGGAAAGGGCACATAAAGCATTCTCCAAGATAATCCTAAATAAATGATTGGTGTCCTCCAAATTCTCAGGAAAAAATGTCTAAGAAAGGGGCACATAGAGCATTCTCAATTGTAGAAAGGATAAGTTGTTTGCATGCTTCTAGCAGCTTCGGTACCGAAAATCCAAAAAGATCACTTAAGAAAATTAACAAATTGTAAATGCTGGTAATGCAGGACATAAGATGATAGATTCTGGCAGATGACGTATATGGAAGGGAATCAAAATGGGGTGGGGGGGGGAACAATATTAAATTTTAGCAAGACTTCACCTTGTAAGTTGTCAAGAATCAATGCTCATGATCTTCAATTATCGATTAAATTCTCTATAGGATAATAATATTTTTGGGTTGAAAAAAAAAAGAATAGTGTGATACAAATCGACGACCCTAATTAACGCATCATTCTAAATCAAGCTCAAGTGGAAAAAGAAAACTCGCCTATTCTTCAGCTTGTAGCCACCCGAATAAAGCAACTGCGCTATTTCAACAGAAAAGGTAAAAACTTATTTCAGTTACTTACCGCCTTAAATTAAATCTAGAGAAGAGCTCCAAAGCAAAATTCTTCAAACTCTAAAACCTAATCAGAAAAAGAAAAAGAAATCCACAAGAAAATCAACTAATCAGTCCTTAACAAATCTCAACAAAAGAAATCAACAAATGCAATGAACACCCAATTCCCAAACTCAATTAGGTTTACAAAAAACAAATTCTCCATATCTAGAGAGAAAGCCCTAGAAAATTCTTTCCCTAGAACAAAAAGGTCTCGATCCAGTGAAATACATTGAAGGTCTCAAGCGAGCTTACTTGGATTCCCAAAGATTCAACCGAAATGGAGATCGCAATCGATTCCCCAATTAACTCTAATTAGGTTTCTTCTTTCCTTTGCGCTTCTTTTTCTGAAATTAGGGTTTGGAAAAGATTGAGAGAAAATTTCGAAGAGAAGAAAAAAAATGGGGTTTTTCGCTGCAAAGATAAAGTGATCGAAAAAATGCGAAAATTTCAACGAAGTGAGAGAACTCGATTCGGGTCCGAACCTGTGACCCGTTAACCGAACCAGAGAGGTTCGGATCCAATAGATGGAAATAAGATTTAATTACTTGACATATGTGAAAAGATAGGAGAGATCTGGACCGTTGAATTGTGATGGGGCTTGATGGATTTTAGTAGACGCCAGCTAGTTAGGTGAAGCGCCGCTTCGGTGTTAACTCGGGGAGATCGCGGCCGTTGGTTTGGTGATTGTTTGTGGGATGGGTCTGGTAACAGAGGGTTAACGGACGTTTGCAGTGGGAGATTGGGCTGGACTGGGCTGCTTAAACTTTGTACATGGGCCGTATTATGAGCTGGATAATTGCAGACTTAAACACAAGTAATCCCTTACACGTTTGGCCCCAAAACGGGAGACATCTCTCATGTTTGAAAACCTGCACTTTGCGATACTGTTTAGGATCAACCGCATCCATTAAAGGAAGTCTGGATTGCATCAAAATACAATAAATTTTGAATAGAAACTTTTAGATTAAGCCAATGCGGTCCAGGATCGACCGCATGGTGAACTACGAGCGAGCCCAGAACAACCAATTTGACCCCAAACTCTATAAATAGAGCCATAGACCCTTCATTTCTTCTTATCTCGAAATCAAAAGCTTGAGAGCCCATTCTAAAATCATAAAGAAGGTCTCTAAGAAAACTCGGGCTAGGCATTATTGCCTAAGGCTGCGAAGCTCTGCGATCCGGAGGAGGCACAACGTGGCGATGTTTCAAGAACAGGCTATATCTGTCCCTTCTTTTTTTTTTAAATTCTTCATTCGCATTTAGATCTAGATCTCTTAAAAGAACCCAACTTATAGGGATATAGATAAGTCATTTCCCTGGGCGTCGATTTGGTAAGTTCAAATCTTCCTTTTTTCTTTATTTCATTTGCATACAATAAGTTATTTGTTAGATATAGCTGTTCTAAAGGCAATTATTGTAATTTTATATGGACCTATATAGATAGAATATTCTTACTCTAAATTATAGCATGTTATCTGGTTTGCTTTATTTTTCATGTATATATGTTTTACTTGCTATTACGTATCGCTAATGCATGTTGATATAACCCTTAAGATATTTGCTTGACTACCAGGATTATGATGTCATCATATTAGTGGGGTCTAAGTACTCCACCAATACTCCATAAGCACATCCTTAAATGTTCCTAATCGTGAGAGTATTGAAACGGGACATCAGTAATCCAGAGTAGACTAGTGTATACGTTTTTTGACCCCGACCGAGATAATGGCTGGTCCCACAGCTATTGGTGTTTAACACCAAAGATTGTATACATGTGCTCATTAGAGAATGGGTACACTAAACAAACTTGTCGAGAACTGTAAGTCTGCGGTGCTAGGGTCATAACACTTGCGGACCACGGTGGAAATATAGAACAAAAATTCTAACAATAGCACCATAAACTACAACCAAGATCATCTAAATACTGGCATTGAAAAAAAAACAAGAGAGCTATTCTATGGGTTTTAGGGAAGGTACAACCTTTGAAGCGTGTCCACATATAAGTGGAAGATTCAAGCTAAGTTTCAAGGTGTAGAGACCAAGCTTGATCACCAACCGCCTTGCCGAAGATGGTCCATTTCGAAAGCACTACACTAAAACTTCTACTCTACTAAAAGTGTAAGTAAACGCTCATGCTCGTGCCGCTAATTAGCGACCAAGGAGGAATGCAAAACAAAAATTTCTAAACAAGAAACACGAACTTCTACGACTTAGAATCGATTCCAAACACTAAACAAGTAAACAAGAAGGAGTTAACTATATTGGATATAGGTGCCCTCAAGGCAATTATTGTAATTGAAGGAGGACCTATACGAGATAACAACTTACTCGAGATGATAGTATACTATCTGGTTTGTCTATATTTTTCATGTGGTACGTTTTATTTATTATCACGTATAGTTTAGACATGAAATAAAATCCTTAGGATTTTGCATGACAATCAGGACAATGATGGAGATCATACTAGTGGGGCCTGGATAGTCGATAAGCACACCCTTAAATGTCCCTAGTCGTAGGATGTAACATTTTGAAAATTATAAATTTATGAGTTTATGAAAATAATATCATGTATGGAATTTGGGTCTTCATATTAGTATCCGTAAAAATATAATTATTTTGGGAAAAAATAAAAAATTTGAGATATTTTAAAGATGGCATGTATTTTGTTTAGAGAAAAGATTAGGCTTTAAATGATTTGTGTATGTTTTATTTGTGAGAGAGAGAGGGAATAAGTTAGCTTATATTATACCTAACCCTCATCACAGCTCCACACAAATATCTGACATAAATATCATACATATATGTCACACACACTCTCCTCTCATTATTCTCAACTATTTCACCCTCCACCAAAACCCTAACTGTCATGACCCGGAATTGGCACGCACGGATCAGGATTGGACGGTTAGTACTAGAAGCCGTATGGATATATGGCAGGGTTCGATCAGATACGTGCGGTATTGCACGGATCAGGATCGAACGGATATTACTAGCCGGCTTTGGTTTAAGCCGGATCCTAGTATAGTACAGTGTAGATTTTGTCTCTTTGCATTTGTATTTCGGTCGGAATACAAATGCGGGTGTGTATACACAGTATCGGGGTTTTCCTGTAATTTATTACGGGACCAGTTTTCTGGAGTTGCCAGTTTGCTTTCCTTTTCGGCCAATTTCCTTTGTATCGTTCATTGGCCGAAGATTGGTGGAGGAGCGCTTATTTGCATTTGTGCAAATAAGCAATTTTGGAAGGGGGTCTTTGCATGTTATTGTATCATGATACTTGCACCATCATTGCTTGACTTTCTTTAGTCATCATGGCTAGTCTTGTAGTATCGTGATTGCATGACTTTTGGTTGTGATCATTGGATTCTCTCATCATCACTTGCTTGCATCATTGCTTTCCACCCACCCCCTTGTCTTGGCTCTCTCTTCTCCCCATTCACTTGACATGAGGCCGGCCACTTTTTGTGTGGGGGCCAATTGGTTTTTTTGGTGTGGGTTGATGCTCTCATTTTTGCTTGAAAAATACTCTCTAGTTCATCACAAAATCCTACAACCATTCCTACACCAAAAATGCAACATCCACTACCCCAAATGAGACATAACACTCTACACTATATTCTATAGCAAATCTTGGGCACGTCGACTCGCCAGCTTCGTGCCCGAGTTGCCTCGGTATAGAGGCGGGAGCCCGTAAAAGAAGGCGGCGATGTGGTGCCCTTCCGGCGACGAGGTGGAGACTGGACATTCCGCGGGAGATCGGGACGACGGCGAGAAGACCGGAGGACACGAATCGCTCGGTATATCTCTCTTCCCCATCTTGTAGCTAGCTAGGACTAGTTAATGGTTCGATCCGGGTTTTAGTGCGCGGTGGTGCCGGTTCAAGAAAAATTAAAGTTAACCATCGCTTCCGCATTTAGCCTCGGGATGGAGGCTAGGGCGTCGCCGTGCACTTACAGTGGTATCAGAGCCTCGCCATTAACATAGTCTAGCTTTGTCTAATGTGTTTTACACTTCCGATCGAACAAATGTTCCGAAAACCCAATAACACATGCATCAGTTTTCTGTTATTTTTTTCTGGCTCGAAAATTTTTTCAGGTTGTAGAAAACTGATGTACTGGAAGTCCTAAAAATTCTGGAGAAATTCGAGACATTGATCTTTCAAGGAGAGCGTGGAACCGCAGCCAAACCCCACTTGGCGCCGCGGTTCCGCCGCAGTATGGAGGGATCAATGCGTCAAATTTTTCCAGTGGGCTTCTGGGGTGAAAATAGGGTTTCTGGAATATTATTTTTGGGCCCAGAATTTCTTGATGTGCTACAGTAGTACTTAGGGGCCCACTTGGTAACTTTTGATCGATCGGATATTTTAAACACATTAGTTCAAAGTATTTACATTATATCTGCGACCGTGAATGTCACTTGATCGGTAAATCCAGTCTAACTGCTATAGCCCGGTTAGACGGATTTGCGAACGTGACTTTCACGTTGATGTTTTGTGTTATGCTGTGATGTTGCGGATCGGTCGTGGGGGATAGCCTGGATGCAATGCTAGTACAGTTGTGGTTGTATTATGTACATTTGATATTGCGGGGCGAGCGTCCGACATGTGGACTGCCGTCACTGCCTGTTTGTATTATTATTTTGGGGCACGGCCAGGTTGCGGTCGATGTACCCGTTGTATGTACATTTTACTTTCTGTACTAGGATTACCCCAAGGTGGGGTGCACGGATAGCCGGGTTCTAGAGGGCAACAAGCTCGCATCTCATGGCATTGAGACGCAGGGGGCTTTACTCTAGGATTGGAGGGCTATTCGCCGCACTCGTAGGGGGTACAGGTTGACCCAGGAGGGGTGCCCAAGTTACCGGATTCCGTGAAGTGCTGGGTGGTCCATTCACGATGCTGAAGGGGGCTGCCTCGCTTCAGGTTTTGGCGGGTAACTTGCCGCGCCCGTAGGGGTCTAGGATTTCATTGCACAGGCTATCCACACGACCAGGGGAACGTCGGGTTTCAGTAGTGGCTCTGTGAATCCCGGGGATCCCAGATATCTGTATTGTTCTGTGATGTTGTACATTTCTGTGATGTTGCATTTTATCACGCCTTGAGCGAAAATTATATATTGGTATATATATTAGTAGATGTTGTATATGTTTTGCATCCGCGCTAGTCCAGTCCCCGCTCTGTCGTTAGTTAGCTAACCTAACGGGTAATGACGGGACCCAGTGGCGAATGCGGATGACATATACGTACATCAGTATATTTTCGTTCTTTTTGGTGTGATCAATTGATGGGACTGCATTGATTCGGATCAATGCAAGTTAAAAACAAACCTAATCTGATGTTGTTGGAATACTTTTCAAAAAACTGTTATTGTAAGGACGTTCACTTTTGTTTTGCACAGTGATATTTGGTTATGAATATCCAGCACCTCAGTCGACGAGGCAAGGGCCGAGATCCCTTCACCGGGAGTGACCCCTTGGACAAAAAGTTTGCGTCAGGGCAATAACTTCACTATAGCCGATTATTTTTGCTTTGCACCGTGGTATTCAGTTGGAATATCCTGCACCTCATTCTACGGGGAAAGAGCCGAGATCCCTTCACCGGGAGTGACCTCTTTAGCAAAGGTTTTCGTCACTATATTTTTAAAAGCTATCAGTTCCTTCAATGATATCAAGTTCATTACGTTAAAGGTTTTCGCCAGAAACCATTCGTAGCCCTCCATCATTTCAGTTAAATATTCGGTAGTATTCAAGCTATGTATTTTGACCTCACGCCAAGGCATAGTGATTGGTAGCTGCCGGTGTAAGTCCACGTTGCGACCCCCGGTTCTTACGGGGAGGCGGAAACGGTATAAAATCAAATTTTTGGCGCATGGGGCAACATGGACTAAACAAGGTCGGGATCGTGTCTAAACTAAACTAGCAAACATACAAAGGAGCGTTAGCTACTCGGATGAAAAATTATACCTAACTTGAACTCCTTCTTCTTCAAACTTTTGTGGAGGTTGATGGTTCTCTCCTCGTCGCCTTCTTCCGTCGAAGATGGATCCACCTAAGGGTTCAACCTTCGGGCTCTTTCTCGAACTTTGAGTGAACTAGAATCTCCGGCTTGCTAAACCCTTGATCCTAGAGTGAGTAGAGATTGTCTAAGGGGTGTTTTCTTTTTAAGGAGAGGGATTCTCAACACATGAGAAGGATTCTCCTTGAGCTTGAGGAAGAAGAAGATGAAATGAGGAGAGAGAAGCTAAAAATGAAAGAATGAGCTCTTTTCTTTTTGCAACCATAACAAAAAGCAAAAGAATTATCAAATTAATAATAATAATGAAAATGAAAAGGTTAATGGAAGGTTTAGGAATGACCATTATCATTTCAAACATTAAATGAATTTGCTAGAATCAAAGAGCATCTTTCTTTTGTAATAATGATGGTCAAAACTTCAACCATGGTCAACAAGTCAACCATGGTCAACAAGTCAACATAAAAACCAACCATGACACAATTTCATTTTATTATATATTATTAATTGATATAACATAAATCCATTAGGGTTTGGAAAAGGACGACTGTCAACTGTGCATACGCACCCGTTCCGAAACCCTAATGAAAGTCCTCTTCCTCCTCCTCAAATAACTGTGCATACACACCTGCATTCTTGTTCCGAGGAACATGAATACTGAAAGATAAAAGCCACCCCAAAACATATACCAGTATCTGACTCAAACCAGAGCCAGCCAGTAAAATCCGTCCGGACTCCAAACGTGCACAAGTGCGCGAATGAGAACGAACCCTGTCGCAAAACCATGCGACCTCTACTCTGTTTTGCCCAGAGGCGAATACCCTCTGTGTGGGACTCTAAAGACTTGACACTACGCTGGCAGTGGGTTTAACCACAGACCGCAAGCGGCACTAGCTGTGCGTAACGGTCCCCAGGTAGATGCCGACAAGAAAGCTGACGAGGTGAAACCCCATCCGTACTCCTACTGAGTCTGAATGTGACAGTCTCCGTACAGTCCGGTCTGTTCGTCTGATACATCGCATGTCGGGCCTAGGGGGCGGTAAAATGTCAGTCCCCTAATAGCGGTACAAGTCGTGTCGGAGTGAAGCCTAAAACACCCTGAGATAACACTGGAAGCCTACCAGTATATCTCGCTTGCCCTGGCCAGGGACTACTCGTGTAATGGCTCTCCTAGACACAGCGCGATGTCAACCCCCAATACCGGGAGAGACGAATCCTGTCTAACCGTCACTGCCTCCAAGTGCTTCGGGACTGCACCCAACCACCACCTGTTTGCACGACTCCTTTGAGCCGTGGTAGGGTAGTGATCAAAGTGCAGTGGGAACACACTCGAGGCGAAGTGCCAGTGTCAAGTCAGCGGACTAAGCTGTACTCATGTCACCTGGGAACTGATAACTGACGATAGGTATAATACCAACCTGTCAGTTCCCGACGAGTCCTGTCCAGTGTACTCGTAACCCAACGAGCACCCGTATACTATCTCCAGTACGACGTACTGATGGCTGTGGGACAGACTATCTCCCACACTGGGATGAGAAGCGCATACGCTAGTCTACTCCGGAGTATCGATGCCCTGTCTCGATAGTCCTGCGACTAGGGACCTGTATAAGGATGTGCTTATAGATTACCCAGCCCCCACTAGTGTGACTGCCATCACAACGCTGGTAATCAAGCAAAGATCCTAAAGGCTCCACTAATGCGTATAAGTGATATACTGAAATAAACACAAGTACACATTGAAGTAGAAACAAACCAAGTAGCATACTACTATATTGAGCAAGATTGTTTATACAAGGTGAATATCCCAAGCTTCCATCAAGTAATATACAAACTAGTATGATACAGTAATGGCCTCTAGGGCATATACACTAACAATCTCCCACTTGCACTAAGGCCATGAACTGGCGTATCGAAAACCTATCATCTCGATCAGCCGCTCGAACTGAGTCTGGGGTAAGGCCTTGGTGAATGGATCTGCAGTGTTCTCTTCTGAAGCAACCCTCCGAACCTCGATCTCCTTGCGATCCACGATCTCCCTGATCAGGTGATACCGCCTCAAGATGTGCCTGGATCTCTGATGGGACCTGGGTTCCTTCGCTAAAGCTATAGCCCCGTTGTTGTCGCAATACAGAGGTATTGGGTCAACAATGGACGGAACCACCTGAAGTTCTTTCAAGAACTTCCTCATCCAGACAGCTTCTTTTGCGGCATCAGATGCAGCGATATATTCCGCTTCCATAGTCGAGTCCGCAACGGTTTCCTGTTTGGAGCTCTTCCAACACACCGCCTCTCCATTGAGGGTAAAGACGAAACCCGACATGGACTTGGAATCATCCTTGTCACTCTGGAAGCTGGAGTCAGCAAAGGCCTCGATCTGGAGGTCTTTTCCGCCATACACCAAGAACATCTCCTTAGTCCTTCTCAGGTACTTGAGAATGTTCTTTACCGCTATCCAGTATTTCTCCCCAGGGTTTGACTGATACCGGCTTACCACACTCAGTGCATAAGCTACATCCGGTCTGGTACACAACATCGCATACATTATAGAGCCTACCGCAGAAGCGTAGGGTATAATAGACATGCGATCCCTCTCCAAATCAGTCTTGGGAGACATCTCTTTAGAGAGGGTGATCCCGTGACAAGCCGGTAGGTTACCGCGCTTGGAATCTTCCATACTGAATCTTTTCACTATGGTGTCGATGTACCTGGATTGAGAAAGTCCTAATATCCTCTTGGATCTATCACGATGGATCCGGATCCCTAGGATGTATGAGGCATCACCCAGGTTTTTCATGGAGAACCTGTGCGACAAGAACCCCTTGACAGATTGTAGCATAGGAATGTCATTTCCTATTAAGAGAATGTCATCCACGTATAAAATGAGGAATACTACAGTTCTCGCTACAAATCTACTATAGATGCATGGTTCATCTGGATTTTTGATAAAGCCAAATTCCTTGATCGTCTCATCAAAACAGATGTTCCAACTCCGCGATGCCTGCTTTAGTCCATAGATGGACTTAAGCAACTTGCACACCTTTCCGCTGCTCCCACTCTGAATGAAACCCTCTGGCTGATCCATATAGACACACTCCTCTAAATTTCCATTTAGAAAAGCGGTCTTTACGTCCATCTGCCAAATCTCATAATCGTGGAAGGCAGCAATGGTAAGAAGGATCCGAATGGATTTCAGCATAGCCACTGGAGAAGAGGTTTCGTCATAGTCCAAACCAGGTCTTTGACGGAAACCCTTTGCTACAAGTCTAGCTTTATAGGTCTCAACCTGCCCATCTACACCAATCTTCCTTTTGAAGATCCACTTGCATCCTACGGGTTTTACCCCGTCTGGAGCAATGTCCAACGTCCATACTTTGTTGGTGTACATGGACTCCATTTCGGTCCGCATTGCATCCAGCCATTTTACCGAGTCAACGCTCTGAACGGCCTGCTGGAAGCTAGTAGGCTCATCATAATCTATGATGCAATCCTCTCTATCCCCGTCTATGAGAAAACCATAGTATCTCTCGGGCGGATGAGACTGCCTACTACTCCTGCGGAACGGCGTAGGAATGTCCTGTTCTTTTGAACCCTCTGGTTCCTCTAAGCTTTCAGTAATGGTTTGTGGTTCTGGAATTTCTTCCAGTTCTACTGCGCTCCCGCTTATCTGATTTTCTAAAAACTCAGTTTCTAAGAAGCGGGCATGACGAGAAACAATGACTTTTTGCTCCTCCGCATAATAGAAAAGATACCCCTTGGAGTTCTTTGGGTATCCCACAAACTTGCATTGTACTGAGCGTGCCTCGAGCTTGTCCGCATGCTGCTTTTTTACAAAAGCCGGACATCCCCATGTCTTAAAGGATTTAAGACAGGGTTTCTTCCCACTCCACATCTGATATGGTGTGGTAGGCACTGTTTTAGTAGGAACTTGGTTCAAGAGATGTGCAGCTGTTTCCAGTGCATAACCCCAGAAAGATCGCGGCAACTCAGCCTTACTCATCATGGACCGTACCATATCCAATAGGGTTCGGTTCCGTCTCTCCGATACACCGTTGTGTTGCGGAGTGTATGGAGGAGTGAGCTGAGAGAGAATTCCGTTCTCTTTTAAATAATTCAGGAACTCGGCACTTAAGTATTCTCCACCTCGATCCGATCTTAGAATCTTGATACTTTTACCGGTCTGTTTCTCTACTTCATTCTTATATTCCTGGAACTTTTCAAAGGCCTCGGACTTATGTTTCATTAAGAAGACATAACCGTACCTTGAAAAATCATCCGTAAAAGTAATGAAGTAAGAGTAACCGCTTCGCGCATGTGTAGACATTGGACCGCACACGTCGCTGTGTACGAGTCCCAAGAGCTCGCTCGCTCTTTCTCCGTGTCCAGTGAACGGAGTCTTTGTCATCTTTCCCATGAGACAAGATTCACAAGTGGCATAAGACTGATACTCGAACGGATCCAAGTATCCTTCTTTATGTAACTTAGTCAACCGTGTCTCATTGATGTGACCCAGTCTACAATGCCATAAGAAAGCCTGATTGATATCTGGAGACTTTCTTTTGTGTGTATTCTGGACATTGAAAATCTGTGGTTGGTTCAATACGTATATGCCATTGCTCAGTGTACCTGACCCAATCAGAACTTGATTAAGGTGAATGTTTACAACATTACTTACAAACGCAAATTCATAACCTTCTTTAGAAACCAAAGATACAGAAATGATATTACAAGTTGCGTTGGGTACAAAAAAAACAATTACGCAAAACCAAAACATGCCCATCTGTCATTCCCAGGTGATAGTCCCCCACGGCTTTAGCATCCATGCTAGCTCCGTTCGCAACTCTGAGGGTCATGTCACCTGCCTTCAAAAACCTACGGTTTCTCAACGCCTGCAAAGAATTACAGATATGAGATCCTGATCCGGTATCCAATACCCAGGAAGTAGAGTTTATAGAAAGACAGTTTTCAATAACATACACACCTGAAGCTGAAGCCGCAACCTGCTTCAGTTCCTGTGTCCTGGCTTTCCAAGCCCTGCAATCTTTCTTCCAGTGTCCACTCTTATGACAATAGAAGCACTCTTCTTTTCCCACAAGCTTCCCCGCAATCTTTGTTGCCTTTTCCTTTCCCTTTGTACCCACTTTACTAACACCGCCTCTTGGTTTGGCGGGGGCTTTCTTTCTCTTTCCCTTGGCTTTCGCCTTGGACTTAGAGGAAGAAGATCCTCCTACAAACAAAGCGGGTGTTTCCCTACCTTTCTGTAGGGTGCCCTCTGCGCTCCTCAGCATGTTGAGGAGTTCTGAAAGTTCAACTTTTTTTTCTTGTAAGTTGAAGTTCAGTATAAACTGGGCGTAAGTGGATGGAAGGGACTGGAGAATTAAATCCGTATAGAGTTCACTTTCCAACGTGGTCCCAAGTTCCGCGAGCTCCTCAATGTAGCCAATCATCTTAAGCACGTGGTCCGCTACCGATGATCCGACGGCCAACTTTGCCGAAAATAACTTCTTCGACACTTCGTATCTTGCGATACGAGACTGCTCTCCATACAGTTCTTTTGTATGAAGAAATATGGATTCCAAATCCATATTCTCGTGCCTCCTCTGGTGTTCGTTGTCCATAGAGGCAAGCACGAGGCACTTGGCCTTCGCGCAATCAATCTCCCAAGTCTTACGGATTTCCTTATCCGCGACGCTGGAGGTGGGACCTGGGACGGGGGAGCTTTGGTGGTAAGAAGATACCCCAGCTTGTCGTAAGTGATTGCCATTTTGACATTCCTGAGCCAATCTTTGTAGTTTGGCCCTGTCAGTTTGTTTTTATCTAGAAGTAACTTAAGTCCAGTCATGTCGATTGGTCGCTGCAATTAGGAGGGAGAGAAGAAACACTTTAGCACGATGCTCTTGCAAGTTTAGAATGGTTTTTAATTTGTCTAAACAGGATGGCTCCCACTGTCTCTCGAATCCCTCCTCAAACCATAAAGGAAGAATTAGTCGGGATCAATCCCACCACACAATACTTGCTTAACCGTTCAGCCAGGCCAGTGTCGGTACTTCGAGGGAGGTTTTCCAACGCTTTCGCTAAGTTCCTTAATTAAATAACCTCTTTTTCCTGGGGGCGTAGCCCCGCTAACACCTTTCTAGACACCTACTAGGTTTATAGCATTGATCGTTTAGTGAAAAATTTCCCGAGGAGTAGCATATACTCACAGTAGGATCGGGATCCAAATATCATCGCGTGACGAAACTGAAGGAATCCTACCAGAATCACCACACTCCAAATGGTATGCAAATCTAGCAAGTTTCAGTACTTATGAAACTCCCGATGTGGATTTTTGCCCCATGCTCTTATGACCTTGACTAAGGCCAACAAATCATAAGTCACATGTCAAGTTCTACCCGTCGTTATCCAGGTTAATTTGAACCCACCCGTATCTACCCTTGACTATGGCCAACAAGGCAATACGACTGTCCCAAACCAACGCATTCTATCTATGCAACATATGAATAACCACCAGCTACCAAACACTGTGCCTTGACTAAGGCCAACAAACACAGCTTGAATACTGTTGAATATTCATATGAAACGACGGAGGGCTACGGATGGTTTTGGCGAAACCGTGAACGTAGTGAACTTGATATAGTCGATGGAACGAGATAGCTTTTAGAAGGAGTGGCTCAATCTCCGCATTTAAAAGTTAGTTTTGAAAAGAACCGAGTGGTTTTTCGAAAGTGTTCCAACGACTTTAGCTTGGTTTATTATCTTGCATTAGTTCTTTTAATGCGTGATATTCTTGCATTAGTTCTTTTAATGCGTCCCATCATTTAAATCCTACCATTGCAGAAAACAACCAAAATATGACGTACGCTTATGCCATTCGCATTCGCCACGGTGCCCCATCATCACCCGTTAGGTTACTTAACTAACGACAGAGCGGGGGCTGGGCTAGCGCGGCTGTAAAACATAAGCAACGCCTAAATAGTTATAAATATAGCAATGATAGACATTACAGATCACAGATGAATGCATTGGATATACTAGGAATCCGCAATCCGTTCGAGCCTGCAACGAAAAGCGGATTACACGGTCGCGGTGAATAGCCAATACCCCACCCAAGACCCCTACGGGTGCGGCAAACTACCCGCCAAGTACTCGGCAGTTTGTGCACCCCTCCATGGGTCTATCCTAGGAGCAAAAACAGTAAAAAGAATTATACAATGACGGCTACAACCCCGACCCGGTTGTGCGGCCAAACAAATAATAATATTACATCAATTTACATGTTACAAATGAATGAAAGAAAAACAAAAGCTCATCTCACATCCACCCCGGCTATTCACCCGCGACAGTCCAACACATTCATATACACATTCCAATATCAAACACAGATCACAGAGATGTATAACCCCGACTAATCGACTTATAGCGATTAGCCGACGTTCAATACATACAAGCATCACAGATACAACCGATATAGTTAAAGTGTAGTGAAGTTCCGAAAAAATACGGATTTATAGGCCCCCAAAAGTAAATTTCTGTTCTGGAAAATCTGGGCACATATAACATATCTTAAAAATCCCAAAATCCTACCAGAAGAACACTGCACGAAAAACGATCACAAGAGGAAACAAAACGGCGGCGGTTCCGCGGCCTAAGCCACCTATTGCCGCGGAACCGCGGCGCTTTAAGGGAATCATGCGATCGTTTTTCTTGGGTGTTCACACAAAACCCTGAGCCAAATTTAGGTGTATAACAAATCTTGTTTTGACCAGAAATTTTTTTAACAGAAACTAGGGTTTTGTAAAAGTTTGGTTTTTGGATTTTTCGGTTCCGAACTTCGTTACACTTCACTACCAAGCTAGTTTAAGTTTAGTTAGGCTCTGGTACCACTGTAAGTCCACGTTGCGACCCCCGGTTCTTACGAGGAGGCGGAAACGGTATAAAATCAAATTTTTGGCGCATGGGGCAACATGGACTAAACAAGGTCGGGATCGTGTCTAAACTAAACTAGCAAGCATACAAAGGAGCGTTAGCTACTCGGATGAATAATTATACCTAACTTGAACTCCTTCTTCTTCAAACTTTTGTGGAGGTTGATGGTTCTCTCCTCGTCGCCTTCTTCCGTCGAAGATGGATCCACCTGAGGGTTCAACCTTCGGGCTCTTTCTCGAACTTTGAGTGAACTAGAATCTCCGGCTTGCTAAACCCTTAATCCTAGAGTGAGTAGGATTGTCTAAGGGGTGTTTTCTTTTCAAGGAGAGGGATTCTCCTTGAGCTTGAGGAAGAAGAAGATGAAATGAGGAGAGAGAAGCTAAAAATGAAAGAATGAGCTATTTTCTTTTTGCAACCATAACAAAAAGCAAAAGAATTATCAAATTAATAATAATAATGAAAATGAAAAGGTTGATGGAAGGTTTAGGAATGACCATTATCATTTCAAATATTAAATGAATTTGCTAGAATCAAAGAGCATCTTTCTTTTGTAATGATGATGGTCAAAACTTCAACCATGGTCAACAAGTCAACATAAAAACCAACCATGACACAATTTCATTTTATTATATATTATTAATTGATATAACATAAATCCATTAGGGTTTGGAAAAGGACGACTGTCAACTGTGCATACGCACCCGTTCCGAAACCCTAATGAAAGTCCTCTTCCTCCTCCTCAAATAACTGTGCATACACACCTGCATTCTTGTTCCGAGGAACATGAATACTGAAAGATAAAAGCCACCCCAAAACATATACCAGTATCTGACTCAAACCAGAGCCATCCAGTAAAATCCGTTCGGACTCCAAACGTGCACAAGTGCGCGAATGAGAACGAACCCTGTCGCAAAACCATGCGACCTCTACTCTGTTTTGCCCAGAGGCGAATACCCTCTGTGTGGGACTCTAAAGACTCGACACTACGCTGGCAGTGGGTTTAACCACAGACCGCAAGCGGCACTAGCTGTGCGTAACGGTCCCTAGGTAGATGCCGACAAGAAGGCTGACGAGGTAAAACCCCATCTGTACTCCTACTGAGTCTGAATGTGACAGTCTCCGTACAGTCCGGTCTGTTCGTCTGATACATCGCATGTCGGGCCTAGGGGGCGGTAAAACGTCAGTCCCCTAATAGCGGTACAAGTCGTGTCGGAGTGAAGCCTAAAACACCCTGAGATAACACTGGAAGCCTACCAGTATATCTCGCTTGCCCTGGCCAGGGACTACTCGTGTAATGGCTCTCCTAGACACAGCGCGATGTCAACCCCCAATACCGGGAGAGACGAATCCTGTCTAACCGTCACTGCCTCCAAGTGCTTCGGGACTGCACCCAACCACCACCTGTTTGCACGACTCCTTTGAGCCGTGGTAGGGTAGTGATCAAAGTGCAGTGGGAACACACTCGAGGCGAAGTGCCAGTGTCAAGTCAGCGGACTAAGCTGTACTCATGTTACCTGGGAACTGATAACTGACGATAGGTATAATACCAACCTGTCAGTTCCCGACGAGTCCTGTCCAGTGTACTCGTAACCCAACGAGCACCCGTATACTATCTCCAGTACGACGTACTGATGGCTGTGGGACAGACCATCTCCCACACTGGGATGAGAAGCGCATACGCTAGTCTACTCCGGAGTATCGATGCCCTGTCTCGATAGTCCTGCGACTAGGGACCTGTATAAGGATGTGCTTATAGATTACCCAGCCCCCACTAGTGTGACTGCCATCACAACGCTGGTAATCAAGCAAAGATCCTAAGGGCTCCACTAATGCGTATAAGTGATATACTGAAATAAACACAAGTACACATTGAAGTAGAAACAAACCAAGTAGCATACTACTATATTGAGCAAGATTGTTTATACAAGGTGAATATCCCAAGCTTCCATCAAGTAATATACAAACTAGTATGATACAGTAATGGCCTCTAGAGCATATACACTAACAGCCGGGTATTTATCTATTGCATAGATAGATGCGTTGGTTTGGGACAGTCGTACTACTATTTTGGCCTACGTCAAGGGTATGTACGGGTGGGTTCAAATTAACCTGGATAATGATGGGCAGAACTTGACATGTGACTTATGATATTTTGACCTCACGCCAAGGTCATAAGAGCATGGGGCAGAAATCACATCGGGAGTTTCAAAAGAACTGAAACTTGCCAGATATGCGCATACCTTCTGGAGTGTGATACCGTGAGCGGATTCCATCACGTTATCATGCAATGATAGTTGGATCCCGATTCCCACTGATGAGTTGGTTTACTCCTCGGGTGATCCCGACTAATTCTTCTTTCAGGTTTGGAGGAGAATTTGACGGTACAGTGGGAGGTTTCCAGATTAGACAAATTGGTAACCATTCTGATCTAGGTTTGAGTGCACGCTGAGTGTTTCTTTTCTCTCTCTCTCTCTGGCAGCGACCATTGACCCGACCCTAAGACTATGACTCAGTGACCAAAATTAACCGAACCTTCTTAAACACTGGCTTTTGGATTGTCAGAGTTGCAAACCTCATTGCCACTCCTACTTTTACCCTTTTCTCCAGGACACCCCGTATTACTACGAACGTCCACTTCCATTGGACAAAACCATCGTATGGTTATATACGAACTCGAAGGAATTTATTCGAGGATGGTTTCCGGTTCTGGAGAAAATGGATAGGACTATTCATTTGTCTTTTCCTTTTACCTTCTCTCAAGTTGCGAGTACTCCTTGGTTTAGGAGATAGTACACCTATTACGCAAATTGGATAGTCTTCTTCCAAACCTTAGGCTGGTGCCGAACGGTAGGGAATGAAGAAAACCAATTAGCATAACGATGGTGTGCAGAAGGTGTTAAGTTAAGACAAAGCAAGGGATTAGTAAGAGGGCAAAGTAAATTGCGACTGCTATTCACGACCAAACCAAGTATTTCTTAGCCAATCCTAAATCACCTTTGTATTTCTCCAGGACACTCCGTATCACTACGAAGATCCACAGCTTATTGGATACTCCATCGTATGGTTATATACGAACTCGAAAGGAACTTGTTCCAGTTCGGGGATGGATTCTGGTTCAGGAGAAATAGGAATAAGGTTTATTCGGTTGTCTTTTATCTTCACCTTCTCTCGCATTACGAGTGCTCTTAGGATTAGGACAGTACACCCATTATGCTTATTGGATAGTCTTCTTCCAAACCATAGGCTCGTGCCGAACGGTAGGGAAGGAAGAAAACCATTTGGCCTAAGGGGTGTGCGGAAGGTAATGACTAAAGACATATAAAGGGATTTGGAAATGTGGCAAAGAATTACACGGTTACAGTTGTGAATCTGGATAATGGAAGAGGCATTACTAGGAATACCCGGATACCCCATTGAAACATTTCAAATATTTCAGTTTCACTATGTAATGTTAAAAGAAAACTGATTTCCCAATTAGATATTTACTCCAGGGTATGTATTTACCAGGTATGATTCTCACAACTGTATAGTTTTACAGATGATGAGTGGGAGTAAGTTATTGGGAATTGGGTGATCATCCTCATTATATCGGGATCCGTTGTAATCGGTGATATTTGAGGAAATCACATGGGCAGTTTGCCGGTCGGAAAATATTTGATTTTGAATATCCGCTGTTATGCACCAATTTCAAATCGATATATCTGTACGTCTATTTTCATAGAGTGAGATATACCTTTTTGAAATTATGTCTACGACATTTACCTATATCAGTAGATGGTTAGGTAAGGAGCATTAAACATCGGTGTAATTCTTCATAACCAAAGGTACAGTTTTCAACCTACGACACACATGGAATGAGTTATTAGACTCAAGGGACTTATACAGAATATTGTATGTTGTCCAGGGTCCATCAGGACAGAGGGGTTGGTCCTCGTACTATATTCGGTTTACTTATGACTTCTCTAGTTTTTAGACAAGTGTTTCATGGAAACACACGGTCCGAATTTTGAGAAGTTATAGGTATTTGAATAAAGTAGAGAATCAGATGTTGCAAGTATCGGGATTCTTCAAAGTGATCGGAGATGTAGATACTTGTGAAGGGTGTTCAGTTGATAGTAATGATTAAGAGAACTTGCTTCTCTTTCAGGTTACTCATAATTGGAAGCATTCCTAAGTTGAGTAACGCTGATCGTCCTCCTTCCATTTAGTTGACATGCACTGGAGACAGCTGCATGATTTGAATCTGGTTCAATTAAAGCAGTGCCTCTGGTTCTATATTGGATATAGAACAGTTCATATCTTAACGTTGTTAAGGTACGGGGAGTTGTCCGGCTTATGATTAAAACCAGACTCTGTATAACTCAAGGCACGTTTCTGTAATGGCTGTTTGTGGGTTGACCCAGGCTATGACAAGGGTTGACTTTCTACCATCTGGAAGATCAATAGTGATATTGTTCTAGACTCGCCACAGTTTTAATAAAAATGGATTTTTTCAAAAAACAGTAGTGGGAGTATAGTAGAACTGGAAGTGATTCCAGAACCACAAACGATTACTGAAGATTTGATAGGAACCTAAAGATTCAATCTGGATTGACATTCCATTGGCCACTCCGCAGATAAGGTGGGTAACTTCAGGCACCCGAGAGGTACTCCGGTAGCCTCAAGGACGGTGACAGAGAAGTTCTTGTTTACCCACACTTGCCATTGCTGTTGTTCCAGACTGTGAGACCCGGCAGGAGGATAAGTATAGCGTCATTCTAAACTCGCTTTAGAAGTGTACGTGTATATGACTCTGCCAGAGGGTTGTCGTAGTCAGTGGGAGCAGCGGAAGCATTGGTGGACAGGTGGCTTATGTCTATTTATAGACTAAAGCAGATGTAGCGGAGAAAGATCATCAATTTCTGACGTGACAGTCATAGGTTTGACTTCATCAGAATAGGGGATGGATCTGTTGAGAAGGTAGTAGGGTGTGATGTCATGGTATTTGGATGACATACACAGAGTAGGAAGTGATATTCCTATACTACGATCGGTTATACTTTGGTCGTCACACAGTGGTTTCTCCACATGGGACTTGGACATTATATCAGACATACTGGTTACTAGATCTATGGTTTTAGATCTAGATTTGGGTGGTTTCCCGATTAAGGGTACTTAGACAGCATTCTAAGAGTATTTAGAATGGACGACTCCTGGCACGGTAGTATACCTGCAGGTGATGGAGTCACCCTCTCTAAAGGTGTCTTACAGACTAAAGGAGAGAGGGATGTGCATGATTGGCAGATCACTTGCTCAGGCAATTGAGTCAATCATGATATGTCAAGTACCACACCAGATGTTGTTCTTGCACTAGATGCAATAAGTTGACATTGATCCTATCCTAAAGAAACAGTCGGAAGCAGTTTTAGAACATAAGTGAATGTACTAGGGATATGATAACGACAGCCTCATGCAGGAGACAGTTATCATTCCAAGCTTCCAAGGTGACATAGACGACAAGGAGGTTGTCAGAGTTATAGTTTTCCCTCTGACGAGGGGCAGTATTTTGGACAGGTGGTCCAAGGCAATACTGAGGGAGGCATGGCGTAGGAAACTGATTAAGTTCAGTTGACGATACAGTCTAAGAAGTTTGGATTTGGAGTTCATTTATGAGCCAGGTCCCATCAGACATCCCGACACATTCTATGACAGGTATTGCTCATTTCGGGAGATGGCTTTCTCCGCGAACTTGAGATATAGAGAGACATAGAAAGAAACACCATAGCGGATCCACTCACTGAGGCTATTTCTCGAACGCAATAGTATCGCAATTGAGCTTTGTGAGACTGACTAGTAGAGGAGTTGGATGTTCGGTATCACACGGGCTGTGAGTATGCGACATCGCAATAATTAGCCTTGAGTGCAAGTGGGAGATTGTTGGAGATAGTGCCCTCAGAGTCAATTATTGGATCACAGGCACGTGATTGCAATGATTGAGGGAGGACCTATCCCGGTAGGACAGTCTTACTCAAGATGATAGTATGCTATCTGGTTTATCTTTATCATCGTGTACTGCTTTAGGTGACCTGACATGTCGCTATGACACGTTGGTAGAGGCCCTTGGATTCTTGCTTGACCACCAGCAGTATGAGGGCAATCATATACGTGGGAGCTGGTAGTCTATAAGCACATCCTTAAAAGGACCCTAGTCGTGGGAGTTTCGAGACAGGGCATCGATACTCCAGAATAGGCTAGTGTGTACATTCGAGACCCCGACGAGGGACGGTGGCCGGTCTCACAAGCCACTGGTGTCAGTTGGATCACCTAAGATGTATACAGGTGCTCATTGGGTTATGAGTACACCGGACAGGACTCGCCGGGAACATGCTAGTTGGTCTTATACCTGACGTCAGATAGCAGTTCCCTGGTGACATGTGTACAGGTTAGTTCATCGACCTGGGGATCGTCATTTGTCTCGTGTGAGTTCCCACTGTACTTTGATTACTACCTTACCACGCTCAAAGGAGACGTGCAAACAGGTTTTAGTTGGGTACAGTCCCGAGCCACATGGAGGCAGTGAGCGGATCTTCAGGGGTTCGTCTCTCCTGGTATTGGGGGTGAGGTCGCGCTGTGTCTAGGAGAGCCATTACACGAAGCCCTCGGCCGAGGCAGGAGATTTACTGGTAGGTATTCCAGTAGTATCTCAGGGTGTTCTGGGCTACACTCCGACACGACTTGTACCGCTTTGGGGGGTCTGACTTTTACCAACCCCCTAGGCCTGCCATGCGATGCTCATAGACGAACGGACCGGACTGTACGGATATTGTCACTGACAGGCTCAGTAGGGTGTCAGGATGAGTTCGCTCATCGACGTCCCTTTTAGTCAATACCTGGTAGCCCGTTACGTATTGGTTAATACCTCTGACGTGCTAGTGGTTAAATCCACAACCAAGGTGTTGACGAGTCTTTACAGTCCCCCACATTCAGTTACTCAGCTTTCGGGCGAAATGCTGTAGAGGCCGTATGGAGATATGTCACGGTTCGATCAGATATGTGCGGTATTGCACGGATCAGGATTGGACGGTTAGTACTAGAGGTCGTATGGATATATGGCAGGGTTCGATCAGATACGTGCGGTATTGCACGGATCAGGATCGAACGGATATTACTAGCCGGCTTTGGTTTAAGCCGGATCCTAGTATAGTACAGTGTAGATTTTGTCTCTTTGCATTTGTATTTCGGTCGGAATACAAATGCGGGTGTGTATACACAGTATCGGGGTTTTCCTATAATTTATTACGGGACCAGTTTTCTGGAGTTGCCAGTTTGCTTTCCGTTTCGGCCAATTTCCTTTGTATCGTTCATTGGCCGAAGATTGGTGGAGGAGGGCTTATTTGCATTTGTGCAAATAAGCAATTTTGGAAGGGGGTCTTTGCATATTATTGTATCATGATACTTGCACCATCATTGCTTGACTTTCTTTAGTCATCATGGCTAGTCTTGTAGTATCGTGATTGCATGACTTTTGGTTGTGATCATTGGATTCTCTCATCATCACTTGCTTGCATCATTGCTTTCCACCCACCCCCTTGTCTTGGCTCTCTCTTCTCCCCATTCACTTGACATGAGGCCGGCCACTTTTAGTGTGGGGGCTGATTGGTTTTTCTGGTGTGGGTTGATGCTCTCATTTTTGCTTGAAAAATACTCTCTAGTTCATCACAAAATCCTACAACCATTCCTCCACCAAAAGGCAACATCCACTACCCCAAATGAGACATAACACTCTACACTATATTCTATAGCAAATCTTGGGCACGTCGACTCGCCAGCTTCATGCCCGAGTTGCCTCGGTATAGAGGCAGGAGCCCGTAAAAGAAGCCGACGATGTGGTGCCCTTCCGGCGACAAGGTGGAGACCGGACATTCCGCGGGAGATCGGGACGACGGCGAGAAGACCGGAGGACACGAATCGCTCGGTATATCTCTCTTCCCCATCTTGTAGCTAGCTAGGACTAGTTAATGGTTCGATCCGGGTTTTAGTGCGCGGTGGTGCCGGTTCAAGAAAAATTAAAGTTAACCATCGCTTCCGCATTTGGCCTCGGGATGGAGGCCAGGGTGCCGCCGTGCACTTACAGATCCGTGCAATACCGCACGTATCTGATCGAACCGTGCCATATCTCCATACGGGCTCTACAGCGTTTCGCCCGAAAGCTGAGTAACTGAATGTGGGGGACTCTAAAGACTCGTCAACACCTTGGTTGTGGATTTAACCATTAGCACGTCAGAGGTATTAGCCAATACGTAACGGGCTATCAGGTATTGACTAAAAGGGACGTCGATGAGCGAACTCATCCTGACACCCTACTGAGCCTGTCAGTGACAATATCCATACAGTCCGGTCCGTTCGTCTATGAGCATCGCATGGCGGGCCTAGGGGGTTGGTAAAAGTCAGACCCCCAAAAGCGGTACAAGTCGTGTCGGAGTGTAGCCCAGAACACCCTGAGATAGTACTGGAATACCTACCAGTAAATCTCCTGCCTCGGCCGAGGGCTTCGTGTAATGGCTCTCCTAGACACAGCGCGACCTCACCCCCAATACCGGGAGAGACGAACCCCTGAAGATCCGCTCACTGCCTCCATGTGGCTCGGGACTGTACCCAACTAAAACCTGTTTGCACGTCTCTTTTGAGCGTGGTAGGGTAGTAATCAAAGTACAGTGGGAACTCACACGAGACAAATGACGATCCCCAGGTCGATGAACTAATCTGTACACATGTCACCAGGGAACTGCTATCTGACGTCAGGTATAAGACCAACTAGCATGTTCCCGGCGAGTCCTGTCCGGTATACTCATAACCCAATGAGCACCTGTATACATCTTAGGTGATCCAACTGACACCAGTGGCTTGTGAGACCGGCCACCGCCCCTCGTCGGGGTCTCGAATGTACACACTAACCTACTCTGGAGTATCGATGCCCTGTCTCGAAACTCCCACGACTAGGGACCTTTTAAGGATGTGCTTATAGACTACCAGCTCCCACGTATATGATCGCCCTCATACTGCTGGTGGTCAAGCAAGAATCCTAGGGGCTCTACCAACGTGTAATAGCGACCTGTCAGGTCACCTAAAGCAGTACACGATGATAAAGATAAACCAGATAGCATACTATCATCTTGAGTAAGACTGTCCTACCGGGATAGGTCCTCCCTCAATCATTGCAATCACGTGCCTGTGATCCAATAATTGACTCTGAGGGCACTATCTCCAACAACCGGCACTTGAACCACGTGAAGTCTATAAGACCCCACCGTAACTCAAGTGAGCCGAAAGCCCAGAAATCTAAACCTTTTTAGGAAAATAATGGAGGTGAAGTTGTAAAATAAAGGTATAATATAATCAAGTTCTTTCTTAGAAAATATAAGTAACGTTATATGAAATACAAATGGGTTGTATACTATAGTTGAAAATAGTTTCGTCATTTGAAATTTGGGCAGCACCTCCTTTATAAATTTTAATCAAAAACCAATACATAACAATAATATAGCGGCCCGAAAGAGCACGTGACTGGCCCTTGAACCATATGAAGTCTATAGGACTCCATCTGATCCAAGTAAGCCAAAAGCCCAGAAATCTAAAACCATTTTAAGAGTAAAGAAACATATTTTGAAAATTATTTTCCATTGAGGCATTTTATCAAACACTTACTACGTATAAACAAAGAGCACAACCCATACAAGTAATATAATATACAACGCCGAAGGGCGAGGATCAAAACCCAAGAGAATCTCCAATAAGCAAGAAAATCGTAATACTACTGAGCGCGACTCTAAGGTCGAAATAATACATCACTAGTGTCTAAGTCTGAAACAATATACAAGTTTTGGTTGATGGAATTTCTAGATACAATGAATAATAAATGTACAACGGCGGTTTTGATACAAAGAACCCACCTACCAAGAAAATCACCCGCAAAGGAAAGCAGTGTGCCAGAAATGCCGCTATGGAACCAGTACGGCAAACCTGCAAGAACTGTGGCACAACGGGGGTGAGTTGCCAACTCGTGAATAGAAAATATCTACAAGCAGAAATTGAAAGCATGACATAATCCTTAGTCAAAATGATCAGATATAATATAAACCTCAAATGAATAAGTCTGAAGTATGGTAAAGTAGCAATGTAACATCTGAACATAAGTGTATTGCCAAGAACTCGTGCCAGTGCCTCACGTAATAACATATCATAAATATGATGTATGTAAGCTGTGAAATGAAAGCAGAAGGTATCACGAATGAAGTCATCAGAAAATCAGTGTCGAGCATCGACACAAATACATATTTCAATATCAAATAAATCCCATATATCATGTATCCGATATGTGGGCAACATCCATGAAGGTACTCTATCAGGTACTACTAATACATGATTCAATGCATATAAAATAGATGTGGCACAACGGGGGATATAATATACCATCGACCATAAAAGCTCTTCTCATATCGAGCACATAGGCTCCGAGCACATAGGCTCCTTTCATATATCGGGCATCCGTCAGTCCGGGTCAGCCCCCACTCTCATATATCGGGCATCCGTCAGTCCGGTTCAGCCCCCACTCTCATATATCGAAATGCATATATATAAGTTTGCATAAATCATCATGATGATGTATCAAGTAGGTGTATATATATATATCGGCGTCCCATACCACTAAATAGATATACTATGGGTATACATATATATCTCAGCGTCCCATACCACTGATATATATACGCAGAAGTAAAACAATCCAGAATCATCATATGCCACCATATCACAGTGCGAAATCCATGAATTATAATACATGCAACATGAAACACTAATATGAGCATGGAACTATGTAAAGGCATATGCACAAAGGAATATGAATCAATAACATATAAGCATGCAATGCAATGCGAGCCGTAGAATAAATGGTAAAAGAACAGTAATGCAGCTTGCCATTTGAAATAAGACAAATCAGGGTCTTTGTAAAATAAGGGCTACAATGTTTTTAAGATACCCCCGATTCGTTAGTTGTTGGAATAGGTACGACTTGGGTCTAGTCTAACATCCACTATGCAAACTACAGATCTAAGTATCAAGTCAACCGGGAGGGGTATGGAATCCACCTAAATCTGAGTCGATATAAATATATATACATATAATAGTCGGTGATCCTGCCTCAATAGTATCGCGTACAATACAGTATATCATATGACAATCCTCAAGCCATGTGTGCAGATCTATCATCAATATAAAGCTCGTACGGTACATCGTCGTACGGCATCCCAATAGCTGGGTACGGGTCAATTATCACAATCAGCTCATCAATTAATTGGTATCCTCATCATCATATCACATAGTCTGGGGTACTGATCTAAGTCTAATACAACTGATACCATCAATATGACTGCGTGTGTAAACACATGTTCCAAGGCCCGCTAGAGATCACATGTCGTATCCCACATACGAATCATATCAAATCACCGATCTCGCGGCACAATGCCTAAATCATCGACTCACCTCCAATATCGTTCAATATCATCAAACACAGTGCAAGTATAATGAATTTGCAAGGGTGTACGTGTAGGTGTAAATATATTCTAGGGTTCGCGACTATGAACTACACTAGTTGCTTCTAACCCGAAACTATCCATAATACACCTAACACAATATCCACGACACACTATAACTATCATATATATATATATATATATATATGATATCAACTACGGACTGCGGGGGTGCTATACGCCATCCACCCGACTTCCCCCTGTAGATATAATCTACTCACCTTGCGTCTTCATTTGTGGACGTCGCCACGCGCTTGCTTGTCGTCCCGAAGTTTTCATGGGGTACCTACATATCAACGTATCGCAAAATGCGTATTAAAACCAAATCAAAGCTAAAATGGCATACAAATCCCAAAACGATACGCTATGATCTATAGGTTAGAACCTATGGACAACACCTTCACAACCATCAATCAATCCTCGATATCGTCGTATAAACGCCAAATAGTCGAGGTAAAACACAATACACAATTTCAGAACTAAAAATACGGAATACGGAAACATGAATCCAAAACAGCAACTAAGGAAATAGGCTCCAGATTTCACCCTAGGTCAAACTAGACAAATCTACACATACCAGGGGCCTAATCTACTAATGAGGGAACACCAAAACCCACACGAACCAAAATGGGGCAGGTCTGGCCGCAAATTGCGACCAAACAGGATAAATCTACGGCCGGGTCTAGGAGTTAGGGGCTAGGGTCTTGGGGTTAGCTTCCTGGGTGCCTGCACATCTCACTGTCCAATCAATTTTATTTTAGGATGTCTCGGGTGATAGCAGATCTCAAATAACCTTCACAGATTCCATAAACTTTCAGATATCGGTTTCTAAATCTGTATTCCGGGCCTTTAGTCTCAAGTTAGGGTCTCAATTCATGCACTAGGGTGTTTATCTAACCTCAACTGAGCTCAATTTCACATTACAACCCAAAATTCCCTCAAACCTAACTAGGTTTTTCTCAAATCCACAAAAACACACAATATCGGTTCTAAACTAAACATGGGGTATAAGTAATACTAAAACTAAGCTAAGGGTTCAGTAAATACCTCATTTGGCAACTCAAGAATTTTCTTGAGTTGCCCCTAGTGGCCAAAATATTTACTTTCTTGGTCCTATGTGTAGATCTCGAGCTTGTGCACATTTTTTGTGAAATGAAGATGGGGTGTTGGTGTAGTTTCCAAGGTGATTTGAGGCTAATAAAGAGGGGAGGAAGATGAGGGGCAGCAGCAGCAGCTGAAGGGAAAGAGGGAGAGAGAAGGTGAGTTAAGGAAGTGAAGGGAAATGGCTAAGTCAAAGCTATCCCATCTCTTTTCTCTCTCTCATCCACCTACCACCATATTATAATCCCTTTCCCTTTTTCCTTTCTTTTCTTTTCCCTCAAATTCCTTCTCACTCAAATAGTGAACCCCAAAATAAAACCATGACAAGAAAATGCAACATAAGTGTATGAAATGATATATGCATGTTTTGCACAAAAATGCCAAAAACCGATTAACGATTTTTTAATCGCGATTAGCATTAAAGTAGCATATAACTAATCATAAAAACTTAGAAATGACATAATTCTCTAATTTACCCTATTTTAGAATTTTCCATAATTTTTCCAATTTTTCTGTATTTAATTATACCTAAATATTAAAATATTCAATAAAATAATATTAAATTATACAAATTCCCAAAAATAATATTTTATTATTTTGGAATGTTACAATCTACCCCCCTTAAATAAATTCGGTCCCCGAATTTAAATTTAAACCCCCAAGTATTAAAATATTTCTGCAAAAATCCAAATTGTCGGGGCTCCACAAACATCAATCCTAAGGCGTATATAAGAATACCCCGTGCGTCAGGTGCGCACGGAAAACAGAATCCACATAAGTACCATTCAGGTGGAACGGGTGTGCACACATCTGTCATAGGCAACATGTGTTCCTGACAGCAAAACCAGGTGCATCTAACATGCACAAGGAAACCCGATTTAGTGCATCTAGTGTGCACCAAAATCGTACCTCAGAACACTAAGGGTGCATCCAATGCTAGCAGCGCAAGATATCTACTTGCCTCTTGCTTACGGTCTGGCATCTTGTCTCTGGGTCCTTATCTCCTCTGCGGATTACCAATCTCTAATCAATCGGCTCATCGGCCCTGTCAGGTGTGCTAACGGGGACGATTCCGTTCTGGCACTTCTCCGGTCATCTCTCGGTCAGTCCTCACGACCACTTGTAAAGCAGCATGTCACTAGCGTCGGCCTCTGGCTTTCTGAACGCACATCACACATTCGATCCTGGGTGCAAATATCATTGCAGCAGTGTCCTGGAAGGAATCCCGCTCAAGGTCTATTCCGATCTTGCCTATGACGAACTGTACGGAGGCTGACTCTCTTTCATAATCTCTTCTCACTCGATGGACATCTGTGTCTTCAGCACAGCATTTTCTCGGAAACTGGTCGCATCCCAACGCCTCTGTAAGCATATCAGGTCTCTGGTCTCGACGGGAAGTAACGACAGCTCGTCAGCGTCTCACACGAACCTCTGGTTCCACTTGTCTCTATCGTTCTCCACTATGACCTCACGCCATGCTATCTACGCACTTCACTGTTCTCGGCCACGGTCAATCCGAAGTCTCTCGCACGGACTCGAAATCGCGTACTCTGTAGCTTTATCATTCTGTAGAAGATGTCTGGCCGAACAGGTCCTCGGGAACACGTCCCAACCATCGGATGAATACTCAATACTCGTCCGTCCTCGATCAACTCGCAACGCATCTGGGTAAGGTCCTTTATCCGAACCTGGTCAACTACCTCGTCGACGATGTCGGCCTGCTGAGTGTGCTCAATATGACCCCACTTGGGTCCTGGTCTTCTCGTATAGTATTCCAGAAAGGTCCTGTCGAGGTCTCTCTCAAATCTCATTCCTGCCGAATTGCCCGGAAGTCATCGTCCTTTACTGAAGCTAATCCTTGTTCCGGAACGGCTGCATACCCCTCGCGACTCCTTCTGGAAGGTATATCCTAAACTACGCCTCTGCATGCATATCGCATCTTTGATGTCAGCGGAGTGGAACGTCACCTCGTCAAATCTCTTGCGAACTCTTTACTTCACTCTGCTTCAATATCGACTGATTCAGACTCAACTCATCGTGGCTGCACGGACCGCGCTCCAACGGCTATCCTCGTATCAGGAGTCTCCCAAGAAATGCATCTCGCCACTTAGCATCCGAAGGAAGTCGAATCATTCGATCGATTCGTCAAAAACCTCTAAATCCCCCAAGAGCTCAACATCTTGGTTACAGTTTAACAGCATCGAGTACATACCACAACATTAATGATCCAGCCGTAGAAGGGAAAACATAAGCCTCACTAATGGCGCCGCAGAACTGCCGCAAACCCTAAGGTTCAAAGGCTTTCACACGGTCATTATGTCGAGTTAGGGTTTTATTCTTCTAGAGGGTCCATAGAATCGCCTGCATGTCTTTCCGAATACTTTAAACTTGGAATAACAGGTTTCTGACATTCGATCGTCTCTGTCGGCTCTCAACGTCTCCGCGTGAAGTCGTCTCTAGCTGGAAGCAATCTATCTGATGACCTCGCATCGGTAAGCGAACGAACCACACATCCTAGTCCTTCATCCTTAGTGACTAGCGACCTTCCATCATATCTCCAAGTGTATACTCATGCTACAGTAGCTCCAATCATCTGGGCGATATCTCGTCATTTGCAGCAACAACTGGCTCATTCGTCTGCACGCTGAACAGCGCCTCAATCTTCCAGGAAAGGAAATACATTGGCGGTCCTCTCTAAATCGGTCTGCTCTAGATCTGAGTAAGACTCTCCACACTGGAAATCTTCAACTAAACTGGGCCTGCTCCGGCGCATAAATCGGAAGAATCACCTTCGTCTCTCAAATCGGGTAGACAAGCTATCATCTGTCTTATATCTGCCTGGAAGCTCCGGCGATCTCAGCTCGTAAGCTCCGAAAGCGATATCCTGTCAATCTCAGCAATGGCTGGTTCATCTGTCTGCACGGTAGGCGACATCATAATCTCTGAGGTATGCTGTACATCAACAGTCCTCACTCAACTGGCAGCTCTAACAACGGCCCGATCATCCGGGGTAAAACTAAGCACTCGCCTCCACAAGAGGTCACAATCATCAATACTAACTCGAGACGTTCCCATGTCGCCAGAAAACACAATGGTCAGCCCTCGTACCAGATGAGCTCGCCCTGACCGTAGCACCAGCAGCAGCTCACTGCGCTCAAACAATGGCGACAGGAACCTCAATCGAGTATCGAAGAGAGCAGATCAATGGCAAGAAAGAAACAACAGATCTAGAATGGATACATGATCATAAGAAGGAACAACATCAATGATAGTATGATCATGGAACTAATTGAATCGAGGATCTCAAATGGATGTATAATCATAGATATGAAGAGAATCACTGATCTCGAAAATATGTACATCCTAAGGTTTCTTAAGCGGAGCGTATCGTAAGTATGCCGCGGAATATACCCACGGTACGTCACTCTACTTTAGTCACCTATTCCATCAACCAAGGGTCATCCTACGCGACGAAAGTTCGGGTCTAATACCCTCTCGACTAAGTCTAAGTTTCGTAAGGTCAAGCCTAAGTTCCGCATATATATAGACGCCCTAGGCTCCACATAGTCAAACTTAGACTCGAACCAAGGTTAACCTAGCGCTCTGATACCAACTTTGTCACGACCCGAAAGAACACGTGACTGGCCCTTGAACCATACGAAGTTTATAGGACTCCATCTGATCCAAGTAAGCCAAAAGCCCAGAAATCTAAAACCATTTTAAGAGTAAAGAAACATATTTTGAAAATTATTTTCCATTGAGACATTTTATCAAACACTTACTACGTATAAACAAAGAGCACAACCCATACAAGCAATAGAATATACAACGCCGAAGGGCGATGATCAAAACCCAAGAGAATCTCCAATAAGCAAGAAAATCGTAATACTACTGAGCACGACTCTAAGGTTGAAATAATACATCACTAGCGTCTAAGTCTGAAACAATATACAAGTTTTGGTTGATGGAATTTCTAGATACAATGAATAATACATGTACAACGGCGGTTCTGATACAAAGAACCCACTTACCAAGCAAATCACCCGCAAAGGAAAGCAGTGTGCCAGAAATGCCGCTATGGAACCTGTACGGCAAACCTGCAAGAACTGTGGCACAACGGGGGTGAGTTGCCAACTCGTGAATAGAAAATATCTACAAGCAGAAATTAAAAACATGACATAATCCTTAGTCAAAACGATCAGATATAATATAAACCTCAAATGAATAAGTCTGAAGCATGGTAAAGTGGCAATGTAACATCTGAACATAAGTGTATTGCCAAGAACTCGTGCCAGTGCCTCACGTAATAACATATCATAAATATGATGTATGTAAGCGGTGAAATGAAAGCAGAAGGTATCACGAATGAAGTCATCAGAAAATCAGTGTCGAGCATCGACACAAATACATATCTCAATATCAAATAAATCCCATATATCATGTATCCGATATGTGTGCAACATCCATGAAGGTACTCTATCAGGTACTACTAATACATGATGCAATGCATATAAAATAGATGTGGCACAACGGGGGATATAATATACCATCGACCATAAAGGCTCCTCTCATATCGAGCACATAGGCTCCGAGCACATAGGCTCCTTTCATATATTGGGCATCCGTCAGTCCGGGTCAGCCCCCACTCTCATATATCGGGCATCCGTCAGTCCGGGTCAGCCCCCACTCTCATATATCGAAATGCATATATATAAGTTTGCATAAATCATCATGATGATGTATCAAGTAGGTGTATATATATATCGGCGTCCCATACCACTAATATATATACACACTATGGGTATACATATATATCTCAGCGTCCCATACCACTGATATATATACGCAGAAGTAAAACAATCCAGAATCATCATATGCCACCATATCACAGTGCGAAATCCATGAATTATAATACATGCAACATGAAACACTAATATGAGCATGGAACTATGTAAAGGCATATGCATAAAGGAATATGAATCAATAACATATAAGCATGCAATGCAATGCGAGCCGTAGAATAAATGGTAAAAGAACAGTAATGCAGCTTGCCATTTGAAATAAGACAAATCAGGGTCTTTGTAAAATAAGGGCTACAGTGTTTTTAAGATACCCCCGATTCGTTAGTTGTTGCAATAGGTACGACTTGGGTCTAGTCTAACATCCACTATGCAAACTACAGATCTAAGTATCAAGTCAACCGGGAGGGGTATGGAATCCACCTAAATCTGAGTCGATATAAATATATATACATATAATAGTCGGTGATCCTGCCTCAATAGTATAGCGTACAATACAGTATATCATATGACAATCCTCAAGTCATGAGTGCAGATATATCATCAATATAAAACTCGTACGGTACATCGTCGTACGACATCCCAATAGCTGGGTACGGGTCAATTATCACAATCAGCTCATCAATTAATTGGTATCCTCATCATCATATCACATAATCTGGGGTACTGATCTTGTTAGTGTTTATGCCCTAGAAGGCCATTACTGTATCATACTAGCTTGTATATTACTTAATGGAAGCTTGGGATATTCACATGTATATAACAGTCTTGCTAAACATGGTAGTATGCTACTTGGTTTTTCTATCTTAATATGTGAGTATACGTATTGATAGAGCTCTTAGGATCTTGCTTGTCTACCAGCGTTGTGATGGCAGTCACACTAGTGGGGGCTGGGTAGTCTACAAGCACATCCTTATTCAGGTCCCTGGTCGTTGGATTATCGAGACAGCATCGATACTCCGGAGTAGACTAGTGTGTACGCTTCTCATCCCAGTTGGGGAGATGGTCTGTCCCACAGCCGTCAGTACGTCGTACTGGAGATAGTATACAGGTGCTCGTTAGGTTACGGGTACACCGGACAGGACTCACAGGGAACTGTTGGTTGGTTTGATACCAGTCGTCAGTGAACAGTTCCCAGGTGACATGAGTACAGCGTAGTCCGCAGACTTGACACTGCTACTTAGCCTCGAGTGTGTCCCACTGTTCTTAGATTGCTACCCTACCACGGCTCAAAGGAGTCGTGCAAACAGGTAGCAGTTGGGTGCAGTCCCGAGCACTTGGAGGCAGTGGCGGTTAGACAGGATTCGTCCCTCCCGGTATTGGGAGTAGATATCGTGCTGTGTCAGAGAGCCATTACGCAAAGTCCCTGGCCAGGGCAAGCGAGATTTGCTGGTAGGTTCCAGTAGTTTCTCAGGGTGTAATGGGCATCACTCCGACACGACTTATACCGCTATTAGGGGACTGACGCTTGCCGCCCCCCTAGGCCCGATATGCGATAGTCTTGGACGAACGGACCGGACTGTATGGAGATTGTCACATCAGACTCAGTAGGAGTTCGGATGGGTTTTCTCATCGGCCTTCTTATCGACAACTACCTGGGGACCGTTACGTACAGCTAGTGCCGCTTGCAGTCTGTGGTTAAACCCACTGCCAGCGTAGTAGTCGAGTCTCTAGAGTCCCACACAGAGAGTTTCCTACTCCAGGCGAAACGATATAGAGGTTGCATGGTTTTGCGACAAAGGGTTCGGACGCATACGTGCGTTTACGCACGTACGACTTTCGGACAGTTTTTTCCAGTCAGCTTTGGTTTAAGCCAGTTACTGGTATCCGGTTATTGGATTTTTACAGTCTAAAGTTTTTCCGTATTTTTGCGGATTGGAGCGGCGTTCTCGTAATTGTACGAGAAGCTTCTAGAAGATGTGACTAAGGAGGTTTCTTTTGGATAAGAAAGTGAGTCATGGTGGTGATTCATTCATTTCATTAATGCACATTTATTGCTTAATGACTCATGCTAATGAATCACCACTAGATATTTTATGAAGCATGCTTATTCATTTCCTTTATTCATTATTCTTAAAAAAGAATGCTTCATAATATATTATGATACACTCTCTCTCTTCTATCATAATCTTATCTCATATTCTCTCTCCTCAAGCTCTCATCTTCAAGATACTAATCCTTAATCCTCATGTGTTGAGATCAAAGGTTTAGTTAGACTTAAGCATCCATAACCATCACTCTATCTCATCCTTTCATCTTTGATTAGCAATCAAAGTTGATTAGTTACCTCAAGTTAGAGGTGTAGCTTGGTGTTTTGCTCTCGGGTGGATCGTCTACTACCTAGAGAAGGTCGAGGAGAACAAAGGAGGACACAAAGACGAAGGAGTAGTTTCGATAGGTATAATCCCTTAACACTATAGTTTAGTATAGCTATGTGTTCGGTTATTATTTGTTTAGCTTCGATTCAAGCGGTTAGTCGATGTTCGTTATTTAAACTTGATCGTTTTTGTAAATTCCGCCTCCCCATAAGTACTGGGGTGTACTACATCGACTTACAGTGGTATCAGAGCCTCGCTAAACAATAAATAACTTAATTGCAAATTTGTACGAATTTCGAACGGAAAAACAAAGCCGCAAAACCCTAATTCTGTCAAGTTTCTGTCGAAGTTAAAATGAAGTCAGAACATTTTTCAGGTGTGTTCAGAGAGCTTGACATGACCACAGTAGAACACCCAAAAAATTTGGGCTTCTGATTCGTCTACAGTGCCGCGGAAGGGCGGCGGATCCCACCGATCCGCCGCGCAACCGCGGCCGAGTTGACGAGTCAGGAACTCGTTTTTTTTGGGTGGGTCCCCTGTGGTGTTTTAGGTTTTCTGGAATATTTAATTATTGCTCAGGTTACTGTTTAACAGAGCAGATTTTGGAGCAATATTGATGTTGTTTATTCGATCGAATTGTACAGTATTTGCATATTGGATTATATCTGTGATTGTTTAATGTGTTCGTAAACCTCCCCCAACTGCTAGTATGTCGGTTGGCAGGGGGTTGCACATTTCTGAAATGGTTATATCTGTTTGTGCATATAAACTGTATTGGACTGTTGTGGTGTATAGCCGGGGTTCGCAATGGGTTATTGATTAATTCATTTGTTGTAAATGTAATTTGTTGTAATATTATTTTCGCGGGGCACTTCCAGGTTGCTGTTGTAGCCACCGTTGTATTATTTCATTTTACTGTTTTTGCTCCTAGGACTGACCCAAGGTGGGGTACACAGACTGCCGGGTGGGTAGTTTGCCGTATCCGTAGGGGTCGAGGGTGGGGTAACGGCTATTCATCACAACTGTGTAATCTGTCTTTTCTTGCAGGCTCAAAAGAAATACAGATTGCTTGCAAATCCAATATTGTTTATCTGTGTTCTGGAATGAATATCATTGCGTCAGACGAATGTAAAATATTTATATTTATGATAGCTATTTAGACGCCACTTATGTTTTACACCCGCGCTAGCCCAGCCCCCGCTCTGTCGTTAGTTAAGTAACCTAACGGGTGATGACGGGACCCCGTGGCGAATGCGGATGGCATAAGAGGACGTTGTATTTTCGTTGTTTTCTGCAATGATAGGTTAATGATGGGACGCATTATCTATAATGCAAAGTAAAACAAACCAAAGTTTTAATCGTTGGAACAATTTAAAAAGAAACCACTCGGTTATTTTTAAAAAACAGATATTTTTAAATGCGGAGATTTAACCACTCCTTTTAAAAGCTATCAGGTTCCTTCGGTTATATCAAGTTCACTACGTTCACGGTTTCGCCAAAACCAGTCGTAGCCCTCCGTCATTTCATTTGGGTATTCAGTAGTATTCAAGCTATGCAGTTTTGGCCAACGTCATGGCATAGTGTTTGGTAGCTGCTGGGTATTCATTTGTTGCATAGATAGATGAGTTGATTTGGGACAGTCGTATTATCATTTGGCCAACGTCAGGGATATATACGAATGGGTTCAAATTAACAAGATAATGATGGGTAGAACTTGACATGTGACTTATGACATTTTGACCAACGCCAAGGTCATAAGAGCATGGGGCAAAAATCCATATCGGGAATTTCTAAAGAAACTGAAATTTGCAAAGAGATGCATACCATTTGGAGTTTGATGAATGTTGGTAGGATTCCTTCAACATTATCATACGATGATATTTGGATCCCGATCCTACTGTGAGTATATGCTACTTATCAGGATATTCGTCGCTTAACGATCAATGCTATAAACCTAGTAGGTGTCCAGAAAAGTGTCAGCGGGGTTACGCCCCCAGAGAAAAGAGGTTATTTAATTAAGGAACTTCGCGAAAGCGTTGGAAAACCTCCCTCGAAGTATCGACACCGGCCTGGCTGAACGGTTAAGCAAGTATTGTACGGTGAGAATAGTCTTGGCTAATTCTTCTTTTATGGTTTGAGGAAGGATTCGAGAAACAGTGGGAGCCATCCAGTTTAGATAAACTAAAAACCACTCTAAACTTGCAAGAGCATCATGCTAAAGAGTTTTCTTCTCTCTCTCCTAATTGCAGCAACCCTGAAAATGACTGGACTTAAGTTACTTTTAGAGAAAAATATACTGACGGGGCCAAACTATAAAGATTGGCTGCGGAATGTCAAGATGGCTTTGACCTATGACAAACTGGGGTACGTCCTCACCGCTACAGCACCTGCTGTCCTTGGTCCCAAATCCAGCAATGCGGATAAGGAAATCCGCAAAACCTGGGATTTAGATTGCGCGAGAGCCAAGTGCATCGTGCTTGCCTCGATGAACAATGAACATCAGAGGAGGCACGAGGATATGTCCCTAGATGGCATATTTCTCCATACAAAGGAACTTTATGGAGAGCAATCTCGTATAGCAAGATACGAGACCTCTAAGAAATTGTTTCGAGCGAGGTTGGCTGTCGGGTCATCGGTAGGTGAACATGTCCTACAGATGATTGGCTACATAGAAGAGCTCGCAGACCTTGGGACGACTTTGGATAATGAGCTCTATACAGACCTTGTTCTCCAGTCCCTTCCTCCCACCTACGCCCAGTTTATCCTCAACTTCAATCTTCAAGGAAAAGAAGTTGAACTTGCGGAACTCCTGAACATGTTAAGGAGTGCAGAGGGCACCTTGCAGAAGGCAAGGGAAACACCCGCTATGTTTGTTGGCAGTTCATCTTCTTCCGGGTCCAAGGCTAGGGCCAAAGGAAGGAAGAAGAAGGCCGCACCCAGACCTAGAGGAGGTGTTAGTAAGGTGGGAAAGAAGGGAAAGAAAAAGTTTACAGCACCGGTAGTTGGCCTGGATGAGTGCTTCCATTGTCACAGGAAAGGGCACTGGAAGAAGGATTGCAAGGCGTGGAACGCCAAGAACCAGGAACCGAAGCAAGCTGTGGCTTCGACTTCATGTGTGTTTGTAATTGAGAATTGTCTGTCAATCAACTCTGCTTCCTGGGTATTGGATACCGGATCAGGATCTCATATTTGCAATTCATTGCAGGCACTGAGAAACCGTAGAGTGCTGAAGGAAGGTGATATGATCCTCAGGGTTGCTAACGAAGCTAGCGTGGGAGCTGCGTCCGTCGGGGATTATCACCTAGGATTGACGAGTGGACACATTTTGGTTTTACATAACTGTTATTTTGTACCCAGCTTAACGTGTAATATCATATCAGTTTCCTTGTTATCAAATAAAGGTTATGATTTCACGTTTGTAAGAGATGTTGTCAACATCCACCTTAATCATGGTTTGATTGGGTCCGGTACTCTAAATAACGGCATATATGTGTTAAACCAACTCCAAATTTTCAATGTCCAGAACACACTAAAAAGAAAGTCTCCAGATTTAAATAAAGCTTTCTTATGGCATTGTAGACTGGGTCACATCAATGAGAGAAGGTTGACTAAGTTGCATAGAGAAGGATATTTGGACACGTTCGAATATCAAACCTATGACACTTGTCAATCCTGTCTCAAAGGAAAGATGACAAAGACTCCATTTACTGGACAAGGAGTAAGAGCGAGCGAGCTCTTAGGACTCATACACAGTGATGTATGTGGTCCAATGTCTACACATGCGAGAGGTGGTTATTCCTACTTCATTACTTTTACAGATGATTTCTCTAGGTATGGATATGTTTTCTTAATGAAGCATAAATCAGAGGCCTTTGAGAAATTCCTGGAATTCAAGAGTGAAGCGGAAAACCAAACAGGCAAAAGTATTAAGACACTAAGATCTGATCGAGGTGGAGAATACTTAAGTGCCGAGTTCCTAGGTTACCTAAAAGAGAAAGGAATTCTCTCTCAGCTTACTCCTCCATACACTCCACAGCACAACGGTGTATCGGAGAGACGGAATCGAACCCTATTGGATATGGTACGATCCATGATGAGTAATACTGAGTTACCGCGATCTTTCTGGGGATATGCGCTAGAATCAGCGGCATATATTTTGAACAGAGTTCCAACCAAAACTGTGCCTACCACACCATATCAGATGTGGAGTGGGAAGAAACCCTATCTTCAGTATATAAGGATTTGGGGATGTCCAGCTTTTGTAAAAAAGCAGCATGTGGACAAGCTCGAGGCACGATCAGTACTGTGTAAGCTTGTAGGATATCCAAAGAACTCCAAGGGATATTGCTTCTATTACGCAGAGGAACAAAAGGTTTTTGTTTCTCGTAATGCCCATTTTCTAGAACAACAAGTTTTAGAAAAGGATACAAATGGGAGCGAAATAGAACTGGAAGAAATTCCAGAACCACAAGCTGCTACTGAAAGTTTGGTAGAACCAGAGGTTCAAGAAGAACAGAGCATTCCCGCACCCCTCCGCAGGAGTAGTAGGCCGTCTCATCCGCCTGAGAGATACTACGGTTTTCTCATAGACGGGGATAGAGAGGATTGCATCATAGATGATGATGAACCTACTGACTTCCAGCAGGCCATCCAGAGCGGCGACTCGGTACGATGGCTAGATGCAATGCGGACCGAAATGGAGTCCATGTACACCAACAAAGTATGGACTTTGGACTTTGCTCCAGATGGGGTAAAACCCATAGGATGCAAATGGATCTTCAAGAAAAAGATTGGTGTAGATGGACAGGTGGAAACCTATAAGGCTAGACTTGTTGCAAAGGGTTTTCGTCAAAGACCTGGTTTGGACTATGAAGAAACCTTTTCTCCAGTGGCTATGCTCAAATCCATTCGGGTCCTTCTTGCTATTGCTGCCTTCCATGATTATGAAATCTGGTAGATGGACGTAAAGACGGCTTTTCTGAATGGAAATTTAGAAGAGAGCGTCTATATGGATCAGCCAGAGGGTTTCAATCAGAGTGGGAGCAGCGGGAAAGTATGCAAGCTGCTTAAGTCCATTTACGGACTAAAGCAGGCATCGCGGAGTTGGAACATCTGTTTTGATGAGACAGTCAAAGAATATGACTTTATCAAAAATCCAGATGAACCGTGCATATATAGTAAAGTCGTGGCCAGAAGTGTTGTATTCCTCGTCTTGTACGTGGATGACATTCTATTGATAGGAAATGACATTCCTATGCTACAATCTGTCAAAGGATTCTTGTCACACAGGTTCTCCATGAAAGACCTGGGTGATGCCTCTTACATTCTGGGGATCCGGATCTATCGTGATAGATCCAAGAGGATGTTGGGACTTTCGCAGTCCAGGTATATCGACACTGTACTGAAAAGATTCAGTATGGAAGATTCTAAGCGCGGTAATCTACCGGCTTGTCACGGAATCACCCTCTCCAAAGAGATGTCTCCCAAGACTGATTTGGAAAGGGAACGCATGTCTATTATACCCTACGCTTCTGCGGTAGGCTCTATAATGTATGCGATGTTGTGTACCAGACCAGATGTAGCTTACGCACTAAGCGTGGTAAGCCGGTATCAGTCAGACCCAGGGGAGAAACACTGGATAGCAGTAAAGAACATTCTCAAGTACCTGAGGAGGACTAAGGAGATGTTCTTGGTTTACGGCGGAAAAGACCTCAGGTTGGAGGCCTTTGCTGATTCCGGCTTCCAGAGTGATAAGGACGATTCCAAGTCCATGTCGGGTTATGTCTTTACCCTCAATGGAGGGGCGGTGTGCTGGAAGAGCTCCAAGCAGGACACCGTTGCTGACTCGACGATGGAAGCGGAGTATATAGCTGCTTGCGATGCCGCAAAAGAAGCAGTCTGGATGAAGAAGTTCCTAACAGAACTTCAGGTGGTTCCTACCATAGTTGATCCAATACCTCTGTATTGCGACAATAACGGAGCTATAGCTTTAGCGAAGGAACCAAGGTCCCATCAGAAGTCCAGACACATCTTGAGGCGGTATCACCTGATCAGGGAGATCATTGATCGTCAGGAGATCAAGGTTCGGAGAGTTGCTTCAGAAGAGAACATTGCTGATCCATTCACGAAGGCCCTTCCTCAGATTCAGTTCGAGAGGCTGCTCGAGATCATTGGTCTACGATATGCCAGTACATGGCCCTAGTGCTAGTGGGAGATTGTTAGTGTTTATGCCCTAGAAGGCCATTACTGTATCATACTAGCTTGTATATTACTTAATGGAAGCTTGGGATATTCACATGTATATAACAGTCTTGCTAAACATGGTAGTATGCTACTTGGTTTTTCTATCTTAATATGTGAGTATACGTATTGATAGAGCTCTTAGGATCTTGCTTGTCTACCAGCGTTGTGATGGCAGTCACACTAGTGGGGGCTGGGTAGTCTACAAGCACATCCTTATTCAGGTCCCTGGTCGTTGGATTATCGAGACAGAGCATCGATACTCCGGAGTAGACTAGTGTGTACCCTTCTCATCCCAGTTGGGGAGATGGTCTGTCCCACAGCCGTCAGTACGTCGTACTGGAGATAGTATACAGGTGCTCGTTAGGTTACGGGTACACCGGACAGGACTCACAGGGAACTGTTGGTTGGTTTGATACCAGTCGTCAGTGAACAGTTCCCAGGTGACATGAGTACAGCGTAGTCCGCAGACTTGACACTGCTACTTCGCCTCGAGTGTGTCCCACTGTTCTTAGATTGCTACCCTACCACGGCTCAAAGGAGTCGTGCAAACAGGTAGCAGTTGGGTGCAGTCCCGAGCACTTGGAGGCAGTGGCGGTTAGACAGGATTCGTCCCTCCCGGTATTGGGAGTAGATATCGTGCTGTGTCAGAGAGCCATTACGCAAAGTCCCTGGCCAGGGCAAGCGAGATTTGCTGGTAGGTTCCAGTAGTTTCTCAGGGTGTAATGGGCATCACTCCGACACGACTTATACCGCTATTAGGGGACTGACGCTTGCCGCCCCCCTAGGCCCGATATGCGATAGTCTTGGACGAACGGACCGGACTGTATGGAGATTGTCACATCAGACTCAGTAGGAGTTCGGATGGGTTTTCTCATCGGCCTTCTTATCGACAACTACCTGGGGACCGTTACGTACAGCTAGTGCCGCTTGCGGTCTGTGGTTAAACCCACTGCCAGCGTAGTAGTCGAGTCTCTAGAGTCCCACACAGAGAGTTTCCTACTCCAGGCGAAACGATATAGAGGTTGCATGGTTTTGCGACAAAGGGTTCGGACGCATACGTGCGTTTACGCACGTACGACTTTCGGACAGTTTTTACCAGTCGGCTTTGGTTTAAGCCAGTTACTGGTATCCGGTTATTGGATTTTTACAGTCTAAAGTTTTTCCGTATTTTTGCGGATTGGAGGGGCGTTCTCGTAATTGTACGAGAAGCTTCTAGAAGATGTGACTAAGGAGGTTTCTTTTGGATAAGAAAGTGAGTCATGGTGGTGATTCATTCATTTCATTAATGCACATTTATTGCTTAATGACTCATGCTAATGAATCACCACTAGATATTTTATGAAGCATGCTTATTCATTTCCTTTATTCATTATTCTTAAAAAAGAATGCTTCATAATATATTATGATACACTCTCTCTCTTCTATCATAATCTTATCTCATATTCTCTCTCCTCAAGCTCTCATCTTCAAGATACTAATCCTTAATCCTCATGTGTTGAGATCAAAGGTTTAGTTAGACTTAAGCATCCATAACCATCACTCTATCTCATCCTTTCATCTTTGATTAGCAATCAAAGTTGATTAGTTACCTCAAGTTAGAGGTGTAGCTTGGTGTTTTGCTCTCGGGTGGATCGTCTACTACCTAGAGAAGGTCGAGGAGAACAAAGGAGGACACAAAGACGAAGGAGTAGTTTCGATAGGTATAATCCCTTAACACTATAGTTTAGTATAGCTATGTGTTCGGTTATTATTTGTTTAGCTTCGATTCAAGCGGTTAGTCGATGTTCGTTATTTAAACTTGATCGTTTTTGTAAATTCCGCCTCCCCATAAGTACTGGGGTGTACTACATCGACTTACAGATCTAAGTCTAGTACAACTGATACCGTCAATATGACTGCGTGTGTAAACACATGTTCCAAGGCCCGCTAGAGATCACATGTCGTATCCCACATACGAATCATATCAAATCACCGATCTCGCGGCACAATGCCTAAATCATCGACTCACCTCCAATATCGTCCAATATCATCAAACACAGTGCAAGTATAATGAATGTGCAAGGGTGTACGTGTAGGTGTAAATCTATTCTAGGGTTCGCGACTATGAACTACACTAGTTGCTTCTAACCCGAAACTATCCATAATACACCTAACACAATATCCACGACACACTATAACTATCATATATATATATATGATATCAACTACGGACTGCGGGGGTGCTATACGCCATCCACCCGACTTCCCCATGTAGATATAATCTACTCACCTTGCGTCTTCATTTGTGGACGTCGCTACGCGCTTGCTTGTCGTCCCGAAGTCTTCATGGGGTACCTACACATCAACGTATCGCAAAATGCGTATTAAAACCAAATCAAAGCTAAAACGGCATACGAATCCCAAAACGATACGCTATGATCTATAGGTTAGAACCTATGGACAACACCTTCACAACCATCAATCAATCCTCGATATCGTCATATAAACGCCAAATAGTCGAGGTAAAACACAATACACAATTTCAGAACTAAAAATACGGAAACATGAATCGAAAACAACAACTAAGAAAATAGGCTCCAGATTTCACCCTAGGTCAAACTAGACAAATCTACACATACCAGGGGCCTAATCTACTGATGAGGGAACACCAAAACCCACACGAACCAAAATAGGGCAGGTCTGGCCGCAAATTACGGCCAAACAGGATAAATCTGCGGCCGGGTCTAGGAGTTAGGGGCTAGGGTCTTGGGGTTAGCTTCCTGGGTGCCTGCACATCTCACTGTCCAATCAATTTTATTTTAGGATGTCTCGGGTGATAGCAGATCTCAAATAACCTTCACAGATTTCACAAACTTTCCGATATCGGTTTCTAAATCCATATTCCGGGCCTTAAGTCTCAGGTTAGGGTCTCAATTCATGCACTAGGGTATTTATCTAACCTCAACTGAGCTCAATTTCACATCACAACCCAAAATTCCCTCAAACCCTAACTAGGTTTTTCTCAAATCTACAAAACACACAATATCGGTTCTAAACTAAACATGGGATATAAGTAATACTAAAACTAAGCTTAGGGTTCAGTAAATACCTCATTTGGCAACTCAAGAATTTTCTTGAGTTGCCTCTAGTGGCCAAAATCTTTGCTTTCTTGGTCCTATGTGTAGATCTCGAGCTTGTGCACATTTTTTGTGAAATGAAGATGGGGTGTTGGTGTAGTTTTCATGGTGATTTGGGGCTAATAAAGAGGGAAGGGAGATGAGGGGCAGCAGCAGCAGCTGAAGGGGAAGAGGGAGAGAGAAGGTGAGTTGAGGAAGTGAAGGGAAATGGCTAAGTCAAAGCTACCCCCTCTCTTTTCTCTCTTTCATCCACCTACCACCATATTATAATCCCTTTTCCTTTTTCCTTTCTTTTCTTTTCCCTCAAATTCCTTCTCACTCAAATAGTGAACCCCAAAATAAAACCATGACAAGAAAATGCAACACAAGTGTATGAAATGATATATCCATGTTTTGCACAAAAATGCCAAAAACCGATTAGCGATTTTTTAATCGCGATTAGCACTAAAGTAGCATATAACTAATCATAAAAACTTAGAAATGGCATAATTCTATAATTTACCCTATTTTAGAATTTTCCATAATTTTTCCAATTTTTCTGTATTTAATTATACCTAAATATTAAAATATTCAATAAAATAATATTAAATTATACAAATTCCCAAAAATAATATTTTATTATTTTGGAATGTTACATATAGGCATCCCCAAGCGGGAGCTAGCTCTTCACCAATTGGCGGAATCACAACCACGCAAATAAAAATATACGATGCCCAAGGCGAAGATCAATCACAGAAATGAATAGAGAAAACCAAAATACTATCAAATCCAATATAAGAATATATACAAGTTTTGACTCGAAATACAAAGAATATATAAACCGGTCTCTAGGTCTACCAAATATACATAGTCCGGTTGATGGAGCCTTTAATTCGATACAAATGAATAATGAATATATAACGGTGGTTACGCTCTATACTGTAACCCACCTACCAATGCAAATCATCCAGAAAGGAGCAATGCGCCAGCAAGCCGCTGCTGAATCTGAGTGGCCGATCCTGCAAGAAAACTGTGGCACAACGGGGGTGAGTTGCCAACTCGTGAGTAGAAGACATCATCAGGTAGAAATCGAATGTATGACGATCTCCTAAGCCATACAGTAATATAATAATATAATACCATGCGGTAATAAGGGTGATTGTGTATACATAAGTATAATAATAATAATAATAATAATAATAATAATAATAATAATAATAATAATAATATCGTGCATGTGGTAATTGTTGGCTATAGTGCCCTCAAGTCAATTATTGGATCGCAGGCACGTGATTGCAATGATTGAGGGATGACCTATACCGGTAGAACAGTCTTACTCGAGATGATAGTATGCTATCTGGTTTGTCTTTATCATCGTGTACATACTTTAGGTGATATTACAGATCACTATTACATGTTGATAGAGCCTATAAGATTCTTGCTTGACTACCAGCAATATGATGGCGATCATATACGTGGGAGCTGGGTGGTCTATAAGCACATCCTTAAAATGTCCCTAGTCGTGGGAGTTTCGAGACTGGGCATCGATACTCCAAGAGTAGACTAGTGTATACCGATCGAGACCCCGACGAGGGGCGGTGGCTGGTCTCACAAGCCATTGGTGTTAATTGGTTCACCTAAGATGTATACAGGTGCTCATTGGGTTATGAGTACACCGGACGGACTCGCCGGGAATCTGCTAGTTGGTATTATACCTATTGTCAGATAGCAGTTCCCTGGTGACATGTGTACAGGTTTGTCTATTGTCACGACCCGCAGGGTACGGAACGTGACTGGCACTTAAGTTACGAAACGTCTCAAGGCGTCCGTAACATAAGTAAGCCAAAGCCCAGAAAATCAAAACCCGATTAAGAAAATAGAGTGAAGGAAGAACCAATTTATTGAAAGCGATTTAATCCATTAAGTCACATCAAGCTTTTTTTTTATAAAAGCAACATCCCTTTTTCCAAAAATTCCGGCAGAGTCTCCTTTGTAAAAACAGGCCCCCAAACGGGTACAAAACAGGAGTATAAATGAATAACATGAAATATGGCATCCCCAAGCGGGAGCTAGCTCTTCGCTCCAAGGCGGTCACAAATCCCACGCAATGTAAAACAGCAATATGCATAAATAAGCATAAGAAGTACAAGTACAATATCATGTCGACTCAAGTGAGCTCGACCCCAAATACAGTATACAAGTCCACAAATCTCACAGCCTCGTCTCTAGGTCAATATACAACAATACAGATAACAGGTTCAGCTGATACAGTAGATGGAGTACTCTAGATACAATGAATATACAAGGTGGTACAAAATAATAACACAACCCACCTATGAGCAAAAGCCTCGAGTCCAAGCAAAAGAGACAAAAGAAGCTAGTGCGCCCGCCGCTACTGTGCTGATGGAGCGGACCTGCAAAAAGGCTGTGGCACAACGGGGGTGAGTTGCCAACTCGTGAGTAATAAATAACATCTATAGAGGCTATCGCAAGCATGCACACAAGCATCCTAGCATCTATAATACAGATAAGGCAGGATATACTAGCAGCTATGTATGCAACATGAATGTGCTAGCAGGTATGTATGCAACATGAATCAACTCGTGATCTGAATAGGTAGGTATAAGAATCATTATTTTCTTTTTTGAATCTCTTTTGAAATATCAGCAAAACATCACTAAAATCATCAAGAATCCGTGTCCAGCATCGACACCTCAAAACTGTCTCAAATCTCATGTATCCATATCACAGTATCTCTGGCCTTAGCCGTCCGGCTGACCCATATCAAATATCCATATTTCAACATCTCGTGGCCACGGTCGGTATCCTCGGGATATCCGTCGTGCCAAAAAGTCACTGGTAGGTAGTCTATCCCCTACCTCGAGCTTCTTTCCCCGGGGTACCTTACCGGGCCTACCATGTACCCGAGACGGTTCATCCAACTCCTCGAAACGGGTCTCAAAAACCACAGCAAACTCATGGTGGATGACACTTACATCACTAGAAAACCGCAACTTTGCATATTTTAAAAGAGGTAATAAGTTTAGAAATTTTTGCGGCTTTCCCGCGAAATCCAGAAATATCATAAATCTCAAGAAATCCTCATAAGTGCATATGTCAATGATAATGAATGCATATGGTATCAATAATCAAGTTGCAATGTATGATTAATAGACTAGGCATGAACAAATGATGTAATGAGGTACATGCACATGAATAGCAATCCTACAATTTCATTTTAGGGATTTAGATGCAATGGTACAGGTTTAAGCATCAAATATGGTGAAAATGTTTCAGATTATAGGTTATCTAGTGTTGTGGCATGGCAATTACCAAGGCATGTGTGTACGCATGAATAGTGCTCGTGCTGCATAAAAAGACCCCGGCAATGGTGCAGGTGTCCTATAGAATGAGTTCGCATATGTATGTCAACATAGAGCATGAATATAGCAAGTGTAAGTCCACATTACCTCTCCCGGTACTTACGGGCTTGCTGAAATGATGAAAAACGATTTTTCAAGAGGTGGTAACATGGTCTCAAAATACGGATCTTTGTTAAACAACTACCTAACAACCTAACTTGAGATTTACCTACTCGGTTAGGGGGTTATACCTTTCTTGAACTCCTTCGTCTTTAACTCTTTGCGGTGTACGGATCGGCTTCACCTCGTCGTCTCCTTGCGCCGAAGATGGATCCACCTGAAAGCTTCTACCTTTGGCTTCTTCTTCGAACTTGAAGAAACTAGAACATTTGGTTTGCTAAACCTTATGAACTAGGATGAGTAGAGAAGTGATTTGGGTTTTCTTTTATCTCTAAGGCAATGTTTCTCAACTCATGAGAGGGAGTTGCCTTGAGCTAGAGAGAGAGCAAGAGGAAGAGTAAGAGGGAGAGCTCAAGCAAGAGAGAGAAAGCAAATGAGAGAATCAGAAAGTCTTTTTGCCATCCAAGCTCTCATAATCCAAAACCATCATAACAAATAATAGTAATCAAGTATTATGTGATGGTTCAAGTCAAAATGGCTATATCATTTCATGCACTCATTTTGCAAAAAGAAACAAGCAAGCAAAAGCCTTTGCCATGAAATGATAGCCATTGTTATGATGATGGTCAACTAGTCCAACCTAGTCAACCGGTCAACAAAGTCAACAAGTCAACAAAGTCAACCCCTCAACAATCATATCACTATAATACTTAATTAATATTATTGTTAATCATATTTCTTATTCTCATTAGGGTTTAGCAAAAAGTCAATAGTCAACAGTCAACAGTCAACAACCCCAATGAGAATCCTCTGCCTCTGTCTCTCTGTCAACTGTGCATACTCACCCGTATCCGCGTTTCGAGGAACACGAATACAAACAAGATAAAACCAATCCCAAAACGTACACTAGGATCTGGCTTAAACCAAAGCCCGCTAGTGTTAATTGTCCGGTCACTAAAAGTGCACAAGTGCACGGATGTGACTGAACCCTGTCGCAAAACCATCCGACCTCTACTCTTTTGCCTAAAGGCGAACAGCTTTCTTTGTGGGACTCTAAAGACTCGACACTACGCTGGCAGTGGATTTAACCACAGACCGCAAGCGGCACTAGCTGTGCGTAACGGTCCCCAGGTAAATGCCGACAAGAAGACGGACGAGGTGAAACCCATCTGAACTACTACTGAGCCTGAATGTGACAATCTCCATACAGTCCGGTCTGTTCGTCTGATAACATCGCATGGCGGGCCTAGGGGGCGGTAAACGTCAGTCCCCTAATAGCGGTACAAGTCGTGTCGGAGTGTAGCCCATAACACCCTGAGATAACACTGGAAACCTACCAGTATATCTCGCTTGCCCTGGCCAGGGACTGCTTGTGTAATGGCTCTCCTAGACACAGCGCGATGTCAACCCCCAATACCGGGAGAGACGAATCCTGTCTAACCGTCACTGCCTCCAAGTGCTTCGGGACTGCACCCAACTACTACCTGTTTGCACGACTCCTTTGAGCCGTGGTAGGGTAGTAATCAAAGTACAGTGGGAACACACTCGAGGCGAAGTGACAGTGTCAATTCAGCGGACTAAGCTGTACTCATGTCACCTGGGAACTGATAACTGACGATAGGTATAGTACCAACCAGCAGTTCCCAACGAGTCCTGTCCAGTGTACTCGTAACCTCACGAGCACCCGCATACTATCTCAAGTACGACGTACTGACGGCTGTGGGACAGACCGTCTCCCACACTGGGATGAGAAGCGCATACGCTAGTCTACTCCAGAGTATCGATGCCCTGTCTCGATAGTCCTACGACTAGGGACCTGCATAAGGATGTGCTTGTGGATTATCCAGCCCCCACTAGTGTGACTGCCATCACAACGCTGGTAATCAAGCAAAGATCCTAAGGGCTCCACTAATGTGTATAGGTGATATACTAAAATAAACACATGTACACATTAAAGTAGAAACAAACCAAGTAGCATACTACTATATTGAGCAAGATTGTCTATACAAGGTGAATATCCCAAGCTTCCATTAAGTAATATACAAACTAGTATGATACAGTAATGGCCTCTAGGGCATATACACTAACAATCTCCCACTTGCACTAAGGACATGTACTGGCGTATCGAAGACCTATCATCTCGATCAGCCGCTCGAACTGAGTCTAGGGTAAGGCCTTTGTGAGTGGATCAGCAGTGTTATCTTCTGTAGAAACTCTCCGAACCTCGATCTCCTGGCAACCCACGATCTCCCTGATCAGGTGATACCGCCTCAAGATGTGTCTGGACTTCTGATGGGACCTGGGTTCCTTCGCTAAAGCTATAGCCCCGTTGTTGTCGCAATACAGCGGTATTGGATCAACAATGGACGGAACCACCTGAAGTTCCGTTAAGAACTTTCTTATCCAGACGGCTTCTTTTGCGGCATCTGCAGCAGCGATATATTCCGCTTCAATCGTCGAGTCAGCAACGGTTTCCTGTTTGGAACTCTTCCAACACACCGCCCCTCCATTGAGGGTAAAGACATAACCCGACATGGACTTGGAATCATCCTTGTCACTCTGGAAGCTGGAGTCAGCAAAGGCCTCGATCTGGAGGTCTTTTCCGCCATACACCAAGAACATCTCCTTTGTCCTTCTCAGGTACTTGAGAATGTTCTTTACCGCTATCCAGTGTTTCTCCCCAGGGTTTGACTGATACCGGCTTACCACACTCAGTGCATAAGCTACATCTGGTCTGGTACACAACATCGCATACATTATAGAGCCTACCGCAGAAGCGTAGGGTATAATAGACATGCGATCCCTTTCCAAATCAGTCTTGGGAGACATCTTTTTAGAAAGGGTGATCCCGTGACAAGCCGGTAGATTACCGCGCTTGGAATCTTCCATACTGAATCTTTTCAGTATGGTGTCGATGTACCTGGACTGTGAGAGTCCCAGTATCCTCTTGGATCTGTCACGATAGATCTGGATCCCCAGAATGTATGAGGCATCACCCATGTCTTTCATGGAGAACCTGTGTGACAAGAACCCTTTGACAGATTGTAGCATAGGAATGTCATTTCCTATTAAGAGAATGTCATCCACGTATAAAACGAGGAATACTACAGTTCTCGCTACAAATCTACTATAGATGCATGGTTCATCTGGATTTTTGATAAAGCCAAATTCTTTGACCGTCTCATAAAAACAGATGTTCCAACTCCGCGATGCCTGCTTTAGTCTGTAGATGGACTTAAGCAACTTGCACACCTTTCCGCTGCTCCCACTCTGAATGAAACCCTCTGGCTGGTCCATATAAACACACTCCTCTAAATTTCCATTTAGAAAAGCGGTATTTACGTCCATCTGCCAAATCTCATAATCGTGGAAGGCAGCAATGGCAAGAAGGATCCGAATGGATTTCAACATAACTACTGGAGAAAAGGTCTCGTCATAGTCCAAACCAGGTCTTTGACGAAAACCCTTTGCAACCAGTCTAGCTTCATAGGTCTCAACCTGTCTATCTACACCAATCTTCCTTTTGAAGATCCACTTGCATCCTACGGGTTTTACCCCATATGGAACAACGTCCAACGTCCATACTTTGTTGGTGTACATGGACTCCATTTCGGTCCGCATTGCATCCAGCCATTTTACCGAGTCAACGCTCTAAATGGCCTGCTGGAAGCTAGTCGGCTCATCACTATCAATGATGCAATCCTCTCTATCTCCGTCTATGAGAAAACCGTAGTATCTCTCGGGCGGATGAGACTGCCTATCCTGCGGAGCGGCGCAGGAATGTCATGATTTTTCGAACTCTCTGGTTCTACTAACCTTTCAGTAATAGCTCGTGGTTCTGGAATTTCTTCCAGTTCTACTGCGCTCCCACTTATCTGATTTTCCAAAAACTCAGTTTCCAAGAAGTGGGCATGACGAGAAACAAAAATCTTTTGTTCCTCTTCGCAATAGAAGAAATATCCCTTGGAGTTCTTTGGATATCCTACAAACTTGCAATGTACTGAGCATACCTCGAGTTTGTCCGCATGCTGCTTTTTGACAAAAGCTGGACATCCCCATGTCTTAATGTGCATAAGATAGGGTTTCTTCCCACACCACATCTGATATGGTGTGGTAGGCACAGTCTTAGTTGGAACTCGGTTCAAAAGGTATGCAGCTGATTCTAGTGCATATCCCCAGAATGATCGCGGTAACTCAGCGCTACTCATCATGGACCGTACCATATCCAATAGGGTGCGGTTCCGTCTCTCCGATATACCGTTATGTTGCGGGGTGTATGGAGGAGTAAGCTGAGAGAGAATTCCATTCTTTTTTAAGTAATCCAGGAACTCGGCACTTAAGTATTCACCACCTCGATTAGATCTCAGTGTTTTGATACTTTTGCCTGTTTGTTTTTCTACTTCATTCTTATAATCCTGGAATTTTCCAAAGGCTTCGGATTTATGTTTCATTAAGAAGACATAACCGTACCTAGAAAAATCATCCGTAAAAGTAATGAAGTAAGAATAACCGCTTCGTGCATGCATAGACATTGGACCGCACACGTCGCTGTGTATGAGTCCCAAGAGCTCGCTCGCTCTTACTCCGTGTCCAGTGAACGGAGTCTTTGTCATCTTTCCTTTGAGACAGGATTGACAAGTTGCATATGATTGATATTCGAACGGATCCAAATATCCTTCTGTATGTAACTTCGTCAACCTTCTCTCATTGATGTGACCCAGTCTACAATGCCATAAGAAAGTCTGATTTATTTTCGGAGACTTTCTTTTGTGTGTATTTTCGACATTGAAAATCTGTGGTTGGTTTAATACGTATATACCATTGCTTAATGTACCTGACCCAATCAGAACTTGATTAAGGTGAATGTTTACAACATTACTTACAAATGCAAATTCATAATCTTCTTTAGATATTAAAGATACAGAAATGATATTACAAGTTGCGTTGGGTACAAAAAAGTAATTACGTAAAACCAAAACATGTCCATCTGACATTCCCAGGTGATAGTCCCCTACGGCCTTAGCATCCATGCTAGCTCCGTTTGCAACTTTGAGGGTCATGTCATCTGCCTTCAAAAACCTACGCTTTCTCAACGCCTGCAAAGAATTACAGATATGAGATCCTGATCTGGTATCCAATACCCAGGAAGTAGAGTTTATTGATAGACAGTTTTCAATAACATACACACCTGAAGCTGAAGCCGCAACTTGCTTCAGATCCCGTGTTCTGGCCTTCCAAGCCCTGCAATCTTTCTTCCAGTGTCCACTCTTGTGACAGTAAAAGTACTCTTCCTTCCCTATAAGCTTCCCCGCTATCTTTGTTGCTTTTGCTTTTCCCTTCGTATCCACTTTACTAACACCGCCCCTTGGTTTGGCAGGGGCTTTCTTCTTCTTTCCCTTGGCTTTTGCCTTGGACCTAGAAGAGGAAGATCCTCCTATAAACAAAGTGGATGTTTCCCTACCTTTCTGTAGGGTGCCCACTGCACTCCTCAGCATGTTGAGGAGTTCTGAAAGTTCAACTTCTTTTTCTTGTAAGTTGAAGTTCAGGATAAACCGGGCGTAAGTGGAAGGAAGGGACTGAAGAATCAAGTCCGTGTAGAGCTCGTTCTCTAATGTGGTCCCAAGGTCCGCGAGCTCCTCAATGAAGCCAATCATCTTAAGCACGTGTTCCGCTACCGATGATCCGACGGCCAACCTTGCCGAAAACAGCTTTTTCGACACTTCGTATCTGGCGATACGAGATTGCTCTCCATACAGTTCTTTTGTATGGAGAAATATGGATTCGAGGTCCATATTCTCGTGCCTCCTCTGATGTTCATTGTCCATAGAGGCAAGCACGAGGCACTTGGCCTTCGCGCAATCGATTTCCCAGGTCTTATGGATTTCCCTATCCGCGACGCTGGTTTTGGGACCTGGGACAGGGGGAGCTTTGGTGGTAAGGAGATACCCCAACTTGTCATAAGTGATTGCCATTTTGACATTTCTGAGCCAATCTTTGTAGTTTGGCCCTGTCAGTATGTTTTTATTGTTAGTGTATATGCCCTAGAGGCCATTACTGTATCATACTAGTATGTATATTACTTGATGGAAGCTTGGGATATTCACAGTTGTATATACAATCTTGCTCGAAATGGTAGTATGCTACTTGGTTTGTCTCTACTTCAATATGTGCATGTGTTTCTTTTAGCATATCGCTTATATACATATTAGTAGAGCCCTTAGGATCTTTGCTTGATTACCAGCGTTGTGATGGCGCTCACACTCGTGGGGGCTGGATAATCCATAAGCACATCCTTATACAGGTCCCTAGTCGTTGGACTATCGAGACAGGGCATCGATACTCCGGAGTAGACTAGCGTATGCGCTTCTCATCCCAGCGTGGGAGACGGTCTGTCCCACAACCGTCAGTACGTCGTACTTGAGATAGTATGCGGGTGCTCGTTAGGTTACGAGTACACTGGACAGGACTCGTCGGGAACTGTTGGTTGGTATTATACCTATCGTCAGTTATCAGTTCCCAGGTGACATGAGTACAGCTTAGTCCACTGACTTGACACTGTCACTTCGCCTCGAGTGTGTTCCCACTGCACTTTGATTACTACCCTACCACGGCTCAAAGGAGTCGTGCAAACAGGTAGTTTTTGGATGCAGTCCCGAAGCACTTGGAGGCAGTGACGGTTAGACATGATTCGTCTCTCCCGGTATTGGGGGTTGACATCGCGCTGTGTCCAGGAGAGCCATTACACAAGTAGTCCCTGGCCAGGGTAAGCGAGATATACTGGTAGGTTTCTAGTGTTATTGTTAGTGTATATGCCCTAGAGGCCATTACTGTATCATACTAGTTTGTATATTATTTAATGGAAGCTTGGGATATTCACAGTTGTATATACAATCTTGCTCAAAATGGTAGTATGCTACTTGGTTTGTTTCTACTTTAATGTGTACATGTGTTTCTTTTAGCATATTATCTATACACATTAGTAGAGCCCTTAGGTTCTTTGCTTGATTACCAACGTTGTGATGGCAGTCACACTCGTGGGGGCTGGGTAATCTACAAGCACATCCTTATACACGTCCCTAGTCGTGGGATTATCGAGACAGGGCATCGATACTCCGGAGTAGACTAGTGTATGCACTTCTCATCCCAGTGCGGGAGGCGGTCTGTCTCACAACCGTCAGTACGTCGTACTTGAGATAGTATGCGGGTGCTCGTTAGGCTACGAGTACACTGGACAGGACTCGTTGGGAACTGATGGTTGGTATTATACCTATCGTCAGTTATCAGTTCCCAGGTGACATGAGTACAGCTTAGTCTGCTGACTTGACACTGTCACTTCGCCTCAAGTGTGTTCCCACTGTACTTTGACTACTACCCTTCCACGGCTCAAAGGAGTCGTGCAAACAGGTAGTAGTTGGGTGCAGTCCCGAAGCACTTGGAGGCAGTGACGGTTAGACAGGATTCGTCTCTCCCGGTATTGGGGGTTGACATCGCGCTGTGTCTAGGAGAGCCATTACACGAGTAGTCCCTGGCCAGGGCAAGCGAGATATACTGGTAGGTTTCCAGTGTTATCTCAGGGTGTTCTGGGCTTCACTCCGACACGACTTGTACCGCTATTAGGGGACTGACGTTTACCGCCCCCTAGGCTCGCCATGCGATGTATCAGACGAACAGACCGGACTGTACGGAGACTGTCACATTCAGGCTCAGTAGGAGTTCAGATGGGGTTCACCTCGTCAGTCTTCTTATCGGCATCTACCTGGGGACCGTTACGTACAGCTAGTGCCGCTTGCGGTCTGTGGTTAAACCCACTGCCAGCGTAGTGTCGAGTCTTTAGAGTCCCACACAGAGGGCTATTCGCCTTTGGGCAAAATGAGTAGAGGTCGCATGGTTTTGCGACAGGGTTCGTTCACATCCGCGCACTTGTGCACGTTTGTTGTCCGGACAGCTTATACTAGTGGGCTTTGGTTTAAGCCGGATCCTAGTATATGATTTGGGATTGGTTTTATCTCTCTGTGTTCGTGTTCCTCGGATCACGAATGCGGGTGCGTATGCACAGTTGATTGAGGAAGATGACCTTTTATGAGCCGAGCCGATCTTCAACGGAGCAAGTGGTCCAAGCCGATCCGCGACTCACGGAGCCGAGCGAAGCCAAGTCGACAATTTAGTTCTTCCTCTTGTAGTTCTTGAGCGACTGTAATCAAATTGTTGATATAAATAAAAGGTGATATTCTTTTATCTTGTTTTCTTTAAATTCTTGCATCATGATTCAATCTAAATTTCTAGTTGTAATTCTTGTTGTGATGTTTGAATAATACTCCGCTCGTCGAGGAGTCGAGACGATCAATAGAATGATGATGTAATATATCTTAAATCGATTCTTGAATCCTACGAGTTTTATAAACCCCAGCAAGTTCAAGAATCGACAACCCAATTCGTTGCGATGCTTTCTTGATTGATATCGCTCGAGATTGGGGAGTTACGATCGTTTCTTGAAATTGCTAGAGGCTAGAATGTGAATGATATCAACGAAAGAACAAGGGTTAAATGATGAAACCCTAGTTTCATCAAGAAAGCCCTAACTCTCGTTGATCATCATCGATCTAGTATCAATCCTTCGAAGGACAAGAACACGAAATCTTGAGATTACATCACGTCTATAGATCCGATCGATTCCTACGAGCCTCATTTAGATTCTTGACATTTGGTTGAAAATATCATCGAAACCCGATTCTTGATTGTTTATCAGTTTTCTTGATTCTTGATTAGAATAGTGACACCTGAAACAATCGATAAAATCTTGAATCATGTTTTGTTTTCTTTTCGATTAACTTTTCAATTCAAACAAATCAAATATAAAAACGAATCGCACAATCTCTGTGGACGATCCATACTCGCTTACGATCTACAACTGACACCGTAATTGATTGCGGTCAAATATAATTCTTTGATTGTGAACTTTATTCAATTTTCTAATTACCGACACAAAGAGACTCTTATCGATCAAATGAAACCGTTATCGGGAATCATTTGAGTTGATTTACTTACTCAGTCTCGAATTTTACGATCAATCAAATGGCGCCGAAATCGGGGACTATTTGAATTGATACTTTTTTACATATACACAATCGGAAAATTATTACAATCATTTATCAATTAATAATATTAATTAAATGAAATTGTGTCATGGTTGGGCTTGTTGACTTGTTGACCAAGGTTGACTAGTTGACTAGGTTTGAAACTTTGACCATCATCATTAGCTTTTTAGATGCTCTTTGATCTTTGAAAAATCATTTATGGTGATATGATAATGGTCTATTCAAACTAACCATCACCTTTTCATTTTTTGATTAATATTATTTTGATAAATCACTTATATTTTGTTATGGTTGTAAAAAAACCATTTCATTCTATCATATTCACTCTCTCTCCTCTCTTCTTCTTCCTCCTCCTCTAGTTCAAGGAGAATCATTCTCATGTGTTGAGAAACCTCTCCTTGAGATAAAAATACCCTAAACCACTCTCTACTCACTCTAGGGTTGAAGGACTAGCAAGCCAAAGACCTTAGTTCTCTCAAAGTTCGAGAAAGGAGCCCAAGGTTGAACCCTCAGGTGGATCCATCTTTGACGAAAGAAGGCGACGAGGAAAGCACCATCCAACCTCTACAAAGGTTTCAAGAAGAAGGAGTTCAAGTGAGGTATAACATCTTTTCCGAGTAGCTAACTCTCTTTAGCTTGGTAGCTAGTTTTGTTTAGAAAAGATCCCGACTTTTGTTAGTCCATGTTTCCTAGTGCGCTAAAAATTTGATTTTTATACCGTTTCCGCCTCCCCGCAAGAACCGGGGTAGGCAACGTGGACTTACAATTATCTCAGGGTGTTCTAGGCTACACTCCGACACGACTTGTACCGCTATTAGGGGACTGACGTTCACCGCCCCCTAGGCCCGCCATGCGATGTATCAGACGAACAGACCGGACTATACGGAGACTGTCACATACAGGCTCAGTAGGAGTTCAGATGGGGTCACCTTGTCAGTCTTCTTATCGGCATCTACCTGGGGACCGTTACGTACAGCTAGTGCCGCTTGCGGTCTGTGGTTAAACCCACTGCCAGCGTAGTGTCGAGTCTTTAGAGTCCCACACAGAGAGCTATTCACCTTTAGGCAAAATGAGTAGAGGTCGCATGGTTTTGTGACAGGGTTCGTTCACATCCGCGCACTTGTGCACGTTTGCTGTCCGAACAGCTTATACTAGCGGGCTTTGGTTTAAGCCAGATCCTAGTATATGATTTGGGATTGGTTTTATCTCTTTGTATTCGTGTTCCTCGGATCACGAATGCGGGTGCGTATGCACAGTTGATTGAGACAGAGGAAGACGACTTTGATTAGGGTTAATGACCATTGTCATTTTATTAACCCTAATGCTTATGTGTGTATTATAATTAATTGATATTAGCTATATATAATTGTGCATGGTTAGGGTTGTTGACATTTTGACCATACTTGACTTGTTGACCTTAGTTGACATGTTGACCATCATCATTCCATATAAAAGATGCTCTTTGATCCTTGCAATTTTCATTTAATGTGAAATGATAATGGTCAAGTCTTGATTAACCATGACAATTATCTAGCTAATTATCTATTTTTTATAATCCACACATATATGTGAGAATGGCTTATTATTCTCTCATTCTATCATATACTTTCTCTCTCTTGCTCTTCCTCTTCCTCAAGCTTTCCCTTCTCATGTGTTGAGAAACACTTGAGCTTGAGATAAAACCTCTTCTAGATAATCTCTACTCTCATCTAGGGTTCTAGGATTAGCACTTCTAGCACCTTAGTTACTTCTAGCTTGAAATTGAAGCCAAAGGTTGAGGCTTTCGGGTGGATCCTTCTTCGACTCGAGAAGGCGACAAGGCGATCTCTTTCTTACACTCCAAGGAGCAAGGAAAGAAGGACATAAAGCCCTAGGTACAACCATTCTTCCTTGTAGCTAATTTCTAGTTAGCTTTTAGTTAGTTTTGTTTAGTAAAGATCCCGACTTTGTCTAGTCCATGTTGCCTAGAGTAGTAAAAATACAATTTTTATTCCGTTTTCCGTCTCCCCGCAAGCACCGGGGTGGGCAACGTGGACTTACAGTGGTATTAGAGCCTAACTAAACATAAACTAGCTAGGTAGTAAAGTATATGGAAGTTCAATCGGAAAAAATCACAAAACTAAAAACGCAAAACCCTAACTTTCTGTTGAAATTTTTTCTGCTCAAAATAAAATAAATCTTACGTCAAAAATCATCTCAGGGTTTTGTTAAGAAACTCACCAAACCCGGTCCAGTGAATCGTTCAAAGCGCCGCGGTTCCGCGGCAATAGCAAGCTATTGCCGCGCAACCGCGGCCGAGTTGACTCGGTTCTGGGTCGAGTTTGGTGCAGTGTTCTTCTGACATGGTTTTGGGATTTTTAAGATGGTTTATTTGTGCCCAGGTTTTCCAGAAAAGAAATTTGTTTTTGGGGGCCTATAAATCCGTATTTTTGATCGAACTTCACTACACTTTGACTAATGGGTTATATCTGTGATGTTTATATGTATTGAACGTCGGCTAATCGCTATATGTCGATTAGTGGGGGTTATACATATCTGTGATCTGTGTTTGATGATGGTATGTGTATATGAATGCGTTGGATTGTCGCGGGTGAATAAGCCTGGGTGGATGTGAGATGAGTGTTTCTTTTTCTTTCATTCATATAACATGTAAATTGATGTAATATTATTTGTATGGCCGCACAACCGGGTCGGGGTTGTAGCCGTCATTGTATAATTCTTTTTACTGTTTTTGCTCCTAGGATAGACCCATGGAGGGGGTGCACAAACTACCGGGTATCTCGAAGTGCCGAGTGGCCTACTCACGGTGTTGAGGGAGGTTGCTTCGCTTCGGGTACTTGGCGGGTAGTTTGCCGCACCCGTATGGGTCTTGGGTGGGGTATTGGCTATTCACCGCGACCGTGTAATCCGCTTTTCGTTGCAGGCTCGAACGGATTGCGGATTCCTAGTATATCCAATGTATTCATCTGTGATCTGTAATGTCTATCATTGCTATATATTTATATACTATAAATATTTAGGCGTTGCTTATGTTTTACAGCTGCGCTAGCCCAGCCCCCGCTCTGTCGTTAGTTAAGTAACCTAACGGGTGATGACGGGGCCCCGTGGCGAATGCGAATGGCATAAGCGTACGTCATATTTTGGTTGTTTTCTGCAATGGTAGGATTAAATGATGGGACGCATTAAAAGAACTAATGCAAGAAAATAAACCTAGTAAAAGTCGATTGGAACACTTTGAAAACCACTCGGTTCTTTTCAAAACTAAAACTTTTAAACGCGGAGCTTGAACCACTCCTTTTAAAAGCTATCTCGTTCCATCGATTATATCAAGTTCACTACGTTCACGGTTTCGCCAAAACCATTCGTAGCCCTCCGTCATTCCACATGAATGGTCAAAAAGTATTCAAGCTATGTATTTTGGCCAAAGTCAAGGCATAGTGATTGGTAGCTATTGGGTAGTCATGTGCAGCATAGATAGATGCGTTAGTTTGGGACAGTCGTGCTGCCATTTTGGCCAAAGTCAAGGGTAGGTACGAGTGGGTCCAAATTAACCAGGAGAATGACGGGTAGAACTTGACATGTGACTTATGATATTTTGGCCAAAGTCAAGGTCATAAGAGCATAGGGCAAAAATCCACATCGGGAGTTTCATAAGTACTGAAACTTGCTAGCGCTGCATACCATTTGGAGTGTGATGATTCTGGTAGGATTCCTTCGGTTTTATCATGCGATGATATTTGGATCCCGATCCTACTGTGAGTATATGCTACTCCTCGGGAAAACTCTCACTTAACGATCAATGCTATAAACCTAGTAGGTGTCTAGAAAGGTGTTAGCGGGGCTACGCCCACAGGGAAAAGAGGTTACTTAATTAAGGAACTTCGCGAAAGCGTTGGAAAACCTCCCTCGAAGTACCGATACTGGCCTGGCTGAACGGTTAAGCAAGTATTGTACGGTGAGATTGATCCCGACTAATTCATTCTTTATGGTTTGAGAAGGGATTCGAGAGACAGTGGGAGCCATCCTGTTTAGACAAACTAAAAACCACTCTAAACTTGTAAGAGCATCATGCTAAAGTGTTTCTTTTCTCTCTCCTAATTGCAGCGACCATTCAACATGACCGGACTTAAGTTATTACTAGATAAAAACATACTGACAAGGCCAAACTACAAAGATTGGCTTAGGAATGTCAAGATGGCAATCACTTACGACAAGTTAGGGTATGTCCTTACCACCAAAGCTCCCCCTGTCCTAGGTCCCACCTCCAGCGTCGCGGATAAAGAAATGCGTAAGATATGGGAGATCGATTGTGCGAAGGCCAAATGCCTCGTGCTTGCCTCGATGGACAACGAATATCAGAGGAGGCACAAGAATATGGACCTAGAGTCCATATTTCTCCATACAAAAGAACTGTATGGAGAGCAGTCTCGTATCGCAAGATACGAAGTGTCGAAGAAGCTATTTTCGGCAAGATTGGCCGTCGGATCATCGGTAGCGGAACACGTGCTTAAGATGATTGGCTACATAGAGGAGCTCGCGGATTTTGGGACCACGTTGGAGAATGAACTCTATACTGATTTGATTCTCCAGTCCCTTCCTTCCACTTACGCCCAGTTTATCCTAAACTTCAACATGCAAGGAAAGGAGGTTGAACTTTCCGAACTTCTGAACATGTTGAGGAGTGCTGAGGGCACCCTACAGAAGGGTAGGGAGACATCCACTTTGTTTGTAGAAGGATCTTCCTCTTCTAGATCCAGGGCGAAAGCCAAGGGTAAGAAGAAGAAAGCCCCTGCCAAACCAAGAGGCGGTGTCAGTAAAGTGGATACGAAGGGAAAAGGAAAGGCAACAAAGGTAGCAGGAAAGCTGGTGGGGAAGGAAGAATGCTTCTACTGTCACAAAAGTGGTTACTGGAAACAGGATTGCAAGGCTTGGAAGGCCAGAACCCAGAATCTGAAGCGAGTTGCGGCTTCAGCTTCAGGTGTGGATGTTATTGAAAACTGTCTATCAATAAACTCTACATCCTGGGTATTGGATACCGGATCAGGATCTCATATCTGTAATTCTTTGCAGGCGTTGAGAAAGCGTAGAGTTTTGAAGGCAGGTGACATGACCCTCAGAGTTGCAAACGGTGCTAGCATGGATGCTGAGGCCGTGGGGGACTATAACCTGGGATTGTCGGATGGACACTTTTTGGTTTTGCGTAGTTGTTATTATGTACCAAATGCAACCTGTAATATCATTTCTGTATCTTTATTATCTAAAGAAGGTTATGAATTTGCATTTGTAAGTAATGTAGTGAACATTCACCTTAATCAAGTTTTGATTGGGTCAGGTACATTAAACAACGATATATACGTATTGAACCAACCACAGATTTTCAATGTCCAGAATACACACAAAAGAAAGTCTCCAGAAATCAATAAAACTTTCTTATGGCATTGTAGACTGGGTCACATCAATGAGAGAAGGTTGACTAAGTTACATACAGAAGGATATTTGGATCCGTTCGAATATCAATCGTATGCAACTTGTCAATCCTGTCTCAAAGGAAAGATGACAAAGACTCCGTTCACTGGACACGGAGTAAGAGCGAGCGAGCTCTTGGGACTCGTACACAGGGACGTGTGCGGTCCAATGTCTACGCATGCGCGAAGGGGTTATTCTTACTTCATTACTTTTACGGATGACTTTTCAAGGTACGGTTATGTCTTCTTAATGAAACATAAATCCGAGGCTTTTGAAAAATTCCAGGAATATAAGAATGAAGTAGAAAAACAAACAGGCAAAAGTATCAAGGCACTGAGATCTGATCGAGGTGGTGAATACTTGAGTGCCGAGTTCCTGGGTTACTTAAAAGAGAATGGAATTCTCTCTCAACTTACTCCTCCATACACTCCGCAACATAACGGTGTATCGGAGAGACGGAACCGAACCCTATTGGATATGGTACGGTCCATGATGAGTAACGCTGAGTTGCCGCGATTGTTCTGGGGATATGCGCTAGAATCAGCTGCATACCTTTTGAACCGAGTTCCAACTAAGACTGTGCCTACTACGCCATATCAGATGTGGTTTGGGAAGAGACCCTATCTTAATCACATTAAGACATGGGGATGTCCAGCTTTTGTAAAAAAGCAGCATGCGGACAAGCTCGAGGCACACTCAGTACAGTGCAAATTTGTGGGATATCCAAAGAACTCCAAGGGATATTTCTTCTATTGCGTAGAGGAACAAAAGGTCTTTGTTTCTCGCCATGCCCACTTTCTAGAACACCCGCTCATAGAAAAAGAAATAAGTGGGAGCGCAATAGAACTGGAAGAAATTCCAGAACCACGAGCTATCACTGAAAGCTTAGTAGAACCAGAGGGTTCGAAAGATCAAGACATTCCCACGCCACTCCGCAGGAGTAGTAGGCAGTCTCTTCCGCCCGAGAGATACTACGGTTTTCTCATTGACGGGGATAGAGAAGATTGCATCATAGAATGTGATGAGCCTACTAGCTTCCAGCAAGCCATTCAGAGCGTTGACTCGGTAAAATGGCTGGATGCAATGCGGACCGAAATGGAGTCCATGTACACCAACAAAGTATGGACGTTGGACATTGCTCCAGATGGGGTAAAACCCGTAGGATGCAAGTGGATCTTCAAAAGGAAGATTGGTGTAGATGGACAGGTTGAGACCTATAAAGCTAGACTGGTTGCGAAGGGTTTTCGTCAGCGACCTGGTTTGGACTATGACGAAACCTTTTCTCCAGTAGCTATGCTGAAATCCATTCGGATCCTTCTTGCCATTGCTTCCTTCCACGATTATGAGATTTGGCAGATGGACGTAAAGACCGCTTTTCTAAATGGAAATTTAGAGGAGTGTGTCTATATGGACCAGCCAGAGGGTTTCATTCAGAGTGGGAGCAGCGGAAAGGTGTGCAAGTTGCTTAAGTCCATTTATGGACTAAAGCAGGCATCGCGGAGTTGGAACATCTGTTTTGATGAGACGGTCAATGAATTTGGCTTTATCAAAAATCCAGATGAACCATGCATCTATTGTAGATTTGTAGCGAGAACTGTAGTATTCCTCGTTTTATACGTGGATGACATTATCTTAATAGGAAATGACATTCCTATGCTACAATCGGTCATGGGGTTCTTGTCACACAGGTTCTCTATGAAAGACCTGGATGATGCCTCATACATTCTGGGTATCCGGATCTACCGTGACAGATCCAAGAGGATATTAGGACTTTCACAGTCCAGGTACATCGACAACATACTGAAGAGATTCGGTATGGAAGATTCCAAGCATGGTAATCTACCGGCTTGTCACGGGATCACCCTCTCTAAAGAGATGTCTCCCAAGACTGATTTGGAGAGGGATCGCATGTCTATTATACCCTACGCTTCTGCGGTAGGCTCTATAATGTATGCGATGTTGTGTACTAGACCAGATGTGGCTTATGCACTGAGTGTGGTAAGCAGTTATCAGTCAAACCCTGGGTAGAAACATTGGATAGCGGTAAAGAACATTCTCAAGTACCTGAGAAGGACTAAGGAGATGTTCTTGGTGTATGGCGGAAAAGACCTCCAGATTGAGGCCTTTGCTGACTCCAGCTTCCAGAGTGACAAGGATGATTCCAAGTCCATGTCGGGTTTTGTCTTTATCCTCAATGGAGGGGAGGTGTGTTGGAAGAGCTCCAAACAGGAAACCGTTGCTGACTCAACTATGGAAGCGGAATACATCGCTGCATCTGATGCCGCAAAAGAAGCTGTCTGGATGAGGAAGTTCATAAGAGAACTTCAGGTGGTTCCATCCATTGTTGACCCAATACCTCTGTATTGTGACAACAACGGGGCTATAGCTTTAGCGAAGGAACCCAGGTCCCATCAGAAATCCAGACACATCTTGAGGCGGTATCACCTGATCAAGGAGATCATGGATCGCCAGGTGATCGAGGTTCGGAGGGTTGCTTCAGAAGATAACACTGCAGATCCATTCACGAAGGCCTTACCCCAGACTCAGTTCGAGCGGCTGATCGAGATGATAGGTCTTAGATACGCCAGTACATGGCCTTGGTGCAAGTGGGAGATTGTTAGTATATATGCCCTAGAGGCCATTACTGTATCATACTAGTATGTATATTACTTGATGGAAGCTTGGGATATTCACAGTTGTATATACAATCTTGCTCGAAATGGTAGTATGCTACTTGGTTTGTCTCTACTTCAATATGTGCATGTGTTTCTTTTAGCATATCGCTTATATACATATTAGTAGAGCCCTTAGGATCTTTGCTTGATTACCAGCGTTGTGATGGCGCTCACACTCGTGGGGGCTGGGTAATCCATAAGCACATCCTTATACAGGTCCCTAGTCGTTGGACTATCGAGACAGGGCATCGATACTCCAGAGTAGACTAGCGTATGCGCTTCTCATCCCAGCGTGGGAGACGGTCTTTCCCACAGCCGTCAGTACGTCGTACTTGAGATAGTATGCGGGTGCTCGTTAGGTTACGAGTACACTGGATAGGACTCGTCGGGAACTGTTGGTTGGTATTATACCTATCGTCAGTTATCAGTTCCCAGGTGACATGAGTACAGCTTAGTCCGTTGACTTGACACTGTCACTTCGCCTCGAGTGTGTTCCCACTGCACTTTGCTTACTACCCTACCACGGCTCAAAGGAGTCGTGCAAACAGGTAGTTTTTGGGTGCAGTCCCGAAGTACTTGGAGGCAGTGACGGTTAGACATGATTCGTCTCTCCCGGTATTGGGGGTTGGCATCGCGCTGTGTCCAGGAGAGCCATTACACAAGTAGTCCCTGGCCAGGGCAAGCGAGATATACTGGTAGGTTTCCAGTGTTATCTCAGGGTGTTCTGGGCTACACTCCGACACGACTTGTACCGCTATTAGGGGACTGACGTTCACCGTCCCTCTAGGCCCGCCATGTGATGTATCAGACGAACAGACCGGACTGTACGGAGACTGTCACATACAGGCTCAGTAGGAGTTCAGATAGGGTCACCTCGTCATTCTTCTTATCGGCATCTACCTGGGGACCGTTACGTACAGCTAGTGCCGCTTGCGGTCTATGGTTAAACCCATTGCCAGCGTAGTGTCGAGTCTTTAGAGTCCCACACAGAGAGCTATTCGCCTTTAGGCAAAATGAGTAGAGGTCGCATGACAGGGTTCGTTCACATCCGCGCACTTGTGCACGTTTGCTGTCCGGACAGCTTATACTAGCGGGCTTTGGTTTAAGCCAGATCCTAGTATATGATTTGGGATTGGTTTTATCTCTTTGTATTCGTGTTCCTCGGATCACGAATGCGGGTGCGTTTGCACAGTTGATTGAGACAGAGGAAGAGGACTTTGATTAGGGTTAATGACCATTGTCATTTTATTAACCCTAATGCTTATGTGTGTATTATAATTAATTGATATTAGCTATATATAATTGTGCATGGTTAGGGTTGTTGACATTTTGACCATACTTGACTTGTTGACCTTAGTTGACATGTTGACCATCATCATTCCATATAAAAGATGCTCTTTGATACTTGCAATTTTCATTTAATATGAAATGATAATGGTCAAGTCTTGATTAACCATGAAAATTATCTAGCTAATTATCTATTTTTTATAATTCATACATATATGTGAGAATGGCTTATTATTATCTCATTCTATCATATACTTTCTCGCTCTTGCTCTTCTTCTTCCTCAAGCTCTCCCCTCTCATGTGTTGAGAAACACTTGAGCTTGAGAGAAAACCTCTTCTAGATAATCTCTACTCTCATCTAGGGTTCTAGGATTAGCACTTCTAGCACCTTAGTTACTTCTAGCTTGAAGTTGAAGCCAAAGGTTGAGGCTTTCGGGTGGATCCTTCTTCGACTCGAGAAGGCGACAAGGCGATCTCTTTCTTACACTCCAAGGAGGAAGGAAAGAAGGACATAAAGCCCTAGGTATAACCATTCTTCCTTGTAGCTAATTTCTAGTTAGCTTTTAGTTAGTTTTGTTTAGTAAAGATCCCGACTTTGTCTAGTCCATGTTGCCTAGAGTAGTAAAAATCCGATTTTTATTCCGTTTTTCGCCTCCCCGCAAGCACCGGGGTGGGCAACGTGGACTTACATTTATCTAGTAGTAACTTAAGTCCGGTCATGATATTTGGTCGCTGCAATTAGGAGAGAGAGAAGAAACACTTTAGCATGATGCTCTTGCAAGTTTAGAGTGGTTTTTAATTTGTCTAAACAGGATGGCTCCCACTGTCTCTCGAATCCCTCCTCAAACTAAAAAGGAAGAATTAGTCAGGATCAATCTCACCGTACAATACTTGCTTAACCGTTCAGCCAGGCTAGTGTCGGTACTTCAAGGGAGGTTTTCCAACGCTTTCGCGAAGTTCCTTAATTAAATAAGCTCTTTTCCCTGGGGGCGTAGCCCCGCTAACACTTTTTTAGACACCTACTTAGTTTATAGCATTGATCGTTAAGTGAGAAATTTCCCGAGGAGTAGCATATACTCACAGTAGGATCGGGATCCAAATATCATTGCGTGACAAACTTGAAGGAATCCTACCAGAATCATCACACTCCAAATGGTATGCAGCGCTAGCAAGTTTCAGTTCTTTTGAAACTCCCGATGTGGATTTTTGCCCCATGCTCTTATGACCTTGACTTTGGCCAACAAATCATAAGTCACATGTCAAATTCTACCCGTCATTCTCCAGGTTAATTTGAGCCCACCCGCACATACCCTTGACTTTGGCCAACAAGGTAGAACGACTGCCCCAAACCAACACTTCTATCTATGCTGCACATGAATACCCAATAGCTACCAATCACTATGCCTTGACTTTGGCCAACAAACATAGCTTGAATACTTATTGACCATTCATGTGAAACGACGGAGGGCTACGAATGGTTTTGGCGAAACCGTGAACGTAGTGAACTTGATATAATCGAAGGAACGAGATAGCTTTTAAAAGGAGTGGCTTAAGCTCCGCGTTTAAAAGTTATTTTTGAAAAGAAACCGAGTGGTTTTCAAAGTGTTCCAACGACTTTACTTGGTTTATTTTTCTTGCATTAATTTTAATGCGTCCCATCATTTAATCCCACCATTGCAGAAAACAACCAAAATATGACGTACGCTTATGCCATCCGCATTCGCCACGGGGCCCCGTCATTACCCGTTAGGTTACTTAGCTAACGACAGAGCGGGGGCTGGACTAGCGCGGATGCAAAACATAAGCAACGCCTAAATAATATCATATATAGATATATTGCAATGATAGCCATTTCAGATCACAGATGAACACATTGGATATACTAGGAATCCGCAATTCGTACGAGCATGTAACGAAAAGCGGATTACACGGTCGCGATGAATAGCCAATACCCCACCCTAGACCCCTACGGGTGCGGCAAACTACTCACCAAATATCCGAAGTAGAGCAACCTCCCTCAACGACGTGAGTAGGACACTCGGCACTTCGAGATACCCGGTAGTTTGTGCACCCCACCTTGGGTCTATCCTAGGAGCAAAAACGGTAAAAGAAATTATACAATGACGGCTACAACCTTACCCCGGTTGTGCGGCCAAAAATAATATTACATCAATTACAAATTTACATGAATTGAAAGAAAAAGAAAAAAAACTCTCATCTCACAACCCCCCGGCTATTCATCCGCGACAATCCAATGAATTCATATACACATACCATCAACATTACAGATCACAGATATGTATAACCCCCATTAATCGACGTATAGCGATTAGCGGACGTTCAATACATATAACACATCACAGATATATACCCGTCAGCTTAAGTCTTTAGAAGTTCGATCAAAATACGGATTTTTAAGCCCCAAAAACAAATTTTGGTTTCTGGAAAATCTGGGCAGAAAAATCATATTGTAAAAATCCCAAAATACCCCACTGAACAAACTGTGAGAAAAATCGCCCACGGCCGAGTCAACTCGGCCGCGGATCTACGGCGGGAGCAGGCTCCCGCCGCGGTTCCGTGGCACGTTGATCGGTTCAGTGGACCATTTTTCTACAGTTTCTTCTAAAAACCCTGAGCCGAATTTTAAGATAAGATTTATCATTTTTTGGAACAGAAAAAAATTCGGCAGAAAGTAGGCATTTCGGGCGTATTTCGTGACTTTTTCTCCGATCGAATTTCTAGTTACTTTGCTAATATGTTAGATAGTGTTTAACTAGGCTCTGATACCACTGTAAGTCCACGTTACCTCTCCCGGTACTTACGGGCTTGCGGAAATGATGAAAAACGATTTTTCAAGAGGTGGTAACATGGACTCAAAATACGGATCTTTGTTAAACAACTACCTAACAACCTAACTTAAGATTTACCTACTCGGTTAGGGGGTTATACCTTTCTTGAACTCCTTCGTCTTCAACTCTTTGCGGTGTGCGGATCGGCTTCACCTCGTCGTCTCCTTGCGCCGAAGATGGATCCACCTGAAAGCTTCTACCTTTGGCTTCTTCTTCGAACTTGAAGAAACTAGAACACTTGGTTTGCTAAACCTTGTGAACTAGGATGAGTAGAGAAATGATTTGGGTTTTCTTTTATCTCTAAGGCAATGTTTCTCAACTCATGAGAGGGAGTTGCCTTGAGCTAGAGAGAGAGCAAGAGGAAGAGCAAGAGGGAGAGCTCAAGCAAGAGAGAGAAAGCAAATGAGAGAATCAGAAAGTCTTTTTGCCATCCAAGCTCTCATAATCCAAAACCATCATAACAAATAATAGTAATCAAGTATTATGTGATGGTTCAAGTCAAAATGGCTATATCATTTCATGCACTCATTTTGCAAAAAGAAACAAGCAAGCAAAAGCCTTTGCCATGAAATGATAGCCATTGTCATGATGATGGTCAACTAGTCCAACCTAGTCAACCGGTCAACAAAGTCAACAAGTCAACAAGTCAATAAAGTCAACCCCTCAACAACCATGTCACTATAATACTTAATTAATATTATTGTTAATCATATTTCTTATTCTCATTAGGGTTTAGCAAAAAGTCAATAGTCAACAGTCAACAGTCAACAACCCCAATGAGAATCCTCTGCATCTGTCTCTCTGTCAACTGTGCATACACACCCGCATCCGCGTTCCGAGGAACACGAATACAAACAAGATAAAACCAATCCCAAAACGTACACTAGGATCTGGCTTAAACCAAAGCCCGCTAGTGTTAACTGTCCGGACACTAAATGTGCACAAGTGCACGGATGTGACTGAACCCTGTCGCAAAACCATGTGACCTGTCGGAAAACCATGCGACCTTTACTCTTTTGCCTAAAGGCGAATAGCTTTCTTTATGGGACTCTAAAGACTCGACACTACGCTGGCAGTGGGTTTAACCACAGACCGCAAGCGGCACTAGCTGTGCGTAACGGTCCCCAGGTAGATGCCGACAAGAAGACGGACGAGGTGAAACCCATCTGAACTCCTACTGAGCCTGAATGTGACAATCTCCATACAGTCCGGTCTGTTCGTCTGATAACATCGCATGGCGGGCTTAGGGGGCGGTAAACGTCAGTCCCTAATAGCGGTACAAGTCGTGTCGGAGTGTAGCCCATAACACCCTGAGATAACACTGGAAACCTACCAGTATATCTCGCTTGCCCTGGCCAGGGACTGCTTGTGTAATGGCTCTCCTAGACACAGCGCGATGTCAACCCCCAATACCGGGAGAGACGAATCCTGTCTAACCGTCACTGCCTCCAAGTGTTTTGGGACTGCACCCAACTACTACCTGTTTGCTCCTTTGAGCCGTGGTAGGGTAGTAATCAAAGTACAGTGGGAACACACTCGAGGCGAAGTGACAGTGTCAAGTCAGTGGACTAAGCTGTACTCATGTCACCTGGGAACTGATAACTGACGATAGGTATAGTACCAACCAACAGTTCCCAACGAGTCCTGTCCAGTGTACTCGTAACCTAACGAGCACCCGCATACTATCTCAAGTACGACGTACTGACGGCTGTGGGACAGACCGTCTCCCACACTGGGATGAGAAGCGCATACGCTAGTCTACTCCGGAGTATCGATGCCCTGTCTCGATAGTCCTACGACTAGGGACCTGCATAAGGATGTGCTTGTGGATTACCCAGCCCCCACTAGTGTGACTGCCATCACAACGCTGGTAATCAAGCAAAGATCCTAAGGGCTCCATTAATGTGTATAGGTGATATACTAAAATAAACACATGTACACATTAAAGTAGAAACAAACCAAGTAGCATACTACTATATTGAGCAAGATTGTCTATACAAGGTGAATATCCCAAGCTTCCATTAAGTAATTTACAAACTAGTATGATACAGTAATGGCCTCTAGGGCATATACACTAACAGCAAGAAGTTATGCAAGCATTAACTCATAATTACTAATATCACTAGGAATCTTTTAAATTACTTAAACTATCAGGCGACTTGCGCCATCCAAACGATGGTCCCCCGTAGATGTTACATCTACTCACCCGTGATCTCATGCTAGATGTGTCCGACCACCTGCTTTCCTTTCTCCATGGCGCTCGAAGTTCCCGACCGCGAACCTAGAATTTACATAAAGTAACACACATAAGGCAAATCCCGCAAAAACGTGATATATCGATCAAAAGAATAACTCGTGTATGAAACTAAACGCGCGTGCACTCGATACGTCGCAACGTGCTTAAACTCACCAGAAACCAACCCGACACGCTGTGTCGCACAGCGCACCACAGAACCACACAGATCACACACGTGTCGTACAAGTTAAAAACATCGAAACAAGGTTTAATGCTCCAGATTTTGACTCGAGTCAAAACAGACAAAGTTGCACATACCAAAAACCCTAGCTACCCAGCAGACACCTACAGGCAAAACCCCAGCACCCAAGCACACCCTCTGGCCACAATTTGCCGCCATATCTATTAAATCTGCGGCCGGGAAGGGGAGAGGGGCCCCCGTGCTTTGTGAGTGTGCGTCTGACATGGTCACCATGCTACGGTATTCACAACTTTTTCCTGAATGGCCCGGGTCAAGAGCAGATCCCAGAAGGGCTAAAAGTCCAATTTAAACGCTAAATTACACTAATTCGAAACAATCTGGTATTTTACAGAAATCTGGGATAAATCTTGGGTTAACGGGTCATAACAGCACTTAGTAAGGCTACACTAACAATTAAAACCATCACTTTGCCAAAACTCACTCAATTTACCCAAAACTAGCACCAAATCATACAATAAACCCTAAACTTAAGCTTAGAAACCAAAACTTAGAAAGAAAGAGGTCAAGTTAAGAGATTATACCTCTAGGGTGTCGGAGATAGTGCCCTCAGAGTCAATTATTGGATCGCAGGCACGTGATTGCAATGATTGAGGGAGGACCTATGCCGGTAGGACAGTCTTACTCAAGATGATAGTATGCTATCTGGTTTATCTTTACCATTGTTTACAGCTTTAGGTGACCTTAGAGGTCACTATTGCACGTTGATAGAGCCCTTAAGATTCTTGCTTGACGGCCAGCAGTATGATGGCGATCATATACGTGGGAGCTGGGGTCTATAAGCACATCCTTAAAAGGTCCCTGGTCGTGGGAGTTTTCGAGACAGGGCATCGACACTCCAGAGTAGACTAGTGTATACAGCCGAGACCCCGACGAGGGGCGGTGGCCGGTCTCACAAGCCACTGATGTCAGTTGGTTCACCTAAGATGTATACAGGTGCTCATTGGGTTATGAGTACACCGGACATGACTCGTTGGGAACATGCTAGTTGGTTTTATACCTGACGTCAGATAGCAGTTCCCTGGTGACATGTGTACATGTTAGTTCATCGACATGAGATCGTCATTTGTCTCGTGTGAGTTCCCACTGTACTTTGATTACTACCCTACCACGGCTCAAAGGAGTCGTGCAAACAGGTTTTAGTTGGGTACAGTCCTGAGCCACATGGAGGCGGTGAGCGGATCTGCAGGGGTTCGTCTCTCCCGGTATTGGGGGTGAGGTCGTGATGTGTCTAGGAAAGCCATTACACGAAGTCCTTGGCCAAGGCAGGAGATTTACTGGTAGGTATTCCAGTAGTATCTCAGGGTGTTCTGGGCTACACTCCGACATGACTTGTACTGCTTTTGGGGGTCTGACTATTACCAACCCCCTAGGCCCGCCATGCGATGCTCATAGACGAACGGATAGGACTGTACGGATATTGTCACTGACAAGCTCAGTAGGGTGTCAGGATGAGTTCGCTCATTGACCTCCCTTTTGGTCAATACCTGGTAGCCCGTTACGTACGGCTAATACCTCTGACGTGCTAGTGGTTAAATCCACAGCCAAAGTATTGACGAGTCTTTAGAGTCCCCCACAGACAGTTTCTCAAGTTTCGGGTGAAACGCTGTAGAGGCCGTATGGATATATGGCAGGGTTCGATCATATACGTGCGGTATTGCACGGATCATGATCGGACGGATAATACTAGCGGGCTTTGGTTTAAGCCGGATCCTAGTATTGTACAGTGTAGATTTTGTCTCATTGCATTTGTATTCAGTCGGAATACAAATGCGGGTATGTATATACAGTCGCGTGGTTTTCCTGTAATTTCTTACGGGATCAGTTTTTTGAAGTTGCCAGTTTGCATTCCGTTTCGGCCATTTTCCTTTGTTTCTTTCCTTGGCTGAATATTGATGGGAGGGGCTTATTTACAAATGTGCAAATTAGCAAAGTGGAGGGTGGTTTTTGTAAGTTGTTGTTTCATGATGGTTCTACCATCATATGACTTCTTTTTGTTCATTATTGCTTGATTGATGGAGATGGGATTGGTGATGGGTTTTTGATGAGACTTTGTGGTGATCATTGTTCCTCATCATCACACCTTTTGCTTATGATCACCCCTTGCTTTTTCCTACACTCACCTCCCTTCACTACCTCCCTCTCTCATATTTGGTCGGCCACTGGATTGGGAGAGCCCTCATGGGTGTGGAAAAATTATTATATCATTTTGCACCAAAAACTCTTCAGTTCATCTCCAAAAGCATTTTTTCCTTCACCTCCACTCGAAATGGCAACTTCATATAACCCCTTGAGACAAACCATTCTACACTTAGCCTACAGCATTCTTGGACACGTTGGCTCGCCAACTTCATGCCCGAGTTGCCTCGGTCCAGAGGTGGGAGCCCGTAAAAGAACCTGGCGATGTGGTGCCCTTTCCGATGAGGAGATGAAGACCGGAGATTCCGCGAGGAGATCGGGATGGTGGCCGAAGACCGAAGGACACGGATCGCTCGGTATAGCTCTCTACCCTTTCTCTTGTTCGCTAGTAGTAGGTTAATGACCCGATTCGGGTTTAAAGTCCGCGGTAGCGCCGGTTTAAAAGTTTAAAGAAAAGTTTCGTTTCCGCTTTTTGGCTTCAGAATGACGGCCGGGGCGCTGCCGTGCACTTACATTGGTATCAGAGCCACGCCATTAGCCTTTACTAGCTTGCTCTAACATGTTTAGAACTTCGATCGAACGAAAATTCTGAAAACCGCATTTCCAAGCTTTCTGTTTTTGTCGATTTTTTAAACTGCCCTAAAAATATTTTTGAGCATCTCAGAAAATCGTGCAGGGTTTTTTGAGAATTCTGAAAAAATTTGGTTTGCTGATTTTACTGTAGCGCGGCGGATCCACAGCCAAAACCACGTTTTGGCGGCGGATCAGCGGCCGTATTGTAGCAACAGTGCACTAAATTTCTTCAGTTGGTCTCTGTGTTGGAATTGGGGTTTTTGGTATATTCTGTTTGGGCCCAGATTTATTTTGTGTACCGAGTATTATACTTGGGGCCCACTTCGAGAAATTTAGTCGATCGAAACTTTTAAACATGTTAGTTTACAGTGTTAGTGTATATGCCCTAGAGGCCATTACTGTATCATACTAGTTTGTATATTACTTAATGGAAGCTTGGGATATTCACCTTGTATATACAATCTTGCTTAAAATAGTAGTATGCTACTTGGTTTGTTTCTACTTCAATGTGTACATGTGTTTATTTTTGTATATCGCCTATACACATTAGTGGAGCCCTTAGGATCTTTGCTTGATTACCAGCGATGTGATGGCCGTCACACTAGTGGGGCTGGGTAATCCATAAGCACATCCTTATGCAGGTCCCTGGTCGTAGGACTATCGAGACAGGGCATCGATACTCCGGAGTAGACCAGCGCATGCGCTTCTCATCCCAGTGTGGGAGACGGTCTGTCCCACAGCCGTCAGTACGTCGTACTTGAGATAGTATGCGGGTGCTCGTTAGGTTACGGGTACACTGGACAGGACTCGTCGGGAACTGACTAGTTGGTATTATGCCTATCGTCAGTTATCAGTTCCCAGGTGACATGAGTACAGCTTAGTCCGCTGACTTGACACTGTCACTTCGCCTCGAGTGTGTTCCCACTGCACTTTGATTACTACCCTACCACGGCTCAAAGGAGCCGTGCAAACAGGTAGTAGTTGGGTGCAGTCCCGAAGCACTTGGAGGCAGTGACGGTTAGACAGGATTCGTTTCTCCCGGTATTGGGGGTTGACATCGCGCTGTGTCTAGGAGAGCCATTACACGAGTAGTCCCTGGCCAGGGCAAACGAGATATACTGGTAGGCTTCCAGTGTTATCTCAGGGTGTTTTGGGTTTCGCTCCGGCACGACTTGTACCGCTATTGGGGGACTGACGTTTACCGCCCCCTAGGCCCGCCATGCGATGTATCAGACGAACAGACCGGACTGTACGGACAATGTCACACTCAGGCTCAGTAGGAGTTCAGATGGGTTTCGCCTCGTCGGTCTTCTTGTCGGCATTACCTGGGGACCGTTACGCACAGCTAGTGCCGCTTGCGGTCTGTGGTTAAACCCACTGCCAGCGTAGTGTCGAGTCTTTAGAGTCCCACACAGAAAGCTTTTCGCCTTTAGGCAAAAGAGTAGAGGTCGCATGGTATTGCGACAGGTCGCATGGTTTTGCGACAGGGTTCGGTCACATCCGTGCACTTGTGCACGTACAGTGTCCGGACAGTTTGCACTAGCGGGCTTTGGTTTAAGCCAGATCCTAGTGTACCTTTTGGGATTGGATTTATCCAGTATGCATTTGTGTTCCTCGGAACGCGGATGCGAGTGTGTATGCACAGTTGACAGGGAGGCAGAGGCAGCGGATTCTCATTAGGGTTGTTGACAGTTGACCGTTGACTATTTGACTTTTTGCTCAACCCTAATGAGAATATGATATGTGATTAACTATTATATTAATTAAGTATTATGGTGACATGGTTGTTGACTTTTGTTGACTTTTGTTGACTTGTTGACTTTGTTGACCGGTTGACTAGGCTTGACTAGTTGACCATCATGATAACCATAGCCATCATTTCATGGCAAAGACTTTTGCTTGCTTGCTCATTTGTGTAAAATGAGTGCATGAAATGATATGGTGTAACATTTTCAAAAATATAAAATATTAATTTTGGGAATTTTTATTATTTAATATTATTTTATTGATTATTTTAATATTAAATGCAAATAAATAGGAAAAATGTTAGAAAAATTATGAAAAATTATGGAAAATTCTAAAATAGGGTAAATTAGTGAATTATGACTTTTTTAAGTTTTTGTGATTAGTTTGACACTAATTTAGTGCTAATCGCGATTAAAATCGCTAATCGGGTTTTTTGGCAATTTTGAACAAAACATGCACACACTATTTTTCTACACTTGTGCATTTTTCTTGCCATGAACTTTCATTTGGGTTTACTATTCTTGTAAGAAGGTTAGGGAATTAAAAGAAAAAGGAAAAGAAAAGAAAAAGAAAAGGAATTAAGAATGGAGTTGGTGAGAGAGGGTATGGGCATCTTTGACAAACCCTTAGCCATTGTTCTCCTCCTCATTTCTCTCCCTCTCCTTTGGCTCTTGCTGCTGCTGCCACTTCCTCATCTCCCTCCCCTCTTCAACTCCTTTTTTCATCTCCAAAACAACACCAAAACCATACATCGGTTTCATTAAAAATGTGCACAAGCTCGAGATCTACAAGATGGACTAAGAAAGCATGGATTTTGGCCACTAGGGGCAACTCAAGAAAATTCTTGAGTTGCCAATTGAGGTAATTTCTGAACCATTGTCTTAGTTTTAGCATTTCCTATACCCCATGTTAAGATTATATCGATATTGTGTGATATTATAGACTTGATGAAAACCTAGTTAGGGTTTGAGAGAAACTTGAGTTGTAATGTGAAATTGAGCTCAGTAGAGGACTTGTAAACACCCTAGTGCATGAATTGGAACCCAAAACCTGAAGCTAGAACCAGAAATACGGATTTTAGAAACCGATATCGGGGAAATTGTGTAATCTGTGCAGGTTAACTTGAATCTGCTATCACCCCGAGGACCCTAAAATAATATTGAGTGGAAATTGAGATGTGCAGGCACCATAGAGGCAACACCCCAAACCCTAGCCCCCAACTCATCCGTACGGCCGCCAATTTTCCTCTTTTGGCCGCCAATTGCGGCCTGGGTCCCACCAATTTTGCTCGTGTTGGTTCTGTAGCTCCTACATTATTAGTTTAAGCCCCTGGTATTTATAGATTTGTATAAAATGATCTAGGGTAGAATCTGGGACACATTTCGTGAGTTGCTGTTTTGGACTTTAGTTTCCGTATTCCGTATTTTCATTTCTGCATTGGTGTGTTTCGTTTTACCTCGACTATTTGGCGTTTATACGACGATATAGAGGATTTGTTGATGGTTTTGAAGGCGTGCCATAGGTTCTCACCTATAGGCCCCCTTATCGTATCGTTTTGGATTTCATGCGCCGTTTTAGCTTGGATTTGGTTTTAATGCGCATATACGATATTTGATGTGTAGGTACCCATGAAGACTTCGGGACGACAAGCAATTGCGTGGTGATGTCCGCAAATGATATTTCAGGTGAGTAGATTATATCTACAGGGGGAAGTCGGGTGGATGGCGTATAGCACCCCCGCAGTCCGTAGTTAGTATATACATATAGTAGATGTGTGATAGTTTTAGTGTGTAGTAGCTTTGTGTTAGAAGTATTATGGATGGTATAGGGTAGAAGTGACTAGTGTAGTTCATAGTCGCGAACCCTAGGATAGAACTTACACCTACACACACACCCTTGCATATTACTTGTACTTGCACGGCGTTTGATGATATGGGATGACGTTGGTAATGAGTCGATGATGTGGGCTTGATGACGTGAGATCGGTGATTGGATACGATTCATTGTGGGATATGACTTGTGATCTCTTGCGGGCTTGGGATATGTGTTTACCCCGCATGCATACTGCACTGATGGTATCGTTTGGTGCTAGACATAGAGTAGTACCCCAGGCTATGTGATCTGATGATAGTGATACCTGTTATGTGACGAGATAGTGAGATATTGACCTGTACCCAGCCTTTGGGAATGCCGTACGATGATTACTGTACGAGCCGATATTAATGATAGATCCGCACTCATAACTCGAGGATATCTTACGATACGACATTGAGGCGGGATCATCGACTATATATATATATACATTGGCTCAGATTTAGGTGGTTTCCACACCTACCCCTCCTGATTGACCGGATACTTAGATGTAGTTTGCATAGTAGATACTTCACTGTGGTGTTGACTACTAGATACCTGTATTTTCCTACTGTTCGCATTGCTGGCATATGTTCATTATTATGTTATTCTCATGCTGTTAGGACACCAGCACCATTATCGATGATGCATATGTTTCACGTACACTATTTGCCGACTCACACACTTCATCATCGATAATTGCCATGCCACTACACTGTAGTACTGTTGCATTCCTGATATGATTCTTGCATGGCATATTGTACACATATACCTGTACATCAAATAGTTGATTCTGACTTGATATTCATACTTGATACCTATATCACATTGGATCATTGCATTGTAGCTTACCTATATGTGACATGACTTGATATTCATACTTGATTACCTATATCACATGGGATCATTGCATTGTAGCTTACCTATATGTGACATGACTTGATATTCATACTTGATTACCTATATCACATGGGATCATTGCATTGTAGCTTACCTATATGTGACATGACTTGATATTCATACTTGATTACCTATATCACATGGGATCATTGCATTGTAGCTTACCTATATGTGACATGACTTGATATTCATACTTGATTACCTATATCACATTGGATCATTGCATTGTAGCTTACCTATATGTGACATGACTTGATATTCATACTTGATTACCTATATCATATTGGATCATTGCATTGTAGCTTACCTATATGTGACATGACTTGATATTCATACTTGATTACCTATATCACATGGGATCATTGCATTGTAGCTTACCTATATGTGACATGACTTGATATTCATACTTGATTACCTATATCACATGGGATCATTGCATTGTAGCTTACCTATATGTGACATGACTTGATATTCATACTTGATTACCTATATCACATTGGATCATTGCATTGTAGTTTACCTATATGTGACATGACTTGATATTCATACTTGATATCTATATCACATTGGATCATTGCATTGTAGCTCATCTATATGTACATGACTTCTGATATGCTTACCTTTATTTATATGTCGCATATGTCATGTTCTGATTATCCGCATTGAGATATGTTATTCCTATGAGCTCGATGTGATGGGAGCCTATGAGCTCGATGTGAGAGGAGCCTATGTGCTCGGAGCCTATGAGCTCGATGTGATGGGAGCCTATGAGCTCGATGTGAGAGGAGCCTATATGCTCGGAGCCTATGAGCTCGATGTGATGGGAGCCTATGAGCTCGATGTGAGAGGAGCCTACGTGCTCGGAGCCTATGAGCTCGATGTGATGGGAGCCTATGAGCTCGATGTGAGAGGAGCCTATGTGCTCGGAGCCTATGAGCTCGATGTGATGGGAGCCTATGTGCTCGGAGCCTATGAGCTCGATGTGATGGGAGCCTATGAGCTCGATGTGAGAGGAGCCTACGTGCTCGGAGCCTATGAGCTCGATGTGATGGGAGCCTATAAGCTCGATTGGAGAGGAGCCTATGTGCTCGGGGGCTTTATGGTAGATGGTACCTTATATCTCCCTTATCCCCTATTTATTGTTTATGCATTGCATACATGATGCTTATTGTCAGTGGGTGACAGGTGGACGGGTTCCACATATATACAAACATGGTTCATATACAGACTGGATTTACACTGATCATACTTTATTTGTATATATAACAGGGTATGAGGGCGCTGTTATATATACCCTTAGACCAATATTAGTGGTATGGGACGCTAATATATGTGTATTGATATACTTGATACTTCATCATATTTACTTCATGCAGACATACCTTACACTGATGACATGTTATTACCTGAGTACCTGACACTGCATACATGATTAGATGTTACCTTGCCACCTTATTACACTCAGATGTACTCTTATAGATTATATTACTGATCGTTGACTTAGGTTTATGTCTTGCATTCGGTTTCTACTTGTAGATATTTCTATTCACGAGTTGGCAACTCACCCCCGTTGTGCCACAGTTCTTGCAGGTTCTGCCGTACAGGTTTTATTGCGGCATATCTGGCACACTACCTTCTTGCGGGTGATTTGCTCTTGGTAGGTGGATTCTTTCGCATCAAGAACCACCGTTGTATTGTATTTTATTTCATTGTATCTAGAAATTGTCCATCAACCAAAACTTGTATATTGTTTCAGACCTAGACTTTAGTGATGTATTATTCGACCTTAGAGTCGCGCTTAGTAGTATTGCGGTTTCTTGTTGTTTGAGCTTTCTTTTGGGTTTGATCCTCGCCACTTGGCGTTGTATATTATTGTTGCATGTGTGGTTGTGACCGTCTATTGACGAAGAGCTAGCTCCCGCTTGGGGATGCCTTTATCGTTGCATATATATTGTCATTCTTGTTGTACCCCATTCGGGGCCAGTTTTACAAAAGAAACTCTGCCGAAATTTTTAGAAAAGACTATACTGTTTTTAAATTGCATATTCGTCTTAGTTATTTAAAAACCTTGATTGTTAAACATGTAGTTCTTTACTTATTCTTAAAAAGGGTTTTAGATTTCTGGGTTTTCGGCTTACTTAGTCGCGTTACGCCTGTAGACGTTACGTGGTTAAGTGCCGGTCACGGGCCAAACTTTAGGTCGTGACATATGGTTACGGTTGCTTCAACCATCATATAAGACTTTTTTGGTATGATGAGTTATCACGACTTTGGATTATGAGAGGGTAAGAGACAAAAGACTTGCTCATTCTTTCTTGCTCATTCTCTCTCTTGTTCTTGAGCTCTCTTGTTTTGCTCTCACCCTCTTCTTCTTGCTCCCTCTCTTGACTCTATGGTTCTCTTGTCTCATGAGTTGAGAATCAAGAACCATAGATAAAATCCCATACAAATTCTTCTCTACTCACTCTAGTTCACAAGGTTTAGCAAACCGAGTGAACTAGTTTCTTCAAAGAACGAAGAAGGAGCCAAAGGTTGGAGCTTTCAGGTGGATCTATCTTCGGCGTACGGAGACGACGAGAAGAAGCCAATCCGGACCACCATCGGAGCTTGAAGACGAAGGAGTTCAAGACAAGCAAGGTATAACCCCCTAACCGAGTAGCTAGAAACTCGTAGTTAGGTTGTTAGATAGATGTTTAACCAAGATCCAGGTTATAGGTCCATGTTACCACCTCGATAAAAATCGTTTTTTACCATATTCCGCATTCCCGAAAGTACCGGGAGAGGTAGCATGGACTTACAGTGGTATCAGAGCCTAGTTAAACTCTATCTAACATGTTAGCAAGTAACTAGAAGACCGATCAAAGAAAAAGTCCCGAAAACGAACCCCAAAAATTCGAGTTTCTGTCGATTTTTTTACTGTTCAAAAGTTGATTATTTTAACACCTAAAATCGGCTCTGGGTTTTTAAAAGCCATTGTAGAAAAATCACCATGTGATCCCCCTAAACGACCGCGGAAACGCGGCAATAGCTTGCTATTGCCGCGGTTCCGCGGCCTCCTTGGCCCCTCTCTGGTGTTTCTTTGCTACAGTGTGCTTCTGGGGGTATTTTTGGAATTTTGGTACATGTATTTTCAACCCAGATTTTCCAGAACGAAAATTTTATTTTAGGGTCCCGAAAATTCGTATTTTTGATCGAACTTCTAAAAGACTTAAGCTAACGGGTTTTTCTGTAATGTGATATTTGTATTGAACGTCTACTAATCGCTATATGTCGATTAGTGGGGGTTATACAAATCTGTGATCTGTAATGTTGCTGGAATGTGTATATGAATATATTGGATTGTCGCGGGTGAATAGCCGGGGGTTGTGAGACAAGAGTTTTCTTTTCTTTCAATTCATGTAAATTTGTAAATTGATGTAATAATTATTTGTATGGCCGCACAACCGGGTCGGGGTTGTAGCCGTCATTGTATAATTTCTTTTTACTGTTTTTGCTCCTAGGATACACCCATGGAGGGGGTGCACAAACTACCGGGTATGCCGAAGTGTCGAGTGGCCTACTCATGGAGATGAGGGAGGTTGCTACGCTTCGGGTACTTGGCGGGTAGTTTGCCGCACCCGTAGGGGTCTTGGGTGGGGTATTGGCTATTCACCGCGACTGTGTAATCTGTTTTTCGTTACAGGCTCGTGCGAATTACAGATTCCTAGTATATCCAATGTATTCATCTGTGATCTGAAATGTTTATCATTGCAGTATATCTATATATGATATTATTTAGGCGTTGCTTATGTTTTACAGACGCGCTAGCCCAGCCCCCGCTCTGTCGTTAGTTAAGTAACATAACGGGTAATGACGGGGCCCATTGGCGAATGCGAATGGCATAAGCGTACGTCATATTTTGGTTGTTTTCTGCAATGGTAGGATTAAATGATGGGACGCATTAAAAGAACTAATACAAGAATATCACGCATTAAAAGAACTAATGCAAGATAATGAACCAAGTCAAAAGTCGTTGGAACACTTTCGAAAAACCACTCGGTTCTTTTCAAAACCAACTTTTAAATGCGGAGCTTGAGCCACTCCTTTTAAAAGCTATCTCGTTCCATCGACCAAATCAAGTTCACTACGTTCACGGTTTTGCCAAAACCATCCGTAGCCCTCCGTCGTTTCACATGAATAGTCAATAGTATTCAAGCTGTGTATGTTGGCCAAAGTCAAGGCACAGTGATTGGTAGCTATTGGGTGTTCATGTGTAGCATAGATAGATGCGTTGGTTTGGGACAGTCGTACTGCCATTTTGGCCAAAGTCAAGGGTAGGTACGGATGGATCCAAATTAACCTGGATAATGACGGGTAGAACTTGACATGTGACTTATGATATTTTGGCCAAAGTCAAGGTCATAAGAGCATGGGGCAAAAATCCACATCGGGAGTTTCATAAGTACTGAAACTTGCTAGATTTGCATACCATTTGGAGTGTGATGATTCTGGTAGGATTCCTTCAGTTTCGTCACGCGATGATATTTGGATCCCGATCCTACTGTGAGTATATGCTACTCCTCGGGAAATTTCTCACTAATCGATCAATGCTATAAACCTATTAGGTGCCTAGAAAGGTGTTAGCGGGGCTACGCCCCCAGGGAAAAGAGGTTCTTTAATTAAGGAACTTCGCGAAAGCGTTGGAAAACCTCCCTCGAAGTACCGACACCGGCCTGGCTGAACGGTTAAGCAAGTATTGTGCGGTGGGATTGATCCCGACTAATTCTTCCTTTATGGTTTGAGGAGGGATTCGAGAAACAGTGGGAGCCATCCTGTTTAGACAAACTAAAAACCACTCTAAACTTGCAAGAGCATCATGCTGAGTGTTTCTTCTTCTCTCTCCTAATTGCAGCGACCAATCGACATGACTGGACTTAAGTTACTTCTAGATAAAAACATACTGACAGGGCCAAACTACAAAGATTGGCTCAGGAATGTCAAAATGGCAATCACTTACGACAAGCTGGGGTATCTTCTTACCACCAAAGCTCCCCCTGTCCCTGGTCCCACTTCCAGCGTCTCGGGTAAGGAAATCCGCAAGACTTGGGAGATTGATAGCGTGAAGGCCAAGTGCCTCGTACTAGCCTCGATGGACAACGAACATCAGAGGAGGCACGAGAATATGGACCTTGAATCCATATTTCTCCATACAAAAGAACTGTATGGAGAGCAATCTCGTATCGCAAGATACGAAGCGTCGAAAAAGTTATTTTCGGCAAAGATGGCCGTCGGATCATCAGTAGCCGAGCACGTGCTAAAGATGATCGGCTACATTGAGGAGCTCGCGGACCTAGGGACCACATTGGAGAGTGAACTCTATACGGACATAGTTCTCCAGTCCCTTCCTTCCACTTACGCCCAGTTCATACTGAACTTCAACTTACAAGAAAAAGAGGTTGAACTTTCAGAGCTCCTCAACATGCTGAGGAGCGCAGAGGGCACCCTACAGAAAGGTAGGGAAACATCCACTTTGTTTGTAGGAGGATCATCTTCTTCTAGGTCCAAGGCGAAAGCCAAGGGAAAGAAGAAGAAAGCCCCCGCCAAACCAAGGGGCGATGTTAGTAAAGTGGATACGAAGGGAAAAGCTAAAGCAACAAAGAAAGCGGGGAAGCTTGTGGATAAGGAAGAATGCTTCTTTTGTCATAAGAAAGGTCACTGGAAGAATGATTGCAGGGCCTGGAAGGCCAAAACATAGGAATTGAAGCAGGTTGCAGCTTCAGCTTCAGGTGTGTATGTTATTGAAAACTGTCTTTCAATAAACTCTACTTCCTGGGTATTGGATACCGGATCAGGATCTCATATCTGTAATTCTTTGCAGGCGTTGAGAAACTGTAGTGTTTTGAAGGCAGGTGACATGACCCTCAGAGTTGCAAACGGAGCTAGCATGGATGCTAAAGCCGTGGGGGACTATCACCTGGGAATGTCAGATGGACATGTTTTGGTTTTGCGTAATTGCTTTTTTGTACCCAACGCAACTTGTAATATCATTTCTGTATCTTTAGTTTCTAAAGAAGGTTATGAATTTGCGTTTGTAAGTAATGTTGTAAACATTCACCTTAATCAAGTTTTGATTGGGTCAGGTACATTGAGTAATGGTATATACGTATTGAACCAACCACAGATTTTCAATGTCCAGAATACACACAAAAGAAAGTCTCCAGAAATAAATCAGACTTTCTTGTGGCATTGTAGACTGGGTCACATCAATGAGAGAAGGTTGACGAAGTTACATACAGAAGGGTATTTGAATGCGTTCGAATATCAATCGTATGCCACTTGTCAATCCTGTCTCAAAGGAAAGATGACAAAGAATCCGTTTACTGGACATGGAATAAGAGCGAGCGAGCTCTTGGGACTCGTACACAGTGACGTGTGCGGTCCCATGTCTACACATGCGCGAAGCAGATATTCTTACTTCATTACTTTTACGGATGACTTCTCAAGGTACGGTTATGTCTTCTTAATGAAACATAAGTCCGAAGCCTTTGGAAAATTCCAGGAGTATAAGAATGAAGTAGAGAAACAGACCGGCAAAAGTATTAAGATTCTAAGATCGGATCGAGGTGGAGAATACTTAAGTGCCGAGTTCCTGGACTATTTAAAAGAGAACGGAATTCTCTCTCAGCTTACTCCTCCATACACCCCGCAACATAACGGTGTATCGGAGAGACGGAACCGCACCCTATTGGATATGGTGCGGTCCATGATGAGTAACGCTGAGTTACCGCGATCATTCTGGGGATATGCGCTAGAATCAGCCGCATACCTTTTGAACCGAGTTCCCACTAAGACTATGCCTACCACGCCATTTGAGATGTGGTGTGGAAAGAGACCCCATCTTAATCACATTAAGACATGGGGAAGTCCAGCTTTTGTCAAAAAGCAGCATGCGGACAAGCTCGAGGCACGCTCAGTACTGTGCAAGTTTGTGGGATATCCAAAGAATTCCAAGGGATATTTCTTCTACTGCGAAGAGGAACAAAAAGTTCTTGTTTCTCGTCATGCCCACTTTCTAGAGCACCAGTTCTTAGAAAAGGAAATAAGTGGGAGCGCAGTAGAACTGGAAGAAATTCTAGAACCACGGACTATTACTGAAAGTTTAGTGGAACCAGAGGGTTCGGAAGAACTGGACATTCCTACGCCGCTCCGCAGGAGTAGTAGGCAGACTCATCCGCCCGAGAGATACTACGGTTTTCTCATAGACGGGGATAGAGAGGATTGCATCATAAATTATGATGAGCCTACTAGCTTCCAGCAAGCCGTTCAGAGCGTCGACACGGTAAAATGGCTGGATGCAATGCGGACCGAAATGGAGTCCATGTACACCAACAAAGTATGGACGTTGGACGTTGCTCCAGACGGGGTAAAACCCGTAGGATGCAAGTGGATCTTCAAAAGGAAGATTGGTGTAGATGGACAAGTTGAGACCTATAAAGCTAGACTGGTTGCAAAGGGTTTTCGTCAAAGACCTGGTTTGGACTATGACGAGACCTTTTCTCCAGTAGCTATGCTGAAATCCATTCGGATCCTTCTTGCCATTGCTGCCTTCCACGATTATGAGATTTGGCAGATGGACGTAAAGACAGCTTTTCTAAATGGAAATTTAGAGGAGTGTGTCTATATGGACCAGCCAGAGGGTTTCATTCAGAGTGGGAGCAGCGGAAAGGTGTGCAAGTTGCTTAAGTCCATCTATGGACTAAAGCAGGCATCGCGGAGTTGGAACATCTGCTTTGATGAGACGGTCAAAGAATTTGGCTTTATCAAAAATCCAGATGAACCATGCATCTATAGTAGATTTGTAGCGAGAACTGTAGTATTCCTCGTTTTATACGTGGATGACATTCTCTTAATAGGAAATGACATTCCTATGCTACAATCTGTCAAGGGGTTCTTGTCACACAGGTTCTCCATGAAAGACCTGGGTGATGCCTCATACATCCTGGGGATCCGGATCCATCGTGATAGATCCAAGAGGATATTAGGACTTTCACAGTCCAGGTACATCGACACCGTACTGAAAAGATTCAGTATGGAAGATTCCAAGCGCGGTAACCTACCGGCTTGTCACGGGATCACCCTCTCTAAAGAGATGTCTCCCAAGACTGATTTGGAGAGGGATCGCATGTCTATTATACCCTACGCTTCTGCGGTAGGCTCTATAATGTATGCGATGTTGTGTACCAGACTGGGTGTAGCTTATGCACTGAGTGTGGTAAGCCGGTATCAGTCAAACCCTGGGGAGAAACACTGGATAGCGGTAAAGAACATTCTCAAGTACCTGAGAAGGACTAAGGAGATGTTCTTGGTGTATGGTGGAAAAGACCTCCAGATCGAGGCCTTTGCTGACTCCAGCTTCCAGAGTGACAAGGATGATTCCAAGTCCATGCCGGGCTTTGTCTTTACCCTCAATGGAGGGGCGGTGTGTTGGAAGAGTTCCAAACAAGAAACCGTTGCAGACTCGACGATGGAAGCGGAATACATCGCTGCATCTGATGCCGCAAAAGAAGCTGTCAGGATGAGGAAGTTCTTGAAAGAACTTCAGGTGGTTCCGTCCATTGTTGATCCAATACCTCTGTATTGCGACAACAACGGGGCTATAGCTTTAGCGAAGGAACCCAGGTCCCATCAGAGATCCAGGCACATCTTGAGGCGGTATCACCTGATCAGGGAGATCGTAGATCGCCAGGAGAACGAGGTTCGGAGAGTCGCTTCAGAAGATAACACTGCAGATCCATTCACCAAGGCTCTGCCCCAGACTCAGTTCGAGCGGCTGATCGAGATGATAGGTCTTCGATACGCCAGTACATGGCCTTAGTGCAAGTGGGAGATTGTTAGTGTATATGCCCTAGAGGCCATTACTGTATCATACTAGTTTGTATATTACTTAATGGAAGCTTGGGATATTCACCTTGTATATACAATCTTGCTCAAAATAGTAGTATGCTACTTGGTTTGTTTCTACTTCAATGTGTACATGTGTTTATTTTTGTATATCGCCTATACACATTAGTGGAGCCCTTAGGATCTTTGCTTGATTACCAGCGATGTGATGGCCGTCACACTAGTGGGGCTGGGTAATCCATAAGCACATCCTTATGCAGGTCCCTGGTCGCAGGACTATCGAGACAGGGCATCGATACTCCGGAGTAGACCAGCTCATGCGCTTCTCATCCCAGTGTGGGAGACGGTCTGTCCCACAGCCGTCAGTACGTCGTACTTGAGATAGTATGCGGGTGCTCGTTAGGTTACGGGTACACTGGACAGGACTCGTCGGGAACTGACTAGTTGGTATTATGCCTATCGTCAGTTATCAGTTCCCAGGTGACATGAGTACAGCTTAGTCCGCTGACTTGACACTGTCACTTCGCCTCAAGTGTGTTCCCACTACACTTTGATTACTACCCTACCACGGCTCAAAGGAGCCGTGCAAACAGGTAGTAGTTGGGTGCAGTCCCGAAGCACTTGGAGGCAGTGACGGTTAGACAGGATTCGTCTCTCCCGGTATTGGGGGTTGACATCGCGCTGTGTCTAGGAGAGCCATTACACGAGTAGTCCCTGGCCAGGGCAAACGAGATATACTGGTAGGCTTCCAGTGTTATCTCAGGGTGTTTTGGGCTTCGCTCCGGCACGACTTGTACCGCTATTGGGGGACTGACGTTTACCGCCCCCTAGGCCCGCCATGCGATGTATCAGACGAACAGACCGGACTGTACGGACAATGTCACACTCAGGCTCAGTAGGAGTTCAGATGGGTTTCGCCTCGTCGGTCTTCTTGTCGGCATTACCTGGGGACCGTTACGCACAGCTAGTGCCGCTTGCGGTCTGTGGTTAAAGCCACTGCCAGTGTAGTGTCGAGTCTTTAGAGTCCCACACAGAAAGCTTTTCGCCTTTAGGCAAAAGAGTAGAGGTCGCATGGTATTGCGACAGGTCGCATGGTTTTGCGACAGGGTTCGGTCACATCCGTGCACTTGTGCACGTACAGTGTCCGGACAGTTTGCACTAGCGTGCTTTGGTTTAAGCCAGATCCTAGTGTACTTTTTGGGATTGGATTTATCCAGTATGCATTCGTGTTCCTCGGAACGCGTATGCGGGTGTGTATGCACAGTTGACAGGGAGGCAGAGGCAGCGGATTCTCATTAGGGTTGTTGACAGTTGACCGTTGACTATTTGACTTTTTGCTCAACCCTAATGAGAATATGATATGTGATTAACTATTATATTAATTAAGTATTATGGTGACATGGTTGTTGACTTTGTTGACTTGTTGACTTTTGTTGACTTGTTGACCGGTTGACTAGGCTTGACTAGTTGACCATCATGATAACCATAGCCATCATTTCATGGCAAAGACTTTTGCTTGCTTGCTCATTTGTGTAAAATGAGTGCATGAAATGATATGGTTATGGTTGCTTCAACCATCACATAAGACTTTTTTGGTATGATGAGTTATCATGACTTTGGATTATGAGAGGGTGAGAGACAAAAGACTTGCTCATTCTTTCTTGCTCATTCTCTCTCTTGTTCTTGAGCTCTCTTGTTTTGCTCTCACCCTCTTCCTCTTGCTCCCTCTCTTGACTCTATGGTTCTCTTGTCTCATGAGTTGAGAATCAAGAACCATAGATAAAATCCCATACAAATTCTTCTCTACTCACTCTAGTTCACAAGGTTTAGCAAACCGAGTGAACTAGTTTCTTCAAAGAACGAAGAAGGAGCCAAAGGTTGGAGCTTTCAGGTGGATCTATCTTCGGCGTACGGAGACGACGAGAAGAAGCCAATCCGGACCACCATCGGAGCTTGAAGACGAAGGAGTTCAAGACAAGCAAGGTATAACCCCCTAACCGAGTAGCTAGAAACTCGTAGTTAGGTTGTTAGATAGATGTTTAACTAAGATCCGGGTTATAGGTCCATGTTACCACCTCGATAAAAATCATTTTTTACCATATTCCGCATTCCCGAAAGTACCGGGAGAGGTAGCATGGACTTACACACAGTATTTACATTATATCTGCGACCGTGAATGTCATTTGATCGGTAAATCCTGTCTAACTGCTATAGCCCTTTTAGACGGATTTGCGAACGTGACATTCACGTTGATGTTTTGTGTTGTGCTGTGATGTTGCGGATTTGTCGTGGTGGATAGCCTGGTTGCAATGATAGTACAGTTTGATTGTATATGTACATTTGATATTGCGGGGCGAGCGTCCGACATGTGGACTGCTGTTACTTCCTGTTTTTATATTATTCTTTTAGGGCACGACCGGGCTGAGGTCGATGTACCCGTTGTATATATTTTACTTTCTGTACTAGGATTACCCCACGGAGGGGTGCACGGGTAGCCGGGTTCTAGAGGGCAACGGGCCCTCTGAAGGGTTCCTAGGCACACTAAGGAGGTCTCACAAGACATCAACCATGCCAATTTCAAATTTTACGGTGCCGAGAAACCCTAGACTAGATCATTAACTAGAATTTTAGGCGAATCATGAACAAGTAAACTACTTTACAATGAGTGAACGGAAATACAACCTTTGTAGATCCGGTTCTCTACCTCCATGGCTCCGCGATGAAGTCTCCTCGCTGTACAAATCGGATCCCGGGCTCTAGCGTCGGCTTCATCGGAGAAATGGACGGGCTAGGTCATCGACTACGATGCCGAAGATGATCTACGTCGAGGCATCACAAGATCAAGCTCCCACTTCACCAAGTCATGAAACTTGTGAAGAAAACACCCTATACTACTTGGCAAGAGGTAGAGGATGAAGAAATAGGAAGTGGGTTCACTTTAGAATTGGATTTCTCACTCATTTGCTCAAGTTGCCATTGATGGAGGCAAGCTTCTTCATCTTGAAGAAGAAGAAGATGATGATGATAGAATATTATGATAAGTTATTTTGCAAATAGAAAAATAAATGAATACTTATCATAATTCAACCATGGTCAAGTGTAGAGAATGAACTAGGGTTAAGTTAAAGGGTTAGGGTTTAGGAAAGAAACAAAATGGCTTTGACTTTCAACACTTCAAGAAGTTTCAAGAAAGAAACAAAATAAGTCACCACTTTATTTATCCTTCCAAAAAGAATAAGTAAATAAATAAATGAATAGATAAGAAAAACAAAACCCTAACCATTTAATAACCATGGTTTAATTCTTTACACAAACCCAAGTTAGCATGTATCATCAAACATGATACAAACTAGTGTACAAAAGTATATCACATATACAATGTGCACATCAAGTGAGAAAATCCATTTAAAATGAACCAATACTAGTTAATGCAAAGTAATATATCAAATATATAATTATACATTAAATCATTAAATTAACACTTGATTCAATGATCCGGTCATGTCTCACATAACCGACTAGTATCCAATGTATTGACTTATCGAATCAATGCTTGAATCGATAACTAGGTTATATCGCATACAACCAATCGATACATTCATCCCGAGAATAGAATACGGTATCACATACACGCATTATTCTCGGTCCCGCACATATCTCATATGCGCTCCTATTTCGTTTCGCTTGAGCCAGGAAACCTCTGTGTAGGACTCTAAAGACTCGTCAATACGCCGGCAGCAGATGATGATCATATCAAACACCCACAAGCCGCAAGCGGTCTGCTAAACGTAACGGCCACCCGGGTATTGAGTGATCAGAAGATCGACGAGCAAGCCCGCTCACACTCCAGTGAATCCAACCAGTAACACTTACCGTACAGTCCGGTCTGATCGTCTGATATGTCGCATATCTTGCCTAGGGGTGGTAAACGTCAGACCCCGATAGCTCGATAAGTCGTGTCGATATGAGGTTTATAACAGTTCGAGAAACTACCGGTAACACTTACCAGTATATCTCAGCAACCCTGGCCAGGGATTTCCGGTTATAGCCAATCGAACACAGTGCAACATCAACTCCCTATACCGGGAGAGACGAATCCCCTCCTATCGCTCATTGCCTCCATGTGATTCGGGACTGTACCCAAAAGCCACCGTTTTGCACGCCCTCTTGGACGTGGTAAGGTGGAAATCAAAGCACAGTGGGAATCACACAAGACTCTATGACGATCTCGGGTCTACAGATTAACCTGTACCAGTGTCACCAGAGAACTGCCATCTGACGTAAGGTATAATACCATCTGGGAGTTCTCGGCGAGTCCGTCCAGTGTACCCAGTCTCTACTGAGCACCCATATATCCTCTCTGATGTCAAACACCAATGGATATGGGATCATCCATCGCCCATCTGTATGGGTCGAGAAGGTATACGCTAGTCTACTCTGGTATATCGATGCCCCGTCTCGATACACCCACGACTAGGGACCTTGAAGGATGTACTTATAGACTACCATATCCCCACTAGTATGATCCGCATCATAGTCCAGGTAGTCAAGTACACATCCTAAGGGCTTTACCAACATGTAATAGAGAGACAATCAGTATACACATTAAAGTAAAGAGTAACCAGATAGCATACTATCATGTCGAGCAAGAAAGTCCTCCCTATATATGTCCCAGCATCCACTACAATATACATCCTATGTAAAGTAATGGCCTCTAGGGCATACATATAACTAACAATCTCCCACTTGCACTAGGGCCATCTGTAGCAGTGGTTGTAGTATCTCATACTCAACCATCCCAAGAAAGTCTCTCTCTGGGAATAGGCCTTCGTGAGTAGATCCGCCGTGTTGTCCTCTGAGTCTACTCTCCTAACCTCGATCACCTTGGAGATCAACCATCTCCATGATCAGGTGATACTGCCTTAGAATATGTCTGGATCACTGACGGGACGAGCGTTCCTTGGCATAAGACACAACTCCATTGTCACACAATGGGAGGAACGAAGTTCATCTCATGAACTAATATAGACCCAGACTGCCTCTTTGGTAGCATCTTAAGTAGCGATGTATCCAGCCTTTATCGTCTAGTATGTCACGGTATCTAGCTTGGAACTCTTCCAACATACCGTCCCTTTATTGAGGGTAAAGACAATGCCTGCGACTGACATTCAGTCATCTTTATCACCCTGGAACCTTTCCAGTGATTCTCCCCAGGATCGATTGATACCATCTCACCACAACTAGTTAGTATCCTAATATCCAGTTAGATCTATCTCATAGATCCAAAACCCAGGATTTAGTGTTAGTTGTATGTATGCCCTAGAGGCCAGTATTGTACAGATGTTGTATATTATATTGGATGCTTGGACATATATAGAGATGACTTTCTTGCTCGATATGATAGTATGCTATCTGGTTACTCTTTATCTTAACATGTACACTAGTCTCTTTATACTGTCTTATGGTTACATATTGGTAAAGCCCTTAGGATGTGTACTTGACTACCTGGACTATGATGCAGATCATACTAGTGGGGACATGGTAGTCCATAAGTACATCCTTCATGGTCCCTAGTCGTGGGTGTATCGAGACGGGGCATCGATATACCAGAGTAGACTAGCGTATATGCTTCTCGACCTATGTGATGGGCGATGGATGATCCCATATCCATTGGTGTTTGACATCATAGATGGTATACGGGTGCTCAGTGGAGACTGGGTACACTGGACGGACTCGCCGAGAACTCCCAGATGGTATTATACCTCACGTCAGATGGCAGTTCTCAGGTGACACTTGTACAGGTTAGTCTGTAGACCCGAGATCGTCATAGAGTCTTGTGTGATTTCCACTGTGCTTTGATCTCCACCTTACCACGTCCATGAGGGCGTGCAAAACGGTGGTCTTTGGGTACAGTCCCGAGTCACATGGAGGCAATGAGCGATAGGAGGGGTTTCGTCTCTCCCGGTATTGGGGGTTGATGTTGCGCTGTGCTCGATTGGCCGTAACAGGGAAGTCCCTTGCCAGGGCTGATCAGAGATTTGCTGGTAAGTGTTACAAGTAGTTTCTCGACCCGTTATGAGCCTCACATCGGCACGACTTATCGGGTTATTGGGGTCTGACGTTTACCACCCCTAGACTTGATATGCGACATATCAGACGAAGAGACCGGACTGTATGGTAAGTGTTACTGGTCGGATTCGCAGGAGTGTGAGCGGGCTAGCTCGTCGATCTTCTGATCGCTCAATACCCGGGTGGCCGTTACGTTTAGCAGACCGCTTGCGGCTTGTGGGTGCTTGATATGATCATCATCTGCTACCGGCGTATTGACGAGTCTTTAGAGTCCTACACAGAGGTTTCCTAGCTCAAGCGAAACGAAATAGGAGCGCATATGAGATATGTGCAGGACCGAGAATAATGCGTGTATGTGATACCGCATTTCATTTTCGCGATAAATGTTTCGATTGGTTATATTCGATATGACCTAGTTATCGAATCATTGATTCGATAAATCGATACATTGAATACTAGTCGGTTATGTGCGACATGACCGGATCATTGAATCAAATGTTGATTTAATGATTTAATGTATAATTATATATTTGATATATTACTTTGCATTAACTAGTATTGGTTCACTTTAAACGGATTTTTCTCACTTGATTTACACATTGTATATGTGATATACTTTTGTGCACATATAAGTATCATGTTTGATGATACTTGATCATATGGTTAAGTGTATGGAATCAACCATGGTTATTTGGAGAGTTAGGGTTAAGCTAGTGGACAAGAATGGTTGCATAAAGTCAAGGCATCATGAAGTTTCAACATAAAATAAGAAATGCCACCATTCTTGAACCCATCTCCTATTTCTTCACCCTCTACCTCCCGTTACGTTTAGCAGACCGCTTGCGGCTTGTGGGTGCTTGATATGATCATCATCTGCTACCGGCGTATTGACGAGTCTTTAGAGTCCTACACAGAGGTTTCCTAGCTCAAGCGAAACGAAATAGGAGCGCATATGAGATATGTGCAGGACCGAGAATAATGCATGTATGTGATACCGCATTTCATTCTCGCGATAAATGTTTCGATTGGTTATATTCGATATGACCTAGTTATCGAATCATTGATTCGATAAATCGATACATTGAATACTAGTCGGTTATGTGCGACATGACCGGATCATTGAATCAAATGTTGATTTAATGATTTAATGTATAATTATATATTTGATATATTACTTTGCATTAACTAGTATTGGTTCACTTTAAACGGATTTTTCTCACTTGATTTACACATTGTATATGTGATATACTTTTGTGCATATATAAGTATCATGTTTGATGATACTTGATCATATGGTTAAGTGTATGGAATTAAACCATAGTTAACTTGAGATTAGGGTTTTAATTATGCATTTATTCATTTAATTGTTTATTCATTTATTTGGATAAAGCTTAAGTGGAGAATGGTGGCATTTCTTGTTTTATGTTGAAGCTTCATGAAGCCTTGACTTTATGCAACCATTCTTGTCCACTAGCTTAACCCTAACTCTCCAAATAACCATGGTTGATTCTCTACACTTAACCTTAGTTGGAATTATGATAAGTATAGATTTTTCTTTTCATTTTAAATAACTTATCATAATTCTAGCTCTTCTTCTTCTTCATCTTCAAAAGAAAAACTTAGATGCCATCAATGGCAACTTGAGTTCTAGTGAGAGAATTCCAAATCTAAAGTGAACCCATCTCCTATTTCTTCACCCTCTACCTCTTGCCAAGTTGTTATGGGTGTTCTCTTCACAAGTTTCACAACTTTGTGAAGTCGGAGCTTGAACTAGTGCAACCTCGACGTAGATCGTCTTTGACACGAAGCCGACGAACTATTCCGCTCACTTCTCCGATGAAGCCGTCGCGAGAGTCCGAGGTTCGTGATGGACAGCGAGGGCATGACCACGTGGAGCTAAGGAGGTGGAAATCCGGATCTACAAAGGTTGTAGCTTCCGACCTTTAGTTAATTTGTTAACTAGCTTTTCTTTTCTCCTAGAATTCTAGCAACGATCCGTAGTCTAGGGTTTCTCGGCACCATTTTTTTTGAAATTGGCATGTCCGATGCCTTATGAGACCTCTTTAGGGTGCCTAGGAACCTTTCACTGGTATCAGAGCCTAGCTAGAGCCTTAGGCGAAGTCCCGACGACGTTTGAAGTCAGAACGAACCCGAAACCATAATTCCAAGGTGCTCTCTGGAAAATTTCAGAAATTTTGGATTTTTGTCAATTAAAAATATTCAGAAAATCATGCAGGGTCTTATATGAAATACTGTGAAATTAGAGGGCCTGATTCAACTTTTCCACCGCGGAACCGCGGCACGAGCTATGCATGCGCGGCGGTTCCGCGGCCGTACTGTCCCATTGTCAGGTGATTTTTTCACAGTAATTCATGTATTCAGATATTATATTTTCTGGGTATTTTTGTTGTGACACTGCAGAAGAGTATTTTGGGGTTGCTTTGGGGATTCAATTATTCGTTCGGGTTATCAAATTTCGTCTTTGTGTATTTCCGGATAATTTTTAGAATATGTTAAAAAGTTCGACCGGATATAAATACCCAATTTTTCCCCTGTCGGGAAATTTCCAAGTGTTGGATTTTTCCGTAGTTTAACGACGTTCTAAGTAGTGCAAGTAACGCGATGGACCCTCTAGAAGACAACAAACCTTAACTCGATTATGTGACCGTCTTGAACTGCCCTTTGAACCTTCGGGTTTGGGGCAGTACGGCGTGCCACATGTGAGGCGTTGGCTTGACCCTTCTACGGCTGAACCGTCGGTACTGAGGCATGAACTGAATGTTGTTAGACTTATTTCATGAGTTGGACTGTATCGGGAAAACTTGGGTATTCGACTGTTCGATCGGAAAGTTTAACATTTTCTGCTTATCTGGAATATGATACAATAATTGGAATTCACAAACAGTTATGAGATAACTGAATGAATGTTATAAATTTAGCAGTTTAGTCCCATATGATATTGAAAAGAGTTTTCGATAATGAGACTAAAATGCGGGATTTATATCTGTTAGGCATGTGATGTCTAAAGAAGTTGCGGATTCCAATTGTTGTAGTTTTACACTTTCTTTTCTGTGACCGTAAGTGTAGTATGTTCATATCGCCGGTTTCGTTGCTATACGTCAACGACAATTGGGGTATGCATACTTACTTACGTTGATGACATGTGATGTTATGTGTTGCTGGATATGTTATATTGGATCGTCGTATTCGAATAGCCGGGGGTTTTTATGTGAGATGAGTGTTTTTCATTTTCATTCATGTAAAAACTTGTATGTAATATTCTTTTATTTGGGGCACTTCCAGGTAGCGGAAGATGTCACCTTTTGTATATTATTTACTTTTCCGCATTAGGATAGACCCAAGGAGGGGAGCACAAGTAACCGGGTTCTGGGGTCCAGTGGGAGACCAACTCGAGGAGTCGAGTCCGGGTCTCCTAACCCTAGAATTGGAAGGGTTGCTTGCCGCTCTCGTAGGGGTCTAGGGGTGTGGGATTGGCTATTCGTTACGACCGTGGAATCCGTGTTTTATACTGGCTCGTATTGAAAACACGGACGTCCTAGTATATCCAATATTTCATATGATTATTCTGCTGCGATATCTGTGATGCGATTCTGTGATGGATTTAGTATATGATATATATGATATATTATATAGACGTTACTTATATTTTACACCCGCGCTAGCCCTGCCCTGCTCTGTCGTTAGTTACCTAACCTAACGGTGCACGAGGGGACATCGAGGCGAATGCGGATGGCATAAGTGTACGTCATATCTATCTGTGATGTTTAGGTATTTAAATGATGGGACTTCATTAATGTGATTAATGAAAGGAAAGAAACCTAAGATGTTGTAGAATCAGATTTTAAATAAAACAGGTAGCTACAGTTCTTGCTTTGCATAGCGGTATGTATGATATACCCTGCACCTTATTCGTTGAGGAAAGGACCGAGATCCCTTCACCGGGAGTGACTCCTTTAGCAATAACTGGCAGATGCTACACACTCGGTTTGGTTTTGATTGCTTTTAAGAGTTTTTGCTTTGCACAGCGATATATATGATATATCCCGCACCTCATTCGACGAGGAAAGGACCGAGATCCCTTCACCGGGAGTGACTCCTTTAGCAAAACTGGAAAAGCCACAAAATCACTCCATTTCAAAACTTCATTTGATTCTACAACGATATCAAGTTCATTACGCTCATGGTTTTATGAAAACCTGCGTAGCCCTCCGTCATTTCAGATAAGTATTAGTTAGTATTCGTGCTACGGTAGTTTGGCATTCGTCAAGGCGTAGTGTACGGTAGCTAACTAGTATTTATCTGCTTATGAATATGATGCAGATTGGATTAGGGTATTCGTACGACGTTGTTTGGCATTCGTCAAGGGTCGTGCGGGTGGGTTTAATTCAATCAAGAAATGTACGGGTTGAACTTGACTAGTGGACTATGGGTTGTTTGGCATTCGTCAAGGTCATAGAACACTAGGGGTAAAATATTATCGGGAATTTCAAGTGTTGAAATTTGCAATGAGATTGCATACCTTCTATGAGATAGTTGGATCCCGATACCCACTGCGAGTAAGAGTTACTCCTGGGAGAGTTTTACACATTGCAATTAGCTGATCAAGTAGGTGTCTAGAAAGGTGTCAACGGGGTTACGCCTCTGCGAAAACGAGGTTTACATTAATTAGGTTCGTGCGAAAGCACGGGGGACCTCCCTCAAAGTACCGACACTGGCCTGGCTGAAAGATTGGCGAACTTGTAGTGTGTAATTAATCCCGGCTAGTCTTTCCTTTTGGGGTTTGGAGGAAGATTTGATAAAAAGCAGTGGGAGCCATCCTGATTAGATAAGATAATAACCAATCTGATCTTGCACGAGCATACGCTAAAGTGTTTTCTTCTCTCTCTCTCCAGGTAGCGACCAGTTCATGCCTTAATCAAGATAATAATATGGATGTATTGACCGAACCCGCATGTTATACTGTGCAGGGGAACGTTGGACCCGTTCTATCTTATAAGTGTTATAAGAATGAACAGGAAACATGAGAATATCTGGATTCTCACACCGCCCAAACGGAGAACATGCATGTTGATGCATCATCTTCGGGTGTGTTTGTCATTGAGAACTGTTTCTCAGTTCACCCTACGTCCTGGGTATTAGATACCGGATCAGGATCCCACATATGTAAGATGTTACATGGGCTGCGAAAAGGTAGAGAACTGGGAAAAGGTGATCATTCCGGTCAAGTAGGGAACGGTGCAAATGTTGCAGCCAAAGCAGTTGGCGAATATCACCTTGTATTACCAAGTGGTGATATAATAATTCTGAATGAGTGCTATTATATACCAAACATGATGTGCAACATTATATCTGTTTCTTTATTGAGTAAAGAAGGATATAATTTTGTAGTAAAGGAAAATGTTATGAACATATTCCTAGATCAAAAGTTGATTGCATCAGGCTCGCTACATAATGGCATATTCATTCTAAATCAAAATGCAGTCCTCAATATACAAAACACACACAAGAGGAAGAGTTCAGAAATGAACGAATCCTTCTTGTGGCATTGTAGACTTGGTCATATCAATGCGACACGACTGGCTAAGTTACATAAGGATGGTTATTTGAATCCGTTCGAATTATCATCTTATGATACTTGCCATTCATGTCTCAAAGGAAAAATGACCAAAGCTCCGTTTAGTGGACACGGAGAAAGAGTTACTGAACTCTTAGGACTAGTACATACTGATGTATGCGGTCCCATGTCTACCCTTGCCAGGAACGGTTCTTCCTACTTCATTACTTTCACTGACGATCTCTCTAGATACGGGCATGTGTTCCTATTAAAACACAAGTCTGAAGCTTTTGAGAAATTCAGAGAATATAAGCACGAAGTAGAGAACCAAACGGGCAAAAGTATTAAGATCCTTCGATCTGATCGAGGAGGAGAATACTTGAGCAATGAGTTCCAAGATTATCTAAAAGAGAATGGGATTCTCTCTCAACTTACTCCACCTTATACACCACAGCACAACGGTGTATCGGAACGAAGGAATCGCACCCTATTAGATATGGTGCGTTCAATGATGAGTACAGCTGAGTTACCTATTTCCTTCTGGGGGTATGCGCTTGAAACAGCCATACACCTATTGAATATGGTTCCTACCAAATCAGTGCCTACCACTCCATATGAGATATGGAAAGGGAAGAGACCATCTCTTAAGTATGTTAAGATATGGGGTTGTCCAGCCTATGTCAAAAGACAAAATCCGGACAAACTCGAGGCAAGATCTGTCTTATGTAAGTTTGTAGGATATCCCAAAAATTCACAGGGGTATATCTTCTACCATCCCGAGGAACAAAAAGTGTTTGTTTCTCGGCATGCCACATTCTTAGAAAAAGGTTTTCTTATGAAACAGATAGGTGGCATTGAGGTAGAACTGGAAGAGGTTCCAGCGACACAAACTATAACAAAGGACTTGGTAGAACCAGAGGATTCAGTAGTACCCGACGAACCTCAGCCTCTCCGCTGATCTAGTAGGGTTTCTCATCCACCAGAGAGATACTACGGTTTTCTCATTGACGGTGGAAGCGAGGATTGCATCATGGAGGATGATGACCCAACTAGCTTCGAGCAGGCCATCACGAGTGGTGACTCAGTGAAATGGCTGGATGCTATGCGGTCCGAGATGGAATCCATGTACACCAACAAAGTATGGACTTTGGACGTTGCTCCTGAAGGGGTAAAACCCATTGGGAGCAAGTGGATCTTTAAGAAGAAACTTGGTGTAGATGGGAAAGTGGAGACTTTCAAAGCTAGACTTGTAGCAAAGGGTTTTCGTCAAAGACCAGGTGTGGACTATGACGAGACTTTTTCTCCAGTGGCTATGCTTAAATCCATCCGGATCATGCTTGCCATCGCTGCATATCATGATTACGAAATCTGGCAAATGGATGTTAAGACCGCCTTTCTAAACGGTGATTTAGAAGAGTGCGTGTACATGACTCAGCCAGAGGGCTTCGTAGACAGTGGGAGCAGCGGGAAGGTGTGCAAGCTGCTTAAATCCATTTATGGATTAAAGCAAGCGTCGCAGAGTTGGAACATCTGCTTTGCCGTCGTTATCAAAGAGTTTGATTTCGTCAAAAATCCAGATGAACCTTGTATCTACAAGAAGGTGGCAGAGAGTAAGGTTGTCTTCCTCGTATTGTACGTGGATGACATACTCTTGATAGGAAATGATATTCCTATGCTGCAATCGGTCAAGCTCTTATTATCACAAAGATTCTCAACGAAAGATCTTGGTGATGCCTCCTGCATATTGGGAATCAGGATCTATAGAGATAGATCCAAACGGATTTTGGGATTGTCCCAATCCAGGTACATTGACACCATACTAAAGAGGTTTAGTATGGAAGAGTCCAAGCGTGGGAACTTACCCACGATCTCTGGAGTCACTCTCTCCAAAGAGATGTCTCCCAAGACTGATTTGGAGAGAGCTCGCATGCAAGGGATACCCTATGCTTCGGCAGTAGGCTCTATCATGTATGCGATGCTATGTACTAGACCCGATGTAGCATACTCACTAAGTGTAGTGAGCAGGTATCAAGCTGATCCTGGAGAGAGTCACTGGACAGCTGTGAAGAGCATTCTCAAGTACTTGCGAAGGACTAGAGATATGTTCTTGGTGTATGGTAACGGAGAACTCCAAGTGGAGTCCATTACCGATTCGAGCTTCCAGAGTGATAAGGACGACTCTAAGTCGCAGTCGGGCTTTGTCTTTACCCTTTACGGAGGGGCGGTTAGCTGGAAGAGTTCCAAGCAGGAAACCGTGGCAGACTCGACGATGGAGGCTGAATACATCGCTGCCAACGATGCTGCCAAAGAGGCTGTCTGGATCAAGAAGTTCATTACAGAACTTGGAGTGGTTCCATCCATTGAGCATCCAATACCTTTGTATTGCGATAACAATGGAGAGGTGGCTTTGGCCAAGGAACCCAGGTCCCATCAGCGGTCCAGGCATATTCTGAGGCAGTATCACCTGATCCGGGAGATAGTTGATCGCCGGGAGATCGAGGTCAGGAGAGTTGACACGAAGAACAACACGGCGGATCCACTCACGAAGGCCATTCCCCAGATACAGTTTGAGAGACTCTTCGGGATGCTCGGTATGCGATACTACAGCAGCTGGCCCTAGTGCAAGTGGGAGATTGTTAGTTGTATGTATGCCCTAGAGGCCAGTATTGTACAGATGTTGTATATTATATTGGATGCTTGGACATATATAGAGATGACTTTCTTGCTCGATATGATAGTATGCTATCTGGTTACTCTTTATCTTAACATGTACACTAGTCTCTTTATACTGTCTTATGGTTACATGTTGGTAAAGCCCTTAGGATGTGTACTTGACTACCTGGACTATGATGCAGATCATACTAGTGGGGACATGGTAGTCCATAAGTACATCCTTCATGGTCCCTAGTCGTGGGTGTATCGAGACGGGGCATCGATATACCAGAGTAGACTAGCGTATATGCTTCTCGACCTATGTGATGGGCGATGGATGATCCCATATCCATTGGTGTTTGACATCAGAGATGGTATACGGGTGCTCAGTGGAGACTGGGTACACTGGACGGACTCGCCGAGAACTCCCAGATGGTATTATACCTCACGTCAGATGGCAGTTCTCAGGTGACACTTGTACTGGTTAGTCTGTAGACCCGAGATCGTCATAGAGTCTTGTGTGATTCCCACTGTGCTTTGATCTCCACCTTACCACGTCCATGAGGGCATGCAAAACGGTGGTCTTTGGGTACAGTCCCGAGTCACATGGAGGCAATGAGCGATAGGAGGGGTTTCGTCTCTCCCGGTATTGGGGGTTGATGTTGCGCTGTGCTCGATTGGCCGTAACAGGGAAGTCCCTGGCCAGGGCTGATCAGAGATTTGCTGGTAAGTGTTACCAGTAGTTTCTCGACCCGTTATGAGCCTCACATCGGCACGACTTATCGGGTTATTGGGGTCTGACGTTTACCACCCCTAGACTTGATATGCGACATATCAGACGAAGAGACCGGACTGTATGGTAAGTGTTACTGGTCGGATTCGCAGGAGTGTGAGCGGGCTAGCTCGTCGATCTTCTGATCGCTCAATACCCGGGTGGCCGTTACGTTTAGCAGACCGCTTGCGGCTTGTGGGTGCTTGATATGATCATCATCTGCTACCGGCGTATTGACGAGTCTTTAGAGTCCTACACAGAGGTTTCCTAGCTCAAGCGAAACGAAATAGGAGCGCATATGAGATATGTGCAGGACCGAGAATAATGCGTGTATGTGATACCGCATTTCATTCTCGCGATAAATGTTTCGATTGGTTATATTCGATATGACCTAGTTATCGAATTATTGATTCGATAAATCGATACATTGAATACTAGTCGGTTATGTGCGACATGACCGGATCATTGAATCAAATGTTGATTTAATGATTTAATGTATAATTATATATTTGATATATTACTTTGCATTAACTAGTATTGGTTCACTTTAAACGGATTTTTCTCACTTGATTTACACATTGTATATGTGATATACTTTTGTGCACATATAAGTATCATGTTTGATGATACTTGATCATATGGTTAAGTGTATGGAATTAAACCATTGTTAACTTGAGATTAGGGTTTTAATTATGCATTTATTCATTTAATTGTTTATTCATTTATTTGGATAAAGCTTAAGTGGAGAATGGTGGCATTTCTTGTTTTATGTTGAAGCTTCATGAAGCCTTGACTTTATGCAACCATTCTTGTCCACTAGCTTAACCCTAACTCTCCAAATAACCATGGTTGATTCTCTACACTTAACCTTAGTTAGAATTATGATAAGTATAGATTTTTCTTTTCATTTTAAATAACTTATCATAATTCTAGCTCTTCTTCTTCTTCATCTTCAAAAGAAAAACTTAGATGCCATCAATGGCAACTTGAGTTCTAGTGAGAGAATTCCAAATCTAAAGTGAACCCATCTCCTATTTCTTCACCTTCTACCTCTTGCCAAGTTGTTATGGGTGTTCTCTTCACAAGTTTCACAACTTTGTGAAGTCGGAGCTTGAACTAGTGCAACCTCGACGTAGATCGTCTTTGACACGAAGCCGACGAACTATTCCGCTCACTTCTCCGATGAAGCCGTCGCGAGAGTCCGAGGTTCGTGATGGACAGCGAGGGCATGACCACGTGGAGCTAAGGAGGTGGAAATCCGGATCTACAAAGGTTGTAGCTTCCGACCTTTAGTTAATTTGTTAACTAGCTTTTCTTTTCTCCTAGAATTCTAGCAACGATCCGTAGTCTAGGGTTTCTCGGCACCATTTTTTTTGAAATTGGCATGTCCGATGCCTAATGAGACCTCTTTAGGGTGCCTAGGAACCTTTTATTTAGGAGGTATCACTTTGTTCCTATATGGAGAATCATTGTGATAAGCGGAGATTGACCGAGCGTAGCATAGGAAACTCCTTCCCTATCAAGAGTATGTCATCCACGTAATCTACGAGGATCACCACCATACTCCCTACTACCTTTTTGTATATACAAGGTTCATCTACCATTTTGATGATGTCAAACTGTTTGAATAACTCATCAAAACAGATGTTCCAACTCCGTGATGCCTGCTTCATCACATAAAACATCTTGCACACGTTTCGGCTGCTCCCACTGTTTACGAAGCCCTCTGGCTGTGTACTTATAGACGCTCTCTTCCAAAATATCATTTTAGAAGAGCTGTCATGACACCCAACCACCAGATATCGTAGTCATGGTATGTAGCTGTGGCAAGTAGGATCTGGATGGACTTTAGCATATCTACTTTGAAAAAGGTTTCATCATAATCCACGCCTGGTAAATGATGCAAACTTTTAACAAGTCTAGCTTTGAAAGTCTCAACTTTTCCATCTACACCAAGTAATCTTCTCAAGATATACTTGCTCCTGATGGGGATTTAACCCTTCAGATATAGCAGCCAAAGTCCATATTTTGCTGGTGTATAAGGATTCCATCTCAGATCGCTAAGCATCCAGCCATTCTTACAGAGTCTCACTCCTGATGGCCAGCTCGAAACTAGTTGGGTCATCATCTCATGATGCATTCCTCGCTCCCACTGTCATAGAGAAACCAAAGTATCTCTCAGGTGGGTGAGAAACCCTACTAGATCGGCGGAGAGGCTGAGGTTCGTTGGAAACTATTGAATCCTTTGGTTCTATCAAATCATCAGCTGCAGTTTGTATAGCTGGAACCTTTCCAGTTCTACAAAACTGACCTTGCCTTGAGCTTGTCCGGATTATGCTTTTAGACATAGCCCGGACAACCCCAAATCTTAACCAACTTAAGATATGGGCTCTTCCCTTTCCATATCATATATGAAGTAGTAGGCAACTGATTTGATCGGAACCCTATTCAATAGGTATGTAACTTCATAAGCGCATAACTCCCAAAAGGAAATAGGTAACTCAGTAGTACTCATCATAGAGCACACCTTATCATATAGGGTGTGATTGCTCCGTCCCGATATACCATCGTGCTATGGTGTATACGGAGGAGTAATTCTGAGAGAGAATCTCATTCTTAGAATAGTCCAGGAGTTCCGTGCTCAAGTATTCTCCTCCTTGATCACATCAAAGGACATATACTTATACCCGTATTTGGTTCTCTACTTCTAAATCATATTCTGTGAATATCTCAAAAGGTTCGGACTTGTGTTTCAACAGGAACATATGTCTGAATCTTGAGAGATCATCAGAGAATGTATTGAAGTACAAAGAACCAGTCTTGGCATGTGTAGACAGGGGACCTTACATACATCAACATGTATCATCCCAAGAGTTCAGTAACTCTTTCTCTGCTTCCAATAAACAGAGCTGTGGTCATCTTATCTTTGTGACATGACTGGCGAGTTTCATAAGATGTAAATTCAAACTAATTTAAATATGCATCTTTATGTAACTCCAGCTAGTCGGGTCGCATTGATATGACCTAGTCTACAATACCTCAAGAAGGATTCGTTCATTTCTGAACTCTTCCTCTTGTGTGTGTTCCGAATACTAAGAACTGTGGATTGATTTAGAACGTCAATGCTTTTAGATAACATGCCTGAACCGATCAACTTTTGATATAGGAAATGTTCAAAACATTATCCAACAATACAAAATTTTATCATTTCTTTACTAATAAAGAGACTGATATGATTTTGTATATCAGGTTCGGTATCTAATAACATTCGTTCAGAATCAATGTATTGAAAATACAGGGTGACAGTGACCGACAGACATGGCTGCAACACTTGCCCCGTTTTCTGCCTCATAAAACTTATCACCCGTTCTCAGTTCTTTACCTATCTGTAGCCCATGTAACAGATTACATATCTGGGATCCTGTTCTGGTATCAGATACCCAGGACGTAAAGAATACTGAGAAACAGTTCTGTATAATGAACACACCCGAAGATGATGCATCAGCATGCACTCTCTTCGTTTGGGCGGCACGGGAATTCTGGTATTCCCCTATTTCCTGCTCTGTCTTATAACAATTATAAGTTGGAGCGGGACCAACGTTCCCCAGCTCAGTATAACAAGTGGGTTCGGTCAATTATCCGTATTATTATCTTGATTAAGGTGTGATATGGTCGCTACCAGGAGAGAGAGAGAAGAAAACACTCAGCGTATGCTCTTGCAAGAATAGATTGGTTATTATTTTATCTAATCAAAATGGCTCCCACTGCTTTTTATCAAATCTTCCTTCAAACCCTAAAAGGAAAGACTAGCCGGGATTAATTACACGCTACAAGTTCTCCAATCTTTCAGCCAGGCCAGTGTCGGTACTTTGAGGGAGGTCCCCCGTGCTTTCGCACGAACCTAATTAATGTAAACCTTGTTTTCCTAGAGGCGTAACCTCGTTAACACCTTTCTAGACACCTACTTGATCGGCTAATTGTAATGTGTAAAACTCTTCCAGAAGTAACTCTTACTCGCAGCGGGTATCGGGATCCAACTATCTCATAGAAGGTATGCAATCTCATTGCAAATTTCAACACATGAAATTCCCGATAATATTTTGCCCCGAACGATCTATGACCTTGACAAGGTCAACAAACCATAGACCGCAAGTCAAGTTCAACCCGTCATTTCTTGATTGAATCAAACCCACCCGCACGACCCTTGACAAGGTCAATAAGGCCGCACGACTACCCTAACCCAATCTGCATCATATGCATAAGCAGATAAATACTGGTTAGCTACCACACACTGCGTCTTGACAAGGTCAACAAACGCAGTACGAATACTAAACATGACTTATCTGAAATGACGGAGGGCTACGACAGGTTTTTCAGAAAACCTATTGCGTAATGAACTTGATATCGTTGTAGGATCGAATGAATTTTAAAATGGAGTGTTTTTGAGGCTTTTCTAGTTTTGCTAAAGGAGTCACTCCCGGTGAAGGGATCGTCGGTCCTTTCCTCGTCGAATGAGGTGCGGGATATATCGTATATATCACTGTGCAAAGACAAAACTCTTAAAAGCAACCAAAAGACAAACCGAGTGTGTAGCATCTGCCAGTTATTGCTAAAGGAGTCACTCCCGGTGAAGGGATCTCGGTCCTTTCCTCATCGAATAAGGTGCAGGATGTTCTTCAAGGAACACCACGATGCAAAGCAAGAACTGTAGCTACCTGTTTTATTTTGAAATTCGATTCCACAACATCTTAGGTTTCTTTTATTTCATTAATCACATTAATGAAGTCCCATCATTTAAGTACATAAACATCACAGATAAATACGACGTACCCTTATGCCATCCACATTCGCCTCGATGTCCCCTCGTGCACCGTTAGGTTAGGTAACTAACGGCAGAGCGGGGCAGGGCTAGCGCGGGTGTAAAACATAAGTAACGTCTATATAATATATCATATATACTATATACTGTATCTATCACAGAACATCACATGATCACATCACAGATATCGCAGCAGAAGAAACATATATGAAATATTGGATATACTAGGACGTCCGTGTTTTTAATACGAGCCAGTATAAAACACGGATTCCACGGTTGCGATGAATAGCCAAACCTACACCCCTAGACCCCTACGAGAGCGGCAAGCAACCTTACCAATTCTAGAGTTAGGAGACCCGGACTCGACTCCTCGAGTTGGTCTCCCACTGGACTCCAGAACCCGGTTACTTGTGCTCCCCTCCTTGGGTCTATCCTAGTGCGGAAAAGTAAATAATATACAACAACGGTGACATCTTCCGCAACCTGGAAGTGCCCCAATAAAAAAATATTACATACAAGTTTTTTACATGAATGAAAATGAAAAACACTCATCTCACATAAAAACCCCCCGGCTATTCAAACACGACGATCCAATATAACATATCCAGTAACACATAACATCACATGTCATCAACGTAAGTAAACACGCGTATCCCAATTGTCGTTGACATATAGCAACGAAACCGGCGATATCGCATATTACACTTACGGTCACAGAAAAGAAAGTGTAAAAACAACAGTTGGAATCTGCAACCTCCTTAGACATCACATGCCTAATCAAATGAATTACTTAGACATCACATGCCTAACAATTATAAACCCCGCATTTTAGTCTCAAAATCGAAAACACTTTTCAATTTCAAGTCGGGCAATTCAACAAGATTCCCGGCATCCTGATCGAATGCTCGTCGCAAACTTTAGTAGGCGGCTGCACCCCCGATACCGTCGACGAAGTGCACCAAGGCAGAACACCGCTACCGCAAGCACCCGAACAGATGCTTTCGGCAACGGGGTTCTCCTACAGTCACTTGGTCGGGGCTATGGGGTGTAGCTGTCTATTAAGTTTACCCGGCGAGTATCCGCGTACGCTACGTGATTGCGACGGACTTTTGATCGCATCAAATTCCGTGGCAACCGATCAAGTGAGACTAAACTGCTGTGTTTATATCATTCAAATCAGTTATCGCATAACTGCTTGTGGATTCCAAGTATTGTATCCCATTCTAGATAAATAGAAAATGTTAAACTTTCCGATGGAACATTCGAACACCCAAGTTTTCCCGTTACAGCTCAACACATGAAATAAGTCTAAAAACATTCAGTTCGTGCCTCAGTACCAACGGTCCAGCCGTAGAAGGGTCAAGCCAACGCCTCACATGTGGCACACCGTACTGCCCCAAACCCTAAGGTTCAAAGGGCAGTTCAAGACGGTCACATAATCGAGTTAAGGTTTGTTGTCTTCTAGAGGGACCATCGCATTACTTGCACTACTTAGTGTTGGTGAGTGCTGCATGCTCCCACAACTCTTGTGGCGCGGCGGAAGCGATGAACGAAAATTTTCTTTGCATGCAACATGCACTTAACCGAAGATCTTGTCTAAACCACAACTAGTAAATCCTAACTAGAGATCTTATCTACTATGTTAGGGATTATACCTTGATGATACGGCTTCGGGTCTTCTCTTGGATGCAACTCCTTTGCTCCTTTCTCTTCTTTTGGTGAATTCCTTGGCTCGTTAAGATGTTGCCGACGTTTTCGATCTCCGGCCACCGAAGACCTAGATGATCCACCCGAGAGTTTTCGTGCAAGCTAGAAACTCTTCCCAAGAGTTTAACCGAGAGACCAAATTTGCTAGAAGAGGTCACTAGGATGATGTAGAGATAATTGTATTGGATTAACTTGAAATCCTAAGCTTTGGATTCACATCTCATGTGAGGGTTAAAGCTAGGAAGAATGATCACCATCATTTTCTTTCTTTCTTCTTATACACTTGTTATGATACACTTATCATAATTTTGTGTAGGATTTGAATGCATTGATTTCACATCACATATGAAGGTATTTATAAGAAGAAGAAGGAGGAAAGAATAAGTGCATTTCATGATTAAAAAGTTTAAGCATGATAAAAAGAAAATAGCACTTACTAAAGCATGTATTATGAAAGAAGTATCATGCATTAATAGTACATCCACTTCAACAACCACATTATCATGCTTATACCTTTTAATTTACACCTCACTAATTTATTTTCACAAAATAAATGATGTCATAATTATGTCATTATGAGGTGGCACCTTCTAGAAGGTATTCTTGTAACAATTACAAAAATACCCCTCCTACGTATACCGTATACCGTATACTGTATACCCGCATCCGAATTCCGAAAAATACGAATACTATTAATCCAATAATATAATACCGGTATCCGGCCAGTATTAATCTTTCGATTATTATTTCTGTAACAATTACACGAACATAATCGAAAACCTGCCGCAACACCTTACGGCTGCCGTAACAACTTACGGTCTCTACATCTTTTGCCTGAACGAGGGAACCCTCTGTGTGGGACTCTAAAGACTCGTCAGTACGCTGGCAATGGGTTTAACCATAAGCACGTCAGCGGCACTAGCTGTTCGTAACGGCTACCCAGGTACATGACGAAAAAGGTGGCCGACGAGCGAACTCATCACAACCCTTACGAGCCTGTAAGCAACACTTACCGTACAGTCCGGTCTCTTCGTCTGATACGTCGCATATGAAGTCTAGGGGTGGTAAATGTCAGACCCCAGTAACTTTATAAGTCATGTTGATTTGTGGCTCATAACAGGTCGAGGAACTACTGATAACATTTATCAGTAAACCTCGAGAACCCTGGCCAGGGATTTAGGTGTTATAGCCGATCAAACATAGCGCGACATCAACTCCCTATACCGGGAGAGACGAAACCCCTCCTATCGCTCACTGTCTCCATATGATTCGGGACTGTACCCAAAATCCACCTGTTTGCACAACTCAGTAGAGCCGTGGTAGGGAGGAAATCAAAGTACAGTGGGAATCATACAAGACTCTATGACGATCTCGGGTCTACAGACTAACCTGTACAAGTGTCACCAGAGAACTACTATCTGACAATAGGTATATATACCATCTAGGAGTTCTCGGCGAGTCCGTTCAGTGTACCCAGTCTCCACTGAGCACCCGTACACCATCCTTGATGTCAAACACCGATGGATATGGGATCATCCATCGCCCATCATATGGGTCAAGATGCGTATACGCTAGTCTACTCTGGTGTATCGATGCCCTGTCTCGACACACCCTCGACTAGGAACAGTTATAGGATGTACTCATAGACTACCGTGGCCCCACTAGTATGATCTCATCATAGTCCCAGTAGTCGAGTACAAATCCTAAGGGCTTTATCAACATGTAACAAAAGAGGCAATCGGAGTACATGTTAAGATAAAGTACAACCAGATAGCGTACTATCATGTCGAGCAAGAAAGTCCTCCCTATATATGTCCAAGCATCCACTACAATATACATCGTATGTACAGTAATGGCCTCTAGGGCACACATATAACTAACAATCTCCCACTTGCACTTGGGCCATCTATTGTGGTATCACATACCAAACAATTAGCTGTGGTTGAAGTATCTCATACTCAACCATCCTATAAAAGTCTCTACTGGGAAAAAAACCCTTAGTGAGTGGATCCGCTCTGTTGTCCTCTGTATCTACTCTCCTAACCCCGATCTCCCTGGAGATCAACCATCTCTATGAATAGGTGATGCTGCCTAAGAATTATATCTGGATTTCTGATGGGACGGTAGTTCCTTGGCTAAAGCCACAACCTTATTGTCACACAATGGTAGGAACGAAGTTCATCTTATGAACTTTTATATATATCCAGACTTTATCTTTGGTAGCATCCTTAGTAATGACGTATCTTGCCTTTCTAGTATGTCACAGTATCTAGCTAGGAACTCTTCCAACATACCGTCCCTCTACTAAGGGTAAAGACAATGACTGCGACTGACATTCAGTCGTCCTTATCACCATGGAACCTTTCCAGTGATTCTCCCCTGGATCGATTGATACCATCTCACTACAACTAGTGAAAATACTAACATCTAATTAGATCTATCTCATAGATCCAAAACCCAGGATTTAGGAGGTATCACCTTGATCTTATATGGAGAATTTTATGTGATAAGCGGAGATTGACCGAGTGTATCATAGGAAACTCTTTCCTATCAAGAGTATGTCATCCACGTACTCTACGAGGATCACCACCATACTCCATACCACGAGGTTCAACCATTTTGATGAAGTCAAACTCTTTGACTACCACATCAAAACAAATGTTCCAACTCCGCTGTGATTCTCCCCTGGTTCGATTGATACTATCTCACTCCTGATAGCCTGCTCGAAAACTAGTTAGGTCATACCACTTTGGTCAGGCAACAACCCCATCCCATAGGGTCGCCGTGGCACCAAAAGGTCCCTCAGCAGCTACTTTCTACGCATGCCCCCTTGCGAGTACTACAACCCGTCGGAACATCTTCCGGTCTCGGGACACGCTGGGGTAATATGAAATCCTCGCTCCCACTGTCATAGAGAAACCGAAGTATCTCTTAGGTGGGTGAGGAACCTTACTAGATCGGCGGAGAGGCTGAGGTTCGTTAGAGTCTATTGAATCCTTTGGTTCTACCAAATCATTTGCTGTAGCTGGAACTCCTTCCAGATCTACCTTATGACCATTAATTTCTTCACAAGAAATTCCCTTTCACAAAGGTAGCATGCTGAGAAACAAAACAACTTTTGTTCCTCGGTTAGGTCATCTGTTTGTAGTTTGTATAGCTGGAACGCCTTCCAGTTCTACCTTATGACCACTAATTTCTTCACAAGAAATTCCCTTTCACAAAGGTGGCATGCTGAGAAATAACTTTTATTCCTCGGTTAGGTAGAAGATATTCCCTTGCTAATGTTTGGGATATCCAACAAACTTCCACAGTTTTGACTTTGCCTCGAGCTTGTCCGGATTTAGGTTTTTAGACATAGGCCGGACAACCCCAAATCTTAACATCTTTAAGAGATAGGCTCTTCCCATACCATATCACATATGGAGTAGTAGGCACCTGATTTGATTAGAACCCTATTCAATAGGTATGCAGCTTCACAAGTGCATAACTCCCAAAAGGAAAATAGGAAACTCAGTAGTACTCATCATGGAGCTCACCATATCACATAGGGTGCAATTGCTCCGCCCCGATATACCATCGTGCTATGGTGTATACGGAGGAGTAATGCTGAGAGAGAATCTCATTCTCCTTTAGAATAGTCCAGGATTTCCATGCTCAAGTATTCTCCTCCTTGATCTCATCAAAAGGACATAATACTTATACGCGTTTTTGGTTCTCTACTTCTAACTTATATTCTGTGAATATCTCAAAAGCTTCGGACTTGTGTTTCAACAGGAACATTTGTCTGAATCTTGAGAGATCATCAGAGAAAGTAATGAAGTACGAAGAACCGGTCATGGCATATGTAGACAGGGGGCTTTTCATACATCATCATGTATCAATCCCAAGAGTTCACTAACTCTTTCTCTATTTCCAATAAACAGAGATTTGGTCATCTTATCTATGTGACATGGCCGGCAAGTTTCACAAGATGTAAATTTAAACTAATTTAAATATGCATCTAGATGTAACTTCAGCTAGTCGGGTCACATTGATATGACCTAGTCTACAATGCCTCAAGAAGGATTCGTTCATTTCTGAACTTATCCTCTTGTGTGTGTTCTGTATACTGAGAACTGTAGTTTGATTTAGAACGTCTTATGCTTTCAGATAACGTGCCTGAACCGATCAACACTTGATATAGGAAATGTTCAAAACATTATCCATCAATACAAAATTATATCCTTCTTTACTAATAAAGAGACTGATATGATTTTGTATATCAGGTTCGGTATCTAATAGCATTTGTTCAGAATCAATGTATTGGTAATACAGGGTGATAGTGACCAACAGACTTGGCTGCAACACTTGTCCCGTTTTCTGTCTCATAAAACTTATCACCCGTTCTCAGTTTTTCTACCCTTTTGTAGCCCTATGTAACAGATTACATATCTGGGATCCTGATCCAGTATCAAATCCCAGGATGCAGAGGATACTGAGAAACAGTTCTTTGTAATGAACACACCCGAAGGAGATGCATCATATGCACTTTCTTCGTTTGGGCGGCATAGGAATTCTGGTATTTCCCTATTTCCTGCTCTGTCTTATAACAATTATAAGTTGGAGCGGGACCAACGTTCCCCAGCTCAATATAACAAGCGGGTTCAGTCAATATATCCGTATTTATTATCTTGATTAAGGCATGATATGGTCACTATCTGGAGAGAGAGAGAAGAAAACACTTTAGCGTATGCTCTTGCAAGATTAGATTGGTTATTATCTAATCCAGATGTCTCCCACTGTTTTTATCAAATCTTCCTTCAAACCCAAAAAGTTAAGATTAGCCGGGAATAATTACACCCTATAATTTCGTCAAATTGTCTTGTGTAAAACTTTCCCAGGAGTAACTCTTACTCGCAGAGGGTGTCGGGATCCAACTATCTCATAGGAGGTATGCAATCTCATTGCAAATTTCAACACTTGAAATTCCCGATAATATTTTGCCCCTAACGTGCTATGACCTTGACGAATGCCAACAAACCATAGTCCGCTAGTCAAGTTCAATCCGTACATTTCTTAATTGAATTAAACCCAGCCGTACGTCCCTTGACGAAAGCCAACAAAGACGCACGACTACCCTAACCCAATCTCATCATATGTTACAGATAAGCAATAGTTAGCTACCGCACACTACGCCTTGACGGAAGCCAACAAACGCAGCACGGATACTAAGTATTACCTATCTGAAATGTCGGAGGGCTACGCAGGTTTTTAAGAAAACCATGAGCGTAATGAACATGATATCGTTGTAGAAACAAGTGGGAAGGAGTGGTTTAAGCTCCAGTTTTAAAAATCGAATGGTTTTGTAGTATCTTTCTAATTTTGCTAAAGAGGTCACTCCCGGTGAAGGGATCTTGGCTCTTTCCTTATCGAATAAGGTGCTGGATATGTATATACCACGATGCAAAGCAAACTTAGATCAACTATAAAATCAAATCGAGTTCTTTGTAACATTTTCCAGTTTCGCTAAAGGGGTCACTCCCGGTTAAGGGATCTCGGCCCTTTCCTCATCGAATGAGGTGCAGGATATTCAAGAATACCACTATGCAAAACAAAAGCTAGTGTTACCCTTTTTCAAAAAGTTTGATTCTACAACATCTTTAGGTTTCTTTCTCTTATCATTAATCACATTAATGTTGTCCCATCATTTACGTTTCCTAAACATCACAGAAAAGAAACACAAATAGAACGTACGCTTATGCCATCCGCATTTGCTACTGGGCCCCGTCATGCACCGTTAGGTTACTTAACTAACGGCAGAGCGGGGGCTGGACTAGTGCGGGTGCAAAATATAAGCAACGTTTATTACATATCTCATATATAATTATAACCATTTCAGATCACAGATGAATGCATTGGATATGCTAGGAATTCCGTATTTCATTCAAACCCTTAATGAAAAACGGGTTCCACGGTCGTGATGAATAGCCAAAACCCCCCTAGACCCCTACGGGTGCGGCAAACTACCCGCCAAATTCCCGAAGTGTAGCAACCTCCCTCAACAATTGAGTAGGCAACTCGGCACTTGGAGAACCCGGTAGTTTGTGCACCCCACCTTGGGTCTATCCTAGGAGCAAAAACAGTAAAAAGAAATTATACAATATAACATTGCTTTTTACAAATTACATGGAATGATAGAAAAGGAAAAACACTCTTCTCACACCCCCTGGCCATTCATCACAACGATCCAACACATTCATATACACATACCATCTCATGATATCCATATGTGCAACCCCCACTAATCGTCATATAGCAATTAGCGGACGTTTCAAACACATATAACAAAAAAGAAAACCCGATTAGCCAAGCACTTTAGAATTTCGATCGATAATTTTTTAAAACCATGCCAACACTTGACATGTCCCTGTACAAACACCTTTGTAAAAATCTGCATATCCCAGAAACCCTAATTCTTCAGTATAAGAGTACTGTAGAAATCCGAGTCGACAAGGCCCCAACTCGGCGGCGGATCCGCGGTAAAATCATGGCTTTGGCCGCGGATCCGCGGCGCTTTAGTTGAGTTAGGACTCCAAATTTCTACAGTGTTCTTAGAAAACCCTGCTTGTATTTTTAAGATATGTCAAATTAATTTTGGAACACTTTCAAAAACTGACAGCAACAAGGGCAGAATACGAGTTTTCAGGAGAAAAAACTGTCGATCGAGCTTCTAACTTTTGGCTAACATCTAATTGTGGTTTAGTTAGGCTCTGATACCATGTTGGTGAGTGCTGCATGCTCCCACAACTCTTGTGGCGCGGCGGAAGCGATGAACGAAAATTTTCTTTGCATGCAACATGCACTTAACCGAAGATCTTGTCTAAACCACAACTAGTAAATCCTAACTAGAGATCTTATCTACTATGTTAGGGATTATACCTTGATGATACGGTCCTTCGGGTCTTCTCTTGGATGCAACTGTAAGTCTACGCTAGCGCCCCGGCAGTCTACAGACACCAAATGCGGAACAAAAACTTTTTAACTGGCGCTATCGTATACTTTAACCCGGATCTGCCATTATTGCTAAACTAACAAACTGTAAAGAGTGTATAAAGGTTATACCGAACGATCTGAGTCCTTCGTTCTTCAACCATCATCCCACGCTCCGTTGCGGCTGCTCCGATCTCGTCGATCTCCGATCTCCTCGTCGAGGTGGCACCACGTCGACGATTCTTTAATCGGGCTCCCGCCTCTGACTTGAGGCAACTCGATCGTCAAGTTTGCTAAAAGAGACGACCAAGAATGATGTAGAGAATGAGTAGATGACTTTGTCTCACTTCGTCCAAGTCCGTGGACGATCGGTTAATGAAGTTGCCGAGGGAATCGGGTGATGGAATGAAATGAGCTGTGAATTCCATACACCCCAAATATCTATCATAATCTTTTTTCCAATGAAAACCATCAAGTGAGAGAGAGAGGAAGGGGGCCGGCCACTTATAGGAGTGGGAGGTGACCGTAGGAGAAAGAGGGTGACCACAAGAAAGCTTCTCACTCAAAAAATCAAGAACAAATATCCTTAGCTAAACAAAATGCTTTAATGTTAAAGCATGAGTCACTTAAACACCTCATCAAGTCATTAATGCAACCAATGAAAACTCAACAGCAATTAATCCTAGTCACCTCATCTAGAATCTTCTAGAACACTGACTCACCTCAACTGAAGAAAAGATAAATCCGTCTTTAACCGAATGTTAAAAGACGGCTGATAGAAAACTGGAAACTGGCAACTTCCAAAAGTGATCCTGAAACGACTTTCAGGATAACCCCGAAACTGTATAAATATACCCGCATTTGTATTACGACCGAATACAAATGCAACTGAGACAAAGATATTATACCTACTCAATATAATACTCGGATCCGGCTTAAACCAAAGCCGACCAGTATTATCTGCCCGAAAAATAACACGTGCGTAAACACACGTGCATTTTCTGAACCCTGCCATAAAACCATACGGCCTCTACAACGTTTCGCCCAAACTTGGGAAACTGTCTGTGGGGAACTCTAATGACTCGTCAGTACCCTGGCAGTGGGTTTAACCACAAACCGTCAGCGGCACTAGCAATGCGTAACGGCTGCCCATGGACTGACCTCAAGGGATGCCGATGAGCGCACTCATCCGGAAAACCCTACTGAGCCTAACAGTGACAATGTATATACAGTCTAGTCCGTTCGTCTATGAGTATCGCATATCTGCCTAGGGGACTAGTAACGTCAGACCCCCAAAAGCAGTATAAGTCGTGTCGGAGTGAAGCCCAATAACACCCTGAGATACTACTGGAGTACCTACCAGTAAATCTCCTGCCATGGCCATGGACTTTGTGTAATGGCTCTCCTAGACACAGCATGACCTCGCCCCCAATACCGGGAGAGACGAATCCCCTGCCGATCCGCTCACGTGCCTCCATATGGCTCGGGACTGTACCCAAAAGCCACCTGTTTGCACGACTCCTTTGAGCCGTGGTAGGGTAGAAATCAAAGCACAGTGGGAACTCACACGAGACAAATGACGACCTCAGGTCGATGAACTAACCTGTACACATGTCACCAGGGAACTGCTATCTGACGATAGATATAATACTAACTAGCAGATTCCCGGCGAGTCCTGTCCGGTGTACTCATAACCCAATGAGCACCTGTATACATCTTAGGTGATCCAACTGACACCAGTGGCTTGTGAGACCGGCCACCGCCCCTCGTCGGGGTCTCGACTGTACACACTAGTCTACTCCGGAGTATCGATGCCCTGTCTCGAAACTCCCACGACTAGGGACCATAATTAAGGATATGCGTATAAACCACCCAACTCTCACGTATATGATCGCCATCATACTGTTGGTGGTAAAGCAAGATCCTAAGGGCTCTATCAAAGTGTAACATGTAATCAGTCACCTGATCATGTACACGACTGATAAAGGCAAACCAGATAGCATACTATCATTTCGAGTAAGACTGTCCTACTGGTATAGGTCCTCCGCAATCATTGCAATCACGTACCTGTGATCCAATAATTGACTATGAGGGCACTATCTCCAACAGCAACTCCTTTGCTCCTTTCTCCTCTTTTGGTGAATTCCTTGGCTCGTTAAGATGTTGCCGACGTTTTCGATCTCCGGCCACCGAAGACCTAGATGATCCATCCGAGAGTTTTCGTGCAAGCTAGAAACTCTTCTCAAGAGTTTAACCGAGAGACCAAATTTGCTAGAAGAGGTCACTAGGATGATGTAGAGATAATTGTATTGGATTAACTTGAAATCCTAAGCTTTGGATTCACATCTCATGTGAGGGTTAAAGCTAGGAAGAATGATCACCATCATTTTCTTTCTTTCTTCTTATACACTTGTTATGATACACTTATCATAATTTTGTGTAGGATTTGAATGCATTGATTTCACATCACATATGAAGGTATTTATAAGAAGAAGAAGGAGGAAAGAATAAGTGCATTTCATGATTAAAAAGTTTAAGCATGATAAAAAGAAAATAGCACTTACTAAAGCATGTATTATAAAAGAAGTATCATGCATTAATAGTACATCCACTTCAACAACCACATTATCATGCTTATACCTTTTAATTTACACCTCACTAATTTATTTTCACAAAATAAATGATGTCATAATTATGTCATTAAGAGGTGGCACCTTCTAGAAGGTATTCTTGTAACAATTACAAAAATACCCCTCCTACGTATACCGTATAACGTATACTGTATACCCGCATCCGAATTCCGAAAAATACGAATACTATTAATCCAATAATATAATACCGGTATCCGGCCAGTATTATTCTTTCGATTATTATTTCTGTAACAATTACACGAACATAATCGAAAACCTGCCGCAACACCTTACGGCTGCTGTAACAACTTACGGTCTCTACATCTTTTGCCTGAACGAGGGAACCCTCTGTGTGGGACTCTAAAGACTCGTCAGTACGCTGGCAATGGGTTTAACCACAAGCACGTCAGCGGCACTAGCTGTGCGTAACGGCTACCCAGGTACATGACGAAAAAGGTGGCCGACGAGCGAACTCATCACAACCCTTACGAGCCTGTAAGCAACACTTACCGTACAGTCCGGTCTCTTCGTCTGATACGTCGCATATGAAGTCTAGGGGTGGTAAATGTCAGACCCCAGTAACTTTATAAGTCATGTTGATTTGTGGCTCATAACAGGTCGAGGAACTACTGATAACACTTATCAGTAAACCTCGAGAACCCTGGCCAGGGATTTAGGTGTTATAGCCGATCAAACATAGCGCGACATCAACTCCCTATACCGGGAGAGACGAAACCCCTCCTATCGCTCACTGTCTCCATATGATTCGGGACTGTACCCAAAATCCACCTGTTTGCACAACTCAGTAGAGCCGTGGTAGGGAGGAAATCAAAGTACAGTGGGAATCACACAAGACTCTATGACGATCTCGGGTCTACAGACTAACCTGTACAAGTGTCACCAGAGAACTGCTATCTGACAGTAGGTATATATACCATCTAGGAGTTCTCGGCGAGTCCGTTCAGTGTACCCAGTCTCCACTGAGCATCCGTACACCATCCTTGATGTCAAACACCGATGGATATGGGATCATCCATCGCCCATCATATGGGTCAAGATGCGTATACGCTAGTCTACTCTGGTGTATCGATGCCCTGTCTCGACACACCCTCGACTAGGAACAGTTATAGGATGTACTCATAGACTAGCGTGGCCCCACTAGTATGATCTCATCATAGTCCCAGTAGTCGAGTACAAATCCTAAGGGCTTTATCAGCATGTAACAAAAGAGACAATCAGAGTACATGTTAAGATAAAGTACAACCAGATAGCGTACTATCATGTCGAGCAAGAAAGTCCTCCCTATATATGTCCAAGCATCCACTACAATATACATCGTATGTACAGTAATGGCCTCTAGGGCACACATATAACTAACACTTAGAACGTCATTAAACTACGGAAAGTTCAACAATTGGAAATTTCCCGGCAGGGGAAAAAGTGGGTATTTATATCCGGTCGAACTTTTTAACATATTCTAAAATATCCGGAAAACACTTAGACAAAGTTTGATAATCCGATCGAATCTACGAACTCCTTATACAACCCAGAAAACTCAACTCTTGAGTGAATATTAAAATATCCCAGAAAATACAGCACTAAATTATAAGAATTACCGTGCAAATATTATGACAAGATACCCCATTATAGCCGCGGAACCGCCGCATAAGGCATGCTTCTGCCGCGGTTCCGCGGTCACTTAGTCGATTCATGCTAACGTGCTTCACAGTAATTCTTACAATTCCCTGCTTATTTTTCTGCATATTTTTAATTTGGAAAAAACCCAGTTTTTGAAAAAAGTCCAGAGAGCAAATATGGAGTTAGGGTTTCGGTTCGTTCGGATTTCAAACGTCGTCTACACTTCGCCTAAGGCTCTAGCTAGTCTCTGATACCACTGAAGGGTTCCTAGACACACTAAGGAGGTCTCACAAGGCATCAACCATGCCAATTTCAAATTTTACGGTGCCGAGAAACCCTAGACTAGATCGTTAACTAGAATTTTAGGCGAATCATGAACAAGTAAACTACTTTACAATGAGTGAACGAAAATACAACCTTTGTAGATCCGGTTCTCCACCTCCATGGCTCCGCGATGAAGTCTCCTCGCTGTACAAATCGGATCCCGGGCTCTAGCGTCGGCTTCATCGGAGAAATGGGCGGGCTAGGTCATCGACTACGATGCCGAAGATGATCTACGTCGAGGCATCACAAGATCAAGCTCCCACTTCACCAAGTCATGAAACTTGTGAAGAAAACACCATATACTACTTGGCAAGAGGTAGAGGATGAAGAAATAACAAGTGGGTTCACTTTAGAATTGGATTTCTCACTCATTTGCTCAAGTTGCCATTGATGGAGGCAAGCTTCTTCATCTTGAAGAAGAAGAAGATGATGATAGAATATTATGATAAGTTATTTTGCAAATCGAAAAATAAATGAATACTTATCATAATTCAACCATGGTCACGTGTAGAGAATGAACTAGGGTTAAGTTAAAGGGTTAGGGTTTAGGAAAGAAACAAAATGGCTTTGACTTTCAACATTTCAAGAAGTTTCAAGAAAGAAACAAAATAAGTCACCACTTTATTTATCCTTCCAAAAAGAATAAGTAAATAAATAAATGAATAGATAAGAAAAACAAAACCCTAACCATTTAATAACCATGGTTTAATTCTTTACACAAACCCAAGTTAGCATGTATCATCAAACATGATACAAACTAGTGTACAAAAGTATATCACATATACAATGTGCACATCAAGTGAGAAAATCCATTTAAAATGAACCAATACTAGTTAATGCAAAGTAATATATCAAATATATAATTATACATTAAATCATTAAATTAACACTTGATTCAATGATCCGGTCATGTCTCACATAACCGACTAGTATCCAATGTATTGACTTATCGAATCAATGCTTGAATCGATAACTAGGTTATATCGCATACAACCAATCGATACATTCATCCCGAGAATAGAATACGGTATCACATATACGCATTATTCTCGGTCTCGCACATATCTCATATGCGCTCCTATTTCGTTTCGCTTGAGCCAGGAAACCTCTGTGTAGGACTCTAAAGACTCGTCAATACGCCGGCAGCAGGTGATGATCATATCAAACACCCACAAGCCGCAAGCGGTCTGCTAAACATAACGGCCACCCGGGTATTGAGCGATCAGAAGATCGACGAGCAAGCCCGCTCACACTCCAGTGAATCCAACCAGTAACACTTACCGTACAGTCCGGTCTGATCGTCTGATATGTCGCATATCTTGCCTAGGGGTGGTAAACGTCAGACCCCGATAGCTCGATAAGTTGTGTCGATATGAGGTCTATAACAGTTCGAGAAACTACTGGTAACACTTACCAGTATATCTCAGCAACCCTGGCTAGGGATTTCCGGTTATAGCCAATCGAACACAGTGCAACATCAACTCCCTATACCGGGAGAGACGAATCCCCTCCTATCGCTCATTGCCTCCATGTGATTCGGGACTGTACCCAAAAGCCACCGTTTTGCACGCCCTCTTGGACGTGGTAAGGTGGAAATCAAAGCACAGTGGGAATCACACAAGACTCTATGACAATCTCGGGTCTACAGACTAACCTGTACCAGTGTCACCAGAGAACTGCCATCTGACGTAAGGTATAATACCATCTGGGAGTTCTCGGCGAGTCCGTCCAGTGTACCCAGTCTCTACTGAGCACCCGTATATCATCTCTGATGTTAAACACCAATGGATATGGGATCATCCATCGCCCATCTGTATGGGTCGAGAAGGTATACGCTAGTATACTCTGGTATATCGATGCCCCGTCTCGATACACCCACGACTAGGGGCCTTGAAGGATGTACTTATAGACTACCATGTCCCCACTAGTATGATCCGCATCATAGTCCAGGTAGTCAAGTACACATCCTAAGGGCTTTACCAACATGTCATAGAGAGACAATCAGTATACACGTTAAGGTAAAGAGTAACCAGATAGCATACTATCATGTCGAGCAAGAAAGTCCTCCCTATATATGTCCCAGCATCCACTACAATATACATCCTATGTACAGTAATGGCCTCTAGGGCATACATATAACTAACACCCTCATCTCATGGCGTTGAGACGGAGGGGGCTTCACTCTAGAATTGGAAGGCTATTCGCCGCACTCGTAGGGGTTACAGGTTGACCCAGGGAGGGGTGCCCAAGTTACCGGATTCCATGAAGTGCTGGGTGGTCCATTCACATTGCTGAAGGGGGCTGCCTCACTTTAGGTTTTGGCGGGTAACTTGTCGCACCCGTAGGGGTCTAGGATTTCATTGCACAGGCTATCCACACGACCAGGGGAACGTCGGGTTTCAGTAGCGGCTCTATGAAACCCGGAGATCCCAGATATCTGTATTGTTCTGTGATGCTTATTACATTTCTGTGATGTTGCATTTTATCACGCCTTGAGCGAATATTATATATTGATATATATACTAGTAGATGTTGTATATGTTTTGCATCCGCGCTAGTCCAGTCCCTGCTCTGTCGTTAGTTAAGTAACCTAACGGGTAATGACGGGACCCAGTGGCGAATGCGGATGGCATATATGTACATCGTATTTTCATTCTTTATTGGTGTGATCAATTGATGGGACTGCGTTGATTCGGATCAATGCAAGCTAAACAAACCTATTCTGATGTTGTTGGAATAATTTTCAAAAAGCTGTTATTACAAGGACGTTCTCTTTTGTTTTGCACAGTGGTATTCGGTTATGAATATCCAGCACCTCAGTCGACGAGGCAAGGGCCGAGATCCCTTCACCGGGAGTGACCCCTTGGACAGAAGTTTGCGTCAGGGCAATAACTTTACTATAGTCGATTACTTTTGCTTTTCATCATGGTATTCAGTTGGAATATCCTGCACCTCATTGTACGGGGAAAGAGCCGAGATCCCTTCACCGGGAGTGACCTCTTTAGCAAAGGTTTTCTTCACTATATTTTTATAAAAGCTATCTAGTTCCTTCAACGATATCAAGTTCATTACGTTAAAGGTTTTTCTCCAAAGACCATTCGTAGCCCTCCGTCATTTCAGAAAGGTAGCACTTAGTATTCATACTATGTATGTTGGCTTACGTCAAGGCATAGTGTATGGTAGCTACTTGTTACTTTTCTGTTGCATAGATAGATGCGTTAGTTTGGGACAGTCGTACTGCTATTTTGGCCTACGTCAAGGGTATGTACGGGTGGGTTCAAATTAACCTGGATAATGACGGGTAGAACTTGACATGTGACTTATGATATGTTGGCCTACGTCAAGGTCATAAGAGCATGGGGTAAAAAATCACATCGAGAGTTTCTAAAGAAACTGAAACTTGCCAGGCATGCGCATACCTTCTGGAGTGTGATAACGTGAGTGGATTCTGTCACGTTATCATGCGATGATAGTTGGATCCTGATTCCCACTGATGAGTTGGTTTACTCCTCGGGAGATCCCGACTAATTCTTCTTTCAGATTTGGAGGAGAATTTGAGGTTACAGTGGGAGGTTTCCTGGTTAGATAAATTGATAACCATTCTGATCTAGGTTAGAGTACACGCTGAGTGTTTCTTTTCTCTCTCTCTTTGGCAGCGACCATGACCCGACCCTAGACTATGACTCAGTGACCAAGTTGACCGAACCTTCTTAAAACACTGGCTTTTGGATTGTCAGAGTTGCATACCTCATTGCCACTCCTACTTTTACCCTTTTCTCCAGGACACCCCGTATTATTACGAACATCCACATCCATTGGATAAAACCATCGTATGGTTATATACGAACTCGAAGGAACTTGTTCCAGATTCGAGGATGGTTTCTGGTTCTGGAGAAAACGAATAGGACTATTCAGTTGTCTTTTCCTTTTACCTTCTTTCAGGTTGTGAGTGCTCCTTGGATTAGGGGATAGTACACCCGTTACGCCTATTGGATAGTCTTCTTCCAAACCTTAGGCTGGTTCCGAACGGTATGGAATGAAGAAAGCCGATTAGCCTAAGTGTGGTGTACAGAAGGTATTAAGTTAAGACAAATAAAGGGATTAGTAAGAGGGCAAAGTAAATTACGACTGATATTCACGACCAAAACAAGTATTTCATTACCACTCCCACTTCACCTTTTTATTTCTCCAGAACACTCCGTATCACTACGAAGATCCACAGTTTTTTGGATATTCCATCGTATGGTTATATACGAACACGAAAGGAACTTGTTCCAGTTCGGGGATGGATTCTGGTTCAGGAGAAATAGGAATAAGGTTTATTCAGTTGTCTTTTATCTTCACCTTCTCTCGTGTTGCGAGTGCTCCTAGGATTAGGACAGTACACCCATTACGCTTATTGGATAGTCTTCTTCCAAACCATAGGCTGGTGCCGAACGACAGGGAAGGAAGAAAACCATTTAGCCTAACGAAGGTGTACAGAAGGTAACGACTAAAGACAAATAAAAGGATTTGGAGAGATGGCAAAGAAATATACGGTTACAGTTGTGAATCTGAATAATGGAAGAGGCATTACTAGGAATACCCGGATACCCCTACGAAACACTTCAATGTTTCAGTTTCACTGTGTACTGTTAAAAGAAAACTGATTTCCCAATTAGCCCTTGCTCCAGGGTATGTATTTACCAGGTATGATTCTCACATCTGTATGGTTTTACAGATGATGAGTGGGAGTAAGTTATTGGGAATTGGGTGATTGCCCTCATTATATCGGGATTTGTTGTAATTGGTGATATTTGAGGAAATCATCTGGGTAGTTTGCCCGACGGCAAATATTTGGTTTTGAATATCCGCTGTTATGCACCAATTTCAAATTGATATATCTGTACGTCTATTTTTATAGAGTGAGATATACCTTTTTGAAATTATGTCCATGACATTTACCTATATCAGTGAATGGTTAGGTAAGGAGTATTAAACAACGGTGTAATTCTTCTTAACCATAAGTACAGTTTTCAACCTACGACACACATGGATTGAGTTATTGGACTCAAGGGACTTATACAGAGTATTGTATGTTTTCCAGTGTCCATCAGGATAGAGGGGTTGGTACTCATACTATATTCTGTTTACTTATGACTTCTCTAGTTCTTAGACATGTGTTTCTTAGAAACACAAGGTCCAAGTTTTGAGAAGTTATATGTATATGAATAAAGTAGAGAACCAGGTGTTGCAAGTATCGGGATTCTTCAAGGTGATCGTGTAGGGTTCCCAGGCACGCTCAAGGGGTGTCACAAGGCATCAACCATGCCAATTTCAAATTTTACGGTGCCGAGAAACCCTAGACTAGATCGTTAACTAGAATTTTAGGCGAAAAAGAAACTAGTTAACAACTTAACTAAATGGTAAACGGAAATACAACCTTTGTAGATCCGGTCCTCCACCTCCATAGCTCCATGATGATGTCTTCTCGCTGCGATCATCGGATCTCGGGCTCTAGCGTCGGCTTCATCGGAGAAATGGGCGGGCTAGGTCGTCGACTTCGATGCCGAAGATGATCTACGTCGAGGCAACACAAGATCAAGCTCCAACTTCACCAAGTCATGAAACTTGTGAAGAAAACACCATATACTACTTGGCAAGAGGTAGAGGATGAAGAAATAGGAAGTGGGTTCACTTTAGAATTGGATTTCTCACTCATTTGCTCAAGTTGCCATTGATGGAGGCAAGCTTTCTTCATTGTTGAAGATGAAGAAGAAGAAGAAAGAATATCATAAGTATTTTCAAAATAGAAAATAAAATGAATACTTATCATATACCAACCATGGTTAGGTGTAGAGAATAGACTATGGTTAAGTGGAATGGTTAGGGTTAAGCATGAGACAAAATGGTCACTTAGTCAAAGCTTCATGAAGCTTCAACAACAAACAAAGAAAGCCACCATTTTCTCTTTATCATTTTCTTTTGCCAAAATAAACAAAATGAATAAATAAATGAATAAGTAAATAAACAAAACCCTAACCACTCATATAACCATGGTTTAATTCTTTACACAAACCCAAGTAAGTATGTATCATCAAACATGATACAAACAAGTGCACAAAAAATATATCACATATACAATGTGCATTTCAAGTGAGAAAATCCATTTAAAGTGAACTGATACTAGTTAATGCAAAGTAATATATCAAATATATAATTATGCATTAAATCAACACTTGATTTATCGATCCGGTCATATCGCATATAACCGACTAATATCCAATGTATCGGCTTATCGAATCAATCCTTGATTCGATAACTAGGTTATATCGCATACAACCAATCGATACATTCATCGCGAGAATGGAATACGATATCACATACTCGCATTATTCTCGGACCCGCACATATCTCATATGCGCTCCTATTTCGTTTCGCTTGAGCCAGGAAACCTCTGTGTAGGACTCTAAAGACTCGTCAATACGCCGGCAGTAGGTGATGATCATATCAAACACCCACAAGCCGCAAGCGGTCTGCTAAACGTAACGGCCACCCGGGTATTGAGCGATCAGAAGATCGACAAGCAAGCCCGCTCACACTCCTGTGAATCCAACCAGTAACACTTACCGTACAGTCCGGTCTCGTCGTCTGATATGTCGCATATCTTGCCTAGAGGTGGTAAACGTCAGACCCCAATAGCTCGATAAGTCGTGTCGATATGAGGTCTATAACAGTTCGAGAAACTACTGGTAACACTTACCAGTATATCTCAGCAACCCTGGCCAGGGATTTCCGGTTATAGCCAATCGAACACAGCGCAACATCAACTCCCTATACCGGGAGAGACGAATCCCTTTCTATTGCTCATTGCCTCCATGTGATTCGGGACTGTCCCTAAAAACCACCGTTTTGCACGCCCTCTTGGACGTGGTAAGGTGGAAATCAAAGCACAGTGGGAATCACACAAGACTCTATGACGATCTCGGGTCAACAGACTACTCTGTACCAGTGTCACCAGAGAACTGCCATCTGACGTAAGGTATAATACCATCTGGGAGTTCTCGGCGAGTCCGTCTAGTGTACCCAGTCTCCACTGAGCACCCGTATATCATCTCCGATGTCAAACACCAATGGATATGGGATCATCCATCGCCCATCTGTATTGGTTCGAGAAGGTATACGCTAGTCTACTCTGGTATATCGATGCCCCGTCTCGATACACCCACGACTAGGGACCTTGAAGGATGTACTTATGGACTACCATGTCCCCACTTGTATGATCCGCATCATAGTCCAGGTAGTCAAGTACACATCCTAAGGGCTTTACCAACATGTAACAGAGAGACAATCAGTGTACACGTTAAGGTAAAGAGCAACCAGATAGCATACTATCATGTCGAGCAAGAAAATCCTTCCTATATATGTCCAAGCATCCACTACAATATACATCCATGTATAGTAATGGCCTCTAGGGCATACATATAACTAACAATCTCCCACTTGCACTAGGGCCATCTGTAGCAGTGGTTGTAGTATCTCATACTCAACCATCCCATAAAAATCTCTCTCTGGGAATAGGCCTTCATGAGTGGATCTGCCGTGTTGTCCTCTGAGTCTACTCTCCTAACCTCGATCACCCTGGAGATCAACCATCTCCATGATCAGGTGATACTACCTTAGAATATGTCTGGATCACTGATGGGACGGATGTTCCTTGGCAAAAGCCACAACTCCATTGTCACACAATGGGAGGAACTAAGTTCATCTCATGAACAAATATACACCCAGACAGCCTCTTTGGTAGCATCTTAAGTAGCGATGTATCCAGCCTTTATCGTCTAGTATGTCACGGTATCTATCTTGGAACTCTTCCAACATACCGTCCCTTTACTGAGGGTAAAGACAATGCCTGTGACTGACATTCAGTCGTCTTTATCACCCTGGAACACTTCCAGTGATTCTCCCCTGGATCGATTGATACCATCTCACTACTACTAGTGAGATTCCTAACATCCAATTAGACCTATCTCATAGATCCAAAATCAGGATTTAGGAGGTATCACTTTGATCCTATATGGAGAATCCATGTGATAAGCGGAGATCGACCGAGCGTAGCATAAGAAACTCCTTCCCTATCAAGAGTATGTCATCCACGTACTTTACGAGGATTGTCACCATACTCCCCACTACCTTTTTGTTTATACAAGGTTCATCTACCATTTTTTTGATGTCAAACTGTTTGACTAACTTATCAAAACAGATGTTCCAACTCCGCGATGCCTGCTTCATCACATAAAACATCTTGCACACGTTTCCGCTACTCCCACTGTCTACGAAGCCCTCTGGCTGTGTACTTATAGACGCTTTCTTCCAAAACATCATTTTAGAAGAGCTGACATGACACCCAACCACCAGATATCGTAGTCATGGTATGTAGCCGTGGCAAGTAGGATCTGGATGAACTTAAGCATAGATCCTTAGAAAAGGTTTCAACATAATCCATACCTGGTCAATGATGCAAACCTTTAACAAGTCTAGCTTTGAAAGTCTCAACTTTTCCATGTACACCAAGTAATCTTCTCAAGATATACTTGCTCCTGATGGGGATTTAACCCTTCAGATATAGCAACCAAAGTCCATACTTTGTTGGTGTATAAGGATTCCATCTCAGATCGATAAACATCCAGCCATTCTTACAGAGTCTCACTCCTGATGGCCAGCTCGAAACTAGTTGGGTCATCATCTCATGATGCAATCCTCGCTCCCACTGTCATAGAGAAACCGAAGTATCTCTCAGGTGGGTGAGGAACCGTACTAGATCGGCGGAGAGGCTGAGGTTCGTTGGAATCAACTGAATCCTTTGGTTCTGTCAAATCATCAGCTGTAGTTTGTATAGATGGAACATTTCCAGTTCTACATAACAGACCTTGCCTCGAGCTTGTCCGGATTTTGCTTTTTAGACATAGGCCGGACAACCCCAAATCTTAAGGAACTTAAGATATGGGCTCTTCCCTTTCCATATCTCATATGAAATGGTAGGCAGCTGATTTGATCGGAACCCTATTCAATAGGTATGCAGCTTCTCAAGTGCATAACTCCCAAAAGGAAAAAGGTAACTCAGTAGTACTCATCATAGAGCACACCATATCAAATAGGGTGTATCTGCTCCGCCCCGATATACCATCGTGCTATGGTGTATACGGAGGAGTAATTCTGAGAGAGAATCTCATTCTCCTTTAGAATAGTCCAGGATTTCCGTGCTCAAGTATTCTCCTCCCTGATCTCATCAAAGGACATAATACTTATACCCGTATTGGTTCTCTACTTCTAACTTATATTCTGTGAATATCTCAAAAGGTTCGGACTTGTGTTTCAACAGGAACATATGACTGAATCTTGAGAGATCATCAGAGAATGTAATGAAGTACAAAGAACCGGTCTTGGCATGTGTAGAAAGGAGACCTACATACATCAACATGTATCATCCTAAGAGTTCACTAACTCTTTCTCTGTTTCCAGTAAACGGAGCTATGGTCATCTTATCTCTGTGACATGACTGGCAAGCTTCACAAGATGTAAATTCAAAATAATTTAAATATGCATCTAAATGTAACTTCAGCCAGTCGGGTCGCATTGATATGACCTAGTCTACAATACCTCAAGAAGAATTCGTTCATTTCTGAACTCTTCCTCTTGTGTGTGTTCTGTATACTAGGAACTGTAGTTTGATTTAGAACATCAATGCTTTTAGATAACGTGCCTGAACCGATCAACTTTTGATATAGGAAATGTTCAAAACATTATCCAACAATACAAAATTTTATCATTTCTTTACTAATAAAGAGACTAATATGATTTTGTATATCAGGTTCGGTATCTAATAACATTCGTTCAGAATCAATGTATTTGTAATACAGGGTGGCAGTGACCAACAGACTTGGCTGCAACACTTGCCCCGTTTTCTGCCTCATGAAACTTATCACCCGTTCTCAGTTCTCTACCTTTCTATAGCCCAATGTAACAGATTACATATCTGGGATCCTGATCCGGTATCAAATACCTAGGACGTAGAGGATACTGAGAAACAGTTCTTTATAATGAACACACCCGAAAATGATGCATCAGCATGCACTCTCTTCGTTTGGGCGGCACGGGAATTCTGGTAATCCCCTATTTCCTGCTCTGTCTTATAACAATTATAAGTTGGAGCGGGACCAACGTTCCCCAGCTCAGTATAACAAGCGGGTACGGTCAATTATCCGTATTATTATTTTGATTAAGGCGTGACATGGTCGCTACCAGGAGAGAGAGAGAGAGAAGAAAACACTCAGCGTGTGCTCTTGCAAGAATAGATTGGTTATTATTTTATCTAATCAGGATGGCTCCCACTGTATTTATCAAATCTTCCTTCAAACCCTAAAAGGAAAGACTAGCCGGGATTAATTACACGCTACAAGTTCGCCAATCTTTCAGCCAGGCCAGTGTCGGTACTTTGAGGGAGGTGCCCCGTGCTTTTGTACGGACCTAATTAATGTTAACCTCATTTTCCCAGAGGCATAACCTTGTTAACACCTTTCTAGACACCTACTTGATCGGCTAATTGTAATATGTAAAACTCTCCCAGGAGTAACTCTTACTCGCAGCGGGTATCGGGATCCAACTATCTCATAGAAGGTATGCAATCCATTGCAAATTTCAACACTTGAAATTCCCGATAATATTTTGCCCCGAACGATCTATGACCTTGACAAGGTCAACAAACCATAGACCTCAAGTCAAGTTCAACCCGTCATTTCTTGATTGAATCAAACCCACCCGCACGACCCTTGACAAGGTCAACAAGGCCGCACGACTACCCTAACCCAATTTGCATCATATGCATAAGCAGATAAATACTGGTTAGCTACCGCACACAACGCCTTGACAAGGTCAACAAACGCAGCACGAATACTAAACAGGACTTATCTGAAATGACGGAGGGCAACGGCAGGTTTTTCTGAAAACCTATTGCGTAATGAACTTGATATCGTTGTAGTATCGAATGATTTTTGAAATGGAGTGTTTTTGAGGCTTTTCTAGTTTTGCTAAAGGGGCCACTCCTGGTGAAGGGATCGTCGGCCCTTTCCTCGTCGAATGAGGTGCGGGATATATCATATATATCACTGTGCAAAGCAGAAACTATAGAAGCCATCAAAAGACAAACCGAGTGTGTAGCATCTGCCAGTTATTGCTAAAGGAGTCACTCCCGGTGAAGGGATCTCGGTCCTTTCCTTATCGAATAAGGTGCAGGATGTTGTACAATGAACACCGCGATGCAAAGCAAGAACTGTAGCTACCGGTTTTTGAAAATTCGATTCCACAACATCTTTAGGTTTCTTTTTCTTTCATTAATCACATTAATGAAGTCCCATCATTTAAATTACCTAAACATCACAGATAAATACGACGTACACTTATGCCATCTGCATTCTCCTCGATGTCCCCTCGTGCACCGTTAGGTTAGGTAACTAACGACAGAGCGGGGCAGGGCTAGCGCGGGTGTAAAACATAAGTAACGTCTATATAATATATCATATATACTATATACAGTATCTATCACAGAACATCACATGATCACATCACAGATATCGCAGCAGAAGAATCATATGAAACATTGGATATACTAGGACGTCCGTGTTTTCAATACGAGCCAGTATAAAACACGGATTCCACGGTCGCGATGAATAGCCAAACCCACACCCCAAGACCCCTACGAGAGCGTCAAACTACCCTACCAATTCTAGAGTTAGGAGACCCGGACTCGACTCCTCGAGTTGGTCTCCCACTGGACTCCAGAACCCGGTTACTTGTGCCCTCCTCCTTGGGTCTATCCTAGTGCGGAAAAGTAAATAATATACAAACGGTGACATCTTCCGCAACCTGGAAGTGCCCCAATAAAAGAATATTACATACAAGTTTTTACATGAATGAAAATGAAAAAACACTCATCTCACATAAAACCCCCCCGGCTATTCAAACACGACGATCCAATATAACATATCCAGCAACACATAACATCACATGTCATCAACGTAAGTAAATATGCGCATCTCAATTGTCGTTGACATATAGCAACGAAACCGGCGATATCACATATTACACTTACGGTCACAGAAAAGAAAGTGTAAAACTACAACAGTTGGAATCCGCAATCTTCTCAGACATCGCATGCCTGACCAAATGAATTTCTTAGACATCGCATGCCTAACAATTATAAACCCCGCATTTTAGTCTCATTATCGAAAACTCTTTTCAATATCAAGTTGGGCAATTCAACAAGATTCCCGACATCCTGATCGAATGCTCGTCGCAAACTTTAGTAGGCGGCCGCACCCCTGATGCCGTCGACGAAGTGCACCAAGGCGGAACACCGCAACCGCGAGCACCCGAACGGATGCTTTCGGCGATGGGGTTCTCCTACAGTCACTTGGTCCGGGTTATGGAGTGAGGCTGTCTATTAAGTTTACCCGGCGAGTATCCGCGTACGCTACGAGATTGCGACGGACTTTTGATCACATCAAAATTCCGTGGCAACCGATCAAGTGAGACTAAAGTGCTAGATTTATAACATTCATTCAGTTATCTCATAACTACTTGTGAATTCCAAATATTGTATCACATTCCGGATAAATAGAAAAATGTTAAACTTTCCGATCGAACAATCGAACACCCAAGTTTTCCCGATACAGCTCAACACATGAAATAAGTCTAAAAACATTCAGTTCATGCCTCAGTACCAACGGTCCAACCGTAGAAGGGTCAAGCCAACGCCTCACATGTGGCACGCCGTACTGCTCCAAACCCGAAGGTTCAAAGGGCAGTTCAAGACGGTCACATAATCGAGTTAAGATTTGTTGTCTTCTAAAGGGACCATCGCGTTACTTGCACTACTCAGAACGTCTTTAAACCACGGAAAAATCCAACACTTGGAAATTTCCCGACAGGGGAAAAATTGGGTATTTATATCCGGTCGAACTTTTTAACATATTCAAAAATTATCCGGAAAGCACATAGACAAAATTAGATAATCCGATCGAATCTACGAAGTCCCAACACTGCCCTAGAAAACTCAACTGTTGAGTAAATATTAAAAATTCCCATAAAATACAGCACATACAGAAACTAATTACTGTGCAAACCACGTGCATTGATTCTGCACTTTGGCCGCGGAACCGCCGCGCAAGCCAGGGTGGGGCCGCGGTTCCGCGGCGCTTCTATCGAATCAATGGCACGTGCTTCACAGTAATTCATAATATTCCCAGCTGAATTTTTTAGCAATTTTTAATTCACAAAAATCCAAATTTTCAGAAAATTTCCAGAGAGTGATTTGGAGTTAGGGTTTCGGGTTCGATCGGGTTTCTAACATCGTCTACGCATCGCCTAAGGCTCTAGCTAGGCTCTGATACCACTGTAGGGTTCCTAGGCACGCTCAAGGGGTGTCACAAGGCATCAACCATGCCAATTTCAAATTTTACGGTGCCGAGAAACCCTAGACTAGATCGTTAACTAGAATTTTAGGCGAAAAAGAAACTAGTTAACAACTTAACTAAATGGTAAACGGTAATACAACCTTTGTAGATCCGGTCCTCCACCTCCATAGCTCCATGATGATGTCTCCTCGCTGCGATCATCGGATCTCGGGCTCTAGCGTCAGCTTCATCGGAGAAATGGGCGGGCTAGGTCATCGACTTCGATGCCAAAGATGATCTACGTCGAGGCAATACAAGATCAAGCTCCAACTTCACCAAGTCATGAAACTTGTGAAGAAAACACCATATACTACTTGGCAAGAGGTAGAGGATGAAGAAATAGGAAGTGGGTTCACTTTAGAATTGGATTTCTCACTCTTTTGCTCAAGTTGCCATTGATGGAGGCAAGCTTTCTTCATTGTTGAAGATGAAGAAGAAGAAGAAAGAATATCATAAGTATTTTCAAAATAGAAAATAAAATGAATACTTATCATATACCAACCATGGTTAGGTGTAGAGAATAGACTATGGTTAAGTGGAATGGTTAGGGTTAAGCATGAGACAAAATGGTCACTTAGTCAAAGCTTCATGAAGCTTCAACAACAAACAAAGAAAGCCACCATTTTCTCTTTATCATTTTCTTTTGCCAAAATAAACAAAATGAATAAATAAATGAATAAGTAAATAAACAAAACCCTAACCACTCATATAACCATGGTTTAATTCTTTACACAAACCCAAGTAAGTATGTATCATCAAACATGATACAAACAAGTGCACAAAAAATATATCACATATACAATGTGCATTTCAAGTGAGAAAATCCATTTAAAGTGAACCGATACTAGTTAATGCAAACTAATATATCAAATATATAATTATGCATTAAATCAACACTTGATTTATCGATCCGGTCATATCGCAAATAACCGACTAATATCCAATGTATCGGCTTATCGAATCAATCCTTGATTCGATAACTATGTTATATCGCATACAACCAATCGATACATTCATCGCGAGAATGAAATACGGTATCACATACTCGCATTATTCTCGGTCCCGCACATATCTCATATGCGCTCCTATTTCGTTTCGCTTGAGCCAGGAAACCTCTGTGTAGGACTGTAAAGACCCGTCAATACGCCGGCAGCAGGTGATGATCATATCAAACACCCACAAGCTGCAAGCGGTCTGCTAAACGTAACGGCCACCCGGGTATTGAGCGATCAGAAGATCGACGAGCAAGCCCGCTCACACTCCTGTGAATCCAACCAGTAACACTTACCGTATAGTCCGGTCTCGTCGTCTGATATGTCGCATATCTTGCCTAGGGGTGGTAAACGTCAGACCCCAATAGCTCGATAAGTCGTGTCGATATGAGGTCTATAACAGTTCGAGAAACTACTGGTAACACTTACCAGTATATCTCAGCAACCCTGGCCAGGGATTTCCGGTTATAGCCAATCGAACACAGCGCAACATCAACTCCCTATACCGGGAGAGACGAATCCCCTCCTATCGCTCATTGCTTCCATTAGATTCGGGACTGTACCCAAAAACCACCGTTTTGCACGCCCTCTTGGACGTGGTAAGGTGGAAATCAAAGCACAGTGAGAATCACACAAGACTCTATGACGATCTCGGGTCAACAGACTTTTCTGTACCAGTGTCACCAGAGAACTGCCATCTGACGTAAGGTATAATACCATCTGGGAGTTCTCGGCGAGTCCGTCCAGTGTACCCAGTCTCCACTGAGCACCCGTATATCATCTCCGATGTCAAACACCAATGGATATGGGATCATCCATCGCCCATCTGTATGGGTCGAGAAGGTATACGCTAGTCTACTCTGGTATATCGATGCCCCGTCTCGATACACCCACGACGAGGGACCTTGAAGGATGTACTTATGGACTACCATGTCCCCACACTAGTATGATCCGCATCATAGTCCAGGTAGTCAAGTACACATCCTAAGGGCTTTACCAACATGTAACAGAGAGACAATCAGTGTACACGTTAAGGTAAAGAGTAACCAGATAGCATACTATCATGTCGAGCAAGAAAGTTGTAACCCTTCGAAAATCGTTTAGGCAGTTTTTCGGTAATCGGCTAATTTTTCGGCTTTTTCCGTAAAAAGTCAAAATAGGTATTTTTCTTTGTAGACCTAATTATACAAAATTTAGATAAGATATTACTATAATTTTGTCACTAAAATGTCACTTATAATTATCTATTTAAATAAAAAAAAATTCGTAATTAATTATTTTTTTTATTATTTTAAGCTTTTTAAAATACATTAAATTAGTGATAAATACAAATTTAATTAGGTAAATTTCATAATTAGGAATCTTTATAATCTAAAATATGGTGTTAACAAAATTGTATGATGACTTGCAAATTTTTGGTTTTAGGGTTGGAAATTTAATGGAAAAATGATGCAAAATGAGGTTTTTTGTGTAAAATGTTGATGTGAAAGCATTAAATGAGAGCATGGGATGTTTTTAGACCTAGAAACTTCCCCAAATTTCCCCACCTCCTCTCCCTTACCTGCTGGCCGACCCTATTGCTGCAGATTTCCTCTCTTCTCACTTCTTTTTTTTGCTTCAAATTTCATGCCAAAATTCATAAAAATCCACAAATTTCATTCACCCATTCAAAGCAAAACCCTAATCCACTCTCTCTTCAACCCAAATTAGTTCAAAAACTTGATGAAAGGAGGCTTCTTTGGTGGCTTGATCATGCTAGGGTTCCACTTGTGAGGTAAAATCCTAAACTAGTTTGTTAACTTGTAGTTATATGTGCTAAAATTCAATTTTGAAGTATTAATTTAGTTGTAAATTCTTGTTCATGAAAATCAAGAATGGGATTTGGTGTTGAACTAGGGTTTGAAGCATGGTTGTTAGAGTTAAGTTAGGGCTTTGGTTACCAATTTGGTTAGAGTGGTTAATTGCGTAAGGTTACGCTCGCTAAATCGATAAATTGCGACGTTTGCATCGAATCGGTTTGAAATTTGCTTACTAGATTTTTACAAAAATTAGAATGCGATCAAATTGCGTTATTTTAACGATATAATTAGCTTCGTATAGGACTATTAGAGTGCGCGAACGCGGGGTTTCGTCTAGTCGGGTTTTAGTTTCGTCGAATTCCCCGAAATGACGATTTTAGTTAAAGATTAGTGATTTTCGTGCGTTTTCCCGTGCACCGAGTGCACGTTACGTTTAATTCGAGAGCGTCGATAATTGTTTATTGTGACTTGAATCGTTTTAGGTTTTGTAATCTTATGCTTGGTTTTGTGCAAATATAGGATCGGTCGGGGAAACATCGGACACGGCGCGTAAAAGCAAGGCGGTGGTCGGATCGGATTAGCGGAGATTTCAGGTGAGTAGATGTATTCATCTATGGGGGAATCGTCTGGATGGTGCGATGCGCCCCCTAGTTAGGGTTACCCTACTTTTTGCAAGATTTATATTGTTAGCTAGCTTATCCCTTTATGTACATTGCATACCCTTATAGCTAACCGTATATTAGATTGCATGGACATTCATCTACACTTATACGATATCACTTCGTAGGACACGAACACCATTACCATTGGCATCTGTTGCATGCGCACTATTCATGTGACACACACGCCTTTGGTAATTGCCATGCCACGTGCACTATAGAATCTGTTTAACTTAATATCTCCATTTGCATTCATACATGATATATGAGATTGCATAGCTTGCATATACCTCGCATTATCATCATATTTACATAACTTTCTAGCCAAAATTCACATCATATACATGGATATCATAGACATTTAGCATATATAACATGTGAACATTTTGATTTTCTTGAGGATTTCAGTATTGCTGCGATTTCTGGATTTTTGGGGAAAACCGCAAGAATTTAACAAAAGCTTATATTTATCATTTTTAAAACAAAGTTGCGGTTTTCTCGTGATGTATGTGTCGTCCACCATGAGTTTTCATGTTTTCTGTTGGATTTCGAGACCCGATTCGAGGAGTGGATGAACCGTCTCGGGTACATGGTGGGCCCGGTATGGTACCCCGGGGCAAGAAGATCGAGTTGTAGACGATGAGCCTGGCAGGGGAAGACTACCTACCGGTGATGTCTGGCGCGGCGGATATCCGGAGGATACCGACCGTGTCGTGAGATTTGATGGTATGGGCTGATCCGGACTGACGGAGCCCGATATTTGAGACATTGATACAGTGAGATATTGAGACAGATATGATTTCATATTTGGTGTCGATGCTTGACACCGGTTTTCAGATGATTTCTTGATGGTACTTAGCTATTATACAGATATTCATTTTCTAAAGTTAAGAACGCAGTACCCTTAGCATTTAAAACACTTAAAGAGTTAGAAATGACATTGCATACATGTGCATGCATACTAGAGCTATTATATCACATATGGACATGCATGTTGTGGTGTATTGCGTGCATTCTTACGATTGCCTTATTAGATGTTATATTTACTCACGAGCTAGCAACTCACTCCCGTTGTGCCACAGTGTCTTGCAGGTCGGACTCATCAGTCTTGTAGCGGCGGCTATCTTATCATCAGCTCTTTTTGCTCAGACTCACGACATCGCCCGTAGGTGGGTTGCGAGCATACTTTGTTTCTTTTTGCTCTATCATTGTATCTAGTATTCTCCATCTACCACTTTATATTGTATATGTGACCTAGTGATGAGACTGAGAGATTTGTATATTTGTGGTTTCTTTTGGGTCGAGCTCCCTTTAGCCGGCGTTGTGTTTTATGATATTTTGCGTTTCTTTTATACTCTTTTCTTGATATTACTTATATATTGCATGTGGTTGTGATCCGCCTTGGGCGAAGAGCTAGCTCCCGCTTGGGGATGCCATTTTATGATTACAGGTTTATTATCTTGTTGTACCCATTTTGGGGGATAGAAAATACAGGGGAGACTCTGCCGAAATTTTCGGAAATTTTTGATTTTTTAAAAAGGGATTCTATGCAACTTAAATGATTTTAAAAACTGTCTTCATTAAAGGTTTTCCTTCATTCGCTTTTGATTTTAGTTTAGATTTTCTGGGCTTTGGCTGACTTAGGTTACGGTACGCCTTTAGACGTCTCGTAATCTAAGTGCCAGTCACGTTCCGTACTTTCGGGTCATGACAAAGTTGGTATCAGAGCGTAGGTTTTACCTTTCTGAGTGTAGGACAACCTTGGTAGATGGAGTAGGTGACTTAAGCAGAGTGGCGTAGCGCGGGTATGATCCGCGGCATACTTACGATACGGTACTCCGCCTAAGTGACCTTAGGACATAATTGCTTGTATTTCCTTTCTTGATTCCTTGCATTCCTTGATTCAATTGCAATGTCCTTATCAGTTCTTTTTCTTATTCCAGCTTCGATGCCGCCAAAGACTACGAGAGCTCAGCGGGCTGCCGCTAGGGATGAGATTCGGGCGGGCCCGTCTGAGGCGAGGATCGAGCGGGAGGATACGCCTACCCCTCAGGGTCATACTGATCCACCTTATCCAGACCGTATTGCCAGATTAGAGGCCGGCATGCAAGAGTTGCGGCAGATGATGGGATCTTTAGTTGAGTCCAGCCGGGCACAGAGATCCGAGGACGTTCCTTCCACCGCATAGACCACGATCGTACCTGCTACACAGATGGTCACTCCTGCTGCTACTACGGAGACTATCCCTGTTTCACTACAGGAGTTCATGAGATTGAGACCTCCAGCTTTTACCGGTACAGATGCGACAGAGGACCCACAGGCATTTCTTGATAGGATGGCTCGGATTTGCCGTTCGTTGAGGTGTTCTGATGATAGATTGGTGGAGTTTGCGAGTTTTCGTCTGGAGGGTCTTGCCCAGACATGGTACGATTCAGTAGAGAGTGGCCGAGCTGCAGGTCTGCCTTCTATGACCTGGGATGAGTTTACATCTGCATTTCTTGCCCGTTTTCTTCCGGAGAGTGTCCGAGATGCTCGAGCCCGTAGTTTTGAGTCTTTGCGCAAGACTCCTGGGATGACGGTGTCGGAGTATGATATACAGTTTACCCAGTTATCTCGATATGCTCCGTACCTAGTCGACACAGAAGTGAAGAGAATAAAGTGGTTAGTACGAGGGCTTGAAACACAGCTATTCCTTGCCATCGGCACCCAGCACTTTGATACATACGCAGCCGCGATGGATGCAGCCTTACTTTTAGAGGAGCGTATTTCTGAGACTCCGGTCGTTTCTGGGCCGAAGAGGATCCGTACTGATACGCCAGCTCAACGGCAGATGTGTAGACACCGTGATAGATTATTTCCGGGAGATGGTGGAGGCAGAGGATTGAGACGAGGTCAGTTATTTGGTTCATATCCATAGACCCAGCAGTCGTCTCCAGGATGTTTTCGGTGTGGGAGTAAGTACCACCGTGTCAGAGACTGTACCATGGGACGCCAGGGCGCGGCGACAGTCCCGCATATGACTTTACCACCCTCACCACCTTCTCAGAGAGCTTTACTTCCTACTCCTGACGATGCTCCACGCCAGCTAGATGCTTCTAGAGGCCGTGGGCGTGGCGGTCCGGTTCCGAGAGGACGAGGCGACAGAGGCAGAGGCAGAGGCCGAGGTAGAGGCAGAGGACAGCCAGCTATTAGTGGTGGACAGACCCCGAGTGTTTGCATTGACTCCTCAGGATGCACAGGCATCCAATGCCGTCGTGGCAGGTACTCTGCCAGTATGTTCTTTTAATGCACGGGTATTATTTGATCCAGGCTCCACACATTCCTATGTATCCACGTATTTTGCACCGAGGTTGGGCCGAGAGTCTTCTCCGTTAGATCAGCCGCTTGTCGTTATTACACCGGTAGGCGAGTCTTTTGTTGCCCGTTTTGTGTACCGATCATGTTTCGTTCGTATCGGGGAGAGAGATTCTTCAGTTGATTTGATTCTCCTCGATATGCTAGACTTTGATGTTCTTCTTGGTATGGACTGGCTAGCCACCTGTTATGCATCCGTGGACTGCCGTGAAAAAGCAGTCAGATTCAGTTTTCCTGGTAAGCCGGTTCTTGTTATTCAGGGAGATCGTAGTGCTACATTCCCAGCTTGATTTCTTCTCTTCGCGCTGGTCAGCTCTTAAGGAAAGGGTGTCAGGGATTCTTAGCCAATGTTTGTGATACTAGCTCCACAGAGGTTCCGTTGGACCAGGTCCCTGTTGCGAGAGAGTTTCCTGATGTATTTCCTGACGAGCTGCCTGGTCTGCCACCAGAGCGCGAGATTGAGTTCTGTATTGACTTGATCCCCGGCACGGGGCCTATCTCTATACCTCCTTATCGGATGGCCCCGGCGGAGCTGAGAGAGCTGAAGGATCAGTTACAGGACTTGCTGGACAAAGGGCTTATCAGACCGAGTGTGTCACCTTGGGGTGCTCCCGTCTTGTTTGTTAAGAAGAAGGACGGAAGTATGCGTTTATGCATTGATTATCGTCGGCTGAACCGGGTTACTGTGCGGAACAGGTATCCCCTACCCCGCATTGATGACTTATTTGATCAGCTCCAGGGTGCAGGGTTTTTCTCGAAGGTTGATTTATGGTCAGGTTATCACCAGTTGCGGGTTCGGAAGGAGGATATTCCGAAGACCGCTTTCCGTACTCGATATGGTCATTATGAGTTCTTGGTGATGTCGTTCGGGCTCACCAATGCCCCGGCAGCATTTATGGATTTGATGAATCGTGTATTCAGGCCGTATCTCGATCAGTTCATTATTGTGTTCATTGACGACATCTTGGTTTATTCTCGGAGCCGGGAGGAGCATGAGCAGCACTTACGTATCACATTACAGACTTTGAGGGAGCATCAGCTGTTCGCCAAATTCTCCAAGTGCGCATTCTGGCTAGACAGTGTCGACTTCTTGGGTCATGTGGTGACGAGAGACGGTATTTGTGTGGACCCGAAGAAGATCGAGGCAGTCCAGCGTTGGCCTAGACCAGTATCAGTTACAGAGGTTCGCAGCTTTCTAGGTCTGGCCGGCTATTATCGACGTTTTGTCCAGGATTTCTCCCGCATTGCTGCACCGTTGACCAGGTTGACCCGGAAGGGGGTTCCTTTTGATTGGACCCAGGCATGTGAGGATAGCTTCCAGCAGTTGAAGACTCGTATGACTACTGCACCAGTATTAGCATTGCCTTCAGGATCAGGTGGGTTCGTGGTATATTGTGATGCTTCTCGAGTGGGGCTGGGCTGTGTATTGATGCAGCACGACAGAGTTATCGCGTATGCTTCTCGGCAGCTGAGGAAACACGAACAGAACTACCCCACCCATGATTTAGAGATGGCTGCAGTAGTATTTGCACTTAAGATATGGAGACATTACCTATACGGTGAGTCGTGCCAGATATTCACTGACCACAAGAGTTTGAAGTATATTTTCCAGCAGCGAGATCTGAACCTGAGACAACGCCGTTGGATGGAGTTGGTGAAGGATTATGACTGCGAGATTTTATACCATCCGAGCAAGGCGAATGTGGTGGCAGATGCTTTGAGTAGGAGGCCCGGAGGTAGCTTATCTTGTTTGAGCGCAGTACATATGCAGTCGATGGCGGATTGGCAGGTGTTATGTGACAGCAGAGTGCAGTTCGAGTTTACTCCTACGGGGGGACAACTGGCCCATTTCAGAGCACGCCCACAGTTACTTGACCGTATCCATGAGGCACAGTCCGGCGATGCCCGTATCTTAGAGATTATTGAGCAGATTCGTCAGGGCAGAGTTTCCGAGTTCGTGATTGACGATCAGGGGATACTTCGATTTGGGACTCGACTGTGCGTGCCAGATTCAGAGGGACTGAGGCGCGATATTCTCGAGGAGGCACATAGATCAGCATACAGCGTGCATCCAGGTTCCACCAAGATGTACCGTGATTTGAGAGAGGTTTACTGGTGGGACGGGATGAAGAAGGATATTACAGACTTCGTGTCGAGATGCCTGACTTGCCAGCAAGTCAAGGCCGAGCACCAGAGGCCAGCCGGCTAGTTACAGCCTTTGCCCATCCCTGAGTGGAAGTGGGAGCAGGTCTCCATAGACTTCATTGTGGGTCTACCTAGGACCAGTCGAGGGTATGACTCTATATGGGTGATTGTGGATCGACTGACGATAGCGGCTCACTTTCTGCCAGTGAAAACCACTTTTGGATTTTCTCAGTACGCCCAGGTTTATATTGATGAGATAGTGCGACTGCATGGTGTTCCGACTTGCATCGTGTCCGACCGTGGCACCCAGTTTACCAGCCGATTGTGGCAGAAACTACAGGAAGCTTTGGGCACCCGATTGAGTTTTAGCACAGCCTTTCATCTGCAGACTGACGGTCAGTCGGAGCGTACTATTTAGACTCTTGAGGACATGCTCAGAGCTTGTGTTTTAGATTTCGGTGGTAGCTGGGATCATCATTTTCCGTTGATTGAGTTTTCCTACAATAATAGCTTCCAGGAGACGATTCAGATGGCACCTTTCGAGGCTTTATATGGGAGGAGATGTCGATCGCCTGTATGCTGGACAGAGCTCAGGGAGAGCAGTGTTTTGGGGCCGCAAATTGTACAGGAGACGACCGGTCCACCACTTCCTAAGCTGCGCGATGATCTCCCTCCGCTGTCCAAATTGAATCCCGAACTCTAGCATCGGCTTCGTCGAAGAAATGGGCGGGCTTGATCGTCGGTTCGATGCCGAAGATGATCTACGTCGAGGCATCACAAGAACGAGCTCCGCCTTCGCCAAGTCAAGAAACTTGTGAAGACAACACACTCTACTACATGGCAAGTAGTAGAGGATGAAGAAATAGGAAGTGGGTAGACTTTAGATTTGGATTTCTCACTTGATTTGGCTAGTTGCCATTGAAGCTATCAACATCTTTCTTCTTGAAGAAGAAGAAGAAGAAGATAATATATGATAAGTTATTATTTTAAAAAAAAACCATATGATACTTATCATGTCAACAACCATGGTTTAGAGTAGAGATTTAACTAGGGTTAGATGAGTGGTTAGGGTTAGACATGAGACAAGAATGGTGGACTTATTCAAAGCTTCAAGAAGCTTCAATGTAAAACAAAGAAAGCCACCATCCTTTTCTTTTGCCAAAAAGAATGAATAAATAAATAAATGGATAAAGAATTAAAAGAAAAGAAACCCTAACCATTCACTAATCATGGTTTAAGTCTTTACACAAACCCAAGGTTGCATGTATCATCAAACATGATACACACAAGCGCACAAGAATATATCACATATACAATGTGCATCATCAAGTGAGAATATCCTCATAAAGTGAACCAATACTAGTTAATGTAAAGTAATATATCAAATATATAATTATGCATTAAATCATTAAATCAATACTTGATTTAACGATCCGGTCATATCGCATATAACCGGCTAGTATCTAATGTATCGGCTTATCGAATCGATCCTTGATTCGATAACTAGGTTATATCGCATATAACTAATCGATACATTCATCGCGAGAATGGAATACGGTATCACATACACGAATTATTCTCGGTCCCGCACATATCTCATATGCGCTCCTATTTCGTTTCGCTTGAGCCAGGAAACCTCTGTGTAGGACTCTAAAGACTCGTCAATACGCCGGTAGCAGATGATGATCATATCAAGCACCCACAAGCCGCAAGCGGTCTGCTAAACGTAACGGCCACCCGGTTATTGAGCGATCAGAAGATCGACGAGCAAGCCTGCTCATACTCCTGTGAATCCAACCAGTAACATTTACCGTACAGTCCGGTCTGTTCGTCTGATATGTCGCATATCTCGCCTAGGGGTGGTAAACGTCAGACCCCAATAGCTTGATAAGTCATGCCGACTTGAAGTCCATGACATGTGTGAAACTAATGATAACACTTACCAGTAGGTCACTGCAACCCTGGCCAGGGATTTCCTGTTATGTCCAGTCGAGCATAGCGCAACATCAACCCCCAATACCGGGAGAGACGAATCCCCTCCTATCGCTCATTGCCTCCATGTGAATCGGGACTGTACCCAATAACCACCTGTTTGCACAACTCAGTAGAGCCGTGGTAGGATGGAAATCAAAGCACAGTGGGAGACACACAAGACTCTATGACGATCTCGGGTCAACAGACTAAGCTGTACCAGTGTCACCAGAGAACTACCATCTGACGTGAGGTATAATACCATCTGGGAGTTCTCGGCGAGTCCGTTCAGTGTACCCAGTCTCCACTGAGCACCCGCATACCATCTTCGATGTCAAACACCAATGGATATGGGATCATCCATCGCCCATCGCATGGGTCGAGAAGATATGCGCCAGTCTACTCTGGAATATCGATGCCCCGTCTCGATATTCCCTCGACTAGGAACATTTCAAGGATGTACTCATAGACTATCCAGGCCCCACTAGTATGATCTACATCATAGTCCTGGAAGTCGAGTACACATCCTAAGGGCTTTATCAACATGTAATCAGAGAGACAGAAAGTATACATGTTAAGATAAAGTGCAACCAGATAGCGTACTATCATGTCGAGCAAGAAAGTCCTACCTATATATGTCCCAGCATCCACTACAATATACATCCAATGTACAGTAATGGCCTCTAGGGTATACATATAACTAACAATCTCCCACTTGCACTAGGGCCATCTGTAGCAGTGGTTGCAGTATCACATAGTCAACCATCCCCTAAAAGTCTCTCTTTGGGAAAATGCCTTCGTGAGTGGATCCGCTGTGTTGTCCTCTGAGTCTACTCTCCTAACCTCGATCACCCCGGAGATCAACTATCTCCATGATCAGGTGATACTTCCTCAGAATATGTATGGGTCACTGATGGGACCAGGGTTCCAGGGCCGAAGCCACACTTCCATTGTCATACAATAGAAGGAACCTAGTTCATCTTATGAACCAATATACACCCAAACTGCCTCTTTGGTAGTATCTTTAATAGCGATGTTACCAGCCTTTATCGTCTAGTTTGCCACGGTATCGAGCTTGGAACTCTTCCAACATACCGTCCCTTTACTGAGGGTAAAGACAGTGCCTGTGACTGACATTCAGTCGTCTTTATCACCATGGAACTCTTCCAGTGATTCTCCCCAGGATCAATTGATACCAACTCACTACATCTAGTGAGAATCCTAGCATCCAATTACATCTATCTCATAGATGAAAACTCAGGATTTAGAAGGTATCACTTTGATCCTATTTGGAGAATCCTAGTGATAATAGGAGATCGACCGATCGTAGTATAGGAAACTCTTTTCCTATCAAGAGTATGTTGTCTACGTACAATACAAAGATGACCACCTTACTCTCTACTACCCTTTTGTATATACAAGGTTCGTCTACCATTTTGATGAAGTCAAACACTTTGACTATCACATCAAAACAGACGTTCCAACTCCGCGATGCCTGCTTCATTATGTAAAGCAACTTGCACACGTTTCCGTTGCTCCCACTGTTTACGAAGACCTCTGGCTGTGTTCTTATAGACGTTCTCTTCTAAATCAGTATTTAGAAAAGTAGTCATGGCACCCAACCACCAGATATCGCAGTCAGGTATGTAGCCGTGGCAAGTAGGATCTGGATGGACTTAAGCATAGTCACTTAGAAAAGGTTTCATCATTATCCATGCCTGGTTGATGACTAAAACCTTTAATAAACCTAGCTTTGAAAGTCTCAACTTTTCCATCTACACCAAGTAATCTTCTCAAGATATATTTGCTCCTGATGGGGATTTAACCCTTCAGATATAGCAACCAAAGTCCATACTTTGCTGGTGTATATGGATTCCATCTCAGATCGCTAAGCATCCAGCCATTCTTACAGAGTCCCTACTCTCGATGGCCTGTTCGAAACTAGTTGGGTCATCATCTCATGATGTAATCCTTGCTCCCACTGTCATCGAGAAACCGAGGTATCTCTCAGGCGGATGAGGAACCCTACTAGATCGGCGGAGAGGCTGAGGTTCATCGGGGACTATAGAATCCTTTGGTTCTGTCAAATCATCAAATGCAGTTTTGTATAGCTGGAACCTTTCCAGTTCTACAGAACTGATCCTGCCTCGATCTTGTCCGGATTTTGCTTTAAACATAGGCCAGACAACCCCAAATCTTAACTCGTTTAAGAGATGGGTTCTTCCCATACCATATCTCATATGGAGTGGTAGGCATTGATTTGATTCAAACCTAATTCAATAGGTATGCAGCTTCTCAAGTGCATAACCCCAAAAGGAAATAGGTAACTCAGTAATACTCATCATAGAGCACACCATATCTAATATTGTGCAATTGCTCCGCCCTGATACACCGTTGTGCTGTGGTGTATTCAGAGGAGTAACACTGAGAGAGAATCTCATTCTCCTTTAGAATAGTCCAGGAATTCTATGCACAAGTATTCTCCTCCCTGATCTTATCATAGGACATAATACTTATACCCGTATTTTGGTTCTCTACTTCTAACTTATATTCTGTGAATATCTCAAAAGGTTCGGACTTATGTTTCAACAGGAACATATGACTGAATCTTGAGAGATTATCAGAGAATATAATGAAGTATAAAGAACCAGTCCTGGCATGTGTAGACAGGAGACTTTACATACATCATCATGTATCAGTCCCAAGAGTTTACTAACTCTTTCTCTGTTTCTAATAAACAGAGCTATGGTCATCTAATCTTTGTGACATGATTGGAAAGTTTCACAAGATGTAAATTCAAACTGATTTAAATATGCATCTAAAATGTAACTTCAGCCAGTCGGGTCGCATTGATGTGACCTAGTCTACAATGCCTCAAGAAGGATTCGTTCATTTCTGAACTCTTCCTCTTGTGTGTGTTCTGTATATTAGGAACTGCAGTTTGATTTAGAACGTCAATGCTTTTAGATAACGTGCCTGAACCGATCAACTTTTGATATAGGAAATATTCAAAACATTATCCAATAATACAAAATTATATCCTTCTTTACTAATAAAGAGACTGATATGATTTTGTATATCAAGTTCGGTATCTAATAGCATTTGTTCAGAATCAATGTACTGGTAATGCAGGGTGACAGTGACCAACAGACTTGGCTGCAACACTTGCCCCCGTTTCTGTCTCATGAAACTTATCACTCGTTCTCAGTTTTTCTACCTTTTTGTAGCCCTATATAACAGCTTACATATCTGGGATCCTGATCCGGTATCATATACCCAAGATACAGAGGATACTGAGAAACAGTTCTGTTTAACGAACACACCCGAAGAAGATGCATCACATGCACTTTCTTCGTTTAGGCGGCATAAGAATTCTGGTATTCCCCTATTTCCTGCTCTGTCTTATAACAATTATAAGTTGGAGCGGGACCAACGTTCCCCAGCTCAGTATAACAAGCGAGTTCGGTCAATACATCGTATTATTATCTTGATTAAGGCGTGATATGGTCGCTACCTGGAGAGAGAGAGAAGAAAACACTCTGCGTGCGCTCTTGCAAGATCAGATTGGTTATATATTTTATCTAATCAGGATGGCTCCCACTGTTTTTATCAAATCTTCCTTCAAACCCTAAAAAGAAAGACTAGCCGGGATTAATTACACTCTACAAGTTCGCCAATCTTTCAGCCAGGCCAGTGTCGGTACTTTGAGGGAGGTTCCCCGTGCTTTCGCACGGACCTAATTACTGTAAACCTCGCTTTCCCAGAGGCGTAACCCCGTTGACACCTTTCTAGACACCTACTTGATCAGCTAATTGTAAAGTGCAAAACTCTCCCAGGAGTAACAATTACTCGCAGTGGGTATCGGGATCCAACTATCATATAGAAGGTATGCAATCTCATTGCAAATTTCAACACTTGAAACTCCCGATAAAGGTTTTTACCCCTAGCACCTATGACCTTAACTATGGTCAACAAATCATAAGTACTAGTCAAGTTCTACCCGTCATTTCGTGATTAATTAGACCCACCCACATGACCCTTAACTAAGGTCAACAAAGTCACGCGACTGTCCTAACTAATCGCATCATATGCGGTGTAGGAAGACATCACTTAGCTACCGTACACTGTGCCTTGACTATGGTCAACAAACACAGCACGAATACTAAGTACTCTACTTCCTAAAATGACGGAGGGTTGCGAATGGTTTTTATGAAAACCTTTAACGCTTTGAACTTGATCTCGTTGCAGAATCAAATGGTTTTTAAATGGAATGTTTTTGAGGCTTTTCTAGTTTTGCTAAAGGGGTCACTCCCGGTGAAGGGATCGTCGGCCCTTTCTTCGTCGAATGAGGTGCGGGATATATCATATATATCACTGTGCAAAGCGGAAACTATAGAAGCTATCAAAAGACAAACCGAGTGATGTAGCATCTGCCAGTTATTGCTAAAGGAGTCACTCCCAGTGAAGGGATCTCGGTCCTTTCCCTATCGAATAAGGTGCAGGATGTTCTACAAGGAACACCGCGATGCAAAGCAAGAACTGTAGCTACCTGTTTTTATTTTGAAATTCGATTCCACAACATCGATTAGGTTTATTTTATTTCATTAATCTCATTAATGAATATCCCATCATTTAAGTCCACCTAATCATCATAGATAAATATAACGTACGCTTATGTCATCCGCATTCGTCTCGATGTCCCGTCTGCACCGTTAGGTTAGGTAACTAACGGCAGAGCGAGGCAGGGCTAGCGCGGGTGTAAAACATAAGCAATGTCTATATAATATATTATATATACTATATATTATATCTATCACAGAACATCACAGATAACGCAGCAAAATATCATATGAAATATTGGATATACTAGGACGTCCGTGTTTTCAATACGAGCCAGTATAAAACATGGATTCCACGGTCGTGATGAATAGCCAATCCCACACCCCTAGACCCCTACGAGAGCGGCAAGAAACCCTACCAATTCTGGAGTTAGGAGACCCGGACTCGACTCCTCGAGTTGGTCTCCCACTGGACCCCAGAACCCGGTTACTTGTGCTCCCCTCCTTGGGTCTATCCTAGTGCAGAAAAGTAAATAATATACAAATGGTGACAACATCCGCAACCTGGAAGTGCCCCAATAAAAGAATATTACATACAAGTTTTTACATGAATGAAAATGGAAAAACACTCATCTCACATAAAAAACCCTCCGGCTATTCAAACACGACGATCCAATATAACATATCCAGCAACACATAACATCACATGTCATCAACGTAAGTAAATATGTCCATCCCAATTGTCGTTGACATATAGCAACGAAACCGGCGATATCACATATTACACTTACGGTCACAGAAAAGAAAGTGTAAAACTACAACAGTTGGAATCCGCAACCACCTCAGACATCGTATGCCTGACCAAATGAATTCTTTAGACATTGCATGCCTAACAATTATAAACCCCGCATTTTAGTCTCATTATCGAAAACACTTTTCAATACCAAGTCGGGCAATTCAACAGGATTCCCGACATTTTGATCGAATGCTCGTCGCAAACTTTAGTAGATGGCCGCACCCCCGACGCCGTCGACCAAGTGCACCAAGGCGGAACACCGCTGCCGCGAGCACCCGACCGGATGCTTTCGGTGACGGGGTTCTCCTACAGTCACTTGGTCGGGGCTATGGAGTGAGGCTGTCTATTAAGTTTACCCGGCGAGTATCCGCGTACGCTACGTGATTGCAACGGACTTTTGATCACATCAAAATTCCGTGGCAACCGATCAAGTGAGACTAAAGTGCTATGTTTATAACATTCATTCAATTATCACATAACTACTTGTGAATTCCAATTATTGTATCACATTCCGTATAAATAGAAAATGCTAAACTTTTCGATCGAACAATCGAACACCCAAGGTTTCCCGATACAGCTCAACACATGAAATAAGTCTAACAGCATTCAGTTCGTGCCTCAGTACCAACGGTCCAGCCGTAGAAGGGTCAAGCCAACGCCTCACATGTGGCACGCCGTACTGCCCCAAACCCGAAGGTTCAAAGGGCAGTTCAAGACGGTCACATAATCGAGTTAAGGTTTGTTGTCTTCTAGAGGGTCCATCGCGTTACTTGCACTACTTAGAACGTCGTTAAACTACGGAAAAATCCAACACTTGGAAATTTCCCGACAGGGGAAAAATTGGGTATTTATATCCGGTCGAACTTTTTAACATATTCTAAAATTTATCCGGAAAGCCACATAGACAAAATCTGATACTCCGATCGAAACACCGAATCCCCAAAACAACCCCAGAAAATTCAACTCTTGAATAAATATTAAAAATTCCCAGGAAAACCAGAACAGAAAACTGAGAATTACTGTGAACAAATAAATACACAAAACGACAAAACGGCCGAGGAACCGCCGCTTCCGCGGCTCGTTGATGGAATTAGTCCATCGAAATTCACAGTAACTCTTATATTATCCTGCTGATTTTTCTGCATATTTTTAATGTGGAAAAATCCCCGAAATTAGAAAAAGTCCAGAGAGCATGGTTTGTGTTAGGGTTTCGGTTCGTTCGGGTTTCAAACTCCGTCTAGACTTCGCCTAAGGCTCTAGCAAGGCTCTGATACCACTGTAGGGTTCCTAGGCACTCTAATGGAGTCTCACAAGTGATCAAACATGCACAAATCAAACATTCCTTGTGCCTACAAACCCTAACACGGATCGTTAACTAGATAAATAGGCGAAGCAAGCATGTAAACGGAAATATAGCTAAAGGAAAGGGGCTACAACCTTTGTAGATCCGGTCCACCACTTCCTAAGCTGCGCGATGATCTCCCTCCGCTGTCCAAATCGAATCCCGAACTCTAGCATCGGCTTCGTCGAAGAAATGGGCGGGCTTGATCGTCGGTTCGATGCCGAAGATGATCTACGTCGAGGCATCACAAGAACGAGCTCCGCCTTCGCTAAGTCAAGAAACTTGTGAAGACAACACACTCTACTACATGGAAAGTAGTAGAGGATGAAGAAATATGAAGTGGGTAGACTTTAGATTTGGATTTCTCACTTGATTTGGCTAGTTGCCATTGAAGCTATCAACATCTTTCTTCTTGAAGAAGAAGAAGAAGAAGATAATATATGATAAGTTATTATTTAAAAAAAACCATATGATACTTATCATGTCAACAACCATGGTTTAGAGTAGAGATTTAACTAGGGTTAGATGAGTGGTTAGGGTTAGACATGAGACAAGAATGGTGGACTTATTCAAAGCTTCAAGAAGCTTCAATGTAAAACAAAGAAAGCCACCATCCTTTTCTTTTGCCAAAAAGAATGAATAAATAAATAAATGGATAAAGAATTAAAAGAAAAGAAACCCTAACCATTCACTAATCATGGTTTAAGTCTTTACACAAACCCAAGGTTGCATGTATCATCAAACATGATACAAACAAGCGCACAAGAATATATCACATATACAATGTGCATCATCAAGTGAGAATATCCTCATGAAGTGAACCAATACTAGTTAATGTAAAGTAATATATCAAATATATAATTATGCATTAAATCATTAAATCAATACTTGATTTAACGATTCGGTCATATCGCATATAACCGGCTAGTATCCAATGTATCGGCTTATCGAATCGATCCTTGATTCGATAACTAGGTTATATCGCATATAACTAATCGATACATTCATCGCAAGAATGGAATACGGTATCACATACACGAATTATTCTCGGTCCTGCACATATCTCATATGCGCTCCTATTTCGTTTCGCTTGAGCCAGGAAACCTCTGTGTAGGACTCTAAAGACTCGTCAATACGCCGGTAGCAGATGATGATCATATCAAGCACCCACAAGCCGCAAGCGGTCTGCTAAACGTAACGGCCACCCGGGTATTGAGCGATCAGAAGATCGACGAGCAAGCCCGCTCATACTCCTGTGAATCCAACCAGTAACACTTACCGTACAGTCCGGTCTGTTCGTCTGATATGTCGCATATCTCGCCTAGGGGTGGTAAACGTCAGACCCCAATAGATTGATAAGTCATGCCGACTTGAAGTCCATGACATGTGTGAAACTACTGATAACACTTACCAGTAGGTCACTGCAACCCTGGCTAGGGATTTCCTGTTATGGCCAGTCGAGCATAGCGCAACATCAACCCCCAATACCGGGAGAGACGAATCCCCTCCTATCGCTCATTGCCTCCATGTGAATCGGGACTGTACCCAATAACCACCTGTTTGCACAACTCAGTAGAGCCGTGGTAGGGTGGAAATCAAAGCACAGTGGGAGACACACAAGACTCTATGACGATCTCGGGTCAACAGACTAAGCTGTACCAGTGTCACCAGAGAACTGCCATCTGACGTGAGGTATAATACCATCTGAGAGTTCTCGGCGAGTCCGTTCAGTGTACCCAGTCTCCACTGAGCACCCGCATACTATCTTCGATGTCAAACACCAATGGATATGGGATCATCCATCGCCCATCGCATGGGTCGAGAAGATATGCGCCAGTCTACTCTGGAATATCGATGCCCCGTCTCGATATTCCCTCGACTAGGAACATTTCAAGGATGTACTCATAGACTACCCAGGCCCTACTAGTATGATCTACATCATAGTCCTGGAAGTCGAGTACACATCCTAAGGGCTTTATCAACATGTAATCAGAGAGACAGAAAGTATACATGTTAAGATAAAGTGCAACCAGATAGCGTACTATCATGTCGAGCAAGAAAGTCCTACCTATATATGTCCCAGCATCCACTACAATATACATCCAATGTACAGTAATGGCCTCTAGGGTATACATATAACTAACAACGACCGAGAAGATACAGCTGATTCGGGATAGGATGAGAGCAGCACAGAGCAGGCAAAAATCATATGCTGACAGGCGCCGTCGCCGACTGGAGTTCGCTGTTGGAGATCATGTTTTCCTGAAGGTCTCTCCGATGAAAGGTGTGATGAGATTTGGGCGGAAAGGGAAACTGAGTCCTAGATATGTTGGTCCTTTCGAGATCCTAGAGCGTGTTGGTCCAGTCGCTTATCAATTAGCTCTTCCGCCCAGCTTCCCCGATGTTCACCCCGTATTCCATGTCTCGATGCTCCGCAAGTACCTTCATGATCCTTCCCAGGCGATTCAGCACCAGAAGATCCAGCTAGAGCGTGATTTTTCTTTCACCGAGCAGCCGGTTGTCATTCTGGATCGGCAGGTGAAGAAATTGAGGTCGAAGGTTATACCGTCCGTTAAGGTCCTTTGGCGTGGCCCGAACAGCGAGGAGGTCACCTGGGAGACCGAGGTCGAGATGAGGAAGAGATATCCTCATCTTTTTGAAGGTACGCGTAGTTAAATTCTAAATTCAGGGACCGAATTTCTTTAAGGGGGGAAGATTGTAACCCTTCGAAAATCGTTTAGGCAGTTTTTCGGTAATCGGCTAATTTTTCGGTTTTTTCCGTAAAAAGTCAAAATAGGTATTTTTCTTTGTAGACCTAATTATACAAAATTTAGATAAGATATTACTATAATTTTGTCACTAAAATGTCACTTATAATTATCTAGTTAAATAAAAAAAATCGTAATTAATTATTTTTTTTATTATTTTAAGCTTTTTAAAATACATTAAATTAGTGATAAATACAAATTTAATTAGGTAAATTTCATAATTAGGAATCTTTATAAGCTAAAATATGGTGTTAACAAAATTGTATCATGATTTGCAAATTTTTGGTTTTAGGGTTGGAAATTTAATGGAAAAATGATGCAAAATGAGGTTTTTTGTGTAAAATGTTGATGTGAAAGCATTAAATGAGAGCATGGGATGTTTTTAGACCTAGAAACTTCTCCAAATTTCCCCACCTCCTCTCCCTTACCTGCTGGCCGACCCTATTGCTGCAGATTTCCTCTCTTCTCACTTCTTTTTTTTGCTTCAAATTCCATGCCAAAATTCATAAAAATCCACAAATTTCTTTCACCCATTCAAAGCAAAACCCTAATCCACTCTCTCTTCAACCCAAATTAGTTCAAAAACTTGATGAAAGGAGGCTTCTTTGGTGGCTTGATCATTCTAGGGTTCCACTTGTGAGGTAAAATCCTAAACTAGTTTGTTAACTTGTAGTTATATGTGCTAAAATTCAATTTTGAAATATTAATTTAGTTGTAAATTCTTGTTCATGAAAATCAAGAATGGGATTTGGTGTTGAACTAGGGTTTGAAGCATGGTTGTTAGAGTTAAGTTAGGGCTTTGGTTACCAATTTGGTTAGAGTGGTTAATTGCGTAAGGTTACGCTCGCTAAATCGATAAATTGCGACGTTTGCATCGAATCGGTTTGAAATTTGCTTACTAGATTTTTAAAAAAATTAGAATGCGATCAAATTGTGTTATTTTAGCGATATAATTAGCTTCGTATAGGACTATTAGAGTGCGCGAACGCGGGGTTTCGTCTAGTCGGGTTTTAGTTTCCTCGAATTCCCCGAAATGACGATTTTAGTTAAAGATTAGCGATTTTCGTACGTTTTCCTGCGCACCGAGTGCACGTTACGTTTAATTCGAGAGCGTTGATAATTGTTTATTATGACTTGAATCGTTTTAGGTTTTGTAATCTTATGCTTGGTTTTGTGCAAATATAGGATCGGTCGGGGAAACATCGGACACGGCGCGTAAAGGCAAGGCGGTGGTCGGATCGGATTAGCGGAGATTTCAGGTGAGTAGATGTATTCATCTATGGGGGAATCGTCTGTATGGCGCGATGCGCCCCCTAGTTAGGGTTACCCTACTTTTTGTAAGATTTATATTGTTAGCTAGCTTATCCGTTTATGTACATTGCATACCCTTATAGCTAACCGTATATTAGATTGCATGGACATTCATCTACACTTATGCGATATCACTTCGTAGGACACGAACACCATTACCATTGGCATCTGTTGCACGCGCACTATTCATGTGACACACACGCCTTTGGTAATTTCCATGCCACGTGCACTATAGAATCTGTTTAACTTAATATCACCATTTGCATTCATACATGATATATGAGATTGCATAGCTTGCATATACCTCGCATTATCATCATATTTACATAACTTTCTAGCCAAAATTCACATCATATACATGGATATCATAGACATTTAGCATATATAACATGTGAACATTTTGATTTTCTTGGGGATTTCAGTATTGCTGCGATTTCTGGATTTTTGGGGAAAACCGCAAGAATTTAACAAAAGCTTATATTTATCATTTTTAAAACAAAGTTGCGGTTTTCTCGTGATGTATGTGTCGTCCACCATGAGTTTTCATGTTTTCTGTTGGATTTCGAGACTCGATTCGAGGAGTGGATGAACCGTTTCGGGTACATGGTGGGCCCGGTATGGTACCCCGGGGCAAGAAGATCGAGTTGTAGACGATGAGCCTGGCAGGGGAAGACTACCTACCGGTGATGTCTGGCACGGCGGATATCCGGAGGATACCGACCGTGTCGTGAGATTTGATGGTATGGGCTGATCCGGACTGACGGAGCCCGATATTTGAGACATTGATACAGTGAGATATTGAGACAGATATGATTTCATATTTGGTGTCGATGCTTGACACCGGTTTTCAGATGATTTCTTGATGGTACTTAGCTATTATACAGATATTCATTTTCTAAAGTTAAGAACGCAGTACCCTTAGCATTTAAAACACTTAAAGAGTTAGAAATGACATTGCATACATGTGCATGCATACTAGAGCTATTATATCACATATGGACATGCATGTTGTGGTGTATTGCGTGCATTCTTACGATTGCCTTATTAGATGTTATATTTACTCATGAGCTGGCAACTCACCCCCGTTGTGCCACAGTGTCTTGCAGGTCAGACTCATCAGTCTTGTAGCGGCTACTATCTTATCATCAGCTATTTTTGCTCAGACTCGCGACATCGCCCGTAGGTGGGTTGCGAGCATACTTTGTTTCTTTTTGCTCTATCATTGTATCTAGTATTCTCCATCTACCACTTTATATTGTATATGTGACCTAGTGATGAGACTGAGAGATTTGTATATTTGTGGTTTCTTTTGGGTCGAGCTCCCTTAAGCCGGCGTTGTGTTTTCTGATATTTTGCGTTTCTTTTATGCTCTTTTCTTGATATTACTTATATATTGCATGTGGTTGTGATCCACCTTGGGCGAAGAGCTAGCTCCCGCTTGGGGATGCCATTTTATGATTACATTTTTATTAACTTGTTGTACCCATTTTGGGGGATAGAAAATACAGGGGAGACTCTGCCGAAATTTTCGGAAATTTTTGATGTTTTAAAAAGGGATTCTATGCAACTTAAATGATTTTAAAAACCGTCTTCATTAAAGGTTTTCCTTCATTCGCTTTTGATTTTGGTTTAGATTTTCTGGGCTTTGGCTGACTTAGGTTACGGTACGCCTTTAGACGTCTCGTAATCTAAGTGCCAGTCACGTTCCGTACTTTCGGGTCATGACAAAAGTCCTTCCTATATATGTCCAAGCATCCACTACAATATACATCCATGTATAGTAATGGCCTCTAGGGCATACATATAACTAACAGATCGAAGATGTAGATACTTGTGTATGGTATTCAGTTGATAGTAATGATAAAGAGAACTTGCTTCTCTTTCAGGTTACTCATAATTGGAATCACTCCTATGTTGAGTAATGCTGATCGGCCTCCTTCCATTTAGTTGACATGCACTGGAGACAGTTGCATGATTTGAATCTGTTTCCTATTAAATCAGTGCCTCTGTTTCTGTATTGGATATAGAACAGTTCATATCTTGACATTGTTAAGGTACGGGGAGTTGTCCGGCATATGCTTAAAACCAGACTCTGGATAACTCAAGGCACGTTTCTGTAATGGCGCTTTGTGGGTTGAGCCGGGCTATGACGATGGTTGACTTTCTACCATCTAGAAGATCAATAGTGATATTGCTCTAGACTCGCCACAGTTTTAACAAAAATGGATTTTTTCAGAAAACAGTAGTGGGAGTATGGTAGAACTGGAAGTGATTCCAGAACCGCAAACGATTACTAAAAATTTGATAAGAACCTAAAGATTCAATCTGGTTTGACATTCCATTGGCCACTCCGCAGATAAGGTGGGTAACCTCAGGCACCCGAGAGGTACTCCGGTAGCCTCAAGGACGGTGGCAGGGAGGTTCTTGTTTACCCAGACTTGACACTACTGTTGTTCCAGGCTATGAGACCCGTCAGGAGGATGAGTATAGCATCGTTCTGAAATGGATTTAGAAGTGCACGTGTATATGACTCTGCCAGAGGGTTGTCATAGTCAGTGGGAGCAGCGGAAGCATAGTGAACAGACAGCTTATGTCTATTTATAGACTAAAGAAGATATAGAGGAGATAGATCATCTATTTCTGATGTGACAGTCTTAGGTTTGACTTCATCAGAATAGGGATGGATCTGTTAAGAAGGTAATAGGGTGTGATGTCCTTATATTTGGATGACATACACAAAGTAGGAAGTGATATTCCTATACTACGATCGGTTATACTTTGGCTGTCACATAGTGGTTTCTCTACATAAAGCTTGGATATTATATCATACATTCTGGTTACTAGATCTATGGTTTTAGATCTAGATTTGGGTAGTTTCCCAATCTGGGTACTTAGACATCATTCTAAAGGTGTTTTAGAATGGACGACTCCTGGCATGGTGGTGTACCTGCAGGTGATGGAGTCACCCTCTCTAAAGGTGTCTTACAGACTAAAAGGGAGATGGACATGCATGATTGGCAGATCACTTGCTTAGGCAATTGAGTTAATCATGAGATGTCAAGTACCACACCAGACGTTGTTTTTATACTAGATGCAATAAGTTGATATTAATCCTATCCTGGAGAAAGAAGCAGTTTTAGAACATAAGTGGATGTTCTGGGGAAATGATAACGACATCCTCCTTCGGGAGACAGTTATCATTCCAGGCTTCTAAGGTGACCTGGATGACAGAGTGACTGTCAGAGTTATAGTTTTCCCTCTGACGAGGGGCAGTGTTTTGGACAGGTGATCCAAGCGGACACTGAGGGAGGCATTACACAGGATACTGATTAAGTTCAGTTGACGGTACAGTCTAAGAAGTTTGGATTTGGAGTTCATTTATGAGCTAGGTCCCATCAGATATCCAGATATATTCTAAGACAGGTATTGCTCATTTCGGGAGATGGCTTTCTCCGTGAACTTGAGATAAAGAGTTTAGGGTTCCTAGGTACGCTAATGAGGTCTCACAAGGCATCAACCATGCCAATTTCAAATTTTACGGTGCCGAGAAACCCTAGACTAGATCGTTAACTAGAATTTTAGGCGAAAACGATAACTAGTTAACAACTTAACTATGAGTTAACGGAAAATACAACCTTTGTAGATCCGGTCCTCCACCTCCAAAGCTCCGTGATGAAGTCTCCTCGCTGCGATCATCGGATCCCGGGCTCTAGCGTCGGCTTCATCGGAGAAATGGGTGGGCTAGGTCATCGACTACGATGCCGAAGATGATCTACGTCGAGGCAACACAAGATCAAGCTCCAACTTCACCAAGTCAAGAAACTTGTGAAGAAAACACCCTATACTACTTGGCAAGTGGTAGAGGATGAAGAAATAGGAGGTGGGTTCACTTTAGAATTAGATTTCTCACTCTTTTTCTCAAGTTTCCATTGATGGAGGTAAGCTTTCTTCATGTTGATGAAGAAGAAGAAGATGAAGAAAGAATATTATAAGTTTATTTTCAAAAAGAAAATAAAATGAATACTTATCATATACTAACCATGGTTATGTGTAGAGAATAGACTATGGTTAAGTGGAATGGTTAGGGTTAAGCATGAGACAAAATGGTCACTTAGTCAAAACTTCATGAAGCTTCAACTACAAACAAAGAAAGCCACCATTTTCTCATTATCATTTTCTTTTTCCAAAATAAACAAAATGAATAAATAAATAGATAAGTAAATAAAATCAAAACCCTAACCATTACATAACCATGGTTTAATCTTAACATACACACAAACAAGAATGTATCATCAAACATGATACAATCAAATGCACAAAAGTATATCACATAGACAATGTGCACATCAAGTGAGAAAATCCTTTTTTAAGTGAACCAATACTAGTTAATGCAAAGTAATATATCAAATATATAATTATACATTAAATCATTAAATCAACACTTGATTTAACGATCCGGTCATATCGCATATAACCAACTAATATCCAATGTATCGGCTTATCGAATCAATCCTCGATTCGATAACTAGGTTATATCGCATACAACCAGTCGATACATTCATCGCGAGAATAGAATAAGGTATCACATACACGCATTATTCTCGGTCCCGCACATATCTCATATGCGCTCCTATTTCGTTTCGCTTGAGCCAGGGAACCTCTGTGTAGGACTCTAAAGACTCGTCAATACGCCGGCAGCAGGTGATGATCATATCAAACACCCACAAGCCGCAAGCGGTCTGCTAAACGTAACGGCCACCCGGGTATTGAGCGATCAGAAGATCGATGAGCAAGCCCGCTCACACTCCTGTGAATCCAACCAGTAACACTTACCGTACAGTCCGGTCTGTTCGTCTGATATGTCGCAAATCTCGTCTAGGGGTGGTAAACATCAGACCCCAATAACTCGATAAGTCATGTCGATATGAGGTCTATAACAGTTCGAGAAACTACTGGTAACACTTACCAGTAAATCTCAGCAACCCTGGCCAGGGATTTCCGGTTATAGCCAATCGAACACAGTGCAACATCAACTCCCTATACCGGGAGAGACGAATCCCCTCCTATCGCTCATTGCCTCCATGTGATTCGGGACTGTACCCAAAAGCCACCATTTTGCACGCCCTCTTGGACGTGGTAAGGTAGAAATTAAAGCACAGTGGGAATCACACAAGACTCTATGACGATCTCGGGTCTACAGACTAACCTGTACCAGTGTCACCAGAGAACCGCCATCTGACGTGAGGTATAATACCATCTGGGAGTTCTCGGCGAGTCCGTCCAGTATACCCAGTCTCCACTGAGCACCCGTATATCATCTCTGATGTCAAACACCAATGGATATGGGATCATCCATTGCCCATCTGTATGGGTCGAGAAGGTATACGCTAGTCTACTCTGGTATATCGATGCCCCATCTCGATACACCCATGACTAGGGACCTTGAAGGATGTACTTATAGACTACCATGTCCCCACTAGTATGATCCGCATCATAGTCCAGGTAGTCAAGTACACATCATAAGGGCTTTACCAACATGTAACAGAGAGACAATCAGTATACATGTTAAGGTAAAGAGTAACCAGATAGCATACTATCATGTCGAGCAAGAAAGTCCTCCCTATATATGTCCCAGCATCCACTAAAATATACATCCAATGTACAGTAATGGCCTCTAGGGCATACATATAACTAACAATCTCCCACTTGCACTAGGGCCATCTGTAGCAGTAATTGTAGTATCTCATACTCAACCATCCCATAAAAGTCTCTCTCTGGGAAAAGGCCTTTGTGAGTGGATCCGCCGTGTTGTCCTCTGAGTCTACTCTCCTTACCTCGATCACCCTGAAGATCAACTATCTCCATGATCAGGTGATACTGCCTTAGAATATGTCCGGATCACTGATGCGACGGACGTTCCTTGGCATAAGCCACAACTCCATTGTCACACAATGGGAGGAACGAAGTTCATCTCATGAACCAATAAACACCCAGACTTCCTCTTTGGTAGCATCTTAAGTAGCGATGTATCCAGCCTTTATCGTCTAGTATGCCACGGTATCTACCTTGGAACTCTTCCAACATACCGTCCCTTTACTGAGGGTAAAGACAATGCCTGTGACTGACTTTCAGTCATCCTTATCACCCTGGAACACTTCCAGTGATTCTCCCCAGGATCGATTGATACCATCTCACTACAACTAGTTAGTATCCTAATATCCAGTTAGATCTATCTCATAGATCCATAACCCAGGATTTAGGAGGTATCACTTTGATCCTATATGGAGAATCATTGTGATAAGCGGAGATTGACTGAGCGTAGCATAGGAAACTCCTTCCCTATCAAGAGTATGTCATCCACGTACTCTACGAGGATCACCACCATACTCCCTACTACCTTTTTGTATATACAAGGTTCATCTACCATTATGATGATGTCAAACTCTTTGACTAACACATCAAAACTACGTTCCAACTCCGCGATGCCTGCTTTATCACATAAAACATCTTGCTCGTGTTTCCGCTGCTCCCACTGTCTACGAAGCCCTCTGGCTGTGTACTTATAGACGCTTTCTTCCAAATCATCATTTAGAAAAGCAGTCAAGACACACAACCGCCAGATATCGTAGTTATGGTATGTAGCCGTAGCAAGTAGGATCTGGATGGACTTAAGCATAGGCACTGGAAAAAGGTTTCATCATTATCCACGCCTGGTCGATGACGAAAACCTTTAACATGTCTAGCTTTGAAAGTCTCAACTTTTCCATCTACACCAAGTAATCTTCTCAAGATATACTTGCTCCTGATGGGGATTTAATCCTTCAGATATAGCAGCCAAAGTCCATACTTTGCTGGTGTACATGGATTCCATTTCAGATTGCTAAGCATCCAGCCATTCTTACAGAGTCCCTACTCTTGATGGCCAGCTCGAAACTAGTTAGGTCATCATCTCATGATGCAATCCTCTCTCCCACTGTCATAGAGAAACCGAAGTAACTCTCAGGTGGGTGAGGAACCTTACTAGATCGGCGGAGAGGCTGAGGTTCGTTGGAATCTACTGAATCCTTTGGTTCTGTCAAATTATCAGCTGCATTTTGTATAGCTGGAACATTTCCAGTTCTACATAACAGACATTGCCTCGAGCTTGTCCGGATTTTGCTTTTAGACAAAGGCCGGACAACCCCAAATCTTAACTAACTTAAGATATGGGCTCTTCCCTTTCCATATCACATATGAAGCGGTAGGCAACTGATTTGATTTGAACCCTATTCAATAGGTATGCAGCTTCTCAAGTGCATAACTCCCAAAAGGAAAAAGGTAACTCAGTAGTACTCATTATAGAGCACACCATATCAAATAGGGTGTATCTGCTCCGCCCCGATATACCATCGTGCTATGGTGTATACAGAGGAGTAATGCTGAGAGAGAATCTCATTCTCCTTTAGAATAGTCCAGGATTTCCGTGCTCAAGTATTCTCCTCCTCGATCACATCGAAGGACATAATACTTATACCCTTATTTTGGTTCTCTACTTCTAACTTATATTCTGTGAATATCTCAAAAGGTTCGGACTCATGTTTCAACAGGAACATATGACTGAATCTTGAGAGATCATCAGAGAATGTAATGAAGTATAAAGAACCGGTCTTGGCATGTGTAGACAGGGGACCTACATACATCAACATGTATCATCCCAAGAGTTCACTAACTCTTTCTCTGTATCCAATAAACAGAGCTGGTGTCATTATATCTTTGTGACATGACTGGCAAGTTTCACAAGATGGAAATTCAAACTGATTTAAATATGCATCTACATGTAACTTCAGCTAGTCGGGTCGCATTGATATGACCTAGTCTACAATACCTCAAGAAGGATTCGTTCATTTCTGAACTCTTCCTCTTGTTTGTATTCCGTATACTAAGAACTGTAGTTTGATTTAGAACATCAATGCTTTTAGATAACGTACCTGAACCGATCAACTTTTGATATAGGAAATGTTCAAAACATTATCCAACAATACAAAATTTTATCATCTCTTTACTAATAAAGAGACTGATATGATTTTGTATATCAGGTTCGGTATCTAATAACATTCGTTCAAAATCAATGTATTGAAAATACAGGGTGACAGTGACTGACAGACTTGGCTGCAACACTTGCCCCGTTTTCTGCCTCATGAAACTTATCACCCGTTCTCAGTTCTTTACCTAACTGTAGCCCATGTAACATATTACATATGCGGGATCCTGATCCGGTATCATATACCCAGGACGTAAAGGACATTGAGAAACAGTTCTGTATAAAGAACACACCCGAAGATGATGCATCAGCATGCACTCTCTTCGTTTGGGCGGCATGGGAATCTTGGTATTCCCCTATTTCCTGCTCTATCTTATAACGATTATAAGTTGGAGCGGGACCAACGTTTCCCAGCTCAGTATAACAAGCGGGTTCGGTCAAAATATCCGTTTTATTATCTCGATTAAGGCGTGATATGGTCGCTACCATGGAGAGAGAGAGAAGAAAACACTCAGCGTGCGCTCTTGCAAGAATAGATTGGTTATTATTTTATCTAATCAGGATGGTTCCCACTGCTTTTTATCAAATCTTCCTTCAAACCCTCAAAGGAAAGACTAGCCGGGATTAATTACACGCTACAAGTTTGCCAATCTTTCAGCCAGGCCAGCGTCGGTACTTCGAGGGAGGTGCCCCGTGCTTTCGCACGGACCTAATTAATGTTAACCTTGTTTTCCCAGAGGCGTAACCCCGTTGACACCTTTCTAGACACCTACTTGATTGGCTAATTGTAATGTGTAAAACTCTCCCAGGAGTAACAATTACTCACAGCGGGTATCGAGATCCAACTATCTCATAGAAGGTATGCGATCTCATTGCAAATTTCAACACTTGAAATTCCCGATAATATTTTGCCCCTAGCGTGCTATGACCTTGACGCATGCCAAACAACCCATAGTCCGCTAGTCAAGTTCAACCCGTACATTTCTTGATTGAATTAAACCCATCCTGTCACGACCCGAGAATTCGACTCGTGACCGGCACTTAACCACGCAACGTCTACAGGCGCAACGCGGCTAAGTAAGCCGAACCCAGAAATCAAAACCAATAAATATAGAGTGATTTAAAACATTTTGTAAAAGCAATAGTAAATGTCTGAAAAACTTTCATTTTATTTAGTAGAAATCCCTTTTAAGTTCAAAAGTTATGAGTTTTATAATTTTGGTAACATTTCCTTTTAAAACCTTTGCTCCGCCAATCAGATAGCAACATGGTGTAATAAAATGACGAGTAAAATGAATGAAGCATCACAATGAGATATACGACGCCGTAGCGAAGAATACACAGTAAAACAAGGACAATATCATAAAAGGTGAGACTGCAAAAGTAAAGTCGGCTCACATGCGAGCTCAACACCAGAATAAAAAAGTCATACATATCGTCCTCTCAACTGTCTCTAAGTCAATACAGAAAGGTAGATGGAGAATACTAGATACATCAATATACAACTGAAAGATAATAGATACCGTACAAAACCCACCTATCAGCAAAGGCTAACTCTGCTCAAAAGGGTATCTGTGCCAAAAGATGAGGTAACAGCCAGCCGTGACTACTCCCAAGGGCAACCTGCAAACACTGTGGCACAACGGGGGTGAGTTGCCAACTCGTGAATAGAGATAACATATAAAGGTGATCGCAAGCATGCACATATAGCGTGGCTCTACTAATGCCAGCAGATGATATCAATGCATGTCACATAGAGGATGCACTAGTAATGCATGTACTCTAACAGGTAAATGCTACAGGATGAGATGTATAGTGATCAATACCGAGTATGGGATAAATAATATCTACATGGACCATGTCAACATGGAAAACAATGATCGGTGTCTCAAACTGCACCCAAATCCCACATATACTCAGGCGCCGGCACACCCATCGGCCCTCAAATCCTGTATATCTCGGAGGAATCACGAGTGCCCAACATTGGCACCCAAAACATCATAAAATACTCGTGTCCAGCATCGACACGCAAATCCTCATATATCGGGCGCCGTCAGTCCGGACCGGCCCCACGGGGTCCGCCTGCGGTATCGGCCCTCGGCCCCCGGCAGTACGGATCATCCCGCATCCATCACTCGACTCTGGTCAGTATCCTTCGGACAACTGCCAGGTCCAACCAATCACCGGTAGGTACTCGCCCGCCTCCAGGCTCAATCGGCAAATCCCATCGATCATCTCGCCGAGGGGAACCATACCGGGCCCACCACAAACCCGCAAACGGAACATCCACTCCTCGAATCGGGTTTCAAGCACATGTCTCAGCACCGAGAAAACGCGTGGTGGACACACCAAAATATCATGTCACGAGGTACCGGGTTTTCAAAATAATGCATCTTTTATAAATAACCCCACGGTCCTCAAAAACCAGAAATCTCATGTAAATCCATCACCAATAATAAATCCAATGCGATGTACAATATAAATCAAACCATGATATGGGTATAAGGGAAAACCGCTTTTCAAGTAGTTGCATTTCCGGTTTTAAAAGATGTCATGCGGCTCCTAATGTACATGGAAGTCATATCAAATCACATATGAAGCGACTATAGCAATATAATCATGGCAGCTCTATAGTGAGTGTGGCATGGCAATTACTAATGGTGTGTGTGTAGCATGTAAATAGTGCCCGTGCAACATAAACCGTTAGTAATAGTGCGGTGTTCTATCATTTCTAAGCAATATATGTATATCAACACAGCAGGGAATGCAATATGTGATGACAGTCTATGGGATGCATGCAACATATCATAATAGAGTCCTATCAGCCCTGACGCATAACGCCATGCGGGCGATATCCCCGTAGATGTGAAATCTACTCACCGTGTCTCGCGCTAAGTGTATCCAACCACTTGCTTGCCCTTCTTCGCGGCGTCCGTCTCACTGGCCTGCGAACCTAAAATCATAACACATTTTACACATATAAGTTTAATTTCGCCAAAAACGCGATATCACGGTCAAACTAGAAACTCGTGTCGCAAACCAATCGCGCGTGTGCGCGATACGCTAAAACGCGTGTGTGTGCTGAACCAAGAACCACCCCGACACGCTACGCTGCGTAGCACGCACCAGATCTACAGAAACGTGCATGTCGCACCAAACCCACACACCCCAACATAGGGAAACAACTCCCAGATTTGTACCTGGAAGAAATCCCACAAATTCAACAAGACCAAACACTGCAAAATACACCCAGAAACCACCCTGCACAAAACGAGCCAAAATGGGGGAAGGGAGGCCGGCGTCGCCGGCCAACCAGTGCCTGTCGCCGGCCCAACCCCGGTGGAATGGACTCGAACTCCACACAAAACCCTGAAAAAGCCTGCCTAGCATTCTGAAGTTGTTTCAAACACTCGAAAACTCATGCAGTAAAAGCAGATCACTGAAATCCTAAAATCTGCACAAAATACGACATTTTGCAACCATTTGTGAAATTCGTGGTATTTTAGCGTAACTGGGGGTTGAACTAGGTTACAATGGTCTCACTAACTTACTAACAAGCTACTGAAACCCTAACACATCACCTTAGCACAAAGTTCCCACTAAACACCCCCATATCGCATTAAAACACACAAAATCCATAACCCGAAGCAAAACTACACTAACTAAGCTAACTAGGGGATAAGATAGGAAGTATACCTCACTCTCGACCCTAGGGAGCTGCAGGAAGGTGGAGAAGTGGAGAGGAGTCGCTGCACTTGGAACTGGGGCTGCTGCTGCTGCTCACTGCCTCTACTGCTGCTGTTTGTGCTTGCTACTGCTGCTGTTGTTGCTGTGGAGTTTGCTGCCAATGCTTGCTGGTTCTGGAGCTGCTGCTGGGGCTGAAGGTAAGTGTGTGAGTGAGTGTGAGGGAATGGCAAAGGAATGGGGGCAATCACTCAAGTCCAAGGTCAACCCTCCTCTCTCTCTCCACAACATGGCCAAGCATGGCTAAGCCATGCCTCTCTCTCTCATGCCAACTCAACACAATTCAAATTAAAACAAAAGACTTAATTCTAATATTAATCCACCATGGTAAAATTATGGTATTAACACAATTCAAAAACCCTAGTTAACATGCACATGTGTGTGCAAGCTTAGGAAAATTTTGGAAAAATATTTATTAAATTAAGAAAAATATTTAAAACACAATTTGGTAAACTTTTTATTAAAAATCATTATTTAATTATAATTATCCCCTAACCCTTATCCTAAGGTGTTACACACCCGCACGACCCTTGACGCATGCCAAACAATGCCGTACGAATACCCTAATCCAATCGCATCGTATGCTAGCAGATAAGCACTAGTTAGATACCGTACACTACGCCTTGACGCATGCCAAACAACCGCAACACGAATACTAACTAGTACTTATCTGAAATTACGGAGGGCTACGACAGGTTTTTCTGAAAACCTATTGCGTAATGAACTTGATATCGTTGTAGAATCAAATGATTTTAAAATGGAGTGTTTTTGAGGCTTTTCTAGTTTTGCTAAAGGAGTCACTCCCGGTGAAGGGTTCGTCGGTCCTTTCCTCGTCGAATGAGGTGCGGGATATATCGTATATATCACTGTGCAAAACAAAAACTCTTAAAAGCAACCAAAAGACAAACCGAGTGTGTAGCATCTGCCAGTTATTGCTAAAGGAGTCACTCTGGGTGAAGGGATCTCGGTCCTTTCCTCATCGAATAAGGTGCGGGATATATCGTATATATCACTGTGCAAAGCAAGAACTGTAGCTACCTGTTTTATTTTTGAAATTCGATTCCACAACATCTTAGGTTTCTTTTTCTTTCATTAATCACATTAATGAAGTCCCATCATTAAAGTACCTAAACATCACAGATAAATACGACGTACACTTATGCCATCCGCATTCGCCTCGATGTCCTCTCGTGTACCGTTAGGTTAGGTAACTAACGGCAGAGCAGGGCAGGGCTAGCGCGGGTGTAAAACATAAGTAACGTCTATATAATATATCATATATACTATATACAGTATCCATCACAGAACATATCACATGATCACATCACAGATATCGCAGCAGAAGAAACATATGAAATATTGGATATACTAGGACGTCCGTGTTTTCAATACGAGCCAGTGTAAAACACGGATTCCACGGCCGTGATGAATAGACAAACCCACACCCTAGACCCCTACGAGAGCGGCAAGCAACCCTACCAATTCTAGAGTTAGGAGACCCGAACTCGACTCCTCGAGTTGGTCTCCCACTGGACTCCAGAACCCGGTTACTTGTGCCCTCCTCCTTGGGTCTATCCTAGTGCGGAAAAGTAAATAATGTACAACAACGATGACAACTTCCGCAACCTGGAAGTGCCCCAATAAATGAATATTACATACAAGTTTTTACATGAATGAAAATGAAAAACACTCATCTCACATAAAACCCCCGGCTATTCAAACACGACGATCCAATATAACGTATCCAGCAACACATAACATCACATGTCATCTACGTAAGTAAACATGCGTATCCCGATTGTCGTTGACATATAGCAACGAAACCGGCGACATCACATATTACACTTACGGTCACAGAAAAGAAAGTGTAAAACTACAACAGTTGGAATCCGCAACCTCTTTAGACATCGCATGCCTAATCAAATGAATTCCTTAGACATCGCATGCCTAACAATTATAAACCCCGCATTTTAGTCTCATTTATCAAAAACTCTTTTCAATATCGAGTGGGGCAATTCAACAAGATTCCCGGCATTCTGATCGAATGCTCGTCGCAAACTTTAGTAGGCGGCTGCACCCCCGATACCGTCGACGAAGTGCACCAAGGCGGAACACCGCTACCGCGAGCACCCAAACGGATGCTTTCGGCGACGGGGTTCTCCTACAGTCACTCAGTCGGGGCTATAGGGTGAGGCTGTCTATTAAGTTTATCCGGCGAGTATCCGCGTACGCTACGTGATTGCGACGGACTATTGATCACATCAAAATTCCGTGGCAACCGATCAAGTGAGACTAAACTGCTATGTTTATAACATTCATTCAGTTATCTCATAACTACTTGTGAATTCCAAGTATTGTATCACATTCCAGATAAATAGAAAATGTTAAATTTTCCGATCGAACATTCAAACACCCAAGTTTTCCCTAAACATATCAACACATGAAACAAGTTTAAAAACATCTAGTTCATGCCTCAGTACCAACGGTCCAGCCGTAGAAGGGTCAAGCCAACGCCTCACATGTGGCACGCCGTACTGCCCCAAACCCGAAGGTTCAAAGGGCAGTTCAAGACGGTCACATAATCGAGTTAATGTTTGTTGTCTTCTAGAGGGACCATCGCATTACTTGCACTACTTAGAACGTCATTAAACTACGGAAAAGTCCAACAATTGGAAATTTCCCGGCAGGGGAAAAAGTGGGTATTTATATCCGGTCGAACTTTTTAACATATTCAACAAATACCCGGAAAGCCACATAGACAAAGTCTGATAATCCGATCGAATCTACGAACTCCCAATACAACCCAGAAAACTCAACTCTTTAGTGCATATTAAAAATTTCCAGAAAATACAGCACCAAAATATAAGAATTACTGTGCAAATATCAATGGGAGAAGAGACAAATTGGCCGCGGAACCGCCGCATTAGCCATGCTAATGCCGCGGTTCCGCCGCACTTTGATGGAATCAGGTGATCGGACTTCACTGTAATTCTTAGAAATTCCTGCTGATATTTCTGCATATTTTTAATTCACAAAAATCCACATTTTTGAAAATTGTCCAGAGAGCAATTTGAGTTAGGGTTTCGATGTTCGTTCGGATTTCTAACATCGTCTACGCAACGCCTAAGGCTCTAGCTAGGCTCTGATACCGCTGTAGGGTTCCTAGACACGCTAATGAGGTCTCACAAGGCATCAACCATGCCAATTTTAAATTTTACGGTGCCGAGAAACCCTAGACTAGATCGTTAACTAGAATTTTAGGCGAAAACGATAACTAGTTAACAACTTAACTATGAGTTAACGGAAAATACAACCTTTGTAGATCCGGTCCTCCACCTCCAAAGCTCCGAGATGAAGTCTCCTCGCTGCGATCATCGGATCCCGGGCTCTAGCGTCGGCTTCATCGGAGAAATGGGCGGGCTAGGTCATCGACTACGATGCCGAAGATGATCTACGTCGAGGCAACACAAGATCAAGCTCCAACTTCACCAAGTCAAGAAACTTGTGAAGAAAACACCCTATACTACTTGGCAAGTGGTAGAGGATGAAGAAATAGGAGGTGGGTTCACTTTAGAATTGGATTTCTCACTCTTTTTCTCAAGTTGCCATTGATGGAGGTAAGCTTTCTTCATGTTGATGAAGAAGAAGAAGATGAAGAAAGAATATTATAAGTTTATTTTCAAAAAGAAAATAAAATGAATACTTATCATATACTAACCATGGTTATGTGTAGAGAATAGACTATGGTTAAGTGGAATGGTTAGGGTTAAGCATGAGACAAAATGGTCACTTAGTCAAACTTTCATGAAGCTTCAACTACAAACAAAGAAAGCCACCATTTTCTCATTATCATTTTCTTTTGCCAAAATAAACAAAATGAATAAATAAATAGATAAGTAAATAAAATCAAAACCCTAACCATTACATAACCATGGTTTAATCTTAACATACACACAAACAAGCATCATCAAACATGATACAATCAAATGCACAAAAGTATATCACATAGACAATGTGCACATCAAGTGAGAAAATCCTTTTTTAAGTGAACCAATACTAGTTAATGCAAAGTAATATATCAAATATATAATTATACATTAAATCATTAAATCAACACTTGATTTAACGATCCGGTCATATCGCATATAACCGACTAATATCCAATGTATCGGCTTATCGAATCAATCCTTGATTCGATAACTAGGTTATATCGCATACAACAAGTCGATACATTCATCGCGAGAATAGAATACGGTATCACATACACGCATTATTCTCGGTCCCGCACATATCTCATATGCGCTCCTATTTCGTTTCGCTTGAGCCAGGGAACCTCTGTGAAGGACTCTAAAGACTCGTTAATACGCCGGCAGCAGGTGATGATCATATCAAACACCCACAAGCCGCAAGTGGTCTGCTAAATGTAACGGCCACCCGGGTATTGAGCGATCAGAAGATCGATGAGCAAGCCCGCTCACACTCCTGTGAATCCAACCAGTAACACTTACCGTACAGTCCGGTCTGTTCGTCTGATATGTCGCATATCTCGTCTAGGGGTGGTAAACGTCGGACCCCAATAACTCGATAAGTCATGTCGATATGAGGTCTATAACAGTTCGAGAAACTACTGGTAACACTTACCAGTAAATCTCTGCAACCTTGGCCAGGGATTTCCGGTTATAGCTAATCGAACACAGTGCAACATCAACTCCCTATACCGGGAGAGACGAATCCCCTCCTATCGTTCATTGCCTCCATGTGATTCGGGACTGTACCCAAAAGCCACCGTTTTGCATGCCCTCTTGGACGTGGTAAGGTGGAAATCAAAGCACAGTGGGAATCACACAAGACTCTATGACGATCTCGGGTCTACAGACTAACCTGTACCAGTGTCACCAGAGAACTGCCATCTGACGTGAGGTATAATACCATCTGGGAGTTCTCGGCGAGTCCGTCCAGTGTACCCAGTCTCCACTGAGCACCCGTATATCATCTTTGATGTCAAACACCAATGGATATGGGATCATCCATTGCCCATCTGTATGGGTCGAGAAGGTATACGCTAGTCTACTCTGGTATATCGATGCCCCATCTCGATACACCCACGACTAGGGACCTTGAAGGATGTACTTATAGACTACCATGTCCCCACTAGTATGATCCGCATCATAGTCCAGGTAGTCAAGTACACATCCTAAGGGCTTTACCAACATGTAACAGAGAGACAATCAGTATACACGTTAAGGTAAAGAGTAACCAGATAGCATACTATCATGTCGAGCAAGAAAGTTCTTCCTATATATGTCCCAGCATCCACTAAAATATACATCCAATGTACAGTAATGGCCTCTAGGGCATACATATAACTAACAAAGAGAGACATAGAAAGAAACATCAGGGCGGATCCACTCACTGAGGCTATTCCTCGAACACGTAAGTTTCGCAAACGGGTTTTGTGAGACAGATTAGTAGAGGAGTTGGGTGTTCGGTATCACACGGGCTGTGAGTATGAATATCACAATAATTAGCCTTGAGTGCAAGTGGGAGATTGTTGGAGATAGTGCCCTCAGAGTCAATTATTGGATCGCAGGCACGTGATTGCAATGATTGAGGGAGGACTTATGCCGGTAGGACAGTCTTACTCAAGATGATAATATGCTATTTGGTTTATCTTTATCATCGTGTACAGCTTTAGGTGACCTTAGAGGTCACTATTGCACGTTGATAGAGCCTTTAGGATTCTTGCTTGACGGCCAGCAGTATGATGGCGATCATATACGTGGGAGCTGGGGTCTATAAGCACATCCTTAAAAGGTCCCTAGTCGTGGGAGTTTTCGAGACAGGGCATCGACACTCCAGAGTAGACTAGTGTATACAGTCGAGACCCTGACGAGGGGCGGTGGCCGGTCTCACAAGCCACTGGTGTCAGTTGGTTCACCTAAGATGTATACAGGTGCTCATTGGGTTATGAGTACACCGGACAAGACTCGCTGGGAACATGCTAGTTGGTTTTATACCTGACGTCAGATAGCAGTTCCCTGGTGACATGTGTACAGGTTAGTTCATCGACCTGAGATCGTCATTTGTCTCGTGTGAGTTTCCACTGTACTTTGATTACTACCCTACCATGGCTCAAAGGAGTCGTGCAAACAGGTTTTAGTTGGGTACAGTCCCGAGCCACATGGAGGCGGTGAGCGGATCTACAGGGGTTTGTCTCTCCTGGTATTTGGGGTGAGGTCGCGCTGTGTCTAGGAGAGCCATTACACGAAGTCCTTGGCCAAGGCAGGAGATTTACTGGTAGGTATTCCAGTAGTATCTCAGGGTGTTCTGGGCTACACTCCGACACGAATTGTACTGCTTTTGGGGGTCTGACTATTACCAACCCCCTAGGCCCGCCATGCGATGCTCATAGACGAACGGACCGGACTGTACGGATATTGTCACTGACAGGCTCAGTAGGGTGTCAGGATGAGTTCGCTCATCGACCTCCCTTTTGGTCAATACCTGGTAGCCCGTTACGTACGGCTAATACCTCTGACGTGCTAGTGGTTAAATCCACAGCCAAAGTATTGACGAGTATTTAGATTCCCCCACAGACAGTTTCTCAAGTTTCGGGTGAAACACTGTAGAGGACGTATGGATATATGGCAGGGTTCGATCATATACGTGCGGTATTGCACGGATCATGATCGGACGGATAATACTAGCGGGCTTTGGTTTAAGCCGGATCCTAGTATTGTACAGTGTAGATTTTGTCTCATTGCATTTGTATTCAGTCGGAATACAAATGCGGGTTTGTATATACAGTTGCTGGGTTTTCCTGTAATTTATTACGGGATCAGTTTTTTGAAGTTGCCAGTTTGCATTCCGTTTCGGCCATTTTTCTTTGTTTCTTTCCTTGGCTGAATATTGATGGGAGAGGCTTATTTGCAAATGTGCAAATTAGCAAAGTGGAGGGTGGTTTTTGTAAGTTGTTGTTTCATGATGGTTCTACCATCATTTGACTTCTTTTTGTTCATCATTGCTTGATTGATGGAGATGGGATTGGTGATGGGTTTTTGATGAGACTTTGTGGTGATCATTGTTCCTCAACATCACACCTTTTGCTTATGATCACCCCTTGCTTTTTCCTACACTCACCTCCCTTCACTACCTCCCTCTCTCATATTTGGCCGGCCACTGGATTGGGAGAGCCCTCATGGGTGTGGAAAAATTATCATATCATTTTGCACCAAAAATTCTTCAGTTCATCTCCAAAAGCATTTTTTCCTTCACCTCCACTCGAAATGGCAACTTCACATAACCCCTTGAGACAAACCATTCTGCACTTAGCCTACAGCATTCTTGGACACGTCGGCTCGGCAACTTCATGCCCGAGTTGCCTCGGTCCAGAGGTGGGAGCCCGTAAAAGAACCCGGCGATGTGGTGCCCTTTCTGACGAGGAGATGAAGACCGGAGATTCCGCGAGGAGATCGGGATGGTGGCCGAAGACCGAAGGACACGGATCGCTCGGTATAGCTCTCTACCCTTTCTCTTGTTCGCTAGTAGTAGGTTAATGGCCCGATCCGGGTTTAAAGTCCGCGGTAGCGCCGGTTTAAAAGTTTAAAGAAAAGTTTCGTTTCCGCTTTTTTGCCTCGGAATGACGGCCGGGGCGCTGCCGTGCACTTATATAGGGATCTTAAGATGTAGGAGAAGAGAAGAAGGAGAAGGAGAAGAAGGTGTTGCTGCTGCTGAAGTGCTGCTGCTGCTGCTGAGCTGCTGCTGCTGTTGCAGCTGCTGCTGATGCTGATGCTGCTGCTATTGTTGTTGTTTTTGTTGCTGTTGCTGCTGCTGCCAAGGCTGCTGCTGTTGTGGGTGTTGTTGTTGTTGTGTGGTGTTGTGTGAGACTGAGAGGGAGAGATGTGAGTGAGAAAGAGTGTGAGAGAAAAAGAAAGGGTTATGAAACTAAATAGGAGTCAACCCCCCTCACTCTCTCTCCTCAATAAATGCCAAGCATGCTCAAACCATCTTGGCCTCTCTCTCTCACCTACTAGTCAACCCCTAATACTAATTCAAATTTAAAAACTAAAACCCTTAATTAAAAACAAATGTTAACTTAACAAATGGGTTAGTCCACCATGGTCATCTAAACATGGTTAAATCCTAGACTTAACCCTAGTTAACATGCACAAGTGTGTGCGGTCCAGATAAAATTCTAATAAAATATTCATAAAACCAGATAAATTATTTGAAAACCGTTTTGGTAAACTTTTTACCAAAAACCCCACATTAAAACACAATTACCACTAATCACATTCTAAGGTGTTACAATCTTCCCCCCTTAAGAAAATTCGTCCCCGAATTTAAATATATAGCTACGCGTACTTTCAAAGAGATGAGGGAATTTCTTCCGCGTCTCTCCCTCGGCCTCCCAAGTGATATCTTCACCATTCGGGTTGCGCCAAAGAACCTTCACAGATGGCAGGACCTTTGATCGAAGTTTCTTCACCTGCCGATCCAATATCACCACTGGCTGCAAGGTGAACGAAAGATCGTGCTCAAGCTGAACGGTCTGATGCTGAATCGTGTGAGAAGGGTCATGAAGATATCTGCGTAGCATCAACACGTGGAAGACGGGGTGAACATCTGGAAAGCTGGGTGGAAGAGCTAAACGATATGCAACTGCGCCGACACGCTCGAGAATCTCGAAGGGACCCACAAATCTGGGACTAAGCTTTCCTTTTCGCCCAAATCGCATCACACCCTTCATCGGAGAGACCCTCAGAAAAACATGATCGCCAACTGCGAACTCTAGTCTGCGACGACGTCTGTCTGCATACGATTTCTGCCTGCTCTGAGCCGCCCTCATCCGATCTCGAATCAACTGTACTTTCTCGGTCGTCTCCTGCACGTTCTACGGCCCCAAAATACTGCTCTCGCTCAGCTCAGTCCAACAGACAGGCGATTTACATCTCCTCCCATACAAGGCCTCGAAAGGTGCTATCTGAATAGTATCCTGGAAGCTGCTGTTGTAGGAGAACTCCATTAAAGGTAAATGATGATCCCAGCTACCACCAAAGTCCAAAACGCACGCTCGGAGCATGTCCTCGAGAGTCTGAATAGTCCGCTCTGACTGGCCATCGGTCCGCGGATGAAATGCTGTGCTGAAACTCAAACGGGTGCCCAACGCCTCCTGAAGTCTCTGCCATAGTCGGCTGGTAAACTGGGTGCCTCAGTCTGACATGATACAAGTCGGTACGCCATGCAACCGTACGTTCTCGTCGATGTAAATCTGGGCATACTGAGCAAAACTGAAAGTGGTCTTCACTGGAAGGAAGTGAGACGCTTTTTTCAATCGTTCCACGATCACCCAAATAGAGTCGTACCCTCTCCTGGTCCTGGGTAGACCCACAACGAAGTCCATAGAAATCTGCTCCTATTTCCACTCCGGAATGGGCAAAGGCTGCAACTCTCTTGCCGGCCTCTGGTGCTCGGCCTTGACTTGCTAACAAGTCAGGCATCTCGACACGAAGTCTGTGACGTCACTCTTCATCCCGTCCCACCAATAAACATCTCTCAAATCGCGGTACATCTTGATGGAACCCGGATGAACGCTGTATATCGATCTATGCGCCTCCTCAAGAATCTCACGCCGCAGTCCCTCAGAATCTGGTACGCACAATCGAGTCCCAAATCGCAGTACTCCCTGATCATCGATCATGAACTCGGAATCTCCGCCCTGCCTAATCTGCTCCATGATCTCTGAAATACGGTCATCACTGGGCTGTGCCTCTCGAATACGGTCAAGTAACTGCGGACGTGCACGAACATGCGCAAGCTGTCCCCCCGTCGGAGTGAACTCGAACTCAACTCGGCTGTCCCATAAAATCTGTCAATTTGCTGACGACTGCCTCTGTACTGCGCTCAAATAAGATAGACTACCCCCGGGCCTCCTACTCAAAGCATCCGCCACTATATTAGCCTAGCCCGGGTGATACAAAATCTCGCAATCGTAGTCCTTTACTAGTTCCATCCAACGGTGTTGTCTGAGATTCAGGTCTCGCTGCTGAAATATATACTTTAAGCCCTTGTGATCAGTGAATATCTGGCACGACTCGCCGTATAGGTAGTGTCGCCAGATCTTAAGTGTAAAGACCACTGCAGCCATCTCCAAATCATGAGTGGGGTAGTTCTGTTCATGCTTCTTCAACTGCCGTGAAGCATACGCGATCACCCTGTCATGCTGCATCAATACGCACCCTAGCCCCACTCGTGAAGCATCACAATAGACCACAAATCCGCCTGATCCTGAAGGCAAAGATAACACCGACGCCGTAGTCAAACAAGTCTGTAGCTGCTGAAAACTGTGCTCGCACTCCTCCGTCCAATCGAAAGGAACTCCCTTCCGGGTCAATCCGTTCAAAGGTGCAGCAATACGGGAGAAATCCTGAACGAATAGTCTGTAGTAGCCAGTCAGGCCTAGGAAACTGCGGATCTCAGTAACCGATGTCGGTCTGGGCCACTGCTGAACGGCCTCGATCTTCTTCGGGTCCACATATATGCCCCTCTCGTAATCACGTGGCCCAAGAAACCAACGCTGTAAAGCCAAAACGCACACTTGGAGAATTTCACGAACAGCTGGTGCTCCCTCAAAGTCTGCAACGTAATCCACAAGTGCTGCTCATGCTCCTCTCGGCTCCGGGAATACACCAAAATATCGTCAATAAACACGATAACGAACAAGTCAAGATACAGCCTGAATATACGGTTTATCAAATCCATGAATGCTGCTGGGGCATTGGTGAGTCCGAACGACATCACCAAAAACTCATAATGGCCGTAGCGCGTGCGAAAAGCTGTCCTCGGTATATCCTCCTGTCGAACTCGCGGCTAATGGTATCCTGATCGCAAGTCGATCCTCGAAAAATATCCTGCCCCCTGAAGCTGGTCGAACAGATCGTCGATACGTGGTAAGGGTTACCCGTTCCGTACGGTAACTTTGTTCAGCTGGCGGTAGTCGATACACAAACACAAACTGCCATCTTTCTTCTTGATGAACAGGACAGGAGCACCCCACGGAGAAACGCTAGGTCGAATAAGCCCTTTATCTAACAAATCCTGCAACTGGTCCTTCAGCTCTCTAAGCTCCGTCGGGGCCATCCGATAAGGCGGTATAGAAATAGGCCCCGAGCCGGGAATCAAGTCAATGCAGAACTCCACATCGCGCTCAGGCGGTATCCCAGGCAGCTCATCAGGGAAAACAATAGGGAACTCACAAACAATCGGAACCCGGTTCAAAGGAACCTCCGCAGCTCGAGTATCACAAACATAAGCTAAGAACCCCTGACATCCCTTCCGTAATAGCTGACCGGCGCGAAGAGAAGAAATTAAGCTGGGACAGGTAACACCACGGTCTCCCCGAATAACATGAACTGGCTCTCCCGGAAAGCTAAATCTGACTGCCTTTTCACGGCAGTCCACAGAAGCATAATAAGTGGCTAGCCAATCCATGCCCAGAAGCACATCAAAGTCCAACATATCGAGGAGAATCAAATCTACCAGTGAATCCCTCTCCCCGATACGAACGGAACACAAACGAAATACAAAGCGGGCGACAAACGACTCACCTACCGGAGTAATAACCACAAGCGGCAGATCTAACGGTGACGACTCACGGCCCAACATCGGTGCAAAGTGTATAGAGACATACGAATGTGTGGAACCTGGGTCGAATAATACTCATGCGTCGAAAGAACAACTGGCAAGGTACCTGTCACAACGGCGTTGGATGCCTGTGCATCCTGCGGTGTCAAAGCAAAAACTCGGGCCTGCCCCCCACCAATAGCTGGCTGTCCTCGGCCTCGGCCTCCTCGTCCTCTCTGAATAGGACCGCCACGTCCACGGCCTCTGGGTGCATCAAATTGACGTGGAGCATCACCTGGGGTAGGAAGTAGAGCTCTCTGAGGAGGTGGTGAAGGAGGTAAGGTCACATGTGGAACTGTCGCAGCTCCCTGTCGTCTCACCGGACAGTCTCTGATAAGATGGTGCGGACTCCCGTACCTATAACATCCTGGCGACGCCTGCTATCCCTGCGGATATGAACCATATAGCTGACCCCGTCCAACTCCTCTGCCGGCACCATCTCTCGGAAAGAATCTGGCACGATACCTCTGAGCTGGCACATCGGTACGAATCCTCTTCGGCCCAGAAACGACCGAAGTCGCTGAAATGCGTGCCTCCATCCGTAATGCCATGTCCATAGCAGCTGAATAAGTGTCGAAGTGCTGGGCGCCGATGGCAAGAAATAGATGGGTGTCAAGTCCCTGCACGAACCTCTTCACTCTCTTTTCTTCGGTATCCACCAAATACGGGGCATATTTGGACAACTGCGTGAACTGGACATCATACTCAGACACCGTCATCCCGGGAGTCTTGATCAAAGCTTCAAAACTACGAGCTCTAGCGTCACGAACGCTTTCTGGAAGGAAACGAGCTAGAAATACCGCTTTGAACTCGGCCCAAGTCATAGGAGGTAGACCTGCAGCTCGACCTCTCTCGACAGACTCACACCATGTCTGCGCAAGGCCCTCTAGACGGAAACTCACAAGCTCCACCCATCGATCGTCAGAACATCTAAGCGAACGGCAAATCCTAGCTAATCTGTCAAGCAATGTCTGTGGATCCTCCGCTGCATCTGTGCCGGTGAAGACTGGAGGTCTCAGCCTTATGAAATCCTGTAGCGATACTGGGATAGCCACGGTAGTAGTAGTAGGAGCAACTGTCTGGGCAGCAGGTACCATGGTAGTCTGTGATGTGGTAGGTACGTCCTCCGATCTCAGTGCACGACTAGCCCCTACTAAGGATCCTACCATCTGTCGTAACTCCTGCATACCTCCCATCATCTGTCGTAGCTCCTCCATACCAGACTCTAGCCTATCCATGCGGCCTGGGGAAGGCGGATCAGTCTGTCCCTGAGGCGTAGGTATACCACCCTGCTCGGTTCTCGTCTCGGACGAGCCTGCTCGGATCTCATCTCGGGCGGCAGCCCTCTGCGCTCTCGTAGCCTTCGGCGGCATAGTGGCTGGTACAAGAAACAGATAGTAAGAATAGTGCAATAGAATCATAGGATACACGGAATTGAAGAAGGAATTTCAAGCAAGTATATCCTAAAGTCACTTAGGCGGAGTACCGTATCGCAAGTATGCCGCGGACATACGCACGCTACGTTACCCTGCTTAAGTCACTTACTCCATCTACCAAGGGTCATCCTACACTCAGAAAGGTAAAACCTATCGCCCTTTGTCACGACCGGCAGAGTATAAATGAATAACATGAAATATGGCATCCCCAAGTGGGAGCTAGCTCTTCGCCCCAAGGCGGTCACAAATCCCACGCAATGTAAAACAGCAATATGCATAAATAAGCATAAGAAGCACAAGTACAATATCATGTCGACTCAAGTGAGCTCGACCCTAAATACAGCATACAAGTCCACAAATCTCACAGCCTCGTCTCTAGGTCAATATACAATAATACAGATAACAGGTGCAGCTGATACAGTAGATGGAGTACACTAGATACAATGAATATACAAGGTGGTACAAAATAATAACAAAACCCACCTACGAGCAAAAGCCTCGAGTCCAGGCAAAAGAGGCAAAAGAAGCTAGTGCGCCCGCCGCTACTGTGCTGACGGAGCGGACCTGCAAAAAGGCTGTGGCACAACGGGGGTGAGTTGCCAATTCGTGAGTAATAAATAACATCTATAGAGGCTATCGCAAGCATGCACACAAGCATCCTAGCATCTATAATACAGATAAAGCAGGATATACTAGCAGGTATGTATGCAACATGAATGTGCTAGCAGGTATGTATGCAACATGAATCAACTCATGATCTGAATAGGTAGGTATAAGAATCATTATTTTCTTTTTGGAATCTCTTTTGAAATATCAGCAAAACATCACTAAAATCATCAAGAATCCGTGTCCAGCATCGACACCTCAAAACTGTCTCAAATCTCATGTATCCATATCACAGTATATCTGGCCTCAGCCGTCCGGCTGACCCATCTCAAATATCTATATCTCAACATCTCGTGGCCACGGTCGATATCCTCGGGATATCCGCCGTGCCAAAAATTCACTGGTAGGTAGTCTATCCCCTGCCAGGCTCATCGTCTACTACTCGAGCTTGTTGCCCCGGGGTACCTTACCGGGCCCACCATGTACCCAAGACAGTTCATCCAACTCCTCGAAACGGGTCTCGAAAACCACAACAAACTCATGGTGGACGACACGTACATCACTAGAAAACCGCAACTTTGCATATTTAAAAAGAGGTAATAAGTTTAGAAATTCTTGCGGCTTTCCCCCGAAATCCTGAAATATCATAAATCTCAAGAAATCCTCATAAGTGCATATGTCAATGATAATGAATGCATATGGTATCATTAATCAAGTTGCAATGTATGATTAATAGACTAGGCATGAACAAATGATGTAATAAGGTACATGCACATGAATAGCAATCCTACAATTTCATTTTAGGGATCAGATGCAATGGCACAAGTTTAAGCATCAAATATGGTGAAAATGTTTTAGATTATAAGTTATCTAGTGTTGTGGCATGGAAATTACCAAGGCGTGTGTGTACACATGAATAGTGCTCGGCAATGGTGCAGGTGTCCTATAGAATGAGTTTGCATATGTATGTCAACATAGAGCATGAATGTAGCAAGATGTTATGCAAGCATTAACTCATAAACGTCCGTACCGCTACTCGTGGAGTAGATCCCGCATCCAACCAACCCTTTGTTTTACCAGGGAACGGGAGAATTCCCACTACCGCTGGCAGGCCAGCCGGGCCGTGAGAGCGGTGGGAACGGGCTTCCCAAAAAGCTAGCCCCGGTCGGGGTCAGCATAGAATGAAGGGAACGGCCCTAAAGTTGTTTTGGCAAAGAAAGTGGGTTGCGGGCGGATAAAAGCGGACGTGGGGACTCGGGTCGGGGCGCAGCGTAACTAAGAGAGCCATTCCATTTAGGTTTGGGCGAGCATGATCGTAGTTTGGGCGGGCACGAGCGATCTGGTGTCCGAGCCGATTGGTCAGACGACGACTACTGCACTTATGAGATTAGTATTAGCCGCCTATCCCGGAATGGACTAGGATGGAATTGAAAGAACGCGAAGCGCTATAGGGCGGGTTTTTTTGGGGTGGGGGAAAAAGCTTGCTTCTTCACAAGCTTATCCCCGCCCCGTTTCCTGTCTGTCCCGACCGGCAGCTGTAGGGTTCCTAGGCACACTAATGAGGTCTCACAAGTGATCAAACATGCCCAATTCAAAAAATTTCATGTGCCTACAAACCCTAATACGGATCGTTAACTAGATTTATAGGTGATGCAAGCAAGTAAACGAATTTATTGCAAAAGGAAAGTGACTACAACCTTTGTAGATCCGGTCCTCCACTTCCTTAGCTCCACGATGAAGTCCCTCCGCTGTACCTTTTGGATCCTGGACTCTCGCGGTGGTTTCATCGAAAGAATGATCGGGCTAGGTCGTCGACTTCGATGCCGAAGATGATCTACGTCGAGGCAACTCAAGATCAAACTCCAACTTCACCAAGTCATGAAACTTGTGAAGAAAACACCCTATACTACTTGGCAAGTGGTAGAGGATGAAGAAATAGGAAGTGGGTTCACTTTAGAATTGGATTTCTCACTCTTTTTCTCAAGTTGCCATTGATGGAAACAAGCTTTCTTCTTTTGTTGATGATGAAGAAGAAGAAGAAAAAGAATTATGATAAGTATTATCCAAATATAAAATAAAATGAATACTTATCATATACCAACCATGGTTAAGTGTAGAGACTAAACTAGGGTTAGGTGAATGGTTAGGTTAAGGGAAGCAAACAAAATGGTCAAGCTTTCAACACTTCATGAAGCTTCATGAAAGAAACAAAGAAAGCCACCATTTCTATTTATCTTTTCCAAAATAAATAAACAAAATAAATAAATGAATAAGTAAATAAAACCCTAACCATTCATATAACCATGGTTTAATCATACACTCAAACTCAAGTTAGCATGTATCATCAAACATGATACAAACAAGTGCACAAAAGTATATCACATATACAACTTGTGTACTTCAAGTGAGAAAATCCATTTAAAGTGAACCAATACTAGTTAATGTAAAGTAATATATCAATTATATAATTATGCATTAAATCATTAAATCAATACTTGATTTAACGATCCGGTCATATCGCATATAACCGACTAATATCCAATGTATCGGCTTATCGAATCAATCCTTGATTCGATAACTAGGTTATATCGCATACAACCATTCGACACATTCATCGCGAGAATGGAATACGGTATCACATACACGCATTACTCTCGGTCCCGCACATATCTCATATGCGCTCCTATTTCGTTTCGCTTGAGCCAGGAAACCTCTGTGTAGGACTCTAAAGACTCGTCAATACGCCGGCAGCAGATGATGATCATATCAAGCACCTACAAGCCGCAAGCGGTCTGCTAAACGTAACGGCCACCCGGGTATTGAGCGATCAGAAGATCGACGAGCAAGCCCGCTCACACTCCTGTGAATCCAACCAGTAACACTTACCGTACAGTCCGGTCTGTTCGTCTGATATGTCGCATATCTCCCTAGGGGTGGTAAACGTCAGACCCCAGTAGCTTGATAAGTCATGCCGACGTAAGGTCCATAACATTCGTGAAACTACTGATAACTCTTACCAGTATATCACTGCAACCCTGGCCAGGGATTTCCTGTTATGGCCAGTCGAGCAAAGCGCAACATCAACCCCCAATACCGGGAGAGACGAATCCCCTCCTATCGCTCATTGCCTCCATGTGAATCAGGACTGTACCCAAAAACCACCTGTTTGCATGACTCAGTAGAGCCGTGGTAGGGTGGAAATCAAAGCACAGTGGGAGACACACAAGACTCTATGACGATCTCGGGTCAACAGACTAAGCTGTACCAGTGTCACCAGAGAACTGCTATCTGACGTGAGGTATAATACCATCTGGGAGTTCTCGGCGAGTCCGTTCAGTGTACCCAGTCTCCACTGAGCACCCGCATACCATCTCTGATGTCAAACACCAATGGATATGGGATCATCCATCACCCATCACATGGGTCGAGAAGATATACGCTAGTCTACTCTGGAATATCGATGCCCCGTCTCGATATTCCCACGACTAGGAACATTGAAGGATGTACTCATGGACTACCCAGGCCCCACTAGTATGATCCGCATCATAGTCCTGGAAGTCGAGTACACATCCTAAGGGCTTTATCAACATGTAACAGAGAGACATAAAGTATACATGTTAAGATAAAGAGCAACCAGATAGCGTACTATCATGTCGAGCAAGAAAGTCCTACCTATATATGTCCCAGCATCCACTACAATATACATCCAATGTACCGTAATGGCCTCTAGGGCATACATATAACTAACAATCTCCCACTTGCACTAGGGCCATCTGTAGCAGTAGTTGTAGTATTTAATACTCAACCATCCCCTAAAAGTCTCTCTTTGAGAAAAGGCCTTCGTGAGTGGATCCGCCGTGTTGTCCTCTGAGTCTACTCTCCTAACCTCGATCACCCTGTAGATCAACTATCTCCATGATCAGGTGATGCTGCCCCAGAATATGTCTGGGTCACTGATGGGACCAGGGTTCCAGGGCCAAAGCCACACTTCCATTGTCATACAATGGCAGGAACCTAGTTCATCTTATGAACCAATATACACCCAAACTGCCTCTTTGGTAGTATCTTAAATAGCGATGTTACCAGCCTTTATCGTCTAGTTTGCCACGGTATTTAGCTTGGAACTCTTCCAACATACCGTCCCTTTACTGAGGGTAAAGACAATGCCTGCGACTGACATTCAGTCGTCCTTATCACTCTGGAACCTTTCCAGTGATTCTCCCCAGGATCAACTGATATTATCTCACTATAGCTAGTGAGAATCCTAACATCCATTTAGATCTATCTCATAGATCCAAAACCCAGGATTTAGGAGGTATCACTTTGATCCTATTGGAGAATCCTTGTGATAAGAGGAGATTGACCGATCGTAGTATAGGAAACTCTTTTCCTATCAAGAGTATGTTGTCCACGTACAATACGAAGATGACTACCTTACTCTCTACTACCGTTTTGTATATACAAGGTTCATCTATTATTTTTGAAGAAGTCAAACACGTTTCCGCTGCTCCCACTGTTTACGAAGCCCTCTGGCTGTGTTCTTATAGACGTTCTCTTCTAAATCATTATTTAGAAAAGTAGTCATGGCACCCAACCACCAGATATCGTAGTCATGATATGCAGCAATGGCAAGTAGGATCTGGATGGACTTAAGCATAGTCCCTGAAAAAGGTTTCATCATTATCCACGCCTGGTCGATGACGAAAACCTTTAACAAGTCTAGCTTTGAAAGTTTCAACTTTTCCATCTACACCAAGTAATCTTCTCAAGATATACTTGCTACTGATGGGGATTTAACCCTTCAGATATAGCAAACAAAGTCCATACTTTGTTGGTGTATATGGATTCCATCTCAGATCGCTAAACACCCAACCATTCTTACAGAGTCCCTACTCTCGATGGCCTGCTCGAATCTAGTTGGGTCATCATCTAATGATGCAATCCTCGCTCCCACTGTCATCGAGAAACCGAGGTATCTCTCAGGAGGATGAGGAACCCTACCAGATCGGCGGAGAGGCTGGGGTTCGTCGGGGACTATTGAATCCTTTGGTTCTGTCAAATCATCAGCTGCAGTTTTGTATAGCTGGAACCTTTCCAGTTCTACAGAACTGACCTTGCCTCGATCTTGTCCAGATTTTGCTTTAGACATAGGCCGGACAATCCCAAATCTTAACTAACTTAAGAGATAGGCTCTTCCCATACCATATCTCATATGGAGTGGTAGGCACTGATTTGATTCGAACCTAATTCAATAGGTATGCAGCTTCTCAAGTGCACAACCCCAAAAGGAAATAGGTAACTCAGTAATACTCATCATAGAGCACACCATATCTAATATTGTGCGATTGCTCCGCCCCGATACACTGTTGTGATGTGGTGTATTCAGAGGAGTAATACTGAGAGAGAATCTCATTTTCCTTTAGAATAGTCCAGGAATGCCATGCACAAGTATTCTCCTCCCTGATCTTATCATAGGACATAATACTTATACCCGTATTGATTCCCTACTTCTAGCTTATATTATGTGAATATCTCAAAAGGTTCGGACTTATATTTCAACAGGAACATATGACTGAATCTTGAGAGATCATCAGAGAACGTAATGAAGTATAAAGAACCGGTCCTGGCATGTGTAGACAGGCGACCTTACATACATCATCATGTATCAGTCCCAAGAGTTTACTAACTCTTTCTCTGTTTCCAGTAAACGGAGCTATGGTCATCTAATCTTTGTGACATGACTGGCAAGTTTCACAAGATGTAAATTCAAACTGATTTAAATATGCATCTAAAATGTAACTTCAGCCAGTCGGGTCGCATTGATGTGACCTAGTCTATAATGCCTCAAGAAGGATTCGTTCATTTCTGAACTCTTCTTCTTGTGTGTGTTCTGTATACTAGGAACTGTAGTTTGATTTAGAACGTCAATGCTTTTAGATAACGTGCCTGAATCGATCAACTTTTGATATAGGAAATGTTCAAAACATTATCCATCAATACAAAATTTTATCATTTCTTTACTAATAAAGAGACTGATATGATTTTGTATATCAGGTTCGGTATCTAATAGCATTTGTTCAGAATCAATGTATTGGTAATACATGGTGACAGTGACCAACAGACTTGGCTGCAACACTTGCCCTGTTTTCTGTCTCATGAAACTTATCACCCGTTCTCAGTTTTCTACCTTTTTGTAGCCCTATGTAACAGATAACATATCTGGGATCCTGATCCGGTATCAAATACCCAGGATGAAGAGGATACTGAGAAACAGTTCTTTGTAATGAACACACCCGAAGGAGATGCATCATATGCACTTTCTTCGTTTAGGCGGCATAGGAATTCTGGTATTCCCTATTTCCTGCTCTGTCTTATAACAATTATAAGTTGGAGCGGGACCAACTTGCCCCAGCTCAGTATAACAAGCGGATTCGGTCAATACATCCATATTATTATCTTGATTAAGGTGTGATATGGTCGCTACCTGGAGAGAGAGAGAGAAGAAAACACTCTGCGTGCGCTCTTGCAAGATTAGATTGGTTGTTTATTTTATCTAATCAGGATGGCTCCCACTGTTTTTATCAAATCTTTCTTCAAACCTTAAAAGGAAAGACCAGCCGGGATTAATTACACTCTACAAGTTTGCCAATCTTTCAGCCAGGCCAGTGTCGGTACTTTGAGGGAGGTTCCCCGTGCTTTCGCACGGACCTAATTACAGTAAACCTCGTTTTCCCAGAGGCCTAACCCCGTTGACACCTTTCTAGACACCTACTTGATCGGCTAATTGCAAAGTGCAAAACTCTCCCATGAGTAACAATTACTCGCAGTGGGTATCGGGATCCAACTATCACATAGAAGGTATGCAATCTCATTGCAAATTTCAACACTTGAAACTCCCGATAATGGTTTTTACCCCTAGTACCTATGACCTTAACTATGGTCAACAAATCATAAGTACTAGTCGAGTTCTACCCGTCATTTCATGATTAATTAGACCCACCCACATGACCCTTAACTAAGGTCAACAAAGTCACGCGACTGTCCTAACTAATCGCATCATATGCGGTGTAGGAAGACATCACTCAGCTATCGTACACTGTGCCTTGACTATGGTCAACAAACACAGCACGAATACTAAGTACTCTACTTCCTAAAATGACGGAGGGTTGCGAATGGTTTTTAAGAAAACCTTTAACGCTTTGAACTTGATCTCGTTGCGGAATCAAATGGTTTTAAATGGAATGTTTTTGAGGCTTTTCTAGTTTTGCTAAAGGGGTCACTCCCGGTGAAGGGATCGTCGGCCCTTTCCTCGTTGAATGAGGTGCGGGATATATCATATATATCACTGTGCAAAGCAGAAACTATAGAAGCGATCAAAAGACAAACCGAGTGTGTAGCATCTGCCAGTTATTGCTAAAGGAGTCACTCCCGGTGAAGGGATCTCGGTCCTTTCCTCATCGAATAAGGTGCAGGATGTAAGCCCGCGGGGGCGCCCCGGCCGTCGATCCGACGCCGGAAACGCGGAAACAAAAAACTTGCAAACTAGCAAACCGGCACCACCGCGCACTTTTCACCCGGATCGGGCCATTAACCTAGCAACTAGCAAACTAAAATACGGGTAGAGAGTTATACCAAGCGATCCGTGTCCTTCGGTCTTCGTCTCCACTCCGATCTCCTGCGGAATGTTCGTCACCTCCTCGCTCGTCGGAAAAGCACCACGTAGCCGGAATCTTATACGGGCTCCCACCTCTTGACCGAGGCAACTCGGGCGCGAAGATGGCTAGCCGACGCGTCCAAGACTTGCTATAGAATAGTGTAGTGAGTTGTCTCTTTAGGGTTTATGGAAGTTGCCTTGATGGAGGGATCAAGAAAGAACTTTGGAGAGAGGTACATGAAATTGTGTAGCTAGGAAAAAATGAGATGAACAAAGTTTTCCCTCATCAAAAATGATCTCACCCTCTCTCCTCTAATGAAGTGGCCGGCCTCATCCTTGTGTGTAGGGTGGTAGGAATAGATTCAAGCATATCAAGTGGAGAAAAAGAATAACCTAAAAGGATAATTGTCACACCCATTTCCAATCTCATTCTTATCACATAAATGCAAAAGAATGATGCAAAGAGAATCTCATGATGATGGTCAAATCATAATCCACACATATGCAAGAAAACCCCTCACTAGTAAGTTAATTGCAAACTTGCAATTAACACCCTCCATCAGAAAGTCCGGCCGTGAAGGAATAAAAGAAAACCGGCCGGAACGGAATGCAAACTGGCAACTTCAGAAAACTCATCCCGTAATAAATTACAGGAAAACCCCACTACTGCAAATACATGCCCGCATTTGTATTCCCACTGAACACAAATGCAAAGAGACAAAACTACACTATCTAATACTAGGATCCGGGTTAAGCCAAAGCCGGCTAGTAAAAACCGTCCGATCACGATCCGTGCAATACCGCACGTATCTGATCGAACCCTGCCATATCTCCATACGACCTCTACAACGTTTCGTCCGAAACCTGAGTAACTGTGTGTGGTGGACTCTAAAGACTCGTCAATACTATGGCTGTGGATTTAACCACTAGCACGTCAGAGGTATAAGCCAATACGTGACGGGCTACCAGGTATTGACCAAAAGGGACATCGATGAGCGAACTCATCCTGACACCCTACTGAGCCTGTCAGGGACAATATCCGTACAGTCCGGTCCGTTCGTCTATGAGCATCACATGGCGGGCCTAGGGGGTTGGTAAAAGTCAGACCCACAAAAGCGGTACAAGTCGTGTCGGAGTGTAGCCCAGAACACCCTGAGATACTACTGGTGTTAGTTATATGTATGCCCTAGAGGCCATTACTGTACATACGATGTATATTGTAGTGGATGCTTGGACATATATAAGGGGGACTTTCTTGCTCGACATGATAGTATGCTATCTGGTTGTACTTTATCTTAACATGTACTCTGATTGTCTCTATGTTACATGTTTATAAAGCCCTTAGGATATGTACTCGACTACTGGGACTATGATGAGATCATACTAGTGGGGCCACGGTAGTCGATGAGTACATCCTATAACTGTTCCTAGTCGAGGGTGTATCGAGACAGGGCATCGATACACCAGAGTAGACTAGCGTATACGCATCTTGACCCATATGATGGGCGATGGATGATCCCATATCCATCGGTGTTTGACATCAAGGATGGTGTACGGGTGCTCAGTAGAGACTGGGTACACTGGACGGACTCGCCGAGAACTCCCAGATGGTATTATACCTCACGTCAGATGGCAGTTCTCCGGTGACACTGGTACAGAATAGTCTGATGACCCGAGATCGTCATAGAGTCTTGTGTGATTCCCACTGTGCTTTGATTTCCATCATACCACGTCCAAGTGGGCGTGCAAAAAGGTGGCTTTTGGGTACAGTCCCGAATTACATGGAGGCAATGAGCGATAGGAGGGGATTCGTCTCTCCCGGTATAGGGAGTTGATGTTGTGCTGTGTTCGATTGGCTATAACCGGAAATCCCTGGCCACGGTTGCTGAGATTTACTGGTAAGTGTTATCAGTAGTTTCTCAAACTGTTATAGGCCTCATATCGACACGACTTATCGAGCTACTGGGGTCTGACGTTCACCACCCCTAGGCGAGATATGCGACATATCAGACGACGAGACCGGACTGTACGGGAGTGTTACTGTTTGGATTCACAGGAGAATGTACAGGCTTGCTTGTTGATCTTCTGAGCGCTCAATACCTGGGTAGCTGTTATGTTTAGCTGACCGCTTGCAGCTTGTGGGTGTTTGATATGATCATCACCTACTGCCGGCGTATTGACGATTCTTTAGAGTCCTACACAGAGGTTTCTTGGCTCAGGCAAAACGGAGTAGGAGCACATATGTGATATGTGCGGGACCGAGGATAATGCGATATGTGATACCGTACTGTATTCTCGCGATATTTGATATCAACCGGGTCATCGGATCAAGTGTTGATTCGATGAATCGGTACGGATAAATATTAGTCGGTTATATGCGATATAGCCGGATTGTCGGATCAAGTGTTGATTCGATAATTTAATGTATAATAATATATATGATATATTAAATGACATTAACTAATATTAGCTCACTAAAAGATTCTTTTTCTCACTCGGATAATACATTGATATATATGCGATATATGTTAATTGTATTATTTTATTTTGTTACAATAAATATTGTATATGTGATATATAATATTGTAACATATTATAATTATTAATGCAACATGTTTAGAGGAGTTTAAACATTATTAGGGTTTGGATTAGGGTCAAACCTTCTAGTTGATTCTAGAAGCTTTTCTTTTGTCATTTGTTAAGATATTATGATAGATATCTTTTGTGACTCACCCTTTAACCCAACCCAAACCCTAACCCTAGTAAACTCTCTGCATTGGTTACTACAACCATGGTTGCATAAATGATTATGATAACATTTTATTATTCATCACAAATGATTGTTCATCTTCTTCCTTCATTCTTTCATGGATGAAAAAGCTTTCTAGATTTTTCCAAAGTGATGAATAAATATGAGAAAAAGATAAATAAAGAGAGAAAAAATCCTACTTCATCATCCTCATCTTCCCTTGCCATTTAGATGAGGGTGTTCACATCATTTCATGAGTGTTAGCTTGTGTTAACGGAACTTCAAGGTAGATCATCTTAGTATCGAAGATCGGAAGCAAAGGTTGCATCTTTCTGTTCGTGGAACCTCTTGAGAGTCCGGATCCCGATGATCGCAGCGAAGGGACCACAACACGGAGCATATGAAGTGAAGGACCGGATCTACAAAGGTTGAAATCCCTCTCACTAAGCGTTAAAGTTGTTAACATGTTAGTTTTCGCCTAATCTCTAGTTTAAAGATCCGTATTCGGGTTGTTCGGCACGGCTAAATTTTTAATCGGGCATGGTTGATACCTCGTAGACCCTTGTGCGCGTGCCTAGCAACCCTACAGTGGTATCAGAGCAAGGTTAGAGCTTTAGGCGAAGTCTAGACGAAGTTTAAAGTCCGATCGAACGCCAAAACCCCGACACGGAACCCTCTCTGTACCTTTTTCAAAAAGTTGATATTTTCTGAATTAAAAATGCTCAGAAAAACAAGCAGGAAAATCTAAGAATTACTGTGAAGTACGAACTTCTAATTCCAAAATTGGAGCGCGGAACCGCGGCCAAACCATGGGTTTTGCGGCGGTTACGCGGCCAAAATTTGGACTTAGTCCCTGAAATTTCATGTAATTATTTTTAGGCCCTTTCTTGTTAAGTTTTTCTGGGAGTATTTTAATTCCACTCAAGTGTTGAGTTTTTAAGGGTTGTATTGGGGAATCGTTGATTCGATCGAATGATTTAACTTTGTTTAGTTGTTCCGTATAATTTTTAGAAACTGTTAAAAAGTTCGAACGAATATCAATAACTCACTTTTTCCCCTGTCGGAAAATTTTTCAAAAGTTGGATTTTTTTCTCGATGTTTAAGAACGTTCTAAGTCGTGCAAGTAACGCGGTGGACCCTCTAGAAGACAACAAACCTTAACTCAATTATGTGACCGTCTTGAACTGCCTTTTGAACCTTAGGGTTTGGGGCAGTATGGCGTGCCACATGTGAGGCGTTGGCTTGACCCTTCTACGGCTGGACCATTGGTACTGTGGCATGTGATGGATGTTTTTAAACTGATTTCAAGTGTTGAGATATATTGGGGAAATCTTGGGTGTTTGATGATTCGATCGGAAAGTTTAACTTTGTCTATTTATCTGGAATGTGATACAATATTTGGAATCCACAGGTAGTTATGAGATAACTGATTTGAATATTATAGACATAGCAGTTTAGTCTCAGATGATCGGTTGCCACGGAATTTTGATGTGATCAAAAGTCCGTCGCAATCACGTTGAGTACACGGATACTCGCCGGGTAAACTTAATAGACAGCTACGCCCCATAGCCCCGACCAAGTGACTGTAGGAGAACCCCGTCGCCGAAAGCATCCGTTCGGATGCTCGCGGCAGCGGTGTTCCGCCTTAGTGCACTTCGTCGACGGCATCTGGGGGTGCGGCCGTCTACTAAAGTTTGCGACGAGCATTCGATCAGGACGTCGGGAATCTTGGTGAATTGCCCGACTTGATATTGAAAAGAGTTTTCGATAATGAGATTAAAATGCGGGGTTTATAATTGTTAGGCATGTGATGTCTAAGGAATTCATTTGGTTAGGCATGCGATGTCTAAAGGGTTAAGGATTCCAACTGTTGTAGTTTTACACTTTCTTTTCTGTGACCGTAAGCGTAGTATGTGGTGTATCGCCGGCTTCGTCGCTATACATCAACGACAATCGGGATACGCATACTTGCTTACGTTGATGATATGAGATATTATGTGTTGCTGTGATATGTTATATTGGATCGTCGCTTTTTGAATAGCCGGGGGTTTTATGTGAGATGAGAGTTTTTTTCTTTTTCATTCATGTAAAATTCATTTGTATGTAATATTCTTTTATTGGGGAACTTCCAGGTAGCGGAAGATGTCACCGTTGTATATTATTTACTTTTCCGCATTAGGTAGACCCAAGGCGGGGAGCACAAGTAACCGGATTCTAGGGTCCAGTGGGAGACCATCTCGAGGAGTCTAGACCGGGTCTCCTAACCCTAGAATTGGCAGTGTTACTTGCCGCTCTCGTAGGGGTCTAGGGATGTGGGTTTGGCTATTCATCGCGACCGTGGAATCCGTGTTTTATACAGGCTCGTATTGAAAACACGGACGTCCTAGTATATCCAATATTTCATATATGTTCTTCTGCTGCAATGTTCTGTGATGAGATCATATTACTGCCTGAGACGAATGTTTATATTATATATATGAGATATATGTTATATTGCAGATTTCGTTTCAAAAGAGATGCTTGCGAAGCATAATAAAATGGTACTTCATTAATGAGATTAATGAAACTAAAAGAAACCTAAGATGTTGTAGAAACTTGTTTAAAAAATGGTAGCTACAGTTCTTGCTTTGCATAGCGGTGTTCCTTGTAGAACATCCAGCACCTTATTCGATGAGGAAAGGACCGAGATCCCTTCACCGGGAGTGACTCCTTTAGCAATGACTGGAAGATGCTACACCCCTCGGTTTGTCTTTTGATTGCTTCTATAGTTCTTGCTTTGCATAGTGATATTTGTGAAATATCCTGCACCTTATTCGATGAGGAAAGGGCCGACGATCCTTTCACCGGGAGTGACCCCTTTAGCAAAACTAGAAAAAGCCTCAAAAACACTCCATTTAAAAATCACTCGATTCTACGACGATATCAAGTTCATTACGCAATAGGTTTTCTTATAAACTTGTCGTAGCCCTCCGTCATTTCAGATAAGTCCTACTTAGTATTCGTGCTACGTTTGTTGGCCTGCGTCAAGGCGTAGTGTGCGGTAGCTAACTAGTATTTATCTGTTTATGCATATGTTGCAGATTGGATTAGGGTAGTCGTGCGACTTTGTTGGCCTGCATCAAGGCATAGTGTGCGGTAGCTAACTAGTATTTATCTGTTTATGCATATGATGCAGATTGGATTAGGGTAGTCGTGCGACTTTGTTGGCCTGCGTCAAGGGTCGTGCGGGTGGGTTTAATTCAATCAAGAATTGACGGGTTGAACTTGACTAGCGCACTGTGGTTTGTTGGCCTGCGTCAAGGTCATGGGACGCTAGGGGTAAAATATTATTGGGAATTTCAAGTGTTGAAATTTGCAATGAGATTGCATACCTTCTATGAGATAGTTGGATCCCGATACCCGCTGCGAGTAAGAGTTACTCCTGGGAGAGTTTCACACATTACAATTAGCCGATCAAGTAGGTGTCTAGAAAGGTGTTAACGGGGTTACGCCTCTGGGAAAACGAGGTTTACTTTAATTAGGTTCGTGCGAAAGCACGGGGGACCTCCCTCAAAGTACCGACACTGGCCTGGCTGAAAGATTGGCGAACTTGTAGCGTGTAATTAATCCCGGCTAGTCTTTCCTTTTAGGGTTTGAAGGAAGATTTGACTAAAACAGTGGGAGACATCCTGATTAGATATATTAGATAACCAATCTAATCTTGCAAGAGCATACGCTGAGTGTTTTCTTCTCTCTCTCTCCAGGTAGCGACCATATCACGCCTTAATCAAGATAATAATACGGATATATTGACCGAACCCGCTTGTTATACTGAGCTGGGGAACGTTGGTCCCGCTCTAACTTGTAATTGTTATAAGACAGAGCAGGAAATTAGGGAATACCAGATTTACCGTGCCGCCCAAACGAAGAAAGTGCATGTTGATGCATCATCTTCGGGTGTGTTCATTACAGAGAACTGTTTCTCAGTATCCTTTACGTCCTGTGTATGAGATACCGGATCAGGATCCCGCATATGTAATCTGTTACATGGGCTACAGAAAGATAAAGAACTGAGAACGGGTGATAAGTTTCATGAGACAGAAAACGGTGCAAGTGTTGCAGCCAAGTCTGTTGGTTACTGTCACCCTGTATTACCAGAATACATTGATTCTGAACAAATGTTATTAGATACCGAACCTGATATACAAAATCATATCAGTCTCTTTATTAGTAAAGAAAGGATATAATTTTGTATTGTTGGATAATGTTTTGAACATTTCCTATATCAAGAGTTGATCGGTTCAGGCACGTTATCTAAAAGCATTGTCGTTCTAAATCAAACTACAGTTCTTAGTATACGGAACACACACAAGAGGAAGAGTTCAGAAATGAACGAATCTTTCTTGAGGCATTATAGACTAGGTCATATCAATGCGACCCGACTAGCTGAAGTTACATAAAGATGAATATTTAAATTAGTTTGAATTTACATCTTGTGAAACTTGCCAGTCATGTCACAAAGATACGATGACCACGGCTCTGTTTATTGGAAACAGAGAAAGAGTTATTGAACTCTTGGGATTGATACATGCTGATGTATGAAGGTCCCCTGTCTACACATGCCAAGACCGGTTCTTTTTACTTCATTACGTTCTCTGATGATCTCTCAGGATTCAGACATATGTTCCTGTTGGAACACAAGTCCGAAACTTTTGAGATATTCACAGAATATAAGTTAGAAGTAGAGAACCAAAATACGGGTATAAGTATTATGTCCTTTGATGAGATCAAGGAGGAGAATACTTGACCACGGAATTCCTGGACTATTCTAAAGGAGAATGAGATTCTCTCTCAGCATTACTCCTCCGTATACACCACAGCACGTCGGTGTATCGGGGTGGAGCCATAGCACCCTATGTGATATGGTGTGCTCTATGATGAGTACTACTGAGTTTTCTATTTCCTTTAGTGAGTTATGCACTTGTGAAGTTGCATACCTATTGAATAGGGTTCAAATCAAATCAGTTGCCTACCACTTCATATATGATATGGAAAGGGAAGAGCCCATATCTTAAGTCTGTTAAGATTTGGGGTTGTCCGGCCTATGTCTAAAAGCAAAATCCGGACAAGCTCGAGGCAAGGTCTGTTATGTAGAACTGGAATGGTTCCAGCTATACAAACTGCAGCTGATGATTTGGTAGAACCAAAGGATTCAATAGTTTCCAACGAACCTCAGCCTCTCCGCCGATCTAGTAGGGTTCCTCACCCACCTGAGAGATACTTCAGTTTCTCTATGACAATGGGAGCGAGGATTGCATCATGAGATGATGACCCAACTAGTTTCGAGCTGGCCATCAGGAGTAGGACTCTGTAAGAATGGCTGGGTGCTTATCGATCTGAGATGGAATCCTTATACACCAACAAAGTATGGACTTTGGTTGCTTTATCTGAAGGGTTAAATCCCCATCAGGAGCAAGTATATCTTGAGAAGATTACTTGGTGTACATGGAAAGGTTGAAACTTTCAAAGCTAGACTTGTTAAAGGTTTGCATCATAGACCAGGTATGGATTATGTTGAAACCTTTTCTAAGGATCTATGCTTAAGTCCATCTAGATCCTACTTGCCACGGTTACATACCATGACTACGATATCTGGTGGTTGGGTGTCATGACTGCTTTTCTAAGTGATGTTTTAGAAGAGAACGTCTATAAGTACACAGCCAGAGGGCTTCGTAGACAGTGGGAGCAGCGGAAACGTGTGCAAGATGTTTTATATGATAAAACAGGCATCGCGGAGTTGGAACATCTGTTTTGATGTGGTAGTCAAAGAGTTTGACTTCATCAAAATGGTAGATGAACCTTGTATATACAAAAAGGTAGTAGGGAGTATGGTGGTGATCCTCGTAGAGTGCGTGGATGACATACTCTTGATAGGGAAGGAGTTTCCTATGCTACGATCGGTCAATCTCCGCTTATCACAAGGATTCTCTATAAAGGATCAAGGTGATACCTCCTAAATCCTAGGTTTTGGATCTATGAGATAGATCTAATTGGATGTTAGGATTATCACTAGTTGTAGTGAGATGGTATCAATCGATCCTGGGGAGAATCACTGGAAAGGTTCCAGGGTGATAAAGACGACTGAATGTCAGTCGCAGGCATTGTCTTTACCCTCAGTGGAGGGACGGTATGTTGGAAGAGTTCCAAGCTAAATACCGTGACATACTAGACGATTAAAGGCAAGATACATCGTTACCAAAGATGCTACCAAAGAGGCAGTCTGGATATATATAAGTTCATGAGATGAACTTCGTTCCTACCATTGTGTGACAATGGGGTTGTGGCTTTAGCCAAGGAACTACTGTCCCATCAGAAATCCAGATATAATTCTTAGGCAGTATCACCTAATCATGGAGATGGTTGATCTCCAGGGAGATCGAGGATAGGAGAGTAGACACAGAGGACGACAGCGCGGATCCACTCACAAAGGCCTTTTTCCCAGTAGAGAATTTTATGGGATGGTTGAGTATGAGATACTTCAACCGCAGCTAATTGTTGGGTATGTGATACCACAACAGATGGCCCTAGTGCAAGTGGGAGATTGTTAGTTATATGTATGCCCTAGAGTCCATTACTGTACATACGATGTATATTGTAGTGGATGCTTGGACATATATAGGAAGGACTTTCTTGCTCGACATGATAGTATGCTATCTGGTTGTACTTTATCTTAACATGTACTCTGATTGTCTCTATGTTACATGTTTATAAAGCCCTTAGGATATGTACTCGACTACTGGGACTATGATGAGATCATACTAGTGGGGCCACGGTAGTCGATGAGTACATCCTATAACTGTTCCTAGTCGAGGGTGTATCGAGACAGGGCATCGATACACCAGAGTAGACTAGCGTATACGCATCTTGACCCATATGATGGGCGATGGATGATCCCATATCCATCGGTGTTTGACATCAAGGATGGTGTACGGGTGCTCAGTAGAGACTGGGTACACTGGACGGACTCGCCGAGAACTCCCAGATGGTATTATACCTCACGTCAGATGGCAGTTCTCCGGTAACACTGGTACAGAGTAGTCTGATGACCCGAGATCGTCATAGAGTCTTGTGTGATTCCCACTGTGCTTTGATTTCCATCATACCACGTCCAAGCGGGCGTGCAAAAAGGTGGCTTTTGGGTACAGTCCCGAATTACATGGAGGCAATGAGCGATAGGAGGGGATTCGTCTCTCCCGGTATAGGGAGTTGATGTTGTGCTGTGTTCGATTGGCTATAACCGGAAATCCCTGGCCAGGGTTGCTGAGATTTACTGGTAAGTGCTATCAGTAGTTTCTCAAACTGTTATAGACCTCATATCGACACGACTTATCGAGCTACTGGGGTCTAACGTTCACCACCCCTAAGCGAGATATGCGACATATCAGACGACGAGACCGGACTGTACGGAAGTGTTACTGTTTGGATTCACAGGAGAATGTACAGGCTTGCTTGTTGATCTTCTGAGTGCTCAATACCTGGGTAGCTGTTACGTTTAGCTGACCGCTTGCAGCTTGTGGGTGTTTGATATGATCATCACCTACTGCCGGCGTATTGACGATTCTTTAGAGTCCTACACAGAGGTTTCTTGGCTCAGGCAAAACGGAGTAGGAGCACATATGTGATATGTGCGGGACCGAGGATAATGCGATATGTGATACCGTACTGTATTCTCGCGATATTTGATATCAACCGGGTCATCGGATCAAGTGTTGATTCGATGAATCGGTACGGATAAATATTAGTCGGTTATATGCGATATAGCCGGATTGTCGGATCAAGTGTTGATTCGATAATTTAATGTATAATAATATATATGATATATTAAATGACATTAACTAATATTAGCTCACTAAAAGATTCTTTTTCTCACTCGGATAATACATTGATATATATGCGATATATGTTAATTGTATTATTTTATTTTGTTACAATAAATATTGTATATGTGATATATAATATTGTAACATATTATAATTATTAATGCAACATGTTTAGAGGAGTTTAAACATGATTAGGGTTTGGATTAGGGTCAAACCTTCTAGTTGATTCTAGAAGCTTTTCTTTTGTCATTTGTTAAGATATTATGATAGATATCTTTTATGACTCACCCTTTAACCCAACCCAAACCCCAACCCTAGTAAACTCTCTACATTGGTTACTACAACCATGGTTGCATAAATGATTATGATAATATTTTATTATTCATCACAAATGATTGTTCATCTTCTTCCTTCATTCTTTCATGGATGAAAAAGCTTTCTAGATTTTTCCAAAGTGATGAATAAATATGAGAAAAAGATAAATAAAGAGAGCAAAAATCCTACTTCATCATCCTCATCTTCCCTTGCCATTTAGATGAGGGTGTTCACATCATTTCATGAGTGTTAGCTTGTGTTAACGGAACTTCAAGGTAGATCATCTTAGTATCGAAGATCGGAAGCAAAGGTTGCATCTTTCTGTTTGTGGAACCTCTCGAGAGTCCGGATCCCGATGATCGCAGTGAAGGGACCACAACACGGAGCATATGAAGTGAAGGACCGGATCTACAAAGGTTGAAATCCCTCTCACTAAGCGTTAAAGTTGTTAACATGTTAGTTTTCGCCTAATCTCTAGTTTAAAGATCCGTATTCGGGTTGTTCGGTACGGCTAAATTTTTAATCGGGCATGGTTGATACCTCGTAGACCCTTGTGCGCGTGCCTAGCAACCCTACAACTGGAATACCTACCAGCAATTCTCCTGCCTTGGCCAAGGACTTTTCATGTTCTGGCTCTCCTCGACACTGCGCGACCTCACCCCCAATACCGGGAGAGACGAACCCCTGCAGATCCGCTCACTGCCTCCATGTGGCTCGGGACTGTACCCAACTAAAACCTGTTTGCACGACTCCTTTGAGCCGTGGTAGGGTAGTAATCAAAGCACAGTGGGAACTCACACGAGACAAATGACGATCTCAGGTCGATTAACTAACCTGTACACATGTCACCAGGGAACTGCTATCTGACGTCTGGTATAATCCCAACTACCAGGTTCCCGGCGAGTCCTGTCCGGTGTACTCATAACCCAATGAGCACCTGTATACATCTTAGGTGAACCAACTGACACCAGTGGCTTGTGATACCGGCCACCGCCCCTCGTCGGGGTCTCGACTGTATACACTAGTCTACTCCGGAGTATCGATGCCCTGTCTCGAAACTCCCACGACTAGGGACCTTTTAAGGATGTGCTTATAGACCCCAGCTCTCACGTATATGATCGCCCTCATACTGCTGGTAGTCAAGCAAGAATCCTAGGGGCTCTATCAACGTGCAATAGTGACCTGTAAGGTCACCTAAAGCAGTACACGATGATAAAGATAAAACAGATAGCATACTATCATCTCGATTAAGACTGTCCTACTGGGACAGGTCCTCCCTCAATCATTGCAATCATGTGCCTGTGATCCAATAATTGACTCTGAGGGCACTATCTCCAACAATCTCCCATTTGCACTCAAGGCTAATTATTGCGATGTCGCATACTCACAGCCCGTGTGATACCGAACACCCAACTCCTCTACTAGTCAGTCTCACAAAGCTCGTTTGGGAAACTATCGCGTTCGAGGAATAGCCTCAGTGAGTGGATCCGCTGTGGTGTTTCTTTCTATGTCTCTCTATATCTCAAGTTCGCGGAGAAAGCCATCTCCCGAAATGAGCAATACCTGTCTTAGAATGTCTGGATGTCTAATGGGACCTAGCTCAAAAGTGAACTCCAAATCCAAACTTCTTAGACTGTATCGTCAACTGAACTTAATCAGTATCCTGCGCCATGCCTTCCCTCAGTATCTACCTGGACCATCTGTCTAAAATACTGCCCCTCGTCAGAGGGAAAACTATAACTCTGACAGCCACTCTGCCATCCATGTCACCTTGGAAGCCTGGAATGATAACTGTCTCCCAAAAGAGGCTGCCGCTATCATATCCCTAGAACATCCACTTATGTTCTAAAACTGCTTCTGATTGTTTCTCCAGGATTGTATCAATATCAACTTATTGCACCTACTGCAAGAACAACATCTGGTGTGGTACTTGACTTCTCATGATTGACTCAATTGCCTAAGCAAGTGATCTGCCAATCATGCACATCCCTCTCCCCTTTAGTCTGTAAGACACCTTTAGAGAGGGTGATTCCATCACCTGCAGGTATACTACCGTGCCAGGAGTCGTCCATTCTAAATACTCTTAGAATGCTGTCTAAGTACCCAGATTGGGAAACCATCCAAATCTAGATCTAAAAGCATAGATCTAGTAACCAGAATGTCTGATATAATATCCAAGTCCTATGTGGAGAAACTACTGTGTGACGACCAAAGTATAACCGATCGTAGTATAGGAACATCATTTCCTACTCTGTGTATGTCATCAAATACCAGGACATCACACCCTACTACCTTCTTAACAGATCCATCCCCTATTCTGATGAAGTCAAACCTATGACTGTCACATCAGAAATAGATGATCTATCTCCGCTATATCTGCTTTAGTCTATAAATAGACATAAGCTAACTGTCCACCAATGCTTCCGCTGCTCCCACTGACTACGACAACCCTCTGGCAGAGTCATATAGACGTGCACTTCTAAAGCTAGTTTAGAACGACGCTATACTCATCCTCCTGCCGGGTCTCGCAGTCTGGAACAACAGCAATGGCAAGTCTGGGTAAACAAGAACCTCCCTGCCACCGTCCTTGAGCATACCGAAGTACCTCTCGAGTGCCTGAGGTTACCCACTATATCTGCGGAGTGGCCAATGGAATGTCAAACCAGATTGAATCTTTAGGTTCTTATCAAATCTTCAGTAATCGTTTGCGGTTCTGGAATCACTTCCAGTTCTACCATACTCCCACTACTGTTTTCTGGAAAAAAAATCCATTTTTAATTAAAACTGTGGCGAGTCAAGGACAATATCACTATTGATCTTCCAGATGGTAGAAAGTCAACCCTCGTCATAGCCCGGGTCAACCCACAAACAGCCATTACGGAAACGTGCCTTGAGTTGTCCAGTGTCTGGTTTTAAGCATAAGCCGGACAACTCCCCGTACCTTAACAATGTCAAGATATGAACTGTTCTATGTCCAATATAGAAACAGAGGCACTGATTTAATTGAACCAGATTCAAATCATGCAGCTGTCTCCAGTGCATGTCAAGTAAATTGAGAGAGTCCGATCACCGTTACTCAACTTAGGAGTGCTTCCAATTATGAGTAACCTGAAAGAGAAGCAAGTTCTCTTAAACATTTCTATCAACTGAATACCATTCACAAGTATCTACATCTTCGATCACCTTGAAGAATCCCGATACTTGCAATACCTGGTTCTCTACTCTATTCTTATAACTATAACTTCTCAAAACTTCGACCTTGTGCTTCTACGAAACACCTGTCTAAGAACTAGAGAAGTTATAAGTAAACCGAATATAGTACGAGGACCAACCCCTCTGTCCTAATGGACACTGGACAATATACAATACTCTGTATAAGTCCGCTGAGTCTAACAACTCATTCACTGTGTGTCGTAGGTTGAAAACTGTACTTATGGTTAAGAAAAATTACACCGCTGTTTAATGCTCCTTACCTAACCATTCACTGGTATAAGTAAATGTCATAGACATAATTTCAAAAAGGTATTTCTCACTCTATAAAAATAGACGTACAGATATATCAATTTGAAATTGGTGCATAACAACGGATATTCAAAACCATATATTTGCCGTCCGGCAAACTACCCAGGTGGCTTCCTCAAATATCACCAATTACAACGAATCCCGATATAATGAGGATGGTCACCTAATTCCCAATAACTTACTCCCACTCATCATCTGTAAAACCATACAGATGTGAGAATCCAACCTGGTAAATACATACTCTGGAGCAAGTGTCTAATTGGGAAATCAGTTTTCTTTTAACAGTACACAGTGAAACTGAAACATTAAAATGTTTCGATGGGGTATCCTGGTATTCCTAGTAATGCCTCTTCCATTATCCATATTCACAACTGTAACCGTATAATTCTTTGCCACCTCTCCAAAACCCTTTATATGTCTTTAGTCGTTACCTTCTGTACACCCCTTTAGGCCAAATGGTTTTCTTCCTTCCCTACCGTTCGGCACCAGCCTATGATTTGGAAGAAGACTATCCAATAAGCATAAAGGGTGTACTGTCCTAATCCTAGGAGCACTCGCAACGCGAGAGAAGGTGAAGATAAAAGACACCTGAATGTACTTTATTCCTATTTCTCCTGAACCAGGATCCATCCCCGAACTGGAACAAGTTCCTTTCGAGTTCGTATATAACCATACGATGGATTATCCAATAAACTGGGATCTTCATAGTGATACGGAGTGTCCTGGAGAAATACAAAGGTGATTTAGGATTGGCGAAGAAATACTTGGTTTGGTTGTGAATAGCAGTCGCAATTTACTTTGCCCTCTTACTAATCCCTTTCTTTGTCTTTACATAATACCTTCTGTACACCACCGTTAGGCTAATTGATTTTCTTCATTCCCTACCGGTCGGCACCAGCCTAAGGTTTGGAAGAAGACTATCCAATTTGCGTAATAGGTGTACTATCTCCTAAACTAAGGAGTACTCACAACCTGAGAGAGAAGGTAAAAGGAAAAGACAACTGAATAGTCCTATTCGTTTTCTCCATAACCAGAAACCATCCTCGAATTCCTTCGAGTTCGTATATAACCATACGATGGTTTTGTCCAATGGAAGTGGACGTTCGTAGTAATACGGGGTGTCCTGGAGAAAAGGGTAAAAGTAGGAGTGGCAATGAGGTCTGCAACTCTGACAATCCAAAAGCCAGTGTTAAGAAGGTTCGGTCAACTTGGTCACTGAGTCATAGTCTAGGGTCGGGTCAAAGGTCGCTGCCAAAGAGAGAGAGAAAAGAAACACTCAGCGTGCACTCTAACCTAGATCAGAATGGTTATCACTTTATCTAATCTGGAAACCTCCCACTGTAACGTCAAATTCTTCCCCAAACCTGAAAGAAGAATTAGCCGGGATCACCCGAGGAGTAAACCAACTCATCAGTGGGAATCGGGATCCAACTATCATCGTATGATAATGTGACGGAATCCGCTCATGCTATCACACTCCAGAAGGTATGCGCATATCTGGCAAGTTTTAGTTCTTTTGAAACTCCCGATGTGGATTTTTACCCCATGCTCTTATGACCTTGACGAAGGCCAACAAATCATAAGTCACATGTCAAGTTCTACCCGTCATTGTCCAGGTTAATTTGTGTTAGTTATATGTATGCCCTAGAGGCCATTACTGTACATTGGATGTATATTGTAGTGGATGCTGGGACATATATAGGTAGGACTTTCTTGCTCGACATGATAGTACGCTATCTGGTTGCTCTTTATCTTAACATGTATACTTTCTGTCTCTCTGATTACATGTTGATAAAGCCCTTAGGATGTGTACTCGACTTCCTGGACTGTGATGTAGATCATACTAGTGGGACCTGGATAGTCCATGAGTACATCCTTCATTGTTCCTAGTCGAGGGAATATCGAGACGGGGCATCGATATTCCAGAGTAGACTAGCGTATATCTTCTCGACCCATGCGATGGGCGATGGATGATCCCATATCCATTGGTGTTTGACATCAGAAATGGTATACGGGTGCTCAGTGGAGACTGGGTACACTGAACGGACTCGCCGAGAACTCCCAGATGGTATTATACCTCACGTCAGATGGCAGTTCTCTGGTGACACTGGTACAGCTTAGTCTGTTGACCCGAGATCGTCATAGAGTCTTGTGTGTCTCCCACTGTGCTTTGATTTCCACCCTACCACGGCTCTACTGAGTTGTGCAAACAGGTGGTTTTTGGGTACAGTCCCGATTCACATGGAGGCAATGAGCGATAGGAGGGGATTCGTCTCTCCCGGTATTGGGGGTTGATGTTGTGCTATGCTCGACTGGCCATAACAGGAAATCCCTGGCCAGGGTTGCTGTGATATACTGGTAAGAGTTATCAGTAGTTTCACGAATGTTATGGACCTCAAGTCGGCATGACTTATCGAGCTATTGGGGTCTGACGTTTACCACCCCTAGGCGAGATATGCGACATATCAGACGAACAGACCGGACTATACGGTAGTGTTACTGGTCGGATTCACAGGAGTGTGAGCGGGCTTGCTCGTCGATCTTCTGATCGCTCAATACCCGGGTGGCCGTTACGTTTAGCAGACCGCTTGCGGCTTGTGGGTGTTTGATATGATCATCATCCGCTGCCGGCGTATTGACGAGTCTTTAGAGTCCTACACAGAGGTTTCCTGGCTCAAGCGAAACGAAATAGGAGCGCATATGAGATATGTGCGGGACCGAGAATAATGCGTGTATGTGATACCGCATTCTATTCTCGCGATGATTGTATCGATTGGTTATATGCGATATAACCTAGTTATCGAATCTAGGATTGATTCGATAAGCCGTTACATATGATACTAGTCGGTTATATCCGATATGACCGGATCGTTAAATCAAGTGTTGATTTAATGATTTAGTGCATATTTATATATTTGATATATTACTTTGCGTTAACTAGTATTGGTTCACTTTAAAAGGATTTTCTCACTTGAATTGTGCACATTGTATATGTGATATATTTTTGTGCACATCATTGTATCATGTTTGATGATACATTCTTTCTTGATTTTGTGTAAAGTATTGAACCATGGTTAGTTAGTGGTTAGGGTATCTTTTCATTTGCTTATTCATTTATCTTTTTATTTATTTCATTTAGAAAAGATAAAGAGAAAGATAAATGGTGGACTTATTTTGTTTTTAGTTGAAACTTCTTGAAACCTTGACTAAGTCCACCATTCTTGTCTTTTCTCTAACCCTAACCACTTATATAACCTTGGTTAAATCTCTACACTAAACTATGGTTGTTGACATGATAAGTATCATATTGATTTTATTTTTAAAAAAGGACTTATCATATCATCTTCTTGCTTTCTTCTTCTTCCTCATTTTTTCAAAGAAGAAAGCTTCATGTCCATCAATGGTGATTGATGTTTTTGAGTGAGAAATCCAAAACTAAAGTCTACCCACTTCCTATTTCTTCATCCTCTATCTCTTGCCAAGTTGTATAGGGTGTTTACTTCACAAGTTTTCAAAGCTTGATGATGTTGGAGCTTGTTCTTGCGATACCTCGACGTAGATCATCTTCGGCATTGAACCGACGATCAAGCCCGCCCATTCTTCGATGATGCCGACGCTAGAGCCCAAGACATGATTTGGACAGCGAGGGGACCTCATTGCGGAGCCGTGGAGGTGGTGGACCGGATCTACAAAGGTTGTATATCCGTTCCCTTCGTTAATATGTTAACTAGTTTGCTTGTTTCGCCTAAATATCTAGTAAACAATCCGTAGTCGGGTTTGTAGGCACCCGTAAAATTTGATTTGTGCATGTTTGATCACTTGTGAGACTTCACTAGAGTGCCTAGGAACCCTACAGTGGTATCAGAGACTAGCTAGAGCCTTAGGCGAAGCGTAGACGGAATTTGAAGTCCGAACGACACAAAACCGAAACCCAAAACATGCTCTCTGTACAATTTTTAAAAACAGGGATTTTCCAGTATTAAAAATATCCAGAAAAACATGCAGGAAAATCTAAGAGTAACTGTGAAATTCGTAGCCCTAATTCCATTAAAGCGCCGCGCTTCCGCGGCACGAGCATGGCTCGTGCGGCGCAAGCGCGGCCGTTTTGTCGTTTTGTGAGACGAAGTTTACACAGTAACTCCTAGTTTCCAGTGTTGGTCTTCCTGGGTATTTTTAATATTTTTCGAGAGTTGAATTTTTCTGAGTTGATTTGGGGATTCGGCATTTCGATCGGGTTATCAAATTTTGTCTGTGTGGCTTTCCGGATAAATTTTAGAATATGTTAAAAAGTTCGACCGGATATAAATACCCGATTTTTCCCCTGTCGGGAAATTTCCAAGTGTTGGATTTTTCCGTAGTTTAACGACGTTCTAAGTAGTGCAAGTAACGCGATGGACCCTCTAGAAGACAACAAACCTTAACTCGATTATGTGACCGTCTTGAACTGCCCTTTGAACCTTCGGGTTTGGGGCAGTACGGCGTGCCACATGTGAGGCGTTGGCTTGACCCTTCTACGGCTGGACCGTTGGTACTGAGGCACGAACGGAATGTTGTTAGACTTATTTCATGTGTTGATCTGTATTGGGAAAACTTGGGTGTTCGATTGTTCGATCGAAAAGTTTAACATTTTCTGTTTATCTGGAATGGGATACAATAATTGGAATTCACAAGATGTTATGAGATAACTGGATGAATGTTATAAACATAGCAATTTAGTCTCACTTGATCGGTTGCCACGGAATTTTGATGTGATCAAAAGTCCGTCGCAATCACGTAGTGTACGCGGATACTCGCCGGATAAACTTAATAGACAGCCTCACTCCATAGCCCCGACCAAGTGACTGTAGGAGAACCCCGTCGCCGAAAGCATCCGTTCGGGTGCTCGCGGCAGCGGTGTTCCGCCTTGGTGCACTTCGTCGACGGTATCGGGGGTGCGGCCGCCTACTGAAGTTTGCGACGAGCATTTGATCAGGATGTCGGGAATCTTGTTGAATTGCCCGACTTGATATTGAAAAGAGTTTTCGATTTTGAGACTAAAATGCGGGGTTTATAATTGTTAGGCATGTGATGTCTAAGTAATTCATTTGGTCAGGCATATGATGTCTGAGGTGGTTGCGGATTCCAACTGTTGTAGTTTTACACTTTCTTTTCTGTGACCGTAAGTGTAATATGTGATATCGCCGGTTTCGTTGCTATATGTCAACGACAATTGGGATGCGCATATTTACTTACGTTGATGACATGTGATGTTATGTGTTGCTGGATATGTTATATTGGATCGTCGTGTTTGAATAGCCGGGGGTTTTTATGTGAGATGAGTGTTTTTCATTTTCATTCATGTAAAAACTTGTATGTAATATTCTTTTTATTGGGGCACTTCCAGGTTGCGGAAGTAGTCACCGTTTGTATATTATTTATTTTTCCGCACTAGGATAGACCCAAGGAGGAGAGCACAAGTAACCGGGTTCTGGAGTTCAGTGGGAGACCAACTCGAGGAGTCGAGCCCGGGTCTCCTAACTCCAGAATTGGTAGGGTTGCTTGCCGCTCTCGTAGGGGTCTAGGGGTGTGGGATTGGCTATTCATCACGACCGTGGAATCCGTGTTTTATACTGGCTCGTATTGAAAACACGGACGTCCTAGTATATCCAATATTTCATATGTTTCTTCTGCTGTGTTTTATCTGAGATCATGCGATGTTCTGTGGCAGATATTATATATAGTATATATGATATATTATATAGACGTTACTTATGTTTTACACCCGCGCTAGCCCTGCCCCGCTCTGCCGTTAGTTACCTAACCTAACGGTGCACGAGGGGACATCGAGGCGAATGCGGATGGCATAAGTGTACGTCATATCTATCTGTGATGTTTAGGTAAATTAAATGATGGGATATTCATTAATGAGATTAATGAAAGAAAATAAACCTAATTGATGTTGTGGAATCGAATTTCAAAATAAAACAGGTAGCTACAGTTCTTGCTTTGCATCGTGGTGTTCCTTGTAGAACATCCTGCACCTTATTCGATAAGGAAAGGACCGAGATCCCTTCACCGGGAGTGACTCCTTTAGCAATAACTGGCAGATGCTACAACCCTCGGTTTGTCATTTGATCGCTTCTATAGTTTCCGCTTTGCACAGTGATATATATGATATACCCCGCACCTCATTCGACGAGGAAAGGGTCGACGATCCCTTCACCGGGAGTGACCCCTTTAGCAAAACTAGAAAAGCTTCGGAAAGCATTCCATTTAAAAACCGTTTGATTCCGCAACGAGATCAAGTTCAAAGCGTTAAAGGTTTTCACAAAAACCAGCCGCAACCCTCCGTCATTTTAGGAAGTAGAGTACTTAGTATTCGTGCTGTGTTTGTTGACCATAGTCAAGGCACAGTGTACGGTAGCTAAGTGATGTCTTCCTACACCGCATATGATGCGATTAGTTAGGACAGTCGCGTGACTTTGTTGACCATAGTTAAGGGTCATGTGGGTGGGTCTAATTAATCACGAAATGACGGGTAGAACTTGACTAGTACTTATGATTTGTTGACCATAGTTAAGGTCATAGGTACTAGGGGTAAAAAATATTATTGGGAATTTCAAGTGTTGAAATTTGCAATGAGATTGCATACCTTCTATGAGATAGTTGGATCCCGATACCCGCTGCGAGTAAGAGTTACTCCTGGGAGAGTTTTATACATTACAATTAGCCGATCAAGTAGGTGTCTAGAAAGGTGTCAACGGGGTTACGCCTCTGGGAAAACGAGGTTTACATTAATTAGGTTCGTGCGAAAGCACGGGAGACCTCCCTCAAAGTACCGACACTGGCCTGGCTGAAAGATTGGCGAACTTGTAGTGTGTAATTAATCCCGGCTAGTCTTTCCTTTTAGGGTTTGAAGGAAGATTTGATAAAAAGCAGTGGGAGCCATCCTGATTAGATAAAATAATAACCAATCTATTCTTGCAAGAGCGCACGCTGAGTGTTTTCTTCTCTCTCTCTCCTGGTAGCGACCATATCACGCCTTAATCAAGATAATAATACGGATTATTGACCGAACCCGCTTGTTATATAGAGCTGGGGAACGTTGGTCCCGCTCCAACTTATAATTGTTATAAGACAGAGCAGGAAATTGGGGAATACCAGATTTCCCGTGCCGCCCAAACGAAGAGAGTGCATGCTGATGCATCATCTTCGAGTGTGTTCATTATACAGAACTGTTTCTCAGTATCCTCCGCATCCTGGTATATGATACCGGATCAGGATCCCAGATATGTAAGATGTTACATAGGGCTACAAAAGGGTAGAAAAACTGAGAACGGGTGATAAGTTTCATGAGACAGAAAACGGGGCAAGTGTTGCAGCCAAGTCTGTCGGTCACTGTCACCCTGTATTGTAATACATTGATTCTGAACGAATGTTATTAGATACCGAACCTGATATACAAAATCATATCTGTCTCTTTATTAGTAAAGAAATGATAAAATTTTGTATTGTTGGATAATGTTTTGAACATTTCCTATATCAAAAGTTGATCGGTTCAGGCACGTTATCTAAAAGCATTGATGTTCTAAATCAAACTACAGTTCTTAGTATATGGAACACACACAAGAGGAATAGTTCAGAAATGGACGGATCCTTCTTGAGGTATTGTAGACTAGGTCAGATCAATGTGACCCGACTAGCTAGAGTTACATATAGATGCATATTTAAATTAGTTTGAATTTACATCTTGTGAAACTCGCCAGTCATGTCACAAAGATAAGATGACCACAGCTCTGTTTATTGGAAACAGAGAAAGAGTTAATGAACTCTTGGGATGATACATGTTGATGTATGTGGGTCCCCTGTCTACACATGCCAAGATCGGTTCTTTGTACTTCATTACATTCTCTGATAATCTTTCGAGATTCAGACCTATGTTCCTGTTGAAACACAAGTCCGAATCTTTTGAGATATTCGTGGAATATAAGCGAGAAGTAGAGAACCAAAATACGGGTATAAGTATTATGTCCTATGATGAGATCAAGGAGGAGAATACTTGAGCACGGAAATCCTGGACTATTCTAAAGGAGAATGAGATTCTCTCTCAGAATAACTCCTCCGTATACACCATAGCACGATGGTATATCGGGGCGGAGCAGATACACCCTATTTGATATGGTGTGCTCTATGATGAGTACTACTGAGTTACCTTTTTCCTATTGGGTGTTATGCACTTGAGAAGATGCATACCTATTGAATAGGGTTCCAATCAAATCAAAGCCTACCATTTCATATGTGATATGGAAAGGGAAGAGCCCATATCTTAAGTTAGTTAAGATTTGGGGTTGTCCGGCCTATGTCTAAAAGCTAAATCCGGACAAGCTCGAGGCAACGTCTGTTATGTAGAACTGGAAACGTTCCAGCTATACAAACTGGAGTTGATGATTTGACAGAACCGAAGGATTCAGTAGATTCCAACGAACCTCAGCCTCTCCGCCGATCTAGTAGGGTTCCTCACCCACCTGAGAGATACTTCTGTTTCTCTATGACAGTGGGAGCGAGGATTGCATCATGAGATGATGACCCAACTAGTTTCGAGCTGGCCATCAGGAGTAAGACTCTGTAAGAATGGCTGGATGTTTAGCGATCTGAGATGGAATCCTTATACACCAACAAAGTATGGACTTTAGTTGCTATATCTGAAGGGTTAAATCCCCATCAGGAGCAAGTATATCTTGAGAAGATTACTTGGTGTACATGGAAAAGTTGAGACTTTCAAAGCTAGACTTGTTAAAGGTTTTCGTCATTGACCAGGTATGGATAATGATGAAACCTTTTCTAAGGAACTATGCTTAAGTCCATCCAGATCCTACTTGCCACGGCTACATACCATAACTACGATATCTGGCGGTTGGGTGCCATGACTGCTTTTCTAAATAATGATTTAGAAGAGTGAGTCTATAAGTACACAGCCAGAGGGCTTCGTAAACAGTGGGAGCAGCGGAAACGTGAGCAAGATGTTTTATCTGATAAAGCAGGCATCGCGGAGTTGGAACATCTGTTTTGATGGATTAGTCAAAGAAGTTGACATCATCAAAATGGTAGATGAACCTTGTATATACAAAAAGGTAGTAGGGAGTATGGTGGTGATCCTCGTAGAGTACGTGGATGACATACTCTTGATAAGAAAGGAGTTTCTTATGCTACGCTCGATCAATCTCCGTTTATCACAATGATTCTCCGTGTAGGATCAAAATGATACCTCCTAAATCCTGAAATTTGGACCTATGAGATAGATCTAAAGGGATATTAGGGTTCTCACCAGGTATAGTGAGATTGTATCAATCGATCCTGGGGAGAATCACTGGAAGTGTTCCAGGGTGATAAAGATGACTGAATGTCAGTCACAGGCATTGTCTTTACCCTTGGTAAAGGGACGGTATGTTGGAAGAGTTCCAAGATAGATATCGTGGCAAACTAGACGATAAAGGCTAGTAACATCGCTATTAAAGATACTACCAAAGAGGCAGTTTGGGTGTATAGTGGTTCATAAGATGAACTAGGTTCCTGCCATTGTATGACAATGGAAGTGTGGCTTTAGCCCTGGAACCCTGGTCCCATCAGTGACCCAGACATATTCTGAGGCAGCATCACCTGATCATGGAGATAGGTGATCTCCAGGGTGATCGAGGTTAGGAGAGTAGACTCAGAGGACAGCACGGCGGATCCACTCACGAAGGCCTTTTTCCCAAAGAGAGACTTTTAGGGGATGGTTGAGTATATGATACTGCAACCACTGCTACAGATGGCCCTAGTGCAAGTGGGAGATTGTTAGTTATATGTATGCCCTAGAGGCCATTACTGTACATTGGATGTATATTGTAGTGGATGCTGGGACATATATAGGTAGGACTTTCTTGCTCGACATGATAGTACGCTATCTGGTTGCTCTTTATCTTAACATGTATACTTTCTGTCTCTCTGATTACATGTTGATAAAGCCCTTAGGATGTGTACTCGACTTCCTGGACTGTGATGTAGATCATACTAGTGGGACCTGGATAGTCCATGAGTACATCCTTCATTGTTCCTAGTCGAGGGAATATCGAGACGGGGCATCGATATTCCAGAGTAGACTAGCGTATATCTTCTCGACCCATGCGATGGGCGATGGATGATCCCATATCCATTGGTGTTTGACATCAGAAATGGTATACGGGTGCTCAGTGGAGACTGGGTACACTGAACGGACTCGCCGAGAACTCCCAGATGGTATTATACCTCACGTCAGATGGCAGTTCTCTGGTGACACTGGTACAGCTTAGTCTGTTGACCCGAGATCGTCATAGAGTCTTGTGTGTCTCCCACTGTGCTTTGATTTCCACCCTACCACGGCTCTACTGAGTTGTGCAAACAGGTGGTTTTTGGGTACAGTCCCGATTCACATGGAGGCAATGAGCGATAGGAGGGGATTCGTCTCTCCCGGTATTGGGGGTTGATGTTGTGCTATGCTCGACTGGCCATAACAGGAAATCCCTGGCCAGGGTTGCTGTGATATACTGGTAAGAGTTATCAGTAGTTTCACGAATGTTATGGACCTCAAGTCGGCATGACTTATCGAGCTATTGGGGTCTGACGTTTACCACCCCTAGGCGAGATATGCGACATATCAGACGAACAGACCGGACTATACGGTAGTGTTACTGGTCGGATTCACAGGAGTGTGAGCGGGCTTGCTCGTCGATCTTCTGATCGCTCAATACCCGGGTGGCCGTTACGTTTAGCAGACCGCTTGCGGCTTGTGGGTGTTTGATATGATCATCATCCGCTGCCGGCGTATTGACGAGTCTTTAGAGTCCTACACAGAGGTTTCCTGGCTCAAGCGAAACGAAATAGGAGCGCATATGAGATATGTGCGGGACCGAGAATAATGCGTGTATGTGATACCGCATTCTATTCTCGCGATGATTGTATCGATTGGTTATATGCGATATAACCTAGTTATCGAATCTAGGATTGATTCGATAAGCCGTTACATATGATACTAGTCGGTTATATCCGATATGACCGGATCGTTAAATCAAGTGTTGATTTAATGATTTAGTGCATATTTATATATTTGATATATTACTTTGCGTTAACTAGTATTGGTTCACTTTAAAAGGATTTTCTCACTTGAATTGTGCACATTGTATATGTGATATATTTTTGTGCACATCATTGTATCATGTTTGATGATACATTCTTTCTTGATTTTGTGTAAAGTATTGAACCATGGTTAGTTAGTGGTTAGGGTATCTTTTCATTTGCTTATTCATTTATCTTTTTATTTATTTCATTTAGAAAAGATAAAGAGAAAGATAAATGGTGGACTTATTTTGTTTTTAGTTGAAACTTCTTGAAACCTTGACTAAGTCCACCATTCTTGTCTTTTCTCTAACCCTAACCACTTATATAACCTTGGTTAAATCTCTACACTAAACTATGGTTGTTGACATGATAAGTATCATATTGATTTTATTTTTAAAAAAGGACTTATCATATCATCTTCTTGCTTTCTTCTTCTTCCTCATTTTTTCAAAGAAGAAAGCTTCATGTCCATCAATGGTGATTGATGTTTTTGAGTGAGAAATCCAAAACTAAAGTCTACCCACTTCCTATTTCTTCATCCTCTATCTCTTGCCAAGTTGTATAGGGTGTTTACTTCACAAGTTTTCAAAGCTTGATGATGTTGGAGCTTGTTCTTGCGATACCTCGACGTAGATCATCTTCGGCATTGAACCGACGATCAAGCCCGCCCATTCTTCGATGATGCCGACGCTAGAGCCCAAGACATGATTTGGACAGCGAGGGGACCTCATTGCGGAGCCGTGGAGGTGGTGGACCGGATCTACAAAGGTTGTATATCCGTTCCCTTCGTTAATATGTTAACTAGTTTGCTTGTTTCGCCTAAATATCTAGTAAACGATCCGTAGTCGGGTTTGTAGGCACCCGTAAAATTTGATTTGTGCATGTTTGATCACTTGTGAGACTTCACTAGAGTGCCTAGGAACCCTACAATTTGAACCCACCCGTACAAGCCCTTGACGAAGGCCAACAAGGCTATACGACTGTCCCAAACCAACGCATCTATCTATGCAGCAGAAAGGCAACAAGCAGCTACCATACACTATGCCTTGACGAAGGCCAACAAACATAGCATGAATACTACGTGCTACCCGTCTGAAACGACGGAGGGCTATGAATGGTTTCTGGCGAAAACCTTTAACGTAATGAACTTGATATCGTTGAAGGAACTGATAGCTTTATAAAAATATAGTGACGAAAACCTTTGCTAAAGAGGTCACTCCCGGTGAAGGGATCTCGGCTCTTTCCCCGTAGAATGAGGTGCAGGATATTCCAATTGAATACCACGGTGCAAAGCAAAAGTAATCGGCTATAGTGAAGTTAATGCCCCGACGCAAAATTCTGTCCAAGGGGTCACTCCCGGTGAAGGGATCTCGACCCTTGCCTCGTCGACTGAGGAGCAGGATATTCCAACTGAATACCACGGTGCAAAACAAAAGAGAACGTCCATGCAATAACAGCTTTTTGAAAAGTGTTCCAACAACATCAGATTAGGTTTGTTTATCTAGCATTGATCCGAATCAACGCAGTCCCATCAATTGATCATACCACAAAGAACGAAAATATACTGACGTACGTATATGTCATCCGCATTCGCCACTGGGTCCCGTCATCACCCGTTAGGTTAGCTAACTAACGACAGAGCGGGGACTGGACTAGCGCGGATGAAAAACATATACAACATCTACTAGTATATATATAATATATAATTTTCGCTCAAGGCGTGATGAAATGCAACAACACAGAAATGTATAGCAACACAGATCAATACAGATATCTGGGATCCCCGTGTTTCACAGAGCCGCTGCTGAAACCCGACGTTCCCTTGGTCGTGTGGATAGCCTGTGCAATGAAATCCTAGACCCCTATGGGCGCAGCAAGTTACCCGCCAAAACCTGAAGCGAGGCAGCCCCCTTCAGCAACGTGAATGGACCACCCAGCACTTCACGGAATCCGGTAACTCGGGCACCCCTCCTGGGTCAACCTGTACCCCCTACGAGTGCGGCGAATAGCCCAGCCAATTCTAGAGTAAAACCCCCTCCGTCTCAATGCCATGAGATGCGGGCCCGTTGCCCTCTAGAACCCGGCTATCTGTGCACTCATCCGCGGGGTAATCCTAGTACAGAAAGTAAAATATACATATAACGGGTACATCGACCGCAACCTGGTCGTGCCCCAAAATAATAATACAAACATGCAGTGACGGCAGTCCACATGTCGGACGCTCGCCCCGCAATATCAAATGTACATATAATACAAAACTGTACTATATTGCAACCAGGCTATCCCCACGACCGATCCGCAACAACACAGCAAAACACAGAACATCAACGTGAATGTCATGTTCGCAAATCCGTCTAACCGGGCTATAGCAGTTAGACAGGATTTACCGATCAAGTGACATTCACGGTCGTAGATATAATGTAAATACTGTGAACTGGCATGTTTAAAATATCCGATCGAACAAATTTATCAAAGTGGGCCCCAAGCAGTACTGTAGCACTTACAGAAAATCTGGGCACAAAAAGAATATCCCAAAACCCCTATTTACAAGTCTAAAGCTTACTGGGAAATATTGGTGCAATGAGCACACTTCCCCGCCGCGGAACCGCGGCCAAACCAGGGCTTTGGCCGCGTTTCCGCGGCCGTACTAAGCGATCACTGTATCAAATTTTACCAGAATTCTTAGAATTTCCTGCTTGTGTTTTTGCAACGACCAGAAAAAATTTTGGAGTAGAAAAAATTTCGACAGAAAACACAATGCATTGAAAATACGGTTTTTGGGGATTTTTGTTCGATTGAGTTCTAAACATACTAGAGCAAGCTAGGCATGGTTAATGGCGTGGCTCTGATACCAATGTAAGCCCGCGGGGGCGCCCCGGCCGTCGATCCGACGCCGGAAACGCGGAAACAAAAAACTTGCAAACTAGCAAACCAGCACCACCGCGCACTTTTCACCCGGATCGGGCCATTAACCTAGCAACTAGCAAACTAAAATACGGGTAGAGAGTTATACCAAGCGATCCGTGTCCTTCGGTCTTCGTCTCCACTCCGATCTCCTGTGGAATGTTCGTCACCTCCTCGCTCGTCGGAAAAGCACCACGTAGCCGGAATCTTATACGGGCTCCCACCTCTTGACCGAGGCAACTCGGGCGCGAAGTTGGCTAGCCGACGCGTCCAAGACTTGCTATAGAATAGTGTAGTGAGTTGTCTCTTTAGGGTTTATGGAAGTTGCCTTGATGGAGGGATCAAGAAAGAACTTTGGAGAGAGGTACATGAAATTGTGTAGCTAGGAAAAAATGAGATGAACAAAGTATTCCCTCATCAAAAATGATCTCACCCTCTCTCCTCTAATGAAGTGGCCGGCCTCATCCTTGTGTGTAGGGTGGTAGGTATAGATTCAAGCATATCAAGTGGAGAAAAAGAATAATCTAAAAGGATAATTGTCACACCCATTTCCAATCTCATTCTTATCACATAAATGCAAAAGAATGATGCAAAGAGAATCTCATGATGATGGTCAAATCATAATCCACACATATGCAAGAAAACCCCTCACTAGTAAGTTAATTGCAAACTTGCAATTAACACCCTCCATCAGAAAGTCCGGCCGTGAAGGAATAAAGGAAAACCGGCCGGAACGGAATGCAAACTGGCAACTTCAGAAAACTGATCCCGTAATAAATTACAGGAAAACCCCACTACTGCAAATACATGCCCGCATTTGTATTCCCACTGAACACAAATGCAAAGAGACAAAACTACACTATCTAATACTAGAATCCGGCTTAAGCCAAAGCCGGATAGTAAAAACCGTCCGGTCATGATCCGTGCAATACCGCACGTATCTGATCGAACCCTGCCATAACTCCATACGGCCTCTACAGCGTTTCGCCCGAAGCCTGAGTAACTGTGTGTGGTGGACTCTAAAGACTCGTCAATACTATGGCTGTGGATTTAACCACTAGCACGTCAGAGGTATAAGCCAATACGTGACGGGCCACCAGGTATTGACTAAAAGGGGCGTCGATGAGCGAACTCATCCTGACACCCTACTGAGCCTGTCAGTGACAATATACGTACAGTCCGGTCCGTTCGTCTATGAGCATCGCATGGCGGGCCTAGGGGGTTGGTAAAAGTCAGACCCCCAAAAGCGGTACAAGTCGTGTCGGAGTGTAGCCCAGAACACCCTGAGATACTACTGGAATACCTACCAGCAAATATCCAGCCTTGGCCAAGGACTTTTCATGTTCGGCTCTCCTCGACACAGCGCGACCTCACCCCCAATACCGGGAGAGACGAACCCCTGCAGATCCGCTCACTGCCTCCATGTGGCTCGGGACTGTACCCAACTAAAACCTGTTTGCACGACTCCTTTGAGCCGTGGTAGGGTAGTAATCAAAGCACAGTGGGAACTCACACGAGACAAATGACGATCTCAGGTCGATGAACTAACCTGTACACATGTCACCAGGGAACTGCTATCTGACGTCTGGTATAATCCCAACTAGCAGGTTCCCGGCGAGTCCTTTCCGGTGTACTCATAACCCAATGAGCACCTGTATACATCTTAGGTGAACCAACTGACACCAGTGGCTTATGAGACCGGCCACCGCCCCTCGTCGGGGTCTCGACTGTATACACTAGTCTACTCCGGAGTATCGATGCCCTGTCTCGAAACTCCTACGACTAGGGACCTTTTAAGGATGTGCTTATAGACTCCAGCTTTCACGTATATGATCGCCCTCATACTGCTGGTAGTCAAGCAAGAATCCTAGGGGCTCTATCAACGTGCAATAGTGACCTGTAAGGTCACCTAAAGCAGTACACGATGATAAAGATAAACCAAATAGCATACTATCATCTCGAGTAAGACTGTCCTACTGGGACAGGTCCTTCCTCAATTATTGCAATCACGTGCCTGTGATCCAATAATTGACTCTGAGGGCACTATCTCCAACACAGGATGTTCTACAATGAACACCACGATGCATAGCAAGAACCGTAGCTACCTGTTTTATTTTGAAATTCGATTCCACAACATCAATTAGGTTTATTTTCTTTCATTAATCTCATTAATGCATATCCCATCATTTAAGTCCACCTAAACATCACAGATAAATATTACGTACGCTTATGCCATCCGCATTCGTCTCGATGTCCCGTCTGCACCATTAGGTTAAGTAACTAACGCCAGAACGAGGCAAGGCTAGCGCGAGTGTAAAACATAAGCAACGTCTATATAATATATCATATATACTATATATAGTATCTATCTGAACAAATCACATGATCACATCACAGATAACGCAGCAGAAAATATCATATGAAATTTGGATATACTAGGACGTCCGTGTTTTCAATACGAGCCAGTATAAAACACGGATTCCACGGTCGTGATGAATAGCCAATCCCACACCCCTAGACCCCTACGAGAGCGTCAAGCAACCCTACCAATTCTAGGGTTAGGAGACCCGGACTCGACTCCTCGAGTTGGTCTCCCACTGGACCCCAGAACCCGGTTACTTGTGCTCCCCTCCTTGGGTCTATCCTAATGCGGAAAAGTAAATAATATACAAATAGTGACAACATCCGCAACCTGGAAGTGCCCTAATAAAAGAATATTACATACAAGTTTTTACATGAATGAAAATGAAAAAACACTCATCTCACATAAAAAAAAACCCGGCTATTCGAACACGACGATCCAATATAACATACCCAGCAACACATAACATCACATGTCATCAACGTAAGTAAATATGCGCATCCCAATTGTCGTTGACATATAGCAACGAAAACGGCGATATCACATATTACACTTACGGTCACAGAAAAGAAAGTGTAAAACTACAACAGTTGAAATCCGCAACCTCTTTAGATATCGCATGCCTAATTAATGAATTCCTTAGACATCACATGCCTAATAATTATAAACCCCGCATTCTAGTCTCATTATCGAAAACGCTGTTCAATATCAAGTCGGGCAATTCAACAAGATTCCCGACATCCTGATCGAATGCTCGTCGCAAACTTTATTAGGCGGCCGCACCCCTGATACCATCGACGAAGTGCACCAAGGCGGAACACCGCTGCCGCGAGTGTTAGTTATATGTATGCCCTAGAGGCCATTACTGTACATAGGATGTATATTGTAGTGGATGCTAGGACATATATAGGGAGGACTTTCTTGCTCGACATGATAGTATGCTATCTGGTTGCTCTTTACCTTAACGTGTATACTGATTGTCTCTCTGTTACATGTTGGTAAAGCCCTTAGGATGTGTACTTGACTACCTGGACTATGATGCAGATCATACTAGTGGGGACATGGTAGTCCATAAGTACATCCTTCAAGGTCCCTAGTCGTGGGTGTATCGAGACGGGGCATCGATATACCAGAGTAGACTAGCGTATACCTTCTCGACCCATACGGATGGGCGATGGAAGATCCCATATCCATTGGTGTTTGACATCAGAGATGATATACGGGTGCTCATTTTAGACTGGGTACACTGGACGGACTCGCCGAGAACTCCCAGATGGTATTATACCTTACGTCAGATGGCAGTTCTCTGGTGACACTGGTACAGAGTAGTTTGATTTCCACCTTACCACGTCCAAGAGGGCGTGCAAAACGGTGGCTTTTGGGTACAGTCCCGAATCACATGGAGGCAATAAGCGATAGGAGGGGATTCGTCTCTCCCGGTATAGGGAGTTGATGTTGCGCTGTGTTCGATTGGCTATAACCGGAAATCCCTGGCCAGGGTTGCTGAGATTTACTGGTAAGTGTTACCAGTAGTTTCTTGAACTGTTATAGACCTCATATCGACACGACTTATCGAGCTATTGGGGTCTGACGTTTACCACCCCTAGGCAAGATATGCGACATATCAGACGACGAGACCGGACTGTACGGTAAGTGTCACTGGTTGTGATTCACAGGAGTATGAGCGGGCTTGCTCGTCGATCTTCTGATCGCTCAATACCCGGGTGGCCGTTACGTTTAGCAGACCGCTTGTGGCTTGTGGATGTTTGATATGATCATCATCTACTGCCGGCGTATTGACGAGTCTTTAGAGTCCTACACAGAGGTTTCCTGGCTCAAGCGAAACGGAATAGGAGCGCATATGAGATATGTGCGGGACCGAGAATAATGCGTGTATGTGATACCGTATTCTATTCAAGCGAAGAATGTATCAAATGGTTGTATGCGATATAGCATAGTTATCGAATCAAGGATTGATTCGATAAGCCGATACATTGGATAATATGCGATATGACCGGATCGTTAAATTAAGTGTTGATTTAATGATTTAATGTATAATTATATATTTGATATATTACTTTGCATTAACTAGTATTGGTTCGGTTTAAATGGATTTTCTCACTTGATGTACACAAGTTGTATATGTGATATATTTTTGTGCACTTGTTTGTATCATGTTTGATGATACATGCTCACTAGGGTTTGTGTAAAGATTAAACCATGGTTGTGTAATGGTTAGGGTTTTCATTTTCTTATTCATTTATTTATTTATTATTCATTTTGTTTATTTTGGCAAAAGAAAATGATAAAGAGAAAAAGAAATGCTGGCTTAGTTTGTTTTTTGTTGAGCTTCATGAAGCTTTGACTAAGTGACCATTTTGTCTTCATGCTTAACCCTAACCATTCAAACTAACCATGGTTTATTCTCTACACCTAACTATGGTTGCAATATGATAAGTATTCATTTTATTTTCTATTTTAAAAATAACTTATGATATTCTTTCCCTTCTTCTTCTTCTTCTTCAAGAAGAAGAGAGCTTGCAACCTTCAATGGTGATTTCATGAAAAGAGTGAGAAATCCAATTCTAAAGTGAACCGACTTCCTATTTCTTCATCCGCTACCACTTGCCAAGTAGTATAGGGTGTTTTCTTCACAAGTTTCTTGACTTGGTGAAGTTGGAGCTTGATCTTGTGTTGCCTCGACGTAGATCATCTTCGGCATCGAAGCCGACGACCTAGCCCGCCCATTTCTCCGATGAAGCCGACGCTAGAGCCCGGGATACGATGATCGCAGCAAGGAGACTTCATCGCGGAGCCATGGAGGTGGAGAACCGGATCTACAAAGGTTGTATGTGTTGGAGATAGTGCCCTCAGAGTCAATTATTGGATCACAGGCACGTGATTGCAATGATTGAGGGAGGACCTATCCCGGTAGGACAGTCTTACTCGAGATGATAGTATGCTATCTGGTTTACCTTTATCATCGTGAACTGCTTTAGGCGACCTGACATGTCGCTATTACACGTTGATAGAGCCCCTAGGATTCTTGCTTGACTGCCAGCAGTATGAGGGCGATCATATAAGTGAGAGCTGGAGTCTATAAGCACATCCTTAAAAGGTCCCTAGTCGTAGGAGTCTCGAGACAGGGCATCGATTCTCCAGAGTAGACTAGTGTATACAGTCGAGACCCCGACGAGGGGCGGTGGCCGGTCTCACAAGCCATTGGTGTCAGTTGGTTCACCTAAGATGTATACAGGTGCTCATTGGGTTATGAGTACACCGGACAGGACTCGCCGGGAACATGCTAGTTGGTCTTATACCTGACGTCAGATAGCAGTTCCCAGGTGACATGTGTACAGGTTAGTTCATCGACCTGGGGATCGTCATTTGTCTCATGTGAGTTCCCACTGTGCTTTGATTACTACCCTACCACGGCTCAAAGGAGTCGTGCAAACAGGTTTTAGTTGGGTACAGTCCCGAGCCACATGGAGGCAGTGAGCGGATCTTCAGGGGTTCGTCTCTCCCGGTATTGGGGGTGAGGTCGCTCTGTGTCTAGGAAAGCCATTACACTAAGTCCTTGGCCAAGGCAGGAGATTTACTGGTATGTATTCCAGTAGTATCTCAGGGTGTTCTGGGCTACACTCCGACACGACTTGTACCGCTTTTGGGGGTCTGACTTTTACCAACCCCCTAGGCCCGCCATGCGATGCTCATAAACGAATGGACCGGACTGTACGGATATTGTCACTGACAGGCTCAGTAGGGTGTCAGGATGAGTTCACTCATCGACGTCCCTTTTAGTCAATAGCTGGTGGCCCGTCACGTATTGGCTTATACCTCTGATGTGCTAGTGGTTAAATCCACAGCCATAGTATTGACGAGTCTTTAGAGTCCACCACACTTTCAGTTACTCAAGCTTTCGGGCGAAACGCTGTAGAGGCCGTATGGAGATATGGCAGGGTCCGATCAGATACGTGCGGTATTGCACGGATCAGGATCGGACGGTTTGTACTAGAGGCCGTATGGTTATATGGCAGCATTCGATCAGATACGTGCGGTATTGCACGGATCAGGATCGGACGGATATTACTAGCCGGCTTTGGTTTAAGCCGGATCCTAGTATAGTACAGTGTAGATTTTGTCTCATTGCATTTGTATCCGGACGGAATACAGATGCGGGTGTGTATGCACAGTATCGGGGTTTTCCTGTAATTTATTACGGGACCAGTTTTCTGGAGTTGCCAGTTTGCATTCCGTTCCGGCCGGTTTTCCTTTGTTCTTTCCAGGCCGGACTTTTCCGATGGAGGGGGTTATTTGCAAGTTTGCAAATAACACATTATGGAGGTTTTTCTTGCAAATGTATTTATTATGAAAGCATCTTTTGATACCATTCTTATCCATCATTATCACTTGCTTTTTATTGATTAGAAGTGATTAGAGTTTGATGTGAGATGGTTATAATGATGTTTTGGATGTGGTCACCACTTATGCTCCTACCATCACCTCCCTTCATGCTTCATATTCTTTCCTCCACCATTTTCTAAGATAATAAGTTTTTTCATGGTTTAGAGAGAAGAAGATGAGAGCTTCATTTTGAGAGTGTAGCATTTTGATCTCTTTTCATGTTAAGAAAAATGCAAGCACCATTTTTCTTATCTTGTTTCCTCCATCATCTTCAAATGGCAACGAACCCAAATGAGACATAGCCTCGACACTACACTTCCTACAGCAAATCTTGGACGCGTCGACTCGCCAGCTTCGCGCCCGAGTTGCCTCGGTATTGAGGTGGGAGCCCGTAAAAGATGCAGGCGATGTGGTGCCCTTCCGGCGAAGAGGCGACAACGAGGAGATGAAGGACGAAGCATCCGCGGGAGATCGGAGTGGAGACGAAGACCGAAGGACTCGGATCATTCGGTATATCTCTAACCCGTCTTGTAGTTAGCTAGATCTAGTTTAATGGCACGATCCGGGGTTTAGTGCGCGGTGGTGCCGGTTTGCTAAGTTCGCAAAATTAAAGTTTATCACCGTTTCCGCATTTGGCCGTCGGATTGACGGCCGGGGCGCCGCCGTGCACTTACAGTGGTATCGGAGCCTCGCCATTAACTTCGTCTAGCTTTGTTTGATGTGTTTTTCAGTTTCGATCGACCAAAATTCCAAAAACCAAATTTTAGTTCACATCAGTTTTCTGTTGAAATTTTTTGAAGTCTAAAAATTTTTCTGGTGGTCTCAGAATGATGTGCAGGGAGTTCTAAGAACTCTGGGAAAATTCGAGACAATGATCCCTCAGCTCGAGCGCGGAACCGCGGCAAAACCCCCCTTGTTGCCGCGGTTCCGCCGCCGGTTGGTGGGATCAATGCTTCGAAATTCTCCAGCGGGCTTCTAGGCTGTAATTTAGGGTTTTGGAATATTAATTTTGAGCTCAGAATTTCTGTGAGTATTACAGTATTGCTTGGAGGCCCACTTGTTAATTTTTGATCGATCGGATATTTTAAACACATTTTTCACAGTATTTACATTATATCTGCGACCGTGAATGTCACTTGATCGGTAAATCCAGTCTAACTGCTATAGCCCGGTTAGACGGATTTGCGAACGTGACTTTCACGTTGATGTTCTGTGTTTATGCTGTGATGTTGCGGATTGGTTGTGGGGGATAGCCTGGATGCAATGCTAGTACAGTGCTGTTGTATTATGTACATTTGATATTGTGGGGCGAGCGTCCGACATGTGGACTGCCGTCACTGCCTGTTTGTATTATTCTTTTGGGGCACGACCTGGTTGCGGTCGATGTACCCGGTGTATGTATATTTTACTTTCTGTACTAGGATTACCCCGCGGTGGGGTGCACGGATGGCCGGGTTCTAGAGGGCAACAAGCCCGCATCTCATGGCATTGGGACGGAGGGGGCTTCACTCTAGAATTGGCGGGCTATTCGCCGCACTCGTAGGGGGTACAGGTTGACCCAGGAGGGGTGCCCAAGTTACCGGATTCCGTGAAGTGCTGGGTGGTCCATTCACGGTGCTGAAGGGGGCTGCCTCGCTTCAGGTTTTGGCGGGTAACTTGCCGCGCCCGTAGGAGTCTAGGATTTCATTGCACAGGCTATCCACACGACCAGGGGAACGTCGGGTTTCCGTAGTGGCTCTGTGAAACCCGGGGATCCCAGATATCTGTATTGTTCTGTGATGCTGTACATTTCTGTGATGTTGCATTTTTTTCACGCCTTGAGAGAATATAATATATTGGTATATATATTAGTAGATGTTGTATATGTTTTACATCCGCGCTAGTCCAGTCCCCGCTCTGTCGTTAGTTAGCTAACCTAACGGGTGATGACGGGACCCAGTGGCGAATGCAGATGGCATATACGTACGTCAGTATATTTTCGTTCTTTGTGGTGTGATCAATTGATGGGACTGCGTTGATTCGGATCAATGCAAGTTAAAACAAACCTATTCTGATGTTGTTGGAACACTTTTCAAAAAGCTGTTATTGCAAGGACGTTCACTTTTGTTTTGCATCGTGGTATTCATTTGGAATATCCTGCTCCTCAGTCGACGAGGCAAGGGCCGAGATCCCTTCACCGGGAGTGACCCCTTGGACAAAAAGTTTGCGTCAGGGCATTAACTTCACTATAGCCGATTACTTTTACTTTGCATCGTGGTATTCATTTGGAATATCCTGCACCTCATTCTACGGGGAAAGAGCCGAGATCCCTTCACCGGGAGTGACCTCTTTAGTAAAGGTTTTCGTCACTATATTTTCTAAAAAGCTATCTGTTCCTTCAACGATATCAAGTTCATTACGTTAAAGGTTTTCGCCAGAAACCATTCGTAGCCCTCCGTCGTTTCATATGGATAGTCAATAGTATTCAAGCTGTGTATGTTGGCCAAAGTCAAGGCACAGTGTTTGGTAGCTACTGGGTATTCATATGCAGCATAGATAGATGCGTTGGTTTGGGACAGTCGTACTGCCATTTTGGCCAAAGTCAAGGGTATGTACGGGTGGGTTCAAATTAACCTGGAGAATGACGGGTAGAACTTGACATGTGACTTATGATATGTTGGCCAAAGTCAAGGTCATAAGAGCATGGGGCAGAATTCACATCGGGAGTTTCAAAAGTACTGAAACTTGCCAGATATGCGCATACCTTCTGGAGTGTGACACCGTGAGCGGATTCCGTCACGTTATCATGCAATGATAGTTGGATCCCGATTCCCACTGATGAGTTAGTTTACTCCTCGGGTGACCCCGACTAATTCTTCTTTCAGGTTTGGAGGAGAATTTGAGGTACAGTGGGAGGTTTCCAGATTAGATAAATTGGTAACCATTCTGATCTAGGATAGAGTGCACGCTGAGTGTTTCTTTTCTCTCTCTCTCTGGCAGCGACCATTAACCTGACCCTAGACTATGACTCAGTGACCAAGTTGACCGAATCTTCTTAACACTGGCTTTTGGATTGTCAGAGTTACAGACCTCATTGCCACTCCTACTTTTACCCTTTTCTCCAGGACACCCCGTATTGCTACGAACGTCCACTTCCATTAGACAAAACCATCGTATGGTTAGATACGAACTCGAAGGAATTCGAGGATGGTTTCCGGTTTTGGAGAAAACGGATAGGATTATTCAGTTGTCTTTTCCTTTCACCTTCTCTCAGGTTGCGAGTACTCCTTGGTTTAGGAGTAGTACACCTATTACGCAAATTGGATAGTCTTCTTCCAAACCATAGGCTGGTGTCGACCGGTAGGGAATGAAGAAACCAGTTAGCCTAAACGGTGTACAGAAGGTATTAAGATTAAGACAAAGCAAGGGATTAGTAAGAGGGCAAAGTAAATTGCGACTGATATTCACGACCAAACCAAATATTTCTTCGCCAATCCTAAATCACCTTTGTATTTCTCCAGGACACTCCGTATCACTACGAAGATCCACAGTTTATTGGATACTCCATCGTATGGTTATATACGAACTCGAAAGGAACTTGTTCCAGTTCGGGGATGGATTCTGGTCCAGGAGAAATAGGAATAAGGTTTATTCGGTTGTCTTTTATCTTCACCTTCTCTCATTGCGAGTGCTCCTAGGATTAGGACAGTACAGCCATTATGCTTATTGGATAGTCTTCTTCCAAACCATAGGCTGGTGCCAAACGGTAGGGAAGGAAGAAAACCAATTGGCCTAAAAGGGTGTGCAGAAGGTAATGACTAAAGACATATAAAGGGATTTGGAGAGGTGGCAAAGAATTATACGGTTATAGTTGTGAATCTGGATAATGGAAGAGGCATTACTAAGAATACCGGGATACCCCACCGAAACATTTCAATGTTTCAGTTTCACTGTGTACTGTTAAAAGAAAACTGATTTCCCGATTAGACACTTTCTCCAGGGTATGTATTTACCAGGTATGATTCTCACATCTGTATGGTTTTACAGATGATGAGTGGGAGTAAGTTATTGGGAATTAGGTGACCATCCTCATTATATCGGGATTCGTTGTAATTGGTGATATTTGAGGAAATCACCTGGGCTGTTTGCCGGTCGGAAAATATTTGGTTTTGAATATCCGCTGTTGTGCACCAATTTCAAATTGATATATCTGTACGTCTATTTTCATAGAGTGAGATATACCTTTTGATATTATGTCGATGACATTTACCTATATCAGTGGATGGTTAGGTAAGGAGCATTAAACAGCGGTGTAATTCTTCTTAACCATAAGTACAGTTTTCAACCTACGACACACAGTGAAAGAGTTGTTAGACTCAGCGGACTTATACAGAGTATTGTATGTTGTCCAGTGTCCATTAGGACAAAGGGGTTGGTCCTCATACTATATTCTGTTTACTTTTAACTTCTCTAGTTTTAAGATATGTGTTTCGTAGAAACACAGGGTCTAAGTTTTGAGGAGTTATAGGTATTTGAATAGAGTAGAGAACCAGGTGTAGCAAGTATCGGGATTCTTCAAAGTGATCGAAGATGTAGATACTTGTGTATGGTATTCAGTTGATAGTAATGATAAAGAGAAATTGCTTCTCTTTCAGGTTACTCATAATTGGAAGCATTCCTAAGTTGAGTAATGCTGATCGGCCTCTCTCCATTTAGTTGACATGCACTGGAGATAGCTGCATGATTTGAATCTGGTTCAATTAAATCAGTGCCTCTGGTTCTATATTGGATATAGAACAGTTCATATCTTAACGTTGTTAAGGTACGGGGAGTTGTCCGGCTTATGATTAAAACCAGACTCTGGATAACTCAAGGCACGTTTCTGTAATGGCTGTTTGTGGGTTGACCCAGGCTATGACGAGGGTTGACTTTCTACCATCTGGAAGATCAATAGAAATATTGTTCTAGACTCGCCACAGTTTTATTAGAAATGGATTTTTTCAAAAACAGTAGTGGGAGTATGGTAGAACTGGAAGTGATTCCAGAACCGCAAACGATTACTGAAGATTTGATAAGGAACCTGAAGATTCAATCTGATTTGACATTTCATTGGCCACTCCGCAGGTATGGTGGGTAACTTCAGGCACCCGAGAGGTACTCCGGTAGCCTCAAGGACGGTGACAGGGAAGTTCTTGTTTACCCACACTTGCCATTGTTGTTGTTCCAGGCTGCGAGACCCGGCAGGAGGATGAATATAGCGTCGTTCTAAACTAGCTTTAGAAGTGCACGTCTATATGACTCTACCAGAGGGTTGTCGTAGTAAGTGGGAGCAGCGGAAGCATTGGTGGACATCAGGCTTATGTCTATTTATAGACTAAAGCAGATATAGCGGAGATAGATCATCTATTTCTGATGTGACAGTCATAGGTTTGACGTCATCTGAATAGGGGATGGATCTGTTGAGAAGGTAGTAAGAAGTGATATTCCTATACTACGATCGGTTATACTTTGGTCGTCACACAGTGGTTTCTCCACAAAGGACTTGGACATTATATCAGACATACTGGTTACTAGATCTATGGTTTTAGATCTAGATTTGGGTGGTTTCCCAATAAGGGTACTTTGACAGCATTCTAAGAGTATTTAGAATGGACGACTCCTGGCACGGTAGTGTACCTGCAGGTAATGGAGTCACCCTCTCTAAAGGTGTCTTACAGACTAAAGGAGAGAGGGATACGCATGATTGGCAGATCACTTGCTTAGGCAATTGAGTCAATCATGAGATGTCAAGTACCACACCAGATGTTGTTCTTGCACTAGATGCAATAAGTTGATATTCATCCAATCCTGGAGAAACAGTCGGAAGCAATTTTAGAACATAAGTGAATGTTCTAGGGATATGATAACGGCTGTCTCCTTTAGGAGACGGTTATCACTCCAGGCTTCCAAGGTGACATGGACGACAGGGTGATTGTCAGAGTTTTAGTTTTCCTTCTGACGAGGGGGCAGTATTTTGGACAGGTGGTCCAAGGCAATACTGAGGGTGGCATGGCGCAGGATACTGATTAAGTTCAGTTGACGATACAGTCTAAGAAGTTTGGATTTGGAGTTCATTTATGAGCTAGGTCCCATCAGACATCCAGACATACTAAGACAGGTATTGCTCATTTCGGGAGATGGCTTTCTCCGCGAACTTGAGATATAGAGAGACATATAAAGAAACATCTAGGCGGATCCACTCACTGAGGTTATTCCTCGACCGCAATAGTTTCACAAACAGGATTTGTGAGACTGACAAGTAGAGGAGTTGGGTGTTCGGTATCACACGGGCTGTGAGTATGCGACATCGCAATAATTAGCCTTGAGTGCAAGTGGGAGATTGTTGGAGATAGTGCCCTCAGAGTCAATTATTGGATCACAGGCACGTGATTGCAATGATTGAGGGAGGACCTATCCCGGTAGGACAGTCTTACTCGAGATGATAGTATGCTATCTGGTTTACCTTTATCATCGTGAACTGCTTTAGGCGACCTGACATGTCGCTATTACACGTTGATAGAGCCCCTAGGATTCTTGCTTGACTGCCAGAAGTATGAGGGCGATCATATAAGTGAGAGCTGGAGTCTATAAGCACATCCTTAAAAGGTCCCTAGTCGTAGGAGTCTCGAGACAGGGCATCGATTCTCCAGAGTAGACTAGTGTACACAGTCGAGACCCCGACGAGGGGCAGTGGCCGGTCTCACAAGCCATTGGTGTCAGTTGGTTCACCTAAAATGTATACAGGTGCTCATTGGGTTATGAGTACACCGGACAGGACTCGCCGGGAACATGCTAGTTGGTCTTATACCTGACGTCAGATAGCAGTTCCCAGGTGACATGTGTACAGGTTAGTTCATCGACCTGGGGATCGTCATTTGTCTCATGTGAGTTCCCACTGTGCTTTGATTACTACCCTACCATGGCTTAAAGGAGTCGTGCAAACAGGTTTTAGTTGGGTACAGTCCCGAGCCACATGGAGGCAGTGAGCGGATCTTCAGGGGTTCGTCTCTCCCGGTATTGGGGGTGAGGTCGCGCTGTGTCTAGGAAAGCCATTACACTAAGTCCTTGGCTAAGGCAGGAGATTTACTGGTATGTATTCCAGTAGTATCTCAGGGTGTTCTGGGCTACACTCCGACACGACTTGTACCGCTTTTGGGGGTCTGACTTTTACCAACCCCCTAGGCCCGCCATGCGATGCTCATAGACGAATGGACCGGACTGTACGGATATTGTCACTGACAGGCTCAATAGGGTGTCAGGATGAGTTCACTCATCGACGTCCCTTTTAGTCAATAGCTGGTGGCACGTCACGTATTGGCTTATACCTCTGACATGCTAGTGGTTAAATCCACAGCCATAGTATTGACGAGTCTTTAGAGTCCACCACACTTTCAGTTACTCAAGCTTTCGGGCGAAACGCTGTAGAGGCCGTATGGAGATATGGCAGGGTCCGATCAGATACGTGCGGTATTGCACGGATCAGGATCGGACGGTTTGTACTAGAGGCCGTATGGTTATATGGCAGCGTTCGATCAGATACGTGCGGTATTGCACGGATCAGGATCGGACGGATATTACTAGCCGGTTTTGGTTTAAGCCGGATCCTAGTATAGTACAGTGTAGATTTTGTCTCATTGCATTTGTATCCGGACGGAATACAGATGCGGGTGTGTATGCACAGTATCGGGGTTTTCCTGTAATTTATTACGGGACCAGTTTTCTGGAGTTGCCAGTTTGCATTCCGTTCCGGCCGGTTTTCCTTTGTTCTTTCCCGGCCGGACTTTTCCGATGGAGGGGGTTATTTGCAAGTTTGCAAATAACACATTGTGGAGGTTTTTCTTGCAAATGTATTTATTATGAAAGCATCTTTTGATACCATTCTTATCCATCATTATCACTTGCTTTTTGTTGATTAGAAGTGATTAGAGTTTGATGTGAGATGGTTATGATGATGTTTTGGATGTGGTCACCACTTATGCTCCTACCATCACCTCCCTTCATGCTTCATATTCTTTCCTCCACCATTTTCTAAGATAATAAGTTTTTTCATGGTTGAGAGAGAAGAAGATGAGAGCTTCATTTTGAGAGTGTAGCATTTTGATCTCTTTTCATGTTAAGAAAAATGCAAGCACCATTTTTCTTATCTTGTTTCCTCCATCATCTTCAAATGGCAACGAATCCAAATGAGACATAGCCTCTACACTACACTTCCTACAGCAAATCTTGGACGCGTCGACTCGCCAGCTTCGCGCCCGAGTTGCCTCGGTATTGAGGTGGGAGCCCGTAAAAGATGCAGGCGATGTGGTGCCCTTCCGGCGAAGAGGCGACAACGAGGAGATGAAGGACGAAGCATCCGCGGGAGATCGGAGTGGAGACGAAGACCGAAGGACTCGGATCATTTGGTATATCTCTAACCCGTCTTGTAGTTAGCTAGATCTAGTTTAATGGCACGATCCGGGGTTTAGTGCGCGGTGGTGCCGGTTTGCTAAGTTCGCAAAATTAAAGTTTATCACCGTTTCCGCATTTGGCTGTCGAATTGACGGTCGGGGCACCGCCGTGCACTTACAGTATGTTCGTTCACTTCTTAGTTAAGCAATTAACTAGTTGCTAGTTTCGCCTAAAATTCTAGTTAACGATCTAGTCTATGGTGTCTCGGCACTTGTAAAATTTGAAATTGGCATGGTTGATGCCTTGTGAGACTTTATTAGTGTGCCTAGGAACCCTACAGTGGTATCAGAGCCTAGCTAGAGCCTTAGACGATGCGTAGACGGAGTTTGAAGTCCGATCGAACCGAAACCCTAAATTCAAAATGCTCTCTGGAAATTTTCTGAAAATTTGGATTTTTGTCAATTAAAATTATGCAGAAAAATCAGCAGGCATTTCTAAGAGTTGCTGTGAAATCCGATAACCCAATTCCATCAAACCGCCGCGGTTCCGCGGCAGGAGCTGGCTCTTGCGGCGGTTCCGCGGCAGTATGGTCTCCTTATCCAATTTGTTTTGCACAGTAACTCCTATTTGAAATGCTGAGTTTTATGGGAAATTTTAATATTTACTCAAGAGTTGAGTTTTCTGGGTTGTATTGGGAGTTCGTAGATTCGATCGGATTATCAAACTTTGTCTAAGTGTTTTCCGGATAATTTGTTCAATATGTTAAAAAAGTTCGACCGGATATAAATACCCACTTTTTCCCCTGCCGGGAAATTTCCAATTGTTGGATTTTTCCATAGTTTAATGACGTTCTAAGTAGTGCAAGTAACGCGATGGTCCCTCTAGAAGACAACAAACCTTAACTCGATTATGTGACCGTCTTGAACTGCCCTTTGAACCTTAGGGTTTGGGGTAGTACGGCGTGCCACATGTGAGGCGTTGGCTTGACCCTTCTACGGCTGGACCGTTGGTACTGAGGCATGAACTGGATCTTCTTAAACTTGTTTCATGTGTTGAGCTGTTTTGGGAAAACTTGGGTATTTGAATGTTCGATCGGAAAGTTTACCATTTTCTATTTATCTGGAATGTGATACAATAATTGGAATTCACAAGTAGTTATGAGATAACTAATATGAATGTTATAAACACAACACTTTAGTCTCAGTTGATCGGTTGCCACGGAATTTTGATGTGATCAAAAGTCCGTCGCAATCACGTAGTGTACGCGGATATTCGCCGATAAACTTAATAGACAGCTACACCCCTTAGCCCCGACCAAGTGATTGTAGGAGAACCCCGTCGCCGAAAGCATCCGTTCGGGTGCTCGCGGTGGCAGTGTTCCGCCTTGGTGCACTTCGTCGATAGTATCAGGGGTGCGGCCGTCTACTAAAGTTTGCGACGAGCATTCGATCAGGATGTCGGGAATCCTGTTGAATTGCCCGACTTGATATTGAAAAGTGTTTTCGATAATGAGACTAAAATGCGGGGTTTATAATTGTTAGGCATGCGATGTCTAAGTAATTCATTTGATTAGGCATGCGATGTCTAAAGAGGTTGCGGATTCCAACTGTTGTAGTTTTACACTTTCTTTTCTGTGACCGTAAGTGTAATATGTGCTATCGCCGGTTTCGTTGCTATATGTCAACGACAATTGGGATGCGCATATTTACTTACGTTGATGACATGTGATGTTATGTGTTGCTGGATATGTTATATTGGATCGTCGTGTTTGAATAGCCGGGGGTTTTTATGTGAGATGAGTGTTTTTCATTTTCATTCATGTAAAAACTTGTATGTAATATTCTTTTATTGGGGCACTTCCAGGTTGCGGAAGATGTCACCTTTTGTATATTATTTACTTTTCCGCACTAGGATAGACCCAATGAGGGGAGCACAAGTAACCGGGTTCTAGAGTCCAGTGGGAGACCAACTCGAGGAGTCGAGTCCGGGTCTCCTAACTTTAGAATTGGTAGGGTTGCTTGCCGCTCTCGTAGGGGTCTAGGGGTGTGGGTTTGGCTATTCATCACGACCGTGGAATCCGTGTTTTATACTGGCTCGTATTGAAAACACGGACGTCCTAGTACATCCAATATTTCATATGATTCTTCTGCTGCGATATCTGTGATGTGATCATGTGGTGTTCTGTGATAGATACTGTATATAGTATATATGATATATTATATAGGCGTTACTTATGTTTTACACCCGCGCTAGCCCTGCCCCGCTCTGCCGTTAGTTACCTAACCTAACGGTGCACGAGGGGACATCGAGGCGAATGCGGATGGCATAAGTGTACGTAGTATTTATCTGTGATGTTTAGGTAACTTAAATTATGGGACTTCATTAATGAGATTAATGAAATAAAAGAAACCTAAGATGTTGTAGAATCGAATTTCAAAATAAAACAGGTAGCTACAGTTCTTGCTTTGCACAGCGATATATATGATATATCCTGCACCTTATTCGATAAGGAAAGGACCGAGATCCCTTCACCGGGAGTGACTCCTTTAGCAATAACTGGCGGATGCTACACACTCGGTTTGTCTTTTGATTGCTTTTAAGATTTTTGCTTTGCACAGTGATATATATGATATATCCCGCACCTCATTCGACGAGGAAAGGACCGACGATCCCTTAACCGGGAGTGACTCCTTTAGCAAAACTAGAAAAGCCTCAAAGACACTCCATTTCAAAATTCATTCGATCCTACAACGATATCAAGTTCATTACGCAATAGGTTTTCAGAAAAACCTGACTTAGCCCTCCGTCATTTCAGATAAGTAGTAGTTAGTATTCGTGCTACGTTTGTTGGCCTGCGTCAAGGCGTAGTGTGCGGTAGCTAACTAGTATTTATCTGCTTATGCATATGATGCAGATTGGATTAGGGCAGTCGTGCGACTTTGTTGGCCTGCGTCAAGGGTCGTGCGGGCGGGTTTAATTCAATCAGAAAATGACGGGTTGAACTTGACTAGCGCACTATGGTTTGTTGGCCTGCGTCAAGGTCATAGGACACTAGGAGCAAAATATTATCGGGAATTTCAAGTGTTGAAATTTGCAATGAGATTGCATACCTTCTATGAGATAGTTGGATCCCGATACCCACTGCGAGTAATTGTTACTCCTGGGAGAGTTTTACACATTACAATTAGCCGATCAAGTAGGTGTCTAGAAAGGTGTCAACGGGGTTGAGCCTCTGGGAAAACGAGGTTTACATTAATTAGGTTCGTGCGAAAGCACGGGGGACCTCCCTCAAAGTACCGACACTGGCCTGGCTGAAAGATTGGCGAACTTGTAGCGTGTAATTAATCCCGGCTAGTCTTTCCTTTTAGGGTTTGAAGGAAGATTTGATAAAAACAGTGGGAGCCATCCTGATTAGATAAAATAATAATCAATCTATTCTTGCAAGAGCGCACGCTGATTGTTTTCTTCTCTCTCTCTTCAGGTAGCGACCATGTCACGCCTTAATCAAGATAATAATACGGAATATTGACCGAACCCGCTTGTTATACTGAGCTGGGGAACGTTGGTCCCACTCCAACTTATAATTGTTATAAGACAGAGCAGGAAATTGGGGAATACCAGATTTCCCGTGCCGCCCAAATGAGGAAAGTGCATATGATGCATCATCTTCGGGTGTGTTCGTTACACAGAACTGTTTCTCAATATTCTTTACGTCCTAGGTATGTGATACCAGAACAGGATCCCAGATATGTAATCTGTTACATGGGCTACAGATAGGTAAAGAACTGAGAACGGGTGATAAGTTTCATGAGGCAGAAAACGGGGCAAGTGTTGCAGCCAAGTCTGTTGGTCACTGTCACCCTGTATTACAAATACATTGATTCTGAATGAATGTTATTAGATACCGAACCTGATATACAAAATCATATCAGTCTCTTTATTAGTAAAGAAATGATAAAATTTTGTATTGTTGGATAATGTTTTGAACATTTCCTATATCAAAAGTTGATCGGTTCAGGCACGTTATCTAAAAGCATTGATGTTCTAAATCAAACTACAGTTTTTAAGTATACAGAACACACACAAGGGGAAGAATTCAAAAATGAACGAATCCTTCTTGAGGTATTGTAGACTAGGTCATATCAATGCGACCCGACTAGCTTGAGTTACATAAAGATGCATATTTAAATTAGTTTGAATTTACATCTTTTGAAACTTGCCAGTCATGTCACAAAGATATAATGACACCAGCTCTGTTTATTGGAAACAGAGAAAGAGTTAGTGAACTCTTGGGATGATACATGTTGATGTATGTAGGTCCCCTGTCTACACATACCAAGACCGGTCCTTTGTACTTCATTACATTCTCTGATCATCTCTCAAGATTCAGTCATATGTTCCTGTTGAAACATGAGTCCGAACCTTTTGAGATATTCACAGAATATAAGTTAGAAGTAGAGAACTAAAATATGGGTATAAGTATTATGTCCTTCGATGTGATCGAGGAGGAGAATACTTAAGCACGGAAATCCTGGACTATTCTAAAAGAGAATGAGATTCTCTCTCAGCATTACTCCTCTGTATACACCATAGCACGATGGTATATCGGGGCGGAGCAAACACACCCTATATGATAAGGTGCGCTCTATGATGAGTATTACTGAGTTACCTATTTCCTTTTAGGGGGTTATGCACTTGAGAAGTTGCATACCTATTGAATAGGGTTCCAATCAAATCAGTTGCCTACCGCTTTATATGTGATATGGAAAGGGAAGAGCCCATATCTTAAAATAGTTAAGATTTGGGGTTGTCCGGCCTATGTCTAAAAAGCAAAATCCGGACAAGCTCGTGGCAAGATCAGTTATGTAGAACTGGAAAGGTTCCAGCTATACAATCTAAAGCTGATGATTTGGTAGAACCAAAAGATTCAATAGTTACCAACGAAACTCAGCCTCTCCGCCAATCTAGTAGGGTTCCTCACCCTCCTGAGAGTTACTACGGTTTCTCTATGACAGTGGGAGCGAGGAATGCATCATGAGATGATGACCCAACTGGTTTCGAGCTGGCCATCAGGAATGAGACTCTGTAAGAATGGCTGGATGCTTAGCGATCTGAGATGGAATCCTTATACACCAACAAAGTATGGACTTTGGTTGCAATATCTGAAGGGTTAAATCCCCATCAGGAGCAAGTATATCTTGAGAAGATTACTTGGTGTAGATGGAAAAGTTGAGACTTTCAAAGCTAGACTTGTTAAAGGTTTTCGTCATCGACCAGGCGTGGATAATGATGAAACCTTTTTCTAAGGATCTATTGTAAGTCGATGTACAACACCCCAATACTTGTGGGGTGGCGGAATTTTCAAAAACGAACTTGTTTAGTGAACAAACATCGACTAACCGCTTGAATCGAAGCTAAACGATAACTAACCAAACACATAGTTGTTCTAAACTACTATGTTTAGGGATTATACCTATCGAACCAAGTCCTTCGGCTTTACGATCTCCTCGTCCTCCTCGGCCTTCTCGATGTAGTAGATGATCCACCCGAGAGCAAAACTGTAGCGTTTTGAAAATCGTTTCGGTGAAATTTCGAAAAATCGGTAAAATAAAGGGGTTTTCTGTAAAAAGTCAAAATACAAATATCTTATTATAAAAATTAAATATACATATTCTAGCTATGTAATTGCTATTATTTGGTGTTTATTGAGCCGCTTTTGAAATTTCAAATTTTCTGAAAAAAATATTATTTTATTATTATTTTAAGCCGTCACTAATACATTTAATTAGGGAAAATTACAAATTGGAATGTGTTGAAACAAATTTTGTGCATCATAAAACATTAAATAAAAATTTATCATGTGGTTTTTGGAACGAAATCATTTGCCAAAACGGTTTAGAAATTATTGAAGAAAAAAGGCTTTTTTTTAGCGTAAATGGATGTTTGGGATATTGTATTTATCATTTTTCATCACCCCACACCCGTGCCCACACCCACACACCCCCACTTACCCCTCCCCTTAGCCAAATTCAGCAGCCCTCACTTTTTCCCCACTTGGTTTGCAAAGGAAAAAGAAATGAAATGAAATAAAAGAAAAGATTAGAAAATAGATAAAGTAGTTAGACTTTGACCTTACCTTGACCTTGACTTTCCTCCCTTGCATTTTCCTCACCTCCCTCTCTCTCCCCTCACCCATTTCTGGCCGAAATTCTCAGCCCCAAAACAGCAGCCCCTCCCTCCCTCTTCTCCTCTCATTTTCCATCAAAAAATTCACCCATTTCCATCAAAAATCAAAGCTAAAATGCAAATCCAAGCCCTACCCATTTTTCCTTAGCCTATCTAGCATGGATCTTGGTGAAAAGTTTGCATTTTGGAGACAAGTTTCATGTTGATCTCAAGATGGTTATGAGGTATAAATCTTGTTCTTTTTTTTTGAGTTGTTTGTTATTACTTCAAATTATGTTAATGAAAGGTTTAGTTTAGATTATAAATTTAGAGTCCAAATTCAAGATTAGGGTTTATGAAATTGAAGTGGGGTTTTGTGTTGGAGTTGAATGGTGATCAATTGTGCATGGTTATGTGATGTATTTTGTATCTTAGGGCATGCAAAATGTAATCTTGTTGCTTAGTGCTAATTGTAACATTAAAATATCCAATTTAGCTTTATTTAAGCAAACTAGTTTTTAGCTTTTGGTTCCAAATGGGTGATTTAAAATCTAATTAAGGTTTTGATGACTTTATTAACATTATAAAATGTAGTTTAATGCTTTAAATCATGCAAATCCAAACTAGTTTGTTGTATGTGCATTTTGCTATAAAATATTCGAAATTGGTTAAATTTGCAAACTAGTTTTTGTAAATATTGTGTTAAATCGAGAATTAAAATATGGTTAGGGTTTTTTATCATATTATTAACTTTATTAAGTGTAGTTTAACACTTTAGTTCATGGAAATCCAACCTAAATTGAAGTTTGTGCATTTTTGCTATGAAATTGTAAAAAGGGTATTTTGTAAACTAGAATATTAGGGTTTTTGGAATTTAATGAGATTAAATTCCGGAAATGGTTTTTATGAATTATGTAAGATATTTAATAAATATATTGGCCGCTACATTCATTTAAATATCGTGTTTTGTACAAAAACGGCGAATTATGCTTGCTAGATTTTCGGAAAAATGACTTTTTGAGTGAAATTGGCGTTTTTGTGAGTTTCAACCTAGTTTATATTAAAATTAGTGTTCGTGGATGTGCAAATGAGTGATTGGATTTTCCTCGATGGTTTGACGTTTGTATATCGACATCGAGGGTTGGTTTGACTATTCTTGCATGCGTAGGCGATGGGTTTGGACCTATGCGTGATACGCGTGCCGATTTGGTTTTCTTATGCCGTTTCGATTTCGAATTTAGTTTTAATGCGATATGGTGCGTTATGATATGTAGGTACCCCCATGTGGACTTCGAGACGACAAGCAAGCGCGTGGCGACGTCGGCACCGGCGAGCGAGGTTCAGGTGAGTAGATTTATATCTACGGGGAGAAGTCGGGTGGATGGCGTATAGCACCCCCGCAGTCCGTGGTGGTGTATACGGATGCGTATACACACCAACATTTATTGTATGTTATTTGGGATTAATAACGTTGCTTAGGATGGATATTGGCGTGTTGGATTACCTTAGTGTTGTGAACCCTAGGGTAGTGTTGCACACACATACACACATACATACTTGCATACATTCCTATTGATATGTGCTCATGGGATTCTTTATAGTTATGTGTTCATATGGGTATGGGACTATGTGTTCACATACGGATTGAGGTTGATACTTGGGATTGAGCTGATTCGATGAGATTCGATTTGAGGCCGTGAGATCGGTGATATAGCAGGGTTCGTATCTTAGATACGACATGACGTTGTAGCGGGTCCTTGACGTAGTGTTTCACACACGTCCATGCATACGTAGGCGGTATTAGTATGGTACTAGACGTAGATCAGTACCCCGATCATGATATTTGATAAAGAGGATACCAGATGAATAGTATGATGAATATGATATTGACCCGTACCCAGATTGGGATGCCGTACGACGGATTTACGTACGAGCTATATTGATGATTGATCCGCACTCTTGACTTGGGATGCCTGATTATAGATATGGTATCGGATATGATATTATTGAGGCGGGATCACCGACTATACATATACAGGTATGTATATGTATCGACTCAGATGATAGGCGGTTTCCTTAGCTGTAGTTCAGCTTGTTAGTTCAGCCGTATAGTTTAGTGTAGTTGTTAGATTAGTTATCGTTGTGTCTAGTTTTCAGCTCCCGCACATTATTGCTGTTCGCTCTGCCTCGCATATTTATTTTGCTGCATATTCCATTATTGATATCATGCTGTTAGGACACCAGCACCATTATCGAGGATGCGTATGTACCACGTACACCTACTTGCCGGCTCACACACATCTTCATCGGTAATTGCCATGTCACGTACACTTTAGAGAATATAATTGCTTGACTTAGATTGTTAGCTGGTAGTTTTGACATGATATTAGTGTATTTCCCTTATATGCCATATTAGACATTGTAGTTATTACCTACCACTTCATGCATACTGTTATTCAGTTGTTCATGCCTAGTTCATTATCATTGACATATGCACTTGTGATGATTTCTTGAGATTTATGATATTTCTGGATTTCGGGGAAAGCCGCAAAATTTACAACTTATGATCTTTTAAAATATAAAATGTTGCGGTTTTCTAGTGATGTAAAGTGTCGTCCACCATGAGTTTGCTGTGGTTTTGGAGATCCGTGTCGAGGAGTGGAGGAACCGTCACGGGTACATGGTGGGCCCGGTATGGTACCCCGGGGCAAGAGTAATGTGATGTTGACGTTGAGCCTGGCTGGGGAGCACTACCTACCGGTGATATTACCCGACGCGTCGGATATCCGGAGGATACCGTCGTGGTCTTGAGATGGATGGTAGGGGCCGGTCTGGACTGACGGCGCCCTAGATATTGAGATTGAGACATTGATATTTCGAGACAGTGAGATTTATGTTTTGTGTCGATGCTAGACACTGTTGATACTGATTTCATTATGATACCTCAGTTTTAAAAATACGAAGGAAATCTCACTAATTTATGAAAACAGTTTCTTCATTTACCTGTATTCTGTTTCATGCATTCATACCTCATTCATATGATATATTGCTATCTGAGGCACTGACACGGGCACATGTGATTACACTCGGGTTAGATATTACCCTAGACATTGTTATAGGCTGCCTGTTATACATATATTTGAGGATATATTATGATCATTGACCTAGGATTGCGTTATTTATGCGATTTCTGTGCGTAGATATTTTCTATTCACGAGTTGGCAACTCACCCCCGTTGTGCCCCAGTTTCTTGCAGGTTTGCCGTACCGGTTTCCTTACGGCTTTGCGGGCATAGTTTCATTCGGGTGATTTGCTAGTAGGTGGGTTTACTTGTATTATACCCCCATTATTTACCTTGTATGATATTATTCAGTTGTATCTAGTAAATTCCATCAACCAAACATGTATTTATTGAGTTAGAGACCAGTGTTGTTTATTCTTTCGACCTTAGAGTCGCTCGTTATATTTCTGGTGGTTTTGAGTTCCTTTTGAGTTTTGATCCTCGCCGTTGGCGTTGTATATTATATTGCTTGTGTGGTTGTGACCGTCGATTGACGAAGAGCTAGCTCCCGCTTGGGGATGCCTTTTTATTGATTTCGTATACTATTCATGTTGTATCCCGTTTGGGAGCCAGTTTTTACAAAGGAGACTCTGCCGAAATTTTCAGTAAATTTTGATGTTCTTAAAAACCGCATAATTCGGCTTATGCTATTAAAACTACTTGTTTTAAATTGGTTTTCCTTCACTCTACTTCTTTTCTTGGTTTGGATTTCTGGGTTTTCGGTTTACTTAGATTACGTACGCCTCGAGACGTTTCGTAGTTTAAGTGCCGGTCATGTTCCGTACTTTCGGGACGTGACAAAAACTCCAAGCTTAGCCTCTAAACTTGAGGCAACTAACCTTCTTGGATTGCTAATCAAAGAAGATAGAGTGAGATAGAGTGAGGGTTATGGATTGTTTAGTCTAACTAATCCTTGTTCTCAACACATGAGGGGTGAGGATTAGGGTTTGAAGAGAGAGAGCTTGAGGAGAGAGAATGTGAATATATTTTTCAAGTGAGAATAGTAAGTTATCATAATATATATGAAACTTTAAAATTCATCAATAAAAGAAAACAAATGATGAATAATCAAGTTTCACAAATATCTAATGGTGATTCATAACCATGACTCATTAAGCATTTATCATGCATTAATGATATGTATGAATCACTCTCATGACTCACTAAACCCATTTAATGCATATGACACCTAAACCTCCTTAGTCACCATCTTCTAGAAGCTTCTCGCGTAATTACGAGAACGCCCCTCCGATCCGCAAAAATACGGAAAAACTTTAGACTGTATAAATCCAATAACCGGATACCAGTAACTGGCTTAAACCAAAGCCGACTGGTAAAAACTGTCCGAAAGTCGTACGCGCGTAAACGCACGTATGCGTCCGAACCCTTGTCGTAAAACCATACGACCTCTATATCGTTTCGCCTGGAGTATGGAAACTCTCTGTGTGGGACTCTAGAGACTCGACTACTACGCTGGCAGTGGGTTTAACCACAGACCGCAAGCGGCACTAGCTGTACGTAACGGTCCCCAGGTAGATGTCGATAAGAAGGCCGATGAGGGAACCCATCCGAACTCCTACTGAGTCTGATGTGACAATCTCCATACAGTCCGGTCCGTTCGTCCAAGACTATCGCATATCGGGCCTAGGGGGCGGCAAGCGTCAGTCCCCTAATAGCGGTATAAGTCGTGTCGGAGGGAAGCCCATTACACCCTGAGAAACTACTGGAACCTACCAGCAAATCTCGCTTGCCCTGGCCAGGGACTTTGCGTAATGGCTCTCTGACACAGCGCGATATCAACTCCCAATACCGGGAGGGACGAATCCTGTCTAACCGTTACTGCCTCCAAGTGCTCGGGACTGCACCCAACTGCTACCTGTTTGCACGACCCCTTTGAGCCGTGGTAGGTTAGCAATCTAAGAACAGTGGGACACACTCGAGGCGAAGTAGCAGTGTCAAGTCTGCGGACTATGCTGTACTCATGTCACCTGGGAACTGTTCACTGACGACTGGTATAAAACCAACCAACAGTTCCCTGTGAGTCCTGTCCGGTGTACCCGTAACCCAACGAGCACATGTATACTATCTCCAGTACAACGTACTGACGGCTGTGGGACAGACCATCTCCCCAACTGGTATGAGAAGCGTACACACTAGTCTACTCCGGAGTATCGATGCTCTGTCTCGATAATCCAACGACTAGGGACCTGAATAAGGATGTGCTTGTAGACTACCCAGCCCCCACTAGTGTGACTGCCATCACAACGCTGGTAGTTAAACAAGATCCTAAGAGCTCTATCAATATGTACACTCACATATTAAGATAGAAAAACCAAGTAGCATACTACCATGTTTAGCAAGACTGTTATATACATGTGAATATCCCAAGCTTCCATTAAGTAATATACAAACTAGTATGATACAGTAATGGCCTTCTAGGGCATAAACACTAACAATCTCCCACTTGCACTAGGGCCATGTACTGGCATATCGAAGACCAATGATCTCGAGTAGCCTCTTGAACTGAATCTGAGGTAGGGCCTTCGTGAATGGATCAGCAATGTTCTCTTCTGAAGCAACTCTCCGAACCTCGATCTCCTGACGATCAATGATCTCCCTGATCAGGTGATACCGCCTCAAGATGTGTATGGACTTCTGATTGGACCTTGGTTCCTTCGCTAAAGCTATAGCTCCGTTGTTGTCACAATACAGAGGTATTGGATCAACTATGGTAGGAACCACCTGAAGTTCTGTTAGGAATTTCTTCATCCAGACTGCTTCTTTTGCGGCATCGCAAGCAGCTATATACTCCGCTTCCATCGTCGAGTCAGCAACGGTGTCCTGCTTGGAGCTCTTCCAGCACACCGCCCCTCCATTGAGGGTAAAGACATAACCCGACATGGACTTGGAATCGTCCTTATCACTCTGGAAGCCGGAATCAGCAAAGGCCTCCAACCTGAGGTCTTTTCCGCCGTAAACCAAAAACATCTCCTTAGTCCTTCTTAGGTACTTGAGAATGTTCTTTACTGCTATCCAGTGCTTCTCCCCTGGGTCTGACTGATACCGGCTTACCACGCTTAGTGCGTAAGCTACATCTGGTCTGGTGCACAACATCGCATACATTATAGAGCCTACCGCAGAAGCGTAGGGTATAATAGACATGTGTTCCCTTTCCAAATCAGTCTTGGGAGACATCTCTTTGGAGAGGGTGATTCCGTGACAAGCCGGTAGATTACCGCGCTTAGAATCTTCCATACTGAATCTTTTCAGTACAGTGTCGATATACCTGGACTGCGAAAGTCCCAACATCCTCTTGGATCTATCACGATAGATCCGGATCCCCAGAATGTAAGAGGCATCACCCAAGTCTTTCATGGAGAACCTGTGTGACAAGAATCCTTTGACAGATTGTAGCATAGGAATGTCATTTCCTATCAATAGAATGTCATCCACGTACAAGACGAGGAATACGACACTTCTGGCTACAACTTTACTATATATGCACGGTTCATCTGGATTTTTGATAAAGTCATATTCTTTGACTGTCTCATCAAAACAGATGTTCCAACTCCGCGATGCTTGCTTTAGTCCATAAATGGACTTAAGCAGCTTGCATACTTTCCCGCTGCTCCCACTCTGATTGAAACCCTCTGGCTGATCCATATAGACGCTCTCTTCTAAATTTCCATTCAGAAAAGCCGTCTTTACGTCTATCTGCCAGATTTCATAATCATGGAAGGCAGCAATAGCAAGAAGGACCCGAATGGATTTGAGCATAGCCACTGGAGAAAAAGTTTCGTCATAGTCCAAACCAGGTCTTTGACGAAAACCCTTTGCAACAAGTCTAGCCTTATAGGTTTCCACCTGTCCATCTACACCAATCTTTTTCTTGAAGATCCATTTGCATCCTATGGGTTTTACCCCATCTGGAGCAAACTCCAAAGTCCATACTTTGTTGGTGTACATGGACTCCATTTCGGTCCGCATTGCATCTAGCCATCGTACCGAGTCGCCACTCTGGATGGCCTGCTGGAAGTCAGTAGGTTCATCATCATCTATGATGCAATCCTCTCTATCCCCATCTATGAGAAAACCGTAGTATCTCTCAGGCGGATGAGACGGCCTACTACTCCTGCGGAGGGGTGCGGGAATGTCCTGTTCTTCTTGAACTTCCGGTTCTACCAAACTTTCAGTAGCAGTTTGTGGTTCTGGAATTTCTTCCAGTTCTATTTCGCTCCCACTTATTTCCTTTTCTAAAAAACAGATGTTCCAGAAAATGGGCATTACGAGAAACAAAGACCTTTTGTTCCTCTGCGTAATTGAAATAATATCCCTTGGAGTTCTTTGGATATCCCACAAACAAACATTTTACTGATCGTGCCTCGAGCTTGTCCACATGCTGCTTTTTAACAAAAGCTGGACATCCCCAAATCTTCTTATGCTGAATATGGGGTTTCTTCCCAGTCCACATCTGATATGGAGTGGTAGGCACAGTCTTGGTAGGAGCCCTGTTCAGAAGACATGCCGCTGATTCTAGCGCATAACCCCAGAAAGATCGCGGTAACTCAGTATTACTCATCATAGATCGTACCATATCTAATAGGGTTCGATTCCGTCTCTCCGATACACCGTTATGTCGTGTAGTGTATGGAGGAGTAAGCTGAGAGAGAATTCCTTTCTCTTTTAGGTAACCTAGGAACTCGGCACTCAAGTATTCACCACCTCGATCAGATCTTAGTTTCTTGATACTTTTGCCGGTTTGGTTTTCTACTTCATTCTTACACTCTTGGAATTTCTCAAAAGCCTCGGATTTATGTTTCATCAGATAAATGAATCCGTATCTTGAGTAATCATCCGTGAAAGTAATGAAATAGGAAAAACCACATCTCGCATGTGTAGACATTGGACCACATACATCGCTGTGTATGAGTCCTAAGAGCTCGCTCGCTCTTACTCCTTGTCCAGTAAATGGAGTCTTTGTCATCTTTCCTTTGAGACAAGATTGACAAGTGTCATAAGTTTGATATTCGAACGAGTCCAAATATCCTTCTCTATGCAACTTAGTCAACCTTCTCTCATTGATGTGACCCAGTCTACAATACCATAAGAAAGCTTTATTTAAATCTGGAGACTTTCTTTTTAGTGTGTTCTGGACATTGAAAATTTGGAGTTGGTTTAAAACATATATACCGTTATTTAATGTACCGGACCCAATCAAACCATGATTAAGGTGGATGTTAACAACATCTCTTACAAACGTGAAATCATAACCTTTATTTGATAACAAGGAAACTGATATGATATTACACGTTAAGCTTGGTACAAAATAACAGTTATGTAAAACCAAAATGTGTCCACTCGTCAATCCTAGGTGATAATCCCCGACGGACGCAGCTCCCACGCTAGCTCCATTAGCAACCTTTAGGGTCATATCACCTTCCTTCAGCTCTCTACAGTTTCTCAGTGCCTGCAATGAATTGCAAATATGAGATCCTGATCCGGTATCCAATACCCAGGAAGTAGAGTTGATCGACAGACAATTCTCAATTACAAACACACCTGAAGTCGAAGCCACAGCTTGCTTCGGTTCCTGGTTCTTGGCGTTCCACGCCTTGCAATCCTTCTTCCAGTGCCCTTTCCTGTGACAATGGAAGCACTCATCCTGGCCAACTACCGGTGCTGCAAACTTTTTCTTTCCCTTCCCTCCCACCTTACTAACACCTCCTCTAGGTCTGGGTGCGGCCTTCTTCTTCCTTCCTTTGGCCCTTGCCTTGGACCCGGAAGAAGATGTACTGCCAACAAACATAGCGGGTGTTTCCCTTGAATTCTTCAAGGTGCCCTCTGCACTCCTTAACATGTTCAGGAGTTCCGGAAGTTCAACTTCTTTTCTTTGAATGTTGAAGTTCAGGATAAACTGGGCATAGGTGTGAGGAAGGAACTGGAGAATAAGGTCTGTATAGAGCTCATTATCCAAAGTCGTCCCAAGGTCTGCGAGCTCTTCAATATAGCCGATCATCTTTAGGACATGTTCTCCTACCGATGACCCGACAGCCAACCTCGCTCGAAACAAGTTCTTAGAGGTCTCGTATCTTGCTATACGAGATTGCTCTCCATAAAGTTCCTTTGTATGGAGAAATATGCCATCAAGGTCCATATCCTCGTGCCTCCTCTGATGTTCATTGTTCATCGAGGCAAGCACGATGCACTTGGCTTTCGCGCAATCTAAATCCCAGGTTTTGCGGATTTCCTTATCCGCATTGCTGGATTTGGGACCAGGGACAGCAGGTGCCGTAGCGGTGAGGACGTACCCCAGTTTGTCATAGGTCAAAGCCATTTTGACATTCCGCAGCCAATCTTTATAGTTTGGCCCTGTCAGTATATTTTTCTCTAAATGTAACTTAAGTCCAGTCATTTTCAGGGTCGCTGCAATTAGGAGAGAGAGAAGAAAACTCTTTAGCATGATGCTCTTGCAAGTTTAGAGTGGTTTTTAGTTTATCTAAACTGGATGGCTCCCACTGTTTCTCGAATCCTTCCTCAAACCATAAAAGAAGAATTAGCCAGGACTATTCTCACCGTACAATACTTGCTTAACCGTTCAACCAGGCCAGTGTCGATACTTCGAGGGAGGTTTTCCAACGCTTTCGCGAAGTTCCTTAATTAAATAACCTCTTTTCTCTGGGGGCGTAACCCCGCTGACACCTTTCTGGACACCTACTAGGTTTATAGCATTGATCGTTAAGTGACGTATATCCTGATAAGTAGCATATACTCATAGTAGGATTGGGATCCAAATATCATCGTATGATAATGTAGAAGGAATGCTACCAACATTCATCAAACTCCAAATGGTATGCATCTCATTGCAAATTTCAGTTTCTTTAGAAATTCCCGATATAAGTTTTTGCCCCATGCTCTTATGACCTTGGCTTTGGTCAAAGTGTCATAAGTCACATGTCAAGTTCTACCCGTCATTATCTTGTCAATTTGAACCCATCCGTATATACCCCTGACTTTGGTCAAATGGTAATACGACTGTCCCAAACCAACTCATCTATCTTATGCAACAAATGAAAACCCAGCGGCTACCAAACACTATGCCTTGACTTTGGCCAAAATGCATAGCTTGAATACTACTGAATACCCAAATGAAATGACGGAGGGCTACGAATGGTTTTGGCGAAACCGTGAACGTAGTGAACTTGATATAACCGAAGGAACCTGATAGCTTTTAAAAGGAGTGGTTAAGGCTCCGCATTTAAAAATATCTGTTTTTAAAATTAACCGAGTGGTTTCTTTTAAATTGTTCCAACGATTAAAACTTTGGTTTATTTTCTTTGCATTATAGATAATGCGTCCCATCATTAACCTATCATTGCAGAAAACAACGAAAATACAACGTCCTCTTATGCCATCCGCATTCGCCACGGGGTCCCGTCATTACACGTTAGGTTACTTAACTAACGACAGAGCGGGGGCTGGGCTAGCGCGGGTGTAAAACATAAGTGACGTCTAAATAGCTATCATATATAGATATTTTACATTCGTCTGACGCAATGATATTCATTCCAGATCACAGATGAACTTAATTGGATTTGCAAGCAATCCGTGTTTGTTTTGAGCCTGCAACAAAATACGGATTACACAGTTGTGATGAATAGCCATTACCCCACTCACGACCCCTACGGGTGCCGCAAACTACCCGCCCGGCAGTTTGTGCACCCCATTTTGGGTCTGTCCTAGGAGCAAAAACAGTAAAATGAAATAATACAACGGTGGCTACAACCGCAACCTGGATGTGCCCCGCAAAATAATATTACAACAAATTACATTTACATCAAATGAATTAAATGATAACCCATCACATAACCCCGGCTAAACATCACAACAGTCCAACACAGTTCATATGCACAAACAGATAAAATCCATTTCAGAAATGTGCAACCCCCTGCCAACTGACATACTAGCAGTTAGGGGAGGTTTACGAACACATTATACAATCACAGATATAATCCAACAAGCAAATACTGTATAATTTCGATCGATTAAACACTTTTAATTTTGCTCCAATACTGTTCTGCAAATCTGAAACCTGAGCAAAAATTAAATATTCCAGAAAATCCCAAATATCATACAGAACCAACACAGGAAAATTGGGTTCCTGAATCGTCAACTCGGCCGCGGAAGCGCGACGGATCCAGTAGGATCCGCCGCGGTTCCGCGGCGCTTTAGACGATTCAGGGGTCCAAATTTCTTGTGTGTTCTTCTGGTGTCTTTTCAAGCTTTCTGAACATCCCTGAAAAAATTTTGGACTTCATTTAAAAATCGACAGAAACTGATATTTTCGGGGTTTTCCGGTTTCGTTTTTTTCGTTCGAAATTCATACAAATTTGCAAGTAAGTTATTTATTGTTTAGCGAGGCTCTGATACCACTGTAAGTCGATGTACAACACCCCAATACTTGTGGGGAGGCGGAATTTTCAAAAACGAACTTGTTTAGTGAACAAACATCGACTAACCGCTTGAATCGAAGCTAAACGATAACTAACCAAACACATAGTTGTTCTAAACTACTATGTTTAGGGATTATACCTATCGAACCAAGTCCTTCGGCTTTACGATCTCCTCGTCCTCCTCGGCCTTCTCGATGTAGTAGATGATCCACCCGAGAGCAAAACTCCAAGCTTAGCCTCTAAACATGAGGCAACTAACCTTCTTGGATTGCTAATCAAAGAAGATAGAGTGAGATAGAGTGAGGGTTATGGATTGTTTAGTCTAACTAATCCTTGTTCTCAACACATGAGGGGTGAGGATTAGGGTTTGAAGAGAGAGAGCTTGAGGAGAGAGAATGTGAATATATTTTTCAAGTGAGAATAGTAAGTTATCATAATATATATGAAACTTTAAAATTCATCAATAAAAGAAAACAAATGATGAATAATCAAGTTTCACAAATATCTAATGGTGATTCATAACCATGACTCATTAAGCATTTATCATGCATTAATGATATGTATGAATCACTCTCATGACTCACTAAACCCATTTAATGCATATGACACCTAAACCTCCTTAGTCACCATCTTCTAGAAGCTTCTCGCGTAATTACGAGAACGCCCCTCCGATCCGCAAAAATACGGAAAAACTTTAGACTGTATAAATCCAATAACCGGATACCAGTAACTGGCTTAAACCAAAGCCGACTGGTAAAAACTGTCCGAAAGTCGTACGCGCGTAAACGCACGTATGCGTCCGAACCCTTGTCGTAAAACCATACGACCTCTATATCGTTTCGCCTGGAGTATGGAAACTCTCTGTGTGGGACTCTAGAGACTCGACTACTACGCTGGCAGTGGGTTTAACCACAGACCGCAAGCGGCACTAGCTGTACGTAACGGTCCCCAGGTAGATGTCGATAAGAAGGCCGATGAGGGAACCCATCCGAACTCCTACTGAGTCTGATGTGACAATCTCCATACAGTCCGGTCCGTTCGTCCAAGACTATCACATATCGGGCCTAGGGGGCGGCAAGCGTCAGTCCCCTAATAGCGGTATAAGTCGTGTCGGAGGGAAGCCCATTACACCCTGAGAAACTACTGGAACCTACCAGCAAATCTCGCTTGCCCTGGCCAGGGACTTTGCGTAATGGCTCTCTGACACAGCGCGATATCAACTCCCAATACCGGGAGGGACGAATCCTGTCTAACCGCTACTGCCTCCAAGTGCTCGGGACTGCACCCAACTGCTACCTGTTTGCACGACTCCTTTTAGCCGTGGTAGGTTAGCAATCTAAGAACAGTGGGACACACTCGAGGCGAAGTAGCAGTGTCAAGTCTGCGGACTATGCTGTACTCATGTCACCTGGGAACTGTTCACTGACGACTGGTATAAAACCAACCAACAGTTCCCTGTGAGTCCTGTCCGGTGTACCCGTAACCCAACGAGCACATGTATACTATCTCCAGTACAACGTACTGACGGCTGTGGGACAGACCATCTCCCCAACTGGGATGAGAAGAGTACACACTAGTCTACTCCGGAGTATCGATGCTCTGTCTCGATAATCCAACGACTAGGGACCTGAATAAGGATATGCTTGTAGACTACCCAGCCCCTACTAGTGTGACTGCCATCACAACGCTGGTAGTTAAGCAAGATCCTAAGAGCTCTATCAATATGTACACTCACATATTAAGATAGAAAAACCAAGTAGCATACTACCATGTTTAGCAAGACTGTTATATACATGTGAATATCCCAAGCTTCCATTAAGTAATATACAAACTAGTATGATACAGTAATGGCCTTCTAGGGCATAAACACTAACATCTATGCTTAAGTCCATCCAAATCCTATTTGCCACGGCTACATACCATGACTACGATATCTGGCGGTAGGGTGCCATGACTGCTTTTCTAAATGATGTTTTAGAAGAGTGTGTCTATAAGTACACAGCCAGAGGGCCTCGTAGACAGTGGGAGCAGCGGAAACGTGTGCAAGATGTTTTATGTGATAATGCAGGCATCGCGGAGTTGGAGCGTCTGTTTTGATGAGTTAGTTAAACAGTTTGATATCATCAAAATGGTAGATGAACCTTGTATATACAAAAAGGTAGTAGAGAGTGTGGTTGTGATCCTCGTAGAGTACGTGGATGACATACTCTTGATAGGGAAAGAGTTTCCTATACTACGCTCGGTCAATCTCCGCTTATCACAATGATTCTCCATATAGGATCAAAGAGATACCTCCTAAATCCTGAGTTTTCATCTATGAGATAGATGTAATTGGATGTTAGGATACTCACTACATGTAGTGAGATGGTATCAATCGATCCTGGGGAGAATCACTGGAAACGTTCCAGGGTGATAAAGACGACTGAATGTCAGTCGCAGGCATTATCTTTACCCTCAGTAAAGGGACGGTATGTTGGAAGAGTTCCAAGCTAGATACCGTGGCATACTAGACGATAAAGGCTGGATACATCGCTACTTAAGATGCTACCAAAGAGGCAGTCTGAATGTATAGCAGTTCATGAGATGAACTTCGTTCCTGCCATTATGTGGCAATGGAGTTGTGGCTTATGCCAAGGAACGCCCGTCCCATCAGTGATCCAGATATAATTCTTAGGCAGTGTCGCCTGATCATGGAGATAGCCGATCTCCAAGGTGATCAAGGTATAGGAGAGTAGACTCAGAGGACAACACGGCGGATCCACTCACGAAGGCCTATTCCCAGAGAAAGACTTTTAAGGGATGGTTGAGTATGAGATATTACAACCACTGCTACAGATGGCCCTAGTGCAAGTGGGAGATTGTTAGTTATATGTATGCCCTAGAGGCCATTACTGTACGTAGGATGTATATTGTAGTGGATGCTAGGACATATATAGGAAGGACTTTCTTGCTCGACATGATAGTATGCTATCTGGTTGCTCTTTACCTTAACGTGTATACTAATCGTCTCTCTGTTACATGTTGGTAAAGCCCTTAGGATGTGTACTTGACTACCTGGACTATGATGCGGATCATACTAGTGGGGACATGGTAGTCCATAAGTACATCCTTCAAGGTCCCTAGTCCTGGGTGTATCGAGACGGGGCATCGATATACCAGAGTAGACTAGCGTATACCTTCTCGACCCATACAAATGGGCGATGGAAGATCCTATAGCCATTGGTGTTTGATATCAGAGATGATATACGGGTGCTCAGTTTAGACTGGGTACACTGGACGGACTCGCCGAGAACTCCCAGATGGTATTATACCTTACGTCAGATGGCAGTTCTCTGGTGACACTGGTACAGAGTAGTCTGTTGACCCGAGATCGTCATAGAGTCTTGTGTGATTCCCACTGTGCTTTGATTTCCATCTTACCACGTCCAAGAGGGCGTGCAAAACGGTGGCTTTTGGGTACAGTCCCGAATCACATGGAGGCAATGAGCGATAGGAGGGGATTCGTCTCTCCCGGTATATGGAGTTGATGTTGCGCTGTGTTCGATTGGCTATAACCGGAAATCCCTGGCCAGGATTGCTGAGATTTACTGGTAAGTGTTACCAGTAGTTTCTCGAACTGTTATAGACCTCATATCGACACGACTTATCGAGCTATTGGGGTTTGACGTTTACCACCCCTAGGCGAGATATGCGACATATCAGACGACGAGACCGGACTGTACGGTAAGTGTTACTGGTTGTGATTCACAGGAGTATGAGCGGGCTTGCTCGTCGATCTTCTGATCGCTCAATACCCGGGTGGCCGTTACGTTTAGCAGACCGCTTGTGGCTTGTGGATGTTTGATATGATCATCATCTGCTGCCGGTGTATTGACGAATCTTTAGAGTCCTACACAGAGGTTTCCTGGCTCAAGCGAAACGGAATAGGAGAGCATATGAGATATGTGCGGGGCTGAGAATAATGCGTGTATGTGATACCGTATTCTATTCTCGCGAAGAATGTATCAAATGGTTGTATGCGATATAGCCTAGTTATCGAATCAAGGATTGATTCGATATGCCGATACATTGGATACTAGTCGGTGATATGCGATATGACCGGATCGTTAAATCAAGTGTTGATTTAATGATTTAATGTATAATTATATATTTGATATATTACTTTGCATTAACTAGTATTGGTTCACTTTAAATGGATTTTCTCACTTGATGTACACAAGTTGTATATGTGATATATTTTTGTGCACTTGTTTGTATCATGTTTGATGATACATGCTCACTAGGGTTTGTGTAAAGATTAAACCATGGTTGTGTAATAGTTAGGGTTTTCATTTTCTTATTCATTTATTTATTTATTATTCATTTTGTTTATGTTGGCAAAAGAAAATGATAAAGAGAAAAATAAATGGTGGCTTAGTTTATTTTTTGTTGAAGCTTCATGAAGCTTTGACTAAGTGACTATTTTGTCTTCATGCTTAACCCTAACCATTCAAACTAACCATGGTTTATTCTCTACACCTAAATATGGTTGCAATATGATAAGTATTCATTTTATTTTCTATTTTAAAAATAACTTATGATATTCTTTCTCTTCTTCTTCTTCTTCTTCTTCTTCGAGAAGAAGAGAGCTTGCAACCTTCAATGGTGATTTCATGAAAAGAGTGAGAAATCCAATTCTAAAGTGAACCCACTTCCTATTTCTTCATCTTCTACCACTTGACAAGTAGTATAGGGTGTTTTCTTCACAAGTTTCCTGACTTGGTGAAGTTGGAGCTTGATCTTGTGTTGCCTCGACGTAGATCATTTTCGGCATCGAAGCCGACGACCTAGCCCGCCCATTTCTCCGATGAAGCCGACGCTAGAGCCCGGGATCCGATGATCGCAGTGAGGAGACTTCATCGTGGAGCCATGGAGGTGGAGAACCGGATCTACAAAGGTTGTATGTTCGTTCACTTCTTAGTTAAGCAGTTAACTAGTTGCTAGTTTCGCCTAAAATTCTAGTTAACGATCTAGTCTATGGTTTCTCGGCACTTGTAAAATTTGAAATTGGCATGGTTGATGCCTTGTGAGACTTCATTAGTGTGCCTAGGAACCCTACAGCGAGCACCCAAACGGATGCTTTCAGCGACGGGGTTCTCCTACAGTCACTTGGTCGGGGCTATGGAGTGAGGCTGTCTATTAAGTTTACCCGGCGAGTATCCGCGTACATAACGCGATTGCGACGGAATTTTGATCGCATCAAAATTCCGTGGCAACCGATCAAGTGAGACTAAACTGCTATGTTTATAACATTCATTCAGTTATCTCATAACTACTTGTGAATTCCAAATGTTGTATCACATTCCGGATAAGATAGAAAATGTTAAACTTTCCGATCGAACAATCGAACACCCAAGTTTTCCCGAAACTGCTCAACACATGAAATAAGTTTAAAAACATTCAGTTCATGCCTCAGTACCAACGGTCCAGCCGTAAAAGGGTCAAGCCAACGCCTCACATGTGGCACGCCGTACTGCCCCAAACCCGAAGGCTCAAAGGGCAGTTCAAGACGGTCACATAATCGAGTTAAGGTTTGTTGTCTTCTAGAGGGACCATCGCGTTACTTGCACTACTTAGAATGTCATTAAACTATGGAAAAGTCCAACAATTGGAAATTTCCCGGCAGGGGAAAAAGTGGGTATTTATATCCGGTCGAACTTTTTAACATATTCTAAAATTATCCGGAAAAGCACACAAACAAAATTAGACAATCCGATCGAAACACCGAGTCCCCAATACAACCCAGAAAACTCAACTCTTGAGTCAGATTTAAAAATTCCCAGAAAATACAGCAACAAAATATAAGAATTACTGTGCAGAAATAATTGTCTGAAGAGACCAAGTGACCGCGGAACCGCCGCATTAGGCATGCAAATGCCGCGGTTCCGCCGCGCTATTATCGATTCAGGTGATCGGGCTTCACAGTAATTCTTAGAAATTCCTGCTTGGTTTTCTGCATATTATTAATTCTAAAAAATCTCCGTTTTCAAAAAATGTACAGAGAGCAACTTTGAATTAGGGTTTCGGTTCGATCGGACTTCTAACTCCGTCTACGCATCGCCTAAGGCTCTAGCTAGGCTCTGATACCACTGTAGGGTTCCTAGGCACACTAATGAGGTCTCATAAGTGATCAAACATGCCCAATTCAAAAATTTTCATGTGCCTACAAACCCTAATACGGATCGTTAACTAGATTTATAGGCGATGCAAGCAAGTAAACGAATTTATTGCAAAAGGAAAGTGACTACAACCTTTGTAGATCCGGTCCTCCACTTCCTTAGCTCCACGATGAAGTCCCTCCACTGTACCTTTTGGATCCCGGACTCTCACGGTGGTTTCATCGAAAGAATGATCGGGCTAGGTCGTCGACTTCGATGCCGAAGATGATCTACGTCAAGGCAACTCAAGATCAAGCTCCAACTTCACCAAGTCATGAAACTTGTGAAGAAAACACCCTATACTACTTGGCAAGTGGTAGAGGATGAAGAAATAGGAAGTGGGTTCACTTTAGAATTGGATTTCTCACTCTTTTTCTCAAGTTGCCATTGATGGAAACAAGCTTTCTTCTTTTGTTGATGATGAAGAAGAAGAAGAAAAAGAATTATGATAAGTATTATCTAAATAGAAAATAAAATGAATACTTATCATACACCAACCATGGTTAAGTGTAGAGACTAAACTAGGGTTAGGTGAATGGTTAGGTTAAGGGAAGCAAACAAAATGGTCAAGCTTTCAACACTTCATGAAGCTTCATGAAAGAAACAAAGAAAGCCACCATTTCAATTTATCTTTTCCAAAATAAATAAACAAAATAAATAAATGAATAAGTAAACAAAACCCTAACCATTCATATAACCATGGTTTAATCATACACTCAAACTCAAGCTAGCATGTATCATCAAACATGATACAAACAAGTGCACAAAAGTATATCACATATACAACTTGTGTACTTCAAGTGAGAAAATCCATTTAAAGTGAACCAATACTAGTTAATGCAAAGTAATATATCAAATATATAATTATGCATTAAATCATTAAATCAATACTTGATTTAACGATCCGGTCATATCGCATATAACCGACTAATATCCAATGTATCGGCTTATCGAATCAATCCTTGATTCGATAACTAGGTTATATCGCATACAACCATTCGACACATTCATCGCGAGAATGGAATACGGTATCACATACACGCATTACTCTCGGTCCCGCACATATCTCATATGCGCTCCTATTTCGTTTCGCTTGAGCCAGGAAACCTCTGTGTAGGACTCTAAAGACTCGTCAATACGCCGGTAGCAGATGATGATCATATCAAGCACCCACAAGCCGCAAGCGGTCTGCTAAACGTAACGGCCACCCGGGTATTGAGCGATCAGAAGATCGACGAGCAAGCTCGCTCACACTCCTGTGAATCCAACCAGTAACACTTACCGTACAGTCCGGTCTGTTCGTCTGATATGTCGCATATCTCGCCTAGGGGTGGTAAACGTCAGACCCCAGTAGCTTGATAAGTCATGCCGACGTAAGGTCCATAACATTTGTGAAACTACTGATAACTCTTACCAGTATATCACTGCAACCCTGGCCAGGGATTTCCTGTTATGGCCAGTCGAGCATAGCGCAACATCAACCCCCAATACCGGGAGAGACGAATCCCCTCCTATCGCTCATTGCCTCCATGTGAATCGGGACTGTACCCAAAAACCACCTGTTTGCATGACTCAGTAGAGCCGTGGTAGGGTGGAAATCAAAGCACAGTGGGAGACACACAAGACTCTATGACGATCTCGGGTCAACAGACTAAGCTGTACCAGTGTCACCAGAGAACTGCCATCTGACGTGAGGTATAATACCATCTGGGAGTTCTCGGCGAGTCCGTTCAGTGTACCCAGTCTCCACTGAGCACCCGCATACCATCTCTGATGTCAAACACCAATGGATATGGGATCATCCATCGCCCATCACATGGGTCAAGAAGATATACGCTAGTCTACTCTGGAATATCGATGCCCCGTCTCGATATTCCTACGACTAGGAACATTGAAGGATGTACTCATGGACTACCCAGGCCCCACTAGTATGATCTGCATCATAGTCCTGGAAGTCGAGTACACATCCTAAGGGCTTTATCAACATGTAACAGAGAGACAGAAAGTATACATGTTAAGATAAAGAGCAACCAGATAGCGTACTATCATGTCGAGCAAGAAAGTCCTACCTATATATGTCCCAGCATCCACTACAATATACATCCAATGTACAGTAATGGCCTCTAGGGCATACATATAACTAACAAAATGCACACTACATATGTGAGTCGTGTGCATGAAATTGATGGATCTTCTTTCACGTGGAGTCGACTTGCCTTGGTTCCCACTTTTTGGGATGCATTGCCCTTTTTATGACGTGGACGGTCGACGCTTGATGCGTCTCCGAGACGGAGTGTCCGTGGTAGATGTTTCCCTGGCCCGGAGTGATCTGGTTCCTGCTTTGTAGGAAGCCTGCACTGCCCTTTTTGCGACATGGACGGTCGACGCTTGACGCGTCTCCGTGACGGAGTGTCCGTGGTAGACTTTTCCCTGGCTCGGAGTGATCTGGTTTCTGCTTTGTAGGAAGCCTGCACTGCCCTTTTTACGACATGGACGGTCGACGCTCTGATCCGGAGCGATTTGGTTCCCGATTTGTAGGAAGCCTGCACTGCCCTTTTTGCGACATGGACGGTCGACGCAGTGATCCGGAGCGATTTGGTAGACGTGCCCCCTACACGGAGTGTCGCTGGTCGACGTTTCCCCAAGGCGGAGTGTCGGCTGGCTGACGTGTCCCCGAGGCGGAGTGTCTGCTTGACGTTTCCCCGTTACAGAGTATCTGTTGTCGATGTGCCCCCGGCACGAAGTGTCTGCTTGACGTTTCCCTGAGGCGGAGTATCGGCTGATTGACGTATCCCCGAGATGGAGTGTCTGTTGTCGATGTGCCCCCGGTACGGAGTGTCTGCTTGACGTTTCCCCGAGGCGGAGTATCGGCTGGTTGACGTATCCCCGAGACGGAGTGTCTGTTGTCGATGTGCCCCCGGCACGGAGTGTCTGCTTGACGTTTCCCCGAGGCAGAGTATCGGCTGGTTGACGTATCCCCGAGACGGAGTGTCTGTTTGACGTTTCCCCGGCACGGAGTGTCGCTGATCGACTTTTCCCTGGCGCGGAGTGTCGCTGGTCGACTTTTCCCCGGCACAGAGTGTCGCTGATCGGCTTTTCCCCAGCGCGGAGTGTCGCTGGTTGACTTTTCCCCGGCATGGAGTGTCGCTGATCGACTTTTCCCCTGCGCGGAGTGTCGCTGATGGACTTTTCCCGGCGCGGAGTGTCGGGTTGACTTTTCCCCGGCGCGGAGTGTCGATGATCGACTTTTCCCCGGTGCGGAGTGTCGGGTTGACTTTTCCCCGGCGCGGAGTGTCGGGTTGACTTTTACCCGGCACGGAGTGTCGCTGATCGACTTTTCCTCGGCGCGGAGTGTCGCTGGTTGACTTTTCCACGGCACGGAGTGTCGCTGATCGACTTTTCCCCGGCGCAGAGTGTCGGGTTGACTTTTCCCCGGCACGGAGTGTCGCTGATCGACTTTTCCCCGGCGCGGAGTGTCGCGGATTGACTTTTCCCCGGCACGGAGTGTCGCTGATCGACTTTTCCCCGGCGCCGAGTGTCGGGTTGACTTTTCCCCGGCACGGAGTGTCGCTGATCGACTTTTCCCCGGCGCGGAGTGTCGCTGGTTGACTTTTCCCCGGCACGAAGTGTTGCTGATCGACTTTTCCCCGGCGCGGAGTGTCGGGTTGACTTTTCCTCGGCACGGAGTGTCGCTGATCGAATTTTCCCCGGCGCGGATTGCGCGGATTGACTTTTCCCCGGCACGGAGTGTCGCTAATCGACTTTTCCCCGGCGCGGAGTGTCGGGTTGACTTTTCCCCGGCACGGAGTGTCGCTGATCGACTTTTCCCCGGCGCAGAGTGTCGCTGGTTGACTTTTCCCCGGCACGGAGTGTCGCTGATCGACTTTTCCCCGGCACGGAGTGTCGGGTTGACTTTTCCCCGGCACGGAGTGTCGCTGATCGACTTTTCCCCGGCGCGGAGTGTCGCGGATTGACTTTTCCCCGGCACGGAGTGTCGCTGGTCGACCTTTCCCCGGCACAGAATGACGCTGGTTGACTTTTCCCCGGCACGGAGTGTCGCTGATCGACTCTTCCCCGGCGCGGAGTGTCGGGTTGACTTTTCCCCGGCGCGGAGTGTCGCTGATCGACTTTTCCCATGCGCGAAGTGTCGGGTTGACTTTTCCCCGGCACGGAGTGTCGCTGATCGACTTTTCCCCGGCGCGGAGTGTCGGGTGGACTTTTCCCTGGCACGGAGTGTCGCTGATCGACTTTTCCCCTGCGCGGAGTGTCGGGTTGACTTTTCCCCGGCACGGAGTGTCGCTGATCGACTTTTCCCCGGCGCGGAGTGTCGCTGGTTGACGTTTCCCTGATGCGGAGTGTCTGTATTGGACGTTTCCCCGATGCAGAGTGTCGCTTGTTGACGCAGAGGTCGATGTTGGAATTGGTTGGCTTGATTTGTTTGATTTGAGTCGACATCAGCATCGCTACACTTGAATATGGTACCAGGAGCGAATCATCATCCGTTTTTGAGAGGATTTGGGAATTGGGGTTTTTGTTTGGCATCTGCATTGCTGCACTGGAATAATGCCAGGAGCAACTCATCATTTGCCCCGAGAGGATTTGGGAATTGTTTTTTTTTTGTTTGGCATCTGCATTACTGCACTGGAATAATGCCAGGAGCAACTCATCATTTTCCCTGAGAGGATTTGGGAATTGGTTTTTTTTTGTTTGGCATCTGCATTGCTGCACTAGAATAATGCCAGGAGCAACACATCATTTACCCCGGGAGGATTTAGGAATTGGTTTTTGTTTGGCATCAGTATCGCTACACTGGAATATGGTACCAGGAGCGAATCATCATTTGCACTTGCTCATCAGGAAGCGATGGCTTAGGAGACAGGTTTTAGGTCCCTATCACCTAAGACTTTCAATTTTATGAGCCATAAGGGTCTTACAAAGCATTTTCTCCCTACGGGTCGTAAGGATCCCGTAAGTGTATTTTCTCCTTAGGAGTCGTGGGGACTCCCAAGTGTATTGCTCCTTTGTGAGTCGTAAGAATCTCACGCGGGAATTTTCTCCTCATAAAGTCGAGAGGACTTTGCGAGTGCATTTCATCTCTTTTTTACGAGTATGCGCCCTTTCGGGTTTTCACAAACTCGCCGGCAGTCCTGCTATTTTTACCCATGGAGCCCTTTCGGGTTTTCATCTGTGCTCATTTTGCTTATGGACATGCCTTTTTTATTTCTATTCTTTTTTTTGGTGGGACTTTGAATGTGGTCTCACCGGTAGGACTTGGGAGGGACTGGGATTGTTTTACGCCCGTGGATTGTATACGGTTTTTAGGATGTATGATCCAGACCAAAGGGCCAAAAACATTTTGGGTCTTTGTTGGCGTCTGCATCGCTGCACTGGAATATGGTACCAGGAGCAACTCATCATTCGTCGTTGGGATTTAGAATTTGGTTGGCGTCTGTATCGCTGCACTGGAATATGGTACCAGGAGCGACTCATCAGTCGCCACTTGGGGATTGGGGAGCGATGGCTTAGGAGACAGGTTCATATCCCTATCGCCTAAGGCTTTTCAATTTTATGGGCCGTGAGGGTCCCATAAAAGCATTTTCTCCCTGCAAGTCATAAGGATCCCGCAGGTGTATTTTCTCCTTAGGAGTCGTGAGGACTCCTAAGTGTGTTTTTCCTTTGTGAGTCGTAAGGATCCCACAAAGGTTTGTTGTCCTCATGTATCGTGAGGACACATGAGTTGATTTCCCTCGTTCCCAGTTTAATGACTTAGAGGTCGACTGTTTCCAGTTTAACGACTTAGCGGTCATTTGTTTCCAGTTTAAAGACTTAGGGGTCTGTGGTACCCAGTTTAACGACTTAGCGGTCATCTGTTTCCAGTTTAACGACTTAGAGGTCATCTGTTTCCAGTTTAACGACTTGGTGGTCATCTGTTTCCAGTTTAGAGACTTAGAGGTCTACTGTTTCCAGTTTAACGACTTAGAGGTCATCTGTTTCCAGTTTAAAGACTTAGGGGTCTATTGTGCCCAGTTTAACGACTTAGCGGTCATCTGTTTCCTGTTTAAAGACTTAGAGGTCTTCTATTTCCAATTTAACGACTTAGAGGTCATCTGTTTCCAGTTTAACGACTTAGAGGTCATCTATTTCCAGTTTAACGACTTGGTGGTCATCTGTTTCCAGTTTAACGACTTGGAGGTCATCTGTTTCCAGTTTAAAGACTTAGGGGTCTATTGATGGCGAGCTTGGAATTTTGGGGTAGGGGCCGGCATCAACGTTGCTAACACTGAAGCAGAGGTGCCAGGAGCAATTCATCATTTGCCTACTCTTGTTGGCGGAGCGATGGCTTAGGAGACGGGTTTAGGTCCTTATCGCCTAAGGCTTTTCAATTTTATGGGCCGTGAGGGTCCTATAAAAGCATTTTCTCCCTGCGAGTCGTGAGGATCCAGCTGGTGTATTTTCTCCTTAGGAGTCGTGAGGACTCCTAAGTGTGTTTTTCCTTTGTGAGTCGTAAGGATCCCACAAAGGTTTGTTCTCCTCATGTATCGTGAAGACAAATGAGTGGGTCTTCTCAATGGAGCATAACTCCAAAGGCGGAGATCAGCCGCGTAACTGGTGATTACGGTGGGGCATGGGTATGATGAGAATTATTTGAGCCCGTGGATTGTATACGGCAGTCAATTTGGGGACTGGCCGTAGTGTTGGATATATGTATGCCCTAGAGTCCATTATGTGATAGTGGATATATTTATACATGTATATATATATATATTCAGTGTACATTCTTGCTCGACATGATAGTATGCTATCTAGTTCTACTTTATCTGACATGTTGATTTGATCATGCTTTTATTCATTCATACATGCTGATAAAGCCCTGAGGATATCGGCTTGACTACAGTGATTATGATAGAGATCATACTAGTGGGACATCTGTAGTTTATAAGCATATCCTGAAATGTCCCTAGTCGGAGGTGTATCGAGACGGGGCATCGATATACCAGAGTAGACTAGCGTATATGATACTATACCCATGTGATGGGCGATGGATGTTCCCACATTCATCGATGTTTGACATCAAGATCATATACGGGTGCTCAGTGATGACTGGGTACACTGGACGGACTCACCGAGAACTCCTATATGGAATTATATCTATCGTCGGATAGCAGTTCTCAGGTGACACTGGTACAGGTTAGTCTGTAGACCCGAGATCGTCATAGAGTCTTGTGTGTTCTCCCACTATACTTTGATTGCCACCCTACCATGGCTCTACTGAGTCGTGCAAACAGGTGGCCGTTGGGTACAGTCCCGAGACATACGAAGGCAATGAGCGATAGGAGGGGTTTCGCCTCTCCCGATATTGGGAGTTGATGCTGTGCTGTGCCCGACTGGTTATATCAGTAAGTCCCTGGCCAGGGCTGCTGAGATTTGCTGATAAGTGTTATCAGTAGTTTCTCGATCTGTTATAGACCATTCACCGGCATGACTTATTGAGTTATTGGGGTCGACGTGACCATCCCTAGGCTCGATATGCAGCATATCTGACGAAGAGACCGGACTGTACGGTAGTGTTGCCGGTTGGCTCGACGGGAGTTGTAGCAGGTTCGCTTGTTTTCTTCTGATCGCTCAATACCCGGGTGGCCGTTACGTTTAGCTGACCGCTTGCGGCTTGGGGGTGCTTGATATGATCATCACCCACTGTCGGTGTATTGACGAGTCTTAGAGTCCTACAAAGGAGTTACCTAGTCCAGGCGAAACGTTGTGGTGCGCGTATGCGATATGCGCATGGACCCGATTAAAATGCGCGTATAGGATACCGTATATTGATCGGGCGACTTGCTTTTGGTGGGGTCATATGTGATATGGCCGGATTGATAAATCAAGTGTTGATTTATCATTTAACCATTAGTTTTCTCACTTGAAACCTTTCCTTGTACATGATGGATGTATGCATGCATGTATGCTTTCTTTCTTTTAGTTTCATGCACATATGGATGTGCATACACACATACATACATGCATCATCCTTCATGGTTGCTTATACATGGAATATGATGGCATTATAACACTCACACCATGGTTTTTAATATGGATTATTATTGTATTTATACTAAAACAAAAAGGAAAGAAAAAGGGTTAATTATTGGATTGTTTCTACACTCTTCTTCATCTTACCATGCTCACCCACTCTTTAACCCTTGGTTATTTTTCCTTAGGTGTTTTAAACTATGATACAATAATATCTTCATATCCTAACCATGGTTTGAGATGAGAAGAAATAAATATATATAGATATATTTTCATTTCTTTTCTAAGGTTAATCCTTTCTCTTCTTGAAAAAAAAGCCATCATCTTCCTCCTCCTTTTTTTTCCTTTGCTCTCTAGTTTCTTATAGTGAGTAAAGCACACATCAAGAAAGGTTTTTGAAGTGAGAATTAGAACCACAACATCATTCTACACAAGTTTAGCCCACTTGTGTAGAGTGTTATCTTCATTTCTCCTCTTGAAAAGTGAAGTTGCAAGCTTGGACTAGGAGCTTCGGGTGGATCGTCGTGGACACAAGAAGACTTCAAGAAGACCTTCCTCCAACACCCAAGAGGCCAAAGAGTCTAGCGAAGGGAGCTACAAAGGTTGTAGTCTCGAAACCCTAGTCTTTATTGCCTTTAACATTTTGAAACCCTAATTTTCTAGGATCGATCCTATGTATGCTTGCTTAGCACCATAAAAACTTGAACTTTGTGACATGTGATACTTCCAAACTCTACATAGGATGCTAAGTAAACCTAACATTGGTATCAGAGCCGACCTAGAACATTAGGCGACACTTTTACGAAGTAAAAATCCCGATCGGATCAAAATACGACTTTTCGAGACCCTCTCTGGACAAATTTTAAAATCTGACATTTTTCAGAATTAAAAATACTTTAAAAATACAGCAGGAAAACCTAAGAGACACTGTGAAATTCGAAGCCCTGATCCGTACAAACCGCCGCGGAACCGCGGCAATTCCTTGCTTAGGCCGCGGTTCCGCGGCCGTACAGAGGCATCATTGCTTCAAATTCGTACAGTAATTCTTATAACTGCTTGTATAGTGTTTTAGGTATGTTTAATCTGAATATAGTACTGTATATTCTGGAGATGGTTTTGGACTTATTGATTCGATCGGAATTTTCATTTCGTTGCTTTTTCGGGTAAATTAGAAAGTATTGAAGTGTTTGAACGAGTATCATTTGCTCACTATTCACGGGGTTTTGAATATTTTGGAGATACGTGCAAGTTTTGTGGTGGACCCTCTAGAAGATAACAAACCTTAACTCGATTATGTGACCGTCTTGCACTACCCTTTGAACCTTAGGGTTTGGGGCAGTACGGCGTGCCACATGTGAGGCGTTGGCTTGACCCTTCTACGGCTGGACCGCTACTACTGTGTCACACTCCAGGTTTTTGAACTCTACTCAAGTGTTGAGCTTTAGTGAATCTTGGGTATTTGATCGTTCGTTCGAAAACTTTAATACTGTCTGTTTATCTGGAATGTGATGCAATGTGTGGAATTCATATTAAAAGACATGAAATACGAAGTATGTGATATTTCGCATTTACGATGTCTAAAGAGAATGTGGATTCCAGATATTGCAGTTTTACACTTTCTTTTCTGTGATCGTAAGTGTAGTATATTCGATATCGCCGGTTTCGTTGCTATACATCAACGACAATTGGGGTACGCATACTTACTTACGTTGATGATATATGATATTATGTGTTGCTGAGATATGATGTGCAGGATTGTCGCGATCGAATAGCCGGGTTTTTTTTATGTGAGATGAGAGTTTTATATTTTCCTTCATGTAAATTCAAATGTAATGTAATATTCTTTTATTTGGGGCACTTCCGGGTTGAGGTTGTGTCACCAGTGTTGTATATTATTTACTTTTCCGCATTAGGATAGACCCAAGGAGGGGAGCACAAGTGACCGGGTTCTGGGGTTCAGTGGGAGGCCATCTCGAGGAGTCGAGACCGGGTTTCCTAAACTCCAGGATTGGTAGGGTTGCTTGCCGCTCTCGTAGGGGTCTAGGGCTGTAGGCTTGGCTATTCATCGCGACTGTGGAACCCGTATTTTCTATTGTTGGCTAAATACTAAATACGGACGTCTTAGTATATCCCACATTATATATATGTTTCTGCTTCCTGTGTTCTGAGATATCTGAGACGAATGACATATTATATATATGATATATAGTAGACGTTGCTTATGTTTTACACCCTGCTAGTCCTGTCCCGGTATGCCGTTAGTTAAGTAACCTAACGGTGCATAACGGAACATTGCGGCGAATGCGGATGGCATAAGCGTACGTGTTATTTTCGTTTCTTTTCTATGATTGGCTTAAGGACTTAAATGATGGGATTACATTAATGTGATTAATGTAAAGAAAATAAACCTAAAAAGATGTTGTAGAATCGGATTTGAAAACCACTCGGCTATTTGTGAAAAAGCTACATTTCAAAACTGCGGAGATTAAGCCACTCCTTTTGAAAACCATTTGATTCTACAACGATATCAAGTTCAAAGCGTTAAAGATTTTCTTAAAAATCATCTGCAACCCTCCGTCATTTTAAGAAGTAGAGTACTTAGTATTCGTGCTACGTTTGTTGACTTTAGTTAAGGCGTAGTGTACGGTAGCTAAGTGATGTCTTCCTACACTGCATATGATGCAGATTAATTAGGACATTCATGCGACTTTGTTGACCATAGTTAAGGGTCATATGAGTGGGTCTAATTGATCAAGAAATGACGGGTAGAACTTGACTGGTACTTATGATTTGTTGACCATAGTTAAGGTCATAAGTACTAGGGGTAAAAATTACATCGGGAATTTCAAGTGTTGAAATTTGCAATGAGATTGCATACCTTCCATGTGATGGTTGGATCTCGATCCCACTGTGGGCAAGAGTTGCTCCTAGGAGAGTTTTGCAGTTTACAATTAGCTAACTCATTAGGTGTCTAGAAAGATGTTAACGGGGCTACGCCTCTGGGAAAACGAGGTTTACTTTAATTAGGTCCGTGCGAAAGCACGGGGAACCTCCCTCAAGTACCGACACTGTCCTGGCTGAACGGTTAGCAAATTTGTAGACTGTAATTAATCCTGGCTAGTTTTCTTTTTAAGGTTTGAAAGAAAAATTGATTAAAGCAGTGGGAGACATCGATTAGACAAGATAATAACCAATCTGATCTATGCAAGAGCTTTCGCTGAGTGTATTCTTTTCTCTCTCTTAATGGCAGATACCAATGACTGGACTCAAGCTTCTTGTCATGCCCCGCTTCCCAAAATACGGAATACGAGGGGTAGACAAGGCCAGCCATGCTCCTACGGTCAAGGAAAAGTTCCGCCGTAGTCACACTTCGGCTTCTAGTTTATCATGGTAAACAGTAAATGATGCGCAGGTAATGAGAGATGCGGTAACTGAAAGAAACAATGTAAAGACTGACCTGAAGTGGAACAAATGAATGTAACTCGGAATGGCAAGTCAAGAAGTCTGTGTTGCACGTCTAGTTCTGGTCCAGGCTAAATCTTCTCCTCACACTGAGCATGCATACTCAAATCGTCAGAGCGACACAATAGCGATATAATATATATAAAATCATGTGACAATTCTAAATAGATATGTGAAACAGTAAATCAATGACAGCATGAATATGAGTGCGCAGTAATCAATGCAGCGGAGCAGTAAAGCAGTAGAACGATATGTCACGTATGTCAACACAGTATATAAGATATATAAATGCCAGTATCCCTATCAGTCTCTAAGTCTCACTGTACAGGTCACTAAGCCTATCGTCAGTCCAAGTGTGAGATTCAACCACTCGCGAGTGTCCTCCACCCAAGGGTAGAACCCAAGGGCAAGGGACCACGGGCCCAACATGTAACATGTATATCACGGTGAATATCACATACCCTGTAAATCTCCATATATCTCCCTAAATATATAAGCCGGCATGGGACTCCCGAGATTCTGTTGAACTCACACTTAAACTACCCCACACCCCATGGTTTACATCAAACGCTAACCATAACCCTAAATACTAATCGATCCGTGACAAGTCTGCGCGAGAACTGGAGGCAGGACCTCCATCAAGCACGTCCCGACTAATACCTAAGATAAATGGCAATGTCTGGTGCCTTATCTGTGATACCCGTGCAAGTGCTTCCATAAGTGTCCCATACCACTTATAGTCACACGTACACGCATCCCACAGACGTCGACAATGCAATAGAATAATAGGGTCACTGATTGTGCACAAGTACGTATCACTTTCACTTATTCACGGATACACGAACACTGACGTACTTGCCACAATCATCACTAAAATCTAACACTGGATAAATGCACGATATCACTAGGTAATCACTGCAATGATATAAGTATGATATGATACGTAAACAGTATATGAAGCACGATTAAGGTGTCACAAGAATAGTATTCTAACACTTGCACGATTTATCATGAAACGTACGTGTACAGTTTAGCGAAACGATAAACAGGTAATAATTAGTATGTTCAGTTATCTATCCATCTAATTTGGTTTCATGCCAATCGGGTTCCAGGATCACTAATTATAGCCATTTCATTTTAAACGTTCAAGGCTGGAAATCCGGTTTCAGAATCAGAAATCCGTTTCGCAACGCATTTTAATCCCAGTTGGGATCAGATTTTAGCGACGCTACAGTTGGATGAATTCTAGGTTTTTCAGTAAGGTTTTCAGCACAACATATGGATCTTTGATCGTGTCTGTAGGTCAGGAGATATACATTATTTAATACTATTATGTCAATCCTGATTCTGTTGGGACTGTTATGCATCCCGGTCTTTTAAATTACAGGTTAATTAGCAAATGTTGACGGAACAGGGTGAAACCACTTGTGTTGTCTAGCTAACATATTCACCTATAATATACAGTGGAGTTCCGCAACTTAAGGGTTAAGGAAACGGGGTGGTGCTCATCACGGGACAGCACACAGCAAACAGAGTTGCTCTGGACTGCAGTCCAGAGTCGCACTCCGATCCAAATTTTGTCACAGTTTAAGTACAGAAATAATTGGAAACTAGCATAGGGTTATAGTTCGTCGAGTCATCTTCGATTTGAGCCCTCGAACGCATCATTCCAGTGTATATACAATTTATGGCGATTTTAACGGTTTTCAGGTACAATAAAATTTCAGTTTTACGATTTAACTTGGGGGTAGTCGTTTTGGTCATTAACGGTCAAATTATCCAACGAAACTCCTGCACTAGGTTCACATCCATACGGGCCAAACATTACCATTTAGTTCCGTCAAATTTGATAAGAAATTTCATTGGGAACACACACCGAACAGGTATAACGCCTAATTGATCTAACATTATAACGTGATAATCTAAGTAATCTAAGATTGTAGCTCGAGTATATAGCATGTAAGCAAGTAAAATACTTGCCTGGACACGGTGAACTGATGGCGCGGCAGCTAAAGCAGTAGTGACACGTCCCGGCACGGAGTAGCGAACACGCGACGAGTCTCGGCTATGCTTGGGTCGAGCTTGGGAATGGGCTATTGCGGGCTCAGGCGGCGTCGTGTGGTGGTAGTAAGTTGATACAGAAGCGAAAAATGGGCAAGGTTTAGAGAGGGGGAGTGGGAGTGCTAGAGAGAGAGAAAAGTTAGAATAGAGAAAGAAAACAGAGGGAGGGAGAGAGTGTGTGCAGAGAGAGATGATTAGGGATTTAGAGGGGGAGTTGTTTATAGAGAGAGAGAATATGAATCACAAAGAGAGAAGGAGAGTTAAACAGAGAAGGAGTGAGAGGGATTTGAGAATTAGAGAGAGAGAGAGAAAAAGAGTGAGCACAGAGAGAGACAGAGAGAGAGAAACCAGTGAGAAAGAGAGAAAGAGGTTTAGAGAGATTGAGAGAGAGAGGAGACACAGCGAGAGAGATCAGAGAGATGATGGCAATGGTGATGATGATGATGATGCGAGGTGGTGAAAGCGGAGGCGAAGTGACGTGGGCACGAGGTGGCTGCAGTCATCGACGTCGTCGTCGGGGAAGCAGGCGAAAGAGACGAGAAGGAAGTGGGGGAGCTCGGTGGTTTTGGGTATTGAGTGGTGGTTGCAGAGGAGAGCGAGGGAAGGAGTTTTGAAGGGTGGTAGGGTCGTCGGCGGTGGCGAGGCGAGCGCGGCCGTGGGTTCGAGAGAGGGAGCGGGAACAGAGAAGGGAGAAAGTGCGAGATGAGAGAGAGTGTGGGTGTGGGTGTGCACGAGAGAGGAGAGGTGGTGAAGGGTAGAGGGGACAAAGGGTGCGCGTCGTGGGTAACGCTCGCGCGAGCGAGGGCGACGGCGGAGGGAGCGGATCTCGCGCGGGTGAAGGGGGAGTTACCGTTGGGGATTTAAAGGAGATGAACAGTAGTGGGGGTCGGGTTGAGGGTGAAGCGGGCGCGGGTTGGAGGCTGGGAGTGGGCTGTTGGAAGTGGGCCGGGCCAGCGTTTGAAAATAATTCCTTTTATAAAAAAACTGAGGAGTTGGGCTCGGTTTGGAAAACTGGGGTATGGGCCGGGAAAAATAAGTTAAAGGAAATGGAAAAAGAAATTAATTAGTGAACGGGCCAGGGCTATGAATGAAGGATAAAATGAGATAAGGAATGGGCTTGGGGTTTATAAAAAGGAAAATAGATTTGGGCTGAGAAATAGATTTTGGGTTTAAATCAAATAACTGGGAAAATTGAAAAAAAACTGGGCCGACGGAAAAGTGTGCTGGGCTCGGGTATTAGTAAGGAAAAATATAGGATTAGGGAATTAGGTTTGGGTTGTAATAAAAGAAATATGCTGTTTAGAAGAAATATAATTATAAATAAAATGAATTCAATTATAAATAAGAATACCTAGAATTCTAAAGTAATAAAATATGGATTTTGGTACAAAAGGGGCTGGGTATTACACTTCTACTAGATAAAAAAAACTGAATGGGACCAATTATAAAGACTGGCTGAGGAATCTGAAAATAGCCTTGACTTATGATAAAGTATCATATGTCCTCACGGCTTCAGCCCCGCCCACCTCAGGTCCAAAATCCTCAGTTGCGGACATTGAAGTCCGCAAGACATGGGACGCTGACTGTGCCACGGCCAAATGCCTCGCGCTTGCATCGATGGACAATACACATCAAAAGCAGCACGAGTGTCACGACCCGAAATTACGGAACATGACCGGCACTTAAGTAACGAACGTCTCAAGGCGCCCGTAAAATAAGTAAGCCGAAGCCCAGAAATCCAAACCAAGAGAAGTAGTAGAGTGTAGGAAAAACCATAGGGGAATTAACCTGTAAGCAACATAATATACAACGCCTAAAGGCGAGGATCTCAATAGAAATGAAACTCAACCAGCAAGAACCCATGGAAATATAACACGCGACTCTAAGGTCGAAAGAATAAACATCACTGGTCTCTATCTCAATAAGTACATGTTTTGGTTGATGGAAATTCTAGATACAACTGAAATATAATATACAAAGTATAATGATGGGTAAGATACAATAAACCCACCTACTAGCAAGTCACCCGAAAGGTACAGTGCCCGTAAAGCCGTAATGAAATCCGTACGGCAACACCTGCAAGAAACTGGGGCACAACGGGGGTGAGTTGCCAACTCGTGAGTAGAAAAAGATCTACGAACAGAAAATCGCATGTATGATGCAACCTAGGTCATACGATCATAATATAAATAATCCTCAAATATATAACCAGTAATCTCTAACCATGGCTAGTGTAAATATTTAACCCAAGTGTAATCCCATATGTCCATGTCAGTGCATCAGGTAACAATGTATCATATAGATGATGTATAAATGCATGAAACAGAATGCATGTACTGAAGAAAACTGCTTTCATAATTTGTGAGATTTCTGTATTTTTTTAAAATGAGGTATCATAAATGAAATCAGCATAAACAGTGCCTAGCATCGGCACAAAACATAAGTCTCAGTATCTCGATACCTCTGTATCACAATCTCTGTACCTCAATATCTCGAAATCTCAATGTCTCAATCACAAAATCTAGGGCGCCGTCAGTCCAGATCGGCCCCTACCATCCATCTTATGACTACGACGGTATCCTCCGGATATCCGACGTGTCAGGTAAAATCACCGGTAGGTAGTGCTCCCCTGCACAGGCTCAATGCCATCATTTGCGATCTTCTTGCCCCGGGGTACCGCACCGGGTCCACCATGTACCCGCAATCGGTCTCATCCGCCTCCTCGATTCGGGTTTCACATGTCACTCTCAGCACCGAGAAAACACATGGTGAACGCACTGAAATATCATATCAAGGGTAACCGGGTTTTTAAAACATTTACATATCTGTTTAAAATACCCACGGTTCCCAAATCCAGAAATAACATAGAAACAGCATATCTCAATACGTATAATCAGGAAGCATGATGTATGTGACATATAAATGGAATGCAAGTGTAACTGTATGTCCTGCAACATGGAATAATATTATGCACATACAAGGGTCATATCCAGATGCAATAATACTACTGTGTAGTGACATGGCAATTACCGATGAAGATGTGTGTGAGCTGGCAAGTAAGTGTATGTGGAACATACGCATCATCGGTAATGGTGCTGGTGTCCTAACAGCATGATATCAATAATAGAATATGAATCATAACAGTATGAGATGCAGAGCAACAATAATAATATGCGAGAGCTGAAATACTGAACACCATGATCGCTAAACTGCATCTAATATCATAAAGGTCATATAGCTAACTACTACAAGGCTGAGCTAAAGCTAGTAGTAAGTAAGGGAAACCGCCTAACCTCTGAGTCGATACATATATATACACATATATAGTCGGTGATACCGCCTCGATCATATCACATCCGATACCGTATCCCTATAATCGGTTATTCCCAAGTCAAATAGGCGGATCAAACATCAAAATATAGCTCGTACGTAAATCCATCATACGGCCTCCCAAATCTGGGTACGGGTCAATATCACATTTGTCATATCATTCATCGAGTATTCTCTTTATCAATTATCATCATCTGGGTACTAACCTATGTCTAGTACAATTCCAACATCGTCACTATAATCAAGATCTAACTACTGATCGACAGTCTAGTATAGATCGATATTATCCTCATATATCATCACCAGAGTATACATCACCTAAAGTGGCCTATCACAAGTATCCTGTCATATCATATCATATCGTATCCCATCGTATATCATAATCACATGTCGATCACATAATATATATGTCGCTATTATTATGGCATCATCATTCCCAAAATCCTCTAAGCATCAAGACGTACCTCCATTATGAATTTTATCATATCACCGACATCTTGATCTCATATCAAACCATCGACTCACATCGATCCCATATATCATCCTCAAATCCGTAATAAGCACATAAACCCAAACCCATGTGAACACATATCCATAACGAATTCCATATCCATATATGAAGTGAGGATGTTTGTAAGTATGAATGTGTGAGTATGTATGTGTAGTGCACCCACTACCCTAAGGTTCCGTAACCAAAATCATCCAAGTCCACCAATTCCCATTTAAACATCAATAATTAATCCCAACGACAATAATATTTATAGGTGTGTATACGCATCCGTATACACCACCTCGGACTGCGGGGGTGCTATATGCCATCCACCCGACTTCTCCCCGTAGATATAAATCTACTCACCTAGTTATGTGTTCCGGTGCCGATGTCGCCATTTGCATCTCCAACGCTTCGACGTCACGTGAGTACCTACAAGGATATCACATGCTAAAACTCATAAAAATCACATCGGAAACCAAAATGGTGCACACTACGCCCATAGGTAAAAACCTGTGACCTTGTGGGCAAAAACAGCCAATATCCACTGTCGTCGACATCCGAACGCCACCCGATAGATACGAATCATCGAATATCAAAATCCATACAAAAACACGTCGTAAAACATACGCCAACTCATGAAAATGAACCCAGATTTTACCCTAACAGGAACCGGTCAAAACTAGACATGCTGGGGGTCAATTTTACATGAAAAAGGGGCTGTGCACGCAAAACGAGGCAGTTTTATACTGCTCTGGCCGCAAATTGCGGCCAGAATGACAAAATTTGCGGCCGGGGTTTTGAATTGGTGGCTAGGGCTTTGGGTAGTGGTTCCAGGGTGCCTGCACAGCTCACTGACATGCCTATTTTTTCTCTAGGAGGCCCCGGGTGAAAGCAGATCTCAGAAAGGTCTCAAAATCGACAAAAACGGTAAAATACGCCAAGTCGAATAACTCTGGTAAATACTAGGATTCTATAGTAATATTGGTTACAATGGTCTCAAAAACATCTAATATGGTTATACTAAAGATCAAAACCAATACAAGATCAAGTTTCACTCAAATTCACTAAAACTAGCACCATATCACAAAACTAATACTAAACTTCAACTAATATCAGAACTTGGCAACTTAGGAGTTGGTTTGTAAGATTATACCTCAAAGAATCCTAGAACGAAGGAGAAAATAGGATGAAGGAAGGAGGAAGAGTTGCTGCTGCTGTGGAGCTACTCCTTGTGCTCCAGATGATGCTGCAGTAGCTGTTGCTGAAGCTGTTGCTGATGCATTGGCTGCTGCTGCTGCTTGCAATTTTCTTCTTTCCTTCTTGCTAAGCAGCAGCTACTGATGTTGTTGTTTTTGTGTTGTTGGGTTTGTGGTTAAGTGGTATGATGGTGTGGAGTTGTTGTTGTTTAGGCTACAGCTGCTGCTGTTGAAGGGTTTTGGGTGATGCAGGGTGAAGTGTTTTGGGCTGAAATATCGTTTCAGCAGAAACTGATGTTGTGTTGAAGGGCTGCTGCTAATGTATGGTTCCAACATGACAATGAGTTGATATGAGGGCTAATGAGGTGATAAATGGGCCTGCAATGCTGATGTATGATGTAGGTGTTGGCTATGGTGCTAGGAGCTAGGGGTTGCAGCTGATGCTAGTGGCTGAAATGATGGTGTAGGTGTAGAGTTGGCTGAATTTCAGCTATTGTGGCTGAAAGTATTGACAAGGGGGGCTGATGTACTGCTGCTGATGTGAGGGGTTTGGGGTGTAGGTGTAGGGAGGGGGCAGTTCTGATGCTGGAGTCAGCCATTGTGGCTGAAGGTGTTGATAAGGGGGTGTCTAAGTCAGCTATGGGGGCTGATGGTGACTGAATTGATGCCTGTTTTCAGCTGAATTTAGGGGCTGGTGTGGTGTATCAGCAATTGATGCGTTGATGGAGGCTGAAGTGGGTGTTTAGGTCAGCAATGGGGGGCTGAAATGTGTTAGGGGCTGGTGTAGATCAGCTATGGAGCTGATGTAGCTGTTGATGTGAGAGAATGGGGGCTGATATGGTATATCAGGAGCTGATGTAAGGCTGTTGCAATGTTTCAGCACCTGCTGCTGGTGGTTTTCCTTAAGGGGGTGTTATGTTGTGGGGAGAGATGTGAGAAAGGGTAACAAAACACAAGGAATAATGATATGGGATGGATCATGGCACATCCTAACCATCTCTCTCTTTCTCCAAAACAATGCTCACAAGACACCAAGCCACCATGGCTCACTTCTCCCTACACAAGTCGACATAACCCCAGCTCTAATCAAATGGTTCAACCCACCATGGTCACCTAAACATGGTCCAACCCTAGGCTACCATGACCAAAACAAGAAACAGGTGTAGAAAATGTCATGTGCACATTTTTGCACAAAAAGCCAAAAATCCACTTAGCGATTGTCAATCGCGATTTACACCAAAATAACATATACGTAACCATAAAAGCTTAAAAATGACATACTTCCACAAAATACCCTATTTTAGAATTTCTAAAATTTTCTCTGGAATTTTCACCATTTATCGGTATTTAATTACACCGACTATTAAAATATTAATTAAAAATTATGAAAATTCCCAAAAATAATATTTTATTTTTTGAAATGTTACAACAAGAATATGGACATTCAAACCATATTCCTCCATACAAAGGAGTTGTATGGAGAGCAATCCCGCGTATTACGATACGAAGCATCAAAGAAATTGTTTCAGATGCGAATGGCCCCTGGCACACCAGTAGGAGACCATGTTCTGAAGATGATAGCTCTTATAGAAGAGCTTGAGGACCTAAGATGGACAATGGACAATGAACAATATACAGATATTATTCTGCAGTTCCTCCTCTCCACCTTTGCTCAGTTCATAGTTAACTTCAACATGCACGGCATGGAGAAGGAGCTACCTGAACTCCTTAATATGTTAAGGAGTGCAGAGAGCACTATGAAATCAATGAAAACTCCCGTTATGACTATTGGGCAATCTTCTTCTTCTCGCCCAAAAGCTAAGTCCAAAGGAAAGAAAAAGAAGAAGCCCACCAATCCTAAGGGTGGAGTTAAAAAGGTGAAGGAAAAGGAAAAGTCCAAAGCTGGAGACCCGGGGAAAGACGACTGTTTTCATTGCCACAAGACAGGACATTGGAAGCGCAACTGTACAGAGTACTTTTTAGTTATATGTATGCCCTAGAGGCCATTACTGTACATTGGATGTATATTGTAGCGGATGCTGGGATATATATAGGTAGGACTTTCTTGCTCGAAATGATAATACGCTATCTGGTTGCTCTTTATCTTAACATGTATACTTTCTGTCTCTCTGATTACATGTTGATAAAGCCCTTAGGATGTGTACTCGACTTCCAGGACTATGATGTAGATCATACTAGTGGGGCCTGGGTAGTCAATGAGTACATCCTTCATTGTTCCTAGTCGTAGGAATATCGAGACGGGGCATCGATATTCCAGAGTAGACTAGCGTATATCTTCTCGACCCATGTGATGGGCGATGGATGATCCCATATCCATTGGTGTTTGACATCAGAGATGGTATGCGGGTGCTCAGTGAAGACTGGGTACACTGAACGGACTCGCCGAGAACTCCCAGATGGTATTATACCTCACGTCAGATGGCAGTTCTCTGGTGACACTGGTACAGCTTAGTCTGTTGACCCGAGATCGTCATAGAGTCTTGTGTGTCTCCCACTGTGCTTTGATTTCCACCCTACCACGGCTCTACTGAGTTGTGCAAACAGGTAGTTTTTGGGTACAGTCCTGATTCACATGGAGGCAATGAGCGATAGGAGGGGATTCGTCTCTCCCGGTATTGGGGGTTGATGTTGCGCTATGCTCGACTGGCCATAACAGGAAATCCCTGGCCAGGGTTGCAGTGATATACTGGTAAGAGTTATCAGTAGTTTCACGAATGTTATGGACCTTACGTCGGCATGACTTATCAAGCTACTGGGGTCTGACGTTTACCACCCCTAGGCGAGATATGCGACATATCAGACGAACAGACCGGACTGTACGGTAAGTGTTACTGGTTGGATTCACAGGAGTATGAGCGGGCTTGCTCGTCGATCTTCTGATCGCTCAATACCCGGGTGGCCGTTACGTTTAGCAGACCGCTTGCGGCTTGTGGATGCTTGATATGATCATCATCTGCTACCGGCGTATTGACGAGTCTTTAGAGTCCTACACAGAGGTTTCCTGACTCAAGCAAAACGAAATAGGAGCACGTATGATATATGTGCGGGACCGAGAATAATGCGTGTATGTGATACCGTATTTTATTCTCGCGATGAAAGTATCGAATTGTCATATGCGATATAACCTAGTTATAGAATCAAGGATTGATTCGATAAGCCGATACATTGGATACTAGTCGGTTATATGCGATATGACCGGATCGTTAGATCAAGTGTTGATTTAATGATTTAATGTATAATTATATATTTGATATATTACTTTGCATTAACTAGTATTGGTTCACTTTAAATGGATTTTCTCACTTGATTTGCACATTGTATATGTGATATATTTTTGTGCACTTGTTTGTATCATGTTTGATGATACATGCAAACTTGGGTTTGTGTAAAGACTTAAACCATGTTTAGTGAATGGTTAGGGTTTCTTTTCTCTTATTTATTTATCTATTTATTTTTGTTAAAAGATAAGGAAAACAAAATGGTTTCTTTTGGAACTTTCTTGATGCTTCAAGCATCTTTGACCTAATGACCATTTTGTCTTCATCTCCTAACCCTAACCATTCCACTAACCCTAGTTTAGTCTCTACACCTAACCAAGGTTGGATTATGATAAGAATGATTTGGATTTTCCTTTTTAAAAATAATCCTTTTTATTCTATCATATTATCTTCTTCTTCTTCTTCTTCAAGAAGAAAAACTTTGCCACCATCAATGGCAACTTGAGAATAAGAGTGAGAAATCCAAATCTAAAGTGAACCCACCTCCTATTTCTTCATCCTCTACCTCTTGCCAAGTAGTATAGGGTGTTTTCTTCACAAGTTTCATGACTTGGTGAAGTGAGAGCTTGATCTTGCGATGCCTCGACGTAGATCATCTTCGGCATCGTAGTCGATGACCTAGCCCGCCCATTTTCCGATGAAGCCAATGCTAGAGTCATGGATTCAATTTGGACAGCGGAGGGACATCATCACGGAGCCTAGGAGGTGGAGGACCGGATCTACAAAGGTTGTATGTTCGTAGTTAAAGTTATTTACTTGCTTGCATCGCCTCATTATCTAGTTAACGATCCGTATTAGGGTTTGTAGGCATAAGGAAATTTTAGAATTGAGCATGTTTGATCACTTGTGAGACTTCATTAGTGTGCCTAGGAACCCTACAGTGGTATCAGAGCCTAGCTAGAGCCTTAGGCGATGCACAGACGGAGTTAGAAGTCCGATCATACCGAAACCCTAACACAAATATGCTCTCTGTACATTTTCAAAAAATGGGTTTTTTCCAGATTAAAAATATGCAGAAAAACCAGAAGGAGATTCTAAGAATTACTGAGAAGCCCGTACTCCTGAATCCACCAATGCGCGGCAGAACCGCGGCATTAGCATGACTAATGCGGCGGTTCCGCGGCCGTTTAGTATCTTTGTGCGTTGAATTTTACACAGTAACTCCTAATTTCTGGTGCTGGTTTTCCTGGGAATTTTTAAACTGAACTCAAGAGTTGAGTTTTTTGGGTTGTATTGGGGACTCGGTGTTTCGATCGGATTGTCTAATTTTGTCTGTGTGTTTTTCCGGATATTTTTGAATATGTTAAAAAGTTCGACCGGATATAAATACCCACTTTTTCCCCTGCCGGGAAATTTCCAATTGTTGGACTTTTCCGTAGTTTAACGACGTTCTAAGTAGTGCAAGTAACGCGATGGTCCCTATAGAAGACAACAAACCTTAACTCGATTATGTGACCGTCCTGAACTGCCCTTTGAACCTTAGGGTTTGGGGCAGTACGGCGTGCCACATGTGAGGCGTTGGCTTGACCCTTCTACGGCTAGACCGTTGGTACTGAGGCACGAACTGAATGTTGTTAGACTTATTTCATGTGTTGAGCTGTATCGGGAAAACTTGGGTGTTCGATTGTTCGATCGGAAAGTTTAACATTTTCTATTTATCTGGAATGTGATACAATAATTGGAATTCACAACTAGTTATGAGATAACTAATATGAATGTTATAAACATAGCAGTTTAGTCTCACTTGATCGGTTGCCACGGAATTTTGATGTGATCAAAAGTCCGTCGCAATCGGGAAGCGTACGCGGATACTCGCCGGGTAAACTTAATAGACAACCTCACTCCATAGCCCCGACCAAGTGAGTGTAGGAGAACCCCGTCGCCGAAAGCATCCGTTCGGGTGCTCGCGGCAGCGGTGTTCCGCCTTGGTGCACTTCATCGACGGCATCGGGGGTGTGGCCGCCTACTAAAGTTTGCGACGAGCATTCGTTTTGGAAGCCGGGAATCTTGTTGAATTGCCCGACTCGATATTGAAAAGAGTTTTCGATAAATGAGACTGAAATGCGGGGTTTATAATTGTTAGGCATGTGATGTCTAAGGAATTCATTTGATTAGGCATGCGATGTCTGAAGAGTTTGCGGATTCCAACTGTTGTAGTTTTACACTTTCTTTTCTGTGACCGTAAGTGTAATATGTGATGTCGCCGGTTTCGTTGCTATATGTCAACGACAATTGGGATACGCATGTTTACTTACGTTGATGACATGTGATGTTATGTGTTGCTGGATATGTTATATTGGATCGTCGTGGTTGAATAGCCGGGGGGGTTTTATGTGAGATGAGTGTTTTTCCATTTTCATTCATGTAAAAACTTGTATGTAATATTCTTTTATTGGGGCACTTCCAGGTTGCGGAAGATGTCACCTTTTGTATATTATTTACTTTTCCGCATTAGGATAGACCCAAGGAGGGGAGCACAAGTAACCGGGTTCTAGGGTCCAGTGGGAGACCATCTCGAGGAGTCGAGTTCGGGTCTCCTAACCCTAGAATTGGTAGGGTTGCTTGCCGCTCTCGTAGGGGTCTAGGGGTGTGGGATTGGCTATTCATCGCGACCGTGGAATCCGTGTTTTATACTGGCTCGTATTGAAAACACGGACGTCCTAGTATATCCAATATTCCATATGATATTTTCTGCTGCGTTATCTGTGATGTGATCATGTGATGTTCTGTGATAGATATAATATATAGTATATATGATATATTATATAGACGTTGCTTATGTTTTACATCCGCGCTAGCCCTGCCTCGTTCTGGCGTTAGTTACCTAACCTAACGGTGCAGACGGGACATCGAGGCGAATGCGGATGGCATAAGCGTACGTTATATTTATCTATGATGATTAGGTGGACTTAAATGATGGGATATTCATTAATGAGATTAATGAAAGAAAATAAACCTAATTGATGTTGTTGAATCGAATTTCAAAATAAAAAAAGGTAGCTACAGTTCTTGCTTTGCATCGCGGTGTTCCTTGTAGAACATCCTGCACCTTATTCGATAGGGAAAGGACCGAGATCCCTTCACCGGGAGTGACTCCTTTAGCAATAACTGGCAGATGCTACAACACTCGGTTTGTCTTTTGATTGCTTCTATAGTTTCTGCTTTGCACAGTGATATATATGATATATCCCGCACCTCATTCGACGAGGAAAGGGCCGACGATCCCTTCACCGGGAGTGACCCCTTTAGCAAAACTAGAAAAGCCTCAAAAACATTCCATTTAAAAACCATTTGATTCCGCAACGAGATCAAGTTCAAAGCGTTAAAGGTTTTCATAAAAACCATTCACAACCCTCCGTTATTTTAGGAAGTAGAGTACTTAGTATTCGTGCTGTGTTTGTTGACTTTAGTTAAGGCACAGTGTACGGTAGCTAAGTGATGTCTTCCTACACCGCATATGATGCGATTAGTTAGGACGGTCGCGTGACTTTGTTGACCTTAGTTAAGGGTCATGTGGTTGGGTCTAATTAATCACGAAATGACTGGTATAACTTGACTAGTACTTATGATTTGTTGACCATAGTTAAGGTCATAGGTGCTAGGGGTAAAAACCACTATCGGGAGTTTCAAGTGTTGAAATTTGCAATGAGATTGCATACCTTCTATATGATAGTTGGATCCCGATACCCACTGCAAGTAATTGTTACTTCTGGGAGAGTTTTGCACTTTGCAATTAGCCGATCAAGTAGGTGTCTAGAAAGGTGTCAACGGGGTTACGCCTCTGGGAAAACAAGGTTTACATTAATTAGGTCCGTGCGAAAGCACGGGGAACCTCCCTCAAAGTACCGACACTGGCCTGGCTGAAAGATTAGCGAACTTGTAGAGTGTAATTAATCCCGGCTAGTCTTTCCTTTTAAGGTTTGAAGGAGGATTTGATAAAAACAGTGGGAGCCATCCTGATTAGATAAAATATATAACTAATCTAATCTTGCAAGAGCGCACGCAGAGTGTTTTCTTTTCTCTCTCTCCAGGTAGCGACCATATCACGCCTTAATCAAGATAATAATATGGATGTATTGACCGAACCCGCTTGTCATACTGAGCTGGGGAACGTTGGTCCCGCTCCAACTTATAATTGTTATAAGACAGAGCAGGAAATAGAGGAATACCAGAATTCCTATGCCGCCCAAACGAAGAAAGTGCATACGATGCATCTTCTTCGGGTGTGTTCGTTACACAGAACTGTTTCTCAGTATCCTCTGCATCCTGGGTATTTGATACCGGATCAGGATCCCAGATATGTAATCTGTTATATAGGGCTACAAAAAGGTAGAAAAACTGAGAACGGGTGATAAGTTTCATGAGACAGAAACCGGGGCAAGTGTTGCAGCCAAGTCTGTTGGTCACTGTCACCCTGTATTACCAATACATTGATTCTGAATAAATGCTATTAGATACCGAACCTGATATACAAAATCATATCAATCTCTTTATTTATTAAAGAAATAATAAAATTTTGTATTGATGTATAATGTTTTGAACATTTCCTATATCAAAAGTTGATCGGTTCAGGCACGTTATCTAAAAGCATTGACGTTCTAAATCAAACTACAGTTCCTAGTATACAGAACACACACAAGAGGAAGAGTTCAGAAATGAACGAATCTTTCTTGAGGCATTGTAGACTAGGTCACATCAATGCGACCAGACTGGCTGAAGTTACATTTTAGATGCATATTTAAATCAGTTTGAATTTACATCTTGTGAAACTTGCCAGTCATGTCACAAAGATTAGATGACCATAGCCCTGTTTATTAGAAACAAAGAAAGAGTTAATGAACTCTTGGGACTGATACATGATGATGTATGTAAGGTCTCCAGTCTACACATGCCAGGACTGGTTCTTTATACTTCATTATATTCTCTGATAATCTCTCAAGATTCAGTCATATGTTTCAGTTGAAACATAAGTCCGAAGCTTTTGAGGTATTCACATAATATAAGTCAGAAGTAGAGAACCAATAACCGGGTATAAGTATTATGTCCTATGATGAGATCAGGGAGGAGAATACTTGTGCATAAAATTCCTGGACTATTCTAAAAGAAGAATGAGATTCTCTCTCAGTGTTACTCCTCTGAATACACCACAGCACAACGGTGTATCGGGGTGGAGCAATCGCACAATATTAGATATGGTGTGCTCTATGATGAGTACTACTGAGTTTCCTATTTCCTTTTGGGAGTTATGCGCTTGAGAAGCTGCATACCTATTGAATTAGGTTCGAATCAAATCAGTGACTACCACTCCATATGAGATATGGTATGGGAAGAACCTATCTCTTAAGTAAGTTAAGATTTAGGATTGTCCGGCCTATGTCTAAAGCAAAATCCGGACAAGATCGAGGCAGGATCAGTTCTGTAGAACTGGAAAGGTTCTAGCTATACAAAACTGCAATCGATGATTTGACATAACCAAAGGATTCTATAGTCCCCGACAAACCTCAGCCTCTCCGCTGATCTAGTAGGTTTCCTCACCTTCCTGAGAGATACCTCGGTTTCTCGATGACAGTGGGAGCGAGGAATGCATCATGAGATGATGACCCATCTAGTATCGAGCAGGCCATCGAGAGTAGAGACTCTGTAAGAATGGTTGGATGCTTAGCGATCTAAGATGGAATCCATATACACCAACAAAGTATGGACTTTGGTTGCGATATCTGAAGGGTTAAATCCCCATCAGGAGCAAGTATATCTTGAGAAGATTACTTGGTGTAGATGGAAAAGTTAAGTATTTCAAAGATAGACTTGTTAAAAGGTTTTCGTCATCGACCAAGAGTGGAAAATGATGAAACCTTTTCCAGGGACTATGCTTAAGTCCATCCAGATTCTACTTACCAATGCTACATACCATGACTGCGATATCTGATGGTTGGGTGTCATGACTGCTTTTCCAAATAGTGATTTAGAATAGAAAGTCTATAAGTACACAGCCAGAGGGCTTCGTAAACAGTGGGAGCAGCGGAAACATGTGCAAGTTGCTTTACAGGATAAAGCAGGCATCGCGGAGTTGGAACATCTGTTTTGATGTGGTAGTCAAAGAGTTTGACTTCATCAAAATGGTAGATGAACCTTGTATGTACAAAAGGGTAGTATGGAGTATGGTAATGATCCTCGTAGAGTACGTAGATGACATGCTCTTGATAGGAAATGAGTTTCCTATGCTACGATCGGTCGATCTCCTCTTATCACATAGATTCTCCATATAGGATCAAAGCGATACCTCCTAAATCCTGAAATTTGGGTCTATGAAATGGATCTAAATGGATGTTAGGATTCTCACTAGCTATAGTGAGATGGTATCAGTTGATCCTGGGGAGAATCGCTGGAAAGGTTCCAGGGTGATAAGGACGACTGAATGTCAGTCGCGGGCATTGTCTTTACCCTTAGTAGAGGGACGGTATGTTGGAAGAGTTCCAAGCTAGATACCGTGGCAAACTAGACGATAAAGGCTGGTAACATCGCTATTATAGATACTACCAAAGAGGCAGTTTTGGTGTATATTGGTTCATAAGATGAACTAGGTTCCTACCATTGTAAGACAATGGAAGTGAGGCTTTGGCCCAGGAACCCTGATCCCATCAGTGACCCAGACATATTCTGAGGAAGTATCACCTGATCATGGAGATAGTTGATATCCAGGGTGATCGAGGTTAGGAGAGTAGACTCAGAGGACAACACGGCGGATCCACTCACGAAGGCCTTTTCCCAAAGAGAGACTTTTATGGGATGGTTGAGTATTAGATACTGCAACCACTGCTACAGATGGCCCTAGTGCAAGTGGGAGATTGTTAGTTATATGTATGCCCTAGAGGCCATTACTGTACATTAGATGTATATTGTAGTGGATGCTGGGACATATATATATAGGTAGGACTTTCTTGCTCGACATGATAGTACGCTATCTGGTTGCTCTTTATCTTAACATGTATACTTTCTGTCTCTTTGATTACATGTTGATAAAGCCCTTAGGATGTGTACTCGACTTCCAGGACTATGATGTAGATCATACTAGTGGGGCCTGGGTAGTCAATGAGTACATCCTTCATTGTTCCTAGTCGTAGGAATATCGAGACGGGGCATCGATATTCCAGAGTAGACTAGCGTATATCTTCTCGACCCATGTGATGGGAGATGGATGATCCCATATCCATTGGTGTTTGACATCAGAGATGGTATGCGGGTGCTCAGTGAAGACTGGGTACACTGAACGGACTCGCCGAGAACTCCCAGATGGTATTATACCTCACGTCAGATGGCAGTTCTTTGGTGACACTGGTACAGCTTAGTCTGTTGACCCGAGATCGTCATAGAGTCTTGTGTGTCTCCCACTGTGCTTTGATTTCCACCCTACCACGGCTCTACTGAGTTGTGCAAACAGGTGGTTTTTGGGTACAGTCCCGATTCACACGGAGGCAATGAGCGATAGGAGGGGATTCGTCTCTCCCGGTATTGGGGGTTGATGTTGCGCTATGCTCGACTGGCCATAACAGGAAATCCCTGGCCAGGGTTGCAGTGATATACTGGTAAGAGTTATCAGTAGTTTCACGAATGTTATGGACCTTACGTCGGCATGACTTATCAAGCTACCGGGGTCTGACGTTTACCACCCCTAGGCGAGATATGCGATATATCAGACGAACAGACCGGACTGTACGGTAAGTGTTACTGGTTGGATTCACAGGAGTATGAGCGGGCTTGCTCGTCGATCTTCTGATCGCTCAATACCCGGGTGGCCGTTACGTTTAGCAGACCGCTTGCGGCTTGTGGATGCTTGATATGATCATCATCTGCTACCGGCGTATTGACGAGTCTTTAGAGTCCTACACAGAGGTTTCCTGGCTCAAGCAAAACGAAATAGGAGCACGTATGAGATATGTGCGGGACCGAGAATAATGCGTGTATGTGATACCGTATTTTATTCTCGCGATGAAAGTATCGAATGGTCATATGCGATATAACCTAGTTATCGAATCAAGGATTGATTCAATAAGCCGATACATTGGATACTAGTCGGTTATATGCGATATGACCGGATCGTTAGATCAAATGTTGATTTAATGATTTAATGTATAATTATATATTTGATATATTACTTTGCATTAACTAGTATTGGTTCACTTTAAATGGATTTTCTCACTTGATTTGCACATTGTATATGTGATATATTTTTGTGCACTTGTTTGTATCATGTTTGATGATACATGCAAACTTGGGTTTGTGTAAAGACTTAAACCATGTTTAGTGAATGGTTAGGGTTTCTTTTCTCTTATTTATTTATCTATTTATTTTTGTTAGAAGATAAGGAAAACAAAATGGTTTCTTTTGGAACTTTCTTGATGCTTCAAGCATCTTTGACCTAATGACCATTTTGTCTTCATCTCCTAACCCTAACCATTCCACTAACCCTAGTTTAGTCTCTACACCTAACCAAGGTTGGATTATGATAAGAATGATTTGGATTTTCCTTTTTAAAAATAATCCTTTTTATTCTATCATATTATCTTCTTCTTCTTCTTCTTCAAGAAGAAAAACTTTGCCACCATCAATGGCAACTTGAGAATAAGAGTGAGAAATCCAAATCTAAAGTGAACCCACCTCCTATTTCTTCATCCTCTACCTCTTGCCAAGTAGTATAGGGTGTTTTCTTCACAAGTTTCATGACTTGGTGAAGTGAGAGCTTGATCTTGCGATGCCTCGACGTAGATCATCTTCGGCATCGTAGTCGATGACCTAGCCCGCCCATTTTCCGATGAAGCCGATGCTAGAGTCATGGATTCAATTTGGACAGCGGAGGGACATCATCATGGAGCCTAGGAGGTGGAGGACCGGATCTACAAAGGTTGTATGTTCGTAGTTAAAGTTATTTACTTGCTTGCATTGCCTTATTATCTAGTTAACGATCCGTATTAGGGTTTGTAGGCACAAGGAAATTTTAGAATTGAGCATGTTTGATCACTTGTGAGACTTCATTAGTGTGCCTAGGAACCCTACAGTACTTGAACCTCAAGAAGAAGCATGGGGATGCTTCCGCTTCAGGTGTGTTTGTGACAGAAAACTGTTTTTCAATAAACTCTGCTTCCTGGGTATTAGATACCGGTTCAGGTTCTCACATTTGCAATTCTATGCAGGGACTGAGAAATAGCTAAGTTTTGAAGACAGGTGACCATACTCTCCGCGTTGGAAATGGTTCCAATGTCCATACAGTCGCAGTGGGAGAGTATCACTTGGGGTTGCCATCTGGATGTATTTTGGTTTTGAACCCATGTTATTTTGTACCAAGTATGCTATGTAATATAATATCAGTTTCTTTGTTAGACAATGAAGGATATAACTTTATATTGCAGAACAATGCTATGAACATTCACCTGAATCAAATGTTGGTTGGGTATGGTACACTTAATAACGGGATATACGTCCTAAATCAACACACAGTTTTCAGTATACAACACACTAATAAAAGAAAACTTTCAGAATTAAATGAAGCTTTTCTTTGGCACTGTAGACTTGGTCATATTAACGAAACAAGACTAAACAAGTTACACAAAGATGGATATTTAAACTCTTTTGAATATAAATCTTAATGCGACTTGCCAGTCTTGTATCAAGGGTAAAATGACCAAAACTCCGTTTACCGGACACGGAGAAAGAGCTACTAAGCTCCTAGGCCTCATACATAGTGATGTATGCGGGCCAATGTCTACACAGGCTAGAGGCGGTTTTTCTTACTTCATTACGTTCCCTGACGATTTCTCAAGATTCGGTCATGTATTTTTATTAAAGCACAAGTCCGAAACTTTCGAGAAATTCATTGAATATAAACAAGAAGTAGAAAAACAAACCGGCTTGAGTATCAGGATGCTTCGATCAGATCGAGGTGGGGAATACCTTAGTACAGATTTGCAAACTTCCTAAAAGAGAATGGGATTCTCTCTCAGCTCACTCCTCCTTACACACCATAGCACAACGGTGTGTCTGAACGACGGAATAGGACCCTATTAGATATGGTCCGATCTATGATGAGTGATGCTGAGTTACCCGTCTCATTTTGGGGGCATGCATTGGAGACTGCAGCGTTTCTACTGAACAGGGTTCCAACCAAAACCGTGTCTACCACGCCATATGAGATATGGCATGGGAAGAGACCATCTCTTAAGAGAATAAAGATTTTGGGTTGCCCGGCCTATGTTAAAAAGCAGAATCCGGACAAACTCGAGACACGGTCAGTCATGTGTAATTTTGTGGGGTATCCAAAGAGTTCTTATGGATATCTATTTTACCACAAAGAGGAACAAAAGGTGTTTGTTTCTCAGTATGCCACATTCTTGGAAAAAGAGTTTTTCACAGATAAAGATGATGGCAAAGTGGTGGATCTAGAAGAGGTTCTAGAGATACAAACTACAAATGACGATTTGGTTGAACCGGCTGTTGCAATAGAAACTGAGGAACCTCGGCCACTCCGAAGGTCTGGTAGGACTTCTCGCCTACCGGAGAGGTACTATTGTTTCCTCATCGATGGTGACAGAGAAGATTGCATCATGGATGATGATGATCCTACCAGTTTTCAGCAAGCTATCACGAGTGGTGACTCTGTGAAGTGGATGGATGCCATGAGATCCAAAATGGAGTCTATGTACACCAACAAAGTATGGACTTTGGACATTGTACCCCCTGGGGTAAAACCTGTGGGATGCAAATGGATCTTTAAAAGAAACATTGGTGTAGATGGGCAGGTAGAGACCTATAAGGCAAGACTTGTGGCGAAAGGTTTTCGTCAAAGACCAGGTTTGGACTATGACGAAACTTTTTTGCCCGTAGCCATGCTTAAATCCATTCGGATCCTACTTGCTATTGCTGCTCACTAAGTCTATGAAATCTGGCAGATGGACGTTAAAACAGCATTTCTAAATGGAGATTTAGAAGAATGCGTTTATATGGATCAGCCAGAGGGCTTCATTGACAGCGGGAGCAGCGGGAAAGCATGTAGACTGCTTAAATCCATATATGGGTTAAAGCAGGCATCTCGGAGTTGGAACATCTGTTTTGATGATGTTATCAAAGAGTTTGATTTCATCAAAAATCCAGATGAACCTTGTGTTTATAAGAAGGTTGTAGGAAGAGCTGTCGCATTCCTCGTATTGTACGTGGATGACATTCTTCTGATAGGAAATGATATTCCTATGCTACAATCGGTCAAATCATTCTTATCACTAAGGTTCTCCATGAAGGACCTGGGTGATGCCACATACATCCTGGGCATAAGGATCTATAGGGATAGATCCAAAAAGTTATTGGGATTGTCCCAAACCAGGTACATCAACACCATCCTAAAAAGGTTTAGTATGGAAGACTCCAAGCGGGGTGCCTTACCCGCTTTCCATGGAGTCACTCTCTCTAAGGATTCTTGTCCAAAGATCGATGAAGAGAGAGCTCGCATGAGAATTATACCCTATGCTTCGGCAGTAGGATCTATAATGTATGCGATGTTATGTACACGTCCAGATGTAGCTTATGCACTTAGTGTTGTAAGCAGGTATCAATCCAACCCAGGGAAGAACCACTGGACAGCTTTGAAGAACATTCTTAAGTACTTACGAAGAACTAAAGAATTGTTCTTGGTGTATGGTAATACAGATCTCCAAATGGAGGCCTTTACCGATTCGAGCTTCCAGAGCGATAAGGATGATAGCAAATCTATCTCAGGGTTTGTATTTAGCCTCAATGGAGGGGCGGTAAGTTAGAAGAGTTCCAAACAGGATACCGTTGCAGACTCTACGATGGAGGCTGAGTACATTGCTGCAAATGATGCCGCCAAGGAAGCCGTCTGGATGAAGAAGTTCGTCTCGGAGCTAGGAGTAGTTCCAACCATTATTGATCCAATACCCTTGTATTGTGATAATAATGGGGCTGTGGCGTTAGCCAAGGAGCCCAGGTCCCATCAGCGGTCCAGACACATCTTGAGGCGCTTTCATTTGATCCGGGAGATTGTAGATCGCCGCGAGATAGAGATTAAGAGAGTAGACACAAAGAATAACGCCGCAGATCCACTCACCAAGGACCCCCTCAGCCGCAGCATGAGCGACTTTTTGAGATGTTGGGTATGAGATACGCCAATAACTGGCCTTAATGCAAGTGGGAGAGTGTTGGATATATGTATGCCCTAGAGGCCATTATGTGATAGTGGATGTATTTATACATGTATATATATATATATATTCAGTGTACATTCTTACTCGACATGATAGTATGCTATCTGGTTCTACTTTATCTGACATGTTGATTTGATCATGCTTTTATTCATTCATACATGCTGATAAAGCCCTGAGGATATCGGCTTGACTACAGTGATTATGATAGAGATCATACTAGTGGGACATCTATAGTTTATAAGCATATCCTGAAATGTCCCTAGTCGGAGGTGTATCGAGAAGGGGCATCGATATACCAGAGTAGACTCGCGTATATGATACTAGACCCATGTGATGGGCGATGGATGTTCCCACATTCATCGATGTTTGACATCAAGATCATATACGGGTGCTCAGTGATGACTGGGTACACTGGACGGACTCACCGAGAACTCCTATATGGAATTATATCTATCGTCGGATAGCAGTTCTCAGGTGACACTGGTACAGGTTAGTCTGTAGACCCGAGATCGTCATAGAGTCTTGTGTGTTCTCCCACTGTACTTTGATTGCCACCCTACCATGGCTCTACTGAGTCGTGCAAACAGGTGGCCGTTCAGTACAGTCCCGAGACACACGAAGGCAATGAGCGATAGGAGGGGTTTCGTCTCTCTCGGTATTGGGAGTTGATGTTGTGTTGTGCCCGACTGGTTATATCAGTAAGTCCCTGGCCAGGGCTGCTGAGATTTGCTGATAAGTGTTATCAGTAGTTTCTCGATCTGTTATAGACCATTCACCGGCATGACTTATTGAGTTATTGGGGTCGACGTGACCATCCCTAGGCTCGATATGCAGCATATCTGACGAAGAGACCGGACTGTACGGTAGTGTTGCCGGTTGGCTCGACTGGAGTTGTAGCAGGTTCGCTTGTTTTCTTCTGATCGCTCAATACCCGGGTGACCGTTACGTTTAGCTGACCGCTTGCGGCTTGGGGGTGCTAGATATGATCATCACCCACTGCCGGTGTATTGACGAGTCTTAGAGTCCCACAAAGGAGTTACCTAGTCCAGGTGAAACGTTGTGGTGCGCGTATGCGATATGCGCATGGACCCGATTAAAATGCACGTATAGGATACCGTATATTGATCGGGCGGCTTGCTTTTGGTGGGGTCATATGTGATATGGCCGGATTGATAAATCAAGTGTTGATTTATCATTTAACCATTAGTTTTCTCACTTGAAACCTTTCCTTGTACATGATGGATGTATGCATGCATGTATGCTTTCTTTCTTTTAGTTTCATGCACATATGGATGTGCATACACACATACATACATGCATCATCCTTCATGGTTGCTTATACATGGAATATGATGGCATTATAACACTCACACCATGGTTTTTAATATGGATTATTATTGTATTTATACTAAAACAAAAAGGAAAGAAAAAGGGTTAATTATTGGATTGTTTCTACACTCTTCTTCATCTTACCATGCTCACCCACTCTTTAACCCTTGGTTATTTTTCCTTAGGTGTTTTAAACTATGATACAATAATATCTTCATATCCTAACCATGGTTTGAGATGAGAAGAAATAAATATATATAGATATATTTTCATTTCTTTTCTAAGGTTAATCCTTTCTCTTCTTGAAAAAAAAAGCCATCATCTTCCTCCTCCTTTTTTTTTCTTTGCTCTCTAGTTTCTTATAGTGAGTAAAGCACACATCAAGAAAGGTTTTTGAAGTGAGAATTAGAACCACAACATCATTCTACACAAGTTTAGCCCACTTGTGTAGAGTGTTATCTTCATTTCTCCTCTTGAAAAGTGAAGTTGCAAGTTTGGACTAGGAGCTTCGGGTGGATCGTCGTGGACACAAGAAAACTTCAAGAGGACCTTCCTCCAACATCCAAGAGGCCAAAGAGTCTAGCGAAGGGAGCTACAAAGGTTGTAGTCTCGAAACCCTAGTTTTTATTGCCTTTAACATTTTGAAACCCTAATTTTCTAGGATCGATTCTATGTATGCTTGCTTAGCACCATAAAAACTTGAACTTTATGACATGTGATGCTTCTAAACTCTATATAGGGTGCTAGGTAAACCTAACACGTAGGGCCGGAAGAATTTTGGATAAATGGATTTTTGTTGGCGTCTGCATCGCTGCACTGGGATATGTTACCAGGAACAACTCATCATTCGCCAGTTGTTTTTTTTTGTTTTTTTTTGTTTTACCGTGATTGCTCTATCATTTCAGCTTTTCATATCGCGAAGGTCGCGATTGCCCTATCATTTCGGCTATTTATTCGCGGTTGCCCCATCCTTTCGGCTTTATTTTCATGTTTATCTTTATTCACGGAATTTTTTTTTGCGAGTTGCCCCATCATTTCGGCTTTTCTTTATTTTTCTTTAATTTATACATTTTTGGTTTATTTACATTCTTTTTTTACATTCCCAGTTTAACGACATAGAGGTCAATTATTCCCAGTTTAAAGACTTGGTGGTCTGTCATTCCCAGTTTAACGACGTGGTGGTCGGCGGGTGTTTCCAGTTTAACGACGTGGTGGTACTCTTTGCTTATCCCAGCTCCTTGAACTTTGATCTTGGCGGAGCTGTGTTGATGACCTAGCTCTGTGGCTTGCCGATACATCCGAGGATTGTGAGGTTTTTCCAAGCTTATATTGGTCCTTTGCCCAATCTTTGAAAATATAACAGTCTTCGATGGTATGACCCACCACCCTATGATATGGGCAATATATGGGATTGCCGGTCATGTTCATTTCCTGTGGCCTCTTTGGAACAGGCAGTTGCAGACCGTTGTTCAAGGCGTCCATGAATATTTTGCGGACTTCATCCCTCCTGAAGGGGTATACCTTTTTCTTTCTCTCCATTGGAGTAGGTGCCTTTACTGATGCTGGTCCTCGAGGCCGATCGGTCTTTAGTTCGCCCTTTTCAGATAATGGCACATGTCTGGGAGGATTAGGTTCCCGAAAGGCTTCGGTCTCCATTTGCATGAAATCGGCGGTCGTAGCTTGACTGTTTGCTAACGCGCCTTTAGACAGTTCTATCTCTCCCGCCTTGTATTTCCTTTCGACCCAATCTTTGAAGATGAAGCAGTCCTCAATGGCATGACCTATCACCCTGTGATAGGGGAAATATTCTGGGTCGTCGGTCATATTCGCTTCTTGCGGTCTCTTTGATTCCGGCAGTTGTAGACCATTTCTTAGGGCGTCCCTGAATATCTTGTGGACCTTTTCCCTCTTGAAGGAATAGACCTTTTCCAGCTTCTCTTTCAGAGGCGATTCCCCCCCGGCGTATGTATCGGAGGGACTGGAGGCTGATTGCGGCCGTTTTTCGCGAAGGCGCTCCGCTTTTAGGTTGAAAGGGATATCAGTTGGCTGCCCCTGGTATCAATCCCTGGCTCATGAGACAAAATTTGATTCTGCTGTAATTGCAATCGGGTGACTTGGGTCGTTAGATCTGCCACGACATTTGCCAGCTCGTCGACTTTGGAATAGACCTCGGCCATTTTCTCATCCCTGTCCTGAAATTGCCTTTGAAGCCATTGGAATAATGCTTGTTCTGTAGTTCCGGCTATGACAACCGGGTAATCTTTATTGCCTGAGCTCAATTCCGCAGGAACCACGGGCTCCTCTGGCTTATCGGCCTGAGCGGGCTCTTCATCATTTAGATCGAGCCGATGCTGGGTAGCGTCAACCATATCATCACCATGGCTGTGAAGAAGAGGAGGGTCCGTTTCTTCATATCCGGCCATGTAGACAGTGTGGATAACACATTCAGCCATTCTTTCATCACTGGCAGCTGGTTTCGCGGAGCGGTCCGGGCTTTGGAAATTCATAAATTTTAACATGGCCAGAGCCCTAACCCTTTTGTTGGCTCTATATCTGAGCCGCTTCTGCCTCAGCTTCTCTGCCTTAAGCACTTGGCAGGCTTCTGCTCTTCGGGAAGCCGCCATAGGCCGAGCGATGGGGATGCTTGAGAAGACATCTGCCCGCGTGTCCGTCGAAGGTATCACCTGGGCTTGCCCACGACGTCTGGCAACTTCTTTTGTTCCGATGGCTTTGCCCCCAGTTGGGGCTATGGAAAGCCGTCCAGACACCGATTTGCGTTTGGGTTGGGGCACCCTCGAGATTACCACATTCGGTCTCCTGCCTTTCGAGACCGGTCTGTCTGTTGCTGGAGCTTGAGGAGCCGGGATGGCGTTAGCTAACACGAACAGGATAGAGCCGAATGGTAGCGGCTCCTCCTCCCATTGTCGCCCGAGACTGGCCGGAAGGACCGTCCTGGAGTCCATCTTCATCGTGTAGAAGACGGGAGTCATGCTGAGAGCTGAGATCGTCCTTGGAGACATTGTTGGAGAGTGATTGCTTGAAAACCTGCATGAAAAAGCATTATTTTAGTTTAAATATAGGTATGTATATTGATTGAGCTCGCATGAACGTTTAACCCGAAATATGGGAGGAGAGATTGGTCCCGCCGGGCGTGCCAGAATCTGTAGGGTGTTTTTCGTCACCCCATTGAGATGAGAATACACGCACGCTTGTCAGGCATACTACAGATTCCCCCTGCCTAGGGTAGGCCGGGGTTTAATGATTGGAGGGATCCGAATCTCCGGCAGCCGTGGACTAAGCTGCCGTTAATTACCCCTCGCCTTTGGAGCGAGGGAACCTCCGATTGACGGGTTAAACTGGTCATGCGAACTCAATGTGCACTGTGCGTGTGATGTGTTTTGAAAGGGGGTTTTGGGTATATCGGGAGCCACGCAGAGTTTTTACGGGGTCCCGCTACCCGGATAGCAGGCTGGGGTCAAGGGGGCTAGCAGCCCCCTTGCGGGGTGCGGGGCAGCGCCCCCTTAGAAATTTTTTCTAACAGGGACAGTGTCGTGGAGGATGTGTGTATGCACATATGTATACATATGTATATATATATAAAAGAAAGAGGGGGAAAAGGCATCCAAAGGATGCGTGGGGCCAGCGCCTTGGACGATGTGCGCCTAGGTGCTGTGCGCTCAGGCGCTAGCGTGCCACGTGTCGGCACGTGGGCGCTCTGCGCTTGAGCGTAGTGCGCTGTAGCGCAAGCGCGCTCGAGCGCCTGAGCGCTTGAGCGCAAGCGCGCCACGTGTCGGTACTGGGGCGACTTGCGCTCGAGCGCTTGGGCTCGAGCGCAAGCGCGCCATATGTTGTCACTGGGGCGACTTACGCTTGCGCTTGAGCGCAAGCATGCCACGTGTCGGCACGTGGGCGCTTTGCGCTCGAGCGCAGGGCGCTGTTGTGCAAGCGCGCCACGTAGGCGCTTTGCGCTTGAGCGCAAGCGCGCCACGTGGGCGCTCTGCGCTTGAGCGCCGGCGAGGAAAATGAGGCTGTTAGCCTAAAAAGATTCTCGGAGGAGAAATCAGAGTGGAGTTGGACTCCTAAGTGTGTTTTTGGGGTTCATGGAAGGGGTTCTTCTTCTTCCTCCTCTGTTAGCTGGATCTTGAAGATCAAGAGATGTGAGATCTCAAAATCTCTCCTTTTTGAGATCTGATGACAAATCCAAGTTCCCCTTTGTGGGCTTCGTGGTGAAAAACTATTTTGTTTTTTAAAAGGAAGAGTAAAACTCTTGATTTAATTCAAAAGAAAGAAGAAGGTTTGAGACCTTCAGAAAAGGGAAAGAAATACAAACCCTAGGTTTTTGAGAGAATGGAAAAAGTGTTGCTTTATTCATCATCATGTTGCCTTTTATAGGCTTACATATTTACATATAGCCCCTTGGGCTTTACAAAATGGCATTTTGCCCATCCCATGGCTCATGTGCATTTCATTTTTGCACATAAGCCATGGGCATACAAAATATTGGCTTTATGCCCATTTTGCATACATTCATGAATAAAAAATTACATAAAAATTATTTATTACATGATTTTTTTGTTGGCATGGGGGAAGGCCGGACGCTTTGTGTTCGGGCTCGACCTGGGCATTGGCCCACTTGTTTGGGCTTGGGCCCACCTGGCTTGGGGTTGACCTTGACTTTGACTTGGTCAACCGGGGTGCAAATTTTAACTTCAACAGCTAATATATACTTGTTATATTGTTATATGCTTTCAGGATCGCAGGCGGGGACTTCAGGCGCTGCGAACAGGGGAAAGCGAGTGGTTGGCTTTACTTAGCCAGGACGGTTAGTGAGTAGATTTAACATCTACAGGGGAATCGCCCGCATGGCGTTATGCTTCTGGGCTAGAGATGTTACTGTCGCATATTCTATTTCATATATAGAGTTGCGCATACACATTATTGCTTAGTTATTGTTGTGCTTGGACTAGTACCCTTAGGACACTACACTATTATTGACGGCTTATGTTGCACGAGTACTGATTGTATGCCACACACACCGTCAATAATTACCATGACATGCACAACATACATACCTATATGATATTGTTTGGTTAGGGACATTGAGACATTGATTCATATTTCTTTATGCATATGACTTATAGCATACCTGTATACTTACATGCTTACACATATGCCTTGACATGCTTACATGCTCGTTACATGTATACCTATAGGGTATTGTACCATTAGCGATAGGTACATACACACATAATGACATAGCTTCGTGTGTATCTTACATACATACTTCACTTATACCTGGAGGGTATATTACATCATTACTGATAGGTAGACACATATACCTTGCTATACCTTTATGTTTACATATATATCTGGCTATAGCTACATGTTTACCTTTATTTTGATGTTATATAGACTTGAAGAATTAGGAACCACATGATTTATATGTTAACTTGTTGCGGTTAAATAGCGGCTTTTCCTTTATATGCTCACATTACAGTTTTCTGTTGCATATATTATATTCATGGATTTTCTCATTGAGATATGGATTTTTCATGATGTTTTCTGGATTTAGGGACCGTGGTAGTTTCATGAAATATGCATTATTTGAAAAACCCGGTTTCCCTTGATATGATATTTCAGCACACAATATGAGTTTTATCGATTCTGAAATATATACCCTACACGAGGAAAGGAGGGGTCCGTATGCGGGTACATGGTAGGGGCCGGAGGTACCCCGAGGCAAGAATCTCGGTGAGAAGATGAGTTAGTGGGGGAATCATACCTACCGGTGACAGTACCTATGACTCGTGGGGATACCGACGGGAGTCATGTGCGTATGGATACGTCGAATTTCGAAGGTCAGAGCTAGGCACTCGAGTTTTCGGATAGCGTATGATACGTACCTATCAGGGGGCTAGTCGTGGTAACAGCACCTGATAAATCAGTATTTACGTGTCGATACTTGACACTTGGTTTCATGATATTTTTACTCCTAAGTATATATATATATATATATATATATATATTAGTGGAGTGGGACGCTAATATATATGTATACATATCACTTTATATACTTCATCATAATTATTCATGCAAATATACTTAGGATTTATGAGGTTGACTTGATATTGGATACAGAATATATATGAGATTTACTTGATGTTGGACATTCAGGATATATGAGATTTACTTGATGTTGCACATTCAGGATATGTGAGTCTTACTTGATGTTGTACATTCAGGATATATGAGATTTACTTGATATTGTACATTCAGGATATATGAGACTTACACGATATGAGAGCCAATTTGGGGGCTGATTTGTGGAAATTGGGATTTGGATTGTCTTGTTGGATTTTGGTCCTACCACGAGGTTAGGATTTCCGTGGGAATGACATGTTTTATTTCATACTCCACATTTATTGTTTATGCACTGTTTCATGTATTAGTAGTACCTGATAGAGTACCTTCCATGACTGTTGCATTTACATACTTTATTTTATATGCATTGCTTCATGTACTGGCAGTACCTGATAGAGTACCTTACATGATTGTTTCATACATATTTTCATATTATTGTTCATGTATTAGTTGTACCTGCTAGTGTACCTTTCATGACTATTGCATACATATGACCGCTTATTGTTAATAGTTACATATGTTAGATTTCGCGTTGTACGTGCATACTTGCTATTACCTGTATATGTTATTTACTATTCACGAGTTGACAACTCACCCCCGTTGTGCCACAGTGTTTGCAGGTTGTTCCCTAGAGTAGTCGAGGCAGGCTATTCATCTATCACATCATCTTTTGCAGCGGATACCGCTTCGGCTCACAGTGTGCAGTTTTGCTTAGGTGGGTTTTACGGTTATCCAAGGTTGTTTATTGTATATTCATTGTATCCATGTACTCTCCATCTACCAATTTCATGTATGACTTAGAGACTTGGTGTGAGGACGATATTGTATTTCATTTTGTGACTTGGAGGTCTTTTATGCAATTTTACTTATATCTTCTTTTATTTCTTCGCTACGGCGTCGTATATCTGTTGTGGTAGTTGTTTTCCGCCGTTGGGCGTGGATTTTGCTCCCATTTGGGATGCTTTACTTATATTTATGTTGTGCCCATTTTTGGGGGTTGGTTTTTACAAAGGAGGTGATGCCAAAATTTTAAAGGAAGAAAAGTTGGACTTTAAAGTATTTGGGTTGAGATTTACAAAGTTTTAACAATGTTCTTATTTCTTACTACTTTTGATGGTTTAGATTGCTGGGTTTTCGGCTTACTTAAATTGCGTTACGCATGTAGACGTTGCGTAGTTTAAGGGCCATCACGTGCCATTTTCGAGTCGTGACACCAGAAATCCCCGGCCAAGGTGGACGAGAATTACTGATTTGAATCGGTAGTTAAATTCTAGGTTAGTATGACATAGCACTCTAAATTTTTTAAAATCACATACTTGATGCTTGTAGAAACCTAGTAGAGGTGCTAAGACATACTTTCAGTATTTTGATCATATATTTTAGTATTATTGTTCACTATTTATTTTCTCTCTTTGGTGCTATCTGTATTTTTATACGGATACGCGTATATGTAGCGATACATATACCAGGTGAAGTATTTCGTATTTATAAGGGAATGCTTCTAGAAGAAGGACACCTCATTTTTGCTTTTCTTTTTAGAAAAACAAATAGAAAATGAGGTGGTAATGAGGTGGCATGAAGCATGGCTACAAAAATAAAAAGGTATGGCTTGGATTGTGGTGTGCATTCATTGGTGCACTATTGCATCATGGTTGTGATTTACTTAGCCATTCTCTTTTTCATTTTTTCTTTGGATGCTTCATTCTCTTCATGCTCTATGAGCTTCATGCACACCTCCTTCTCCTTCTTCTTCCTTCTCTTGCTCATATGAGCTTGAGATTCAAAGAGAGAGAAATTTAGTGAAGTATTCCTACATCATCGACTATGCACACCTAGAAAGTCTAGATCGTCGGTTAGAGCCTCCTCCGGTTTCCCTCGGGTGGATCGTCTTCGGCAAGGATGGTCGATTCTTAAGCGCGATACTGGTGGCTGCGAGCTTGGAAGGGTCTTCAACAATTGGGTGGACATACGACAAAGGTTGTATTTTCTCAACCATTGCACTTTTAGTTAGCTAGTTTAGGTCTATGGACCGTATCTTGGGTTTTACGGGTGTTCGCTAAAAATTTTGTTTTCGCTTCCGCCGCGGTTTCCGCGACGCGGGCACCAAAACCCAACACATCAATTGAAACAGGAGGACAATCCGAAATTCCCAGAATGAAAATAGGATTGGGTTTGGTATTCACTACTCCTACGGGAATAATCAGACAAGCCTTTGCAATAATTGAACCTAAAATGAACAATGAAGCAGAGTACGAGACCCTTATTTTAGGTTTAGAACTCGCTATTGAAATGAGCAATTTAAATGTGTGAATATATGGAGATTCTCAGTTGATAGTCAACCAAGTTCTGGGAACCTTTAAGACAAACAAAGCCAAATTACTAAAATATTGTTTGTGAGCTAAGCAACTTCTTTTATAAATACCTTAGTTCAGATTGGAGAACATTCCTAGAGCGCAAAATAATAAATATGATGCCTTAGCTAAATTAGCTAAAGAAATGGCTAACCCTAACCTTGATGAAATCCAAATAACAGTACAGAATCGATTAAGTGTATATCCCGCTCTTTTGGAAAATGAAAAAATATCAGCGCAAGTGTTAAATACCGAAGAAGCTGAAGAAACTGAAGAGAGAAAGGATTGGCATCAACCGTTCCTCAATTTCTTTCAACATGATGTTCTACCCGAAGAAAAGTCTGCCAGATTTGCTATCAGAAGCCAGGCCCTACGTTATGCATATTTTGATGATACCCTATCTCGTCGTACTTTTGATGAACTTTTGTTATGCTGTTTGTCGCATGAAGAGGCTAAACAAGTAATGAAGTGTCATGATCCGAAATCTAGTACAAGACCGGCACATCATGCGACGTCTAAAGGCGTAACGTAATTCAAGTAAGCCGAAGCCCAGAAATCTAAACCTTTTTAAAGAAAATAAAGAGGTGAAGTTTTGAAATAAAGGTACGATGAAATCAAATCGTTTTCTTTAAATGCATAAGTAGTGGAACATGAAAAATGCAAGTGGATTTTATTAGTTGAAAACCATGTTTCGTCTTTTTTAAAAATTTGGGCAGCACCTCCTTTGTATATTTTGATCCAAAACCATATACACATGATAATATAAAAGGCATCCCCAAGCGGGAGTTAGCTCTTCGCCAATCGGCGGAATCATAACCACGCAAGACAAAATATATGTATACGACGCCCAACGGCGAAAATAGACATAAAAGATAATGAATAAAGCAAGACATCAACCCACCAAGCGAACATATAACCCGTCGCTCTAGTCTCGTAACTACAAGTCTTGCTAAGTCTTACTATTATACAATTACTAGTTTTGATTGATGGAGTTAACTAGATACAATATGAATAATAATTACAAGAGTGGTACGATCCAACATGTACCACCTACCAAAGCAAATCACCCGAAAGTAAGCTGTGTGCCAGCGATGCCGCAACTGATCCATGCGGTCAACCTGCAAGAACTGTGGCACAACGGGGGTGAGTTGCCAACTCGTGAGTAGAAAATATCATCAGGTAGAAATCAAATAAAAAAACGATTCCTAGATCAACTATATCATAAAGGTAATACTATGATATCTAGGGTGACCGTATCTGCATATGTGCCAGCAATATAATCAATACCTATCAGCATGTGGCTAACATCTACGTGTCCATCAATGACACAACAACATCATGCATGTAAATATCATGAAAGCATATGCATGTAAATATGAGGATATAAATCAACGTGTGTCCATCAATGACACATCAAAATCATGGAACCTGAATGTCCAACATCGACACTCGAAACATCATGAAACCCATGTCCAGCATCGACACGTAAATTCTCATATCTCAGGCGCCGCTTCCTCAGATCGGCCCTCAGGCGCCGCATACTCTGGTCGGCCCTCATATCCATCTCATGACTCCAGTCGGTATCCTCCGGATAACCACCGAGACCAAATACTATCACCGGTATGTATTGCTCCCCTGCCAGGCTAACCGCCTATCTATACGAGTCTTCTTGCCCCAAGGTACCTCACCGGGTCCACCATGTACCCGCAGACGGTGCCTACCGCTCCTCAAATCGAGTTTCACATGCCAATCTCAGAACCGAGAAAACACATGGTGGGCGTCTCAAAATATCATATCAAGAGAAATCGGGGTTTTAAAACAATACATAATTCCCTTTGAAATTTGACCACGGTTCTCAAATCCATAATTTCATGAAATCAGCAAATCTCAATTCGTATAATCATAAAGCATGATGTATGCAAACATATAACAGAAATGTGAGCATATCAAGTATATCATGCAACATGGTATGGTGATGTGAACATAGCAAGTATATCATGCAACATAGCATAATGATGTGAGCATAGCAATATATCATAGCATGATGTAGCAATTCTACTGTGCAAGTGACATAGTAATTATCGATGATGAAAGTGTGTGAGCCGGTAATCTGTGTAAGTGTAACATACGCATCATCGATAATGGTGTAGGTGTACTAGCACAGGTATATGTAATGCAATGAGAATGACATGAACGTAGCATAAAGTAAATCATGAGCGCAATGTTATAAGGTATACGTCTCTATCATATATTCGAGTCGGTGAATCTATCAATCGGCATCCAGCCTCACAACATCACGTACGGTATAATCCATCGTACGGCATCCTCTAGTCAGGGGTATGGATCAATCATCAAGTAAAACTCATCACGTACGGTATCCATCGTACGGCGGCATTAATCAAATAGGGATTCTATCAACCTATATGACAATGAGGGTACAGACCTAACGTCTCGTGCGGCATATCACTCATGATCCACAACATTATATATATATATATATATACACCTATATCCCAGGTCACATCCAAAACAACCTCATATTAGGGGACCGGCAAAGGTATCAATCCTCTTATATCGACTCGCATCCGTATACCGACGTATCAATCAAGTCATCATATCACATCGTATATTCTTTTCATCACATTAAGTCATCTTACATATACATTCTATCTTATTAATCTCATATCCTGCTGCTATAAATCTTCTACTTATTCTCATATAACTACATACCTATATGTTGTGATTCGCATTCACTTTTCATATCCTTATATATCAATTCGAGACATCATTTCTATCATATCAGGTCTAAGAGTCATATCCCTATAGCTTTCATCTCATATCTCGATATATATATAAGATTCTCCATTTCATCTTTAACTATCCTTTTTAACCCTATCCACAGTTTTCTAATATAGGTCTCCTTAACCATATTCTATATATCGGTTTCCATCAAAATTTGCGGGGGTGCTATACGCCATCCACCCGACTTCCCCCGTAGATATAAATCTACTCACCTGCGAATCTTCTTGTTTAGCCGTAGTCGATGTGCTTCGTCATCTCGGAATCCATGCGAAGGTACCTACAATCAATACACAATCGCAATGCTATTAAAATCAAGTCCGGAAAAACCAATACGGTACATGGTGCACTCATAGGTTAGAATCTATAGCCTACGCATGCAAAAACAACCAAACAACCCTCGTCGTTGACGTACAAACATCAAACGACTAAAATAATATCAAATACTAAAACCCAAGTTTCAGAATCGCAAAACACGAAAATAGCAACCTAGGAAAACCACTCCCAGATTTCACCCAAGGCCAAACTAGAGAATTTTGCACATAGGGTTAGTCTATATATCACAAAATAAGGCCATACACCCAAACTCAACAAAATCCTGTTGGTGTATATGCCCTAGAGGCCATTACTGTATCATACTAGTATATATATTACTTAATGGAAGCTTGGGATATTCACCTTGTATTGACAATCTTGCTCAAAATGGTAGTATACTACTTGGTTTGTTTCTGCTTTAATGTGTGCATGTGTTTCTTTTAGCATATCGCCTTTACACATTAGTGAAGCCCTTAGGATCTTTGCTTGATTACCAGCGTTGTGATGGCAGTCACACTCGTGGGGGCTGGGTAATCTATAAGCACATCCTTATGCAGGTCCCTAGTCACAGGACTATCGAGACAGGGCATCGATACTCCGGAGTAGACTAGCGTATGCGCTTCTTATCCCAGCTTGGGAGACGGTCTGTCCCACAGCCGTCAGTACGTCATACTTGAGATAGTATGCGGGTGCTCGTTAGGTTACGAGTACACTGGACAGGACTCGATGGGAACTGTTGGTTGGTATTATACCTATCGTCAGTTATCAGTTCCCAGGTGACATGAGTACAGCTTAGTCCGTTGACTTGACACTGTCACTTCGCCTCGAGTGTGTTCCCACTGTACTTTGATTACTACCCTACCACGGCTCAAAGGAGTTGTGTAAACAGGTAGTTTTTGGGTGCAGTCCCGAAGCACTTGGAGGCAGTGACGGTTAGACAGGATTCGTCTCTCCCGGTATTGGGGGTTGATATCGCGCTGTGTCTAGGAGAGCCATTACACAAAGTCCCTGGCCAGGGCAAGTGAGATAGACTGGTAGGTTTCCAGTGTTATCTCAGGTGTTCTGGGCTACACTCCAACACGACTTGTACCGCTAGTAGGGGACTGATGTTTACCACCCCCTAGGCCCGCCATGCAATGTTCTCAAACGAACAGACCGGACTGTACGGAGACTGTCACATACAGGCTCAGTAGGAGTTCAGATGGGTTTACCTCGTCAGTTGTAACCCTTCGAAAATCGTTTAGGCAGTTTTTCGGTAATCGGCTAATTTTTCGGCTTTTTCCGTAAAAAGTCAAAATAGGTATTTTTCATTGTAGACCTAATTATACAAAATTTAGATAAGATATTACTATAATTTTGTCACTAAAATGTCACTTATAATTTTCTAGTTAAATAAAAAAAATCGTAATTAATTATTTTTTTATTATTTTAAGCCTTTTTAAATACATTAAATTAGGGATAAATACAAATTTAATTAGGTAAATTTCATAATTAGGAATCTTTATAAGCTAAAATATGGTGTTAATAAAATTATATCATGTCTTGCAAACTTTTGGTTTTAGGGTTGGGAATTTAATGGAAAAATGATGTAAAATGAGGGTTTTTTGTAAATTGTTGATGTGAAAGCATTAAATGATAACATATGATGTTTATTGACCTAGAAACTTCTCCAAATTTCTCCACAACTCCCTCCCTCACCTGCTGGCCGAGCTCACTGCAGAAAATCCCCTCTCTTCTCACTTCATTTTGCTTCATTTTTCATGTCAAAATTCATACAAAATTCACAAATTTCCATCTCCATTCAACACTAAACCCTAATCCACTCTCTCTTCAACCCAAATTAGTTCAAAGACTTGATGAAAGGAGGCTTCTTGGTGACTTGATCAAGCTAGGATTCAAGCTTGTGAGGTGAAGATTCTAATCTTTTTGTTAACTTGTAGTTTAAATATGCTAGAATTGAAATTTGAAGCATTAGTTTATGTAAGTCTACGCTAGCGCCCCGGCCGTCTACAGACGCCAAATGCGGAACAAAAAACTTTTAAACTTGGCGCTATCGTATACTTTAACCCGGATCTACTATTATTGCTAAACTAACAAACTGTAAAGAGTGTAGAATGGTTATACCGAACGATCTGAGTCCTTCGTTCTTCAACCATCATCCCACGCTCCGTTGCGGCTGCTCCGATCTCGTCGATCTCCGATCTCCTCGTCGAGGTGGCACCACATGATCGGTTCTTTAAACGGGCTCCCGCCTCTGACTCAAGGCAACTCGATCGTCAAGTTTGCTAAAAGAGACGACCAAGAATGATGTAGAGAATGAGTAGATGACTTTGTCTCTCTTCGTCCAAGTCCGTGGACGATCGGTTAATGAAGTTGCCGTGGAAATCGGGTGATGGAATGAAATGAACTGTAAAATTCCATACACCCCGAATACTATCATAATCTTTTCTAGTCAAAATGAAACATCAAGTGAGAGTGAATGAGAGAGAGAGGAGGCTTATCATATATATAGAATGAGGAGGGTGAGTGTAGGAGCAAAGGTGGTGACTATAAGAGAAAAGCTTCTCACAAAAGATCTTAACCAAAACAAGAATCATTAAAGAAAACAATGACTCACTAATAACACCTCATCAAGTAATAAATGCAACCAATTAGAACACAACACCAATTAGCCTCATCATCACTTCTAGAAGCTTCTAGAATGATGACTCACCCTAACAGAAGAAAAGATAAATCCGTCTTTAACAGAATGTTAAAAGACGGCTGATAGAAAACTGGAAACTGGCAACTTCCAAAAGTGATCCTGAAACGACTTTCAGGATAACCCCGAAACTGTATAAATATACCCGCATTTGTATTACGACCGAATACAAATGCAACTGAGACAAAGATATTATACCTACTCAATATAATACTCGGATCCGGCTTAAACCAAAGCCGACGAGTATCATCTGTCCGAAAACCGACACGTGCGTAAACGCACGTGCATTTTCCGAACCCTGCCATAAAACCATACGGCCTCTACAACGTTTCGCCCGAACTTGGGAAACTGTCTGTGGGGAACTCTAATGACTCGTTAGTACCCTGGCAGTGGGTTTAACCACAAACCGTCAGCGGCACTAGCTATGCGTAACGGCTGCCCATGGACTGACCTCAAGGGTGGCCGATGAGCGCACTCATCCGGAAAACCCTACTGAGCCTAACAGTGACAATGTATATACAGTCCGGTCCGTTCGTCTATGAGTATCGCATATCTGCCTAGGGGGCTAGTAACGCCAGACCCCCAATAGCAGTATAAGTCGTGTCGGAGTGAAGCCCAATACACCCTGAGATACTACTGGAGTACCTACCAGTAAATCTCCTACCATGGCCATGGATTTGTGTAATGGCTCTCCTAGACACAGCACGACCTCGCCCCCAATACCGGGAGAGACGAATCCCCTGCCGATCCGCTCACGTGCCTCCATATGGCTCGGGACTGTACCCAAAAGCTACCTGTTTGCACGACACCTTTGAGCCGTGGTAGGGTAGAAATCAAAGCACAGTGGGAACTCACACGAGACAAATGACGACCTCAGGTCGATGAACTAACCTGTACACATGTTACCAGGGAACTGCTATCCGACGATAGGTATAGTACTAACTAGCAGATTCCCGGCGAGTCCTGTCCGGTGTACTCATAACCCAATGAGCACCTGTATACATCTTAGGTGATCCTACTGACACCAGTGGCTTGTGAGACCGGCCACCGCCCCTCGTCGGGGTCTCGACTGTACACACTAGTCTACTCCGGAGTATCGATGCCCTGTCTCGAAACTCCCACGACTAGGGACCACAATTAAGGATATGCATATAAACTACCCAACTCTCACGTATATGATCGCCATCATACTGTTGGTAGTAAAGCAAGATCCTAAGGGCTCTATCAAAGTGTAACATGCAATCAGTAACCTGAACATGTACACGACTGATAAAGGCAAACCAGATAGCATACTATCATCTCGAGTAAGACTGTCCTACCGGGATAGGTCCTCCGCAATCATTGCAATCACGTACCTGCGATCCAATAATTGACTATGAGGGCACTATCTCCAACAATCTCCCACTTGCACTCAAGGCTAATATTGCGATGTCGACTACTCACAGCCCGTGTGAAACCGAACATCCAACTCCTCTACTAATCAGTTTCACAAAGCCCGTTTGTAAAACTATTGTGTTCGAGAAATAGCCTCAGTGAGTGGATCCGCCTAGAAGTATCTTTCTATATCTCTCTTAATCTCAAGTTTGCGGAGAAAACCATCTCCCGAATTGAGTAATACCTGTCTTAGAACATGTCTGGATATCTGATGGGACCTTAGTTCATAAATGAACTCCATATCCAAACTTCTTAGACTGAATCGATCACTGAACCTAATCAGTATCGGGCACCTTGCTTCCCACAGTATCCTCTTGGACCACCTGTCCATAATACTGTCCCTCTTCGTCAGAGGGAAAAACTACAACTCTGACAATCACTCTGTCAACCATGTCACCTTTGAAGCTTGGAATGATAACCGTCTCCCGAAGGAGGCTGCCGTCATCAAATCCGTAGAACATGTACCTATGTTCTAAAACTGCTTCCTTATATTTCTCCAGGATTGGATTAATACAAACTTATTGCATCTAGTGCAAAACCAACATTTGGTGTGGTACTTGACATCTCATGATTGACTCAATTGCCTAAGCAAGTGATCTGCCAATCATGCACATCCCTTTCCCCTTTAGTCTGTAAGACATCTTTAGAGAGGGTGACTCCATTACCTGCAGGTACACCACCATGCTAGGAGTCAACTATTCCAAAAACCATTAGAATATCTGTCAAAGTACCCACATTGGGAAACTACCCAAATCCAGATCTAAAACTGTAGATCTAGAAACCAGAATGTCAAATATTATATCCATATCCCGTCTGGAGAAACAACTGTGTGACGACCACAGTACAACCGATCGTAGTATAGGAATTTTACTTCCTACTCTGTGTATGTCATCCAAATACCATGACATCACACCCTACTACCTTCTTAACTGATCCATCCTTTATTCTGATTGAAGTCAAACCCATGACTGTCACATCAAAAATAGATGATCTATCTCCGCTATAACTGCTCAAGTCTATAAATAGACATAAGCTACTTGCCCACTATGCTTCTGCTGCTCCCACTGACTACGACAACCCTCCTACCGGGTCTCATATCCTGGAACAACAGTAGTGTCAAGTCTTGGTAGATAAGAACCTCCCTGTCACCGTCCTTGAGCCTACCGAAGTACCTCTCGGGTGTCTGAGGTTACCTACCATACCTGCGGAGTGGCTATTGGAATGTCAAACCTGATTGAATGTATAGGTCCTATTAAATTTTCCGTAATCGTTCGCGGTTCTGGAATCACTTCCAGTTCTACCATACTCCCACTACTGTTTTCTGAAAAAGATCCATTTTACTAAAACTGTGGCGAGTCAAGAACAATATCACTATTGATCTTCCAAATGGTAGAATATCAACCCTTGTCATAGCTAGGGTCAACCCACAAACAGCCATTACAGAATCGTGCCCTGAGTTATCCAGAGTCTGGTTTTAATTATAAGCTGGACAACTCCCCGTACCTTAATTTCTTTTAAGGTACGATCCATTCTATATCCAATGCAGAAACTTTGGCACTTATTTAATTGGAACCATATTCAAATCATGCATCTGTCTCCAATGCATATCAACTTAATGGAAAGAGGCTAATCAGCATTACTCAACTTAGGAATCCATCCAATTATGAGTAACCTGAAAGAGAAACACGTTTCTCAAAACCATCACTATCATCTGAATACCAATCACAAGAATCTACATCTTCGATCTCTTTGAAGAATCCCGATACTTGTGATACCTGGTTCTCTACTTTATTCTTATACCCACAACTTCTCAAAACTTAGACCATGTATTTCTACGAAACACTCGTCTAAATACTAGAGAAGTTATAAGTAAACAGAACATAGTACGAGGACCTACCCCTTTGTCCTGATGGACACTGGACAACATACAATACTCTGTATAAGTCCGCTGAGTTAAACAACTCAAAACCTGTGCGTTGTAGGTGGAAAGCTGTACCCTGGCGATTTCCTCAAATATCACCAATTACAACGAATTCCGATATAATGAGGATGATCACCTAATTCCCAATATCTTACTCCCACTCATCATCTGTAAAACCATACAGATATGAGAATGAAACCTGGTAAATACATACCCTTGGAGTAAGTGTCTAATCGGGAAAACAGTTTTTCCTTTAACAATGCACTGAAACATGAAAATGTTTCGTAGGGGTATCTTGGTATTCATAGCAATGCCTCTTCCATAATCCAATTCATGACTTCAACCGTATATTTTATTGCCATCTCTCCAAATCCCTTTATTTGTCTTTAGTCGTTACCTTCTGTACACCATCGTTAGGCTAAATGGTTTTCTTCCTTCCCTACCGTTCGGCACCAGCCTATGGTTTGGAAGAAGACTATCCAGTAAGCATAATAGGTGTACCCTCCTAAACCAAGGAGTACTCGCATCTCGAGAGAAGGTGACGATAAAAGACAACTGAATAATACCTTATTCTTTTAAACGTGAAATAGGAACGGCGATGAAGTACGCGGTTTTGGTCGTGAATGATATCAGTCGCAATTTACTTTGTCCTCTTTCTAATCCCTTTATTTTGTCTTTACATATTACCTTCTGCACACCCTACTTAGGCTAATTGGTTTTCTTCATTCCCTACCTTTCGGCACCAGCCTATGGTTTGGAATAAGACTATCCAATAGGCGTAATAGGTGTACTCTCCTAAACCAAGGAGCTCTCGCAACCTGAGAGAAGGTGATAATAAAAGACAACTGAATAAACCAATTCTATTTCTCCTGAACCTTGATCCATCCTCGAAGAAGTCCCTTCGAGTTCGTATATAACCATACGATGGATCTATCCAATGGAAGTGGATATCCGTAGTAATACGGGTGTTCTGAGAAATTCAAAGGGTAAAAGAAGGAGTGGCAATGACTTATGCAACATAGACAATCCAAAAGCCAGTATTTTAAGAAGGTTCGGTCAACCTGGTCACTGAGTCATAGTCTAGGGTCGGTCAAAGGTCGCTGCCAAAGAGAGAGAGAGAAAAGAAACACTCTGCGTGCACTCTAACCTAGATCAGAATGGTCATCATTTTATCTAATCCGGAAACCTCCCACTGTTCTGTCAAATTCTCCTCCAAACCTAAAGAAGAATCAATCGGGATTACCCGAAGAGTAAACCAACTCATCAGTGGGAATCAGGATCCAACTCTCATCGCATGATAACGTGATGGAATGCATCCACGTTACTCATACTCCAGATGGTATGCGCATACTTGGCAAGTTTCAGTTTCTTTAGAAACTCCTGATATAGTTTTTGCCCCATGCTCTTATGATCGTGACTAAGGGCCACTCCACCATAAGTCACATGTCAAGTTCTTCCCATCATTATCTTGTTAATTTGAACCCACCCGTACTCGCCCTTGACTAAGGGCCAACAAGGCTGTACGACTGTCCCAAACCAACTCATCTATCTATGCAACATGTGAACACCCCAGCAGCTACCAATCACTATGTCCTAGCTAAGGGCTAGACCAACATAGCTTGAATACTACTGACCATCCATATGAAATGACGGAGGGCTACGGCTGGTTTTTGGCGAAAAACCTTTAGCGTAGTGAACTTGATATCGCTGAAGGAACCTGATAGCTTTTTAAAATATAGTGGCGAAAACCTTTTGCTAAAGAGGTCACTCCCGATAAAGGGATCTCGGCTCTTTCCTCGTGGAATGAGGTGCAGGATATTCCACTGAATACCGCTATGCAAAGCAACATGTAATCGACTATAGTGAAGTTACTACCCTGACGCAAACTTCTGCCCAAGGGGTCAGTCCCGGTGAAGGGATATCAACCCTTGCCTCGTCGAATGAGGTGCTGGATATTCCACTAAATACCGCTATGCATAACAAAAGGAAACGTCTTTGCAATAACACTTTTTAAATTGTTCCAACAACTGTATACAGGTTTTTTTTTACTTTGCGTTGATCAGAATCAACGCAGTCCCATCAATCGATCACACCAGAAAAGAACGAAAATAAAATGTACGTATATGCCATCCGCATTCGTCACTGGGTCCCGTCATCACTCGTTAGGTTACTTAACTAACGACAGAGCGGGGGCTGGACTAGCGCGGGTGTAAAACATATACAACATCTAATAGTATATAAACCAATATACAATAATCGCTCCAGGCGTGATAATATGCAACATTACAGAAAAGTAATAAGCATCACAGAACAATACAGATATCTGGGATCCCCGAGTTTCACAGAGCCGCTGCTGAAACTCGACGTTCCCCTGTCGTGTGGATAGCCTGTGCAATGAAACCTAGACCCCTACGGGCGCGGCAAGTTACCCGCCAAAACCTGAAGCGAGGTAGTCCCCACAGCATAGTGAATGGAACACCCGGCACTTCACGGAATCCGGTAAATTGAGCACCCCTCCTTGGGTCAACCTGTACCCCCTACGAGTGCGGCGAATAGTCTGCCAATTCTGAAGTGGGGCCCCTCTGCCTCTCAAAGCCATGAGATGCGGACCTGTTGCTTTCCCGAACCCGGCTATCCGTGCACTCCGTCGCGGGGTAAAACCTAGTACAGTAATGAAAAATAGTACAAAAGGTACATCGACCGCAACCTGGTCGTGCCCTAAAAGAATATTATACAACAGGCAGTGACGGCTGTCCACAAGTTGGACGCTCGCCCCGCAATATCAAATGTACAAATAAACACAAACTGTACTATCATTGCACACTGCTATCCACCACGACAAATCCGCAACATCACAGCACAACACAAAACATCAACGCGAATGTCACGTTCGCAAACCCGTCTAAAAGAACTATAGCAATCAGACGCGGTTTACCGATCAAATGACATTCCCGGTCGGAGATATAATGTAAGCACTGTAAACTAACGTGTTTAAATTACGATCGACCAAAGACCAAATATCAAAAAGTGGGCCCTACAGCTTACTGGTGAACAGTAACAAAATCTGGGCGCAAATGATATATACCAAAAACCCCAAAATCCAACAGAGAACCTACTGACAAAATTTGGGAGCACGTGCTCCCCACGTGGCCGCGGAAGCGCGGCCAAACCATGGGTTTGGCCGCCTTTCCGCGGCATCTTGGAGGAGTCACGACCCCAAATTTTGTCGTGACTCTTAAAAATGCCTGCTCTGATTTTTAAGACATCCAGAAATAATTTTTGAGACCATTTAAAATTAACAGAAACTGTCGGCTTGGATTTTTGCAGTTTTCGATTTTCGGTTCGATCGATGTTTTGAACGCGTTAGCACAAGTTAGTATAGCAAAATGGTTAGGCTCTGATACCACTGTAAGTCTACGCTAGCGCCCCGGCCGTCTACAGACGCCAAATGCGGAACAAAAAACTTTTAAACTTGGCGCTATCGTATACTTTAACCCGGATCTACCATTATTGCTAAACTAACAAACTGTAAAGAGTGTAGAATGGTTATACCGAACGATCCGAGTCCTTCGTTCTTCAACCATCATCCCACGCTCCGTTGCGGCTGCTCCGATCTCGTCGATCTCCGATCTCCTCGTCGAGGTGGCACCACATGATCGGTTCTTTAAACGGGCTCCCGCCTCTGACTCGAGGCAACTCGATCGTCAAGTTTGCTAAAAGAGACGACCAAGAATGATGTAGAGAATGAGTAGATGAATTTGTCTCTCTTCGTCCAAGTCCGTGGACGATCGGTTAATGAAGTTGCCGTGGAAATCGGGTGATGGAATGAAATGAACTGTAAAATTCCATACACCCCGAATACTATCATAATCTTTTCTAGTCAAAATGAAACATCAAGTGAGAGTGAATGAGAGAGAGAGGAAGCTTATCATATATATAGAATGAGGAGGGTGAGTGTAGGAGCAAAGGTGGTGACTATAAGAGAAAAGCTTCTCACAAAAGATCTTAACCAAAACAAGAATCATTAAAGAAAACAATGACTCACTAATAACACCTCATCAAGTAATAAATGCAACCAATTAGAACACAACACCAATTAGCCTCATCATCACTTCTAGAAGCTTCTAGAATGATGAATCACCCTAACAGAAGAAAAGATAAATCCGTCTTTAACAGAATGTTAAAAGACGGCTGATAGAAAACTGGAAACTGGCAACTTCCAAAAGTGATCCTGAAACGACTTTCAGGATAACCCCGAAACTGTATAAATATACTCGCATTTGTATTACGACCGAATACAAATGCAACTGAGACAAAGATATTATACCTACTCAATATAATACTCGGATCCGGCTTAAACCAAAGCCGACGAGTATCATCTGTCCGAAAACCGACACGTGCGTAAACGCACGTGCATTTTCCGAACCCTGCCATAAAACCATACGGCCTCTACAACGTTTCGCCCGAACTTGGGAAACTGTCTGTGGGGAACTCTAATGACTCGTCAGTACCCTGGCAGTGGGTTTAACTACAAACCGTCAGCGGCACTAGCTATGCGTAACGGCTGCCCATGGACTGACCTCAAGGGTGGCCGATGAGCGCACTCATCCGGAAAACCCTACTGAGCCTAACAGTGACAATGTATATACAGTCCGGTCCGTTCGTCTATGAGTATCGCATATCTGCCTAGGGGGCTAGTAACGCCAGACCCCTAATAGCAGTATAAGTCGTGTCGGAGTGAAGCCCAATACACCCTGAGATACTACTGGAGTACCTACCAGTAAATCTCCTACCATGGCCATGGATTTGTGTAATGGCTCTCCTAGACACAGCACGACCTCGCCCCCAATACCGGGAGAGACGAATCCCCTGCCGATCCGCTCACGTGCCTCCATATGGCTCGGGACTGTACCCAAAAGCTACCTGTTTGCACGACTCCTTTGAGCCGTGGTAGGGTAGAAATCAAAGCACAGTGGGAACTCACACGAGACAAATGACGACCTCAGGTCGATGAACTAACCTGTACACATGTTACCAGGGAACTGCTATCCGACGATAGGTATAGTACTAACTAGCAGATTCCCGGCGAGTCCTGTCCGGTGTACTCATAACCCAATGAGCACCTGTATACATCTTAGGTGATCCTACTGACACCAGTGGCTTGTGAGACCGGCCACCGCCCCTCGTCGGGGTCTCGACTGTACACACTAGTCTACTCCGGAGTATCGATGCCCTGTCTCGAAACTCCCACGACTAGGGACCACAATTAAGGATATGCATATAAACTACCCAACTCTCACGTATATGATCGCCATCATACTGTTGGTAGTAAAGCAAGATCCTAAGGGCTCTATCAAAGTGTAACATGCAATCAGTAACCTGAACATGTACACGACTGATAAAGGCAAACCAGATAGCATACTATCATCTCGAGTAAGACTGTCCTACCGGGATAGGTCCTCCGTAATCATTGCAATCACGTACCTGCGATCCAATAATTGACTATGAGGGCACTATCTCCAACAGTTTAGTAGTAAATGTTTGTTTAGGAAAATCAAGAGAAGGATTTGATTTTAAAATTAGGGTTTGTAGCATGGTGGTTGGATTAAGTTAGGGATGGTTATCTAATTGATTGGAGTGGTTAATTGTGTAGTGTTATGCTCGCTAAATCGACAAAATGGTAATGTTTGTATCGAATCGGTAAGCAAATTGCTTACTAGATTTTTACAAGAATTAGAATGCGATCAAATTGCGTTATGTTAGCGATATAATTAGCTTCGTATAGGACTATTAGAGTGTGCGAACGCGGGGTTTTGTCTAGCCGGATTTTAGTTTTGTCGATTTCCCCGAAATGACGATTCTAGTTAACGATTAGCGATTTTCGTGCGTTTTCCCGCGCACCGAGTGCATGCTATGTTTAATTCGAGAGCGTTGATAATTGTATATTGTGACTTGCATCGTTTTAGGTTTTGTAATCTTATGCTTGATGTTGTGCAAATATAGGATCGGTCGGGGAAACATCGGACACGGCACGTAAAGGCAAGGCGGTGGTCGGATCGGATTAGCGGGGATTTCAGGTGAGTAGATGTATTCATCTATGGGGGAATCGTCTGGATGGCGTGATACGCCCCCTAGTTAGGATTACCCTACTTTTTGCAAGATTATATTGTTAGCTAGCTTATCCATTCATGTACACTGCATACCCCTATAGCGAACAGTATATTAGATTGCATGGACATTCATCTATACTTATGCGATATCACTTCGTAGGACACGAACACCATTACCATTGGCATCTGTTGCACGCACACTATTCATGTGACACACACGCCTTTGGTAATTGCCATACCACGTGCACTATAGAACCTGTTTAACTTAGTATCGCCACTTGCATTCATACTTGATATATGAAATTGCATAGCTTGCTTATACCTCGCATTATCATCATATTTACATAGATCCTATCCAAAATTCACATCATATACATTGATATCATAGACATTTATCATATTTAACTTGTGGACACTATGATTTTCTTGAGGATTTCAGTTTTGCTGTGATTTATGGATTTTTGGGGAAAACCGCAAGAATTTAACAAAAGCTTGTATTTATCATTTTTAAAACAAAGTTACGGTTTTCTCGTGATGTATGTGTCGTCCACCATGAGTTTTCATGTTTTCTGTTGGATTTCGAGACCCGATTCGAGGAGTGGATGAACCGTCTCGGGTACATGGTGGGCCCGGTATGGTACCCCGGGGCAAGAAGATCGAGTTGTAGACAATGAGCCTGGCAGGAGAAGACTACCTACCGGTGATGTCTGGCGCGGCAGATATCCGGAGGATACCGACCGTTGTCGTGAGATTTATGATATGGGCCGATCCGGACCGACGGAGCCCGATATTGAGACAGATATGATTCCTATTTGGTGTCGATGCTTGACACGGGTTTTCAGATGATTTCTTGATGGTACTTAGCTATTATACAGATATTCATTTTCTAAAAGTTAAGAACGCAGGACCCTTAGCATTTAAAACACTTAAAGAGTTAGAAATGACATTGCATACATGTGCATGCATACTAGAGTTATTATATCACACATGGACATGCATGTTGTGGTGCATTGCGTGCATTCTTACGATTGCCTTATTAGATGTTATATTTACTCACGAGCTGGCAACTCACCCCCGTTGTGCCACAGTGTCTTGCAGGTCGGACTCATCAGTCTTGTAGCGGCGGCTATCTTATTATCAGCTCCTTTTGCTCAGACTCGCGATATCGCCCGTAGGTGGGTTGCGAGCACACTTTATTTCTTTTGCTTTATCATTGTATCTAGTATTCTCCATCTACCACTTTATATTGTATATGTGACCTAGTGGTGAGACTGAGAGGTTGTATATTTGTGGTTTCTTTTGGATCGAGCTCACTTGAGCCGGCGATGTGTTTTCTGATATTTTGCGTTTCTTTTATGCTCTTTTCTTGATATTGCTATTATATTGCATGTGGTTGTGATCCGCCTTGGGCGAAGAGCTAGCTCCCGCTTGGGGATGCCATTTATAATTACAGGTTATATATATATATATTGTTGTACCCATTTTGGGGGATAGAAAATACAGGGGAGACTCTGCCGAAATTTTCGAGAATTTTTGATGTTTTTTTTAAAGGGATTCTTTGCAACTTAATTGATTTGAAAATCGTCTTCATTAAAGGTTTTCCTTCACTCTCTTTTGATCTTGGTTTAGATTCTTCTGGGCTTTGGCTGACTTAGGTTACGGTACGCCTTTAGACGTCTCGTAATCTAAGTGCCAGTCGCGTTCCGTACTTTCGGGTCGTGACAAAGTTGGTATCAGAGCGTAGGTTTTACCCTTCTGAGTGTAGGACGACCTTGGTAGATGGAGTAGGTGACTTAAGCAAAGTGGCGTAGCGTGGGTATGATCCGCGGCATACTTACGATACGGTACTCCGCCTAAGTAACCTTAGGACATAATTGCTTGTATTTCCTTTCTTGATTCCTTGCATTCCTTGATTCAATTGCAATGTCCTTATCGGTCCTGTTTCTTATTCCAGCTTCGATGCCGCCAAAGACTACGAGAGCTCAGCGGGCTGCCGCTAGGGATGAGATTCGGGCGGGCCCGTCTGAGGCGAGGATCGAGCGGGAGGATACGCCTACCCCTCAGGGTCATACTGATCGAGCGGGAGGATAGAGCCCTTAGGATCTTGCTTTACTACCAACAGTATGATGGCGATCATATACGTGAGAGTTGGGTAGTTTATATGCATATCCTTAATTGTGGTCCCTAGTCGTGGGAGTTTCGAGACAGGGCATCGATACTCCGGAGTAGACTAGTGTGTACAGTCGAGACCCCGACGAGGGGCGGTGGCCGGTCTCACAAGCCACTGGTGTTAGTTGGATCACCTAAGATGTATACAGGTGCTCATTGGGTTATGAGTACACCGGATAGGACTCGCCGGGAATCTGCTAGTTAGTATTATATCTACCGTCAGATAGCAGTTCCCTGGTGACATGTGTACAGGTTAGTTCATCGACCTGAGGTCGTCATTTGTCTCGTGTGAGTTCCCACTGTGCTTTGATTTCTACCCTACCACGGCTCAAAGGAGTCGTGCAAACAGGTAGTTTTTGGGTACAGTCCCGAGCCATATGGAGGCACGTGAGCGGATCGGCAGGGGATTCGTCTCTCCCGGTATTGGGGGCGAGGTCGTGCTGTGTCTAGGAGAGCCATTACACAAATCCATGGCCATGGTAGGAGATTTACTGGTAGGTACTCCAGTAGTATCTCAGGGTGTATTGAGGCTTCACTCCGACACGACTTATACTGCTATTGGGGGTCTGACGTTACTAGCCCCCTAGGCGGATATGTGATACTCATTGACGAACGGACCGGACTGTATATACATTGTCACTGTTAGGCTCAGTAGGGTTTCTGGATGAGTTCACTCATCGGCCTCCCTTGAGTTTGCTCATCAGCTTCCCTTGAGGTCAGTCCATGGGCAGCCGTTACGCATAGCTAGTGCCGCTGACGGTTTGTGGTTAAACCCACTGCCAGGGTACTGACGAGTCATTAGAGTCCCCCACAGACAGTTTCCCAAGTTCGGGCGAAACGTTGTAGAGGCCGTATGGTTTTATGGCAGGGTTCGGAAAATGCACGTGCGTTTACGCACGTGTCGATTTTCGGACAGGTGATACTGGTCGGCTTTGGTTTAAGCCGGATCCGAGTATTATATTGAGTAGGTATAATATCTTTGTTTCAGTTGCATTTGTATTCGGTCGTAATACAAATGCGGGTATATTTATACAGTTTCGGGGTTTTCCTGAAAGTTGTTTCAGGATCACTTTTGGAAGTTGCCAGTTTCCAGTTTTCTATCAGCCGTCTTTTAACATTTGGTTAAAGACGGATTTATCTTTTCTTGGATGAGAGTGAGTCGTGCTTCTAGAAGGTTCTAGAAGGTTCTAGAATTTGTGACAAGGCTTTGTGACTCATGCTTTGATTTCATTGCATTCTTGTTTTGCTTAAGATCTTTATGCAAGATATTTAGTTTGTGTTCACATATGATATTTTCTTAAGGTCACCCTCTTTGCTCCTACGGTCACCTCCCCCTCTTCTATAAGAATGGCCGACCCTCTCTCTCCTCCACTCTCTCTCACTTGATAGTTTTTCATGGTTGTAAAAAGATATGATAGTATTTGGGGTGCATGGAATTTTACAGTTCATTTCATTCCATCACCCAATTCCTACGGCAACTTCATTAACCGATCGTCCACGGATTTGGACGAAGTGAGACAAAGTCATCTACTCATTCTCTACATCATTCTTGGTCGTCTCTTTTAGCAAACTTGACGATCGAGTTGCCTCGAGTCAGAGGCGGGAGCCCGTTTAAAGAACCGATCATGTGGTGCCACCTCGATGAGGATATCAGAGATCGACGAGATCGGAGCAGCCGCAACGGAGCGTGGGATGATGGTTGAAGAATGAAGGACTCGGATCGTTCGGTATAACCATTCTACACTCTTTACAGTTTGTTAGTTTAGCAATAATGGCAGATCCGGGTTAAAGTATACGATAGCGCCAGTTTAAAAGTTTTTGTTCCGCATTTGGCGTCTGTAGACTGCCGGGGCGCTAGCGTAGACTTACATTGCAATCACGTGCCTGTGATCCAATAATTGACTCTGAGGGCACTATCTCCAACAATCTCCCACTTGCACTCAAGGCTAATTATTGCAATGTCGCATACTCACAGCCCGTGTGATACCGAACACCCAACTCCTCTACTAGTCAGTCTCACAAATCCCGTTTGTGAAACTATTGCGGTCGAGGAATAGCCTCAGTGAGTGGATCCGCCTAGATGTTTCTTTCTATGTCTCTATATATCTCAAGTTCGCGGAGAAAGCCATCTCCCGAAATGAGCAATACCTGTCTTAGAATGTCTGGATGTCTGATGGGACCTAGCTCATAAATGAACTCCAAATCCAAACTTCTTAGACTATATCGTCAACTGAACTTAATCAGTATCCTGCGCCATGTCACCCTCAGTATTGCCTTGGACCACCTGTCCAAAATACTGCCCCTCGTCAGAAGGAAAAACTATAACTCTGACAACCTCCTTGTCGTCCAGGTCACCTTCGAAGCCTGGAATGATAACCGTCTCCTAAAGGAGGCAGCCGTTATCATATCCCTAGAACATTCACTTATGTTCTAAAACTGCTTCCGACTGTTTCTCCAGGATTGGATCAATGTCAACTTATTGCATCTAGTGCAAGAACAACATCTGGTGTGGTACTTGACATCTCATGATTGACTCAATTGCCTGAGCAAGTGATCTGCCAATCATGCACATCCCTCTCTACTTTAGTCTATAAGACACCTTTAGAGAGGGTGACTCCATCACCTGCAGGTACACTACCGTGCCAAAAGTCGTCCATTCTAAATACTCTTAGAATGCTGTTAAAGTACCCTGATTGGGAAACCACCCAAATCTAGATCTAAAAACCATAGATCTAGTAACCAGTATGTCTGATATATTGTCCAAGTCCCATGTGGAGAAACCACTGTGTGACGACCAAAGTATAACCGATCGTAGTATAGGAGTTTCTTTTCCTACTCTGTGTATGTCATCCAAATACCAGGATATCACACCCTACTACCTTCTCAACAGATCTATCCCCTATTCTGATGACGTCAAACCTATGACTGTCACATCAGAAATAGATGATCTATCTCCGCTATATCTGCTTTAGTCTATAAATAGACATAAGCCTGATGTCCACCAATGCTTCCGCTGCTCCTACTGACTACGACAACCCTCTGGCTGAGTCATATATACGTACGCTTCCAAAACTAGTTTAGAACGACGTTATACTCATCCTCCTGCCGGGTCTCGCAGCCTGGAACAACAACAATGGCAAGTGTGGGTAAACAAGAACTTCCCTGTCACCGTCCTTGAGGCTACCGGAGTACCACTCGGGTGCCTGAAGTTACCCACCTTATCTGCGGAGTGGCCAATGGAATGTCAAAACAGATTGAATCTTTAGGTTCCTTATCAAATCTTCAGTAATCGTTTGCGGTTCTGGAATCACTTCCAGTTCTACCATACTCCCACTACTGTTTTTGGAAAAAAAACATTTTTAATAAAACTGTGGCGAGTCTAGAACAATATTTCTATTGATCTGCCAGATGGTAGAAAATCAACCCTCGTCATAGCCTGGGTCAACCCACAAACAGCCATTACAGAAACGTGCCTTGAGTTGTCCAGTGTCTGGTTTTAATCATAAGCCGGACAACTCCCCGTACCTTAACATCGTTAAGATATGAACTGTTCTATATCCAATATAGAACCAGAGGCACTGATTTAATTGAACCAGATTCAAATCATGCAGCTGTCTCCAGTGCATGTCAACTAAATGGAAAGAGGCCGATCAGCGTTACTCAACTTAGGAATGCTTCCAATTATGAGTAACCCGAAAGAGAAGCAAGTTCTCTTAATCATTACTATCAACTGAATACCATACACAAGTATCTACATCTTCGATCACTTTGAAGAATCCCGATACTTGTTACACCTGGTTCTCTACTCTATTCAAATACCTATAACTTCTCAAAATTCAGACCCTGTGTTTCTACGAAACACCTATCTAAGAACTAGAGAACTTATAAGTAAACAGAATATAGTATGAGGACCAACCCCTCTGTCCAAATGGACACTGGACAACATACAATACTCTGTATAAGTCCGCTGAGTCTAACAACTCTTTCACTGTGTGTCGTTGGTTGAAAACTGTATTTATGGTTAAGAAGAATTACACCGCTGTTTAATGCTCCTTACCTAACCATCCACTGATATAGGTATATGTCATCGACATAATATCAAAAGGTATATCTCACTCTATGAAAATAAACGTACAGATATATCAATTTGAAATTGGTGCACAACAGCGGATATTCAAAACCAAATATTTGCCGACCGGCAAACAACCCAGGTGGCTTCCTCAAATATCACCAATTCCAACGAATCCCGATATAATGAGGATGGTCACCTAATTCCCAATAACTTACTCCCACTCATCATCTGTAAAACTATACATATGTGAGAATCATACCTGGTAAATACATACCCTGGAGCAAGTGTCTAATCGGGAAATCAGTTTTCTTTTAACAGTACACAGTGAAACTGAAACATTGAAATGTTTCGATGGTGTATCCTGGTATTCCTAGTAATGCCTCTTCCATTATCCAGATTCACAACTGTAACCGTATAATTCTATGCCACCTCTCCAAATCCCTTTATATGTCTTTAGTCATTACCTTCTGTACACCCCTTTAGGCCAAATGGTTTTCTTCTTTCCCTACCGTTCGGCACCAGCCTATGGTTTGGAAGAAGACTATCCAAAAAGCATAAAGGGTGTACTGTCCTAATCCTAGGAGCACTCGCAACGCGAGAGAAGGTGAAGATAAAAGACACCTGAATCTACTTTATTCCTATTTCTCCTGAACCAGGATCCATCCCCGAACTGGAACAAGTTCCTTTCGAGTTCGTATATAACCATACGATGGATTATCCAATAAACTGGGATCTTCGTAGTGATACGGAGTGTCCTGGAGAAATACAAAGGTGATTTAGGATTGGCGAAGAAATACTTGGTTTGGTCGTGAATAGCAGTCGCAATTTACTTTGCCCTCTTATTAATCCCTTGCTTTGTCTGAACTTAATACCTTCTGTACACCGTTTAGGCTAATTGGCTTTCTTCATTCCCTACCGGTCGGAACCAGCCTATGGTTTGGAAGAAGACTATCCAATTTGCGTAATAGGTATACTACTCCTAAACTAAGGAGTACTCGCAACCTGAGAGAAGGTGAAAAGAAAAGACAACTGAATAGTCCTATCCGTTTTCTCCAGAACCGGAAACCATCCTCGAATTCCTTCGAGTTCGTATATAACCATACGATGGTTTTGTCCAATGGAAGTGGACGTTCGTAGTAATACGGGGTGTCCTGGAGAAAAGAGTAAAAATAGGAGTGACAATGAGGTTAGCGACTCTGACAATCCAAAAGCCAGTGTTAAGAAGGTTCGGTCAACTTGGTCACTGAGTCATAGTCTAGGGTCGGGTCAATGGTCGCTGCCAAAGAGAGAGAGAGAAGAAACGCTCAGCGTGCACTCTATCCTAGATCAGAATGGTTTTCACTTTATCTAATCAGGAAACCTCCCACTATAACTCAAATTCTTCTCCAAACCTGAAAGAAGAATTAGCCGGGATCACCCGAGGAGTAAACCAACTCATCAGTGGGAATCGGGATCCAACTATCATCGCATGATAACGTGACGGAATCCGCTTACGCTATCACACTCCAGAAGGTATGCGCATATCTGGCAAGTTTCAGTTCTTTTGAAACTCCCGATGTGATTTTTACCCCATGCTCTTATGACCTTGACTAAGGCCAACAAATCATAAGTCACATGTCAAGTTCTACCCGTCATTGTCCAGGTTGATTTGAACCCACCCGTACAAGCCCTTGACTAGGGCCAACAAGGCTATACGACTGTCCCAAACCAACGCATCTATCTATGCAGCATATGAATATCCAATAGCTACCAAACACTGTGCCTTGACTAAGGCCAACAAACACAGCTTGAATACTATTGACTACCCATATGAAACGACGGAGGGCTACGAATGGTTTCTGGCGAAAACCTTTAACGTAATGAACTTGATATCGTTGAAGGAACAGATAGCTTTTTAGAAAATATAGTGACGAAAACCTTTACTAAAGAGGTCACTCCCGGTGAAGGGATCTCGGCTCTTTCCCCGTAGAATGGGGTGCAGGATATTCCAAATGAATACCACGATGCAAAGCAAAAGTAATCGGCTATAGTGAAGTTAATGCCCTGACGCAAACTTCTGTCCAAGGGGTCACTCCCGGTGAAGGGATCTTGGCTCTTGCCTCGTCGACTGAGGAGCAGGGTATTCCAAATGAATACCACGATCCAAAACAAAAGTGAACGTCCTTGCAATAACAGCTTTTTGAAAAGTGTTCCAACAACATCAGAATAGGTTTGTTTTAACTTGCATTGATCCGAATCAACGCAGTCCCATCAATTGATCACACCACAAAGAACGAAAATATACTGATGTACGTATATGCCATCCGCATTCGCCACTGGGTCCCGTCATTACCCGTTAGGTTAGCTAACTAACGACAGAGCAGGGACTGGACTAGCGCGGATGTAAAACATATACAACATCTACTAATATATATACCAATATATTATATTCGCTCAAGGCGTGATAAAATGTAACATCACATAAATGTACAGCATCACAGAACAATACAGATATCTAGGATCCCCGGGTTTCACAGAGCCACTACTGAAACCCGACGTTCCCCTGGTCGTGTGGATAGCCTGTGCAATGAAATCCTAGACCCCTACGGGCGCGGCAAGTTACCCGCCAAAACCTGAAGCGAGGCAGCCCCCTTCAGCGCCGTGAATGGACCACCCAACACTTCACGGAATCCGGTAACTTGGACACCCCTCCTGGATCAACCTGTACCCCCTACGAGTGCGGCGAATAGCCCGCCAATTCTAGAGTGAAGCCCCCTCCGTCCCAATGCCATGAGATGCAGGCTTGTTGACCTCCAGAACCTGGCTATCCGTGCACCCCACTGCGGGGTAATCCTAGTACAGAAAGTAAAATATACATACAACGGGTACATCGACCGCAACCAGGTCGTGTCCCAAAAGAATAATACAAACAGGCAGTGACGGCAGTCCACATGTCGGACGCTCGCCCCGCAATATCAAATGTACATAATACAATAGCACTGTACTAGCATTGCATCCAGGCTATACCCACGACCAATCCGCAACATCACAGCAATACATAGAACATCAACGTGAAAGTCACGTTCGCAAATCCGTCTAACCGGGCTATAGCAGTTAGACCGGATTTACCGATCGAGTGACATTCACGGTCGCAGATATAATGTAAATACTGTGAAATAATGTGTTTAAAATATCCGATCGATCAAATAATTAACAAGTGGGCCCCCAAGCAATACTGTAGCACTCACAGAAATTCTGGGCCCAATTTTAATATTCCAAAACCCTTAAAAATAGCCCAGAAGCCCACTGGAAAAAAATGATACAGTGAGGACACCAATGTGCGGCGGAACCGCGGCCCAAAGGGGGGTTTGGCCGCGTTTCCGCGCTTCAGTGGTCGATTCACTGTGTCGAATTTCTACAGTGTGCTTAAAATTTCCAGTACATCAATATTTTTACAACCTGAAAAATTTTTGGAGCCAGGAAAAAATCGACAGAAAACTGATGTGAGGAAAATATGGTTTTTTTTGGAATTTTGGTCGATCGGAAATGCAAACACATCAAAGAAAGCTAGACGAAGTTAATGGCGAGGCTCTGATACCACTGTAAGTGCACGGCGGCGCCCCGGCCGTCAATCCGACGGCCAAATGCGGAAGCGGTGATAAACTTTAATTTTGCGAACTTTGCAAACCGGCACCACCGCGCACTAAACACCCGGATCGAACCATTAACTAGTCTAAGCTAACTACAAGACGGGTTAGAGATATACCGAGTGATCCGAGTCCTCCGGTCTTCTCGTCATCGTCCCGATCTCCTGCGGATACTCCGGTCGTCGCCTCCTTGCCGGAAGGGCACCACATCGCCTGTATCTTTTACGGGCTCCCACCTCAATACCGAGGCAACTCGGGCGCGAAGTTGGCTGGCCGACGCGTCCAAGATTTGCTGTAGAATGTGTAGTGTAGAGGCTATGTCTCATTTGGGGTTTTGTTGCCATTTGAAGATGATGGAGGAATCAAGATAAGAAAAATGGTGCTTGTATTTTTCTAGCATGAAAATGAGATCAAGAATGCCACACTCTCAAGAATGAAACTCTCATCTTCTCTTTTCTCAAAATGAAACCTTATCATGTTAGAATGGTGGAGGAAAGAATACATCATCCAAAACCATGAAGAGAAGTAATGGTAGGAGAAAGCAAGAGGTGACCATAACCTAAACATCATCATAACAAATTCACATCAACCTCAAATCCTTTCTAATCTCACAAAAGCAAAAATGATGATAGAAAAGAATGGTATCAAAAAGATGCTATCATAATCAATACATTTGTAAGAAACCCCTCCACAATGTGTTATTTGCAAACTTGCAAATAACCCCTTCCATCGAAAAAGTCCGGCCGGGAAAGAACAAAGGAAAACCGGCCGGAACGGAATGCAAACTGGCAACTCCAGAAAACTGGCCCCGTAATAAATTACAGGAAAAACCCCGCTACTGCAAATACATGCCCGCATTTGTATTCCCACTGAACACAAATGCAAAGAGACAAAACTACACTATCTAATACTAGGATCCGGCTTAAGCCAAAGCCGGCTAGTAAAATCCGTCCGATCACGATCAGTGCAATACCGCACGTATCTGATCGAACCCTGCCATATCTCCATACGGCCTCTACAGCGTTTCGCCCGAAAGCTTGAGTAACTGTAAGTGTGGTGGACTCTAAAGACTCGTCAATACTATGGCTGTGGATTTAACCACTAGCACGTCAGAGGTATAAGCCAATACGTGACGGGCCACCAGCTATTGACCAAAAGGGACGTCGATGAGCGAACTCATCCTGACACCCTACTAAGCCTGTCAGTGACAATATCCGTACAGTCCGGTCCTTTCGTCTATGAGCATCGCATGTCGGGCCTAGGGGGTTGGTAAAAGTCAGACCCCCAAAAGCGGTACAAGTCGTGTCGGAGTGTAGCCCAGAACACCCTGAGATACTACTGGAATACCTACCAGTAAATCTCCTGCCTTGGCCAAGGACTTTATGTAATGGCTCTCCTAGACACAGCGCGACCTCACCCCCAATACCGGGAGAGACGAACCCCTGAAGATCCGCTCACTGCCTCCATGTGGCTCGGGACTGTACCCAACTAAAACCTGTTTGCACGACTCCTTTGAGCCGTGGTAGGGTAGTAATCAAAGCACAGTGGGAACTCACACGAGACAAATGACGATCCCCAGGTCGATGAACTAACCTGTACACATGTCACCAGGGAACTGCTATCTGACGTCAGGTATAAGACCAACTAGCATGTTCCCGGCGAGTCCTGTCCGGTGTACTCATAACCCAATGAGCACCTGTATACATCTTAGGTGAACCAACTGACACCAGTGGCTTGTGAGACCGGCCACCGCCCCTCGTCGGGGTCTCGACTGTATACACTAGTCTACTCTGGAGTATCGATGCCCTGTCTCGAAACTCCCATGACTAGGGACCATTTAAGGATGTGCTTATAGACTACCAGCTCCCACGTATATGATCGCCCTCATACTGCCGGTAGTCAAGCAAGAATCCTAGGGGCTCTATCAACGTGCAATAGTGACCTGTAAGGTCACCTAAAGCAGTACACGATGATAAAGGTAAACCAGATAGCATACTATCATCTTGAGTAAGACTGTCCTACTGGGACAGGTCCTCCCCTCAATCATTGCAATCACATGCCTGTGATCCAATAATTGACTCTGAGGGCACTATCTCCAACACTTGTAATATGTAAATTGATGTAATATTATTTGTATGGTCGCACAACCGGATCGGGGTTGTAGCCGTCATTATATAATTTCTTTTTACTGTTTTTGCTCCTAGGATAGACCCAAGGTGGGGTGCATAAACTACCGGGTATCTCGAAGTGCCGAGTGGCCTACTCACGAGTTGAGGGAGGTTGCTTCGCTTCGGGTACTTGGCGGGTAGTTTGCCGCACCCGTAGGGGTCTAGGGTGGGGTTTGGCTATTCATCGCGACCGTGTAATCCGCTCTTCGTTACAGGCTCGTACGAATTGCGGATTCCTAGTATATTCAATATATTCATCTGTGATCTGGAATGGCTATCATTGCATGTGACGAATGTTTATATTTATCTATATGATATCTATTTAGGCGTTGCTTATGTTTTGCATCCGCGCTAGTCCAGCCCCCGCTTTGTCGTTAGTTAAGTAACCTAACGGGTGATGACGGGACCCCGTGGCGAATGCGGATGGCATAAGCGTACGTCATATTTTCGTTGTTTTCTGCAATGGTTGGATTAAATGATGGGACGCATTGGAATTAATGCAAGAAAAAATAAACCAAGTAAAAGTCGTTGGAACACTTTGAAAACCACTCGGTTCTTTTCAAAACCAAACTTTTAAATGCGGAGCTTGAACCACTCCTTTTGAAAGCTATCTCATTCCTTCGACTATCTCATTCCTTCGACTATATCAAGTTCACTACGTTCACGGTTTCGCCAAAACCATTCGTAGCCCTCCGTCGTTTCACATGAATGGTCAATAAGTATTCAAGCTATGTATGTTGGCCAAAGTCAAGGCATAGTGATTGGTAGCTATTGGGTATTCATGTGCAGCATAGATAGATGTGTTGGTTTGGGGCAGTCGTTCTACCATTTTGGCCAAAGTCAAGGGTATGTGCGGGTGGGCTCAAATTAACCTGGAGAATGACGGGTAGAACTTGACATGTGACTTATGATATTTTGGCCAAAGTCAAGGTCATAAGAGCATGGGGCACAAATCCACATCAGGAGTTTCAAAAGAACTGAAACATGCTAGCGCTGCATACCATTTGGAGTGTGATGATTCTGGTAGGATTCCTTCAGTTTTGTCACGCGATGATATTTGGATCCCGATCCTACTGTGAGTATATGCTACTCCTCCGGAACTTTCTCACTTAACGATCAATGCTATAAACCAAATAGGTGTCTAGAAAAGTGTTAGCGGGGCTACGCCCACAGGGAAAAGAGGTTATTTAATTAAGGAACTTCGCGAAAGCGTTGGAAAACCTCCCTCGATGTACGGACACTGGCCTGGCTGAACGGTTAAGCAAGTATTGTACGGTGAGATTGATCCCGACTAGTTCTTCCTTTATGGTTTGAGGAGGGATTCGAGAGACAGTGGGAGCCATCTTGTTTAGACAAATTAAAAACCACTCTAAACTTGCAAGAGTATCATGCTAAAGTGTTTCTTCTCTCTCCTAATTGCAGCGACCAAACATCATGACTGGACTTAAGTTACTACTAGATAAAAACATACTGACAGGGCCAAACTACAAAGATTGGCTCAGGAATGTCAAAATGGCAATCACTTATGACAAGTTGGGGTATCTTCTTACCACCAAAGCTCTCCCTGTCCCAGGTCCCACCTCCAGCGTCGCGGATAAGGAAATCCGTAAGACTTGGGAGATCGACTGCGCGAAGGCCAAGTGCCTCGTGCTTGCCTCTATGGACAACGAACATCAGAGGAGGGATGAGAATATGGACCTCAAATCCATATTTCTCCATACAAAAGAACTGTATGGAGAGCAATCTCGTATCGCCAGATACGAAGTGTCGAAGAAGTTGTTTTCGGCAAGATTGGCCGTCGGATCATCGGTAGCGGAACACGTGCTTAAGATGATTGGTTACATAGAGGAGCTCGCGAACCTTGGGACCACGTTGGAGAATGAGCTCTATACGGACTTGATTCTTCATTCCCTTCCTTCCACTTACGCCCAGTTCATTCTGAATTTCAACTTGCAAGAAAAGGAAGTTGAACTTTCAGAGCTCCTCAACTTGCTGAGGAGTGCAGAGGGCACCGTACAGAAAGGTAGGGAAACATCCACTTTGTTTGTAGGAGGATCTTCCTCTTCTAGGTCTAAGGCGAAAGCCAAGGGAAAGAAGAAAAAAAAACCTGCCAAACCAAGGGACGGTGTTAGTAAGGTGGATACGAAGGGAAAGGCAAAAGCAACAAAGGTAGCGGGGAAACTTGTGGATATGGAAGAATGCTTTTACTGTCACAAGAGTGGACACTGGAAGAAAGATTGCAGGGCTTGGAAAGCCAGAACACAGGATCTGAAGCAGGTTGCGGCTTCAGCTTCAGGTGTATATGTTATTGAAAACTGTCTATCAATAAACTCTACGTCCTGCGTATTGGATACCGGATCAGGATCTCATATCTGTAATTCTTTGCAGGCGTTGAGAAAGCGTAGGTTTTTGAAAGCAGGTGACATGACCCTCAAAGTTGCAAACGGAGCTAGCATGGATGCTGAGGCCGTGGGGGACTATCACCTGGGAATGTCAGATGGGTATGTTTTGGTTTTACGTAATTGCTTTTTTGTACCCAATGCAACTTGTAATATCATCTCTGTATCTTTAGTTTCTAAAGAAGGTTATGAATTTGCGTTTGTAAGTAATGTTGTAAACATTCACCTTAATCAAGTTCTGATTGGGTCAGGTACATTAAGCAATGGTATATACGTATTAAACCAACCACAGATTTTCAATGTCCAGAATACACACAAAAGAAAGTCTCCGGAAATAAATCAGATTTTCTTATGGCATTGTAGACTGGGTCACATCAATGAGAGAAGGTTGACGAAGTTACAAACAGAAGGATATTTGGATCCGTTCGAATATCAATCATATGCAACTTGTCAATCCTGTCTCAAAGGAAAGATGACAAAGACTCCGTTCACTGGACACGGAGTGAGAGCGAGCGAGCTCTTGGGACTCGTACACAGCGACGTGTGCGGTCCAATGTCTACACATGCCCGAAGCGGTTATTCTTACTTCATTACTTTTACGGATGACTTTTGAAGGTACGGTTATGTCTTCTTAATGAAACATAAATCCGAAGCCTTTGGAAAATTCCAGGAATATAAGAATGAAGTAGAAAAACAAACAGGCAAAAGTATCAAGACACTAAGATCTGATCGAGGTGGTGAATACTTGAGTGCTGAGTTCCTGGACTACTTAAAAGAGAATGGAATTCTCTCTCAGCTTACTCCTCCATACACTCCGCAACATAACGGTGTATCGAAGAGACGGAACCGAACTCTATTGGATATGGTACGGTCCATGATGAGTAACGCTAAGTTGCCGCGATCATTCTGGAGATATGCGCTAGAATCAGCTGCATACCTTTTGAACCGAGTTCCAACTAAGACTGTGCCTACTACACCATATCAGATGCGGTGTGGGAAGAGACCCTATCTTAATAACATTAAGACATGGGGATGTCCAGCTTTTGTCAAAAAGCAGCATGAGGACAAGCTCGAGGCACGCTCAGTACAGTGCAAGTTTGTGGGATATCCAAAGAACTCTAAGGGATATTTCTTCTATTGTGAAGAGGAACAAAAGGTTTTTATTTCTCAGCATGCCCACTTCTTGGAAACTCAGTTTTTGGAGAATCAGATAAGTGGGAGCGCAATAGAACTGGAAGAAATTCCAGAACCACGAGCTATTACTGAAAGCTTAGTGGAACCAGAGGGTTCGAAAGATCAGGACATTCCTACGCCGCTCCGCAGAAGTAGTAGGCAGTCTCATCCGCCCGAGAGATACTACGGTTTTCTCATAGACGGGGATAGAGAGGATTGCATCATTGATAGTGATGAGCCGACTAGCTTCCAGCAGGCCATTTAGAGCGTTGACTCGGTAAAATGGCTGGATGCAATGCGGACCGAAATGGAGTCCATGTACACCAACAAAGTATGGACGTTGGACATTGCTCCAGATGGGGTAAAACCCGTAGGATGCAAGTGGATCTTCAAAAGGAAGATTGGTGTAGATGGACAGGTTAAGACCTATAAAGCTAGACTTGTTGCAAAGGGTTTCCGTCAAAGACCTGGCTTGGACTACGACGAAACCTTTTCTCCAGTGGCTATGCTGAAATCCATTCGGATCCTTCTTGCCATTGCTGCCTTCCACGATTATGAGATCTGGCAAATGGACATAAAGACCGCTTTTCTGAATGGAAATTTAGAGGGGTGTGTCTATATGGACCAGCCAGAGGGTTTCATTCAGAGTGGGAGCAGCGGAAAGGTGTGCAAGTTGCTTAAGTCCATCTATGGACTAAAGCAGGCATCGCAGAGTTGGAACATCTGTTTTGATGAGACGGTCAAAGAATTTGGCTTTATCAAAAATCCAGATGAACCATGCATCTATAGTAGATTTGTAGCGAGAACTGTAGTATTCGTCGTTTTATACGTGGATGACATTCTCTTGATAGGAAATGACATTACTATGCTACAATCTGTCAAAGGGTTCTTGTCACACAGGTTCTCCATGAAAGACCTGGGTGATGCCTCATACATTCTGGGGATCCGGATCTATCGTGACAGATCCAAGAGGATACTGGGACTCTCACAGTCCAGGTACATCGACACCATACTGAAAAGATTCAGTATGGAAGATTCCAAGCGCGGTAATCTACCGGCTTGTCACGGGATCACCCTCTCCAAAGAGATGTCTCCCAAGACTGATTTGGAAAGGGATCGCATGTCTATTATACCCTACGCTTCTGCGGTAGGCTCTATAATGTATGCGATGTTGTGTACCAGACCAGATGTAGCTTATGCACTGAGTGTGGTAAGCCGGTATCAGTCAAACCCTGGGGAGAAACACTGGATAGCGGTAAAGAACATTCTCAAGTACCTGAGAAGGACTAAGGAGATGTTCTTGGTGTATGGCGGAAAAGACCTCCAGATCGAGGCCTTTGCTGACTCCAGCTTCCAGAGTGACAAGGATGATTCCAAGTCCATGTCGGGTTATGTCTTTACCCTCTATGGAGGGGCGGTGTGTTGGGAGAGTTCCAAACAGGAAACCGTTGCTGACTCGACGATGGAAGGGGAATATATCGCTGCTGCTGATGCCGCAAAGGAAGATGTCTGGATGAAGAAGTTCCTCACGGAGCTTCAGGTGGTTCCTACCATTGTTGATCCAATACCGCTGTATTGCGACAACAACGGAGCTATAGCTTTAGCGAAGGAACCAAGATCCCATCAGAAGTCCAGACACATCTTGAGGCGGTATCACCTGATCAGGGAGATCGTGGGTCGCCGGGAGATCGAGGTTCGGAGAGTTGCTACGGAAGATAACACTGCTGATCCATTCACGAAGGCCTTACCCCAGACTCAGTTCGAGCGGCTGATCGAGATGATAGGTCTTCGATACGCCAGTACATGGCCTTAGTGCAAGTGGGAGATTGTTAGTGTATATGCCCTAGAGGCCATTACTGTATCATACTAGTATATATATTACTTAATGGAAGCTTGCGATATTCATCTTGTATTGACAATCTTGCTCAAAATGATAGTATGCTACTTGGTTTGTTTCTGCTTTAATGTGTGCATGTGTTTCTTTTAGCATATCGCCTTTACACATTAGTGGAGCCCTTAGGATCTTTGCTTGATTACCAGCGTTGTGATGGCAGTCACACTCGTGGGGGCTGGGTAATCTATAAGCACATCCTTATGCAAGTCCCTAGTCGCAGGACTGTCGAGACAGGACATCGATACTCTGGAGTAGACTAGCGTATGCGCTTCTTATCCCAGCTTGGGAGATGGTCTGTCCCACAGCCGTCAGTACGTCGTACTTGAGATAGTATGCGGGTGCTCGTTAGGTTACAAGTACACTGGACAGGACTCGTTGGGAACTGTTGGTTGGTATTATACCTATCGTCAGTTATCAGTTCCCAGGTGACATGAGTACAGCTTAGTCCGTTGACTTGACACTGTCACTTCGCCTAGAGTGTGTTCCCACTGTACTTTGATTACTACCCTACCATGGCTCAAAGGATTCGTGCAAACAGGTAGTTTTTGGGTGCAGTCCCGAAGCACTTGGAGGCAGTGACGGTTAGACAGGATTCGTCTCTCCCGGTATTGGGGGTTGATATCGCGCTGTGTCTAGGAGAGCCATTACACAAAGTCCCTGGCCAGGGCAAGCGAGATAGACTGGTAGGTTTCCAGTGTTATCTCAGGTGTTCTGGGCTACACCCCGACACGACTTGTACCGCTAGTAGGGGACTGACGTTTACCGCCCCCTAGGCCCGCCAAGCGATGTTCTCAGACGAACAGACCGGACTGTACGGAGACTGTCACATACAGGCTCAGTAGGAGTTCAGATGGGTTTATCTCGTCAGTCTTCTTGTCGGCATCTACCTGGGGACCGTTACGTAAAGCTAGTGCCGCTTGCGGTCTGTGGTTAAACCTACTGTCAGCGTAGTGTCGAGTCTTTAGAGTCCCACACAGAGGGTTATTCGCCTTCAAAACAGAGTAGAGGTCGCATGGTTTTGCGACTGGGTTCGTTCACATCCGCGCACTTGTGCACGTTTGGCATCCGGACAGACATTACTAGCGGGCTCTGGTTTGAGCCAGATCCTAGTATATGTTTTGGGGTTAGTTTTATCTCATAGTATTCATGTTCCTCGGAACACGAATGCGGGTGTGTATGCACAGTTGATTGAGGCGGAGGAAGAGGATTTTCATTAGGGTTTCGGAACGGGTGTGTATGCACAGTTGACAGTTGTCTTTTTCCAAACCCTAATGGATATGTGAAATATCAATTAATAATATTAATTAAATGAAATTGTGTCATGGTTAGGGTTGTTGACTTGTTGACCAAGGTTGACTAGTTGACCAAGGTTGAAAGGTTGACCATCATCATTTCAAGCAAAGATGCTCTTTGATCTTTGCAGAACTCATTTAATGTGAAATGATAATGGTCATTTCAACATACCATCACCTTTTTCATTTGATTAATTTTGTTAATTGATTAATTCACATATATTTGTTATGGTTGTAAAAAACCATCTCATTCTATCATAACCATTCTCTCTCCTCTCTTCTTCTTCTTCCTCCTCTAGTTCAAGGAGAACAATTCTCATGTGTTGATAAACATCTCCTTGAAGATAAAACACCCTAAGACACTCACTACTCACTCTAAGGTAGAAGGTTTGGCAAGCCGGATACCTTAGTTCTCTCAAAGTTCGAGAAAGGAGCTCAAGGAAGAAACCCTCAGGTGGATCGATCTTCGACAAGAGAAGGCGACGAGGAAGGCACCATCCGACCACTACAAAGAGTCCAAGACGAAGGAGTTCAAGTTGAGGTATAACCCCTAACCGAGTAGACAACTCTCTAGTTAGGTTGCTAGTGTGTAGTTTAGCAAAGATCCGTTTTTGTAGTCCATGTTACCTGAGTCTTAAAAATCGTTTTTTACTGTTTCCACAAGCCCGAAAGAACCGGGAATGGTAACGCGGACTTACAAATCCTCTACAGTGTGGCCGCAAATTGCGGCCACCAAGAATAAATCTGCGTCCTGGAACAATAATGGGGGTCTCGGGTTAGCTTCTAGGTCACCTGCTCATCTCTCTGTGTTTGCTAGATAATTTTTGGTGGTCTCGGGTAACTCCAGATTCCCATATACACTCACAATCTGTCAAATAACCAATATCGGGGAATTCTAAGCCCGTATTTTGGTTTCTAATCCGGGTCTTGGCCAGTAAAATCAACGCTCAGGTCTTGTAACAACCCTTAAACATCACAAATCCACACAATCACCCAAACCCTCTCTTGGAATTTTTCAAACATCACTAATCCAAACAAGTTTAACTCTAAACTAAGTTAGGATGCTAGGAAACTTAAACTAAACTAAATGAAAGGAATTATACCTCAAGAATGCAACTCAAGAAAAACCCTAGCTTCTCAAAGTCTCCAAAATCCAACTTTGATTGGTCTAATGTGTTGAGGATGAGGTGGTGATCAACTTTAATGAATGGAGTATAAGGTTTTAGTGAAGAAATGGAGATGATTCTTGGAGGTGAAGGTGGAGGGAGATGAGGAGGAAGAAGATGAAGGAAAATAATGGGGTGAAGAAATGGTGGCTGCCCTCTCTCTTTCTCTCTCTTTCTTATTCTCATCCTCTCCAAACTCATGTCTTACTTTCTCTCTCCAATAATTGTCTTTTTAACCCTTTTCTCTTTTTCTCACAATAATACACATAATACCAATAAAACAACACAAATGCAACAATATGCAACAAAATGCAACATGTCATGGTGCACTAACCATGGAAAATATAGAAACACGGATTTGGCCTAATCACGATTAGTTGTGCACTAATCAATTTTTATTAAACTGCATATAATAAATTATAAAAATGCCAAATCCGATAAATATATTTTTAAATGAATAAATCATTTTAATCTCCAATTATTTCATAATTATTGGTATATATTTATACCATTTAACGAAAACCCCAATTTCGCAAATCGGGTAGTTTTCGCGAAATATATTATTTTAATATTAAATTCCAAAAATAATATTTTATATTTTTCTGAAATGTTACAATCTTTCCCCCTTAAATAAATTCGGTCCCCGAATTTAAATTTAAACCCCCAAATACTAAAACATTTCAATAATCAGCTCAAATCACGGGGCTCCGAAATCACGGAAGATACAGAAATACCACAGCGCATCAAGTGCGCATGAAAACGAGTACGGAACTCAAAAATCGAACTCCGTCAAGCGTCACGCAAATCATCGGATTTGTACGCAAATCATCGGAGTTACAATGGAGATACAGATCCCAAAATCCACTACTGAAACCCCATATGCACTAGTCAAATACTATAATACGTATATAGTACGCATCCTTGAAAACTCTTCTAAAACTGAAATAAACACATGCAAAATCTCTTCCAAATCTCCGTGCGATGTGTAGCTCACGGCACAAGTGACGAACGCTCAATTGTAAAATAATAAATATACTTATATATGTTTTTGCTCAAATCATACGTTCCGCCGTTTTGAAATATCCCAAAAGGCTTTCCTTTATAAACGTTTGTGTCGCTCGCGGACACGTAGGAAATAGCGAGACTATAGCTCCATTTTGAAAACCTCTTGGTAAACTTTTAATGCATGCAAAGTACTCAGGTACTGTCCTCAGATCAGTCATGTTCGGCTACTACATATTATAGTGCCCATCATGAAAACAAGATGCTCAAGAGCAAAATCAGCCCCAAAAGACGTATCCAATAATCACGTGCGTCTGGTACGCACGGAAATAAAATCCAAATACAAGTGCCACAATATGCACAAAAGCAAAACTAAGTGCAACGGGTGTGCACGAAAGCATATGTCCAGTGCAACGGGTGTGCACGACAACAACATCTAGTGCATCTATTGTGCACGAAAATATCAATCCAGTGCAACTAACATGCACGAATGAAAATCCCAATCGAGTGCATCCGGTGTGCACGAAATCACATCTCAATCATGCGCCCAACATGCGCGAAAATCCAAATCAAGTGCATCAGTCATGCACAAATGAAATCTAAATCAAGTGCATCCAGCATGCACGAATAAAATCTAAATCAAGTGCATCCAACATGCACGAATGAAATCTAAATCAAGTGCATCCAATGCACACAAAATCCAATACCAAGGGTCTAATATGCGCAAAAATCCAACCCAAGCGCGTCAGGTCCGTAAAAAACATCTAGTGCAGTAGTATGCACGAAAACGAACGTCAAGTGCAAATGCGTACAAAAACACAAATCTGGTAAACAAATGCTCAAATACATAAATCGGGTGCAACCGATGTACAGAGTATAAATCTAGTGCAACCAATGCATGAAATATCAATCTGGTGCAGCAAATGCACGAAATGAAAATCTAGTGCAACAAATGCACGAAACACAAATCCGAGTGTACCAAGGTGTATAAAATCATAACCGCGTGCAACTGCGTGCACAAAACACGTATCAATGCACTGCAAGCACATGTAAGCTATACCGAGTGCAAAAATCAAATCGAGTGCGTACCACATGCACAAAATCAAATCAACCGTTTGAAATCCACGAAATCATAAACACGTGCAGCCAAGGCACAAAACCGATATCAAGTGCAATAGATATGCACAATCGCAAACTAATACAACAGTGTATAAAACGTATATCAAGTGCAATAACTATGCACAAAATGTAAATATCCAGTAGGTGCAGCCATGGTGCGCGAAAATAATATCATGAAACTCAATCATCAAAACTCAAATCCAAGCGATATAAGCGTGATACTCAGATCACAAACGCAAATCGCAACAAATGACATTGAGGTACACCTCCTACAATGTCGAAAAATGTCGGTGCACCCAAAACTGGCAGAGCAAGAACATCTACTTGCCTCTTGGTCACGGTCTGGCGTCCTGTCTCTAGGTACTTATTTCTCTGTGGATTACCAATCTCGAAATTCATTGGCTCGTCGGCCCGGTCAGCTGTACTAACGGAAAAGATTCCACTCTAACACTCCTCTGGTCATCTCTCGGCCAATTAGTATGACCACTCGTAAAGCACCACGTCACTGGCGTCGGCCTCTGGCCCTCTGAATACACGTGATACAACTGATCCTCGGTACGAATCTTATCGCAGCAGTGTCCTAGAAGGAACCTGCTCAAGGTCTCTTCCGATCTCGCCTATGCCGGACTGTACGGAGGCTGGTACTCTCGCATAATCTTTTCTCTCTTTCTGGACATCTACGTTCTCATCACAGCATTTCTTCGGGAACTGGCCGTATCCCAACGCCTCTGTATACATCTCAGATCTCTAATCTCAACGGAAAGTAACAACAGCTCGTCACCATCTTGCACGAACCTCTTGTTCCACTCGTCTTTATTATCGTCCACTTCGACGTCACGTCTTCCTATCTGCGTACTGAAATTGTTCTCAACTACAGTCAATCCGGAGTCTCTCACACGGACTCAAAATTACAAACTCGGTATCTCCATCACTCTGTAGAAGATATCTGGCCGAACATGTTCTCGGGAACTCGTTCCAAATCATCAGAGGAATATACCTTATTCATCAGTTTTCGATCAACTCACAACGCATCTGGGTGAGGTCCTCTATCCGAAGCTGGTCAACTTACTGATCTCCTATCGGATCATCCAACGAACAACGTCATCTCTGGATCGATCTACTCTAGATCTGAACAAGATTCTCCACACTGGAAATCTTCAACTCGACTGGGCCTGCGTCGGCGCATCAAATCTGACGAATCACCTTCGTCCCTCTACTCAAGATAGACTAGCTATCATCTGTCGCATCTCTGCCTGAAAGCTCCAGCGATCTCAGCTTATAAGCTCTGAAAGAGACATCCCATCAATCTCAGCAACAGCTGGGTCGTCTGTCTGTAAGGTAGACGATATTACTATCTCTGAGGTAGGCTGTACATCAATAGTCCTCTCACAACAGGCAGCCGCTAACAATGGCCCGATCATCCGGTGCAAAACTGAACACTCGCCTCAAACGAGAGGTCACAACACAAACACTAAATCGATACGTTCCCATGTCACCAGAAAACACGATGGTCAGTCATCGTCCATGACGAGCTCGCCCTAACCACATCATTAGCAGCAGCTCAATCTGCGCTCAAACCATAATGACATGAACCTCAAGCATGTATCGATGGAAACAGATCAAAGGAATGAAAGGAATCAATAGATCCAGAATGGGTACATGATAATAAGGAGGAACGGAATCAATGAGAGTATGATCATGGAAACAAATAGAATCAAGGATCTCAAATGGATGTATGATCAAGGGAACGAAGAGAATCACAAGTCTCAAGATATGTACATCCTAAGGTTTCTTAAGTGGAGTATCGTATCGTAAATATGCCGCGGAACATACGTAAGGTACGTCACTCTACTCAAGCTATCTACTCCATCAATCAAGGTCAACCTATGTAACGAAAGTTTGGGTCTAATACCCCATGTTCAAGTCTAAGTTCCGTAAGGTCAAGCCTAGGTTCCGAAATAGATTACGCCCCAGACTCCACATAGTCAAACCTAGACTCGAACCAAGGTTAAACCTAGCGCTCTGATACCAACTTTGCCACGACCTGAAATCTAGTTCGTGACCGGCACTTAAATCACGCGACGTCTAAAGGCGTAACGTAATTCAAGTAAGCCGAAGCCCAGAAATCTAAACCTTTTAAAAGAAAATAAAGAGGTGAAGTTTTGAAATAAAGGTACGATGAAATCAAATCGTTTTCTTTAAATGCATAAGTAGTGGAATATGAAAAATGCAAGTGGATTTTATTGGTTGAAAAACATGTTTCGTATTTTTTAAAAATTTGGACAGCACATCCTTTGTATATTTTGATCCAAAACCATATACACATGATAATATAAAAGGCATCCCCAAGTGGGAGCTAGCTCTTCGCAAAACGGCGGAATCACAACCACGCAAGACAGAATATATGTATACGACGCCCAACGGCGAAGATCAACACAAAAGATAATGAATAAAGCAAGATATCAACCCACCAAGCGAACATGTAACCCATCGCTCTAGTCTCGCAACTACAAGTCTTGCTAAGTCTTACTATTTTATAATTACTAGTTTTGATTGATGGAGTTGACTAGATACAATATGAATAATAAATACAAGAGTGGTACGATCCAACATGTACCACCTACCAAAGCAAATCACCCGAAAGTAAGCTGTGTGCCAGTGATGCCGCTACTGATCCATGCGGTCAACATGCAAGAACTGTGGCACAACGGGGGTGAGTTGCCAACTTGTGAGTAGAAAACATAATCAGGTAGAAATCGAATAAAACAACGATTCCTATGTTAACTATATCATAAAGGTAATACTATGATATCTAGGGTGACTGTATCTGCATATGTGCCAGCAATATAATCAATGCCTATCAGCATGTGGCTAACATCTATGTGTCCATCAATGACACAACAACATCATGCATGTAAATATCATGAAAGCATATGCATGTAAATATGAGGATACAAATCAACGTGTGTCCATCAATAACACATCAAAATCATGGAACCTAAGTGTCCAACATCGACACTCGAAACATCATGAAACCCATGTCCAGCATCGACACGTAAATCCTCATATCTCAGGTGCCGCATCCTCAGATCGGCCCTCAGGCACCGCATACTCTGGTCGGCCCTCATATCCATCTCATGACTCCGGTCGGTATTCTTCGGATAACCGCCGAGTCCAAATACTATCACTGGTAGGTAGTGCTCTGATCGCACGCTTTTGGCGTGTCGAGTTTTAAGAGTTCTAAAGTTTAACCGCGATCAGGACGGTGTCGCTTTGCAGCTAGCCGCGATGAGCACGGGTCGATCCACAGGGAGACGGAGCGTTTTATGTTCTTGTTCTTACGAGTTAATGCGCGTGGCGGAAAGTTCACTATCTAACCTATGTGTTATATGCAAGTATAAAGCTTGTTAGGAAACGATAGGATAGTGTAAGTTAATGGATTCCGTATTCAAGTATTTTGAGCCGAACTCAACCAATGAAGCTAAAGCAATCGGCAACAATGTGGATTAGGGTATTTAAGCATGGTATTCATGGAATCCGGCTTATTGACCCTTGTCCGTCCATTCTTGTCTCTTGCTTTCGCCTCCGGCCAATCCGAACGCAACCGGTCGCGGTTAGGAATCACCGATACCTTGGTACAGTAGGGTGCCTAACGGAGCGCTTGCGTAAGGTTTGGGTGGAGTTTCAAATGGAAAATACGGGAAAAGGATATGAGAAATGAAACCTTAACTTACAATATCATAATCTTTTCCTAACAACACATATTCACAAACATTCACAAAACAAACTAAAAAGAGCAAAAGAAAAGAGAAACAAAGTGAAGAAAATAAAACAATACAAGTAAGTAAAGAGCATGGAATGTAAAGAGCAAGAATGTAAAGTAAGTAATTGTCACGACCCGAGAATTCGACTCGTGACCGGCACTTAACCACGCAACGTCTACAGGCGCAACGTGGCTAAGTAAGCCGAACCCAGAAATCAAAACCAATAAATATAGAGTGATTTAAAACATTTTGAAAAAAAAGCAATAGTAAATGTCTGAAAACTTCCATTTATTTAGTAGAAATCCCTTTTAAGTTCAAAAGTTATGAGTTTTATAATTTTGGTAACATTTCCTTTTTAAAACATTAGCCCCGAAAGTCGGGTAAAAGTAAGGTGTAGCGGAAATAACAAGTGACACGAATAAAGCATCACAATATGATATACGACGCCGTAGCGAAGAATACACAGTAAAACAAGGACAATATCATAAAAGATAAGACTGCATAAAGTAAAGTCGGCTCACATGCGAGCTCGACACCAGAATATAAAATCATACATATCGTCCTCACAACTGTCTCTAAGTCAATACAGAAAGATAGATGGAGAATACTAGATACATCAATATACAACTGAAATATAACAGATACCGTACAAAACCCACCTATCAGCAAAAGACTATCTCTGCTCAAAAGGGGTATCTGTGCCAAAAGATGCGGTAACAGCCAGCCGCGACTACTCCCAAGGGCAACCTGCAAACACTGTGGCACAACGGGGGTGAGTTGCCAACTCGTGAATAGAGATAATATATAAAGGTAATCGCAAGCATGCACATATAGCGTGGCTCTACTAATGCCAGCAGATAATATCAATGCGATGTGGCAGTATGCATAATAATAATAATGTCAGTCCTCTATCAGGTGGTATACTACAGGATGAGATGTGATAATGAATGCTGAGCATGGGGATATAGTATCTACATGAAGTATCGAGGTGGACTACATAAGTATGTATGCACCACAAATCCCAACATCTCAGACGCTGGTACTCCATCGGCCCTCATATCCTGTATATCCCTGAGAATCCCGAGTGCCCAACATCGGCACCCAAATATCATAAATACTCGTGTCTATCATCGACACGCAAAACATCCTGTATCGGGCCTCCGTCAATCCGGGTCAGCCCTCTCTCAAAGTATATATCGGGCGTCCGTCAGTCCGGGTCAGCCCTCTATCGATCCATCGGGCGTCCGTCAGTCCGGGTCAGCCCTCTATCAATCCATTGGGCATCCGTCAGTCCGGGTCAGCCCTCTATCGATCCATCGGGCATCCGTCAGTCCGGGTCAGCCCTCTATCAATCCATCGGGCGTCCGTCAGTCCGGGTCAGCCCTCTATCGATCCATCGGGCGTCCGTCAGTCCGGGTCAGCCCTCTATCGATCCATCGGGCATCCGTCAGTCCGGGTCAGCCCTCTATCAATACGTGCCTCCAGCACCGAGAAAAAACGGGGTGACGCCCCAAAATATCATATCAAGGGAACCGGGTTTTTTAATGATTACTTATTTGAAAAGGCCACGATTCCCAAATCCAGAAATCACATGAAATCCCAACAATAATACAAGTAATTGTGATGTGATATGTGCATCAAATATGTATATCAAATCATGCCACATAAGAATGAACTACAATGCAATGATCCAATGTGATATGGGTATCAAGTATGAAGTCCAGTCATGTCAGGTATAGATGAGTTACAACAATATACAGTAGTATGATTATGGCAGTTCTATCAGTTCTAAGCAATATGTATATATATATATAGCAAGGAATGCAATATGCAATGACAGTCTATGGGGTGCATGCTACATATAATAACAAGTCCTATCAGCCCTGACGCATAACGCCATGCGGGCGATATCCCCGTAGATGTGAAATCTACTCACCGTGTCTCGCGCTAAGTGTATCCAACCACTTGCTTGCCCTTCTTTGCAGCGTCCGTCTCACTGGCCTGCGAACCTAAAATCACATAACATATGCCACACATAAGCTTAATTCACAAAACGCGACATTATAATCCAACAAGAAACCCGTGTTGCAAACCAATCGCGCGTGTGCGCGATACGCTAAAACGTGTACTCACGCGCCACGAAACTACCTCGACGCGCCGCGATACGCAGAAACCCAAACCTACTCACGTATCGCGCGTGTCGCGAAGGTGTAGAAAACGGCAAAATAGGTATTTGGTCCCAGATTTTCCTACAGAATTGATCTCACAAAAATATATATATCAAAGGGCCATACACACAAAAATACACCTACAGAACCCAAAAAACACCAAAACACCTCCTGTCTGGCCGCAATTTGCGGCCAGAATGGTGATTTCGGCGGCCGGAGTTGGGAGTCAGGGGGTCGGGTTTCACCTGGTGTATCAGCTCTACTCTACTACACTACAGTCTTCCCAAAATCATTCTGCACTCACCGGGTCAATAGCAGTTCCAGAAAACTCACATTTTGCCCAAATACGACATTTGCATCCAATATGAAAACTGGTGGTATTTTAGTGTAATAGGGGTTCGACTAAGTTTACATGGTCATAACAAACCTCATGCATCCCACTGAAACCAATCTACACCTCAAACGCACAAAGTTCCCACTAAACACCCCATATCGCACTAAAACACACTAAAATCCTTTAACCGATGCAAATCTACACTAACCAAGCTAACTAGGGACTAAATTAGGAAATATACCTCATACTTAACCCTAGGGAGTTGGACGAAGGTGGAGAAGTGAAGAGAAGAGGCTGCACTTGCTGTTGGTGCACACTGCTGCTGCTGCTGAACTTTGCTGCTGCTGTTGCTGCTTCTTTCTGCTGCTGCCGAGTGCTTGCTGCTGCTGCTTCAGGAGCTGGGGTTCTGGGCTGAAGGTAAGTGTGTGGGTGTGTGTTGGTGTGTTGTGTATGTGAGAGTGTGAGAGTTTGAGAGAAAAACCAAAGAAGAAATGAGAGCCACCCCAATCATCACACAAAAGTCACCTCTCTCTCTCTCTCACCTCATTTAATGCAAGCATGGCCTAAAGCCATGATGCACTCTCTCTCTCTCTCTCACAAGTCAACACTAAATCTTAAATTCAAATTAAAGCAACTTCTTAACAAATTAATTAAACTTACTTAAACCCCAAAAGAAATAATCCTACAATTAACCCACCATGGTTAATAATTATGGTATTAACTTGATTTAAAAACCCTAGTTTACATGCACATGTTTGTGCAAGCCTAATAAAATTTTGGAAAAATATTTATTAAATTAGGAAAAATATTTAAAACACAATTTGGTAAACTTTTTATTAAAAACCATTATTTAATTATAATTACTCACTAACCCTTATCCTAAGGTGTTACAGTAATAAAAGTGTAAGAAATAAATAACTAGGAACCAAAGTGCAAGTGACAATCCATGGAATCAAATACCTAAACTTAAACTTGCAAGCTCACTAAAGAGGTTGCAAGATCAAGTGAATATAAAGATCCCAAGGTGAAATGAAGGCACAAAGCGAAAGCTTTATTTATTCCAAATGAAGATACAACCCTTGAGATCAATTGCCAAAACTTAAACTTGCAAACTCAATGAAGAGGTTGCAAGCTCAAGAGAAGGCAAAGAACTCAAGGGGAAGCTAGGTTATGTACAAGAGAACAAAAATGAAAAGAAAAGAGAATTACAAAGTGTATGAAATGAATGAGAAAACTTCGACCCTTGACCCTTTTCCCACTACCTGCTTTTATAGGCTCAAAAATTAAATAAGCAAACAATAAAAATGAGTTGTCGTGGTGGCAGGGGGGCCCACAGAAGTCTGGGAGCCTTTGGGGCTAAAGTGGCCGGCCACAATGGTGGTGTGCTTGCGCCAAATCCGAGCTCTGGGGCTCGTACTTTGTGTGTTAGCTTGTGTTGTCCCCAATATCACTCTGGTGTTGTTTATTTTCTCTGTTTTGACTTGGTTTGCACCCAGTGCTTGGAGGGAAATTTGAATCTTTAAGTTAACACACACTTTATGCATTGAATGCACATCACACTCATGCCCACTTTCTCCTAGCCATCATGAGTCTGTGCCATAGCAGTCCCCCCTAGGTCCTAGTGCACACTTGTGTACACACTTGTATTGTGTTGGTCCATTTAGATAAAAAGTGTGTACACAAGCATGTTGCACAAAGAAACTTATGAAGTATCGGTCGGTTTGCGGTTCTAGTTGCAGTGTCAGCTCACAACTGTAATATCCGTGATTTTGAATGTATTTCCAGTATTTTGTCACGGATACCTGTAATCTATAATTACTGAGCAGACATTGTTAAAAGTACCGATATATAACAAAATAGATAAAGAATGAGCGATATTAAAATGCAGTTTTCTGTGATGAACAAATACCCCCAAACTTATCTTTTGCTCGTCCCGAGAAAAACAAAATCCTAGCCGTACTTTCGCAAGGAACGCGATTGCACTGAGCTCGTGCAACAAGCCGTTAAATCTCTAGGTGTCCCTAGTAAGAGGAGTGTTGTCTTCTGAGGGTTTTCAGCGGATTACACCCACAAAATCCCGTCAAGCTAGTTTCACAAGTTAACGTTGATTCTACTCCTACAGTTTAGTATCTAGGTTAGAAACTCTATCATCCTAAGTTAGAAATATCCAACCCTTATGTTTCACACCTCCTATCTATTTAACCTCAGATCCTATACGTTCCAAAAAAGTTTAGAAAGATGTTGATACCTCCTGAGTTTTCCTTCTAAAGTGCGGTCTCAAATCAGGGTTTTTTATCAATTTTACAGAAAACATAAGTCTTATTCTTCATTTCTATCTCTCCTCCAAACATCAATTGTATACCCCTACGTGTGTGTATAGTTTCACCCCTACACTCAAGAATTCAATTCAAGCTATAGTACCCTTACCCTAATACCTAATACTACTTCTTTTCAATAAATGATGGATGGTGCTGCTCACACACCTTTCATGCGACTATTAATGCTTCTTGAGGCACTAACGGCCGATTACTGAATGTGTGAGCTTAAAGCGTAAATAGCAGTTTCCAGGTCTTGACTTTATTTATTTATTTTTCTTTTCTTTATTTTCTTTTTCAAGACCGGATATATTTTTCAATAATGCTCTTTTGGTGTTTAGCTTTAAATACCGTTTTTCTTTCATACTAGATTTTCAGGCAAGAGTATTTCTAGGTATCCTTTACTATCCCAAGTTTCAAGATGCGTGTATGTGCAGTTTGTAGGGTATATACTTTCTAAATTTGGATTCAAGAATAGAAACTATTTTTCAGACTTATCCTTCAGTAAAACTTCAATACTTTCCCTTCATCTTAACTTAACTCAAGAACTGAACTCAAGATTACCTATTTCTCAAAAAAACTGTAAAGACGTATAATTACCAAGGTTAAATAAAATGAGGGTTAGATTTTAGGGTTTTCAATTCATAAGCCTAAGATTTAGTTATTTCTAACATATCAACTAAACTTTCGGAATAAAAATCTAAGTTACCCTATTAGCTAACTTGACGACAAAGTTTTTATACTTTTGTGAAATTTTTTGATTTTTATGGGTTTTTAAATAAGTATGCAAATATGAAATATACATATGAATGCGAAGGTAGAAAGCTTACCGAGCACACCCCCAAACTTAAACTTGACAGTGCCCTTACTGTCAGGCTACACCAAGAGGGTCAAAATTGTCGGCGCTCCCCAAACATTTATACAAAACAAAAAGCAAACCAAAAATATATACACAAAAACTTAAGTGAAACAGTGTTTCCACTGTTTAAGCGGTGAAGTTCAGGATTAGAGGGGAAAGAGAATAGTATCAAGCTATACAAGACCTTACACAGGCAAAAAGTTAACACCAACCATTCAAAAATCTTATCGGGATAAGGCCCGGGTTGGTGAAAGAATATGGTGAGGAAAGAAATGGAGAATATGCGAGACCGTATGGGGATAGAAGTGGTATACAGTCCCGGTATATGAGAAGAAGAATAGCGGAAGGGAAAAAGAAATGGAATACGAACTTGAGGGTGAAAATGGAGTGAATAAATTAGCACAATATGTAATGATCGATGTGTAAAAAGCGATAGTGCTAATATATCAACCCATCGAGCAATGGGGTCAAATCCCTCAAGATTCACGAGAAAACATGGGTACGCCGAACTTGGTAAACCAGACATAGTGAATGAAAGTGATATGGTATCTTGCAAGGTCGGAACGATGGAAAGGATGGAGGGGAGTGATCGAGGAAGGGTAACAGTTAAAGGTTCAGGAGGGTGTACACAGTCAGTGAAAGAGACAGGATGAATTGGAAAATCCGACTCATCAAGCAAAACTGGTTCATCCTAAAAAATATCCTCGAAATTCTCCTCAAAAATTAGCTCATCCATGCACTCATCATCAAAATCAATACGCAAATGAAGTTTGGGAAAAACAATTAATGCCTCGGGATGATGAATTGGAGAGAAAAACTCATCCAAAACTGCGGGTTCATCATCCAAAATATTCCCAGCGTCAATATTCTCGATCAAGTGAAAATCAATATTCTCAGACACCTCATTAAAAGCATGGATTTCAATCGATTTTGGTTCTAACAATCGGGTAAATCAAACACTACAAAGTCGCACAACTCATTAAACATTCTATCTTCAATTTGTGATTCATTTGGGACACTCGATAGACATTCAAAATAGGAGTTGTGGGATTCAATTTGCAATGGGTAGGTTTGATTTGGAAGGGTGTACAGCTCACTCTCTCCACTCAAATTCTCAACCTGTCCCACCGTCTAATCATACATTGGAAAATTTGGAGCTAGTTGAAAACTAGCTACCGGGTCACTAGGTTGTATGAGGGCGGCCATAGACGCATTCAAATCCATCATCTGTTGGCATGACGCTACCTTAAGGTCTTCCAATGACTATTCCAGACTAGACATAGGTTGTGAAGAGATTTCAGTAAAAGATTCGAAGTTGTTTGGATACCGAAAACTCCCAAAAGGCTGTTCAGAAGCAATGTCTAGGGAATGTGCAAAAGTTGGGTAGGATGGATATGAATTGAATGGTTGGACAGGGGTAGGATCAACACTTGGATAAGAAGGTGAATGGTATTGTTGATCCCAAGAATTGGCAGTGGTGACATGAGTGAAAGATCGGTTATGGGATTGTTCAATACGTTCAGCAATAGACATAGGTCTTGGAGTTACAACAGGACTCGAAAAAGGGGTATCAACGTAAGAAGGTGGTGAAGGTTGAAATGGTTGATACAAAGTGGATTGCGGAGTCCAGTTGTACGTCCTAGACGCGTCTATCCGATCTTTCAAAGAAATTTTGGGCATGGAGGGATCGTTCGACATTCAGCCAAAACAAGAACCGTAAGAAGTAATGTCTGGTTGTGGGTACCAAAGTTCGGCAAGAGTTTTCCAAGGTGGGGTACCCATGATATGAAGAGAGAAAAGAGAAGAATAAGAATGTGATTTTTTTTATTTTATTTTATTTTTAATTAGTTATCAACAAAAGAATGAAATATACACAAAAAGAATCTGAAAAAAAAATAATCACGACACAAAAATACCACGCACCTAATCGGTCTAGGGTTCACCTAGGTCAACTAGACCTGCTCAAGAACTTGATTGTCGAAGTAAAACAGTGTCGAGAAACGAGCTCAAGATATACTGATCACGAGGCTAGATAAGTGCAGAGATAAGGAGAGGTTTTCCGACGCTTTCGCGAAGGTCCTTAATTAAATAACCCTTTCTCTTTTGGCGGTTTCGCCGTTAACACTTTCCTAGAAACCCCGTAAACAATATACCGTTAAGCGGTGTTCTAAACACAGTTAAGTTCTCCTAGTGAGAGCGAAGTACTTAAGGCTTAAAGTCTAGTTTCTTTTAAAAATTTGTGTGGGTAAACGTTTATGCACAGTTTCGTGATTTGTAGGCCACGGAAAAGGGGATGAAATCCTTTACCGTATGTTGTAGGGTTCGCTTGCCCTTAAGTCCGTATTAATGTATGCAATGCGCAAATCAATGAAAAAATTTGTTCAAAATTTCAAACAATCATTTTTATGTTTAAGCTCAGCACTGCAACAAATACGGGTTAGTTTAGCGAACTTGCAAAGAATCCTGCAAAGATATTATAGTGGATGCGTCGGATTTGAGAAAGAAGGTGTTAATAAAGTATGTACCGTTAAGTTTTTGGGTGAGGAAACCCCAATTGAAGTTAAATCCGAATAGATTGGAATGTTCGCTTGCGCGGGTCAAACTACCTAGATCTTTGGCATTGTACTTCATAATCACCTTAGCTTGGAATGTACACTTTGCCCCACACGCTCGCTGTTCGTAAATCCGGATAAAACTACAAATGTCGGAAAAAACGGATTTTAGTGCGGAAAAGCGATACGAATGCCCAAATACCTGCACACTAAAAATTATAAAAAAAAACAATACAAATAAGACAAAACCAGAACACTTGAGCACAGAGGAAAAATTGGAGGCAGAAGGAGCAGAAGAGGCCGACGAGCTCGGACTTGGTGGGTGTCTCGCCGGCCAAGTTGTGGCAGATGGGCTCCAAACTTCTTCTGTGTTCACTGTGTTCCACTAGAGTCTCACTGGTATTGTTTGATTTTTTAGTTCAAATCAAGAGTGCTAGCAGGTACGAAATCCAGAGAACAAAAATGGTTAGATGTTAGTTTTTGTTTTGATTTTGATTTTGAAATTTTTATGTTGTTTTTAGAAAAGGGTTAAATGTATAAATGAGATGTACAATGATTAACCCGAAATAAAAAGAATAAAAACGTTACCGTCTCCTCGGCAACGGCGCCATTTGATCGCACGCTTTTGGCGTGTCGAGTTTTAAGAGTTCTAAAGTTTAACCGCGATCAGGACGGTGTCGCTTTGCAGCTAGCCGCGATGAGCATGGGTCGATCCACAGGGTGACGGAGCGTTTTATGTTCTTGTTCTCACGAGTTAATGCGCGTGGCGGAAAGTTCGTTATCTAACCTATGTGTTATATTCAAGTATAAAACTTGTTAGGAAACAATAGGATAGTGTAAGTTAATGGATTCCGTATTTAAGTACTTTGAGCCGAACTCAACCAATGAAGCTAGAGCAATCGGCAACAACGTGGATTAGGGTATTTAAGCACGGTATTCGTGGAATCCAGCTTATTGACCCTTGTCCGTCCGTTCTTGTCTCTTGCTTTCGCCTCCGGCCAATCCGAACGCAACCGGTCGCGGTTAGGAATCACCGATATCTTGGTAGGGTAGGGTGCCTAACGGAGCGCTTGCGTAAGGCATGGGCTGAGTTTCAAATGGAAAATACGGGAAAAGGATATGAGAAATGAAACCTTAACTTACAATATCGTAATCTTTTCCTAACAACACATATTCACAAATATTCACAAATATTCACAAAACAAACCAAAAAGAGCAAAAGAAAAGAGAAACAAAGAGAAGAAAAGAAAACAATACAGGTAAGTAAAGAGCATGGAATGTAAAGAGCAAGAATGTAAAGTAAGTAATAAAAGTGCAAGAAATAAATAACTAGGAACCAAAGTGCAAGTGACAATCCATGGAATCAAATACCTAAACTTAAACTTGTAAGCTCACTAAAGATATTGCAAGATCAAGTGAGGATAAAGATCCCAAGGTGAAATGAAGGCACAAAGAGAAAGCTTTATTATTCCAAATGAAGATACAACCCTTGAGATCAATTTCCAAAACTTAAATTTGCAAGCTCAATGAAGAGGTTGCAAGCTCAAGAGAAGGTAAAGAACTCAAGGGGAAGCTAGGCTATGTACAAGAGAACAAAAATGAAAAGAAAAGAGAATTACAAAGTGTATGAAATGAATGAGAAAACTTCGACCCTTGACCCTTTGCCCACTGCCTGCTTTTATAGGCTCAAAAACTAAATAAGCAAACAATAAAAATGAGCTGTTGTGGTGGCAGGGGGGCCCACAGAAGTCTGGGAGCCTTTGGGGCTAAAGTGGTCGGCCACAATGGTGGTGTTCTCGGGCCGAATCCGAGCTCTGGGGCTCGTGCTTTGTGTGTTGGCTTGTGTTGTCCCCAATATCACTCTGGTGTTGTTTATTTTCTCTGTTTTGACCTGGTTTGCACCCTGTGCTTAGAGGGAAATTTGAATCTTTAAGTCAACACACACTTTATGCATTGAATGCACATCACACTCATGCCCACTTTCTCCTAGCCATCATGAGTGTGTGCCATGGCAGCCCCCCTAGGTCCTAGTGCACATTTGTGTACACACTTGTATTGTGTTGGTCCATTTAGATAAAAACTGTGTACACAAGCATGTTGCACAAAGAAACTTATGAAGTATCAGTCGGTTTGCAGTTCTGGTTGCAGTGTCAGCTCACAACTGTAATATCCGTGATTTTGAATGTATTTCTAGTATTTTGTCACGGATACTTGTAATCTGTAATTACTGAGCAGACACTGTTAATAGTACCGATATATAACAAAATAGATAAAGAATGAGCAGTATTAAAATGCAGTTTTCTGTGATGAACATGCTCCCCTGCTAGGCTCACCGCCTATCTATACGAGTCTTCTTGCCGCGGGGTACCTCACCGGGTCCACCATGTACCCGCAGACGGTGCCTACCGCTCCTCAAATCGGGTTTCACATGCCAATCTCAGAACCGAGAAAACACATGGTGGACGTCTCAAAATATCATATCAAGAGAAACCGGGTTTTTAAAACAATACATAATTTCCTTTGAAATTTGACCACGGTTCTCAAATCCATAATTTCATGAAATCAGCAAATCTCAATGCGTATAATCATAAAGCATGATGTCTGCAAACATATAACAGAAATGTGAGCATATCAAGTATATCATGCAACATGGTATGGTGATGTGAACATAGCAAGTATATCATGCAACATAGCATAATGATGTGAGCATAGCAATATATCATAGCATGATGTAGCAATTCTACTGTGTAAGTGACATAGTAATTATCGATGATGAAAGTGTGTGAGCCGGCAATCTGTGTAAGTGTAACATACGCATCATCGATAATGGTGTAGGTGTACTAGCACAGGTATATGTAATGCAATGAGAATGACATGAACGTAGCATAAAGTAAATCGTGAGCGCAATGCTATAAGGTATACGTCTCTATCACATATTCGAGTCGGTGAATCTATCAATCGGCATCCAGCCTCACAACATCACGTACGGTATAATCCATCGTACGACATCCTCTAGTCAGGGGTATGGATCAATCATCAAGTAAAACTCATCACGTACGGTATCCATCGTACGGCGGCATTAATCAAATAGGGATTCTATCAACCTATATGACAATGAGGGTACGGACCTAATGTCTCGTGCGGCATATCACTCATGATCCACAACATTATATATATCTATATACCTATATCCCAGGTCACATCCATAACAACCTCATATCAGGGGACCGACAAAGGTATCAATCCTCTCATATCGACTCGTATCCGTATACCGACGTATCAATCAAGTCATCATATCACATCGTATATTCTTTTCATCACATTAAGTCATCTTACATATACATTCTAGCTTATTAATCTCATATCCTGCTGCTATAAATCTTCTACTTATTCTCATATAACTACATACCTATATGTCGTGATTCACATTCACTTTTCATATCCTTATTTATCAATTCAAGACATCATTTTTATCATATCAGGTCTAAGAGTCATATCCCTATAGCTTTCATCCCATATCTCGATATATATATAAGATTCTTCATTTCATCTCTAACTATCCTTTTTAACCCTATCCATAGTTTTCTAATATAGGTCTCCTTAACCATATTCTATATATCGGTTTCCATCAAAATTTGCGGGGTTGCTATACGCCATCCACCCGACTTCTCCCGTAGATATAAATCTACTCACCTGCGGATCTTCTTGTTCAGCCGTAGTCGATGTGCTTCGTCGTCTCGAAATCCATGCGAAGGTACCTACAATCAATACACAACAGCAATGCTATTAAAATCAAGTCCGGAAAAACCAATACGGCACACGGTGCGCTCATTGGTTAGAACCTATAGTCTACGCATGCAAAAACAACCAAACAACCCCCGTCGTTGACGTACAAACATCAAACGACTAAAACAATATCAAATACTAAAACCCAAGTTTCAGAATCGCAAAACACGAAAACAGAAACCTAGGAAAACCACTCCCAGATTTCACCCAAGGCCAAACTAAAGAATTTTGTACATAGGGTTAATCTATATATCACAAAATAAGGCCATACACCCAAACTCAACAAAATCCTCTACAGTGTGGCCGCAAATTGCGGCCACCAAGAATAAATCTGCAGCCTGGAACAATAATGGGGGTCTCGGGTCTTGGGGTTAGCTTCTAGGTCACCTGCTCATCTCTCTGTGTTCGCTAAATAATTTTTGGTGGTCTCGGGTAACTCCAGATTCCCATATACACTCACAATCTGTCAAATAACCGATATCGGGGAATTCTAAGTCCGTATTTTGGTTTCTAATCCGGATCTTGGCCAGTAAAATCAACGCTCAGGTCTTGTAACAGCCCATAAACATCACAAATCCACACAATCACCCAAACCCTCTCTTGGGATTTTCAAACATCACTAATCCAAACAAGTTTAACTCTAAACTAAGCTAGGATGCTAGGAAACTTAAACTAAACTAAATGAAAGGAATTATACCTCAAGAATGCAACTCAAGAAAAACCCTAGCTTCCCAAAGTCTCCAAAATCCAACTTTGATTGGTCTAATGTGTTGAGGATGAGGTGGGGATCAACTTTAATGAAGGGAGTATAGGGTTTTAGTGAAGAAATGGAGATGATTCTTGGAGGTGAAGGTGGAGGGAGATGGGGAGGAAGAAGATGAAGGAAAATAATGGGGTGAAGAAATGGTGGTTGCCCTCTCTCTCGCTCTCTCTCTTTCTTATTCTCATCCTCTCCAAACTCATGTCTCACTTTCTCTCTCCAATAATTGTCCTTTTAACCCTTTCTCTTTTTCTCACAATAATACACATAATACCAATAAAACAACACAAATGCAACAATATGCAACAACATGCAACATGTCATGGTGCACTAACCATGGAAAATGTAGAAACAAGGATTTGGCCTAATCGCGATTAGTAGTGCACTGATAAATTTTTATTCAAACTGCATATAATAAATTATAAAAATGCCAAATCCGATAAATATATTTTTAAATGAATAAATCATTTTAATCTCCAATTATTTCACAATTATTGGTATATATTTATACCATTTAACGAAAACCCCAATTTCGCAAATCGGGTAGTTTTCGCGAAATATATTATTTTAATATTAAATTCCAAAAATAATATTTTATATTTTTCTGAAATGTTACATGGAGGAAGTCCACTCAACTCAAGAAAAGATAAAATGGTATAAATATATACCAATAATTGTGAAATAAGCGACTGGGATATTAATTTTTGGAATTTCAGAAAAATATAACCGACTAGTAAAATAAGCGACTAGCATATATTCCTGAGTGGACTTCCTCCATTACTTGTTTAGCCTACCAAACCGGTCCTAAAATGAGCGACTAGGATATTACTGGCCAAGTATAACACAAGATTGCATCGAATATGCTAAGAAGTGTCATTTGTGTCAAATACACGATAATTTTATACATATGCATCCAAACCTCCCACACCCTACTGTTTCATCATGGACTTTTGAAATGTTGGGTACTGATATTGTCGGGCCGATCGATCCACCGTCATCAAATGGACACAGGTTCACATTGGCAGCGATCGATTACTTTTCGCGATGGTATGAAGCTGCGAGTTTTAAAGAAATCACAGCAGAAACTATCGTCAAGTTCTTTCAAAATAATGTACTGTATAGGTTTGAAGTTCCCTGGCGAATTTTTTCTGGTAATGGACCCGCATATAAAAGCAATAAAATAGTGAAATTTGCCAAAGCTTTTAAAATTGATTGGCCGTATTCCACTATATATAATCCCCGAGCGAATGGCTTGGCTGAAGCTTTCAACAAAACCTTAACTAAATTGCTTAAAAAGATGGTCCTTAGGAACAATAAAGATTGGCATAATAAATTAACCAAAGCCTAATAGGCATATCGGATTACATACAAAACTCCAACGAAAGTTACACCCTATCCGTTAGTCTTCGGAACAGAAGCTATACTCCAGCTCGAAGTTGAGATACCCTCTTTTCGAATAGCTATGCACAAAGGGATGACTGATAAAGAAAATGCGGTCTTATGACTAGAAGAGTTGGAAATCCTGGATAATGTGCGGTTGAAAGCTCAGCAAAATTTAGAAATCAATCGAACTCGGATGATGTGGGCTTACAATAAATTGGTCAGGCTTAGGCCATTCACTCAAAAAGAATTAGTTCTTGCATTGCGTCGACTGAAAATCGTGAATCATAAAACATGAGGGAAAATCATGAATCAAAGTTCGTTATTAACCGTCCGTGGTGTAATACATGAACGGATGGGATTGAAATAAAATAAAAATCTTATTTTTAAAGATATATTTATTTTCTTACTAAATCTTGACTGCCCGTGTATTACACTAAGGACGGTGGACAACCAGTTTTGACAAAAAAGTTTCAAATCCAGATTTGACCAGATCCGCGTCCTTAAACTTATATTCAAGCCTAAAATTTTACTCTTTTTTTTTATTTTGGACCTTCAAAATTTTGATATTTTCAAAAATGACATCCACAATTTCATATTTCTAAAAAAAAGACACCAAATTATTTTCCGTTAACTATAAAATCCAATCGTTACTGTAAGTCCACGGTAGCGCTCCGGACATCTAACAACGCCAAATGCGGAACAAAAACTTTTACAACTGGCGCTATCGCGTACTATAACCCGAATCTGTCATTAAAGCTAAACTAACAAACTACAAAGTGGGTAGAAATGTTATACCGAACGATTCGAGTCCTTCGGTCTTCAACCATCATCCCACGCTTTATTGCGGCTGCTCCGATCTCCTGAATCTCCAGTCTTCTCGTCCAGGTGGCACCACATCGACGGATCTTTAAACGGGCTCCCGCCTCTGAACCGAGGCAACTCGATCATCAAGTTTGCCAAAAGAGATGACCAAGAATGATGTAGAGAATGAGTAAAACACTTTGTCTCGTTAGGTCCAAGGCTATGGACGAACGGTTAATGAAGTTGCCATTTGAATCGGGTGATGGAATAAATGGAGCTATTAAATTTCCATACACCTAAACTATAATCTTTTTCCAAATGAATCAATCTCTCTCTCAAGAATGGGGGGCCGACCACTTATGAAGGTGGGGAGGTGAGTGTAAGAAGTAGGGAGAGTGACCATAACCATAAATGATATGAATGAATCATCTAACACCTAGCATAAATCATTAATGAACTAATGAATCATCATAATCTAGTCATCAAAGCGTTTAATGAACAAATGAGTCATGAAGCCTAGTCACCATCCTAGTCATCATCTAGAAACATCTAGAAGCACGACTCGCCCTCAACTCAAGAAAAGATAAATCCGTCTTTAACCAAATGTTAAAGACGGGCGATAGAAAACTGGAAACTGGCAACTTCCAAAAGCGATCCTGAAACGAATTTCAGGATAACCCCGTAACAGTATAAACATACCCGCATTTGTATTACGACCGAATACAAATGCAACTGAGACAAAGATATTATATCTACACAGTATAATACTCGGATCCGGCTTAAACCAAAGCCCACCAGTATTATCTGCCCGAAAAATGACACGTGCGAAAACGCACGTGCATTTTCCGAACCCTGCCATAAAACCATACGGCCTCTACAACGTTTCGCCCGAACTTGGAAAAGTGTCTGTGGGGGACACTCATCAACACACCGGCACTGGGTATAACCACTAGCACGTCAGAGGTACAAGCTGTACGTAACGGTTGCCTATGTATTGATTGGAAAGGAAGCTGACGAGCGAACTCATCCAGAAACCCTACTGAGCCTGACAGTGACAATATCCATACAGTGCGGTCCGTTCGTCTAAGATTATCGCATATCGAATCTAGGGGGTGGATAAAGTCAGACCCCTAATAACGCGATAAATCGTGTCGGCATGAAGCCCATCACTGCCTGAGAAACTACTGATCCAAATCAGTAATTCTCCACTACCTCGGCCGAGGATTTCTAGTGATGGTCACCCGTGCACTGTGCGACATCAACCCCCAATACCTGGAGAGACGAATCCCCGACGATCCGCTCACTGCCTCCATGTGTGTCACTACCCGAAGGTACGGAACATGACTGGCACTTAGATTACGAGACGTCTAAAGGCGTACCGTAACCTAAGTGAGCCAAAGCCCAGAAAAATCTAAACCAAAATCAAAAGAGAGTGAAGGAAAACCTTTAATGAAGATGGTTTTTAAAATCATTTAAGTTGCATAGAATCCCTTTTTAAAACATCAAAAATTTCCAAAAATTTCGGCAGAGTCTCCCCTGTATTTTCTATCCCCCAAAATGGGTACAACAAGATAATAAACCTGTAATCATAAAAATGGCATCCCCAAGCGGGAGCTAGCTCTTCGCCCAAGGCGGATCACAACCACATGCAATATAATAGCAATATCAAGAAAAGAGCATAAAGAAACGCAAAATATCAGGAAACACAACGCCGGCTCAAGTGAGCTCGACCCAAAAGAAACCACAAATATACAAATCTCTCAGTCTCATCACTAGGTCGCATATACAATATAAAGTGGTAGATGGAGAATACTAGATACAATGATAAAGCAAAAGAAATAAAGTGTGCTCGCAACCCACCTACGGACGATGTCGCGAGTCTGAGCAAAAGGAGCTGATGATAAGATAGCCCGCCGCTACAAGAGTGACGGGTCCGACCTGCAAGACATTGTGGCACAACGGGGGTGAGTTGCCAGCTCGTGAGTAAATATAACATCTAATAAGGCAATCGTAAGAATGCACACAATGCACCACAACATGCATGTCCATATGTGCTATAATAGCTCTAGTATGCATGCACATGTATGCAATGTCATTTCTAACTCTTTAAGTGTTTTAAATGCTAAGGGTACTGTGTTCTTAACTTTTAGAAAATGAATATCTGTATAATAGCTAAGTACCATCAAGAAATCATCTGAAAACCCGTGTCAAGTATCGACACCAAATAGGAATCATATCTGTCTCAATATCGGGCTCCGTCAGTCCGGATCGGCCCATATCATAAATCTCACGACAACGGTCGGTATCCTCCGGATATCCGCCGCGCCAGACATCACCGGTTGGTAGTCTTCCCCTGCCAGGCTCATCGTCTACAACTCGATCTTCTTGTCCCGGGGTACCATACCGGGCCCACCATGTACCCGAGACGGTTCATCCACTTCTCGAATCGGGTCTCGAAATCCAACAGAAAACATGAAAACTCATGGTGGACGACACATACATCACGAGAAAACCGCAACTTTGTTTTGAAAATGATAAATATAAGGTTTTGTTAAATTCTTGCGGTTTTCCCCAAAAATCCAGAAATCGCAGCAATACTGAAATCCTCAAGAAAATCATAATGTCCACATGTTATATATGATAAATGTCTATGATATCAATGTGTATGATGTGAATTTTGGCTAGAGTTCTATGTAAATATGATGATGATGTGAGATATATGCATGCGATGCAGTTTCATATATCAAGTATGAATGCAGGTGACGATATTAAGATAAACAGGTTCTATAGTGCACGTGGCATGGCAATTACCAAAGGCGTGTGTGTCACATGAATAGTGCACGTGCAACAGATGCCCATGGTAAGGTTTTCGTGTCCTACGAAATGATATCGCATAAGTATAGATGAATGTCCATGCGATCTAATATACTGTTCGCTACAAGAGTATGCAGTGTACATGAATGGATAAGCTAGCTAACAATATAAATCTTGCAAAAAGTAGGGTAATCCTAACTAGGGGGGCATCGCGCCATCCAGACGATTCCCCCATAGATGAATACATCTACTCACCTGAGTTGCCTTGCTAATCCGATCCGACCACCGCCTTGCCTTTACGTGCCGTGTCCGATGTTTCCCCGACCGATCCTATATTTGCACAATACCAAGCATAAGATTACAAAACCTAAAACGATGCAAGTCACAATATACAATTATCGACGCTCTCAAATTAAACATAGCATGCACTCGGTGCCCGGGAAAACGCACAAAAATCGCTAATCTTTAACTAGAATCGTCATTTCGGGGAAATCGACAAAACTAAAACCCGACTAGACGAAACCCCGCGTTCGCGCACTCTAATAGTCCTATAGAAGCTAATTATATCGCTAACATAACGCAATTTGATCGCATTCTAATTTTTGTAAAAATCTAGTAAGCAAATTCAATACCGATTCGATGCAAACATCGAAATTTAACGATTTAGCGAGCGCATCATTACACAATTAACCACTCTAATCAATTAGGTAACCAAAGCCCTAACTTAACTCTAACAACCATGCTTCAAACCCTATTTCAACATCAAATCCCATTCTTGATTTTCATGAACAAGAATTTACTACTAAATTAATACTTCAAATTTCAATTCTAGCATATTTAAACTACAAGTTAACAAAAAGATTAGAATCTTCACCTCACAAGCTTGAACCCTAGCTTGATCAAGTCACCAAGAAGCCTCCTTTCATCAAGTTTTTGAACTAATTTGGGTTGAAGAGAGAGTGGATTAGGGTTTAGCTTTGAATGGAGATGGAAATTTATGAATTTTCATTGAATTTTAGCAAAGAAATGAAGCAAGAAATGAAGTGAGAAATGAAGGGGGAGCTGCTGAAATTCGACCAGCAGGAAGAGGAGGAGGGTGTGGGGAAATTTGGAGAAGTTTCTAGGTCAATAAACACCCCATGTTATCATTTAATGCTTTCACATCAACAATTTACAAAAAGGACCTCATTTTACATCATTTTTCCATTAAATTTCCAACCCTAAAACCAAAAGTTTGCAAGTCATGATATAATTTTATTAACACCATATTTTAGCTTATAAAGATTCCTAATTATGAAATTTACCTAATTAAATTTGTATTTATCACTAATTTAATGTATTTAAAAAGGCTTAAAATAATAAAAAAAATAATTAATTACGAAAAAAAATTTATTTAACTAGGAAATTATAAGTGACATTTTAGTGACAAAATTATAGTAATATCTTATCTAAATTTTATATAATTAGATCTACAATGAAAAATACCTATTTTGACTTTTTACGGAAAAAGCCGAAAAATTAGCCGATTACCGAAAAACTGCCTAAACGATTTTTCGAAGGGTTACAATCTTCCCCCCTTAAAGAAATTCGGTCCCCGAATTTAGAATTTAACTACGCGTACCTTCAAAAAGATGGGGATATCTCTTCCTCATCTCGACCTCGGTCTCCCAGGTAACCTCCTCGCTGTTCGGGCCACGCCAAAGGACCTTGACGGACGGTATAACCTTCGACCTCAATTTCTTCACCTGCCGATCCAGAATGACCACCGGTTGCTCGGTGAAAGAAAGATCACGCTCTAGCTGGATCGTCTGGTGCTGAATCGCCTGGGAAGGATCATGAAGGTACTTGCGGAGCATCGAGACATGGAATACGGGGTGAACATCGGGGAAGCTAGGCGGAAGAGCTAACCGATAAGCGACTGGACCAACACGCTCTAAGATCTCGAAAGGACCAACATATCTAGGACTCAGCTTCCCTTTCCGCCTAAATCTCATCACACCTTTCATCGGAGAGACCTTCAGGAAAACATGATCGCCAACAGCGAATTCGAGTCGGCGACGGCGCCTGTCAGCATAAGATTTCTGCCTGCTTTGTGCCGCTCTCATCCTGTCCCGAATCAGCTGTATCTTCTCGGTCGTCTCCTGTACAATCTGCGGCCCCAAAACACTGCTCTCCCTGAGCTCTGTCCAACACACAGGCGATCGACATCTCCTCCCATATAAAGCCTCGAAAGGTGCCATCTGAATTGTCTCCTGGAAGCTATTATTGTAGGAGAACTCAATCAAAGGCAAATGACGATCCCAGCTACCACCGAAATCTAAAACACAAGCTCTGAGCATGTCCTCAAGAGTCTGAATAGTACGCTCCGACTGACCGTCAGTCTGCGGATGAAAGGCTGTGCTAAAACTCAATCGAGTGCCCAAAGCTTCCTGTAGTTTCTGCCACAATCAGCTGGTAAACTGGGTGCCACGGTCGGACACGATGCAAGTCGGAACACCATGCAGTCGCACTATCTCATCAATATAAACCTGGGCGTACTGAGAAAATCCAAAAGTGGTCTTCACTGGCAGGAAGTGAGCCGCTTTCGTCAGTCGATCCACAATCACCCAAATAGAGTCATACCCTCGACTAGTCCTAGGTAGACCCACAATGAAGTCCATGGAGACCTGCTCCCACTTCCACTCAGGGATGGGCAAAGGCCGTAACTCGCCGGCTGGCCTCTGGTGCTCGGCCTTGACTTGCTAACAAGTCAGGCATCTCGACACAAAGTCTGTAATATCCTTCTTCATCCCGTCCCACCAGTAAACCTCTCTCAAATCATGGTACATCTTGGTGGAACCTAGATGCACGCTGTATACTGATCTATGTGCCTCCTCGAGAATATCACTCCTCAGTCCCTCTGAATCTGGCACGCACAGTCGAGTCCCAAATCGAAGTATGCCCTGATCATCCATCATGAACTCAGAAACTCTGCCCTGCCGAATCTGCTCAATAATCCCTAATATACGGGCATCGCCGGACTGTGCCTCGCGGATACGGTCAAGTAACTGTGGGCGTGCTCTGAAATGGGCTAGCTGTCTCCCTGTAGGAGTAAACTCGAACTGCACTCTGCTATCACACAAAACCTGCCAATCCGCCGTCGACTGCATCTGCACTGCGCTCAAACAAGATAAGCTACCTCCGGGCCTCCTACTCAAAGCATCTGCCACCACATTCGTCTTGCCCGGATGGTATAGAATCTCACAGTCATAATCCTTCACCAACTCCATCCATCGGCGCTGTCTCAGGTTCAGGTCTCGCTGCTGGAAGATATACTTCAAACTCTTGTGGTCAGTGAATATCTGGCACGACTCACCGTATAGGTAATGTCTCCAGATCTTAAGTGCAAATACCACTGCAGCCATCTCTAAATCATGGGTGGGGTAGTTCTGCTCGTGTTTCCTCAGCTGCCGAGAAGCATACGCGATAACTCTGTCGTGCTGCATCAATACACATCCCAGCCCCACTCGAGAAGCATCACAATAAACCACGAACCCGCCTGATCCTGAAGGTAATGCTAACACTGGTGCAGTAGTCAGACGAGTCTTCAACTGCTGGAAACTATCCTCACATGCCTAGGTCCAATCAAAAGGAACCCCCTTCCGGGTCAACCCGGTCAATGGTGCAGCAATGCGGGAGAAATCCTGGACGAAATGTCGATAATAGCCGGCCAGACCTAGAAAGCTGCGAACCTCTGTAACTGATACTGGTCTAGGCCAACGCTGAACTGCCTCGATCTTCTTCGGGTCCACGCAAATACCGTCTCTCGTCACCACATGACCCAAGAAGTCGACACTGTCTAACCAGAATGCGCACTTGGAGAATTTGGCGAACAGCTGATGCTCCCTCAAAGTCTGCAATGTGATACGCAAGTGCTGTCATGCTCCTCCTGGCTCCGAGAATAAACCAAGATGTCGTCAATGAACACAATAATGAACTGATCGAGATACGGCCTGAATACGCGGTTCATCAAATCCATGAATGCTGCCGGGGCATTGGTGAGTCCGAACGACATCACCAAGAACTCATAATAACCATATCGAGTACGGAAAGCGGTCTTCGGAATATCCTCCTTCCGAACCCGCAACTGGTGATAACCTGACCGTAAATCAACCTTCGAGAAAAACCCTGCACCCTGGAGCTGATCAAATAAGTCATCAATGTGGGGTAGGGGATACCTGTTCCGCACAGTAACCCAGTTCAGCTGACGATAATCAATGCATAAACGCATACTTCCATCCTTCTTCTTAACAAACAAGACGGGAGCACCCTAAGGTGACACACTCGGTCGGATAAGCCCTTTGTCCAGCAAGTCCTGTAACTGATCCTTTAGCTCTCTCAGCTCCGCCGGGGCCATCCGATAAGGAGGTATAGAAATAGGCCCCGTGCCGGGGATCAAGTCAATACAGAACTCAATCTCGCGCTCTGGTGGCAGACCAGGCAGCTCGCCCTTTGTCCAGCAAGTCCTGTAACTGATCCTTTAGCTCTCTCAGCTCCGCCGGGGCCATCCGATAAGGAGGTATAGAAATAGGCCCCGTGCCGGGGATCAAGTCAATACAGAACTCAATCTCGCGCTCTGGTGGCAGACCAGGCAGCTCGTCAGGAAATACATCAGGAAACTCTCTCACAACAGGGACCTGGTCCAACGGAACCTCTGTGGAGCGAGTATCACAAATATAGGCTAAGAATCCCTGACACTCTTTCTTTAAGAGCTGACCAGCGCGAAGAGAAGAAATCAAGCTGGGAAGGGTAGCACTACGATCTCCCTGAATAATAAGAGCCGGCTTACCAGGAAAACTAAATCTGACTGCTTTCTCACGGCGGTCCACAGATGCATAACAGGTGGCTAGCCAGTCCATACCAAGAAGAACGTCAAAGTCTAGCATATCGAGGAGAATCCAATCAACTGAAGAATCTCTCTCCCCGATACGAACGGAACACGATCGGTACACAAAACGGGCAACAAAAGACTCGCCTACCGGGGTAATAACGACAAGCGGCTGATCTAACGGAGAAGACTCTCGGCCCAACCTCGGTGCAAAATACGTGGATACATAGGAATGTGTGGAGCCTGGATCAAATAATACCCATGCATCAAAAGAACATACTGGCAGAGTACCTGTCACGACGGCATTGGATGCCTGTGCATCCTGAGGAGTCAACGCGAATACTCAGGCCTGTCCACCACTAATAGCTGGCTGTGCTCTGCCTCTACCTTGGCCTCTGCCTCTGTCACCTCGTCCTCTCTGAACCGGACCGCCACGCCCACGGCCTCTAGAAGCATCTGGCTGGCATGAAGCATCATCAGGAGTAGGAAGTAAAGCTCTCTGAGAAGGTGGTGAGGGTGGTAAAGTCACATGCGGAACTGTCGCCGTGCCCTGACGTCCCATGGTACAGTCTCTGACACGGTGGTACTGACTCCCGCACCGAAAACATCCTGGAGACGACTGCTGGGTCTGTGGATATGAACCAAATAACTGACCTCGTCTCAATCCTCTGCCTCCACCATCTCCCAGAAATAATCTATCGCGGTGTCTACCCATCTGCCGCTGAGCTAGCGTATCAGTACGGATCCTCTTCGGCCCAGAAACGACCGGAGTCTCAGAAATACGCTCCTCCAAAAGTAAGGCTGCATCCATCGCGGCTGCGTATGTATCAAAGTGCTGGGTGCCGATGGCAAGGAATAGCTGTGTATCAAGCCCTCGTACAAACCTCTTTATTCTCTTCTCTTCTGTGTCGACTAGGTACGGAGCATATCGAGACAACTGGGTAAACTGTATATCATACTCCGACACTGTCATCCCAGGAGTCTTGCGCAAAGACTCAAAACTACGGGCTCGAGCATCTCGGACACTCTCCGGAAGAAAACGGGCAAGAAATGCAGCTGTAAACTCGTCCCAGGTCATAGAAGGTAGACCTGCAGCTCGGCCTCTCTCTACTGAGTCGTACCATGTCTGGGCAAGACCCTCCAGACGATAACTCGCAAACTCCACCAATCTATCATCAGAACACCTCAACGAACGGCAAATCCGAGCCATCCTATCAAGAAATGCCTGTGGGTCCTCTGTCGCATCTGTACCGGTAAAAGCTAGAGGTCTCAATCTCATGAACTCCTGTAGCGAAACAGGGATAGTCTCCGTAGTAGCAGCAGGAGTGACCATCTGTGCAGCAGGTACGATCGTGGTCTGTGCGGTGGAAGGAACGTCCTCGGATCTCTGTGCCCGGCTGGACTCAACTAAAGATCCCATCATCTGCCGCAACTCTTGCATGCCGGCCTCTAATCTGGCAATACGGTCAGGATAAGGCGGATCAGTATGACCCTGAGGGACAGGCGTATCATCCCGCTCGATCCTCGCCTCAGACGGGCCCGCCCGAATCTCATCCCTAGCGGCAGCCCGCTGAGCTCTCGTAGTCTTTGGCGGCATCGAAACTGGAATAAGAAACAGGACTGATAAGAACATCGCAATTGGATCAAGGAATGCAAGGAATCAAGAAAGGAAATACAAACAATTATGTCCTAAGGTCACTTAGGCGGAGTACCGTATCGTAAGTATGCCGCGGATCATACCCACGCTACGCCACTCTGCTTAAGTCATCTACTCTATCTACCAAGGTCGTCCTACACTCAGAAAGGTAAAACCTACACTCTGATACCAACTTTGTCACGACCCGAAGGTACGGAACGTGACTGGCACTTAGATTACGAGACGTCTAAAGGCGTACCGTAACCTAAGTGAGCCAAAGCCCAGAAAAATCTAAACCAAAATCAAAAGCGAGTGAAGGAAAACCTTTAATGAAGACGGTTTTTAAAATCATTTAAGTTGCATAGAATCCCTTTTTAAAACATCAAAAATTTCCAAAAAGGACCTCATTTTACATCATTTTTCCATTAAATTTCCAACCCTAAAACCAAAAGTTTGCAAGTCATGATATAATTTTATTAACACCATAATTTAGCTTATAAAGATTCCTAATTATGAAATTTACCTAATTAAATTTGTATTTATCACTAATTTAATGTATTTAAAAAGGCTTAAAATAATAAAAAAAATAATTAATTACGAAAAAAAATTTATTTAACTAGGAAATTATAAGTGACATTTTAGTGACAAAATTATAGTAATATCTTATCTAAATTTTGTATAATTAGATCTACAATGAAAAATACCTATTTTGACTTTTTACGGAAAAAACCGAAAAATTAGCCGATTACCGAAAAACTGCCTAAACGATTTTTCGAAGGGTTACAATGTGGCTCGGGACTGTACCCAAAAAATACCTGTTTGCACGTCTCCTTTGAGCGTGGTAGGGTAGAAATCAAAGCACAGTGGGAACTCACACGAGACAAATGACGATCTCAGGTCGACAAACTAACCTGTACACATGTCACCACGGAACTGCTATCTGACGATATATATAATACCAACTAGCATGTTCCCAGTGAGTCATGTCCGGTGTACTCAATGAGCATATGTATACATCTTAAGTGAACCAACTGACACCAATGGCTTGTGAGACCGGCCACTGCCCCTCATCGGGGTCTCGACTGTATACACTAGTCTACTCTGGAGTATCGATGCCCTGTCTCGAAACTCCTACAACTAGGGACACTTTTAAGGATGTGCTTACAGACCCCAGCTCCCACGTATATGATCGCCATCATACTGCTGGCAGTCAAGCAAGAATCCTATGGGCTCTATCAACATGCAATAGTGAACTAAAGTATGTATATGATGATAAAGACAAACCAGAAAGCATACTATCATCTCGAGTAAGACAGTCATGTCGGTATAGGTCCTCCCTCAATCATTGCAATCACGTACCCGCGATCCAATAATTGACTTAGAGGACACTATATCCAACAGTTACTATGAAGTTAGTTTAATAGGTTGGTTAAGTAAACTAAAATTAGAATAGTAGCTTAATTACTTCCTCACTCTGAGCCCATCTTCTCTTTCCTCTCCCTCTCACCATCCCTCCTCATCTGGACATAAGTAAATGAAATTTCATCTCCATAACTCATATTCTTCTCCATCTTTCTTCCATTTTTTCACCTTCCCACATTCTTCTCAAATCCTTCCCATTGCCCTTTTTTCAAACCCGAACATAAATCCCACCATCACCGTCTTCTTCACTCTCTTCTCCCCACTCCAATCTCTCCACGCCTCCACCTTTTTCTTTATCTTGTTCGCCATCCTATTCGATAGCTATAAGAAACGCCGACCCTAAGCGTGACCAGTAATTAGATGGGTAATTAATCGTTTACTAACTACGATGACTGGTTAATAAAAATTGGATGTTAATTGGAAGGAAATCAACAAGGGGGGAATTTTAGTTTGATTTGAAGAATTGAGTATTTTTTTTATATGTAGAAATATCAAGTTTTGTTTTAAAATACCAAAGATTTGTAAGTCCAAAATACAAAATGTAAATCTAATCATGTACCTGATCAAGCCAGATATAGATAGTATATGGAAAATACAGAAAAATCTCATGTTGAATAGGGTATGGTTCAGGCCAAACCCGACCTGATACCCAAACTTAATTGGAAAATATTTAAATTAAATATCCATTTGATAACACATGCCTGCGATAGGACAGAAAAGCCCAAGTCCAATTTCTCCGGAACCGCTGGCTTTTCTTCCTTCCTCAATCGTCCTCTCCTTCTTCTCGTGTCCCTCTCGTCTCTTTTGAAACCCTAGCTCCTCATCTGCATATCCCCTTTACTGAAACCCTAGAAATTAGACGAATAGGGATCGACAATGGGCGGCGGCAACGGGCAAAAGGCCAAGATGGCTCGCGAGAAGAACTTGGAGAAACAAAAGGCTGCTAATAAGGGTCCATCTCTCCATCTCTTTCTCTTTCGATCTCCATCTCGATCTATATCTCTTCGATCTTGGCTTTGATGCTTGCTTATTCTTCTTTCATGCGATTGATTTGTTGTTTTGATTGATGTTAGGGAGCCAACTCGAATCGAACAAGAAGGCGATGTCGATTCAGGTCAGTCCTGCATACTTTCCTCTAGTTTGGCTGTTGATTTCGTTATCTCTCTCCTGAATTTTGTGTTTTCTCTTTCTCGAGGCTGTTGATCTTTATTGAAGTGATATTTAGTTTGTGTGATTGATCAAGGCGGATCCTTTTAGATCCGTATATCTAATGAAGGATATGATGATTTTGGGTCATGATTAGTGTTGACTTGGGTTGATCTCCCAAAACTATTAGATAAAGTAGGGCTTTTTAAGCTGTTCATCTCTTTTAGGTTTGTTGATGGTGCTTGTGCTGCAATTCTCCTTAAAAAGCTTTTTTTTTTAAATCTCTGCAACAAAACCCTAGTAATTGTGGACCAGAGTCACCATGGATTAATACGGGAGAATCCACCGAGGAGAGTTGACTTTGTTTGGTCTGCTTGATTTCTTTAATCACACTATGAGATAACTGGGGATGGATTTTTCTTCCTCCAGCGTTTGTTATTAGTGAATGAGATTTTACTTGCTTGCTTATTTTGTTGTAAGCATTTGTTGCGTCAATTGAACTAGGGTTTTGTAAGTTCGTTACATGTATATGTGTTAGATATTTTTTATAGAGAAAATAATCATATAATTTAAACAAAATGGGTAGAGAAAATAATCATATAATTTAAAAGAGAGAATTTGAATGATGTGGATCACTTGAGAGGATGATGTAATTTTCTCAATATTTGTAGTGTATCTTCAAAAAAAATGAGAATAAAACACATGGACAAACACATGGACCTCTTGAGTTGTACCTATAATAAAGTAGAGTTGATGTCCTGGCTATTATCCAATAGGCTAATACAATAGATATAAATTCTTAAAAGTTTATTGAATTATAGTCCTTTATTTATGTAGTTGTGAATAATCATTCAGCTAATTACCATGTTCGAATGCTATGCATGGGTTTAAGATCTTATGTACATTCCATATAAATTAAGGAGGATGGAATTCGAAAAGAATTATTCAACAAACTTGGGCATGGAGTTGCAAACCCATGCATTTATTGAAAATAAGGCTGTGGATTGATGTGAATTGTGAACTAAGAAGCTTATATGGTAGTTCCAGTGAAAGGGAAGTAAACTCTGACCGAATCATTATCTTGAGCCTTTTCCCTATCAATGGGTGAGGTGTGAAGCAGGACTTTATAAAATACTATTGCCATTAAAAAGATAAATTGTCAGCGTGTCTGTATCCATATGACTTATTCTTTCTTTCTTTTTTATAATATGTACCCCCTTTAGGTTAAGTTGAAATTGAAGTACTGAATGATATCATTAGTTAAATGCTGCATTATACCTAATTATGTTGAATTAGCCTGAACTAGGCGATCAAAATCTTGGCGAAAACTTTCAGCCATATGATGTTCTAATAATGGTTGATGCTTCTTCAGTTGATATTAATCTTGTATAATACTTCGTGTTAAATTATATTTGTTTTTCTTTGAGAAATTTGTCTGGCCCCTATTTCTGTTATTTTATGAACAGGGCTTAAATCTAGGAGACTTCTAAATATGAATTTATATGGACATGTTAAAAATGAAAAATTGGACAAGGAAGATATATGATCGATTTCATTTATTTAGTATTAACCCATATTTGGTGGGATTTTTTTGACTTGTTCCTTGCTGCTTAAGGTTTATTGGTGAAGGCTTATGCTCATATAGATCTCTGGTAACAAAACTTGGCATGATTTGCAAATGCATTTGATATTTTGCAGCATTGTAGTTTGTTATATGCATCGTGTGTAAATATGTCTCAATAATCACATTTTGGCTTTACTTGTTATTCTTAGTTGCATTCTGATCCATGAAGCATTGCTGTGTATTCGCATTTTTAAAAAATTGCTTTCATTTTCATTTTTATTTTTAGGGGTAAATTGCATATAATATCCGTCACCTATACCTTGTCAATCATTTATAATACAACCATTAACGATTTAACGTTCATTTAGCATTTGATAGCTTTCTAATTAGTCAGTTGAGTCATGTAAGTCAAGCGAGACTAATCTTAGGGTGATTTGTGTTACTAAGCCAGTTGAGAGGCTCCAACTGCTAGACAACGTATAAATGGTGGGTATTATCTGCAAGCAATGTGTTATTTTGCTTTCATAAGAAAATGGGGAAAAACCTCCTTTTTAATAATATCACTTTGGTTCTGTATCCTTCATTTTACTCTAGTATATGGTGAAAAGCTTAGTTTGAACTTTGAAGTACCACAAATAGTCATTTTTGGGTGTTTCTTTCCATCTTATGCATTATACGCTTTCTTTTTAAAACTTTACTATAATTGTAATCCATATTTTTTGTTTTGCTTTGCTAATTCTAATGTCTTAGATTCTTCACTTCTCTACTTTGGCAATTCATTCTTTCTCTAGCGTCATCAATTGTCATCAATTATACGAGATCACCAACTGCATTGCGGTTTCTTTCAAACATGATTGTTTTGTCTCACACTCTATTGGCCTCAGTTTATGAATTATGATGTGGCAAGTTGGTTTACCACCATACTTTGACTCTGTTTTGTACTTCGACTCGTATTTATCAGAAAAACCATTCCAATACTTTCATATGGCTTTAACTCCAAAATCCAAAGGAGGCTAGACTAGAGGTTCCAGGGCGGTAGACCAAATGATTTTAGGTCTCAAGGGGCTTGCTCTAGATTCTAGAAGTAATGTGGTCAAAGTGGGTAGCAGAAGTCCAGAGGTGAATAGGATGATTAACTACATCTTGAGAAATGGACAATTGAGGGAAAAGCCAGCCCATCTAGTATCAGTTGGATAAGGATGGTAAAAAGTAGAACATGCTGCGGTCCTTTCTCAACTATAATTAAGCCTTGAGTACTTGTCATATCTTATTGGACTAGGTTTGAGTGATAATAAGTTAGATGATATATTTGATAGGTATTGTAGATTTGTTGATGACAAAGTTAAGGGAACAAATGTATCAGCATGTTCCATGCATGTAAAACAAACTTACTATTGTATGGTTGAAATCAACATTCATTTGTTTAAATGTTTAGCACAAAAGTTGTTTTAAATTTTATTCATATGAATGCCTGTATACTAAAAAATTCACATACTTAGCTGACTATATAATCTTTATTGTAAATACATCAAACTTTTATGTTGGTTTTTTCTATTAAGTACCTCCAAAATATTAGGAGTTTGAAAAACAATCCTAAACAATGTGGCATTTATTGGGAATAAGATAGAATAGATATAAGCAGTGTCCTACATGGCAATATATATCGGAAATTGGCTGATCAGTCGGAAATGGGAAAGAAACAATATATCTTTATTGTTTGGTAGTTTTAGAGAAATATCGGACGATATCTGCATATTGACCAAAATATCGATTGATTTGTCCGCATATCGGCCTATATATCAAGTCCTTGATATCGGTTAAATTATCACAATTTTTTCTAATAAAATTTATTTGGGTTTTACCATCTTAAATGCACTCATTTCTTTTGTATCAAGGGCCTTAGTGTTACTCGAGCCAGAGCTTTTTTTTGGGACAGCAACTGGTTCTCCGCCCCTATGGGTGGCAGCAAAGCCACTATAGAGACTGATAAGTAGATTCTTTTAGGAGATCGATGGTTAGCTATTAATGAACTAGCTATCGATCATATCCAATTTTTACAGTGTGATGGTTAGCTATTAACGAATTAGCTGTACCTACAGTTTCTTTTTTACCTAAGCCTAAAGTGCAAGCAGTCAAACTTAATATCCTCATTGCCATATATCTCAAATCAGGAGTATCGGTTGCATAAGAATTCTGCCATGAAACCAACAATTAAATTATATATTAGAAACTTTTTCACTTATTTTTTAATACAAATACCGAATTAACTTTATGTAGTTTGTTGAAAGATAAGTTATATACTTGGATTGAACTTGGTTTAAAGATTCTCATATGTACTCTTTGCAAAATCTCTTCCAAATCCGTTTTCATTTCTTTTAAGGGATCAAACTAAGTAAATGTATTGTATTTTAAAAAGTGGTTTTTTGATTTACATTTTATGTGTATATTTTATAGCGATTATCAATTATAAATGCTTAAAATTAATGTTCCCATACGTGTTGATTATCTTAGCTCAAGTAGATTTCGAACCTATGACCGTTCTCTTAACAGTTGATCGTTCTACCATCGAGCTATCGAGGAAAACTCATTTAAGAAACTTGACTTTCATATATTTTAGATTGAGTTTATTTTATTAGTATTTATAATATTTAGTGTATGTCAACCTTATTAAGGTCTAAATTAGAACACAGAAATATGCAGTCCGACATTTAGAATTTTTTTTCCAGATTTAGTGCAATATTCGACATCCAATATTTTTTATTTGATCTTCTGTGTAGGGAGCACATTCTTATTCTCCGATATATCATGATATCTGACATATCATGATATCAGACATCTAACATTAAAATTTTCGTGCTGATACAATACTGACATACGATATTTAGTACACCGAATATAAGAAAATGTATAGGGTGTCGTGTAAGTTTTCAGATATCATTGTTTGCATTTTTATTTGAGTTTTGTTTTTTCCAAGGAGAGAGAGAGAGACTTAAATGTGAAAGAAAATTTTATTTTGTTGGACTTTTTTCTTGAAAAATGGATAAGCTGCTAACTCAACTCTCTTGAGTTCTATTTATAACTTCATAGAATGTTTGCACGTTCATTGCATGTGTATATATGCTTGACAATATAAAAATATATTTATAATTTTTGAAGATTTTGGTTAAAATAGTAATATTTTGAAGGTTTGCAACGATCATTCTTGTAACTTTTAGATGATTTGAGCAATCATGGATAAAATTTAGTTGTAAAAAAGGATTGCCTTTGTTATTCTTTTTTGGGTCATAAATAAAGGAGGAGGAGGGGTTTGAGATGGCTTCTTCAAAATTAAGGAAAATGTGTAGAAATTTTCTTTTTTTTAAAAATAAAAAATAAAATGCTACATGTCCCTCTTGAGTTCTAGTTATAAGTAACATTATGCACGTGCTATTCACATGTGTAGGGGAAAACTTTGTCACCTATTATAGTTTTATCCTCTTGATAGTCATTAAGTTATGGGGCTAAGTTTGTTTATTTTCCAAAGAGGAGACTTTTTTATAGGATATTGTCGAAGATTTTAAATTAATAACATATGTATGAGAGGATGACATAGTATGCTTATAATCTAGAACCCTCTTATTGAATTCCCTTTATTTAGACATTATTTCTTTAAAAATGAGACTTTTTGTTCATATCCCCATGAGTTTGAGTTATGATCGATAGTTGAGATATTGTAAATCACTATTCAGGATGCACTGCAAAGTGCAAAGTGCCTATTGTTTGTTATATATAAATATAAATCCCTGTTCCAAGCTTTTAGGCTTGATTTAAGCATTTCTTTTTCCCATTTTCCCCCTTGCATTCAATTTAATTACTATTTTGCCCTCCACTAAACCAAGCTTTTCTTTTGTATTCATGCATGAAAAATTAGGCTCCACCCTTATAGTTTAAGAAAATTTGCTTTTAGCCCATTATTGCAAGAAATTAATTCTTCGTCCCATATAAATAACTTTTTGTATTCACATATGTGTTCGGACCATTCTAAGCTTATTTTCATATTCACGCAATATATTTTCTGATGAATCATCTGTATTTATTTCATACAAGTTATCACTATTCAATCTAAATTATACCGTAGCATCTATGGAAAATATTTTCTTCTTGGGATTGAAATTATATGAAATCTTTGATATCTTTTGAAAATTGCGATCAACCAGTCCACTTTTACTTTGCGTAAGTACATGCATGGACAATATTACTTTGCAACAAATATTTTCTTCTTGGACACATGTGGATGGAAATTAGATGAGATCTTTGATATCTTTTGAAAATTGCGATCAACCGGTCAATTATTAATATGTATATGTACATGGGTGGAAAATTATACGAGGCTCGAATGTAATTCGAAAATTTGTTGTCGACACTTTCACTATTACTTTGCATATGTTCTCATCGATCGGATACGTTCGTCCACTATTACTTTGCATAAGTACATGCATGGAAAATTATATGAGGCTCATATATCTTTTGAAAAATTGGAATCGACACTTCCGCTATTACTTTTGTATACGTTCTCATCGATCAGATACGGATCTGATGTAGATGTTATCATATTCGTATCATGTGGTCATTGGCGGATACAAATATAGATATGGATAGTTATAAGTAATGGAAATCTGTATATTATAGGTCGACTACCAATAAAATTAGTCTAAATTGCACAAATGCACCAATCAACTTTCATGTTTTTTGCAATTAATATCATGAATTAATTTAATTACAAATAAGTATCATGAGCTTTCACCTCAAATAGCAACTAAATACCATCAACTTTTCTTCCGTCTGCAAACGTTGTATTTAACTGTCATATCATCAATATTTGACTTCTTTTTCCCATTTGCCCTTAAATTCTCAGTCAACCCCTAAAATTTCGAGTGGTATAATGGTCCATTTAGACAAAAAAGTTAACGTCGTATTGTACTTATGTCAAAAAAAAATAGTTCATGGTACTTATCTCTAATTATTAAAGTTCATGGTATCAATCGTAAAAAAAGGTTAAAGCTGATGGGTATATTTGTGCAATTTAGCCATACAATTATGAAATATATATTAAAAGTTATATAAGCTTTTGAAATATATATTAAAAGCAGCGAGTTGAATTATATAATATGAAAATTAGCAAGAGAATAGTATATGGTTAGTGAAGATAACTGTCGTCTGAATGAGGACAGGGGTCGAGAGCAATCAGTGATGATGGCAGGAAGATTCCGGAGAAAATCTTTTAAATGTGTAAAGAAATACATTTATGGAATTATTTTGAAAGAAAATGAAGAATTTTTCTAAATTGTTTAGATAGGGACTCTATTTAGGTTAGGTTTGAAAGATTTGCTTGCAATAAAATTTAGTTAAAATCCTGTCATTTATGCGATAACATATTTTTTGGCAACTTCTCGGATCCGTGCATTGTCACGGGGGCACTTGCTAGTTATCTTAGATAACACTAGAAAAGATTCATAAACCGTTAAATTCTGATTCAAGATGACCCATGCATTTTGGACATGTGCAGCAGAGGAAATTAGATTCGGTTAAGTATGAAGCACCGATACTTGTAAATGCTTAATAAATCATCCTCGATCGCAAATCGGAGTCTAAAACTCGGATTCTTTCGGATTCGTGCAGACTTGTAAATGTCTCACCAACCTTTCTCGAATCGACACCTCTCGCTCTCGTAAATTAAAGCTCTCAAAAATTTGAAAGTGCATTGAATATCTAATGTAATGCTCTAATTTATTTATATCATTATATATTTACATGTATAACCTAATATATATTTGTATTTATTTAATTAAATCAATATAAAAATATACCCGAATCCTAGGTTTTTGGAAAAATGTGAATCCGCGAATCAGTATCACATGCATCATGTATCCGTATCCCAACCCGTGCTACATAGTCGTTTAAAGAGAGTGACAAACTTGGTAGTACGGTGCAAGGAGGAATAGGGGTAGACCTCACAAACATTGATAAAGCCAGCAGAAAAAATAATGTTAGTTGTTTTATTGAGACCGCCCTTGACACAACTAAAAGGAAGAAAAGGTTATTTATATTAGTTTTACTAGAAGAGATGTTCCATTAAAAAATTGGTTATGGATCTTAAACATGTCTTCCTAATAAGCAAGACAATCCATTGGAGTAGTTGTGGTAAACAGATATGGGAACATCATTCTGTGTCCCAGGGCAAGAATCCTTGCCAACAATGTACCACGGATATTGAAAAATAAGTATTTGCAAGTCGCAAATATAATTGGCAACAATCATTATTGTAACAAAACTTTTTATATTTGCTGTGGGGGCAATTGCAGCATGTTTGGTTGCCTCAACATCATAGTAGATACAAGAGCATTCCTATCCTATACGATGCTGATTACGTCTACTGTTTCCTGTACCTGTTTCCTTTGCAAGCTGTCATTGGTGTCGAATAAATATGCATTTAACCCTCCTTTTAGGGTTTGAAGAACAGATGTTTTATGTATTATGCTGTCAAAGCACAAAATGTTCAATTTTACATGTTTAGCTTCACACGATCGTTACCGTTTAAGTAAGCTATATATGCTATTGTCCAACTTTGAATTTTGTTGTTTGCTTCAAATTCTCTTCCTCAAGTTCTGTTTTTTGAAATGCAGTGCAAGGTATGCATGCAGACGTTCATCTGTACAACCTCAGAAGCTAAGTGCAGGGAACATGCTGAAGCTAAGCACCCAAAGTCTGATGTCTATCAGTGCTTCCCCCACCTCAAAAAGTAGAATCAGCACACTAGCTCCTAGAACCCTGTCAAGTTTCATATATGTAAATTGGTGTCTGGCTAAATCACCACAAGCATTAAGTGCTAATTAATTCTATATGAAGTGCTTTATGGGCTTATTTACTACTGTTTGAACTAACGAGTTCTAGTTGCTCTTATGATTAATGCGGAGTTTGAAATTGTGTGCAAGTATAAATATCATGAGCTCATCTTACACCATAAAAATGTGGGGGGTTGTAGCAAAAAAGTTTACTGGTTGTAGCAGTTGTCAATTTATCTTCCGGTCTCGTGCCTCATGCCAATTTTGATCGTGGTTTTCAACTTAAATATCAAATTTCTGGTTAACAATTTATTTATAATCAGTTTAGCTGGAGTTGTTTATGATTAGAATGATTTCATTATCCGAATGAACTTTTATGATTATAAAACTAGTATTCTTTATAGTATGTATTATGTGATTTAATTATTGTTGACATGGTTGTCAAATCGTGTTGCTTTCTTTCATTTACCGTATCGTGTTTCGTATCTTGTATCGTAAGAAATAAAATTTCTTATTACAATAACAAAGTAATTATTTATAAAACCAATTATAATTTTAAAAACGATCAAATTAGCAATGTAGTGCCACATACAAGCTAGAGCAAATTTTGGAATTGCAACCGTGTAAATACATCCATATAAGTCACACGAGCTTATGTATTTGATAATCAAATTATACCAAAACAATCCAATATATTCCTTCATTATCTCATAATTCATTAACATATCCATGATAAGTTTTATAATTCATAATCAAAACATCACAACCAAGTTGTCAAAACATCACTACCAAACAAAATCGATACTACAAAAAATCAATCTTCACTATCATTATGATTATAAGAGATTACTTCATTCTCCTCATCTTTATCGTTTTCACTCTCAACGAACTCCTCTTCCTTGTCAATATGCATTTTAATGGTTAAATAGTGTCTGAGTTAAGAATTTGATGTTACCAAGCGGGTTTTAAACCCGAATATCTGACCCATTAATAGTTAAATAATGTATCGTGTGTTTCGTATCGTTCCGTACGAAACAAAATGTATATCGACCGATAAATCAGTAACCCGATACAGACTTACGATTCGTATCGAATTGTCCATATTTCGTATCGTTTTGTACGATACGTTTCGTGTTTTTTACGAAACTATCAACACACTGATTGTTGATAGTATATTTTCTGATTTGTGACATTGGGCATGTATTATGCCATTTAATTATTAAGTTGTGATCAGTGCAAAAAATTATCAAGGTGAATAAAGTTACGTAGATTGCTTGAATGTTAATGTACAGCTATATATATATAGATAGAAGAGGGAAATGATGTTTGAAATATGAATTTGATTGTGTCAATTAAAATATCATTAAATTAAAATATTATTAAAGGTTGATGGTGGTAGAGCTTCATATGAGAAATACTAGTTAATTTTTTTAAACTTCTTTTTTATAAAAAACGAAATTAAAATTTCTTTTTATATTAAAGGAAAGGCCGTCAACTGAGGATCTTGGCTACACCCTTAGTGTGAGCATTATAATAGTATAGATTTTCGTCTATATCACCAACTAGTTACGTGATGATTGACAAGATGTTGAGGACTACATTTTCTACCGAAATTTTCATTTGCTGATGTATTTATGGGAAAGTAAATTCACTGCATTTCTTAAAGGCTTCGGATACAACTACGTAAGTAAATAATCAAGATTATTGTATATCCCCAACTAGGCTTAGCTCAGTCGGTACCAATTTACTCTCCAATATAAAAGGTCGAAAGTTCCACCTGTGAAGGGAGGGTTGATTTAAGAGAGAAAAAAGGATTATTGTATATCAAAATACAGAAAAACCATGCCTAACAGCACTATACATTGTTCTCAGATGATGCTAAAGCTTAATTGTGATATGCCTCATTCCTGAAGCATTTTGCTGATGCAAGAAAAAGAAGGCTTCACAAGTAAATGCATGCACAGTGTTAAACCAAAGCAATATGACAAGCAATCTCCAAAGGAAAAATCCCACTTAATATGCATACTTTTCTCAATATGTGTAACTAAGTTCAAGAACATTAAGAATCTGTGTTAGAAAACAATATTATAGGACACAAATCAAGGAATGAAAGAAATGTGTGAATATTTAAATGGCCATTATATATACACAAAAAGAATAATAGCTTTAATCCTATGATTTCATGCTCAATACAACCTCGAATTGTCTTCTATCTTTTTTATTAGCTTTTACTTCCAAAGCTCTCATGGTTTAGTGTTGCAAGAAGCCTTGTCAGTTTCCAAACCCTTTAGACCAAAGTTCACTCCACTCAGTATGCAGGTGCTTCAACGACTTGAACTGCAAAGGAGAGAGCTGTTTTCTATCCATACATCCTCCATATATATGATACAATCATCTTGTAACATTTGGTTGCATTTTGTCATACAATCGGTAGATTAAAGTCGATTTGGACATTTGCGGTTCCCTCTCCAGAATAGCAATCAAATCCTTGGTAGAAATGACATGCGGGACTTCTTGATGAGATGTTACTCCAGGTTTCCTCCTGAGTATTCTCATGCCTCCTACCAAATCAGAAAAAGAAAAGAAAAAGAACCAAATCTCTCATGTCCATATGCTTCTTTTTTAATGGATGAGGTCGATAGTGAGCTTAGCCGATTAAACATATCATTCAATATATGAAATGAGAAATGTGACAAATACAGTTCTAGCCAATTAAAATACCATTGAATACATGAAAAATGTCACAAATACAGTGCATATACTGCACTTGCGTCCCAACATATAGATTTACAAAAGAAACAATGAGTTCCCCTGTCTGCTTCCGAAAGGAAACTAACAAAAGAAAGAAGACTTTCCATTTAAATTTTTAATCCTACACATTGAAAAATTGCACTATGTAAGTGTAGGAATATATGAATATAGCAACAAGCCTTTGTTCCAAACTCGTATCACTACATGAATACTTAGTCTTCCATATGCTAAGAACCGTCTTGACAACTAACAAATATGCTATAATACGACTACATAAATTATTTTCTTCCATTGTGCTCTCTTCTCGATTAACTTGACAACTAACATTTCTGCTATAAAACCATTAAATGAATTCCTCTCTTCCATTTTGCTCTTAATAAAGTCGGCGTCTTTGGTTGAATTGACAATTAACATATCTAATTTCACTATATGAATCCATTTCTTTCCATATTTTTTGTTAAGGACTAACTTCCCGATTAAACTGACAATTGACACAGTCTAATATAACATTACACATCTTTACCTCGTCTACCATTTTTAACCCCTCAACTGGTTTTCTAGCACATGCCATCCCAGATTAAGTCAATGATACCCTAAATTTCCTACTTTAGGTCACATTTTGAGACTAGCGTAAGCAGTGCTATTTGAAATAAATCAGTAAGGGTGATGAGCTCTGGACAATATATAGTGCTGTTAGATTTAACCCATAGATAATTAAAGAGAAGAACAAATTGCTCTCTTCCCTCTGTTAACTTTTTCCATATAAGAATATGGTTTTTCTTCATTTATTTTATTTATTTAATTATTTTTGCCATCACTCCTTATGTCATTAAACACTTACCAGGGATTGAAGCAGCATGGGCTCTCTTTCGGGGTTCTCGATGTTCATTTAAACTTGTTCGAGAATTGGTTAAATTCTTTATTCTGCTTGCACTTCTGTCCCCATCCAATATCCCTTCCCGCTTCTGCCTTGCTTTCTCAGCCATGAACTGCCATTTTGAGTACATATCGTCCCCACCAATAGCGGCTCGAGCGGCAACATTTGCAGCCGTGGCTCTCATTTTGTCATCCCCTTCCTTGTTGTTCTGCATGTAGAAGTATAATTGTGGCTCTCATTTGCAGCTTCCATGTTTGGGAATGGGGTTAAGTTTAAATAACGGAAGTTTCATAAAGCTATCTAAACTTAACTCCAAAATTCTGATTATGCTATGTTTGGTTTTCATTTTGGAGTATAGAAACCTTCGGTTATCCAAACTCTTTAATACAACCAAAGTTTTCTAAACTCCAAAAAATCAAGAACACACTCATTTTGGAGTTTGACAAAATTAAATTTTTAATAACTCGGAAACCAAACACCCCATAAAAGTTAAAATTTAAAATGGATGTAGGGCCTTGCAAACTAATGTCGGCCTTGCAAACTAATGTCTGCATCACCTCCACTTAAAATAAACTCCAGTTATCCAAATTCCATATCCAAACATGGCCGAAACAAAAATTTTACAATTAAAACCTTGTTTGTCAATGCTACCTTTTGAGTCTTAGATCGGCCTTCTTCTTTGTCCTTGTCCGCATTGGCCATTGCATTTCCTTCAGTCTGCAGAGTCGAACATTAAAATTTTCTTAAATTTCATCGCTGCGGATACTCCGGAAACTTACATTAGTTCCATGAAGAGTCCTTCAATGGACTGGACGAGGACATGTATATTGCAAACCACCAAAAGCTAAAAATGCCAAAATATTGTCATGGAGTTTGAAAACTTAAATTTATTTGGGTGCTTTAATTTCTCAAGATTTAGTGTGTGTGTGTATGCACGTGTGATACACGTGTGTATATTTTAAACAACATATATACATCACATTAAAGACGTGTGTAAATTTTTTTATCCTGGACATTACATGAAAATTTCTAAAGATATCTATAATTTTTCTAAATTTAAATTAAATGAACGCGGTTAGTGGTAATATTAGAATTGAGAAATTTATGAGTTATATAAAACAATAAAGATATAAGGGTTTGTGTATAAATTTGTAAGACATTACTTTTTGGGCTTTAGAGTATGAGAGAGAATGTGTGATGATAAGAGAGAGAGAGAGAGTTATATAAATTTCACTTTCTTATTTTTGTCTCTTATGGTGAATGAGGTGAACATCTCAAATTCTCAACTCTAGCTATTGGAATTTTATTATTTTTTCTATTTTCTATTTTGTTGATTAATGACATCATATAAGAAACTTCTTGTTATAATAGTAAAGATAAGAGATACGTAAGAAGATTTGCATTGAACCATATCCTAGTGTTTTAAAGGCGGAGTGCCTTGGCGTCTCAGGTACCCGTGCAAGACATCTTAGCTGCTATCGCCTTAAGTGCCCAGGCGATCGCCTCAGCGTCCAAGGCGAAGCTTTGAGACTAGTATTTAAGTGATTTTTATTTTAAAAATAAAATAAATTTCATATTATTTCAATCTTATTTTTGTTTATATATATTTGCTTTCTCTTTAATCATAGAGAAGTCTTTTATGAGAACAAAATTAAACCAAAAATGACGAAAAACTAGTTTTTAATTCCAACCGAAGTCTTTTATTCTTTTGTTTCACATTCTTTCTCTAATTCTCAAACCAACCTAGTAAGTTATGTTAGCTGTCTAAATATTTGTCGCCTCATTTTCTACAGGCGATCACCTTTTTAGCGCTTCTCGTCTTAGGTGATAGGCAAACTTCGTCGTCTTGAAGTCGCCTTTCACTTTTAAAACACTGCCATATCCTTTATTAACAAATAATACAAAGCCATATCCTTGTCTCTCCCCCTGGCAAAAAAAAAACTTTTATTTATTTATTTATTTTTGATATTTTCTTTCTCACTTCATTATTTGACATGATACAGGACCTTGCATCAATCTTTTAATCTACAAACCATGGTCTATCGCATAAATCGCCCTTCTAGATAATGACCATCTACATGAATACAGATGAAATCATAGAAATGGATTATAATAAGTTCCACCGAATCCAATCCATATCCGGATGACAACAGATATTAGAATTAAGATTTTTTTTTCTGGATACAATTATAGATATAAGTTATTCAAATTATTTGAATATATATACAAATTATTTAATGCCCCAACCATAGTGTGCCCTCCCTTCACCCTCTACATGTTTGTGCTACTGCACATCTCAATAAAGATGTCAAAATTTCAAGAATATACAAGAAAATGAGAGAAAAAGGATTACACTTTATAATAAAGTAGAGCATGCCATGTCATCACAATAAAAGGCAAAAGAAAAGGTCACATATCCCTCCACTAGCTATAAAATTTAAAATTCAAATTTAAACTAAAAAAAAGTCAAATTACCATTCTAGAACTCTCTACACCATCAAAAGACTAACTTTATGAACTCATCAAATAAAGTATTCAACCATTCCAACAACAATACTTTTTCCTTTGAAATGATGTGCAATAATAGTGATGATAGCAGAGGGGAAAATAACTGGAAGGAGAGAATAATCAATAGCATTTTTCCATTATTTTCTTTTGCTGCTATTTTTTTGTCCATTTCAACCTACTCTTTTTTTTCCTGATAATCTCAGGAACCCCGTAGGGGAAGTGGCCACAAATTAACGTTTTCGGGGGAATTTTGTGAATCCCCCAAGTGCATGTGTGTTGTGTCTTGTGTATGATGTGTCCGTGGGTGTGTTGTATGCATAGGTTAAGGCTTACCAAAAAAATCTCATTTTAACCTATTCATTCATCTTTCTCTTTGTTTTTTACCTTCACAAAGGAAAGAAATAATTTCATTCGTATCTAATGCTTAAATAATATCACTAAAATGCGTGTTGTGTTCTTATTGCCTATGTTAATTATCTTCTTACTGCTTATATGCAGTATGGAGAATGCTAGAAAGTTGATTAGATAGAAACAAGGATGTATGTAACATGCTTCATTTTCATCAAATGATAGTCATGGTTAAGCAAGCCCCACCACACCTATAGCTAAGTTGGAACTCTCATAAACCCAACTCCTGTCATTATGTGATGGAACTCTCATAAACCAACCTTTTATCTTCCCTCTAATCACCATATCCATCCTACCTTCTCTCTTCTCCTCTCCTTTTCTTCCCTCTCAAAAAACCGAACCCTTGACCACCTCCATCTCAACTTCTCTCTTCTTCTCTCCTCAAGTCTTTAACATCTCTATAGCCTTCCTTCCCATATCATTATTTCTTTCTTCTTCTTACTCATTCATAACTCTATTTCTATCTCTCTTTTTTTGTCTCTTAAACCCTAACTTATATCCACTCCACATTCTTTCTCATTAGCCTCACTCACCCTCTCCTTATTTTTTTCCTCATCCTTTCGTTTTTCTATATTGTTTCCACATGATGTTTGTTGAAATTGCTCATCACATATCTCCATGTATGGTTATCTTTTCCAACACCCACTTAGTATTTGTCTTAATTTCTCATTATTTTGTTTCTATATTCTTTCAATGCCTCGTCGTGCTTCGAATCGTTTCTTAAGTCGGCCACGAAAAACTACCATTTGAGAAAATTGGGAAGAAGCGTTCTAAACTTAATGAATGTTCCTCGAATTTTCTCACACTTTCAAACATTTGTTCCATCGGAAAGTGATGAGGATTCCAACCGTTGTCATTTAGTGGCTACGCCAATAGAAGTTTTCAATAAGAAGTTGAGCTCCTCCACAACAAATCTTCTTATATCGTCCTTGTCGCCAACTTCAAATGATGTGCCTCCAACCACTTCTAATTCAAATGGTGTTGTTCCGCTAATCTCACAACCACCACGTATCTCACAACCACCTCGCCAAAAAATTTGGAAATCAATGCTTACATCGACAAACTCCAATGAGAAAAAGTCTCTTGAATTCATTCCACCAAGTGACAATGGATTTATTGAACTCACCGATGAAGAACAAAAACCGGCAAACGAAAAATGGCGGCCCATCTCTTGAATGCTATTGTCTTGGTAAACGCCCGTACTACATTCACTTAGTCGAATCTCTAAAAAGACAATGGAGGTATGTGGTAGTGTGCAAGTATCCGCTTTGGAGGAAGGTTTCTTCTCCTTTAAAATTTCAAATCGTGAGGATATGATTCTTGTTAGAGATTCCACTTCTTGGTTTGTCGGTAGACGTCCGCTGATTCTCAAAGAATGGGAGTCAGGTATGAAAATGACAAAAAAGAATTTTGCTACAATTCCCATTTGGATGAAACTGTAAATCTACGGTAGCGCCCCGGCCGTCTGTCCGATGCCAAAATGCGGAAACGAAAACTTTTTCAAAACTTGAAACCGACGCTATCGCAAACTTTAATCCCGGATCGAACCATTAACCTATAAACTAGCAACTAGAGAAGGGATAGAAAAGCTATACCGATCGATCCGTGTCCTTCGGTCTTTGGCCACCATCCCAAGCTCCTCGCGGCATCTCCGATCTCGATCTCCTCGTCGGAAAGGGCACCACATCATCGAGTCTTTTTACGGGCTCCCGCTTCATTCGAAACAACTCGGACACGAAGTTCGCTAGCCGACGTGTCCAAGATGAAGTAGAGAATGTGTGTGACAACTTTGTCTCTTGCATCCATTGTATTGATGGAGGTTGAAGATGAAGTCATCAATGGAGGTTGTGAGCTAGAGGAAGAAGAAGAAGCATATTCTTTTCTTGTGTTGTATGATAAAAAGAATAAGAATAATACAAGAGCAAACTCTTTACATGGCTGCCCCCTCTCTCTCCTCTCATCATATCAACCCACAAATCAATCAAAAATGTGACACATGCACAAAGAAAGAGACCATGAGTCATCACTTGTGCATGTGTCACAATTAATGCTCCTAATGATGACTTAAGCTCACAATTTCCATTTGTAAACATTAACCTAAATGTTTACAACAACAAAATGATACGACATCTAAAGGAAACTCGTGACGGATCACAACGATATCACTCACCTGTATATACATACCTGCGTCCGCATTCCGACTGAATGCGAATGCGATGAGACTAAAGTAATTCAACAAATTTAATACTAGGATCCGGTTTAAACCAAAGCCCACTAGTATGATCCGTCCGATCATGATCCGTGTACTACTGCACGTATATAATCGAACCATGCCATATATCATACGGCCTCTACAACGTTTCGCCCGAAACTTGAGAAACTGTCTGTAGGGGACTCTAAAGACTCGTCAACACTTTGACTGTGGATTTAACCACTAGCACGTCAGTGGTACTAGCCGTACGTAACGGGCTACAAGGTATTGACCAAAAGGGAGGTCGATGAGCGAACTCATCCTGACACCCTAGTGAGCCTGTCAGTGACAATATCCGTACAGTCCGGTCCATTCGTCTATGAGCATCGCATGTCGGGCCTAGGGGTTGGTAAAAGTCAGACCCCCAAAAGCGATACAAGTCGTGTCGGAGTGTAACCCAGAACACCCTGAGATACTACTGGAATACCTACTAGTAAATCTTCTGTCTTGGCTAAGAACTTCGTGTAATGGCTCTCCTAGACACAGCGCGATCTCACCCCCAATACCGGGAGAGACGAAACCCCTGCCGATCCGCTCACTGCCTCCATGTGGCTCGGGACTGTACCCAACTAAAACCTGTTTGCACGACTCCTTTGAGCCGTGGTTGGGTAGTAATCAAAGCACAGTGGGAACTCACACGAGACAAATGACGATCTCAGGTCGATAGACTAACCTGTACACATGTCACCAGGGAACTGCTATCTGACGATAGGTATAATACCAACTAGCATGCTCCTGGCGAATCCGTCCGGTGTACTCATAACCCAATGAGCACCTGTAAACTATCTTAGGTAAACCAACTGGCACCAATGGCTTGTGAGACCGGCCACCGCCCCTCGTCGGGGTCTCGACTATATACACTAGTCTACTAATGGAGTATCGATACTCAGTCTCGAAACACCCACGACTAGGGACCTTTTAAGGATGTACTTATAGACCCAAGTTCCCACGTATATGATCGCCATCATACTGCTGGCAGTCAAGCAAAAATCCTAAGGGCTCTATCAACGTGTAATAGCGACCTGTAAGGTCACCTAAAGCAGTATACGATGATAAAGATAAACCAGATAACATACTATCATCTTGAGTAAGACTGTCCTACCGGCATAGGTCCTCCCTCAATCATTGCAATCACGTGCCTGCGATCCAATAATTGACTCTGAGGGCACCATATCCAACAGAAACTATCCAATCATTTTCCAGAATGGTACACCGACTGAGCACTTGCTAAGCTTGATAGCTTTATTAAGACCCCTCTTTTATGGATGAGCTTACATCTAATGGAACATGTATGGAATTTGCATGTATGTGTATTGAAGTGAAACCGAATAAACCTCTCCCAAAAGAATTTCTTCTCTATCACAAAGGACAAAAAACCGTGCAACCTATCATCTATATGATTAGAAGCCACCTCGAAATCTTAAGTGTAAAACTTTAGTCCACTCCGATACGTTATGCCCTCTCTCGCATCATCAAATAATACGACTTCAAATTTCATCACATCCTCATATCAATCCTACCAACCAAAACCATATTTTAAGCTTTCTACCTCCAAAACATAATCATTCAACAAATTCAGAATAACCAATACCACCACAAACTCATCAAAAGCACCATCAAACATCCTTTCTCCTTCCTCCAGTAACACCTTATCGTATTCCTCTCTTTCACATCATGAAAAGTCATGGAGAATCGTTAATCGAAAAAAAAAACGAAGGACGAAGTCATACCATAAACCAAGTGCCTTCATCTAACTGTTTTCAAATACGTGGAGAAACCTCTAACATTGTTGATGATGAACAATTGGTCGTTTAAGATATCCAAATATCTAAAAATGATACCATCATAAACACTCTCGCAATAGTTGATGCAACAAACCACCGTTTGTTAAAATATGATGATAGCTCCTCCAAGTGTGTTTTGTTGCAACGTGAGGGGCTAGCTCCTCCAAGTGTGTTTTGTTGCAACGTGAGGGCTCAATGAACCCAACAAGGTCAAATAATGTCGACGCATTGTAAAAGAAAATTTGGTCGACATTTTATGCCTTAGTTGAAACTAAAGTCTGAATGATTTCGGCTAGCTAACTTAAATTTAATTTCTTTCAAGATAAAGGATTCTTCAACAATTTTGAGCTTGATCATGGAAGAATATGGATCAAGTTTAATAAAGAGAGATAATCAAGCTCCTTTCTTCTACGGACCAACTTCTCCATCTTCATGTTCGAGGTGATTTTCGTGATTCTTTTTTCGGTGGTTTATGTACAAAATGATGCTTCAGATCAAATTCGGCTTTGGAATTTGTTCTACATTCTTCTTCTATCGACAAATAGTTGGTTATTTGTTGGAGACTTCAATATTAATCGTTTTGTGCATTAGAAAGTAAACGGTAATCTAACAAACTCTTTCAATATGAATAGCTTCAATGATTGTCTTTTTTCTTGTCAAATTGATGATATGGCATCCAGTGACGTCAATTTTACATGAAGCAATAACAACCCTATCGATCACATTATGGAAAAACTTGATGAGCTCTTTGGATGTAAACTTATCTAAATGGCATTGCTAACATTTTAGCAGCGGATATTTTCGACCATTCTCCACATGTCACGAGTGCCGATCATCCGGAGTTTCTAATCGTCATTGAAAACGCTTGGAAAAAGTACTATACTAGTAATCCTATTTCTATCCTTTATAAAAAAACTTGAAGATGAGATTGCATTGAAAAATTGGAGTAAACAATATGGTAGAGATATTCAATTGAAAATTAAATATGCAAGAAGAGATTTGCTCTACATCCAATGCAACCTCAATACTAATCCTTTTGATTGTAACCTATGCTTCCTAGAAAGAAAAGTATCAAGCAAGCTCGATTAATTTCTTCAACTCGATGAATCTATTTTGAAAGAAAATTCAAGAGTTGACTGGCTGCATTTAGAAAATGTGAATAATAAATTTTTATGTCCCTATGTGTAAAAGAAGATGCTCTAATTATATTAAGTCTTTCCAATTTGAAGATGGTCCATTCACCTCTAATCTAACATTCTTGCAAAATCTACACTTCTACGAAGACCTTCTCAACTCATGCCAATATGCCATCAATGATCATTTTCTTTTGTTGATAACGAGCCGAAAGTCCAACAAGCTCACATCCATTATATTTCCAAACCCATCACCGAGGATGAAATAAAAATACGCTTTTCAATGCAAATATCACAAAATCTCCGAGACTGATTCAATAACCTTTTTGTCCAAAAGGCTTGGAACATAGTCGGAAATTTGGTAACGAGAGCTATTGTTTATTTTTCAAATTCGGCTAAGTTACCAAATAGTGTCGACTCTACTTTAATTTTTCTCATTCCAAAAACAAAGAATCGGTCTTTTTTTGAGTTTAGGCTTATTTCTCTTTGTAATTGCATTTACAGATATATTGCCAAAATTCTTGCATTGAGACTTTAGTCTATTTTACCATATCTCATCCTCTTCATCCAAAATGGTTTCATTCATGGTCAAAGTATTGAAGACAATATTCTAGTTACTTCCGATTTGATTCATAATTTTCATCAATGGAATGCAAAAAAGGTTTTTGTGCAAAAATTGATTTGCATAACGCATTTGTTTTCGTTAATAAAGATTTTTTCGTATATTATGGATTAAAGGAGCTTTCCTTCAATATGACTCAAATGGATCCGTGCTTGCATACATGATATATAAACCGATGTTCTCGGTTAACTTAAGTGACGCAAATCATGATGACTTTCCTTCCATTTCAAGTTTACGACAAGGTGGTCCTTTTTCACCTTAGTTATTTACATTATTGATGGCTCGTTCTCTCAACTTTTGCAACAAAAGATGGATTCCAACGAATTTAGGACTATTAATAGAATTTCTCTTGGCATTTCTCATATTTTTTTATGCCAATGATATTCTCGTTCTTAGGAAAAATGATGTGAAATCGGTCATGACTTAAATGATATCCTCAATACCTTTTCATAGTATCTCCGGTTTAGGAGCAAATAGAAACAAGTGTCAAATCTTTTCTCATCGATGGTGGTGTTGAGTTCCAAGTTGTTGATTCTCCAAACACTAGCTATGGAGGACGGGACATTTCCTTTTATTTATCTTGGTCTTCCATTATCTTTTAATGACTTAGCAGATGGAAGTTCAAACCTCTATGCGGCCGGACGTTTTGAACTTCTACGATCGACTCTCCTCGCTTATTAAATGTATTGGTTGCAATGTTCTAAATTTTGGATATTAGTGTCATGTCGGCCCGAAGATTTTGTTGTTAGATATCATATCGTGAAATGTCGGATGGTATTATCAAATATCGGGTTCTATATTTTTGTAATGTAAATATCTTTTATATAACTTGTTTTTTTTTAAACTATTAACTTATTCAGATTTTTAGTCTTATTAAATTTATATTTTTCTCAATAGCTCAGTGGTAAAGTCGTCTTTTATTAAACGAACGGTCGTAGGTTCGAATCCTACGAGGAAGATAAAACGAGATTCCTGCAAAGTAAGTTGGTCCAAATAGACCAGGTTATTTAATAAGCCCAAAACCCCAAAAAGAAATTACCCTTAAATTTTTTTCTCATAACAGTAAATGTCGGCCTAAACGCCGTCATCATAATATTTTGGCTGAAATCACGAAATATCAACCGACCTTCACCAAATATCTTTACCCGAAATTTTTTCGCATGTCCGTATCTTTTTCTTCCCAAAACCGATATTTTGACGAAGTCGGACGACATTTAGAACATTGATTGGTAGCAAGCTTTTTGTAAGTGCACGGCGGCGCCCCGGCCGTCAGTCCGACGGCCAAATGCGGAAGCGGTGATAAACTTTAATTTTGCGAACTTAGCAAACCGGCACCACCGCGCACTAAACACCCGGATCGGGCCATTAAACTAGTTCTAGCTAACTACAAGACGGGTTAGAGATATACCGAGTGATCCGAGTCCTCCGGTCTTCTCGTTGTCGTCCCGATCTCCTGCGGAAACTCCGGTCGTCGCCTCCTCGCCGGAAGGGCACCACATCGCCTGCATCTTTTACGGGCTCCTACCTCAATACTGAGGCAACTCGGGCACGAAGCTGGCAAGTCGACGTGCCCAAGATTTGCTGTAGAAAGTGTAGTGTAGAGGCTAGGTCTCATTTGGGGTTTGTTGCCTTTGAAGATGATGGAGGAATCAAGAAGAGAAAAATGGTGCTTGCATTTTTCCTAGCATGAAATGAGATCAAAATTGCCACACTCCAAAAATGAAACTCTCTCATCCTCTCCCAAAGAAGTGGCCGGCCATCCTCATAAGAAAATGGTGGAGGAAAGATACTCATACAAAGGAGGTGAGTGTAGGAAAAGTAGAGGGTGACCATATCCAAAGCAATGATAACAATGTCATATCCATTCAAATCAACTCTAATCTCAATCAATTCCAAGCATCATGAAAAAGCAAAGATGCTAATCAAATCATGATCCCACAAATGCAAGAAACTCCCTCCACAAAATGTTATTTGCAAACTTGCAAATAACCCCCTCCATCGGAAAAGTCCGGCAGGGAAAGTACAAAGGAAAACCGGCCGGAACGGAATGCAAACTGGCAACTCCAGAAAACTGGTCCCGTAATAAATTACAGGAAAACCCCGATACTGTGCATACACACCCGCATCTGTATTCCGACCGGATACAAATGCAAAGAGACAAAATCTACACTGTACTATACTAGGATCCGGTTTAAACCAAAGCCGGCTAGTAATATCCGTCCGATCCTGATCCGTGCAATACCGCACGTATCTGATCGAACCCTGCCATATAACCATACGGCCACTAGTACAAACCGTCCGATCCTGATCCGTGCAATACCGCACGTATCTGATCGGACCCTGCCATATCTCCATACGGCCTCTACAGCGTTTCGTCCGAAACTTGAGTAACTGTAAGTGTGGTGGACTCTAAAGACTCGTCTATACTATGGCTGTGGATTTAACCACTGGCACGTCAGAGGTATAAGTCAATACGTGACGGGCCACCAGCTATTGACCAAAAGGGACGTCGATGAGCGAACTCATCCTGACACCCTACTGAGCCTGACAGTGACAATATCCGTACAGTCCGGTCCGTTCGTCTATGAGTATCGCATGGCGGGCCTAGGGGGTTGGTAAAAGTCAGACCCCCAAAAACGGTACAAGTCGTGTCGGAGCGTAGCCCAGAACACCCTGAGATACTACTGGAATACCTACCAGTAAATCTCCTACCTCGGCCGAGGGCTTTGTGTAATGGCTCTCCTAGACACAGCGCGACCTCACCCCCAATACCGGGAGAGACGAACCCCTGCAGATCCGCTCACTGCCTCCATGTGGCTCGGAACTGTACCCAACTAAAACCTGTTTGCACGACTCCTTTGAGCCGTGGTAGGGTAGTAATCAAAGCACAGTGGGAACTCACACGAGACAAATGACGATCTCAGGTCGATGAACTAACCTGTACACATGTCACCAGGGAACTGCTATCTGACATCTGGTATAAGACCAACTAGCAGGTTCCCGGCGAGTCCTGTCCGGTGTACTCATAACCCAATGAGCACCTGTATACATCTTAGGTGAACCAACTGACACCAGTGGCTTGTGAGACCAGCCACCGCCCCTCGTCGGGGTCTCGACTGTATACACTAGTCTACTAATGGAGTATCGATGCCCTGTCTCGAAACTCCTACGACTAGGGACCTTTTAAGGATGTGCTTATAGACTACCAGCTCCCACGTATATGATCGCCATCATACTGCTGATAGTCAAGCAAGAATCCTAGGGGCTCTATCAACGTGTAATAGCGACATGTCAGGTCACCTAAAGCAGTACACGATGATAAAGATAAACCAGATAGCATACTATCATCTCGAGTAAGACTGTCCTCCTGGGATAAGTCCTCCCTCAATCATTGCAATCACGTGCCTGTGATCCAATAATTGACTCTGAGGGCACTATCTCCAACACTTTTAACCTTTTGAACTGAAGAAAATAGAATTTATTTGTTGAGGGTTTTTATAGGGCAACTCGAAACTTTTTACCATCAAGTGGAAAGATATTTGCAAGCCGAAAGATCAAGGTAATATAAGCATCTTTAGCCCACATGATCGCAATCTTGTATCACGGCTAAAGTTGTATTGAAAACTCATAAAGAGGGTCTTTAAGCTTTATAGACTTACTCGGTATTTGTGGCACCTTCAAGAATAAATAATTTTTGAAAATTTTGCAATATTTCATAATCGTGAAGATCTCCTATTATGAGAAGTATTATCTATACAAGAGATTTATATAAAGAAAGAGTTGATTATCGGAATAGCGAAAGGAACACTTCTTTACTTCTTGATCCTTGGATTGAAGGAAAATCACTATTTTAGGAGAGCAATTGGCATATGAGATTAGTTTATCCATTAATGCCAACCTTTCGGTTTTCATTCATGATGGAGAATGTTTGCTATCTCAACTTACTTCACCACAGATCATGGAGGCATGCAAATTAATTCGACCAATTAATATTATGATAGATCTATAGTCGGCGACACCTTATTTTAGAAGTCTTCTCAATCGGGCAAATTCACAATAAAATCGACGAAAATATTACTTCTATCACAACCTTCCTTGATACATCCTTGGGCTAAGTTTGTGCGGTTCCACAAATTGATTCTAAGAAACTCTTATCGTCTATGGAAAGCCACTCTTAAAAAATAAAAACCTATCAATCTACTTCAAGCAAGAGGTATTGATGGAGGACAATGCATTCTTTGCTAAATCACAACATGAAAACCATAAACATCTCTTTTTATAGTGTCATTTCCCTAATTGGGTGGTCCAGGCCTCATTTGCATGTTGTGCTATTTCTAATGCACCAACCAATCTACATGGCATTATAGACTTCATCAAATTGAAGGTATCTTGTAAGAAGCCAATCATAGCATTTCTTCGTATTGAAATTGCAAATATTGTTTGGCATATTTGGAAAGAAGCAACTATAGAATTTTTAGATCTTATTAAAGATCTAAAGAGATTGTTCTTCGTGATGTTATCTCCGATAGTTCTATTAGGGCGGCTAAATTTTTTAATGCTACGAACCTTAATAGTGGACCAGTTGCTCGCAATTGGAATGCATTATCTTCCTTTTTAAAGGATATGGTTAGATCTTGAGCTATTGACTTGTAATAGCCTCAACCTTGTTTATATGTGTTGAGAATGTAGATAACATAGTCCCGCATCGGAAAAATTGTGAGATGCATATGGGTATAAGATATAAATGAGATAAATTTCTATAAGGCTCGAGTCTTTTGGATGGAGCCACACTATATTAAAAGCCCATATGCATCCATGTGTGGATCCAAACCGAGTTTTACATGGTATCAGAGCTCGATATTTGTTTGTCCATGTTGCACATGAGAGATGAGTCTTCGTTGAACGTGCAGTCCCTCGTTGCATATGAGGTGGAGTTCGTCCATATTGCACGTGAGGGGGAGTGTTGAGAATGTGGATAACATGGTCCCACATCGGAAAAATTGTGGGATGCATATGGGTATAAGATATAAGATGCGATAAATTTCCATGAGGCTTGAGTATTTTGGATGGAGTTCTACTATATTAAAAGCCCATGTGCATTCATGTGTGGGCCCATATGTTGTAGGCCCAAACCGAGTTTCACGGTATTTAATATCTTTTGTAATTATTTTATTTTAATATATAAAATTTGGGCTTTTTGCCCTCACCTTTGGCAAAAAGAAAAGTACAGAGCTAATGCCATGGTTTACCAAACTATAGAGAAAACAAAAACACTATTGGATATTGCAAAAGCCGCATCGCATAACTTTTTCACACCACTAAAACGTTTATGGGAACAAAAATTACACCCATAGTTTTATAATGTATGGACACACAAGTGATGAAACCGTTTTTTAAAATTATTTTATAATGGAAGACAACTGATTGAAGCAATGTTACCGGGGACATGGAACGTTTCGGTACGCGGAACGAAAACGGGAACGTGGATCGCCACTTGTTGTGGAACCGGTACGATAAAGATAGTCTCCTTCCATATGCTTATATAAGACGGAAAACATGCCTCTTGAAAGTGAAGTATTTGTGGATCGCTTGTATGTTTGTGTGTGTGTAATTCAATTTGTTTTGTTAAAACATACATATTTTTTTTGTATAACCACAAACTTAATTATATGCCTTATTTAACTTAAGTTTTTTATGGGTTCAATCGGATCGGTGATTCTTCCGATCCGGAACGCTAGTGTTTCCAAATTGGGAACAATAGTTTCAATTCACAATTCACTAGCGGTATAGAGATTTATGGTAACATAGGATTGAAGTCAGCAAATTAACCTGCTCACCTCACTGCTTCCAAGCTTATCAGTTTCTTCAGCCCGCTTTTTCTCCCACTCCTCTTTGGCCTTGCGGTTCATCATCAAAATATGTCGCTTGACATCTGAAGTGACAACATATCGGTGCCTTGTTTTTTCCATTTCAATCCTCTACAAAGAAATATTAAGCAAGATGGGTTGAAAAAATATCAAAGAACTTGTGCAATGAAAGAAAAGAGTACCTGTTTTGACATTCTTATCATATTACTTATCAACCCCCGCAAACGTTCGTCAACACACTGAAGAATAAGAACAATTGAGATCATACACATCACCTTAAAAAAGAATCATTGAGGTGTTCTCACCATTGAAAGACAAAGCTCCATGTCACTGCCTATTCTCTCTATGCCACATTTGGACACTGCTACTAACAGCAGAAACATTAGAGGTATATTATCAAATATATTAACAGAAATCTTCTAGTGCAACTAGCAAAAATAAATTTGGGGCTAGAGCCAATAACTGATTTCCTCCAGTTTCTTCTGCAGGACTTCCTTATTAAGAATTAACCTGTTTTCTTCTTCTTGTACAAATATTTGAGTTGCCTCTGAAGCTCGGCTGACTTCCTTAGGTGCAGAGAGCATTTGCTCTTCCTCTTCCTGTCAACATAATCCAGAAGCTTAAACGCACACGGATTGCCCGATTTTTGTATTAACAAGCCAACAAGTATTGTTATATTTTCCCATACAAGCAATAACAACAGAATACCATACCATCAAGTTAACTCCGCTGGCAGCAGTCACATCATTGAGCTGTTCGATGCTTTGACTAAGGATTGCCCCGGATCCAGATGTCTTCTGCTTTTTACTATGTGATATAATTCAAAGACGGTTTTAAAATAAACAAAAAAAGAAAAGAAAAGAAAAGAAAAGGCACAAGACACTAAATTTGGGAGAACAAGGCTTCCTGATCAAATCAAATAGGAGCATTTACCATGCCTGGGGTGGGGAACTTTTTTGAACTTCAAGTGTTCTTTTTAGTCTGTTAAAAGATTTAGGCATAATATTTCCAGCTATGGCAGATATATGCCGATCTTGCATCTGTATGTGCACATCAATGAAAGGAATGGTTAGTAGGGAAAAAAGAAAAAAGAAATATTAGGTATATAACACATATCACAGAAATAATGGTGAAATAGAAACAATTCCTATATTATGAAGCATGGCTAATTGCAAAATGTAACTAGATACTGTCCACGCCCATCAAGTATTAGACATCGATACTTGCACAACACTTGTTTGCACATGTCGGAGATGCAGTATGTGTGGCCGGATACACCGTTACATGTTGTATGTGCTGTCATATGATTATCAAATATGTGCCATACGTATGTTGTATGAGCGCCGGTTACATGTCTATAGTAGAAAACTAGTTGTCATCCATATTATGTTACAACTTGGTTGATGTTAGATGTTTCTTACTTTATGTGTTTATAAATTTAGTTCAGAACCTAGTTCTATTAAATTAGATTTTAGCTCAATGTATTAATTTTCTCTGATATATGTGTATCGATACTTTCAATTAGGTAGGGTTCTTATGTCACATGTAACATAAGTGTCGTTATATGATGTTACACCTACATTTTTAGTTTTAGTAACTGATTTTGACTATGGTAAAAGTTTGGTAGTTAATATTTGATGTCACACACAAACACATAGTATATTGCCTTGTTCCTATGTCCTATTTCTTAAAGATTTATTGTATCTCCATATCCGAGTTGTGTTGTATTCATGTTCTGCGTATAGAGTTGTTCCACGTGCACATTGATAAGGAACAACAAGCATAAATATAGATAGGCATGCTAGTAGGGGTATGTAGTCATGATAAGGTCGTCAACATATGTGTGTGTAAGGAGTTGATCCTATGAGGTCCGGCCTCTTTTCTTATTTTGAGGCCAACTTTACAAACACCCAACCCTCCATATTTTATACCGATCCAAACCGACCATCTTGATTTTTATTGTATAGATAGGTCTGTAAGACTACGGTAGCGCCCCGGCCGTCTGTTCGAGGCCAAAATGCGGAAACAAAAACTTTTCTTTAACTAGAAACCGGCGCTACCGCGGACTATAAACCCGGATCGGACCATTAACCTACTACTAGCTAACATGAGAAAGGGTAGAGAGCTATACCGAGTGATCCGTGTCCTTCGGTCTTCGGCCACCATCCCAAGCTCCTCGCGGTATCACCGATCTCCGGTCTCCTCGTCGGAAGGGCACCACATCACCGAGTCTTTTTACGGGCTCCCACCTCTGAACCGAGGCAACTCGGACACGAAGTTGTCTAGCCGACGTGTCCAAGGTTGCTGTAGACTAAGTGTAGGAATCTATGTCTCAAGGGGTTAATGGAAGTTGCCACAATGGAGGTGAAGGAAAAAAAAAACTTTGGAGATCAACTAAAGAATTTTGGTGTAAAATGATATCAATCTTTTTCACACCCATGAGGGCTCTCCCCATGTAGTGGCCGGCCATTCTCTAAGAAGGGAGAGAGGAGGGAGAAAAATAATGCAAGAGAAAAAAATGATGAATCATCATGAAGAATGTCACACCGATATCCTTTCCCAATCCCATCACAAAAAAACAAGTAATGATGAACCAAAAAGTAATCAAAAGATGCTAGAACCATCATGAACCCTCCACCACGAAAAACACCCTCCGTTACTAATTGCACATTTGCAAAAAGAACCCCCTCCATCAAAGGAATTTCAGCCAAGAAGGAATAAAGAAAAATGGCCGAAACGGAATGCAAACTGGCAACTTCAAAAAGCGATCCGGTAATAAATTACAGGAAAACCCCGCGACTGTATATACATATCCGCATTTGTATTCCGACCGAATACAAATGCAATGAGACAAAATCTACACTGTGTAATACTAGGATCCGGCTTAAACCAAAGCCCGCTAGTATTATCCGTCCGAACTATAACACGTGCATAAGTGCACGCATACGTTCGAACCCTGCCATTTATCAATACAGCATCTACAACGTTTCGCCCGAAACTTGAGAAACTGTCTGTGGGGGACTCTAAAGACTCGTCAATACTTTGGCGGTGGATTTAACCACTAGCACGTCAGAGGTATTAGCCGTACGTAACGAGCTACCAGGTATTGACCAAAAGGGAGGTCGATGAGCAAACTCATCCTGACACCCTACTGAGCCTGTCAGTGACAATATCCGTACAGTCTGGTTCGTTCGTCTATGAGTATCGCATGTCGGGCCTAGGGGGCTGGTAAAAGTCAGACCCCCAAAAACGGTACAAGTCGTGTCGGAGTGTAGCCCAGAACACCCTGAGATACTACTGGAATACCTACCAGTAAATCTCCTGCCTCGGCCGAGGGCTTCGTGTAATGGCTCTCTTAGACACAGCGCGATCTCACCCCCAATACCGGGAGACGAAACCCATGCCGATACGCTCACTTGCCTCCATGTGGCTCGGGACTGTACCCAACTAAAACCTGTTTACACGCTCCTTTGAGCCGTGGTAGGGTAGTAATCAAAGCACAGTGGGAACTCACACGAGACAAATGACGATCTCAGGTCGATGAACTAACCTGTACACATGTCACCAGGGAACTGCTATCTGACGTCAGGTATAATACCAACTAGCATGTTCCCGGCGAGTCCTGTCCGGTGTACTCATAACCCAATGAGCACATGTATACATCTTAGGTGAACCAACTGACACCAATGGCTTGTGAGACCGGCCACCGCCCCTCGTCGGGGTCTCGACTGTATACACTAGTCTACTAATGGAGTATCGATGCCCAGTCTCGGAACTCCCACGACTAGGGACCTTTTAAGAATGTGCTTATAGACCCCAGCTCCCACGTATATGATCGCCATCATACTGCTGGTAGTCAAGCAAGAATCCTAAGGGCTCTATCAATGTGCAATAGTGATCTGTACCGTCACCTAAAGCAGTACACGATGATAAAGGTAAACCAGATAGTATATTATTTTTCTATCAACGTGTAAAAGTGAACCGCAATCTCATTTAAAGTATGTACACGATGATAAAAACAAACCAGATAGTATACAAACCTTTCGAGTAAGACTGTCCTACCGGTATAGGTCCTCTCTCAATCATTGCAATCACGTGCCTGCGATCCAATAATTAACTCTGAGGGCACTATATCCAACAATCTCCCACTTGCACTCAAGGCTAATTATTGCGATGTCGCGTACTCACAGTCCGTGCGATACCGAACACCCAACTCCTCTACTAATCAGTCTCACAAAGCCCGTTTGCGAAACTATTGCGTTCGAGGAATAGCCTCAGTGAGTGGATCCGCCCTGATGTTTCTTTCTATGTCTCTCTTTATCTCAAGTTCGTGGAGAAAGCTATCTTCCGAAATGAGCAATACCTGTCTTATAATATGTCTGGATATCTGATGGGACCTAGTTCATAAATGAACTCCAAATCCAAACTTCTTAGACTGTATCTTCAACTTAACTTAATCAGTGTCCTGCGTCATGCCTCCCTCAGTGTTTGCTTGGATCACCTGTCCAAAAAAATGCCCCTCGTCAGAGGGAAAAACTATAACTCTGACAGTCACTCTGTCATCCAGGTCACCTTGGAAGCCTGGAATGATATATGTCTCCCGAAGGAGGCTGCCGTTATCATATCCATAGAACATCCACTTATGTTCTAAAACTGCTTCCGATCGTTTCTCCAGGATTGGATTAATATCAATTTATTGCATCTCGTGCAAAAACATCGTCTGGTGTGGTACTTGACATCTCATGATTGACTCAATTACCTAAGTAAGTGATCTGCCACATCCCTCTCCCCTTTAGTCCGTAAGACACCTTTAGAGAGGGTGACTCCATCACCTGCAGGTACACCACCATGCCAGGAGTCGTCCATTCTAAAGCATCTTTAGAATGCTGTCTAAGTACCATGATTGGGAAACTACCAAATCTAGATCTAAAACCATAGATCCAGTAACCAGAATGTCTGATATGAAAACCATGTCCTTTGTGGAGAAACCACTGTGTGACAACCAAAGTATAACCGATCGTAGTATAGGAATTTCACTTCCTACTCTGTGTATGTCATCCAAATACCAGGACATCACACCCTACTACCTTCTTAACAGATCCATCCCCTATTCTGATGAAGTCAAACATATATCTGTCACATCAGAAATAAATGATCTATCTCCACTATTTCTGCTTTAGTCTATAAACAGACATAAGTCACTTGTCCACTATGCTTCCGCTGCTCCCACTGACCACGACAACCCTCTGGCAGAGTCATATAGACGTACACTTCTAAAGCTAGTTTAGAACGACGCTATACTCATCCTCTTGCCGGGTCTCACTGTCTGGAACAACAGCAATGACAAGTCTGGGTAAACAAGAACCTCCCTGTTACCGTCCTTGAGGCTACCGGAGTACCTCTCGGGTGCCTGAGGTTACCCACCATATCTGCGGAGTGGCTAATGGAATGTCAAACCAGATTGAATCTTTAGGTTCTTATCAAATTTTCAGTAATCGTTTGCGGTTCTGAAATCACTTCCAGTTCTACCATACTCCCACTACTGTTTTCTGGAAAAAAATCCATTTTTATTAAAACTGTGGCGAGTCTAGAACAATATCACTATTGATCTTCTAGATGGTAGAAAGTCAACCCTCGTCATAGCCCGGGTCAACCCACAAACAGCCATTACAGAAATGCGCCTTGAGTTATCCAGAGTCTAGTTTTAAGCATAAGCCGGACAACTCCCCGTACCTTAACATTGTTAAGATACGAACTATTCTATATCCAATATAGAAACAGAACCACTGATTTAATTGGAACCAGATTCAAATCATGCAGCTGTCTCCAGTGCATGTCAACTAAATGGAGAGAGGCCGATCAGCACTACTCAACTTAGGAGAGCTTCCAATTATGAGTAATCTGAAAGTTCTCTTAATCATTACTTTCAACTGAATACCATACACAAGTATCTACATCTTCGATTACCTTGAAGAATCCCGATACTTGCAACATCTGGTTCTCTACTTTATTCTTATACCTATAACTTCTCAAAACTTGGACCTTTTGTTTCTACGAAACACATGTCTAAGAACTAGAGAAGTCACAAGTAAACAGAATACAACACGAGTACCAACCCCTCTGTCCTAATGGACACTGGACAACATACAATACTCTGTATAAGTCCCCTGAGTCTAATAACTCAATCCCTGTATGTCGTAGGTTGAAAACTGTACTTATGGTTAAAAAGAATTACACCGCTGTTTAATGTTCCTTACCTAACCATCCACTGATATAGGTAAATGTCATCGACATAATTACAAAAAGTTATATCTCACTTTATAAAAATAAACGTACAGATATATCAATTTGAAATTGGTGCATAACAATGGATATTCAAAACCAAATATCTGCCGTCCGGCAAACAGCCCAGGCGATTTCCTCAAATATCACCAATTACAACGAATTCCGATATAATAAGGACAATCACCTAATTCCCAACAACTTACTCCCTCTCATCATCTGTAAAACCATTCAGATGTGAGAATCATACCTGGTAAATACATACCCTGGAGCAAGGGCTAATTGGGAAATCAGTTTTCTTTTAACAGTACACAGTGAAACTGAAACATTGAAATGTTTCGTAGGGGTATCCGGGTATTCCTAGTAATGCCTCTTCCATTATCCAGATTCACAACTGTAACCGTATATTTTTTTGCCATCTCTCCATATCTCTTCATATGTCTTTAGTCGTTACCTTCTGTACACCTTCGTTAGGCTAAATGGTTTTCTTCCTTCCCTACCGTTCGGCACCAGCCTATGGTTTGGAAGAAGACTATCCAATAAGCATAATAGGTGTACTGTCCTAATCCTAGGAGCACTCGCAACGCGAGAGAAGGTAAAGATAAAAGACAATTGAATAAACCTTATTCCTATTTCTCCTGAACCAGAATCCATCCCCGAACTGGAACAAGTTCCTTTTGAGTTCGTACATAACCATACGACGGAGTATCCAAATAACTGTGGATCTTCGTAGTGATACGGGGTGTTCTGGAGAAATACAAAGGTGAAGTAGGAGTGGCGCTGAAATATTTGGTTTGGTCGTGAATGGCAGTCGCAGTTTACTTTGCCCTCTTACTAATCCCTTTATTTTTCTTTACTTAATACCCCTTCTGTACACCATCGTTAGGCTAATCGGCTTTCTTCATTCCCTACCATTCGGCACCCGCCTATGGTTTGGAAGAAGACTATCCAATTAGCGTAACGGGTGTACTATCCCCTAATCCGAGGAGCACTCGCAACCTGAGAGAAGGTAAAAAGAAAAGACAACTGAATAGTCATATTCGTTTTCTCCAGAATCAGAAACCATTCTCGAACAAATTCCTTCGAGTTCGTATATAACCATACGATGGTTTTATCCAATGGAAGTGGACGTTCGTAATAATACGGGGTGTCCTGGAGAAAAAGGGTAAAAGAAGGAGTGGCAATGAGGTATGCAACTCCGACAATCCAAAAGCCAGTGTTATAAGAAGGTTCGGTTATCTTGGTCACTGAGTCATAGTCTAGAGTCGGGCCATGGTCGCTGCCAAAGAGAGAAAGAAAAGAAACACTCTGCGTGCACTCTAACCTAGATCAGAATGGTTATCACTTTATCCAGTCAGGAAACCTCCCACTGTAACCTCAAATTCTCCTCCAAATCTGAAAGAAGAATTAGTCGGGATCACCCGAGGAGTAAAACAACTCATCAGTGGGAATCGGGATCCAACCATCATCGCATGATAATGTGATGGAATCCACTCACATTATCACACTCCAGAAGGTATGCGCATATCTGGCAAGTTTCAGTTTCTTTAGAAACTCCCGATGTGATTTTTACCCCATGCTCTTATGACCTTGACGTAGGCCAACATATCATAAGTCACATGTCAAGTTCTACCCGTCATTATCCAGGTTAATTTGAACTCACCCGTACATACCCTTGACGTAGGCCAAAATAGTAGTACGACTGTCTCAAACTAACGCATCAAATTGTATGGATTAAGTCATGGATGAGTTTTGAACAAGCTTCATGATGCTTTGACTAAGTCCACCCCTTTGGATTTTTCTAAGATATTTATTAATCCAACCCTAACCCTAACTCATCGTTAAGTCTCTACAAGGGTTAAGCATGCTATGCTTAACCCTTGGTTGCATTTCTAACCTCACAAAAATAATTCATTTTTCATTCATCACACTTGATCTTCTTCTTCCTCCTTACAAAAGCTTTCTAGCCTTTTATTTTGTGATGAATGATTAAGAGAAAAAAGAAAACTAAAGAGAGCAAAATTCCTACTTCATCATCCTCATCTATTCTAGCCACTTAGATTAGAGTGTTTGCTTCACTAATACCTCATTAGTGAAGTGAGAGCTTGGGTTTGTGATTCATCAAGGTAGATCATCTTGGATTGTGAAGTTTTCAAGCAAGGATATCTCATTCACCTCATGGAGCCTCTATAGAGTCCGGGAGCTTGATGAACGCAGCGAAGGGACCTCAACTCGGAGCTTATGAAGCGAAAGAACGGACTACAAAGGTTGTAATCCCTGACTCTTAGATGTTAAGTTGTTAACATGAAGTTTAGTTTGATTCTCTAGTTAAAGATTCATGGCTAGGGTTATCTAGAACGGCAAAAAATTTGAAATTGGTATGGACGATACCTCCCAAAACCTTGCTGCCGTTGTAGGTATCCCAACAAGAATAATGTCAAAGTATCCAGATTGGGATACTTCCCAAATCTAGATCTAAAACCATAGATCTAGTAACCAGAAATCCTGATATTATATCCATATCCTATGTGGAGAAACAACTTTGTGACAACCACAGTATAACCGATCGTAGTATAGGAATATCTCTTCCTATCGAGTGCATGACATCCCAAATACCTGGACATCACTCTCTACTACCTTCTTACCAGATCCATCTCCTATTTTGATGAGGTCAAGGCCTATAACTGTCACATCAAAAATAAATGATCTATTTCCGCTATACCTGCTTTAGTCTATAAATAGACATAAGCTACTTGCCCACTATGCTCCCACTGCTCCCACTGACTACAACAACCATCTAGCAGAGTCATATATACGTGCACTTCTAAAGCTAGTTTAGAACGACGCTATACTCATCCTCCTGCCGAGTCTTATAGTCTAGAATAGCAGTAATGGCAAGTCTGGGTAAACAAGAGCCTCCCTGTCACCGTCTCTGAGAAGACCGAAATACCTCTCGGATGCCTGAGGTTACCCACCAAATCTGCGGAGTGGCTAATGGAACGTCGAAACCAATTGAATCCTCAGGTTCTATTAAATCTTCAGTAATCGTTTATGGTTCTGGAATCACTTCCAGTTCTACCATACTCCCACTAGTGTTTTCTGAAAAATTCATTTTACTAAAACTGTAGCGAGTTCAGAACAATATAATTATTGATCTTCCTGATGGTAGAAAGTTAACCCTCGTCAAAGCCCGGGATAACCCACAAACAGCCATTACTGAAACGTGCCTTGAGTTTATCCGGATTCTGGTTTTAAGCATCAGCCGAACAACTCCCTATACCTTAACATCGTTGAGATATAAATCAATTATATATATATATATCTAATATAGAAACAAAAGCACTAATTTAATTGGAACCAGATTCAAAATCATGCAGCTGTCTCCAGTGGATATCAACCAAATGGAATGAGGCCAATCAGCATTACTCAACTAGAAGTGCATCCATATATGAATAACCTGAAAAAAAAGCAAGTTATCAAAACCATTACTATCAACGGAATACCAAACACAAGTATCTACATCTTCGACTACCTCAAAAAATCCTGATACTTTCAACAAATGGTTCTCTACTTTATTCTTATACCTATAACTTCTCAAAATCCAAACCTTGTATTTCAACGAAATACTTGTCAAGAACTAGAGAAGTTATGAGTAAACAGAATATAGTACGAGAACCAACCCCATTGTCCTAATGGACACAGGATAACATACAATTCTTTGTATAAGTCCACTGAGTTTAATAACTCAAACTCTGTACGTCGCAGGTTGAAAAACTGTACTATGGTTAAGAAGAATTACACCGCTGTTGAATGCACCTTACCTAATCACCAACTGATACAGGTAAATGTCACAGACATAATATCAAAAGGTTATATCTCACTTTATAAAATAAACGTACAAATATATCAGTTTGAAATTGGTGCATGACAACGGATATTCAAAACCAAATATTTGCCATCCGGCAAAACCTAGATAATTTCCTCAAATATCACCAATTACAACGAATTCCGATATAATAAGGATCTAATCACCAAATTCCCAATATCTTACTCCCACTCACCATCCGTAATAACATACAGATGTGAGAAACCGATCTGGTAAACACATACCGTGGAGTTAGATTCTAATTGGGAAAACACTTTTCAATTAATATCGCACAGTGAAACTGAAATATAAAAAAATGTTTCAAAATGGGTTAATTGGTATTCCTAGTAACTCCTCTTCCACTATCCTGATTCATGACAGTAACCATATACTTATCTGCCCTCACTCCAATCTCTTTATTATGTCTTTACTTATTACCTTCTGTATACCTTCTTTAGGCTAATTGGTTTTCTTTCTTCCCTACCCTTCGGCACCAGCCTAAGGTTTGGAAGAAGACTATCCAATAAGCGTAATAGGCGTAGTCCCCTAATCCTAGGAGCCCTCGCAACCTGAGGGAAGGTAAAAGGAAAAGACATTTGAATAATCCTATTCTATTTCTCCTGAACCGGAAACCATTCTCGAATCTGGAACGAATTCCTTCGAGTTCGTATGTAACTATACGATGGCATATCCAATAGAAATGGATATCCGTAGTGATACGGAGTGTTCTGGAGAAATCCAAAGTGGATGTAGGAGTGGCAGGGGTATACACGGTTTTTATCGTGAATGATAGCAGTCGCAATTTCCTTTGCCCTTATTATAATCCCTTTATTATGTCTTTACTTATTACCTTCTGTACACCACACTTAGACTTATTGGTTTTCTTTCTTCCCCACCTTTCGGCACCTGCCTATGGTCTGGAAGAAGACTATCCAATAAGCTCAATAGATGTACCCTCTCCTAATCCTAGAAGCCCTCACAACCTGAGAGAAGGTAAGGGAAAAGACAATCGAATAATCTTATTCAATCTCTCCAGAACCAGAATCCATCCTCGAATCTGGAACAAGTTCCTTCGAGTTCGTATGTAACTATACGATGAATTTATCTAATGGAAATGGATGTTCGTAGTGATACGGGGTGTTCTGGAGAAATGCAAAAGATGATATAGAAATGGCAATGATGCATGCGACACCGTGACATTCCAAAAGCCAAAGTGTTTTAAGAAAGTTCGGTTAACTTGGTTCATGTGTTTTAGTCAAGGGTCGGGTCATGGTCGCTGCCAAAGAGAGAGAGAAAAGAAACACTCAACGTGCACTCTAACCTAGATCAGAACGGTTAATCACTTTATCTAATCTGGATGGCTCCCACTGTTTCCTCGAATTCTCCTCCAAACCCAAAAGAAGAATTAGTCGGGATCATCTATAATCACCCGAGGAGTAATCCTACTCATCAGTGGGAATCGGGATCCAACTCTCATCGCATGATAACTTGATGGAAGCCACTCAAGTCACCACACTCCAGAAGGTATGCGCATGCCTGACAAGTTTTCTGTATGTTTGAAACTCCCGATGTGTGTTTTTACCCCTAACGACCTATAACCTTAACGCTTGCCAACAAATTATAGGCCATTAGTCAAGTTCAACCCGTCATTGTCCTGGATTAACTCGAACCCACCCGCACAAACCCTTGACGCTTGCCAACAAAGCTGTACGACTGTCCCGATCAATCGCATATCCATGCTACAAATAAGTATTATTCAGCTACCGTACACTATGCCTTGACGCTTGCCAACAAACATAGCACGAATACTAAATAGTACTTATAAGAAATGACGGAGGGCTACGGCTGGTTTTTGGCGAAAAACCTTTATCGTAATTAACTTTGATATCGTTGAAGGAACCGAGTGGTTTTATAAATATATAGTGGCGAAAACTTACTAGAACTATCCAAGATGAGGTACCTTGGTGTATGCTATTCGCTGATGATATTGTTCTAGTAAATGAGATGAAAGCAGGGGTTAATGCCAAATGGGAATTATGGAGGCAAACATTGGAATCTTAGGGATTCCGATTGAGCAGGTCCAAGACAGCATATATGCATTGCAAATTTAGTAACCAGAGAAGTCAAAACCATATTGGTATAACATTGGAAGGGCAAGAGATATCACCGAGCGACCAGTTTAGATATCTAGGTTCCATCATCCAAAAGAATAGGGAGATCGATAGTGATGTTAATCAAAGGATCCAAGCTGGTTGGTTGAAATGGAGGAGTGCAACAGGGATTTTGTGTGATCGTAACTTTCCGTTAAAATTGAAAGGGAAGTTTTATCGGAGCGCTATTCGGCCTGCCTTATTATATGGTACAGAATGCTGGGCTCCTAAGAAGCATCATACACAGAAGATGCACGTAGCTGAGATGCGCATGCTTCGTTGGATGTGCGGTAACACTAGAAAAGATAAGGTGCGAAATGAGGATATTCGTGCAAAAGTTGGTGTAGCACCTGTGGAGGAGAAGATACGGGAAAACCGACTAAGATGGTTTGGTCATGTGCGACGCAGACCTATGGAAGCACCGGTTCGACGAATAGATACTCTAGATATGGGCAATGGCAAAAAGGCAAAAGGAAGACCGAAGAAAACATGGATGGAGGTGATACGAAACGATATGGTTACCAAAGGACTCGATGAAAGTATATTGTTCGATAGGAGTGAGTGGAGGCGGAGGATTCATGTGCTGGACCCGGCGTGATTCTCATATGGTTCATGTAGCCTACCCCATATGCTTGGGATAAAAGGCTCAGTTGTTGTTGGTATAGTGGCGAAAACTATTGCTAAAGAGATCACTCTCTATGAAAGGATCTCGGCTCTTTCCTCGTCGAATGAGGTGCAAGATATTCCAAACTGAATACCACGATGCAAAGCAAAAGGAAACGACTATAGTGAAATTATTACGTTGACGCAAACTTTTACTCAAGGGGCACTCCAGATGAAAGGATCTCGGCCCTTGCCTCATCGAATGAGGTGCAGGATATTCATAACCGAACACCACTGTGCAAAGCAAAATAGAACGTCTATAATGTCAGTTTTTTTAAAAACTTGGTTCCAACATCATATAGGTTTGTTTTATCCTTGCATTGATCAGAATCAACGCAGTCCCATCAATTAATTGTTAGTGTATATGCCCTAGAGGCCATTACTGTATCATACTAGCTTGTATATTACTTAATGGAAGCTTGGGATATTCACAGTTGTATAGACAATCTTGCTCAAAATGGTAGTATACTACTTGGTTTGTTTCTACTTCAATATGTGCATGTGTTTCTTTTAGCATATCGCTTATACATATTAGTAGAGCCATTAGGATCTTTGCTTGATTACCAGCGTTGTGATGACAGTCATACTCGTGGGGGCTGGGTAATCCATAAGCACATCCTTATACAGGTCCCTAGTCATAGGACTATCGAGACAGGGCATCGATACTCCGGAGTAGACTAGCGTATGTGCTTCTCATCCCAGTAGGGGAGATGGTCTGTCCCACAGCCATCAGTACGCCGTACTGGAGATAGTATGCGGGTGCTCGTTAGGTTACGAGTATACTGGACAGGACTCGTCGGGAACTGATGGTTGGTATTATACCTATCGTCGGTTATCAGTTCCCAGGTGACATGAGTACAGCTTAGTCCGCACTGTCACTTCGCCTCGAGTGTGTTCCCACTGTACTTAGATTACTACCCTACCACGGCTCAAAGGAGTCGTGCAAACAGGTAGTAGTTGGGTGCAGTCCCGAAGCACTTGGAGGTAGTGACGGTTAGACAGGATTCGTCTCTCCCGGTATTTGGGGTTGACATCGCGATGTGTCTAGGAGAGCCATTACACGAGTAGTCCCTGGCTAGGGTAAGCGAGATATACTGGTAGGTTTCCAGTGTTATCTCAGGGTGTTCTGGGCTACACTCCGACACGACTTGTACGGCTATTAGGGGACTGACGTTCACCACCCCCCTAGGCCCGTCATGCGATATATCAGACGAACAGACCGGACTGTACGGAGATTGTCACATACAGGCTCAGTAGGAGTTCAGATGGGTTCACCTCGTCAGTCTTCTTATCGATATCTACCTGGGGACCGTTACGTACAGCTAGTGCCGCTTGCGGTCTGTGGTTAAACCCACTGCCAGCGTAGTGTCAAGTCTTTAGAGTCCCACACAGAGAGTTTCCCTGCACTGAGCGAAACGTGTAGAGGCCGTATGGTTTTACGGCAGGGCTGCGATCACTTACGTGCACTTGTGTACGTATGCTGTTCGGGCAGGCAATACTAGTGGGCTTTGGTTTAAGCCGGATCCTAGTACTTCATGGATGGATTTGTTTTGTCTTCTGTGCATTCGCATTCTACGGAATGCGGATGCGGGTGTGTATGCACAGTTTTGAGGAGCGATAAAGGAGGAGGTGCCCCATTAGGGTTTTGGCAGTTTGTTCGGCCAAAACCGTTATGTGGCAGGCTCATTAGGGTTTTGACAATTCGTTCGGTCAAAACCATTATGAGCCGGAGACATTATTTTACTAATCCTTTTTGTGATAATTTTGTGATGGTTAATTGCATTGACCATTTGACCACCATGACCTCTCTTGACTTTGTTGACCCGTTGACCGATGTTGACCATTGACCTTCATGAGAGGTCTACACTCTTCTTTGGATTTTCTTTTTCTTTTTTATTATGAAAATGGTCAATTCAATGTAGCATCAACTTTATCATGATAGGATTTGTAATGATGTTGTTTTACTATTATTGCAACCATGGTGCCTTTTTTCTTTTGTGATGATATTCATTTTTCTCATGCTCATTCTCTTTCTTAGAAAAGAAAAAAGAGAAAGAGCTCCATGGTCGCAAAACTCTCCTTCATCTTCCTCTTCTTGAAATCATCCTTTGATCTCATGTGTTGAGAGAAAAAGGATCCCACTTGACAAAACCATCCCTCTACTACTTCTACACAACCTAGGACAACAAGACTAGCGATCTTGTCGTCCTAGTTGCCTTGGCTCGAGGTGGAGCTCGGTGTACATCTCTCGGGTGGATCGTCTTCGACTCAAGGAGGCCGCGGAGGTGACCAAGATCCGGATCGTTTCTTGGAGCTTGGACGGACGAGCGGGACAGCGGAATGAAGACCCGAAGGACAGGTTTCGTGAGGTATAATTTCTACGGCATAGTAGTTAAAACCTCTAGTAGTTTGCTAGTTTCTAGAGTAGCAAAGATCCTCACTTTTTAATTCATGTTGCTTTGTGCCAAATAATCGTTTTTCGCCGTTTCCGCCTCCCCGTAAGAACCGGGGTGAGCAACGTGGACTTACATGTTAGTGTATATGCCCTAGAGGCCATTACTGTATCATACTAGTATGTATATTACTTGATGGAAGCTTGGGATATTCACAGTTGTATAATCTTGCTCGAAATGGTAGTATGCTACTTGGTTTGTCTCTGCTTTAATGTGTACATGTGTTTCTTTTATTATATCACCTATACGCATTAGTGGAGCCCTTAGGATCTTTGCTTGATTACCAGCATTGTGATGGCGCTCACACTCGTGGGGGCTGGGTAATCCATAAGCACATCCTTATACAGGTCCCTAGTCGTAGGACTATCGAGACAGGGCATCGATACTCCGGAGTAAACTAGCGTATGCGCTTCTCATCCCAGCGTGGGAGACGGTCTGTCCCACAGCCGTCAGTACGTCGTACTTGAGATAGTATGCGGGTGCTCGTTAGGTTACGAGTACACTGGACAGGACTCGTCGGGAACTGTTGGTTGGTATTATACCTATCGTCAGTTATCAGTTCCCAGGTGACATGAGTACAGCTTAGTCCGCTGACTTGACACTGTCATTTCGCCTCGAGTGTGTTCCCACTGTACTTTGATTACTACCCTACCACGGCTCAAAGGAGTCGTGCAAACAGGTGGTAGTTGGGTGCAGTCCCGAAGCACTTGGAGGCAGTGACGGTTAGACAGAATTCGTCTCTCCCGGTATTGGGGGTTGACATCGCGCTGTGTCTAGGAGAGCCATTACATAAGTAGTCCCTGGCCAGGGCAAGCGAGATATACTGGTAGGTTTCCAGTATTATCTCAGGGTGTTCTGGGCTACACTCTGACACGACTTGTACCGCTATTGGAGACTGACGTTTACCGCCCCCTAGGCCCGCCATGCGATGTATCAGACGAACAGACCGGACTGTACGGAGACTGTCACATTCAGGCTCAGTAGGAGTTCAGATGGGTTCACCTCGTCAGTCTTCTTATCGGCATCTACCTGGGGACCGTTACGTACAGCTAGTGCCGCTTGCGGTCTGTGGTTAAACCCACTGCCAGCGTAGTGTCGAGTCTTTAGAGTCCCACACAGAGGGTTATTCTCCTTTAGGCAAAATGAGTAGAGGTCGGATGGTTTTGCGACAGGGTTCGTTCACATCCGCGCACTTATGCACGTTTGCTGTCCGGACAGCTTATACTAGCGGGTTTTGGTTTAAGCCAGATCCTAATATATGATTTGGGATTGGTTTTATCTCATTGTATTCGTGTTCCTCGGATCACGAATACGGGTGCGTATGCACAGTTGACTGAGACAGAGGGAGAGGACTTTGATTAGGGTTGATGACCATTGTCATTTTCTTAAACCCTAATGCTTATGTGTGTATTATGATTAATTGATATTAGTTAAATATAATTGTGCATGGTTAGGGTTGTTGACCATTTGACTATCTTGACTTGTTGACTTAGGTTGACATGTTGACCATCATCATTCCATATAAAAGATGCTTTTTGATCCTTGCAATTTGCATTTAATGTGAAATGATAATGGTCAAGTCTTGATTAACAATGACAATTATCTTGCTAATTATCTATTTTCATAATTCACCCATATATGAGAGAATGGTTCTTTATCTTATTCATTCTATCATATAGATTCTCTCTCCTCCTCTTCCTCTCTCTCAAGCTCTCCCCTCTCATGAGTTGAGAAACACTTGAGCTTGAGATAAACCATTCCAAGATACTCTCTACTCTCTTCTAAAGTTCTAGGATTAGCACTTCTAGCATCTTAGTTACTTCTAGCTTGAAGTTGAAGCCAAAGGTTGAGGCTCTCGGGTGGATCCTTCTTCGACTAGAGAAGACGACAAGGAGATCACTTCCGTTCACTCCAAGGAGCAAGGAGAGAAGGACATAAAGCCATAGGTATAACCTTTCTTCCATATAGCTAAAACTAGTTAGCTTGTAGTTAGTTTTTGTTTAGCAAAGATCCTCCTTTTGATAGTCCATGTTGCCTAGTTCGCTAAAAATCCGATTTTTATACTGTTTCCGCCTCCCCGCAAGCACCGGGGTGGGCAACGTGGACTTACAGTGGTATTAGAGCCTAACTAAACATAAACTAGCTAGTTAGTAAAGTGTATAGAAGTTCGATCGGTAAAAATCGCAAAACTAAAATTTCAAAACCCTAAGTTTCTGTTGATTTTTTTCTGCTCTAAAAATAATAAATCACACTTCAAAAATCAGCTCAGGGTTTTGTTAAGAACCACACCAAACACGATCCAGTGAACCGTTCAACTCACCGCGGTTCCACGGCAAGAACATGCTTCTTGCCGCGGATCTGCGGCCGAGTTGACTCGGTCGTGGACCGGATTTGGTGCAGTGTTCTTCTGTCAGGGTTTTGGGTTTTTTAAGATATTTTATTTCTGCCCAGATTTTCCAGAATAGAAATTTGTATTTGGGGTGGCTATAAATCCGTATTTTTGATCGAACTTCACTATACTTTGACTATTGGGTTATATCTGTGATGTTTATATGTATTCAACGTCTGCTAATCGCTATACGTCGATTAGTAGGGGTTATACATATCTGTGATCTGTAATGCTTATTGGTTTGTGTATATGAACTCGGTAGATTGTCGCGGATGAATAGCCGGGGTGGATGTGAGATGAGAGTTTCTTTTTTCTTTCATTCATGTAATATGTAAATTGATGTAATATTATTTATTTGGCCGCACAACCGGGTCGGGGTTGTAGCCGTCATTGTATAATTTCTTTTTACTGTTTTTGCTCCTAGGATAGACCCATGGTGGGGTGCACAAACTACCGGGTATCTCGAAGTGCCGAGTGGCCTACTCACGTCGTTGAGGGAGGTTGCTTCGCTTCGGATACTTGGCGGGTAGTTTGCCGCACCCGTAGGGGTCTTGGGTGGGGTATTGGCTATTCATCGCGACCGTGTAATCCGTTTTTCGTTGCAGGCTCGAACGAATCGCGGATTCCTAGTATATCCAAAGTGTTCATCTATGATCTGGATTAACTATCATTGCTATATATTTATATATGATAACTATTTAGGTGTTGCTTATGTTTTGCACCCGCGCTAGTCCAGCCCCCGCTCTGTCGTTAGTTAAATAACCTAACGGGTGATGACGGGGCCCCGTGGCGAATGCGGATGGCATAAGCGTACACCATATTTTGGTTGTTTTCTGCAATGGTAGGATTAAAAGATGGGACGCATTAAGATTAATGCAAGAAAATAAACCAAGTAAAAGTCGATTGAAACACTTTGAAAACCACTCGGTTCTTTTCAAAAACTAAACTTTTAAATGCTGAGCTTGAACCACTCCTTTTAAAAGCCATCTCGTTCCATCGATTATATCAAGTTTACTACGTTCACGGTTTCGCCAAAACCATTCGTAGCCCTCCGTCATTCCACATGAATGGTCAAAAAGTATTCAAGCTATGTATGTTGGCCAAAGTCAAGGCATAGTGATTGGTAGCTATTGGATATTCATGTGCAGCATAGGTAGATGCGTTGGTTTGGGACAGTCGTGCTGCCATTTTAGCCAAAGTCAAGGGTAGGTACGGGTGGGTCCAAATTAACCAGGAGAATGACGGGTAGAACTTGACATGTGACTTATGATATTTTGGCCAAAGTCAAAGTCATAAGAGCATGGGGCAAAAATCCACATCGGGAGTTTCATAAGTACTGAAACTTGCTAGCGCTGCATACCATTTGGAGTGTGATGATTCTGGTAGGATTCCTTCAGTTTTATCACGCGATGATATTTGGATCCCGATCCTACTGTGAGTATATGCTACTCCTCGGGAAATCTCTCACTTAACGATCAATGCTATAAACCTAGTAGGTGTCTAGAAAGGTGTTAGCGGGGCTACGCCCACAGGGAAAAGAGGTTACTTAATTAAGAAACTTCGCGAAAGCGTTGGAAAACCTCCCTCGAAGTACCGACACTGGCCTGGCTGAACGGTTAAGCAAGTATTGTACGGTGAGATTGATCCCGACTAATTCTTCCTTTATGGTTTGAGGAGGGATTCGAGAGACAGTGGGAGCCATCCTGTTTAAACAAACTAAAAACCACTCTAAACTTGCAAGAGCATCATGCTAAAGTGTTTCTTTTCTCTCTCGTAATTGCAGCGACCATTCAACATAACCGGACTTAAGTTATTACTAGATAAAAACATACTGACAGGGCCAAACTACAAAGATTGGCTCAGAAATGTCAAGATGGCAATCACTTACGACAAGTTGGGGTATGTCCTTACCACCAAAGCTCCTCCCGTCCCAGGTCCTACCTCCAGCGTCGCGGATATAAAAATCCGTAAGACATGGGAGATCGATTGCGCGAAGGCCAAATGCCTCGTGCTTGCCTCGATGGACAACGAACATCAGAGGAGGCACGAGAATATAGACCTGGAGTCCATATTTCTCCATACAAAAGAACTGTATGGAAAGCAGTCTCGTATCGCAAGATACGAAGTGTCGAAGAAGCTATTTTCGGCAAGACTGGCCGTCGGATCATCGGTAGCGGAACACGTGCTTAAGATGATTGGCTACATAGAGGAGCTCGAGGACCTTGGGACCACGTTGGAGAATGAACTCTACACTGACTTGATTCTCCAGTCCCTTCCTTCCACTTACGCCCAGTTTATCCTAAACTTCAACATGCAAGGAAAGGAGGTTGAACTTTCCGAACTTCTGAACATGTTGAGGAGTGCTAAGGGCACCCTACAGAAAGATAGGGAGACATCCACTTTGTTTGTAGGAGGATCTTCCTCTTCTAGGTCCAGGGAGAAAGCCAAGGGAAAGAAGAAGAAAGCCCCCGCCAAACCAAGGGGCGGTGTCAGTAAAGTGGATACGAAGGGAAAGGGAAAAGCAACAAAGGTAGCGGGAAAGCTGGTGGGAAAGGAAGAATACTTCTACTGTCACAAAAGTGGACACTGGAAACAGAATTGCAAGGCTTGGAAGGCCAGAACCCAGGATCTGAAGCGAGTTGCGGCTTCAGCTTCAGGTGTGTATGTTATTGAAAACTGTCTATCAATAAACTCTACTTCCTGGGTATTGGATACCGGATTAGGATCTCATATCTGTAATTCTTTGCAGGCGTTGAGAAAGCGTAGGGTTTTGAAGACAGGTGATATGACCCTCAGAGTTGCAAACGGAGCTAGCATGGATGCTGAGGCCGTGGGGGACTATCACCTGGGATTGTCAGATGGACACTTTTTGGTTTTACGTAGTTATTTTGTACCAAATGCAACCTGTAATATCATTTCTGTATCTTTATTGTCTAAAGAAGGTTATGAATTTGCATTTGTAAGTAATGTTGTGAACATTCACCATAATCAAGTTTTGATTGGGTCAGGTACATTAAACAACGGTATATACGTATTAAACCAACCACAGTTTTTCAATGTCCAGAATACACACAAAAGAAAGTCTCCAGAAATCAATAAAACTTTCTTATGGCATTGTAGACTGGGTCACATCAATGAAAGAAGGTTGACTAAGTTACATACTGAAGGATATTTGGATCCGTTCGAATATCAATCATATGCAACTTGTCAATCCTGTCTCAAAGGAAAGATGACAAAGACTCCGTTCACTGGACACGGAGTAAGAGCGAGCGAGCTCTTGGGACTCGTACACAGCGACGTGTGCGGTCCAATGTCTACGCATGCACGAATCGGTTATTCTTACTTCATTACTTTTACGGATGACTTTTCAAGGTACGGATATGTCTTCTTAATGAAACATAAATCCGAGGCCTTTGAAAAATTCCAGGAATGCAAGAATGAAGTAGAAAAACAAACAGGCAAAAGTATCAAGGCACTGAGATCTGATCGAGGTGGTGAATACTTGAGTGCCGAGTTCCTAGGTTATTTAAAAGAGAATGGAATTCTCTCTCAGCTTACTCCTCCATACACTCCGCAACATAACGGCGTATCGGAGAGACGGAACCGAACCCTATTGGATATGGTACGATCCATGATGAGTAACGCTGAGTTGCCGCGATCGTTCTGGAGATATGCGCTAGAATCAGCTGCATACCTTTTGAACCGAGTTCCAACTAAGACTGTGCCTACTACACCATATCAGATGTGGTGTGGGAAGAGACCATATCTTAATCACATTAAGACATGGGGATGTCCAGCTTTTGTCAAAAAGCAGCATGCGGACAAGCTCGAGGCACGCTCAGTACGGTGCAAGTTTGTGGGATATCCAAAGAACTCCAAGGGATATTTCTTCTATTGCGAAGAGGAACAAAAGGTTTTTGCTTCTCGTCATGCCCATTTTCTAGAACACCAGTTCTTGGAAAAGGAAATTAGTGGGAGCGCAATAGAACTGGAAGAAATTCCAGAACCACGAGCTATTACTGAAAGCTTAGTAGAACCAGAGAGTTCGAAAGATCAGGACATTCCCACGCCACTCCGCAGGAGTAGTAGGCAGTCTCATCAGCCCAAGAGATACTACGGTTTTCTCATAGACGGGGATAGAGAGGATTGCATCATAGATTGTGATGAGCCTACTAGCTTCCAGCAAACCATTCAGAGCGTTGACTCGGTAAAATGGCTGGATGCAATGCGGACCGAAATGGAGTCCATGTACACCAACAAAGTATGGACGTTGGACATTGCTCCAGATGGGGTAAAACCCGTAGGATGCAAGTGGATCTTCAAAAAGAAGATTGGTGTAGATGGACAGGTTGAGAGCTATAAAGCTAGACTGGTTGCAAAGGGTTTTCGTCAGCGACCTGGTTTGGACTATGACGAAACCTTTTCTCCAGTAGCTATGCTGAAATCCATTCGGAGCCTTCTTGCCATTGTTGCCTTCCACGATTATGAGATTTGGCAGATGGACGTAAAGACCGCTTTTCTAAATGGAAATTTAGAGGAGTGTTATATGGACCAGCCAGAGGGTTTCATTCAGAATGGGAGCAGCGGAAAGGTGTGCAAGTTGCTTAAGTCCATTTATGGCCTAAAGCAGGCATCGCGGAGTTGGAACATCTATTTTGATGAGACGGTCAAGGAATTTGGCTTTATCAAAAATCCAGATGAACCATGCATCTATAGTAGATTTATAGCGAGAACTGTAGTATTCCTCGTTTTATACGTGGATGACATTCTCTTAATAGGAAATGACATTCCTATGCTACAATCTGTCAAAGGGTTCTTGTCACACAGGTTCTCCATGAAAGACCTGGGTGATGCCTCATACATTCTGGGGATCCGGATCTACCGTGACAGATCCAAGAGGATTTTAGGACTCTCACAGTCCAGGTACATCGACACCATACTGAAAATATTCAGTATAGAAGATTCCAAGCGCGGTAATCTACCGGTGTAACACCTTAGAATGTGTTTTGTAGCTAATTATATTTTAATATATAGTTTTTAATAAAAAGTTTACCAAATTGGTTTTTAAATATTTTATCCTAATTATTGTGTATTTTATTGGAATTTTGTTAGGCACACACACACTTGTGCATGTAAACTAGGAGGTATTTAGTGGTTTAACCATTGCTTAATCTAGTGTTAAGTTTGGTTTAGGTGTTTTGGGTTTTAAGTGTGCATGGTTGTTTTTAATTAAATGAGTTTTGAAAGGGTTTTATTATTGGTTGAATTGTTGACTTGAGAGGGAGAGAGAGAGCATGGGCATCATGGCCTTGCCCATGCCTCATTTAATGAGGTGAGAGGGAGTGAGAAGAGAGGAGGGGTTAGCTTGTTGATTCTCTCATTTCTCATTCTCTTTTCTTTCATTTCACTCACTCTCTCACTCACACACACACACACACTCACCTGAGAGAGAGAGCAATAGCAGCAGCAGCTAGCATCATCAGCAACATCAGCTTTAACAACAACAACAGCAGCAAGAAGAGCAGCAGCAACAATGAGGCAGTAGCAGCAGCAATAGCCACAGCAGCAACAACAAGATCACTACAACAACAACAACAATAACCACAACAACATCATCAGCAACTTATCATCATCACTTTCATCAACAGCAGCAGCAACAGGATCAGCAACAACAGCAGAAGCTGTAGCAGCAGCAGCCCCAGCCCTGGCAGCAGCTCACTTCTTCCTCCATACACCTCCTCACCAGCTTTCTAGGATCCCTTGGGGTATAATTTCTGAACCCAATTCCTAGTTTGCCTAGTTGTGTGTTAGTTTAGCTTCGGTGTGCGATTATTGCTAGTTTAGTGCTAATTAAGGTAATATGTGTGGAATTTTGGTTAAGTCTTGATTGTGTTGGTTAACCTAGCTCAGTGTAGTGTTAATAAGGCCACTTCAACTGAGGAATAGCCAGATTACACTAAAATACCCTAGGTTTTCCTTTTTGTGCAAAATTGGTGTTTTAAAACGATATTTGTGATATCTGAAATCTGCTGTGACCCGAGATTGTTACTGGAAAATTAAGCAGTGTGGTATTGTTGTACTAGAGACCCTGGAGCACCACCTGAGAGACGGCATCCAGGCCACCGGCCATGGCCGGCGAGGGCTTAAGGAGGGGCCGGCGACGCCGGCCATCCTGATGAGTTGGGTTTGGGTTTTTGGTCTGTAGGTTTATGCTATGGTTAGGGTCCCTCTAGTCTTGTTTATTTGATTAGTTTTCACAGTAGGCAAAATCTGGGATCATATATCGCTTTTGTGCTTCGTTGTGTTTGCGCGATACGCGCGATACGTGAGTGGGTTCTGTGATCCAGCGTATCGCGGCGTGTCGCGATGGTTTTAGACGCGTACACACACGATTCAGCGTATCGTGCACACGCGCGCTTAGTTCGCGACGCGAGTTTCTCGTTTCGATTCGATATCGCGTTTCGCGAGATATTTGACTTATATGTGATTTCCATGTCTTATTTGCAGGTTTGCAGACAGGGACTACAGACGCCACTACAGAGGGAGCAGACGGTAGGATTCACCCAGCGTGGAGTGTAGGTGAGTAGATATAACATCTACAGGGGAATCGCCCGCATGGCGTTATGCGTCTGGGCTAGGATTCAAATTACCTGTCGCACATTCTACGTCATTGTAGAATTGCGCCTTACTGCTTTTCCTAGATATAGTTATATACTGTGACTAGCAGCCGTAGGACACTGCACACATTATTGACGGTTCATGTTGCACGAGCACGGATTATATGCTACACACACACCGTCAATAATTGCCATGTCACACACTACCCCTTATAGCTACCATTGCTTACCACACTTGACATCTAGTTTATCGGTATACCTATAGTGTATCATACCTTTAGTGATAGGTATATTTTCACTTGCGATACGGCTACAGGTATACCTCCTACATATTTTACCTATACCGGGAGGGATTTCCTACATATGTTACTTATACCCAGGGGGTATACGACATCAGTTCCTATAGGTAGATACCTATACTTTGCTACACCTGTATGTTAGATACATATTCAGTTGTTGTCGCATATTCACATTTACTGATGTTACTTAGCTGTACCTTATCATGATTTCGCATACATCTGGTTCAGCTATATACTTGTGTTTACCTGCTCGCATTCAGATATATCGCATACATTATTCCTGGATTGCGCATTGTTTATCTGGATTTTATATGATGTTTTCGGGATTTGGGAACCGCGGGGGTTCATGAAATTATGCATACATGTAACAACCCGGTTTCCTTGATATGATATTTCGAGCGTCCCCCATGAGTTTTATCGGTGCTGATTTTATGCTCCATACGATGTGTGGTTGCCGTATGAGACTACATGGTGGGGCCCGGTATGGTTCCCCTCGGCAAGAAGATCGATGGGTTTGCCGATTGAGCCTGGAGGCGGGCGAGTACCTACCGGTGATTGATATGACCTGGCAGTTGTCCGGAGGCTACTGGCCAGAGTAGAGAGATGGATACGGGATGACCTGTACTGTCGGGGCCGAGGGCCGACACTGCAGACGGACCCCGTGGGCTGATCCAGACTGACGGAGCCCCATATACGAGGATTTCTGTGTCGATGCTTGGCACACGGTTTCATGATATTTCTTTAACCCCCTTTTTGTATATATAACAGGGGATTTAGCCGTTGTTATATATACCCTTACACCAATATTAGTGGTATGGGACGCTAATATATGTGTATTGTCTCCATCATATTTATTTCTGTACATATATTTACCTTTAGGATGCTAGAAACTTACTTGAGATTGGACTTGGGATACTAGGTGATTCATTGGGATTGGACATTGGATATACCTATGTGATTGGTGATTTGTACATTCGGGATATAGGAGATTACTCGATATTGTACATTGAGATGATATGAGACTTTTATATTGTGATAGCCCAATGTGGGGGCCGGTTTGAGGATTTGGGATTGGAGTATCTTGATGGATTGTGATCCTACCACGACGTCAGGTTCCCGTGGGAAATGACATATTCCACCCTATACCTCACCCTTACCTACCTTATGCACAGATTCATATATTGGTAGTACTTATAGTGTACCCTTATGATAGTTGCATATTTGCTTCTCATATCTCTATTGCATGGTTATTGCATATTATTGTCATGTTACTATTGCTTCATATATTGATTGTACCTGCTAGTGTCCTCTCCTTATTTCAGCATTGCATGACATATTATTATTGTAATCGCATATCTTAGATTCATGCTGTACGTGCATTCCTGCGATTACCTGCATATGTTTTATACTATTCACGAGTTGGCAACTCACCCCCGTTGTGCCACAGGTGTTTCAGGTTTTTCCCCAGAGTAGTCGAGGCAGGCTATTCCTCTATTCAGCTATCCAGCTACCACCTTTTGCTACAGATACCGCATCAGCTCACAGTACCATTTTGCTTAGGTGGGTTAGACGGTTATCTGTATTTCATATTGTACCTTCGTTGTATATTGTACTCTCTCTCCATCTACTATTGTATTATTGACATAGAGACTTGGTGAGGACGTTAGTGTGTATTATTGTGGATTTGATGTCTTTTATATATACAGCTTTCTCTCTACTGTCTTTATTTCTTCGCTACGGCGTCGTATATTTGTATTGCATTCTTCTTAGCTAGTTTTTACAAAAGGGGTGTTGCTACAATTTTTAAGAAAGAAAGTAAGACTTTTAAAGAATTTGGGTTGCGATTTCAATTGTTTCAAACTTATATTATCTTTTCCGTATTTTCCATGGTTTAGATTTCTGGGTTTTGGCTTTCTTTTACTACGTTGCGTCTTTAGGCGTTGCGTAGTATTAGGGCCGTCACGGGCCAAATTTTGGGTCGTGACAACCGGCTTGTCACGGGATCACCCTCTCCAAAGAGATGTCTCCCAAGACTGATTTGGAGAGGGATCGCATGTCTATTATACCCTACGCTTCTGCGGTAGGCTCAATAATGTATGCAATGTTGTGTACCAGACCAGATGTGGCTTATGCACTGAGTGTGGTAAGCAGGTATCAGTCAAACCCTGAGGAGAAATATTGGATAGCGGTAAAGAACATTCTCAAGTACCTGAGAAGGACTAAGGAAATGTTCTTGGTGTATGGCGGAAAAGACCTTCAGATTGAGGCCTTTGCTGACTCCAGCTTCCAGAGTGACAAGGATGATTCCAAGTCCATGTCGGGTTTTGTCTTTACCCTCAATGGAGGGGCGGTGTGTTGGAAGAGTTCCAAACAGGAAACCGTTGCTGACTCGACTATGGAAGCGGAATACATCGCTGCATCTGATGGCGCAAAAGAAGCTGTCTAGATGAGGAAGTTCTTGAAAGAACTTCAGGTGGTTCTGTCCATTGTTGATCCAATACCTCTGTATTGCGACAACAACGGGGCTATAGCTTTAGCGAAAGAACCCAGGTCCCATCAGAAATCCAGACACATTTTGAGGCGGTATCACCTGATCAGGGAGATCGTGGATCGCCAGGAGATCGAGGTTCGGAGGGTTGCTTCAGAAAATAACACTGCAGATCCATTCACGAAGGCCTTACCCCAGACTCAGTTCGAGCGGCTGATCGAGATGATAGGTCTTCGATACGCCAGTACATGGCCTTAGTGCAAGTGGGAAATTGTTAGTGTATATGCCCTAGAGGCCATTACTGTATCATACTAGTTTGTATATTACTTGATAGAAGCTTGGGATATTCACAGTTGTATATACATTCTTGCTCGAAATGGTAGTATGCTACTTGGTTTGTCTCTGCTTTAATGTGTACATGTGTTTCTTTTATTATATCACCTATACGCATTAATGGAGCCCTTAGGATCTTTGCTTGATTACCAGCGTTGTGATGGCGCTCACACTCGTGGGAGCTGGGTAATCCATAAGCACATCCTTATACAGGTCCCTAGTCGTAGGACTATCGAGACAGGGCATCGATACTCCGGAGTAGACTAGCGTATACGCTTCTCATCCCAGCGTGGGAGACGGTCTGTCCCACAGCCGTCAGTACGCCGTACTTGAGATAGTATGCGGGTGCTCGTTAGGTTACGAGTACACTGGACAGGACTCGTCGGGAACTGTTGGTTGGTATTATACCTATCGTCAGTTATCAGTTCCCAGGTGACATGAGTACAGCTTAGTCCGCTGACTTGACACTGTCACTTCGCCTCGAGTGTGTTCCCACTGTACTTTGATTACTACCCTACCACGGCTCAAAGGAGTCGTGCAAACAGGTAGTAGTTGGGTGCAGTCCCGAAGCACTTGGAGGCAGTGACGGTTAGACAGGATTCGTCTCTCCCGGTATTGGGGGTTGACATCGCGTTGTGTCTAGGAGAGCCATTACACAAGTAGTCCCTGGCCAGGGCAAGCGAGATATACTGGTAGGTTTCCAGTATTATCTCAGGGTGTTCTGGGCTACACTCCGACACGACTTGTACCGCTATTAGGGGACTGACGTTTACCGCCCCCTAGGCCCGCCATGCGATGTCTCAAACGAACAGACCGGACTGTACGGAGACTGCCACATACAGGCTCAGTAGGAGTTCAGATGGGTTCACCTCGTCAGTTTTCTTATCGGCATCTACCTGGGGACCGTTACGTACAGCTAGTGCCGCTTGCGGTCTGTGGTTAAACCCACTGCCAGCGTAGTGTCGAGTCTTTAGAGTCCCACACAAAGGGTTATTCGCCTTTAGGCAAAATGAGTAGAGTTCGCATGGTTTTGCGACAGGGTTCGTTCACATCCGCGCACTTGTGCACGTTTGCTGTCCGGACAGCTTATACTAGCGGGCTTTGGTTTAAGTCAGATCCTAGTATATGATTTGGGATTGGTTTTATCTCATTGTATTCGTGTTCCTCGGATCACGAATACGGGTGCGTATGCACAGTTGACTGAGACAGAGGGAGAGGACTTTGATTAGGGTTGATGACCGTTGTCATTTTCTTAAACCCTAATGCTTATGTGTGTATTATGATTAATTGATATTAGTTAAATATAATTGTGCATGGTTAGTGTTAGTTATATGTATGCCCTAGAGGCCATTACTGTACATAGGATGTATATTGTAGTGGATGCTGGGACATATATAGGGAAGACTTTCTTGCTCGACATGATAGTATGCTATCTGGTTGCTCTTTACCTTAACGTATACACTGATTGTCTCTCTGTTACATGTTGGTAAAGCCCTTAGGATGTGTACTTGACTACCTGGACTATGATGCGGATCATACTAGTGGGGACATGGTAGTCCATAAGTATATCCTTGAAAGTCCCTAGTCGTGGGTGTATCGAGATGGGGCATCGATATACCAGAGTAGACTAGCGTGTACCTTCTCGACCCATACAGATGGGCGATGGATGATCCCATATCCATCGGTGTTTGACATCAGAGATGATATACGGGTGCTCAGTAGAGACTGGGTACACTGGACGGACTCGCCGAGAACTCCCAGATGGTATTATACCTCACGTCAGATGGCAGTTCTCTGGTGACACTGGTACAGAGTAGTCTGTAGACCCGAGATCGTCATAGAGTCTTGTGTGGTTCCCACTGTGCTTTGATTTCCATCTTACCACGTCCAAGAGGGCGTGCAAAACGGTGGTTTTTGGGTACAGTCCCGAGTCACATGGAGGCAATGAGCGATAGGAGGGGATTCGTCTCTCCCGGTATAGGGGGTTGATGTTGCGCTGTGTTCGATTGGCTATAACAGGAAATCCCTGGCCAGGGTTGCTGAGATTTACTGGTAAGTGTTACCAGTAGTTTCTCGATTTGTTATAGACATCATATCGACACGACTTATCGAGCTATTGGGGTCTGACGTTTACGACCCCTAGGCGAAATATGCGACATATCAGACGATCAGACCGGACTGTACGGTAGTGTTACTGGTTGGATTCACTGGAGTGTGAGCGGGCTTGCTCGTCGATCTTCTGATCGCTCAATACCCGGGTGGCCGTAACGTTTAGCAGACCGCTTGCGGCTTGTGGGTGTTTGATATGATCATCATCTGCTGCCGGCGTATTGACGAGTCTTTAGAGTCCTACACAGAGGTTTCCTGGCTCAAGCGAAACGAAATAGGAGCGCATATGAGATATGTGCGGGACCGAGAATAATGCGTGTATGTGATACCGTATTCTATTCTCGCGATGAATGTATCGAATGGTTGTATGCGATATAACCTAGTTATCGAATCAAGTATTGATTCGATAAGCCGATACATTGAATACTAGTCGGTTGTGTGCGACATGACCGGATCGTTAAATCAAGTGTTGATTTAATGATTTAATGCATAATTATATATTTGATATATTACTTTGCATTAACTAGTATTGGTTTACTTTAAATGGATTTTCTCGCTCGGATGTGCGTATTGCATATGCGATATGATTTTGTGCACTTGTTTGTATCATATTTGATGATGCATGCAAATTAGGGTTTGTGTAAAGAATTAAACCTTGGTTAAAGAAATGGTTAGGGTTTTTATTTGATTATTCATTTATTCATTTGTTTTTATTTTTGGAAAATAAATTGCATAAAATAGAATGGTGGCTTTCTTTTGTTTTCTTTCATGAAGCTTCATGAACTTTTGACTTAGTCACCATTTTGTCTCATGCTTAACCCTAACCAATTCTATGAACTCAAGTTAATTCTCTACACCTAACCATGGTGAGAATTATGATAAGAATGGATTTTTATTTATTCTTTAAAACTTATCATAATACTTATCATATTCTACTTCATCTTCTTCTTCACTTCAACACATGAAGAAAACCTTAGGTCATCAATGGTGATTGATGATAAAGAGTGAGAAATCCAAATCTAAAGTCTACCCACTTCCTATTTCTTCATCCTCTACCTCTTGCCAAGTAGTAGAGTGTGTTTTCTTCACAAGTTTCTTGACTTGGTGAAGTCGGAGCTTGATTTAGCGATGCCTCGACGTAGATCATCTTCGGCATGGACATCGACGACCTAGCTTGCCCATTCTCCGACGAAGCCGACGCTAGAGCCCGGAAACTCATATGGACAGCGAGGGGACTTCGTTGCGGAGCTATGAAGGTGGAGCACCGGATCTACAAAGGTTGTATTTCCGTATTCTTTATAGTTAAGTTGTTAACTAGTTATCTTTTCGCCTAGAAATCTAATCTACGATCCGTAGTCGGGTCTCTCGGCACCCATAATTTTTGAATTTGGCATGATCGATGTCTTGTGAGACCTCACTTGAGTGCCTAGGAACCCTACAGTGGTATCAGAGCCTAGCTAGAGCCTTAGGCGAAGTCCAGACGGAGTTTGAAGTCCGAACGAACACGAAAACCCATTTCTAACATGCTCTCTGTCCTTTTTTGAAAATTGTGGATTTTTCGATATTAAAAATATGCAGAAAAACATGCAGGAATATCTAAGAGTTACTGTGAAGTCGTATGCCCTAATTCCATCAATGAGCCGCGGATCCGCGGCACGAGCATGGCTCGTGCGGCGGTTCCGCGGCAGTTTTGTCGTGTTGTGAGGTGATCTTTGCACAGTAACTCCTATTTAACAGTGCTGGTTTTTCTGGGTATTTTTAATATTTTTTCAAGAGTTAAATTTTTCTGGGTTGTTTTGGGGATTCGAATGTTCGATCGGATTATCAAATTTTGTCTGTGTGGCTTTCCGAATAAATTTTAGAATATGTTAAAAAGTTCGACCGGATATAAATACCCAATTTTTACCCTGTCGGGAAATTTCCAAGTGTTGGATTTTTCCGAAGTTTAACGACGTTCTAAGTAGTGCAAGTAACGCGATGGACCCTCTAGAAGACAACAAACCTTAACTCGATTATGTGTCCGTCTTGAACTGCCCTTTGAACCTTCGGGTTTGGGGCAGTACGGCGTGCCACATGTGAGGCTTGACCCTTCTACGGCTGGGCCGTTGGTACTGAGGCACGAACTGAATGTTGTTAGACTTATTTCATGTGTTGATCTGTATCGGGAAAACTTGGGTGTTTGACTGTTCGATCAAAAAGTTTAACATTTTCTGTTTATCTGGAATGAGATACAATAATTGGAATTCACAAAAGTTATGTGATAACTGAATGAATGTTATAAACATAGCACTTTAGTCTCACTTGATCGGTTGCCACGGAATTTTGATGTGATCAAAAGTCCGTCGCAATCACGTAGCGTACGCGGATACTCGCCGGGTAAACTTAATAGACAGCCTCACTCCATAGCCCCGACCAAGTGACTGTAGGAGAACCCCGTCGCCGAAAGCATCCGTTCGGGTGCTCGCGGTAGCGGTGTTCCACCTTGGTGCACTTCGTCGACGGTATCGGGGGTGCGACCGTCTACTAAAGTTTGCGACGAGCATTCGATCAAAATGTCGGGAATCTTGTTGAATTGCCTGACTTAATATTGAAAAGAGTTTTCGATTTTGAGACTAAAATGCGGGGTTTATAATTGTTAGGCATGCGATGTCTAAGTAATTCATTTGGTCAGACATGCGATGTCTGAGGTGGTTGCGGATTCCAACTGTTGTAGTTTTACACTTTCTTTTCTGTGACCGTAAGTGTAATATGTGATATCGCCGGTTTCGTTGCTATATGTCAACGACAATTGGGATGCGCATATTTACTTACGTTGATGACATGTGATGTTATGTGTTGCTGGATATGTTATATTGGATCGTCGTGTTTGAATAGCCGGGGGTTTTTATGTGAGATGAGTGTTTTTCATTTTCATTCATGTAAAAACTTGTATGTAATATTCTTTTATTGGGGCACTTCCAGGTAGCGGATGTTGTCACCATTTGTATATTATTTACTTTTCCGCACTAGGTTAGACCCAAGGAGGGGAGCACAAGTAACCGGGTTCTGGAGTCCAGTGGGAGACCAACTCGAGGAGTCGAGTCCGGGTCTCCTAACTCCAGAATTGGTAGGGTTGCTTGCCGCTCTCGTAGGGGTCTAGGGGTGTGGGTTTGGCTATTCATCGTGACCGTGGAATCCGTGTTTTATACTGGCTCGTATTGAAAACACGGACGTCCTAGTATATCCAATATTTCATATGTTTCTTCTGCTGCGATATCTGTGATGTGATCATGTGATGTTCTGTGATAGATACAGTATATAGTATATATGATATATTATATAGACGTTACTTATGTTTTACACCCGCGCTAGCCCTGTCCCGCTCTGCCGTTAGTTACCTAACCTAACGGTGCACGAGGGGACATCGAGGCGAATGCGGATGGCATAAGTGTACGTCGTATTTATCTGTGATGTTTAGGTACTTAAATGATGGGACTTCATTAATATGATTAATAAAATAAAAGAAACCTAAGATGTTGTAGAATCGAATTTCAAAATAAAACAGGTAGCTACAGTTCTTGTTTTGCACCGCGGTATATATGATATATCCTGCACCTTATTCGATAGGGAAAGGACCGAGATCCCTTCACCGGGAGTGACTCCTTTAGCAATAACTGGCAGATGCTACACCCTCAGTTTGTCTTTTGATTGCTTTTAAGTGTTTTTGCTTTGCACAGTGATATATATGATATATCCCGCACCTCATTCGACGAGAAAAGGACCGACGATCCCTTCACCGGGAGTGACTCCTTTAGCAAAACTAGAAAAGCCTAAAAAACACTCCATTTCAAAATTCATTCGATCCTACAACGATATCAAGTTCATTACGCAATAGGTTTTCAGAAAAACCTGTCGTAGCCCTCCGTCATTTTAGATAAGTACTAGTTAGTATTCGTGCTGCGGTTGTTTGGCATGCGTCAAGGCGTAGTGTACGGTAGCTAACTAGTGCTTATCTGCTAGCATACGATGCGATTGGATTAGGGTATTCGTACGGCGTTGTTTGCCATGCGTCAAGGGTCGTACGGGTGGGTTTAATTCAATCAGGAAATGACGGGTTGAACTTGACTAGCAGACTATGGGTTGTTTGGCATGCGTCAAGGTCATAGCGAGCTAGGGGCAAAATATTATCGGGAATTTTAAGTGTTGAAATTTGCAATAAGATTGCATACCTTCTATGAGATAGTTGGATCCCGATACCCGCTGCGAGTAATTGTTACTCCTGGGAGAGTTTTATACATTACAATTAGCCGATCAAGTAGGTGTCTAGAAAGGTGTCAACGAGATTACGCCTCTGGGAAAACGAGTTTTACATTAATTAGGTTCGTGCGAAAGCACGGGGGACCTCCCTCAAAGTACCGACACTGGCCTGGCTGAAAGATTGGCGAACTTGTAGTGTGTAATTAATCCCGGCTAGTCTTTCCTTTTAGGGTTTGAAGAAAGATTTGATAAAAAGCAGTGGGAGCCATCCTGATTAGATAAAATAATAACCAATCTATTCTTGCAAGAGCGCACGCTGAGTGTTTTCTTCTCTCTCTTTCCTGGTAGCGACCATATCACGCCTTAATCAAGATAATAAAACGGATTATTGACCGAACCCGCTTGTTATACTGAGCTGGGGAACGTTGGTCCCGCTCCAACTTATAATTGTTATAAGACAGAGCAGGAAATCGGGGAATACCAGATTTCCCGTGCCGCCCAAACGAAGAAAGTGCATGCTGATGCATCATCTTCGGGTGTGTTCATTACAGAACTGTTTCTCAGTATCCTCTGCATCCTTGGTATATAATACCGGATCAGGATCCCAGATATGTAAGATGTTACATAGGGCTACAAAAGGGTAGAAAAACTGAGAACGGGTGATAAGTTTCATGAGGCAGAAAACGGGGCAAGTGTTGCAGCCAAGTCTGTTGGTCACTGTCACCTTGTATTACCAGAATACATTGATTCTGAACGAATGTTATTAGATACCGAACCTGATATACAAAATCATATCACTCTCTTTATTAGTAAAGAAATGGTAAAATTTTGTATTGATGGATAATGTTTTGAACATTTCCTATATCAAAAGTTGATTGGTTCAGGCACGTTATCTAAAAGCGTTGATGTTCTAAATCAAACTACAGTTCTTAGTATTCGGAACACACACAAGAGGAAGAGTTCAGAAATGAACGAATTCTTCTTGAGGTATTGTAGACTAGGTCATATCAATGCGACCCGACTAGCTGGAGTTACATTTAGATGCATATTTAAATCAGTTTGAATTTACATCTTGTGAAACTCGCCAGTCATGTCACAAAGATAAAATGACCATAGCTCTGTTTATTGGAAACAGAGAAAGAGTTAGTAAACTCTTGGGATGATACATGTTGATGTATAAAGGTCCCCTGTCTACACATACCTGGTAAGGTTCTTTGTACTTCATTACATTCTCTGATAATCTCTCGAGATTCAGACATATGTTCCTGTTGAAACACAAGTCTGAACCTTTTGAGATATTCACAGAATATAAGATAGCAGTAGAGAACCAATACGGGTATAAGTATTATGTCCTATGATGAGATCAAGGAGGAGAATACTTGAGCATAGAATTTCTGGACTGTTCTAAAGGAGAATGAGATTCTCTCTCAGCATTACTCCTCCGTATACACCATTGCACGATGGTATGTCGGGGCGGAGCAAAATACACCCTATTTGATATGGTGTGCTCTGTGATGAGTAATACTGAGTTACCTATTTCCTTTTGGGAGTTATGCACTTATGAAGCTGCTTACCTATTGAATTAGGGTTCGAATCAAATCAAAGCCTACCATTTCATATGTGATATGGAAAGGGAAGAGCCCATGTCTTAAGCTAGTTAAGATTTGGGGTTGTCCGGCCTATGTCTAAAAGCAAAATCCGGACAAGCTCGAGGCAAGGTCTGTTATGTAGAACTGGAAACGTTCCAGCTATACAAACTGGAGTTGATGATTTGGTAGAACCGAAGGATTTAGTAGATTCCAACGAACCTCAGCCTCTCCGCCGATCTAGTAGGGTTCCTCACCCACCTGAGAGATACTTCGGTTTCTCTATGACAGTGGGAGCGAGGAATGCATCATGAGATGATGACCCAACTAGCTTCGAGCTGGCCATCAGGAGTGAGACTCTGTAAGAATGGCTGGATGTTTAGCAATCTGAGATGGAATCCTTATACACCAACAAAGTATGGACTTTGGTTGCTATATCTGAAGGGTTAAATCCCCATCAGGAGCAAGTATATCTTGAGAAGATTACTTGGTGTAGATGGAAAAGTTGAGACTTTCAAAGCTAGACTTGTTAAAGGTTATCGTCATTGACCAGGCGTGGATAATGATGAAACCTTTTCCAGTACCTATGCTTAAGTCCATCCAGATCCTACTTGCCACGGCTACATACCATGACTACGATATTTGGCGGTTGGGTGCCATGACATCTTTTCTAAATGATGTTTTAGAAGAGAACGTCTGTAAGTACATAGCCAGAGGGCTTCGTAAACAGTGGGAGCAGCGGAAACGTGTGCAAGATGTTTTATCTGATAAAGCAGGCATCGCGGAGTTGGAACGTCTGTTTTGATGTGTTAGTCAAAGAGTTTGACATCATCAAAATGGTAGATGAACCTTGTATAAACAAAAAGGTAGTAGGGAGTATGGTGGTGATCCTCGTAGAGTACGTGGATGACATACTCTTGATAAGAAAGGAGTTTCCTATGCTACGCTCGGTCAATCTTCGCTTATCACAATGATTCCCCATAAATGATCAAAGTGATACCTCCTTAATCCTGAGTTTTGGATCTATGAGATAGATTTAATTGGATGTTAGGATTCTCACTAGCTGTAGTGAGATGGTATCAATCGATCCTGGGGAGAACCACTGGAAGTGTTCCAGGATGATAAAGACGACTGAATGTCAGTCACAGGCATTGTCTTTACCCTCAGTAAAGGGACGGTATGTTGGAAGAGTTCCAAGCTAGATACTGTGACAAAATAGACGATAAAGGCAGGATACATCGCTACTTATGATGCTACCAAAGAGGCTGTTTGGATGTATAATAGTTCATGAGATGAACTACGTTCCTCCCATTGTGTGACAATGGAGTTGTGGCCTATGCCAAGGAACGCCGGTCCCATCAGTGATCCAGACTTATTCTAAGGCAGTATCACCTGATCATGGAGATGGTTGATCTCCAGGTTGATCGAGGCAAGGAGAGCAGACTTAGAGGATAACGCAGCGGATCCACTCACGAAGGCCTATTCCCAGAGAGAGACTTTTATGGGATGGTTGAGTATGAGATACTACAACTACTGCTACAGATGGTCCTAGTGCAAGTGGGAGATTGTTACTTATATGTATGCCCTAGAGGCCATTACTGTACATAGGATGTATATTGTAGTGGATGCTGGGACATATATAGGGAGGACTTTCTTGCTCGACGTGATAGTATGCTATCTGGTTGCTCTTTACCTTAACGTATACACTGATTGTCTCTCTGTTACATGTTGGTAAAGCCCTTAGGATGTGTACTTGACTACCTGGACTATGATGCGGATCATACTAGTGGGGACATGGTAGTCCATAAGTACATCCTTGAAAGTCCCTAGTCGTGGGTGTATCGAGATGGGGCATCGATATACCAGAGTAGACTAGCGTGTACCTTCTCGACCCATACAGATGGGCGATGGATGATCCCATATCCATCGGTGTTTGACATCAGAGATGATATACGGGTGCTCAGTAGAGACTGGGTACACTGGACGGACTCGCCGAGAACTCCCAGATGGTATTATACCTCACGTCAGATGGCAATTCTCTGGTGACACTGGTACAGAGTAGTCTGTAGACCCGAGATCGTCATAGAGTCTTGTGTGGTTCCCACTGTGCTTTGATTTCCATCTTACCACGTCCAAGAGGGCGTGCAAAACGGTGGTTTTTGGGTACAGTCCCGAGTCACATGGAGGCAATGAGCGATAGGAGGGGATTCGTCTCTCCCGGTATAGGGGGTTGATGTTGCGCTGTGTTCGATTGGCTATAACAGGAAATACCTGGCCAGGGTTGCTGAGATTTACTGGTAAGTGTTACCAGTAGTTTCTCGATTTGTTATAGACATCATATCGACACGACTTATCGAGCTATTGGGGTCTGACGTTTACCACCCCTAGGCGAGATATGCGACATATCAGACGATCAGACCGGACTGTACGGTAGTGTTACTGGTTGGATTCACTGGAGTGTGAGCGGGCTTGCTCGTCGATCTTCTGATCGCTCAATACCCGGGTGGCCGTAACGTTTAGCAGACCGCTTGCGGCTTGTGGGTGTTTGATATGATCATCATCTGCTGCCGGCGTATTGACGAGTCTTTAGAGTCCTACACAGAGGTTTCCTGGCTCAAGCGAAACGAAATAGGAGCGCATATGAGATATGTGCGGGACCGAGAATAATGCGTGTATGTGATACCGTATTCTATTCTCGCGATGAATGTATCGAATGGTTGTATGCGATATAACCTAGTTATCGAATCAAGTATTGATTCGATAAGCCGATACATTGAATACTAGTCGGTTGTGTGCGACATGACCGGATCGTTAAATCAAGTGTTGATTTAATGATTTAATGCATAATTATATATTTGATATATTACTTTGCATTAACTAGTATTGGTTTACTTTAAATGGATTTTCTCGCTCGGATGTGCGCATTGCATATGCGATATGATTTTGTGCACTTGTTTGTATCATATTTGATGATGCATGCAAATTAGGGTTTGTGTAAAGAATTAAACCTTGGTTAAAGAAATGGTTAGGGTTTTTATTTGATTATTCATTTATTCATTTGTTTTTATTTTTGGAAAATAAATTGCATAAAATAGAATGGTGGCTTTCTTTTGTTTTCTTTCATGAAGCTTCATGAACTTTTGACTTAGTCACCATTTTGTCTCATGCTTAACCCTAACCAATTCTATGAACTCAAGTTAATTCTCTACACCTAACCATGGTGAGAATTATGATAAGAATGGATTTTTATTTATTCTTTAAAACTTATCATAATACTTATCATATTCTACTTCATTTTCTTCTTCTTCACTTCAACACATGAAGAAAACCTTAGGTCATCAATGGTGATTGATGATAAAGAGTGAGAAATCCAAATCTAAAGTCTACCCACTTCCTATTTCTTCATCCTCTACCTCTTGCCAAGTAGTAGAGTGTGTTTTCTTCACAAGTTTCTTGACTTGGTGAAGTCGGAGCTTGATTTAGCGATGCCTCGACGTAGATCATCTTCGGCATGGACATCGACGACCTAGCTTGCCCATTCTCCGACGAAGCCGACGCTAGAGCCCGGAAACTCATATGGACAGCGAGGGGACTTCGTTGCGGAGCTATGAAGGTGGAGCACCGGATCTACAAAGGTTGTATTTCCGTATTCTTTATAGTTAAGTTGTTAACTAGTTATCTTTTCGCCTAGAAATCTAGTCTACGATCCGTAGTCGGGTCTCTCGGCACCCATAATTTTTGAATTTGGCATGATCGATGCCTTGCCTTGTGAGACCTCACTTGAGTGCCTAGGAACCCTACAGTTAGGGTTATTGACCATTTGACTTTCTTGACTTGTTGACTTAGGTTGACATGTTGACCATCATCATTCCATATAAAAGATGCTCTTTGATCCTTGCAATTTGCATTTAATGTGAAATGATAATGGTCAAGTCTTGATTAACCATGACAATTATCTTGCTAATTATCTATTTTCATAATTCACCCATATATAAGAGAATGGTTCTTTATCTTATTCATTCTATCATATAGATTCTCTCTCCTCCTCTTCCTCTCTCTCAAGCTCTCCCCTCTCATGAGTTGAGAAACACTTGAACTTGAGATAAACCATTCCAAGATACTTTCTACTCTCTTCTAAGGTTCTAGGATTAGCACTTCTAGCATCTTAGTTACTTCTAGCTTGAAGTTGAAGCCAAAGGTTGAGGCTCTCGGGTGGATCCTTCTTCGACTAGAGAAGACGACAAGGAGATCACTTCCGTTCACTCCAAGGAGCAAGGAGAGAAGGACATAAAGCCCTAGGTATAACCTTTCTTCCATATAGCTAAAACTAGTTAGCTTGTAGTTAGTTTTTGTTTAGCAAAGATCCTCCTTTTGATAGTCCATGTTGCCTAGTTCGCTAAAAATCCGATTTTTATACCGTTTCCGCCTCCCCGCAAGCACCGGGGTGGGCAACGTGGACTTACATTACAGTGGTATCAGAGCCTAGCAAAATATAAACTAGTAAGTTAGCAAAGTGTTTAGAATATCGATCGGAAAAAAGTCGCAAAACACGCCCGGAAAAAACCAAGTTTCTGTCGATTTTTTATACTGCTCAAAAAGTAATTTAACATATATGAAAAATCGTCTAAGGTTTTGTAAAAACACAACAGAAAAACGATCCAGTGACTCGATCAAACCACCGCAGTTCCGCGGCAATAACATGCTTATTGCCGCGGTTCCGCGGCCAATTTGACTCGGCCGTGGACCGGGTTTTGTGCAGTGTTTTAGTTTGGCTGTTTTAGGATTTTTATTACATGTTTTTTCTACCCAGATTTTCCAAAGAGCAAATTGACTTTTGGGATGGTTAAAAATCCGTATTTTGATCGATATTCCGTAGACTTTGGCTAATGGATATTATCTGTGATGTGATATATATATTGAACGTCTGCTAATCGCTATACGTCGATTAGTGGGGGTTATACATATCTGTGATCTGTAATGTTGATGGTTTGTGTATATAAACTCGGTGTATTGTCGCGGATGAATAGCCGGGGTGGATGTGAGATGAGAGTTTCTTTTTCTTTCATTCATGTAAAATTTGTAAATTGATGTAATATTATTTGTTTGGCCGCACAATCGGGTCGGGGTTGTAGCCGTCATTGTATAATTTCTTTTTACTGTTTTTGCTCCTAGGATAGACCTAAGATGGGGTGCACAAACTACCGGGTATCTCGAAGTGCCGAGTGGCCTACTCACGTTGTTGAGGGAGGTTGCTTCACTTCGGGTACTTGGCGGGTAGTTTGCAGCACCCGTAGGGGTCTAGGGTGGGGTTTTGGCTATTCATCGCGACCTTGTAATCCGCTTTTCGTTGCAGGCTCGAACGAATCGCGGGTTCCTAGTATATCCAAAGTGTTCATCTGTGATCTGGATTGGCTATCATTGCTATATATCTATATATGATATCTATTTAGGTGTTGCTTATGTTTTGCATCCGCGCTAGTCCAGTCCCCGCTCTGTCGTTAGTTAAGTAACCTAACGGGTGATGACGGGGCCCCGTGGCGAATACGGATGGTATAAGCGTACGCCATATTTTGGTTGTTTTCTGCAATGGTAGGATTAAATGATGGGACGCATTGGAATTAATGCAAGAAAATAAACCAAGTAAAAATCGTTGGAACACTTTCAAAACCACTCGGTTCTTTTCAAAAACCAGCTTTTTAAACGCGGAGCTAGAACCACTCCATTTAAAAAGCTATCTCTTTCCATCGATTATATCAAGTTCACTACGTTCACGGTTTCGCCAAAACCATTCGTAGCCCTCCGTCATTTCAGTTAAATATTCAGTAGTATTCAAGCTATGTATTTTGACCTTCGCCAAGGCATAGTGATTGGTAGTTGCTGAATATTTATCTGTAGCATAGATAGATGCGTTGGTTTGGGACAGTCGTACTACTATTTTGGCCTTCGTCAGGGGTATGTACGGATAGGTTCAAATTAACCTGGACAATGACGGGTAGAACTTGACATGTAACTTATGATATGTTGGCCTTCGTCAAGGTCATAAGAGCATGGGGCAAAAATCCACATCGGGAATTTCAAAAGAACTGAAACTTGCTAGCGCTGCATACCATTTGGAGTGTGATGATTCTGGCAGGATTCCTTCAGTTTTGTCACGCAATGATATTTGGATCCCGATCCTACTGTGAGTATATGCTACTCCTCGGGAACTTTCTCACTTAACGATCAATGCTATAAACCAAGTAGGTGTCTAGAAAGGTGTTAGCGGGGCTACGCCCACAGGGAAAAGAGGTTATTTAATTAAGGAACTTCGCGAAAGCGTTGGAAAACCTCCCTCGAAGTACCGACACTGGCCTGGCTGAACGGTTAAGCAAGTATTGTACGGTGAGATTGATCCTGACTAATTCTTCCTTTATGGTTTGAGGAGGGATTCGAGAGACAGTGGGAGCCATCCTGTTTAGATAAATTAAAAACCAATCTAAACTTGCAAGAGCATCATGCTGAGTGTTTTCTTCTCTCTCTCTTAATTGCAGCGACCCAGTGACCGCACCTAGGTTATATCTAGATAATAAAATGACTGAATCTGACTGTTATGACTGGCAAAGGTCTGTCCAGATGTCCATTGCCCATGACAAGCTGGGACACCTCTTGACTGATCCAACCCTTGCCGTCTCAGGTCCAGTTTCCCCTATCACGGATATTCATATCCGCGAGACATCGGAAAAGAACTGTGCGAAAGCCAAGTGCCTCGTGTTAGCCTCAGTTGATGGTGTAAACCATAGGCAGCACGAGAAGATGGACTTAGTTTCTATCTTCCTCCATAACAAAGATTTATATGGAGAGCAATCTCGTATCGCAAGATATGAGACCTCGAACGAATTGCTTCCAGCGAGGTTGGCTATCGGGTCATCTGTAGGGGGCAACGTCCTTACAGAGACCAGCTCTTTTAAGCTCACGGACCTGAAGACCACGTTGAAGAACGGGTCAGATGCTGACTTAGTTCAACAGTCTCTACCTACTACCGTGAAGGAAACCAGGGAAGTAGAAAGAAAGGGAAGGGCAGAAGTTTCGGGAATGGATGTAGTAAAAGAGGAATATTCCTATTGTTACGGGAATGAACATGGGCAGAAGGATTGCAGGGCTTGCAAAACCAGTAGCCAGAATTCGAAGCATGTTGTGGCTTCGGCTTCGGGTGTGTTTGTAATAGAGAACTGTATGTCAGTTAACCCTACTTCCTGGGTATTGGATACCGGATCAGGATCTCATATCTGTAATTCGTTACAGGCTCTGAGAAACCGTAGGGTTATCAAGAAAGGTGATATGACTCTCAGGGTTGCTAACGGAATGAGCATGTATGCTGAATCCATAGGGGAATATCATCTAGGACTGACAACTGGGCAGATATTGATTCTGCGTGACTGTTTTTATGTACCAGGTACGACTTGTAATATCATATCTGTATCCTTACTTTCTAAGGAAGGATATGATTTTACTTTTGTAAGCGATGTAGTAAACATCCACCTAAATCAAGTACTGATTGGGTCAGGTACATTGAAAAACGGTATATATGTTTTGAATCAAGCTCAGGTCTTCAGTGTCCAGAACACACTTAAAAGAAAGTCTCCGGAATTAAATCAGGCTTTCTTATGGCATTGCAGACTGGGTCACATCAATGAGACACGGTTGACAAAGTTACATAAAGAAGGATACTTGGATCCGTTCGAGTACCAGTCTTGTGCCACTTGTGAATCTTATCTCATGGGAAAGATGGCAAAGACTCCGTTCACTGGACACGGAGAAAGAGCGAGCGAGCTCTTGGGACTCATACACAGTGACGTGTGTGGTCCAATGTCTACACATGCGCGAAGTGGTTATTCATACTTCATTCCTTTCACAGATGATTTCTCTAGGTATGGGCATGTCTTCTTGATGAAGCACAAATCCGAGGCCTTTGAGAAATTTCGAGAATACAAGAATGAAGTTGAAAAACAAACAGGCAAAAGTATCAAGACACTGAGATCTGATCGAGGTGGTGAATACTTGAGTGCCGAGTTTCTGGGTTACTTAAAAGAGAATGGAATTCTCTCTCAGCTTACTCCTCCATACACACCACAATACAACGGTGTATCGGAAAGGAGGAATCGAACCCTATTGGATATGGTTCGTTCCATGATGAGTAAGGCTGAGTTGCCGCGATCCTTCTGGGGTTATGCACTAGAATCAGCTGCATATCTCTTGAACAAGGTTCCCTCCAAGACTGTGCCTACCACACCATATCAGATGTGGTGTGGGAAGAAACCCCATCTTCAATATCTGAAAATATGGGGATGTCCAGCTTTTGTAAAAAAGCAGCATGCGGACAAGCTCGAGGCACGCTCAGTACTGTGTAAGTTTGTGGGATACCCAAAGAACTCCAGGGGGTATTTTTTCTATTACGCAGAGAAACAAAAGGTTTTTGTTTCTCGTCATACCCACTTTCTGGAACATCAGTTTTTAGAAAAAGAAGCAAGTGGGAGCGTAGTAGAACTGGAAGAAATTCCAGAACCACAAGCTATTACTGAAAGCTTGGAAGAACCAGAAATTTCAAGAGAACCGGACATCCCAGCGCCACTCCGCAGGAGTAGTAGACAGTCTCATCCGCCCGAGAGATACAACGGTTTTCTCATAGACGGGGATAGAGAGGATTGCACTATGGATTATGGTGAGCCTACTAGCTTCCAGCAAGCCATTCAAAGCGGTGACTCGGTAAAATGGCTGGATGCAATGCGGACCGAGATGTAGTCCATGTACACCAACAAAATTTGGACTTTGGACTTTGCTCCAAAATGGGTAAAACCCGTAGGCTGCAAATGGATCTTCAGAAAGAAGATTGGTGTAGATGGGCAGGTTGAGACCTATAAAGCTAGACTTGTTCCAAAGGGTTTTCGTCAAAGACCTGGTTTGGACTATGACGAGACCTTTTCTCCAGTGGCTATGCTGAAATCCATTCGGATCCTTCTTGCCATTGCTGCCTTCCACGATTATGAAATCTGGCAGATGGACGTAAAGACGGCTTTCCTAAATGGAAATTTGGAAGAGTACGTCTATATGGATCAGCCGGAGGGATTCATTCAGAGTGGGAGCAGCGGTAAAGTGTGCAAGTTGCTAAAGTCCATTTATGGACTGAAGCAGGCATCACGGAGTTGGAACATCTGCTTCGATGATACTGTCAAAGAATTCGACTTTATCAAAAACCCAGATGAACCATGCATTTACAGTAAGATTGTAGGGAGAACTGTGGTATTCCTCGTCTTGTACGTGGATGACATTCTCCTAATAGGAAATGATATTCCTATGCTACAGTCAGTCAAAGAATTCTTGTCGCAGAGGTTCTCCATGAAGAACCTGGGCGATACCAACTACATTCTGGGGATCCAGATCTATCGTGATAGATCTAAGAGGTTGTTGGGACTTTCACAGTCAAGGTACATCGACACCATACTGAAAAGATTCAGTATGGAAGATTCCAAGCGCGGTAATTTACCGGCTTGTCACGGGATCACCCTCTCCAAAGAGATGTCTCCCAAGACTGATTTGGAAAGGGATCGCATGTCTATTATACCCTACGCTTCTGCGGTAGGCTCTATAATGTATGCGATGTTATGTACCAAACCAAATGTAGCATACGTATTGAGTGTTGTAAGCCGGTATCAGTCGGACCCAGGGGAGAAACAATGGATAGCGGTAAAGAACATCCTCAAGTACCTGAGAAGGACTAAGGAGATGTTCTTGGTGTATGGCGAAAAAGACCTCCAGATCGAGGCCTTTGCTGACTCCAGCTTCCAGAGTGACAAGGATGACTCCAAGTCCATGTCGGGTTATGTCTTTACCCTCTATGGAGGGGCGGTTTGCTGGAAGAGTTCTAAGCAGAAGACCGTTGCAGACTCAACTATGGAAGCGGAGTACATAGCTGCTTGCGATGCCGCAAAGGAAGCTGTCTGGATGAAGAAGTTCCTCACGGAGCTTCAGGTGGTTCCTACTATTGTTGATCCAATACCGCTGTATTGCGACAACAACGGCGCTATAGCTTTAGCGAAGGAACCCAGGTCCCATCAGAAGTCCAGGCACATTTTGAGGCGGTACCACCTGATCAGGGAGATCGAGGTGAAGAGAGTAAATACGGAGAATAACACTGCCGATCCACTCACGAAGGCCCTACCCCAGACTCAGTTCGAGCGGCTGATCGAGATGATAGGTCTTCGATACGCCAGTACATGGCCTTAGTGCAAGTGGGAGATTGTTAGTGTATATGCCCTAGAGACCATTACTGTATCATACTAGCTTGTATATTACTTAATGGAAGCTTGAGATATTCACAGTTGTATAGACAATCTTGCTCAAAATGGTAGTATGCTACTTGGTTTGTTTCTACTTCAATATGTGCATGTGTTTCTTTTAGCATATTGCTTATACATATTAGTAGAGCCCTTAAGATCTTTGCTTGATTACCAGCGTTGTGATGGCAGTCACACTCGTGGGGGCTGAGTAATCTATAAGCACATCCTTATACAGGTCCCTAGTCGTAGGACTATCGAGACAGGGCATCGATACTCCGGAGTAGACTAGCGTATGCGCTTCTCATCCCAGTAGGGGAGATGGTCTGTCCCACAGCCATCAGTACGTCGTACTGGAGATAGTATGCGGGTGCTCGTTAGGTTACGAGTACACTGGACAGGACTCGTCGGGAACTGATAGTTGGTATTATACCTATCGTCGGTTATCAGTTCCCAGGTGACATGAGTACAGCTTAGTCCGCTGACTTGACACTGTCACTTCGCCTCGAGTGTGTTCCCACTGTACTTAGATTACTATCCTACCACGGCTCAAAGGAGTCGTGCAAACATGTAGTAGTTGGGTGCAGTCCCGAAGCACTTGGAGGCAGTGACGGTTAGACAGGATTCGTCTCTCCCGGTATTGGGGGTTGACATCGCGCTGTGTCTAGGAGAGCCATTACACGAGTAGTCCCTGGCCAGGGCAAGCGAGATATACTGGTAGGTTTCCAGTGTTATATCAGGGTGTTCTGGGCTACACTCCGACACGACTTGTACCGCTATTAGGGGACTGACGTTCACCACCACCCTAGGCCCGCCATGCGATGTATCAGACGAACAGACCGGACTGTACGGAGATTGTCACATACAGGCTCAGTAGGAGTTCGGATGGGTTTACCTTATCGGCCTTCTTATCGACATCTACCTGGGGACCGTTACGTACAGCTAGTGCCGCTTGCGGTCTGTGGTTAAACCTACTGCCAGCGTAGTGTCGAGTCTTTAGAGTCCCACACACAGAGTTTCCCTGCACTGAGCGAAACGTGTAGAGGCCGTATGGTTTTACGGCAGGGCTGCGATCACTTACGTGCACTTGTGTGCGTATGCTGTTCGGGCAGGCAATACTAGTGGGCTTTGGTTTAAGCCGGATCCTAGTATTGCACGGATGGATTTGTTTTGTCTTCTGTGCATTCGCATTCTACGGAATGCGGATGCAGGTGTATATGCACAGTTTTGAGGAGCGATAAAGGAGGAGGTGCCCCATTAGGGTTTTGGCAGTTGGTTCGGCCAAAACCGTTATGTGGCAGGCTCATTAGGGTTTTGACAATTCGTTCGGTCAAAACCATTATGAGCCGGAGACATTATTTTACTAATCCTTTTTATGATAATTTTGTGATGGCTAATTGCATTGACCATTTGACCACCATGACCTCTCTTGACTTTGTTGACCCGTTGACCGGTGTTGACCATTGACCTTCATAGAGGTCTACACTCTTCTTTGGATTTTCTTTTTCTTTTTGATTATGAAAATGGTCAATTCAATGTAGCATCAACTTTATCATGATAGGATTTGTAATGATGTTGTTTTACTACTATTGCAACCATGGTGCCTTTTTTCTTTTGTGATGATATTCATTTTTCTCATGCTCATTCTCTCTCTTAGAAAAGAAAAAAGAGAAAGAGCTCCATGGTTGCAAAACTCTCCTTCATCTTCCTCCTCTTGAAATCATCCTTTGATCTCATGTGTTGAGAGAAAAAGGATCCCACTTGACAAAACCATCCCTTTACTACTTCTACACAACCTAGGACAACAAAACTAGCGATCTTGTCACCCTAGTTGTCTCGGCTCGAGGTGGAGCTCGGTGTACATCTCTCGGGTGGATCGTCTTCGACTCAAGGAGGCCGCGGAGGTGACCAAGATCCGGATCGTTCCTTGGAGCTTGGACGGACGAGCGGGACAGCGGAATGAAGACCCGAAGGAGCGGTTTCGTGAGGTATAATTTCTACGACATAGTAGTTAAAACCTCTAGTAGTTTACTAGTTTCTAGTTTAGCAAAGATCCTCACTTTTTAGTCCATGTTGCTTTGCGCCAAATAATCTTTTTTTGCCGTTTCCGCCTCCCCGTAAGAACCGGGGTGACCAACGTGGACTTACATTAATCACCAGAAAAAAACGAAAATAAAATGTATGTATATGCTATCCGCATTCGCCACTGGGTCCCGTCATCACCTGTTAGGTTACTTAACTAACGACATAGCGGGGACTGGACTAGCGCGGGTGCAAAACATATACAACATCTACTAGTATATAAATATATATATATAACATTCGTCCCAGGTATGATATAAAGCAACATCACAGAAGCATTACAAAAGCAACACAGAATGGTGGATAATTCTAGAGCCCGGGGTTTCACTTGAGCCGCAAACGAGACCCGACGTTCCCTGTCATGTGGATAGCCTGTGCAATGATAACCTGGACCCCTACGAGCGCGGCAAGTTACCCGCCAAAACCAGAAGTGAGGCAACCCCCTTCAACAACGTGAATGGGCCACCCAGCACTTCACGGAATCCGGTAACTTGAGCACCCCTCCGTGGGTCAACCTATACCCCCTACGAGTGCGGCGAATATGTAACATTTCAGAAAAATAAAATATTATTTTTGGGAATTTATATAATTAAATAATAAATATTATGAATATTTTGATAATGCGGTATAATTATATACCGATAAATTGGGAAATAATTGGAAAATTATAGGAATTTCTGAAATGATGGTGTTTTATATGATTTAAGCAAATTATAAATTTTTTATGATTAATTATATTCTATTTTAATGCTAATCGTGATTAAATATCACTAATCGTGTATTAAGCTTGATTTGTGCACATGACATGCACCATTTCATTTTTGTTAACATTGTTACATTTTCTATTTTGGCTTCTTTCTTTTCATGCTTGGTTTGGGTTTGAAAATGAGGAGAAGTGAAAAGAAAAGGAAAAAGAAAAGAAAAGGAAATGGAATAAAATAAAGGGTATGGACAAGAGAGAGAGGTGAGGGGTCTTTTGACCTTAGCTCCCATTGTTTCCCTTCATCTTTTCTTCACCATTTTCCCCTCTTCTTCATGGCTGCCCTCTTCTTCACCTCCTCTAAAACCCTCACAAACACCCTCAATCCCACATCAAAACCTCATCTTCCCTTCACTAAAAATGTGCACAAGCTCACTACAAGCATTTTGGACCAAGAAAGCTAGGATTTTGAGCATTTTGGGCAACTCAAGAAAATTCTTGAGTTGCCAAATAGGGTACTTTCTTCACCATTAGCATAGTATTCCATCCACTTTAGCTTCCATGTTAGTTTAGAAGCGATTTAGTGTAGATTTGTGAACTTTGAAAATTCTAAGTTAGGGTTTTGAGGAAGTCTTGAATTGAGATAGTGTAATTGAGTTTAGTAGTGACCTTAAACCCTTTTAGTGTTAGAATTTTTAACTAGAACAGAGCCTGGATACCCCAAATGCGAACTTTGAAATCTGCCGATATTGGATTTTCTGGAAATTGAGGTGATGTATTGACATCTGCTATGACCCGGGGCACCTAAAAATTTTATAGCGATCACAGTGAGTCGTGCAGGCAACCTAGAAGCTACCTTGAAGACCCGAGACCCTACCCCTTCCACTTGGCCGCAAATTTAATCTTCCTGGCCGCAAATTGCGGCCAGGGTGGGGTGAAATGCAGTCGTGTTTGGTTCATGGCTTTATTATCTGTAATCTAGACCCTCCACATATGCAAAATTGGCTAATTTCACCTAGGGTAAAATCTGAAGGTGTTTTCTTGAGTTGCTGCTTTGTTTTGCGACTTCGTTTTAACTTGAGTTTTGGTATTTGATATTGCGTTACGTCGTCTGATGTTTGTACGACAGCGACGAGGGCTGTTTGGTGGTTTTGCAGGTGTAGACTATAGGTTCTAACCTATAAGCGATTTGTGTACCGTATTGGTTTTCCGACTTGATTTTAATACGCATTTGCGATTGTGTTTGTATGTGTAGGCACCCTTGCGAGAATTTCGGGACGACAACGGGGAGCGTGGCGTTATCGACTTCGGCAAGCGAGACCAGATGAGTAGATATATATCTACGGGGAAGTCGGATGGATGACGTATAGCAACCCCGCAGTTTGGTAGTATAGTATACTAATACGTATATATATGTATATATAATATGTGAATTGTGAGCCTATATGTTTATCAAGAAAGGTTTTAGGAGATCATGGGTTAAATTTTAGTGTAATTGGGATGATAGTGTCGTTAGTTATTTTCTTAGTCGCGAACCCTAGAATAAGGTTTACATACACGCACGCACACATGCATACATTTAATTTCTTGTGCGTATATGGGGATATATATATATATATACATATATGTATGTGAGTATGCATATATATATGTATGTATATGTATATGTATATGTATATATGTATGTATATGTATATGTATACACGGATGATGAGAATAGTATATGATACTTGGAGATGGGTGGATGTGTTTGGGCTGGATGCCGTGAGATCGGTGATGTGATTTGGGTCGTGTTATGAGATACGACATTTTATATTAGCGGATTGATGGGCAATGTGTTTTCATACACACGCAGATATATATTGATGGTATCAGTATGTACTAGACTTAGATCAGTACCCTGTTCATGATATAGTGATGATGATACCATACGGATATTGATGTTTATGTGATAGGCGACCCGTACCCCGATTTTAGGATGTCGTACGATGAATTTACCGTACGAGATATAAATATGATGATAGTTCCGTACTCATGATTCGAGGATGTCGTATTATATATATATATATATATATATATATGTTATCGTATGTGACGCTATTGAGGTGGGATCACCGACTACTAGATGTATAGATCGACTCAGACTTAGGCGGTTTTCCTTACCCTTTCGATTAGTCTGTTAGTTTAGTCCTGTAGATTACTTAGTAGATGTTAGACTGGGCTCGAATCATACGTATTTCCGAAACTAACGAATCGTGAGTATTTTAAAGACAGTCCGAGGGATACTACAGATATTTCAAAGGACGTACTTTTTCTTAAAAGCACCGTAGCCCCTATTTTCTAAAAACCACGATTCGTGTGATTTCAGACACCAAAAACCGTATGACTCGTATATAGGAACGTATATTTTCTTATTATTGCGTTTACCATTCATTTCCATATATCCATGTTGTTATTATCGCACTGCATGTTTATACTTGTGATTCTTGTTTATTATAAACCCATCCTGTCAGGACGCCAGCACTATTACCGATGATGCGTATGCTCCACGTACATTTGCTTGCCGGCTCAGTGACATCATCATCGGTAATTACCATGTCACGTACACTTTAGAGAATATTACTTTATTGACATCGCTTGTTAGTTGATAGTTCTGACATTCATTATTATGCTAGTTTAGATATTGCATTCTTTACATATGTACCGTGCATGTATATTTACATATTCATTTGCCATGCGATATTTTGGGCCAGTCCGGATTGCCGAAGCCCGGTATTCATTATTATTGACCCTTCATTTTGGGATTTCGGATTTTCCATGAGATTTCTGGATTTGGAGAAACCGTAAGATTTTATAAACTTATTTTCATTTCAAAAGATAAAAGGTGCGGTTTTCTCGTGATATGATGTGAGATACGTCCACCATGAGTTTTCTCGGCTCTTGAGCGATATCATACACCCGATTCGAGGAGGAAGAACCGTCTGTGGGTGCATGGTGGACCCGGTGGGTACCCTGGGACGAGAAGATCGCAGATGATGGCGTTGAGCCTGGCAGGGAAGCACTACCGACCGGTTATTTATGACGCGGCGGATATCCGGAGGATACCGACGTAGTCGTGAGATTTGATGAGGGGCCATTCCGGATAGCCGGAGCCCGAGATACTTGATATTTTGGATACATGTTTTGTGTCGATGCTTGACACGGAGTTTATGTTGATTTCATTGATGATACCTCGACTTTTATATACAGAAATCTCACTAATTTATGAAAACAGTTTTCTTATTTAGATGTATTCCGTTTTCATGCCTTCATACATCATATATATGATATGTTGCTACCTGAGGCACTGACACGAGCACTTGGTATTACACTTATGTGTAGATGGTTTTCAGGATTATATATTGAGAATATTTATTTATTATTGGTATGACCTAGGATTGAGTCATACATGCGATTTCTGCTCGGTGATGTTTTCTACTCACGAGTTGGCAACTCACCCCCGTTGTGACACAGTTTCTTGCAGGTTTTTCCGTACAGATTTTATTGGCGGCTTTGCTGGCACACTTCTTCATTCCGGGTGATTGCTTTGGTAGGTGGGTTCACTCGCATCGTGACCAGTATTGTACTTTATTATTTCAGTTGTATCTAGTAAGCTCCATCAACCAGACTTGTATTATTTATAGACTTAGTAGACCAGTTGTATATTCTTTCGACCTTAGAGTCGCGCGCTGTATTATTATGGTTTTCCTTTGGTTTTCTGGTGGATATTACTTTTATTGATGAGTTTTGGATCCTCGCCCTTCGGCGTTGTATATTATATTGCTTGCGTGGTTGTGACCGTCTTTTGGCGAGGAGCTAGCTCCCGCTTAGGGATGCCTTTTCATTATGTATATTATGCATGTTTGTATCCGTTTGGGGCCAATATTTATAAAGGAAACTCTGCCGAAATTTTTCAGAAAAGACTTGATGTTTTAAAAGTGCATACTACGGCATATTTTGATAAAACGCGTTCCTTAAAATGGTTTAAATTTCTGGGTTTTTAGCTTACTTGAATTAGATGGGATCCTATAGACTTCATATGATTCAAGTACCAGTCACGTGCCATTTCGGGTCGTGACAGAATAGCCCGCCAATTCTAGAGTAAGGTCCCTTTCGTCTCAACGCCATAGGATGCGGACTCGTTGCCCTCTAGAACCCGGCTATTCGTGCACTTCACCGCGGGGTAATCCTAGTACAGAAAAGAAAATAATATGTACAAGGGTGACATCGACCTCAACCCGGTCGTGCTTGGCAGTGACGGCAGTCCACATGTCGGACGCTCATCCCGCAATATCAAATATACAAATGAAACTAAACTGTACTAACATTGCACCATAGCTATCCACCACGACGATCCAACCAACATCACAGCACAACACAGAACATCAACGTGAATGTCATGTTTGCAAACCCGTCTAAAAGAACATATAGCAATTAGACGAGTTGTACCGATCTAATGACATTCACGGTCGCAGATAGTAATGCATGTACTGATAAACATTTAAACGGTGTTAAAACATCGACTTCGAAACACCCCGAATAGCCCCCGAACATCTGATAACATAATATCAAAAATGGGCAAAACAAACAATACCACTAAACCAATATTCCAGAGACTAGACCACACCAAAAATTTTAAGCCCAGAATCCAAATTTGGACCGGCCTGCTAGGATTTTTGAGCAATGTGCTCGGGTCAATTTGCTCGGGTCAATTTGGGTGGAAGTGGCTCGTATTTGGGGTGTGGTCTAGTGGTCATCTAAGTAGTCTTCTGCAGTTGTTTAAAAAAAATTTGAAGACTTTGAAAATCGACAAAGAGTGGAATCTGCAGTGCATCGTTTTCGGGTTGTTTCGATTTCGATACAATAACATTGTCTAAACTAGCTAGGTTAGGATTTAAAGGCTGGCTCTGATACCATGTTGGGTTACGGCAGCGTCCCGACCATCAAACCGTGGCCAAATGCAGAACAAAAATTTACTAAACTGGCGCTACCACTACCCGATGCCCGGATCTACCTTAAAGCCTAAACTAGCAAGCTTTATAAAGAAGTTAGAATGGTTATACCGAGTTGATCCGTGTCCTTCGGTCTTCATTCCAAACTCCTAGCGGTTCCTTGATCGAATTTGGTTGTCGGTTTTCCTCCATCTCCGATGATCCACCTGAGGGAAACGGCGCAAGCTTCAACCTCGACAAACGAGGCAACCGGCGCTCCAAGGTTGCTAGCAATGGAGAGTGGAGGTGTAGGAATGTGTCACTATAATTTTCTCTCAATCACATTTGCTCAATGCGCAACCATAGAAGATGAAGGAGCTGATGAAACAATGGCATGAGCAACTCAAGAATGGCTAAGTGTTGAAGTGAGTAGTGAATGAGAGAGTGAGCTATGAAGCAAGTGAAGAAAAAGACCAAGTCCTCACAAACTTGTGGCTGCCCCCTCTCTCTCTCACGCACAAAATATCTCATCTCAATTTGCAAATAAACAATTCCAAGCCATACCTATGACCCATGCTCATGACACCTCACTCCTCCGCCTCATTTGTGAAACAAATGAATTTCCAAAATTGGAAAATCATACAAATGAGGTGTCCACTTCTTGAAGCTATTCCGTATAAATACGGAATACTTCCCGGTACATGTATCGAAATACATATACGCGTATTCGTACAAAAATACAAATAGCAAGGAGAGAGAAAATGAATAGTGAACAATAATACTAGAATATAAATACATATATAAATTATTAAATCAAAACCTGATTTAATAATCCGGCTTAATCCTAAGCCGCTAGTATTATCAACCGTCCGATTAAAGTCTGCGCAGCATGTACACATATTTAATCGAACACCTGTATGTACCAACATACGTCATCTACATGATATCGTCTGAACCGTGAAAACCCTCAGTGTGGGACTCTAAAGACTCGTCAATACGCTGGCAGTGAGTTTAACCACAAGCACGTCAGCGGCACTAGCTGTACGTAACGGCTATCCATGTATTGAGCGAAAGGGATGCCGACGAGCAAACTCATCATGAACCCCTACTGAGCCTGACAGTGACAATATCCATACAGTCCGGTCTGTTCGTCTAAGAGTATCGCATATCGAGTCTAGGGGGTGGATAAAGTCAGACCCCTAACAACGCGACATTTAGTGTCGGCATGAAACCCATCACCATCTGAGAAACTATCGATCCTGGATCGGTAATTCTCGTCCACCATGGCCATGGATTTCTGGTGATGGCCACCCGTGCACAATGCGACATCAACCCCCAATACCGGGAGAGACGAATCCCCGACGATCCGATCACTGCCTCTATGTGGCTCGGGACTGTATCCAATTAAAACCTGTTTGCACGACTCCTTTGAGCCGTGGTAGGGTAGTAATCAAAGCACAGTGGGAACTCACACGAGACAAATGACGACCTCAGGTTGACAGACTAACATGTACACATGTCACCTGGGAACTGCTATCTGACAATAGGTATAATACCAACTAGCACGTTCCCGGCGAGTCCGTCCAGTGTACTCATAACCCAATGAGCACATGTATACTATCTTAGGTGAACAAACTAACACCAATGGCTTGTGAGACCTGGCCACCGTCCCTCGTCGAGGCTCGATCAGTATACACTAGTCTACACTGGAGTATCGATGCCCAGTCTCGATACTCCTACGACTAGGGACATTTAAGGATGTGCTTATAGACCCCCAGCTCCCACGTATATGATCGTCATCATAATGCTGGTAGTCAGGCAAGAATCCTATGGGCTCTATCAACATGTAGATGATGATAAAGACAAACCAGATAGCATACTATCATCTTGAGTAAGACTGTTCTACCGGTATAGGTCCTCTCTCAATCATCATAATCACCTGCCTGCGATTATGATAATTGCCTTGAGGGCACTATAGCCAACAGTTCGTTCTCCGATCTCCCTCGTCGAAGATGATCCACGTCGAGGATTAGTAATACGGACTTCCGCCTCAAAACCGGAGTAACTTGAGCATCCAGTTTGCTAGCCTAGATACCCAAGATGAAGTAGAGTGTGTTTGTGATTACTTTGTCTCAAAACACCCAAGGATTCTCAACTCATGAGAGGGATTAGGTGGAGGTTGAAAAAGAAACCATAAAAGAAAAGTGTGAGCAAAGCTTTGGCCAAGTGAAGAAAATGAGTGTCTTTTGTTTTCTTGAGATGAGTTGTGAGGTATTTGTATTGAGCAACTAAAGAAAAATCATCACCAAAAAAATATCTGCCTTGCCTCAACAAATATCTCACAACCAAACCAATAATGAATCAAGCATGGCACATGCCATAATCAATGCATCAAAACCAAAACTCACACTCACAATCCAAAACTTACACTCACACATTTCACCATTATCAAACATTAAAACTAAATGTTTAATAAAGAAAAAGAAATGGCGTCAACTAAAATAATCTCGTAACGAATTACAAGAATACCTCTCATCCGTATATACATACCCGCAACCGTATTCTGACTGAATACGAATACTACGAGATGAAAATAATCCAACAATATAATACTAGGATCCGGCTTAAACCAAAACTCACTAGTATTATCCGTCCGATCATGATCCGTGCACAAGTGCACAAATATGATCGAACCATGCCATAAAACTATACGGTCTCTACAATGTTTTGTCTGAACCAGGGAAACCCTCTGTGTGGGACTCTACAGACTCGTCAATACGCTGGCAGTGGGTTTAACCACAAGCACGTCAGTGGCACTAGCTGTACGTAACGACTGTCCAGGTATTGAGCGAAAGGGAGGCCGACGAGCAAACTCATCCTGAAACCCTATTGAGCCTGACAGTGACAATATCCGTACGGTCCGGTCTGTTCGTCTATGAGTATCGCATATCGAGTCTAGGGGGTGTATAAAGTCAGATCCCTAATAAGTGTCGGCATGAAACCTATCACCACCTGAGAAACTACCGATCCTAGATCGGTAGTTCTCGTCTACCCCGACCGAGGATTTCTGGTGATGGTCATCCGTGCACACCGCGACATCAACCCCTAATATCGGGAGAGACGAATCCCCTGACGATCCGCTCACTACCTCCATGTAGCTCGGGACTGTACCCAACTAAAACATGTTTGCACGACTCTTTTGAGCCGTGGTAGGATGGTAATCAAAGCACGGTGGGAACTCACACGAGACAAATAACGATCTCATGTCGATAGACTAACATGTACACATGTCACCAGGAAACTTCCATATGACAGTAGGTATAATACCAACTACCATATTCCCGGCGAGTCTGTCCGGTGTACTCATAACCCAATGAGCACCTGTATACATCTTAGGTGAACCAGCTGACACCAATGGCTTGTGAGACCGGCCACCGCTTCTCGTCGGGGTCTCGATCCGTATACACTAGTCTACTCTTGGAGTATCGATGCTCAGTCTCGAAACTCTCACGACTAGGGACACTTTAAGGATGTGCTTATAGACCACCCAACTCTCATGTATATGATCGTCATCATACTGCTGGTAGTCAAGCATGAATCATATAGGCTCTATCAACATGTAATAGTGAACTGTAATGTCACCTGAAGCATGTACACGATGATAAAGACAAACCAGATAGCATACTATTATCTCGAGTAAGACTGTTCTACCGGTATAGGTCCTCCCTCAATCATTATAATCACGTGCCTGTGATCCAATAATTGACTTGAGGGCACTATAACCAACAGTATATATATTTCGATATGTATATTCTAGTATTATGTTCTTTGTGTTATTCTATCTCTTTGGGTATTCGTATTTTGATACGAATACAGGTATGTATATACAGTTGAATGTATTCCGTATTTATACGGAAAACATTCTAAAAGGTGGACACCTCTTTTTAGATTTATCCATTTATTCTTTAAATGGAAAATGAGGTGTAAAAGTAGTGAGGTGAGAACCATACTTGAATAGTGTTGACAAATGAATTGTAAATTCATTTGTGCAAACTATTCAAGTATGGTCGCTTTATTTTAATTGGAAAATGGTTTTATACAAAACCATACTCTCATTTGGATGAACACTTAGTTGGTTTTTGATGAAAACGCTCTCACCATTTGCCTCATCTCTCCTCACTAGCCTTTCTTAAGCTCCTCCTCCTTCTTGATCTTCCACCCTACGATCTTATGTCTTGAGAATTAAGGATGGATGAGAGATAGAAATACACTAAGAAATACACACTGCATCACTAGACACTCTAGATTAGCAACCTAGAGTCCCTAGTTGCTCCACTAGATTTTTTGTGTGGAGCTGGAGCCATGAACCATATCTCTTGGGTGGATCATTTTCGACGGAGGAAAACCGGCGGCCAAGCTCGATTAAGAAGACCTCAAGAAACTAAGGAAGAGGGGAGAAGACCGAAGTACACGGATCTTTTGGTAAAACAACTCTATCACAGTAGATAACCTCTTTGTAGTTTGCTAGTTTCATGTTTGGTTTCGATTCTAGGTAGTTGTTTCTGGCGCCAAAATTTTTAAACACCAAAAATTTCGTTCCGCAACGGCCGCGGTGGACGGTCAGAGCGCTAGGAACCCCAACATTTGTTATGATGCACATCCTTAGACTTACTACTATGATTAAAAAACCATAAACTTGGTGAATGAATTGTCTGCCAATGCATCTAAACCAAATGGGTTGCAAGAGTCTTAAAATCCGACTATTTTTTGCTTGATCCTCATATAAGAAATTTCTAAACCACGGATTTTTTTTGTCATTGCAAGTTTTAGGACAGTACACTTAAACCCCTAATAAAAGCGGAGAGACAAAAATCTTCTTTAAGGTAATCTTAAGAGAACCTGTCAACCCGAGATTCAACCTAACACAAGCCCATAATGCTCTGACAAACATTTAACAAATATAAGGTCATATTAGGACTCTACCTGTCTTATGTCCTGTTAAAAAGTAAGAAGTCGTCCAGCTTGCTATATTTCATTAATTTTAACAGGTCATAGTTCCAATGTGCCCAAAACTGCCATGCATGGACACATGATCTACTTAAAAATTCCTGTGGTTATAGTATATCAGAAGGGAAACAAAATATCATTATTCTTTTCTATCACTGGCCTGAATTTGTAGTTGATCAATAGCCCGCCTAAGCATGTGATCTCCAACTATACTTTTGGAATCTCTAAAGAAATCTTCCATCTTCTTCTCCTGAGACTTGAGGACAGAATACCACGATACACATCACTGTAAGCTACAGAGGAAACTCATTAAAGTAAAACAATAAATTGGTACAAGTAGCCATGCAAAATGATTCATATGTCTACAGTCAACATTCTGCTATTTTATAAGATTTGTGCAATACTTTGCTTATACAAATCGCTAAAAATTTTGTCCACAACTCAAAACGGCAACAAAAGGCACATGTGTATCTTATGAATTGTATGGTAAATCTATGTATTCCCTCAGATCAAAATAATATAGACAAAGAAGCCACAGGAATGCATGGATTTTCAAATCCTCATTTAATAGTTAATTGTTTATGTTGGGTTAGAAACATAATACTTGGAATAAACCGAAGTGAACTCTAGGGGACATAAGAGATGCTCTACTATTCACAATAGAATTTCGTAAAACTCATCCATATACTCCAAGACTAGTGATCATTGATCAATAACTAGGACAACAGACAATATGTGAGACACACCTCAATTCATGATTATTTCTCTTTATTTGAATCCAAATATCGCTGAAATAGGCTATTGAGCCCTTGGAAAGGGATTTATTGTGGTCAGCCTGGTTCAGTTAATTAGAATTTGAGATAAGTTGCCTTGATCAATAAAAAGGGAAATGTTGTTTCAGTTGGTAAATGAAAATAATAGACCTCTGAGGGGAAAAGATGCAATTCTCTGAAGCAAAGTATTGTTAATAACTTTGTTCCTATAGTTTCTTCCCTTTCCTACTCTAAGACCATTTGGAAAATTGGTTGTCTTTATATGAGAGCAAGTGTGTGAGACCTACAAGGTAGGTCACCTTGACCAGTCAATAGGCCTTTTATGTTTTGAGACCTCATAGTAATCATGCCTATTAACATCACACTAAAGCAATAGTGTTTTATTTGTTTGAGAAAAAGGGTGGGTTTTAACACACACACACACAAAAAAAAAAACACTAAAGCAATAGCTACCATGGTTAACATAAATATGACATATGAACAGAAAAGAAAGTCACATGGTGCTAGAAATGTTCGATTGTGACAAAAGAGTCACAAGCTTAGTCATGGGGAAAACATATTAGAGAAATGTCTTCTACACAATTAGGGGAGGATGTGGTTAGCTATTCACCTTATTTAATCATAAGAGGATCGATTAATGATGAATCACTCTTCAACCATGAAGCATGGAACCCATCCAAGTTTCAAAAGGTTGTCGTGTCTCCAACATGTATTGAACAAATGACTCTTGCCCGACAGATCTTAGACACCGTATATGTGTCGGGACATCATGTATAAGTTCGGTATGCGTGTTGTATGTGTGTCCTATGCATGTTTTACATGTCTTTTGCATGTCTTTACTAAAATAACATGTTATCATGTTCTGAGTTAAATTTTGGTTAATGCATGAATCTAGTTGATTTTTCTTACCTTCTTCCATAAACTCATCTAGTTGATGTCTTGATTTTGTTCATATTAGATTTTTTAAAACATAGATTTTAGTTGATTGCTATTAGCAACGTGTCAGTTATTTTAATAAAATTTTGTCCCCTTTTTATGACTGTTGGCCTATATTCTATTGAAGAAAAAATATCTTTTGATCTTTTTTTCAATTAGGTAAAATTTTATATCGCTTGCACAGGAAGTATAGATGTATGATTTTAGTTGTTCGGTCCTACCATTTTAAAAATATAGTTAACATGCAAATCCTTATATATGTATGTGGATAGTGCGCGCGCGCATGTTTTGTGTGTGTATGAGAATAAGGAGGTCAAAGGCCCTCGGAGGGATGGCGGTGTAACAAAGAGCCAACCCTATAGCATTCTTTTTGGAGGATCGGAACCGTCCATCTTGCTCTACATCGTCTAAACACACACACACACCAAATTTCATTTGTAATACTGTTTACCCATCGATCTAGTGGGTGCAAAATTGACAACTTACCGACAAAAAAAACATTTTCCGTCATTAGATCAATGGGTAAAAGGAATCAAAATCATATGAAATTTGGTGATTAATGTCTTGAGCAATAAAGATGAAGATGAATAGTTATGATCATCCAAAAAAGGGTACATAATTAGCTTTTTTAACCACCAAGAAGGAATTACTCTTATTTTTTTGCCTTTACTTATTCTAGTGTGTGTGTGTGTGTGTGAATATTTGTATCCCCATGCCCTAATTTTTAGGAATTCTCCATGTCCCCATATGCATGTTGCACCGTGTCTGATTCCATGTTTTATAGCTCTTCAATCTAAATACAACCAATACATTAAAAATGATATAACTTATGCAAACTTTATTAAATGGCTTAATTCCACAAAAAAAAAATTATAGCTAAACTACGTAGAAACCCCCAAAAACTTTCAAAATTACGAGAAACTACTATGGTACAAAAAAAATCAGTTCTTTGGCAGATTCGTGCAATTTTTTGCTGATGTAGCAACTTATTTCCGGTAGTTTCTCGTAGTTTTTTGAAAGTTTTGTAGTAGTTTCTTGTGTATTTTGAAAGTTTTTTGGGGTTTGTCGTAGTTTAGCTAAAAGGTTTGATTTTTTTTTTTGGAATGAAGCCTTATTAAATTACAAAAGTTTCAGAAAAGAAAAGAAAAACTTCACCAGGTTAATGTCTAAACACACAAGTTAACCTTTTATTTGTTAATCTTGAGCCTTGGCATTGCAATTACAGAGAAATGTCTCTGATCAATAACACATTTAACGGAATATGTCAGAAAAGATAAAAAGCTCTACCTTTACTTTATCTACTAAAACCTGAAGCTGCATGAATTTATCTTTATCAACAAGAGATCGTAATTTCTGCAGCAGTGGTTGTAATTGTACAGCTCGACCTTGCTTCGAGGCTTTTTCTTGGCTAGAAATACGAAGTTGTTGACTGTTCAACTGGTGTTCATTGTGTTTTTGGTTCTCGAGACTTTGAGACCTGTCCAATATTGCGCAATGAGCCGTGTTTTGCTCAGAATTATTGATCTGAATGCTACGAACAAACTGAAGAGGGTCCATCGCACTCTGTTGCTGTTTGTCAGCTGGACAATTCTCTGGTTGCAAGAGTATTTTGGCACATTCCTGATGTCTATTAATCTCACCTTGTTGATTATCACTACTAAGCACATGATTCATTAATTCAATCTGAGATACAAGTTGGGTTTCTCCTTGATGTTGAGCTTGTAGGGCAAGATTGTTCTCTTGACCAGAAGCATGCCACTGTCCAAGTAAATCTTGTGATGTAGAGGTGTTCTCATTAGATAATGCCCCTAACAAGATCATAAAAGATCCAAAAAAATAAATAAATATTCCATGGAAGTAATTGTAATTATTTAAGAGAAAGTTACAATACAATCTCTATATTGATTTTGTGAAAGAAATTCATATGCTTTGAAAATTAAATCTATAATGCTGTTAAAAAACTTTCCTCTAGAAGTAATATTAGAGTATTGGTGCATATATACCTTCCCTACACACACACATTTATTTTTGGTAAATAAGCCAAATATATAAAATACACACACACACACGTGTGTGTGTAGGGGGTGCTCCATTGCAAACCGGTCCGCGTTTTTAAAATACGGGAACTCCCGATCTACGACATATTTTAACGATTCAATCCGTTCAAGTTGATCACCATACCATAAAATATACGTGTATGAAAATCAAAGGATTTGAAGACCTCTAACCTATGGATCGATAGGCGCAAAAATGAACGTCTTTCGATAATGCAACATAAACTTCATCCGATGCATAGGCTAGAGGTCTTCAAATCTTTTGATTTTTCATATACGTATATTTGAGGGTATGGTGATCAACTTGAACGGATTGGATCGTTAAAATATATCGTAAATCGGGATTTCCCGTTTTTAAAAAACAAGGACCGGTTTGCGATGGATCACTCGCTTATATATATAAGGCTAATTTACTCCCAAGGCATAACCAATTTAGTTATGTCCTGTGGAAAATTACATCATTTGCCCACCATATATGCACAAAGTTGGGGTATTTTTGTCATTTTCAAGAAGAAAGAAAGTAGAAAATCTTGTAAAGATCCTATGAGATTTTCTCTCCTTATAATAATCAATTCCCTATTTAATTACAAAGATTCTTTCCATTCTCTCCTTGAAAATGACAAAAAATATCCATCTTTTATCCATGCATGAGGGGCAAATAAAGTAATTATTGATAAGGCATAACTAAGTTGGTTATGCTTTAGGAGTAAATTATATATATATATATATGGGGAAAGGATATTTACCAAAAACTACCAACACCTTTAGGCCCGTGATAGTAAACTGCTAATACCTTTCGAAACTACAAAAAACTACCATGTCTTAACGGTCAATGTTGGTTGACCTTAACAATGTTAACTGTTCATACCAAATTCCCATTTTCCTTTCTCATAAATACAATTAATTAATTATTAATTATTTTTATTAATAATTATAAATATTAATCAGACAATTAAAGATGGTGGCAAATTGAGAAGGAGAGAGGCCAGAGGGGATGAAGTGAGACAAAGGGTGGTGGAGGAGGGAGGCAGAGGAGAGGCGGGGTGGGGGCCGACGACAGGCGTCGGGGGAAGGCGGAGTAGGGGCTGACGGAAGGGGCCTAGGGGTAGGGTTAGGGATTTGGAAAGGAGATCAAAAGAGGGGGTGAGAGGGAGGCGATTTTGTAGAGGGGTAGGAATTTGGAGGTGGAGGGAAAGAGGAGGGGGAAGAAAATGAAGATTATATTTAGGGTTATGGATTTGGAGGTTGGGGAGAAGAGAAGAAGAAGATGCTAGGGAGGAAGAGGGTGTCAATGGCAGCCGTAGAGAAGGTCGGGGTCGCTTCTGATGGTTTTGGCGGACAGAGAAAGGAGAAAGATTAAGGTTAGGGTTAAGATAAAGAAGAGAGGTAATTTTGGGTTTTTTAAAAAATTATGCTGACATGGCACCGTCAGCGGTGATATGTTATCTCTAATTCTGAAAAGTATTGGTAGTGTAGTGTTACGGACTCAAATGTGTCGGTAGTTTTTAGTAATTGTAAATAAGCGCGCGCGCACACACACACAGAGACAATTCCATATCAAAATGTAAGCTTGAATGATGAAATGCATTTATACAAGCCAAAAAAGAAACATCAAAGAAAAACGATGTTATACCGGCTAACGACCTTATCCATAAACTAAAGGAGAAAAACGATGCTATGTTAATCAGAGGCTAAGAATCTCCAGCTCTAAAACCTTCCTCAACATCCATCAAAGTTTAGCAAAATCAGGTGCATGGTGTAGATCATATTAGAATATGAATGCATGAGACAGACACTTTTAGAGCCCAGCTCTTCCTTACATGAAAAGAACCAAGAGAAAGAAAAGTAAAGAAGAAAAGGAAGCTTTTCCTCATCTTGGAGGTCTTCGCACAATTTACATCATTATATTTAGAATCTTTTTGGCTTCCCTGGCTGTACAATTGTGCTTCCTCTCACCTCAAAGCCACACCCTTCACTTGTTTCAAAGCAAATTGTTCATACCAAAGCTATAATTTTAAAGCGTCATTCCCACTCATGCAGATCTTTTTATTAAAAGGGCATTGAATGAAGAGGCAAGTCATTAACTATCTAAGTACTCGGGCTCATATGACATGATCCACTTCCTATTTACAAGGCTACTCGCCTTACCGATGATCCATATGGCATTAAGATTAGCCAGTGTAATAAATGGCAAATGCACCTCCAAAGGGACAGATCCTAGAATGAGTTATACGAAAAATATTCCACCATAATTGAGAAACCTAAACATATTTTCATGAAAAATCCGTCACTATTCCCCATCTCTGACCAGTATTTTCAGGATGGCTGATATAGTCGATCACGGGACCAACCACTTAGCCTCTTTGTCCAATGAAAAGTGAGGATTCCTTCTCTGCCAATTTCGGTGAACAATGGATGCCCAAGAGGGACCATAAAGAAAAGAGAGATTAGCCTATATAGATCCTAGTCAGAGTTCATTACTGACAGTTCGTGAGTTTTGAAAAAGTATCTGAAACGGAAACATCAATTTGTCACCAAAAACCTTCCCCAATTGACAGAGTGCCCCGCTACTAAGACTTGAAAAAGGGCATATAGCCGGTCTTAAGAACAGGGCTATCCTCAAGCAGCTTCTAGAGTGTTTTAAACTAAATCAACATGTTTGTCTTAATTAGTTAATATATCGGTAAGTCGCAAAACTTTAACTTCCCAGGCAACCCTAGAAAGAATGGTGATTTATCTTTGAGATTGTTTTTCTACACCATTGTCCTTCCTAAAGCTAATTGACTTACTAGTGAATAGAAGATTGTCCGGACATTCTCATAAACATTTGAATTCTCCCTCCATAAATCGAGAAATTTATACCACTTCCGTGGGAACTATTGCTCTTATTTATGTAGTTAACTTCTCCTTCAGTATCCTTATTCTGCCAAATTTTTTGAAACAAATTATTAAAACAGAGTGATGTAGTTCATCAATTTAAGGTTGATTACCATATATATATATAGACAGAGAGAGAGAGGGAGGGAGGGAGAGAGCGCTAGCTGATCCTATGAGGTCCGGCTTCATTTCTTATTTTGAGATCAACTTTTCAAGCATCCAACCCCCATGTTTTATACCGATCCAAACCAGTCATCTTGATCTGCATGTTATATTTAGCTTATGATTCAAATTTCAAGTGATTTGGAGTTCTCTAGCATGTCCATCAAGTGATCACATTTTTCATTCATCGAAGAACCGAAAATTTTTTACTCCACTTGATAAATGAATTAGATGTCTCGAAATCTTATAAAATTTGATACGCAACCTATCTATACCATGAAAATCAAGATGGCTGGTTTGGATCGATGTAAAACATGGGGATTGGATGTTTGAAAAGTTGGCCTCAAGCAGATGTAGGAGGCAGGCTAAAGGTATAATGAATATGTCGCTCTCTTTTTCATCTCTCAGCAGGATCATTGAAGATTTGCATGGAGAAAGAGTTGAAATGTTTTTTTCAAGTGGAAGGTTTTCCTTCTAAAAGTTATGGTTCTTAATTCTTACTATATTTGTGTTCTAGCATTCTAAACAATTTCATATGGATATAAATTTCTTTTTGTGAGTTGTTGCGAATTTTCGAACTAAGATTAGTGTAGTAGAATGGAGATTAAAACAATCATAGATTTTGAAGATTTAAATTTATTTTGTCGTCCTTTCGTGGAAAATTTTATTATTTTGAGCAATCCTCCTCTGTTTTATACTTTTATGGTAGGATGGGTAAATAGCTTAGCTAATTTTTGAGAATGCATCTTCTTATCTTATGTCTATTTATGTTTTCTTTTGGAATCAAACGATGGAAGCTTATATTAAATAATATTATTGTATGACAACAACTGAGCCTTTTATCCCAAGTATATGGGGTAGGTTACATGAACCAACATGAGAATCACGCCGGGTCCAGCACATGAATCCTCCGCCTCCACTCACTCCTATCGAATAATATACTTTCATTGAGGCCTTTGGCAACCAATGTTGTATAATAAGAAAATATAAATTTTGGTTGATTTTGAGATGTTTACAATATATGAGTAATTTGATTATTCTTGAATCCTTTCTACCTAATTGGACTTTTGATTTTTTAAATATTTAGCTTTTTTAGTTGGTTTTTGCTGATATATGAGACCGAGTTTATAAGAGTTTATATTAGTAAATGTAGAGATTATGTTGACCGTTTCCAATTTAAAATAATGGATATTTACACAGATGAGGCATTACTTTGAGAAGAACATTCAAGAGAAGCTAGTTATAGATATTAGCTGCCAATGTCCAGTAAGCTACTTGAATTACATTGTAACCTAGCAGAATGAGGAGAGGCACAAGCTTGACGTTTGATAAAAACCATCTTCCATATTCACAAGTATCCGAGCTGGATATGACTTCACGAAGTAGATATACAAAATTTTGATTTCCCTTTTCTTATTTTCGATTTTCATCTTTCATGGAATTACTTAAATTTCTCTTTTTCAAATGGTTTTGGCATGGTGACATGTTGAATTATTTTTATTTCTCGGGCACATCCTAGATCTTAAGATCATTAGCTGTAAGATTTATGTTTCAAGATCTCAAATGTTTCAGTTTTGCGATGTTTGAGTTCTATGGAGGTACCAAATATGATACTTTATTAGATACTCCTCAGTAATTTTAATTTCTCCGATTAGCTTCGGTATAGCTCATACAAAGAGTTTGGACAATAATTGATGCAATGCATCTATTTGTGTATCACATGGATTGTGAAGTTGCATATGAAAATATACCAAGTAGAAGCGTATTTATTTGTGTATGACATTGTCTATGCAATCAATTAAATTCTCATTGTAGATATCGGGCGCACACCCTGACGCAATATGGGCAACTTTGCCTATTGAATTATAACAAGCTGATCCTTTGAAGCAGCTCGCAGCTCCGCCTAAAGCACCTGACCTGAAGAAGAGCTTTTTTATTGCAACTCCATGGCCACTCTTCTCAAATTGGAGGCCAACAAGTAGTTCTTAGTCTCTACACGTATGGTTGAAAACTTGAATTGGAAAAAAAACAACTAGGAATTGGACCTAATCTAATGCTATCATTTTGCCTAGTTTAACCTCGACATGGACATGGGACACGAACACAACACAACACAAAACGGGGATGTGGACACATCAATTCCGTATAAATTTAATCAAATCATGTTACACCAATTGAGTTGTTACGATGAAATCTGAAGTGTTACCATTTTGTGTAGTTTTACGATGAAATTTTAAATGTTATCAATCCCTTTATTTATATTTATACCACAGTTATTTTAATAAATGGCTATGCAACCGCTTCGTGTTATTATAGCTTTGTTCAAATTTAAAATGCAACCTACTTTTTTTTTTGGAAAACTTCCCCTGCACGTGCGCAAGGTTCATGCTAGTATCAAGTAAATAAGGATATCAAACTAGACTCTAAGTCTACATAAAAGAAAGTGGAAGAGCCAACTGTGCACGTATTCCCTGCCCAAATTTATAAGGAATCGACGTGTCCCCATTCCAATTTTGTGTTGTGTCCACGTCCGTGTCTAGGTTATTACTTCCAAAAATATGTCTGAAAACTCCATATGCTAATGTGGAATTGACACATTCTCAGGTTTCACTACGGGTGCACCTATGATATTTAGCAACTTTGGTTCTCTTCCTGAAGTAGTACTAATTCTGTCACCTGAGAATTACTAAACCCTAGACAAATGGCGTGCTTTCGCAGATTTCCGCTCTCACTCAAATCCCAAACCACAAACATCCTGTTTGCTTTATAATACAATATACAAATGCCCAGAGCACAAAACATCTAAAACAAAGATTTGGCACAAGATGGGAAAAAGGGATATATAGCAAGAAACATGCATTTTCAACCATCTACTCATCATAAAGAGATCCAACTGCAATCAAAATCACATTCTTTATAATATACCAAATCAAAAGTTTTAGGGTTTCGACGTTCGAGATTCTTTACCTGCTTCAAAATCAGAGGGCTGCGCATCACCTCCAATATCCCGATTCAAAGCGGCCGTCAACGCCTCAACATCCGCACCTGAATGCATGATCTCATCCTGCAAAATTCACCCTCAAATCAACCATAATCAACAGACAATGGTCAAGAAATCAATCTCATAATGCGAAACTATTGTTGAAAAAACGTGGTGCAAGAGAGTGAAAAATAGACCTACCTCGTCATCCTCAAGTAATTTGAGTATTGATGGATCCATAGGAGAATGTTGAGGGGGAAGAGAGAAAGAAAAAAAAATAAAAATTCAAGTTTTGAGAATAGCGAGCAACGAAAAACCCAAAGCCCTAAGGGCCTGTTTGGTTGCATGATTATGCATTTGGATTTGGATTTGGCTTTGGCTTTTGGATCTTGGAATCTTTTTTTTTCTATAAGGGGCCCACCGCAAAATAAGGATTCTTGAATCCAAATTTTTTTTAAGGATTTTCAAGGATTTAGCATTATTCATTGTACTTTAAATGGGACCCGTATACTTTATTTATTTAATAATCTTCTCTCTATCTATCTCTTTCTAAAATTCTCAAATCCAAATCCCACTTTTTTTCACCAACCAAACAAACGTTACAAGGATCTACAAATACAATACTAGGAATCCAAAACCAACCAAACAACAAATTACCAAATCCAGAAATTTCAACCGTACTATTTTGGAATCCAAATTCCATAATCCTGCAACCAAACAGGTCCTAAAGAAGGCTTTTCTTTTAATAGGCGCTGGGTTAGAGAGATGGAAATCACCTCCGATTTTAGCGCTTGTTATGAGGCGGTTTGGGCTAGGGCTAGCTGTCAACATGTGAACAGCGTACAGCTTTTGCAGTCTACCATATTTCTTTTTTATTAAAACGAAGTCTAAGTGCCCCACGTTTTATTAAACGACGATTTAAGGAAACTACATTATTGTTAGTGTATATACCCTAGAGGCCATTACTGTATCATACTAGTTTGTATGTTACTTAATGGAAGCTTGGGATATTCACAGTTGTATAGACAATCTTGCTCAAAATGGTAGTATGCTACTTGGTTTGTCTCTACCTTAATGTGTGCATGTGTTTCTTTTAGCATATCGCCTATACACATTAGTGAAGCCCTTAGGATCTTTACTTGATTACCAGCGTTGTGATGGCAGTCACACTAGTGGGGGCTGGGCAATCTACAAGCATATCCTTATACAGGTCCCTAGTCGTAGGATTATCGAGACGGGGCATCGATACTCCGGAGTAAACTAGCGTATGCGCTTCTCATCCCAGCAGGGGAGATCGTCTGTCTCACAGCCGTCAGTACGTCGTACTTGAGATAGTATACGGGTGCTCGTTAGGTTACGAGTACACTGGACAGGACTCGTCGGGAACTGTTGGTTGGTACTATACCTATCGTCAGTTATCAGTTCCCAGGTGACATGAGTACAGTTTAGTCCGCTGACTTGACACTGTCACTTCGCCTCGAATGTGTTCCCACTGTTCTTAGATTGCTGCCCTACCACGGCTCAAATGAGTCGTGCAAACAGGTAGCAGTTGGGTGCAGTCCCGAAACACTTGGAGGCAGTGACGGTTAGACAGGATTCGTCTCTCCCGGTATTGGGGGTTGATATCGCGCTGTGTCTAGGAGAGCCATAACACATAGTCGTCCCTGGCCAGGGCAAGCGAGATATACTGGTAGGTTTTCCAGTGTTGTCTCAGGGTGTTCTGGTCTACACTCCGACACGACTTGTACCGCTATTAGGGGACTAACGTTTACCGCCCCCTAGGCCCGCCATGCGATATTCTCAGACGAACAGACCGGACTGTACAGAGATTGTCACATTCAGGCTCGGTAGGAGTTTGGATGGGTTCACCTCATTAGTCTTCTTATCGGCATCTACCTGGGGATCGTTACGTACAGCTAGTACTGCTTGCGGCTTGTGGTTAAACCCATTGCCAGCGTAGTGTCGAGTCTTTAGAGTCCCACACAGAGGGCTATTCGCCTTTGGGCAAAACAGAGTAGAGGTCGCATGGTTTTGCGACAGGGTTCGTTCACATCCGCGCACTTGTGCACGTTTGGTGTCCGGGCAGCTATTACTAGCGGGTTTTGGTTTAAGCCAGATCCTAGTATATGTTTTGGGATTGGTTTTATCTCATTGTATTCGTGTTCCTCGGAACACGGATGCGGATGTGTATGCACAGTTGACAGAGGCAGAGGCAGAGGATTCTCATTAGGGTTGTTGACCGTTGACCTTTTCTAAACCCTAATGAGAATAAGAAATATGATTAATAATATTAATTAATGATTATTGTGCCATGGTTGAGTTGAACATTTGACTTTTGTTGACTTTGTTGACCGGTTGACCATTGTGGGCTTGTTGACCGTCATCATTTCATTTCAATGATGCTTCTTGTTCTTTGCAAAATGCATTAAATGCATGAAATGATAATGGTCATTGAAACTAACCATCACAATTCTTAATTATTATTATCATCATCATTATTCTTACTTTTATGAGCATGGTTGTAAATTATTATCTCATTCTCACTTGATCACTCTTTCTCATCCAAAAGCTCATCCTCTTCCTCTCTCTCAAAGCTCTCATGTCTCATGTGTTGAGAACCATGAGCTATTGAGATGATAAAACCACTAAAACTCCACTCTACTCACTCTAGAGTTCTAGGTTTATCAAGCCAAGCACTTTAGTTGCCTCTCGGTTGAGGTAGGAGCTCAAGGTAGAGGCTTTCGGGTGGATCCTTCTTCGACAAAGAGGAGACTACGATGTGGATCCATTCAAGCCACTCCAAGAAGCAAGAAGAGAAGGAGTTCAAGACCTAGGTATAACCCTCTAACATAGTAGTTAAACCTGTAGTTAGTTTGCTAGGTTTTGTTTAGCAAAGTTCCTCTTTTCTAGTCTATGTTGCCTTGTGTCAAAAAAATCGTTTTTTACCGTTTCCGCCTCCCCGTAAGAACCGGAGTGGGCAACGTGGACTTAAAATTATAAGTCCCCAAAATAAAACAACGAAAAAAGCAAAGAAAAGAAAAACAGAGGATTACACATCCCCTCTAAAAACAATAACAAGTATTATTCTTGCAAAAAAGCAAACGCGCCTCCACCACAAACTCTATCCCTCGTAACCGTTGCCGTTTACGTCTGACTGCCTCCCTCTCGTGCTATCTCTTCCGCCAAACAAGGTTAGCCGAATTTCCTAAGCCTGCTACCGACCCCTCGTCCTCTACTACCGTCATTTCCTTCTTCTTGACTCTTTTAGCTGCAGCACCTGACCAAAATATAATGGTGGTCTTAGTCACATTTAAAACATTCGATATCTATTTCTTAGAATCATTAAAGATTCCAACAGACAACCGAAACCATAATAACCCAGTTACGCATATGCCCTTTATCCATCTTCATCTTCCAGTGACTCCAAAGATCACCTGAGGTACCCGACAGGTTTGCACACCCATAAGACCTCCAAAACCTATCCCAAACACTTCTAGCCATTGGACATGTAAAAAATAAATGGTCCATTGTTTTTGGCTGCGTCTCACATAGACTGCAATGCATGGGACCTACCCACTTCTTCTTACCTAGGTTATATCTCATCAAAATTGCATCATCGGAAGCCAACCACAAAAAGACCCGAACCTTTAAAGGCACCGGGAATTTTCAGATATTCCTATCATTACTCGACTCAACCCTCCCATAATTCTAGAAATTATAGAAGGATTTATAGAGAAGACCCTATTTGAAGATCATTTCCATGCGGCGACGTCTGTGTTCTCTTGGTTTCCACATCTTGAGATAATCAATTAACAAGCGTCGCTATCTTCTCTCACCCACCGTCAATGCTTTTTGAAATCCTGTCCACCACTTGTTACCCTTCCACTGGCTTATAACCAATGAATCCTTATACTTTGCCAACTCAAAAAGCATAGGAAATCTCTTCTGCAAGGTAATGTCCCCACACCAGAAATTAATTAAGCTTTCTTCCGCTATTGTATATGCAATACCTTTAAAAAAAGATTTCTTTACCAACATAACTCCTCTCCAAAATCAGATGTCGTCGCCACGTTCTTATTGGGTGCATTTACTACACCGAACTTATTACCATAAGCCGCGTTAATGCCTGCCACCCATCATTTTCTGCTACCCGCCATCCATCTCCACCACCACTTCCCCAGCAGGGCCGTATTCATGTCCTTTAGGTTTTTCACACCTAGGCCCCCTTCTTTTTTCGATCTACACACCTTCCCACATCCGACCAAATGGTATTTCCGTTTCTCCTAAGATGCCCCCCTCCACAAAAAGTTCTGCTGAATCTGGTTCGATCATTTTGACCATCCATTCCGGAAGTATATAAAACTGACATATAGCCTACCATATTCTGATATCTTTACTACCTGTTATGCGAAAAAATAATAGATCTGCTTCATATGTACTTTTTTTGAATTATCCATCGTAGGCTGTACATGATAAAGTAAGACTTGTGATTCCAACTCTTTCTTTATTCATTGCTCAATTTGTGATGAGAACACGTGATTTTTTTTCTGTTACCGCTTCCTAATAAATGCATATAAAATCAACCGCTTCCATAAGAGAAAGGTTTTTCTTTTTTCATTACAAAACAGAAGGACAGGTGTGATTTTAGAATTCTAGGTATGTATTTATTATTATAGAGGATTATAGTTGTTTTGAGATTTATGTTCCAATCTCACAAATTAGGGTTGGGTGAGCTGTAAAAAAGTTGGTTGCGAAAAATATTATTGATCTTTCTTATCTAATTTTATCACTACTTGAAAAATAGTATCTTGCAATCTATGCGCATTCGATCAAGACATGTTTATTAAAACTTGAAACATTATGTATATACTGATTTAAATTACGACTTAATTCATTGTAATAAATTAATGGTGTACTTGCTAGCTATGAGGCTCAGAATACCATGCCTTCTCCAAAAGTATTAGATCGCTTCTATTTTTTATGAAAAAGGCAAACTCAAAGGTCTATCTCATGAATTTGCAGTATAATTGTCTGATATATGAATTATGTACAAAAAACAGCTTGAAGCATTACAAACTAAATTATGAATGATTTCTTTCTTAGTTTACAATCCTTTAAGACTAACTTCATTGAGCTAATTTTTGGTGGTTCTTATTACTCTAATTTGAATGTAGATGCAATGACTTCATTTCAATTCTTTCCTTCTTTGTATTCCTTTTTGCTTATATTCACCTTCTCCGTAACCTTTCTGCACAAAAAAAAAAGTTGTGTTAATAAAATTCTTTTACCCATACTTCCTTTAAAAAAACAACAGACATATCAATCATGTTAAAAATATAATATGGTAGAAATACTATACTACCCTCTATTTAAAGATCAATAATTTTATTACATATGCTACTATTTCTATTATATATGAATCATTTATGAAATCTTTAACAAAACATTAATATCACATTACATTGGATGAGCGACAAATGAGACATTCCATGAAAGAAACTAAGCAACCAAACATCAAAGGAATAGCTCAAACAATGAAGATCATGAATAATTGAAGAATAAAACCTTAGAACGAACAAAAGTGATGTCGAAGAATGGACAATATGTTAAAACTTGTCCAAATGATAAGAAGAGCAGCAATTCGACGAACATTACCACAAAACAAAATATGGTATAAAATTCTAGTTTACTTTATTTTTGCTAGAATATATTTTGTTGTGAGAAGAAGTTGTGTCTGTATATAGAAAAGATTTGGAGGATGTGATTGATTATAATCATATGAAAAGTTTAAGATTATAAATTAAAAAATGTTTAATGCATTGGTAAATGATGGTGTTTTTGGCCTCTTCAAATCTGCAACTGCGACCATCACAATAAAAATAAAAACTTATGAAAATTCAATGAACTTGATGAGTCTTTATGTTATTCGTAATTAGCCATAACAATACCGTTTGTTTTCTAATCTGAAGGTTTGTGCCTAATTTTTTGAAAATACTTCCCTACCGGACGGTGGAATCCATATACGCTACATGGATTGGATACAAGGTGGGTCATTTTATCCACTACTTACGTACTTGTATCTTATACTCTATCTTGTATCCAATAGGAATCCATGTAAACTACATGGATTCTGTAAGTCCATGTCACGCACCCCACGAACTTACGGGGAGGCGGAATATATGAAAAACGATTATCAAAGCTTCGTAACACGGACTTGAGCGCATGAATCGTGTCTAAACCGTTACTAGCAAACTACGAGAGGTTTAACTACTCGGATACGAAGTTATACCTCACGTTACTTGTCCTTCGGGTCTTCATCGCTGTCCTCCACTCCACGTAGGCTCCTTGGAACATCGGTACCTCAACGGCCTCCTCGAATCAAAGAAGATCCACCCGAGAGCTCCTACGCCAAGCTTGATCTCTAACTTGAGATAACTAGGTTGCTCAAAGTGCTAATCTAAGCTACCTATGGGATATAGAGTGAGGTTATGGATGTATTAGTCTAGCTAACCCTTGATCTCAACACATGAGAGGTTAGGGTTAGGGTTTCAGGAATGAGAGAGCTTGAGGAGAGAGAAGGTGATGATAAGAATCCTTTTGGATGAATGAAGTCATTTGTGTATATATGAAACATATGATAATATTAAGTAAATAACAAACAATGAATTATCACCATTTTTCATTAATACACTAAGTGATTCATCACATGAGTCATATAAAACATTAAATGAATCATTAACTCAATGTATGAATCACTACATGACTCATTAATCCAATTAATACATATGCCACCTTAACCCCCAAGTCACCATGCTTCTAGAAGCTTCCCGGAAAATTACGAGAACGATACTCCAATCCGTGAAAACACGGAAAAACTTTAGACTGTATAAATCCAATAACCTGATACTAGAATCTGGCTTAAACCAAAGCCGACTAGTAAAAACTGTCCGAACGTCGTACGTGCGTAAACACGCGTATGCGTCCGAACCCTTATAGTAAAACCATACGACCTCTATATCGTTTCGCCTGGAGCAGGGAAACCCTCTGTATGGGACTCTAAAGACTCGACACTACGCTGGCAGTGGGTTTAACCACAGACCGCAAGCGGCACTAGCTGTACATAACGGTCCCCAGGTAGATGTCGATAAGAAGGCCGATGAGGAAACCCATCCGAACTCCTACTGAGCCTGATGTGATAATCTCCGTACAGTCCGGTCTGTTCATCTAAGACTATCGCATATCGAGCTTAGGGGGCGGCAAGCGTCAGTCCCCTAATAGCGGTATAAGTTGTGTCGGAGCGTAGCCCATTACACCCTGAGAAACTACTGGAACCTACCAGTAAATCTCGCTTGCCCTGGCCAGGGACTTTACGTAATGGCTCTCTGACACAGCGCGATATCAACTCCCAATACCGGGAGAGACGAATCCTTTCTAACTGCCACTGCCTCCAAGTGCTCGGGACTGCACCCAACTGCTACCTGTTTGCACGACTCATTTGAGCCGTGGTAGGGTAGCAATCTAAGAACAGTGGGACACACTCGAGGCGAAGTAGCAGTGTCAAGTCTGCGGACTATGCTGTACTCATGTCACCTGGGAACTGTTAACTGACGACGGGTATAATACCAACCAACAGTTCCCCTGCGAGTCCTGTCCGGTGTACCCGTTACCTAACGAGCACCTGTATACTATCTCCAATATGACGTACTGATGGCTGTGGGACAGACCATCTCCCCAACTGGGATGAGAAGCTTACATACTAGTCTACTCTGGAGTATCGATGCCCAGTCTCGATAATCCTGCGACTAGGGACAAGTATAGGATGTTGCTTATAGACTATCCAGCCCCCACTAGTGTGACTGCCATCACAACGCTGGTAATCAAGCAAAGATCCTATGGGCTCTACTAATATGTATAAGTGATATGTTATAAGAAACATATGCACATATTAAAGTAGACACAAACCAAGTAGCATACTACCATTTTTAGCAAGACTGTATATACAACTGTGAATATCCCAAGCTTCCATTAAGTAATATACATACAAGTATGATACAATAATGGCCCCTAGGGCATATACACTAACAATCTCCCACTTGCACTAGGGCCAAGAGCTGGCATATCGTAGACCTATCATCTCGAATAGCCTCTCGAACTGCGTCTGAGGAATGACCTTTGTGAATGGATCAGCAATGTTATTCTCTGTCTCTACTCTCTTTATCTCGATCTCCCGGCGATCTACAATCTCCCTGATCAGGTGATACCGCCTTATGATGTGTCTGGATTTCTGATGGGACTTGGGTTGCTTCGCTAAAGCTATAGCACCGTTGTTGTCACAATACAGAGGTATTGGATCAACACTGGTAGGAACCACCTGAAGTTCTGTGAGGAACTTCTTCATCCAGACAGCTTCTTTTGCGGCATCGCAAGCAGCTATGTACTCCGCTTCCATCGTTGAGTCAGCAACGGTCTCCTGTTTGGAACTCTTCCAACAGACCGCCCCTCCATTGAGGGTAAAGACATAACCCGACATGGACTTGGAGTCATCTTTGTCACTCTGGAAGCCGGAGTCGGCAAAGGCCTCAATCTGGAGGTCTTTTCCGCCATACACCAAGAACATATCTTTAGTCCTCCTCAGGTACTTGAGAATGTTCTTTACTGCTATCCAGTGATTCTCCCCTGGGTTTGCCTGATACCGGCTTACAACGCTCAATGCGTATGCTACATCTGGTCTGGTATATAACATCGCATATATTATAGAGCCTACCGCAGAAGCGTAGGGTATAATGGACATGCGATCCCTTTCCAAATCAGTTTTGGGAGACATTTCTTTGGAGAGGGTGATTCCGTGACAAGCCGGTAGGTTACCGCGCTTAGAATCATCCATACTGAATCTCTTCACTATGGTGTCTATGTACCTGAACTGCGAAAGTCCCAACATCTTCTTTGATCTATCACGATAGATCCGGATCCCCAGAATGTAGGTGGCATCATCCAGGTCTTTCATGGAGAATTTCTGTGATAAGAATCTTTTGACTGACTGTAACATTGGAATATCATTTCCTATTAGGAGAATGTCATCCACGTACAAGACGAGGAATACTACATCTCTCCCTACAATCTTACTGTATATGCATGGTTCATCTGGATTTTTGATATAGTCGAATTCTTTGACAGCATCATCAAAACAGATGTTCCAACTTCGCGATGCCTGCTTTAGTCCATAAATGGACTTAAGCAACTTGCATACTTTATCGCTGCTCCCACTGTGAATGAATCCCTCTGGTTGATCCATATAGACGCACTCTTTCAAATTACCATTTAGAAAGGCCGTCTTTACGTCCATCTGCCAGATTTCATAATCGTGGAAGGCAGCAATAGCAAGAAGGACCCGAATGGATTTGAGCATTGCCACTGGAGAAAAGGTTTCATCATAGTCCAAACCAGGTCTTTGACGGAAACCCTTTGCAACAAGTCTAGCCTTATAGGTTTCAACCTGTCTATCTACACCAATCTTCTTTTTGAAGATCCATTTGCATCCTACGGGTTTTACCCCATCTGGAGCAAAGTCCAAAGTCCATACTTTATTAATGTACATGGACTCCATTTCGGTCCGCATTGCATCCAGCCATTTTACTGAGTCACCGCTCTGAATGGCTTGTTGGAAGCTAGTAGGGTCATCTTCATCAATGACACAATCCTCTCTATCTCCATCTATGAGAAAACCATAGTATCTCTCAGGCAGATGAGACGGCCTACTACTCCTGCGGAGGGGTGCGGGAATGTCCTATTCTTCTTGAACTACTGGTTCTACCAAACTTTCAGTTGTAGTTTGTGGTTCTGGAATTTCTTCCAGTTCTATTTCGCTCCCACATGTATCCTTTTCTAAAACTTGCTGTTCTAAAAAATGGGCATTACGAGAAACAAAAACCTTTTGTTCCTCTGCGTAATAGAATAGATACCCCTTAGAGTTCTTTGGATATCCCACAAACTTACACTGTACGGATCGTGCCTCGAGCTTGTCCGCATGCTGTTTTTTAACAAAAACATGACATCCCCAAATCTTCAGATACTGAAGATAGGGTTTTTTCTGAAAGGTTCCTAGGCATCCTAGTGAGGTCTCATAAGGCATCATCCATGCCAATTTCTAAAAATTACGGTGCCGAGAAACCCTAGAACGGATCGTTGGCTAGAAGTTTAGGCGACAAAAGAAAATAGTTAACATCTTTAACTAAAAGAAACGGAAATACAACCTTTGTAGATCCGGTCCACCACTTCCTAAGCTCCGCGATGATCTCCCTTCGCTGTCCAAATTGAACCCATGACTCCAGCATCGGCTTCATCGAAGAATGGGCGGGCTTGATCGTCGGTTCAATGCCGAAGATGATCTACGTCGAGGCATCACAAGAACAAGCTCCAACTTCACCAAGCCTTGAAAACTTGTGAAGGAAACACCCTATACTACTTGGCAAGAGATAGAGGATGAAGAAATAGGAAGTGGGTAGACTTTAGATTTGGATTTCTCACACTTTTTCATCAATCACCATTGATGTAGCAAGCTTTCTTCATGGAAGAAGAAGATGAAGAAGAAGAAGAATATATGATAAGTTATGTAAATTAGATAAATAAATCAATACTTATCATTTACTAACCCTTGGTTAAGTGTAGAGAATGTACTATGGTTAGTTCATATGGTTAGGGTTAAGCATGAGACAAGAATGGTGACTTAGTCAAAGTTTCATGATTGTTCAACTAAAAACAAATAAAGCCACCATTCATCTTTCTCTTTTACAAAATGAATAAGATAAATAAATAGATAAATAAGTAAATGAAAAAACAAAACCCTAACCATTAGTTTAACCATGGTTTAATTCTTTACACTAACCCTAGCTTGCATGTATTATCAAACATGATACAATCTTGTGCACAAAAGTATATCACATATACAACTTGTGCAATTCAAGTGAGAAAATCCATTTAAAGTGAACCAATACTAGTTAATGCAAAGTAATATATCAAATATATAATTATACATTAAATCATTAAATCAACACTTGATTCAATGATCCGGTCATGTCGCATATAACCGGCTAGTATCCAATGTATCGGCTTATCGAATCAATCCTTGATTCGATAACTAGGTTATATCGCATATAACTAATCGATACATTCATCGCGAGAATATAATACGGTATCACATACACGCATTATTCTCGGTCCCGCACATATCTCATATGCGCTCCTATTTCGTTTCGCTTGAGCCAGGAAACCTCTGTGTAGGACTCTAAAGACCCGTCAATACGCCGGCAGCGGATGATGATCATATCAAACATCCACAAGCCGCAAGCGGTCTGCTAAACGTAACGGCCACCCGGGTATTGAGCGATCAGAAGATCGACGAGCAAGCCTGCTCACACTCCTGTGAATCCAACTAGTAACACTTACCGTACAGTCCGGTCTGTTCGTCTGATATGCCGCATATCTCGCCTAGGGGTGGTAAACGTCAGACCCCAATAGCTAGATAAGTCATGCCAACGTAAGGCCCATAACACTCGTGAAACTACTGATAACTCTTACCAGTATATCACTGCAACCCTGGCCAGGGATTTCCTGTTATGGCCAGTCGAGCATAGCACAACATCAACCCCTAATACCGGGAGAGACGAATCCCCTCCTATCGCTCATTGCCTCCATGTGAATCGGGACTGTACCCAAAAACCACCTGTTTGCACAACTCAGTAGAGCCGTGGTAGGGTGGAAATCAAAGCACAGTGGGAGACACACAAGACTCTATGACGATCTCGGGTCAACAGACTAAGCTGTACCAGTGTCACCAGAGAACTGCCATCTGACGTGAGGTATAATACCATCTGGGAGTTCTCGGCGAGTCCGTTCAGTGTACCCAGTCTCCACTGAGCACCCGCATACCATCTTTGATGTCAAACACCAATGGATATGGGATCATCCATCGCCCATCACATGGGTCGAGAAGATATACGCTAGTCTACTCTGGAATATCGATGCCCCGTCTCGATATTCCCACGACTAGGAACAATGAAGGATGTACTCATTGACTACCCAGGCCCCACTAGTATGATCTTCATCACAGTCCTGGAAGTCGAGTACCCATCCTAAGGGCTTTATCAACATGTAATCAGAGAGACAGAAAGTATACATGTTAAGATAAAGAGCAACCAGATAGCACACTATCATGTCGAGCAAGAAAATCCTACCTATATATGTCCCAGCATCCACTACAATATACATCCTATGTACAGTAATGGCCTCTAGGACATACATATAACTAACAATCTCCTACTTGCACTAGGGCCTTCTGTAGCAGTGGTTGCAGTATCACATACTCAACCATCCCATATTAGTCTCTCTATGGGAAAAGGCCTTCGTGAGTGGATCCGCTGTGTTGTCCTCTGAGTCTACTCTCCTAACCTCGATCACTTCGGAGATCAACTATCTCCATGATCAGGTGATGCTTCCTCAGAATATGTCTGGGTCACTGATGGGATCGGGGTTCCTGGGCTAAAGCCACACTTCCATTGTCATACAATGGTAGGAACCTAGTTCATCTTATGAACCACTATACACCCAAACTGCCTCTTTGGTAGTATCTATAATAGCGATGTTATCAGCCTTTATCATCTAGTTTGCCACGGTATCTAGCTTGGAATTCTTCCAACATATCGTCCCTCCACTGAAGGTAAAGACAATGCCCGCGACTGACATTCAGTCGTTCTTATCACCCTGGAACCTTTCCAGTGATTCTCCCCAGAATCAACTGATACCATCTCACTGCAATTAGTGAGAATCCTAACATCCATTTAGATCTATCTCATAGACCCAAATCTCAGGATTTAGGAGGTATCATTTTGATCCTATATGGAGAATCTATGTGATAAGTGGAGATCGACCGATCGTAGCATAGGAAATTCCTTTCCTATCAAGAGTATGTCATCCACGTACTCTGCGAGGATCATTACCATACTCCATACTACCCTTTTGTACATACAAGGTTCATCTACCATTTTGATGAAGTCATACTCCTTGACTACCACATCAAAACAGATGTTCCAACTCCGCGATGCCTGCTTTATCCTGTAAAGCAACTTGCACATGTTTCCGCTGCTCCCACTGTTTACGAAGCCCTCTGGCTGTGTTCTTATAGACGTTCTCTTCTAAATCAGTATTTAGAAAAGCAGTCAGGGCACCCAACCACCAGATATCGTAGTCATGGTATGTAGCAATGTTAAGTAGGATCCGGATGGACTTAAGCATAGTCCCTGGAAAAAGGTTTCATCATTATCCTCTCTTGGTCGATGACGAAAACCTTTAACAAGTCTAGCTTTGAAAGTCTCAACTTTTCCATCTACACCAAGTCATCTTCTCAAGATATACTTGCTCTTGATGGGGATTTAACCCTTCAGATATAGCAGCTAAAGTCCATACTTTGCTGGTGTATATGGATTCCATCTCAGATCGCTAAGCATCCAGCCATTCTTACAGAGTCCCTACTCTTGATGGCCTGCTCGAAACTAGTTGGGTCATCATCTCATGATGCAATCCTCGCTCCCACTGTCATCGAGAAACCGAGGTATCTTTCAGGCAGGTGAGGAACCCTACCAGATCGGCGGAGAGGCTGAGGTTCGTCGGGGACTATAGAATCCTTTGGTTCTGTCAAATCATCAACTGCAGTTTTGTATAGCTGGAACCTTTCCAGTTCTACAGAACTGACCTTGCCTCGATCTTGTCCGGATTTTTCTTTAGACATAAGCCGGACAATCCCAAATCTTAACTTACTTAAGAGATAGGTTCTTCCCATACCATATCTCATATGGAATGGTAGGCACTGATTTGATTCGAACCTTATTCAATAGGTATGCAGCTTCTCAAGTGCATAACCCCAAAAGGAAATAGGTAACTCAGTAATACTTATCATAGAGCACACCATATCTAATATTGTGCGATTGCTCCGTCCCGATACACCGTTGTGCTGTGGTGTATTCAGAGGAGTAACACTAAGAGAGAATCTCATTCTTCTTTAGAATAGTCCAGGAATTCTATGCACAAGTATTCTCCTCCCTGATCTCATCATAGGACATAATACTTATACCCGGTTATTGGTTCTCTACTTCTAGCTTATATTCTGTGAATACCTCAAAAGGTTCGGACTTGTGTTTCAATAGGAACATATGTCTGAATCTTGAGAGATTATCAGAGAATGTAATGAAATACAAAGAACCAGTCCTGGCATGTGTAGACAGGAGACCTTAAATACATCATCATGTATCAGTCCCAAGAGTTTACTAACTCTTTCTCTGTTTCTAATAAACAGAGCTATGGTCATCTAATCTTTGTGACATGACTGGCAAGTTTCACAAGATGTAAATTCAAACTGATTTAAATATGCATCTAAAATGTAACTTCAGCCAGTCGGGTCGCATTGATATGACCTAGTCTATAATGCCTCAAGAAGGATTCGTTCATTTCTGAACTCTTCCTCTTGTGTGTGTTCTGTATACTAGGAACTGTAGTTTGATTTAGAACATTAATGCTTTTAGATAACGTGCCTGAACCGATCAACTTTTGATATAGGAAATGTTCAAAACATTATCCATCATTACAAAATTCTATCATTTCTTTAACAAATAAAGAGATTGATATGATTTTGTATATCAGGTTCGGTATCTAATAGCATTTATTCAGAATCAATGTATTGGTAATACAGGGTGACAGTGACCAACAGACTTGGCTGCAACTCTTGCCCCGTTTTCTGTCTCATGAAACTTATCATCCGTTCTCAGTTTTCTACCTTTTGTAGCCCTATGTAACAGATTACATATCTGGGATCCTGATCCGGTATCAAATACCCAAGATTCAGAGGATACTGAGAAACAGTTCTTTATAATGAACACACCCGAAGGAGATGCATCATATGCACTTTCTTCGTTTGGGCGGCATAGGAATTTTGGTATTCCCCTATTTCCTGCTCTGTCTTATAACAATTATAAGTTGGAGCGGGACCAACGTTCCCCAGCTCAGTATAACAAGCGGGTTCGGTCAATACATCCATATTATTATCTTGATTAAGGTGTGATATGGTCGCTACCAGGAGAGAGAGAAAAGAAAACACTCTGCGTGCGCTCTTGCAAGATCAGATTGGTTATTTATTTTATCTAATCAGGATGGCTCCCACTGTTTTTTATCAAATCTTCCTTCAAACCCTAAAAGGAAAGACTAGCCGTGATTAATTACACTCTACAAGTTCGCCAATATTTCAGCCAGGCCAGTGTCGGTACTTTGAGGGAGGTTCCCCGTGCTTTTGCACGGACCTAATTACAGTAAACCTCGTTTTCCCAGAGGCGTAACCCCGTTGACACCTTTCTAGACACCTACTTAATCGGCTAATTGCAAAGTGCAAAACTCTCCCAGGAGTAACAATTACTCGCAGTGGGTATTGGGATCCAACTATCATATAGAAGGTATGCAATCTCATTGCAAGTTTCAACACTTGAAACTCCCGATAAAGGTTTTTACCCCTAGCACCTATGACCTTAACTATGGTCAACAAATCATAAGTACTAGTCAAGTTCTACCCGTCATTTCGTGATTAATTAGACCCACCCACATGACCCTTAACTAAGGTCAACAAAGTCACGCGACTGTCCTAACTAATCGCATCATATGCGGTGTAGGAAGATATCACTTAGCTACCGTACACTGTGCCTTGACTATGGTCAACAAACACAGCACGAATACTAAGTACTCTACTTCCTAAAATGACGGAGGGTTGCGAATGGTTTTTATGAAAACCTTTAATGCTTTGAACTTGATCTCGTTGCGGAATCAAATGGTTTTTAAATGGAATGTTTTTCGAAGCTTTTCTAGTTTTGCTAAAGGGGCCACTCCCGGTGAAAGGATCGTCGGCCCTTTCCTCGTCGAATGAGGCGCGGGATATATCATATATATCACTGTGCAAAGCGGAAACTATAGAAGCGGTCAAAAGACAAACCGAGTGTGTAGCATCTGCCAGTTATTGCTAAAGGAGTCACTCCCGGTGAAGGGATCTCGGTCCTTTCCTTATCGAATAAGGTGCAGGATGTTCTACAAGGAACACCGCGATGCAAAGCAAGAACTGTAGCTACCTGTTTATTTTGAAATTCGATTCCACAACATCAATTAGGTTTATTTTCTTTCATTAATCTCATTAATGAATATCCCATCATTTAATTCCACCTAAACATCACAGATAAATATAACGTACGCTTATGCCATCCGCATTCGCCTCGATGTCCCGTCTGCACCGTTAGGTTAGGTAACTAACACCAGAGCGAGGCAGGGCTAGCGCGGATGTAAAACATAAGCAACGTCTATATAATATATCATATGTACTATATATTATATCTATCACAGAACAAATCCCATGATCACATCACAGATAACGCAGCAGAAGAATCATATGAAATATTGGATATACTAGGACATCCGTATTTTCAATACGAGCCAGTATAAAACACGGATTCCACGGTCGTGATGAATAGCCAATCCCACACCCCTAGACCCCTATGAGAGCGGCAAGCAACCCTACCAATTCTAGGGTTAGGAGACCCGGACTCGACTCCTCGAGATGGTCTCCCTCTGGACCCCAGAACCCGGTTACTTGTGCTCCCCTCCTTGGGTCTATCCTAATGCGGAAAAGTAAATAATATACATTAACGGTGACATCTTCCGCAACCTGGAAGTGCCCCAATAAAAGAATATTACATACAAGTTTTTACATGAATGAAAATGAAAAACACTCATCTCACATAAAAACCCCCCGGCTATTCAAACACGACGATCCAATATAACATATCCAGCAACACATAACATCACATGTCATCAACGTAAGTAAACATGCGTATCCCAATTGTCGTTGACATATAGCAACGAAAATGGCGATATCACATATTATACTTACGGTCACAGAAAAGAAAGTGTAAAACTACAACAGTTGGAATCCGCATCCTCTTTAGACATCGCATGCCTAATCAAATGAAATACTTAGACATCACATGCCTAACAATTATAAACCCCGCATTTTAGTCTCATTATCGAAAACACTTTTCAATATCAAGTCGGGCAATTCAACAAGATTCCCGGCATCCTGATCGAATGCTCGTCGCAAACTTTAGTAGGCGGCTGCACCCCTGATACCGTCGACGAAGTGCACCAAGGTGGAACACCGCTGCCGCGAGCACCCGAACGGATGCTTTCGGCGATGGGGTTCTCCTACAGTCACTTGGTCGGGGCTATGGAGCGAGGCTGTCTATTAAGTTTACCCGTCGAGTATCCGCGTACGCTACGTGATTGCGACGGAGTTTTGATCACATCAAAATTCCGTGGCAACCGATCAAGTGAGACTAAACTGCTATGTTTATAACATTCATTCAGTTATCTCATAACTATTTGTGAATTCCAATTATTGTATCAAATTCCGGATAAATAGAAAATGTTAAACTTTCCGATCGAACAATCGAACACCCAAGTTTTTCCGATACGGCTCAACACATGAAATAAGTCTAACAACATTCAGTTCGTGCCTCAGTACCAACGGTCCAGCCGTAGAAGGGTCAAGCCAACGCCTCACATGTGGCACGCCGTACTGCCCCAAACCATAAGGTTCAAAGGGCAGTTCAAGACGGTCACATAATCGAGTTAAGGTTTGTTGTCTTCTAGAGGGACCATCGCGTTACTTGCACTACTTACAACGTCGTTAAACTACGGAAAAATCCAACAATTGGAAATTTCCCGGCAGGGGAAAAAGTGGGTATTTATATCCGGTCGAACTTTTTAACATATTCAAAAATATCCGGAAAATCACACTGACAAAATTAGACAATCCGATAGATACACCGAGTCCCCAATACAACCCCAAAAAATTCAACTCTTGAATAAATATTAAAAATTCCCAAGAAAACCAGCACCAGAAAGAATGAATTACTGTGCAAAGTTTGAAGGCCAATCAAGTCAAGTGACCGCGGAACCGCCGCAGAAGCCAGGCTTCTGCCGCGGTTCCGCCGCGCATTAGAGGTATCATGGAAAAATTTTTGCATCGTAATTCTTAGAATTCCCTGCTGGGTTTTCTGCATATTTTTAATTCTCAAAAATCCACGATTTCAGAAAAAGTACAGAGAGCAATATTAGGGTTTGGGTTTTGATTCGATCGGAGTTCTAATTCCATCTAGACTTCGCCTAAGGCTCTAGCTAGGCTCTGATACCACTGAAAGGTTCCTAGGCATCCTAGTGAGGTCTCATAAGGCATCATCCATGCCAATTTCTAAAAATTACGGTGCCGAGAAACCCTAGAACGGATCGTTGGCTAGAAGTTTAGGCGACAAAAGAAAATAGTTAACATCTTTAACTAAAAGAAACGGAAATACAACCTTTGTAGATCCGGTCCACCACTTCCTAAGCTCCGCGATGATCTTCCTTCGCTGTCCAAATTGAACCCATGACTCCATCATCGGCTTCATCGAAGAATGGGCGGGCTTGATCGTCGGTTCAATGCCGAAGATGATCTACGTCGAGGCATCACAAGAACAAGCTCCAACTTCACCAAGCCTTGAAAACTTGTGAAGGAAACACCCTATACTACTTGGCAAGAGGTAGAGGATGAAGAAATAGGAAGTGGGTAGACTTTAGATTTGGATTTCTCACACTTTTTCATCAATCACCATTGATGTAGCAAGCTTTCTTCATGGAAGAAGAAGATGAAGAAGAAGAAGAATATATGATAAGTTATGTAAATTAGATAAATAAATCAATACTTATCATTTACTAACCCTTGGTTAAGTGTAGAGAATGTACTATGGTTAGTTCATATGGTTAGGGTTAAGCATGAGACAAGAATGGTGACTTAGTCAAAGTTTCATGAATGTTCAACTAAAAACAAATAAAGCCACCATTCATCTTTCTCTTTTACAAAATGAATAAGATAAATAAATAGATAAATAAGTAAATGAAAAAACAAAACCCTAACCATTAGTTTAACCATGGTTTAATTCTTTACACTAACCCTAGCTTGCATGTATCATCAAACATGATACAATCTTGTGCACAAAAGTATATCACATATACAACTTGTGCAATTCAAGTGAGAAAATCCATTTAAAGTGAACCAATACTAGTTAATGCAAAGTAATATATCAAATATATAATTATACATTAAATCATTAAATCAACACTTGATTCAATGATCCGGTCATGTCGCATATAACCGGCTAGTATCCAATGTATCGGCTTATCGAATCAATCCTTGATTCGATAACTAGGTTATATCGCATATAACTAATCGATACATTCATCGCGAGAATATAATACGGTATCACATACACGCATTATTCTCGGTCCCGCACATATCTCATATGCGCTCCTATTTCGTTTCGCTTGAGCCAGGAAACCTCTGTGTAGGACTCTAAAGACCCGTCAATACGTCGGCAGCGGATGATGATCATATCAAACATCCACAAGCCGCAAGCGGTTTGCTAAACGTAACGGCCACCCGGGTATTGAGCGATCAGAAGATCGATGAGCAAGCCCGCTCACACTCCTGTGAATCCAACCAGTAACACTTGCCGTACAGTCCGGTCTGTTCGTCTGATATGCCGCATATCTCGCCTAGGGGTGGTAAACGTCAGACCCCAATAGCTCGATAAGTCATGCCGACGTAAGGCCCATAACACTCGTGAAACTACTGATAACTCTTACCAGTATATCACTGCAACCCTGGCCAGGGATTTCCTGTTATGTCCAGTCGAGCATAGCACAACATCAACCCCCAATACCGGGAGAGACGAATCCCCTCCTATCGCTCATTGCTTCCATGTTAATCGGGACTGTACCCAAAAACCACCTGTTTGCATAACTCAGTAGAGCCATGGTAGGGTGGAAATCAAAGCACAGTGGGAGACACAGAAGGCTCTATGACGATCTCGGGTCAACAGACTAAGCTGTACCAGTGTCACCAGAGAACTGCCATCTGACGTGAGGTATAATACCATCTGGGAGTTCTCGGCGAGTCCGTTCAGTGTACCCAGTCTCCACTGAGCACCCGCATACCATCTTTGATGTCAAACACCAATGGATATGGGATCATCCATCGCCCATCACATGGGTCGAGAAGATATACGCTAGTCTACTCTGGAATATCGATGTCCCGTCTCGATATTCCCACGACTAGGAACAATGAAGGATGTACTCATTGACTACCCAGGCCCCACTAGTATGATCTTCATCACAGTCCTGGAAGTCGAGTACCTATCCTAAGGGCTTTATCAACATGTAATCAGAGAGACAGAAAGTATACATGTTAAGATAAAGAGCAACCAGATAGCACACTATCATGTCGAGCAAGAAAGTCCTACCTATATATGTCCCAGCATCCACTACAATATACATCCTATGTACAGTAATGGCCTCTAGGGCATACATATAACTAACATTTTCCCACTCCATTCTGGGGATATGCGCTAGAATCAACGGCATATCTTCTGAATAGGGTTCCTACAAAAACAGTGCCTACCACCCCATATCAGATCGTGGTAACTCAGCGTTACTCATCATGGAACGAACCATATCCAATAGGGTTCGATTCCTCCTTTCCGATACACCGTTATATTGTGGCGTGTATGGAGGAGTAAGCTGAGAGAGAATTCCATTCTCTTTTAAGTAACCCAGAAACTCGGCACTTAAGTATTCACCACCTCGATCAGATCTCAGTGTCTTTATACTCTTGCCTATTTGTTTTTCCACTTCATTCTTGTATTCTTGGAATTTCTCAAAGGCCTCGGATTTATGCTTCATTAAGAAAACATATCCATACCTAGAGAAATCATCCGTAAAAGTAATGAAGTAGGAATAACCACCTCGCGCATGTGTAGACATTGGACCGCACACGCCGCTGTGTACGAGTCCCAAGAGCTCGCTTGCTCTTACTCCGTGTCCAGTGAACGCAGTCTTTGTCATCTTTCCTTTGAGACAAGATTCACAAGTAGCATAAGATTGATATTCGAACGGATTCAAATATCCTTCTCTATGTAACTTAGTCAACCTTCTCTTATTGATGTGACCTAGTCTACAATATCATAAGAAAGCCTGATTTATTTCTGGAGACTTTCTTTTAAGTGTGTTCTGGACATTGAAAACCTGAGCTTGACTTAATACGTATATACCGTTATCTAATGTACCGGACCCAATCAAAACTTGATTTAGGTGGATGTTAACTACATCGCTTACGAATGTAAAATCATATCCCTCTCTTGAAAGTGAGGACACTGATATGATATTGCAAGTCATACTAGGTACATACAAACAGTTACGTAGAATCAATATATGCCCACTTGTCAAACCTAGGCGATATTCTCCCACGGATTCAGCGTCCACGCTCATTCTGTTTGCAACTCTGAGAGACCAATCACCTACCTTTATAACTCTACGGTTTCTCAAAGCATGTATTGAATTACAGATATGAGATCCTGCTCCGGTATCTAGTACCCAGGAAGTAGAGTTAATTGACAAACAATTCTCAATAACAAATACACTTGAGGCCGAAGCCACAACATGCTTCGTATCCTGGCTACTGGCTTCTAAAGCCCTGCAATCTTTCTGCCAATGCCCAATCCCATAATAATAGGAACGTTCCTCTTTCACTACATTCAGTCCCGAAACTTTTGCCCTTCTCTTTCTTTCTTCTTCCCTGGTTTCCTTCAGGGTAGAAGGCAGAGACTGTAGAATCAAGTCAGTATCTGACTTGTTTCCCAACGTGGTCTCCAGGTCCTGGAGCTCATCAATATAGTTAGTCATTGTAAGGACGTTGTCCCCTATAAATGACCCGACGGCCAACCTCGCTTGAATTAATTCGTTCGAGGTCTCATATCTTGCGATATGAGATTGCTCTCCATATAAATCTTTGTTATGGAGAAAGATGAAAACTGAGTCCATCTTCTCGTGCTGCTTCTGGTATACACCATCAACTGAAGCTACCACGAGGCACTTGGCTTTCGCTTTATCCTTTTCCCTTGTCTGACGGATATCAATATCCGTGACGATGGAAACTGGACATGGGACGGCGGGATCTTGAGTAGTAATAGGGTGGTCCAGCTTGTCATAGGCAATGGACATCTGGACAGACCTTTGCCAGTCATATAAGTCAGAATCAGTCAATTTGTTATCTAGATATAACCTAGTCGTGGTCACATGGTCGCTGCAATTAAGAGAGAGAGAAGAAAAACACTTTTAGCATGATGCTCTTGCAAATTTAGAGTGGTTTTTAATTTATCTAAACATGATGGCTCCTACTGTTTCTCGAATCCCTCCTCAAACCATAAAAGAAGAATTAGCAAGGGCTATTCTCACCGTATAATTCTTGCTTAACCGTTCAGCCAGGTCAGTGTCGATACTTCGAGGGAGGTTTTCCAACGGTTTCGCGAAGTTCCTTAATTAAATAATCTCTTTTCTCTGGGGGCGTAGCCCCGCCGACACCTTTCTCGACACCTACTTGGTTTATAGCATTGATCGTTAAGTGACGAATCTCCTGATAAGTAGTATATACTCACAGTAGGACCGGGACCCAAAATATCACCGTATGATAATGTTGAAGGAATCCTACCTACATTCATCAAACTCCAAAATGGTATGCATCTCTCTGCAAATTTCAGTTTCTTTAGAAATTCCCGATATAAATTTTTGCCCCATGCTCTTATGACCTTGGCGTTGGTCAAAATGTCATAAGTCACATGTCAAGTCCTACCCATCATTGTCCTTGTTAATTTGAACCTATCCGTACATATCCCTGATGTTGGCCAAATGATAATACGACTGTCCCAAACTAACACATCTATCTATGCAACAAATGAAATACCCAGCAGCTACCAAACACTATGCCTTGGTGTTGGTTAAAATGCATAGCTTGAATACTACTGAATACCCAAATGAAATGATGGAGGGCTACGAATGGTTTTGGCAAAACCGTGAACGTAGTGAACTTGATATAATCGAAGGAACCTGATACTTTTTAAAAGGAGTGGTTAAAGCTCCGCAATTAAAAATTCTGATCCTTTTTAAAATAACCGAGTGGTTTCTTTTAAATTTGTTCCAACGATTAAACTTTGGTTTATTTTCTTTGCATTATAATTATGCGTCCCATCATTTATCCTATCATTGCAGAAAACAACGAAAATACCACGTCTTCTTATGCCATCCGCATTCGCCACGGGGTCCCGTCATCACCCGTTAGGTTACTTAACTAACGACAGAGCGGGGGCTGGGCTAGCGCGGGTGTAAAACATAAGTGACGTCTAATAGCTATCATATATAGATATTGTACATTCGTCAGATGCAATAATAAGCATTCCAGATCACTGATGAACTTTATTGGATATACTAGCAATCCGCATTTGCTTTGAGCCTGCAATAAAAGACGGATTACACAGTTGTGATGAATAGCCATAACCCCAACCCTAGACCCCTACGGGTACGGCAAACTACCCGCCAAGCACCCGAAGTGAAGCGGTCTCCCTCAACAACGTGAGTAGGCCACTAAACACTTCAACGTACCCGGTAGTTTGTGTACCCCACTTTGGGTCTATCCTAGGAGCAAAAACAGTAAAAAGAAATAATACAACGGTGGCTACAATCGCAACCTGGATGCGCCCCGTAAAAGAATATTACATCATATTACATTTACATCGAATGAATGAATATTAAACCCATCTCAAACCCCGGCTAATCATCACAACACTCCAATCAAGTCCATATACACAAACAGTAAACATTACAGAAATGTGCAACCCCCTGCCAACCGACATACTAGCAGTTAGGAGAGGTTTACGAACACATTAAACATTACAGATAAAAACCCAATTAGCAAATAACTTAGAACATCGATCAACAACCTTTTTCCGTGTCTACCCCAAAAGCAAACCAGCACTGAAGTAACCTGGGCAGAAACAGAACATACAGGAAAACAGAACACCAAAATATATGAATTGTGGAGCAAATCGGAGCAACTCGGGGTTGACTCCGCCGCGGATCCGCGGCCAAAAGCACACTATTGCCGCGGATCCGCGGCCATCAAGCCGAGTTAGAACTCCGTATTTTCCCAGAATTCTTATACTTACCTGCTGTGAATTTTAAGGCATATCAAATATTTTTTTCGACACGTTTAAAATTTACAGAAACTGTTAGGGTTCCGGGGTTTCGTTTTCGTGTTTTCCGTCGATCGAATTTCTAATTAGTTGCTAACAAGCTAGTAATGGTTTAGTTGGCTCTGATACCACTGTAAGTCCATATCACGCATCCCACGAACTTGCAGGGAGGCGGAATATATGAAAAACGATTATCAAAGCTTCGTAACACGGACTTGAGCGCATGAATCGTGTCTAAACCGTTACTAGCAAACTATGAGAGGTTTAACTACTCGGATACGAAGTTATACCTCATGTTACTTGTCCTTCAGGTCTTCATCACTGTCCTCCACTCCTCGTAGGCTCCTTGGAACATCGGTACCTCAACGGCCTCCTCGAATCAAAGACGATCCACCCGAGAGCTCCTACGCCAAGCTTGATCTCTAACTTGAGATAACTAGGTTGCTCAAAGTGCTAATCTAAGCTACCTAGAGGATATAGAGTGAGGTTATGGATGTATTAGTCTAGCTAACCCTTGATCTCAACACATGAGAGGTTAGGGTTAGGGTTTGAAGAGAGAGAGAGCTTGAGGAGAGAGAAGGTGAGAAAGTGAATCCTTTTGGATGAATGAAGTCATTTGTGTATATATGAAACATATGATAATATTAAGTAAATAACAAACAATGAATTATCACCATGTTTCATTAATACACTAAGTGATTCATCATATGAGTCATATAAAACATTAAATGAATCATTAACTCAATGTATGAATCACTACATGACTCATTAATCCAATTAATGCATATGCCACCTTAACCCCCAAGTCACCATGCTTCTAGAAGCTTCCCGGAAAATTATGAGAACGTCCCTCCAATCCGTGAAAACACGGAAAAACTTTAGACTGTATAAATCCAATAACCTGATACTAGAATCTGGCTTAAACCAAAGCCGACTAGTAAAAACTGTCCGAACGTCATACGTGCGTAAACACGCGTATGCGTCCGAACCCTTGTCGTAAAACCATACGACCTCTATCTCGTTTCGCTTGGAGCAGGGAAACCCTCTGTGTGGGACTCTAAAGACTCGACACTACGCTGGCAGTGGGTTTAACTGTAGGGTTCCTAGGCACACTATAGAGGTCTCACAAGGCATCAACCATGCCAATTTAAAATTTTAAGGGTGCCGAGAAACCCTAATACGGATCGTTGACTAGATGTTTAGGCGAAAAACGAATCTAGTTAACAACTTAACTAAAGATCAGAAGCTACAACCATTGTAGATTTGGATGTCCACTTCTTTAGCTCCACGTAGGCGTCCTCTCGCTGTCCATCTTGAATCCCGAACTCAATCGTCGGCTTCATCGAGAAAATGGGCGGACTAGGTCGTCGGCTTCGTGCCGAAGATGATCTACGTCGAGGTTGCACAAGTTCAAGCTCCAACTTCACTAAGTTGTGAAACTTGTGAAGAAAACACCCAAAACAACTTGGCAAGAGGTAGAGGGTGAAGAAATAGGAGGTGGGTTCACTTTAGAATTGGATTTCTCACTTTAGAACTCAAGTTGCCATTGATGGCATCAAGCTTTTCTTGAAGAAGAAGATGATGAAGAAGAAGAAAGAATATGATAAGTGTTGATTTAAAATGAAAATAAATCAATACTTATCATAAGCTAACTAAGGTTAAGTGTAGAGAATAGACCATGGTAAATGGGAATGGTTAGGGTTAAGCATGAAGACAAATGGTCTCTTTAGTCAAAGCTTCATGAAGCTTCAATAAGCTTCATGACAAAAAGAAACCATTTTCTTTTCTTTTATCCATTTAAATAAATAAAGAATGGATAAATAAATAGATGAATAACTCAAAACCCTAACCATTATCATAACCATGGTTTAATTCTTTGCACAAACCCAAGTAAATATGTATCATCAAACATGAGACAATCAAGTGCACACAAAAGCATATCACATATACAATGTGCACTTTAAGTGAGAAAATCCTTTTAAAATGAACCAATACTAGTTAATGCAAATTAATATATCAAATATACAATTATACATTAAATCATTAAATCAACACTTGATTCAATGATCCGGTCATGTCGCACATAACCGACTAGTATACAATGTATCGATTTATCGAATCAATGATTCGATAACTAGGTTATATCGCATACAACCAATCGAAACATTCATCGCGAGAATGAAATACGGTATCACATACACGCATTATTCTCGGTCCCGCACATATCTCATATGCGCTCCTATTTCGTTTCGCTTGAGCCAGGAAACCTCTGTGCAGGACTCTAAAGACTCGTCAATACGCCGGTAGCAGATGATGATCATATCAATCACTCACAAGCCGCAAGCGGTCTGCTAAACGTAACGGCCATCCGGGTATTGAACGATCAGAAGATCAACGAGCTAGCCCACTCATACTCCTGTGAATCTAACCAGTAACACTTACCGTACAGTCCGGTCTGTTCGTCTGATATGTCGCATATCAAGTCTAGGGGTGGTAAACGTCAGACCCCAATAACCGATAAGTCGTGCCGATGTGAGGCTCATAACGGGTCGAGAAACTACTGGTAACACTTACCAGCAAATCTCTGATCAGCCCTGGCCAGGGACTTCCCTGTTACGGTCAATCGAGCACAGCGCAACATCAACCCCTAATACCGGGAGAGACGAAAACCCCTCCTATCGCTCATTGCCTCCATGTGACTCGGGACTATGCCCAAAGACCACCGTTTTGCACACCCTCATGGACGTGGTAAGGTGGAGATCAAAGCACAGTGGGAATCACACAAGACTCTATGACGATCTCGGGTCTACAGACTATCCTGCACAAGTGTCACCTGAGAACTGCCATCTGACGTGAGGTATAATACCATCTGGGAGTTCTCGGCGAGTCCGTCCAGTGTACCCAGTCTCCACTGAGCACCCGTACACGATCTCTGATGTCAAACACCAATGGATATGAGATCATCCATCGCCCATCTCATGGGTCGAGAAGCGTATACGCTAGTCTACACTGGTATATCGATGCCCCGTCTCGATACACCCACGACTAGGGACCTTGAAGGATGTACCTATGGACTACCATGTCCCCACTAGTATGATCTACATCATAGTCTAGGTAGTCAAGTACACATCCTAAGGGCTTTACCAACATGTAACTATAAGACAGTTTAAAGAGACAAGTGTACATGTTAAGATAAAGAGTAACCAGATAGCATACTATCATATCAAGCAAGAAAGTCATCTCTATATATGTCCAAGCATCCAATATAATATACATCATCTGTACAATACTGGCCTCTAGGGCATACATACAACTAACAATCTCCCACTTGCACTAAGGCCAGCTGCTGTAGTATCGCATACCGAGCATCCCGAAGAGTCTCTCAAACTGTATCTGGGGAATGGCCTTCGTGAGTGGATCCGCCGTGTTGTTCTTCGTGTCAACTCTCCCGACCTCGATCTCCCGGCGATCAACTATCTCTCGGATCAGGTGATACCGCCTCAGAATATGCCTGGGTCGCTGATGGGACCTGGGTTCCTTGGCCAAAGCCACCGCTCCATTGTTATCACAATACAAAGGTATTGGATGCTCAATGGATGGAACCACTCCAAGTTCAGTAATGAACTTCTTGATCTAGACAGCCTCTTTGGCAGCATCGTTGGCAGCGATGTATTTAGCCTCCATCGTCGAGTCTGCCACGGTTTCCTGCTTGGAACTCTTCCAGCTAACCGCCCCTCCGTAAAGGGTAAAGACAAATCCCGACTGTGACTTAGAGTCATCCTTATCACTCTGGAAGCTCGAATCGGTAAAGGACTCCACTTGGAGTTCTCCGTTACCATACACCAAGAGCATCTCTTTAGTCTTTCGTAAGTACTTGAGAATGCTCTTCACAGCTGTCCAGTGACTCTCTCCAGGATTAGCTTGATACCTGCTCACTACACTTAGTGAGTATGCTACATCGGGTCTGGTACATAGCATCGCATACATGATAGAGCCTACAGCCGAAGCATAGGGTATCCCTTGCATGCGAGCTCTCTCCAAATCAGTCTTGGGAGACATCTCTTTGGAGAGAGTGACTCCAGAGATCGTGGGCAAGTTCCCATGCTTGGATTCTTTCATACTAAACCTCTTTAGTATGGTGTCAATGTACCTGGATTGGGACAATCCCAATATCCGTTTGGATCTATCTCTATAGATCCTTATTCCCAATATGCAGGAGGCATCACCTAGATCTTTCATTGAGAATCTTTGTGATAAGAAGAGCTTGACCGATTGCAGCATAGGAATATCATTTCCTATCAAGAGTATATTGTCCACGTACAATACGAGGAAGACTACCTTACTCTCTGCCACCTTCTTGTAGATACAAGGTTCATCTGGATTTTTGACGAAATCAAACTCTTTGATAACGACGTCAAAGCAGATGTTCCAACTCCGCGATGCTTGCTTTAATCCATAAATGGATTTAAGCAGCTTGCACACCTTCCCGCTGCTCCCACTACCTACGAAGCCCTCTGGCTGAGTCATGTACACGCACTCTTCTAAATCACCATTTAGAAAGGCGGTCTTAACATCCATTTGCCAGATTTCGTAATCATGATATGCAGCGATGGCAAGCATGATCCGGATGGATTTAAGCATAGCCACTGGAGAAAAGGTTTCGTCATAGTCCACACCTGGTCTTTGACGAAAACCCTTTGCAACAAGTCTAGCTTTGAAAGTCTCCACTTTCCCATCTACACCAAGTTTCTTCTTGAAGATCCACTTGCTCCCAATGGGATTTACCCCTTCAGGAGCAACGTCCAAAGTCCATACTTTGTTGGTGTACATGGATTCCATCTCGGACCGCATAGCATCCAGCCATTTCACTGAGTCCCTACTCGTGATGGCCTGCTCGAAGCTAGTTGGGTCATCATCCTCCATGATGCAATCCTCGCTCCCACCATCCATGAGAAAACCGTAGTATCTCTCAGGTGGGCGAGGAACCCTACTAGATCGACGGAGAGGCTGAGGTTCATCGGGAGCTACTGAATCCTCTGGTTCAACTAAATCTTCTGTTGTAGTCTGTATTGCTGGTACCTCTTCCAGTTCTACCTCCTTGCCACTAATCTCTTTTTCAAGAAATTCCTTTTCTAAAAAGGTGGCATGTCGAGAAACAAACACCTTTTATTCCTCGGTGTGGTAGAAGATATACCCTCGCGAATGTTTGGGATATCCAATAAACTTACACAGAAAGGAGCTTGCCGCGAGTTTGTTCGGATTTTGCGTTTTTACATATGCCGGACAACCCCATATCTTTACATAATTAAGACATGGTCTCTTTCCTTTCCATATCTCATATGGAGTGGTTGGCACAGTTTTGGTGGGAACCATATTCAATAGGTCTGCAGCTGTTTCCAGTGCATATCCCCAGAAGGAAATAGGTAACTCAGCTGTGCTCATCATAGAGCGCACCATATCCAATAGGGTGCGGTTCCTCCGTTCTGATACACCGTTGTGCTGTGGTGTATATGGAGAAGTCAGCTGAGAGAGAATCCCATTCTCTTTTAGGAAGTCCAGGAATTCATTGCTTAAGTATTCTCCTCCTCGATCAGATCGAAGGATTTTAATACTTTTTCCGGTTTGGTTCTCGACTTCTTGTTTATATTCTCTAAATTTCTCAAAAGCTTCTGATTAGTGTTTCATCAGGAACACATATCCGAATCTAGAGAGATCGTCAGTGAATGTAATGAAGTACAAAGAACCATCCCTGGCATGTGTAGACATGGGACCGCATACATCACTATGTATCAGTCCCAAGAGTTCAGTAACTCTTTCTCCGTGTCCCGTAAACGGAGTTTTGGTCATCTTGCCTTTGAGACATGACTGGCAAGTGTCATAAGATGAAAATTCAAACGGATTTAAATATCCATCCTTATGCAACTTAGCTAGTCGTGTCGCATTGATGTGACCCAGTCTACAATGCCACAAGAAGAATTCGTTCAGTTCAGAACTCTTCCTTTTGTGTGTGTTTGTTATACTCAGAACTGTTGATTGATTTAGAACATAAATGCCATTGCACAATGTGCCTGATCCAACCAACTTTTGGTTACGGAAAATGTTCATAACATTGTCCTGTAATACAAAATTATATCCCTCTTTACTTAGCAAAGAAACCGATATAATGTTGCATATCAGGTTCGGCATGTAATAGCATTCATTCAGAACCAATGTATTACCAGTTGGTAATTCAAGGTGATATTCCCCGACAGTCTTAGCTGCAACAATTGCACCATTTCCAACTCTAATGTCTTTATCACCTTCTCCAAGTTCTCTACCTTTCTTAAGCCCATGTAACTGATTACATATATGGGATCCTGACCCGGTATCTAATACCCAGGACGTAGAGCAAATGGAGAAACAGTTCTCAGTAACGAACACCCTCGAAGAAAATGCATCAACATGTACTTTCTTCATTCGGGTGGCATGGGAATCCTGGTATTCCCCTATATCCTGTTCAGTCCTATAACTCTTATAGGAAAGAACGGAACCAACGTTCCCCAGCACAGTATAACATGCGGGTTCGGTCAATACATCCATATTATTATCTTGATTAAGGCATGAAATGGTCGCTACCTGGAGAGAGAGAGAAGAAAACACTTTAGCGTATGCTCGTGCAAGATCAGATTGGTTATTATCTTATCTAATCAGGATGGCTCCCGCTGGTTTTTTATCAAATCTTCCTTCAAATCCTAAAAGGAAAGACTAGCCGGGATTAATTACACCCTACAACTTCGTCGATCTTTCAGCCAGGCCAGTGTCAGTACTTTGAGGGAGGTTCCCCGTGCTTTCGCACGGACCTAATTAAAGTAAACCTCGTTTTCCCAGAGGCGTAACCCCGTTGACACCTTTCTAGACACCTACTTGATCGGCTAATTGTAGTGTGCAAAACTCTCCCAGGAGTAACTCTTACTCGCAGTGGGTATCGGGATCCAACTATCTCATAGAAGGTATGCAATCTCATTGCAAATTTCAACACTTGAAATTCCCGATAATATTTTGCCCCTAGCGTCCTATGACCTTGACGCAGGCCAACAAACCATAGTGCGCTAGTCAAGTTCAACCCGTCATTTCCTGATTGAATTAAACCCACCCGTACGACCCTTGACGCAGGCCAACAAAGTCGCACGGCTACTCTAATCCAATCTGCATCATATGCATAAGCAGATAAATACTAGTTAGCTACCGCACACTACGCCTTGACGCAGGCCAACAAACGTAGCACGAATACTAACTACTACTCATCTGAAATGACGGAGGGCTACGACAGGTTTTTCTGAAAACCTATTGCGTAATGAACTTGATATCGTTGTAGAATCAAAATGAAGTTTTAAAATGGAGTGATTTTGAGGCTTTTCTAGTTTTGCTAAAGGAGTCACTCCCGGTGAAGGGATCTCGGTCCTTTCCTCGTCGAATGAGGTGCGGGATATATCATATATATCACTGTGCAAAGCAGAAACTATAGAAGCAATCAAAAGTCAAACCGAGTGTGTAGCATCTGCCAGTTATTGCTAAAGGAGTCACTCCCGGTGAAGGGATCTCGGTCCTTTCCTCATCGAATAAGGTGCAGGGTATATCATATATACCGCTATGCAAAGCAAGAACTGTAGCTACCTGTTTTATTTAAAATTTGATTCTACAACATCTTAGGTTTCTTTCCATTCATTAATCACATTAATGAAGTCCCATCATTTATATACCTAAACATCACAGATAAATACGACGTACACTTATGCCATCCGCATTCGCCTGGATGTCCCCTCGTGCACCGTTAGGTTAGGTAACTAACGACAGAGCAGGGCAGGGCTAGTGCGGGTGCAAAACATAAGTAACGTCTATATAATATATCATATATATACTATATAAAGTATCTATCATAGAACATCACATGATCACATCACAGATATCGCAGCAGAAGAAACATATGAAACATTGGATATACTAGGACGTCCGTGTTTTTAATACGAGCCAGTACAAAACACGGATTCCACGGTCGTGATGAATAGCCAATCCCACACCCCTAGACCCCTACGAGAGCGGCAAGCAACCCTACCAATTCTAGGGTTAGGAGACCCGGACTCGACTCCTCGAGTTAGTCTCCCACTGGACCCCAGAACCCGGTTACTTGTGCTCCCCTCCTTGGGTCTATCCTAATGCGGAAAAGTAAATAATATACAAAAGGTGACAACTTCCGCTACCTGGAAGTGTCCCAAATAAAAGAATATTACATACAATTTTTTACATGAATGAAAATGAAAAACACTCATCTCACATAAAACCCCGGCTATTCGAACATGACAATCCAATATAACATATCCAGCAACACATAACATCACATGTCATCAACGTAAGTAAATATGTGCATCCCAATTGTCGTTGACATATAGCAACAAAACCGGCGATATCACATATTACACTTACGGTCACAGAAAAGAAAGTGTAAAACTACAACAGTTGGAATCCGCAACCTCTTTATACATCACATGTCTAATCAAATGAAATACTTAGACATTACATGCCTAGCAGTTACAAATCCCGCATTTTAGTCTCATTATCGAAAACTCTTTTCAATATCAAATAAAACTAAACCGCTAGATTTATAACATTCATTCAGTTATCTCATAACTGTTTGTGAATTCCAATTATTGTATCCCATTCCGGATAAATAGAAAATATTAAACTTTCCGATCGAACATTCGAACACCCAAGTTTTCCCGAAACTGTCCAACACATGAAATAAGTTCAAAGACATTCACTTCATGCCTCAGTACCAACGGTCCAGCCGTAGAAGGGTCAAGCCAACGCCTCACATGTGGCACGCCGTACTGCCCCAAACCCGAAGGTTCAAAGGGCAGTTCAAGACGGTCACATAATCGAGTTAAGGTTTGTTGTCTTCTAGAGGGACCATCGCGTTACTTGCACTACTCAGAACGTCCTTAAACCACACAAAAATCCAACACTTGGATATTTTCCGGCAGGGGAAAAGTTGGGTATTTATATCCGGTCGAACTTTTTAACATATCATAAAATTATCCGGAAAAACATATAGACGAAGTTTAATAATCCGATCGAATCTACGATTCCCAATACAACCCCAGAACACTCAACTCTTGAGTCAAATTAAAAATTCCCAGAAAATTCAGCACTGTGAAAGAGAAATTACTGTGCAAAAATGGGAAGGTGATCTCATCAATTGGCCGCGGAACCGCCGCAGAAGCCATGCTTCTGCCGCGGTTCCGCCGCACTTTGGTGGAATTGGGTGATCGTGTTTCACAGTAATTCTTAGAAAGTCCTGCTGAATTTTCTGCATATTTTCAATTTGGAAAAATCCCAGATTTTAGAAAATGTACAGAGAGCATTTTGGAAATGGGGTTTCGGTTCGATCGGACTTCAAACTCCGTCTACGCTTCGCCTAAGGCTCTAGCTAGGCTCTGATACCACTGTAGGGTTCCTAGGCACACTATAGAGTTCTCACAAGGCATCAACCATGCCAATTTAAAATTATAAGGGTGCCGAGAAACCCTAATACGGATCGTTGACTAGATGTTTAGGCGAAAAACGAATCTAGTTAACAACTTAACTAAAGATCAGAAGCTACAACCTTTGTAGATCCGAATGTCCACTTCTTTAGCTCCACGTAGGCGTCCTCTTGCTGTCCATCTTGAATCCCGAACTCAATCGTCGGCTTCATCGGGAAAATAGGCGGACTAGGTCGTCGGCTTCGTGCCGAAGATGATCTACGTCGAGGTTGCACAAGTTCAAGCTCCAACTTCACTAAGTTGTGAAACTTGTGAAGAAAACACCCAAAACAACTTGGCAAGAGGTAGAGGGTGAAGAAATAGGAGGTGGGTTCACTTTAGAATTGGATTTCTCACTTTAGAACTCAAGTTGCCATTGATGGCATCAAGCTTTTCTTGAAGAAGAAGATGATGAAGAAGAAGAAAGAATATGATAAGTGTTGATTTAAAATGAAAATAAATCAATACTTATCATAAGCTAACTAAGGTTAAGTGTAGAGAATAGACCATGGTAAATGGGAATGGTTAGGGTTAAGCATGAAGACAAATGGTCTCTTTAGTCAAAGCTTCATGAAGCTTCAATAAGCTTCATGACAAAAAGAAACCATTTTATTTTCTTTTATCCATTTAAATAAATAAAGAATGGATAAATAAATAGATGAATAACTCAAAACCCTAACCATTATCATAACCATGGTTTAATTCTTTGCACAAACCCAAGTAAATATGTATCATCAAACATGATACAATCAAGTGCACACAAAAGCATATCACATATACAATGTGCACTTTAAGTGAGAAAATCATTTTAAAATGAACCAATACTAGTTAATGCAAATTAATATATCAAATATACAATTATACATTATATCATTAAATCAACACTTGATTCAATGATCCGGTCATGTCGCACATAACCGACTAGTATACAATGTATCGATTTATCGAATCAATGATTCGATAACTAGGTTATATCGCATACAACCAATCGAAACATTCATCGCGAGAATGAAATACGGTATCACATACACGCATTATTCTCGGTCCCGCATATATTTCATATGCGCTCCTATTTTGTTTCGCTTGAGCCAGGAAACCTCTGTGTAGGACTCTAAAGACTCGTCAATACGCCGGTAGCAGATGATGATCATATCAATCACCCACAAGCCGCAAGCGGTCTGCTAAACGTAACGGCCATCCGGGTATTGAACGATCAGAAGATCGACGAGCTAGCCCGCTCATACTCCTGTGAATCCAACCAGTAACACTTACCGTACAGTCCGGTCTGTTCGTCTGATATGTCGCATATCAAGTCTAGGGGTGGTAAACGTCAGACCCCAATAACCGATAAGTCATGCCGATGTGAGGCTCATAACGGGTCGAGAAACTACTGGTAACACTTACCAGCAAATCTCTGATCAGCCCTGGCCAGGGACTTCCCTGTTACGGCCAATCGAGCACAGCGCAACATCAACCCCCAATACCGGGAGAGACGAAAACCCCTCCTATCTCTCATTTCCTCCATGTGACTCGGGACTGTGCCCAAAGACCACCGTTTTGCACGCCCTCATGGACGTGGTAAGGTGGAGATCAAAGCACAGTGGGAATCACACAAGACTCTATGACGATCTCGGGTCTACAGACTATCCTGCACAAGTGTCACTTGAGAACTGCCATCTGACGTGAGGTATAATACCATCTGGGAGTTCTCGGCGAGTCCGTCCAGTGTACCCAGTCTCCACTGAGCACCCGTACACGATCTCTGATGTCAAACACCAATGGATATGGGATCATCCATCGCCCATCTCATGGGTCGAGAAGCGTATACGCTAGTCTACACTGGTATATCGATGCCCCGTCTCGATACACCCACGACTAGGGACCTTGAAGGATGTACCTATGGACTACCATGTCCCCACTAGTATGATCTACATCATAGTCCAGGTAGTCAAGTACACATCCTAAGGGCTTTACCAACATGTAACTATAAGACAGTTTAAAGAGACAAGTGTACATGTTAAGATAAAGAGTAACCAGATAGCATACTATCATATCGAGCAAGAAAGTCATCTCTATATATGTCCAAGCATCCAATATAATATAAATCATCTGTACAATACTGGCCTCTAGGGCATACATACAACTAACATTAACCACAGACCGCAAGCGGCACTAGCTGTACGTAACGGTCCCCAGGTAGATGTTGATAAGAAGGCCGATGAGGAAACCCATCCGAACTCCTACTGAGCCTGATGTGACAATCTCCGTACAGTCCGGTCTGTTCGTCTAAGACTATCGCATATCAAGCTCAAGCGTCAGTCCCCTAATAGCGGTATAAGTCGTGTCGGAGCGTAGCCCATTACACCCTGAGAAACTACTGGAACCTACCAGTAAATCTCGCTTGCCCTGGCCAGGGACTTTGCGTAATGGCTCTCTGACACAGCGCGATATCAACTCCCAATACCGGGAGAGACGAATCCTTTCTAACCGCCACTGCCTCTAAGTGCTCGGGACTGCACCCAACTGCTACCTGTTTGCACGACTCATTTGAGCCGTGGTAGGGTAGCAATCTAAGAACAGTGGGACACACTCGAGGCGAAGTAGCAGTGTCAAGTCTGCGGACTATGCTGTACTCATGTCACCTGGGAACTGTTAAATGACGACGGGTATAATACCAACCAACAGTTCCCCTGCGAGTCCTGTCCGGTATACCCGAAACCTAACGAGCACCTGTATACTATCTCCAGTACGATGTACTAATGGCTGTGGGACAGATCATCTCCCCAACTGGGATGAGAAGCGTACACACTAGTCTACTCTGGAGTATCGATGCCCAGTCTCGATAATCCTGCGACTAGGGACAAGTATAGGATGCTGCTTATAGACTATCCAGCCCCCACTAGTGTGACTGCCATCACAACGCTGGTAATCAAGCAAAGATCCTATGGGCTCTACTAATATGTATAAGTGATACGTTACAAGAAACATATGCACATATTAAAGTAGAGACAAACCAAGTAGCATACTACCATTTTTAGCAAGACTGTATATACAACTGTGAATATCCCAAGCTTCCATTAAGTAATATACATACAAGTATGATACAATAATGGCCCCTAGGGCATATACACTAACAATCTCCCACTTGCACTAGGGCCAAGAGCTGGCATATCGTAGACCTATCATCTCGAATAGCCTCTCGAACTGCGTCTGAGGAATAGCCTTTGTGAATGGATCAGCAATGTTATTCTCCATCTCTACTCTCTTTATCTCGATCTCCCGGCGATCTACAATCTCCCTGATCAGGTGATACCGCCTTAAGATGTGTCTGGATTTCTGATGGGACCTGGGTTCCTTCGCTAAAGCTATAGCGCCGTTGTTCTTACAATACAGAGGTATTGGATCAACACTGGTAGGAACCACGTGAAGTTCTGTGAGGAACTTCTTCATCCAGACAGCTTCTTTTGCGGCATCGCAAGCAGCTATGTACTCCGCCTCCATCGTTGAGTCAGCAACGGTCTCCTGTTTGGAACTCTTCCAACAGACCGCCCCTCCATTGAGGGTAAAGACATAACACGACATGGACTTGGAGTCATCTTTGTCACTCTGGAAGCCGGAGTCGGCAAAGGCCTCAATCTGGAGGTCTTTTCCGCCATACAACAAGAACATATCTTTAATCCTCCTCAGGTACTTGAGAATGTTCTTTACTGCTATCCAGTGATTCTCCCCTGGGTTTGCCTGATACCGGCTTGCAACGCTCAATGCGTATGCTACATCTGGTCTGGTATATAACATCGCATACATTATAGAGCCTACCGCAGAAGCGTAGGGTATAATGGACATGCGATCCCTTTCCAAATCAGTTTTGGGAGACATTTCTTTGGAGAGGGTGATTCCGTGACAAGCCGGTAGGTTACCGCGCTTAGAATCATCCATACTGAATCTCTTCACTATGATGTCTATGTACCTGGACTGCGAAAGTCCCAACATCCTCTTTGATCTATCACGATAGATCCGGATCCCCAGAATGTAGGTGGCATCACCCAGGTCTTTCATGGAGAATTTCTGTGATAAGAATCTTTTGACTGACTGTAACATTGGAATATCATTTCCTATTAGGAGAATGTCATCCACGTACAAGACGAGGAATACTACATCTCTCCCTACAATCTTACTGTATATGCATGGTTTATCTGGATTTTTGATAAAGTCGAATTCTTTGACAGCATCATCAAAACAGATGTTCCAACTTCGCGATGCCTGCTTTAGTCCATAAATGGACTTAAGCAATTTGCAGACTTTATCGCTGCTCCCACTGTGAATGAATCCCTCTGGTTGATCCATATAGACGCACTCTTCCAAATTACCATTTAGAAAGGCCGTCTTTACGTCCATCTGCCAGATTTCATAATCGTGGAAGGCAGCAATAGCAAGAAGGACCCGAATGGATTTGAGCATAGCCACTGGAGAAAAGGTTTCGTTATAGTCCAAACCAGGTCTTTGACGGAAACCCTTTGCAACAAGTCTAGCCTTATAGGTTTCAACCTGTCTATCTACACCAATCTTCTTTTTGAAGTTCCATTTGCATCCTACGGGTTTTACCCCATATGGTGCAAAGTCCAAAGTACTGGTAACACTTACCAGTAAATCTCAGCAACCCTGGCCAGGGATTTCCTGTTATAGCCAATCGAACACAGCGCAACATCAACTCCCTATACCGAGAGAGACGAATCCCCTCCTATCGCTCATTGCCTCCATGTGATTTGGGACTGTACCCAAAAACCACCGTTTTGCACGCCCTCTTGGACGTGGTAAGGTGGAAATCAAAGCACACTGGGAACCACACAAGACTCTATGACGATCTCGGGTCAACAGACTACTCTGTACCAGTGTCACCAGAGAACTGCCATCTGACGTAAGGTATAATACCATCTGGGAGTTCTCGGCGAGTCCGTCCAGTGTACCCAGTCTCTACTGAGCACCCGTATATCATCTCCGATGTCAAACACCAATGGATATGGGATCATCCATCGCCCATCTGTATGGGTCGAGAAGGTATACGCTAGTCTACTCTGGTATATCGATGCCCCGTCTCGATACACCCACGACTAGGGACTTTGAAGGATGTACTTATGGACTACCCTGTCCCCACTAGTATGATCCGCATCATAGTCCAGGTAGTCAAGTACACATCCTAAGGGCTTTACCAACATGTAATAGAGAGACAATCTGAGTACACGTTAAGGTAAAGAGTAACCAGATAGCATACTATCATGTCGAGCAAGAAAGTCCTCCTTATATATGTCCCAGCATCCACTACAATATACATCCTATGTACAGTAATGGCTTCTAGGGCATACATATAACTAACAATCTCCCACTTGCACTAGGGCCATCTGTAGCAGTGGTTGTAGTATCTCATACTCAACCATCCCATAAAAGTCTCTCTCTGGGAATAGGCCTTCGTGAGTGGATCCGCTGTGTTGTCCTCTGAGTCTACTCTCTTAACCTCGATCCCTTAGAGATCAACCATCTCCATGATCAAGTGATACTGCCTTAGAATATGTCTGGATCACTGATAGGACCTGCGTTCCTTGGCATAAGCCACAACTCCATTGTCACACAATGGGAGGAACATAGTTCATCTCATGAACCATTATACACCCAAACAGCCTCTTTGGTAGCATCTTAAGTAGCGATGTATCTAGCCTTTATCGTCTAGTATGTCACGGTATCTAGCTTGGAACTCTTCCAACATACCATCCCTTTACTGAGGGTAAAGACAATGCCTGTGACTGACATTCAGTCTTCTTTATCACCCTGGAACCCTTCCAGTGATTCTCCCCAGGATCGATTGATACCATCTCACTACAACTAGTGAGTATCCTAACATCCAATTAGATCTATCTCATAGATCCAAAATCCAGGATTTAGTAGGTATCACTTTGATCCTTTACGGAGAATCTTTGTGATAATCGGAGATTGATCGAGCGTAGCATAGGAAACTCTTTCCCTATCAAGAGTATGTCATCCACGTACTCTACGAGGATCACCACCATACTCCCTACTACCTTTTTGTTTATACAAGGTTCATCTACTATTTTGATGATGTCAAACTCTTTGACTAATCCATCAAAACAGATGTTCCAGCTCCGCGATGCCTGCTTTATCCTATAAAGCATCTTGCACACGTTTCCGCTGCTCCCACTGTCTACGAGGCCCTCTGGCTGTGTACTTATAGACGTTCTCCTCTAAAACATCATTTAGAAAAGCAGTCATGACACCCAACCACCAGATATCGTAGTCATGGTATGTAGCCGTGGCAAGTAGGATCTGGATGGACTTAAGCATAGGTACTGGAAAATGTTTCATCATTATCCACGCCTGGTCAATGACGAAAACCTTTAACAAGTCTAGCTTTGAAAGTCTCAACTTTTCCATTTACACCAAGTAATCTTCTCAAGATATACTTGCTCCTGATGGGGATTTAACCCTTCAGATATAGCAACCAAAGTCCATACTTTGTTGGTGTATAAGGATTCCATCTCAGATCGCTAAGCATCCAGCCATTCTTATAGAGTCTCACTCCTGATGGCCAGCTCGAAACTAGTTGGGTCATCATCTTATGATGCAATCCTCGCTCCCACTGTCATAGAGAAACCGAAGTATCTCTCAGGTGGGTGAGGAACCCTACTAGATCGGCGGAGAGGCTGAAGTTCGTCAGTTGCTATTGAATCCTCTGGTTCTACCAAGTCATCTGCTGCCATTTGTATAGCTGGAACCTTTCCAGTTGTACATAACAGACCTTGCCTCGAGCTTGTCCGGATTTTTCTTTTAGACAAAGGCCGGACAACCCCAAATCTTAACTAGCTTAAGACATGGGCTCTTCCCTTTCCGTATCACATATGAAGTGGTAGGCAACTAATTTGATTTGAACCCTATTCAATAGGTATGCAACTTCTCAAGTGCATAACACCCAATAGGAAAAAGGTAACTCAGTAGTACTCATCATAGAACACACTATATCAAATAGGGTGTATTTGCTCCGCCCCGACATACCATCGTGCTATGGTGTATACGGAGGAGTAATGCTGAGAGAGAATCTCATTCTCCTTTAGGATAGACCAGGATTTCCGTGCTCAAGTATTCTACTCCTTGATCTCATCAAAGGACATAATACTTATACCCGTATTGTGGTTCTCTACTTCTAACTTATATTCTGTGAATATCTTAAAAGGTTCGGACTTGTATTTCAACAGGAACATAGGTCTGAATCTCGAAAGATCATCAGAGAATGTAATGAAGTATAAAGAACCGGTCTTGGTATGTGTAGACAGGAGACCTTACATACATCATCATGTATCAGTCCCAAGAGTTCATTAACTCTTTCTCTGTTTCCAGTAAACGAAGCTATGGTCATCTTATCTCTGTGACATGACTGGCAAGTTTCACAAGATGTAAATTCAAACTGATTTAAATATGCATCTACATGTAACTTCAGCTAGTCGGGTCGCATTGATATGACCTAGTCTACAATACCAAAAGAAGGATCCGTTCATTTCTGAACTCTTCCTCTTGTGTGTGTTCCATATACTAAGAACTGTAGTTTGATTTAGAACATCAATGCTTTTAGATAACGTGCCTGAACCGATCAACTTTTGATATAGGAAATGTTCAAAACATTATCCAACAATACAAAATTTTATCATTTCTTTACTAATAAAGAGAGTGATATGCTTTTGTATATCAGGTTCGGTATCTAATAACATTCGTTCAGAATCAATGTATTACAATACAGGGTGACAGTGACCGACAGACTTGGCTGCAACATTTGCCCCGTTTTCTTCCTCATGAAACTTATCACCCGTTCTCAGTTTTTCTACCCTTTTGTAGCCCTATGTAACATCTTACATATCTGGGATCCTGATCCGGTATCAAATACCCAGGATACGGAGGATACTGAGAAACAGTTCTTTGTAATGAACACACCCGAAGATGATGCATCAGCATGCACTCTCTTCGTTTGGGCGGCACGGGAAATCTGGTATTCCCCAATTTCCTGCTCTGTCTTATAACAATTATAAGTTGGAGCGGGACCAACGTTCCCCAGCTCAGTATAACAAGCGGGTTCGGTCAATAATCCGTATTATTATCTTGATTAAGGCGTGATATGGTCGCTACCAGGAGAGAGAGAGAAGAAAACACTCAGCGTGCGCTCTTGCAAAAATAGATTGGTTATTATTTTATCTAATCAGGATGGCTCCCACTGCTTTTTATCAAATCTTCGTTCAAACCCTAAAAGGAAAGACTAGCCGGGATTAATTACACACAACAAGTTCGCCAGTCTTTCAGCCAGGCCAGTGTCGGTACTTTGAGGGAGGTCCCCCGTGCTTTCGCACGAACCTAATTAATGTAAACCTCGTTTTTCCAGAGGCGTAGCCTCGTTAACACCTTTCTAGACACCTACTTGATCGGCTAATTGTAATGTATAAAACTCTCCCAGGAGTAACAATTACTCGCAGCGGGTATCGGGATCCAACTATCTCATAGAAGGTATGCAATCTCATTGCAAATTTCAACACTTGAAATTCCCGATAATATTTTGCCCCGAACGATCTATGACCTTGACAAGGTCAACAAACCATAGACCGCAAGTCAAGTTCAACCCGTCATTTCTTGATTGAATCAAACCCACCCGCACGACCCTTGACAAGGTCAACAAGGCCGCACGACTACCCTAACCCAATCTGCATCATATGCATAAGCAGATAAATACTGGTTAGCTACCGCACACTGCGCCTTGACAAGGTCAACAAACGCAGCACGAATACTAAACTGGACTTATCTGAAATGACGGAGGGCTACGACAGGTTTTTCTGAAAACCTATTGCGTAATGAACTTGATATCGTTGTAGAATCAAATGGTTTTAAAATGGAGTGCTTTTGAGGCTTTTCTAGTTTTGCTAAAGGAGTCGCTCCCGGTGAAGGGATCGTCGGTCCTTTCCTCATCGAATGAGGTGCGGGATATATCATATATATCGCTGTGCAAAGCAAAAACTCTTAAAAGCAATCAAAAGACAAACCGAGTGTGTAGCATCTGCCAGTTATTGCTAAAGGAGTCACTCCCGGTGAAGGGATCTCGGTCCTTTCCTTATCGAATAAGGTGCAGGATATATCACATATACCGCTGTGCAAACCAAGAACTGTAGCTACCTGTTTTATTTTGAAATTCGATTCTACAACATCTTAGGTTTCTTTTATTTCATTAATCACATTAATGAAGCCCCATCATTTAAGTACCTAAACATCACAGATAAATACGACGTACACTTATGCCATCCGCATTCACCTCGATGTCCCCTAATGCACCGTTAGGTTAGGTAACTAACGGCAGAGCGGGGCAGGGCTAGCGCGGGTGTAAAACATAAGTACCGTCTATATAATATATCATATATACTATATACTGTATCTATCACAGAACATCACATGATCACATCACAGATATCGCAGCAGAAGAAACATATGAAATATTGGATATACCAGGACGTCCGTGTTTTCAATACGAGCCAGTATAAAACACGGATTCCACGGTCGCGATGAATAGCCAATCCCACACCCCTAGACCCCTACGAGAGCGGCAAGCAACCCTACTAATTCTGGAGTTAGGAGACCCGGACTCGACTCCTCGAGTTGGTCTCCCACTGGACTCCAGAACCCGGTTACTTGTGCCCTCCTCATTGGGTCTTTCCTAGTGCGGAAAAGTAAATAATATACAAAGGGTGACTACTTCCGCAGCCTGGAAGTGCCCCAATAAAAGAATATTACATACAAGTTTTTACATGAATGAAAATGGAAAAAACACTCATCTCACATAAAACCCCCCCGGCTATTCGAACACGACGATCCAATATAACATATCCAGCAACACATAACATCACATGTCATCAACGTAAGTAAATATGCGCATCCCAATTGTCGTTGACATATAGCAATGAAACCGGCGATATCACACATTACACTTACGGTCACAGAAAAGAAAGTGTAAAACTACAACAGTTGGAATCCGCAACCACCTCAGACATCGCATGCCTGACCAAATGAATTATTTAGACATCGCATGCCTAACAATTATAAACTCCGCATTTTAATCTCAAAATCGAAAACACTTTTCAATATCAAGTCGGGCAATTCAACAAGATTCCCGACATTTTGATCGAATGCTCGTATTGTTATAGACCTCATATCGACACGACTTATCGAGCTATTAGGGTCTGACGTTTACCACCCATAGGCAAGATATGCGACATATCAGACGACGAGACCGGACTGTACGGTAGTGTTACTGGTTGGATTCACTGGAGTGTGAGCGGGCTTGCTCGTCGATCTTCTGATCGCTCAATACCCGGGTGGCCATTACGTTTAGCAGACCGCTTGCGGCTTGTGGGTGTTTGATATGATCATCACCTGCTGCCGGCGTATTGACGAGTCTTTAGAGTCCTACACAGAGGTTTCCTGGCTCAAGCGAAACGAAATAGGAGCGCATATGAGATATGTGCGGGACCGAGAATATTGCGTGTATGTGATACCATATTTCATTCTCGCGATGAATGTATCGAATGGTTGTATGCGATATAACCTAGTTATCGAATCAAGGATTGATTCGGTAAGTCGATACATAGGATACTAGTCGGTTATATGCGATATGACCGGATCGTTAAATCAAGTGTTGATTTAATGATTTAATGTATAATTATATATTTGATATATTACTTTGCATTAACTAGTATTGGTTCACTTTAAATAGATTTTCTCACTCGGATGTACACATTGTATATGTGATATACATTTGTGCACTTGATTGTATCATGTTTGATGATACATGTTTGCTAGGGTTTTTGTGTAAAGATCAAACCATGGTTACATGATAATGGTTAAGGTTTTGTTTTATTCATTTATTTATTTATTTATTCTTTGTGGAAAATGGTAGAGCATGAAGAGAAAATGGTGGCTAACTTTGTTGTATATTGAAGCTTCATGAAGCTTTTGACTTTGTGACCATTTTGTCTCATGCTTAACCCTAACCATTCCCACTAACCATGATTTGTTCTCTACACTTGACCATGGTTGAGAGATGATAAGTATTCTTATTATTTTCTTTTTACATAATACTTATCATATCATCATCATCATCATCATCTTCTTCTTCTTCTTCAATGAAGAAACCTTCACTTCATCAATGGTGATGGATGAAAATGAGTGAGAAATCCAATTCTAAAGTCTACCCACTTCCTATTTCTTCATCCTTTACCTCTTGCCAAGTAGTAGAGTGTGTTTTCTTCACAAGTTTCTTGACTTGGTGAAGTTGGAGCTTGATCTAGTGATTCCTCGACGTAGATCATCTTCGGCATCGACGTCGACGACCTAGCCCGTCCATTCTCCGATGAAGCCGACGTTAGAGACCGGGGTTCGACTTGGACAGCGAGGAGACTTCATTGCGGAGCTATGGAGGTGGAGGACCGGATCTACAAAGGTTGTATTTCCGTTCCCTTAGTAAAGTAGTTTACTAGTTGCTTCTTTCGCCTAGACATCTAGCTAACGATCCGTAGTCTAGGGTTTCTCGGCACCGTAATTTTTGAAACGGGCATGGTTGATGCCTTGTGAGACCCCTTGAGAGTGTCTAGGAACCCTACATAAAGTCCATACTTTGTTAGTGTACATGGACTCCATTTCGGTCCGCATTGCATCTAGCCATTTTACTGAGTCACCGCTCTGAATGGCTTGTTGGAAGCTAGTAGGGTCATCTTCATCAATGACACAATCCTCTCTATCCCCATCTATGATAAAACTGTAGTATCTCTCAGGCGGATGAGACAACCTACTACTCCTGCGGAGGGGTGCGGGAATGTCCTGTTCTTCTTGAACTACTGGTTCTACCAAACTTTCAGTTGAAGTTTTTGGTTCTGGAATTTCTTCCAGTTCTATTTCGCTCCCACTTGTATCCTTTTCTAAAACTTGCTGTTCTAAAAAATGGGCATTACGAGAAACAAAAACCTTTTGTTCCTCTGCATAATAGAATAGACGCCCTTTGGAGTTCTTTGGATATCCCACAAACTTACACTGTACTGATCGTGCATCGAGCTTGTCCGCATGCTGTTTTTTAACAAAGCCGGACATCCCCAAATCTTCAGATACTGAAGATAGGGTTTTTTCCCACTCCACATCTGATATGGGTGGTAGGCACTGTTTTGGTAGGAACCCTGTTCAGAAGATATGCCGCTGATTCTAGCGCATATCCCCAGAATGATCGTGGTAACTCAGCGTTACTCATCATGGAACGAACCATATCCAATAGGGTTCGATTCCTCCTTTCCGATACACCGTTATGTTGTGGCGTGTATGGAGGAGTAAGCTGAGAGAGAATTCCATTTTCTTTTAAGTAACTCAGGAACTCGGCACTTAAGTATTCACCACCTCGATCAGATCTCAGTGTCTTAATACTTTTGCCTGTTTGGTTTTCCACTTCATTCTTGTATTCCTGGAATTTTCAAAGGCCTCGGATTTATGCTTCATCAAGAAGATATGTCCATACCTAGAGAAATCATCCGTAAAAGTAATGAAGTAGGAATAACCACCTCTCGTTAGCTCTTCGTCAATCGATGGGCACAACCACGCAAGCAATATAATATACAACGCCGAAGGGCGAGGATCAAAACTCAAAAGGAACTCAAAAACAGCATGAAAAACCCGTAATAATACAACGCGCGACTCTAAGATCGAAATAATAAACACTGGTCTTCTATCTCAATCAAATATACAAGTCTGGTTGATGGAGTTTACTAGATACAACTGAATATAAATTTAAAATACAAGGGTGGTCATGAAGCAAATGAAACCACCTACCAAAGTAATCACCCGGATGGAATAGTGCGCCAGCAAGGCCGCAACGAAACCTGTACGGCAAAACCTGCAAGGAACTGCGGCACAACGGGGGTGAGTTGCCAACTCGTGAGTAGAAAACATCTACAAGCAGAAATCGCATGCATAACGCAATCCTAGGTTATACGATCAGTAATATCCTCAAATAATATGTAACGTTTCAGAAATCGTTTTGCGAATTTTTCCGTTTTAGGCCAAAATTGTCGGTATTTTCCGTTTTAACCCGATTTCGATCAAACGTCCGTAGAAACTTGCCGGCACCTAGTTTAGCTAAAATAAAGCTAGTGTGCGAACTTTTGGGGTATATGGGAGGTTTTGGTTAAGATAGAATTTTTCCCAAATAAAATATTATTTTAACCGGTAAAATATGCACGTAAATCGGGAAATTTCTTCTAAATGAAAATCCTTGAAAATCATCACTACAATTATTTTAGAACCTTCTTTTTTAAATATGTAGATTTTCTTTTGGTCAAAGGATTTAATTTTTTTTAAAGAAAAAGAAAAAGAAAAGAAAGGTGGCATTTTGCTTTAATTAGCATTTAATGTTGTTTTTAGCTAGAACCTTTTTCTTTTTTTCTTCACAAAACCCCTCCCTTTGCTTTCGCCGAGCCCTCCCATTCCTTGCTTCCCTCTCTCTCTTCTTGCTCCATTTTCATCATTTTGCTACAAATAAATCATCACAAATCCAAATAAAATCACAAAAATTCAAATATAATCATTTTCCTTCATTTCCTTAACCCTAAACTATGCTTTGTTCTTCATGAAGTCTTGATTTTGGAGGCTAATCTTGGTTTTCTTGTTGCAAGTTTTTGAATAATTTGGAGGTATAAAACCCTAACCCTGATGCTTAATTCTTGTTTTAAATACTTTAATTAGCTATTAGTTGTTAAATTAAAGCTACTTAATTTCATATTTAAAATTCTAGAAATGGTTTTTCTTGATAATTAATTAGGGTTTTGATTAGTAAATAAGTTAATTGTTAGTTTTAATCAAAAGAAAACTTAAACTACTTGCTAGTTTTGTTAAATGATATTTCCCTAATTATCTAATTAGCTTAATTACTAACTAGATTTTTACTAAATCCTAATTAGGCAAGATTAAAATTGTAGTAAAGGTATGAATGGTTTAATTTTGCTAATTAGTGATGTTTGTAAATTCTAGTTACGGTAAACTTGTAGTTTTGTGCTAAAATGATAATTATTGTTAATTACTACTTTGTTTAATTAAGGATTTTTGCTTAGTAGGTTTTTGTTAAAACTTAATTAAGCAAGATTAAAATTTTTGAAATGGTTTGGATAGCTTAGTTAAGCTATTATAGGGTGTTTGTATGCGCTAGATTTGTGTTAGCTTGATTCTAGTGCGAATTATTGCGATAAGTTGTTTACTAGATTTCGGGGTTTTTCCGACGTGGGTTCGATTAGTCGTTGTGTCACGACCCGAAAGTACGGAACATGACCGGCACTTAGACTATGAACGTCTCAAGGAGTACGTATGCTAAGTAAGCCGAAACCCAGAAATCCAAACCAAGAGAAGTAGTAGAGAATAGGAAGAACCGTATCAAATCAACCTGTATGCAACATAATATACAACGCCTAAAGGCGAGGATCACAACAGAAATGGAACTCAACCAGCAAGAAACTCAAGAAATATAACATGCTACTCTATGGTCGAAAGAATAACATTACTGGTCTCTATCTCAAAAAAATACAAGTTTGGTTGATGGAACTTCTAGATACAACTGAAATATAATATACAAGGTATAATGATGGGTAAGATACAATAAACCCACCTACTAGCAAGTCACCCGAAAAGAAACCGTACCCGCAAAGCCGTAATGAAATCCGTACGGCAACACCTGCAAGAAACTGGGGCACAACGGGGGTGAGTTGCCAACTCGTGAGTAGAAAAAGATCTACGAACAGAAAATCGCATGAACAACGCAACCTAGGTCAATGATCATAATATATCCTCAAATATATGAATAACATGCAGCCTATAACAATGGCTAGGGTAATATCTAACCCGAGTGTGATCTCATGTGCCCGAGTCAGTGCCTCAGGTAGCAATATATCATATGAATGAGGTATGAATGCATGAAAACAGAATACATGTAAATGAAGAAACTGTTTTCATAAATTAGTGAGATTTCCTTTGTATTTTTAAAATGAGGTATCATAAATGAAATCAGCATCAACAGTGTCTAGCATCGACACAAAACATAAATCTCAATGTCTCAAAACCCCAGGCTCCGGCCATCCGGACTGGCCTGTATCATCAAATCTCAGTACCTCAATATCTCGAAATTTCAATGTCTCAATCTCAATATCTAGGGCGCCGTCAGTCCAGACCGGCCCCTACCATCCATCTCAAGACCACGATGGTATCCTCCGGATATCCGACGTGTCAGGTAAAATCACCGGTAGGTAGTTTCCCCCTGCCAGGCTCATCGTCATCACCACGAGCTTCTTGCCCCGGGGTACCTTACCGGGTCCACCATGTATCCGAAACGGTTCATCCAACTCCTCGAATCGGGTCTCCAAATCTATCAGCAAACTCATGGTGGACGACTCATACATCATGGGAAAAACCACGCTTTTTATTTAAAAAGAGAAAGAAAAGTTTGTATATATTTTGCGGTTTTCCCCAAATCCAGAAAAATCTCATGGAAATCCAAATCCAAAACCTCAATAGCACGTAAAAAATGAATATATGCATGAGAATCCATGAATGCGGCATAACAATGAATAACAGTATGCATGAGGTAGCAGGTAATAACTATAATGTCTAAACTAACATATAAGGCAAGTACACTAATATCATGTCTAAACTATTAGCTAACAGGCTATGTCAAGCAATAATATTTTCTAAGGTGTACGTGACATGGCAATTACCGATGAAGATGTGTGAGCCGGCATGTAAGTGTACGTGGTACATACGCATCATCGGTAATGGTGCTGGTGTCCTAACCACAAGATATCAACAGTAGAATATGAAGCATAATATAAGCATGTGATGCGGAGCAAACAACAATAATGAGCGGGAGCTGAATACTAGACGCAACGATAATTAATCTGTTTTAACCTAATATAAGTCCTACAATGGTGCCTTTTGAAATAATACGAATCGTGGGGTTTTGAAAATAGGGGCTACGGTGTTATTAAGAAAAGATACGTTTTTTGAAATATCCGTAGGATCCCTTAGGCCGTCTTTAAAAATACGCACGATTCGTAAGCTTTGAAATAGGTAGGAACCGAATCTAATCTAACAACTAACTAAACTAAAGGGCTACGCTATAAGCTAGACTACAGGTAAGGAAACCGCCTAACATCTGAGTCGATACATATACATACCTGTATATATATTAGTCGGTGATCCCGCCTCAATAATATCATAACCGATACCATATCTATAATCAGACATCCCAAGTTAAGAGTGCGGATCAATCATCAAAATATAGCTCGTACGTAAATCCGTCGTACGGCATCCCCAAATCTGGGTACGGGTCAATATCATATTCCTCACACTATTCCTCTGGTATCCTCTTTATCCAAGATCATAGTCTAGGGTACTGACCTATGTCTAGTACAATACTAATATCCTCAATATACTCATGATCTGACTACTGATCGACAATCTCGTACAAACCGATATCGTCAGCACATATCATCATCAAGGGGTATACATCGCCCGATACGGCCTAATATCAATATCCTAGCACATTATGCCTCATATCACGATCACATGTCGACCATTTATTTATAACACTATTCACCCGTATCGCCGCCGCAAGATCCGCTATAACACCAGGACGTACCTTAAGTACGAATCCTGCCATATCACCAAGATCACAACCACAAACAAATCTCATCGACTCAGCTCAATCCCAAGTATCCTCCTCAAATCCGTATGTGAACACATAGTCCCATACCCATGTGAACATATAAATATATTCCCATACACGCACATATGAAATAAGGAATGTATGCAAGTATGTATATGTGTGTATGTGTAAGTGTAGTGCACCCACTACCTAAGGTTTCGTAACCATGCACCAATCCAACACCAATATCCATCTAAAATCATCAATAATAAATCCTAACAACATATCATAAATTGTTGGTGTGTATACGCATCCGTATACATCACCACGGACTGCGGGGGTGCTATACGCCATCCACCCGACTTCTCCCCGTAGATATAAATCTACTCACCTGGTCCTCGCTAGCCGGTACCGACGTCGCCACGCGCTTGCTTGTCGTCTCGAAGTCCACATGGGGGTACCTACATATCATAACGCACAATATCGCATTAAAACTAAATTCGAAATCGAAACGGCATACGAAAATCAAATCGGCACGCGTATCACGCATAGGTCCAAACCTATCGCCTACGCATCCAAGAATAGTCAAACCAACGCTCGATGTCGATGTACAAACGTCAAACCCTCGAGAAAAATCTAATCACACTCATTTGCACATTCACGAACACTAATTTTAATATAAACTAGGTTAAAACTCACAAAAACCTCAATTTTGCTTAAAAAGTCATTTTTCCGAAAATATAGCAAGCACAATTCGCCGTTTTTGTACAAAACAGGATGTTTAAATGAATGTAGCGGCCAATATATTTATTAAATATCTTAAATAAGTCGTATAAACAATTTTCGGAATTTAATCTCATTAAATTCCAAAAATCCTAATATTCTAGTTTACCAAAAATACCCTTTTTAACAATTTCAAAGCAAAATGCACAAACTACAATCTAGCTTAGAATTGCATGATCCAAAGCATTAAACCACACTTAATAAAGTTAATGAAGCCAAGAAAACCTAATCACATTTTTAATCCCAAGCATTTAACAAATTTCAAAAACCTAGTAAGCAAATTAGCAAAATAACAAAATTTTTAAAGCTAGCCATTAGCACTAGCTACTAAACTTGTATTAACATGACAACAAAGCCTAATTATAACACACAACCATACACCAATTTTATAAACCCTAACTTGCATTCAATTTCACAACTTGAATTCCAAAACTTGCAATTAAACTCACATATCCAAATAACACTTAATTAAATTAGCTTAAGAAATTAGTAACAATTTAAGCAACAAAAAGTTTTAGAATTATACCCAAAAATATATGAAGGTCCACAAGACTCCATGGCCTCCCAAAATGCTCTCTTTTCACAAGGATCCATGCTAAACGGGCTAAGCTAAAATGGGTAGGACTTTGATTTTGATTTTGTGGGATTTTTGGGGGATTTTTGATACAATTTTTCATGAAGTTTTGAAGGGAAAAGAGAAGGGAAAATGGAGGGGGGCTGCTGTGGGGAGAAGGAATTTTCGGCCAGAAAAGTGGGTGGGGGAGAGAGAGGGAGGTGAGGAAAAGGGGGGGGGGGACAAGGTCAAGGTCAAACAAAGTCAAAAGTCTAACTACTTCACTCATTTTCTTTTCTTTTCTTTCATTTCATTTCTTTTTCCTTGAAAATCAAGTGGAGAAAAATATGGTGGGTGCTGAATTCAGCCATGGGGAGGAGTAAGTGGGGGTGTGTGGGTGTGGGCACGGGTGTGGGGTGATGAAAAATGATAAATACAATACCCCAAACATCCATTTACGCTAAAAAAAGCCTTTTTTCTTCAATAATTCCTAAACCATTTTGGCAAATGATTTCGTTCCAAAAACCACATGATAAATTTTTATTTAATGTTTTATGATGCACAAAATTTTTTTCAACTCATTCCAATTTGTAATTTTCCCTAATTAAATGTATTAGTGACGGCTTAAAATAATAATAAAATAATATTTTTTTCAGAAAATTTGAAATTTCACCAGCGGCTCAATAAACACCAAATAATAGCAATTACATAGCTAGAATATGTATATTTAATTTTTATAATAAGATATTTGTATTTTGACTTTTTTTTACAGAAAACCCCCCTCATTTTACCGATTTTCCGAAATTTCACCGAAACGATTTTCAAAACGCTACAATCTTCCCCCCTTAAAGAAATTCGGTCCCCGAATTTAAATTCAAACTCCCCCAATTACTAAAACATCTAAGAAAAACCATCAAGTCGTCGGGGCTCCGAAATTGTAAATACATAAAACAAATCGTAGCGCCGCGCATGCGCTTGAAAAATGAGTATATAACTCAAATCAAAACTCCGTCAAGCATCCCGCGATCATCGGAGTCGTGGAGAAGACATCAATGCCAAATCCAAATCAAAACCAATATGATATAACTCGAAACTATAAATGTAAATATCGAATCTATATTTGTAAGTATCTGAAGGAAATGCATGCCAGATCTCTTTAAGTCGCTGTGCAACGCGTATAACACTGCACAGTGGCGGACGTCTACCATAAGAAAATAACTATATACATATATACCTTAGTTTGAAATGTACGTTCCGCCGTTTTGGAAACAATTTAGAAGGGTCTCCTTGTTTTAAACATTTCGTGTCATATCAGACACGTAGGTAAATACTGAGGCTATAGCTCTCTTTTTGGAAATCCCTTCAATAACTATCAATGCATGCAAAATATATTCAGGTATTGTCCTCTGACTAGTCCTGCTCAGTACGGAAACACATAGCAATATTATAAAAACGTACTGCTCTATAAGAAATCAATCCCAAAATATGCACATGAATACTACGTGCGTCTGGTGAGCACGGAAATCAAAATCCATGAATGTGCCATACATGCGCACAGAAACAACATCTAAGAGCATCAGGTGTGCACGAAACATCTGTCGTAGGCAACATGTGTGCCTGGCAGCAAAATCAGGTGCATCTGACATGCACGAAAAATCTCGAATTAGTGCATCTGGTGTGCACCAAATCGCATCTCGTAACAGGCGCCTAACAGGCGCTAAAAATCCAATCCGGTGCATAAAATGCACAAAACAAATGTCGAGCATCACCCTCGAAATCGAAATCCAGTGTATCCAAGTGCACAAAATACATGTCACTGCACTACCAGCATATATAAACTATACAGAGTGCAGGAACCAAATCACGTGCGTGCATACGCACAAAATCAACTCAACTGTTTAAAACCGTAAAATCACAAACATGTGAAACTAAAGCACGAAAACGATATCAAGTGCAACACTGTGCAAAGATCGTAAATCCTCAATCATCAAAATCAAATCATACGAATAAATCACCCAAAACATCGAAATCAATAATGGCGGAACGGTACCGCTCAAGTGCATCCTCTAAGAATCTCGGGCCAACTGTCGCGGTCACTAGTGGGACGTCTCGTCGATGATCATGAACTCTGGCCTGCTGGTGTGCGTAACATGACCACTCCTGGGTCCAAGTCTTCTCCGTGGATTACCAATCTCACAATCCATCAGCTCATCGGCCCTGTCAAGGCAGCATATCACTGGCGTCGGCCTCTGGCTCTCTGAATGCACGTGACACATCTGATCCTGGGTGCAAGTATCATCGCAGCAGTATCCTGGAAGGAATCCTGCTCACGGTCTCTTCCATGTCTCGTCTCTGCCAACTGTCCGGAAGTCATTGTCCTTTCCTATATCTGCATCTTGCTCTGGAACGACTGCATACTCATCGCGACTCCTTCTGGAAGGTAAGTCCAAGTACCATGCCTCGGCATGCGCATCGCCTCTCTGATGTCGGCGGAGTGGAACGTCATCTCATCTAGATCTGGTGCGAACCTCTTATTCCACTTTTCTCTAATGTCGTCTGCTTTGGACTCGTCTCGTCGCGGCTGCATGGACTGAGCTCCAACGGCTATCCTCGTATCTGGAGTCTCCCAAGAATGCATCTCACCACCTAGCATCCGAATTAAGTCGAGCCATCCGATCGAGTCGTTAAAACCTCACAATCCCCCAAGAGCTCAACCTCTTGGGCACAGTTTAATAGTATCGAGTACATACCACAGCATCGGTGGCCCAGCCGTAGAAGGGCAAACCCAAGCCTCACTAATGGCGCCGTAGAACTGCCGCAACCCGAAGGTTCAAAGGCTTTCACACGGTCATTAAGTCGAGTTAGGGTTCCATTCTTCTAGAGGGACCATAGAATTGCCTGCATGTCTTTCCGACTACTTTAAACTTGGAATAATAGGTTTATGACATTCGATCGTCTCTGTCGACTCCCAACGTCTCCACGTGAAGTCGTCTCTAGCTAGAATCCATCTATCTGATGACCTCACATCGGGTTAGGCGAACGATCCACATGTCCTAGTCATTCATCCACGATGACTAGCGACCTTCTATCATCTCTTAGTACAACTCGTTCTGCACTAACTCCAGCATCTGGGGCAATACCTCGTCGTTCGCAGCAATAACTGGCTCGCTCGTCTGCACGCCGAACAGTGCCTCGATCATCATGAATAAGCAACATGCCAACGGTTATCAAGATCTGGCTGGCCTCTATCATTAGCTCAATCCTCTAATGTCGATCAGCACATCCGAGTAACCTCATAAAGGCGATCCGCCAAACGCTCATGGCGCGGAAACACAGTCAAAAGACACCTCTATATAATCGGGTGTCGCCGGAATCATGCCCTGGTCAGTCCTCGTTCGTGCCGAGCTCGTGCTGACCGCAACTCTAGCCGTAGCTCTCCCTGCCCGTAATCGTGGCAGCAAAACCAAACTGGTACCGATGAGGCTAGATCAGGAAGGAATATAATACTGAACAAGGAAATGTACATCCTAAGGCTTCTTAAGTGGAGTGGCGTGTCGTAAATATGCCGCGGAACATACCAACGGTACGTCACTCTACTTTAGTCACCTATTCCATCAACCAAGGGTCATCCTACGCTCCGAAGGTAAAACCTAACGCTCTGATACCAACTTTGTCACGACCCGAAAGTACGGAACATGACCGGCACTTAGACTACGAACGTCTCAAGGAGTACGTATGCTAAGTAAGCCGAAACCCAGAAATCCAAACCAAGAGAAGTAGTAGAGAATAGGAAGAACCGTATCAAATCAACCTGTATGCAACATAATATACAACGCCTAAAGGCGAGGATCACAACAGAAATGGAACTCAACCAGCAAGAAACTCAAGAAATATAACATGCTACTCTATGGTCGAAAGAATAACATTACTGGTCTCTATCTCAAAAAAATACAAGTTTGGTTGATGGAACTTCTAGATACAACTGAAATATAATATACAAGGTATAATGATGGGTAAGATACAATAAACCCACCTACTAGCAAGTCACCCGAAAAGAAACCGTGCCCGCAAAGCCGTAATGAAATCCGTACGGCAACACCTGCAAGAAACTGGGGCACAACGGGGGTGAGTTGCCAACTCGTGAGTAGAAAAAGATCTACGAACAGAAAATCGCATGAACAACGCAACCTAGGTCAATGATCATAATATATCCTCAAATATATGAATAACATGCAGCCTATAACAATGGCTAGGGTAATATCTAACCCGAGTGTGATCTCATGTGCCCGAGTCAGTGCCTCAGGTAGCAATATATCATATGAATGAGGTATGAATGCATGAAAACAGAATACATGTAAATGAAGAAACTGTTTTCATAAATTAGTGAGATTTCCTTTGTATTTTTAAAATGAGGTATCATAAATGAAATCAGCATCAACAGTGTCTCGCATCGACACAAAACATAAATCTCAATGTCTCAAAACCCCAGGCTCCGGCCATCCGGACTGGCCTGTATCATCAAATCTCAGTACCTCAATATCTCGAAATTTCAATGTCTCAATCTCAATATCTAGGGCGCCGTCAGTCCAGACCGGCCCCTACCATCTATCTCAAGACCACGACGGTATCCTCCGGATATCCGACGCGTCAGGTAAAATCACCGGTAGGTAGTTTCCCCCTGCCAGGCTCATCGTTATCACCACGAGCTTCTTGCCCCGGGTACCTTACTGTTAGTTATATGTATGCCCTAGAGGCCATTACTGTACATACGATGTATATTGTAGTGGATGCTGGGACATACATAGGGAGGACTTTCTTGCTCGACATGATAGTATGCTATCTGGTTACTCTTTACCTTAACGTGTACATTGATTGTCTCTCTGTTACATGTTGTTAAAGCCCTTAGGATGTGTACTTGACTACCTGGACTATGATGCGGATCATACTAGTGGGGACATGGTAGTCCATAAGTACATCCTTCAAAGTCCCTAGTCGTGGGTGTATCGAGACGGGGCATCGATATACCAGAGTAGACTAGCGTGTACCTTCTCGACCCATACAGATGGGCGATGGATGATCCCATATCCATTGGTGTTTGACATCAGAGATGATATACGGGTGCTCAGTAGAGACTGGGTACACTGGACGGACTCGCCGAGAACTCCCAGATGGTATTATACCTTACGTCAGATGGCAGTTCTCAGGTGACACTGGTACAGAGTAGTCTGTTGACCCGAGATCGTCATAGAGTCTTGTGTGGTTCCCACTGTGCTTTGATTTCCATCTTACCACGTCCATGAGGGCGTGCAAAACGGTGGTTTTTGGGTACAGTCCCGAGTCACATGGAGGCAATGAGCGATAGGAGGGGATTCGTCTCTCCCGGTATAGGGAGTTGATGTTGCGCTGTGTTCGATTGGCTATAACAGGAAATCCCTGGCCAGGGTTGCTGAGATTTACTGGTAAGTGTTACCAGTAGTTTCTCGAATTGTTATAGGCCTCATATCGACACGACTTATCAAGCTATTGGGGTCTGACATTTACCACCCCTAAGCGAGATATGCGACATATCAGACGATCAGACCGGACTGTACGGTAGTGTTACTGGTTGGATTCACAGGAGTGTGAGCGGGCTAGCTCGTCGATCTTCTGATCGCTCAATACCTGGGTGGCCGTTACGTTTAGCAGACCGCTTGCGGCTTGTGGGTGTTTGATATGATCATCACCCGCTGCCGGCGTATTGACGAGTCTTTAGAGTCCTACACAGAGGTTTTCCTGGCTCGAGCAAAACGAAAGAGGAGCACATATGAGATATGTGCGGGACCGAGAATAATACGTGTATGTGATACTGTATTCTATTCTCGCGATTTGTAACATTGATCGGTTATATATGATATAGCCGGGTTATCGGATCAAGTGTTGATTCGATAAATTGTTACTATTCATATTAGTCGGTTATATGTGATATGACCGGATCGTTAAATCAAGTGTTGATTTAATGATTTAATGTATAATTATATATTTGATATATTACTTTACATTAACTAATATTGGTTCACTTAAGATGTATTTTCTCACTTGATGTGCACATTGTATATGTGATATATTTTCATGTGCACTTGATTGTATCATGTTTGATGATACAAGCTAACTTAAGTTAGTTGTAAGGATCAAACCATGGTTGTATATTGGTTAGGGTTTTCTTCTAAATTATCCATTATTTCATTTGTGATGAATAGTGGGGGACAAGAATAAAATGGTGGCCAATTTTTTATCCTTCATGAAATTGATGAAGCTTTGAAGCTTACACCATTTTGTCTCTTGTCTTTGACCAAACCATACAACCAACCATGGTTCCCTCTCTACAACTAACCCTAGTTACCATTATGATACATTTGATTATTCTTACACCATTCACACATTATTCTTCTTGTCCATTCATGTTCCTTCATGCTTCTTCTTCTTCTTCATCAAGAAGAAGAAAGCTTGGAACCTCCAATGGTGAAATGATCAAATGAGTGAGAAAACAAAATCTAAAGTCAACCCATCTCCTCTTTCTTCATTCTCTACAACATGCCTTATTGAAGAGGGTGTTGTCTTCATAAGTTTCTTGACTTGGTGAAGGCGGAGCTCGAGTTTGAGTTGCCTCGACGTAGATCTTCTTCGGCATTGTAGTCTTCGACTTAGCCCGATTATTTCTCCGACGAAACCATCACCGGAGTCCGGGATCCGACGACCGAAGCGGAGGGACATCGTCTTGGAGCCATGGAGGTGGAGCAAAGAAACTACAAAGGTTGTATTTTCTTCACTCATTAGTTATGTTGATAACTAGCTCTTCTTGTTTTCGCCTAAACTCTAGCCAACGATCCGTATAAGGGTTTTTCGGCACATGTAAAATTTTTGTTTGGCATGGTTGATGCCTTGTGACAACCCCTTGATGTGCCTAGGAATCCTACAGTGGTATCAGAGCCTAGCTAGAGCCTTAGGTGATCCGTGGACGGAGTTAGAAATCTGATCGAACCGAAACCCCATTGCAAAATCGCTCTCTGTACTTTTTTCAAAACTGTTGAATTTTGTGAATTAAAAATATGAAGAAAAATAAGCAGGAAAAACTAAGAATTACTGTGAAATTTGGTCGACTAATTCAACAATTGGAGCGCGGAACCGCCGCGAAACTATGGTTTTGGCGGCCCTTCCGCGGCCCAAATTTGGAGTTAGTCCCTCAAATTTCATATATTTATTCTTAGGTCCTTTCTTGGCAATTTTTTATGTGAATTTTTAATTCTACTCAAGTGTTGAGTTTTCTAGGGTTTTATTGGGGATTCGTTAATTTGATCGGATAATTTAACTTCGTTTATGTCTTTTCCGGATATTTTAGAAACTGTTAAAATGTTTGACCGAATATAAATACCCATTTTTTCCCCTGTCGGAAAATTTCCAAGTGTTGGATTTTTCCGTGGTATAAAGACGTTCTAAGTAGTGCAAGTAACGCGATGGTCCCTCTAGAAGACAACAAACCTTAACTCGATTATGTGACCGTCTTGAACTGCCTTTTGAACCTTCGGGTTTGGGGCAGTACGGCGTGCCACATGTGAGGCGTTGGCTTGACCCTTCTACGGCTGGACCGTTGGTACTGAGGCACGAAGTGAATGTCTTTGAACTTATTTCATGTGATGAGCTGTATCGGGAAAACTTGGGTGTTTGAATATTTGATCGGAAAGTTTAACATTTTCTGTTTATCTGGAATGGGATACAATAATTGGAATTCACAAGAAGTTATGAGATAACTGAATGAATGTTATAAACATAGTAGTTTAGTCTCACTTGATCGGTTGCCACGGAATTTTGATGTGATCAAAAGTCCGTCGCAATCACGTAGTGTACGCGGATACTCGCCGGGTAAACTTAATAGACAGCCTCGCTCCATAGCCCCGACCAAGTGACTGTAGGAGAACCCCGTCGCCGAAAGCATCCGTTCGGGTGCTCGCGGCAGCGGTGTTCCGCCTTGGTGCACTTTGTCGACGGCATCGGGGGTGCGGCCGCCTATTGAAGTTTGCGACGAGCATTCGATCAGGATGTCGGGAATCTTGTTGAATTGCCCGACTTGATATTGAAAAGTGTTTTCGATTTTGAGATTAAAATGCGGAGTTTATAATTGTTAGGCATGCGATGTCTAAATAATTCATTTGGTCAGGCATGCGATGTCTGAGGTGGTTGCGGATTCCAACTGTTGTAGTTTTACACTTTCTTTTCTGTGACCGTAAGTGTAATGTGTGATATCGCCGGTTTCATTGCTATATGTCAACGACAATTGGGATGCGCATATTTACTTACGTTGATGACATGTGATGTTATGTGTTGCTGGATATGTTATATTGGATCGTCGTGTTTGAATAGCCGGGGTTTTTATGTGAGATGAGTGTTTTTCATTTTCATTCATGTAAAAAACTTGTATGTAATACTCTTTTATTTGGGGCACTTCCATGTTGCGGAAGATGTCACCGGTTGTATATTATTTACTTTTCCGCACTAGGATAGACCCAAGGAGGAGGGCACAAGTAACCGGGTTCTGGAGTCCAGTGGGAGACCAACTCGAGGAGTCGAGTTCGGGTCTCCTAACTCTAGAATTGGTAGGGTTGCTTGCCGCTCTCGTAGGGGTCTGGGGGTGTGGGTTTGGCTATTCATCACGACCGTGGAATCCGTGTTTTGTACTGGCTCGTATTGAAAACACGGACGTCCTAGTATATCCAATATTTCATTTGATTCTTCTGCTGCGATATCTGTGATGTGATCATGTGATGTTCTGTGATAGATATGGTATATAGTATATATGATATATTATATAGACGTTACTTATGTTTTACACCCGCGCTAGCCCTGCCCTGCTCTGTCGTTAGTTACCTAACCTAACGGTGCACGAGGGGACATCGAGGCGAATGCGGATGGCATAAGTGTACGTCATATCTATCTGTAATGTTTAGGTATTTAAATGATGGGACTTCATTAATGTGATTAATGAAAGAAAAGAAACCTTAAGATGTTGTGGAATCGAATTTCAAAATTAAAACAGGTAGCTACAGTTCTTGCTTTGCACAGCGGTATATGTGATATATCTTGCACCTTATTCGATAAGGAAAGGACCGAGATCCCTTCACCGGGAGTGACTCCTTTAGCAATAACTGGCAGATGCTATACCCTCGGTTTGTCTTTTGATTGCTTTTAAGAGTTTTTGCTTTGCACAGTGATATATGTGATATATCCCGCACCTCATTCGATGAGGAAAGGGCCGACGATCCCTTCACCGGGAGTGACCCCTTTAGCAAAACTGGAAAGGCCTCAAAATCACTCCATTTCTAAACTTCATTTGATCCTACAACGATATCAAGTTCATCACGCAATAGGTTTTCAGAAAAACCTGTCGTAGCCCTCCGTCATTTCCGATAAGTACTAGTTAGTATTCGTGCTGCGGTTGTTTGGCCTCCGTCAAGGCGTAGTGTACGGTAGCTAACTAGTGCTTATCTGCTAGCATATGATGCGATTAGATTAGGGTATTCGTACGGCGTTGTTTGGCCTCCGTCAAGGGTCGTGCGGGTGGGTTTAATTCAATCAGGAAATGACGGGTTGAACTTGACTAGCGGACTGTGGGTAGTTTGGCCTCCGTCAAGGTCATAGCACGCTAGGGGCAAAAAGATTATCGGGAATTTCAAGTGTTGAAATTTGCAATGAGATTGCATACCTTCTATGAGATAGTTGGATCCCGATACCCGCTGCGAGTAAGTGTTACTCCTGGGAGAGTTTTTCACATTGCAATTAGCCGATCAAGTAGGTGTCTAGAAAGGTGTTTACGAGGTGACGCCTCTGGGAAAACGAGGTTTACATTAATTAGGTTCGTGCGAAAGCACGGGGGACCTCCCTCAAAGTACCGACACCGGCCTGGCTGAAAGATTGGCGAACTTGTAGTGTGTAATTAATCCCGGCTAGTCTTTCCTTTTAGGGTTGAAGGAAGATTTGATAAAAAGCAGTGGGAGCCATCCTGATTAGATAAAATATAACCAATCTATTCTTGCAAGAGCGCACGCTGAGTGTTTTCTTCTCTCTCTCTCCAGGTAGCGACCATATCACGCCTTAAATCAAGATAATAATACGGATTATTGACCGAACCCGCTTGTTATACTGAGCTGGAGACGTTGGTCCCGCTCCAACTTATAATTGTTATAAGACAGAGCAGGAAATTGGGGAATACCAGATTTCCCGTGCCGCCCAAACGAAGAGAGTGCATGTTGATGCATCATCTTCGGGTGTGTTCATTACAAAGAACTGTTTCTCAGTATCCTCCCGATCCTGGGTATGTGATACCGGATCAGGATCCCAGATATGTAATCTGTTACATAGGGCTACAAAAAGGTAGAAAAACTGAGAACGGGTGATAAGTTTCATGAGGCAGAAAACGGGGCAAGTGTTGCAGCCAAGTCTGTCGGTCACTGTCATCCTGTATTACCAATACATTGATTCTGAACGAATGTTATTAGATACCGAACCTGATATACAAAATCATATCACTCTCTTTATTAGTAAAGAAATGATAGAATTTTGTATTGTTGGATAATGTTTTGAACATTTCCTATATCAAAAGTTGATCGGTTCAGGCACGTTATCTAAAAGCATTGATGTTCTAAATCAAACTACAGTTCTTATTATACGGAACACACACAAGAGGAAGAGTTCAGGAATGAACGAATCCTTCTTAAGGTATTGTAGACTTGGTCATATCAATACGACCCGACTGGCTGGAGTTACATAAAGATGCGTATTTAAATTTGTTTGAATTTACATCTTGTGAAACTCGCCTGTCATGTCACAGAGATAAGATGACCACAGCTCTGTTTATTGGAAACAGAGAAAGAGTTAGTGAACTCTTGGGATGATACATGTTGATGTATGTAGGTCCCCTGTCTACACATACCAGGAATGGTTCTTTATACTTCATTATGTTCTCTGATGATCTCTTTAGATTCAGACATATGTTCTTGTTGAAACACAAGTCCGAACCTTTTGAGATATTCACGGAATATAAGAAAGAAGTAGAGAACCAAAATACGGGTATAAGTATTATGTCCTTTGATGAGATCAAGGAGGAGAATACTTGAGCATGGAATTCCTGGACTATTCTAAAGGAGAATGAGATTCTCTCTCAGCATTACTCCTCCGAATACACCATAGCACGATGGTATATCGGGGTGGAGCAGATACACCCTATATGATAAGGTGCGCTCTATGATGAGTACTACTGAGTCACCTATTTCCTTAAGGGAGTTATGCACTTGAGAAGCTGCATACCTATTGAATAGGGTTCAAATCAAATGAGTTGCCTACCATTTCATATGTGATATGGAAAGGGAAGAGCCCATGTCTTAAGCTAGTTAAGATTTGGGGGTTGTCCGGCCTATGTCTAAAAGCAAAATTCGGACAAGCTCGAGGCAAGGTCTGTTATGTACAACTGGAAAGGTTCCAGCTATACAAATGATGGCAGATGATTTGGTACAACCAAAGGATTCGGTAGATACCAACGAACCTCAGCCTCTCCGCCGATCTAGTAGGGTTCCTCACCCACCTGAGAGTTACTTTGGTTTCTCTATGACAGTGGGAGCGAGGATTGCATCATGAGATGATGACCCAACTAGTTTCGAGCTGGCCATCAGGAGTGAGACTCTGTAAGAATGGCTGGATGCTTAGCGATCTGAGATGGAATCCTTATACACCAACAAAGTATGGACTTTTGTTGCGATATCTGAAGGGTTAAATTCCCATCAGGAGCAAGTATATCTTGAGAAGATTACTTGGTGTTCATCGAAAAGTTGAGACTTTCAAAGCTAGACTTGTTAAAGGTTTGCATCCTTGACCAGGAGTGGATCATGATAAAGCCTTTTCTAAGGAGCTAAGCTTAAGTCCATCCAGATCCTACTTGCCACGGCTACATTCCATGACTACGATATCTGGTGGTTGGGTGTCATGACTGCTTTTCTAAATGATGTTTTGGAAGAGAGCGTCTATAAGTACACAGCCAGAGGGCTTCGTAGACAGTGGGAGCAGCGGAAACGTGTGCAAGATGTTTTATGTGATAAAGCAGGCATCGCGGAGTTGGAACGTCTGTTTTGATGGATTAGTCAAAGAGTTTGACATCATCAAAATGATAGATGAACCTTGTATAAACAAAAGGGTAGTAGGGAGTATTGTGACAATCCTCGTAGAGTACGTGGATGACATACTCTTGATAGGGAAGGAGTTTCCTATGCTACGCTCGGTCAATCTCCGTTTATCACAATGATTCTCCATATAGGATCAAAGTGATACCTACTAAATCCTGGTTTTTGGATCTATGAGATAGATCTAATTGGATGTCAGGATACTCACTAGTCGTAGTGAGATGGTATCAATCGATCCAGGGGAGAATCACTGGAAGTGTTCCAGAGTGATAAAGACGACTGAATGTCAGTCGCAGGCATTGTCCTTACCCTCAGTAAAGGGACGGTATGTTGGAAGAGTTCCAAGCTAGATACCGTGACATACTAGACGATAAAGGCAGGATACAGTGCTACTTAAGATGCTACCAAAGAGGCTGTTTGGATGTATAATGGTTCATGAGATGAACTATGTTCCTACCATTGTGAGACAATGGAGTTGTGGCTTATGCCAAGGAACGACCGTCCCATCAGTGATCCAGACATATTCTATGGCAGTATCACCTGATCATGGAGATGGTTGATCTCCAAGATGATCGAGGCAAGGAGAGCAGACTCAGAGGATAACACAGCGGATCCACTCAAGAAGGCCTATTCCCAGAGAGAGACTTTTATGGGATGGTTGAGTATGAGATACTACAACCACTGCTACAGATGGCCCTAGTGCAAGTGGGAGATTGTTAGTTATATGTATGCCCTAGAGGCCATTACTGTACATACGATGTATATTGTAGTGGATGCTGGGACATACATAGGGAGGACTTTCTTGCTCGACATGATAGTATGCTATCTGGTTACTCTTTACCTTAACGTGTACATTGATTGTCTCTCTGTTACATGTTGGTAAAGCCCTTAGGATGTGTACTTGACTACCTGGACTATGATGCGGATCATACTAGTGGGGACATGGTAGTCCATAAGTACATCCTTCAAAGTCCCTAGTCGTGGGTGTATCGAGACGGGGCATCGATATACCAGAGTAGACTAGCGTGTACCTTCTCGACCCATATAGATGGGCGATGGATGATCCCATATCCATTGGTGTTTGACATCAGAGATGATATACGGGTGCTCAGTAGAGACTGGGTACACTGGACGGACTCGCCGAGAACTCCCAGATGGTATTATACCTTACGTCAGATGGCAGTTCTCAGGTGACACTGGTACAGAGTAGTCTGTTGACCCGAGATCGTCATAGAGTCTTGTGTGGTTCCCACTGTGCTTTGATTTCCATCTTACCACGTCCATGAGGGCGTGCAAAACGGTGGTTTTTGGGTACAGTCCCGAGTCACATGGAGGCAATGAGCGATAGGAGGGGATTCGTCTCTCCCGGTATAGGGAGTTGATGTTGCGCTGTGTTCGATTGGCTATAACAGGAAATCCCTGGCCAGGGTTGCTGAGATTTACTGGTAAGTGTTACCAGTAGTTTCTCGAATTGTTATAGGCCTCATATCGACACGACTTATCAAGCTATTGGGGTCTGACGTTTACCACCCCTAAGCGAGATATGCGACATATCAGACGATCAGACCGGACTGTACGGTAGTGTTACTGGTTGGATTCACAGGAGTGTGAGCAGGCTAGCTCGTCGATCTTCTGATCGCTCAATACCTGGGTGGCCGTTACGTTTAGCAGACCGCTTGCGGCTTGTGGGTGTTTGATATGATCATCACCCGCTGCCGGCGTATTGACGAGTCTTTAGAGTCCTACACAGAGGTTTTCCTGGCTCGAGCAAAACGAAAGAGGAGCACATATGAGATATGTGCGGGACCGAGAATAATACGTGTATGTGATACTGTATTCTATTCTCGCGATTTGTAACATTGATCGGTTATATGTGATATAGCCGGGTTATCGGATCAAGTGTTGATTCGATAAATTGTTACTATTCATATTAGTCGGTTATATGTGATATGACCGGATCGTTAAATCAAGTGTTGATTTAATGATTTAATGTATAATTATATATTTGATATATTACTTTACATTAACTAATATTGGTTCACTTAAGATGTATTTTCTCACTTGATGTGCACATTGTATATGTGATATATTTTCATGTGCACTTGATTGTATCATGTTTGATGATACAAGCTAACTTAAGTTAGTTGTAAGGATCAAACCATGGTTGTATATTGGTTAGGGTTTTCTTCTAAATTATCCATTATTTCATTTGTGATGAATAGTGGGGGACAAGAATAAAATGGTGGCCAATTTTTTATCCTTCATGAAATTGATGAAGCTTTGAAGCTTACACCATTTTGTCTCTTGTCTTTGACCAAACCATACAACCAACCATGGTTCCCTCTCTACAACTAACCCTAGTTACCATTATGATACATTTGATTATTCTTACACCATTCACACATTATTCTTCTTGTCCATTCATGTTCCTTCATGCTTCTTCTTCTTCTTCATCAAGAAGAAGAAAGCTTGGAACCTCCAATGGTGAAATGATCAAATGAGTGAGAAAACAAAATCTAAAGTCAACCCATCTCCTCTTTCTTCATTCTCTACAACATGCCTTATTGAAGAGGGTGTTGTCTTCATAAGTTTCTTGACTTGGTGAAGGCGGAGCTCGAGTTTGAGTTGCCTCGACGTAGATCTTCTTCGGCATTGTAGTCTTCGACTTAGCCCGATTATTTCTCCGACGAAACCATCACCGGAGTCCGGGATCCGACGACCGAAGCGGAGGGACATCGTCTTGGAGCCATGGAGGTGGAGCAAAGAAACTACAAAGGTTGTATTTTCTTCACTCATTAGTTGTGTTGATAACTAGCTCTTCTTGTTTTCGCCTAAACTCTAGCCAACGATCCGTATAAGGGTTTTTCGGCACATGTAAAATTTTTGTTTGGCATGGTTGATGCCTTGTGACAACCCCTTGATGTGCCTAGGAACCCTACACTTACCGGGTCCACCATGTATCCGAAACGGTTCATCCAACTCCTCGAATCGGGTCTCCAAATCTATCAGCAAACTCATGGTGGACGACTCATACATCATGGGAAAAACCGCGCTTTTTATTTAAAAAGAGAAAGAAAAGTTTGTATATATTTTGCGGTTTTCCCCAAATCCAGAAAAATCTCATGGAAATCCAAATCCAAAACCTCAATAGCACGTAAAAAATGAATATATGCATGAGAATCCATGAATGCGGCATAACAATGAATAACAGTATGCATGAGGTAGCAGGTAATAACTATAATGTCTAAACTAACATATAAGGCAAGTACACTAATATCATGTCTAAACTATTAGCTAACAGGCTATGTCAAGCAATAATATTTTCTAAGGTGTACGTGACATGGCAATTACCGATGAAGATGTGTGAGCCGACATGTAAGTGTACGTGGTACATACGCATCATCGGTAATGGTGCTGGTGTCCTAACCACAAGATATCAACAGTAGAATATGAAGCATAATATAAGCATGTGATGCGGAGCAAACAACAATAATGAGCGGGAGCTGAATACTAGACGCAACGATAATTAATCTGTTTTAACCTAATATAAGTCCTACAATGGTGCCTTTTGAAATAACACGAATCGTGGGGTTTTGAAAATAGGGGCTACGGTGTTTTTAAGAAAAGATACGTTTTTTGAAATATCCGTAGGATCCCTTAGGCCGTCTTTAAAAATACGCACGATTCGTAAGCTTTGAAATAGGTAGGAACCGAATCTAATCTAACAACTAACTAAACTAAAGGGCTACGCTATAAGCTAGACTACAGGTAAGGAAACCGCCTAACATCTGAGTCGATACATATACATACCTGTATATATATTAGTCGGTGATCCCGCCTCAATAATATCATAACCGATACCATATCTATAATCAGACATCCCAAGTCAAGAGTGCGGATCAATCATCAAAATATAGCTCGTACGTAAATCCGTCGTACGGCATCCCCAAATCTGGGTACGGGTCAATATCATATTGCTCACACTATTCGTCTGGTATCCTCTTTATCCAAGATCATAGTCTATGGTACTGACCTATGTCTAGTACAATACTAATATCCTCAATATACTCATGATCTGACTACTGATCGACAATCTCGTACAAACCGATATCGTCAGCACATATCATCATCAAGGGGTATACATCGCCCGATACGGCCTAATATCAATATCCTAGCACATTATGCCTCATATCACGATCACATGTCGACCATTTATTTATAACACTATTCACCCGTATCGCCGCCGCAAGATCCGCTATAACACCAGGGCGTACCTTAAGTACGAATCCTGCCATATCACCGAGATCACAACCACAAACAAATCTCATCGACTCAGCTCAATCCCAAGTATCCTCCTCAAATCCGTATGTGAACACATAGTCCCATACCCATGTGATCATATAAATATATTCCCATACACGCATATATGAAATAAGGAATGTATGCAAGTATGTATATGTGTGTATGTGTAAGTGTAGTGCACCCACTACCTAAGGTTTCGTAACCATGCACCAATCCAACACCAATATCCATCTAAAATCATCAATAATAAATCCTAACAACATATCATAAATTGTTGGTGTGTATACGCATCCGTATACATCACCACGGACTGCGGGGGTGCTATACGCCATCCACCCGACTTCTCCCCGTAGATATAAATCTACTCACCTGGTCCTCGCTAGCCGGTACCGACGTCGCCACGCGCTTGCTTGTCGTCTCGAAGTCCACATGGGGGTACCTACATATCATAACGCACAATATCGCATTAAAACTAAATTCGAAATCGAAATGGCATACGAAAATCAAATCGGCACGCGTATCACGCATAGGTCCAAACCTATCGCCTACGCATGCAAGAATAGTCAAACCAACGCTCGATGTCGATGTACAAACGTCAAACCATCGAGAAAAATCTAATCACACTCATTTGCACATTCACGAACACTAATTTTAATATAAACTAGGTTAAAACTCACAAAAACCTCAATTTTGCTTAAAAAGTCATTTTTCCGAAAATCTAGCAAGCACAATTCGCCGTTTTTGTACAAAACAGGATGTTTAAATGAATGTAGCGGCCAATATATTTATTAAATATCTTATATAAGTCGTATAAACAATTTCCGGAATTTAATCTCATTAAATTCCAAAAATCCTAATATTCTAGTTTACCAAAAATACCCTTTTTAACAATTTCAAAGCAAAATGCACAAACTACAATCTAGCTTAGAATTGCATGATCCAAAGCATTAAACCACACTTAATAAAGTTAATGAAGCCAAGAAAACCTAATCACATTTTTAATCCCAAGCATTTAACAAATTTCAAAAACCTAGTAAGCAAATTAGCAAAATAACAAAATTTTTAAAGCTAGCCATTAGCACTAGCTACTAAACTTGTATTAACATGACAACAAAGCCTAATTATAACACACAACCATACACCAATTTTATAAACCCTAACTTGCATTCAATTTCACAACTTGAATTCCAAAACTTGCAATTAAACTCACATATCCAAATAACACTTAATTAAATTAGCTTAAGAAATTAGTAACAATTTAAGCAACAAAAAGTTTTAGAATTATACCCAAAAATATATGAAGGTCCACAAGACTCCATGGCCTCCCAAAATGCTCTCTCTTCACAAGGATCCATGCTAAACGGGCTAAGTTAAAATGGGTAGGACTTTGATTTTGATTTTGTGGGATTTTTGGTGGATTTTTGATACAATTTTTCATGAAGTTTTGAAGGGAAAAGAGAAGGGAAAATGGAGGGGGGCTGCTGTGGGGAGAAGGAATTTTCGGCCAGAAAAGTGGGTGGGGGAGAGAGAGGGAGGTGAGGAAAATGGGAGGGGGGGACAAGGTCAAGGTCAAACAAAGTCAAAAGTCTAACTACTTCACTCATTTTCTTTTCTTTTCTTTCATTTCTTTTTCCTTGAAAATCAAGTGGGGAAAAATATGGTGGGTGCTGAATTCAGCCATGGGGAGGAGTAAGTGGGGGTGTGTGGGTGTGGGCACGGGTGTGGGGTGATGAAAAATGATAAATACAATACCCCAAACATCTATTTAGGCTAAAAAAAAGCCTTTTTTCTTCAATAATTCCTAAACCATTTTGGCAAATGATTTCGTTCCAAAAACCACATGATAAATTTTTATTTAATGTTTTATGATGCACAAAATTTGTTTCAACTCATTCCAATTTGTAATTTTCCCTAATTAAATGTATTAGTGACGGCTTAAAATAATAATAAAATAATATTTTTTTCAGAAAATTTGAAATTTCACCAGCGGCTCAATAAACACCAAATAATAGCAATTACATAGCTAGAATATGTATATTTAATTTTTATAATAAGATATTTGTATTTTGACTTTTTTTTACAGAAAACCCCCCTCATTTAACGATTTTCCGAAATTTCACCGAAACGATTTTCAAAACGCTACACGTTGCGAGGTTATATCTATTATATTCCTCGTATTTTATTGTGTTGTGTTGTGCGATCGGGACGAACGGAGTCTACACTTGGTGTTTCGTAATTTAGCGACCATAGTTAGGGTTTTTGGCCGATGTCGTGCGCGTTAGGTGCGCTAAGAGCGCAGTGCATTTTTCAGGGGCGTTATCCTTGCGTTTCGTTGTCTTTTCGTCGTTTCAGGATATTTAGCTTATGTGATTTGTTTGTGAAATTTTAGGTTCACAGGCGGTGACTTCGGACGCTACGACAAAGGGAAAACAGGTGGTAGGCTTCACTTAGCCAGGAGCGCTGGTGGGTAGATTTAACATCTACAGGGGAATCGCCCGCATGGCGTTATGCGTCTGGGCTAGAAATGACTTGACTTGTCGCATATTCTATTTCATATTTAGAATTGCGCATGCACCTTACTGTTGGAGATAGTGCCCTCATAGTCAATTATTGGATCGCAGGTACGTGATTGCAATGATTGCGGAGGACCTATCCCGGTAGGACAGTCTTACTCGAAATGATAGTATGCTATCTGGTTTGCCCTTATCAGTCGTGTACATGTTCAGGTGACTGATTGCATGTTACACTTTGATAGAGCCCTTAGGATCTTGCTTTACTACCAACAGTATGATGGCGATCATATACGTGAGAGTTGGGTAGTTTATATGCATATCCTTAATTGTGGTCCCTAGTCGTGGGAGTTTCGAGACAGGGCATCGATACTCCGGAGTAGACTAGTGTGTACAGTCGAGACCCCGATGAGGGGCGGTGGCCGGTCTCACAAGCCACTGGTGTCAGTTGGATCACCTAAGATGTATACAGGTGCTCATTGGGTTATGAGTACACCGGACAGGACTCGCCGGGAATCTGCTAGTTAGTATTATATCTACCGTCAGATAGCAGTTCCCTGGTGACATGTGTACAGGTTAGTTCATCGACCTGAGGTCGTCATTTGTCTCGTGTGAGTTCCCACTGTGCTTTGATTTCTACCCTACCACGGCTCAAAGGAGTCGTGCAAACAGGTAGCTTTTGGGTACAGTCCCGAGCCATATGGAGGCACGTGAGCGGATCGGCAGGGGATTCGTCTCTCCCGGTATTGGGGGCGAGGTCGTGCTGTGTCTAGGAGAGCCATTACACAAATCCATGGCCATGGTAGGAGATTTACTGGTAGGTACTCCAGTAGTATCTCAGGGTGTATTGAGGCTTCACCCCGACACGACTTATACTGCTATTGGGGGTCTGACGTTGCTAGCCCCCTAGGCAGATATGCGATACTCATTGACGAACGGACCGGACTGTATATACATTGTCACTGTTAGGCTCAGTAGGGTTTTCGGAGGAGTTCGCTCATCGGTCTCCCTTGAGTTCGCTCCTCGGTCACCCTTGAGGTCAGTCCATGGGCAGCCGTTACGCATAGCTAGTGTCGCTGACGGTTTGTGGTTAAACCCACTGCCAGGGTGCTGACGAGTCATTAGAGTCCCCCACAGACAGTTTCCCAAGTTCGGGCGAAACGTTGTAGAGGCCGTATGGTTTTATGGCAGGGTTCGGAAAATGCACGTGCGTTTACGCACGTGTCAGTTTTCGGGCAGATGATACTGGTCGGCTTTGGTTTAAGCCGGATCCGAGTATTATATTGAGTAGGTATAATATCTTTGTCTCAGTTGCATTTGTATTCGGTCGTAATACAAATGCAGGTATATTTATACAGTTTCGGGGTTGTCCTGAAATTCGTTTCAGGATCACTTTTGGAAGTTGCCAGTTTCCAGTTTCCTATCAGCCGTCTTTTAACATTCGGTTAAAGACGGATTTATCTTTTCTTCAGATATGAGTGAGTCATCATTCTAGAAGCTTCTAGAAGTGATGAAGTGGCTAATGAGTCATCATGGCTTTAATGGTGCATTTATTAAGTGATGACTATGTTAATATGAGTCATGCTTTGCATTATGCTATTTTGTTTTGGCTTAAGATATTTTAGTGAGAAGCTTTTGGTTTATGGTCACCTCCCTCCTCCTACGGTCACCCCCCTCTTCCTTATAAGGTGGCCGGCCCCTCTCTCTCTCTTGATCGATCTTGATTCACTTGATGTTTCATTCAGTTAGAAAAGATATGATAGTTTTGGGGTGTATGGAATTCACAGTTCATTTCATTCCATCACCCGATTTCCACGGCAACTTCATTAACCGATCGTCCACGGATTTGGACGAAGTGAGACAAAGTCATCTACTCATTCTCTACATCAATCTTGGTCGTCTCTTTTAGCAAACTTGACGATCGAGTTGCCTCGAGTCAGAGGCGGGAGCCCGTTTAAAGAACCGATCATGTGGTGCCACCTCGACGAGGAGATCGGAGATCGACAAGATCGGAGCAGCCGCAACGGAGCGTGGGATGATGGTTGAAGAACGAAGGACTCGGATCGTTCAGTACAACCTTTCTACATTCTTTATTGTTTGTTAGTTTAGCAATAATGGCAGATCCGGGTTAAAGTATACGATAGCGCCAGTTAAAAGTTTCTTGTTCCGCATTTGGCGTCTGTAGACTGCCGGGGCGCTAGCGTAGACTAACACCTACTGCTTAGTTAATTGTTGTGCTTGGACTAGTATCCTTAGGACACTGTACTATTATTGACAGCTTATGTTGCACGAGCACTGATTGTATGCCACACACACTGTCAATAATTTCCATGACACGCACAACCCACCTATAGATATGATATAATTTGGTTAGGGACATTAAGACATTAATTCATATTTCTTTATGCATGTGACTTATAGCATACCTGTATACCTATATGCTTACACATATGCCTTGACATACTTACATGCTAGTTACCTGTATACTTATAGGGTATTGTACCATTAGTGATAGGTACATACACACATAATAACATAGCTACATGTATACTTTGCATACATACTTCACTTATACCCGGGGGGTATATTATATCATTTCTGATAGGTAGATATCTATATCTTGCTATACCTTTATGTTTACGCATATATCAGTTAGAGCTACATGTTTATCTTTACTTGATATTATTTAGAATTGGAGAAAATAGGAATCGCATGATATTTTATATTAACTTGTTGCAGTTAATTAGCGGCTTTTCCTTATATGCTTACATTTCAGTTTTATGTTGCATATATTATATTCATGGATTTTCGCATTGAGATATGGATTTTTCATGATGTTTTCTGGATTTGGGGACCGGGGCAGTTCATGAAATTATGCATTATTTGAAAAACCCGGCTTCTCTTGATATGATATTTCAGCATCCACTATGAGATTTATCGATTCTGATATATATACCCCATGCGAGGAGTCGGGGGCCGTATGAGGGTACATGGTGGGGCCCGGAGGTACCCCGGGGCAAGATGATTGATGGACCTTGCCGATTGAGCCTGGCAGGGGAACCATACACTCCGGTGACATTACCAATGATTCGGCGGTTATCATGGGGATACCGACGGGAGTCATGTGCGTATAGATACGTCGAGAGGCGAGGGTTAGAGCTAGGCACTCGAGTTTTCGGTATAGCGTATGATACGTACCTATCAGGGTGCCAGTCTTGGTGACAGCACCTGATAGATCATTATTTTGTGTCGATGCTTGACACTTGGTTTTCATGATATTTTACTCCTAAGTATATATAACAGTGGAATGGGACGCTGTTATATATATATATATATATATATATATATATATATATATATATATATATTAGTGGAATGGGACGCTAATATATATATATACATATAAATTCATATACTTCATCATATTTATTCATGCAAATATACCTAGAATATAAGAGATTCACTTGATATTGGATTTAGGACATTTGAGATTACTTGATATTGTACATAAAGGATATATGAGATTCACTTGACTTTGTACATTCAGGATATATGAGATTTATTCGATATTGTACATTAAGGATTTGTGAGACTTATATGATATGAGAGCCAATTTGGGGGCTGATTTGAGGAATTGGGATTTGGATTGTCTTGATGGATTTTGATCCTACCACGATGTCAGGATTCCGTGGAAATGACATGTTTCATTCCATACTCCACATTTATTGTTTATGCACTGCTTCATGTATTAGTTGTACCTGATAGAATACCTTTCATGACTGTTGCATTTACATACCTTTATTTATATGCATTACTTCATGTGTTAGTTGTACCTGCTAGAGTACCTTTCATGACTGCTGTATATATATATTTTCATATCATTATTGCATACCGAATGTCATATTATTATTGCTTCATGTATTAGTTGTACCTGCTAGTGTACCTTTCATGATTATTGCATTCATATGACCTTTTATCGCTATTAATTCATATGTTAGATTCACGCTGTACGTGCATACTTGCGATTACCTGCATATGTTATTTATTATTCACGAGTTGGCAACTCACCCCCATTGTGCCACAGTTTGTTTTGTAGGTTGTTCCCCAGAATAGTCGAGGCAGGCTATTCATCTATCTTATCATCTTTTGCTACGGATGCCGCATCAGCTCACAGTGTGCAGTTTGCTTAGGTGGGTTTTGTGGTTATTCGTTTTTGTATTGTATATTTGTTGTATCCTTATACTCTCCATCTACTATTATCTTGTATGACTTAGAGACTTGAGGTGAGGACGATATTGTATATTTTGTGACTTGGTTGTCTTTTATACAGTTTCCTTTCTATCGTCTTTTATTTCTTCGCTACGGCGTCGTATATTTGTTGTGGTGGTTGTTTTTCTCCTTTTGGCGTGGATTTGCTCCCGTTGGGGATGATTTAATTTATATTTATGTTGTACCCATTTTTGGGGTTGGTTTTTACAAAGGAGGTGCTGCCGAAATTTTCAAGAAAGTAAATTGGACTTAAAGAATTTATACTTGAGATTTTTAAAAGTTTAAACAATGTTTCTTATCTTTTCTTGTCTTTTAATGGTTTAGATTTCTGGGTTTTGGCTTTCTTTTACTGTGTTATGCCTGTAGACGTTGCGTAGTATTAGGGCCGTCACGTGCCAATTTCGGGTCGTGACATAATAATATGGCCTGGAGCAATATAATGGTAAGGGTAAACATCTATCCCTATGTGTAATATCAAGTACTCGTATCCGTTCCTCAGGTAACAACATGTCAATAATATGATGTACAAATGTCATGTAGCAATATGTCACTAAAATGATGTGCAAATGCATAGAATGAGAACAAAGTACATCATGAAACAAGAACTGTTTTTATTTATTTAATGAGATTTCTGTATGTATATAAATCGAGATATCATCAATGAAATCAACATAGAATCCGTGTCCAGCCTCGACACAAAATATAAATCCTCATATCTCAGGCATCCGTTAACATCCGCGGGATCGGCCCGCGGGCTCCGGCAGAACGGATCAGCCTGCATCCATCTCATGACTCCGGCCGGTATCCTCCGGATAACCGATGGGTCCAAATAATATCACCGGTAGGTAGTGCCCCCTGCCAGGCTCATCATCCTCCATGAAATCACTCTCGCCTCGGGGTACCTCACCAGGTCCACTATGTACCCGCAGACGGTTCATCCAACTCCTCGAATCGGGTCTCGAAAACCATCTCAGAACCGAGAAAACATCATGGTGGACAAAACTCATCATATCAAGGAAAACCGCATTTTTCTCTTTAAAATAATTCATCAGTTTATAACACTTTCACATGCGGTTTCCAAATCCGGAAAATCTCAAGAAGAATCCGAAACCATCAAATCACCATATCAATAAACAGTGAAAACCGGCATAAATCTCCATAATACCGCATAACCAATGAATATATGAATGCATCTTATATCATGCAATAGTTAAACTAGCATCTGAAAGCTATAACATATTGCAATATCTGCTAGCAGGCTATGTCAACGAAATAGTATTCTCTAAAGTGTACGTGACATGGCAATTACCGATGATGATGTGTGCGAACCGGCAAGCAAGTGAATGTGGAGCATACGCATCATCGGTAGTGGTGCTGGTGTCCTGAAAACATGGTTTCATAATAATACAGATAACATATGTATAAGCATGCAATGCGATGAAACATCATGAATATACAGAAAGCGATATAGTAACAGTGACACTGAAGAATATACCTATCCCATATACGAGTCATACAGTTCTGGTATTTTAAAATACTCACAAATCTCCACTTTTGAAAACAAGGATGACTCGAGCCCAGTCAAAGGGTAAGGAAATCCACCTAAATCTGAGTTATATATATATATATATATATATATATCTAGTAGTCAGTGATCTCGCCTCAATAGTATCATGTGCGATACAATATATATAATATGACATCCTCGAGTTAAGAGTGCGGATCTAACATCATAATTATATCTCGTACGGTAAATCTATCGTACGACATCCCAAATCTGGGTACGGGTCAAATATCAATTTACCCCATTACACATCTGATATCTTATTATCACATATCTTAAACAGGGGGGTACTGATCTAAGTCTAGTACAATACTAATATCATCAATCATATATGTATGCGTGTGTGTGAAAACACATTGCCCATCAATCCGCTAATATCATCATGTCGTATTTCCTAATACGAACCAAATCCCATCACCGATCTCACGGCATCATGCCCAAACTCAACGACTCATCCCATAATATCATATACCATCCTCATCATCCGTGTATACGTGTATGTATATATATAATATCACCAAAACATCCACATAAACCTATATATATACATATGACGTATACACCCAAAACCATACCCCGTGTTTGTATATGTATGTGTACAACCTTGCTCTAGGGCTCACGACTAAGAAACCACCTAAATCCTTTCTTCAATTCTCGCTAACCCTAACCCAAGATCTCCTAACCTTTTCTTGCTAAGTGTTCAATCTCCCCATAACATATAAATGCATATCAATATCATATCACAACATTTTTTACGACTTTGCGGGGGTGCTATACGCCATCCACCCGACTTCTCCCCGTAGATATATATCTACTCACCTTTTGCTTGCCGACCCCGATGACGCCACGCTCATCCTCGTCGTCTCAAAGTCCACGTGGGGGTACCTACATATCATATATATAGCATCGTAAACGAAATCACGCACGAAAATTAAAACGTCGCACGAATCACCCATAGGTCAAAACCTATGGTCTACTCGCACCAAAGAGCCCAAAAACACCCGATATCGACGTACAAACGTCAAGTGACCGAATACAATACAAAATATCAAAACTTGAATTCATAAACACCACAAAACATACGGCTGAAACCAAGAAAACATGCTCCAGATTTTTGTTCAGGTCAAAACTAAGTGCACAAACAGTACTGGGATGATGTATAGGCTGTATATGAGCTACTGAAGGAACCCGGGCACCTAATTCACCAATGTGGCCGGCCCCTACCCCCAAAAATCCGGCCTCCTCGTTTTTATAGGCTCAGAATGTGTTCGTATTGTAAGTCCACGTTGCCACCCCCAGTTCTTTCGGGGTGGCGGAAACGGTATAAAAATCAAATTTTTAGCGCATGAGGCAACATGGACTAACAAAGTCGGGATATTTTCTAAATTAAACTAGCAAGAAAGCTAAAGAGAGTTAGCTACTCGGATAAAAGGTTATACCTAACTTGAACTCCTTCTTCTTGAAACCTTTGTAGGGTTTGATGGTGCTTTCCTCGTCGCCTTCTTCCGTCAAAGATGGATCCACCTGAGGGTTCAACCTTCAGGCTCTTTCTCGAACTTTGAATGAACTAGGATCTTTGGCTTGCTAAACCTCTAACCCTAGAGTGAGTAGGGAGTGGCTTTGGGGTGTTTTTATCTCAAGGAGATGGATTCTCAACACATGAGAAGGGAGCTCCTTGAACTAGAGGAGGAGGAAGAAGAAGAGAGGAGAGAGAAGTGTTATGATAGAATGAGCTATTCTTTTCATTTTTACAACCATAACTCAAAAATGAAAAGAATTATCAAATTAACAATAATAATAAAAATGAAATAGTTGATGGATGGTTTGGAATGACCATTATCATTACATTCATTAAATGAATTTTGCTAGAATCAAAGAGCATCTTTGATATGTAATGATAATGGTCAAACTTTCAACCATGGTCAACAAGTCAACAAACCCAACCATAACATAATTTCATTTAATTAATATTGTTAATTGATATATCACAAATTCATTAGGGTTTGGAAAAAGACGACTGTCAACAGTGCATGCGCACCCGTTCCGAAACCCTAATGAAAAAAACCTCTTCCTCCGTCTCAATCAACTGTGCATACACACCCGCATTCTTGTTCCGAGGAACATGAATACTATGAGATAAAATCAACCCCGAAACATATACTAGTATCTGACTCAAACCAGAGCCAGCCAGTAATATCCGTCCGGACTCCAAACGTGCACAAGTGCGCGGATGAGAACGAACCCTGTCGCAAAACCATGCGACCTCTACTTTGTTTTGCCCAATGGCGAATAGCCCTCTGTTTGGGACTCTAAAGACTCGACACTTACGCTGGCAGTGGGTTTAACCACAGACCGCAAGCGGCACTAGCTGTGCGTAACGGTCCCCAGGTAGATGCCGATAAGAAGACTGACGAAGTGAACCCCATCTGAACTCCTACTGAGTCTGAGTGTGACAGTCTCCGTACAGTCCGGTCTGTTCGTCTGATACATCGCATGGCGGGCCTAGGGGGCGGTAAACGTCTGTCCCCTAATAGCGGTACAAGTCGTGTCGGAGTGAAGCCCAAAACACCCTGAGATAACACTGGAAGCCTACCCGTATATCTCGCTTGCCCTGGCCAGGGACTACTCGTGTAATGGCTCTCCTAGACACAGCGCGATGTCAACCCCCAATACCGGGAGAGACGAATCCTGTCTAACCGTCACTGCCTCCAAGTGCTTCGGGACTGTACCCAACTACTACCTATTTGCACGACTCCTTTGAGCCGTGGTAGGGTAGTAATCAAAGTACAGTGGGAACACACTCGAGGCGAAGTGACAGTGTCAAGTCAGCGGACTAAGCTGTACTCATGTCACCTGGGAACTGATAACTGACGATAGGTATAATACCAACCTGTCAGTTCCCGACGAGTCCTGTCCAGTGTATTCGTTACCCAACGAGCACCCGTATACTATCTCCAGTACGACGTACTGATGGCTGTGGGATAGACCATCTCCCACACTGGGATGAGAAGCGCATACGCTAGTCTACTCCGGAGTATCGATGCCCTGTCTCGATAGTCCTGCGACTAGGGACCTGTATAAGGATGCGCTTATAGATTACCCAGCCCCCACTAGTGTGACTGCCATCACAACGCTGGTAATCAAGCAAAGATCCTAAGGGCTCCATTAATGTGTATAGGTGATATACTAAAATAAACACAAGTACACATTGAAGTAGAAACAAACCAAGTAGCATACTACTATATTGAGCAAGATTGTTTATACAAGGTGAATATCCCAAGCTTCCATTAAGTAATATAAAAACTAGTATGATACAGTAATGGCCTCTAGGGCATATACACTAACAATCTCCCACTTGCACTAAGGCCATGTACTGGCGTATCGAAGACCTATCATCTCGATCAGCCGCTCGAACTGAGTCTGGGGCAAGGCCTTAGTGAATGGATCTGCAGTGTTTTCTTCTGAAGCAACCCTCCGAACCTCGATCTCCTTGCGATCCACGATCTCCCTGATCAGGTGATACCGCCTCAAGATGTGTCTGGATTTCTGATGGGACCTGGGTTCCTTCGCTAAAGCTATAGCCCCGTTGTTGTCACAATACAGAGGTATTGGATCAACAATGGACGGAACCACCTGAAGTTCTTTCATGAACTTCCTCATCCAGACGGCTTCTTTTGCGGCATCAGATGCAGCGACGTATTCCGCTTCCATCGTCGAGTCTGCAACGGTTTCCTGTTTGGAACTCTTCCAACACACCGCCCCTCCATTGAGGGTAAAGACAAAACCCGACATGGACTTGGAATCATCCTTGTCACTCTGGAAGCTGGATTCAGCAAAGGCCTCGATCTGGAGGTCTTTTCCGCCATACACCAAGAACATCTCCTTAGTCCTTCTCAGGTACTTGAGAATGTTCTTTACCGCTATCCAGTGTTTCTCCCCAGGGTTTGACTGATACCGGCTTACCACACTCAGTGCATAAGCTACATCCGGTCTGGTACACAACATCGCATACATTATAGAGCCTACCGCAGAAGCGTAGGGTATAATAGACATGCGATCCCTCTCCAAATCAGTCTTGGGAGACATCTCTTTAGATAGGGTGATCCCGTGACAAGCCGGTAGGTTACCGCGCTTGGAATCTTCCATACTGAATCTTTTCACTATGGTGTCGATGTACCTGGACTGAGAAAGTCCTAATATCCTCTTGGATCTATCACGATGGATCCGGATCCCCAGGATGTATGAGGCATCACCCAGGTCTTTCATGGAGAACCTGTGCGACAAGAACCCCTTGACAGATTGTAGCATAGGAATGTCATTTCCTATTAAGAGAATGTCATCCACGTATAAAACGAGAAATACTACAGTTCTCGCTACAAATCTACTATAGATGCATGGTTCATCTGGATTTTTGATAAAGCCAAAGTCCTTGACCGTCTCATCAAAACAGATGTTCCAACTCCGCGATGCCTGCTTTAGTCCATAGATGGACTTAAGCAACTTGCACACCTTTCCGCTGCTCCCACTCTGAATGAAACCCTCTGGCTGATCCATATAGACACACTCCTCTAAATTTCCATTTAGAAAAGCGGTCTTTACGTCCATCTGCCAAATCTCATAATCGTGGAAGGCAGCAATGGCAAGAAGGATCCGAATGGATTTCAGCATAGCCACTGGAGAAAAGGTTTCGTCATAGTCCAAACCAGGTCTTTGACGAAAACCCTTTGCAACAAGTCTAGCTTTATAGGTCTCAACCTGTCCATCTACACCAATCTTCCTTTTGAAGATCCATTTGCATCCTACGGGTTTTACCCCGTCTGGAGCAATGTCCAACGTCCATACTTTGTTGGTGTACATGGACTCCATTTCGGTCCGCATTGCATCCAGCCATTTTACCGAGTCAACGCTCTGAACGGCCTGCTGGAAGCTAGTAGGCTCATCATAATCTATGATGCAATCCTCTCTATCCCCGTTTATGAGAAAACCGTAGTATCTCTCGGACGGATGAGACTGCCTACTACTTCTGCGGAGCGGCATAGGAATGTCCTGTTCTTTTGAACCTACTGGCTCTTCCAAGCTTTCAGTAATAGCTTGTGGTTCTGGAATTTCTTCCAGTTCTATTGCGCTCCCACTTATCTGGGTTTCTAAAAACTCAGTTTCCAAGAAGCGGGCATGTTGAGAAACAAGAACTTTTTGTTCCTCTGCGGAATAGAACAGATACCCCCTGGAGTTCTTTGGGTATCCCATAAACTTACACTGTACTGAACGTGCCTCGAGCTTGTCCGCATGCTGCTTTTTTTACAAAAGCTGGACATCCCCATATCTTATGATACTTAAGACAGGGTTTCTTCCCACTCCACATCTGATATGGGGTGGTAGGCACAGTCTTGGTTGGAGCCTTGTTCAAGAGATATGCAGCTGCTTCTAGTGCATAACCCCAGAAAGATCGTGGTAACTCAGCCTTGCTCATCATGGAAAGAACCATATCCGATAGGGTTCGATTCCGTCTCTCCGATACACCGTTATGTTGCGGAGTGTGTTAGTTATATGTATACCCTAGAGGCCATTACTGTACATACGATGTATATTGTAGTGGATGCTAGGACATATATAGGGAAGGCTTTCTTGCTCGACATGATAGTATGCTATCTGGTTGTACTTTATCTTAACATGTACTCTGATTGTCTCTATATTACATGTTGATAAAGCCCTTAGGATATGTACTCGACTACTGGGACTATGATGAGATCATACTAGTTGGGCTACGGTAGTCGACGAGTACATCCTATAACTGTTCCTAGTCGTGGGTGTATCGAGACAGGGCATCGATGCACCAGAGTAGACTAGCGTATACGCATCTTGACCCATATGATGGGCGATGGATGATCCCATATCCATCGGTGTTTGACATCAAGGATAGTGTACGGGTGCTCAGTGGAGACTGGGTACACTGGACGGACTCGCCGAGAACTCCCAGATGGTATTATACAATACGTCAGATGGCAGTTCTCCGGTGACACTGGTACAGAGTAGTCTGTTGACCCGAGATCGTCATAGAGTCTTGTGTGGTTCCCACTGTGCTTTGATTTCCATCATACCACGTCCAAGAGGGCGTGCAAAAAGGTGGCTTTTGGGTACAGTCCCGAATCACATGGAGGCAATGAGCGATATGAGGGGATTCGTCTCTCCCGGTATAGGGAGTTGATGTTGTGCTGTGTTCGATTGGCTATAACCGGAAATCCCTGGCCAGGGTTGCTGAGATTTACTGGTAAGTGTTATCAGTAGTTTCTCGAACTGTTATAGACCTCGTATCGACACGACTTATCGAGCTACTGAGGTCTGACGTTTACCACCCCTAGGCGAGATATGCAACATATCAGACGACGAGACCGGACTGTACGGGAGTGTTACTGTTTGGATTCACAGGAGAAGTTACAGGCTTGCTTGTTGATCTTCTGAGCGCTCAATACCTGGGTAGCTGTTACGTTTAGCTGACCGCTTGCAGCTTGTGGGTGTTTGATATGATCATCACCTACTGCCGGCGTATTGACGATTCTTTAGAGTCCTACACAGAGGTTTCTTGACTCAGGCAAAACGAAGTAGGAGCACATATGTGATATGTGCGGGACCGAGGATAATGCGATATGTGATACCGTATTATATTCTCGCGATATTTGATATCAGCCGGGTCATCGGATCAAGTGTTGATTCGATGAATCGGTACGGATAAATATTAGTCGGTTATATGCGATATAGCCGGATTGTCGGATCAAGTGTTGATTCGATAATTTAATGTATAATAATATATTTGATATATTAAATTACATTAACTAATATTTGCTCACTAAAAGATTCTTTTTCTCACTCGGGTAATACATTGATATATATGCGATATATGTTAATTGTATTATTTTATTTTTCTACGATAAATATTGTATATGTGATATATAATATTGTAACATGATATGATAAATAATGCAACTTAATTAGTGGAGTTTAAACATGATTAGGGTTTGGATTAGGGTTAAACTTTCTAGATGCTTCTAGAAGGTTTTCATTTTGTTTTGTGAAAGATATTTTCAAGTGAGTCATGCTTTAACCAAACCCAAACCCTAACCCTAGTTAATTCTCTACAAGGGTTTACTTGACCATGGTTGCATAATTCTATCATATGATTATTTTCCTATTCATCACAAAAGGATATTTCTATTATTGTTCATCTTCTTCTTCATTCTCTTTTTCATGAAAAAGCTTGCTTGATTTTTCAAAGGTGATAAATAATTGTGAGAAAAATATAAATAAAGAGAGCAAAAATCCTACTTCATCATCCTCATCTTCCCTTGCAATTTAGATGAGGGTGTTCACATCATTTCATGAGTGTTAGCTTGTGTTAAAGAAACTTCAAGGTAGATCATCAAAGTATCGAAGATCGGAAGCAAAGGTTGCGTCTTTCTCTTAGTAGAACCTCTCGAGAGTCCGGATCCCGATGATCGCAGCGAAGGGACCACAACACGGAGCATATGAAGTGAAGGACCGGATCTACAAAGGTTGTAATCCCTCTCACTTAGTGTTAAAATGTTTAGCATGCTTGTTTTCGCCTAATCTCTAGTTTAAAGTTCCGTATTCGGGTTGTTCGGCACGGCTAAATTTTAAATCGGGCATGGTTGATGCCTCGTAGACCCTTGTGCGCGTGCCTAGCAACCCTACAGTGGTATCAGAGCCAAGCTAGAGCTTTAGGCGAAGTCTAGACGGAGTTTGAAGTCCGATCGAACCCGAAACCCCGAATCCAAATTGCTCTCTGTCCTTTTTTGAAAATTGTGGATTTTTCAATATTAAAAATGCTTAAAAAATTCAGCAGGGAATTATAAGAATTACGATGCAAAAAGTTTTCAATGAACAGTGCAAAGCGCGGCGGAACCGCGGCAGAAGCATGCCTTCTGCGGCGGTTCCGCGGCGCAATGATGACGTCACCAACCCAATTTTGCACAGTAACTTCTTTTATTCAGTGCTGAGTTCTCTGGGAATTTTTAATGTTTATTCTACAGTTGAGTTTTCTGGGTTTGTTTTGGGGATTCGATGTTTCGATCGGAGTATCAGATTTTGTCTATGTGGTTTTCCGGATAACTTTTAGAAACTGTTAAAAAGTTCGAACGGATATCAATAACTCACTTTTTCCCCTGTCGGAAAATTTTTCAAAAGTTGGATTTTTCCTCGTGTTTAAGAATGTTCTAAGTCGTGCAAGTAACTCGATGGACCCTCTAGAAGACAACAAACCTTAACTCGATTATGTGACCGTCTTGAACTGCCCTTTGAACCTTAGGGTTTGGGGCAGTACGGCGTGCCACATGTGAGGCGTTGGCTTGACCCTTCTACGGCTGGATCATTGGTACTGTGGCATGTGATGGATGTTTTTAAACTGATTTCAAGTGTTGAGATATATTGGGGAAATCTTGGGTGCTTGATGATTCGATCGGAAAGTTTAACTTTTTCTATTTATCTGGAATGTGATACAATAATTGGAATCCACAGGTAGTTATGAGATGACTAATTTGAATATTATAAACATAGCAGTTTAGTCTCAGATGATCGGTTGCCACGGAATTTTGATGTGATCAAAAGTCCGTCGCAATCACGTAGTGTACGCGGATACTCGCCGGGTAAACTTAATAGACAGCCTCACTCCATAGCCCCGACCAAGTGACTGTAGGAGAACCCCGTCGCCGAAAGCATCCGTTCGGGTGCTCCCGGTAGCGGTATTCCGCCTTGGTGCACTTCGTCGACGGTATCGGGGGTGCGGCCGTCTACTAAAGTTTGCGACGAGCATTCGATCAGGACGTCGGGAATCTTGTTGAATTGCCCGACTTGATATTGAAAAGAGTTTTCGATAATGAGACTAAAATGCGGGGTTTATAATTGTTAGGCATGTGATGTCTAAGGAATTCATTTGGTTAGGCATGCGATGTCTAAGGAGATTGCGGATTCCAACTGTTGTAGTTTTACACTTTCTTTTCTGCGACCGTAAGCGTAGTATGTGGTGTATCGCCGGCTTCGTTGCTATACATCAACGACAATCGGGATACGCATACTTACTTACGTTGATGATATGAGATATTATGTGTTGCTGTGATATGTTGTATTGGATCGTCGCGTTTGAATAGCCGGGGGTTTTATGTGAGATGAGAGATTTTCTTTTTCATTCATGTAAAATTAATTTGTATGTAATATTCTTTTATTGGGGCACTTCCAGGTAGCGGAAGCTGTCACCGTTGTATATTATTTACTTTTCCGCATTAGGTAGACCCAAGGCGGGGAGCACAAGTAACCGGGTTTTAGGGTCCAGTGGGAGACCATCTCGAGGAGTCGAGACCGGGTCTCCTAACCCTAGAATTGGCAGTGTTACTTGCCGCTCTCGTAGGGGTCTAGGGATGTGGGTTTGGCTATTCATCGCGACCGTGGAATCCGTGTTTTATACAGGCTCGTACTAAAACACGGACGTCCTAGTATATCCAATATTTCATATATGTTCTTCTGCTGCAATGTTCTGTGATGAGATCATATTACTGCCTGAGACGAATGTTTATATTATATATATGAGATATATGTTATATTGCTGATTTCGTTTCAAAAGAGATGCTTATGAAGCATATTAAAATGGGACTTCATTAATGAGATTAATGAAATAAAAGAAACCTAAGCTGTTGTAGAAACTTGTTTATAAAAACTGGTAGCTACAGTTCTTGCTTTGCATAGCGGTGTTCCTTGTAGAACATCCAGCACCTTATTCGATAAGGAAAGGACCGAGATCCCTTCACCGGGAGTGACTCCTTTAGCGATAACTGGCAGATGCTACAAACTCGGTTTGTCTTTTGATTGCTTCTATAGTTCTTGCTTTGCACAGAGATATATATGATATATCCCGCACTTTATTCGATGAGGAAAGGGCCGACGATCCCTTCACCGGGAGTGACCCCTTTAGCAAAACTAGAAAAGCCTAAAAAACACTCCATTTAAAATCACTCGATTCTACAACGATATCAAGTTCATTACGCAAAGGGTTTTCAGAAAAACCTGTCGTAACCCTCCGTCATTTCAGATAAGTTGTATATAGTATTCGTGCTACATTTGTTGGCTTTCGTCAAGGTGTAGTGTGCGGTAGCTATCTGCTGCTTATCTACTGCATATGATGCGATTGGATTAGGGTAGTCGTGCGGCTTTGTTGGCTTTCGTCAAGGGTCGTGCGGGTGGGTTTATTTCAATCAAGAAATGACGGGTTGGACTTGACTAGTAGCCTATGGTTTGTTGACTTTCGTCAAGGTCATAGGATGCTAGGGGTAAAATATTATTGGGAATTTCAAGAGTTGAAATTTGCAAATTGATTGCATACCTTCTATGAGATAGTTGGATCCCGATACCCGCTGCGAGTAAGAGTTACTCCTGGGAGAGTTTTATACATTACAATTAGCCGATCAAGTAGGTGTCTAGAAAGGTGTCAACGGGGTTACGCCTCTGGGAAAACGAGGTTTACTATAATTAGGTTCGTGCGAAAGCACGGGGGACCTCCCTCAAAGTACCGACACTGGCCTGGCTGAAAGATTGGCGAACTTGTAGCGTGTAATTAATCCCGGTTAGTCTTTCCTTTTAGGGTTTGAAGGAAGATTTGACTAAAACAGTGGGAGACATCCTGATTAGATATATTAGATAACCAATCTAATCTTGCAAGAGCATACGCTGAGTGTTTTCTTCTCTCTCTCTCCAGATAGCGACCATATCACGCCTTAATCAAGATAATAAAACGGAAATATTGACCGAACCCGCTTGTTATACTGAGCTGGGGAACGTTGGTCCCGCTCCAACTTATAATTGTTATAAGACAGAGCAGGAAATTGGGGAATACCAGATTTCCCGTGCCGCCCAAACGAAGAAAGTGCATGTTGATGCATCATCTTCGGGTGTGTTCATTACACAGAACTGTTTCTCAGTATCCTTTACGTCCTGGGTATGTGATACCGGATCAGGATCCCGTATATGTAATCTGCTACATGGGCTACAGATAGGTAGAGAACTGAGAACGGGTGATTAGTTTCATGAGACAGAAAATGGTGCAAGTGTTGCAGCTAAGTCTGTTGGTCACTATCACCCTGTATTACCAGAATACATTGATTCTGAACGAATGTTATTAAATACCGAACCTGATATACAAAATCATATCAGTCTCTTTTTTAGTAAAGAAAGGATATAATTTTGTATTGTTGGATAATGTTTTGAACATTTCCTATATCAAGAGTTGATCGGTTCAGGCACGTTATCTAAAAGCATTGACGTTCTAAATCAAACTACAGTTCTTAGTATACAGAACACACACGAGAGGAAGAGTTCAGAAATGAATGAATCCTTCTTGAGGTATTGTAGACTAAGTCATATCAATGCGACCCGACTGGCTGAAGTTACATATAGATGCATATTTAAATTAGTTTGAATTTACATCTTGTGAAACTTGCCAGTCATGTTACAAAGATAAGATGACCACAGCTCTGTTTGTTGGAAACAGAGAAAGAGTTAGTGAACTCTTGGGATTGATACATGCTGATGTATGAAGGTCCCCTGTCTACACATGCCAAGACCGGTTCTTTTTACTTCATTACGTTCTATGATAATCTCTCAAGATTCAGACATGTGTTCCAGTTGAAACATAAGTCCGAACCTTTTGAGATATTCATAGAATATAAGTTAGAAGTAGAGAACCAAAATACGGGTATAAGTATTATGTCCTTTGATGAGATCAAGGAGGAGAATACTTGAGCACGGAATTCCTGGACTATTCTAAAGGAGAATGAGATTCTCTCTCAGCATTACTCCTCCGTATACACCACAGCACGTCGGTGTATCGGGGCAGAGCAATAGCACCCTATTTGATATGGTGTGCTCTATGATGAGTACTACTGAGTTTCCTATTTCCTTTTTGGGTGTTATGCGCTTGAGAAGCAGCATACCTATTGATTAGGGTTCAAATCAAATCAGTTGCCTACCACTTCATATGTGATATGGAAAGGGAAGAGCCCATATCTTAAGTTTGTTAAGATTTTGAGTTTTCCGGCCTATGTCTAAAAGCAAAATCCGGACAAGCTCGAGGCATGGTCTGTTATGTAGAACTGGAAATGTTCCAGCCATACAAACTGCAGCTGATGATTTGGTAGAACCAAATGATTCAATAGTTTCCAACGAACCTCAGCCTCTCCGCTGATCTAGTAGGGTTCCTCACCCACCTGAGAGATACTTCAGTTTCTCTATGACAGTGTGAGCGAGGATTGCATCATGAGATGATGACCCAACTAGTTTCGAGCTGGCCATCAGGAGTAGGACTCTGTAAGAATGGCTGGGTGCTTATCGATCTGAGATGTAATCCTTATACACCAACAAAGTATGGACTTTGATTGCTTTATCTGAAGGGTTAAATCCCCATCAGGAGCAAGTATATCTTGAGAAGATTACTTGGTGTACATTGAAAAGTTGAGACTTTCAAAGCTAGACTTGTTAAAGGTTTGCATCATAAGACCAGGTATGGATTATGTTGAAACCTTTTCTAAGGATCTATGCTTAAGTCCATCCAGATCTTACTTGCCACGGCTACATACCATGACTACGATATCTGGTGGTTGGGTGTCATGACTGCTTTTCTATATGATGTTTTAGAAAAGAGCATCCATAAGTACACAGCCAGAGGGCTTCGTAGACAGTGGGAGCAGCGGAAACGTGTGCAAGATGTTTTATATGATAAAACAGGCATCGCGGAGTCGGAACATCTGTTTTGATGTGGTAGTCAAAGAGTTTGACTTCATCAAAATGGTAGATGAACCTTGTATATACGAAAAGGTAGTAGAGAGTATGGTGGTGATCCTCATAGAGTACGTGGATGACATACTCTTGATAGGGAAGGAGTTTCCTATGCTACGCTCGGTCAATCTCCGCTTATCACAAGGATTCTCCATATAGGATCAAAGTGATACCTACTAAATCCTAGGTTTTGGATCTATGAGATAGATCTAATTGGATGTTAGGATACTCACTAGTTGTAGTGAGATGGTATCTATCGATCCTGGGGAGAATCACTGGAAAGGTTCCAGGGTGATAAGGACAACTGAATGTCAGTCGCAGGTTTGTCTATACCCTCAGTGGAGGGACGGTATGTTGGAAGAGTTCCAAGCTAGATACCGTGACTTACTAGACGATTAAAGGCAAGATACATCGTTACCAATGATGCTACCAAAGAGGCAGTCTGGATATATAAAAGTTCATAAGATGAACTTCGTTCCTACCATTATGTGACAATAGGGTTGTGGCTTTAGCCAAGGAACTACCGTCCCATCAGAAATCCAGATATAATTCTTAGGCAGTATCACCTGATCATGGAAATGGTTGATCTCCAGGGAGATCGAGGTTAGGAGAGTAGATACAGAGGACAACAGCGCGAATCCACTCACAAAGGCCTTTTTCCCAGTAGAGACTTTTATGGGATGGTTGAGTATGAGATACTTCAACCGCAGCTAATTGTTGGGTATGCGATACCATAACAGATGGCCCTAGTGCAAGTGGGAGATTGTTAGTTATATGTATGCCCTAGAGGCCATTACTGTACATACGATGTATATTGTAGTGGATGCTAGGACATATATAGGGAAGACTTTCTTGCTCGACATGATAGTATGCTATCTGGTTGTACTTTATCTTAACATGTACTCTGATTGTCTCTATATTACATGTTGATAAAGCCCTTAGGATATGTACTCGACTACTGGGACTATGATGAGATCATACTAGTGGGGCCACGGTAGTCGACGAGTACATCCTATAACTGTTCCTAGTCGTGGGTGTATCGAGACAGGGCATCGATGCACCAGAGTAGACTAGCGTATACGCATCTTGACCCATATGATGGGCGATGGATGATCCCATATCCATCGGTGTTTGACATCAAGGATAGTGTACGGGTGCTCAGTGGAGACTGGGTACACTGGACGGACTCGCCGAGAACTCCCAGATGGTATTATACCATACGTCAGATGGCAGTTCTCCGGTGACACTGGTACAGAGTAGTCTGTTGACCCGAGATCATCATAGAGTCTTGTGTGGTTCCCACTGTGCTTTGATTTCCATCATACCACGTCCAAGAGGGCGTGCAAAAAGGTGGCTTTTGGGTACAGTCCCGAATCACATGGAGGCAATGAGCGATAGGAGGGGATTCGTCTCTCCCGGTATAGGGAGTTGATGTTGTGCTGTGTTCGATTGGCTATAACCGAAAATCCCTGGCCAGGGTTGCTGAGATTTACTGGTAAGTGTTATCAGTAGTTTCTCGAACTGTTATAGAACTCGTATCGACACGACTTATCGAGCTACTGGGGTCTGACGTTTACCACCCCTAGGCGAGATATGCAACATATCAGACGACGAGACCGGACTGTACGGGAGTGTTACTGTTTGGATTCACAGGAGAAGTTACAGGCTTGCTTGTTGATCTTCTGAGCGCTCAATACCTGGGTAGCTGTTACGTTTAGCTGACCGCTTGCAGCTTGTGGGTGTTTGATATGATCATCACCTACTGCCGGCATATTGACGATTCTTTAGAGTCCTACACAGAGGTTTCTTGACTCAGGCAAAACGAAGTAGGAGCACATATGTGATATGTGCAGGACCGAGGATAATGCGATATGTGATACCGTATTATATTCTCGCGATATTTGATATCAGCCGGGTCATCGGATCAAGTGTTGATTCGATGAATCGGTACGGATAAATATTAGTCGGTTATATGCGATATAGCCGGATTGTCGGATCAAGTGTTGATTCGATAATTTAATGTATAATAATATATTTGATATATTAAATTACATTAACTAATATTTGCTCACTAAAAGATTCTTTTTCTCACTCGGGTAATACATTGATATATATGCGATATATGTTAATTGTATTATTTTATTTTGTTACGATAAATATTGTATATGTGATATATAATATTGTAACATGATATGATAAATAATGCAACTTAATTAGTGGAGTTTAAACATGATTAGGGTTTGGATTAGGGTTAAACTTTCTAGATGCTTCTAGAAGGTTTTCATTTTGTTTTGTGAAAGATATTTTCAAGTGAGTCATGCTTTAACCAAACCCAAACCCTAACCCTAGTTAATTCTCTACAAGGGTTTACTTGACCATGGTTGCATAATTCTATCATATGATTATTTTCTTATTCATCACAAAAGGATATTTCTATTATTGTTCATCTTCTTCTTCATTCTCTTTTTCATGAAAAAGCTTGCTTGATTTTTCAAAGGTGATGAATAATTGTGAGAAAAATATAAATAAAGAGAGCAAAAATCCTACTTCATCATCCTCATCTTCCCTTGCCATTTAGATGAGGGTGTTCACATCATTTCATGAGTGTTAGCTTGTGTTAAAGAAACTTCAAGGTAGATCATCAAAGTATCGAAGATCGGAAGCAAAGGTTGCGTCTTTCTCTTCGTGGAACCTCTCGAGAGTCCGGATCCCGATGATCGCAGCGAAGGGACCACAACACGGAGCATATGAAGTGAAGGACCGGATCTACAAAGGTTGTAATCCCTCTCACTTAGTGTTAAAATGTTTAGCATGCTTGTTTTCGCCTAATCTCTAGTTTAAAGTTCCGTATTCGGGTTGTTCGGCACGGCTAAATTTTAAATAGGGCATGGTTGATGCCTCGTAGACCCTTGTGCGCGTGCCTAGCAACCCTACAGAGTGTATGGAGGAGTAAGCTGAGAGAGAATTCCATTCTCTTTTAAGTAATTCAGGAACTCGGCACTTAAGTATTCTCCACCTCGATCCGATCTTAGAATCTTGATACTTTTGCCTGTTTGTTTTTCAACTTCATTCTTGTAATCCCGAAATTTCTCAAAGGCCTCGAATTTGTGCTTCATTAAGAAGACATGTCCATACCTAGAGAAATCATCTGTGAAAGTAATGAAGTATGAATAACCGCTTCGCGCATGTATAGACATCGGACCACACACGTCACTGTGTATGAGTCCTAAGAGCTCGCTCGCTCTTTATCCGTGTCCAGTGAACGGAGTCTTTGTCATCTTTCCCATGAGACAAGATTCACAAGTGGCATAAGACTGATACTCGAACGGATCCATGTATCCTTCTTTATGTAACTTAGTTAACCGTGTCTCATTGATGTGACCCAGTCTACAATGCCATAAGAAAGCCTGATTTATATCTGGAGACTTTCTTTTGTGTGTATTCTGGACATTGAAAATCTGTGGTTGGTTTAACACGTATATACCATTGCTCAATGTACCTGACCCAATCAGAACTTGATTAAGGTGAATGTTTACAACATTACTTACAAACGCAAATTCATAACCTTCTTTAGAAACCAAAGATACAGAAATGATATTACAAGTTGCGTTGGGTACAAAAAAGCAATTGCGTAAAACCAAAACATGTCCATCTGACATTCCCAGGTGATAGTCCCCCACGGCTTTAGCATCCATGCTAGCTCCATTTGCAACTCTGAGGGTCATGTCACCTGCCTTCAAAAACCTACGGTTTCTCAATGCCTGCAAAGAATTACAGATATGAGATCCTGATCCGGTATCCAATACCCAGGAAGTAGAGTTTATCGAAAGACAGTTTTCAATAACATACACACCTGAAGCTGAAGCCGCAACCTGCTTCAGTTCCTGTGTCCTGGCTTTCCAAGCCCTGCAATCTTTCTTCCAGTGTCCACTCTTATGACAATAGAAGCATTCTTCTTTACCCACAAGCTTCCCCTCTATCATTGTTGCCTTTGTTTTTCCCTTCGTATCCACTTTACCAACACCGCCCCTTGGTTTGGCGGGGGCTTTCCTCTTCTTTCCCTTGGCTTTCGCCTTGGACCTAGAAGAAGAAGATCCTCCTACAAACAAAGTGGATGTTTCCCTACTTTTCTGTAGGGTGCCCTCTGCGCTCCTTAACATGTTGAGGAGTTCTGAAAGTTCAACCACTTTTTCTTGTAAGTTGAAGTTCAGTATAAACTGGGCGTAAGTGGAAGGAAGGGACTGAAGAATCAAGTCCGTATAGAGCTCATTCTCCAACGTGGTCCTAAGTTCAGCGAGCTCCTCAATGTAGCCAATCATTTTAAGCACGTGTTCCGCTACTGATGATCCGACGGCCAATCTTGCCGAAAACAACTTCTTCGACACTTCGTATCTTGCGATACGAGATTGCTCTCCATACAGTTCTTTTGTATGGAGAAATATGGATTCAAGGTCCATATTCTCGTGCCTCCTCTGATGTTCGTTGTCCATCGAGGCAAGTACGAGGCACTTGGCCTTCGCGCTATCAATCTCCCAGGTCTTACGGATTTCCTTATCCGCGACGCTGGAGGTGGGACTTGGGACGGGGGGAGCTTTGGTGGTAAGAAGATACCCCAGCTTGTCGTAAGTGATTGCCATTTTGACATTCCTGAGCCAATCTTTGTAGTTTGGCCCTGTCAGTATATTTTTATCTAGAAGTAACTTAAGTCCAGTCATGTCGATTGGTCGCTGCAATTAGGAGAGAGAGAAGAAACACTTAGCACGATACTCTTGCAAGTTTAGAATAGTTTTTAGTTTTTCTAAACAGGATGACTCCCACTGTCTCTCGAATCCCTCCTCAAACCATAAAGGAAGAATTAGTCGGGATCAATCCCACCGCACAATACTTGCTTAACCGTTCAGCCAGGCCAGTGTCGGTACTTCGAGGGAGGTTTTCGAACGCTTTCGCGAAGTTCCTTAATTAAATAACCTCTTTTCCCTGGGGGCGTAGCCCCGCTAACACCTTTCTAGGCACCTACTAGGTTTATAGCATTGATCGTTTAGTGAGAAATTTCCCGAGGAGTAGCATATACTCACAGTAGGATCGGGATCCAAATATCATCGCGTGACGAAACTGAAGGAATCCTACCAGAATCACCACACTCCAAATGGTATGCAAATCTAGCAAGTTTCAGTACTTATGAAACTCCCGATGTGGATTTTTGCCCCATGCTCTTATGACCTTGACGAAGGTCAACAAATCATAAGTCACATGTCAAGTTCTGCCCATCATATTCCAGGTTAATTTGAACCCACCCGTATATACCTTTGACGAAAGTCAACAAGGCAATACGACTGTCCCAAACCAACGCATCTATCTATGCTACATATGAACACTCAACAGCTACCAATCTCTATGCCTTGACGAAGGTCAACAAACATAGCTTGAATACTATTGAATATTCATACGAAACGACGGAGGGCTATGAATGGTTTTGGCGAAACCGTGAACGTAGTGAACTTGATATAATCGATGGAACGAGATAGCTTTTAGAAGGAGTGGCTCAAGCTCCGCATTTAAAAGTTATTTTTGAAAAGAACCGAGTGGTTTTTCGAAAGTGTTCCAACGACTTTTGCTTGGTTTATTATCTTGCATTAGTTCTTTTGATGCGTGATATTCTTGCATTAGTTCTTTTAATGCGTCCCATCAATTAATCCTACCATTGCAGAAAACAACCAAAATATGACGTACGCTTATGCCATTCACATTCGCCACGGGGCCCCGTCATCACCCGTTAGGTTACTTAACTAACGACAGAGCGGGGGCTGGGCTAGCGCGGCTGTAAAACATAAGCAACGCCTAAATAGTTATAAATGTAAAGCAATGATAGACATTACCGATCACAGTTGAATACATTGGATATACTAGGAATCCGCAATCCGTTCGAGCCTGCAACGAAAAGCGGATTACACGGTCGCGGTGAATAGCCAAAACCCCACCCAAGACCCCTACGGGTGCGGCAAACTACCCGCCAAGTACCCGAAGAGAAGCAACCTCCCTCACCACCGTGAGTAGGCCACTCGGCACTTCGAGATACCCGGTAGTTTGTGCACCCCCACCATGGGTCTATCCTAGGAGCAAAAACAATAAAAAGAATTATACAATGATGGCTACAACCCCGACCCGGTTGTGCGGCCAAACAAATAATAATATTACATCAATTTACATATTACATGAATGAAAGAAAAAGAAAAGCTCATCTCACATCCACCCCGGCTATTCACCCGCGACAGTCTAACGCATTCATATACACAAACCATCATCAAACACAGATCACAGATATGTATAACCCCGACTAATCGACATATAGCGATTAGCCGACGTTCAATACATATAAACATCACAGATATAACCAATATAGTCAAAGTGTAGTGAAGTTCGATAAAAATACGGATTTATAGGCCCCCAAAAACAAATTTCTTTTCTGGAAAACCTGGGCACAAATAAACCATCTGAAAAATCCTAAAACCCTACCAGAAGAACACTGCACAAAACCCGATCATGAGAGGAGCCTAAACGGCGTCGGTTCCGCGGCAAATGCATACCTATTGCCGTGGAACCGCGGCGGTTTGAGGGAATTAGGGGATCGTTTTTGGTGGGTGTTCTCACAAAACCCTGAGCCGATTTTAGGAGTAAAACTTTTTCACTTTAGAGCACAAAAAATTTCAAAAGAAAGTTAGGGTTTTGTTTCTCCGGTTTTTTTTTGCGATTTTTCCGTTCGAACTTCCATACACTTTACTACTAAGCTAGTTTAAGTTTAGTTAGGCTCTGATACCACTGTAAGTCCACGTTGCCACCCCCGGTTCTTTCGGGGAGGCGGAAACGGTATAAAAATCAAATTTTTAGCGCATGAGGCAACATGGACTAACAAAGTCGGGATCTTTTCTAAACTAAACTAGCAAGAAAGCTAAAGAGAGTTAGCTACTCGGATAAAAGGTTATACCTAACTTGAACTCCTTCTTCTTGATACCTTTGTAGGGTTTGATGGTGCTTTCCTCGTCGCCTTCTTCCGTCAAAGATGGATCCACCTGAGGGTTCAACCTTCGGGCTCTTTCTCGAACTTTGAGTGAACTAGGATCTTTGGCTTGCTAAACCTCTAACCCTAGAGTGAGTAGGGAGTGGCTTTGGGGTGTTTTTATCTCAAGGAGATGGATTCTCAACACATGAGAAGGGAGCTCCTTGAACTAGAGGAGGAGGAAGAAGAAGAGAGGAGAGAGAAGTGTTATGATAGAATGAGCTATTCTTTTCATTTTTACAACCATAACTCAAAAATGAAAAGAATTATAAAATTAACAATAATAATAAAAATGAAATAGTTGATGGATGGTTTGGAATGACCATTATCATTACATTCATTAAATGAATTTTGCTAGAATCAAAGAGCATCTTTGATATGTAATGATAATGGTCAAACTTTCAACCATGGTCAACAAGTCAACAAACCCAACCATAACATAATTTCATTTAATTAATATTGTTAATTGATATATCACAAATTCATTAGGGTTTGGAAAAAGACGACTATCAACAGTGCATGCGCACCCGTTCCGAAACCCTAATGAAAAAAACCTCTTCCTCCGCCTCAATCAACTGTGCATACACACCCGCATTCTTGTTCCGAGGAACATGAATACTATGAGATAAAATCAACCCCGAAACATATACTAGTATCTGACTCAAACCAGAGCCAGCCAGTAATATCCGTCCGGACTCCAAACGTGCACAAGTGCGCGAATGAGAACGAACCCTGTCGCAAAACCATGCGACCTCTACTATGTTTTGCCCAATGGCGAATAGCCCTCTGTGTGGGACTCTAAAGACTCGACACTTACGCTGGCAGTGGGTTTAACCACAGACCGCAAGCGGCACTAGCTGTGCGTAACGGTCCCCAGGTAGATGCCGATAAGAAGACTGACGAGGTGAACCCCAGCTGAACTCCTACTGAGTCTGAGTGTGACAGTCTCCATACAGTCCGGTCTGTTCGTATGATACATCGCATGGCGGGCCTAGGGGGCGGTAAACGTCAGTCCCTTAATAGCGGTACAAGTCGTGTCGGAGTGAAGCCCAAAACACCCTGAGATAACACTGGAAACCTACCAGTATATCTCGCTTGCCCTGGCCAGGGACTACTCGTATAATGGCTCTCCTAGACACAGCGCGATGTCAACCCCCAATACCGGGATAGACGAATCCTGTCTAACCGTCACTGCCTCCAAGTGCTTCGGGACTGTACCCAACTACTACCTGTTTGCACGACTCCTTTGAGCCGTGGTAGGGTAGTAATCAAAGTACAGTGGGAACACACTTGAGGAGAAGTGACAGTGTCAAGTCAGCGGACTAAGCTGTACTCATGTCACCTGGGAACTGATAACTGACGATAGGTATAATACCAACCTATCAGTTCCCGACGAGTCCTGTCCAGTGTATTCGTAACCCAACGAGCACCCGTATACTATCTCCAGTACGACGTACTGATGGCTGTGGGACAGACCATCTCCCACACTGGGATGAGAAGCGCATACGCTAGTCTACTCCAGAGTATCGATGCCCTGTCTCGATAGTCCTGCGACTAGGGACCTGTATAAGGATGTGCTTATAGATTACCCAGCCCCCACTAGTGTGACTGCCATCAAAACGCTGGTAATCAAGCAAAGATCCTAAGGGCTCCACTAATGTGTATAGGTGATATACTAAAATAAACACAAGTGCACATTGAAGTAGAAACAAACCAAGTAGCATACTACTATATTGAGCAAGATTGTTTATACAAGGTGAATATCCCAAGCTTCCATTAAGTAATATAATGTGGGGTTCCTAGGCACTCTCAAGAGGTCTCACAAGGCATCAACCATGCCAATTTCAAAAATACGGTGCCGAGAAACCCTAGACTACGGATCGTTGGCTAGAATTCTAGGCGATAAAATAAAACTAGTTAACAAATTAACTACAAGAACGGAAATACAACCTTTGTAGATTCAATAGCTCGATAAGTCGTGTCGATATGAGGTCTATAATAGTTCGAGAAACTACTGGTAACACTTACCAGTATATCTCAGCAACCCTGGCCAGGGATTTCCGGTTATAGCCAATCGAACACAGCGCAACATCAACTCCCTATACCGGGAGAGACGAATCCCCTCCTATCGCTCATTGCCTCCATGTGATTCGGGACTGTACCCAAAAGCCACCGTTTTGTATGCCCTCTTGGACGTGGTAAGGTGGAAATCAAAGCACAGTAGGAATCACACAAGACTCTATGACGATCTCAGGTCAATAGACTACTCTGTACCAGTGTCACCAGAGAACTGCCATCTGACGTAAGGTATAATACCATCTGGGAGTTCTCGGCGAGTCCGTCCAGTGTACCCAGTCTCTACTGAGCACCCGTATATCATCTTCGATGTCAAACACCAATGGATATGGGATCATCCATCGCCCATCTGTATGGGTCGAGAAGGTATACGCTAGTCTACTCTGGTATATCGATGCCCCGTCTCGATACACCCACGACTAGGGACTTTGAAGGATGTACTTATAGACTACCATGTCCCCACTAGTATGATCCGCATCATAGTCCAGGTAGTCAAGTACACATCCTAAGGGCTTTACCAACATGTATCGGAGAGACAATCAGTGTACACGTTAAGGTAAAGAGTAACCAGATAGCATACTATCATGTCGAGCAAGAAAGTCCTCCCTATATATGTCCCAGCATCCACTACAATATACATCCAATGTACAGTAATGGCCTCTAGGGCATACATATAACTAACAATCTCCCACTTGCACTAGGGCCGTCTGTAGCAGTGGTTGAAGTATCTCATACTCAACCATCCCATAAAAGTCTCTCTCTGGGAATAGGCCTTTGTGAGTGGATCCGCCGTGTTGTCCTCTGAGTCTGCTCTCCTAACCTCGATCAGCCTGGAGATCAACCATCTCCATGATCAGGTGATACTGCGCTAGAATATGTCTGGATCACTGATGGGACGGACGTTCCTTGGCAAAAGCCACAACTCCATTGTCACACAATGGGAGGAACATAGTTCATCTCATGAACCATTATACATCCAAACAGCCTCTTTGGTAGCATCTTAAGTAGCGATATATCCTGCCTTTATCGTCTAGTATGCCACGGTATCTAGCTTGGAACTCTTCCAACATACCGTCCCTTTACTGAGGGTAAAGATAATGCCTGCGACTGACATTCAGTCGTCTTTATCATCCTGGAACCCTTCCAGTGATTCTCCCCTGGATTGATTGATACCATCTCACTACTACTAGTGAGATACCTAACATCCAATTAGATCTATCTCATAGATCCAAAATCCAGGATTTAGTAGGTATCATTTTGATCCTATATGGAGAATCATTGTGATAAGCGGAGATTGACCGAGCGTAGCATAGGAAACTACTTTCATATCAAGAGTATGTCATCCACGTACTCTACGAGGATCACCACCATACTCCCTACTACCTTTTTGTTTATACAAGGTTCATCTACCATTTTGATGATGTCAAACTCTTTGACTAACACATCAAAGCAGATGTTCTAACTCCGCGATGCCTGCTTTATCCTATAAAACATCTTGCACACGTTTCCGCTGCTCCCATTGTTTACGAAGCCCTCTGGCTGTGTACTTACAGACGTTCCCTTCTAAAAAATCATTTAGAAAAGCTGTCATGGCACCCAACCACCAGATATCGTAGTCATGGTATGTAGCCGTGGTAAGTAGGATCTGGATGGACTTAAGCATAGGCACTGGAAAAGGTTTCATCATTTTCCACGCCTGGTCGATGACGAAAACCTTTACCAAGTCTAGCTTTGAAAGTCTCAACTTTTCCATGTACACCAAGTAATCTTCTCAAGATATACTTGCTCCTGATGGGGATTTAACCCTTCAGATATAGCAACCAAAGTCCATACTTTGTTGGTGTATAAGGATTCCATTTCAGATCACTAAGCATCCAGCCATTCTTATAGAGTCCTACTCCTGATGGCCAGCTCGAAACTAGTTGGGTCATCATTTCATGATGCAATCCTCGCTCCCACTGTCATAGAGAAACCAAAGTATCTCTCAGGTGGGTGAGGAACCCTACTAGATCGGCGGAGAGGCCGAGGTTCGTTGGAATCTACTGAATCCTTTGGTTCTATCAAATCATCTGCTGCAGTTTGTATAGCTGGAACATTTCCAGTTCTACATAACAGACCTTGCCTCGAGCTTGTCCGGATTTTACTTTTAGACATAGGCCGGACAACCCCAAATCTTAACTAACTTAAGATATGGGCTCTTACCTTTCCATATCACATATGAAGTGGTAGGCAACTGATTTGATCGAAACCCTATTCAATAGGTATGCAACTTTATAAGTGCATAACTCCCAAAAGGAAATAGGTAACTCAGTAGTACTCATCATAGAGCACACCTTACATATAGGGTGTGATTGCTCCGCCCCGATATACCATCGTGCTATGGTGTATACAGAGGAGTAATGCTGAGAGAGAATCTCATTCTCCTTAAGAATAGTCCAGGATTTCCGTGCTCAAGTATTCTCCTCCTTGATCTCATCAAAGGACATAATACTTATACCCATATTTTGGTTCTTTACTTCTAACTTATATTCTGTGAATATCTCAAAAGATTCGGACTTGTGTTTCAACAAGAACATATGTCTGAATCTTGAGAGATCATCAGAGAATGTAATGAAGTAAAAAGAACCGGTCTTGGCATGTGTAGACATGGGACCTATCATACATCAACATGTATCATCCCAAGAGTTCACTAACTCTTTCTCTGTTTCCAGTAAACGGAGCTATGGTCATCTAATCTTTGTGACATGACTGGCGAGTTTCACAAGATGTAAATTTAAACTAATTTAAATATGCATCTGTATGTAACTCCAGCTAGTCGGGTCGTATTGATATGACCTAGTCTACAATACCTCAAGAAGGATCCGTTCATTTCTGAACTCTTCCTCTTGTGTGTGTTCTGTATACCAAGAACTGTGGTTTGATTTAGAACATCAACGCTTTCAGATAACGTGCCTGATCCGATCAACTTTTGATATAGGAAATGTTCAAAACATTATCCAACAATACAAAATTATATCATTTCTTTACTAATAAAGAGACTGATATTATTTTGTATATCAGGTTCGGTATCTAATAGCATTTGTTCAGAATCAATGTATAGTTAATACAGGGTGACAGTGACTGACAGACTTGGCTGCAACACTTGCCCCGTTTTCTGCCTCATGAAACTTATCACCCGTTCTCAGTTTTTCTACCCTTTTGTAGCCCTAGGTAACAGATTACATATCTGGGATCCTTATCCGGTATCATATACTCAGGATGCGGAGGATACTGAGAAACAGTTCTTTGTAAAAAAACATACCCGAAGATGATGCATCAGCATGCACTCTCTTCGTTTGGGCGACATGGGAATTCTGGTAATCCCCAATTTCCTGTTCTGTCTTATAACATTTATAAGTTGGAGCGGGACCAACGTTCCCCAGCTCAGTATAACAATCGGGTTCGGTCAATAATCCGTTTTATTATCTTGATTAAGGCGTGATATGGTCGCTACAAAGAGAGAGAGAGAAGAAAACACTCAGCGTGCGCTCTTGCAAGAATAGATTAGTTATTATTTTATCTAATCAGGATGGCTCCCACTGCTTTTTATCAAATCTTCCTTCAAACCCTAAAAGGAAAGACTAGCCGGGATTAATTACGCACTACAAGTTCGCCAATCTTTCAGCCAGGCCAGTGTCGGTACTTTGAGGGAGGTCTCCCGTGCTTTCGCACGAACCTAATTAATGTAAACCTCGTTTTCCCAGAGGCGTAACCTCGTTAACACCTTTCTAGACACCTACTTGATCGGCTAATTGTAATGTGTAAAACTCTCCCAGGAGTAACAATTACTCGCAGCGGGTATCGGGATCCAACTATCTCATAGAAGGTATGCAATCTCATTGCAAATTTCAACACTTGAAATTCCTGATAATATTTTGCCCCTAACCTCCTATGACCTTGACAAAGGCCAACAAACCATAGGATGCTAGTCAAGTTCAACCCGTCATTTCCTGATTGAATTAAACCCACCCGCACGGCCCTTGACAAAGGCCAACAAGGTCGCACGACTACCCTAACCCAATCTGCATCATATGCATAAGCAGATAAGCACCAATTAGCTACCGCACACTGCGCCTTGACAAAGGACAACAAACGCAGCACGAATACTAACTACTACTTATCTGAAATGACGGAGGGCTACGACAGGTTTTTCTGAAAACCTATTGCGTAATGAACTTGATATCGTTGTAGGATCGAATGAATTTTGAAATGGAGTGTTTTTGAGGCTTTTCTAGTTTTGCTAAAGGAGTCACTCCCGGTGAAGGGATCGTCGGTCCTTTCCTCGTCGAATGAGGTGCGGGATATATCATATATATCGCTGTGCAAAGCAAAAACACTTAAAAGCTATCAAAAGACAAACCGAGTGTGTAGCATCTGCCAGTTATTGCTAAAGGAGTCACTCCCGGTGAAGGTATCTCGGTCCTTTCCTTATCGAATAAGGTGCAGGATATATCATATATACCGCTGTGCAAAGCAAGAACTATAGCTACCTGTTTTATTTTGAAATTCGATTCTACAACATCTTTAGGTTTCTTTTCTTTCATTAATCACATTAATGAAGTCCCATCATTTAATGTACCTAAACATCACAGATAAATACGACGTACACTTATGCCATCCGCATTCGCCTCGATGTCCCCTCGTGCACCGTTAGGTTAGGTAACTAACGACAGAGCGGGGCAGGGCTAGCGCGGGTGTAAAACATAAGTAACGTCTATATAATATATCATATATACTATATACTGTATCTATCACAGAACATCACATGATCACATCACAGATATCGCAGCAGAAGAAACATATGAAATATTGGATATACTAGGACGTCCGTGTTTTCAATACGAGCCAGTATAAAACACGGATTCCACGGTCGCGATGAATAGCCAAACCCATACCCCTAGACCCCTACGAGAGCGGCAAGCAACCCTACCAATGCTGGAGTTAGGAGACCCGGACTCGACTCCTCGAGTTGGTCTCCCACTGGACTCCAGAACCCGGTTACTTGTGCCCTCCTCCTTGGGTCTATCCTAGTGCAGAAAAGTAAATAATATAGAAAAGGTGACAACTTCCGCCACCTGGAAGCGCCCCAATAAAAAGAATATTACATATAAGTTTTTACATGAATGAAAATGAAAAACACTCATCTCACATAAAAACCCCCGGCTATTCGAACACGACAATCCAATATAATATATCCAGCAACACATAACATCACATGTCATCAACGTAAGTAAATATGCACATCCCAATTGTCGTTGACATATAGCAATGAAACCGGCGATATCACATATTACACTTACGGTCACAGAAAAGAAAGTGTAAAACTACAACAGTTGGAATCCGCAATCTCTTTAGACATCGCATGCCTAATCAAATGAATTCTTTAGACATCGCATGCCTAACAATTATGTTAGTGTATATGCCCTAGAGGCCATTACTGTATCATACTAGTTTGTATATTACTTAATGGATGCTTGGGATATTCACCTTGTATATACAATCTTGCTCAAAATAGTAGTATGCTACTTGGTTTGTCTCTACTTCAATGTGTACTTGTGTTTATTTTACTATATCACTTATACGCATTAGTGGAGCCCTTAGGATCTTTGCTTGATTACCAGCGTTGTGATGGCAGTCACACTAGTGGGGGCTGGGTAATCTATAAGCACATCCTTATACAGGTCCCTAGTCGCAGGACTATCGAGACAGGGCATCGATACTCCGGAGTAGACTAGCGTATGCGCTTCTCATCCCAGTGTGGGAGATGGTCTGTCCCACAGCCATCAGTACGTCGTACTGGAGATAGTATACGGGTGCTCGTTGGGTTACGAGTACACTGGACAGGACTCGTCGGGAACTGACAGGTTGGTATTATACCTATCGTCAGTCATCAGTTCCCAGGTGACATGAGTACAGCTTAGTCCGCTGACTTGACACTGGCACTTCGCCTCGAGTGTGTTCCCACTGCACTTTGATCACTACCCTACCACGGCTCAAATGAGTCGTGCAAACAGGTGGTGGTTGGGTGCAGTCCCGAAGCACTTGGAGGCAGTGACGGTTAGACAGGATTCGTCTCTCCCGGTATTGGGGGTTGACATCGCGCTGTGTCTAGGAGAGCCATTACACGAGTAGTCCCTGGCCAGGGCAAACGAGATATACTGGTAGGTTTCCAGTGTTATCTCAGGGTGTTTTGGGCTTCGCTCCGGCACGACTTATACCGCTATTGGGGGACTGACGTTTACCGCCCCCTAGGCCCGCCATGCGATGTATCAGACGAACAGACCGGACTGTACGGAGACTGTCACATTCAGACTCAGTAGGAGTACAGATGGGGTTTCACCTCGTCAGCCTTCTTGTCGACATCTACCTGGGGACCGTTACGCACAGCTAGTGCCGCTTGCGGTCTGTGGTTAAACCCACTGCCAGCGTAGTGTCGAGTCTTTAGAGTCCCACACAGAGGGTATTCGCCTATGGGCAAAACAGAGTAGAGGTCGCATGGTTTTGCGACAGGGTCCGTTCTCATCCGCGCACTTGTGTACGTTTGGAGTCCGGACAGATATTACCAGCGGGCTCTGGTTTGAGCCGGATACTGGTATAGTATTTGGGGTTGCTTTTATCTCTCAGTATTCATGTTCCTCGGAACAAGAATGCAGGTGTGTATGCACAGTTATTTGAGGAGGAGGAAGATGATTTCCATTAGGGTTTCGGAACGGGTGCGTATGCACAGTTGACAGTCGTCTTTTTCCAAATCCTAATGGATTTGTATTATATCATTTAATAATATATAATAAAATGAAATTGTGTCATGGTTAGTTTTTGTTGACTTGTTGACCATGGTTGACTTGTTGACCATGGTTGAACATTTGACTACCATCATTACAAATGCAAGATGCCTTTTCATTCTTGCTTTATTCATTTAATGCTTGTAATGATATTAGTCATTCTAAACTATCCATCAAACCTTTTTCATTTTGATTATTATTATTATTTGATTATTCTTTTTCTTTTGTTATGGTTGCAAAAGGAAAAGAAAGAGCTCATTCTATCATTCTCACTCTCTCTCTTCACTTCATCTTCTTCTTCCTCTAGTCAAGAGAAACCTTCTCATGAGTTGAGAATCCTTCTCTTGAAAAAGAAAAGCAAACCCTAAACACTCTCTACTCACTCTAGGATCAAGGGTCTGGCAAGCCGGCGATTCTAGTTCACTCCAAGTACGAGAAAGAGCCCTAAGGTCGAGCCTTCGAGGTGGATCCATCTTCGACGGGAGAAGGCGACAAAGGAGAACCATCAACCTCTACAAAGTTTGAAGACGAAGGAGTTCAAGTCTAGGTATAACCATCTTCATCCGAGTAGCTAAACTTCTTTAGCTAGGTTGCTAGTTTTAGTTTAGGTAACGATCCCGACCTAGCTTTGTCCATGTTGCCTCTCGCACTAAAATTTGTTTTTTATACCGTTTCCGCCTCCCCGTAAGAACCGGGGGTGGCAACGTGGACTTACAGTGGTATCAGAGCCTAACTAAACTTAAACTAGCTTGGTAGTGAAGTGTAACGAAGTTCGGAACCGTAAAAAACCCAAAAACCGTATTTTTCCAAAACCTGAGTTTCTGTTGAAATTTTTTGGGCTCGAAATGAAAAACTTTATATTTGTAAATTCATCTCAGGGTTTTTTAAAGACACCCATGAAAAACGACACAGAGATTCATCGAACCCGCCGCCCTTCCGCCGCGTGAGCCTTCTTGGCCGCCGCGCAAGCGCCGCGACTTGGTGTCCTCTCTGCATCGTTTTTCGTGCAGTGTGTGTAGGTGTTGGTTTTGGGATTTTTAAAATATATTATATGTGCCCAGATTTTCCAGAAAAGAAATTTCCTTTTGGGGTCCTATAATTTCGTATTTTTCCGAACTTCACTGCACTTTGACTATGATGGTTGTATCTGTGATGTTTGCATGTATTGAACGTCGACTAATCGCTATAAGACGTTTAGTCGGGGTTATACATGATCTGTAATGTGCTGGAATGTGTATATAAATATGTTGGATTGTCGCGGGTGAATAGCCGGGGGTTGTGAGACGAGAGTTTTCTTTTCTTGCAATTCATTGTAAATGTAAATTGATGTAATAATTATTATTTGTTTGGCCGCACAACCGGGTCGGGGTTGTAGCCGTCATTGTATAATTCTTTTATTGTTTTTGCTCCTAGGATAGACCCATGGAGGGGTGCACAAACTACCGGGTATGCCGAAGTGTCGAGTGGCCTACTCATGGAGATGAGGGAGGTTGCTACGCTTCGGGTACTTGGCGGGTAGTTTGCCGCACCCGTAGGGGTCTTGGGTGGGGTATTGGCTATTCACCGCGACCGTGTTATCTGTTTTTTGTTACAGGCTCGTACAAATTACAGATTACTAGTATATCCAATGTATTTATCTGTGATCTGAAATGTTTATCATTGCTTTCTATTTAGGCGTTGCTTATGTTTTACAGACGCGCTAGCCCAGCCCCCGCTCTGTCGTTAGTTAAGTAACCTAACGGGTAATGACGGGGCCCAGTGGCGAATGCGAATGGCATAAGCGTACGTCATATTTTGGTTGTTTTCTGCAATGGTAGGATTTAAATGATGGGACGCATTAAAAGTACTAATGCAAGAATATCACGCATTAAAAGAACTAATGCAAGATAATAAACCAAGTTAAAGTCGTTGGAACACTTTCGAAAAACCACTCGGTTCTTTTCAAAACTAAACTTTTAAAATGCGGAGCTTGAGCCACTCCATTTAAAAGCTATCTCGTTCCATCGACCAAATCAAGTTCACTACGTTCACGGTTTTGCCAAAACCATCCGTAGCCCTCCGTCGTTTCATATGAATAGTCAATAGTATTCAAGCTGTGTTTGTTGGCCAAAGTCAAGGCATAGTGATTGGTAGCTATTGGGTATTCATGTGCAGCATAGATAGATGCGTTGATTTGGAACAGTCGTACTGCCTTGTTGGCCAAAGTCAAGGGTGGGTACGGGTGGATTCAAATTAACCTGGAGAACGACGGGTAGAACTTGACATGTGACTTATGATTTGTTGGCCAAAGTCAAGGTCATAAGAGCATGGGGCAAAAATCCACATCGGGAGTTTCATAAGTACTGAAACTTGCTAGATTTGCATACCATTTGGAGTGTGGTGATTCTGGTAGGATTCCTTCAGTTTCGTCACGCGATGATATTTGGATCCCGATCCTACTGTGAGTATATGCTACTCCTCGGGAAATTTCTCACTTAACGATCAATGCTATAAACCTAGTAGGTGCCTAGAAAGGTGTTAGCGGGGCTACGCCCCCAGGGAAAAGAGGTTCTTTAATTAAGGAACTTCGCGAAAGCGTTGGAAAACCTCCCTCGAAGTACCGACACCAGCCTGGCCGAACGGTTAAGCAAGTATTGTACGGTGGGATTGATCCTGACTAATTCTTCCTTTATGGTTTGAGGAGGGATTCGAGAAACAGTGGGAGCCATCCTGTTTAGACAAATTAAAAACCACTCTAAACTTGCAAGAGCATCATGCTGAGTGTTTCTTCTTCTCTCTCCTAATTGCAGCGACCAATCAACATGACTGGACTTAAGTTACTCCTAGATAAAAACAAGTTGACAGGGCCAAACTACAAAGATTGGCTCAGGAATGTCAAGATAGCAATCACTTATGACAAGCTGGGGTATCTTCTTACCACCAAAGCTCCCCCTGTCCCTGGTCCAACTTCCAGCGTCGCGGATAAGGAAATCCGCAAGACTTGGGAGATTGATAGCGCGAAGGCCAAGTGCCTCCTGCTTGCCTCGATGGACAACGAACATCAGAGGAGGCATGAGAATATGGACATGGAGTCCATATTGCTTCATACAAAAGAACTGTATGGAGAGCAATCACGTATCGCAAGATACGAAGCGTCGAAAAAGTTGTTTTCGACAAGAATGGCCGTCGGATCATCAGTAGCCGAGCACGTGCTAAAGATGATCGGCTACATTGAGGAGCTCGCTGACCTAGGGATCACATTGGAGAGTGAGCTATATACGGATATAGTTCTCCAGTCCCTTCCTTCCACTTACGCCCAGTTTATAATGAACTTCAACCTACAAGAAAAGGAGGTTGAACTTTCAGAGCTCCTCAACCTGCTGAGGAGCGCAGAGGGCACCCTACAGAAAGGTAGGGAAACATCCACTTTGTTTGTAGGAGGATCGTCTTCTTCTAGGTCCAAGGCGAAAGCCAAGGGAAAGAAGAAGAAAGCCCCCGCCAAACCAAGGGGCGGTGTTAGTAAAGTGGATACGAAGGGAAAAGGTAAAGCAACAAAGATAGCGGGGAAGCTTGTGGATAAGGAAGAATGCTTCTTTTGTCATAAGAAAGGACACTGGAAGAATGATTGCAGGGCCTGGAAGGCCAGAACACAGGAATTGAAGCAGGTTGCAGCTTCAGCTTCAGGTGTGTATGTTATTGAAAACTGTCTTTCAATAAACTCTACTTCCTGGGTATTGGATACCGGATCAGGATCTCATATCTGTAATTCTTTGCAGGCGTTGAGAAACCGTAGGGTTTTGAAAGCAGGTGACATGACCCTCAGAGTTGCGAACGGAGCTAGCATGGATGCTAAAGCCGTGGGGGACTATCACCTGGGAATGTCAGATGGACATGTTTTGGTTTTGCGTAATTGCTTTTTTGTACCCAACGCAACTTGTAATATCATTTCTGTATCTTTAGTTTCTAAAGAAGGTTATGAATTTGCGTTTGTAAGTAATGTTGTAAACATTCACCTTAATCAAGTTTTGATTGGGTCAGGTACATTGAGTAATGGTATATACGTATTGAACCAACCACAGATTTTCAATGTCCAGAATACACACAAAAGAAAGTCTCCAGAAATAAACCAGACTTTCTTATGGCATTGTAGATTGGGTCACATCAATGAGAGAAGGTTGACGAAGTTACATACAGAAGGGTATTTGAATGCGTTCGAATATCAATCGTATGCCACTTGTCAATCCTGTCTCAAGGGAAAGATGACAAAGACTCCATTTACTGGACATGGAGAAAGAGCGAGCGAGCTCTTGGGACTCGTACACAGTGACGTGTGCGGTCCAATGTCTACACATGCCCGAAGCGGACATTCTTACTTCATTACTTTTACGGATGACTTCTCAAGGTACGGTTATGTTTTCTTAATGAAACATAAGTCCGAAGCCTTTGGAAAATTCCAGGAGTATAAGAATGAAGTAGAGAAACAGACCGGTAAGAGTATTAAGATTCTAAGATCGGATCGAGGTGGAGAATACTTAAGTGCCGAGTTCCTGGACTATTTAAAAGAGAACGGAATTCTCTCTCAGCTTACTCCTCCATACACCCCGCAACATAACGGTGTATCGGAGAGACGGAACCGCACCCTATTGGATATGGTGCGGTCCATGATGAGTAACGCTGAGTTACCGCGATCATTCTGGGGATATGCGCTAGAATCAGCCGCATACCTTTTGAACCGAGTTCCGACTAAGACTGTGCCTTCCACACCATATGAAATGTGGTGTGGGAAGAAACCCTATCTTAAGCACATTAAGACATGGGGATGTCCGGCTTTTGTCAAAAAGCAGCATCCGGACAAGCTCGAGGCACGCTCAGTACAGTGCAAGTTTGTGGGGTATCCAAAGAACTCAAAAGGATATTTCTTCTACTGTGAAGAGGAACAAAAAGTTCTTGTTTCTCGTCATGCCTACTTCTTGGAAACTGAGTTTTTGGAAAACCAGATAAGTGGGAGCACAGTAGAACTGGAAGAAGTTCCAGAACCACAGACTGTTACTGAAAGTCTGGTGGAACCAGAGGGTTCAGCAGAACAGGACATTCCTACGCCGCTCCGCAGAAGTAGTAGGCAGTCTCATCCGCCCGAGAGATACTACGGTTTTCTCGTAGACGGGGATAGAGAGGATTGCATCATAGACTATGATGAGCCTACTAGCTTCCAGCAGGCCGTTCAGAGCGTTGACTCAGTGAAATGGCTGGATGCAATGCGGACCGAAATGGAGTCCATGTACACCAACAAGGTATGGACGTTGGACATTGCTCCAGACGGGGTAAAACCCGTAGGATGCAAGTGGATCTTCAAAAGGAAGATTGGTGTAGATGGACAGGTTGAGACCTATAAAGCTAGGCTGGTAGCAAAGGGTTTTCGTCAAAGACCTGGCTTGGACTATGACGAAACCTTCTCTCCAGTAGCCATGCTGAAATCCATTCGGATCCTTCTTGCCATTGCTGCCTTCCACGATTATGAGATTTGGCAAATGGACGTAAAGACAGCTTTTCTAAATGGAAATTTAGAGGAGTGTGTCTATATGGATCAGCCAGAGGGCTTCATTCAGAGTGGGAGCAGCGGAAAGGTGTGCAAGTTGCTTAAGTCCATCTATGGACTAAAGCAGGCATCGCGGAGTTGGAACATCTGCTTTGATGAGACGGTCAAAGAATTTGGCTTTATCAAAAATCCAGATGAACCATGCATCTACAGTAGATTTGTAGCGAGAACTGTAGTATTCCTCGTTTTATACGTGGATGACATTCTCTTGATAGGAAATGACATTCCTATGCTACAATCTGTCAAGGGGTTCTTGTCACACAGGTTCTCCATGAAAGACCTGGGTGATGCCTCATACATCCTGGGGATCCGGATCCATCGTGATAGATCCAAGAGGATATTGGGACTTTCACAGTCCAGGTACATCGACACCATACTGAAGAGATTCAGTATGGAAGATTCCAAGCGCGGTAACCTGCCGGCTTGTCACGGGATCACCCTCTCTAAAGAGATGTCTCCCAAGACTGATTTGGAGAGGGATCGCATGTCTATTATACCCTACGCTTCTGCGGTAGGCTCTATAATGTATGCGATGTTATGTACCAGACCGGATGTAGCTTATGCACTGAGTGTGGTAAGCCGGTATCAGTCAAACCCTGGGGAGAAACACTGGATAGCGGTAAAGAACATTCTCAAGTACCTGAGAAGGACTAAGGAGATGTTCTTGGTGTATGGCGGAAAAGACCTCCAGATCGAGGCCTTTGCTGACTCCAGCTTCCAGAGTGACAAGGATGATTCCAAGTCCATGTCGGGCTTTGTCTTTACCCTCAATGGAGGGGCGGTGTGTTGGAAGAGTTCCAAACAGGAAACCGTTGCAGACTCGACGATGGAAGCGGAATACATCGCTGCATCTGATGCCGCAAAAGAAGCTGTCTGGATGAGGAAGTTCTTGAAAGAACTTCAGGTGGTTCCGTCCATTGTTGACCCAATACCTCTGTATTGCGACAACAATGGGGCTATAGCTTTAGCGAAGGAACCCAGGTCCCATAAGAGATCCAGGCACATCTTGAGGCGGTATCACCTGATCAGGGAGATCGTGGATCGCAAGGAGATCGAGGTTCGGAGAGTTGCTTCAGAAGACAACACTGCAGATCCATTCACCAAGGCCCTGCCCCAGACTCAGTTCGAGCGGCTGATCGAGATGATAGGTCTTCGATACGCCAGTACATGGCCTTAGTGCAAGTGGGAGATTGTTAGTGTATATGCCCTAGAGGCCATTACTGTATCATACTAGTTTGTATATTACTTAATGGATGCTTGGGATATTCACCTTGTATATACAATCTTGCTCAAAATAGTAGTATGCTACTTGGTTTGTCTCTACTTCAATGTGTACTTGTGTTTATTTTACTATATCACTTATACGCATTAGTGGAGCCCTTAGGATCTTTGCTTGATTACCAGCGTTGTGATGGCAGTCACACTAGTGGGGGCTGGGTAATCTATAAGCACATCCTTATACAGGTCCCTAGTCGCAGGACTATCGAGACAGGGCATCGATACTCCGGAGTAGACTAGCGTATGCGCTTCTCATCCCAGTGTGGGAGATGGTCTGTCCCACAGCCATCAGTACGTCGTACTGGAGATAGTATACGGGTGCTCGTTGGGTTACGAGTACACTGGACAGGACTCGTCGGGAACTGACAGGTTGGTATTATACCTATCGTCAGTCATCAGTTCCCAGGTGACATGAGTACAGCTTAGTCCGCTGACTTGACACTGGCACTTCGCCTCGAGTGTGTTCCCACTGCACTTTGATCACTACCCTACCACGGCTCAAATGAGTCGTGCAAACAGGTGGTGGTTGGGTGCAGTCCCGAAGCACTTGGAGGCAGTGACGGTTAGACAGGATTCGTCTCTCCCGGTATTGGGGGTTGACATCGCGCTGTGTCTAGGAGAGCCATTACACGAGTAGTCCCTGGCCAGGGCAAACGAGATATACTGGTAGGTTTCCAGTGTTATCTCAGGGTGTTTTGGGCTTCGCTCCGGCACGACTTGTACCGCTATTGGGGGACTGACGTTTACCGCCCCCTAGGCCCGCCATGCGATGTATCAGACGAACAGACCGGACTGTACGGAGACTGTCACATTCAGACTCAGTAGGAGTACAGATGGGGTTTCACCTCGTCAGCCTTCTTGTCGACATCTACCTGGGGACCGTTACGCACAGCTAGTGCCGCTTGCGGTCTGTGGTTAAACCCACTGCCAGCGTAGTGTCGAGTCTTTAGAGTCCCACACAGAGGGTATTCGCCTATGGGCAAAACAGAGTAGAGGTCGCATGGTTTTGCGACAGGGTCCGTTCTCATCCGCGCACTTGTGTACGTTTGGAGTCCGGACAGATATTACCAGCGGGCTCTGGTTTGAGCCGGATACTGGTATAGTATTTGGGGTTGCTTTTATCTCTCAGTATTCATGTTCCTCGGAACAAGAATGCAGGTGTGTATGCACAGTTATTTGAGGAGGAGGAAGATGATTTCCATTAGGGTTTCGGAACGGGTGCGTATGCACAGTTGACAGTCGTCTTTTTCCAAACCCTAATGGATTTGTATTATATCATTTAATAATATATAATAAAATGAAATTGTGTCATGGTTAGTTTTTGTTGACTTGTTGACCATGGTTGACTTGTTGACCATGGTTGAACATTTGACTACCATCATTACAAATGCAAGATGCCTTTTCATTCTTGCTTTATTCATTTAATGCTTGTAATGATATTAGTCATTCTAAACTATCCATCAAACCTTTTTCATTTTGATTATTATTATTATTTGATTATTCTTTTTCTTTTGTTATGGTTGCAAAAGGAAAAGAAAGAGCTCATTCTATCATTCTCACTCTCTCTCTTCACTTCATCTTCTTCTTCCTCTAGTCAAGAGAAACCTTCTCATGAGTTGAGAATCCTTCTCTTGAAAAAGAAAAGCAAACCCTAAACACTCTCTACTCACTCTAGGATCAAGGGTCTGGCAAGCCGGCGATTCTAGTTCACTCCAAGTACGAGAAAGAGCCCTAAGGTCGAGCCTTCGAGGTGGATCCATCTTCGACGGGAGAAGGCGACAAAGGAGAACCATCAACCTCTACAAAGTTTGAAGACGAAGGAGTTCAAGTCTAGGTATAACCATCTTCATCCGAGTAGCTAAACTTCTTTAGCTAGGTTGCTAGTTTTAGTTTAGGTAACGATCCCGACCTAGCTTTGTCCATGTTGCCTCTCGCACTAAAATTTGTTTTTTATACCGTTTCCGCCTCCCCGTAAGAACCGGGGGTGGCAACGTGGACTTACAAATTATACTCCCCGCATTTTAGTCTCATTATCGAAAACACTTTTCAATATCAAGTCGGGTAATTCAACAAGATTCCCGACATCCTGATCGGATACTCGTCGCAAACTTCAGTAGACGGCCGCACCCCCGATACCGTCGACGAAGTGCACCAAGGCGGAACACCGCTGCCGCGAGCACCCGAACGGATTCTTTCAGCGACGGGGTTCTCCTACAGTCACTTGGTTGGGGCTATGGAGTGAGGTTGTCTATTAAGTTTACCCGGCGAGTATCCGCGTACGCTACGTGATTGCGATGGACTTTTGATCACATCAAAATTCCGTGGCAACCGATCAAGTGAGACTAAACTGCTATGTTTATAACATTCATCCAGTTATCTCATAACTTCTTGTGAATTCCAATTATTGTATCCCATTCCGGATAAATAGAAAATGTCAAACTTTCCGATCGAACAATCGAACACCCAAGTTTTCCCGAAACAAATCAACACATGAAACAAGTTTAAAAACATCCAGTTCATGCCTCAGTACCAACGGTCCAGCCGTAGAAGGGTCAAGCCAACGCCTCACATGTGGCACGCCGTACTGCCCCAAACCCGAAGGTTCAAAGGGCAGTTCAAGACGATCACATAATCGAGTTAAGGTTTGTTGTCTTCTAGAGGGACCATCGCGTTACTTGCACTACTTAGAACGTCTTTAAACCACGGAAAGATCCAACACTTGGAAATTTCCCGACAGGGGAAAAATTGGGTATTTTTATCCGGTCGAACTTTTTAACATATTCTAAAATTTATCCGGAAAGCCACACAGACAAAATTTGATAATCCGGTCGAACATTCGAATCCCCAAAACAACCCAGAAAATTCAACTCTTGAAAAAATATTAAAAATTCCCAGGAAAACCAGCACTGCAAATTATGAATTACTGAGCAAAATTCGATGCCACATAAGACAAAATGGCCGCGGAACCGCCGCACGAGCCATGCTCGTGCCGCGGATCCGCGGCGCATTGATGGAATTAGGCATACGAATTTTACAGAAACCCTTAGAATTTCCTGCTGATTTTTCTGCATATTTTTAATATCGAAAAACTCCAGATTTTGGAAAAAGTCCAGAGAGCATGTTTGTGTTAGGGTTTCGGGTTCGTTCGGGTTTCAAACTTCGTCTAGACTTCGCCTAAGGCTCTAGCTAGGCTCTGATACCACTGTGGGGGTTCCTAGGCACTCTCAAGAGGTCTCACAAGGCATCAACCATGCCAATTTCAAAAATACGGTGCCGAGAAATCCTAGACTACGGATCGGTGGCTAGAATTCTAGGCGATAAAATAAAACTAGTTAACAAATTAACTACAAGAACGGAAATACAACCTTTGTAGATCCGTTTCTCCACCTCCTTAGCTCCGCAATGTAGTCTCCTCGCTGTCCATATCAAATCCCGGGCTCTAGCGTCGGCTTCATCGGAGAAAAAGCGGGCTAGGTCATCGACGACGTGCCGAAGATGATCTACGTCGAGACATCACTAGATCAAGCTCCCACTTCACCAAGTGATGAAACTTGTGAAGAAAACACACTCTACTACTTGGCAAGAGGTAGAGGATGAAGAAATAGGAAGTGGGTTCACTTTAGAATTGGATTTCTCACTCATTTTCATCAATCACCATTGATGAAGAAAGGTTTTCTTCAAGTGAAGAAGAAGAAGAAGATGAAGATAATTATTATGATAAGTTCATAAGAATAATTGAAAAAGAATTATTCTTATCATAACTTGAACCATGGTTAGATGTAGAGAGTTAACTCAAGTTAGATGAATGGTTAGGGTTTGAAGAAAAAGACAAAAAGGTTACATGAGTCAAAGTTGCATGAAGCTTCAAGAAGCTTCATGTAAGAAAGCAACCTTTTTATTTTCTTTTCACTTTTTCTTTTAATCCAAATTAAAAGATAAATGAATGAATAAATGAATAAAAACCCTAACCATTTACTTAACCATGGTTTAACTCTTTACACAAACCCTAGCAATCATGTATCATCAAACATAATACAATCAAGTGCACAAAAATATATCACATATACAATGTGCACACCCGAGTGAGAAAATCCATTTAAAGTAAACCGATACTAGTTAATGCAAACTAATATATCAAATATATAATTATGCATTAAATCATTAAATCAACACTTGATTTAATGATCCGGTCATATCGCATATAACCGACTAATATAAACAGTAACAACTTATCGAATCAACACTTGATCCGATATCCCGGCTATATCGCATATAACCGATCAATGTCACAAATCGCGAGAATCGAATACAGTATCACATACTGGTATCATTCTCGGTCCCGCACATATCTCATACGTACTCCTATTTCGTTTCGCTTAAGCCAGGAAACCTCTGTGTAGGACTCTAAAGACTCGTCAATACGCCGGCAGCAGATGATGATCATATCAATCACCCACAAGCTGCAAGCGGTCTGCTAAACGTAACGGCCACCCGGGTATTGAGCGATCAGAAGATCGACGAGCAAGCCCGCTCACACTCCAGTGAATCCAACCAGTAACACTACCGTACAGTCCGGTCTGATCGTCTGATATGTCGCATATCTCGCCTAGGGGTGGTAAACGTCAGACCCCAATAGCTCGATAAGTCGTGTCGATATGAGGTCTATAACAGTTCGAGAAACTACTGGTAACACTTACCAGTATATCTCAGCAACCCTGGCCAGGGATTTCCGGTTATAGCCAATCGAACACAGCGCAACATCAACTCCCTATACCGGGAGAGACGAATCCCCTCCTATCGCTCATTGCCTCCATGTGATTCGGGACTGTACCCAAAAGCCACCGTTTTGTACGCCCTCTTGGACGTGGTAAGGTGGAAATCAAAGCACAGTGGGAATCACACAAGACTCTATGACGATCTCGGGTCAACAGACTACTCTGTACCAGTGTCACCAGAGAACTGCCATCTGACGTAAGGTATAATACCATCTGGGAGTTCTCGGCGAGTCCGTCCAGTGTACCCAGTCTCTACTAAGCACCCGTATATCATCTCCGATGTCAAACACCAATGGATATGGGATCATCCATCGCCCATCTGTATGGGTCGAGAAGGTATACGCTAGTCTACTCTGGTATATCGATGCCCCGTCTCGATACACCCACGACTAGGGACTTTGAAGGATGTACTTATAGACTACCATGTCCACACTAGTATGATCCGCATCATAGTCCAGGTAGTCAAGTACACATCCTAAGGGCTTTACCAACATGTATCGGAGAGACAATCAGTGTACACGTTAAGGTAAAGAGTAACCAGATAGCATACTATCATGTCGAGCAAGAAAGTCCTCCCTATATATGTCCCAGCATCCACTACAATATACATCCAATGTACAGTAATGGCTTCTAGGGCATACATATAACTAACATATACAAACTAGTATGATACAGTAATGGCCTCTAGGGCATATACACTAACACGTATTGGTAGGGTGGCCTCCTGGGGGTCTTTCTAGGTCAATGGTATTGTTTACTTTTCTCAAAAATGCTCCAAATCACTCCAGATTTCCCTGCACCCACTATATATTCACAAAACCGACATGACAAGTTTTAAATTTGGGTTTCAGGTTTTAGTTCATGCTTGATCTGGGTTTCTAACATCATGGGGGGTCTAAGGTCACCAATAAGGTTCAATTACACTATCCCAATTCAAATCAAACCCTAACCCTTTCTAGAAATTTTCAAAGCTCGCAAAACCGCATCAAAACACTTCTAAACTTGTATGGTTGCTAATGAAATGGAAATACAATGCTTATGGTGCAGAAATTACCTCAATTGGCAACTCAAGAAAATTCTTGAGTTGCCCAAAGTCCTCAAAATTCGATTTTTCTTGGTCCACTGTGTTTCCCTTGAGCTTGTCCAGGTTTTTAAAGAAATGGGTATGGGGTTTTGGTGGATATTTCATATAGGGGTCATGAGGGTAGAAGATGGAGTTTAAAGAGGAGGAAGAAGAAAATTGGTGGAGGGAAATGAATTGAGGCAGCCCCTCTCTCCCCCTCTCAATTATTCTCACTTCTCTCTCTCACTAAAAGCATACCTACCCTAATCATTATGTCCCCTCTCTCCTCATCATGACACCCTTCTCCATTATTTTTCTTTCTCACCATAACAAAACAAAACACATAACACAAATGAAATAAAACAACATGTAACATGTCATGGTGCACTAGCCATGAAAACTGTAGAAACACGGATTTGGCTTAATCGCGATTAGCGGTGCACTAATCGGGTTTTTATCAAAACTACATATAATAAATTTTAAAAATGCCAAATCCTTTAAATATATTTTTAAATGAATAAATCATTTTAATTTCCATTTATTTCATAATTATAGGTATATATTTATACCCGTTTTCGAAAACCTCAATTTCGCAAATCGGACAGTTTTCGGGGAATATATTATTTTAATATTAAATTCCAAAAATAATATTTTATATTTTCTGAAATGTTACAATCTTCCCCCCTTAAAGAAATTCGGTCCCCGAATTTAAATTTAAACCCCCAAATTCTAAAACATTTCAATAATCAGATCAAATCAACGGGGTTCCAAAATCATGGAAGATATAGAAACAGTACAACGCATCGCGTGCGCCTGAAAGACGAGTACAAAACTAAAAATCGAACTCCGTCAAGCGTCTCGCAAATCATCAGATTCACACGCATATCATCGGAGTTATGGTGAAGACATCAATGTTAAAGCCCAAAACGAAACCAACATGATATACATCATTAAAACATCGGAAAGATGTGCATGCCAAACTTTTTCATGTTGCTGTGCGATGCACGTATCGCGGCACAGTGGCGGACGTCTATTTTAAGAAAATAACTCTATATATGTATATATATATATATATCCTTTATTTAATATGCACGTACCGCCGTTTTGAAAACAATTTAGAAGAGTTTCCTTGTTTTAAATGTTTCGTGTCATCTCAGACACGTAGGTAAATACTGAGACTATAGCTCCCTTTTTGGAAATCCCCTCGATAACTATCAATGCATGCAAAATATATCCAGGTACTGCCCTCTGACTAGTCCTGCCCAGCTACTATATCAAATAGCAAATATCATAAAAACGTACTGCTCCATAAGAAATCAATCCCAAAATGTGCATAAGAATGCCGCGTGCGTCTGGTGCCCACGGAAAAATCAAAATCCATAAATGTGCCATACATGTTCATAGAAGCAACATCTAAGTGCAATGGGTGTGCACGAAACACCTGTCAGAGGCAACGGTGTGCCTGACAGCAATATCAGGTGCATCTGATATGCACGAAGAATCTCGATTTAGTGCATCTAGTGTGCACTAAAATCGCATCTCATAACATGCGCCCAACATGCGCGAAAATCCAAAACAGGTGCATCCATCATGCATAATAAAGTCTAACTCATGTGCATCCAACATGCACGAAATCACGAAATCCAATGTCAAGCGCCGAACATGCACAAAATCCAATCCAAGCGCGTCAAATATGCGCAAGGATCCAATCAGGTGCACAAGGTGCACAAAAAAAAAAATCGAGTATCACAATCGAAATCGACGGTATACAACACATCTCAAATCCAAATCCATTATATTGTGGTATCTAATCTCACAACCATGTGCATTAGTGTGCACAAAATCTGATCGAAACACTAAAAAGGGTAGGAAATCTATGCCGAAAACACAAGCTAAATCATATGTATGCCATAGGCATGGAAATCAAATCAATATCTCAAATAACATCAATCCGAAGTCCTGCGCAACTGTAGTGCACAAAATACGTATCAATGCACTGCAAGCATATGTGAACTATACTGAGTGCAAAAACCAAATCGTGTGCGTACCATAAGCAAAAAATCAATTCAACTGTATGAGATCCATGAAATCATAAACATGTGCAGCCAAGGCACAAAAACAACATCAAGTGCAATAACTGTGCACAAATCATAAATCAACACAACAGTGTACAAAGCATATCTCAAGTGCAATAACTATGCACAAAATATAAATACCCAGTAGGTGCAACCATGGTGCACGGAAACAAATATCATGAAACTCAGTCATCAAAACTCAATCATACGAATAGATCGCCCAAAATACCGAAATCAAGTATGGCGGAATAGTCCCACTCAAGCACATCCTCTAAGAATCTCTGGCCAACTGTCATGTTCACTCATAACATGTCTCGTCGACGGTGCCGAACTCTGACCTGCTGGGTGTTAGTAAAATGACCACTCCTGGGTCCAAGTCTTCTCGTATAATATTCCAGAAAGGTCCTGTCGAAGTCTCTCCCAAATCTCGTTTCTGCCAAACTGTCCAGAAGTCATCATCCTTTACTAAATCTGTTTCTTGTTCCGGAACGGTTGCATACTCATCGTGACTCCTTCTGGAAGATATATCCATATATAATGCCTCTGCATACGTATCACATCTCTGATGTCGGCGGAGTGGAACGTCATCTCATCAAGATCTCGTACGAACCTCTTACTCCACTTTTCTCTAATGTCGACCGCTTCGGACTCGTCTCTTCGTGGCTGCATGGACTGTGCTCCTACGGCTATACTCATATCTGGAGTCTCATAAGCAATGCATCCCATCACATGATATCCGAATGAAGTCGAACCTTTCGATCGATTCGTCAAAGTTCCATAATCCCCTAAGAGCTCAACATCTTGGGTACAGTTTAATAGTATCGAATACGTGCCACAACACCTGTGGACCAACCGTAGAAGGGCAAATCCAAACCTCACTAATGGTACCGCGGAACTGCCGCAAACCCTAAGGTTCAAAGGCTTTCACATAGTCATTATGTCGAGTTAGGATTTCATTCTTTTAGAGGGTCCATAGCATTACTTGCATTTGTCTCTGAATACTTTAAACTTGGAAAATGGCACCTGACATTCGATCGTCTCTATCGACTACTAATGTATCTGTATGAAGTCTTCTCAAGCTGGAATCAATCAATCTGATGACCTCGCATCGGGGTAAGCGAATGAACCACTTGTCCTAGTCATTCATCCTCAGGTGACTAGCGACCTTCTATCATATCTCTAAGTATATACTCATGCTGCAGTAGCTCCAACATCTGGGACGATATCTCGTCATTTGCAGCAACAACTGGCTCATTCGTCTGCGCGCTGAACAGTGCCTCAATCATCAAGAATAATCTGTGCATTTATGGTCATCTAAATCTGGCTGGCCTCTATCATTGGCTCAATCCTCTAGTGCTGATCTGCACCTCCGAGTAATCTCATAACATCGATCCATCAAACGCTCATGGCGCGAAGACACAATAAAACGACGCCTCTCTACGCAATCGTATGTCCATGGAATCACGCCCTGGTTAGTCCTCGTCCGTGACGAGCTTGTAATGACCGCAACTCTAGCCGTAGCTCTCCACGCCCGTACATCCGTGGTAACAAAACCATAACTGGTACTGATGAGGATAGATCATAGGAATGAATGCAATACCGAGCAAAGAAATATACATCCTAAGGCTTCTTAAGCAGAGTATCGTATCGTAAGTATGCCGCGGAACATACACACCGTATGTCACTTTACTTGAGTCACCTACTCCATCAACCAAGGGCCATCCTACACTCCGAAGGTAAAACCTAACGCTCTGATACCAAGTTTGTCACGACCCGAAAAGTACGGAACATGACCGGCACTTAAATTACGAAACGTCTCGAGGCGTACGTAATCTAAGTAAGCCAAAACCCAGAAATCAAAACCAATTAAAGAAGTAGAGTGAAGGAAAAACCAATTTAAAGAAAGTAGTTTTAATAGCATAAGCCGAATTATGCATTTTAAAAACATCAAGTCATTTCTGAAAATTTCGGCAGAGTTTCCTTTATAAATACTGGCCCCAAACGGGGTACAACATGAATAGTATACGAAATGATAAAAGGCATCCCCAAGCGGGAGCTACCTCTTTCGATGGGCACAACCACGCAAGAAATATAATATACAACGCCGAAGGGAGATGATCAAAACTCAAAAGGAACTCAAAAACATCATGAAAAACCCGTAATAATACAACGCGCGACTCTAAGGTCGAAATAATAAACACTGGTCTTCTATCTCTATCAAATATACAAGTCTGGTTGATGGAGTTTACTAGATACAACTAAATATAAATTTAAAATACAAGGGTGGTCATGAAGCAAATGAAACCACCTACCAAAGCAATCACCTAGAAGGAACAGTGCGCCAGCAAGGCCGCAACGAAACCTGTACGGCAAAACCTGCAAGGAACTGTGGCACAACGGGTGTGAGTTGCCAACTCGTGAGTAGAAAACATCTACAAGCAGAAATCGCATGCATAACGCAATCCTAGGTCATACGATCAGTAATATCCTCAAATAATAATATGGCGTGGAGCAATATAATGGTAAAGGTAAATATCTATCCCTAAGTGTAATACCAAGTACTCGTGTCGGTGCCTCAGGTAACAGCATGCCAATAATATGATGTACAAATGTTAGGTAGCAATATGTCACTAAAATGATGTGCAAATGCATAGAATGAGAACAAAGTACATCATGAAACAAGAACTGTTTTTCTTTATTTAATGAGATTTCTGTATGTATATAAATCGAGATATCATCAATGAAATCTACATAGAATCCGTGTCCAGCCTCGACACAAAACATAAATCCTCATATCTCAGGCATCCGTATCATCTGCGGGATCGGCCCGCGGGCTCCGGCAGAACGGATCAGCCTGCATCCATCTCATGACTCCGGCCGATATCCTCCGGATAACCGACGAGTCCAAATAATATCACCGGTAGGTAGTGCCCCCTGCCAGGCTCATCATCCTCCATGAAATCACTTTCGCATCGGGGTACCTCACCGGGTCCACCATGTACCCGCAGACGGTTCATCCAACTCCTCGAATCGGGTCTCGAAAACCATCTCAGAACCGAGAAAACATCATGGTGGACAAAACTCATCATATCAAGGAAAACCACATTTTTCTCTTTAAAATAATTCATCAGTTTATAAAAATTTCACATGCGGTTTCCAAATCCGGAAAATCTCAAGAAGAATCCGAAATCATCAAATCACCATATCAATAAACAGTGAAAACCGACATAAATCTCCATAATACTGCATAACCAATGAATATATAAATGTATCTTATATCATGCAATGAATGCAATAGTTAAACTAGCATCTGAAAGCTATAACATATTGCAATATCTGCTAGCAGGCTATGTCAACGAACCGGCAAGCAAGTGTATGTGGAGCATACGCATCATCGGTAATGGTGCTGGTGTCCTGACAGCATGGTTTCATAATAATAGAGATAACATATGTATAAGCATGCAATGCGATGAAACATCATGAATATACAAAATGCGATATAGTAACATCGACACTGAAGAATATACCTATCCCATATACGAGTCATACAGTTCTGGTATTTTAAAATACTCACAAATCTCCACTTTTGAAAACAAGGATGACTCGAGCCCAGTCAAAGGGTATAGAAATCCACCTAAATCTGAGTCGATATATATATATATATCTAGTAGTCTGTGATCTCGCCTCAATAGTATCATGTGCGATACAATATATATATAATATGTCATCCTTGAGTCAAGAGTGCGGATCTAACATCATAATTATATATCGTATGGTAAATCTATCGTACGGCATACCAAATCTGGGTACGGGTCAAATATCAATTTACCCCATTACACATCTGATATCTTATTATCACATATCTTAAACAGGGGGGGTACTGATCTAAGTCTAGTACAATACTAATATCATCAATCATATATGTATGCGTGTGTGTGAAAACACATCGCCCATCAATCCGCTAATATCATCATGTCGTATCTCCTAATACGAACCAAATCCCATCACCGATCTCACGACATCATGCCCAAACTCAACGACTCATCCCATAATATCATATACCATCCTCATCATCCGTGTATACGTGTATGTATATATATAATATCACCAAAACATCCACATAAACCTATATATATATATATATACATATGACGTATACACCCAAAACCATACCCCGTGTGTGTATATGTATGTGTACAACCTTACTCTAGGGCTCACGACTAAGAAACTAACTAAATCCTTTCTTCAATTCTCGCTAACCCTAACCCAAGATCTCCTAACCTTTTCTTGCTAAGTGTTCAATCTCCCCATAACATATAAATGCATATCAATATCATATCACAACATTTCTTACGACTTTGCGGGGGTGCTATACGCCATCCACTCGACTTCTCCCCGTAGATATATATCTACTCACCTTTTGCTTGCCGACGCCGATGATGCTACGCTCATCCTCGTCGTCTCGAAGTCCACGTGGGGGTACCTACATATCATATATATAGCATCGTAAACGAAATCACGCACGAAAACCAAAACATCGCACGAATCACCCATAAGTCAAAACCTATGGTCCACTCGCACCAAAGAGCCCAAAAACACCCGATATCGACGTACAAATGTCAAGTGACCGAATACAATACCAAATATCAAAACTTGAATTCATAAACACCACGAAACATACGGCAGAAACCAAGAAAACATGCTCCAGATTTTTGTTCAGGTCAAAACTAAGTGCACAAACAGTACTGGGATGATGTATAGGGTGTATATGAGCTACTGAAGGAACCCGGGCACCTAATTCACCAATGTGGCCGGCCCCTACTGTAAGTCCACGTTGCCCACCCCGGTGCTTGCGGGGAGGCGGAAACGTTATGAAAAATCGGATTTTTACAACACTAGGCAACATGGACTAGGCTAAAGCAGGGATCTTTGCTAAACAAAACTAACTAACAAGCTAAAAGAGTTAGCTACTCGGAAAGGGGGTTATACCTAGGTCTTCAAGTCCTTCTCTTCTTACTCCTTGGAGTGAAAGAACGGGTTCTCCTTGTCGCCTTCTCTTGCCGAAGAAAGATCCACCCGAGGGCCTCTACCTTTGGCTCCAACCTCAAACTAGAAGTAACTAAGGTGCTTGGTGTGCTAAACCTAGGACCTTAGAAAGAGTAGAGAGTATTTTTGAGGGTTTTATCTCAAGCTCAAATGGTTCTCAACTCATGAGAGGGGAGAGCTAGAGAGAGAGGAAGAGGAGGAGAGAGAATGAGAATGATAGAATGAGAAGAATAATCCAACCTTCTCACATATATGTGAATTATGAAAAATAGATAATTAGCTAAAGATAATTGTGATGGTTAATCAAGAAATGATCATTATCAGTTCACATTAAATGCTTTTGCAAGGATCAAAGAGCATCTTTCATATGGAATGATGATGGTCAACTTGTCAACCTAGGTCAACAAGTCAAGTATAGTCAAATGGTCAACAACCCTAACCATGCACAATTATAATTAACTAATATTAATAAATCATATTTCACACATAAACATTAGGGTTAAGAAAATGACAATGGTCATCAACCCTAATGAAAGTCCTCTGTCTCTGCCTCAGTCAACTGTGCATACACACCCGTATCCGTGTTCCGAGGAACACAAATACAATGAGATAAAACCAATCCCAAATCATATACTAGGATACAACTTAAACCAAAGCCCACTAGTATAAGCTGTCCGAACACCAAACGTGCACAAGTGCGCGGATGTGAACGAACCCCGTCGCAAAACCATGCGACCTCTACTCATTTTGCCTAAAGGCGAATAACCCTCTGTGTGGGACTCTAAAGACTCGACACTACGCTGGCAGTGGGTTTAACCACAGACCGCAAGCGGCACTAGCTGTATGTAACGGTCCCCAGGTAGATGCCGATAAGAAGACTGACGAGGTAAACCCATCTGAACTCCTACTGAGCCTGAATGTGACAGTCTCCGTACAGTCCGGTCTGTTCATCTAAGAACATCGCATGGCGGGCCTAGGGGGGCGGTAAACGTCAGTCCCCTACTAGCGGTACAAGTCGTGTCGGAGTGTAGCCCAGAACACCTGAGATAACACTGGAAACCTACCAGTCTATCTCGCTTGCCCTGGCCAGGGACTTTGTGTAATGGCTCTCCTAGACACAGCGCGATATCAACCCCCAATACCGGGAGAGACGAATCCTGTCTAACTGTCACTACCTCCAAGTGCTTCGGGACTGCACCCAAAAACTACCTGTTTGCACGACTCCTTTGAGCCGTGGTAGGGTAGTAATCAAAGTACAGTGGGAACACACTCGAGGCGAAGTGATAGTGTCAAGTCAACGGACTAAGCCGTACTCATGTCACCTGGGAACTGATAACTGACGATAGATATAATACCAACCAATAGTTCCCGACGAGTCCTATCCAGTGTACTCGTAACCTAACGAGCACCCGCATACTATCTCAAGTACGACGTACTGACGGCTGTGGGACAGACCGTCTCCCAAGCTGGGATAAGAAGCGCATACACTAGTCTACTCCGGAGTATCGATGCCCTGTCTCGATAGTCCTGCGACTAGGGACCTGCATAAGGATGTGCTTATGGATTACCCAGCCCCCACGAGTGTGACTGCCATCACAACGCTGGTAATCAAGCAAAAATCCTAAGGGCTCCACTAATGTGTAAATGCGATATGCTAAAAGAAACACATGCACACATTAAAGCAGAAACAAACCAAGTAGCATACTACTATTTTGAGCAAGATTGTCAATACAAGGTGAATATCCTAAGCTTCCATCAAGTAATATACATACTAGTATAATACAGTAATGGCCTCTAGGGCATATACACTAACACACTATGCCTTGACGAAGGCCAACATACATAGCAAGAATACTAAGTGCTACCCGTCTGAAATGATAAAGGGCTACGAATGGTTTTTAGCGAAAAACCTTTAACGTAATTAACTTGATATCGTTGAAGGAACCGGATAGCTTTTTACAAATATATAGTGGCGAAAACCTTTGCTAAAGAGGTCACTCCCGGTGAAGGGATCTCGGCTCTTTCCTCGTAGAATAAGGTGCAGGATATTCCAACTGATTACCGCGATGCAAAGCAAAAAGTAATCGACTATAGTGAAGTTATTATCCTGATGCAAACTTTTGTCCAAGGGGTCACTCCCGGTGAAGGGATCTCGGCCCTTGCCTCATCGAATGAGCTGCTGGATATTCTAACTGAATACCACTGTGCAAAACTAAAGAGAACGTCCTTGCAATAACAGCTTTTTGAAAAATGTTCCAACAACATCGAATAGGTTTTTTTTCCTTGCATTTATCTCTATCAACGCAGTCCCATCAATTAATCACACCAGAAAAGAACGAAAATAAAATGTACGTATATGCCATCCGCATTCGCCACTAGGTCCCATCATCACCCGTTAGGTTACTTAACTAACGACAGAGCGGGGACTGGACTAGCGCGGGTGTAAAACATATACAACATCTACTACTTGATCTGGGTTTCTAAGATCATGGGGGGTCTAAGGTCACCAATAAGGTTCAATTACACTATCCCAATTCAAAATCAAACCCTAACCCTTTCTAGAAATTTTCAAAGCTCGCAAAACCGTATCAAAACACTTCTAAACTTGTATGGTTGGTAATGAAATGGAAATGCAATGCTAATGGTGCAGAAATTACTTCAATTGGCAACTCAAGAAAATTCTTGAGTTCCCAAAGTCCTAAAAATTCGATTTTTCTTGGTCCAATGTGCTTCCCTTGAGCTTGTGCATGTTTTTAAAGAAATGGGTATGGGGTTTTGGTGGATATTTCATATTGGGGTCATGAGGGTAGAAGATGGAGTTTGAAGACGAAGAAGAAGAAGAAAAATGGTGGAGGGAAATGAATTGAGGCAGCCCCTCTCTCTCCCTCTCAATTATTCTCACTTCTCTCTCTCACTAAAAGCATACCTACCCTAATCATTATGTCCCCTCTCTCCTCATCATAACACCCTTCTCCATTATTTTTCTTTCTCACCACAACAATACAAAACACATAACACAAATGAAATAAAACAGCACGTAACATGTCATGGTGCACTAGCCATGAAAACTGTAGAAACACGGATTTGGCTTAATCGCGATTAGCGGTGCACTAATCGGGTTTTTATCAAAACTGCATATAATAAATTTTAAAAATGCCAAATCCTTTAAATATATTTTTAAATGAATAAATCATTTTAATTTCCATTTATTTCATAATTATAGGTATATATTTATACCCTTTTTCGAAAACCCCAATTTCGCAAATCGGGCAGTTTTCGGGAAATATATTATTTTAATATTAAATTCCAAAAATAATATTTTATATTTTCTGAAATGTTACATTACCCCGGGGTACCATACCAGGCCCACCATGTACCCGAGACGGTTCATCCAACTCCTCGAATCAGGTCTCGAAATCCAACAGCAATCCTGAAAACTCATGGTGGACGACTCATACATTACGGGAAAACCGCACTTTTCATTTTAAAAAGAGAGAGAGAGAAGTTTATATATATTCTTGCGGTTTCCCCCTAAATCCAGGAAATCTAATGAAAATCCGAAATCCAATCATCAATAGCAAGTAAACAGTGAATATCTGCTTAAAACTCCATAATACTGCATAACAGTGAATAATAATATGCTTGAATTTTGCAAGTAATAACTGCAATGTCTAAACTAGCATATAAAGCAAGTACACTAATATCATATCGAATCTATCAGCTAACAAGCTATGTCAATGAATTAATATTCTCTAAAGTGTAAGTGACATGGCAATTACCGATGATTATGTGTGTGAGCCGGCAAGTAAGTGTATGTGGAACATACGCATCATCGGTAATGGTGTTGGTATCCTGACAGCATGATCTCAACAATGGCATATGGAAATACAATATAAACATGCAAATGCGATGCGAACAGTAATAATATGCGAGAGCTGAATGATAAACACAATGATAACTAATCTGCATTTATATAAATATGAGTCATACAGTGGTGCCATTTGAAATAACACAAATCGTGGTGTTTTGAAAATAAGGGCTACGGTGTTTTTAAGAAAAGATACGTCCTTTGAAATATCCGTAAAATCGCTTGTCCCGTCTTTAAAATACTGTTAGTGTATATGCCCTAGAGGTTATTACTGTATCATACTAGTTTGTATATTACTTGATGGAAGCTTGGGATATTCACAGTTGTATATACAATCTTGCTCGAAATGGTAGTATGCTACTTGGTTTGTCTCTGCTTTAATATGTGCATGTGTTTCTTTTAGCATATCGCTGATATACATATTAGTAGAGCCTTTAGGATCTTTGCTTGATTACCAGCGTTGTGATGACGCTCACATTCATGGGGGCTGGGTAATCCATAAGCACATCCTTATACAGGTCCCTAGTCGTTGGACTATCGAGACAGGGCATCGATACTCCAGAGTAGACTAGCGTATGCGCTTCTCATCCCAGTGTGGGAGACGGTCTGTCCCACAGCCGTCAGTACGTCGTACTTGAGATAGTATGCGGGTGCTCGTTAGGTTACGAGTACACTGGACAGGACTCGTTGGGAACTGTTGGTTGGTATTATACCTATCGTCAGTTATCAGTTCCCAGGTGACATGAGCACAACTTAGTCCGCTGATTTGACACTGTCACTTCGCCTCGAGTGTGTTTCCACTGCACTTTGATTACTACCCTACCACGGCTCAAAGGAGTCGTGCAAACAGGTAGTTTTTGGGTGCAGTCCCGAAGCACTTGGAGGCAGTGACGGTTAGACAGGATTCGTCTCTCCCGGTATTGGGGGTTGACATCGCACTGTGTCCAGGAGAGCCATTACACAAGTAGTCCCTGGCCAGGGCAAGCGAGATATACTGGTAGGTTTCTAGTGTTATCTCAGGGTGTTCTGGGCTACACTCCGACACGACTTGTACCGCTATTAGGGGACTGACGTTCACTGCCCCCTAGGCCCGCCATGCGATGTATCAGACGAACAGACCGGACTGTACGGAGACTGTCACATACAGGCTCAGTAGGAGTTCAGATGGGGTCACCTCGTCAGTCTTCTTATCGGCATCTACCTGGGGATCGTTACGTACAGCTAGTGCCGCTTGCGGTCTGTGGTTAAACCCACTGCCAGCGTAGTGTCGAGTCTTTAGAGTCCCACACAGAGAGATATTCGCCTTTAGGCAAAATGAGTAGAGGTCGCATGGTTTTGCGACAGGGTTCGTTCACATCCGCGCACTTGTGCACGTTTGCTGTCCGGACAGCTTATACTAGCGGTCTTTGGTTTAAGCCGGATCCTAGTATATGATTTAGGATTGGTTTTATCTCTTTGTATTCGTGTTCCCCGGATCACGAATACGGGTGCGTATGTACAGTTGCTTGAGACAGAGGGAGAGGACTTTGATTAGGGTTAATGACCATTGTCATTTTATTAACCCTAATGCTTATGTGTGTATTATGGTTAATTGATATTAGTTTAATATAATTGTGTATGGTTATGGTTGTTGACCATTTGACATTCTTGACTTGTTGACCTAGGTTGACACTTTGACCATCATCATTTCATTTGGAAGATGCTCTTTGATCCTTGCAATTTGCATTAAAAATGAAATGATAATGGTCATGTCTTGATTAAGCCATGACAATTATCTTACTAATTATCAATTTATAATAATTCACACATATATGTGAGAATGCTTCATATTTTCTCTCATTCTATCATTTACTTTCTCTCTCTTGCTCTTCCTCTTCCTCAAGCTCTCCCCTCTCATGTGTTGAGAAACACTTGAGCTTGAGAAAAACCATTCCATAGTAATCTCTACTCTCTTCTAGGGTTCTAGGATTAGCATTTCTAGCACCCTAGTTACTTCTAGCTTGGAGTTGAAGCCAAAGGTTGAGGCTTTCGGGTAGATCCTTCTTCGACGTGAGAAGACGATAAAGGTGATCCCTTTCTACTACTCCAAGGAGCAAGGAGAGAAGGACATAAAACCCTAGGTATAACCATTCTAACCTTTAGCTAGTTTCTAGTTAGCTTTAGCTATTTTTTGTTTAGCAAAGATCCTTCTTTGTCTAGTCCATGTTGCCTAGAGAAGTAAAAATCCGATTTTTATTCCGTTTTCCGCCTCCCCGCAAGCACCGGGGTGGGCAACGTGGTCTTACAGTGGTATCAGAGCCTAACTAAACATAAACTAGCTAGGTAGTAAAGTGTATGGAAGTTCAATCGGAAAAATCGCAAAACCGAGTTTACAAAAACCCTAACTTTCTGTTAATTTTTTTTCTGTTCAAAATAAAATAAATCGTACGTCAAAAATCATCTCAGGGTTTTGTGAAGAAAGCCACCAAAAACGATCCAGTGAATCGTTCAAAGCGCCGCGGTTCCGCGGCAATAGCAAGCTATTGCCGAGCAACCGCGGCCGTGTTGACTCGGTTCTGGGTCGAGTTTGGTGCTGTGTTCTTCTGGTTTGGTTTTGGGATTTTTAAGATGGTTTATTTGTGCCCAGGTTTTCCAGAAAAGAAATTTGTTTTTGTGGGCCTATAAATCCGTATTTTTGATCGAACTTCACCACACTTTGACTAAAGGGTTATAACTGTGATGTTTATATGTATTGAACGTCGGCTAATCGCTATATGTCGATTAGTGGGGGTTATACATATCTGTGATCTGTGTTTGATGCTGGTATGTGTATATGAATGCGTTGGATTGTCGCGGGTGAATAGCCGGGGTGGATGTGAGATGAATGTTTCTTTTTCTTTCATTCATGTAATATGTAAATTGATGTATTATTATTTGTATGGCCGCACAACCGGGTCGGGGTTGTAGCCGTCATTGTATAATTCTTTTTACTGTTTTTGCTCCTAGGATAGACCCATGGAGGGGGTGCACAAGCTACCGGTTATCTCGAAGTGCCGAGTGGCCTACTCACGGTGTTGAGGGAGGTTGCTTCGCTTCGGGTACTTGGCGGGTAGTTTGCCGCACCCGTAGGGGTCTTGGGTAGGGTATTGGCTATTCACCGTGACCGTGTAATCCGCTTTTCGTTGCAGGCTCGAACGTATTGCGGATTCCTAGTATATCCAATGTATTCATCTGTGATCTGTAATGTCTATCATTGCTATATATTTATATATGATAACTATTTAGGCGTTGCTTATGTTTTACAGCCGCGCTAGCCCAGCCCCCGCTCTGTCGTTAGTTAAGTAACCTAACGGGTGATGACGGGGCCCCGTGGCGAATGCGAATGGCATAAGCGTACGTCATATTTTGGTTGTTTTCTGCAATGGTAGGATTAATTGATGGGACGCATTAAAAGAACTAATGCAAGAAAATAAACTAAGTAAAAGTCGATTGGAACACTTTGAAAACCACTCGGTTCTTTTCAAAACTAAACTTTTAAACGCGGAGCTTGAACCACTCCTTTTAAAAGCTATCTCGTTCCATCGATTATATCAAGTTCACTACGTTCACGGTTTCGCCAAAACCATTCGTAGCCCTCCGTCATTCCACATGAATGGTCAAAAAGTATTCAAGCTATGTATTTTGGCCAAAGTCAAGGCATAGTGATTGGTAGCTATTGGGTATTCATGTGCAGCATAGATAGATGCGTTGGTTTGGGACAGTCGTGCTGCCATTTTGGCCAAAGTCAAGGGTAGGTACGGGTGGGTCCAAATTAACCAGGAGAATGACGGGTAGAACTTGACATGTGACTTATGATATTTTGGCCAAAGTCAAGGTCATAAGAGCATGGGGAAAAAATCTACATCGGGAGTTTCATAAGCACTGAAACTTGCTAGCGCTGCATACCATTTGGAGTGTGATAATTCTGGTAGGATTCCTTCGGTTTTATCACGCGATGATATTTGGATCCCGATCCTACTGTGAGTATATTCTACACCTCGGGAAAACTCTCACTTAACGATCAATGCTATAAACCTAGTAGGTGTCTAGAAAGGTATTAGCGGGGCTACGCCCACAGGGAAAAGAGGTTACTTAATTAAGGAACTTCGCGAAAGCGTTGGAAAACCTCCCTCGAAGTACCGACACTGGCCTGGCTGAACGGTTAAGCAAGTATTGTACGGTGAGATTGATCCCGACTAATTCTTTCTTTACGGTTTGAGAAGGGATTGGAGAGACAGTGGGAGCCATCCAGTTTAGACAAACTAAAAACCACTCTAAACTTGCAAGAGCATCATGCTAAAGTGTTTCTTTTCTCTCTCGTAATTGCAGCGACCATTCAACATGACCGGACTTAAGTTATTACTAGATAAAAACATACTGACAGGGCCAAACTACAAAGATTGGCTTAGGGCTGTCAAGATGGCAATCACTTACGACAAGTTGGGGTATGTCCTTACCACCAAAGCTCCTCCTGTCCCAGGTCCCACCTCCAGCGTCGCGGATAAAGAAATCCGTAAGACATGGGAGATCGATTGCATGAAGGCCAAATGCCTCGTGCTTGCCTCGATGGACAACGAACATCAGAGGAGGCATGAGAATATAGACCTAGAGTCCATATTTCTCCATACAAAAGAACTGTATGGAGAGCAGTCTCGTATCGCAAGATACGAAGTGTCGAAGAAGCTATTTTTGGCAAGATTGGCCGTCGGATCATCGGTAGCGGAACACGTGCTTAAGATGATTGGCTACATAGAGGAGCTCGCGGACCTTGGGACCACGTTGGAGAATGAACTCTATACTGATTTGATTCTCCAGTCCCTTCCTTCCACTTACGCCCAGTTTATCCTAAACTTCAACATGCAAGGAAAGGAGGTTGAACTTTCCGAACTTCTGAACATGTTGAGGAGTGCTGAGGGCACCCTACAGAAGGGTAGGGAGACATCCACTTTGTTTGTAGGAGGATCTTCCTCTTCTAGATCCAGGGCGAAAGCCAAGGGTAAGAAGAAGAAAGCCCCCGCCAAACCAAGAGGCGGTGTCAGTAAAGTGGATACGAAGGGAAAAGGAAAGGCAACAAAGGTAGCGGGAAAGCTGGTGGGGAAGGAAGAATGCTTCTACTGTCACAAAAGTGGTCACTGGAAACAGGATTGCAAGGCTTGGAAGGTCAGAACACAGGATTTGAAGCGAGTTGCGGCTTCAGCTTCAGGTGTGTATGTTATTGAAAACTGTCTATCAATAAACTCTACATCCTGGGTATTGGATACCGGATCAGGATCTCATATCTGTAATTCTTTGCAGGCGTTGAGAAAGCGTAGAGTTTTGAAGGCAGGTGACATGACCCTCAGAGTTGCAAACGGTGCTAGCATGGATGCTGAGGCCGTGGGGGACTATCACCTGGGATTGTCGGATGGACACTTTTTGGTTTTGCGTAGTTGTTATTATGTACCAAATGCAACCTGTAATATCATTTCTGTATCTTTATTATCTAAAGAAGGTTATGAATTTGCATTTGTAAGTAATGTAGTGAACATTCTCCTTAATCAAGTTTTGATTGGGTCAGGTACATTGAACAACGGTATATACGTATTAAACCAACCACAGATTTTCAATGTCCAGAATACACACAAAAGAAAGTCTCCAGAAATCAATAAAACTTTCTTATGGCATTGTAGACTGGGTCACATCAATGAGAGAAGGTTGACTAAGTTACATACAGATGGATATTTGGATCCGTTCGAATATCAATCGTATGCAACTTGTTAATCCTGTCTCAAAGGAAAGATGACAAAGACTCCGTTCACTGGACACGGAGTAAGAGCGAGCGAGCTCTTGGGACTCGTACACAGCGACGTGTGCGGTCCAATGTCTACACATATGCGAAGCGGTTATTCTTACTTCATTACTTTTACGGATAACTTTTCAAGGTACGGTTATGTCTTCTTAATGAAACATAAATCCGAGGCTTTTGAAAAATTCCAGGAATATAAGAATGAAGTAGAAAAACAAACAGGCAAAAGTATCAAGGCACTGAGATCTGATCGAGGTGGTGAATACTTGAGTGCCGAGTTCCTGGGTTACTTAAAAGAGAATGGAATTCTCTCTCAGCTTACTCCTCCATACACTCCGCAACATAACGGTGTATCGGAGAGACGGAACTGAACCCTATTGGATATGGTACGGTCCATGATGAGTAACGCTGAGTTGCCGCGATCGTTCTGGGGATATGCGCTAGAATCAGCTGCATACCTTTTGAACCGAGTTCCGACTAAGACTGTGCCTACTACACCATATCAGATGTGGTGTGGGAAGAGACCCTATCTTAATCAAATTAAGACATGGGGATGTCCAGCTTTTGTAAAAAAGCAGCATGCGGACAAGCTCGAGGCACGCTCAGTACAGTGCAAGTTTGTGGGATATCCAAAGAACTCCAAGGGATATTTCTTCTATTGCGAAGAGGAACAAAAGGTTTTTGTTTCTCGCCATGCCCACTTTCTAAAACACCAGTTCATAGAAAAAGAACTAAGTGGGAGCGCAATAGAACTGGAAGAAATTCCAGAACCACGAGCTATTACTGAAAGCTTAGTAGAACCAGAGGGTTCGAAAGATCACGACATTCCCACGCCACTCCGCAGGAGTAGTATGCAGTCTCATCCGCCCGAGAGATACTACGGTTTTCTCATTGACGGGGATAGAGAAGATTGCATCATAGATTGTGATGAGCCTACTAGCTTCCAGCAAGCCATTCAGAGCGTTGACTCGGTAAAATGGCTGGATGCAATGCAGACCGAAATGGAGTCCATGTACACCAACAAAGTATGGACGTTGGACATTGCTCCAGATGGGGTAAAACCCGTAGGATGCATGTGGATCTTCAAAAGGAAGATTGGTGTAGATGGACAGGTTGAGACCTATAAAACTAGACTGGTTGCAAAGGGTTTTCGTTAAAGACCTGGTTTGGACTATGACGAAACCTTTTCTCCAGTAGCTATGCTGAAATCCATTCGGATCCTTCTTGCCATTGCTGCCTTCCACGATTATGAGATTTGGCAGATGGACGTAAAGACAGCCTTTCTAAATGGACATTTAGAGGAGTGTGTCTATATGGACCAGCCAGAGGGTTTCATTCAGAGTGGAGCAGCGGAAAGGTGTGCAAGTTGCTTAAGTCCATTTATGGACTAAAGCAGGCATCGCGGAGTTGGAACATCTGTTTTGATGAGACGGTCAAGGAATTTGGCTTTATCAAAAATCCAGATGAACCATGCATCTATTGTAGATTTGTAGCGAGAACTGTAGTATTCCTCGTTTTATACGTGGATGACATTCTCTTAATAGGAAATGACATTCCTATGCTACAATCTGTCAAGGGGTTCTTGTTACACAGGTTCTCCATGAAAGACCTGGGTGATGCCTCATACATTCTGGGTATCCGGATCTACCGTGACAGATCCAAGAGGATATTAGGACTTTCACAGTCCAGGTACATCGACACCATACTGAAGAGATTCAGTATGGAAGATTCCAAGCGCGGTAATCTACCGGCTTGTCACGGGATCACCCTCTCCAAAAAGATGTCTCCTAAGACTGATTTGGAGAGGGATCACATGTCTATTATACCCTACGCTTCTGCGGTAGGCTCTATAATGTATGCGATGTTGTGTACCAGACCGGATGTGGCTTATACACTGAGTGTGGTAAGCAGGTATCAGTCAAACCCTGGGGAGAAACATTGGATAGCGGTAAAGAACATTCTCAAGTACCTGAGAAGGACTAAGGAGATGTTCTTGGTGTATGGCGGAAAAGACCTCCAGATTGAGGCCTTTGCTGACTCCAGCTTCCAGAGTGACAAGGATGATTCCAAGTCCATGTCGGGTTTTGTCTTCACCCTCAATGGAGGGGCGGTGTGTTGGAAGAGCTCCAAACAGGAAGCCGCTGCTGACTCGACTATGAAAGCGGAATACATCGCTGCATCTGATGCCGCAAAAGAAGCTGTCTGGATGAGGAAGTTCTTGAAAGAACTTCAGGTGGTTCCGTCCATTGTTGACCCAATACCTCTGTATTGCGACAACAACGGGGCTATAGCTTTAGCGAAGGAACCCAGGTCCCATCAGAAATCCAGACACATCTTGAGGCGGTATCACCTGATCAGGGAGATCGTGGATCGCCAGGAGATCGAGGTTCGGAGGGTTGCTTCAGAAGATAACACAGCAGATCCATTCACCAAGGCCTTGCCCCAGACTCAGTTCGAGCGGCTGATCGAGATGATAGGTCTTCGATACGCCAGTATATGGAGATTGTTAGTGTATATGCCCTAGAGGCCATTACTGTATCATACTAGTTTGTATATTACTTGATGGAAGCTAGGGCTATTCACAGTTGTATATACAATCTTGCTCGAAATGGTAGTATGCTACTTGGTTTGTCTCTGCTTTAATATGTGCATGTGTTTCTTTTAGCATATCGCTGATATACATATTAGTAGAGCCCTTAGGATCTTTGCTTGATTACCAGCGTTGTGATGGCGCTCACACTCGTGGGGGCTGGGTAATCCATAAGCACATCCTTATACAGGTCCCTAGTCGTTGGACTATCAACACAGGGCATCGATACTCCGGAGTAGACTAGTGTATGCGCTTCTCATCCCAGTGTGGGAGACGGTCTGTCCCACAGCCGTCAGTACGTCGTACTTGAGATAGTATGCGGGTGCTCGTTAGGTTACGGGTACACTGGACATGACTCGTCGGGAACTGTTGGTTGGTATTATACCTATCGTCAGTTATCAGTTCCCAGGTGACATGAGTACAACTTAGTCCGCTGACTTGACACTGTCACTTCGCCTCGAGTGTGTTCCCACTGCACTTTGATTACTACCCTACCACGGCTCAAAGGAGTCGTGCAAACAGGTAGTTTTTGGGTGCAGTCCCGAAGCACTTGGAGGCAGTGACGGTTAGACAGGATTCGTCTCTCCCGGTATTGGGGGTTGACATCGCGCTGTGTCCAGGAGAGCCATTACACAAGTAGTCCCTGGCCAGGGCAAGCGAGATATACTGGTAGGTTTCCAGTGTTATCTCAGGGTGTTCTGGGCTACACTCCGACACGACTTGTACCGCTATTAGGGGACCGACGTTCACCGCCCCTAGGCCCGCCATGCGATGTATCAGACGAACAGACTGGACTGTACGGAGACTGTCACATACAGGCTCAGTAGGAGTTCAGATGGGGTCACCTCGTCAGTCTTCTTATCGGCATCTATCTGGGGACCGTTACGTACAGCTAGTGCCGCTTGCGGTCTGTGGTTAAACCCACTGCCAGCGTAGTGTCGAGTCTTTAGAGTCCCACACAGAGAGCTATTCGCCTTTAGCAAAATGAGTAGAGGTCGCATGGTTTTGCGACAGGGTTCGTTCACATCCGCGCACTTGTGCACGTTTGCTGTCCGGACAGCTTATACTAGCGGTCTTTGGTTTAAGCCAGATCCTAGTATATGATTTGGGATTGGTTTTATCTCTTTGTATTCGTGTTCCCCGGATCACGAATACGGGTGCGTATGCACAGTTGCTTGAGACAGAGGGAGAGGACTTTGATTAGGGTTAATGACCATTGTCATTTTATTAACCCTAATGCTTATGTGTGTATTATGGTTAATTGATATTAGTTTAATATAATTGTGAATGGTTATGGTTGTTGACCATTTGACATTCTTGACTTGTTGACCTAGGTTGATACTTTGACCATCATCATTTCATTTGGAAGATGCTCTTTGATCCTTGCAATTTGCATTAAAAATGAAATGATAATGGTCATGTCTTGATTAAGCCATGACAATTATCTTACTAATTATCAATTTATAATAATTCACACATATATGTGAGAATGCTTCATATTTTCTCTCATTCTATCATTTACTTTCTCTCTCTTGCTCTTCCTCTTCCTCAAGCTCTCCCCTCTCATGTGTTGAGAAACACTTGAGCTTGAGAAAAACCATTCCATAGTAATCTCTACTCTCATCTAGGGTTCTAGGATTAGCACTTCTAGGACCCTAGTTACTTCTAGCTTGGAGTTGAAGCCAAAGGTTGAGGCTTTCGGGTGGATTCTTCTTCGACGTGAGAAGACGACAAAGGTGATCCTTTTCTACTACTCCAAGGAGCAAGGAGAGAAGGACATAAAGCCCTAGGTATAACCATTCTAACCTTTAGCTAGTTTCTAGTTAGCTTTAGCTAGTTTTTGTTTAGCAAAGATCCTCCTTTGTCTAGTCCATGTTGCCTAGAGAAGTAAAAATCCGATTTTTATTCCGTTTTCCGCCTCCCCGCAAGCACCGGGGTGGGCAACGTGGACTTACAAATACACACGATTCGTTAGTTTTTGAAATAGGTATGAGTCGAATCTAATCCATCATTTACGAGTACACTACAGGGCCAAACTAAACAGGCTGATTGAAAGGTAAGGAAACCACCTAACATCTGAGTCGATACATTTATATATATAAGAGTCAGTGATCCCGCCTCAATAGTATCACATACGAAACAATATCTATAATATGACATCCTCAAGTCAAGAGTGCCGATCTATCATCAATATAAAGCTCGTACCTAAATTCGTTATACGGTATCCTAAATCTGGGTACGGGTCAAATGTCACATTCATCACATTATTCATCTGGTATCCTCTTTATCAAAAATCATGATCCGGGGTACTGATCTGCGTCTAGTACAATACTGATACCATCTATGTATAAGCATGCGTGTGTATGAAAACACCACGTCAAAGGACCCGCTAAAACATCATGTCGTATCTCAAATACGAACCGTGTCACATCACCGATCTCACGGCCTCAAGCCCAATCTCATCGACTCATCTCCAATCCCAAGTACTATCCTCATCATCCAGTATATGTATATGTATATATATATATATACATAGTCCCATACCCATGTGTGTATATATATATATATATATATACATATCTCCATATACGCATAGGTAAAATAAATGTATGCATGTGTGTGTGTGAGTTTAACAACTACTTTAGGGTTTCGTAACTAACCCTAAACTAATCCATGAACACATAGCCATATCATCAATATCCATGTTTCACATAACCATATCATATATGTAACGTATATAAATATATCATACTAATCTTCGAACTGCGGGGGTGTTATACGCCATCCACCCGACTTCCCCCGTAGATATATATCTACTCACATTGATCTTCGTTTGCCGATGCCGACGTCACCACGCGCTTGCTTGTCGTCTCGAAGTCTTCATGGGGTACCTACACATCATAACGTATCGTATCGCGTTAAAATCAAATTCGAAGACGAAACGACACACAAAACCCAAAACGACACGCTTAAAAGCCTATAGGTTAGAACCTAAGGTTTGCATCTCGCAAAACAATCATATAACACTCGGGATAGACGTACAAACGTCAAGTGACCGAGTACAAACACAAATATCAAAACTTAGATTCGAAAACAACACAAAACATAAGGCAACAATATTGAAAACATGTTCCAGATTTTGTTTAAGGTGAAACCAAGGTTCTAAAACAACACTGGGGTGCTATATAGGGTACATATGACCTACAGAAGAAACCAGGACCCCAAATTACACCAAGTGGCCGGCCACACCTAGCCAAAATCCGGCCTGCTCGGATTTCCTGGGGAGTTGGGGTGTCTTCTTTGCAGGGTGGTCTCTGGTGGTCAATCTAGGCTATTAGTATTGTTTACTTTTCCAGTAAAAACTCCAGGTCACTCCAGATTTCCCTGCACCCTCAATTTCTCACAAACCGACATAACAAGTTACTGTTTTTCAGAAATTTGGGTTTCAGGTTTTATTGTGTGTTGGTTCTGGATTTGTAACACCATAGGGGGGGGGGGGGGTTTAAGGTCACTAAATACCCTCGAGTTCACCATACAACTCCACTTAAACCCTAACCCTCTCTATGAATTTTCAAAGTGCACAAAACTACACGAAATAGAAATTAAACTTGATTAGAGGCTAAGGCAATTGAAATACTACACTTAAAGTGAAAGACTTACCCCACTTGGCACTCATGAATTCCCTAGATCATCAAAATCCCATTTTTCTTTGTCCAAAGTGTAGCTTGCGAGCTTGTGCACCTTTTTTGTGAAGTGGGGATGGACTTTTTGTGAGTTTTTAGTGATGAAGTGGGGGTTTGAAGTGGAGGGAAAGGGGGTGCTGCCATGGTGAGTGAAGAGGGAGAGAAAAATGAAGGGGATGAAGAATGAAGACCAAGTCAAAGAACCCCTCACCTCACTCTCTCTTCTCTCTCATGCCAATACCTCAATTTCAATTCTTTTTCTTTTCTTTTGTTTCCCTTTTCTTTTCTCTAATTAAAACAACAACCATGCTAAAAATGAAGAGAAGGCCATGAAACAAATGTAACACAAGTGCTAAAAATGACATGTGCATGTCATATGCACAAAGCACGCTTAAAGCCCGATTAGCGATATTTAATTGCGATTAGCATTAAAATAGTGTCAAATAAATCATAAATTTCTTAATTCGCATAAATCACATAAAGCATCATCTTTTTAGTAATTTCCAAAATTTTCAAAATTTTCCCAATTTATCGGTATTTAATTATACCGCACTATTAAAATATTCAATATTTTATTATTTAATTATAAAAATTCCCAAAAATAATATTTAATTTTTTGAAATGTTACAATCTTACCTCCTTAAAGAAATTTGGTCCCCGAATTTAAATTTAAACCCTTCAATACTAAAACATTTCAATAGCAAGTCCAAGTCGTCGGGGCTCCGAAATCATAAATGCATAAAACACCTCGTAGCGCAATGCGTGCGCATGAAAAATGAGCAGATAACTCAAAATCAAAAGTCCGTCAAGCATCCCGCAATCATCGGAGTCATGGGGAAAACGTCAACGTCAAATCCAACACGAAAACCAACATGATATGCATCAACTATACGCGTAAACATCAAATCTATACATGTAAATACCTGAAGGAAATGCATGCCAAACCTTTTTATGTCATTGTGCGATGCGCGTAACACAACACGGTGGCGGACGTTTATAGTAAGAAAATAGCTATATCTATACATATCCTTTATTTAATATGCACGTCTCGCCGTTTTGAAAACAATTTAGAAGAGTTTCCTTTTGTAAAAGTTTTGTGTCATCTCAGACACGTAGGTAAATACTGAGACTATAGCTTTTTCTTTGGAAATCCCTTCAATATCTATCAATGCATGTAAAAATATACTCAGGTACTGTTCTCGGACTAGTCCTGTCCAGCTACTATACCCAATAGCAAATATCATCAAAACGTACTGCTTCATAAGAAATCAATTCCAAAGTGTGCATAAGAATGCCGTGTGCGTCTGGTGTGCACGAAAATCAAATCCATGAATGTGCCATACCTGCACACAGAAACAATATCTAAGTGCAACGGGTGTGCACGAAATATCTGTCAAGGGCAACGGTGTGCCTGACAGCAACATCAGGTGCATCTGATATGCACAAAGAATCCGATTTAGTGCATCTGGTGTGCACCAAAATCGCATCTCAAATCATGCGCCCAACAATGCGCGAAAATCCAAATTGTGTGCGTACCATAAGTACAAAATTAACTCAACTGTATGAAACCCATGAAATCATAAACACGTGCAGCCAAGACACAAAACGATATCAGGTGCAATAACTGTGGACAAATCATAAATCAACACAACGGTGTATAAAGCACATCTTAAGTGCAATAACTATGCACAAAATATAAATACCCAGTAGGTGCAACCATGGTGCACGAAAACAAATATCATGAAACTCAGTCATCAAAACTCAATCATGCGAATAAATCGCCCAAAATACCGAAATCAAGTATGGCGGAATAGACCTGCGCAAGCACATCCTCTAAGAATCTTTGGACAACTGTCGTGGTCACTCATAACATGCCTCGTCGACGACGCTGAACTATGGCCTGCCGGGTGTGCGTAAAATGACCACTCCTGGGTCCAAGTCTTCTTGTAAATTATTCCAGAAAGGTCCTGTCGAGGTCTCTCCAAAATCTCGTTTCTGCCGAACTGCCCGGAAGTTATCATCCTTTACTATATCTGTTTCTTGTTCCGGAACGGCTGCATACTCATCGCGACTCCTTCTGGAAGATATATCCATATGTAACGCCTCTGCATGCGTATCACATCTCTGATGTCGGCGGAGTGGAACGTCATCTCATCAAGATCTCGTACGAACTTCTTACTCCACTTTTCTCTAATGTCGACTGCTTCGGACTCGTCTCTTCGTGGCTGCATGGGCTGTGCTCCAACGGCTATACTCGTATCTGGAGCCTCCCAAGCAATGCATCCCATCACATGATATCCGAAATGATGTTGAACCTTTCGATCGACTCGTCAAAACCTCATAATTCCCCAAGAGATCAATATCTTGCGTACACTTTAATAATATCGAGTACATGCCACAGCACCTATGGACCAATCGTAGAAGGGCAAACCCAAGCCTCATTAATGGCACCGCGGAACTGCCGCAAACCCGAAGGTTCAAAGGCTTTCACATGGTCATTATGTCGAGTTAGGGTTTCATTCTTCTAGAGGGTCCGTAGAGTTACTTGCATGTTTTCTTCAAATACTTTAAACTTGGAAAATGGGTTTCTAACATTCGATCGTCTCTATCGACACTCAACGTACCTGCGTGAAGTCGTCTCTAGCTGGCATCAATCTATCTGATGACCTCGCATCGGGGTAAGCGAACGAACCGCATGTCTTAGTCATTCATCCTCGGGTGACTAGTGAACTTCTATTATATCTCTAAGTACCACTCGTACTGCAATAGATCCAACATCTAGGGCGATATCTCGTTCTTCACGGCAACTACTAGCTCTTTCGTCTGCATGCTGAACAGTGCCTCATCATCATGAATAAGCAATACATCAATAGTCATCACATTCTGGCTGGCCTCTATCAGTGGCTTAATCTTCTGGTGCTGATCTGCACGTCCGAGAAATCTCATAAAAGTGTTCCATCAAACGTTCACGGCGCGAAAACACAATAAAACGACGCCTCTCTATGCAATCGTATCCCTGGAATCACTCCCTGGTCAGTCCTCGTCCATGACGAGCTCGTGCTGACCGCAACTCTAGCCGTAGCTCTCTCTGCCCATGTAATCGTGGCAGCAAAACCATAAACCGATATCGATAAGGATAGATCATGGATGAATATAATGCTGTGCAAGGAAATGTACATCCTAAGGCTTCTTAAGAGGAGTAGCGTATCGTAAGTATGCCGCGGAACATACACACGGTAGGTCACTCTACTGAAGTCACCTACTCCATCAACCAAGGTCAACCTATGCGACGAAAGTTCGGGTCTAATACCCCCTCGACTAAGTCTAAGTTCCATAAGGTCAAGCCTAGATTCTGTATATAAACAAATGCCCTAGGCTCCGCATAGTCAAACCTAGACTCGAACCAAGGTTAACCTAGCGCTCTGATACCAACTTTGTCACGACCCAAAATGGCATGTGACTGGCCCTTGAATCATATGAAGTCTATAGGACCCCATCTAATTCAAGTAAGCCAAAAGCCCAGAAATCTAAAACCATTTTAGATAATAAATGAAGGAAAACTTGTTTAAAATCAAGTGGTTTTAATAGCATAAGCCGAATTATGCACTTTTAAAACACCAAGTCTTTTCTGAAAAATTCGGCAGAGTTTTCTTTGTAAATACAGGCCCCGAACGGGGTACAACATGATAAATATATATATGAATGATAAAAGGCATCCCCAAGCGGGAGGTAGCTCTTCGTCAATCGACGGTCACAACTACGCAAGCAATATAATATACAACGCCGAAGGGCGAGGATCAAAACTGAAAAGGGAACTCAAAACAGCATGAAATCCATAGTAATACAACGTGCGACTCTAAGGTCGAAAGAATAAACAACTCTAGTCTCTAAGTCTGAAATAAATATATGTCTAGTTGATGGAGTTTACTAGATACAATGAATAAATAAAGTACAATGGTGGTCATGATACAAGTGAACCCACCTACCAAGAAAATCATCCGGAATGGAAGCAGTGTGCCAGCAAAGCCGTAACGAAACCTGTACGGCAAAACCTGCAAGAAACTGTGGCACAACGGGGGTGAGTTGCCAACTCGTGAGTAGAAAACATCACCGAGCAGAAATCGTATGTATGACACAATCCTAGGTCAATACGATCAATATAAATATAACCTCAAAATGATAAGTCTGAAGCATAAAAAGGTGGCAAGGGTAAACGTCTATACATAAGTGTAATCCCAGTGCTCATGTCAGTGCCTCAGGTAGCAATATATCATATGTATGAGGTATGAATGTAAGGTAATGAAATGAGTGGGACAACTATTTTCTATTTTTAATGAGATATCTGTATGTATATAAATCGAGTAACATCAATGAAATCAACTGAGAAATCCGTGTCAAGCATCGACACAAAACATAAATCCCAATATCTCAATATCTCAGGCTCCGGCTGCCCGGACTGACCTGTATCATCAAATCTCAATATCTCGGTGTTTCAAATCTCAAATCTCAATATCTCAAATCTCAAATCTCAAACATCAATATCTCAGGCATCCATATCATCTGCGGGATCGGCCCGCGGGCTCCGGCAGAACGGATCAGCCTAAAACCATCCCATGACTCCGGTCGGTATCCTCCGGATAATCGACGAGTCCAAATAATATCACCGGTAGGTAGTGCTCCCCTTCCAGGCTCATCGAATACAACTCGAGCTTCTTGCCCCGGGGTACCATACCGGGCCCACCATGTACCCGAGATGGTTCATCCAACTCCTCGAATCGGGTTTTGAAATCCAACAGCAATCCTGAAAACTCATGGTGGACGACTCATACATCAAGGGAAAACCGCACTTTTCATTTTAAAAAGAGAGAGAGAGAAGTTTATATATATTCTTGCGGTTTCCCCCCAAATCTAGGAAATCTCATGAAAATCCGAAATCCAATCATCAATAGCAAGTAAACAGTGAATATCTGCATAAAACTCCATAATACTGCATAACAATGAATAATAATATGCATGAATTTTGCAAGTAATAACTGCAATGTCTAAACTAGCATATAAAGCAAGTACACTAATATCATATCAAATCTATCAGCTAACAAGCTATGTCAATGAATTAATATTCTCTAAAGTGTAAGTGACATGGCAATTACCGATGATGATATGTGTGAGCCGGCAAGTAAGTGTATGCGGAACATACGCATCATCGGTAATGGTGTTGGTGTCCTGACAGCATGATCTCAATAATGGCATATGAAAATACAATATAAACATGCAAATGTGATGCGAATAGTAATAATATGCGAGAGATGAATGATAAACACAATGATAACTAATCTGCATTTATATAAATATGAGTCATACAGTGGTGCCATTTGAAATAACACAAATCGTGGTGTTTTGAAAATAAGGGTTACGGTGTTTTTAAGAAAAGATACGTCCTTTGAAATATCCGTAGAATCCCTTGTCCCGTCTTTAAAATACACACGATTCGTTAGTTTTTGAAATAGGTATGAGTCGAATCTAATCCATCATTTACAAGTACACTACAGGGCCAAACTAAACAGGCTGATCGAAAGGTAAGGAAACCGCCTAACATCTGAGTCGATACATACATACATATATATATATATATATATATATAATAGTAGGTGATCCCGCCTCAATAGTATCGCATACGAAACAATATCTATAATATGACATCCTCAAGTCAAGAGTGCAGATCTATCATCAATATAAAGCTCGTACCTAAATTCGTCATACGGTATCCCAAATCTAGGTACGGGTCAAATATCACATTCATCACATTATTCATCTGGTATCCTCTTTATCAAAAATCATGATCCGGGATACTGATCTACGTCTAGTACAATACTGATACCATCTATGTATATGCATGCGTGTGTATGAAAACACCACGTCAAAGGACCCGCTAAAACACCATGTCGTATCTCAAATACGAACCGTGTCACATCACCGATCTCACGGCCTCAAGCCCAATCTCATCGACTCATCTCCAATCCCAAGTACTATCCTCATCATCCAGTATATGTATATGTGTGTGTGTGTGTGTACACACACACACACACACACACACACACAGTCCTATACCCATGTGTATATATATATACATATCTCCATATACGCACAGGTAAAATAAATGCATGCATGTGTGTGTGTGTGAGTGTAACAACTGCTCTAGGGTTTTGCAACTGACCCTAAACTAATCCATGAACACATAACCCTATCATCAATATCCATGTTTCATATAACCATATCATATATGTAACGTATATAAATATATCATACTAATCTTCGAACTGTGGGGGTGTTATACGCCATCCACACGACTTCCCCCGTAGATATATATCCACTCACACTGATCTTCGTTTGCCGATGCCGACGTCGCCACGCGCTTGCTTGTCGTCTCGAAGTCTTCATGGGGTACCTACACATCATAACGTATCGTATCGCGTTAAAATCAAATTCGAAGACGAAACGACACACAAAACCCAAAACGACATGCTTAAAAGCCTATAGGTTAGAACCTAAGGTTTGCATCTCGCAAAACAATCATATAACACTCGGGATAGACGTACAAACGTCAAGTGACCGAATAAAAACACAAATATCAAAACTTAGATTCGAAAACAACACAAAACATAAGGCAGCAACATTGAAAACATGTTCCAGATTTTGTTTAAGGTGAAACCAAGGTTTCAAAACAACACTGGGGTGCTATATAGGGTACATATGACCTACAGAAGAAACCATGACCCCAAATTACACCAAGTGGCCAGCCACACCTAGCCAAAATCCGGCCTGCTCGGATTTCCTGGGGATTTGGGGTGTCGTCTTTGCAGGGTGGTCTCGTGGTGGTCAATCTAGGCTATTAGTATTGTTTGCTTTTCCAGTAAAAACTCCAGGTCACTCCAGATTTCCCTGCACCCTCAATTTCTCACAAACCGACATAACAAGTTACTGTTTTTTAGAAATTTGGGTTTCAGGTTTTATAGTGTGTTGGTTCTGGGTTTGTAACACCATGGGGGGGGGGTTTAAGGTCACTAAATACCCTCAAGTTCACCATACAACTCCACTTAAACCCTAACCCTCTCTATGAATTTTCAAAGTGCACAAAACTACACGAAATAGAAATTAAACTTGATTAGAGGCTAAGGTGATTGAAATACTACACTTAAAGTGAAAGACTTACCCCACTTGGCACTCATGAATCCCCTAGATCATCAAAATCCCATTTTTCTTTGTCCAAAGTGTAGCTTGTGCAACTTTTTTGTGAAGTGGGGATGGACTTTTTGTGAGTTTTTAGTGATGAAGTGGGGGTTTGAAGTGGAGGGGAAATGGGGTGCTGCCATGGTGAGTGAAGAGGGAGAGAAAAATGAAGGGGATGAAGAATGAAGACCAAGTCAAAGAACCCCTCACCTCACTCTCTCTTCTCTCTCATGCCCATACCTCATTTTCTATTCTTTTTCTTTTCTTTTGTTTCTCTTTTCTTTTCTTTTCTCTAATTAAAAGAACAACCATGCTAAAAATGAAGAGATGGCCATGAAACAAATGTAATACAAGTGCTAAAAATGACATATGCATGTCATATGCACAAAACACGCTTAAAGCCGGATTAGTGATATTTAATCGCGATTAGCATTAAAATAGTGTCAAATAAATCATAAAATTTCATAATTCGCATAAATCACATAAAGCATCCTCTTTTTAGTAATTTCCAAAATTTTCAAATTTTTCCCAATTTATCGGTATTTAATTATACCGCACTATTAAAATATTCAATATTTTATTATTTAATTATAAAAATTCCCAAAAATAATATTTTATTTTTCTGAAATGTTACAGCTCGTCTCCGAGCTACCGCAGAACCAAGATACCTCGCCTCTCCTGCTTGTCCGCGAGCTTTCCCGCCAAGGTCATCTTCCTCGGTCTCATCGACCGACCGGCGGCACCACTCACGGGCGCAACCGCCATCCCGCGAATCTCGCCATGCGCGAGATATTCGCCGGCCACATCCCACGTTCCTCGCCAGCACAATCCCCCATTAACGAGCCCGTCTCACCATTAATGCGGGATCCCGCCCATCACACAGGCGTGACCTCGGGAGCGTAACGGCCGGCGTGATTCTCGCGCCAGCCTGCCTGCTGCCACCGCTACATAAACCTGTCCTTCAGACGGCTCAAGTAAGTCATTTTACTCCACTAAGCTGTTACTCTGCTCGGATTTCCTCTCTAACTTGATCGTCGGATGGTCCTCGGTGGTCCAACCACCCCGGAACTTCTTTGCAGGTAGCTCGGACCAAACAACCTCAAACTCGCTGAGATCCACGCGCTTCAGGAGCCATCTACCAGATCCAATCTCAGCCGCCTATCGCCGCCACCAGCAGATCAACGGAAGGCAACATCTTGACGTGATCCGACATCCGTCAGCTGGCGGCGTCTGTGGGAAGCTCTTGACTCCACAAAAACAAAAATTCGTCTTTCGATCTCAACCAAATGGCGAGCGATCACCCCAACGATCCAAGCACCAGCCGCCGCCTCCCCCACAATAGAGGCACAGACGAATCTCCTCCCCCGAAAGCCATCAACACCCTAGCCGTCCGGATAGATCGACTTGCGTCCGTCGTGGAGGCACTCATCCGCGTCCATACGGCAGGGCAGGATCCCCAGGCCGCCGCTTCCCCACCTCGGGACCGTGACCCCTACAGAGGGAGAGAAGATTCTGCTCGCGTCGGCACTACCGACCACCGCCTCGCTACCTCCCATGGCCGCAGATCTCCCAGGCCAACGTACTCTGTGGCCTGCTGGGCGCCCCAAATCTCAACACCTAGGTCCGTCGCCAGAGCGCCTCGCCCCGAGCCTCTTCGCGCCCCTGTCCGTCCCGAGGAAATGTCGGTCAGCTCGCCTGCGCCCAGGCATGACCAACACCACCTCCCTCGATGGGGACACGCAGAAGGGACTTGTCATGGCGTCTCGAAGATGACCTTGCCAGGGGATCTGAGGAACCTCATTGAAAGGAACCGGAGCCACGGCCAAGCACATATTTCCGTCAGCAGAGGCCAGATGTCAGAATGCGTCGAATCGTCGGGATACCACGGCCGACTCGACGCCCTCGAGAAGAAGATCGAGGGTATGCATCGGGAAGGTCACCGTTCGAGCGATGGGGCTAAGTACGCCGCCGACTCGCTCACAAAACCGTTCACCGAGGAGCTGCTCGCCGTCCATGTCTCCTCTCGGAACAAGCCCCCGAAGGTCTCCCTCTTCGATGGCAAATCCGACCCGGAGGACCACTTGGATGCGTTCACCGCGGGAATAAGCTTCCAAGACAACTCTGACGCCGCTCAGTGTCGAGCTTTCCTGGCCACCCTCATCCATGCCGGACAAGACTGGTTCCGAGGGCTCGCAGCATGCTTGATCTCAACCTTCGACGAGCTGGCCACTCAATTCCTCGGCCACTTCGTCGGGAACAGGCGGCAGAAACGGACAGTCGACCATCTCTTCACGATCAAGAGCGGGGACAAAGAGACGTTCAAAGCTTACGTCACCCGCTTTTACAACGCCCTTCTCGTGGTCCCCGAGCACCGGGACGAAATAGTCATCACGGCACTTAGGTCTGGTCTTAGGCACAAGGAGTGGTTACGTTCCTTTGTATTAGCGCAACCTAAGACCATGGCCGAGGTGAAGGTTTGGACCGAGCGTGAGGTCCAGCTCGAGTCCGAGGTGAACGCCAACCTCCCCGGGGCAGAGCAAACCGACCAAAAGAATAGGGCTAGGGAAGAGAGAAGAAGGCTCGAGCGGCCAAAGACCTACCTCCCGAAGTTTCAGGAGTACAGCCCGCTCAATGTCTCCTAGACTGTACTGCTAGAAGAGGCTAAGGGCGAGGGGTTCTTCAAGTTCCCCCCGATCTCACGCATGTCCTCAAAGCGCACCCGGCGCCCCTACTGCGGTTTCCATAGGTCGCAAGGCCACTCCATGGAGAGCTGTAAACAGCTCTAAGACTACATCGAGGAGCTCATCCGTTTGGGACACCTCGCAGCGTACTTGCGAGACAAGCGGAAAGCTGACTGTGAGCAGGAGCAGCGTCCCCCTCGGCGAGCTGACAATCTGCCAGATCATGGTCGTGTCAGCGGAGGACACGTCGGGCACCTATGAAGCTCAGCACCCTACGCCGGTCGTGGAGGCCAACAGACATCCGAGGGGCTCAAGCTGCACGAATAAGAGCATCTACTAGTGTGTACTTCTTTTCAAGGCAATGTAAACCTTTTTTTTGTTGAGATCTTTTTGTTTGTGTAATAAAAAGGGATCAATAAAAATTGCAAAAAGAAAAGAATCTTATTCATTCAAAAGGTACTGTGGGCTCCTCAGCCGTACAACAAAGAAATTTTTTTTACAGTAGCGGGGGAAGGGGGTGCAGAGAGCATTGCTCGTGATACTTCGAGGATATCTCCGCCAGCCGAGCCCTCGCGGTCTCGGGCATCTGCCCCCGCTGCCGCCCGCGGACGTCGGCATCGTGCCTCAATTGTTAGCACTCAAGGACGAGCGCCACAGAGCGATTTAACCGACTAGCAGAGATCAGGCCGAAGCGCCTCAAAGACCTTAGCTTGCCAACGGCCTCGTCTTTCAGCTGTTCGGACAAGGGGTTGTTGAGCCCCGGCGACGTCCTCCAGATGGAGTACATCAGCAGTTGAAGTAGGGGGGAGCGTCTGGGGAGCAATCGGCCAAAATGATCCTCGATGCAGCCTATCACCAACTGTACCGTGTCCTCAGTACAGTACTGATCATAGAGGTACACGTCCTCGAAGTTTATGATCTCGGGGATAGTGAAAGGGAAGTCCTGCATTCTTGCGATTCGGGTGTGAGGAAGGGAGTAATCAACACTCCCTCCATTTTATAGCCCACAACGTCCCCGAAGTTCAATGGTCACCCGTTTCACCCGTAATTGTGCTGCCACACGGCAGACATCGCGCCGCTCGATGTGAAATCGAAACGACACTACTCCGGCGCTTCGCGTTCCCCACGCGATCATGACACGTGTCGCCAGCGACTGTCCCTCTCCCCGACACTCATGCCAGGGATGTCGGACAGAACCTCGCACAAGAGGCAGCCGAGCGGCTTCCCTTCTCAGTTATCCCAGGCTGGTAGTTCCCTACCTCGCAATGCCAGGGATCTAAGCCCTCACCAAGAGGCAGCCGAGCGACTACCCTGCTCGGCTATCCCAGGCTGGTAGCTCCCTACCCCACAGCGCCAGGGATCAAAACCCTTACCAAGAGGCAGCCGAGCGACTGCCCTGCTCGGCTATCCCAGGCTGGTAGTTCCCTACCTCCCAGTGCCGGGGATCAAAGCCCTCGCCTAGAGGCAGCCGAGCGGCTACCCTGCTCGGCTATCCCATGCTGGTAGTTCCCTACCCCGCAACACTAGGGATCAAAGCCCTCACCAAGAGGCAGCCGAGCGGCTTCCCTGCTTGGCTATCCCAGGCTGGTAGTTCCCTACCTCGCAACGCCAGGGATCAAAGCCCTCACCAAGAGGCAGCCGAGCGGTTACCCTGCTCGGCTATCCCCGGCTGGTAGTTCCCTACCTCACAACGCCAGGGATCAAAGCCCTCGCCAAGAGGCACCGGGCAGCAACCCTGCCCGGCCCATCCTTAAGGATTAAAAGCCCTCGAAAGAGGCAACCAGGCCCGCCTTTGCTCGGTTATCCCTGGCCGATATCTCCGTACCCCACAACGCCAGGGACCAAAGCTCTCGCCAAGAGGCATCGGGCAGTAACCCTGCTCGGCCAGTCCTTAGTAGGCCTCTTACGGCCCTTCCCGCGCTAAGGATTAAAAGCCCTCGAAAGAGGCAACCGGGCCCGCCCTTGCTCGGTTATCCCTGGCTGGTAGTTCCCTACCTCACAACGCCAGGGATCAAAGCCCTCGCCAAGAGGCACCGGGCAGCAACCCTGCCCGGCCCATCCTTAAGGATTAAAAGCCATCGAAAGAGGCAACCGGGCTCGTCCTTTCTCGGTTATCCCTGGCTGGTATCTCCCTACCCCGCAACGCCAGGGATCAAAGCCCTTGCCTTGTGGCACCAGGCAGTAACCCTGCTCGACCAGTCCTTAGTAGGCCTCTTACGGCCCCTCCCACGCTAAGGATTAAAAGTCCTCGAAAGAGGCAACCGGGCCCGCCCTTGCTCGGTTATCCCTGGCTGGTAGCTCCCTACCACGCCAGGGATCAAAGCCCTCGCCAAGAGGCATCGGGCAGTAATCCTGCCCGGCCAGTCCTTAAGGATCAAAGCCCTCGCCAAGAGGCAACCGGGCCCGCCCTTGATCGGTTATCCCTGGCTGGTAGCTCCCTACCCCACAATGCCAGGGATCAAAGCCCTCGCCTAGAGGCACCGGGCAGTTACCCTGCTCAGCCATTCCTTAGTAGGCCTCGCACGGCCCCTCCCGCGCTAAGGATCAAAAGCCCTCGAAAGAAGCAACCGGGCCCGCCCTTGTTCGGTTATCCCTAGCTGGTAGCGCCCTACCCCACAACGCCAGGGATCAAAGCCCTCGCCAAGAGGCACCGGGCAGCTACCCTTCTCGGCCAGTCCTTAGTAGGCCTCTTACGGCCCTCCCACGCTAAGGATTAAAAGCCCTCGAAGGAGGCAACCGGGCGCACCCTTGCTCGGTTATCTCTAACTGGTAGCTCGCTTTTGGCTATAATGCCCTCAAGGCAATTATCATAGTCGCGGACTTGTGATTATGATAATTAAGTGAGGACCTATACCGATTAAACAGTCTTACTCAAGATGATAGTATGCTATCTGGTTTGTCTTTATCATCATTTACATGTTGATAGAGCCCATAGGATTCTTGCTTGACTGCTAGCATTATGATGGCGATCATATATGTGGGAGCTGGGGTCTATAAGCACATCCTTAAATGTCCCTAGTCGTAGAAGTATCGAGACCGGGCATCGATACTCCAGTGTAGACTAGTGTATACTGATCGAGACCCCGACGAGGGGCGGTGGCCAAGGTCTCACAAGCCATTGGTGTTAGTTTGTTCACCTAAGATAGTATGCAGGTGCTCATTGGGTTATGAGTACACTGGACGGACTCGCCGGGAACCTTCTAATTGGTATTATACCTATTGTCAGATAGCAGTTCCCAGGTGACATGTGTACAGGTTAGTCTGTCGACCTTAGATCGTCATTTGTCTCATGTGAGTTCCCACTGTGCTTTGATTACTATCCTACCACGGCTCAAAAGAGTCGTGCAAACAGGTTTTAGTTGTACAGTCCCGAGCCATATAGAGGCAGTGATCGGATCGTCGGGGATTCGTCTCTCCCGGTATTGGGGGTTGATGTCGCGTTGTGTACGGATGACCATCACCATAAATCTGTGGCCACGGTGGACGATAATTATCGATCCAGGATCGATAGTTTCTCAGGTGGTGATGAGGTTTCATCCCGACACTAAATGTTGCGTTGTTAGGGGTCTGAGTTTATCTACCCCCTTAGACTCGATATGTGATATTCTTAGACGAACAGACTGGACTGTACGGATATTGTCACTGTCAGGCTCAGTAGGGGTTCAGGATGAGTTTGCTCGTCGGCCTCCCTTTTGCTCAATACCTGGGTAGCCATTACGTACAGCTAGTGCCGCTGACGTGCTTGTGGTTAAACCCACTGCCAGCGTATTGACGAGTCTTTAAAGTTCCATACAGAGGGTTTTCATGGTTCAGGCGATATGGTGTACATGTTGTATGTTGATACATACAGGTGTCCGATTAAATATGTGCACATGTTGCGCAGACTTTAACCGGACGGTTGATAATACTAGCGGCTTAGGATTAAACCGGATTATTAAATCAGGTTTTGATTTAATAATTTACATATGTATTTATATATATATGTATTCTAGTATTATTGTTCACTATTCATTTTCTCTCTTGGCTATTCGTATTTTTGTACGAATACGCGTATATGTATTTCGATACATGTACCGGGAAGTATTCCGTATTTTATACGGAATGGCTTCTAGAAGATTTTCCACCTCATTATTGATTTTCCTTTTTAGAAAAATCATTTATTTTATAATGAGGTGGAGGGTGAGAGGTGGCATAAGGCATGGACCATGGTATGGTCTTTGAGGTATGGTTCACATTGTTTAATGAAATTAGAAAATGAAATATTTTTTGTGGGAATGAGAAGAGAGGGCCGACCACTATAGGAAGGGGCTCATTTCATTTGTTTTTTCTACACACTTGATTAAAAACTCTCCACTCTCATTCTCATAAATATTTAGCCATTTTTGTTGCCTCATGCCAAAGCTTCATCACCTCCATTAATCTTCCATGGTTGCTTTCATGAGCACAGGAGTTGAGAGAAAATTGTAGTGACACTTTCATACACCCCTACTCTCCATCGCTAACGACTTTGGAGCGTCGGATACCTCGTTCGACGAGGTTGGAGCTTGCGCCGTTTCCCTCGGGTGGATCATCGGAGACGAAGAAAGACCGGCAACCAAACCACATCAAGGAGCCGCTAGGAGCTTGGAATGAAGACCTAAGGAAACGGATCAACTCGGTATAACGATTCTAACCCTTATTTAGTTTGCTAGTTTAGGGTTTATGGTCGATCCGTAAATCGGGTAACGGTAGCGCCAGTTTAGAAATTTTTGTTCCGCATTTTGGCCGCGTTTCGACGGCCGGGGCGCTGCCGGAACCCTTCATGGTATCAGAGCCACCTTTTAAACCCCTTACTAGCTTGTTTAAATGTGGTTAATAGATCGATCTACGGAAATTTCCGAAATCACGATTCCATTTTTGATGTTTCTGCCGATTTTCAAAAGTGGTCAAAAAATATTTTCCAGTGGCTTAAAAATCCGTGCAGGCGTTTTTAAGGGTACAGAAAAAATTTGAGCTCCTGAAGCCTCTAAGGCGCCGCGGAACTGCCGCACTTACCCCCCATTGGCGGCGGTTCCGTGGCCATTTAGTGGCGACGGGCTTCTAAATTTTTCCTGTAGCCCTCTAACTTGGAATTGTGATTTTTGACATATTCTGTTTTGGCCCAGATTTCTGTTTCAGTGCTGGTTTTGCTATTGGGGCCAAATTGGAATTTAGTTGATCGATATTTTAAGTGGGCATTTAACAGTACATACATTTCTATCTGCGACCGTGAATGTCATTTGATCGGTAAACCCGTATAACTGCTATATGTTCCTTTAGACGGGTTTGCGAACGTGACATTCACGTTGATGTTTTGTGTTGTGCTGTGATGTTGGTTGGATCGTTGTGGTGGATAGCTTGGGTGCAATGATAGTATAATTTATTTTCATTTGTACATTTGATATTGCGGGGCGAGCGTCCGACATGTGGACTGCCGTCACTGCCAGTTTGTATATTATTCTTTTGGGGCACGACCGGGCTGAGGTCGATGTCACCCTTGTATATTATTTTATTTTCTGTACTAGGATTACCCCGCGGTGGAGTGCACGAATAGCCGGGTCCTAGAGGGCAACTGGTCCGCATCACATGGCGTTGAGACGGAGGGGACCTTACTCTAGAATTGACGGGCTATTCGCCGCACTCGTAGGGGGTATAGGTTGACCCAGGAGGGGTGCCCAAGTTACCGGATTCCGTGAAGTGCTGGGTGGTCCATTCACGTTGTTGAAGGGGGCTGCATCACTTCTGGTTTTGGCGGGTAACTTGCCGCGCTCGTAGGGGTCTAGGTTTCATTGCATAGGCTATCCACACGACAGGGAACATCGGGTCTCATTTGCGGCTCAAGTGAAACCCGGGGCTCCAGATTATCCACCATTATGTGTTGTTTCTGTGATGCATCTGTGATGTTGCTTTATATCATGCCTAGGACGATTGTTATATATATTTATATATACTAGTAGATGTTGTATATGTTTTGCACCCGCGCTAGACCAGTCCCCGCTCTGTCGTTAGTTAAGTAATCTAACGGGTGATGACGGGACCCAGTGGCGAATGCGGATGGCATATACGTACTTTTTATTTTCGTTCTTTTCTGGTGTGATTAATTGATGGGACTGCATAGATTCTTATCAATGTAAGGATAAAGCAAACCTATATATGTTGTTGTTGGAACCAAGTTTTGTAAAAAAAAAAACTGACATTACAGAAGTACACTTTTGCTTTGCACAGTGGTATTCGGTTATGAATATCCAGCACCTCATTCGACGAGGCAAGGGCCGAGATCCCTTCACTGGGAGTGACCCCTTGGGTAAAAGTTTGCGTCAAAGTAATAACTTTACTATAGTCGATTATTTTTTTCTTTGCATCGTCGTATTCAGTTTAGAATATCCCGCACCTCATTCTACGGGGAAAGAGCCGAGATCCCTTCACCGGGAGTGACTTCTTTAGCAAAAGTTTTCGTCACTATATATTTGCAAAACCACTTGGATTCCTTCAACGAGATCAAGTTCATTACGTTAAAGGTTTTTCGCCAAAAAACCAGCCGTAGCCCTCCGTCATTTCCTACAAGTAGTACCTAGTATTCGTGCTGCGTTTGTTGACTCCGTCAAGGCGTAGTGTACGGTAGCTGAGTGGTGCTTGTTTGTAGCATGGATATGTGATTGGTTAGGACAGTCGTGCGGCCTTGTTGACTCCGTCAAGGGCTCGTGCGGGTGGGTTTAATGCAATCAAGATAATGATGGGTTGAACTTGACTAGGACTCTTTGATTTGTTAAATCCGTCAAGGTCACTTGGGTCCTAGAGGTAAAAATCATATCGGGAGTTTCAAACATACAGGAAACTTGCCAGGCTTGCGCATACCTTCTGGAGTGTGGTGACTTGAGTGGCTTCCATCAAGTTATCATGCTATGATAGTTGGATCCCGATTCCCACTGATGAGTAGGATTACTCCTCGGGTAATTCCGACTAATTCTCCTTTTAGCTTTGGAGGAGAATTCGAGGAAACAGTGGGAGCCATCCAGATTAGATAAAATGATTAACCATTCTGATCTAGGTTAGAGTGCACGCTGAGTGTTTCTTCTCTCTCTCTCTAGCTGCGACTATGACCCGACCTTTGACTAAAACTCATGAAAACAAGTTAACCGAACCTTCTTGAAACACTTTGGCTTTTGGAATGTCACGGTGTTGCATATATCATTTCCACTTCTATATCACCTTTACATTTGTCCAGAACACCTCGTATCACTACGAACATCCACTTCCATTGGATAAATCCACCGTATAGTTATATACGAACTCGAAGGAACTTTTTCGAGGATGGATTCTGGTTCTGGAGAGATTGAATAGGATTATTCGGTTTTCTTTTCCCTTTACCTTCTCTCAGGTTGTGAAGGCTCCTAGGATTAGGAGAGAGTACACCTATTGAGCTTATTGGATAGTCTTCCTCCAGACCATAGGCAGGTGCCAAACGGTAGGGAAGGAAGAAAACCAACAAGCTTAACTGTGGTGTACAGAAGGTAATAATTAAAGACATATAAAGGGATTAGAATAATGGCAAAGGAAATTGCGATCACCATCATTCACGACAAAAAAAACCGTGTATACCCCTGCCACTCCTACATCACCTTTGCTTTTCTCCAGAACACCTCGTATCAGTACGAACATCCACTTCCATTGGATAAATCCATCGTATAGTTACATACGAACTCGAAGGAACTTTTTCGAGGATGGATTCTGGTTCAGGAGAAATTGAATAGGATTATTCAGATGTCTTTTCTTTTTACATTCTCTCAGGTTGCGAGGGCTCCTAGGATTAGGAGAGTACACCTATTGCGCTTATTGGATAGTCTTCTTCAAAACCTTAGGCTGGTGCCGAAGGGCAGGGAATGAAGAAAACCAATTAGCGTAAAGGAGGTATACAGAAGGTAATAAGTAGAGACATAATAAAGGGATTGTAGTGAGGGCAGGTAAGTATATGGTTACTGTCATGATTCAGGATAATGGAAGAGGCGTTACTAGGAATACCGGTTAACCCTTTTGAAACATTTTCATGTTTCAGTTTTACTGTGCGATGTTAATTGAAAACTGTTTTCCCAATAGGAATCTAACTCCAGGGTATGTATTTACCAGATCAGTTTCTCACATCTGTATGTTATTAAAGATGGTGAGTGGGTGTAAGATATTGGGAATTCGGTGATTAGATCCTCTTTATATCGGAATTCATTGTAATTGGTGATATTTGAGGAAATCATCTGGATTTTGCCGGATGGCAAATATTTGGTTTTGAATATCCGTTGTTATGCACCAATTTCAAACTGATATATCTGTACATTTATTTCATAAAGTGAGATATAATTTTTTGATATTATGTCTGTGACATTTACCTATATCAGCTAGTGATTAGGTAAGGTGCATTCAACAGCGGTGTAATTCTTCTCAACCATAGTACAGTTTTTCAACCTACGACACACAGGGTTTGAGTTATTGAACTCAGGGGACTTATACAAAGTATTGTATGTTGTCCAGTTTCCATTAGGACAAAGGGGTTGGTACTCGTACTATATTCTGTTTACTTATGACTTCTCCAGTTCTGGACATGTATTTCGTTGAAATGCAATGTCCAGATATTCAGAAGTTATAGGTATAAGAATAAAGTAGAGAACCATTTATTGTAAGTATCAGGATTCTTCGAGGAAGCCGAAGATGTAGATACTTGTGTTTGGTATTCAGTTAATGGTAATGGTTTTGAGAACTTGCTTCTTTTTCAGGTTACTCATAAACGGATGCACTCCTAGATGAGTAATGCTGATTGACCTTTCTCCATTTGGTTGAAATGCACTGGAGACAGCTGCATGTTTTGAATCTGGTTCCAATTAAATTAGTGCTTTTGTTTCTATATTGTATATGTCACGACCCGAAATTGGCCCGTGACGGCCCTAGTACTACGCAACGCCCTGAGACGTAACGTAGTAAAAGAAAGCCAAAACCCAGAAATCTAAACCATAAAAATACGGAAAAGATAATATAAGTTTTTGAAACATTTGAAATCGCAACCCAAATTCTTTAAAAGTCCCACTTTATTTCTTTAAAATTTTGGCAACACCCCCTTTTGTAAAAACTAGCCAAGATGAATACAACACCAAAAATACGACGCCGTAGCAAATAAATAAAGACAATAGAGAGAAAGCTGTATATAAAAGACAACAAATCCATAATAATATACAATATGGTCCTCACCAAGTCTCTAAGTCAACAACATAATAGTAGATGGAGAGTATAAGATACAACGAATGTACAATATGAAATACAGATAATCATCTAACCTACCTAAGCAAAACAGTAAACTGTGAGCCGATGCGATATCTGTAGCAAAAGATGATAGATGAATAGCTGAATAGCCTGCCTCGACTACTCTGGGGAACAACCTGAAACACCTGTGGCACAACGGGGGTGAGTTGCCAACTCGTGAATAGTAGATAACATATGCAGGTAATCGCATGAATGTACGTACAACATGAATCTAAGATATGCGATTACAGTAATAACATGTCATGTGAATGCAGAATAATGGAAAGTACACTAGCAGGTACAGTCAATATGTGAAGCAATAATGACATGATAATAGTATGCAATAGGGATATGAGAAAGTAGATATGCAGCAATCATGAGGGTACACTAACAGGTACTACCAATGTATGAAACTGTGCATAAAACAGATAAGTGTGAGGTATGGGGTGGAATATGTCATTTCCACGGAAACCTGACATCGTGGCAGGATCACAATCCATCAAGACACTCAAATCCCAAATCCTCAAATCAGCCCCTAAGTTGGGCTCTCATATCATGTAAGTCTTACATCTCCTCAATGTACAATATCGAATAGATCTCCCATATCTCGAATGTACAAATCAACAATCTCATAGGTAACCTGTATCCAATCTCAATGAATCACCTACTATCCCAAATCACATCTCAAGTAAGATTCTAGCATCCTAAATATATATATTTGCAGAAATAAATATGATGGGGGAAATACACATATATTAGCGTCCCATTCCACTAATATTGGTGTAAGGGTATATATAACAACGGCTAAATCCTCTGTTATATATACAAAGGTGTTAAAGAAATATCATGAAAACCATGTGCCAAGCATCGACACAGAAATCCTGATAACGTATCATACGCTATCCCGAAAGCACGAGTGCCTAGCTCTGACCCTCACCTTTCGACGTATGCATACGTACATGACTCCCAACGGTGTCTCCGTGATCCCCCGCCGAGTCATGGGTACTGTCACCGGTAGGTACTCGCCCGCCTCCAGGCTCAATCGGCAAAGTCCATCGATCTTCTTGCCGAGGGGAACCATACCGGGCCCCACCATGTACCCTCATACGGCAACCACACCTCGTATGGAGTATACAATCAGAACCGATAAATCTCATGGTGGCTGCGCGAATATCATATCAAGAAAACCAGGTTTTTCAATGTATGCATAATTTCATGAACTCCCGCGGTTCCCAAATCCAGAAATCATCATGTGAAATCAAAATAACAATGCGCAAATCCAGGAATACATATATGCGATATATCTTAAATGCGAGCATATAAATGAAAATATGTAGCTGAAACCAGATGCATGCGAAATCAATAAGGTACAGCTAAGTATAGGTGTCTACCTATAAGTAAAAGATGTCGTATACCCCCTGGGTATAAGTAGAATATGAAGGGTACCCCCTGGGTATAAGTAAAATATGTGCAAGGTATACCTGTAGCTGTATCGTAAGATGTAGATGTACCTATCACTAATGGTAAGATACACTATAGGTATACCGATAAGCTAGATGTCAAGTATCATAAGCAATATAGTATCCATAAAGGGTTGTGTGTGACATGTAAATTATTGACGGTGTGTGTAGCATACAAACCGTGCTCGTGCAACATGAACCGTCAATAATATGTGCAGTGTCCTACGGCTGCTAGGCATAGTACAACTATATCAAGGAAATATGGTAAAGGCGCAATTCTAACAATGACGTAGAATATGCGACAGGTATTTGAATCCTTGCCCATTCGCATAACGCCATGCGGGCGATTCCCCTGTAGATGTTAAATCTACTCACCTACGCTCCACGCTAGGTGAATCCTACCATCTGCTCCCCCCTGTAGCAGTGTCCGTAGTTCCTGCCTGCAAACTTGCAAATAAGACATGGAAATCATATATAAGCCAAATATTCCGCAAAACGCGATATCGAAACAAAACGAGAAACTCGCGTCGCGAACTAAACGCGCGTGTGCACGATACGCCAAAACGTGTGTATACGCGTCTAAAACTACCGCGACACGCCGCGACACACTGGATCGCAGAACCCACTCACGTATCGCGCGTATCGCACGTATCGCGCAAACACAACGGACATGCAAAACGACAATTGATCCCAGAATTTACTACAGGTCAAAACTTACAAAACTAGACATACCACAGGCCTAGAAATAATAGCAGACTCCTACCCAAGCAAACTACACCCAAAAACTCCCACATCTGGCCGCAAATTGCGGCCAGAATGATTAAACCGGCGGCCTGGGTAGGGGGTTAGGGGTTCGTGCTCAGGAGGTGTGGTCAGGGTATATCTAGTGTGCTCCAGTTTTCTCAATTTTAACCTGAAGGTCCCGGGTCAATAGCAGATTACAAAAAGCCATAATATCGCTTAAAAACGCTAATTTTGCACAAAAAGCAAACCCTATGGTATTTTAGAGTAATCTGGGTTAATTCTCAGTTAATGTGACCTTAATAACACTAAAATAGGTAGGGTTTACCAACACAATCATCAATTTCCATAACACCTCACAAATCACCATAATCTAGCACTAAACTAGCTATTTAACACTAATTGAAGCTAATCAACACACAAGCTTAGCAAACCAAGAAATGGGGTTCAAGAAATATACCCTAATGAACCCTAGAAGGCAGGTGAAGAAGTGTATGGAGGAGGAAGAGCTTCTGCAAGTTGCTCGAGCTGCTGCTGCTGCTAGCTGTGACTGTTGCTTCAGCTGCTGCTGTTGCTTCTGCTGGTGTTGTTGTTGTTGCTGCCACTGCTGCTTGCTGCTGGTGCTGAGGCTGCTGCTTCAGCTGAAGGTGAGTGTGGGTGTGTGTGTTGTGAGAGAATGAGAGGATGAGTGAAAAGAGAAGTGATAATGAGAGACAAAGTTAAAACCCCTCCTCTCTCTCTCTCTCTTCATTAATTGAAGGCATGGGCAAGCCATCATGCCTCATAATTCACCCTCTCTCTCTCACCAAGGTCAACATTCAAACCATTTAAAAACCCTTTTCAAATTCATTTTATTTTTGAAAAGAACCATATACAAATAAAAACCCAAAAGCACCTAATACAATATTAAACTATATTAGGGAATGGTTAGTTCACCATGATTGCTAATCATGATTAAACTCCAAAACAACCCTAGTTATCATGCACAAGTGTGTGCAAGCCTAGGAAAAATCTAATAAAATACTCATTAAATAGGATAAAATATTTGGAAATCATTTTGGTAAACTTTTTATTAAAAACCTATATATTAAACTATAAATAGCCACAAAACACATTCTAAGGTGTTACAGTATAGAATCAATTTATATCTTAACGATGTTAAGGTATAAGGAGTTGTATGCTTAAAACCAGAATCCGGATAAACTCGAGGCACGTTTCAGTAATGGCTGTTTGTGGGTTATCCCGGGCTTTGACGAGGGTTAACTTTCTACCATCAGGAAGATCAATATTTATATTGTTCTTGACTCGCCACAGTTTTAGTAAAATGGATTTTTTCAGAAAACAGAAGTGGGAGTATGCTAGAACTGGAAGTGATTCCAGAACCACAAACGATCGCTGAAGATTTAATACAACCTAAGGATTCAATTAGTTTCGACATTCCATTAGCCACTCCGCAGATTTGATGGGTAACCTCAGGCACACGAGAAGTACTTCGGTCTTCTCAGAGACGGTGATAGGGAGGTTCTTGTTTACCCAGACTTGCTATTGCTGCTGTTCTAGACGATAAGACCTGGCAGGAGGATGAGTATAGCGTCGTTCTAAACTAGCTTTGGAAGTGCACATGTATATGACTCTGCCAGAGGGTTGTTGTAGTCAGTGGGAGCAGCGGAAGCATAGTGGGCAAGTAGCTTATGTCTATTTTTAGACTAAAGCAGATATAGTGGAATTAGATCATCTAATTTTGATGTGACAGTCATAGGCCTTGACCTCATCAGAATAGGAGATGGATCTGGTAAGAAGGTAGTAGAGAGTGATGTCCAGGTATTTGGATAACATGCACTTAATAGGAAGAGATATTCCTATACTACGATCGGTTATACTGTGGTTGTCACAAATTTGTTTCTCCACATAGGATATGGATATAATATCAGGTTTCTGGATACTAGATCTATGGTTTTAGATCTGGATTTAGGAAGTATCCTAATCTGGGTACTTTGACATTATTCTAAAGGGATTTTGGGATGGACGACTCCTGGCATAGTGGTGTACCTGCAGATGATGGAGTCACCCTCTCTGAAGGTGTCTTACAGACTAAAGGGGAGAGGGATCTACATGATTAGCATATCACTTGCTTAGGCAATTGAGTTAATCATGAAATGTCAAGTACCACACCAGATATTGTTTTTGCACTAGCTGCAATAAACATATATTAATCCAATCCTGGAGAAACATTGAGAAGCAGTTTGTGAACATAAGTGAGTGTTCTTGGGATATGGTAACGACAGCCTCCTTCTGGAGACGGTTATCATTTCAGGCTTCCAAGGTGACCTGGATGACATAGTGACTGTCAGAGTTATAGTTTTCCCTCTTCTGAGGGACAGTATATTGGACAGGTGCTCCAAGCGGATACTGAGGAAAGGCATGGCGCAGGATACTGATTAAATTCAGTGGATGATACAGTCTAAGAAGTTTGTTGGATTTAGAGTTCATTTGTGAACTGGGTCCCATCAGATATCCAGAAAAATTCTAAGACAGGTATTGCTCATTTTGGGAGATAGTTTTTCTCCGCGAAGTTGAGATTAAGAGAGATACAGAAAGAAACATTGGAGTGGATCCCATCACTGAGGCTATTTCTCGAACGCAATCATTTTCGCAAACGGGCTTTGCGAAACTGATTAGTAGATAAGTTGGGTATTCGATATCATACGGGCTGTGAGTATGCGACATCACAATAATTGACCTTGAGTGCAAGTGGGAGATTGTTGGCTATAATGCCCTCAAGGCAATTATCATAGTCGCGGACTTGTGATTATGATAATTAAGTGAGGACCTATACCGATAAAACAGTCTTACTTAAGATGATAGTATGCTATCTGGTTTGTCTTTATCATCATTTACATGTTTATAGAGCCCATTGGATTCTTGCTTGACTGCCAGCATTATGATGGCGATCATAGACGTGGGAGCTGGGGTCTGTAAGCACATCCTTAAAGTGTCCCTAGTCGTAGGAGTATCGAGACCGGGCATCGATACTCCAGTGTAGACTAGTGTATACTGATCGAGACCCCGACGAGGGGCGGTGGCCAAGGTCTCACAAGCCACTGGTGTTAGTTTGTTCACCTAAGATAGTATGCAGGTGCTCATTGGGTTATGAGTACACTGGACGGACTCGCCGGGAACCTGCTAGTTGGTATTATACCTATTGTCAGATAGCAGTTCCCAGGTGACATGTGTACAGGTTAGTCTGTCGACCTGAGATCGTCATTTGTCTCGTGTGAGTTCCCACTGTGCTTTGATTGCTACCCTACCACGGCTCAAAGGAGTCGTGCAAACAGGTTTTAGTTGGGTACAGTCCCGAGCCACATGGAGGCAGTGATCGGATCGTCGGAGATTTGTCTCTCCCGTATTGGGGGTTGATGTCGCGCTGTGTACGTATGACCATCACCATAAATCCGTGGCCACGGTGGACGAGAATTATCGATCCAGGATCGATAGTTTCTCAGATAGTGATGAGGTTTCATCCCGACACTAAATGTTGCGTTGTTAGGGGTCTGACTTTATCCACCCCCTTAGACTCGATATGCGATATTCTAGACGAACAGACA